>OZ020232.1:21834750-24325583 GCA_963971235.1 Cryptus armator | reverse complement strand
TTTTTACTAAACACCGTGTTATCCGAATTATTTAAAATTTTCCGTAGCGAATACCGGATACTTCCGGTTGCGGCACAAGCCGAAACTGTTTTTAAAAAACAGTCAATTAATTATTGTAGCTATTTATTTTACTTTCATAGTGACTCCGTCATTGCTTTTTCGAACTCCGAGAGATTTTGCACACAGACATTTCCTTTGGATTTCCTATTTTCGTAATTTCCGGCAGGTAGAGAATTTCGTGAATTTTTCGCCACCGAAACAGCGGCGTTAATTTTCACCTTCGTTAAGGACGATATCTCCTCATTTGCAGGAGTCTTAATTAATCCGGTTATCACGACGATGCCGCGAATTCCACGTGCGCCATAGGCGGGTGTCGTTCGCGACCTCGAAAGCTCATTGCGTCTGTGAATACGTGTCATGCATAATCAAGACTCACGCCTGGTGCAGTCGTGTACTTTCTGTGGGCAGAAGCGATATACATACATTAGTTGTTCAATTCTATATGCAACACGAGATAACATCGTAACAACGATGAATTTTTCTTCTAAACAATTCGACAACTTTGGAAACCGAAGTGAAAGCGTCTGACGATTGGCGCGCAGAAATACGTGTTCGGCATCTTGAAAGTCATTTAGTTGGAGGATTTTGCGATGATATTTTGCGCATTCAATTTTTTTTTCTTATCTCTATTCGATTGCAATGAATGAATTATTGCATTTCGTTAGACATTGGATTACTCTGTTTCCTTTTTATGCGATAAATTTGGTAATTAATCTCGTAGACTCGGAAAAATCGTGATAATCGTTGTAACTATTAAAGAATAACTACAGTTCCGAAAAGTATTTTTATAGTTATCGTAACTAATTTTTTATCGACTGAAGAAAATTTCGTAGTCGATATTTTTTTTTTTTTCTTAGTGTATTAGTCACGTTTTCTGGTCGCTGTTTGCGTAGTAAAATAGATTTTCACGATGTATCTGACACTCGAAAGAACCCATTTACGATCCGCGATCGTTTTCCACGTTTAACAACGTCTTTGATTTACGTTAACTGTTAATTTATACAATTTTCCATGGTGATTATGAAAATCACAAGGAACGACGAGAAGCCCCGCGGCTCTCGCTCTCTCCATCTCTCGGAATTGCATAACTTTCTTAATGACTTTGGTCATTTCTTGTTGGGAAGTGTTCTTGTCTCGTATTTCAGAAATTCATAAGAATTGAGTATTTTCTGTACTCTTCGTTATAGAAATTTTATCGATGATTTTTGTCCGAATTTCGAATCGATGAAATTCACGAGAAAATTTTTGAAAAAAATCGTAATTATAGCCAAATTTGAATGGAAAATTGTGAAATATGAAAAAATCGTTTGAAAAATCGTTTAAAAAAAAAATCTGCGAGTTATTTAATTATTATATGGCATCTAAACGTGTCACGAGTAGACATGTAAAAATATCGTATTTTTACAGTTTCTTTTTTTTTTCATGTTTTTACCGTCAAAAAAATTGAATGAAATTTAGGTATTGGGGGTTTGTGACGAATATAGTAATTTTGATCGCCGCCACTTACCGATTTTGTACGGTAAAAACAGAGTAAAATAACCGATCACATCTCTCGTGAGTGTCGAGTAGTTACGCTTCATTGGTCCTTATCTCCGTCAAATTTTCATCGGCAAGCGTCACCAACCCCTTTCACGGCAAAGAGTCGCAAGCAATTTCGATATGGAGGAGAAAATCTTCGAGATATAGCTGTAGGGTACGTCTATAGACCGGTATGGCCGCTATTACAAATCCAATACCCGGCAGCACCTTCCCAGAGCCCTTCTTCTATATTATGTACACAGTATATATATATACATATGGTATATAATATACAAAAGTAGAGATGTCCTCTCTGTACTTCTATATACAATACTCCAGAACCTATCTTACTGGCTGGTTGGCTCGACGCGCGTCGTGGCAAAGACCCCGAGAGTCGCGCATCGCGGCTCTCCTATAAAACATATTTGCTGACAGCGACAATATTCCCCTCGGTGACGGTGGGTTTCTCCTGCAGACTCAACAAAAGTAACTGGCAGCTCGTCGTTGCGGGAAGGTTTGGGACAAGTAGTTGCCGCCGTTGTTGGATAAATGTGAGGAAAATAGCTCGTCAGGAGGGGGGGGGGGGGGGGGGGTTGTCGAAGCCGCGTAAAACGGGTTATATCCTATTCGCGCCAAGCAACCAGCAGCACCAGCATATTTCACTTCTTCCCTTCGTTCTTCCACCGACTTTGTAATTTGTATCTCACCGCGTTGATTCTCGTCATCATCTTTTCCGTTCGAAAAGTCGAAAGAATCCGAATGTTGAATTTCACGATCATCTAAAGAGATCGTCTAACTTTTTTCCTGATATTCTCCTCTATTTGTTTTATCCTTTATCTGGCCTTTAGCCGATCGTCAGCTGTATCGGCAATAACTCCGAAGTTCGAACGTATTTTACGACGAAGCAAGAGACACTCTTCGAGGGCCTCTGACTCTTGCGTATAGCTTCTCATCTCTGGTATACTTCGTAATTTCCATTCTACAATGCCGCATTTACTTTATCGTGTCTCTTATCCGCGTAACTTCGTTTCACCGCGACAGGATCTGCAAGACGACCTGTCTGTAACAAGTTGCTCTCTATGCATGATGTTCCACAGCTGCATCAGCAAGAACTTCAATGTTCAAGAGTATTTCTACGATGGGCTAACCACGTAGGCACTCCAACTCACCTTTGACCCTCATGTATACTTTCTTGCGGCAGGTAGTTTACGTAGTTTGTCTTATACTTCACCATCGTGTACTTCTTCTTCTTCTTCTTCTCCTGATCCGTCGTCAGCAATTTAAACTTCGCCCTGTTCCACTTAAACTTCTTTGGACAACTCCTCGCCAACCGGAACTTGACGTGGAACTTGTGTTCACTTGTCCCTCCGCCGTACATCGGCTACTGGACGATCCTCAATGAGAATTTCACTCGAGCAAAACGGATAAGCCACCCGGAAGTTCGGACTAAGGTACGAAGCGAATCGTGTACAATCGACATTCGAGACAAACGGAATCGAATCGTCGATGGTGTATTAGGGGCTATCTGATCCTTTTGGATTCGCGATAAGGGAAGCTTCGGAAGTGATGCCGTTGGAAACGTTATTGAAGCGTGTAGAGGACTTAATACTCTACCAATTGGCAATGAAACTTTGCAACCGCAATTCGTCGTCTGCGATCAGATGACCTCATTCGCTCCATCACCCTGAAAGTTACTCAGGTTTTCTAGAATTTTGGTGTATCCGATGTCATACGACATGTAGCGCATGTTTAGGGCGCTTTTCACTGCAAATTGATGTCGAATCATTGATTATCCATATTTGGATGTTGAAGACATGTGCTATGGTTGCCGAGAAATGATCCCATGCTAACCGATAGTCTTCCTTATTTCCTTCGCAATGGTTTAGGGTTCAACCGGAAGCCGTCATCCCCCTTTCTGAATTCTCGGTGCTCCTTAACCGACTAAGAAAGTGCAGATACCTGTTTTTTTTCTTCACAAAAATATGTGAAAATATTACCGGAAGTTAGCGCTATTGACCCGTTCCTCCTTAACACAGGCCGTAGAATCCGGACGTTAGTGAAGAGATAAATCTATACAGAGGATCGTCGAGAGGTTCATGGTAGCCTTACTACGATATCCGTATACGGTATCTCGTTGTGTAGCAAAGCGTGTAACGGGGGTAGGTCTCTCGTGAAAAGAGGATCGTAAACCGGCCAGGATATTGCGTGGTTAGTAGCTGGCGCGGTAGCGTCAGTAGCTCGCACGGGGGGTGGGTGCGCAAGGGGTGGTGAACACACGTTGATTATTCTTACTGTTATACGATACGCGCACCCTTTACAATGTGCACACCGTCATCTCTACTACCGTGAAAGTAGAGTACACTGCGAGCGTTTAGCGAGATGGACCGCGTTGTAACGTCTGGAAATAGTCGTTCGTGTGCTGGAAAAATCGGTTGGGATAGTGGTAAAAGGAGAGACGAAGCAAGAGAGAGGGTTAAACGAAGGAAGCCTTCGGTCTTTCACCCCGTTCCCTCTTTTCCATTTTCCACCGCCCCCCGTCCCATACCCCACCCTCTCGCCTTTTTCCCTCTCGTATATTCGCAACTCGAATATATTATCACGAGCAAAAATAGCGTCTGAGTTATCCACGAGAACCGTGGGGATAAAACCATCCTCCGTAAATTCTCCAAGAGTCTTTTTATGCCTTTGATTCTCAACTCCGCTGGAAGAAAGGGGATGAGGGAGGGGTGGACGATCTCTCTCGCGAAGAGGAAAAGAAAAAGAAGCGTTAGAGGAGAGAACGTGCGGTTGGTTTAACAGCGTAGTCCCGGATTCCGTGGCAATATCGAGGGGTGGGTATGCGGTCATCAAAAGTACTACCAGCGTACTATGGCAGCACCGATGCTGCGTCCGAATGGGATAACGACGAAGGTTTTCCTCCTCTGTCGTCTCTCTCACACAATTTATTCCATATTTCGTGGATATTCGAAACCGCGAATTTTACAAGAGTGCCATATAATACCCCAACTCTCCCCCCTTCCTTCTCGTTCGTCCCGTTTCTTGGTTATATCGTAGACGCTTCTTATCGGCATGCGACGTAAAATACGCCGTGGGGAAACGCAGACTCTCTGTGTATCCCTCTTTCCTCATTCGCCGATCGCACACAACGTGAATGTGACTCGAATCGCCAAGGCACGTATCTCTGCCGCACGTCTTACCACGTGCGTGACCAATATTCCAGTCGAATATTCTCTACGACACCCCCGTGTATTATCTCTGCGTCTCACCCTCACCCTCCTCTTTCTCAATTCGGACTCTTGACTACGCTTCGGTTCCCCTCGTTCTTCTCTGCTACAGAGAAGGGATGATTCCAGAGACTTAAAAATGTGAATCGCGAGAGATAAATTGAAGAAAACATCGGTAATTCGATGATTAGCGATTACAGTAGGACCTCAATTCGGACTCTTGACTACGTTTTGGTTCCCCTCGTTCTTCTCTGCTCCAGAGACGAGATAACTTCTAGGTGCTTAAAAATATGAAACATGAGAGATAACTTCAAGAAAAAAATCCCTAATTCGATGATTAGCGATTACAGTAGGACCTCAATTCGGACTCTTGACTACGTTTTGGTTCCCCTCGTTCTTTTCTGCTCCAGAGACGGGATGACTTCTAGGTGCTTAAAAATATGAAACATGAGAGATAACTACAAGGAAAAATCCCTAATTCGATGATTAGCGATTACAGTAGGACCTCAATTCAGACTTTTGACTACTCTTCGGTTCCACTCGTCCTTCTCTGCTACAGAGAAGGGATGACTTCTAGAGGCTTAAAAATGTGAAACACGAGAGATAAATGGAAGAAAATTCGGTAATTCGATGATTAGCGATTACAGTAGGACCTCAATTAACCGGTGCATTTGGAACCGATAAATCGACGGATAGCCGAAACCGCCGTCCATTCGAATGAAATATTACGCTATTTTACTTCGTCTTATGTTTGACGAACAGTTTTCCTTCGCTCCCGGAGGCCCAATATTTTTTCTGTTTGTATATTATACTCCGTAAAAACCTTATCAGACCTGTTTTTGTTTAACTTTTATCGTTTGTCGTTCTACGAGTAAAGTATTCACATAAAAGTTCTACATCATTTATCTCAATTTGGCTAAAATAAACTTGCGAACCTCCGCATCAGAAAGTTTCTCATGCGAAGGGTATTTTTTTTTTTTTTAATTCCCAGTTATATTAAAACAAAAGAGTCCTCTTGTAACTCGGTAGAGAGAGGTCGCAAGGCAAAAAAAAATTGGCGTTTGGAACACAGAGCCAAGTGCTCATTGTCAGTAGTCTTCAGTTGGAACTCTCGGGGGATGCAGAAAATGTACTTTTCGCTCTCATGGAGTACAGTGTACGGGGCTTCGTGCGAGTTGGCGAAAACTTTGCGATGGCCATTTTGTATGTATACGTGCAGAGAGTGCACCGGAAGAACGTGGAACTCCGGTTGTGTCGGACTCTCCGAGTCACCGTCCACGTAACACGAAGGAATATCTAAAAAGCTTTTGGTGCTCCGGTTGTAACAATAACGTGGGGGTGGAACGGGAGATAGAAGTACGAATAAAAGACCGCATTTCTCATACGGTGGGGACAACGTGCAGAGAGAGAAGTAGCGAGAAACAAAGCGGAAAGAAGGGAAAGACGAAACGACGTACAAAGGAGTGCGGAAGTTGAAAGCGACGTTGAAGTTACACTGGTGATTAGATGACATTCTCGAGCACTTCTCAGCACGCGGAATCGCGGGAAAAAGGAACGGGGAATAAGTATGAGAGTGGGGGGACAACATGAAACAGCAACAAACTCTTGGATTTCGTCAACGAAAGGTACACCGGCTGTACTTCAGTACTTGCGGAGGACTAAGCGAAGGTGGTACACGAACGCCGGTTGTTGGCGAAAGGGAACCTCTTGGATTATGACAGTGAATGCATACAGTAGACGCTCGCGAAAGTTAAGGTCCCGAAATTCTGCACATAATAATAAAAAAAAAATAAAAAATGATGAACTTTTTTTTTTTTTTTTTTCAATTCGACTAAAGTCAATTTTAGTCCGTATCTCCCAGTGTGCTGACGGAGAGTAAAAAAAAAAGCATTAGTCATTGTTACCGACATAGTTCCCACGATTTTTGTGTATAAGAGGGTCCATCAGGTCGCTTTAGGAAATGATGACCAGTATCGGCCATCAAGATTCGTATCTCAACCATCCGTTTTTAATCAATCGGTTGCTACAAAGAAATAACCTTTAGGTTAATACGCATGAATTGCGGTGTGCGATAGATTTGGTCGCTGAAAAAAATGATAAGTTTAAAGAACGAATAGTTACTTGGAAACAGTTCTTTCGAACCAAAAATCGTTAATGCCAACTTACTATTCATTTTCTTAACTAATTGTTAATTCTCGAAACTCATTGTTTTTTTCTGTAAGCTAAAAACGAAGTTATTACATTGTTTACACTTTTATAATATTTTTACGTACAATAATCGCGTTTTTACGCATACAATATGCCGTTTCGAAAGGATTTCTTGTTTTGGTGTCCGAATCGCGAAAATCGTACTTACGCGACGGTACACTGTAGTATTTGCAGCAATGGCGTTAGCAACGTAACGCGAGAACGGAGGTTGAAAGCTCTGCCGGGAAACACAGTGGTTGCTTCTTGCGCTCTTAATCTCAACCTAAACTCGAAGGTGTTTACGCTCTTGGAGCTCAGAACTTGCGGCGCAGGAGAGAGAGAGAGAGAGAGAGAGAGAAAAAGAGAGGGGGGATAATGGAGATTAAGCAATTGTGAAATTATGTGGGATCAGCATACTATTTCAAAGTTTCCAGCGTCTCCTCGTGCATACAACACGCTGCGCGAGATCTCTGCTTAAGGGTCGTATGCGAACATTCGATGCACAAAGTACATGATAACGATAATTGCCCAAACGATTTGTCGTAATAATGAATTCTAAATGTGTAGATTCTGTTTTTTGATTGAGCATTTTTTTTATTATTCTCGTAATTTTTTTTAACGGATTTAACATAATTTTTTTACAGAGTTTTACGCGCCCTTTAAAAAAATTCTCAATAAAAATTGATACACCGATATTCGAAGTTTTTATGCATAGAGCTGATGTTTCGAAGAAATGTGGAGCGCAATTTTAATGACTTATTTCAACGAGGCTATCAAATTGTTGATTTTAGCGCAATTTAGATTACGAACTTCACGAAAGATTTTTAAATTTAAAGTACCTACCGAGTATTTAAATTTTCGATTTATTTACGATTTTCGAAAATTAAAAATTCAATTATTTTCGACAATCATAAATCTAAAATGGATTTACAGCTCCAATCATGAAATAAAAAAAAAAACTAATTAAAAAATACTTCGAGATTTTTTGCGAAAAGTCCGATCGGCAGACTAATTTTTTTGGTTTGTTTTGCTTTTGGATTCAAAACTTCAATTTATTTTATTTTCTCCAAAAAAAAGGGTTGTAGTAAGGAAAGTAGACTGCGAGTCTCGCCAGAATCCGTTTGGCACGGTATCCGCAGTGTCTCAGTATTCTCGGTATTTTCATTACGAATGCGAGAGAATAGGAAAATGAAACGGATATAGGAGGGTAGAGGAAAGGGACCGATAGGTCTCGAGCGAAGTACCGAACGTTTTCTCTCTCCCGCGAGGAAAGTTTCGAGTTTCGGAAGGAAGTTGGTTGGTCCAAGAGGCGCTCTAGGAATCAATGTTCGATATTCGGAGAGTCGTAAACCCCGCGTCAGGAGCAATATCTGCGCTCCCCGGTCCGCTCGAGCGCAACGGAGAACGGAGCTTTGTGTGTTCTGGTTACGTTCTACCGATTATCCGTTGGCGCTTCAGGCGGGCTGCTCTATCCCGATTGTAACATTGCTACCACCCCCCGCTGCTGGTGCTGCTACTTGACGCTAACTCAACGGGGAACGCGTAATGGCGAACCGGCGAGAGGAGAGTCTAGAAACTTGAGCCGTAAATTCGCGCGGTGAACTCCACCATGAAATTTATACACAGGATATTAGAAGCTAACACGATCGGGACACGTACCACGGATTACGCTTATCTCTGTCGTTCTCCTCGTACACCGAAGTCCGTTTTCCTTCCATTTTCCCGTTTACCAGTTGCGTTCAAATGGCAAAATCAGCTTCACCTACGATCCTAACACTACTCTATAACATAACCCTAAAAACACGTTTACTTATCGTCATTTGTATTCCTTCGTAAGATTTGATGTACGCAAAAAAAAATATGGCGGGAAATTCCAATACCGATTTTTTCTTACCATCGTGTGTTGCGAATAATTCTCGATTTTCTCAGCTATCGGTATTCATATCATCCCGATCTTCGCTGCTGGTTGGTTCCACTGATACCGATATGCGATTCGTTAAATGTAATACTTCCCCTTAATCGGTTCCGAGTTTCCGTCGCAATTCAGAGCATTCCAGACGAACAAACGAACAAGAACCGGTGTAATTACTACCGACCGGCGATTTAACGCATCAGCTTCCAACGCGATCGACACCAACGTGTATCCCACTCATCACAGCATCGTCAGTATTACTACGAACCATTCTCGATTTCTCGATATCTCGCTTGCTTGCCCCCAAAGCGTTCCCCTGCTATACCCCAATTCCCAACAGCTTCCCGTTCGGCTTCAGGCTGCAGCAGTCGATCGATCCTTTAACAAATTTGCGTAGATGCTTCACGCTTATGCCGCAGAGACATACAGTCCCTTTCGAATTTCCCTCGGGATTTCACTCGCTGTGTGTTCATTGATGCAGTTTATACTCATTTCCGTGACTCTATCGACTCTCCGAGTCCAGTAATCGCTGTCGCGGACAAACGCAAACTTTGTTCTTCTGCTCTCTGCCCACTTGATACGCATGCGGAATCGTGTAAAATTACGAGAACTTTTCTCGATCGTCGAGAATTTTTTACTATTACCGATTCTCGATTTTTAATCCTTTCGATACTTTTATCGTATCTTGCAAAACGCGATTTTATTCTCTTTTCCGTTCTTTCCTTTGATTGCTATTCTTATTTCCCGATGAATTATTGCCAATCAATTTTTACAAAAAAAAAAAAAAAATAAGATAAATACTGTTGAATTTTCATATCATTTGCGGGACGTTTTTAACGCGTCGAATAACGGGTTTTATTCTCGCGTATTTTATTATACAATCAACCAAAAAGCATCACTTCAACGTTCAATATTAATTGCCGTATATAGATTACGGTATTAGAGAGAAATTGTTTCGCCTGATTTGGCACTTTAATCAGAATCGATTGATCAATCAAACTGGAAAATTAAGTGTTCTTCATTTTGTGAGAACAATACTGGTATCAACCAGCCGATCGATAGCGATACTGGATGCGCGCAGTAGTGCCTCTAGAATATGCATTCACTTGAATGATCTATCGATGTCTCTATGGCTCGATGAATATCAGATTACCCTTCTCAGTCGTTCGATGAAAATAGGAAAAATAAGTGAAACGGAACGAGAGCGTTGGATTCAAAGCAAACATTAATAAATACCTGTATTCATCCGGACAATGGAATTTCAACGGGAAATCATCTGTATTCTATTTGCGAATTTGTAACTACGAATTTACTCGAACTATTTGGTATTGTACTCCAATTTTTGCGCCCCAATTGATTTGTTCGATACTCGACACATTAAGGAGAGCGCATCGTTACATTCCCAGCGAACAGTGCGATTCGGAGAGAATTTCGAAAACTTCCCGATTGGATAAAAATCGGAAAAAAATCAACCATTCGGAAGGTACTAAGAACATTAATTTTACATAATAATAATTTCAGAAAGTTGACAACAAATTAGTTAATTTTTTTTTTTTTAACGAAACATCTGGTAACCTAACTTTTTTTTTAGCGAAATATGATTTGTTAATTTTTCCGAATACATATGAATTTTTTAAAAATGTTTTTCCTAATTTTCGAAAATCCTGTTTTTGGAAAAATCTTTGATTGATATTTGCCAATGCGTTCGATTTATTATCCGGATTTTTTTTTTTAGTGTAATGTGCAGTGTTTCTCTGAATTCGTATTCAAAATTCGCGACGTTTCATTCATAAAAGACAAAAAAAATTTTAAAATTGGAAGAAGTTTTTAAAAAATTTGTATGTATTCAGAAAAATTGCGAAAAAAAAACCGGATGATTCGTCGAACTATTTTTTTTAACTTATTTGTTAATAACTTTCTGACGTTATTATCATGCATAATTAATCTTCTTAGGACCTTCTATATGATTGATTTTTTTCAGATTTTTATTCCATTGCAAAGTATTCGAAATTCGCTCGGAAACTCACTTTCAGCTGCGAAATTTTAAATTATCATTTAGGGCTCTCGAAATATGTACTCAAATAAAAAATAATAAAAATCACGTTTTGCGTATTTGTATTGCTGGTAGAAAAAAATGCATATGTGTTTATGGAGTCGCAGATTGATATACGAGCTTTTAGCAAAAAAAAAAAAAAAAAATAATAATAATAATCGCAATAAAACGAAAGTTACGTCATGGAAAATTCACTTCACACAATTCACGCTTCAGCTATTACCGCGTTACCGGACTGTGGACCAATTCCCACGGAATTTACAGTATACAAATTTTATTCCTCGGCACAGTTCGTCGGCCGTCACAATAGTATCGACATAACGAAATATTTTTATTTTTCTTTTTCAACGATTTTAATCGGACGTTCCAATTGATTGGTCTCCGCCTACGAATTTTCATCGCTACGCGATATCATTATTAATCACTTTGACTTCCGTCATTGTTCACACAGTTCGCTTGAAATTAATAACCTTTCGTTATGAATTATTCTATATATTAGCACTTTGTTCCGATTGAGTTGTAATGAAATATAACGAATACAGGATCGACGATATCGATTGAGAAAATAATGGAATGGAATGGAAATTGATACGAATTACAAATTGGCCAATTAATTGCAGAACATCGTTGAATATATCTTCGACGTAAAAAATTTCGATGAGTAACATTATCTGAAAAAATTAACTCTTTCTGTGACCCGATTAAGCGGAACAGGTAGAGTAGACGATGCAATTTTCTTAGGGAACAAAAGCCCTCGGAAACAGCGAGCGCGTCGAGAAAAACGCTTTTCAAGACCTTTACAATATCCTCGTATTATCGCGTTATCAAGCGCCGCTCAGGTGAGAATCTACGGCCCTATCGTTTTCGTATTGTGAGGAAAGTATAAAGGGCTCGCGAAGCCATAAGACGGAGAAGCGCGATAGGCGAGAGACGAATGATAAGTCGCGCCTTACGTGTTTCTTCGGAGAGACAGCCGCCGACGTTGGAATCCTTTGACGATAGGAAAAACTCATTTGAATGGCTTCTGGTATCACGAAAAATATATAATTCGTGTTGTATTTACGTTTATAAGGATTAATTAAAATTTGAATGAGAGCTGATGAATTTTTGCTTTATGTAACTTCTTATTAATGTCCGATCTATCGACTTTTTTTTTTTTTTTTTTTTTCAAAAAAATGAACAAAAAAATAAATAGTAAATATCGGGCAAATATTTCGACAAAAACTCATTAAAATCGCTGCGCCGGCATAACGAAAAATATATATAAGAAAATGCAGGAAAAACGAGAATATTGCTGATTTTTTTCATCAATTTTACGTGAAATTTGACAAAAGATGAGATAAAAGTCGGGAAATCATAAAAAAATGTCGAATTCTGACTTTTTTTCTCAAAATTGAATTGAATTTTTTTCGATTTTTTTTTTTTTTTGTAATATACCTTTACAAGCGATTCGTGAAAATTTTATTGCGAGCAGATAAAGTCTTCGTTTACGTAATTTTTCTCTCGTGAATGTCTGTTCTTTCGAAATTTTTCGCGTATTAAAAAAGTAATTTTTTTCACCGTTTATGGGCAATTATTCAAATCATTCACACGCTCTCTAGTCGCGTCGTCGTTTGACTTTTTCAATTGTTACTGCAAAACTTTGGTCGATGTTTTCGCGAGATCGCAAAAAGCCTCGAGGCGAAATGCACGAGAGATCTTTTTACACTGTACACAGGGCTCACTTGCGTTTTATCTCGTCGTAAGTCCCCCTTCTTTCGCATTCTTCTTTTTATACTCCGTAATATAACTACCGCTACTACTACTACTACTACTATCACAGGGAAGGGCGCGATCGTTGTACACCGCTCGCAAGAAAGCTACACCATCGGTGCCACCGTGGGAGCGATACAGGGAAACTTTTAAAATTACCTGACTTCTCCGCTGGGAGATGATGTAGCCTATTAAGGATAGACGAGCGAAAGAACCCTCTCTCCCATCTCTATCTTCCCCTTTCGATCGCCCGATCTCTGCTTCTTACTCGCGAGCGTCATGAACCCCGAAAAAAAAAAAAAAAAAAAAAAAAAACCTCCAAGAATCAAAGTTCTATTTTTACTTAGATGCACCTGTTCCACTACGATAAGTTTGATGGATCGAGAAAATCGAGAATTCTAATTTTTATTTTTTCAATATTATTTTTCAATTTAGTTGAAGGGTTTGTTTTCATTTCTGTAATAACTCTTTTATATCGTGAATAATTTTTTTTTTTTTTTTTTTTTCGATCGAAAACTTATTACCGACGATAATTTTCGATGATTTATAAAACAAATCATTGTGATTCTTGAAAAAAAAGGTCTCTGTGACGGTAAAAAGTGTTTACGATATCGGGAAATGAATAAGAGAGAAAAAAAAATAAATAAATATTGGCAAATTTACGAGTCAACAGAGCGACTGCACACGTCATACGGATATTTGAAATTTCACAGAGCGATTGATCGGGAGGGGAGGGGAGAGGGCTGGTAATGCTAGTCGCAATATTTATAGCACTGCATAACTGTTATGCCTCCGTGCGCCGGTATTTCCCTCCGCGCTGCGCTTGTACGGCCGAATAAATTGCGTATAAATTGAAGGATAAAAATTCTCGACTTGGCGAGAGATCGAAGCTGAACCTGTTGACCCGTTGCTATACTCGAGAGTACCACCGTTGGGAGTAAACGAAATTTATGATCAATTGCGGTGTGACGTTCGGACTCTCGCGTTCTCCAAGTCGTTGTGAAATACGTATTTTCCTGCAATTCACTACCGTCAATGTGCATTCTGCATATTCCGAACTACGCGTCATTTTGCCGTATAACTCTCTGCGTGTCAATGATAAATGATAATTCTCCGATTTTCGATGAAATCGCATAGAGTACCACGTGAAACTGATGGTTTCACAAGCGAAACGAAATCCAATGCGAAATGTCAACTACCATAATTTGGTTTAAATTAATACGATTTTCGTTTATCAAAGGGTATGAATTTGCGTATCAATCAATGCGATGGACGCAATCGTACAAAATCAGAGTATCCAATGACATTTATAAATTATATGGAAATATATATCCCATAATTTGATAGCATTAGTCAATACCGCCGAACACTTTAAAATACCATTAGATGTGAAAAAAAAAAATACATCCATTTTTCAAAATGTATTTATCAATACCAAAATATTTCGCGGAATTTTACATCCGAAATATTTTTAAAATTGTTTTTTTACACAAAATAAATGTCAATCATTTTTTTTTTCGATGTTTTTCATTTCCCTGTATAAAAAAAAAAAATATCCTGAAGCGAAATGTATATGAATTTAAAAATATCGAAAAATCGATACTTTACCTAAAATTGCCTTCGAAACAAACTTTTGTCGTTCGACGCTTTTACTTTATATTCGATGTATTTTTGTTTCCCGTTAATCACAAATCGTCAACTTATTTTATTCGCAGTTTGATATTTGACTATAAAATCGGCATCAGGAGTCGTGAAAATGTTATTATCGTCATTGACTACTTGCGAAGCATTGCAATCGACTTGCGTGTCTTCGGACCGTTCATACTAAATATCATACGTATTCAGCATAAAAATAGAGACATAAATAAAACACCCATTTTGCAAACTCCTTAATCTCTCCCCATTGTCCGACATACATACATTATCCACCGATCAGTCCATTCGTACAGCAGCATTGGCTTCCGAAGTACGATAGGTCTGACGCACCAACCGTTAAGAAGTTCTCATCTCTTGAAAACTGTTGGAAACTTGCGATAGAATTATCGAGAAAGATATCAGGAGAATTTCCACCCGCTTCAGGATCTTCGAATGCCTCTAAACACCCAGTTATTGAAGAATCTACGTCGCGTCTATATATCTATCGTAATTTTCTTACTTCCCATTCCGTTCGGCTCTTCTAACTTCTATCAGGAGAATTGCGCACGCGAATACGCGGAGGTAGACGAAGACTTATCTAACATTCCTCATACCATCTCTTCCTCACCTGTCGCATGCCTCTTGCTGTATTCTCAGCTGTATATGTGTGTCTGTGTATCTATATGTTTCTCTACCGCACTCTGGAACTTCATGTTTTGCTGCGGTAATTGCATTTGTCCCAAACTCCTTACGGCTACGAGGCAAGGCACAGGCAAGGGGAAGATCGAGTAGAAGAACGAAGGGAAGACGAAGTGCGCGAGTCATTCGTGTGTATGTATGTGTGTGACAGAGGCAGAAGGATATTCGGAGATCCTCCAGCGGTTTCTGTTCTGGTCGGCAAGAAAGATAGTCCTCCCATTTGTCTACATGATGTATCCACCCCCTACGAAAGTTCTGCCCCGAGGACCTACGGGCTCTTCGAGTCCCTGTAAGCTCGCTAAGTTGTTTTTTCTCAAACACTATCTCACTCCTTTCTTTCGACGTCTAACTATCGTGTGCTGGAGACTTCGCAAAAACTAATACCCGGTATTCGTAGTCGGGGGGCGGTGGTGGAGCGGGAGAAAAAAAAAACATGAGAGACGAGACATCAGTTGAGCAGTCGACGAATGTTCACCGTTTTTCGCTCGGGTTTTCCGAGGTAAGAAGCTGATTGTAGATTTAGGGAAGAAAATAGTCGGTGTTTTGTTAACCTGCGGAACAACTGTATTCTTATCCAGTATTTCCATTTCACATGGAAAATAAGTTTATACTAAAAATATATAAAATTCGACGTTTTTACACAATTAATATATCAATCGTATAATTTTTCATATATTTTCGGAAATATTTTTTAAAATATATGCGTTATATACTATATATTAGATGTATCATCGATATATTTTTTTTCACGTGGGACAATAATCGGCGCGGACTATTTTATGATAAAACGAATTTATAAAAAAATTGTGAAATTAAATTTTTATAAATTGCTATGGAGTTCAGTGGTTTTGGAAATCCAGGGATTCCTGGAAAAGTTCTTGAATTCTTTTTTTTTTCTTTTGTTTTTCCTTCAAAAATCGACTTTTTCATACTTTTTTTCATGTTCGTTTGTATATTTTTTGATGAGTTTCGGCTTTAATGTTTAAAAAGAGAATTACATATTATCAATTCATAATTTTATCGGTTTTTACTTCCCTCAAATGACTTTTGCGAAAAAGTCCTGGAAAAATCCAGGAAATTTCGCGGTCCTTTTTTCTGGACGCCGTGATTCCAAAATATAATTCATTCGAAATCCCGATGCGTTGCTTCTTTACGGTGACTTCCTTTGGTTATTCGTAAAATTTGAAAAACAACGGCGTTTTGTCGCGGCTGGTGAGTCGCTTTACCTCAGGATGAACCGGAACGAGATTCTCTAGTAACTCGCAACGTGTTCACTGCAAAATATTAAGGTCGACGCGATTCATATACACATTCGTGCGGTCTGCGGTTGACACTTTTCTGTTCGTCAGGTGACGGCGCGGAAATGTCATACCCCGTAACATTCCGCAGGTTTGTGCAACGCTCGCGTCGTTAGAGTCCCCTTTTCCCTTCTCCATCCCCCAAACATCCCCGTCGCCACACCGGCAGAAGTGGTAAAACCCGACTGGAAAATTTGAAATTTCAGGAAGTTCAATCCTGCGGATTTTGCTCTGTGTGTCATAAACATGTTTTGAACGTACAGAAGAGACGTGGAAAACGAATATATACGGTGCCACATGAATTCTATGGAATTTCTCGCTATTCCGAATCCTCTGAGAGCTTTAAATTCCACTCGCGGCTCTGGCGCAACCGCGACGCCATCGTCCTCACCGTGGATCCGGTGTTTCATGATACTTTTCTATCTCTTCTATTTCATCCTTTAACGAAGAACCGCCAAAAATTTCATCAGATTTTTTCAATCGTTACGAAGCAACGTTTTCCGCTTTCGTTAAAAAACGTGTAAAAAACGTTTTCGTGTAAAAAATACTCACATTCAATAAATTGTTCCATCGATCAAGAAAATATCCAATTCAATCAACAGAATTTGTTTTCGCTATCCGTAGTCACACGATCAGTTAATTTCATCATTTTTTTTAGTATACAGGTTCTCTGAAAAGATATAGATGATTACACGGTGTCCAGTGGTCCTTTTGTTGGAAATCAGTGTAAATCTTCTTATCCTGGAAAAGTCCTGAAATGTCTTTAAATTTCTTGAGCCATTCTTGAGTTTTTTTCTTTTTTTTCCCCTTAAAATTGAATTTTTCGATACTTATTTTTATTTTCTCCCGTATATTTTTAAAAATCTTTAGTTCAATCGTTCATTTATTTCTGCTCTTCGGAAATGTTTCTGACGATCCCGAAAAATGTCCTAAAAATGTCCTTAAATTATTTGCACCCCTTTTTTCGGACTCCGTAACGAAGATCATTCTGTATGGATAAAACGACAGCAAAGATGTTTAGAATCAACGAATCAGTCGTGTTAGCAGGTTAGGAAAGGTGGACAACTGTTCGCTTCCGGGACTCGCATGCGCGCGTATCAACCCTGACGACAATTATTTAACTCTGACTTAACTTAGATTAATGCGTCTCTTACGGGAGCCATAGCCCAGCGTCGCGGACGATTCCCTCGTGACCATCGTCTTTCCTCTTTCCATCGTAGCGTCTCTCGCTTATTCGGAAGCTTATTCGCTATCGCGTACCCACACGGGCCTTGAGTCCCTCTTTGCCGTTCGACCACGTCGCACACGCGAACGCGTAAATTTTCGAAACTTTGACTCAGTTGAGATTTACCGTACCATCGGGACCTCGTGTGTGTCCGGCAAAACCAGTGGCCAAAAGGGAAGAGAGCTTCCCGTACGGCTACACTATACAGTATACATGGGGGAGGAGGGGTCACCTATATGCAATGTGTCCAGTAGAGCAAAGCAATAGACGAGCGATTTTCAGTTGCGCCAAAGTTCTCTCAGTGTCCTTCGCCGCTACTGCAGCTCAGGACTCTTTTGGAGAGGTTCGTTCAGGCGAAACTGATGCGAGTTTCATTTGGTGGACCGTGTCCTCCGGTATACCGTATACTTTCTTACTTTTCTCTTTACTTTCTCTTTTCTATCCTCTTTTTCTCCGTCTTTACTGATACTTGTTTGGTTCCCTCAGCCGCGTGTGTGTATGTGTAGCTTAGGTGTATCGCAAATGTTTCGAAGTACACGAAGCAACCGTCGATAACATCGATCGTAAGGTCCAACTTGCGATTGTCTTCAATTCTCAAGAACCGCTGTTAACTTCCCGCGTTGTTACAATTCGATTATTTAAAATTTCAACTATTGGTAGAAATCCTCGAAAAATCTATGACGTCCTCTATAAATTTGGTATAAATTCATTTATTTTTTTTGTTGCGGAGAATTTATTGCAAAAAAATAAGAGTTATCCGTTTCATCGTAAATCTGTGATTATGTGTATTTTTCCAGTCCTCAATCAGTTTTAAAATTTTTTTTTTTTTAAATTCACTTTTCGCGTTAACATAATCTGATTGTTCAAAATTCCAACTACCGTTTGTTATTTTAAAATAATTCTTCACGTATCTTAAATAAATTAGGTAGAAATTTGTTGCCGGTATGTTGTTCAATTGTTGGACATTTCGAAAATCGTTTTTCATGAACTTTCGGATATTCTCGGTAAGTAATAATCATCACAATTTCGAGAAACATTCCGAGCATACGGACTATCCGGCCTGTGGCCGAATGGGGAAACCATTCAGAGCACAAGCACAGAGATAACACGAATTTTCTGCATGGCTGTGAGAATTCACGTGCGGTGTAATTAGCGAACTGCGTGGCAGCGAGAGGAGATGGGAGGGGATTGGGTTTTGAGGACGAGAAAGCGAAGGAGGGAATGAGAGAGTGGCGGCTTCCCATCCCTTAACAGTGCAGAATCGTATGCGAAGTGGGATAGAAAGCTCGAGAGTAAACGCGAACCCGCGCGGAGTGTTTTGTCGGCGAATCGTCGTCGTTACAGCAGCTCGACTAATAACCACTCTCGTCCCTCACATGTATAATACGTCTCTCAACTCATCGGTCGTTTATTTTAACGGCTGTTTGCCCACTTTCACATTATTATCTGCGTACGCGGCTTAAGGGACGCTGAAGTACTTGAGCATTTCAGACTTTTCTGTTTACACGAAGTCACACAGGTCTTTTCGAATTAATGTGTCTTTTCATTACTCTGTGTATATATTCGTGTCAATCCTTTATGAAGCCACTGAGTTATCCGGAGAGACGCGTATTTATTGAATTAACGCCTTTACATTTATCGATGTTTGTGTTATAATCAATTTGCAACATGGGATTTAAAACTCAAACAGATCTCTTGTTAACGTACGACGTTATCGCGCAGTTGCTGTTCTTTTTAGTTGAAAAATTCTGTACGCGAAACTAATTATGAAAATATATATTTACATTTAGGACGATAATTAAATCTGAAATAAAAAAAAAAAAAAAAAAAAAAAAAAAACGGCCGCGTAGAGTCGCAGCTTGTAGATTTTAGTTATGAAATTCTGGTGAGTTACGTAATTATGAAAAATACGATAATTAAATTTGAAAATAAAAAAGTTGATGAAGTTTTGCGAATATTACGAATGAGGTACCTTCCCATTTCGGTCAAAGAGCATCGAGAAAACTTCTCGTTGGTGATAAACCACTGAATCACAATTCTCAACGACCATTCGGGTTGTCATTTATACCCAATTGTATCGAAACGACGGCGAAGCGTCGTTTCAACTCGTTCGCTACCCACACTGCGCGATACAAACAATTTTTATCACTTCGAGCGGAATAAAACTTCGGGAAAGTTCGCGATACGCTACTCCGACTAGTAGTCGTAAAATAACGATGTGAAAACCAACGGGATATACAATGAAGAAAATTTGAGATATGGTTTTCGTGGATTTTTCGTTTTATTTTTTAAATAGCCAACTGAGAAACTAATAACTAACGCATTGTTTCAATTTTCCTATTCTTCTTTTATTATTACTAAAGTCATTAAATTTTGAAAGAATTAAAAAATTTTATTTAGGAATACAATTTTTTAGAAATCGAATCCCTAAAAAGAAACTGCGAAACTAATGATTATACGTATTGTCTCAATTTTTGCATTCTTCTCTCATTATGACTATAAATCTAACTATAAATTAACTTTTAGAAAAAAAAATTTCAAACTTTATTCGAAAATATAATTTTTTAGGAATTTGGCTCCTTAAAAAAAAAAAAATAAAAAAAAAAAAATCAAATGGAATCATTGATAAAACAACGAAGTTTTAGTTTAGTTTGGTTTGAAAGGTTTTAAAGCCTTTTTTAGGAATTCAATTTCTCAAAAAATGGATTCCTAAAAAAAGTGTTTAAAACTTCTAAACTAAAGTAGACGAAAATTTAGTTACTTTATCAATTACTGCGATTGATTATTTTTCAACGTTAGAATTAGGATTTGCCTGATAATAAGAGAACGACAAAGAAACATTTGTGGAATGGAGTGCTCAGGGAAGCTACAGGGACGGCTGGGATTGATTCCAGTCGGTAGAGCTGCGCGCGAGAGCGCAGACAGTGAATTCGTAGACCCACTATTCTTATCCGGACTATCCCTCCGACCGAGGGATCAGCGAGGAAATGAGTAGGAAAATCCTTGTACCTCTCCCCCTTCTTGCGATTGCCTCGTCGAATCTCTATTTCTACTTCTCTCGATTGCGTCCGATACCAACAAAAGCTCACCTACATCCAGTGGGGCTTCTCGTTCGTGATCTCAGGTCCACGGGATATCTCAACTGAGCTTAACCCCCGCCGGGGCTCACAGACAGCGGCATCGACGACTCTGATCTCTATTTAGTATTGCTATCCTCTCCCTACCCATTGCAGTCGTGGCTTCCGAATAATCGACAGCTACTTGACTCCGACAAGCTTCCGACAATTTTAAATCCAAAGATTCTTGCTGCGTCTTACCTTTCGCAAAAAAAAAAAAACGGCAGATTGTACGCATGGGAAAGATCGATGTTTTCTAAAAAAAAAAAAAATTTGAAAATATTTGACTATAACATCTTTTGAATATCGATTTTTGATGAATAAACAGTAAAAACGGAAGGATGTCGATTTCCTATGTCGATTTTTGATTAGTAAACACCAAAAAAACGATTTTTTGGTCCGAAAAACCTACAAACTTAAACGGCTCATTCACCCTATCAGAATTTTCCGATAAAACCGTCGCAATGACTTATTCCAGTTGATGAACAAAAAATAAACATAAGAAGATCGATACGAAAAATGTCTTAAATGTCCGCGTTATCGGCAATAACAGCTTAACCGTCCTTTCCGAAGATCCAATAGTTTAACTCGAAATGTTCGAAGATTTCCTCAGTTCGGTGGCCGATGGGCTCTCTCTTTGGCACGTACCCTTCGATGCATATTGCACTCCAGTGCAGAGCTACGCACGAGTGGCGAGAACGATCCTTCCGACCACGGATTCTGGCACTCCGTTCTTAGAATGGTTATAGTGCTCTTTGGACGATTACCGGTGGGGCTGCTAAGCCGTTCTCTTTGGCTTCAGCTTCCCTTCTCTCGTTCTCTTTAACAATATCCTCAAGTCTCTCTTCTTCGCCATGGAAGAGTGAACTGGAGCTCAACGCCGACAAGCGTCTTAGATTGCTCCGTTTCCACGGGCTTTCGACGATTCAACACGTTGAGAATGCATCAAAGCGTTAACTAGGATTTGCTTCGTCTACGCGAATATCTGCGATACTAAAATGCGATTCTTATAAATAAATCTTCATCGCGCATGGATATTATTCTTTGGTGGAGCCGACTGCTCAGTAGGCGGATATAACGGAGGAGTGCGAAATCGTTTTTCGTTTTCGTGTTTTTGTATTTTTACAATAGATAAAAATAATGGTTGCTATGGTAACCGTTGCTACGGCACTTCTCAATTCTTGTACACGATGGTGGGAAAGGCAGCGGCAGCGCGATCTTTTCGTAATATAGAGAGATGTAATATAATAATAATAATTATTAATATTTCTCAAACGTTTCCAAAATTTCGATATTAAACTACATAATCTTTGTCAATTACGAAAAAAAATGTACTTCTCTCAAAGTATCCACAAAATAGTTATCTTCTTCGAACTGTCGAAAGAAAAAAAAAAAAAAAAAAAAAACAACAAAGTACAGTCGCTTTCTCGCATTTTGGTCATTACCGGAGTTTTCAATCTCATTACTCTACGGGTGGAATTGCACTCTCTTGCGCTTTCTCTCTATTTTTCCTTAGGAAAAAAAAAAAAAAAAAAAAAAAAAAAATGAGCTCTCGGAAAGTTTCGCGACGGGGATAGAGAGAAGATGAGACTTCTCGCGTCTCCGGGGACCTGCATCCTTATTATTTGTGAGGCTCGTTCACTCATTCTTTCACTCTAACGACGTGCTTGATTATTATTTTTTTCCTCTTCCCTTCACTCTGTCGTTATCTATATACCTCCTTGAATTCATTTCTTGTCTCCTGAGCTGCGTTACTATATTCTACACTTTTTTTTTTTTTTTTTTTTTTTTTTTTTTTTTCGCGAGTAAGCAGACAAGACTAATGAGCCTGAAAGCTGATTCACGCGAGTTGCTTCGTACTTTTTGATACGGTGCATGTATAATGAATATTTTCCGGATCATTATTCTTGTCGTTTATTTCATTATTTCTATACGGACGTTTTTTCCGACGTTTTTTTTTTTTTTTTTTTTTTTTTTTTGGCGGAATAAAATCATTTGTCATTTTTGTTTATAATTCAATTAAAATTCTTGTATACTTCGGATGAAATTCGGGTCTCGGAAAATTAGGATACAACACTTGGAAAAGTGAGTTAATTATTTTGCTATGAAAGCAGCATTCTTGGCTCGAGAATAATTTTCAATATAGCGCTCATATTGCAACCTCGCGATTCGCGAAGTTTTCTCGCTCGACAATCAAACGCCCGGTGCATAGTTCACGCTCCGGTTATATAGCAGACCGGGCGGTATGTGGGACAAGCGAAGGCGCGGTAGGCGGTACGCCTACGCTGCATTCTGCAAAAAGCCTGTGTTCATCACAAAACAGGCGATGAGAATTTCAAAGCTAAACGCCTTGCGTCGCCGCACCCTTTTTCCGTTCTCCTTTTCTTCGAACGAGTCAAAGCTCTCCCTCGACCCCGATGGGGCGGGGGAGGGGTTTGAATAAAGCTTTGAGTTATAATACACAGTCATACCGAGTCGACCTGCCGCTTTTCTCAACGAGTTTTCACGATCGTCAACCGGTACTTTCACGACGAATAAAACTAACAGTGAAATGCTTATATCCATGTATCGTGACTTCTCACATTCGCGAGAAAACTTTTCACAACTGCCGCTACTAATGTCGCAGTTGCTTTTTAGCGGATGCAGTTTTTTTTTTTTTTTTTTTTTTTTTTTCTTTTTTTTTTTATGCACTTCGAGAAACTTCAATTTTGAACAAAGTTTCGTATAACGGAAAACGAGAGAATATTACTGCGAAGGAATAAAAGGCCAAAGTTTTGTATCTGGTGTCGCAGTGTTTTTCAAACTAACGTCATTGCTAAGATCGAAATTGTGAGTCAATTTTTCGAATTTTTCAGCGTAGAGAATAATTAACAGAGCGCCACGTTGATCAAAGGGCTTTGCTAACAATTATTCACAAATTAAATTTTATTGTAATTGTTTTTTCTTTTGCAATTAAGATTTATCGCTCGACATATTTTTCTCTGCGGGTCGAAGAAATGTATTCGATAAAATTACCATCTCTGACCATTTTATTCGAGTGCAGAGAATTTGTAAAGAAAAATGTCTCATTAAAATAAACAGTTCAATACTGTTATTCGTATGAAAACTAAATTATGTAGTTAAATGCGAAAGGGTTGGATGATTGAGTTTATAATTATTTTCATGAGTGCAAAAAGTACGAAATGTGTTAATCCTTCGAAGCAATTTCAATTTCAATCCAATTTAATTCAAATAAATGAATTTAAATTTGGTTTTTCATAATTTTTCAAATGTTTCTCAATAACCCGATAATCGCCGATAATTATCGGGGATTTAATTGAAATTGAATGAATTGAATTTCAATTTTATTTTTCATGATTACATTTTTTTTTAATCGATAACCAACCGATTTCAAGGGATAATTATCAGGGATTGAATTCAATAAAATCCAATAGAAATTCAATAAATACATTTTTTTTTTTTTTTCATTTTTCATAATTTTTCAAAATTTTTTCAATCCCCGATAATTATCAGGGATTAAAAAACATTTAAAAAATTATGATAAACGAAATTAAAATTCAATTACTCGAAACGTAAAAACACATTTACGTTAAGTTCCGTTAAATAAAAAAAAAAAATGTATCAATTTTATTCAATTGTTTGAACCGTAATACATGTTTCGTTAACTAAGAGATTAATTGCAACTACAATACTCAACGGTTATCAAAATTTTATTATTAACGCACTGAATATTGAGAACAAAGTGAGTGCAGAAAAAAACATTTCTACAAAATAAATGTATGCATCAAAGGGTCTCGAGAAAACTTCGTAACAATATGGCGTGTTGCACACGCGAGAAAACTTCAGTGCAATAAAAATGAATGGAAAGACTGGACGGGGATTTTGCCGTCGAAGTATCTTATTTTTCCTATTCACAACCGTCTGTACGGCAAAGACGAAGTAAAGAGAGAGAGAGAGATAGAGAGAGAGAGAGAGAGAGCGAGAGAGAGAGAGAGAGGGGGGAAAGGTCGCGGTGGATTGTCGTAGTAGGAAATTATTTTTCTCGAGAGAAGATTATTTCCCGGTGCTTCGCTGATGGCATAATACATATTTTTTAGTACGATCTATTTTCTCGAGGAAACGACCTATTTCGTTGGTGAACATTTACTTTTTTTTTCTTTTTTTTTTTAATTTTTTACGGTCGTCCAACCACCAGAGGCTCGGCTCATAATAATATAAATTTACTCGCGGAGTGGGTGGGGGCGCGTAGTGCTCGCAGTGGGTGGGTAGCCGTTTTTGCCGAGATCGGTACAACGAATAATATTATCTCGGGATGTATATAGCTACAGTATGATACGAGGAGTTCGCGGGAACAAGCAATTCTTCGCTCTCCTTTGTTTGCTCTCGAACCGGTGGCTTGACTCGCCTCATTATATCTTTTCTACTTTTTCTTACTGAGTTCGTCAGTTTTTTTTTTTTTTTTTTTTTTTTTTTTTATATATTTATTTTTAATCTCATAGTTCTTCGCTGACCCCGTAGAAATACGACACGGGAGGGCATGCAAACGCGAACGGAAGGAACACACATCAAAAGAATACCAGTATGATGATTTTCCGTATTATTTCGTAGTGTGAATATACACCCGAAGATACCACGGGGTGTTTGGCTTGGGAAACTCAGCAGTCCTCCGTATAATAAACGCGAAGATATTTTGTTGGTTTTATATAGTATTATGCCGAGAAAGCCACTGCTCGGGAGATCCTTCCTATCCGCATCCCTTTCTACCTCACAGCACGTTTTTATATCCGGAGCTTATAGCGTCTACTTATAATTCCACCAAAATTGAAAGACCCTCGAATGCTAAGCCGCTCGCGAGCTCTCCACGCTTGGAATGAGTATTTCTCTCTTATTATTATGTAATTCGCGACACTGGTGAGAATTTACCTTTTTTTTTTTTTTTTTTTTTTTTTTTTTTTTTTTTTTTTTCGACAGGCTGCTTGCAATATTTCGTACGTGTCTTATCCCAAGAGGATTATTTTCATTTTGTTTTATTCGTTGCCATTTTTAATTTTCATCTGGACTTTTGGGGGTTGAAGGGAATTTATAAGCAGCAATTGTTTTCCGGATCTCTGTAAAAGCTGTCGGAATCAAATATTTTTACCAATAATTTAAATTTTTTTTTAGTCGAAAAAAAAAAGTAATAATAATAATAATAGTAATTTTTTTATTATTGAATTTAGTTTAATTTAATTTAAAAAAAAAATTATTTCATTTTTCGACTCAACAAAATAGTAGCGAAAAAAAAGAGTACCTTTCGCGTATAACCTATAAACTGCGTGCAAAAAATTGTAAAATTTCTACAATATTTTAATCGAAAAAAAAAAAAAAAAAAAAAAAAAAAATTACGTTGAGAATTTTTTAGCATAAATTTAAACGCAAAAGAGGTGCTTTACTACCTTCGAGAGATCAGGCGTCGTGAGCGGAGTGTCTAATCTCGACGGAAGAAGCGCAAACGCTTTTCCGTTTTCCGTAGTCGAGATACATGACGTTCGTGCGGCAGCTAACTGCTGCAGCAAGATACTCGCGAGATCTCTTTCATTGCTGTTTTCTTCTACTGTTCTATTTTAGCCTACCGCAGCGCTGTTCGCCTCCGCGCGCACTCACCGTCCACAGGCATCTTTTCTGTAGCGAGAAAACAGTAGGAGATGTGTTTATCTCTGATGAATTTATGCCCCTTTTTTATAAGGGATATATACCCGCTGTCCCGGGTGAACACGGACTCTCCTCCGCTATCTACAACTCTTTCCTTTCCTCTCATTCTACACCCTCCGCCATCCCTCGCTTGCTTCTCGACAGTTGAAGTGTCCGGAGCTTTATTTCTTTGTATACTGCGCTCTCTAGCGCTATTCTTGTTTATTCGTGCTTCGTGAGTCGGATCGAGATTTCGAGATAAAGACCCGAAAGACGGGATAACCGAGGGAGACTATCAGAGAAATGGGATACCCGCTGTGGGGAGAACTCGAAGGTTTCGCGATTTGCGAAAACGCTGAGACGGCGCACAAAAATCGTAGAGTTCAGCGCTCGCGATGGATGGCGCAAGATTTATGTGCTCGCGAATGAAATGGGGAAAAAAAAAAAAATATCCTTTCGAATTGAAGATTTTCAAGATATATGACGTTATGAAAATCGAAATGGCCTTTTTGACAAATGCAAGTCGTGGGTTTCAATATTCACTTTTTTTTTAATCCTAAAAGTTTTCCCAAAAAAAGAAGTTAAGTAAACGAATGATTTATTTTTCATTACGTAACAGAATTAAAGCTGATCGGTCTGAGAGGAATTATTTAAATGTTCGCTTGAACAATGGCCTTTAAGCTTTTAATCGGAAATTTAGGACGTTTATTGGGTTCCTTTCAAGTATACAAATTCATTATCGCGCCGCGCGTTACCTGTGAGTGATTCGCACTCAAAGTATCAAAGACGGTCCGTTGAATTTCATAGTTTATCGCCTCTTTGTGTCTTCTTTTACTGCGAAGATGACGTTCTACTTGAAACGGCAGGACGGGCAGTAATTTGCCGATCGTATTATACTCTATCTTCATTTCGTCTTTGACCCCAACGCCGTTCTTACAAAATTCCATTCTTTAAGAGTGGGAGTAGCGCACTGAGCCATACGTTCTTTGCCGTTATACTAATTAAAAGCCAGCGGAAGAGAAGAAATTAGAAGCCAAACGAGTGGAGGTGTAGAAAAAGGTCCGAAAGAGTTCTTTGCAATTTGCAGTGCAATTACGTATACTTACGAGGATACGAGTTAACAAAGCTTTGCGAAAGCTGGATCTCTCACTATACCCGATCTCTACTATACCTTAGACTATAATTTTGAGGAAAAAGCTAAAAAAAAATAAATGCCCCATTGGTTTTACGCGACTTATTGTTAGTCTGATGATATCCGATCTATTTTTTCCACTGATCCCGAACCTCTCACTTATTTAACTTCAGATTCAATTTTTCGTATAAAAATCTGCAGCTAAAACGTTTCTATAGCACGCGAATCGCGCTGATGCTGCCATTCGGTGAAAAATTGAACTTTGGAATGACCTGCTTTGGGATTTGTCCGCTTCACGTTCACTTTTCCTGACTCAGCAGCTCTCGGATTCTTTCTTATTCTCCGTTTCAATGAAAATTGTATTAGCCAAACTTTCCAATCGTGCGAATTTAACGTGATAACAATAGGGCCATTTCGCCTTTTATTTCAACTCCTTCGTTGAGAAACTATGTAGATGAGGCGCGACTATCCACGAGTTGACCAGAAGCAAATGAAGGCAAAGTTTCAGTCGTTCCTAATTCGCTGGAGTTTCAGCGTCGTCCCATTACCGACAGTTTCCAACCTCTAATTAGTCCCGTGGCTCCGATTACTTCTCCTTGTCGTCGTTACCGCCCGTCGGCATAGACCTACATTTCTCTGTCCATCATGTGAACCCTGACATACATTCTCTCGTCCCGGATGAGTGTATAACTACATTTAGACAATTAACAGCCCAACAGCTCTAAAAACTTTTCTAAATCTGTTAAAAGGATGAAAATGGACTTGGAAGGCTTGATTCGAGATCCGTAATACGATCAATGAATACTCATATTGATATCGCTGCTCAATAAAAAAAAATCAACTTTGTCGGCATTACCGACCGATCGATATTCGCCGACTTTATGCCTTCCATCTCATTGCTGCTTACATTATACTCGTTTCTACACATGCCATCTTCAATTTTCCTCTTATTCTTACGGAATAATCCGCCCGGCACGCTTCGGATATATCGAGAGAAAATTGCATCTCCAAATGCACTTATACGAAAGTGCCATCCAATCTTGTCGTCTTTCCATCTCTATCTGGTCTCTGCATCTGGTTTCCATCTATACCTCCTATCTCCGCGCTCGTTCGCTGTACGCTATGCACGATCCTTCGCATTGTCTATCCCGCTCACGATCGCGCTTTTACCTTCCAACTTTGGCTCTCGATGCTAAAGCACTGGAAATATACTGAGAGACAATTTGTAGCAGCGACAATTCCCCCTGACGAATTCCCGCACCTATCTACGTCGAGCGTCTTTCGCGTCTCGAGATTCTTAAGGGAATGATACACCTCGCTCAGCTCGTCTCAGTTCGAACGATAAAAACGATTGAGCGTCTCGCGCGAGTTGCTACACCCGTTGCTTTGTATCGATGATTCGAGATCCGGTTACAAATACTCTGATTTTGCCAGATGGCTCGACGCTCTCCGTGTCGCTGATGACGGCATGGCGAAGATTCGCGAGGTCAGGATGCGCGATGTTATACCTACAGAATTCCTCGTTCTCTCGTACTTATTACTTTAGCTTCTGCAACGTCAGCATTTGCTCTTCTTTCGATGCGACGGACATAGGTCTTACGTCTTCCCTTTCCCCACTTTGGGTCTCTCTCTTTCGTCTTCCGCTGCGTCGAGGACGTAATGAAAGAAAAGAGGGAGATGCGTATAGCAGAAGGTAGCAGGGTGATGTTATAGGAAAGTTGAGAGGGAGCGGGAAAACGTCGCGGAACGTGGTACGATTCCGGTTCGTCGGTCAACGCGGCCAGAGAAGTCACGTACGAGACGGTCAACAGAACGGAAGCAAGACCACCTTCTCGCCATCCATAGTTTTCTTCCACCCACCACCAACTCATTTCGAATCGGCCACGAAAGAGTCCGATTGGCACTTGAGTGCAGCGGTTACCCACTACGAAAATTACGATCGCGACGGTCCACGGCGTTCGGCTGTGGTTCGTTTCTAGTTTCCTCGCTCTGGTCTCACCGTCCAAGTCGATTTTCGTCTTGACGTCGCTACGGCTCCAAACGTTATTGAGGTCAGTGCATGGCTCGTCGGGGAAACTCCGTGCAATTGCGCTGCCACCTCGACCAGTCTCTTCCCTCAACCGGTGTCCCTGTACGACCCTTTTCGTAAAATAAAACGGTAAAAAGCAACGTAGGAAAGATTGGTCGGAAAATGAAATATGGTTTTTCTCCACTATTTATATTTGGCACAGAAGTCTTTCTTCCTCTATTTTATTATAGCGTACGGAAAACGCAATATGTCGGTTTTTCCGCTTAATACTTGAAGTTTCTTCACGATTTACTTTTACCGTTCATTTTCCGTCGAGCAATCGGCGTTGATGACAATTTTTCTTGATACCGCAAATTATTGGATGCGTTTTGTTCGATTCCAGGATCGTCGTTCTAAAAGCGAATTTGCTTGAAAATCCGATTGGAAATTTCACCAAATGTGCTAATTGAATTCAACTATCCGATGAGAAAAGTCAATTATAAGTCTGTTTAAAAAAAAAAAGGAAAAAAAACGAACAAATTGTGTGGCACTCGTGTCAGTAGGCAGTGTAGCGAGTAGAATAAGGAATTAGACGATGCGATGGGAACATCGACGAGGCCGGTCAAGTTCGCTATCAGCATCCGAGGCCCATTTGTATTTAGTCCCATGTCTCGTTGCCAGAGTACCCACACCACCGATTCGCCCCAACAGGGGGAGGTTGACTTTGATTTACAGGATGCGCGAATTTCTCGCTGCAGAGCATTGGGCCGATCGTGAGTGCTTCTCTTTATCTTAATACCGGCGAGGCGTAACGGTTCTCGTTGATGCTGACTACCGTCTGCCCACAGTTATATCTCTATACTACTAGAGACTCCCATACACAGGCAATACCATCCCCTAGTGCGCGTTACCTGACCAGGAGCAGCGGTGTTAGCGGCGGTCTTTGGATGTCGTAGATCGTCCACTGTTCCGAGGGAACAATATAGCTTCCTGATGTTGCAATCCATTCAGCTTAACCCAATTCGACTCAATGAACTCTCAACTCTACGTTACACTTCCTTATCAGTACCTAACGCTCACTCTTCCACCCTGCGATCTCGATCTTTCTTCTGCTTAACATGATGTATATCGAACCGCTCGTTATATGAATGGGACTGCTTATGGCATTGGCAGGAATTCGAGACATCCGGTCCAGAATCTCGATACCTGTGATTCCATTCTCAACATGGCTCAGCAGGTTTTGCGCATTGATCAAAGAGCGACAATAATCATCGTCCATTAGAGAATTTGTAGTTCTGGTAATACTACTTCTGGTTACACCTCGTCTGACTGCAGTTCTGGTAAATTTGCCATTAATCGAAACCAGTTTACCATTGCTGTCGCGAAACCTTCCACATTCCGCACGTATGATCAACGATATTTGTTCCCTTCTGCAACCCTTCGATCCATTCGATGTTTGTAAATCGGCGTGCAAGCAAATGGATTCTCTGGAAAAGGGTCGTAAGGACGAAGACCTGGATGTGACCGAAGTTGATTCAGTGGGCTGCAGGCCTGAGCTGATTCCACTATAAAAGACTGGGCTTATCCACGGCAGCCAAGATTGTACGGTGCTGTACGTTTCCGTTACATCCACCATTCCAGTAACCGAAGTGTAGGTACGTAGGTCCACATTGCAGAGGCCCGAGAGGAAGGTACATACCAGGTCTCTGAGGCTCCAGTCACGTGGAGGTTTAATCCCGAGCAATAAACTGCCCCGTCGCTCCTTTCCTCCGTTCAACCCCCGTACCCCACTCGGTAACTGCGTCACTATCCGTTACGTCCGTCGTTCCATCAAGCAGTTCCTCTCTACTGTGTTCGCAACCGTCTCGCGTCGTTCCTTCCAGTGCAGAAGCGAGGCACCCCTCGTGCCATCACGTGCTAGAAATCTTGCTTCCTTCCTCATTCTTCTCTCGCGTCTCCGACGCCTTTCGCTTCCTTCTTCCTCTCTTCTCGCGACACCACTAATACCGTGACACGAACTACCGTGCTTTTTCAGAGTCCCTGCACTTCGCACGACGTTCCAACGAGTCAACGTCTTCTAGGGTGGAATGGTCCACGCGCGTCTCGTCTCGCTACATCGAGCACTCCACCCTGATGCTCGTCACTTCACACACTTCTCGTCCGTGTAATAGTATTAAAAAAAAAAAGCTACGAGGGTTTCCCGTTCTTTTTTTTTTCTCTTCCTCTGAGAGTGAGAAAAATAGAAGAGGTCTTCGTGACACACGCAAAGCTCGTTTGGCTCGTATACACCTCTTACGTACTTTGGTGCCTCAGAAGTCTTCTGGTCCCCGGAGATTCCTGGATGCGCGCTATATCTCATCGTGATGCGCTACTTTTTTTTGGGAACCTTTCCTTGCGCTACAATTCCTTCTCGTGCTTCGCCTATCAAAAACTAGATACTCATCCAAATACGGCAAACCTTTCTTTCTCATCCCTTACTGCTTATAACAGTTCTACTTTGATTGGGATGAAAAATCTAAAGATGTCGTCTGGAATCGAGCTTTATTCGCTCGTTTATTGTTCATCCCCGTGACTTTACTGTTATTATTATTACGATTATAAAGCAGACAGCGCTGCAATAACGTCATCAAGATTATTGGGCTTTAGTAACTCCAACCGTTGTGTATCATCTTCTTTCACTTTTCTCATTTCGTTCGTTGGTTCCACCAATCTTTCTTTTCCGTCTCGTTTCGTTTCACAGTCACATGCCACAGCGCCGTATATTAGTCTAAGACCACCAGCGGTTTTGCTGCAACACTTCGTGATCCCGGCTCTAGAAACCCACCCACAGAATTCTACCGCCTGCGGGAACGATGGACGTATCTAATTCCCAAGGAATGCAGCCCCGCTATCGTTTGTTACGTCACCTGCTGGCTTCCCCTAAGTCCCAAGAAATACTCGCGCGTCAACCCTTAGCCCCCGGTTGTTCCGCCTCATCCGCCTTAACCGTAGCTTCGTATCTTTAGCCTCTCTTATTTCGCGAATGAAATAATGAAACCATTATTTCTTTTCATCGCTGTATTTCATTAGGCCGGTGTCGACCGAAATGCAATGAGGACAATGAGGACATCTTGATTAAGATCATCTCTACGTCGCGAGATCACCATGACTTCGTCTGTCTGTCGTTTTTGAGGGGATTCTCCGTTTCCCCATTTCTCCGCTGCTCTGTTTTGGAGTCTCGTGAGAGAAAATCATATCTAGACATTCAGAAATTCATATACAGACGTACGGCAGACGTTTCCTGTCCTTCCTTCTCGCTCTTGCGTTTCACCCCGTTTACCGAAGATGAAGTGGGCGGTCTTGTGTTGACGAGCCCCAGGCTAACAGAGCAGGATAGTGGGTACTATCTTCTCAAGCTTCCTTCCCAGTGTACTTCCCACGACGGAAAGACTGTATATACATACCGAGCGCAGCGCATAGCCCGAAGCCACTACGTTGTCTCGACCACTTACGATCGCGGCGGGCAGAGGAACGCGACTTTATGCCCGTCGAAGAGAACCCGCGGGCCACCAAATTTCTCCAGATAAGTGGACGGTCCATGGGGTTTTCCCTACTTCATCCTTGGATCCCTCGTAAAATTTCAATTTGCCAGAAATTTCAGAGCTCCGAGATGTCCTCGCAAGCCTTGTACCCCTTCCTCTCCTCTGGCGCTATATACTCGTCGGGAATTCATGGAGGTTCCGTACCTCGGATTATATATACATAATATTTTCCTTCTATGTAGCATATAACCCCGGCGATTACTTGCCGTTTGTCTGTGCGAACACAGAGAGTAGTTAAGGACTTGTTACGGAACATCGGTCAATGGTGTGGGTTTCCGTCTCTACAGTTGTCTCTTCCTTTCGTTTCTCTATGCCGTTTCGCTGTGTCATTTGGCACGTTGATTGGACCCGCTCTCTGTATTTTTCGATCGAATAACCTCGTACCCTTCAGTGGTTTCGATCATTTGCCGTTAACTACCGGGACATTCAATTTCTTTATTTTTTTTTACCGCTTCTTCATTCGTAATTCGTCGGGTCATTTAAAAGCACTTCTTTGTTTATTTCCATACATCTTTCTAATCATCATTTGTTGCTCATTTGAAACATTCCGAGCATTTTGCGACTAGAAAATGTCGAATGAAAGTGTTATTGTCAGAAAATAGCGAGTTGTTCTCTTAGGAGAACGGCGAGCGATGTAAAATAACAAAAGAGTGTAATTTTGATTTCACTTACGCTGCTTGCAACTTTGTGTCTGATGACCGGAATGTGTTCTCACCGGGTGTTCTTTCGGAAAAAGCGAGACAACGTGTTTTGTGGCAATACGGAAAAAGCTGAGAGAAGTAAAGCGCTGAAGTGCCCAACAGCATCAGGCAGCACAGCCAGTAGCGGCGGTGTCGACTCTTCTTGCTTCCAAAAACTTTTCGACAACGTCGTTTTATCGGAATTTTATAGCTACTTTTACGTTCCGATATGCCGGAGATTGGTTCTTCTTTCCATGTCGGACCCGATAGCGGAGATGCGACGTGTACGACAACGATAAGGCTGACGCTGTATACATATAGAGATCTGGTTATGATCTCGCGTTGTACGTGTTTCTTTTTTTTTTTTGGACATCGTCGACGGGATTGCCCGCTATCGCTCGACGGAACGATTCGATTTGCTGCAGTTTCGAAAGAGTACCGGGATAGTACACTTCGCAATCGGTGGATCACATCGTGTATGTGTTACTCTCACAGCCTCTTCGCTCCTCTGTTATAACCCTCTCTCTCTCTCTCTAATCCTCTATCCCATTTTTGATAACAGAGGGTACTTCATTTTAATGCATTCCCATAATTTCAAGTACCCTTGTATAAACCCCCGGATCTCCGTGAGCGGCTTTTGTTCCTTATGCTGCTCTCGACTCTCATTCACATGAGTGGCTAACTTTCTATTGGATCGTACCACATTACTGATGTTCCGATCGACAATAGAATGGTTGATCCTAAATTAGCGAATTCCAATTAGTGCCGTTGATTTTTACAAACTTATTTCCTTTATCTCTTGATTGGCAATTTTGAGGCGCGGGAACGTAGTTTCAGTGGCGCCTTTTTTTTCTTTTTTTTTTTTAGCGTTTCGATTGTTTTTTTGTGGACTATGCGATGCTGTGGAATCGGTTGTAAATGAATGATATTTCACAATGAACTCTTGACGTTTGATGACAGCGAGTATGCAACTTTTTATACTCAGATACACGAGTTACAATGAGAGTTACAATTCGAGATATGGGCGGTAAATGTGGTCGATAATTTTCCCGTAAAAAATGATACATGACTCCGATTAAAATTACCACTTTGGTCACAAATTCGCACAACCTAAATTTTATTTAATTTTTTAACGGCGAAAATATGGAAAAAAATTATTACGGTATTTTGGTGCTTTTATGACGGTTAATTCAGAGATAAAAATTCCGATCGGTATTTTTACATCACTTTGTGAAAAAAAAAAAAAAAAAAAAAATACCTTGAAACTTTTTACAACACAACACGGTAATTTAATGGTAACTTTCTGAGAAATAAAAATACCGGTATTTTTACATCGCGACTTACAATAATTTGTATAATATATCGTCGATATCGTGATAAAAGCATATAAATTTATCAGATTCCCGCCTCCCTGACTCGAGAATTCTGATTTATGTATACTTGTTGGATTCAATAAAAACCGACTTAATCCTCCCCTTTAACCCATATATAAACGGAGAACCCTGCGACCTCGATAATCTTAAATCCGCATGTCGACGTCTAAAATTCAGCGTCGAAAAAAATGGATCATATGAATGTAATAAAACGCCGTTCCGTTCGTTCCAAATTCAGGACTTCGAACAGCGTGTCCCCCGCGAAGGGTCAAGCGCATTTTTTTTTTTATAGAAGATTTTTCTTCGCCGTTTAGAATGCGTTCAAGATATTTGAACACAAAAAAAAGGGAAGAAAAAAAAAATGTATAAAGTCAAAGATTAATATTCCTCTCGTGTAGACGCGGGCTTCAAGCGTTCCCCCCGTGGAATTTCTAATGAAATATCATAGATGGTTGCTATATACCTATATAAATCTTGAATCTCGATAATTCACGATTCTGTCAGCACATCTGTCCTAAGCGAGAGGGTAGTATGCGTCACGTAGTCTCCGGTTCTCGAGGTAAACCTTAGTGGTGGGGCTGGTGCACGCCGCTTTTCCACGCGTATAAATCATGCAATCGAGTCGTGTACGTGGCGCGCGTGATGTTCTCCGCCCGTCGAGACATTCTCGAGGCCGTCGAGAATCGATTAGTCTTCCAATTAGAGGATTCTGTTGGCGTGCGGCTCCCCGCTGGCACCACACCATCACCACCAACGTTAGGGCGGTCAATCTGGCGTCCGAAACCGGCACATCAACTTTATTCAATACGTTTGACCCAAACTTTCGGTCATATTGTTTGGGCGATGAACACCGCGAATTTTTATTTCAAAGTGAAACTACGGGATCGACGCAACTTTATCGACATTTTCAACCCTTTTTTCCTCCCATAGAAAAAGCTTTGCTTTCGATAGAAAAAAAAAAAAAAATTGAAAGTCACGTTTGGTAAGCATTATCTGTAATTTGTTAATTTCCTCAATAAGAAAGCAATTTAAAAATGTTTATTTTCCAGGATTTTTTTATATCCGTAAATTATAGTAAAAAAAACCCGACTACTTTTCAGTTTTTTTTATATCGCTATAATTTACGGAAATAAAAAAATCCTTGAAAACGTATGATTTTCCATAGAAAAAACTTTGTGTGTAAAATAAATTAATGAGTAAACAATGTGACCATTTTCACAGATTTTTTTTTTGAAGACAATAAGACGAAATCAAAGTTTTGAAAAAAAAAAAAAGACCGCTTCGTCGTCATATCAAGAAATGCGGCAGCGTTTCGACGCCAATTACTTAAAATAAGATTTTTTTTAGGTGGCGTGACGCAATCGCGTATACATATTACATACGAAGTATTCCCATACAGTTTAAGATGGTATCGCAAAAATTCAGATATTCCCAATAATTCGAATAAAACGCAAAAAAAAAAAAATTGAATGGATCTCTACGAATTTTAATTACGTACGTAAGTACATCGAAAACAACAAAATTAATGAAAGAATTTTTTTTTTTTTTAATAAACAGAGTTGCACCAACAAACCATTAGTCCTCCCAACGCATCGTTGGTTCTCTCAACTCATTATTTTTCTCTGTGTGACTCATTCAAAAGTAATATCAAAGCGAAACGTGTCCCGCCTCGTTAAAGTTTCCCGACGTATACAGAGGAAGTGTTCCCATTCGCGTACATACAAAATCAGCGATATAGTACAACGCACCTGGAGTAAACCGCGATCGCTTTAATCCGGTAACTCAATCTTTGTCAAGCAAATCAATTTATCCCAACGAACTATGGGGTTCCGCGTCAGTTTGCCACTCCATCGCACTTTGCGTCCCTTTTACCCTTTTGCTCGTTTGGCTCCCATTCGCCCGGCCCCTGTGTATTATCCTCTCGTCCTTCGAGCCCTTCATTACACCGTTCGCATTCCAACTTCGTGCAGTCACTTCTATCGCACGTGAGGACGGTCATCCCCTGGTAAGACCGCAGCGCGCGGAATTTCGCGTCCCGGCATTAGAAGCAGTAATCCTCCTCTAATCAGACCTCCGACTATCTTTCCCTTTGCTACACGAGACTCGATCGCTCCGATCTATTCGCTACATTCTCGTTCTCTTTATAGACTTCGTATTCGTAAACTCCTTTAGCGTTTTCAGCTTTCGCATCGCGTCGAACATAAATCACCAATTGCAACCGAAAACTTTTACGTTAGTCAGCATTCGTCAGTCGCCCTCTATTACGAATCATTATGGTTCAACTTCGACATCGAAGTTGCAACTTTTTAGTCTGCAGGTGCGTCGTGGCAAGACGAGGCAAACCGCATTTTGAACGAAATGAAATGAGGATGAGAAAGCATAGTGAATGATTAACGAGTCTCGAAATTAACGAGGAAATCTTCGACAGGGGCAATGAGAGAAACGTCTCGTGAGTCATATCGTTGAACAGTCGAGGGAATCGGTGGTATTGCGTTGTGCATAATCGTCGTGACGTTGCGTATTCGCGGCAAACCTCGGAGTCATGACGTGCAAACTAAATATTTCAACTCGGAAGTCTGTTTTCATGATTTGTACTAAAAAATACAGAAACATCGCGATGGATAAAAATTATATGAAAATACGAAAAATACATTAGTAATATACAAAACATGACGGTTTTACATAGCTAATCATAAAATCATATAATATGAATTTCTTAATTATTATTTATTAATAATTGTTGGATTCTATGATTATTATTAATAATAGAATTTGTTATATATTTGGTGACAAAGATATAGTTTTTTCTATGTGAGCAACTAAAGCAATGGAGGCGAGTGATTGATTTTTGAAATCTCGCGTCGATGAAAAAAAATAAATAATTTTCGTATTTTTTATTTTGCGTTATATGCAAAATAAAAAAATTGCGAGAAAACCCTTTTCGCGTTAATCGATAGATAATAGATATCGAGATAGACGTCTGACGTTACGGTGGGTGGACACGTTGTGCTGAAACCAGAGAACTCGCGCGTGGATTCGTCTCTTAGCCACCCTTCCGGGTTCGACAGGGGTGGGACAGGGTAAGGGGGTGGAGGGGAGGCATAAGCTCCGAGCAATTACGACAGTTAACTCGCAAAAGCAGGCCGAGACCACCGCCACCCCAATAAGCCCGTTGATTGTCTCGAGTTATCCCGGTTACTCCCACAGGACGTCTCGGGGGGAGAGAAGGGGGTGTTTCGGGAAGCTTATCAATTTTTACGAGCGCTCGTACGTAACGCTGGCGTACCGTTCGCGGAGGGTTCCCCATCGATTGCTCGTACAGTTCACAACGCTTCTGCCTTTGATACACTTTTGTGTATCGCGTATACCCCGGGGAACAACCTGTTTTCGTTCTTTTTTTTTTTTTTTTTTTTTTTCTCTTAAGTTTAGTCTCACATCGTCAATTTCGTTCGCTGTAGGATCAACGATACAAATAAAATCATTCAATCATCTATTTTTTTCTCCTATTGCGTCGAAAGCACAATGAAATTATTACGATAACAATTATTACGATTATTGCGATTAACGATAATTATTGTCCGTAACAAAAAAATGCGAAAATTATTCTGCAACTTTAAAAAAAATTTTTTTTACCGGTTTTTTTAAATTAATCACAGATTTAGTTTTTATCGCAACAGTTTTGTACTTCACAGTTACAACTCGTGAAATGGAAAAAAGTCATTTTTGAAGCTTTCAGTGTCGAGCGGCTTAACCTCGAAGTGTTGATCGTGGTTCTCCGCGAGAAAATTCTTCGATCGGAAATTTCTCTCTCGACTTTACTTTTTTCCCGCGTCCCCTACGGCGAGGCGATCGACGGGAAGACATACAATTATTCTTTTCAGACGATTGCTCTCCACCCACTCAATTTTCTTGCAACCCTCGGATTTTTTTTTTTTTTTTTTTTTTTTTTTTTTTCGCCGAACGTCACGTTACGGATAATGTAACTGCAGTAGATTCGATCTTTCGTTATAATAATATGACCTCACGAAATGGGTTATCCGCAACGTTAAAAGTTCGATCGTCGTAAATCGAAGGAACTCATCGATTCGACGTTATATATACGATTAGCTCTTCTTTCTCGTCGTAACATGAAAATTATAATGAAAAAAAAAAAAAAAAAAAAAAAAAATACTTTTTTCGATCGATCATACTTTTCAACAATTTGATAATATAGTATCCGAAGCATCGATGGAACGTTTATATATATGTAGACAGAGGGCGGAACTTGGAGTAACGGGAATATCACGGTCCGCGAATGAATCCCGCAGCTCGTGGAATGGCCAGTAAACATGTCACAGCGATATAAAATATAAGGTATATATATTATCTCGTAACTCAACCGCGATGACGTCGTTGCTCTTCTATCACTGCAAAAAGTATCTCGTCCTCCTGGGGACATACGTTTTGCGATTATTGACATTAGTTGACGCCATTTTTTTTTTTACGTTTTCTATGAAGAATTTGTCAAACATCATTTTGCACTTTATGCGCAATTTTACTGCCATTTAACACTTCATATCGCTATGAATGTAATTCTAACTTTACAGACATTAAGACTTCGTTTGAATTTTCGATTACTTTTTTTTTTTTTTTTTTCATTTTTTTCTGCTTTGTATCAAAATATTTCGTAGCTTACCGCATGGAAAAAAGTATGGAAAAAATATATTAAAAATATATTCGAAATATATTGAAAATATATCGTTGAAATATAATTTTTCATCAACAATACATTTGATAAATAATAAATATATTTTGTGATATCATTTTTTTGTTAATTTCGATTAAACATCTGCTGCTTTTATAAATCAGTATTTCCCGTGTAGAACTGCAACTTGTAAGCGTTTTAAGGATATCACGATATTTCTACACTAAAGTAAATTTCAATTCAATACAAACGGAACACATTTGCGATTGACGCATTCAAACCGACAAATTCACGCGGACTATACGCTAAAACATCTTAAATGGAATGAAATTATTACCGATCGATCGAATCTCGACAGTCGTTTCGTACGCCGAATGTCTATCGTCTCATCGAACCCTACAGAAGGGTGATATAGCGTAGAGAAAAATTCCCTTTATCGCCGTTATCACGAGAACGAAAAACGATGTTTGGCTTTGGTATGGCGTACGCAAGCTTTAGAGATCGAAAGCGCTCAGCGTAGTGGATGCAGAGCTCGGAGAGAGCCGAGGAGCGCTCTTCGAATTCAAAAGAGACGTATAGGAAAGAGAGACGCTAAAGATCGATTCACGTTCATTCTCATCCCTTCGTTCCATCGTTGGGCGATCGGACCGCGTTGCGCGCCATCGGTTGCTGGTCTTTTCTACGTGTCATAAATTATACGTAGTTGGGAAACGCGGGAAAGCGCAATGCCGTGGCGAAACGTACCCGCGCGGACACGGCGAACGCTGAGAGCACGTAGTGAAGGCGTTCCAGAAATTATTCAACTGTCTCTGCGGGTTTACCAGCAAAAATACAAAAGGCATGATTTATATTCGATCGCGTGCTTCTTATGCATTGAATGTTTGCCGAAGCTGCGCACGTAGTCAGCTCGCGATGTGCGGCCCCTTCCCCCCTCTCAACGGAGTGAAATGAAAAGAACGCGTCCACGCGCCCTTTTCGTTCTTTCGTTCGCTGTACCACCCGCGCGATGTACGTGCGCTTTTACTCCCTCTCGCACGGGGGCTTCTTGATCTTTCAGCTTTTTCGTCGGTTTCGACATCCTTTCGACAGCTTTTCTCTACCAGTGAATCGACCAAAGTCCATCGGAATTTTGAAGAATTACTTTATCGTGCATACAATCGTTTCGCAACGGAGGCGTATTTGCTACATATTGTCACTAAGTTGATTCTGAATTTGATATTATATGCCATAAGTACTCATTTTTGGGTTCGTCGAGTATCTAAAAATCGAAAAAAAAAAAAAGAATATATTTTCTTATTATTATTATTAATATTTATTAATTTATTATAAATAAATAATAATAATCATAAAACATTTCTATTTTTTTTTAAATTTATTATTATCATTATTAATAATATTTAATTAAATTGATTAAAATATTTTTCATCGGAGAAAATATGGCACCGGGTATATGTAGAAAAGAAGCGTAAGTGTAACGCGCGTATTGCGGACGCGATCTCTCATAATGAAGGCGTATATAGGAAAAAAAAAAAGGAACGAGCCAAGTTTGCGAGATACGCGAGTTGCGTCTCGCAAACTTGAGATATGCAAGAGGGCGAGCGGTGCAACAGCCGGTTAACAGCGAAGAAGAGAGCATTCCTTGAGAGCCAAAGAATGGCGTTACCGCAAACTGTACTCTCGTCCCAACTGCTCTACTACATTGCTACGCTTCGCTCGTTCGTGCAAATTATATTCTGATTTGTTGAACTTTATGCACCGTAATGCTCATTCCACTGTGAAATGTTTACCACGCGGAAAGACAACCGTCAAGATTTTCATTCTCGTAGCCTCATTTTTCTTCATTTTCTTATACTCTCCTTTTTTCCGTCATCTCTTGTTTCTTCTTTTTTTTTTATTTGTCCAATCTTCGCTGTACGTATATTTCCCTCCACTCCGTCCAACGGGCTTCTCCAACGTTTTTTTTTTTTTTTGTTCTTCATGGTTATCCTATTGCCTCCTCCCTTCCGCGACAGTCACATTCTGGAATCTCATTATTTACTTATATTGCACGACTTGCCTTTTACATTCTCCCTTTTCACCGTTTATATATCCTTCAACCCTCTCCCTACAGTACCCGACTATTTTTCTCGTTCCACAGTTAAACCGCTCGACGTTGCGCGACCGAGTTATGCGCTCCTTTCCCTTGTTATTTTTCCCGATGAGACTGCAAAAGTGAGTCAGTCTTTAAATTTTTCATACATACCATTCCTGTCTCGTCTTCTTTATTCGTTTCGCTCTGATCCCTTCGTATTAACCCTTTTTTTTTTCATCATCTCCAACGCAGTCATTCATTCATTCATTCTTTCGACTCGCCTCGGTAACCCAGAAAACCATTTACATGGAGTGCCGTACGCGATGAATCGACTTATACCTCCGTTTTTCACGAATATACACTTGTTTTTCCGGTATATTTGCAATTCAGAAGGCACTGACCGAGATAATGTGTGCGAAGTGCAGATAACGTTATGGAAAATATGTGTATAGCTATGGAACAACAGACCGTGAGAGTAGACTTTATTCCTCGCATGCAGGACTTCTATACGTCTCAACTCGCTTGCCGCTTCGCGACCCCGTTATTTCCATTTCTCGAGCCCCTAACGCCTGCCCCCCCCCTCCCTCCACCCCGCACACAGTGCAGCACAAGCCTCGGTAACGCTTTCTCCCCGTTCTTCGCCGCCGGTCTGTGGTTCTAACAAGCGAGACGCGACGGTTGCTCCGACGTATTCACCCCAAGAGAACAACTACGACCTCTCCTACATCTCGCTGCGGTACAGACTTCTAGATACGTTGAAAGAGAAAGAAAGATAGAGACTTCTGTAGGACCTGCGTACAAATATCGTTTAACATTAGCGGCACGCTCGCCGCACCGGTGCTCGCCGGCTCCTCGACTTGCATTAATCTTTTCCTGCTTCGCGGCACCGCTCTTGCAACAACCCTCTCTCCCCACTCCATTTCGTTGAAACAGGGAGTGTGCCAATAGAAACCACAGGTTCTGGTAGCTTTCGAAAAATAATGAAAAAAAAAAAAAAAAAAAAGCCAACCATCTCACCTATGCCGGGATAAAAAGAATCCTTTTTCTCCACTCTATGCCTCCGGTAATATAGAGTCCACGTAATTTATGGTCATTGCGATCGGTTCTGCAGAATCCATTAGTGGAAAATAATGTTGTCTTCCATTTCGAATTGAAATGTACTGAAAATGTATGCAAAACCAAATTTGAAAAAAAAAAAAAAAAAAAAAAAATTGATTTTTAAATAATTTAATATAATAATTTTTTTTTTTAATTTGACAAAAAAATAAAAAACATATTATACATGACACAAATCAGTATTAATAACTCCGATTGATCTGAAGCCCCTTTTTGGTCCATTAGAATAAACACATCTTTATAAAACTGATAGTAATGGTCGATATAGCGATGTATTTAGGTTCGTTAATTAATCAATTTTTCGCAGAGCACAAAAAAAATTGAAAATAGTATATATCTACTTATTTTAAAATGTATGAAATGCATTTATAAGAGTTTTCATTGGATTCTGTTTCGTCAGCGACAAAACCCGTTTCGAACAGTTGAATGAATGCGGCCCGCAGCCTTCTGTACAAAGTTATCATCACAGAGCGTACGTGGGACGGTTGTCGTCATGGTAGCGCTTACAAGCCGGTAGCACCAGCAGGAGTAACGCTTTTGACATAAGTTATTATAAACGCGAATGCGAGAATCTGTGAACTCTGGTAGAGTTACGTCGTGTGCGCTTATTATAATGCTTCGCAATGTTCTCAGGATTCGCGCCCTCTACGACATTCCCTACAGATTGCAAATGCACACGCTAATGTATAAGATATATCGTTATTATATACACGTGTGGTTTGCAGTTGCGAAACCGCGTTCAGCCAACTTTCCGCGAACAGTCATAGATGGTTAGTTTGGCACTGGCATTAACGACTAATTATCCCAACGGCGTCATGGGAACGGCATAAGGGAGCTTTATACGATATCCGTGCTTCGGTCGCAAGTTGTTGCGCACCGGGGAAACATTCTTGTTTCTGTGGAACCACAACCGTCCCGGTTGCAGAATCCCATCCATGGTACGTGTGACAACTATAGAATAACCCCGATAGTGCTTCTATGTTAGTTAAAAACGATTAACATTGCATTATCCATGAGCTCCGCGTGATAATGTCCACCGGCCAAAGGGGTAATATAAGTTGGCGATGCTGTTCGTTCCTAACGTGAAAAGATAGACTTAACCCCTGAAGACCATGTATATTGTGGACCTCTTTTCTTTATCGTAGCGCGACTCTGACAAAAATCAATATTTTTGATGCCTTCAAAGGTATCACTGTCGATTTACTTGCTCTTTAATCAACTTTAGCCGCTCAGATATCAGATTCGGTTTCAGTGGCAACACTTTTTGAGACATTTCGGCATTTAAGAGATAGATGATTAATGCCTTATAGACTTTCGGGTGTAAATGACTTTCAACTTAGCTATATACTGCTCAACCGGTAATGCTTCTCTATTCGCTCTTCGATCCGCGGAACGTTTGGAAAGCTTACCGCAACGGAATGATCCTTGTGCAAACTTTGCGAAGCTTCTGCAAAGCCTCTGCTGCCTTGTCTATCGGCCACCATTCGCTGTGGTCGAGAGGACAACGCACATTGAGGCTCTGTGTGCGCGAGGAGAGCATTCAATTCCATCCATTGTCGCTTTTCTAGCCTCTCAAATACAACCGTCGAATATAACCGGTCAGATAATTCGTCGAGCAAATCAGTTTCGTGTTAACCTTCGTCGTTCAAATGTTGAACATTGTCAATTAGCTTGGCGGACGGTTGGCCGAGTCGTTTCGTCGACATCAAAGGCCGAAGGTTAGTTCGAGTACAATTTTGCCTTCACGCGTGCACCCCGTTCCTCTCGCTCTTTCCTTCACCCTTCTCTTTCGCACGTCGGACTGTGCGCTAACCCTGGACGTAGCGTAAATTAGAGACTCGTAAAGTTTCCTCGGGGATGTATCCATTAACGTTCTCGCTTCGCAGACTCGCACCGTCTGATGCCGCATGAGGGAGTTCAGCGAAATGGCTTATTCGAGAGAGAGAATGGAGACTAACGGTAGAGAGAACAGCCCGAGTCTCTAAACTGCTGCGTGTTACATGAATCAACAATTTATCACGGTTATACCTCTCGCCAGAGACTAGCTTCGCGAAATGTGCATCTGCTACTCTTGTAACTTTGCTCTTTAGTTCCGGTTTCTTTTTTTTTCAACTACTTACCTCGTTGCTGCACCTCGACCTTTGGCAAACTAAAGTACACGGTACTATTTATTAATTTAGTTGAACAGTCATGAAATAACATCGTCTCCGTCGTTCTAATTATGCATTTAGCCGACAATGTTGGCTAACTATACAAATCGAACCGCCAACGGGTGAAGATCTATAATTGGTTGGGATTTATGGGTAACGATTTCTATGTCAGACATCACCCCTACTGTATTGATCCATATTACGATTTAAATTTACGCGACCCAATCGAAGCGGGTTGCGAAATGCGAAAATAGTTCCACTGTACGATAATCATACTTTATACAGTGTATCTATTATCACCTAATACTCGATACCATGAAATTGGTATGCATTGAGATGATTTATTCTCGTATTATCGCGCAATTTTCGTAATCCAGTCTAAATGGTTAAATCCATTGCATGTTGATTGTGAAAGGATTAATCTCTACCAATGTGTATGAAATGCGGCGCAATGCGACTACCGCGGCGACCAGCAGCGCAACGGGTTGCAACAACGCGAGAATTTTCATATCATAGTCGAATCTTTGAAATAACGTGAACAAGATAGCTTCGTCAGTGGGGTATGAAGGGCTATGGTATTAACGTTCAGCGTTTAATTTCGACGTCCTCCATTGTGTCGACGCCGCGGGAGATGCAAAGGGGATTCGGTTAGAAGCGGATAGAAGCGAAGATCGACGAGAATGGCGAAGGGGGATGATAGTGAGAAGAGGAGAAAGCGGAAGTGGTCTCGAGTGCTTTCGAAACTCGTCCGAGTGTGTGATATCAGGAAGGGTTATGCGGCAACGGCGGCACTGCGGCAGAAGACCAGAGCCGAATGCGCTCAGCTTCCATCCTTCCATAGAGCGAAGTGTTAGCATCGCACTACCTTACGAAAACGGTTACTGCGTGAGTTGCGAAGGTGAAAGCTTCCATCTTGCTTTACATCTCTCTTGCTTACTCTATCTCTCTTCTCTTCCATCCCTGGCAACGCGCTTACCGAACACCGACAACCCCTTGCGGAGCTTCTCTTGCTATATAGTTACTGCTTTGCCGGGAGCAGCTATGCTTCTCCATTAAGTATTACGTATGCAGCCGGTGATTCGCTGGAACGACTTATCCGTAGTTTAAATCCGTCAGGTTATCTCTTAGGATGTTAACTTTTCTCGGAGATATTCGGTTTCGTTCAATCAGCTAAATCCACTTCGTACCCAAGAGTTCGGGAATTCACGATTATAATTACTATCCAAGTACTCATTTAGCCTCTGGATAAGTCCAGTAACTGTATGTTTACTTGAGAGCAAAAGGAGTTCCAACTTAAGTAGTAGTCGAATAAATTCGATTGCATTTCCGGCTGATTCGCCAATCTGAGAATTCTCTACGCATTCATTTCTTTGCTATCTTTCATTCCTGTCGGTCGACAATGTACTCCATGTAATATGGCGGTTGGTTTGAAGAGCTCGAAGAGATCTGGAGGTGGAGCCCTCTAGAAGTATACGCGATTATACACGCAGACCTGTCTGCGTGTATAACTATACGACATTTGAAACTGTGAAGTTAAGCACGTTGAAATGTGTCTTATATTAAACCTCTACGTGAGTCTCGCACCTCGGCTCCCAGAGTGCTGTAAGACGGAATCCTGGAAGAACGAGGATGGATGCGAGGAAGCGAGAGTCAGTTAGCAAAAGGAGAAAGTCAGGAAAAAGACAGATGATAAGCGAGTGAACAAGAAACACTTCGAGAAGGAAAGATAAGGGTGATATGCGTGACAGAGAAAAGGGAGCCGATATAACCCGATATGAGAAATTACGAGACACGCGAGACTGACGTTGTCCCTTGTCTCATTTCTTGCAGCAATGAGTACACCGTTTGAATCGTTGATGAACGAACCATTGGATGTGTACTGAAAGTGTACTAAAATACATTGGATGTGACATTGGCGTTGAATGAACGTTCCTAGAATACGCAAAGAGGCTTTCTGCGTTGGTGCCGTTTTATATTTTGATATTCCCATTCCATCAAACTTTTTTTCGCCATTTTTCTAAATCAGTCGAACTGGCGCAGTAGATATTTCAATTAAGACGCTGTTGGATCTAAACAGCCATTTTTTTACATCTGTATGTGTTATGTTTTGATTTAAAGCAACAGATCTCTTATTTATCGGTCGGCAAATTGCCAGTCGTAATATGAATGTCATCAGGATAGGAATTATCAGTCGCGATGACGTTTGTCAAAAATGGCACGTAGAAGCGATAAATCACACGGCACTTAATGAAAATCCATATAGAATTAAGTGTGTTTGGTTATGTGTACAGTTTATATCTGTCCGTACGGATAAGGTGATCAATGGGTTCGGAATGTTGCTTCCAATAAATTTAACTGACCAACACAGGCTATGCGGTAGAGGGTTTTCGAGAGCACGAGGTTAAACAGTAAAACGGCAAATGCAAGAAAGGTGACGTAAACATAGGAATATGGAATAGCTGTCGTATACCGAGCGATAAAAGATCGACTGACGTTGAGAACTGCGATAGATTGGTTACAGTAGTGGACAGGAACTTGGCATGTACGTTTCGTAGTGGTGATCGAACAGTGGCTCTGTGAAGCTTCGAAGATAGAGGGACAAAAAGGGGTTTGGGAATGAAGGAGGGTGGAATAGCGGGAGCTGCGGAGCGACGTAGCTGTATAGTATGGAGTATGGGATTGTGTGCGAGAGGGTCCAGTTAGGTGCTACTTTACGGGCAGTAACTGCCGCCGTAAACATAGCGAACACACGCCGCACCGGTATAGTGCGACTATAGAATGTAAAAGAAAGAGAGGGCAGTTCTCCTTTTTTACTCACACCCGCTGGGTCTGGCAACCCTACCGCGCGATCGTATGGTACACTCGTTCCAAACCTCTACCACTTTTATTTTTATACGTTCGTGCACCGCGAATTTCTAATCGCTATAGATATACACGAATGTATGCAACACACATATGGGTAGTACAGTAGGTATGTTATGGCCACCGGCTGTATACGGTGGCGTTCGCTCGTGAGATAGCTATCGTTTGTACGTATCGAATAAACTCGATGACCTAACGATCGACAGAGGTGATCCTTTTCCCAACGAGGTTTAATCTGAAATCTCGTTAAATTAAGGATCCGAAGCTCGGGGGACTGGTTGTGATCTGATATCCGATAATCGTTGTTTAAGAGTCGAATGAAAATTGGATTAACATCGAATAATTGGAAGAGAATCCTGTATTGGTGATATCAGCATTATTTTCATTTAAGGAAATGACTCTGTGTTGGCATAAAAATATATCGTATGTCCAAGAGATTTGTCTTCTGCGCGAAAGAATGTTTCCGAACCTTCGTTGTTCATATTGTCGGTTTTGCCATCGCTTACAGCGACCGATTCGAATCGGCTTGCCAAGCGGTATTATCCTTACAGTGTATGCTGCATAAATCAGGAGGCAACAAGGATTACAAAGCTAAGACGGTGAAAGTAACAGGATTAGTGTGCATAGAGGCGCAACTGAGGGAACCAGGGGACGAACGAACTAGTCTTGATACTGAATAGCTTGCGGGGTGAGAGTACTAAGGAATAACGCCCTGCAGGACAACACGCTTCGTGTATCAACGTAAAGTTCCAGCTCTCTGCTGCTTCTCCAATTTGTCACGAGGCTGCTTCATGATTAAGGGAATACTCGGCCGCGATGAATGTTAGCAGTGCTTTTCTCGATCTTTCTCTGCTTCCGGAAGTGTTACTGTCGTATTGCTTGGGTTAGTAGGCCGTCAAAGCTTTCAACTTCAATGCTATTTAAATTTCTACTATTTGAAGTTAATAGACTAATTGTAAGCTGCTACGATCATAGCACTACGAATCTCATTATCATTCTGACCCGAGGATTCGTTCAGTTTCCGCTAACAAAAGATGTTTTTGATAGCGGTAGCCGAGCAGCATTTATAAAAGTGGAAGGTATAAGTCAGAAGGATGATGTTGTACCCACAAGAGTGTTGTTGGAGCCGCGCGAGTAAAGCAAGTTCAACAGTTAACATTCGAGACCTGTCGTTGCTGCAGTTGCAAATACTTTAATCTCGTCGTCTACCTTCTCTTCTTCCCTTCTACTTCTTCTTCGGACATTTCCTCATCGCTATATACCTGAGTATAGTGAGAACGTGTACGCGTTGTTCTTACCTTCTTTGTCTCGACAAGATTTCTCCAGTCTTCGTTGCCACTTTCGACTTCGTCGTCATCGTCGTTGCTGGAACGTTTTCCTTCCATTCAAGATACAGTTGCTCAACGAAGAATAGAACATACAGAGCCTGCAGGCCAACCCAGCAAATCCCCGACCACGGCGTCTAGACTCGATAGAAGTAAGCTGGTAAGCTCTGCTTCTTAACTAGCCGAGGAATAGCGCTCGGGAAGGGCGAAAATCCTTGGCGAGCGTGCCACGAGATCCCTATTAGCTATATGTATAGAAACGGCTATACCGGGCCGCATTAACCATGTGCGCATACGTGAAAACATAAAATAACTTTTTCGCAGATACACTTAACTCGCTTTGTACAAAGTAATACACTTAGCCACTTTTCCAAGTCTTTGCAACTTTCATTTGCCATTGTCTCTTTTGTTTGTAAAACAAACTTTAGTATTATTTCCTAGAGCAAAAGTACGATGACCTATTGTAACTTGTAGATAAGATGACGTGTTGCCAATTTGCAGCTCTATCTCAAAATGTTTCAATGATGCTTTTGGTTTCCTGTGATCTCTAAGTCCTTCCGTTGTTAGCATTCTACTACAAGGTCGGAAATGCCATGATGGTGACGCCCACATTTTTCGCACCGAATCCAAGTTGCGGAAACTCGCGAAGTTCGGAAGAACGACGAGCGCTCTGTTCATGATGCTCGAGAGAATAATTTAGTGAGCACTTTGGCGGTGGCGTTACTGGTCTTCTGGTATGAAACGTTGCGCACTCGCTTGCTTTCGCATCCAGCGTAGTGCGCCCGTCTTTGGCTCGTTGCACAAGAGGTTCAAGAATCCTACCGCCGTTCCAGACGACTCCTAACCAGCATCTACCGGCGGTGGGATATCCACACGGAGCTCTGTGTATTCTGTAGCCGGGACGGGAAGCTGCTATTGCCGTCACCACAGTACCGCACGAAAGATCTCTCTTTTCCACCTTTTCTGTCTCACACATACTTCTCGTCTTATTCCTCTTCTTTATTCCTTCTCCTCCTGATTCTTCTTCTTCGTTTGTTACTTGCAGCTGCACAGCTATAGTTCCTGCGCTCCCCCCTCCCCCCCTTCTGTTTTTCTCTGTCTCTCGCTCTCTTTCGTGTTCCGGAAGGTACCGGGGCTTCTGGTTTATGAATTGTCTGGGCGAAGTTATGGCCGCCCCAGGAACCGTAAACTGTCGAGAGCACCTCCACTGCCAGCAGGTCCTGCTAGAGGCAGAGCAGCGTGCAGGGTTGTCGGTGACGTGGCACGTCCTCTGCGAGATCCCTGCTCGCTCTCTCACTCATTTACTATCGGACATTACATAGTATCTCGTGAAAGCCCACTTTCCAGTAAGAAGATCCTCATGCGTTTCCCCGCTCTTAACTCTTTCGTTATGTGCGTAATAGTGGTACTCTTCTGTTTTTCGTCCTTTTCCATGTTTCACTATACTACTGTGGAAGATGAACCAAGTCAAGGCTTCTGAATAGGCAGAGTACCGTAAGACCCCCCCAACCATTCAGTACATGAATGGAAAGTTTGATTTCTGCCACCAAACGTTGACTACCGAATCTCTCACTTTCGATTCTCTATCGATAAATCACAATTGCGATGTTCGTCAGGCGCGACGCGGTGAGGCCATCGAGCGATCCGCGAGATCGACTTAGAAACAGAGACCAGAATGACATTGCCTCGAGTCTCTAGCGACGTTTCATTGATGGATGACGATGCTCCGGGGTTGGAGAATACCGTACCACCAATAGCCGCCGCCGATGACGGTTTGATGGCCTGATCGACGTCGCCGAGGCGACGACGGAGCGTAGCGAATCCTCCCCTCCCTCTTCCCGTCCTTGCATCATCACTGTCGATCAGTTCCCATTCGTTCAACCAGTCTGGCTACAGAGCGAGACAGTCTAACGTCGACGCCGCATGAACTGATGGTGAGGATCGCGCGTCTGTGAGAATTCCTGATGGATGATCTCGCTCGTAGCTGACGGCGTCGCGATTCCCGTTTCTCGTCTACCTTTCACCCTCTATCCGACGGTCGAATGCATCCCACCCTCATACGTTCATTCCTTGTGGAAAAGTATTGCATGGAATACCAACAAAAACTACTGTATCGACAACTAGTAGTCGGTCCTCAGGGCTTTTTCGAAAATTTGTCGAAATATCACTCGGACGATAAAATGAAATTAGTATTTTCCAAAAAGACAACAATCCCGGTGACTGGCACTCTCTCAGTGGTCAGTATTTGCTTATGCAGGTTGGTGTAAATGTCGTTTCTGTATATGTGTATACTGACCGTACTCAACGTGTGCTCAGTACCCTGTAATTCTCATGAACGGCAATTTATATTAATTAACGGGGTCTCGGCATATTCGTGTTGAACATAAATTACCGAGGCTAATGATGAATGTCAGGTATAAACGTAACATTATGCATCCCCGGTACATATGCGACCGAGTTTAATGCGTGCAGACGCCGAACTGCTGTTGTTGGTCGAGCGAGTTACCCGTGATGACGAAGCGAGACAGAAATTGACCGAGTCAAGGCGAGAAACAAGGGATGAAGCAATGAGAGTGAGCGAGACGCCCCAGTTGTTGGAGTTGGACGGTGGTACACACGAACCGGTCATACGAAACTCGAACACACGTCGCCATAGCATTGTATGTGCATATATACATATTCGAAGCCTTGCCTGCTCACTCGTGGAATCAACATCGCACGTGCCCACCAGTTATGGGGTTTACCCAACCCGGTCGCAACTCGTAAAGTGTCTTAAGGCTCTGAGGTCCACCATGTAACTCGGTAATAACCGACACGGTTACCCTCCCGTGTAACTCTTACGTGTGAACGTACTTTCCACCAGGGAGACCAGTTGCTAATGGTCTGCGTGTGTCAACGAATATTACACGTAAAACCTGCGTTTACACATCCAATTCACAAACATACCAGCACTTTGACATCGCGTCCTGAAGAACGAAATCTTACGATTAAATCTCATTGCACAGTTGGGTAGCTTAATCGTCATAGCCATTAGGTCAATCGCTTCTGTTATAAAATCTTACCGTAGGTTTATTGTTGATAAATATATCAATTATTTAAAAGCACTCAACAAGTATTTTCTACTTGAAGACATAAATGCCAATGTGGTTTCAGTTTTATATCGAAATAATAATTTTTAATGATAAATCTTCATTTCTGATTCTGTGGGTCATGGTGAATTTGCTTTTCGTTATCTGCCTCCCCATTTCTCCCGTGTTATTCCCCATTGCCGTAGCGATTGAATAATCGCGCGATTTCCCAATCACAGGGACATTTCGACATAACGTTCTATTCATGGATGTGTGTATTCGCGAATTTAGGTAATGCATACGTGCTGTCGGTGCGTAGCAATCCGTCGACTATAACGTTCGCAATGGGCTTGATGTTAATTGACGTCAATTATTAATTTGCATGTTTATTTTGAGTGCGCCGGCCGCTCGCCCGTTTGGCAATTCACCCGTCGTCCCGCAATCCGCACGGCAAATACATCGTTCCGTTACAGTGACTTGTGCTTGCGTATTCACTCTGCTGTAACATCCAGCACCGCATCCCTTGTCAAACAGTATTGCAACATCAGTCCTGGCAATGAGAGACCACGTTCGACTCGTTTATGTCTTTTCAACGTATACAGACGATCCCCATCGACTTTACGCTTCGACTGCTTCATAACGAGACTGCTAGTTATTCGCTTCCTCTAATTCATTCCGTGTCCTGACCATTTTATCGAAAGTCCAATTTCGATAGCGCGAATCATACAGTGATTCCCTCAATCAATCAATGAATTTCGCAGAAAATATAGGCTAATGCTTATCAACGTATCCCGTGATTCTGCCAATCATGATAACTTAGCAACAATCGTTATTTCCCTTACGTGTAACTTATCGTTGAAATTCCGTACACCTGCCGAGTGAATCTCATCAGGCGAAAATTATGACGTTGGCTGGCTTTGTGCGCCGCAACTCGGGAAACTATCTTCGATAATTCTGCAGCTTCTGCTTCTATTGGAAATTTCCAGGACCGCTAGCAATTGAATAACGGAGTCTCGACAAGGCTTGCGTAACAAGTTGGCTAACTTTTGTTTTTAACACTTGCTCCGTGGTATGCCTACCTATACGGTGTACAGCTTCATTTGCTACGTGGAGTTGGTGAAGACGCCAGTGTTCCGAATCTCAGACGAAGAGAACTGATACACGGGGTTGTTATGAATGCTGGCGAGTAAGAAAGAAAGTAGAACGAGCGCAGAGCCATCCCTTGATTTCTCCAACCCCTCCTTTTTCTTCTTCTCCATGCCATGTCGCGTACTGCCGGTCTCACGGTCATCCGGATAGCCCGCACCTAGAACGAGAAGACCCGACTTGGTACACGACCCGCATACCGGTTGTACGTTCCTTTGTATCCATACTACTGTGCTCTACAGACTCCGGAATAGCAGACTAGAGCCGTGTACTCAAGCCTTCTTCGTTTCCTTCTCATTCCCCACCTCATCCACCACCCTCGTCGCTCATCCATTCCCCTCAAACTCCCCTTAAACTCCATGGTGCGCTGAGCAAAGAGTTTCCCAACGTTCTAGTTGAACGCCATGAGTCTCCTCTCAAAAGAGCAAACTTCATACCTCCGCTCTCGCACTCCTATCCGAATTCACCTACCTGTGTAACGTCTGTTTCGACGAAGTGGAAACATGCAATCAAGTGCGCTTATGGACTTTAAGGTTCTTAAGATTTTTCTAGCTTTTCTTCATCTTTAACTCTTGACTGCCCGCCAGGGCAATAAGACAGGAGTTATGCGTTTCAGGAGACGAGCGGTTTCGTTGTCCGGTATGTTATCAAAAACGGCTAAAAATGATTTAACAGAATTTGATACAGTGACTCTATGACATACGGTCAATGTCGTTAGCAATCGAGAATTTAAATTAGTTGAATATTCGTAGTGAAAAAAGCATTTTACGGAATAGTCCTTTAGATATATCGAAAATTGGGAGCCATTTTCTGAGATCTATTCTTTCGACACCCAATGGCTCGCAAGGCGCTCGATCTCTGTGCGGCATAACCTCAAATTCACGGCAGTCTAAATCTTCGTTAAAACTCATCTTTTTTAAAAAGAATGAAATAAAAAAAAGTTTACAAAAATTACATAACTCCCGACTGAGAAAAAGACTGAAAGAACAATTAATTATTCACATGTTATAATCGGAAGATTTCCATACTAAATGATGAAGAAATCGCACGACTATAACATGTGATTAATTAATTGTTATTTCACTCTTTATTTCAGTGGGGAGTTTTTAAATTTTTGTAAAATTTTTTTTTAGATTTTCCTGATCCCTATTCCAAGATTACTTGCTTCCTCTAGAACTTTCTCGTTGCTCAGTACACGGTGTCTCATTCCGTTCAACTACGATCCGGTTTCCATTTATAGTATATACGCGTCGCTGGTACTCGCACCTGGGATCCTCAGGTGATTATAAGGTCAGAAGTTTCTGTAACGATGTCGACGGAAGGAAACAGCCAAGATATGGATCGTGCAATGGCGATATCGTTATCGGAATGTGTATTGAATACCTGACGTAAGATATCAGGTGCACTGTCGGCACGACGGTATATAACACAAGTTTATACCGATGCCAACGCAACGATAACACAGGCAAACAGATCGAATAAACGTTAGACCCACAAGTGACCCCATATTTAGTCAGTCGTTTTTGTCAGCGTTAGAGATCCGGGGGTCGATGTAACTTTTGAAATCCATACTCTCCATCCCTTTGAGTGTACTTAGCAAGGATTCTAGCCGTGTCGTCTGTAGTAGGACTACCTTTGTATATCCCGGCAGATCACTAACTCCGAACCGTCTAGAGAACATCTTAAAGCTCTCATTAGTGTCGCTCGTCACCTTCGATAGGATGGTTCGCCCGTATAGTCAGAGTGAACGAACAAGAGAGATAAAGGAAGCGAGAGAGAATTAGCCACGTCAATATTTGCGGTGCAATCAGCTCGTTTTCGATCCCATCGCGAGGGCCTCAGCCCCTCTTTCATCCTGCCGTTTCGAAGCTCAAGATGACTCTGTCGACTATCCTGCATCCCAGTAGAATCACACCGCATTAAGAACCACCTCCTACCTCCCCAGTCACTCTGAAGCCCCTTGCGCGCGGCACTGATTGTCAGCCGCACTACTATCACGACGAGGTTCTTTTTCACCCATTCCTGTCTTTACTTTTTCGCCGTTTGTTCGTCTTCTTGGGTCTCCTCCGTGTCTTTGTTTTCTCGCATTGTTGCTGTTGTCTTTTCTCATTTATATCTCGGCTCGCACTCCGTCGCGTCTTTCACCCGAATGATCCAGACAGCATAGCTAGAGAACGTACTCCATTCAATCGATTGCAAAAAACCCGACGACTTGGCGACTTGGCATTAAGATCGCGTATCCTCTCAGCATTTCTTCACAGATTCATACTCTGCGTAAGATACGACGAGGTTTCGTAAGGTGAAAGAATGTAATTGAGATAATTGGCCAACAGTTACGAAATGGTTGATTATATTTTGCAATACGCGTTTGAAGTATAAAAGTACTGATCTCAAATGAAATGGCAGATATCCAGACGATTGCAAATCAATTTTTCCGAATTGAAGGAAAAGGAAGGAGTGTTTTTCTTGCAGAAAAATACAGCCTTTCGATGGAAAGCTCATGCTTTACGAGAAATAACTCAGAGTGGGAAAGAGTAACGCGCGCTATGCGTAATGCTCGTTGAGAAGAAACGACGTGATTCCTCGTCTCCGTAACTGCGTGGGAGGTACGGAGTCTGCGATATATTGAAGAGGGAAACTGCCTCGTAAGTGTTCTGAAACAGGATATCGAGCTCCGTAAGAACGCACCACTGGTAACAGCAGTGTCTGGGATAGCAAATTGAAAGTTTCCAACAGTTTCTGGAGTAGAGTTCAACAATCGTGGAATCGTACCGTCGTGCGTTCACGTCTTCTCGGTTCTGCGCGATCGACGATCGATGATAATCCCATAGAAATCGAAGTTCGTACATGTCTCACGTACTGCCGCGAAGGCGTTTTCTTCAGTTTACCCTGAAGGCTGTGCTTCCTCTTCCGTTTCAACGACGTTCTTCTCTTTTCTACCGTCTTTGGACAATTGTGTCTTCCAGCGAGGTGTGGCATTAGTTTCCTGATATATACGATCGATCCTATCTGAAAATTTACGTTTCTATCTTCGCTCCTCGACATATTTCACAATGCGTCAACGTTTCCTCGCGGATTTCTGCGCGAGAGACGACGCACAAAGCGGATAATAATCTATAGAATTGTTCCGCAAAGTACTAGTCATCATGAGAATCTCCTGTATTTACAGGCGACGGCGAGAAATTCAAGCATCAATTGTTCTCATTTTCTATCTCGACGATGTCTATATACATATAGTCTCTCCAATACGAAGCTTCCTTAGCTTCTTAATTCCCATTATTCAATTTCCAATATTGATCGCTGCATACATGGATAAGCAACTTACAGTTTACACTGTTCAAAATCCTGCCGCTTCGACAAATTGGGTCATTCCAGACGATCTTCTATTTAATATCATCGCAACTCCATAGATTGAAGTATCGAAAGATAAATATTATAAAATAAAATCTTATATATATATGATAAAGTATTCGTGAATACTGAAGTATAAGTAGTCTCAACGCTGAAATACAAAAGAAATTTGTCTTTTCAATTATTAACCATCGACTACGAGACATTAAATGACCCTTTATAGCATCGTTCATCAGTTTCAACGTTATGGGTTGTAGTTACACACATACATCTCCAATATTCTATCCTCCTACCAGGCTGACGAGACTTCTAGCAATTCCCATTTACCGTTACCGACCGCGTCCTATATTCGTGTACCAAGGCTTCGAAATCGGTTGTATGCCTTCCCGTGCGAAATCGGGTGACACATTGCCGGCATTTATAGCACGAGATAGGAACCAACCGAGTTGCCCGAGTCCTTCCTTCCAATACCGTCTTGCAACACCACATATACCCTTTCGCTGGCTTCGTTCGAGTCGGTGAACCTCTCCCTCACCTCCCGGCTCTCCTTCTCTAGATTTCGCTGGCTTCGTTCGAGTCGGTGAACCTCTCCCTCACCTCCCGACTCTCCTTCTCTAGATTTATATATCACAGTTATTGGAGTTATACAAAGGATTTTTCCGACTGACCCCATAAAGTATCTGCGTCTGATGCCTCTATTATTTGTCCAGTTGGGTTCGAAAACTCTCGCCATTAGGGGGTTTGCTCGGCAGTAGTTTTCGAGGGCTTCGAGCCGAGCGCTGGCTACCCGCGCTGTCGACGGTCCGCGCTTTTAAACCACTCCTGGACCATCCGATAGAAACCAGACCGTTGTTTATCGTCGGGCGAGAGGCAGAGACAGAGATATAGGGAGGACGTCCGGTGTAGTGAGTTTATGTTTCGTTGCATATTCCAGTCATCTGTCTCCTCGTGACTATGCGCCCACGTCTGATCCTCTGAATACGATATATATATATGCGTTTAGCATATGTTTTTCTTGTTTGTTAGTCTCGAAATGCACACAGCTGACGAGTGAGAGCGCTGTTACTGAACAAAAAAAAAAAAAATTGTCTGACCAATGTATCCTGCAAAATTCACCATTAATGGATGGGCTCTCTTCATGTACGGTTTATCGCGCCATGAGGTATCCATATCCACCAATAACAGTTGCCATTTGTATGGAATGCGACTGCTTGCGTAACGGTTATAGCTATCAGGTATCAAAACGTAACTGGAACATTTCTTTTTTACTCGAATCTATGGTCGTATCTTGTTGTTTGGGGAATCAAATGGTCAACGAATGCTGCGTTATTTATCGTTACCTTTTCTTTAGTTCTCTCCGTTAATTTTTCATCGATTTTCTTAAGTTTCATGAGACTTTGATAACATGAGATAAGGATGAAAATTCTGACTTTTGTTGATCGAAATTTTGTAGCTGATAAAGTTGCGATAATAAAAGCTTTCCTCGGTGCTCATCGCACTGTGAAATCTTATAGAATTCTTTGCGTACCTTACTTCCGTCTTTAAAACATCTCCCGTCGATGCCGCTGAACAATGCAGCACTTTAGACACTCGGAGAAATTTCTCGAAAATAAGTATCCATGAAGTATAAATGAAACAAAACGACGTTGAAATACAAACATAATGACAGAGTCTTCAGACGGCACAAAGAAACTATTGAAAATGTGTTGTTTTCTCGATTTGAAGGACGCCGAAGGTGACACCCCACTCCACGATGCAATCTCCAAGAAACGGGACGACATGTTGGCTCTATTGTTGGACCACGGGGCAGACATCACCCGCACCAACAACACCGGATTCAACGCTCTTCACTACGCCGCTCTTCGTGGAAACCCAAGGTGAGTACTCAACAATCTACAGCAATGCAACGACACTCTCGATGCGACACGCTTTTGTGTCGTTTCCTCGGTAGGAGGGAAACGTTTAGAATCGAACTTGAATGCTATTTTCCTCGTGAAAACGTTCGTAGAATTTAAGTAACGGCAACACATCGCTACTGCATCTACAGCTCGTAATTTCGGGTGGTCAATGCAGTCACCTTAAAAAAGTAGCAACCTACGAGATATATGATTTATCTGTTCGTTTTTTCGAACGTTTCGGCAATGAAGACTCAAAAAAAAAGACATTCCGACATACGATCGAAGCAAATATCGCAACGAAATGTATAGTTTACAGTTTTTTGGAAACGCGAATTCGCGATTCGCGACTTCCGGATGAGATACGACAAAATATACTTTGAATCGATAACATGGTGTCCGGTGCTCCTGGAAATTCTGAAAAATTTCGTGAATTTTTCTTGTTCTGGAAAAGTCACGGAATGTCCTTAAATTTATACATCGCTCCTTGAATTTTGATTTTTTTCGGTAAAAATCAGAAAAATCTTGGAAAGTCCTGCAATTTATTGCGAATGTTTTATCGGCCATTATGGATAAATGACCAGATTTATAAGTATTATTGTAGGTTCGATAATCAAAGGAATCGATGTAAAATTCGACGGAAAATCTTCTTCTTTTTCTTTATTATTGCAGTCGAATCAGATCGCGTGTTTGAATATTAATTAATCTCACGTTATGATGAAAATATTGGCTGCTCTCGGGGCAGTTGAAAATTTTAAAACCGCGAAAACACGGTATGAAACGCACCGGTGAGAGCGAAACCGCCATAGAGTTGATTGTAACCGATGTCCCGGTGCACGACATAGGTACGTCGAGGGAACGATAAAAAAGTTGTAACGCCCCCTGGGCTCATGATCAGGTTTTCACGAACAGATCAGGCACGCAATAAAACTTGACGACTGGAGCGCAGTCGCCCTCGCTTGCAGTATTTTCGCTATTTCCCCGCCCCAACACGTACAAAGTACCCACTTGTCACGCCGAACATAAAACACATCGCGGCGTGTAGTTTTAAAATCACGTCACGTTGGTGACTGCGATACGAGACCCTGCGGTAGTTCACGAATTGTTGGATTCATTTATATCGAGTGCGGTAAGAGAAAAAAAATGGTAAAAAAACATGGAATTGCCTCTGCATCACCCTATTTCGTCAGTTCATTCGATTTTCCGTATTTTACGTTTAAATTAAATCTTTTGCTATTCCATTCTTTTGAATCATCTCATAAACCAAAGATTGATAAAAATTCCGCGTAAAGAATCTTTTATCCAAAAGAAGAAGAAGAAGAAAAAAAAAGCCCTCCCTACTGAATGGGAATGTCAAAAGCTCAATATGTTCTTTACGGTCTTTTTCGCACTTGATATCCGGTTCTCGACGAGCCAGTAGGATCCCCGGGTGCTCGCGTTTCTCATTGAATTCAGCACATCGAATGGCCCTCATAGCGCGGGGAATGAGGACGAGATTACAGACAGGAAGGGAGAAACTGTAGACGTTTATAATGGAGCGACCGTACCTTTTCAGGCATTCATCGAAAGCAGTCATCCCAGGACTCTTTCCAACGTTTTCCTTAGCTGTAATTTCGATTCGTATAGAATCTCAGTTAGTAGGCGAAGCACAATCGCTTACTTTCCAGTTTGTCAGTAGAACTGGAATGGCATCGCTAGTTCTGCTTTCGCTATGATTATTCGGTTTTGTCTCGTCGTCCATCATAGTGTCGCAACCTTAAAATCAGCTTCGCGCATTCTTTTTCTTCGCAATCAATTTAATATGCTGTTCCTTAGCAAAATATGGCATCTATTTAGTATTTCCTGCGAGAACGCAATTGGTCAATGTAAAATCATATTTTTCCGCTGTCTTGAATCATAGTTTCTCATAGTGGACGGAATGCAATTTTATACTAAGGGACATGGGGTTCGATTCAAAGAAACTAAGAATAACTCAGGAAGCAATCTTTCTCATCGTCCAACCACGTCGCATCGTCTCGTATTCGCTTCCAATCGAATCTGTAATTCTCGAGATCTACTCTGATTTCTAGCCAATTTTACTCGAACACTTGTTCTCCGACTCCAATGTCAGCATTGGTCGGAAAAGATATCAAACTCATAAGGCACGCGATCTCTGGGATTTAATATCATCCCCTGAGTTTTCTCGATCTTCGGAGATCGTAGAACCGCGAATTGTGGTCCCTACGATCCGGCTGCATCCGGCGTTATTACACTGAGGTAATTACAGCGGAAACTCCTAAGCATTGGTATAGATTGCAGACGTCCACTTTTTCTTCGTTTTATCACAGTCCTTGGCGTGTTCGGGGCGCAAGGGTAACCCGTGTACATGGGTTGAGGACGTCGTCCAAGGGCTTTTGCGGGAGAGTAAAAACGGGGCGTACCTTTCTTAGAATGCCCTGAAGTTAGCGTCACGAACACGCGGCTAAAGTGCAGCGGAGATGACGTGACCTCCGTGTCAGCTTCTTGGCTAGTAGAATCGCTCTATAGCCTCCGGATATTACCTTAGTCCTCTTTACAAGCGCACACTACACGCTAATTAACGCTCGTAGACGCTGCTAAGCTTACGTTCATGGTGACCTGGACACTTCCAAAGTCTGTTGAATCCAAGAACGTCTTGGATCAATGTGCAGCCAGATAATTATTTATAATAATCTATGGGGCTAAAGCCCTTTTCAACGCATCGCAATGCATGCTATTTAAAATAGCAGTCGCTGGATATCAATATTTAATGGTTACTTTAGTCTTCATAAAGACGTAGATAGATTGATAAGACGAAAATGGACATCGAAATATGAACAAAGAATGATTTGACAGCAATTTCTCGTGAAACTGACCATAACCCCTGATCTACCCGACAATCGAACGGATAAATGAACAATTTCCTCGATAACATGAGAACTTTTGAAAATGTTGTTTTTCGTCAATTTGGTTCCTATCGTCTTGTAATAGATTGTGTCTACTTGTAAGTCCGTCGTTACTTCTCTCCGTTCTCAGTGCTTAGATCTTAACTACAAACAGTGCGCTAGTAGCAGTAGAAAAGTTCTTCCAGCAGAGAAGCAGATAGTGTTCTCTGGTTAAATTCGAAAAGCGAGGTTTCCTCACGACGTTGCATTCGTTTTCCTTTGCCTAACCGGACGACTGGTGCTGGAGTTTCCGTAGATGGGACAGTCATTCTCGTTGCTCGGTGAAAAAGATCCTACTACTGTTAATGTTACTTGAGACTCGGACTCCGTCTTCCTATCTTCCTATCTACTATCTTCCTCCTCCACGTTCATCGTTTTCTAGGTATCTCTGGAGTCTTGTGCCCACCGTGGCGCACAGCACTGCCACAGAGAGCCTCTGAAGCCCGAGCGAACGGACGTCCGGTGACGTAATTTCCTGCCCCTTAGCCCCTCCCCCCGGATTTAACTCACCCATCCCGCTCGGGGTACGCTTTCCTCTCGACGCTTTGTCGACTACATTTTGCGAAGGGATAACGCCGCCGACGAAACTTCCCTCGTTTTCCCATGGTACGCTCTACTCTACTCTACTTCAACACTGTAACAGCAGAAACCTCTTGCTGGAGACTAAACCCAACGTAGATACACAAAGCAACGAGATCCTTGACTTGACTACTCTCGAGTGAAAAGTTCATCTAGCTGGTTGGTTACAATCTTCACGTGAATTTATGCAAACGATTTCATTGTTCGTAACTACGATGTAGAAATGGTTAACGAAGTTGTTCGGATCTTGTTTCACGTAACTACCCTTTTATACCGACTTCACATTAAGGAGACGTGAAAAATAAACGGAAAGACGAAGCGGTGTTTTGTAATTCAACAAACGTTCAAGAATTTTTGCTCACTATTGCGTAATTGTGGAGTAAATATCTTGACATCTCTGAATTCTTGTTCTTCGCTTCTTCCGTTTGATGTCTGATGACAAATTTTCCTTATTTTTATTTTATTTTCTTTATTTTCTTCGATCTTTTTTTTTTTTTTCACTAACCTTACGTATTTTTTCGAATCATAAAAAAGTTGTTTTTTTAAATTATTTTACATACATATATGGCAAGTGAAACAAAGGTATCTCGACGCTTCTTCTTTTTTTTTTTTTAATTTGCTTTTTTCCCAAACTGACTAAATTACGATAGCAACTTCTGCTCCCGCGGAGATCTCTTATTCGTGGTTTCGCACCTACGCGCGACGTCCATCTCTGGTGGATTATTACGATGAACCGCGTATATACGTCATGCAAGGTACATACATAACACCATCGTCAGTTTGAAGTCGTTTACCTCTTTGATCTCACAGCGTAGCCGCACTCTGATTGTCACACCTGACCAGTGGCATGCGCCCGAGACATCCATCTATCTCTCCATGGCGTGTCCTCTCTCCTCTCTCGTAATTTAGGTCGGCAGTGTGCCTCTTTAATTTCGTTATCGCTCTTCTAATTCGTCTTCTTTTCGAAATTTTTTGATCATCGTCGTTCTTTTTGTCGAAAATTGCGATCAATATGTGATGACTATAGTCCTACTATCAGCAGTGAATTTGCGTTTCCGAATTTTCTTGATTAAAATCACAGAAAAAAAAAAATGTTACGTGTTAAATGATATTTTTTTGTCAATATTATTGTTTTATTTTCATTATAATCATTCGTATTATTATTATTATGAATAATTATTAAATTATTCGAATTATCGAAACTACTTGAATTATCACACTTACAATTATTTAAAAAAAATTAAACATCGTGAATTGAAACAATAATTTACTCAATATTCAATATAATTAATAATAGAATAATGATAATAATAGTTTATCATTATTTTATTATATTATATATTGAGTACAATAAGTGTAATTCAATTTTGAAGCTTACAATTCATTAGATTTGCTCCGCGTAGATATTGGATTGATAGACAGTTTCTTATTGGAATTTCGCGGAATCGTATCCCGTAGAGTTCCGATGAACAACTATTAACTTTCGAACATTTTGAAGTAATTAGTCGCACGATGAAACGCTTTCATTCGAACGTGGCGTGGATAATCGTTTAAATGGGTGTCGAGCGAAGGCACCGGCGAAGCGTCTGGCTGTTGGTGCGCCCAGAGCCATTAAATTTAAACCGTCGAGCGGACGAGCCCCGGTCTACAGCGAGAGGCGAAAGCCCGAGAATATCTAATTACTTCTAATAGTTTGTTAATTCCATTCAACTACTTAGCCGCCATTGAATAATTATTGTGGAACAAAAGGAGACGAGAATTGGCGCGGTAGGGAAGGGACCAGACGGGTAGTGGTGGTAAAGCGTGAGGTGCGGTGCAGCTTTTGATACAGTGTCGAGGAAAACTATGCACGGCGCCAGAGTGCCCGACGAGTGGAAACGCGGCGCAAGTTAGCGGGTGAGAGAGTCCGCCAGAAAAGTACGAATGGGTGAGAGGATGACACTGAAGAGAAGAACCGCGCTTGCGGCGAACGACGATGAAAAAGGAGAAGCTATTGCGGATGAGCGGGTGGTGGGTTGGGGTTCGGCGGGGGTTGGATGGGTGGTATGGAGGAAACGAGAAAAACGATTCTTCGCGTGAATGAAATAAAAGTGGGTATAGATGGATGGAAAAGTAACACAAAAGAAAACATTTCGAGCTTCACTCGTATATATTTTAATGCTCTATTTGAATACGCGAGAAGCACCGGCTGCAACGAGCGTGTAGAGCCGCGGCGCTGCATGCAAAATTAATTGGAAATAATTGCGCATTGTTCTCGCCTTGCGTCACAACGACAGGCAATCGGTCGGAGAAAAAAAAAAAAAAAAAAAAAAAAAAAAAAAAATTCGTAGGAAAGGCGCACAAAATTTGCGTATTTTTTTTTTTTTTTCGTTCTTTTTTTGATCGCTTATGATGAGCAATGAAAGAAAAACTAAAACTGACTGCATAAATTATCTCATACGGTGCGATGGCGCTTTTGACGATTTTTGTTTTCAACCGACGCAATGGCTAACCCTCTATTTCCATCGCGAATAGTCTTTCTCCCCTTAAGTTGCCACCAGAAGAACAAGGGTTGGCGAGGTATTTTCTTTAGTTCGTTTTTTTTTTTTTTTTTTATCGCGACGATGGAAAAGGGGCTTTACATCACTTCCGGGATAATATACAACTCGAGTTGCCGCTCTCGTAGGTTTGCCGGCGAAGAAGAGTCTGCGTTATCTAAAATGATGTCGGAAACGGTAATGCCAATTCGATATTCACCGGGGCTCGAGCCCCGAGTCTTCACGAGCGTTCTCCAGGGCCTAAACTATATAATGGGGAAATGTCTAGATATATATGTATATAGTTGGCGGTACGGGGAGAGTCGCATCACATAATAACACGAGGTGGAGGTTCGTCTGGCTTGGCGATGATGGCGCGGCGGTGAGAGCCCTTCGAAGAGAAGGAGAGAACGAAAGAGAAAGAGGGCGAGAGAGGAGTGCCACCCATCGCCATCTCCAGCACCGCGTAGTGCTATTCTATATCTATATCGAGTTATAATAGCCCTCGTGTTAAATCGCATGAGAGCCAAATCGCTTGGAACTAACGTTTAGAGAGCATCGCGCTAACACCACGAACACCGTTACATATCTATTATCTTTGTACGCAAAAGTATTTCACCATATCTCGTTGCTATTCGAATTACATTTTCAACCCGGAAAATCATCGAAAGCGCAATATTCGCGCATTAATGTTAATCATTTTAATCATATGCCGGCAACACGTTTCGCGTGATCAGGAATAATGTAAAGCTGCTAATACGCCGGAACCAAATTTTTCGTTTGCGCAGAATACGAGAGCCATTGACCCGGAGAATTCTGGGAATGTCCTTAAATTTTTTCGTTGACCCTTAAATTTCAACGTTTCACTCATTCAATAGTAGCATTTATAATAATAGTGATACGATAATCGTAATTCTCTTATTATTCTTACATTTTATTTCGACGCGATCTATTATGACCGCCATAATCATAATCACATGCAAAGGTATGATATACATATTTATTTCTCCGATTCCAAAGAAACGCATCAAGAATGTGAAGTAATCGCTGTAGAATCCAACAAACGTATTTAAATCTACGAAACGTTATTTTGTCTTTCGATCTTTATACCGTCAACGTACTTCGCATTTTTTTCGCACACCGCAAAGTTCGCCTCGCAATCACTTCTATCCGACGTTCCGGAATGATTGGTGATTCCGTTGCCGTTGGTTCGAAAGATCCTCGATACCTCTCGTGTATATCTCGTAGCTTTTAGCAATAGATACGGTGTAGGATTGCGTATTCGTGCGTATGACTATACGTTAGTACATGTGGCGCCGCGTTGTATAGTGTGTACATCCATCCATTGCGATGGATCCTCTCGTTGGAATTCCTCGCGCTCGCTAGACTGCGGAGAGAGCTTTGTCAGCTCGGTCGGCGTCTGAGGTGAACGCAGCAGCAGCATTAATACCTTCGAAGCCCCTCTCCCCGCGTTCTTCCGTCTCAACCTTCATGTTCGTTCGCTTCCCGCGCTTCAACGGAAGCCTCTCTACCCTCGTCTGGTGCATTCAACCATCCCTTCACCTTTACCTTCACCTTCTTCCTAACTTCCCCTCCTATCGTCTCTCCGTTAATATTGAATTCTTTGGAGCAATTTACGGTGGAACGCTACGAATTCAACGTCGGACCTCGTTTAATCCCAAATCCAAGGAACTAAAACCTCCGCTACGTTAGCACCGTATAGCATACGCTTCGGTACGAGAATGTAGAGTGACGTAAACGTGAGGCAAAAACCTTACGAGCTTTTCGTCCCGACAACGAAAAAAGATTTATTAAAATATACACTTATGTATTCCCGAAGTGTACCTTCGGGTTAAAAATCTCGAAAATTTTTCGAAATTACGACTCTATACGGCAACCGGTTGAGTCAAATTTGAAAAGTGATTCATGGATCAGATTGATAAAAAAATAAAGATGTGTCCGAATCGCGATATAGCAATAGCAAACCAGATATGAAATGACTATGCGATTGATACGCTTGCGCATTCGATTCAACCGATAGGTATGAAGAGTCGTGAATACGATGAAGAATATAAAATTGTGACGTCAGCGTTTATGAAATGTTTCAAAGGTTTCGCCTCGACGGTTGTAGGATGAACGGAAAAGCGATAGATAGACAGTTTCCAGGTCGCTGACCGCTAAGCCAAATCCGCATCCCTTTGCTTTTCTCTACTCTCTCTTCCCATATCCATCCTCGTCGAATTCTTGTTTGTCTCGATTCTTCGTCTTTCTCCTCCTCTTTTTTTTTTTTTTTTTTTTCGTTCTTTTCCCGACCAAATCGTTCTCACGATTCGTTTTCGCGTTCTTCGTCTTTCTGGTCTCTCGATCGCGGGTCCGCGTGCGCAACCGTAGCAATTCTCCTTGTCCCGTTTCCTCGGAAATTGGATAGTTGCTTCCAATTCCGTGCGGAACCACGTCAAGGCGGATTGCACTGTGTATTCTACTACGACCACCCGCGGAGACTAGCTTTAGCCTCAACGGCAACGACATTCCTTTGTTTCTTTCTAATTTCTCTTAGTTTGTCCACTCGAAAGTTTTGTCTATTCTCACTCACGATTTTTCACAACCCTTCTGTCTTTCGCTTGATTTTGCTGTTACGTTTTCCCTTTTTTTTTTCGAACGATGTCGAAAATACGGCATTGATTAACAGTAAAAAAAAAAAAAAAAAAAAAAAAAAAAAAACAGTTCTTGTCGCAATGCGAAAACCTATTTAACGACTCTCGAAAAAAATTGCGGTCGTCTTTACCGACCAATTCGTTGGCAATTAAACGGCAATGATAAATATGCCTTTAAAAAAAAAAAAAAAAAAAAAAAAGAGAATTATCTTAATACAAACGACTCTGTTGTGATAGTTGAAAGATAAAAAAGGTGTTCCGCGATTTAAATCCAACCCGCGCATAACCCCTCGAAGTTCTACTCGGATAGAATAGCATGTAGGCGGAATTTCTTGCCAAGAAAGACATCCTGCCTCGTATTTCACGACGTCCGCTACGTCCGTTGGGGATCGTAACCCCCTCCATTTTACTTCTTCCAAGCCTCTTCCTCCATCTTCTCGTGGATAAGTGATTTTATTTAAAATTCTGCGAGTGTACCCCTAATTAGTTTAACTCCATTCGGAGAATTTATTAAGAAGGAAGGAGGTGGAGTGAGACATATCTCTTTGGGTTTTTCTTCGTCTCTTCGTTCTTTTTTTTTTTTTTTTTTTTTTTCATCCCTCCACTGTGGACTCCGGCGCTACAGTCGTTCCCGCCCTTCCCTTCCCCCGCATACCCTGGAGGGTTGCGGTACGTGTTCGGGGATTTATTTCCTTACTCGCGGGCCACCTTCTCGGCTTCGGCCACCAGAAAGTCTTGAAATCTGGAGCCTTCCGAGGTATAGAAGCCTTTTTATACAAAATTGTGTGAGACATTTTTCCAGTTTGAAAGTTTCCCGAATCGATCAACACTCTCGCGCTGTCGTAGCAAAAGCTGCATTCTCGTAGCCCACTACTGTATTATCCATTCGCTACGCTACACTTTGCTTCACTCCTCTCCGTCTTTATGTTTTGTTCAGCGACGCCATTTTCAAACATTTTCGTAGATCATAGAAATGGAACTATATCGATCGTGATATCGAGACTTAAAGACCAAATAAGTTAATGCATAGCGAAATAAAACATTGAAAAACATACAGAAACTATGTGTTTCATGGACAGCGTATCGTCACATACCCTCCTTAAGTTAAGGTATTTTTGTCACTACGACATAGTGGCGATTGACTTGTCGAATGGAACATTTTTGTTTCCACTAAAGATCCCTTTTTCGTTCGTAGCAATTAGGCACAGAAGTAAAGGTATCAATAAATCACAAATCAGTGAAGATGAAGAGAAATCAGATCAATGTATCCGATTGCTACGCGAGATAGAAGTTAATGTTCTTTTATATAATCAGCACTCCTAATTCACGGAATTCGCGTGTCTCGAATATAACGCCGAATGATACCAATAAGAGAGGCGCTTCAATAGCGACAGAGTAAAAAAAAAAAAGGAATATGTCTGAAGGTAGATTCACGGGGTGATAAAGGTTCTTCCGCGGAAGACGATTCTTTGAGAATTAACGACTGATTGCGAAATTGCAACGGCGGAGTGATCTCTTCATAAGATTACGTCGTTTTTTTCCCGAAGGATGAGACGTTGGTGGAATGAGAGTTGAAGTTACGAAGCGGCGAGTATTTCCTGGCGATGGTGCGCGCGCGCTACAGCTTTTTCGAATGGTAAACGTATATATACCATACGGTAGCCTTGTATACACGTACACGAGGCTTACAGCTTAACAACTATGAAGCTGAAACTAGCGGGCAGTTCAGCGGGCAGTTCGCCGCGCGAGCAGCGGTTCTCAGACGCTACCGTAGCCCTCTTTTCGCTGTTCGCTAGTCGCTGTTCGCTGTTCGCAAATTCGCTGTTAATTTTTTCTATAGTTCGACACAATCAACTAAGCATATATGCCAAGTTTCAAACAATGTACACCTCTCCGAGCCGAGAAAAAAAATGTTTATTAACCATTTAAGGCCTCAGCCGACTTCTCGAGATACCCTTTTGTTTATCGAGGTGTACATTCGCTGTTAATTTTTTCTATAGTTCGGCACAATCAACTAAGCATATGTGCCAAGTTTCAAACAATGTACACCTCCCCGAGCCGAGAAAAAAAATGTTTATTAACAATTTTACGGCCTCAGCGGGCTATCTCGAGATGCCCTTTTGTTTATCGAAGTGTACATTCGCTGATAATTTTTTCTATCGTTCGGCACAGTCAACTGAGTATATGTGCCAAGTTTCAAACAATGTACACCTCCTCGAGCCGAGAAAAAAAATGTTTATTAACAATTTTAAGTGCTCAGCCGACTATCTCGAGATCCCCTTTTGTTTATCGAAGTGTACAATCGCTGATAATTTTTTCTATACTTCGGCATAGTCAACTGAGTATATGTGCCAAGTTTCAAACAATGTACACCTCCTCGAGCCGAGAAAAAAAATGTTTATTAACAATTTTAAGGCCTCAGCCGAATATCTCGAGATCCCCTTTTGTTTATCGAAGTGTACATTCGCTGATAATTTTTTCTATAGTTCGGCATAGTCAACTGAGTATACGTGCCAAGTTTCAAACAAAGTACACCTCCCCGAGCCGAGAAAAAAAATGTTTATTAACAATTTTAAGTGCTCAGCCGACTATCTCGAGATCCCCTTTTGTTTATCGAAGTGTACAATCGCTGATAATTTTTTCTATACTTCGGCATAGTCAACTGAGTATATGTGCCAAGTTTCAAACAATGTACACCTCCTCGAGCCGAGAAAAAAAATGTTTATTAACAATTTTAAGGCCTCAGCCGAATATCTCGAGATCCCCTTTTGTTTATCGAAGTGTACATTCGCTGATAATTTTTTCTATAGTTCGGCATAGTCAACTGAGTATACGTGCCAAGTTTCAAACAAAGTACACCTCCCCGAGCCGAGAAAAAAAATGTTTATTAACAATTTTAAGTGCTCAGCCGACTATCTCGAGATCCCCTTTTGTTTATCGAAGTGTACAATCGCTGATAATTTTTTCTATAGTTCGGCATAGTCAACTGAGTATATGTGCCAAGTTTCAAACAATGTACACCTCCTCGAGCCGAGAAAAAAAATGTTTATTAACAATTTTAAGGCCTCAGCCGAATATCTCGAGATCCCCTTTTGTTTATCGAAGTGTACATTCGCTGATAATTTTTTCTATAGTTCGGCACAATCAACTAAGCATATGTGCCAAGTTTCAAACAATGTACACCTCCCCGAGCCGAGAAAAAAAATGTTTATTAACAATTTTACGGCCTCAGCGGGCTATCTCGAGATGCCCTTTTGTTTATCGAAGTGTACATTCGCTGATAATTTTTTCTATAGTTCGGCATAGTCAACTGAGTATACGTGCCAAGTTTCAAACAAAGTACACCTCCCCGAGCCGAGAAAAAAAATGTTTATTAACAATTTTAAGTGCTCAGCCGACTATCTCGAGATCCCCTTTTGTTTATCGAAGTGTACAATCGCTGATAATTTTTTCTATACTTCGGCATAGTCAACTGAGTATATGTGCCAAGTTTCAAACAATGTACACCTCCCCGAGCCGAGAAAAAAAATGTTTATTAACAATTTTAAGTGCTCAGCCGACTATCTCGAGATCCCCTTTTGTTTATCGAAGTGTACAATCGCTGATAATTTTTTCTATACTTCGGCATAGTCAACTGAGTATATGTGCCAAGTTTCAAACAATGTACACCTCCTCGAGCCGAGAAAAAAAATGTTTATTAACAATTTTAAGGCCTCAGCCGAATATCTCGAGATCCCCTTTTGTTTATCGAAGTGTACATTCGCTGATAATTTTTTCTATAGTTCGGCATAGTCAACTGAGTATACGTGCCAAGTTTCAAACAAAGTACACCTCCCCGAGCCGAGAAAAAAAATGTTTATTAACAATTTTAAGTGCTCAGCCGACTATCTCGAGATCCCCTTTTGTTTATCGAAGTGTACATTCGCTGATAATTTTTTCTATAGTTCGGCATAGTCAACTGAGTATATGTGCCAAGTTTCAAACAAAGTACACCTCCCCGAGCCGAGAAAAAAAATGTTTATTGAAAAATTTTTATTTTATTTTGACTATCTCGAGATGCCCTTTTGTTTATCGAGGTGTACATTCGCTGTTAATTTTTTCTATAGTTCGGCACAGTCAACTAAGCATATGTGCCAAGTTTCAAACAATGTACACCTCCCCAAGCCGAGAAAAAAAAATGTTTATTAACAATTTTAAGGCCTCAGCGGACTATCTCGAGATCCCCTTTTGTTTATCGAAGTGTACAATCGCTGATAATTTTTTCTATACTTCGGCATAGTCAACTGAGTATATGTGCCAAGTTTCAAACAATGTACACCTCCTCGAGCCGAGAAAAAAAATGTTTATTAACAATTTTAAGGCCTCAGCCGAATATCTCGAGATCCCCTTTTGTTTATCGAAGTGTACATTCGCTGATAATTTTTTCTATAGTTCGGCATAGTCAACTGAGTATACGTGCCAAGTTTCAAACAAAGTACACCTCCCCGAGCCGAGAAAAAAAATGTTTATTAACAATTTTAAGTGCTCAGCCGACTATCTCGAGATCCCCTTTTGTTTATCGAAGTGTACAATCGCTGATAATTTTTTCTATACTTCGGCATAGTCAACTGAGTATATGTGCCAAGTTTCAAACAATGTACACCTCCTCGAGCCGAGAAAAAAAATGTTTATTAACAATTTTAAGGCCTCAGCCGAATATCTCGAGATCCCCTTTTGTTTATCGAAGTGTACATTCGCTGATAATTTTTTCTATAGTTCGGCATAGTCAACTGAGTATACGTGCCAAGTTTCAAACAAAGTACACCTCCCCGAGCCGAGAAAAAAAATGTTTATTAACAATTTTAAGTGCTCAGCCGACTATCTCGAGATCCCCTTTTGTTTATCGAAGTGTACATTCGCTGATAATTTTTTCTATAGTTCGGCATAGTCAACTGAGTATATGTGCCAAGTTTCAAACAAAGTACACCTCCCCGAGCCGAGAAAAAAAATGTTTATTGAAAAATTTTTATTTTATTTTGACTATCTCGAGATGCCCTTTTGTTTATCGAAGTGTACATTCGCTGATAATTTTTTCTATAGTTCGGCACAATCAACTAAGCATATGTGCCAAGTTTCAAACAATGTACACCTCCCCGAGCCGAGAAAAAAAATGTTTATTAACAATTTTACGGCCTCAGCGGGCTATCTCGAGATGCCCTTTTGTTTATCGAAGTGTACATTCGCTGATAATTTTTTCTATAGTTCGGCATAGTCAACTGAGTATACGTGCCAAGTTTCAAACAAAGTACACCTCCCCGAGCCGAGAAAAAAAATGTTTATTAACAATTTTAAGTGCTCAGCCGACTATCTCGAGATCCCCTTTTGTTTATCGAAGTGTACAATCGCTGATAATTTTTTCTATACTTCGGCATAGTCAACTGAGTATATGTGCCAAGTTTCAAACAATGTACACCTCCTCGAGCCGAGAAAAAAAATGTTTATTAACAATTTTAAGGCCTCAGCCGAATATCTCGAGATCCCCTTTTGTTTATCGAAGTGTACATTCGCTGATAATTTTTTCTATAGTTCGGCATAGTCAACTGAGTATACGTGCCAAGTTTCAAACAAAGTACACCTCCCCGAGCCGAGAAAAAAAATGTTTATTAACAATTTTAAGTGCTCAGCCGACTATCTCGAGATCCCCTTTTGTTTATCGAAGTGTACATTCGCTGATAATTTTTTCTATAGTTCGGCATAGTCAACTGAGTATATGTGCCAAGTTTCAAACAAAGTACACCTCCCCGAGCCGAGAAAAAAAATGTTTATTGAAAAATTTTTATTTTATTTTGACTATCTCGAGATGCCCTTTTGTTTATCGAGGTGTACATTCGCTGTTAATTTTTTCTATAGTTCGCCACAGTCAACTAAGCATATGTACCAAGTTTCAGACAATGTACACCTCCCTGAGCCGAGAAAAAAAATGTTTATTAACAATTTTAAGTGCTCAGCCGACTATCTCGAGATCCCCTTTTGTTTATCGAAGTGTACAATCGCTGATAATTTTTTCTATAGTTCGGCACAGTCAACTAAGCATATGTGCAAAGTTTCAAACAATGTACACCTCCCCGATCCGAGAAAAAAAAATGTTTATTAACAATTTTAAGGTCCCAGCGGGCTATCTCGAGATGCCCTTTTGTTTATCGAAGTGTACATTCGCTGATAATTTTTTCTATAGTTCGGCACAGTCAACTAAGCATATGTGCCAAGTTTCAAACAAGGTACACCTTCCCGAGCCGAGAAAAAAAATGTTTAGTGGCAATTTTAAGTCCCTCAAAGGGACTCAAAATGGCATCTCGAGATAGTCCGCTGAGGCCTTAAAATTGTTAATAAACATTTTTTTTTCTCGGCTTGGGGAGGTGTACATTGTTTGAAACTTGGCACATATGCTTAGTTGACTGTGCCGAACTATAGAAAAAATTAACAGCGAATGTACACCTCGATAAACAAAAGGGCATCTCGAGATAGTCAAAATAAAATAAAAATTTTTCAATAAACATTTTTTTTCTCGGCTCGGGGAGGTGTACTTTGTTTGAAACTTGGCACGTATACTCAGTTGACTATGCCGAACTATAGAAAAAATTATCAGCGAATGTACACTTCGATAAACAAAAGGGGATCTCGAGATATTCGGCTGAGGCCTTAAAATTGTTAATAAACATTTTTTTTCTCGGCTCGAGGAGGTGTACATTGTTTGAAACTTGGCACATATACTCAGTTGACTATGCCGAAGTATAGAAAAAATTATCAGCGATTGTACACTTCGATAAACAAAAGGGGATCTCGAGATAGTCGGCTGAGCACTTAAAATTGTTAATAAACATTTTTTTTCTCGGCTCGGGGAGGTGTACATTGTTTGAAACTTGGCACATATACTCAGTTGACTATGCCGAACTATAGAAAAAATTATCAGCGAATGTACACTTCGATAAACAAAAGGGGGTCTCGAGATATTCGGCTGAGGCCTTAAAATTGTTAATAAACATTTTTTTTCTCGGCTCGAGGAGGTGTACATTGTTTGAAACTTGGCACATATACTCAGTTGACTATGCCGAACTATAGAAAAAATTATCAGCGATTGTACACTTCGATAAACAAAAGGGGATCTCGAGATAGTCGGCTGAGCACTTAAAATTGTTAATAAACATTTTTTTTCTCGGCTCGGGGAGGTGTACTTTGTTTGAAACTTGGCACGTATACTCAGTTGACTATGCCGAACTATAGAAAAAATTATCAGCGAATGTACACTTCGATAAACAAAAGGGGATCTCGAGATATTCGGCTGAGGCCTTAAAATTGTTAATAAACATTTTTTTTCTCGGCTCGAGGAGGTGTACATTGTTTGAAACTTGGCACATATACTCAGTTGACTATGCCGAACTATAGAAAAAATTATCAGCGATTGTACACTTCGATAAACAAAAGGGGATCTCGAGATAGTCGGCTGAGCACTTAAAATTGTTAATAAACATTTTTTTTCTCGGCTCGGGGAGGTGTACTTTGTTTGAAACTTGGCACGTATACTCAGTTGACTATGCCGAACTATAGAAAAAATTATCAGCGAATGTACACTTCGATAAACAAAAGGGGATCTCGAGATATTCGGCTGAGGCCTTAAAATTGTTAATAAACATTTTTTTTCTCGGCTCGAGGAGGTGTACATTGTTTGAAACTTGGCACATATACTCAGTTGACTATGCCGAAGTATAGAAAAAATTATCAGCGATTGTACACTTCGATAAACAAAAGGGGATCTCGAGATAGTCGGCTGAGCACTTAAAATTGTTAATAAACATTTTTTTTCTCGGCTCGAGGAGGTGTACATTGTTTGAAACTTGGCACATATACTCAGTTGACTGTGCCGAACGATAGAAAAAATTATCAGCGAATGTACACTTCGATAAACAAAAGGGCATCTCGAGATAGCCCGCTGAGGCCGTAAAATTGTTAATAAACATTTTTTTTCTCGGCTCGGGGAGGTGTACATTGTTTGAAACTTGGCACATATGCTTAGTTGATTGTGCCGAACTATAGAAAAAATTAACAGCGAATGTACACCTCGATAAACAAAAGGGTATCTCGAGAAGTCGGCTGAGGCCTTAAATGGTTAATAAACATTTTTTTTCTCGGCTCGGAGAGGTGTACATTGTTTGAAACTTGGCATATATGCTTAGTTGATTGTGTCGAACTATAGAAAAAATTAACAGCGAATTTGCGAACAGCGAACAGCGACTAGCGAACAGCGAAAAGAGGGCTACGGTAGCGCCTGAGAACCGCTGCTCGCGCGGCGAACTGCCCGCTGAACTGCCCGCTAGTTTCAGCTTCATTTAACAACTCCCCGTTCTGCACTTAAATTTAACTTCATGAGCATTTAAGTAGGTACCGAGCCCTCCTATCCGCTTGATATATATCTCCGTCTACTGAAGCCTTCGGAGGCCGAACGGGTGGGTAGCGTTACTTGCGTAAAGGAAGCAAATTCGGTGAGAGAAAGATGGAGGCTAAAGGAAAGCTATAACGCTGCTGGGCGAGAGTACCAGTGGGTAGAAAGGACTGAAGAGCCCAGACGAGGCGCAGCGAGAGCCCAGCATGGGCTGAACAGGAGAGTAGAAGATAGAGGATGAAGTGGCGAACAGCGTAGGTACAGGTAGAAGAGGATAAATATAGAGGAGTATACGTGATGCTGCCGAGAGAAGGACCAAGCGTCGAGGGTCCAATTACTCCGATAACACTGGGCTATCGAATAATATTATACCACCTGCCTAGGAATTATCGAGTGCATTATATTATCTTGGTACTCGCGACAGAGTCGAGGGCCTCTTTCCTCGTTCCCCCCAATTCTTAACTCATCCACAAACTTCTCGGCTCTTTTGACGTGTCATCGGGCGCAAGTCGTGCATAAATTTAATTAGAGGCAAAGCTTCTCATACCCGCCGTGCAACGTTTCAAACGCCGCTTTTGGTTTCTCCTTCACGCAGAAACTACAAGAGGACGCTTCGAATTTTTCTTCAATATCAAAGATGACTAAAAAAAAAAAAAAAAGAAGGAAAACCCGAGTGGATATCGGAGAAAAGGAAGTTAAGAGTTGGGCGACCCTTCGGCGACCTACCTATTCTCAGTATCCTGGACAATATTATCCATAATATTGCCGCACGGTGGAATATTACTTTTCTCACGATTTATTACGTTGCACCGAGAGAGGATAATATTGAAGGGGATGTTTGATGTTCTCCGTCCCTTTAAGTTCACGTATACATATTAATATCGATAATATCCTTGCACACCGTCGTCCTGCTGGCTATGTTAACGGGACGATTTTATTTTATCCGATATTATATAAAAGACGAAGCTGCGCGCTTCTTTGTCAATACAGAATGTAAAGAAGGTCGACTACACCAACGCACGCATCACAGTTTAATGGCCTTTCAACAACGAAGCCAATGAATCATTGAACTTTCCATAACAGCTATTGATAATAATTCTTTTGAGACCCTCTTTTCATGTATGTTTATTGATAGATACATTTTTTAATGTTCTACCCATCAAATTATCGATCTTCAAGACATTTACCAATGTGAATCAGATTCAGATTATGGCGGTAAACTTTCCTAATATTTTACCAAGTGCCGGCTGCCGGAGTTCCATAGCAACGACGTGTTAACCCGAACTCGTCTATCGTGCCTCACTTTTCTTCCTGTTATCAAAGTCCCCGGAGCAAAGTTTTCTTAGCTTGATTCCGGAGAACCCAAGCGCAGGAAAGAATAGTAATGGATAAAGGTGAAATAGGGGGTCCGAGTTCAAAGCCGACGGGGTGCAAGAGAAGCGACGAAGGGGTGCGAGAAAACCAGCCCTTCCCCCCCGAGTGTCGAGGACCTAAATGCAAAATGGAGCATTCTATCAAGAGCGAAATTTGCCGAGGAAACTGAAATTTGTCCAACGTGGCGGAAGCCCTGGATTATGCGGGCGCGTCCCGCGCTCCTGTTACGCTACGCTATATCTCTCCAGCTCGCTCTACCGTTTATTTTCGCCAGCATCCCTTCCCATCCAACGGCAACTTCCCCGTCCACCTTCGCCTAGCACCCTCGCACCCTCGAGAAGCAGTAACAGCGGCACCGGGCACCGAGAAAAAAAAATAAAGTAACAAAGTGTTAAAGTTTTAATCCGAGAAGAAGGAGTAGTTAAAGAGTGAGGGAGACAAAGGGTCGGGAAAAATGGGGAAGAGGGATGGAGGGAGGGCGTAGGGCCCAAAGTGGTGAGACTTGCGAAGAAGGAAGATAGAGCGAGTGGAAAAGAGGCAAGAAACTCTTGGTGAGAAGAGGGAAAAGACGACGACAGGAAGGAGTGAACGCCAGAGTCCTTTTCTCCGTTCATCTCATCCCTTCCACTCTACTCGTGGTATACCCTTTACAAAATGTGGGTGGGGATGGCAAGAAAACCCGGGGAAAACTAGGGAAAGGAGAAAAGGAGTGGTGGTCCCGTCGAGGCTCACCGGGAGGGTAAGAGAGAGCAGGGTGTGCGGAAAAGTCTTTGTAATCGCAGTTTTCCACTTTTTCCCGGAGAGGCGGGTGGATGTGGCGTCATTCGGTGGAAAGGGGTGGTCCTGGGCTCTTATATATACAGATATATCTTGTAACCCGCTACTACAACTAACCCATTGCCGTGTACATAGATGTGGAAAAGAGGAGGGAAGGGCGGAAAGAGTGACTCGAGGAGTCGTGGAAGCTTTCGAGGGCTGTGTGGGCGTTCGACCACCCTGAGCAGGAGCCACCGACTCTGCTCCGGTTCCTTCGTTCGTTCTCGCGGTACCTACGTACTGTAATGGCAAAGCTGGAGGATGGTTCGGTGCAAGGCTCTGCTTGAACAGGGATTTACGGAATTTATCACTTGAATTCCCTGTAAAGGATTAGCAGACATTCCCTCCTGGCGGTGACGCCGCTTCTGTAGGGTTGGGTTAGGCTCTACGGGTGAACTTCTCATGCTGGCGTTTTGTAAGAGGCAGAAACTCATCGAACGGAGGGATCTCTATATACGTGAAATATGTATGTGAAGTATTGCCTAGAATGCAGCAAATGCGCGTTCTTTGCATTACGATTTGGTCGAAAGAATAAAAATTCTAATAGGTGGTAAATATCGAAAAAGAGGGTTGGAAAATCATGTTGCATTATTCTTTCATTAACGCATTGATTTTCATTCATATCTCTTCCGGAATATACATTTTTGGGTACGGAACAAAAAGTCCAGATCTTGTCCTTTTGTATTTAAGGTGATCGATTCCTGATGACAAGATACATGTGTCGACACCTTACTGCAAATTTGGGTATCGACAGAATTATCGAAAGCGACAAAGTGCAGAACATTCGACATTCACCGTTTCGTGTTGATTCACTTTTGTTTCGTATTCTTGTCTAACTTCTCAAACCCATTTCTATTTTTCACTTACCCTGTATTGATGCCGTTGGAACAGTGGCTTACCAAAAGCAACGTAGTTTCCCGATCTCGTTCCATTATTTCTTCACTTTCTTTCCGTTCTTCTCATCCTCTCTTCCTTCCTTCCTTCCTTCCGCTTCAATTCGACGATACCAATACCGATAGTCGAGCAAGGAGAGTGGGGATTGTGCGACGAGCCAAAGCAAACCCGCCTTGTCCCGATTTTCTTCATTCACGTCGGTGCGCGATCGTAAACACGAGGATCCGACTACGCGTCGCAGGGTTTCTGCTGGCAGTCTCAGCTTTATCGTGGGCCCGTTGCTTTTATTACGGCCACCACTGCCATTTTCTTTGCGCATATTGCTATTACGGCTGAAGTGTGACACGTGACCTCCGCACGATGTCCAAGACCAGTGGAAATATGAAAAGAGATGATAGTGTCGCGAGAATCTTGATCTTTTCGCCGATATTGCAAGAAAACGTATAATCGAAATAAGCTATAGGCAACAATACATCGCCGAACCGGTTGGTTTATGTCCTTCTGGAAATTTCATGACCGCTGTATTGTGTTCATGTCGTCCTTCGTAAGACCATCTTTCGCGCGACGGGATCATCAAGTAGAGGTTCTGGTTGATTTGAAATTTGACACGAATTGTAATCGATGATCGTTCCAAGATTGAAAGTTCATTTCCGGTATGATTGAGCAGTAAAATTGAAAATCGTACCCATGAATAGCAAGCAAACCATCTACAATCACGATCAGTTCCATGCAAATCCGAGCAACGAGTTCGAATTCTGTTTGAATCAAATCGGCTGTTGGATACGCATCCAATTTAAAAAAATAGGTAGAATATTTGGTCCACAATATTTTTCCTAGGATCTCTTCATTTTTACCCCAATAACTGAATTTTTTTGCAATTACCTTTTTCATGATATTTTGGTTGCATTCAATTTCTCGTACTGTTACCTCTTAAAACTAAAGCACGCATATCGTTTAGATGATATCAACTACATGTTCATCACCTCAAACCGATTGAAAAGTACCATTTGACCATTGAACAAGATGCCCACAATGGACATTACAGACAGTATTCCTAAATTTCTCTCCAGGGAACAGGTGCAGAGGAGTTGCATGTACATAGTATAGGTCGGCGTTGAATGTATTAGGCACGAAGTAGCGATATAATCGAAGGCCGGAAAGCTGCGGTGCGGCGAGGAGCATGGTGAGTCGTGCACAGAACACCAATTGAAACTCAAAAGCTTCAAAGCATCTTCAATATAAGTTAGGGCAACTGTACTTGGCGCATACCCACCCTCGTTACCAGGTCCGCATACGAAACAGTTCTCCAGCCAGTTTCAGGTAGTTTCTTATTGGAAATAATAGCTAGTCACCCGCTATTGCCTCTCGATTCTCCACACCCATGCGGGTCCTTGAACCCGTCCCTTGGCATATTATATTGTTAGGGGTGTGCAGGAATTGATGCGCCACAATTAAATTCCATAGATTGAGTCGAATCTCGAACACTCAACCTGTTGGTCTTATCCACACGTTCGTTCAAATAAAATTTCAAAACTCTTTCTTTTCTCGCCGGCAATTGTCAAAAAATCTTCACATAAAACTGCTACCAAGATATGATTTAAGAGAAGGTACGTGGCGACCCGATTTCCACTACGTCCTCTGTCTCACACTGTAGCTAAATCACCATCGTGATTTCGGTTGAATTCGCCTAAAGATCTAACGAGATAATCACTTAATCACAACACGTACTACATTGGTATCGCGTTGAATTGCTTTAGCGTTTAGAATCATTTATAAGACGCCGTAACTAAAATACAGTGAAATAATGCGTGGTGACGTACAACCCGCAATCTCATCCATGTATGTTGATACATATATTTCAGCATCCGTCATAACTAGTATCTGCGGTCGTGGTGCTACACAGCCTCCAGGATAATTATAATAGTTTACACTTTCCAAACCGTTGCCTCGACAGTTGTTCGTCGGTGTCCGCTCGACTCGTTGGTGGAGTATAACGTTCGTCTTTCTCGCTCTTCCCTATGCATGTTACATGTTTAGCGATGAACAGGCAGGCAGAAAGCCTCACCAGTTTGCTATATATTCGTGCTATTTTAAACTATATCTGTATACTATTCTCAGTACAGTCGCCGAGTTATGTAAATACACGCTGTAATGACAGCCGTCAGGCAGTATTGTCCTCCAGCGATGCCTCTATTTTCCCATATATGTCTCGAGTATCACATTAATTTGTCATCTCATTGTCCTGGAAGTTCTAAATCGCAAATTGTAGAGGGAAAGCGTCGTTTTCCGTTCAATTTTTGAATTTTGAATGAGTACTTTCTTTTTCTTGCTTAATATCGCGTGGATGCACTGACTGGAGTCATTTTCATCATTTGGTAATACATCTACAGTATTCATGTAAATGGATAAAATCATCAAACAACCATCACTGTAATTTGATTTTATTCAAATTTGGGTCTTTTCGAACGTGATGCCCAAAAGTGGAACAGAGGTAGTCAAACCCGGTATTTCTATTCGATTCATTAGATTCTGGATAATTGATTCTGGAATTCTGAATTTTGGATTTTGAAATTCTGTATTGTGAATTTCGGGTTCTGGAATTCTGATTTCTGGAATACTGTATTCTGTATTTCGGATTCTGGAATTCTGATTTCGGGAATACTGTATTCTGAATTTCGGATTCTGGAATTCTGATTTCTGGAATACTGTATTCTGAATTTCGGATTCTGGAATTCTGATTTCTGGAATACGGTATTCTGGATTCAGGAATTTTGGATTCCGGACAGCAATGCAGGTTTACACACCAATAATCTGCGCCATGTAAAAGATATAATATGAAGTGAAGAAATACTTCGTTTGTTATATTGATATATAAATATAAATATTAATAGAAATATTGAAGAATAAGAAGGCAGAAATCCACAATTGGCTATACCTTCTACTTGTTCGGTATCATTCGATAAATTTCACAACGGAGTGCACGGCAATATACACAAGGATCAGCAGAATAAGAGAAACCGGAGAGGTGGAGAAACCGGTTGATAGGACATCCGCATATTTTCTCGTAGCGGAACATGAAATCCTCCTTGTTGCACTCGAGGCACGTAGTTCTTGTTTTTCATTCTCGACGTTTTCACTCTTATGACTACGACTGGTTTCTCCTCCGGACTGAAGGTTCCGTAGCGCATGAATGAAACGAGTGAACAAGTCTACTCTCTGTCTCTCGTTCCGGCAAAACAGGAAAGACGGAAGAAGGCAAATGCAAGAAGCAAAGAAGCCAAGCTATTCTTACTTGACTCGAGAGGATTAGAGTGAAACGGAAGAGGCACCAGGTAGAGTTCGTAAAGTAAAGAGGCTCGAGAAGCCTGGCAGCAGGAGACATCGAGTGACACTCAACTTAAGTATTTATAGAACAACGAGGAAAATACGGTTTGTTTGGTTTGGTTCAGTATTGGTGCAGTAAGTCAGGATGCAGCATTGCATTCGATATTATGCTGCGCAGTCCGGTTTGACTAATAATGTGGGTCGTCGATGCCTTCCTTGAAAGAGACTTCGTAGCTAACGTCACCAAAGACAACCCAACATCCGAAGAAAACTTTTGAGTGAATGCAAGTCTATTAATTTGAATTTAATTTCAATTCCTTTTAGTTGATTTTTTTATTTCATTTCAATTTCCTTTAATTGAAAATCACATTTTTTTTCTATTTTTTTTTTTATGAGTCTACTAATTGTCGTTTTACATCGAATTTTTTTCGATTTTTAAATTTTTAATTCCATTTGTATTGTTCATACATTGTGAAAGAAAAAAACATCGAAAAAAACGAGATCTCGTCGACTGTACAAGCGTAACTCTTCTACTCTCTTTTTCTTCGAAGAAAACTTTTGAGTGAATGCAAGTCTATTAATTGAAATGTAATTTCAATTCCTTTTAGTTGAATTTTTTATTTCATTTCAATTTCCTTTAATTGGAAATCACATTTTTTTTATATATGTTTTTTTTTATGAGTATTAATTGTCGTTTTACATCAAATTTTTTTCGATTTTTTATTTTTTAATTACATTTGTATTGTTCGTACATTGTGAAAGAAAAAACATCGAAAAAAACAAGATCTCGTCGACTGTACAAGCGTAACTCTTCTACTCTCTTTATCTTCACCTCACTTTGGTCTTTTTCTTTCCATCTCATGCTTATCGAACTATCACGTCTATGTACGATGCCGGGTATCGTTCAACTTGCAAAAAGCATTCTCGTGCTTCCCTTCGTCGCGGGCGTAGTATCGCCAATGTCCTGACCTCGTCATACGCGTGTATCTGTGAATTCAAGCAACTTTCCGAACAACTTCTTCGCGCCGTAAGCACCGGGAGAGGGGGGGGGGGGTGGTAAAAAAATTCTACACAAGAAGCTCCTTTCGTACGAGAAGCGCGGAGCAGGAGGATACCGCTCGTCGTCGACGATACGCCATACACACATTGTGTACAGACAGACAAAGTCAAAAAAGTTATGAGAAGAGAATAACGACAACGACGTTGACGTTCACGATGAGAGGAGTTGTATAAAAAAAAAGTGTCTTCCCCTACATCCACGGAAGCGCAGGAAACTGCGGTGTTTTGTGACGACGAAAAGTTTCCGTACCCCGGAGTTACCGAAGGCGCCTATTGAAGTTGACTGACACGCTAACGTTTCTGTTATCTATCCTATGCGAAACATCGCGGAGAATTATGGTTATTTTTCGATGCAATTGCGTGAACACATCGAAACAAATTCTCCCGCAGTAACGAATGGTCAAAGAAGAGTGAGAAACAGTCCGCGAACAAGTACCTACCGAATCCCCGTGAGTCTGTCTGCCTCTCATTTTATCTCTCGTTTGCATCCTCTATTCCGATCTCTTGGGATCTTCCGGTCTCTTATCCCTCTCTGCCATTCAAACGCTTTTCCGAAGCTTTCGCCTGCAGCCACGTAGGCATACCTACGTAGGTTTACGGCTTTTTCCCACATACGTCCAACTAGAGTTCGATGCTAGTAGTACAAAACCGAGCAGGAGACACACTTGTGTTCGTTCCGCGTGCACATTTCTACCTACCGGCACACCGAAAGCGGATGAAGATAAATAGAAAAGCGCCGGAGAGTGAGGACGACAAAAGGAAAGGGACAGTGAAAGCACAGGAACCGAGGTAAACAACTGGTGTGCTGTTATAGTGGCGCGTAGGTAAGATAGGAGAGAGTCCATACGTACAAGTTTTACTATAGGGGTGAATGTATGCAGCCTGTATGCAAATACCCAGTTTGTTATCCCAGGGGAAATGGAACTGCCGATTATTTATTGCGTCGACTGTAAATCCGTGTCAGCGTTTGTCGCAGTTTCTCTCAACCCTCCCCCATCACCCGCTAACTCTATATTTGTGTAAATTCATCCTTTCCGTGTGTGTATCCGCGTGTCGGTGTTTGTAGAAGTTTGAACAGACCTGTAACAGGGTTTGTTCAGATACGATTTCCCTGGATACGATTCCACATCGAAATCACATTTACCGACGTTTCTATGTTGCCTCCCGAAGCAGTTAGATATTTGATGCCTTCCGTGAACTCCAATGGGGAAGGTCGTCGGAAGCTCGTATGTTGGCCATTTTTTTTTTATTCATAAATCTAAACCGGTGATCAATTGCATCATTTTAATAGTAAAAATTATTTACAAATTATTGATATCTTCACGATTTCTTTCTATCGCGTCTTCACCGTCAGTCAGCTGCATTGCAGTAATGGCGCGTCACCTCGTTTCCGCTTATATCTGATGTTTATGCAAATTTAAACAGACCTGAGATATGATTTCTTTAGATATGATTGCCCTGAATACGATTTTCGACATCGAAATCGCATTGGCCAACGTTTCTATGTAGCCTTCCGCAGCTGTTAGACAGTTGATGCCTTCCGTCACCCCCGGTGGGGAGGGAACGTCTACGGGACCTCATACCGTTTGCAATTTTCAAATAATTATAAATTCGAAATGGTCTTCAAGTTCATTTTAATAGCGGAAACAATATTGAGATTATTGATGTCTTTGGCGGTTCGATTTTTTTCTCTCGAGTCTTCACCGGCAGCAAGCTATGGTGCAGTAATGACGCGTCACCTTGTCTCCGCTTATAGCTTTGCGTCTATGACGACCGCGTACTTTAGAAAGCAGCCGAGTATCACTACTGCCACTTGCACGAAGGATCTTGCGCGGTGAAGTAAAAAAAAAACTATATATCCCGGACTTCCCGATGTTACGGAGAAGCGACATAGGTATCTGTCGGGTTTCTTGCTACAAGTTGCGAGACGAACGAAATATAGCGGAGTACAGGGTCAGCAGGAGTAGCGAGCGAGTTTACCACGTGGAAGAAGCGACTCATCTTTCTCTTCCTCGTTTCCATCCCCTTCGCCAAATCCGGTATATTGGTTGGGGGTCCTCCTCCGCTCATTCTTACGGGGGGCGTATTCCCATTGTATACTATGTACTTGCTACACGCCGTAGTCCCGTGCCTGAGTTTGTATGAACTATATCCGTTCCACGAGCGAAGATATCATCGTCGCGAGGTGCCGTTGCTGTTCTGGCTTTGCCGAACTTCTAGGAAAGAAAGAAATAAAAAGAGTTTCGGGGGTAAGAATCCTCTTTTTTTTTCTTTTTCCTTCCGCTATGGGAACGAAGATCCTGACGCTCGTACTTCTGTCGCTTTTGCTTCTTTCATAGAAGTTCCTGAAAATGCTTCTCTTTCTTATTCCTCATCTCTGGCATACTGGCTTCCCATTCTTGTACGAGTGTGCGAGCGGTTGCGCCGAGTTGTACGCTCGTTCTCTCGCAAGTGGGACGGAGGAATGTTCCTTCTTCTTCTTATTCTTCTCCGTCACATGCTTTTATCTTTCAAGACAGCATTCTGTAGGAATCGGAATCAGGCAAAAGACAAGGGGCAACTCTTGCGCGATAGTACATAGATGGTACTCACCAGACAGCAAGCGCCGCACCGCCTGGGTTTTCCAGTTCTACGAAACTCGAGCGAAACTTACCGACTTTTCTTTCTCGCTAAGTCGCTTCAGAACGCCCATCTTCATCGTCCTTTTGTCGAAGCCTTTTCATTTCTGTTCTTCCTTTTCTTATGGCTTTGGGGAGCTTTTGCGATGTTCTCTACACACTCGTCGAGTCCATAGGGTTTCGATACTTCGACGAAACGTTTCGCATAAGCGAGGAATCCGTATATACTGTATCTAACTTGTATATAGCACCCCCGCCCCCCGCTCCTCGCTATAGTTGGAATATATTCTTCGAGTTTTCTAGTTTCCGAGCAGAAGCTCGAATCTCTGATACCTCTTAGCGCCGTTTCCCCTCGCTATCCGTTTGGACTTAAACCGAATTTTCGTTTACCCTCGAGTCTCCGAGCACAAGCAGCTTTGGGTTAAATTCCGGTTACTTTCTACATCCTTGAGCACACGGCGATGGCGAAGAACGTGGAAGATTTCATCGACGTTTCCCGGTAAAGTCTTATGAATCGTGGAAACTTATCGCGGAACATAAACTCGCAAATATCTGGCTGTTTTATTTTATGATTTCTGAAATGGAAATCGTTCGATATCTCCCTTTAGAACTGCGAAACCTCGTTACAGTTCCGTACAAACTTATTCGTCAAACATTCCAATGTACGGATCAAAATGAGAGCCGTAAGAATTCGAAGCATTGCTCGGGGAAATTTGCACTTGAAGAACAAACAGGATAGCGAAGGGTTTTCTTATGCAATTGAGCAGTGCACTTACGTTATTAGATCTTTCAGAATGGATACAATGGCTTTTCTACAAGTCTGTATAAATCTCACTGCACAAACGCTGTGAAACGATAGTCGTCCGAATAACCCAAATCCATAAGATACATCCGTATTCTTCATCGAGTATGCAACTGGAATAGATAGAAGATAAACACGATAGCGGATGGCACAGTGGCCGTTGCGGGTAGTTTAATATTTCCAGGGGGGAAATTTAATTTTTCTTGAAACATCTCGAGTTCCTTAAACTAATGTGTGGGATTCTAAAGTTGTACAAAATTAATTATATATCGCATTACAAGTGCAAAGCGCAAGTGCAGTTCAAGTGTAACAAGTACGAGAGACAGAGCTTGAGGCTTGATGTCAGCGATTAGAAATACACCAGCTGGAGATTTCCGCATTGCTAATAACACGAGGAACGTTAGGCCCATTTATAGGTGTGACTGTGGGGGTGAACGATCCCGAGTGTCGGGAAGCAACGACGGTGGGCACTGTTAAAGCGGGTGAAGGCCGAAACGGCGTAACCTGGTAGGTGGTAGCTGCGGTAGAAGGCATTAGGGGTTTAGGGGGTTTAGAGCCGAGTGTGACGGCGTTGAACCGAGGCCCCCAGGGCAACCGTGGAGTGGTACCGGCGTGGGATTTTGGTCGGAGGTTGGAACCGAGCTTCCACTGTTCACGGCGATTAATTCATTGCCCCTTACCGCATCTCACCGCAGACCGCCTTCTCCGCGGATGCCCAACGACGACGCTCAACCCCTTTCTCCCTGCCAGCGGTAGAATGGCGCAGAGAGAGGCCAGTTTCTCTCCATTCCAATGGTTTCACTCGTCCGAACGCATCAACCCCTTTAGGCGACGACGAATTCCAATGTTCGCTGATCCTTTGCCATGAGACTTCGACGCCTCGCGCTACCGAGCAATCTTAGCCACCGAACAGTAACTTCTCCGCGAAACTCTTCTCGAACTGATGTGTTTCGTGAAGAAGAAACTTATCGTGAAATAGAAGCAATGGCAAGAGCGTAGTAGAGCTCTCGAAATCCCCTGAGGCATAGAATCGAATTTCCGTATAGTTTTATTGACGATGCTCCGAATTCGCAAAACCTGATTCTCATACTGTATTTACCTACGGTATATATGTGTTCTCGCAAATTATTTACCATTGAAATGGATTGTAAATGTACACGTTGATGCAATTTAGTTACAAATACAAAGAATTTCTCTTTTGAAGTTATTGCACCGCGAGAACGTGACAGAACAATAGAGATAAGAGGGATCCTTCGCTGAATAATTACACCATTGAAAGAGTACAAAAATAGTGCGTGAAAAAACACCGATGACTTTTCTTGATTAAACAAATTTCTACATCTCTTTCATCGAGTTGTTTGGGACAAACGGTTTTTCTACCAAAGTGTTACAAAAACTTGGCATCAAGATGCGGCAGCGCCACTCGTCGCAGGGATCAGACGAGCACTCTCGCAAGCTCCGAGTTTCCTCTATGTGGACAGCCGTCTATAAAATGGAGAGGGGTTGACTTTGGGATTTCGTTAGGGTGAAATGGGTGGCAAAGGCTTCAGTGAGTATGGCTACTGGATGGCAGGGGGTTTACACGCATCGAAGAAGCCCGGCTCTCGCAGCCGGGGAATCAACGGGAATTAACCTTCCAGCCAATTTCGCGGCCGCTCGCCGTAAATTCGGTCGGCGTGACCGATTGCGCGGCACCGCCATTAATTACTTCTCCGCTTGTCTACTCGCTCGCTCACTCGCCCGCCGAATGCGCTGCTGTATGGTAAAACCACCTGAGTTCCCAACTGTGTCCCACCATACAGTATGTAGTCTATACCATGACTATACTATACTATTTTACGTTGGGCACCGTACACTGTACAGGATACCGGATCCTAAACCCTATTACTTTTGTTCTCCGCCAATTCTGCTACGTCGTCGTCGCTACAGGCTGTTTCAACCTTCCTGTCAGGAGTTACCTTCGATCAGTTTCCGATAAATTTCACTAGCCAGACCGTCGTCACCTGACCCATTAAATCTGCGGACTTTGGGCTTCGATACGGCATAACTCAGGCAGGAATACGTGGCATCATCCGCGTCGTCATGACAAAAATCAGGACCTTCATGCCAGACGCACTGCCATTGGTACGAAACTGGACGGCCAACAGGCAAAAGCTCTCCCAGAATGCTATACGTGTTTTTTGTTAACGCACGTGCGACCCCGCGATTCGCGGTGTACGCATCAATAAAAATTGAACGGAAAGATAGCCGAATGAGAATGGTTATAGATCGAGAGAAACTCATGCCGCGAATTCCAATGATAGCTTGACGGTCGGTCGATGTTAAAGCCAAACGTGTTTACGAGGCAACAGCAGCAACACAGCAGCTGGTTGTGCTGTGACGAGGTAACGCGATCAGGCCGCCCGAATGGCGGAAGCTAACGCCGCGTTCATCGACCATCGTCATGTGTGCCCTCACCAGGGCCATTTCCCATAAAGGCAATCCCCATGATCGGCCCGTAAAAAGCTCGGGCGCAACAAACATTAATTTCGTTCCCATTATAGTTGGACCCTCGTTCACTCTCCCTTCCGTGTCGCTCACTCCTCTCCTTTTTCCTCTCATTCTCGTAAAACACTGCTTTCACCCGACTATCGTATGTACCTCGTCTGATATAGGTATATAGGACACATGTGTATATTCAAACTTCCGACACATGCATACACCTGCGTCCTTTTTTTTTTGCTACCGCGTTGCTTTTTTGTACTTTAGCGTGGAGTCATCCTACCGTGTGCTCCTACTTTCACGTCGCCATGTCGAGCGATCGGTATATTCTCGACACTCTGACAGCGAGTGACGTCGTAATCAATGATAATAGATCGATTAATCACACTATCATGTAACGAAAAGTTTTATGGTGGTTACTCAATAGCTTTTCACACGATCGACCTACACGTCGAGGGCGACGAGGGTTTCTTTCGTGTCCATTGATCGTTCCATTTAGAGTCGCGTTTCGAATCTTCGCAAATACCGGTAAAAATAAAAAACGTACGATTCGCAAAACGTGAATTTGTGTAATCATTAATTTAAAAGGTCGAAGTTAATGGATAGTTTAGAGCAATGGATCATCCGTAGCAGATGGAATTTAGCAACCGGGTTTACTCGTCTCATGCATAGTAGCAAAGCAACGTATCTAGTGGAAATATTTCTAAACGAAAATAATTACGAGGACGAAATTCGATTAACGTCGGGGCAACCGAGAAGTTTTCGCCGCTCAGTTGGTTCATTTCGTTACATATTTGGAACTCAACGCGCAGCCCTTGATTGAGAAAAGCCGAAGTGAGATGAAACAGTTGCAGGCAGCAAAGTGGAGTTGGCTTTTGGACGAAATAAATCGGCAGGTAGTAGCGGTAGTTTCGAGAATATTTGAGGGCAGGAGGATCGTATAAAGCGGGAATGGAGGGGTTAGTACTGATGACAGAGAGAGAGAGAGAGTTGCCGGAAACTCGACGTAACGTAATACCGAACAGTCTGGCAAGCCGGTAGCCCGCTGGCCAGAGATAAGCTAATATTATAAATTATTCGGATCCATTTGGGAAAGTCTGACTGGTTCTCTCACAGAGACTCTGAGCCGAAACGATGAGTACGACGAGAGAGCAGAGGGAAACCTCGAGAATAGGAGTTACAACACGAAATGGTATAATAACTGGAAAACGATGGGGGTGCTGCTCTCCATCACGACTTGCCATCGTGAATTTGCTGAAAAATTGTCTCATGGTCGGGTAGGACATTCGTCGTTTATTCAAGTATATATCCTTGAATATACCCGCAGGCCATCTAGCAAACAACGAAATCGTATAAATTTCAAAGCCTTTTCGAATTCTCGCCTCACGAACGGGCATCCATAAATATGTGGGTAAATGTAAAACGTGAGAGTAGCGATGAGTCTTCGTCATGGGAAGGGCTTACCCAGGCCGAGGCTCGAGTGAGAGCTAATATCGGAGAGAGATTTAAGTGCGCTTCTCGCTTCTTTCCGCTTGCTCTCCTCCACGTCGATATCCATAGGCAATTGTAATGCATGTACGTTCTAGCCGTTGGTGATTTATTAAAAACGTGTCAATAAAAGAATTACAAAGTTACACGGAGGCAAGTTTTCTCGCGCTGCACCAAGCTTTGGGATTAATGCGACGTCGCTACGAGCGTAATGTAGAAGTTTTCAGTGTATATTGGTATCGGGGAAAAAATGGAAACGGGAAAGGGCTGATATTGAAGCTCACCGAGAAAGTACAATAGAAAGAATTACACGCGATTGCAGGATAGAATTCGATGAGAAAAGTCAATGCACTGTAAATTGTCAGGTGTAGTCGTGAATGCAGTGCAAAAGTATCCTTGCGCTACCAACGTGATGAGGGGATGGTTGGGTATAGGATACATATATCCTTTGTGGCCATTTTTATTAATATTCACTTTAAATTCTTGTTCATCCATGATCGCTACTTGATCCTTCGAAAGAACGTGAAACGGCATGTTGGATCTGGTTGACCGGATATGCAGATACAACTGAAAATAAGTCACGTATCGTATGGGTAACCGAATACAACTAATTCTCGGTCGACTTGAATCGCTCTTGAATTCCTCACTGCGCTTCCAACAAGAAGCGTTAGATCTTGTTGCTCAGTTGGCCAAGTCTCTGGAGGAAGCTGGATCGCCGGTGCACCGTCGAGGTCGGTTACTGCGGTCTATGCGCATTGAACACCGCTCGATTAACCCTACTGGCGTCACTAACACCAGCGTGCAAGGCTTTCTCGTGCTTCACAAGGACGAAGTGAATGAGGGAGGATTCACGTTGCAGAGGGAGATAGATCCTTTACGGGGAAGGTCTTCGACTAGTAGGAGAGCAGAGCGCCACTGCCGCCACAACACCACAGGGCTCAACTTGGATGGTCGCATGGGGATTTGGGGGTTTAACGTTGGTCAGGTTGCAGCAACAAGCCTTGAGGCCTTATCTCGGAATCGCGGAGGGGAGGGGTTCGCCAACCGAGAGACCGAAGCCCACACCGCACTAGACATTGAGCCAAGACCTCTGTACGCTTCTCCAACCAAATCCTTACCCACAGTCATTCTCTCCGCTCTCAATCGGCCTTCTCGGTACGTTCCAACTATTTCTGATTCCGTTCAAAGACGACCGATTTTCGTACAATTAGATCGCGATCTTATTGCCGGCTATAATCATTATCATGAATTCAAAGGAGCCAACGTCTAGTAGCGTAGATTGGTGCTTTACCAGTATATTCCTTTGTACGGATATCACACGCTTTCTCTAGGGCCGTGAATGGGTACTATATTAACAAATAATCATTCCGCGTGCACTTCCAATAAGCCTGAAGAGTAGAGAGTCATCACGAGTGAACGAAAAAGCCCTCTCGTGCAACACAGAACCGGTAATAGCACTTCTGCTGAAAGCCTCAGAAGTAGCATCACGGAGTACACTTTTCTCGACGAAGAGATACTCCGAGACGAGGGCGGCGTGCCTGTAGTGTGAGCGAATCGGCTGATTAAACACCGAGATGTTCTGTTCGGAGTAATTAAAGACTCAGGCCAGGTATATCCAAGCCGAGTTGGGCAAGTGAACGCGAAAGAGAGATAGAGAAATCTCTCAGTGGCTGGCTGTCGGTTCGAATAAACTTCCTTCTACACACACATACATATTATTTACCTTGGTGTGCACATAGCGACTGTAGCATCGGACCGGTGGTGCGGCGAGAGAACGAAACTCTAGATGCTACTGTTGCTGGTGGTAGTATCATCTATCCGCGAAAAGCTCTACTTCCCACTTTCTCACTGGCGCTCGCTCGTCGCTTTCGGCAGCAACAGCATTGGCGGAGCGAAGTTGGATTAGATAAGTTTGCCGTTTAGCCGGCTCTACGAATGGTCGTGGCTTAGCTGATTTCCACCAGCGGCAGAGAGATTCGGTTCAGTTTCAGTTTGGCTTTGGCTGTTCTCGGCACGCGCAAAGCACTGCCAGTTCCTACCAGTCGTCTCTGCTATATCTCTTTCACACAGAACCAACAGTAACAAGAAACCGGGAAGCTTCTTCGATCCTTTAAAGCGTCGCACAAGCGGATCTGTCGGTGACTATTGGGCGCCAGTTTGCACCTTATCGCTTTACCGACTGATGCTATCGCGTATCAAGCGTATCGCTGAAATTGCACACCTCCGGCAATTCTCGTTTGCGAATTCTCTATATAAATGACAATGGTTATGGTGGCCTACTGTTTCCTCTTCGAAAACTATGGAAAAACAGACGAAATGACTTTGACTTATTAAAATTTCTTATTTCCGGCAAAAAATGGTTATTCCATCATCAACATTTTATTCAACATTCAACTACGTTTTATCAATGCAGACATCTTTTTTAAATCTGGCAAAGGGATGATGAGAAATTTCCACTTTCGCTCAGAATAAAAGAGTGGAAAAGAATAATCCATGTAATTATTTACGTCAGCAATGGAAGCTTACAACAGCTAAAGCTGTTGTCCGTTCCGTCCGTTTATCTGACAAGGTTTGCATGCATACATGTTCTTTCATATGCGGAAGTTAAAACTGAATTATGCTGAAAGTCCTCAGCTATTCATTTTCCGTGCTTCATGGACAGCTGTATAGTAAGCAAATTTTGTTACCGTGATCGATCGTTGTAAATGAGACGCCAGTACGCGCACGCAGCCACGTGCTGCACTCGTATTGTCTCTTCCAAGAAAATATTCTGCAGGATACCAGCGAGGACATCGCTGGCTTTCCTGGAAATCATTTTAATTACACTCGAAGAAATTTTCCCTTTGGCTTTACTCTTTTATTATGTGCCATTCTCCGCGGCATCACTTCCATTATCTTTTGTCGCGTTCGCTTTTCTCTATCTCAGGTTTCTGCTCACTTTGTACTTCTTTCTGCAATCATTTCTTCGTTTCTCCCTTCAGTACCTTCAGTTCATTTGTTCGTCGGGCAATGCGATTACGTGCGAGTATAATTAAAGTCACCTCTCACCATTTTAGCGAAACAGGGCGTCTCCTCCATTTCTATACATGCCTTGCGCCTTCTAAGAAAATCGGATTTTCGTTTACGTTTCTCTGCATTTATTGCATTCTTTAGAAACCAACAGCCTCGACGAATCGAATTCATTAGATCGTCTGCTGTTCCATTTATTTTGAGGGCAGGTAACAATAAGAACGCTTCAAACGTACCAAAAAAAATGAAAGGAAATTAACAAGAGTTCAAGTCATCATTTGAAAAAAAAATCATAAAATGTTTTTATTTTTGATATTCCACTTTACTATGTTTCATCATTATTTGTATTAATTCGTCTACTGTTTTTCCCGTATTTTGATAGAACTGTGTTGGGCAGACCGCAGTATATTTTGTAAAGATGTCAACTTAATTTCCCGGTCCCTCGAGTAATTTGTTCCGGATAGGCGAGGGTATCTAGTATATGTAGACCCGTCGAGACTCTACGCTGGTTCCCGATGCGACGGTACCCCTGCGTTTCCATTGCTTTTTCCTTCACCCTCGTTTTCTCTCTTAGCTCTCTATCGCGGCGAGCGTCCTTGAAGGAGAGGATACCAGGAGTAATTTTACGGCGGACGAGCAGCCCACCCCGCCGTGACCTCTTTCCCCTTTGCACACTTATTCCCTTCGGCAGCCCTCCGGACCCTCGCAGATCTCTTCTTCCCGTTGTATTCTTTCCCGCTTCCTCTTGAAACCTCCGCCAAAGCCCCTCCAAGAGCCATGCAACATCGCCACCTCGATCCCTTTTTCCCATCTCCCACACCGTGTACCAAGCTTAAGTGGTTATTCTAACTTAAAATACGATATGGCAAAAAACGTATAATACGAGAAAGTACCGTTCGTCAGGAGTATTATTCGTTTTCTATTTTCTTTAACCGTTTGGTAAGCAAACACCGAAATTGCAAAAAAAAAAAAAAAAAAAAAAAAAAAAAAACAACATTGTTTTAACATCGGGACATATGCTGGCGTTGTAGACTGAGGAGAACGGTATTGGACAATTAATTGGTTTTCTCAACCAATTAGAAATCTTTCTATTATATTGAAAATGTTTAAAATAGAATGTTCTGTCTTTTAATAAACTGCTAAATCACCTATTGATACTGACGTCACCTCGGCTCCAATTGGCTGCCATTGAGTTGGCAAGAACTCGTCAGAAATGTATTACATTGCGAGACTGGAATTTTTTTTTATTTGACGGCGTTCCGGTGATTTCCTCGAATGTTGAAATATTCGAGAAATTAAGCAAACGCGATGTTTATTTAGTCTTTAGGTAATTTCTTAGACTGAAAATGAGACTATCGAAATCAGATGCCGAATTTGTCATGTTAAGGAGTGGCGAAAGGAATCGTGTGAAATTAAAGTTTTATCGTTGGTAGCGATCGTTCGTTTCGCTGCTTTATTATCGACGAATATGATCGTTGACTTTTGGGAGACCTTCGCGGTATTGGATTAGATTAGGGGTTGACGCGTGTCGAAACCAATTCAGAATAAGACTCCGCAGCGTCGTTTTTTTCTAAATATTTACACATTCTTTGTATTCGGCTAATCTAACCTCAACGATCGAGCGAATAGTTAATGACGAATAACTAATTCGCACTGAACTAATTCTGTTCAGCCAATGTGTCGCTTGTAGTTAACGTCACGCCAAATCTCGTTTATTCCCACCTACACCTTCGTGATCCTTGGTATTTTCTCATTCTCCTTGGGTACCCCGAGCTTCGCTTCTAATGGTCACCACTCTCAGCAGTTACAGTTCGTTTTAACGTCTCACGGATAACGCCGACCTGTAATGGCCGAACCTTCGTACTTCTCCGAGACTATGGACTGAGAGGCTGTAGTTTGCACTAACGCGAGGAATAATTATCGTCGAACGGCGTGCCGGAAATGTAACGACGAGTTTCTCGCAATATAAAGGGAATATCTGGATGACAATGAGACAATCCGTGAATTTCGCTGGATTTCTCAACGATTCATTATTATTAAACACTTTCGCATCGTGAGAACGTACGAACATCAAAAGAAAACTTTATCATCATATAATTTGTAACATTTCAAAAATCGCTCTTAAAATCCATTATATTGTCTTTGAAAATATAACATTTTTCTTATGAATTATTTTCATTAAAGACACTAATCCTTCGATGTACTTAATATAATGCATTTTCTAAATTACATTTATAGTGAATAAATGTAAAAATGTTACAACATTGCAACAGGGTATATGCACCGGATGTGGCCGGTTTCACTATAAATTGCTGTTGAATTGTTGTTTCGGGACATTTCGATGTTTTTATACTTTACAACCTTTTATGTAAATGTATAAAGTTATCAAACCGCTGTCAACTTAATTGCTTTTAATTCAGAATTCTGTACTTTCGAACAAAGTTGCTAAAAGTAGTTAAAAAAAGCAGTAGCAGTAACAGTAGTAGTACCGAGTTTAGCCATTTTTTTTTAGCCATTTTTTTAGCCTTTTATTATATGATCCGATCTGATATTGATATGAGTCTATGACCTCTTATAGACTCGAACTCGTGAGAAAATATTGTCGGTGGGTAGAGAATTTGGGAATTCAAAAATATTCGAAAAAGATGTTTCCAATCCTAGGAAGGTCAGTCGGTGCCATAAGCTGACGAATGTCGCGGTAGAGCCTAAGATTACGCAACGCATTAGAGGAATTTGGAGAATAGAAAACAGGCTTTGGGGGATCTCCTTAAAGGAAACGGAGCGCACCGTGATATGCGCGAATGCGCGAAATCCGCGAATGCAAATGTGCGCAATGCAAATGTGCGCAATGCGAATTCATGAGAATGCAATGTTTGAACTTCGTTATGATACTTCGTTATCATACATTTCTATTGATATAACGGAAGAATCTTAAAGATTCTTAAAGGGATCCTGAATATAAAATACGAAAATTGGAAGGGTGGTGTTGGAATGTCTACACCCAAACGCCGGCTGCATCGGCGACCACCCTTTTCAGTCTCGTATTAACATAGCTTTGCAGGTGAACGTTAATAATTACTTAGCAGGCTTTAAACTTGTATCGCCCGACGGGTTGCCGAAGCTTAGTTTTGTTTTAGATTTATGGTCGAGTCTCTGGGCGCCGAGTTTCTCGCGAATACACCATCATCCCCTACTGCATTGTATGTTTCTGTGTGTATGTGAGGTATCAGAAAATACGCGTTCAGCTCTTCTCGAGAATCTTCCTCATAGCCTCTATATATATGTATGTTTTCGTATACATAAATCTTTTAGGTTATGCAATTCTCATTCTGCATCGCGAAAAAAACTTCTGCGTATAAATTCCAACACCGACTATATTTTTAATAGCTATAATTAAATCTCACGTGTTATCTGAAATTGCAGTTTCAAAAATTCGCTTATGGAAAATCGTAAGCTGAAAATTTGCAAATTGAAGTGTGTCACCTGGTTTTGTTTTTCTTTTTTTGCATTTCATTCCGAATCATTTCCGACTCGGCACCTCAATATTTGACACGGCAAACGCGAAAGTAAAGCATGTATGTTGACTTTCTTTGCTGCTACTGTTGCTCCTCTCGCCCCGCGGCTTACTCATCCTTGTGGATCTTTTGGAAAAAGCGAAGCAAAACTGGATGATGCATTGCAGACGGGTTAGGGAGACGCGCTTGATATTTGCATCTAAAAGAGTCTGCCGGCAGTTTATATGAAAATGTAAAATGAACAGTATTCCACATTGGATCCCCTTCTTCCATGTATATTTCTTGCTTCATGGACGATTTTTTCTATATTTCTCCGTGCGCTGTATTCTTTTCTATTTTCGTGTTCTTCGTAGCTTCTACCTCGATTGTTCTACCTGGAGAGCCTTTGGCCCGGTTAAACTTCGCGAAGAATATCAGACCTTCCTTTGTTCGCGATACTATGATGATCCTCGTAGATAAATATCCGCAAAGAGTAAATGGTAAGCCTGCGAAAAAATGAATGCCCTTTTCTTACAGAATATGTAGACATTTCTGTACTGAAATTTAAAAAAATAGGTTACACGACACCAGCTGCAAAAAAGAAACGTTGAACTTCTCATGTTTATTCTGTAAACCGTCCAATCAGAAAGCCCATAAAATGTCTCATTTCAAATCCTCAAATTTCTCATCATGATTCTCATTACTTGCGAATGTAACCAACCAAGTAGTCGTTGTACTTCTGGGTATATCTGTGTTTGGTAGATTTCCTCCACCACGTTGGGTTACAGCTTGCGAGGCTTTGTAGACTGCTAGGTTGCGGTTATATGCAACGCGTTTCGGATAAATGACCCTCCATTACGTCTAAGCGCTCCTCAGGGCTGGTTGATCGTGGGTGTGAGGATGGCCTGTGCCACACTTGGTACGGGGGTGGGTGCACGATGCTGCGGTACCGAGGGACGTGTGACCGAAGGAGAACGCGAGAGCGATTTTGATAACGCGCTTAACTAAGCGACTAAACGGATGTAAATCTATGCAGATTGCCTGATGACAAAAATCTCGAGTCCTCGAGCAGTCTGCTGGCTCACTGGGTAGTTTCCTCACTGGCGAACAAACAAGCTTTGCTCCTCGTTCGTTCAGTCACGTAGACTCTGGTAACGGTTCTATCGTTGGCCACCTATCGGTCGTTGACCACCCTACAGTAACGCCAAAAAGCTTATTGGTGCAAACGGAAAGGAAGCGGTGTGTCAATAACTGGTCATTGGCGGTTCCTTAAAGGCCCCTCATCACTGTACCGGTTTGCCTAACGGTCTCCTCAGCCCTGGAGAATCTGCGTGTAACGTTCTAGAAGTCAAAGTAACAGTCGGTAAAGCACCCGGGGGATGAATTTCGCTGCTAATCCCATTTCCACGTCGAATAATTTTCTCGTAGATGCCTATATACCTTCTCGCAGCCTTGTCTGATTATTTCTCTCGTTTGGTTTACGTAACTTTCGCTCAACTCGCGGGTTATGTTCAAATATTTGAATCTCATCAAAAATGAGTGAAATTCGCCTTTTCGCGAATGGCACAGTTGGAAATTTATCATTTGAAATGCCCCCATTCTATCGTGTCGGTAGTGTATATGATAAAGTTGCACGGAATTGTAGAACATACGAAGGTTTGTGGACATAGACAAAGCGAGAACTTTAGAACACCTTACCAAAAACGTTTGCACACTCGCGGGCCATATGGTGACATATTTGCACATACCGGTTTGCATACATGAAACAAAAATTAGTGGAATTCTACCAGAAAATGGTTGCGGAGACCAATTACAAGAATACATTTTAAACCAAAAAATTAGGTGGTTAAACGATCAAATGCTTGTCGGTCAGATGACAGAAGTAAGGTTCATCATTTCTTGTAACAGCCAATCAACTATCAACCAACGCGACGTTTGCGATTACTAATGGATTACAATGCCGAAGAAATCATTCAAAGAGGTTATGATAACTAATAAAAAACCGATTCTTGCAACTAATGTAACCCCAACTAATTTATGATGGCTGTTCTTCTAACTATCCAATTTTCGATACGATTAATCGTCATCACAAGAGTCTTTTCTGGACTTTCAAAGCGAACAGACGTGTGACATTTCGTGATCGGGATAATTAACGTTTCTTATTGCTACGTATTACGAATTAACGTAAATACGCACGGCATTTATTCGCTCGGTCGTTACAGTATATATCTTTTTGTAACGACTTAATTTGATTGATGATTCAATGCAAGTTGCAATAATCGAAGCAGAAGAAAATAAGCTATTACAGCGCATAAGCATGAGGCAACAAACAGCCCGAATTTGCCTATCTCTCACGCATATCGGAGTAGCTTACTGGAGCTTCCATTTGGGATCGGGAACGGGCATGTATACGCTTCGTAATTCGCCGCAGCGATGCTCCTGAAATGATTGCGTTCCAATGACCGAACGTTGAATTATCGCTAACACAACGTGCGGAACGTGGGAAGGTAGCTTCACGGATAATTGTATCGTTTCAGGAGCTATGTACGTTCGGGTATTTAGTACTTGCCAGGCGAATACAGAAACTGATAAAGCATTGCTGGTATCCACATTAGAATGAACGCGAATCTAGCTTCAGAATCTACAGCGTTATGTTTTATGCGTTTCGAAGGATGCATTGCAAACTGTAAATTATAGTAGTTGGAATTACCAACCTAGTTATGAACAAGTTAAACATTAACTTTTCATGGATATAAGAAGAAGAGGAGGAGAAGAAAAAAGTATGGAGGAAGGAATGAAAGAGAAAAAAAAAACACATAAATGTGACTTATTCCCGGTTGCCGATTTCGCTATCTTGACTAACACAGTGTTTCACTGTACCTGTAGAACCGGCCAGTCGGTTGTACTAGTGTTTCGGTCGTTAGACGCCAGCAGCGAGCAGGGAACGGGTATAAATCAGGCTCCGGGTCAGCGGCAGGAGCGGAGTGTAATTACACGAAGGGGGTGGTAAGGGGGATGATTATACGTCGTACGAGGCGGCGAAGACCGAGAGAAGACGAGTAAAGAGAAAGGGAAGGAACGCGTTCGGAAGCTTGGTCGTCGTCGTCGTACTCGCCGTCGTCGGTGCTTCGGTGCGGTTAGCGAGGGCGTATTAAACTCCGTTGGTAAAATAGAGAGGAAGAGACGACGACCAGGAGCACGCCGCTGCTTCTGGTGGCGGTGCTTCTGCTGCTGCTTGAATGCACACACGGGATGCTTCAGCAAAAAGAGCTACCAATCTACATACATTTACATTGCACGGGTTTTGTTACTGGCGAGCACACCGGCTCGGCTCTCTACTACCCACGATATACTTCACTCTTTCTGTACTACGGGCAATGGGTTTCCCTTTTCATTCCTTCGGCCGATCCTCCACTGTCCCATTCCACGGGTTTTTAGGTCCCCCCCCCCCTCTCCCCTGCCCCGCCCTTCGATTACAGCTCTGCATTACTTTGCATTACGTTACCGGGACGTAAATTTCTATCGGTTTTCAAAAACTGATCGGTTCCGATCAGTTTCTATCGGTTTCGGTCAAAAGAGTTGGTTGTTGCGTTTTCAGACACGCAGATGCGCATTCGCATTTAAATTAAAAACGATGACAGTATCGGATTATCATCCATATCACAAGGACTGCTTCTGGTCCTTTTAAATTGTACCCTGAATGGATGGATGGATGGATGGTTGTGGATGTTATTCAGACGGGATAGAATTTTTATCTGTCCAGGTAGTCCCATTTCTCCGTTTTTCTGAAATTGACTGAATGCGGGAGATGAAAAACGGAAAAAGAAGTCGTAGATTACAGGGTCCTCGTGATAACTTTTTGGCAGATCTTTCATCTATGTCGAAGAAGAATGGGATCCAATATATCGTGACGGACTGTTTTAAAAGTCGCGGGAACGAGTTTCAAACACATTTTATTTTTGCCCGGTCGTCAAAAAACTTGTTGATATATCGGCGGAGCCATACGGTTGGCCTACCAGTTGATATTCAGTTTCAAACTTTTGTTCCGCTCTCTCCCTCCTCACGAGAGATTCAACGGGAAATCTGTTTCCTTATGAAAACAATTAAGACCGTCGGGAAGTTGGTGGCGATCGCGCGTGAATGAACCAAAGCAAATTTACTTTAATGAAACACCTTCTCCAATCTCTCTACCTTGTTTTTCGTGCTATTGTCGCTGGCAATTACATTAACGAACCGTATCCCCGCTCTTCGCCTGCCTTCCTTGACGTACCTTACATTTCGCTTTTCTTTCACTTCTCCGAAGTTGCTAAAGAAAATCCGTAGATAAAACATCGCACAGGGAACTCGCTTTCTTTACTTGGCGCCAGTTTGTTGCGCAAGCTGAAAGAAAAGAACAGCAAACCACGAAAGCGCTGAAAAATGAGTGTAGCATCTCTTGGGAAAACCGTACGTGGAACAATTCCGTTTTTATTATCAGGTGCCTTTAGATTTGATCAGAAAACCCATTGAACGATTAACGATTGCAGAAATAGGTTGAACTTCGATAAAACTTCGCTACTCGTATCTACGTCATTCTTTTTGTAAGGTGTACTCTTCGTAGAGGGATAGGTAAAGAAAGAACTCAACTTTAGATGTGCACTCGAATGGCAGGATGGACCAAGGGACACGGTAAGAGAGGCCGGGGCGTATTGAAACAGTGTACCTTAGAGAGTCCACGCAGTGCGTATATCACCTTAACGAGTTTACGCAATACCTATAGCACTTTACCGAATTTCTTACCAGTCTCTAGAAAAAACGTAATGACTTAGCAAAACTAACAATTCGTAGACAAAACTAATAGTTGATAAAACCAGTTTTTTCGAGTTAAGTTCTTATTCCGACCAAGTAACCAGCAACCAAATCATCTTTTTGTTTTGTTTCGCCAACTCATCTTTTTTTTTTTTTTTGGGTCTACCAATTTATCTTTTTTTTTTGTCTACCAACTCACGCCCTGCGTACCGACCCTTTTTCGATTCCTCTATATTTTTTCACCCGGCACCAGCAGATTCCCATTTCGCGTTATCCATTTCCAATGAACCACCCCTACAGGGTTGCAAGAATCTCTCGTTTCCTTTTCGCTCGTCCTCTCCATTACTCTACACTCCCTCGTCATTCCCCATCCTAACGCCCTTTCCTGTAGGAATCTTGGAGATGCAGAGCTTCAGGAGTCATAGCTTTGCCGTCTGTGCTCTAGCGTTGGTACTTCAGCACGCCCGCCGATGCAATTCAGTCCTAGGAAACTCCATCAATCAGGCGCAGCCCCGACGCTTTAAAAGCAGTCACTTCCTCGTCCCTCCCGCTGCTGCGTCACGTCACCCACTCTTAGTTGTAGGCGCGTAAACCTTTCAGGATTACCAACCAACTATGTCGGCAAATCCCTAAAATCACCCAAATACCGCACGTTAGTTCTGTGTCTTTATTCGCGTACAAACTACGGTAAAGTCGTCAGCCTCTTTCCAATCATTCGTTTATTCTGAAAAGTGGTAAAAATTTCCAAAAAAAATAGTGAAAGTGGAAAAAAAAATTTCGTCGAAATTGAATCTTGTTGTAGCGTCCATCGAAAAAAATGCCTGAATTTTTTTTTTTTTTCTACTTTTTTTTTTATTTTACCTGTCGCGGGTTTTCCCCCAAAAATCACAAAGGACACCTCGCATTTTCCGGCTATCGGTCGTTACATAAATATATCGCTATTCAAAAATATCGATAAACCCAAATTTTATCAAAGTCAATCGAATGAAACATTCGTTTTGGAGTTTATCATTATCGAAAAATTTCAAAGCCATAAATGATTGAATAAATAATTCATGACCCGGTTTATAGGGTGAGAAACTTTATTCTCGTTTTGGGTTAAAGTTTTTATTAAAAAAATAGCGGCATGAAAAAATAGGAGAAACATATTGAAACTATGTGTAATCCCGTGACACACTGGTGAGCAATAGCTCAATGGAGACGCAACTTGTCGAAAAGAATTATGACTGATAGACGTCGTGTACCATAAAATGTTCGTATACTTTGGCATAGGGGACGATAGTTCAGGTACGCGACAATACATTATGTATGCAGCAAGTTGACTTTGGATCACTTGCGGAACTCGCGTCGTTAAATTTACGCTCTCTTTGCCTCTCATTTTATCTCACCACTCCCGGGGGTAAGATTCTTGCATTTTCCATATCTTTATCCCCCCCAAACGCCCATACGTATATGTACTACCGATGTACAGTTTTCCACAAGTATATTCTACGATATACGTATTTTATACCGCCGTTATCGTAAGCGTCTATCGATCAGGAGCGGCGAGAGTACACGACGAGGTTCGCTCGCACGAGCAAATAAGCTCGCGGTGCGAAACTCGTCTCGGTAAAAGTTTTTCCGGTCACTATATGCCCGCGCATCTTTCGTTTTCTTCCTTTGCTTCTCTTCTCTTCTCTTTCATCTGTCTCTACCTGTACCGCAACTTCTTCGAGTTTCTTTCGCTCCAACGCTACGTCGCCCGTTGAACCGACCTACAAAGAATATTACGTTTTGCCCGTCGTGTGCGATTCTTCGCAAGAAGTTGAAATATCTTTTTCGGGGCCAAAAGTTACGAGACGCCTCTCTAGCATATGACAAAATTGAGACGTTCCACATGCGGTCCGCACAAAGGGCGCCCCCCATTGCCTGTATTCGCCATGGTGCGGGACTTTTTTCTCCACCTATAGCCTTCCACCGATACCTCCACTGTTATACCACTCCCTACTTTCTCGCTTTTTGAGTTATAACACACGCCAGAAGTTTCCTTTACCGATAACGTTATACAACGGATAAATCTAGCGAAGCTTTTGCCACTTTGCTAAACAGAAATCGTGGGTAATGCGAAGTGAACATTTTTCTTAAACAAATTACAGAAAAATTTGCATTTGAACGCGTAAATAAAATAAATAAAATAAATTAAATAAATTAAATAAATTAAATAAATTAAATAAATTAAATAAATTAAATAAATTAAATAAATTAAATAAATAATTCTTACGATAATCACCTTAAACGAGTTAAAAAATGTTAAAACACAATTTTGGACACAAAATGTTGTTAAACTCTCCCAGAGAAAGATGCGAAGTTTAGTTGGGCGATGACTTTGCGTTATTGATAATTTGATAATCCGTTGGTCTCCCGCACTGTCCATCGGAGACGCTTACAAAACGGCGATGCCGGTAGAGATATAGCCAGATTACAGGCGCCAGGCACGTACGGACCTTTACCTATTTGCCGAGAGCCATTGTTCGTGCTCACTGCGGGTAGTTTGCCTTGCTACTAGATATGAGAGCATCGAAGCTCTCTTCTACCGTTGGCAAGAGAGATATTCCAGCACGGGATTCTCATACTTCGTATGTGCGTCCCGCCTCAGGCTGTTCCGGAACTCGAGCGAAATTAATATTACGTGTGCTACGTACATCTATCCCTCTTTCCCCTCTATCTCTCTGTCCCGCTTCTCTTGCACACAAAGCCTCATCCCTTTGAGAAATTCGCACAGGTATGTATTATATAAGGATGAAAGTTACATGCCAAGAAAAGTTGGAATTTTTCATTCGAGATTTGTATTTTTATATTTGTTAATTAAATTCAAATTATCCGACTGCATACACTTGGCATTCCTTAGATGAATAATTGCCATTTTTAATTTCACGATAAATATTATACGCGTTCTGTTGTATGTTTAGTAAAAAAATAAAATAGAAAATTATCATTATTTTAATAATGATAATTTTTTTTTTTTACCATTCATGATACTAAAATTCACATTAATAAAAATGCTTTCGGATAAAAATTGAAAAAATAAATAATTATCCAATGAATATTATTACTTATTATTTTTGTTATTAATTAGTATAAACTATTTTTTTTTTTTTGTAAACGTGGTACTGAATTTTTTTTAATAAAAGTTCTTCCGTATGAAAATTATAAGTCATTAAATATACATTTTTACGAGTAAAATGAAAAAGACTAGCCAGCCGAGTCACAGTTTCGTAGAAAAATTGGTCCCATCTCGTGGGAGGGTAGTTCCTCGCATCGTGACGTCTGATGTTATACGGTCCGTGGGCTGTGGGTGAATCGCCACGACTATCATCGTTGAAAAAACGTGCCCTGTACAGAGCGGCTGACATAAAAGTCTTGATTAAAATTTTTCAACAGCCCCCGTTCTCCCCCGTCGGTGCCTTTAGATTCATATATTCCGACTCAACCATATACTTTACTATATAGTAAAAATAAAAAAAAATAATAATGAATGTACATAAAATTTTGTCGGTAGTGGTGGTGGTTGTCCGTTGGAGCGTATAAACTACCACCGGGGTCCGGGGGGTTAGTCAATGACAATTATATTTGGCTGTAGCGAATCTCTTATAAAACAGAATAGCTTGGTGCGTCCTCTCGTCGCCGAGTCATTCATTTCACTCATTTTCCTTCGCAGTTCCCTCTTCGCTCATTTTTTTTTCGACTTCCAATATCGTATCCTCCGAATTTGTTTCTCACTCCCGTATGGCTCTTTGTCTCGAGTCTCTTTTGCAGATACTTTGAAAGTTTCGCCTCTTTTGAGACGTTTCAAACGGTAATTTCGTGTCCCGAGGGGGTCCGTCGACCCAAAGGGTCACTCTCCGTGATAGAGTTGCCGACAAAAAACGTAAGCGCGAGAGTGAGGAAAAAGTGGACGGGGGGTGGGAGCAGCGCTCAGGGGAGAAACGAAAACACCGAAGAAAGTCCTCTGATCTAAATCGAGTGTCGCCGAGGAGGGAACCGTGTCAAAGAAACCTTTGCGAATTTACAAAGCGAGTGCGCCAGCAGTGAATCTATTAATTTTATTGAATTAACGAGATTCCTCTTTTTTTTTTCTTCGTAACTCGATGCTTCGACGAAAGATTAAATCTTCTATTATTGCTCAGTTTAATCGTTTATTTTTTCATCGTAATCTCTTCTCCCATTATTATTCAATTTTTTTAAATTAATTTAAAAAATCGACGTAACCATTGCGATAACCTATCAATTTTTTTTTTTTAATTTTTCCGATCACCGAATGGGTGGTTATTGCAGTTTTTTGATGCGCGACTTCGATTATTTCGCATCGCCTTGATGAATCCAAATTAGCCGGCGTGTTTCATTTCCCTGCCTCGTCAAATACATCGCGCGCGAAATTTCCTAATCTGCGAAACGTTCGAGGGGTTCACAGACGCGGAAGATCGTACGAATTCTATGGGGCGTGAGTTGAAGCAAACCCTCTCTTCCTCCCCTCGAACGAGCGAACATTCTCTCGATGTTGGGAAAACGTTGGCTGCGCCCCGCTCGTTCGACCGGCAAAAGAGGTAAACGACGAAAATGCTGAGTTAGAGCTCCAAACATTTATCATTTCGGTCTGTTCAACGCGGTATCCTCTCCACCCGTTTCCAACGGATGTACCACGGATGACAATCGCTTGCGATAATAATAAAAAATAATTCTTTACTCCTCTACCGCCCGGGATAAGCTATCATAAAAACAGATTTAAACAAATTCCGATTCTACGCCGTCCAAACAGCGCAGAAATATCTTTCGTAACAACACGCGACGAATTTACGGTTAAATTAGAATGCGTGATAAACTACAATTAAGCTTATGGAACTGTAATTTTATCCTCAAGCTGAACTCAATGTGCAATTCTATTTTTCAACGGCTTTTTATTTATATTTTCATAATGACCCTTCGTTTTGTCCGGCAATTGTGGTTAACAGTCCACTTTAGAATTAAAACGTGTCGAAAATCGTTTGTTAAACTAATTGCGAGTACTCCGTTTTGTGTCGTTGGCATTCAGTTAAAACTGAAAAAGCTTTGTCAGGTGCGTGCATCAGTAGTATCGTATCTTTCTTTTTTTTTTTTTCTTTAAACTTGCATGCGATCTCCTTCGAGTTAAAGCGCAGTTAAAGCCACGTAATGATGCAGGAGACACGCAACTATCGAAAAGTACCAGCGTAGTCCGCGCGGAACGGTAATCCACGACGGGGTCTCCAGAACTTGCTGTTTTTTTTTTGTTTTTTTTTTTTTTTTCATAGCGCATTCTCTCTCCGTTCAATCTTATACGAGGCGAACACTCGACGCTACTCATTCCCCGTGCGTTCCATCCTGTTTTCTCGTACCGCCGTTCTGCACACGCGTTTTTCCCTCTCTAATATACTAAACTTTTCGCAACGACCTCTATTCGCATCGTAAAACAAACCGTTGGAGTTGTTATTTTCTGAGGCATATACTAAACTCGTTGCGCGCGCGAGAAACTCGAGACGCGAAGTCTTGAAAGCGCGTGAAAATAAAAAGCAGTGAGGAAAAACAAGTTTTCAACGTGTGCGAAACGACCCGTTGCCCGTTACTCGGCACTGAAAACCAGCGAAATTCACGCTATAATTTTTCCGTGAAACTCGAAATTACGAAATCGCATTAAAACGCAATAAATCGCGAATTTTCCGCGGCAACTTTCGATACAAAATTGTATCTATTATAAGTTGTTTCTACGAACGTCAAATGAATACATCATTTATGATTGTTTTCGTATATTATAATTACGCTTTAGATTCCGAAACTCTCATTGTATAGAAATCACGTATGAATTGTTTTGCCGATTAAATCGACGAACGAAACGAGCAAATATAACTTTAGTCGGTGGTGTTACCGGATACCCATGCATTTCCCGAACATCCTCTCCTCCCCTTCCCTCCCTTTTCTCCATCCGACATTTCACAGAACCGCCCCCCCATTTTACCCGTGTAAATTTTCGTGACTCGTTCACTATGTCCTCGTCGACGGTATAAATGGTATAGCAATAGCGCCAATGGTCGCTGCAAGCTGACAATACTCGGCTCAACAATATGAATACGTCCGGCGCACACACCGGTCGCGTGACTACTCGTTTTCACCCCATTGCTGAACTGGATAACGAATGTTGTAAGCCTTTTCCACGCAGCGTATCCCACGCAAATATAGATGAAAATCTCAAATATATCGTCGCGTATCACGTATTGAAGTTTCGCTGTAAAAATCGCTGCAAAATATTTATAAACAAATTGCCTTCGAATTTAGTAAGATATATATTTTTTTTTAATTTTATACTTTTTTTATATATTTTTTTTTATATTTTTTGAATTCTAAAATCTTTGGTAAATGGTCGGAGAGTCCGAAGGCAAAGCAGACGAAACGACGAAATCCAAAATCTTACTAATCTGATGGCATTTATCCGTTTTCTTCAACGCACAGTGGCTTTAATTCGTCGTCGAGTGTATCCAAGCATTAGGTCAAATTATGCTTGAAACATAATTTATCGAGTAATTAGTTCAGTATGCAGAGAGAGAGTAGCTCTCCGGTAAACATATATATATATATATATAACTCGTATAGCAGTGTAAGGATGAGGAAGCGAGACAAAAGGGAGCTTCTCACTGAGCCGAGATAAACAGATAATACATTTACACCCTTTAAGTCTCGTCCGCGTCGTGCCCGGTTCCCTTCGGTGGGCAACAGAAAACCTCTTCCTGTTTCGTAGCTTCCTTGCCACCCAACTGAACTCTCAGCGCTTGACTCTCAGCGTTCAGCTTCGCTCACCATCTCGCGCTAATCCTCCCCTTTATTACGGTTGTTCATCTTTATCATCCCTTAAGGCCACCCAGCTATACCCCTACTAGCTGTTTCCGTGAGCCTCGTCGGGATTAAATCTCCCCGAGCTTTCGCTCTACTAGCTGGCGTGGCTTAAAAAATACAGTGAAATCGTGAAAGAACGAAAAAATAAAATAAAAAGAAAACAAAAAAACTCGTGTATCATCGTCGCCCCCTCGTGCGAAACTCGTCCAGGCGACTAGGAATGAAAATGATATAAAAAAAAACAAAAAAAAAAAAAAAAAAAAAAAATTGTGAAATATAGTAGATTATTTCGCATGGATTATTCGTGGGAATTAGGATTGTGGTGTATATTATAATTAATTCGTTTGCGTCTAATTATGATCAAGAAAAAAAAATGAGGCGAGTCTAATTTCGCCGAGAGGCTCTTCGTGATGCTAGTGCCCTTATGAAATAAAAATATATACGTAAGAAATATATTAGCAATATATCATTTTTTGACGAAAATATACCGAATATATCACAGATATATTTTGCGGTATATTATTCCATATGAAAAAAAAATATACGGTAAAAATATATTAATATATGAGAAATATATGTGATTCCGCGTTTTTTTTTAATAATTAGTATATTAATATAATAATTTGATAAATATTTGGTGACATTTGTACTATAATATATCCGTAATATATTATTCGATGAAAATATATTGAATATATCATCGATATATTTTTTCGTCATGTGGATTGTTGAATTGATAGGAAGGATTATTCTCCGACTTATCCCTCCAAGTCGAAGTCGGAAGAAGACGCGAAAAAAAGTACTTTTCTTGATACCAAAACTTCCGATCGCTAGTTACGAATCAATACGCCACCGCTATTTCGTTTGCCAGATCGTCATTTATAATCCTTATTATACATTTTCATCGATTATCCAGTAAAAAAACATCAGTAACTTCGTGTTACTGACGCAGCGTTTGGTGAACGATTGAAATTCTAAAGGCGCTTGTAAACCAAAGTGGGGCGGATGAATGTATAACGGGAAGAAATGAGTTTCCGCACCAAAACCCGAGCGTTGGCGTACGTGTGATGTATGATCCAACATGAGTTGGCGAAGTACAATACCGTGTTTTATATATTAGCAAGAAAGCAGCGGTAGCCGAAGCATCGTTGAGGAATTGCACGCGTTTCACCAAAGTTTCAGGGAAGTTTCCATGCGAGCCGTTTCGCGCTGACAGAAAAGCTATCCAAAATACAAATCTCCGCGCGGTCGATGGCAAAGCGTGAAACTTGGCGGTTCTTGAGGTATTAAATTATGTCATAGTGAGGGCGTAGACGGTCCAGAAAGTTAAGTTGTTTATATTTATCCTTGTGGCTCGTGGGGTGTACTTCACCCCCGCTTTTCCATCCACGTGGACGGCGCCCACCTACTTGTGCGCCGTTGCACTTGTGGTAGTCGCTTTCTCCCGATGTAGTTTCTCCCTGAGACTCGAGAGGCAACGCAACACCGAGAGACTCTGCGGGTCCTCGCGGATTGCCACTCCCAACAGCGAACGAACGGCATCCGAGAGATGGGGGCGCTTCTCTCTACCAACGCGCTTGCAAACTTTCTACTTAGAGCTTTTTACCGAGTTGCAATTTTTAGTATTTGTCGCGAGCTCTACCGTATATTATCCAGATGTCAGAGATATACCGCGATGCGGGACTTCTCACAGATCCACTTACTCCACCGCCAACAACGCTCACTTCTTTTTTTTTTCTCTTCCTTTTTCTTTTTTTTTTTTTCGTTTTTCTCTTCACTTTCGCAGAGTTTTAATCTTATCGCTTCTCACTTTTACTCTTTCTCATTCTTTCGCGGAACGAACTCGATTAAAGGATCTTTCCAAGGAGAACGGGTCGATCGTTGGATACCAAAACGACGTCGTTTCGCGAGAGACATTAAGAAAAAACGTTGAGCGATAAATTAGCTCAGGAAAAGTATCTACACGAATATAAATAATACTTCTCATCCCTTAATTCTAAAACACTATAGATAGGTTTACTGGTTCCGAGCCGTTTTATTCGCGGACAGTACTTGGATGGGTGACCGCTTAGCCGCGCACTGGTTGACGCATTAATCGTTGACCGGAAGCCGCATTCTTCTGTGACTTTGGTGTTCTCTGCACGTTATACAGGTGCAAGAAATACCGAAGAGTCAGTAGAATATGGCCGTCTGTATCGGTACGGGTTTTCCGCAGTTTTCCCGTGTCTCCGGCAAATGCGGTACAGTGTAGCTAACGAACTGTAGCTACAGTCGGCTGCGGACGCACAGGAAAGGTTATGTCGATTGCCGGATTGCTGAGTGCGGGTAGGGAATGTTAGGAGGGGGGGGGGGGGGGGGGGGTGCAAATACGGAAGGGTATACGGCGGAATAAGGGGAACACTACCTAACCTAACATATAGAGAATATTGTTAGATATCATCGACCAACTCGTATTTATTTCCAACGCATACATTTTATCAACATTCCAATTTATCTCCGTTTACGTCTATCATCCCCAATGAATTGCTTTTGGCATCATAAGCAAACATACAAAGCAGTGTCTCTCTCTTCCTCCACGTAATTCCATGAATGCATATTTCAATCGTTATTTCAACGGCGATTAAGGGTCTCTGAATAATGTTGCAATAATTACAACGATTTCGATATTCTGGTCTTTCAACTAAAATTTTCCATCATCATCATCGTACACAGCATTGCAATATTCATGCAATACATCGTTATATTATAAAACCGATACGAGATCAATCAATTCCAGAATTCGTGGATTAATAAACGTCAATTTTCGACAATAACAAGTTACATACAAGTGATGAATATTTATCATCATTTTTTCATGAATTTTTTCTGTTTAATCGAATTTTCATATTCACCACTTTTACTTCGCGCTATAAAACGAATATCACTATTATTATTAATTTGTCTGTAATGACAGAAAATAATTCAGCGATATCGAAGAACAATTAATTTTTTTTTTCCCCAATTGTATTGAGTATTAAAAAAAAAATCGATGGAATATGCATTTTTCTTTTCAATGCATATGCTTTATTAATTTTTTATCATTTTCTCCGACACAATTCGGAAACTATGCTGTATAATTGAACGTTGTTATTCATCGGTATTCTGCATATTACGGGGGGGTGCGATGCATTCGCTTCGCGTGTACGCTATTAAATCGCCCTTCAAGTGAAACGATGATGCATTTTAAACTCACTTTATCATTATAAGCCATTCCCGAGAGCCCATGAGATTGTAATTTCAATCTGTGCAAATGGAACGAAAAAAAAAAAAAGAAAAAAAATTCGTAATGTTCTCATTTCTGATTTAGCGTCGAAAACCACGCGCAACGCGGGGGCATTATGACTTGTTTGCCAATCAGCCTTCGTTGTCCACAGCGCCGGGTTACTCATTATCACACGATTTATGCGTTTAATATCGTTATATATTCGTATTTAACAACAGGGGATTCGACCATTGCCTCTCTCGTCCAACTGCAGTTCCAGCTGAACCAGAATTTCCCAACCCCTCTCCTCATTCGTTTTCCCAGTCGGTTATTTCCGTCCCCCTTTCACCCCTCGCCACCCTCTCAGCCCCGCCTTATATAACCGCACTACCTATGCTCGCGACTCTACGTCTGGACCGAGAGTTTCCACTGCGGGTATAACTGGCCCCATGTGTGTTTGTTCAGCCGCGGAGAATAATGTATACACAGAGGCGTTAATGAGATTTAAAAATAATGGTGATTACCTGCATTACTCAAGCCTCGTGTGGCCTGAATATAACGGCGTGTGTATACTTCCACACACCTGCCCTCTCGTATCCGCCTATTTTTCGTTTAGCACGAGAGAGCATAGCAGTGGCTCTCTCGTGTTGTATGTTAGCCTCTTCATACCTCCCCTCCGTGCGCAACACTTCTCACTACCGCAGGACACAGAAACCCGCGCAACCCGCGCAATACTGTTTTTGGTTTTGCTCGCTGTGCTGCATAAAGTAGAGTATGTGGCTCCCACAGGAGGAGACTCTCCGCTCTCGTCTGTGAAAGCTGTAAATACGTATAAAGTAAAACTAAATTACTGTAGTTAGAAAACAAGGTCTGCTTTACCGAGAAATAATACTGTTTGTATAATCCCATTGTAATCTTCGTGAATCATCGTTTCCATCTACTCTTTTTTTTTTCTGAAGGGCTAAGGGTAGTTTTCCGGATTCTGTGGCACTTTTTTTTTTTTTTTTTTTTTTCGAGACAACACAATTTTTTTTTTTTACTGCAAGAGCGTTACGAAGAGCTGAGGGGGCGCGGGAGGTTAATAAATACGCAAAGTCGTTGAGTCGGGCATAAAGCAAACCGGTAACTCGACTATGTTTTTCATACGGCGCGTTCACATGGGGCACGTCAACATCCGAGTCGCAGTTCTCTCGACGGGGCTGAGCAGGTGGTTTCACGAATGAAAGAGCTCTCTTCACTCTCCATTCTCGAGAGTCCAACTAGCTAATGAACAACGGCTATTAAATACCGAGCACGTTTTCTCGCCGTCGTCCTACGCTGCCTCAGGGACGTTTTTCGTTGCGCCATGTGTTTCTTCGTATTCATCGTGTGCTTATTTAGTTATGAAAATTCAAGTTACCCACGAGTGTAATTATGACAAATGACGAACAGAGCGAAAAAAAAAAACAGCACGGAGCAAAAAAAATTGGGTCTCAAAATTAACGGGGCTTCGGACGAACGATAATGAAGCTCTGCCTCTGCTTAGGGCCCAAAAAATGGCCGATTTTTAATATTTTTTTCTAACGAAATTATTGAAATTACGAGGTTAAGATTTTACATGCAATTAATACATAGTCTTGCGGAGGTTAAGTTTTTTTTGTAATGAAAAATATCGATAAACAATGAAGTTATTATTATTCAAACAAAATGCCGCTGATGCTGCATTAGCAATCGGCGTGAGCGCTTCTGGCAACTGAGGTAATCAGAAATCAAGAATAAAAAAATATATTTTTAGTACTTTTAGTACAATAATGAAACTTTTTTGAAATTTTGAAAATTACGAATCTGGAAAGCCGTTAAAAAAAAGTTCGATTGTCGATTAAAAAAATAACTTTATTATTTTGTTATTGACAAATGGATAAACATATTAAAAAAAACTTGCGGTAATACGATAGAAAATGTTATAAACTATGTTCTTCCTAAATTTGAAGTGAATCGGGCGAATAGATTTTGTGATACAATTTATACCGTTTCGCTGCAGCGCTGTAGGCGATCTGACGCATCACAAAAATCAGGAAATCTTTGTCATGTTTTCGAATGTTTAGAAAATCTTTGTTGCAAATTAAAGTTAAGAGCCTAAGCTACAAAACCACATAACAAAAAAAATCGATTTTTCCAAACCCTCGACGCAAGCCGAATGCAACAGCATTCTGTACGCTTCACTACAAATAATTCCAATTATTCGCAGACCACAGCGTTTATCTATTGTTGTCCCTTTAGAGATCGAGAGCCTATGAGAAATTCGTGTTCGCATCTCCGTGTGTTTGTATTTACGAGAATTCAAGTGTGAAGCCCATAGGCACGTGCATCATACACGCAGTCGAATCCAACACGTATTTCGTAGTGCCGTTACCAGCTAACGCGTCGGGTTGAAATCGCAATCCCAGATATGCACCAAGGTATCGCACGGTGTTACCGTTTGCTTATTGTATCTCTCAGTGATGTACAGCGCCGGGTACACGGCTTCTGGCCACCCGGTGTCCATACCCCGGGCAGAACCAACAAAGTGCAGATCCACTATGATCTCCTTTCCCCCGTATACCCTCCGTCCCCCGTACGCTTCTACTGATATATGCTCTCAAGAGCGACAATACTTGTACACCGTGCGCGCCATTATGCCCATAATTCATGTTGCTACGGACATTCCTTGGAAAAATATTGTTCCTCGCAGTATCCTCGTACCTACAATGAAAGACAGCCAGATACACAGGGGAGGTGAGAACAGAGATTGAGAATCCGAGTGAGAAGAACACCCTCTTCATCAGACGGGAGTGTCGATACATTCAAGAACAGCGCGTCGTGTCTCATTTTACAATTTATGTTTTTCTGATTTATAGTAAAATCGAACGAAGCAATATATCAGATATTTTAATGAGGAGTTTCGTAGAATAACTCGTCGAATCGGTAAAAAAAAAAAAAAAAAAAAAAAGATCGCGTCTACAGTATGCCGACAGGGAGGGCGTGAATTCGCGGATTTGAAGGGATAGTAAACATGCGAATCGATAGAATGAACCATAGACTCATTTTCCGATTTAAATATGTATGTGAAGATATTCGTTGTACATACCATGGCGGATGCAATCTCGAAGCTCTATACGCTCGATTCGGTATTCAAATCGAATGTTTGGACCTCGAGTCGCGTTCTTCTCGTTGAGGCAGTCTTAGCGGGAGATTCTACTCGCCCTCTACCTGAATTCGCACGTACGTATACGAGTACTTCCTTCTTCCGTCGTAGGTGTTCGCGTTTAACCGTACATACAAATCCAGTTTCGAATACCATTGAGGCAGCAGTAGGAAAGGGAACGCGCGCGAAGGAAGTCTCAGCATGATACACGGATCCCAATATAACAAAGCTGGCGGGTTGGGAAATGGGTTCGCTTCGGGAAGGGTGGAGGAGAACAGAGGTGGAAGCTAGTCGAGGGGAGAGAGACGACGATGGTTGTGCGCCTTGCCAAGCGAACAGTCCATGGAAAGGGATGTTCCGGGGAATACAGGATCGCACTTGGCCGTTTTATGCATACCGAATGCATACCAACGCATTCTCATGCATCGCATGCATGGACAATTGATTTATAGACGAAATAAACTTTCCTCCTTTTCGATAAATAGAAAACTGTCCCAGTGCTCGACTCCCTACTGTATCATCGTTTCTTTTTCTGTTTTTTTTTTTTTTTTTTTTTTTTTTTTTTTTTTTTTAACGTTCCGCCTTCGCTTTCTCTGCGAACCTTAGCCGTCTCGGCAGCTGCTGCAACACAACAGGCTGCATTTCGTCAACATAACTCTTCGCTTTAACGGACGAAATTTCCCGACTGAAATCGTTCCTCGAATCTTCGTGTAATGGAAAAAAATAAAAGACGACGATAATATTGTCGATGTATTCGTCAGCTTATTGTTTATAGCATCGAGAAAGAGTGGATTTTATTCACGGAAAAAATTTAAATGTACCGAAAACAAACAAAAAATGCTTTCTTTCTATTACCGAAATTACGGTAATACGGTAATTCGGAATCGCGCGATCTTATGAATACACATTAATAACCTAATAAATAAACATCTAAACTAACCGAAGTTCTTGTTTTCTTTGTTGCAGGTACGTGACGACCATAGCTTTAAATTTCTTATCGATAATCTACAGATTTTCACGTAAGTTTTACATAATACGACCCCTGATGCCCAACCGATCAAAATACAATATTCAAAATTTCGTGTACAAAATGATATCCTCATCCCTGGTGGCTTTTCCGTCTTTGTCATCCCTTATCACAAATCTCCACCGAATGAATTTTAAAATATAGCGGTTAAAATTGATCCACCGTAAGATTCCAAAAATCTTCTAAAATCTATGAGTTGTCGATATGAGTCATAAATAATCCGGTAACTTTTTGAAAATTCCCGTTTGCTACGTTGCGAAAGTGTCTGCTAGTCAGGCGTACAGGGATAGGGAGGCGTTCCAGATCGCGGTATACTACACGAAGACGTTAAAGGGGTCTTGGGAGGGGGGGAGGGGGGTGGAGGCGATTCATGCTACGGATGTGCAGCCGAGAGTCCTTGGATTAATGGCGTCCCAGTTTGGAGGACGTCGGCCATCGAGTTGGTAGTAGGATGCTGCTGGTTCATCGGGGTGGTCTACGTAGGTAGAGCTCCTGCTGGTTTCCGCTGCTTCTGTTTGGTGGTGTGGATGCATAGCGGGGCTGATAGAGAGAGCGAGAGAGACGGGGAGAGAGAAAGAGAGAGAGAGAGAGAAAGAGCGGGCTTCGAGGGCAAAAGTTGGCGCTATGGTAGGCGGCAGCGATTGTAACGTATATTAAAATTCCAATATCCAGACTTCCCCGGATAACTTCTACCGTATATCATGAGAAAGCTTCGGGATTGTGTGCTGCTGTAACGCTGCACTATAACGTTGAACTTCAACTACTAACGTAGCCCCCGGAGCGACCCTCATACCATCTCGTGTCCCCGGATCTCTACCTTCCCAGTCAATGCCTTCGATTCTTCTATACAAAATCTTTGTAAACACGTATAATAGATGAGAAATTAGTTGGATTAAATCTGTTTTTCCATAATCCTAAAATGATGGCGAAAAATCGCTTATATAGTTAAGGTATCGAAGATAAATAGATCGGTACAGAAATAGAATCAATGATCATATTTTCAGTAAAACAGTAGTAGAACCCTTCGCCATCGATTTCCGGCATATGTTCAAAGAAAATTTAAATTTTATTGTGAAAAATCGATAGCAATATGATTTTTTCGGGAAATCGGTAGTTTCGACGTATCTGCATTTTTCCACATTTGCATTATCGACGTAATTTGTTTTTCATCGTTCCCTGCATAGCGGCTACTATCCTCGATATAAAAGTTTCAGTATTGTTCTGTTTTTCTTTTTTTTTCCATGAAGTATACTTCATTCTTCGTGTCTTCGTACAGTGAACAATTCTTTAATGTCGATCAATATTTTCCTTGCTTTTGCCTTAATTTTCTTCTTCCTGAAAGTTTAAGTAAACAATGCGTGCGGCGGAGTATCGTCGATTGTATTATTTCGAGTTCTGTGTTTTCATAAATCTCTTCGAAGGCATTGCATCTCTGTATGACTGTCGTACGAAGTACAGTGTACGACCAGATAAGTTTGTGTCTCGAGAGGCGGACCAATTAGACACAATCAGAGAACTGAGCGGATAGAAAGTCCGTAAGAAGGCGCCGATCTTAACTTATCCAGTCGTATTTTCTTATATTAACCGGAAGAGTTCACTTATCTGATGCTAACTTACATGGCAATCAACTGTATACGTTGTTATTCTCGCATCTACTGACTAACAATGTTGAATCAGTGTTCGCGACGGTTTCGGAAGGGAAAATCCGACAACATGAAAAATTGATTGGCCAATTGATCCATACGGTCCGCATCGTTGTATAGTGTACGACCAGATAAGTTAGTGTCTCGGAAAGCTGACCATTTCGACACAATCAGAGAAGTGAGCGGATAGAAAGTCCGTAAGAAGGGGCCGATCTTAACTCATCCAGTTGTATTTTCTTAATTTACCCGGAAGTGTTAACTTATCTAATGCTAACTTACGTGGCAATCAACTGTATACGTTGTTATTCTCGCATCTATTGGCTAACACTGTTGAATCAGAATTCGCGACGGTTTCGGAAGGGAAAATCCGACAACATGAAAAATTGATTGGCCAAATGATCCAAACGGTCCGCATCGTTGTATAGTGTACGACCAGATAAGTTAGTGTCTCGGGAAGCGGACCAATTAGACACAATCAGAGAAGTGAGCGGATAGAAAGTCCGTAAGAAGGGGCCGATCTTAACTCATCCAGTCGTATTTTCTTAACTTACCCGGAAGTGTTAACTCATCCGATGCTAACTTACGTGGCATTCAACTGTATACGTTGGTATTCTCGCATCCATTGACTAACACTGTTGAATCAGAATTCGCGACGGTTTCGGAAGGGAAAATCCGACGACATGAAAAATTGATTGGCCAAATGATCCAAACGGTCCGCATCGCTGCGGACCTCCATAGAATTAAGAACTGAAAGAGCACAATGCTCCGCGTAACACAACCGAGTCAACGATTTCGGTAATACTATTAGAATTTTTCACAATGGCCGAAAGATAGGTGGATTTTTCTTTCATTCCTTCTACCAGCAAAGCCATAGGAGTGTCCCGCCGATAGATTTACCGCGGTTTTCTTATTGGTGCCTCAAAAACCTCGACTGCTTGGCCTCCTTTATTTTCGTTCAGTAGATATATCTGCAATCTCCACTGTACGCTTGTCCTCTACCACTCTATTTTTCCTTCCATTTTACTTGGCTACTTTCTCGCTTTTTCCTTCTCTGCAACTCCTATACCCATTGGTCAATCCTCGAATTCTTGGGGTCCTCTTCCACGATTTTTCTGCTCTTCTCTCCGCGCTTCCTTTCCGGGCTATCATCCCCCAAAATCCTACGGGGCTTACTGGACCGACGACCAAAGAGATCTATGGAATTGACAACTTGCAGCTTTCTATACTTTTTTCTTCCTTCTTCACCACCACCACTATCACCAGCGTATCTTCTCGAGGCTTTCTACCTTCAGAGAAAGAGAATGAGGGAGATAGAGCGCAGGGCTGACGGTGAAAGAATAAGAGAAATCGACTAAGTCGAATCTACTTCGCCTATACAACTATCCTTCTTGATTTATTCCCAAAGTTTATCTTGCCTCTGACTCAACGGAACGATATAGATTGACGGACTTGTTGAGATAAAAACGTTACCGACGCTATTATTGATTGTTTTTTCGCTTCTATGGGAAACGATTTATTTTCGCAAAAAAAAAAAAAAAAAAATGAATTAAGATAATAAGTGACTTAGAGTTACACATCGAAATAAAATGGAGAAAAAAAAAATGTAGAAGGCATCAAAATTGCGGTTGATGGCCTACGATCGAATCAGCTTTTTACGATAAAGGATCCATGAATATCCTTGTAGCAATAGACCATAAATGCGGGGAATTATCATAACGAAGAGTTGTGAACGACGTGGCTTGTTAATTCAACACGGTAAGGGCGTCCATTTTTATCTCGTTCGCCTGGAAGGGCGTTCGCAGTCACAATTGCTGAGCTTAATTAACGGGACACTCGTGCGCTGTCGGCTCGTTACCTTTGCTCCACATACACTGCTGCTAACAGTCGATGCAACGGTAGTGGTAGAAGAGTTGGCACTTCGCTTCCGTATCCACAGCTCCATTATACTTTTCCATTGCTTTGCCAACAGGTGACTACCCGACTTCACGAGCCGTCTCTCTAGTCTTCCCCACTATTCACCCTCCTCTCTCCCAGACGCTTTTAGGTCTCTGTCTCTGACCGCCAACCTTTTACACTCTCCAAAAGTCTCGGTCTCAGGGACTTCCCCTTTTTTTAATTTTCCGTTTTTTTTTTTTTTACTTTATTCGTCATTTGCATTTATCGTATACCGTTTTTTTCTTTGATATCTATCATTGATTATTTTCTATTAACGTCGAATACACAATGCAAAAATGTAGTACGTCTTCTGGTAAAAAAAAATCATACAGAGGGCGCTGCGGTCAGGAAAAAAAAATAGAAGAAAGTTTACAAGAGATCAGAATTGCTTTGTCAGAAGTATCGAAGCTCGCGAAACCCCGTCGAATCGCATGCCAAAAAAATTCCGGAATTATTCTCGGTATTTCCCTTTTTTATTAATCGCTATTTTTGTTTCCGGTCACTGTCACGCGTAGTGTTGCCCGGGATGGTTCAAACTTTTCATCGCTTCTTCCTGCCCCGTTGCACGCTGCATTGTAACCTACCACCCCGCTGCCCATGCGTTCCCGCGTTGCTTCGAAATTTTCCGTGCACGTGGCGAGGAAGTGAAAGAGAACGAAAAAAAAAAAAAAAAAAAAAAAAAAAAAATCAACACAAAAAAAACGTCCGCGTCATGTCGGTTTCGCGAAGCGTGACGACGGGGTGGCTGACGCTCGTCATCGTCCATCGTGAATTACTCGACCGCAACATTTATCATTTTCACAAAAGCGGTTGGCGAAAAAAAAAAAAAAAAAAAAAAAAAAACAGCCAATCTTGAACCCGATAACATCCCTTCATTGATGAACAATATCGATGCAACGTCGTTATGGCTACCCTAACCAACCCCTTTGCGCATCAGAGAATACACGTTAAACATTTTTTTCTTTTTTTTTTTTTTTTTTTTTTTTTTTCATTTGGTCAAAAAATACTTTTCGTTAAAGTTCAGCAGACATGATTCCTCGACTTTCGTTCATCCAACAAAAACACCCTTTTGGTCGAAATTTGATTATTTCCAACTTCCAAAATCTCTCTCTGCCTTTCTCTCTGTTCGAATTATCGTACGCGCGTTGGCCTTTTTGCATTTAGATGTATATTAGCAGTTTCGCGCGTATAGGTAGTTGAGCAATCATGTATCTTCGTACTTTTAGCCTCCGGCATTACCAGCCCCATTTCGTACTCGTGCAGTAGCGCTGTAACAACCGCTCCAATTCTCCATCATTTCCCTTCCATTTCCAGAGACTATGTTTCGCGTTTCTGTGTAAATGTTTCGCACTCTATAACTATACCCATATCTATGTCTCGCGCTTTATACCTATATAGTTCGTACTTCAACCCCCTCCCGACTCCGACAACTCTTCCCATCAGAGTTCCAGAGAACGCGCGTTCTCTATCTCTTCCTCGCAGGCGTGTGCCGCTCTCTCTCGCTTCTTAATTACTCGCACGCCACACGCCACGAAATTATTGCCAGAGGATGTCGGACCCCGTGAGCAAATGCTGTAGGAAATACGAACGCAGTAACGCCGGGCACCGGAGTAACAACAGTAGAAGCGGAAACACAATGTCTTGGCGGCTTGGGCGATGCTCGTCGCGCGTTTCCTGCTCCGCCTTCGTGTTATGCACCAACAGTTCAGACTGCGTTTAATCAACTGAGCATCGCACCCCAATTGTGCGAGAGAGTTGGGTTTGCTGGCTACGACTCCTCCCTTACCTCCGTACCGCGCCAACCACCCCTTCCCCCCCTCCCTTACGACGACGACGACGACGAAACTACTGTACTATCGCTATGCCACTGTTTCTCGTACTTCTCTCGTGTACTATAACGTTACTGCCGCGGGAGTAGGTAGTGGTAACAATACAGCGGCGGTTTGTTACTCTCCTACCCTACCAACGGTGTCGCTCTCAAGATGGATTAAACTTTTGTGATGTATCCCACCGTACGTATGTATCCAGCTATTGCGTTTACATACATACGTTGCAGCGTAATTGAAAGCACGTGGTACGATCCCGAATTAATTATGCGGGCCTCCGGAAACACCAGATGACTGTGTCTTCGTCACATAACATTCTCGACTCTGTAACTGTCGCGCGTTTGACGACCTGACGAAGAACGTCGCATCAAATGATGCGCCGCGTTACAATTTTGGTAATAACTCGTTTTTGTCACCGAACAATGAGGTAACGTCCATTCGCAAGATTAGGACCATAAAAATGGTACAATTTTCGGAGTAAAAAAAAATTAGGAGCATAAATATAAAATTTTAAAAATAGAAATCGAAGGTGTAGAAGTGATATTAGTTTCAATAATTGATCAAAATATTACGTTATAGATGTTCGTAAAATGATTTCATTTTTTTTTAACTACTTTCTTAAACGTCCGAACATTGGTGCCGTTTACCTTACATATTCCGAAAATTCCGTACGAATACTTCGATCGATAATAAATGCCACAGAATCGCGCGATTTACGGAACAAAAAATATCTAAAAGTCCAACAAAATTTATCGAGTCACGAAATAACAAAACAAAAAAAAATGGTAACCCAATAACATCGTAAGGTTCCTTTCATTTCTTCGTTTTTATCCGCAGTCGCGTACTTATGGTACTATCCGCGGCACTTATCGGGAAAATGGAAAGCGTGTTCGCCAACATGCCACATATTTTCAGCAATTTCTATCCATTCCATGTTTTGCCATTTGCCAGTTTTAATTATCGGTTGGTCAGCATCTCGGAACAATGGGCGTTCGATACTCCCTCTTCCCGTCCGCATCATTCATCTCTTCTCTGTTTAAATTTTTTTCAATTTTTTTTTTTTGCACTCGCGTCGCAGCGATGTGTGTATTATAATCTCACAATTTTCTCCGGTTGCCAGCCGCGTTGCATTCGGTTTATACGCGAGCGGAGAACGTATGTGCGCCTACAAGCTATGCATTTCATGCAACTCCGGTAGTTCTCTCGGTCGCATTTTTCGCCGATTCTATCGTCACGAAAATATCGTGCGCGAGGGATGGGTTATCGGTTTTCTACTTTAATATACAAATACTGTAAAAATCGTATGTCCAGAGAAAGCGAAAAAAAGATTTTCTACAATTGAATAAACGACATTATCGCCGAAATTCGGCGACTGCGCCGCGTTTCACTGTTAATTGTTTCTTCATTATTAAAAAAAAAAAAAAAAAAAAAAAAAAAAAAAAAAAAATCGTAATGTGGAAAACCGATTTTTTTGGATGACTCTTCAATGTTACATTGTACCCGATCGCCCGATGAGATATAACCTTTGCGAAAACAATAAAGTCGAAGAAACCGGTACAAGAAGGAGAAAATAATCTCGTATAGCTGCGGCTACATGTAGGAATTGGATTTAGAGGAAGAGAAAACCAAACATAGCATCGAACGAGAAGGGTGGAGGGCTTTAGATAGTTTTCTTTTTCTTCTTGTCGCTTCTCTTCCAACTTACTGGCTGCCGCCCGGCAAAGCACCACCAGCTCAATCAGACCCTTGTTAACCCCCCCTCCCCCCTTCCCCTCTCCCACGGCTGCTGTTACTGCGGATATTGAAGTATTGATTTCGTTCCACCTCACCCACCAGAAAGTTTATGCCAGTGTATGGTATATACGTTTCCCTCGTACCACGACTTCTCTCTCCGGTCTTTCTTCGGGATGTCATACTCGTTATATATTGTTGTTCCTCCGCGGCTAGAGCTGTGCATAACGGCGAAGATCTTTCGTCGTGTTTCGGAATGGATATCTTCTTTTTTTCCCTGAAAACTCGTCGGATTTTTCGCTATAGCGCCTCTGTCTCTATCAATCGAGAGTAATATTTGCTTTCAATGCAAAATAATTAAAAAAAATGTAATTAGTTAAATTTAATTACTTGAAAAAAATCAATTAATATAAATAATGTAATATTAATATAATACATTTGTATTAATTAATTTCTTTATTTAATTTAATTTAATTTAATTTTTTGTCTTTTAAATTGATAAAAAATGTATAATATTAGCCGAAGCTAATGGATAGCTTGGTGGCTCTGCGATGTTTATGGAAGAGAATAAAAGTAGAAACCTCCCGTCTTTACTCTTTCATTATTTTTTTATTATTTTTGGAAACAAATTTTCTCGGAATAACATTTTACAGCGTTGATAATTTTCCGCCATTCGTTTGATCCTTTTTTTGGGGTAATTTATCGGTACTATTCATTGTCACCCAATACTCCTCGAAGCCTCGAGCGTTGATTGTTGCTTAAGTGAATAATTCGAGAGTACTCGCGGTCCCCGTCACGGTGAGTTGAGTGAATTTCGTTGTACGTGTCTCGCAGTTTAGTTAGACACACGTGTACTCCGCGTAACGACTGTCGGGTTACTCTACGAAAACACGATCGTTCCATGGTGCCTAATTGATCTACCGATTGAACACTTCGTGTTCGAACGTCACACTCGGCAATAGCTCAGTTGGAAGAGCCATCAAAGCGCCGACGATCTAAATGTTCCTTCGCATTCAATTCCGGAGTTTCGGCAACGATAAAATTTTTTTTTTTTTCTTTTTTTTTTTCATCGCCACTCTATCAATATTTATTTTCCAACCCCCTTCTGTATCGCTTAAAGTATTCCTCGAGTCGTCGGTCTCACATTTTATCCGGAGCGATCCATCATCAAATTATTTTTATATTCAAGAATCGTAAAAGACTCTCGGTCGTCAGAAACGCTCGGGGAGAGCATCGTCGGAAATGTAATTTTTACATTTTAAAACAACCTTTTTCCCCTCCGTGTAATTTATCAGTGAGAGCCGCGAGAGAGCGAAGAGCTCGAGCTGAATTAATGAAAAAGCTTTTTTCAATCGACGATCGTCGAAGCGTACATAAGAGAGAAAGAGAGAGAGAGAGAGGGAGAGAGAGAAGCCCGATGGGGTGGAGGTCCGATGGATTCGCCGTTGAATCGAATTAAAAAAATAAAGTCAGCCGTGTAAATAGTGACTAATAGCATCGCGAGAAGCTCGGAGAGAAGCGTAGCGAAAGAGGATCGTCGAAGGCTCTCGTAATTCTGTATCGGGTATTCACGGACAGGCGCGCGCGCTGCGAATGGACGAGAGCGTTGTCGACGTCGCTGGTTATCGCGAATTTGAAGGAATGGAAGAAAGTATCGAGGGGTTCGTTCCATTTCTCCTGCGTAACAACGATCGTCCAAGAGATCGTTGAAAACTAAGCCGCCGCCGTTCTACGTTGCGCGACGAGAACATGACGAAGTACAATAAGACTACGCGGCTAGTAAGAAAGAAACGAGAGAAGGAAATATACTGTTCGAGCGAAAGAGGTACGCGGGGTCTCGCGGGGGCGAGTGGTAAGAACAAATGATAACGAAAAAATAAAAATAAAAAATAATAGCGTTCTCTATAAATGGGAAAAAAGTACGCGGCAATGGGGAGAGTCTGTATTGCGCGCACGCGTTTTCCCCGCACACGGGGGGAAAAAAAAAGTTATCATCGATTCCATCCGTGTGCCACAACGATGCCATATAACATCTTAAAGCCTTCGATTTATCGAACGAGATAGCCTTCACCTCGAAGTTTAATGCTGCGAGCAAAATGAAAATTGGAACACATCGCCCGAAAGAATTCAGAAAAATCCGATAAAAATTGTACAATTTTATGCCGAAATGGTAAATTTATAAACAATTAGCTTTCGTCTAATAAATAATAAGTTATCAATCGAAATCGCAATTAATTTATAATAATAATTACGAGAATAATTAATAACAATAAATTAATAAAAAAAATAACTTAATTAAAGAATGATTCATTAATTAAGTTATAATGAATCTATTATTACTTTGACTCATAATTACTTGCTATTTCCACCAATTAATCTTAAGAAATGCCGACTGATCTCCATTGCCCATTGCCCACCATCCCTTGTGCTCCGCTAGATGCCGGTAGGGTAAATTATTTTTTGATTTTAACTTCTCGTTTCGAATGTTGGGTCGTCAGCGTTTGAGATGCGGGTTCCTGCGGGATAATAGGACTGCCACAGTTCGCTTTACTTGGGCTTAGTATCGTTTTCCTCTCACCTCATCTTGCCAACACTTTTCTACGCTCGTTTCCGTTCCATTTCCATCTTCGTGCACGAAGAATTTCCTTCTCGAATCCCGAGCGCAGATCGTATTAATACAAATGCGAAAGTTGGCGCGGAAGATCGTCGCAGTCGTTGTTGGGTAACGGGGTGCAGGGGGATGGCGGATGGGGGAGGGAAGGGGGGGCTGCGAGGACGTTCGGAAAGGTGTGCAACGGAGGATAAACGTGGCGTTCCCGAGGAAATTGCATTCCCCGCATCAATCTCTGTCGGGGTACGGAGAGAGGCACCGATGCCGCCGGCACTGAAGCTCTTCGTCTGCTGGCCGTGGATGTTCGCGCGTTTTCTCGAAGCTTTGGAATTTTTCAATATACCTATTCGCGGGGGGTTTCCCTCTGTGAGTGAGAACCCGGTGCACGCCGATGTGGCGAACGTGGAACGCGCTAACGCTTTTGTTTCAAATAATTACTATGCGCCGGCAGAAGAAAACGACTTTTTCCCGTGAAACAGAAATTCGATGTATCGAACAACGAAGAACCCTCGGTATGCTGCGTTTTTTCAGGTATCAATCGTGCAATCGCAATTCTCCGCATCACCGGCTTCCTGGAGTCTGCAATCTACAGATCGCAACTCTAAAGCCATTTTTGCAGTAATTCGTCTGAAAAAAAATGGTTAAGAAAACTCGAATCATTCGTTACCATAAGGATAATGAAGTTAATCGACTAAAATTTTTTTTTCACCAACAACAAAGCATAAGAGTTCCTTTTATTGGACCTATAGGTGAAATTGTCAGCACGCACTTTAGGCTTCAGGATCGTTACACATGCGGTAGACGAGCGACAAAGAATAATAAGAAAAAGTAGAAAGAAAAATACAAACCGGGATTCGAGGGTCGAAAAATAGAAAAAGTTCGAGTGAAGCCACGAAAAAAAAAAAAAAAAAAAAAAAAGGATACAAGTGGGAAACGAAAAGAGAACAATTGGGAGCTCACGCGAGATGCCTGGATGGCGGGCACAGTGCGCGGGGAAATTAAAAGGGCACACAGCCGAATAGGCAATCATTCTTTCGACACGTTATATGAACATTTTTGTGTTCAAAGTATATATCCATATACACACACGGATATACGTGGTATAGATGAGAGCAGTGCCAGTGTACACTTGTAGATGGAGAATATGGAGAGGTGTACCACACTGGTGCCGCTTCAGCTGTAACAAACGCGCGCGCGGAGTGTTCACTCGCAATATGCTTTGCCGATTGTTCGTATGAGAATGTATGTGTGTGTATATGAACGACAAGGGTAGAGGGGGGAGGGGGGCAAAGTGAGAGACCTGGAAATAGAAAGAAAGGAATGGAAAGGAAGAGTGAGTTCAATATCGGCACGTATACAGTTTGTTCTTATTGTAATGTGTCGCCACGATTATTGAAGAGCGTGGAAAAGCCATAGCGCGGCTCCTTCCTTCCCTTTCCTCGTCCGCCATCGAAGAAATGAAAAAGGGGGACGAACAAAAAAAGAAAGGAGAGTGCTTCTGAAAAAGCGTCGACTGTTGGTAGGAGATTCGTTGGACGCACGCCGCACGTTCGTGTTGCTACTGCTGCTGCTGCTGCTGCTGCTGTTGCTGCTCTCCGTTTGCACACCCCAACCAGCAGTCTCGAGTTATATCGGTTGTGTTTCGTCTTAACGCGATCCAATATCAAAGTTAATATTGCCGCCAACAACTCCTTGAGCTCAGGCTATGTGATTAGGCCAGTCGAGGGTCGTTTCTCGCCGCGGTCTTGTCGCATGCCTTGGGGCGTTTCTTTTCATCCCTTTCTATCGTTCTTTGTTCGCGATTTGGAGTTTCTTTTTTCTACCACTGGACATTGGGGACCCGCAGGTTCAATGTGCATTTGTGTGTCTCAACGGAATTACCAGACAATCCATCTTTTCGACTTTTCTTTACAGTTTGCGCTGATAATACAAACAATGCGTTAATATCCATTACTTCTGTTAATAATAAAATAAATACTTTTCAGTTTATTTATAGCGTAATGAACGCATTACGATGTAAGAAAACACTATGAAAGAACCATCTATTTTTTTTTTTTAATTATAAAAAACCGGTTATTGATAAGATATACTTAATACATAATAAATAACACGGATATAATTTATTAAAGCGTAAGCTCTTTGCAATTTTCCACATGAGAAACGCAAGTATTTTCAGAGCTCTTCGCAAATAGGCTACGAAATTCCTGAGACCTTTTCATCGTAAATATGAAAGCATGAAAAACATTTCAGTATCCAACTGTCTATATAATCCGGCAGCGAGAGAGCGCAATAGACGTATATGTGGCAGCAAACAGTACGAACAGGAAAAATCTTCAGTTGAAAAGCTCTCGCTGCTGATTTTTCAAACTGCTGTATCGCGTTTCTTGGTACATAGAAATGCTGTACCTTCCGTAGTTATTAAAGTTATTATGTATCCGTAGCTCAACAACAAAACCGCAAACTCGCAGCGATGGAATAGTATACCACCGCGGCATCGGCAACCTTCTCTCGTATTTTCTTCAACACTAAGGAATTTCGCGATTCAAACCATATCTCTCGGCTTCCATTCAGTAATAGCATATACTATTACCATTAGCGAATAGTTACATGTTTCTTCGATTCAAAGTTGGTAGCATCGGAATTTTCCACTCGCATCCTTTCCACGTTGGAATTCTCGTCTGTGAAAGAGGCTACCGCGGCAGCCCCGTTAACCGGTAATTTACTACCCCTTTCGACAACAACCACCCCACTCGACCTATCGCCTCTTTTAATTATTTCGTTCGTTTATTCTTACCAATGTGTTGAACAGTTTTCTTATCTGGAATCCAAGTTGGAGATAAAAGTCGAGAATAACCGGTAGAAGATATAATCCAATTGGAGATTTCCGGGAGAAATTACCAAGATTAGCGCAACAGTACGACGTCTCTATGCAACGTGTCTTTGTAAGAATTGGATGGGATAAAAACGACGCTAGTAGACTTGGTTATTCGGAAAAATCAAATTTATTTGACCCAAATAGTTATTTTCGTACCGAAAAACCCTCAATTCTGCCGCTTAGAGAGGCTTCGTTGTGGGATTTTTCGTCGTCATCCCGAATATAAAATAAAATATATTGTTCGTTTTCGTCTGCTTTCTCGTCGTTGATGTTCAGTTCGTTTCTCGAGTGACCGCCCACCTACTGAACTCTATTGCCGTAGTAGTATTTTTCCAAAGCCCTTTTGTATAATACGATGTACGGTAGTCTTTTCGCGACAGTCCCACTGTCTCGTTATCGGATGTTTTTCGATCCTACGGTCGTACGAATAACAGGATATGGTTGGTGGCCGTTCTTCTGGCGCCGTTACTGCATAGACCCAGTTACCCGGACGAGAGGGATGGGATTTAAGGGGGGTAAAGGAAGACAGGAAGGGGGCACCACCAACATTCTCGATTCTATACCAGCCGCATACCTCTACGTGAAGCTTTCGATGTACGACTATCCCGCGAAACTCTCGACTTTTCGGACATTAGTCGGCAGCGCACGCCCGGCTCTCTCCGAGCCGTGGGCGGCGAAAAAGTTTCGGGGGAATTATCGTTCTCGTTTCTGGAGTGGTTCGGTTCCCAGAGTTCGCTTCTTTCTCAACTCGTTCCCATACCAGTCACTGAATTTCTACGCTCTATATATACATATAGAAAAGTTCTCTTTACTCGCTTTCGCGTTTCTCTTTTAGGCACAATTCGAAAAAGATTCTTTACCGTACGTGAGTTCTTACCGTATACACAAAAAAGGCAAAGTTGAACTTATTGCTGGTATACATTTTTTTTTTTTTTTTTTTTAAACGTTGGTAAAATCACTTTGCCGGAAATACAAAGTTCATGATAGCAGTCAATTACATATATGGCTAACCTTACCTTAGATCACTCAATTCCTATCTTTGTGTCTCTTTATGCAGATTTTCAGAATCTGACGAAAAAGACTGCTTTTTCCGTTTCGGAAGAAACGTCTATCCTAATTTCAATTCAGATAGCAGACGGGTTTTTTTTCCGTCTTTTTTTTCGGTTGAATTCAACGAAAGGCAGTCGAAAGGTGCATCAGATTGCACAACATAAGAGATTCTACCACCACAGCTCGCTATATAGCGTTGTATATAACCTCAGACTGACTCTGTTCGATGTACTGTTACCGTAGAAAGTAGAAAAGAACCGCAGTTCCTCTAAATTTCGGACAAGTGAACGTATTGCAGAAGAGTAGTTGGAGGTTCGGTGGAAAAAGCAATCGCCCTCTTAGCCGACAATATTTTTTCCCTGGCGACCTCTTAAAATCCTGCGGCAACAGTAACGCTCTCTGCCGACCGTTCGTCTGACTATACATCGAGTTCTTCCACTGGCGAGTTCATCTATTGCTGCGATACCAGTCGAGCAATGCCCGGAAGTCCTACATTTCTTATCCGCTTCTCGCCCCGTCTCCAAACTTCTCGTGGTAATAATTTGCAAAAAAGAAAACTAAGAAAAAAAAAAAGGAAGTAAGGATGAAGGGGAGGATGAGACAAAACAGAAGAAAAAGGGGCAGTAGAAGCGTCCCGCGAAAGTTGGGCTATTCGGTATTCCATTAAGCCGTACGGGGAGAGCGACACGACGCCGCGGCATGGACCGAAACTTTGTACTTTTTTTCCCTCCACCAAGAGTTGCGCTACATCGCTTCGTCCTTTTTCTTCTGCTTCGTCGGGCTTTTTACTATCGTTAATTTAACCAGCAGGAGACGAGAGCGAATTTATAGTATTTTGCCGAAAGAGCAAGATTTCGTAATTTCGGGTGTTTGTATTAATTTAAAAACCAAATTATACAGGAAATTCATTGAGAGTTTTCAATTGCTACATGTCTCGTTTTTTTATCGTCAAATATCATCCTCATTGGACCCAATTTAAGATTGCTGTGAGCTTAACCACGTGGCGAGAAAAAAAAGGCGGTGAAATGAATGCGAACCAAAGATTACACGGGCCGCTGCCTAATCGAATCATCGGCAGTCAAAAGTGCTCTTCTCCCGACACGGTCTGGTATGGTCATCATTAGGAAAGCGATGGAGGTTTCCCAGACCTCTGCTACTGCAGTGGTCTGAGTTACGGGGCAATTATGCCACGCGGGTAATACCCATACGTCAGGACTTAACGGGGACCAGAATCCCTCCAGATGCTTCGAGTCGTCTTTTCTGCTTTCCTTCTTTTTCTTTTTTTTTTTCTTCCTTTTTTACTTTAACTTCACGTAAGCTTTTCTGCTTTCTCTCCAGCGTTCGGTATTCCTATCTCGTTTTCCGCATCTTTCTTTTCTGCGCTCGAACAGCTTCGTTCTGGAACGCCTTCATCACTCCGGACTTACTTACGCTTTGCCCAGGTATACAGCGCCAGACATTTCGTAACTGGTCGGCCGTTAAAAGAGAAGTGAAATGGTGCGTGACGATTGTATCCTAATGAATAAATCATCCAGTTTTCTATCGACTCAACAGGTCAAAGGATGTGATCGTCCGGCGACGTTCACACCGATGACGACGTTTCTTTCATTGAAAGGACATCCGCTGTATCTTGTGGAACCTCCTCCTTTGGGAGTTTCAACTGTCTATTTTTCTTTACCCGCGTTTGATCAATACAGTTGTTATCGTCGCAAGCTTATCGCTGGCAATCGAAGTAATTCATTCTTTGTTTGTATAGTCTTTGCATTCCCTATCGCATCCCTATCGATTCTCGATGTATTGTATTGGATGTCTTCTGCGCATCTGTGAGACACTGAAAATTATTGAGATGGGAGAACTTATAGTTAGTTAGGTAGCTGCTTTTGAAAAAAAAAAAAAAAGCGTAACTTTTGCGGTATGAGTTGTTTAAAGTCCACCGCGTGCCCGGGACACATACATATCGATTGTTTATTGTCTTTGGTATACAGATAGCAAGAGCTTTGGCCCTATATTCTCACAAGGCGCGAGGCTTCGCTCCGCTAAGTTTCAATGAATTCGCGTATCTCGCGTAGTCGCGTCTTTCTCTAACTTCTATACTGAATAACGTTCTTTCCCTTTCCCGATCGACCTCAAGCGTCGTTAAAAACGAACAATCGAGCGAAACGGTGGGAGGGAATACTCCGGAGCACAACGTCCATTCTACAAATCGAACAAAAAAGGAAATGGCGTACGAATCCGGAAGGGACAGAGAGAACCAACCAAGAAAGACCGTGACAGAGATACGGTAGAACGTAGAAAAAAAAAAAAGAAACTTCTTCCGGCAGTACGATCCATGGTTTTCCTTGATAAGAAACTTTCCTCGCGTTCATTATTCGCTTATCGTCGGTCTTGTCCGACTTCCGATCGAGTTTCTCGGATCGTGAAACCCGATGCCTTTCTCGCTTCTTTGATTTCAGATGGCAAAACCAATGCCCGTCTTTAATATTCGAAGACACAGATGACGAAAGTATCATCTATCGAATGCATGATAAAAAATAACAAAATTCATTTGATATCATGGTGATTTAAAATTTTTCCAAACTGATACGATCGCGTCAATTTTTTTACGATGTGTTATGCACCACAGTCGGTACGGTAGAAGTATCGATTTTCGCCATCTTTGGTCCATTTTTGGTCATCATGTTTTAAAGGCCAAAATTTTGAAAAAAAATCAATAAAAATGGCGTCTGATCGATAATTCTATACAGTTTAAACAGTTCTGCACTGACACACAGTCCGGGTACAGGACACAGGTATAGTTCTATAATTTCAAAGTATTAACATCGAAATGTGGGTAAACAATAATACGGCGCAGTTTGCAGTGAAAATGGCCACTACCAGTGCATAACCCTATTCTCAACGTTTCACGAAGTTGCAAAGCCTCTTTTATTTTTTTTACACACGCCCTCCAAGAATCCAAGAGTGAGCGTAGTACGCGATATACGTAACGTGGAGAAACGTATCTCGACGTTCTTTCGTGTCTCTCCGGCGTCTCTCGGTCACGCCTCGAGGGTACAAGAGAGCACCTCGATGGAAAGCTCACTGTTGGCTATCCGGTTTCCCGATCCTTGCAGCACTTCTTTCAACTCGACTCGAGACTGGTTCGAGTAGATCTTACGTACATTTGAGTGTCCCGTGTCCCGGTACCCGGGCGTCTCGAAGACCGTACCGCGGACGAGAGAGCGAGTAAGTTGTTATCGTTATCACGGCCAGATAAGTCGTTCGAAGTGCATTCGAGCCGACGTTATACCCGGTGAAAGTGGAGGTGCCAAGAGAAGCGGTTCCAAGTTAGCGACTGAAGCCGGCAGCGATTCATCACCCAACTCTACGCTCTGTTTAGATAAAGTGCAAACTCTTTCCTCCTTTTTATCCCCCACACCTTCCCCCTCCACAACCTCCCCGCCTCTCCTCTCTTTCCATCTCACACAGTTTTCCATCTCACGTGTTCGCCTCTTTCCCTAGTGCTCTTTTTATTTCTCCTCTCTGCCTTCCTTCCTCACTTTTACGCGCAGCATGCACACTCGACCTCCTTCGTTCCTTCCTGTCTCACTTACTATCCCCGGTCTTTCTTCCACCGCGCTTCAAGCACACGAGAAGTAGGTACCCTCTTTCTCAGCGTCATCAGGCCGCGACGTCTCACCACTCTTATCGCGCGTTTTGCATTTGACTTCTCTCCTCGTCTATTTCTCTCCCTCTCCCGCCCCCCATTTTACTCGGCTCGTTCCAGTTCTCGTTCTTTCTTTCCTAACAACACTCATTCGTTTTCCTCTATTCGTGATTCCCGATCGCGCAGCTTTCAACAAGGCGGATGAAGAAACTTTGAGGAAAAATAAAATCGCTAACTGCAGTCTCCATCCCTCTACAGGGAAAGACTTTTCGCTATCGCGAAAATCCGTTCGTATTGCTTCGTTCGACAAGCTCCTTGGACCTCGAAAGCGTCATCCTTGATAATTATTTTCTCGCGTATTTTACTGTCAGGAAGTAATTGGTACTTGTTGCTGTCCTGAACCCGTTCGAGGACCCGGGAACATCGAAGTAAATGCTAAGGGCGATTAATCCCGGAATAGCTTAAGTCGAATTTAATGGATCGGCTTGTCGTCTTCTGCGTTAAACGTTTTTACGTGTCCTTATCTTTATTATGAAAGTTGATTCAAAGAAAAAAAAAATGCGAAATCGATATCCTAATACATCGCACGCACATGGAAAATAGTATATGCAAAGAATATATTAAAAATATATTAAAGTTACGTAAATTTCGACTGTTTTATTTATTTAATATATTAATCATATAATCTGTTATATCTTTGCAGAAATATATTCGAAAATATATATCTATATTTTTCGTGGAAAATAAATTGGATATTTCATAGATTTATTTTGCGATATACTTTTTTCCATGTATGCAACAATAATAATAATAATAATAATCAAGTCTAATTGAATATTTTATTAATAATAATAATAATAATAATTCATCAAATATTCTTTCTATTAATTATCAGTTCTCTCAATTCATAACTTTTTTCAGTGTGCGGTTTATAAAAGTCACTTTATCCATTTTTACTTTACTTTTCGATATTTCACCACTCATTTGTTCGCGTCATGGTGAACGTTGCAGTGATCGCTAGCATTTCTTGAGATAGTCGTATAACATTTTTTTTTTTTTTTTTTTTTTTTTTTTTTTTTTTTTTTTTTCCTCTGTGAAACTCGTTCTCGTTCCAGTGTAATCCTGACGAATGTGAATTAGGCTTCTCAGTCTTTCGGATTCTTCGTCCTCTTTTCCCTCTGCCGCTCGCTCGTCGGCTTTAGCGTGCTGCCACGATGCTCCTTCAAGATTATGCAGATCTCTCTCCGCAGCTTCACTTACCCTCTCTGTCCCGCTTTGGCCCTCTCGCGACAAGCCTCGACGCTGCCATCGACCTGTCTTTGCATTTTCTTCGCTAAACTTTCGAGGGAAAACTAGTTTTCTCGTGATGCAAGAGAGCGTCTCTCAATCAGCAAAACTTTCTTGGCTCGCAATTTTCGACGGCAGCAGACACGATATAGCGGATCGTATTCATTCGACCATAGAACGCAAATTTCATATCGGATTATGCGAAAAATATGAATTATTATGCGCAGATCGTGGAATTCTTGAGACCGATATGCACCTTGACGAAAGAAAGAACAAAGTACGATTGATTATCATCTTCAATCAGTCCAGTAATTTGTTCGCCTAAATTACCATTCGTAATCGTATGATTTCCCGCTGATGAAAACGTCGAATAAACAGCACCAGTCGATGAATGAGTAAAGGGATTAAAAGTTAAAATAAAAATCGCCCTGTCGATCGCCAATTAATTAGTGATCCGTGTCGCGTGGATGCCATCGAAAGAAAAAGTACGACGAATTAAAATTGATTGAAGGAAAAAATTCAGCAAGTACCGAAGGCTTCGTTGGCAAGTCGCGCCTTCGCGAGATGACGTAAAAAAAAAAAGGGACGTAAAGGAGGAAACCGGCAGTCGCCGAAACGATTTTTAATCCGTAGGACAGATGTCAAGGCGTTGTCTGAGATTTCGCTAACTACGTATCAACATTCACACCGTTCGCTAGACTCGAGCGTTTAGCTTAACAAGCATTTCTCTATCGCTTTACTTTCCATTCTCGTTCCGGTTCACTCGTACGTTTGCTTTCGCGTCATCTATCTTGTCTTCTCTAAGCCATTGCGTACCCACTACGCTAGAATTACCAAATATTCAGGTCGAAAATTGCTGACGTGTGTTCGCGCGTTGATGGTACCGCTGATGCCGCAGGTTCTCGACGATCTGTGCACTGACTCGACAAGAAATTTCAGTCTAACCGGACCTACACTCACATGTCCGATCGATCTTTACTGTCGGCAAACAAATTTCATCTCGTATACTTTCGAAATACACAATATTGTTATCTCTTTTTATTAAACAAAACATCGCATTTTGTCCGAAAACTATTTTGTCAATTCGTTATTCCGTTTTTTTTTAATCTGTAATTTTAAAAATTATTTTGTATTTTTACAAATTAACCACACATTTCGGAGATTTTTTGCAAAATAAAAAATTTTTATTAGATTTTTTGACAACAAACACAAGAGACACGAACACAGTTTTCGTTGCATTGCAACAATACAAATGCAATTTTTTAAAATTGTATGATTTTCAATTTTTTTTTAATGTTCTTTGCGTTAACGTAGTTTGGTCGATACGTCCCGAATGTTAGGATATGGAACAGATGATGAATAATCGAACCGATCGCATCTCCTTTCTCCTCTTTGTTCTGCGTGTGCAAATCGTATGGAGTCGATAGCTGAACAGAGAGCGCGTCATGGCTCAGTAAACTATACCTAATAAACCTGACCACCGACTACACGGCTACCGAAGTCATTACCATAACGATTAGCATAATTAATACGAACAGACGTTAGTTGACCGTGTTATCGTCAATAATTACTGCGGACTTATCTCGCTTGGCATTCTGACATTATAGAGCTTATTAGATAGACACGGTATCAGTGAGGTCTCTACTAATTAGTCGACTAATTAATAAGATTGCCAAATCTTTCCAATTTCTAATGAAATCAATGAAACAAAAAAAAAAATTTACATTGTAACTTTGATCGGATGATGTTTGACGATAGGAAAAGATTTCACAGTAACTTTCAAATATCCACAGACAGTTTCGTTAATCAATTCAGAACAGACGGAAATTCAAAGTCCCAAACTGCGTCTCGATTCTGTGTGTCGAAGCCCTCTATACCACGAATCCAACCAAACGTCGCCGAGAAACACGACAAAGGACGTGGAGTGCACGCGGCAATAGCGCCGACAACTGTAATTCATTGACAGAGACACACGATTAATTCATCCAAATGGGAGAACAATTAGCATCGCGGTTGTGGATCGAGAAGGGGGAGTAGGTTGGGGGATCTATTGGAGAACTTGTAAAAGCCCATCGCTCACGTTGCGCCGTTCTCTGACATTGCCGCCAGCGAGGTCCCGAGATAGATTGACTCGCGAATTAATTAATTAGGAAATCACAATCGGATAATTCAGACGTTCAGAGAACTCCGGGGGAATGGGGGTGAGAAACGTACGTCGGAGTTGTGTGGCACATCGACAATCTCTCGACGTGCGGGACATGTACGTGCGACAACTCGCGTTATCGCCTACCAAATCAATTATTCGGAATATCGAATGAAAACAAAGCAGCGAAGCGAAAGGACGTTCAATTAACGTTTCAGATCTACCGGTTTTCCGTTGAATTTCTACCTTTTTTTTTTAACTAATCTTAGCGGTAGCGACATATCCGTATAGCTGAATATAACGCGACAGAGATACGTTAGCGAATTTGCGTAACCCACCCAAACATGGGAAGATTCTCGGGCCATTCAATGTTCGAGATCGCGAGCGAGAGATAGGATACACAAACGTGAAGTACCGGAGACCAAACCCGGAGGGTGTACTTGGCACTGTTACACAGTACGGGGGATGCGAACTGAAGTGGAGGAGACACCGTAGCTGCGGGAGCGATATCGTCGCGCGAGTGTACGTAGGCGCAACTGTGAAACGCTTGAGACCCGTACAGGGCGCGCGCACAGATTCTCGTTGCTCGAGCAGTAATTAGGCAAGCTAATCACCACCAGTCACGTTATCTTAATGGCTCCCCGTTATGCCATGACATCACAACTGCCCCCTGATTCTGTCTCTCCTCTGTACGTCGAGGGACGCGGGGGTTTAATTGCTCCGATAGGTTTGTGCTCTCCTGAGCGGTTGCGTACGGCCTTTCGCGGTTCGAAGGATTTCCGGAACGTGGAAAGGCCAGAGAAGGAAATGGTGGAAGCGGGTCTTTGGTTAACTAGACGGATAGTTCTGGGTAAAGATTCTTATGTGTACTGAACATGTGATGGATACGGCTACAGTGAAGCGCCGATATAGGGATTCCTAATTTCCTACGATTAGGTACCATTATAAACGATTGGGGCTTTGAGAAGGAAGACAAAAGAGCAACAGGCACATGCCGCATATGCATGATGCTATGATGCTAATTTCTCTATTCCTGACAGGGATCTGCATTCAACATGCATGTCATAGAACGTCATTAAGACAACAATCTCATCTAATGGAAGTGATTGCTGCTCTACTTGCTTCGGGGTGTTATCAACGTGTGAGAAGAAGCGAATGTGGTACCGGGTATACAGGTGGATCTGGTATTACCGCTATTGCGAAGCATGCCAAGGCTGATGAAGTTCCTACTGCTCATTTTACAGCCCATGCCACAGATTTGAAATTCTCTTTTTTTTTGTTCTTCGCGTGGGAAGTCTTATTTCGGGGAACTTTTTTTTTTTTTTTTTGAGGCTTTAATAAAAATGTCATCAGAATGTTCTAAAAGTCCAACTTTAACTTTAGCAACTTTAACAGTTCTCCGGACTGATTTGTAGCAATGTTTAAAAAAAAAATTGATCGTTTTTTTTTTTCGTGTTTTTGAAGTTATGCTATGTTTTGCATTCGTCGAGTTCGCAAACCTTATACTTTAAACGTGGGGTATAGTTTTTATATCCGAAAGGGCACTGGGGCGTCTTGAGCGTTTTTTTTTTTTTTTTTTCATTTTTTTTTTTTTTCGTCTGCTCTCCGGCCCAAGCGTCAGCGACTACCATCCGCAGTAGAGTCAGCGACAGAGAAGCTGGGCGCTTCGGTTTCTCGCGCTCGGTTCGACCCACCGGCCGGGCTATGCATCCAATTCCATTTCCCATTTCAACTTTTCTCATCTCTAACAGCCATGGAGCGCAGCCCCTTGCGGCACGAGCTTCCGAAGGGTGGAACACGGACGGACCAAGAGGTAGAAGTTAAATACCGTTACCGTAATGTTCAATCATTATTTCAGCCATTAAAATAACTCGAAGAGCGAGAAAGAGTAGAGCAGAAGCGGAAGTAAGCGAGAGAGGGAGAGAAAAGTATCAGACTCAGCAATTCGACTGCTTCTCCGTTCGCTCCGCTGCTCTCTGCTTTCTCTCTACTGTAGGAGAAAAGTAAAGCTTGAGGGTGGTGCCGAGACTGTTCCGAGTCGGAGCGTTCGCTCATTTACTTTCTCTCTCTCGGCAAGTGAATCGAGTCGGAGACCGAATGTTTTTCTTGAATCCTCGAACGGCTTGTCAAACGTCACGAATTGATCCTCGATGGCCGATCATTAATCGTACGAAAAATGGAACTCTCTACTGCGCTGAATTACTTTCTCGTTATATGAAGTGTGTGAACAAAAAAAAAAAGGAAAAAATGTCGGACGTCTATCGCCGTATCAAACAGTTCACCGGTCAGCGCTGCAAAAACTTTCAAACTTGCGACTTAAATGAAAAAAAAAAAAAAGGATTTAACAAGAAAAATTCAACTTTTTGGCTTTAAAAAAAATATAAGCCGAATGCCGAATGTTCGAAACTCGCAAAACGAGATAGCGAGGTGAAAAAAAAAAAAAGTGAAATAATAATGGAAATAACACAACGAGCGAACGTAGCTGCCCACCCGATCGGGATTAGTCGCCGTGATGCGCCTCGTTTCTATTAATATTCATAAAACGAGCTTCCATGAGGCATTTTATATATTATCATGTACGCCGAGCGTGCAGTAGAGCGAGTGGCCCATGAACCCGTTCATTCGGCTTGCAACGGTACGCGGGGAGATATTATAAAAATTAAATTCTCGTCTCTAAATTTAGCAGATTTTTTTTTTTTTTTTTTTCGCACCGCGTCAAGCCGTCACGTTAGCGCGTTAAAAACCAAAGTATTATCGTGACGTAGAACTCGTATATATCTTAATCCTCCGATTTTTTTTTAATGTATCAAACTTTAATGAAAGCTGCGAGTGGAATCCACCAAAAGTTTATAAAAAATGAATTAATCATGTGATCTGAATAATTCGATGAATATTCTTCCGTTTTTCGTTTCATTTTTTTTTCTACTTACGTATCTTCGGTATTTTTAACGAAAATACGTCACTCAGAGACTGTCGTATTTGCAAGAATATTGCGCGAAAAAAGAATTTCTTCTGGCAAATCATTATTTCGCTCTTTGCGACAAAGTTTAATTGACCTCCTGTCGCGAATGAAAGGTTGTCGGGGCTTTTATCGAACAGAAAGAAATTTAATGCTTATACCAGAGACGATTATCCGAGAACCCCGTGACGGAGTGATTTCTTTTCATTATATTAAGAGACGTGCTGAGGTTTCTGAGAAAAAAAAAAAATGGCGTCCAATATTCGAATGTCAAAGTATTTTAAATATAGTTATTGTATTGAATTTTTTTGCAATATAAATTATTAAATCATATCCCCGATATATGGCTGAGTAACGGCCGGAAATGCTTTAGAATAGTACTATCGCGTCAATTTCAAACAAAAATATATTCATATGTAGATCTCTTGATTATCGATAAATTTGTCGCTACAATATAGAAAAATGTATATAGCGTCTTACAGCGCGTTATTGACGCGACTGATGAGGATTATAAACAATATTATTCACCATCGCAAAATTTCTTGCATTAATTATTTTTGTCGTGAAGGCGACAATTAACTTTTTGCTAAAACTTTCCCTGTTATACGCCCGGACTTCGCCCGTTTCCCTCTCCACACGGTTATTGGTTTTCGCGTTTGTCTAATATTAGTAATATCGTCCTTCCGAAGGCGGAATCTTTATAATTAAATGGTGAATGTTCTTCAAATTTTTTCAGAGTCTTCGTTTAATCCCTCACTATTCTACTTCCGTTTTTTATTCACGTCTTATACGCACTTTGAACGCTACAATTTAAAACGTAACATTGATACATAGTTCGTCCATAGCTCACGTGTAAATCACGTCAACTTTGCGCGTTAATATTACGGCTTCGGGACGGTAAAACGAATGTAAATTTCACAGAAATTCGAATAGTATATTATATAATAAGCACCCGAAGTTTAAACTCATTCCGAAAAAATCAATCCTGTGGAAGTACTACTTGAAGATCCGTCGACACATAATTCATATTAAATTAACGCATTTACGATAATGAAAATAAATCTCTCCGTCTATAAAAATAAAGATTCGGTATGGCGGGGTCATTGATTGTCATCAACATCGGATTTTAAATAAGAATACCATTATCCTCTCTCAATAAACAAAACCCGAACGCGACATTAGTTGCCGCGTTTTCGTAACAAACATTAAAACTTTTGCAACAAAATTCGTCACCGTTATCTGTAAGTTATAATGTTTCCCGTGGGTTTTGCTCAGCGGCGGGTGAATATATCAAAGACTAATGATCCTTGAAGGTAATATATATGGATACTATGTATAATTAATACGGTCAGCCGGAAGATCGCGACCGGGTCTTCGTGCTCTTCGGGTGGCATATCGCAGCCACACAAATACACGCACACCGAGCTTTTGCCAAGCTGACGAGCTTCTCATTGCTTTTCACTCACAATCTCATTTTCATCTTCGTCTATCACCTTCGCAAAACCGGCGAAACTTAATGAATAGAACTTTCTGCAAAGTCTGCAGACCCCAGAAGGGGGGAATAACGAAGAGGGAAAGTTTGAAATATAGTTCAATAGCGAGAATTAATCATTCATCGTTACCCAATGTTGAACGAGACTCGGGTTGAGTGTCAGAGGTCTCGGAAGCCTGTTTGCCCAGAGCTACGAGTAAACGAGTTAAATCAGCGAATATTAATTCGTTAATATCACGAAAAAAAACGTTAAAGAGACAATTATCCCATTACAAAAGAGATAACAATGAAGGATATTGCAAAATGCATCGTCTTAATTGTATCGTCTTCGCTGAAAGTGATTTTTGTCGCGAATTTTTCTTCAAACTTCGACGAATGCAAATAGCGTATAAGTTTTCAAATCATCGATGTCGAAGAAACTTAAACTACGTATATTATGGAAGACGATGGAACGGAGAGAGAGTCTCTCCGTCCGAGTGGTGGTGTTCTCGCGACCGCTATCGTCGTCGTCAGACTCGATGTTGGAATGAAAACAATTTCAGGAATTCACTTAGTCAGGGATTTTACTTGGAATATCTACCGAATACCGAGGAATTCGTTAATCTCAACTCGATTTTCGCAAATCTATACCTATATCCGTAACATGCGAAAGCCATCTTCGATTCCGTAAGAAAAATCGTATCCAATGCAAAAAATTGTTGGTTGATTCTTATTGGTCAATAATTTTCGAATTGTTTGTCCCAAAAAAAAAATGGAGTCAAATTTTGTTCATCTGAAGGAGTATCGTTACTGTGTTTCACTGCTGTGATTAGTTTTCCAACGAAAAAGAAAAATAAACGAAAAAAAAAAAAACAATCTTAATATCGCTCACGAGGTTCGAGAGACCGGTGGGTCACGGGGTACAAGTAAATGCAATTAAGTTTCTCCGGCAAACTATCGAGAGAAAAGCGGGCCAAACGTAACTTGCCGGTACGTCTTATAGGAGTAGTAGAGGTAGAGATCGCAGCGCTAGCAGCAGTAGGGAACAGAGGAACGAGGAGGGCGAAGAAGGAAATGCAGTTTGGTTGTGAATCTGCTTCTGACACACACCACTAATACTTCCTCTTCTCCGCAAGTTCGCTCGTAAGGAACGATCGTTAAGACCCCCTCTTGTTGGAATAGTAGTGGCCGCTTCTACTTTAGAACGGACACAGCTTCTCTTGCCATTATAGTAGGAACCCGAAGATTTCGTACCAATGTCGTTTGTACGATACCCCACATTGGTGGCATTAGGCGCCGTCTTGTAACTCAAAGATCCACCGAATTTCACGGCTTAACGGTATTGCAATCTCCGTTCTTCTGATTCACAGTAATCTCACAACATTCCGCGACAAAATCGTTTAACATCCCTTAAGGCGATGCGAAACGCCCGATCGGTAAAAAACACTCGTAATTAATCCTAACGAATCTTCCTAACGCGGGAATGAAGGAACACGTGAATTGCCATGAGATACGGAATTGATAATCGGGTGCGATGACAAACTTTCTTTTTTTTTCTTTTGGAAAGCGGGAGGTTGCGATACCTCGCGTATAGAAAGTTAGAATACACAAGAAATATACCTGACATCTTCCGAGAGCAAGAAGACGATTCGTTAGTCATGATTCGTGATACCGCAGCGTTTTCATCATTGACTTTGTTTCGTAATAAAATTAAAAAAAAATAAATTTCGATCGACAGTGGATCGTGTCTTATTATAGCCTACAGCATTACCCGATATAATTATAGAATGGATAATAAAAAATTAAAAAATAACAATGGATTATTAAAAAATACCTCGAGGCTTCAATTAAGCTTTCTATCTTTCAGCGTAAACTTTGTTTTTTTTTTCGTATCAACGTCGGTATCTCGTACAATGCGATTTCAGCACGTATCACCGAAGTCCGCGTATTACTCATTTCGACGTATTCGTTAATTAATATCAGAATATTATATTAAATTTTGCATAATACAGGGTAAAAGTAGTGAATATGAACGGTCCGATTTAACGTGGAAAAGCTATGCTGAAGCGATGGTTCCGTGTTCAACGCTCTTAACCCCTATTGCAATTTATGTACGATATAATTTATGTCGTTACCGAAAATCTAATTACGAGCTGTTGAAATAAACAACGATTGAAAAAGCTGTTTATCGTCGTTATCGAAACTCTCGCGTTCGTGTTGTACACATATGTCGAATGTACCAAAACTAACCGCGCGATGAAGAGAGCGGAATGACAGGGGGTGGGAGGCGGCTGACTTAATTTCTTCGGAAATCCGCGTCCCGAGGCGATTGAACTCGCTATCGAATATGGCAAGTGCACGCCGCCGGGGCGGTTCTACCGTATTATATGCAAAGGCACGCAAAGAGACTCGTTCAATGGAAAAACATTCGCTCGGGTCACTATCAAATATTCCGCATTTTCGATGCGTTTGCATGAATTAAACGCGAACGTTCATGCGTAGAAATTTCTCGGATTCGCTCGCTTAAGCTCTTTTCATCGTTGAATGCTTCAACCGTTGTTATAATAAAAGCACAACACCGCTCCTCTGAATGAAGACAATACGAGAACAATATTTTTCTTGTTTGCACGAAAGCCGTCGCGGCGAGAGAATATTTTTCAGATTTTTCCATTCTTTTACTGTGCAGAGATATATATCTATCTGGTGGGGACACAAATTGCGCACGCGGCGACGCTGTCGTTGGGTCAAACCCCTTTTGTTCTTTGGATTGCGGCCAAATACCTAAAGCTCGGACAGGCATTATTTTGCAGGGGACATGCAAAACTGAACGGAGGCTTCTCGATACGAGACACCTACACTAAACCGATTTTCAACGAAAATGAATATTATGATAACGGTAATAACCCTTTTTTTAAGGTGTTGATAATTTCACTAATATTGATTATACATTATTAATTGTGTTTATTTCGACTCCATATTTTGTTTGCGAAAAAAAAAAAAAAAAAAAAATTCTCGTCAATCTACAAAAAATTAGCATTAAATAAAATTTCGACGACTTTCGAAATTTTTTTTTTGTACTCTGATTAATTATTATACGAGGCGAAACCTTGAAGTTATTTGTGCAAAAATTCATTTATACCAAAAAGAAAAAAATGGTGGGATATAACCAATGCCCGGTTTGAATTTACGCCAAAACTGCTGTCGGATTCGTGTTATAAGCGCGAAAAACGACATTGAATTATGTACTTCAGTACACTTTTTGGAACACTTCCATTTTTTAACAAAAAAATCCCAAGGGCATCCGCGTTATCACACTTTTTTCACGGTTTTCATCGCTTTATAACAAGAAAAAAAAAAAGATTTTTGAAACTTCGCCAATAAGCGTATCCCGTGCATTTTTCCCCATAGAATATAATAGATCCCTCAGTTCGTCGATTTTTTCAATGATCAGCAAAGGTATCAGCCATTTAAAAATACCTAAAATATGGTAACTTTTCTAAAAATGGCTCCGAAAAACGCATTTTTGTCACTTGTCGTGTTGCGATTAAATCAAATCTATTTTTTCATGCTGTACGCGAATATGCTACTCATTTTTATACCGAAAAAGAAAAATAAAAAAAATGTCGCTTTGAAGATTACATTTTTAAAAACCTTCCGGGAGTGCGCCGATGTTGCTGTTAATACTATACGAAAGAAAATTACAAACTAAGAAAAAACAAAAGGAAAACTTGTAAAAAGCGCAACTTTCCACGGCTCATGAAGGAATTAACGAAGTAACAATTTTCTCGCTTCACAGTGTGAGCTGAACGATAACCCTGAGTTTGAAAGAATCTCGAGTAGCGAAAGAGCGAAAGATCCCGGACATAACAATCTCAAGGGATAATGGACTTTTCACGAGAGTCGCGCCACCATGAACGCTCTCGTCCGTTGCGGTGGCCTCGAGCCAAAGTTTTTCTTACAACCCCCGAGTCGGGGATGGATGTTGCTTCGGTTTTTTTTTTTTTTTTTGGATCTCCGGTATACCGTATACCGCATGCAGGATTTTCGAGGTTGTAGTATACGCGTAACAATATTTCGTTCGTGCATAAACCCTTCTTTCTCACTTCCGTCCATTCCTCGAAGTGGCTTGTGTGTTGCGAGCTACGCTCGAGTTCACTGACGGAAAGAATAAGGATTTCATACAACGCGAGGGATAAGCAGGAATAGTGGAAGAAAAAGAACGAATGGATCTTTCGGTGGAGAATATAATGCTTCGTTGTCCAACGTCAGGCGTGATGGCTTTACGGGTTTCCTAAACATGAAATTTTCTCCGCTCCGTCCTCGTTTTTCTCTCTTTTCCGGGTTCTTTTTTGCTTTTTTGCTTTTTTTTTTGTTCCTTCATCCCTTCTTCTTCGCTTCCTCTCCTTTATTTTCTTTATCTCTCCAGTTTTCCGCTTTGACCACCTCTAATGTACTATACACGCGGACGCACTTTTCCCGGAAGCACGTAAACTCCGAGCTTTAACTATCTCGTACCTACCAACCCCCTCCGCCACCCCTCCGGCATATACACTTCTCTCGGTGAATTCGAGAGGAACTTTTCCCACCGAGGTTGGCCCCCGTATTTTCGACTTAGCGCCACCGTCTCAAACTTTATTCTCCGACAGCAACAAGAGCAGAAACAGGTAGCGCAACCCCCCTTCCCGTCTCTTGCTCTGTGCTCTCCGCTTCCTTTTGATACCGGGCGAACCTCTTTGCTACCGTGCAAAGTGTACTTACTTCGCGAGAGGAAAACAAAACGAAAGTTCTCTCGTCTCACACCCTTTCTTTCTCCCACCTCTCTTTCTTTATCGTTTTTGTCTCTTTGTAATTTTGCGTACCGCTCATTCTCTCTCGTTCACCCCGTTGGAAACTCGGCGCGAAAACTTGAGGAAGATAAAGCGTTGAATTAAGCGAGTAAGACGCCCCGTTATTCAACAAATTCGTATACCCGAGCGCTCTTTCTGGAAGAACCTTTTATCCCATTCAAACATTGAATTCACAAAGAATCTAAAATCTTTTTTCATATTGTGTCGCAGCCGTCAAGTCGAAATTGTAGAAAAAATTGCTTCCAAAATCGTTAGTGATTTGACTTCGAAGTTACATTATCGCTTTTTCTGGAATTTCTTGGAATTTATGGATTTTTTTTTTTTTTTCTATAGCTTAATACTCTGTCGCTTTTTATCGGCACAATAACGACGTTGATGAGAAAGTTAAAAAAAAAAAAACAAAAGCGCGAAACTCGGGTCGAACGAAAAATTCTTTCTGGATATGGAGGGTGCAACACGTGCGCGCGAAATGCACGAAAAAGTTTTCCAACACGTAGCATACCATTTTGCTAGAGAACTCATAAGCTCCGTTCCACGTGCACTTAAGTACAGTGGGCGTCTAGAGAGAGCTAAGCTTTCTCTGGAAAGCGTTACGCTACGGTACCCGGCAGCGGGAAGGGACACATAAATTCTTCTATCTCTATGCTCATTACAATTTTATCTACGCCCCGTTTGATTTATTTCGAAAGTTCAGCAACTTCGGGTCTTCGAGTCTCGTCGTCGTCTTCGTCTTCTTCTTATTTTACTTCTTCTTTTTCTTCGTCTTCTTCGTGTTCGTTCGCGAACCATGGAAGATTGCATTAACTGCGGAGGGGTTACGGTGGTTGGTTTGGTGCGCCTCTGGGCGAAAAGAGAAATGTAGAATGCCGAGTTGCCGCTGTTATTGTGCGATGCAGATAGGTAGAAGAAACAGCACGAGCTGAAACGGTAACCCATCCACGTGCCACAATGACGCCTCGGCGATTCTTGCAAAACGCGTATCGGTGCGTGAATTTCACCGAAGTTTGTCGGTCTACACGAACCTCAGGCGAACCTCTAACAGTTCGCTCACTCACGGAGAAAATAATATTTATTCGATTTCGCGGAAGTCTGGATCGTGCTACAAGGAGGAGAGAGAGAGAGAGCGAGAGAGGTGAGGTATAGCAATATGATTCCGTGCCTATAAAGTTTTCCAGTTAAAACTGTTTCGATTCCGAAACCGACAAGAGAACAGAACTTTCGGGCATATGGTAGAAATAGCATCACGTCTACTTATACCGTTTCGCGTTCGCTATCCGACTCGGTGAGTCGAGGAGCAAACGATAATGATCGCTAGATATTTGAAATTTAACATTCTCTACCGTGTAATTCACGGTTAACCATAAAAATTTAATAAAGAGCCCTGAAACTTGTACGATTCTATCGCATAGTTAACTCAACACCTCACCGGTGAATTGGATTTTTTTATGAACCTTTTTCATGCAAAGGAATAAATAAAATTGTTGCTAAAACGGCCCAAATGTTATTCTGCGAAAAACTTAAAAATAATTTTGCCGATTACGAAAAAAATCTTCGACGCGGCCGAGAGACGCGAATCAAATCATACAACATACGTTTCTCCGACTGCATCGGAGATTTTTTCCTTATCTGTGAAATTATTTTTATATTTTTGCCAATTAAGGACTTTTAACCACTAACCGAAAAATAAAAACTCCAATTGTTTCCTTTGAAGAATTAACTTGCGATACATCGTATCTAATATAACTGATATAGTGCACTTATGCTGGAGTTTCGAATGGATTCGATCAGTGAGCAGCAAAGGAAGGGGTTACAAGGGTTTCGTAACGGAGGGATATTCGGGGCTCACGTCGGCAGCGGAGTATAACCCTATTAACGAAATCCTCTAATTCCCAGCGCTCTACCATGGGGCAGAAAGGGTAGGGGGGGGGGGGGGGGGAGAGGCTGAAGAGGATCTGCTGGTGATCGTCGACCGAACCTGACCGGTTCTCGTTCCCTCGAAATCCAGAGGAAGCCGCCGATCGGTAAAATAGTGGCGTAGTTCGCCTAACATAGCATACAGAAGAAGAAATATCCCTCAGCTGCGCACGCATAGGTGGAGTTACATCAACAAGGTTTACCAAGTGAACGATACAGCGAACCGGACAAGACAAACCGGATCACTCAAATAAGAGTTAATCTCAGCTTAATCGTCCGTTTAATGAGAACTGTTGTCCCAAATCAACTGTCCGTATGATACGATGGGCAGAGAAAATCCTTTTCCTCTCCATAGATTCTGATGAGTTTCGAGAATTTCGTTCAAATGAAAATAGATCGTTGATTATCTTAATATGTCTCTGCTAAAAATGCAGATGATTTGTTTATAATTGTTTACAAATTCTTTTTTTTTTTTTTTTATTTGGAAGGTGTGGGAAACTATATTTTGCTGTGAAAGTCGTCATAATATAAATCTTCGGACAAAGTTAAAAAAAAAAAACAGCGAAAGTCTACTCCACTAAAATATCCTGATGTCCATTTATCCGGCTTTTTTTTGATACCGCAATAAACCTGTCATATCGGACACAGCAGTAAATCCGAGCACTCGAATCTCGATAAACATTCAGTAAATATCAATAAATCGTTCGGGAGCAGCGAGTACACCATCCATTGCCTTTAGGAAGTGATGCTGAGACATCAACGACCGGTAACGGTGAGCGACGCAGCTGACTGTTTATCACCGCACTAGCGAGGTCCAGTCGCTGTAGGTTGGCGAACGCGGTGTCCCTAAGGTTAGCTATCTGAAGGCAAACGAGTAAGAGGTAGTCTTCCGCGCCGTAAAAACCCGCACGACCAGCAGCAAAAGCAGCATCTCTCCTCTCGCATCGTTGATGCCACCGTCGGCTGGCGGTCCATCGACATTTCCTACCGTACGAAGATCGTCACACCGTGAGACGCGAGCGTTTATGCCCCATTTCGCGGCTTCCTCCGCGTCGTATACCTTCGACCTCTCTGCATACGGGGGGTTGGAACGGCCAGAACGGCCCCAGGGAATAATCGAGGCTGCGAACTAACACTACAATCTATCCGCAGTGTATGTGAGAGCGTAACGTAAAAACGTGCGCGTGGATAGATAGTGGCGCGCATAATAGGTAAACTGACTCTTTTTCATGTATGCGTTCGGTGAAATTCAGAATCTTTGCCGTTTTGGTTCACCCCCCCCCCCCTTCCCCTAACCTCCAACCCCCTGACTCCGACCCGATTTTCCTCGCACAGCATAGCAGAGTACCCGCTTATCGTTTCCTCCACTGTGCACACAGAGCTCGCACGCGGGATCAAATGTATCGAAATGATTTATGCACCTGGCTCGACGCCGTTCTCGCGTCCGACTCCCGCACGCATGACCACGCGCGTTACCCGTTTCCTCTATAGTTCACGAGGGACACGCGGGTGGCCATAGACAATCTATAACTATACCCCGAAACGTGAAATCGCCCATTTCGTATATATACACACACACACGGCGCACACATACACACTTTATATCCGAACTGCTCTTGAAAACCCATTGTCGATCCCTTCGACAACGACGAACAAAATTATGACGGTAACACGCGAAACGATGCGCACGGCACTGGATATAACCAACTTCGAACGACCGTTTCGATGATTTGTCGGCTCGACGAACAACGCTTTCGAATTTTTTTTTCTTTCTACTCGATCACTCCCCATAAAGCTAACTTTGTTTTCGGGAAATATATATATATATTTTTCTTTCGAAGTTCACATTTTTGGTGCTTAAAAACTAATAAATAATCGGAATAATATTTAATCTTAGTTATTGATGTGAAAAATGTATGATTTTTGAAATTTTTCGAAAACATCGCGGAAATTTCGAATATTTATTTATTTATTTAATTATTTATAGTCAGCGATATTTTTTTTTTTTGCTAACGAAAACCACTGTAAGGTAAAAGTGTGTCATTATTGTTCATTTTAATTTTTTCGCAAAATATTAAAATTATTTTAGTGCATTAAATTCAGCAATGTCATAAACAAGTTTTCTATGTGATTTAACTAGAATGCAATTCCGCGCCGAACTTATAACTATTTGTGATTGGTTATCATTTCAACGTCGCGACAACATTTCCAATATAAATTCTGTGAATGATAATTGTAATGATAGCGGCATTCGATACGATTCGATTCTGATCACAAATCACACAGAGAAGCTTCGGATAACTCTGTTGGTTCGGCTAGATATCGCGACTATCGCGTGTACGGCGAATGGAATTGGTTGAACGACCATTGAGATAAGGAAGATGAACCGCGTTGACCATCGCGCTTGACCCCCGGGATCCTTTTCCAGAGTCCGTTGTACGAATTTACCCATTTGGTTGGAGAATCTCAGAGAGCCGAATAGCGACAGTGAAATGAGAGGAGAAAGGGAGAACGGAGAAACGGGATGGACGAAGAAAGCTCTTGTAGAACTCGCGAAAAGCCTTTGCGGTCTGCGGTACTAACCCTTCCTATAAAATTAGGTTCTTTCGCTTTTCTGGTCCGTTTTCCATCCACCTATCTTTGCCATTCTACCTTTTCTTACGTCCCTATCGTATCCTTCCCCACTTTCATCGGATTCGTTCTTTTGATCCGGTGGCGAGACGCGCCACATTATCGCACGGATCAATCTCCCCGCTGCCCCTCCTACTTTTTCGCGAACATCCTTCGACGCTTCGATCCTGTGGAGCTCTTGGCGAGGATTCCGCAGGATGAATAGAAGGGAGCGAGCTACAGCTTGAGCCTCATCCGTCGAAAGGAGACTGAATGATCGGGAAAGAGAGTGGAAAAAAAAAAAAAAAAACGAGTGAAAAAGTCTCGTGATATCTTTAGTTCGGGTCGTGCGACAAATTCATGCCATCTCAGTGAGAGATTTGACACCACCGAGGGTGATATTTCTATATATATCGAGCAATAGCCAACTCCGATTGAAATGTATCTATGCCCGTCATTGTCGAGAGTGGAATAACGTATCCTTCTGTCGTCGTGAAACTTCACAAAAACAGAAACATCTTATATGTTTTTTTGAAAGTTGTTTGTCTGTCTGACTGTCTGCCGGCCTGTCTGCCTGTCGGTCTGTCTGTTTGTCTGTCTCACCTCGATATCCCGCCCACATGACAACCCCATCGCCACAGGACCCCGTATTCCCGATTAGCAGGATCCCCGATGATCAATATCGGAGCTTCTCGACCACTGTATCCGTTTTAAAGGACTTCTGTAAATGTAGAGGTAAATACTCTTGCAACCCTCGTAAGAAATAGGCACTGTTGACCCAAAGGCGCGATGTCCCCGAACAACGAAAATCTGCTGGTAATGATATATATTCAACGAGATTTCTTCGTTGTTATCACCATTTTATAAAATAACTATAGCGATAAGATCGTTAGTCTACAGAAAGAGTTATGATCAGTTGAGTGATTAACGACCACCCATCGCACTATAATTTTCTTTCACTATTATACGTATTATATATCATAAAAAAGGCTTCTAATTGCGCCACTGATTTACTTCATGGGCAGTAAAGTTTCAAGCAAAGATGCAAATGTGCCATTTTGTCAAACGGAAGTATTCCGGATAAGTTACAAGGTATTTTTTAAATTCTTTGCCCATTACTTTCCGTATCTCTCTTGCCGGTGGAATCGTATCGTCACGCAAACCCGTAAAACGAAGTTTCTCGACTTCACATGAGCTATTCGCAAAGAATATGACGTTATGCCTCAATCGTGTATCTGTAATTCCATTCCAGTACTCTTCTAGAGATCTAAATACGGAGTTGTTTGTCGTGTTGCCAATGTTGGCGCTGCCGATATGACAAATCATCGGCTTCACGGTGCCCACTCTTTATTCTATAGTTAACCCAAGTGTCGCGTAAAATTGTTGCGTGTGCCACGAACTTGCGTTCACGCAAGATTATTCACAGTCGGCACGCTAATAACGAGTACGCCGTTCAGTTCCTCCGTTTTTCCTCAGGAAATTGTTACGTATACAAATTTTATTCAGCTTAAACGCGTGAACAATTGTCGACGCCTTGTTTCTGCAAGATTTAGTTTGACTGGTTGGAGAAAATAAAAAATTCCAACGAGTGTATCGCGAGGCACACACGCACCTCGCGTACCGTTTGATAATAATGGCCTTGCAGGCCTCGTAGAACGTGTATGTTGTGTATCTATCATCACAATTCGCACTACCCGGTAACTATGCAGCAACGGGACCTCATTCAGTTTCCAAGGCTCGCAGTATAGCGCCAGGAAGCTTGGCACACTTTTGTAAATTACTTGGCCCGAGGCTCTCGCAGGTTTTATGCCAGGATCGATAGACCCGCCTGGTAACTTGTACGTCTGACCATAATAGTATCGCACTACTTACTCTCTCTTCTCTCGAATCCCTTCCCTCCCCAACGAAAAAAAAAACGGATTTGCTTCAGGCTGCTATATATTTGTTAGCATGATGAAAGCTAACACGCCGTTCGTTGCCATTTGCAAATTATATGCGGCCTCGGAAAATCCGTTTTTTACTTGCGACGGCACGAATTTCAAGTTGGAAAAATGGAAATAATAATATTTGGATTGGTATTAATGTGTGTCCATGAAAGGTTCTTCACCGATAACTTATCCACGTGACCGTAATAATATTGTACTCGAGACAGAAAAATATGAGGAATAATCTTTTTTGCACACCATTTATATTTGTCCTGATAAAAAAAATGTATATATCAAAAAGATTAGAATATATAAAATTAAAAAATAACAAAAATATTGATATTAATTATGTTCATATTTTCTAAAATATTCTACGGATAGAATAAATGAAAAATCAAATTTTCGAAAAAGTTAAAAATTAAAAAAATTAAAAAAAATTTCAAACCCTCAATTAAGGTCGGGTCGTCGTTGAAGCAAAGGGAAACGCGGAGATAGTTTCTGAGTTATTTACAGTCGGATGGTAATAAATCTGCGAATGATCCCTGCTACCTTTACTTTACCGCTCGCGCACCGTTCGTTTCAAGTATAATCACACTAAGCCCACGGGACTTCGGTTACACACTTAATCCTCTACGTAAATACCGTAGAACGTTTCTCACAGTTTCTCTCGTTGGATCGACGCATTACTCGCGCATATTGTCGGTGCGATATGGAACACGTGTATATCCATAAATCTCGCGGTCTCTACGGAGAGTAAAATGGAGAGGGGCGGGGAGAGGGAGGGTTAGTCGGGCACAGGTACACGCTAAAGGCGATAGCAAAATGGAACGAGAAGTAGGCGCCGGCCAAACCCCGAAATGCCCCTTTCCTCATTCCACTGCAATCTTTCCGATAAATTCGGATATAGCGAATGCACGTACACTTTGCAATACAATTACTCTATTCAAGCAAATTTTGAGCGTTATAACATCCCGCGTTGTGGCGGGCATACACGCACTCACATTCGCACACATTCCGTTGAACCACGAATTACTCTGGAGTTCCCAAGAGCGTTCGGCAATAGTATCATTCGGCCCGCGAATAGTCCAACGTGCGATCTCCGCTCGCAGTAAAGTTATTTTAGTATGACGATTTCACAATTATAATCCGAAATTCCGGAATAATTCGTTCGCTTCGCCCACCAAAATTCCTACGACCTCCGACGGTTATCCCCGGCTAATCGTCTGAACCCTCATTCTCGTCGGTCCTATCTCCCGCCTCGTCTTCTTCGTCCTTCTCCTCTTTAACTCATATCAGCGATTCTCCAAATTGTTATATACCGAAGCGCGAGCCCGCGTTTTCCGGGTTTTCTCCACAAGTCCTATAAACGAGAACACGCTTTCGACCTCTTCTCTCCCCTATCTCTCTAATCCAATTGTGGATTCAACGGATAGGAGAGGACCGAAAGATTATGCCGGGTCGCGATCACGACGGTGACAACGGCACAGATTAAATTTCCTAGTCTGGTAAGTGACGAAATATGAATTTTACTGGGTATATCGTGAATCCATACTTTAACGAGACTCGCAGTTAATCTCCCTTGCATCTTAAACCTCTTTTTTTTGTGGGGGAGGGGATTCAACGAAACTAAATAGTAGCAAATGCATCAGATTCTTTGCCCAAATTCAACTTTGATTTACACCTTTGCCACACTTAATGTATCAATAAGAAGATTTAGTTGGTGTACGTTAAATGAGGAACAACGTAATGTATTTTGCGAAGCTCTCCAGACTTGTATGTTTGGCTTAGCGGTAGAAGAAAGCAGATATAGATGTGCAGCGGATAAAGCGGATAGAGCGACGAGAGTCCCGAGTGAGAGAAATATGCAATGGTGTATTATTATACAACCTCGTGTCGGTGTTGCCTAATGGGGTTGGCAGGCTGAGTCGTTGGAAGGAAAGGGAAGCGCATGTACGTGCGCTTAGAAGGGGTTGCTGTTGCTGTTGTAACTGCGCTACTCTCGGCTACTGTACCGTGTTAGCGAGGGTTTTAATCCCTCCTGAGCCAGTCGGTAAGTCAGCCAGAGCTTCGCATAACTCTTCATTCGCAAGGTTAGTCCCCACTCTCGCACTCATCTCTCTCCCTATCCTTTTCCCCGGTATAACTGTAACTTACTTTGCCCAAATTTATCACGTGTGCGAATTGCATCCCTTAGTCACCGCTGCGCTCTCGCTATCTTACTCGTAGGTTCTGAGTGCTACTTTAAGCAGCATGCAGCGTACCATCGCACCTATTGCACAGAAATGATGTCTGCATCTTCATTGATGCAGGTGATGCATGTTGACGTCATGTTTGTTAGTTGGACTACTTCTGCTCAGATGTTTCGATTACAATGTGGAAGGAAAAATCGAAATAGGGTAATCGGTTGTGGCCATTTTTTCTACAAATTGCTGCCAATTAATTGATTCCCATATTTCGATCCTAATACTTCGAAAGAATTCATGTAAATCTACACAATTATCAATCCAACATCATTTTAATCTGATTTTATTCAGATTTATGACCTTTTGAACATATTGAACAAAAATAGAGCAAAAATGGCCAAAAATGGCCAAAAATGGCACTTTTACCCTAACAAAGTGATGCTATTCCAATTATTTGTGTCATCACAATCGAGGCTTGATGACACGGTCATAACCGAGATTTGTCACGGCAATGATTACATGTGCAGTATAACGCAAACCACGATGTTCCAGTATCAACATCGCGAAACTATTTGTGCACAACGCCGAGAGGAGAATCCTGTAGATATAACCCGGTGTATGTACTATAGTTGTTATGCCGGGGTACATGCAGTACCGTTCCGTGGCAACGACGATTGTACATCAGACTGTAGACGTTGGCTCATTCCCTGGCTTCATACCATAAGCCATTGTTGTCCATCCGGCGTTACCGTTTCCTCCCCCGTTATCATCTCTATCTCCGCAGTAACTCGTGTTGGAGACAAAGCTACTCTTGCGTTAGCGCGACCAGCACCTTGTCCAACACGCTGTGTGTACGTACGAACGTTAACATCCATCTAGGTACCCTTCCTACACGTGAACCCGGTACCTACACGCTCCCTCATAATGCGAGAGCTTCCTGGCTTAGGTAAGCTGTGCTGAATGTTACAGTTGTGTATAGGTGAGGATGCGCTTCGCGCACTCGACAACGTTTCTCCTGGTAGGTACACGGATCTACCGCCTTACACAATGGAAGGACAGGTATCTCGCCCCGAATATTGCTCTTTTATTTTCAAGAATTCGCTTCGGTGCTTTGCGCTCTCTTTCACCCCTTTTGTTCAGCCCATCCTTCTTTGTCCTTTTGTTCCGCACACACACACTGTCTTCACTCAAATGCGTCCTTTCATTGCGAGATAGGAACTGCTAGGGATGTTCCAGGGTCGTTTGCTCGCAATGGCTGTCTTACTGGAACACTGGTACCATTTCCGTTTCGTTCTAATAAAGCAGTTTTTATTTTTCAACCGGATTTAAAAAATCTGGTATTGATCGGTTATAGTCCTGACGATTAATTGCAATTTGATTGTTTTTTTTTTTATCTCATTGACAAAAAATGGAACAATTCGAATAAAATTTTGTAGATTTTTTTTTACGGGAGTCGAATTCTTCATTATGGGGTTCCGAAGTATTCGTTAATGACGACGTGGCGAAATCACGGAGAGGAGGAGTTGACAGTCTTGCGAGAACAATATCCAACATCGTGAAATATGAATACTCCTGCGGATTGTTGAACGCTCGAGGTGAAAGCTCACGCCAGGTGGTGCTGTGAGGCCGACACACCAGAGGCAAGCGCTCCGGTCGTGACTGACGGATCACTCCGCCTATTAATAATTGCAGTCATCGCACGACTTGGCGTTGATTCCTCGTGTACCCTCGTTACTCAAGTGCGTTGTAGTTCACGCGAGTTTACGCGACTCGCCCCCCCCCCCCCCCCCCCGCCCCTCGTCGTCACCCTCTGCTAATTGTTTGTTGCCACCTACCGAGTTCCCAGAACATTCCACCGGCTACCATGATGACTGATAACTTCTCGTTAATCACAAAAATCTCTTTATGTTTCAGGTAACGTGTGAAAAATTATCAGAGCCATTTAAATAGAAGTACGAGACTCTGTGTCTGATGGTCCGACAAAAGGTATTTCGCCATTTTTTTTTTTTTTTACGACGAATTTCACGTAATGAAAGTTATTCTTTTGAAAGTGATTTTTTTTAGCCTATCAGAGAGTTTTGTTATTTTTTATTAAGGGGAAATTCGAGCGGCTAGAAGTGCTGGTTTTGGTCAAATTGGTCATTTTTTCGTCACCATTTTCGGGAAGATGAGACTTTGAAAAAAATTGATTTAAAATCACAATGAGTTATTAACATTGAAATATTAGCAAATAACGATTCCACGGCAATTCGCAGTGAAAGTGTCCACAACCAGTGCATCTCCCCGTGAAATGTTGATGGTATCCTCTCGATCGAGAGTAGTATACATTCCCTTTGTCTCAGAATTAGTATCGAATTAGATATGGATATTTAGGAACGGAAGGCGCATTCACACGTTCGATATTCAGAAATTGAGTACTGCGGCTTTGAGAAATTGCGCTCTTGCGCTGCGGAGGTGGGGTCTACCTGTTTAGCTGCCGGTACGCGTTCCTCGTACTTCCCTCATCACTTCTTCACCCGGGCAGACGACAAATCTGGAACACCGCCTGATGTCGCGATGCCCTGAGTAGCTTCCCACTTTCCCTTTAACCCCCGAAGACCGACGACGACGATGAGTTGCCTTAGGTTCCGCGCACTGTTGCTGACATAATTATGATTAATTATAATATCCCTCGTCGTGAACGTTCGGAACAAACCAACCGTCGCGAATATCTGGAAAGCGCTTTTCACTCGGCTTCTACTACTCAGTTCAATGCTGCGCAGTTTCAAAGCTCCGCTGGAAGCTTCTCAGACTCCATCCGCAGCCCATTATTCGATGTAGGCATCCGCCAACGCGAAATGCAATTGCAAACTTGAGAATTTATTATCTCTCTGTAACCAACACTGCGAGATCCAAAGCGGTTCTATTCCGAAGTGGTAATGAAATAGAATATAGATAACAATTCATTCAGAATTTCCGCGATCCTTGCAAAGTGCGATTATTTGGAAATTGGAATTATAATACGCAGTAATCGACTGCAAATTTAATAAACGTCATTATTTCTAATTCCCGACTGGCGGCCTGAAAAAATACGGGACTTATGCCTTTAATCGTGAATATGTGATTTTGCGTATTTTCTTCGTATCCAACGTTTTTTCGAAACAACTTAAAATGAATTTCTCAACAAAATTTGGCACACTATTTCATTGTACCGCGACCTGTGCCTTTTTTCAGGGTTTTATTATAGACATAAAAGCGTTAAAAAAAAAGCGCTTGAATATATCGAATCCGTCGATATAGCGATTGATTTTTCCATCGATTTTTAAATGAAAAAGTATGAAATAAAAATAATGTTACCAACATTCAAAAAATCCCTTATCAACTGCAAAAACAGTGTAATAAGTAAATTGTATTAACAAAAAAAAAAAAGCGAAATAATAAATTATTATTCGCATATTATGGTCGGGCGATTCTCGCACTCAATGACGAATAAATCTCGCGACTGTAATACGCGAATATTTATTTGTCATTTCACTCTTTTTTGTTAATAAAATTTATGTGTTACACTGTTTTTTCATTTGGGAATTTTTTTATTTTTGTAAAATTATTTGTTATCGCAAATCACTCAATTAATTTCGGAATTTTTTAGCATTGACGAATTTTTTGCCTCAAGCGCATTAAACGATACGCGCCTGTGGATTATTGCGAATAAAAAGCTCTCGTTAGAAGATCAAACTATCGAGCGGAACGGTACTGCATTTTAAGAGACAAGTTTAGAGCGCAAATGGGTGAAAATCTTTGCAATGTCCCCCGCATAGTTTGATAGTTCTTCGATAACTCGCAAACTCTCGACAGACGGAACGAAATGCGCGATTTTACGAACTAATAAAAGTTCTCACGTCATCGTTGAGAGATTATTATCGCTATATTCGATAATACATAAATAACTGTGAGAAAACTTGTCGAGAAATTCATCGACGATTTCTTGACTTTTGTCGAAGAAAATGCCATCGAAGCGGAAGATAGAGCGCGTAGTCGATATTGTATAGCGTGCGCCTCCAATAATTGTATTGTAATTCTCTGTTTGGTGCGATATCGCGAACTACTGTGCTATTGTCTGTTTTTCGCTTTCTCTGCGAAGCACCCATTGCTTCCGCACCTTCGCGGCACTATCCCGGTGAATTCGAGTTTCTCCACCTTCGACCGTCGACCGAACAATGGTAGTGAACGTTATAGATTAGCTCATTAGTCGAACGCTTGTCTCGTAATACAATTAATTCGTCCCTTGGGGAGTGGAAAGGGGGAGGAAGGGAGCAGAAGGTGTAAGTACGGGTGGGAGAGACGCCTCTAGCGTGTAGCTATTACTCTCGTACTCTGCCAGAGTCTTCTATCGGTTCTTCGGCTCTCGGAGCACTCTATTCGTAGATTGCGGACTATATACGAGCGAAGATTTCCGGTTCCCGTGGGCTGCGTGAGAACTGGAGCACAAGGGGGATGAGAACGAGGGATGTGTGAGTCCGGGGAACGGGAATACCGCGAATTCGCGGATATACGCGAGATTCCCCGCTGCGCGCCGTAGACATCACAGTACAACAAATCGGCACAATTATTGGTCGCCTAGTAGAACGGCCAAAAAATTAGTCATTGGCATTGTTTTATCGCTTTTCGTCGAATATCGTCTCATCAGTCTAACACTGCCATTTACTGCGCCATTGCCAATAATTGTTTCTCGGCTAATAACTGTACCGTCACAGTGTCGTAGAAATGGCGAATCGAGTCGATGAAGTAGAATCGTCGCGGAGCGGTTAGTCGATAATCGCTTTAGCTAATCTATGGGAGATTTTGCCCCGTTCTCCAATGTCTGCCTCAGTCTCGTCGCCCCATTGGGAATTACCGTGCGCCTCTCTCGCCCGCGTTTTGCAGAGAGGAACCAGAGGAAGCGGAAACTATCTCTCCATCTTTCTCTTCCACGAGTTCGCTCGATCCGCCACCTCGTTCTATCCTCTCGCAGTCGAACTTTAAGGGGCCATGGGATGTGCTTTATCAAGCCGATTTCCTCTCGAATGTTTTCCCGCGACTTCCACCCGGGGATAATGGATAAAATAAATTTTCGAGGAAAGCAATCGGAGGGGAGGAGGGGATCTCTTTCTACTTCCCTTTCCACTAGTCTCCTCCTCGTACTATATCCATCGTTCTCCGTCTCTCAGGATGCTTCGGCCCCATTACGAGTCCAACGATTGCCGATTCGCCGAAGTACACGGCACGTGGATTTTTCTTTTTTTTTTTTTTTACCTTCGCTTCTTCGATTTGCTCTGCTCAGCGCATTTTTTTCTTATTTTTTTTTATTTCATCCTTTTAACATCATTATCCTATCAATTATTTATTAATATGCATTTTTTACTTACATCCGTATATACCGCGGGATTAAGAGAACTTAGTCTTGATGGACTAGTTGAAGAGGCGGAATTTATTTTTTATTTTTATTTTTTTTTTTTTTATTCGCTCGATTTCGTTTGTATCCGAATTAGGTTTATTTTTTAAATTGCTACACACTCGATTCGCCGTGAGGTCGGAGCCGCGAGAGATTCCACTGCCGAGATAACTCGTCGTTTCGCAGAACCCTTGTAACTGCTATCATCCACATTGAGCCCTTCTTGCGTTTATTCCTGTGCCTTACCAATTCGTTTCGAACATTTCGTTCCAAAGCCCGAGTCCGATATCCCTCAAGGTATATCGTGCCGAACGTAATCTCTGACCGTAATTCAGACACGCGAAATTGTGAAAGGCTCTCGACGATTTCGGGGAGCTGAATTATAACCTTTTTACTATTTCATTACAGTATTCTCACTACTTATATGGTACTACCGACAATTTCGAAATACCGACCATTGTATTTTATTTTTTAAACTATAGAACTTCACATGGCGATGGAAAAATTCACGTCACAATAAAATATATTGACTTTATTAAATTCATTTTTTATTCATATTATTATTATTAAAGATATAGTGAAGTTTCATCAATTTTTTTCGCAATAAAAAAAATATACATTTGACGCTAACTTTTCATTTTACTGTTGTTTTTTCCTCAATATTTATTTAGCTCTATCATATTTTTCGACAATTGCCTCCAGCGATGGAAACATGGATCTCAAAATGTTTTGAAACATTGAAGCACAGTGCAGCTCTCTCTCGTGTATCGAGCTATTTTTACATTCTGCGTATCGCTGAAGTTTTTCTTTTATTTTTTTTTTTCGCGTTTTCAGGATAACTGCAATAACCGTGTAAACGATATTAAAAGTATCGTTAGCTAAGTCAGTTGCCCAGAGTACGTATAAAGTTATAGCTCCGCCGTGCTGATGCTGGGATTGAGTGGGTGGCACGCAAGAGGCTGCGAAGTAAAAGAGAAAGACGGGGTGTGGAAGGGTGGGGGTGGGGTTGGGAGGGGGGGGGGGGGTAGTGAACGTTAGCCAGGAATGTAATTAAGTGCAGTCTAAGATTTAGTGCCTCTGCCTTGTAACCACGGAGCCTCGAGTGCACGGTGCAGTACGCCGTCTAACTCCGGGTCTTGTGCAGACCTAAAGTTTATGAAATACAGCGACTCCCAGAGCGCCTGAAAGCCTCGCTGAAGGTGCCGGGCATTAAGACATTATACTCCTGAGAAATCGCATATTCAACCAAAAATCTCACTACCAAAAATCTCTTCGTTTCCATTTCTTCGAAAATTATTAACGACTACAGGGTCGTACCTCTCGCAATTCCCGCCATAAAATCATCTTTTGTCTCATTCGGTTTTTGTATTTTTCCCTCTGGTATACAATTTTTTTTTCTTCTCACAAGACTATTACAGTGGAGAAAGAAGAGAGGCAAATTTAATTTGCGAAAAATCAACCCATGGTTTGTTGAAGTATCGCATTCGCTTCTGTATCTCCGGTGCTTCGCGACCCTTTGCCCCCCTCCACCCTCTTTTTTTCCTCGGGATAAACATCAGACCGTACTCGTTCCTTTTGTGCATCGCAAGGGAAATCCTCTTGGTTCTCGCGGTAAATACTTTTCTGCCGGTAAAACGGGCGCGAGGAGGATAGCACTCGACAACTTCGCGCTCACCAAACGAGCGAGGGAGTGGAAAACGTGCCGCCTATAACCGTTATCCAGTTATTGCTCGCATCTCTTTCACATGGACTGTGGGAGGGGAGGAGGGGTTAACTACGAAAGGGGAAGTTTCACCTCGTCCTGCTGTTGCGTTGCTCTTTCAATGCGTCCCGACCTTATCCTAGTCGCCCTCATGCCCTCTCAGATCTTAGCTTTTTCGGATAAACGTAGCATCCACCACGACCCCCTCACTGTATGTCCTATGTACCGAGTAACTTATAGTTACAACGCGTTTCATGGAGAAAACTTTCCTTACCGGATAATTTTCTCACTTTCTTGTTAACTCCGAGCCGTGTGTTAGTTGGCAATCTATTTCGTTATGAGACTTCGTTAGGGCTTCGTTAACGTTTTCGTTACAGTTACGCGAATATGCGAAAATCCACTCCCAAGCGGTAGATAGAAATTCTCTTTCGGTACGTTGAACAATGTTCAGCACTTCAGAGACGGCTGTTATATATCTTAGTACAATAATAGTAAAGCGTATAACTAGGATCGGGATATACCGGGCATGGGATTATTATACTATGGTTGGAAAAACGGATTCTTGAAAATCTCGGGGCTATTATAGCCTCGTACTCGACATATTTCTACTGACTTCGAAGGGGGAGGGACATGGCAGAGAAGGGAAACGAGTGGAGAATCCCAAGAAGAGCCGAGAACGCCGTGGGATTATAGAACGTGAGGACCTTCGTGCTTCCTGCTAGTGCTGCTGCTGCTGCTTCTGCTGGAGATGGCCTGTATTCCGCAGTTCATCCTAACACCCACCCTTTTTCCGTTCACCGCAGGGAAATCACCAGGTGCGCCAAACACCCGTTTTACTCGGGACGACGCCAGCAGTTATCCAGGAAGAATAATTTCGCGCGGAGAATAAGGTACAATATAAAGCGTACGCTATGTATGTGTTGAATAACCATATACCATATGCCACAGGCGAAGAAGAAATAAAATAAATAAGAGATAAATGAGAGTAAATGAAAAATATCGTTTATACATTGGCTTTGCGGGCTTAAGAAGAAAGTCTGGCAACTCTTCCATAAAGTTCCAGAATATACATCGAGCGTCAAATGCTACTGCTCTATACTTCGTTTGATCCGTATATGTGAATAGCAGGTGCCTCGGTATATTGTTTCGTTTGGTCAGAACTTTCCTTTGAAAAGGTGGGCGCAGATAGACCCTTTATGAATCACAAGACCAGAAAGCAACCAGTGAACATAGACAATTAGCTGGTGCAACCAAAAGTTCTAATACATTTCCGTGGTTCTTTCGCCTTTGTTATTCGCAGCAACGTGTGTTGACTGCTAAAACGGAAATGAGGATGTTGTCAGGAGAGCTTATATTCCTGAGCAGCCATGAGATAGTCAGTTGGTTGTCCGCTAGGGTGACTCAAGGAAGTCGAGTGGGGGTGGTCAGGAACGTGGTTTGAAGCCGGCAGCCGCTGGTCAATGGGTCACATCCTTATTGACGCTGCCGGTAGCTTTGGCTTTTGTTATCCCTGTTCATTCAAATTCAGTCCGGTCACCCATTTGAAGGAACGCAATCGTCTACAATTATGAATGCGCTACCTAATGGAAAGTGGAGAGCTCTGTCTTCGTTGAATACGCGAATCTGCCAGATCCAAATCGGACGAATAGGAGAGATCCGATTATATCTACTCTTAGGAAAACAGCGTGGATGAGAGATGGAGTCGTGGCGCATCCGGAATATAGAGTTTTCTCTATTGCCATCTATGTGTAGCCGACCCACCTACCCACACTTTATGCTCCGGGTTTGGGGTTTTCCCACTCTTCTCTTTTCTCGCCGAACTGCTTCAACCCTCTTCTTTCCAACTCTCGAATTTCTCTCCCCAGCCTTGCCCACTCCTCTTTCTCTCCAACAACTACGCTTTCTCACCGTTCCCGGACCTCGATGCAGTTTCGCGCATCCGCGCCGCCACATATCATACAACTTTGCTCGCTATTTACCGAGTCTGCTTCCACTGCTGCTGCTGCTGCTGCAACTCCGCACCGCGTGTGCCCGTTACATTCTACGTTCACATATACACGCCGATATCTATATCCGCACCACCACCACTACTATCATCACCATTCCCGTCGCCTTTCGCCGCTTTCTGGTTACAGGAACCCATGAGAACGGTAGCTTCCTCTTCTACATTCTGTATAACCCTCGGATACGTATAACGGAACACGAGAGATTGTGAGAATGTGCATGTGCAATGATACCAGGTCTCTTGGTAGGATGCTTCAGGCTGTGGCTGCGTCTCTTTAAGCAGCCGAGACTTCCTGCATAAGGGCTGTTTTCGCAACCCAGTTGCCGCGGATTTATGCAGACACTTTCCGAATTTCCGGAACAGCAGTGTCTGCAAACGGGTGCACAGCGTGCACACTAACTGCTCGCCCGCTTCGTCATGTTGCTTCAGCTTGGGTATACGTGCTCCGTGAACGTAGATCGGTTTCTCTGTGTTAGTCTAACTATAGACTCAGCAATTCGCGCTTCTGGTAGCACCAAATCGATCAGAAGCACCCTGCGTTGCTTTCTGATGATTTAGGGACGTCCTTCAAGAATCATGGAAATGGCTAACTATAGATCATCAGCGTTGCGTAACACTCTTGTTACGCCTGGTCCTCTACCAGGTTGTTTCTGGAGGTGCAACAGACAAAAGAAGAAAGTTCATAGAATGTCTTGCGTCCCCCAGTGAATCAGTTGGTGCACATTTGCAAAAATAGGTCTTTATTCGGTAAATTCATAAGCAGACAGCTTCGCGATTAGTATTCGGTTGGTAAACTTTATAAACATGCTGTCAACGGAAGAAAGAAAAGCTTTACATTTGTCGTATCATACACACAGCACGAATTAGTCACTGTCATCATAAAGTTGGGGGTTCCACGCGGCCTACATTCGTAGAATGCACGAAAGAGGGATTTCATTCATAGCTAAGCTCTTTCCGCTCTGAACAGTCGAGCTTATACCCGGTACAGCGTGGGCTCACCTACGTTTTGTCTCGTCTACGTATCCATGTTACTTCTGTGATCCATATATTTCTTCAGCCGTTCGTAGTCTGCTCTCTCTGAATGCACGCTTCGGGAATTAGCACACTGAGCACATAGTCCTTTGTTCTTTGTCGCTTCTGCGATTTAACGGAAACGAGGGGTATAAGCTTTGCGGATGTCACGTTCATTGCTTAGGTATTCATTGCTAAATCTTACTACAAACTATGATCGGTGCAACTCGACGGATAGGCTATTAATTTCTTTTGCTACCCTTAATATCTAATCACTCTGATTTCACCAACGAGAAAATCCGATTTCTCCGTAAAGACGCTTTTGAATGTACGGAATCGTTATTTGGGATGTCGTCGGGAATGGCAATGGCGCGCGCAGACCGCAATTTTCGAATAAAAACTTGGGCAAAGTTCATTAGTACGAGTTGGCAATTTACGATGTGTACGTTGCTTCCATTGCTGCTCTGCAAACTCCTCCCTTCCCTCAGCTGAATCTCGCCTGCGGTGGTACGCCGAAACGGAGAAGGGAAAAAATAAAAGAAAAAAAAAATATATATATATATACGTACAAAATAATGGAGAAACAAAACGACAGAGGTGTCGAGAGGCACTGTAGTTTGCTGCCTGGTGTTGTTCTCTGTTTCTTTCTCTCCTTTTATTTATTTTTTTTTTCTGCCGTTTGTACCTTCCCCTTTGAATTCCGACATCGTGGCTGCTCCAGGGCTCAACTACCGTTGCGAAATTGTTGGCGGTTTTACAGCCAATATGCGAATCGTTAAATCGTCACTGAATGTGTGCTCTGTTCACCGATCTCCAACGTGGTCGTTCCCGAGAGAGTTTTATCCCGCGACATCTCCCGGCTATTGTATCAATAACGATGGTCTCGCGGACGGTATATTAACGTAGGGATGAGGTAGTTGCTTTTTAAATGGGTCCAAGCTACGCGTCTCTTTTTGACCTTTTATTCTTCTGTCCCCTATCTCGCTTTTGTTCTCGCATTTACGAGGCACCTTCGCTACCAAGCTACCCTTCTCCACCAACCCGATATCCTGCCCTCTCGAAGCGATAACATCAAATTGCGGCCTGAACTCGTTTGGTCTTCGGTGTATTTCCTTCGGCTTTCGCGTTCTCATAACTGACTCTATTCATGTATACGCGATTGTCTCACTCCATCCCGCAGGTTATAACTGTTTTGTCTCGTGTATCCAGCGCGCACGATCAGACCCCGATGAACTGTTAATTTCTTTTTCCGGACAAAACCACGACAAGTGGCCGCTATAACCAAAGAGGATCAACGTCGGCTTACACACTACCAGAGCTTTGTATTTATTTATTTATTTTTTTTCATTATTTAACAATAAAATCAGCATCAACGAGATGCCAAGGTAACTGCAGTTGGATATCGAAGTAAATGAAATTTTTTTTCGAATCTAATCGGACAATTTACTTATCCGCAGATCCCATTTGCATGCATTATCATTACAGATGCAATTCTGATGCATCGCGTTACCTTTTTTTTAATGTTTCAATCGTTAACAAATCAAAATGGAGAATTACGATTTTTTTAGTTCGCCTTATCATCATTTAGAGTTAAAAAATACAATTGGAGTGCGACTGTACGAAGTTTTATGAACACGCAGCAATATTGCAGCGATACATGTCGTCGTTGATCGCCTCTAAAATTTCTGGACATCAAGGAACATCTGCTATAAACTTGAAGTTAACGTCGTGACGAAGTTGCTCTTCGTTCTTGTCGTCGTCATTAGTCCTCTCCTCGCCGTCATGCCAACGTTACTGTATTACTACTGTACCGATAGCGGTAACAGGCTGCGCCCCACGACGCCCAACGGGCAAACGTCGAAATGGCGAGTTGAAAAGTTTTTACGAGTCCGACAGGTGCTTCATCGCGAACATAAATCTCCATTGTTCGTACGTCGAACCGGCTTAATGCCTCGGTGAAGGGTCTTAATGCGTTTCGAAGCCCTTTGTCACAGTTTACGCCTTTTGGATCGTTCTGCGCTACGTGAAAATAGCAACAAATTAATGAAACAGCTACGCACGCTTCTCTACCTTCGCGAATTTCACGTCGCCGGCTTTTGCGAATTATACCTTTGACTCTGTGGCGATCGTTGCTTTGCTTCTACTGTGCACTTTGGCGCTCGTAGTCACAACTGGATCGTTGCCCCGAGCTTTGCAGACCAACGACAGAAATTAACGTCTGTTTCACTTCGTGACTCTGAAACTCACAGCTGCAGAGTACTAAAGGTATTTTCAACGGGGATTAATATCCAGATGTCGCGACTAACGAAAACTCTGCACATTTCTTTTTATTCCGCGATCACTTTTAATTTCAAACTAACCAACCAATGAAAAAAAAAAAAAAAATTTTAAGTAAAAAAAAAAAACAGCTAAATAAATTATAGCTGAATAAATCGAAATTTCAGATTTCTTAATAACGATCTACTGATAGCGTTACATCACCGTTGTCCTGGTGACAGTGTGAATAGCTTCGCGTTATGAATATAACCGCAGAAGAAACGGATTGTGCGCGTCGAACTCCAACGTTTCCGGTGGACATAAACTCGCCGTTAACGTCGTCAAAGTTGCTAAGAGTCGTTAGGCCAGCGGGAACGACGTGCCGCATAGTGCGCGCGGTAGAAAGATTTTTTTTTTTTTCAACCCCTCTCCGCCGGTTAGTTCCCTTCCTCGTAGACCGACATTTTATCGCGTATATAATCCGACATCGTTCGAACATCAACGCTCTACTTAAAGGCCCTTCTATTATCTTTCGATTTCTACCGTTCTGCCCTCGCAACTGGCTTTTCTTTTTTGTATTATCCGCATGTTTTCTACACTTATTTACAGATTTTTCAGTGGTTATTAGTTCCGTTACTGTAGAGATCGCCTAATTTTTTCCTAATTTATCGACCGATTCGTTACTTTTTATAATTATACACATTCGTCGGTTTCACTGCAAGAATTACGGAAGTTCATCGGGAAATTCAGTTTTTGGGTTCATCAAAATAAACAAAAAAACTACATAAAAATAAAAATAAATAACTGAAATCCTCACTTAAAATAAAATAAGTTAATCAAATTTCGCTCCACGCTGACGACGATCTCTCGATTAGCATTTCGGATAATTAACACGTGATGAGCTTCGAATTTTTACCGTTTGCCCGGTTAAGTTAACAAGAGAACGCCGAAAGTTATAGTATCATTGCGCAGAAGCGTACTTTAGCTGAAATCTACTACGGTGTCCGCAACGAGACGAGCGATGGTTCGTTATGGCAGTAGCTTCTTCGGACAGGACGTTAAAATCTCGCGCTTCGGTACTATGAGAACTCGTGTGGACTACTACTGTTCGCGAGGAGGATAAAGCTCTTCGCGCATTAAACTCGAGGATGTCCTTCGTTAACGGGACTGGAATGGGTTGGCGCCTCCAGTTAAAAACTTTTTACGGCCCTATCGTACGTTACCGTCCGATGCTACTTCCGGATTTTCCACCACCCGTATACCAGATGGCTTCCCAAGAATTCTTCTGATTCTACCGCAGGATAAATGGAGTCATCTCGGTGACCAAAAATAAATCAGTTAACGAAACGAGAAAATAAAAATGGCGGGTTCCACATTTTTTTAACGAAAATTTGACATTTTTAATGACGCAGTAAATTATTAATAACATCGAAGCGTTGGGGGTTGTGCTTTATGTTAAACGGAAAAAATGGGGGAAAAAGGAGGTTAAAGGCATTGTTCTTGATGGTCCATAATCTACGCATCCTCTTTGTGAAATAGGGCGACGGAAAATCTATATGATATCGATATCAAGCTATGGCCACGTGCGAAGTTCACGCTACGGTATCGAACTTGTTATACGACATCGTTGCGACAGAAGCATTAGCCATACAGTATAAGGCTGTAACATTATTCATAAACGTGCGCGCGGAAGGCGAGAGATAGGTATTGAAAATCGAGTGAGAAAGAGAGATAACCGGTGGCTGTGCAAACTTCATAAACATAACGCTCGGCCATCGCTTTCATCGCGAACAAGAGTGCACACTCATCAAACTAGAAATACAAAAGCAGCTTCTGATATACTGATATCCATTCATTTGTTATCGAGAATTATTGATAAAAAATTATTTCACGCATAAAAATGTCTACATCTCTCTATATTGTGTTGATGTATATATAAAAAAAAAAAATTTCGAACGCGATGAAAAAAAAAAAACATTCCGTGCGATCTTCTAGAATTATTTAGTACAAAAAAAAAATATAATTTAATAATAATATTATTATTATTATTATTAATTATATTATAATATGCGATATTTTATTTATATTTTATATATCATTTTACAAATAATATATTTTTTATTTTAATATAAGCAGCAATCGCGTTGAGTTGACATTACAATGTAACAAAATTAATGACCCACATATGAAGACATTACAATAATTCCTCTCGCGTTATCGACGAGCCATTCTCCCGAATCGAAAATCGACGAGATCGAAGCACGATATTTCTTTTTAATCCCTCCGCGAATAATCTTCATTTCGTCGAGTGTGCGAGAGAAATCGGAAATGAAAGAGAGAGAGAGAGAGAGAGAGAGAGAGAGAGAGAGAGAGAGAGAGCGTTCACCGCAGCCTCGCGACTGGTACATGCTATTTCACTAACGGGGACGGGGTGAAGTGGAAATCCGCGTACAGGCGGTGTCGAGCACATCGGCATTACCGTCGTTTCTATAGACTACTAAAAGAGAGCGAAGTAGCGAATGGAAATAAACCGATATTCCATTTTCGCACGAAATGCGAATCTGTTTTTTCGACGATATAGGATCGACACAGTGAATAAAAAAAAATAGAAAAAAGTATAACGAGAAACGCATAAATTGGTTGACACTGCGCGTTGATACTATTCGTATAGCTGGTGAGACAATAGGGAGTTCTCGGGTTGCTAAAGGGTTGAAAAGTGTGGATATCGTCCTTTCGCGTGTCTCTCAAATCGCCTGTTTCATGGGACAACGAGACGAGTACATTTTATTCACGTTGATAAGGCCGAGCAGAGTATGGACTGTGCTTCTGATAGTACCGTTGCCTGCAGAGCATAATAGCGAGAGGAGTCACGGTTAGCGCGTCGAGAATGGACCGTTCTATTTGAGTTTACATGAGCTCAAGAGACAAGTAAAGCGCTCCGATACTGTTGCAACATCGCGATACTACGATACCACGATACCCACGATACAACGAGCCCAGTGGCCCGCGTATATACACAGCGAAACAGTCCATGCAATGTACAGGGGAAACACGAGAAGCGCACACAGTATCGGCGGACACAACGAAAACACACGTATTGTATAGTGTAGCCGGGTATGCACACGTGCGCTGCATGGTTGCTACAACATATCTGCGTCTACCGTAAACACCGACTCCACTTCACTCACGTTTCTACAACGCCAGAACCATATACATAGATTCATATTACTCGCGAGAGACATAAACTCGCAAGCGCTTTTCCTCTTCGTTTTTCTTCTCTCTCCTTGCAGCGCTTACGACGACTCGCTGCTACCCCCGTTCTACGAGTCTTACTATCCCACCTACCGTGACTATTCTCTCCGTATTATACGCTAGATATGCTCACGTTGTGCGAATAACGTTATTCCAGAACTGGAAGTATGTGCACACCGAAGCGAGCGAACTGAAAAGAGACTGCCAACGTTTTCCACACGACGAATTCATATATCGCAGCGCTTGATGCGTGTTGTACGAAAAGATTTTACGCTTCAACTATTTTTACGTATAAATTCGTTGAAGTTGGGATAAAGTTGAAAGATCATATATATATATATGCGGAAAAGTGTGAAATTTATCTATCGCGGAAAGATACGAGAAATGTATCATTTTTTTTTTTCAACGGTTTCACGCTTTCAACGCGAAAAATAGTGTTCATCGAGTTAACAAAAAAAAAAAAAACTATTTATACACTATCAGCGTCAATGTTTAACGAACATTCTAATATGAAACACGAGTTTTTGTCGATGAATTCAGGAGAGACGGGGAGAATATAAATGTTTCAATTGATTGAAAACTCAAACCAGAGACGATGCATGAATGAGATTGGACGATATCTACAGCATAGGCATTACACATTGATACGCGAATGTATGGGATTAATTCGCGTGTAGTAAAATGTACAGCTAATACAGCGGGGGTAACAGCTGCAGCTGTTGTACAAAGCTCGGGAATTAATTATTCGCCTAGAATCCTTGTATATAGGCCATGTACCGTGTACCCGTTGTCCTCACTGCCATTTCCACGTGAATAATAATTATTCATTCGTGAGTATTCATGAAAATTCCATTAAACAAGCGCCATCGAGTGTAAACGAGCAGCCAAGCTTACACCATGTAAAAATATATTTCCTCTCTCATTTATCCCGCGTTCTCGATAGGCCGATAAAAAAAATCGTTCATCAATTCCGTACGAGTACAGCAGTGAATAACGTTCGGCGTAACAACAAACGCTCAATATTACAAACCCTCATGCGGAGTCGCAAAAAAAAAAAAAAATGGTAAGATAAAAAATGCGTCTGATCCTTTCGACCGTATCTACTGATTCTTTTATCCCGCACTCGCTATTGTTCAACCTAATGTGCACTAAACTCGAACGATTCGTATGCGACAATCCGGGACTCGCCGGGTTCTCCGGTGGCTAGTTTAGCAGAGCTCACCATCGTTCCCCTGTAATTTACGAATGCGTCGAACGAGCGAGAAATACGTACGTAGCAATGGGCAAGTAATTGAGGTCTGTACTGTACGGGATTGGTATGTATGGTATATCCCATAGCTATCTACCATGTGCAATGCTCACAGTATGTTTGCGAGCTCTTGGTTCTCTCTCGATTTATACGTAACCAGCGGTTTTACCTTCGGCCTTTGGAACCCGTCATCCCCGTGCGCGCAACGCGAACCCCCTCTGGTAGCGAGCAAATTGCGCATCACGATTCAGATAAGCCTCGAGTCCCAAGAGCAGAACCCTTGCAAACTGCGAAAATTTATTCGAATTTCGTTCTCGCCGTTTCATACCCACACACACGCAATCTATATATGCGCATACTAGCAAAACCTACCCCACCCCCTCCCCCTACTACGCTCCGATACCGACGCCTGGGTACAACGTATGTCCCAAGATACCCCTCAGTGCGGGTATCCCCTCTATAAAATGCATGCAACTAGAAGCAACGAGAGAACGAGATTTTGCGAGCTTCCGATGGTTCGTTCCCACTGCCTGTCCCACTCTATGCATACTGCGAACGAGCCGCTTTTGAAAAACGTCTCCTTCCGGGCACACGAGCAACAATTCACCCGTTAATGTCCCAACGACAATTCATTGCTCGTATAACCGGGTCCGCCCTACGCTCGCCAATGTACCGACACGAGCCTCGCTTTGGCAATTCTAAGTTTTACCACGGGAAAAGCACAAATCTTGCGCATGTGCGGCTATTTTAATATATATCACCGAAACATTTTTGTATCTCTTTCTCTTTTGTGCCTTTTTCAGTGAGAAAAGATAGGTTCTTACTTCGCTTTTTCCACTTCTTGACATTTTTTTTTTTTTTTTAAGCCCGAGGCGAATCTTCACAGCGGTGTAAAGCGTCCGAATATATTTAAATGAATGCAATGAAGGAGTTAAAAAAATATAGAATACTCGTTAAAAATTCTTCTTCCATTAAAAAAATATTCACTTTTTTTAAAGACAAAATATGCGCAACTTTTGTATTTATTATCTAATCCAAACTATTCTCGTGAAACCCTTCAGAATTAATAAACCAAATCATAGTCTTAATGTGTAAAGCCAAGTATAGTAAAATCGAAATGTGTTATATGGGAAGTCGCGGGACAACTTGGATTTAACTCGAGCCGAAATATGTTAACCCGGATTATCGAAAAACATTGAATAATTGAAGGAAGCAGCCAATGAGACGGAGACAAAATGGGAACAGAAAATGGCGGATGATCCGACGTGTGTAATACCATAAATACGGGGCATGCGTGCAATATTTATATATATATATATATGTATAGTACTATACTATGTACACATAATGTACTAAGGACCTACTGGTGATCTGCGATATCACGGGAGCGAGATGGGCTCGACGATACTTCAATTTTTATCGCTTAAACGGAATTTCCGGTATAAGCTGACTTAGACGCCGGGAGTAGCAATTCCTCGAGGTTAACTTACCGCGACGATAGTGCAGTTAGTAGAGCCGAGCCGACTTGGGAGACTCGTGAGGATGGCGAAGAGGCGAAAGAAGGAGGAACAGGATGTAAAAAAAAAACTACGTATAAATTGCGCCACATTTCACGAGAGGAGGATTATCGCGATAGAACACGGCGGCCCTTGCTCTCTATATTTTCCCTCATACTTTACTGCCGAGTGTGTAAGCGTCTCTTGCAAAAAAGAAATCCTCCAATCAAAATCCTTTTACAGTGGGTGTACATTGTAGGTTTCTGTAAACGCGCTAAAGTGGATTTAGTAGAAAATGAAAAAAAAAAAAAAAAAAAAATGACATGAAATGATGAAATCATGATTATTGGAGATACACCGATTGTGGCCATTTCCGTTACAAATTGCTGTCAAATCGTTGTTTACCCATATTTCGATGTTAGGGATGTTAGGGGTTTGTTAATAGTCAAGAATTATTAATAAAAAAAGTAAATTAAAAATTGTAAAAAAAATCTTCGATTGAAAAGTGGTTAATCTGTAGAAAGTTTGCAGAAATTTCACAGTTCGATCCTCCTTTTCAATCGTGTATTTGAAATGTATAGAATTATCAATTTGCCATCGTTTTACTTTTATTTTTTTCGGAGTTTTGTCCTTTCAAATAAAATGGCCAAAAATTAACCAATTATAGAAAAATGGCACTTTTAGCTTACAAGTTAATAAGCATTTGTTTAAAAAATAAAACGGATGAACGACTTTCGTTAATCAACAAACAGTAAGCTGATTAAACTGAAGATAAGGACATTTGAAGTGACAAACAGAGTACAGTGGCAGACAGGACGGAAGTAGGACAGCAAAGACAAGTAAGAAATAATTAAAAAAAAAAACCACGCGAAGAGTGCACACCTGTAGTAGGAGTGATAAGAGATTTCCCGTGAGGATGTAACATCGCCCGTTGGTTTCTGATTTCCGCGCGGCAAGAAAGCGACTCAGAGAAAAAGTTGTGGAGGCTGAGAATTCTCATCCAACCTCCAAAGTGAACTGAGTCGCACCCGTGAGTGGATATCACGAAGGTGAGGAGTGAAAAGACAGAAGTGAGAATATCGTCTGTCGGTGTTTGTTGCCACCAGTGGCTGTGGATGTTATGGGTAAGCAGCTTCGTTCTTTCAAACACTCAACCAAACCACACCGACGGGCATCATCTTTCTATAACCGGGGAGTATGGGTACAGTAGAGAGACTGGAGAGAGGTCACAGGCATCGAAAGAAGATCAGAGAAAAAGTAACAACGATGACTCTCTTCAGGCCTCTTGGGAAACCATTTACAATTCTCTCGTATTACAAGCACGTGCTTGTAACCCAAAGTCGCGTTTTCTCCTCAAACGAGATTCTCGTTGGATAACACTGCTAGAGGTATGAATGCGGCTGTTGGGGGCGGGCAATTGAATTCAAGTAGGTTCGCGACAAAGTGAACATTCGATCTTTATTTTCATTGAAACGAACCCCTTGTTTCCGATACCGAATGGACTGAATATCGAAAAGCTATTTAATTCAACGTATTTTGAAGTTTGAGGAATAGAAGAATATTGTTTTCGACGAACCGGGAGAAAAAGCTGCGTGTTTTCTATTGCTATTTTTTTTTTTTCTTTTCTTTTTAAGAAACAAAAAATTGAATGGGTCTTTCGTGAATATCAAGAATATAAGGTTGTAGCACAGGCGACAGGTCGTACTTTTCGAAGTATGTTATTATGTTTTCTTATGTTACCTCCTACGATAACTATAGTATGCACATGCATAGTGTATTCTTGCATATGCCAGAGCCGAAAGGCAACGGCAACGTACTTCAGCGGGCTATCATATCCGGAACATTCCAAATTCATAGGATTTCGCCTCACGCGCGCGCGAGATAGTATATATGCGTTCCCGAAAGATTGGACACAAGCTGCTGCTCTCCGACGGCACCATAACTTGTTCTTAGTCTCGACGGCATGTTGCTCTGCTGCCCCCTCTCCCCCTATACTTGTATGAATATTTAAACATGGATAGACCACGAACTTAGACGATTCTCATTTCAACACACACCCCTCCCTCTGTCTCTCGGTATTGCTATTCTATTTCTCCATATATGCCGCCGACAAATTACAAAAGCGTTTTACATTTTTTAGCGATAGGTATATTTTAGTTTTCTCCGTGAGATGCGAATGAATATTGAGAGAGCTGATGGCTTTTTTCTTATGAAAAAACATGTTCAATCAGTCCGTTTCCCTAAAAGTATCCTCAACAAGCCTTGCAATTCTGAGATAAGGGAGGGACTTCAAGTGCATCGAAAAAAATCGTTACTGTAGAGATTTCGTAGTGGGAAGTGACTAATGCAAGTGGTTGAGTATCGGCAATAAAACTGTGTGTCTGAAAGACTGCGAAAGAGTGAGTGAAGGCCGGTCATCTGAGGGAATTTTTTTTTTTCATTACTTTTGTTAGAAAGTGAAGTGTTTTAGGCTATATGAATTGAATGAATTTCTTTAAATTTTTAAATCCATTTTTACATTTTTTTTATATGGAAAAATCATGTGGAAAGTCACAAACATCAAAGTGAATTCAAAAATCTGAAAAAATTCATACGTATTCAGAAGAATTAACGAATCATCTTCACAAAATAAACAGGTTGCGAGATATTTTGTGGCTCAATTTTTAATTTCAGTAATCTGTTAATAACATTTCCGAATTATCATTATGCAAAATCAATCTTTTCAGCACCTTCTTTAATATACTTGATTTTTTTTCTCGATTTTTATTCCATCGAGAAGTGTTTGCAATTCCCTCTCATTTATCTGAAACTTATGCGAAGTGAACACTATTCGCAAAGACTACCGTAAAAATAAAAATCCATTTCTCAAAAATCGGTATTTTTTATCTGAAAAACGAGCCGAAATTATAAATCGCTGTAAAATCGTTTCTAAATCTCTTAAAAAGATCGAAATCGACTTGAAACGTTTGGTTTGCTCAATAAAAACTGCTGCTGTTGCACTGCTTAATAAAAAAAATTAGCTTGACCGGTATTCACAGACTCTCCTCTAATTGTCTACAAGCATTTGACTGATTTCCAAAATTTATTATCAATGAGACTCCAATCAAAGCAGACGACGACATCTATACGCGTATCAGAAAATCCAGTGCGTTATAACGAGCCGCGATAGTCGCTTTTTAATTAAGGATTTATGATCTCTTCTTCGCGGAAAACTTGTTATTGGGTAATTATTCTGGCGGGGCGCTGGGAAAGTCCACTTAGCTTGCAATTCTCGGGCGATGCTGCTGCTGTTCCCGCGCGAGTGGGTACTTGAATACGCCGACGATGAGCAGGAAGAGGGGGTTCACTGCTTCTGGGTCTTCCTTGGCTCATGGCGGGTTTGTTCGAGAGGATGAGAGAAGCGGCCCCCGCGCACCGTTGTCAAAGAACTCGCCACGTTCGGGATTTTCATTTCGAAACTACCTCTCAACCTTCAACCACCACTAACGCCACAGCGCTCCTACCGTTGTTACACCTGCCCCTCCTTAACATCCCTTGCTAAACTTTAAATTGGCATAGCGCGTTTAAGAGTGTTGATACCCTCTTCCTCACGCTTCTTACAGCCACCCTCGTGGTCCCGGATGGCGCGAGCGCCGACTAACTTCTTAACACACTAGACCCTCCTTCCCCTCGTTTCCCATTCCGCCCCATCTCTCCGTATTTCCCCATCTTGCATCACGCAGAATCCTCCACACGATCGACTTCAGCCTCAGGTCTACCTAAAGAAAGGATATCCTATATTACGTGCAGCCATCGCAAAAAATCTCTCAAAAAACATAACTTACCAAAATGATTCACATTTCTTGGAAAAAAAAAAAACAGATTAATTACAAAAAAAAACCATTGATTTCAAAATGTATCTTTGTCTTTTCTGTCGCTTACATATTTTTTTTTACGATCCCATCACCTCTACAAAAGCTCAAATGAAAGATGAAAATGATGTAAAACGAGTATCGTGGTGAGTGTACAATTTTTTTTTTTTAATATCCTATAGAATGGAAATGTAGGAAAAAAAGGGAAAATTTCAAAGCAGCGTTTCGTTAAGAGGATGTATATACATATATATAGCTTTGTTCCCATTAAAACAGTGGGTGGTTCGAGGTCGTCGCGCTCGGGAACTCGGAGGCAGAAAAATGGTGCGAGATTTTATCTGTTAATTGCACGCCCTAAATCCTCGGAGAGGACATTACGAGGACCCGTATATATACACCCCGATGGCCCTGCCGAGGCCAGCAACCAGCAAACCCCGTGGCACATAAATAAGGTGGCTATAATTACTTTTAAATCGGTACGGCTATCGGAGCAGCTTTCTTTCTTCCATTTGTGGCCCCCCGCTCTACCTGCCCCGCGTTGTACACTCGAGTTAGAGAATGAATGAGAGCTACGGGGCCCACTATGTATATACGATATACACACGTAATCCGATGCTTCCGCGAATACGTTCTACAAGTATAATTTAATTGCACGTAGAGAATACAGAAGAGAGAATCGAGAAAGCGAGGTAAAGAAAAAAAGAATAGATTACGAAACAAAAATAGAGAGAAAAAAAAAAAAAAAGGAAACTAAAAAAATGTAAATATCTTCCGACTGAAAAATTCGGTAATCTTATACAGAAAAAAAAAAAAAAAAAAAAAAATTAATGAAGAATTTTTCACGCAAATGTTATTAACCGGTTCCGCTATGTTGAGCCACGAAACTTTTAATGTGTTCGAAATCGCCTCACTTTTTTCTAAATTAAATTTTTTTATTGAAACATTCTGAGTATTTTGATACAAAAAAAATAGTTTTCTTTTTTTTTTTTTTTTCTATGAGACGAAAAAATAAATGCGCCGCGTTATTAAGGGCGAATTCGTGTTTAACATTCGTCGGGACGCACATTCGTGAGAAAGTAGGACGAGCAGAAGACAGAGCGCTTTCTGTGCTTCGCTTGACTGTGGTGTTCTGTCATAGTCTAAAATTAAATCGCCGTCCTTCACCCCCAAGGCGAGGGGTGGAGGGGCTGAGGAAAAGGGTAGGTGGGTAGGCGAAGCTCGAGTCGTGACCGGAAATCCTGCACACGCGGCTCCTGGTGCCCGTGCTATTCGTGGTCGTGGTGGTCGCGGTGGCGTCAGGGCGAGGTCTGTGCCCAAAGTTTCCTGGAGGTCTCGGCCTCGCCAACTCTCGTATTCGCCACCGCGTTAATATTCGCACGCCACAGCCCCGGCTGCGCCCGTCGTCCTTCCGCACCACTTTCCTTCAGCCACTGCCTTCTACTACTTCTCTACGCTTCTGGCAGTAGTATCTACCCGGTTATGTTCAGACTTGCCAGAGAGATAGTCTCGCAGACATTACGCTGGACGGTCGGATTTCGTCCGGCATCAGCCGACTATGTCCCCATTCTCTTTCCGTATATACGTCGTTCTCCGAGTATTAGATTCAGTCCGGCGCATTGACTTCCCCATTGTTATGTTTGGAGTACATTTTGGGTCCGCCATAGCAGGAAAATCTCGTTGAAAAATCTTGGGAACTTAATTCGACGATAAAAACAATAAAGGGAGTAAAGAATGACACGGATGCGGGCGAAGAATATCATTGCCACCGGCGATATCAGTTGGAACTTTAAGCATAACAAGTTCTGGAAAAACCTTTTTTCTTCACGGGTCCGGTCCAGCAATTCACCTTTCGCTACTGCCAGAGTTTTTCCTGAGTTTTGTCATGGTAATTGCCGTTGAAATGGCCAGTCGTGCACCATAGCTCATGAAGGGGTATGGGGTGTATTACACAGAAGGAAGAGGAAGAGTCATAGTAGGTTGGAGGGGCAGGTCGGTTACCGTAGTTTTCCGGGAGAATCGGCGCGCATCACGGCGGTTAGGCACACGGCCAACCGACGGCGGAGTTCAACGAACTCTGGGCACTGGATGCGCGAGTGGTGCGCGACCCCTTTTCGTCCCCTTTCCCAGCCAAACCCCATCCCCCTCTGCCCCTTCTGCTCATCCCTTTGCTCTTCAAAACCATCCACTATCCTCCTCCTCGTCCCAATTCCACTGGCGAGCGCAGGAGGGCACACAATGCACCGCTCGATCCTATATCGTGGATCCTGCTACGAATTCGACGACCGCGGGACTCCTAAACGCGAACGAGTCCCCGGAACTCTCCAAACCCCTTTCGATACTCGAGTTCTCCAACCCCAATGCTCACACTTCAAACTCTGACAAAAGTTTACACAACCCTATTTCGGCTTCAACGTTCTTCATCTGTTCGATACAATCCACGGCATAGACTTTTATTTAAATCCATTAATTGGTCGTCGATAGATTCATCCAATTACACTTTTTTTTTGTGGAAATGTAATTTTTGTATGGGAGTCTGACAGACGATTTTATTTTAATAAAACGATTAATGAATGTTTCACTGATAAATTCAGCAATTACAATATCGTGCATATCATTCACGCGTTTCCTGTGGCAATTACGTATTAATAAAGATGTCAATTAACGGAATTATCGTGAAATTAATATTTTTATTAGGGCGCTAAAAATTTTGTTAAAGGAATAAAATTTAATTGGTTTTGTGAACGATTTTCGAAAAATCGGCTGCACGTCGTCAGAACACTGAAAAAGAAGTGTGTATAATTTAAAAATATAAAAAACTCGACGGGACATATATTTGTAGACATCTTCTTTATGATTATTTAAATTTTATTATTATTTTCTTTTTTCTTGAAAGAATCAATATCAATTACAGATACGAAAAATTTCGAAATTTAGTAGATAATAAAGAAAATGAAACCACATTTTGCCACATTTCATATCCAGCTAAATCGATCCTCATTTTTTATTGTCGATACTGATTCCTCATTTGTTTTTGTTGCCCTCAACACACAAATACCATGCGGTCGATTTTTTAAATATTTTTTTTATTTTTTTGCATATGACATATGTAGAAGTTAATTCAAACGATCAATTTTCGGGGGGAAAAAAAAAATTCAAAACGAATATGAGCGATTCGGGGGTAAAAAAAAATATTAAGCAATCGATAACGCGTCAATGGCACTCTTGCGGATTAGTTCAGCACAGCTCTCAACGGTGCTATACTTTACTGTTGTACGCGTACTATAGATAACACATCGCGTACGTTGCATGTATACATTGCACAGATGATGGTGCGCCCGTACAGTCGACGGTTATGTGCACTCGAGAGCACAGAGAGCAGCAGTTTGTGAATGAGATGAAACACACGGAACGATAGAGAGACGGCAACAACGGCATACAACTTTTTACGAATTACCATTTCGATTTATGGCACATGACGGTACAATTTTTGTAACGCGCATTACCCCATTTACATGTAGATGCGGTTGGGAACACAGCTTGAACCACGCGGGAGTGTCAGAGTGCGCATAGAGGTTTCTTTCTCTTCCTCTCCTCACCTGCGTTATCGCGGCATTCGCCAAACATATCTGCGTGTGTACACCGCCACTCATGCACTTTGGATGATTGGTTTTTGCGAAAGTCTGCGCCCACCGAGCCACGAATCCCTGAAGGAAAGTTAATCTTTCGAACAGTCGCGCTTTTATAAAAAGTTGGTGTGTCACGATATATTTAACGTACCGGTGCTGCAGAACGATTTGTAAACAGTAAACATCAGATATAATATCTTTCACGCTTCTGACGTTGTTTTTCTTGCGAGACGTTGAACCCCCTGGGGGTGTAAAATAAATTATATATCCGTGATCCCCTTAAAACAAAAATTGCGATCTTATTGTATTAAAAAAATATATATATAATTCCTTCCCAATTAAATTACGAAGAAAATTACACAGGATAAAGTGGTGTTAAAAAATCGTTATTGCGTGATGTACTCTCGCAATTTTTATGTTTAAAATTGCAGGATTTGAAAAAACGTTTTGCATTCCATAAATCCGTATTTTTTTTTTTGCGCTGAACCCGAATCCGATATTGAATTCGGCCCAAAGCCAAACTGAACATTAGTAAATGCCGAAAAAAAAAAAACACTTTTTTTTCTTCAACACGGTTAAAATTTGTCATGAAGAGCTTCTTTCTTTAGCGTCCAGCGATCGTCGATCAACGAACGAATACATCGATAACCATAATAATTTCGATTATTTCGATACGTTTCAAGTCTTAGAATTTGTTTCTGGATTGGCATTGTGTCATCAATTCGCTTTAATAATTCATATGCCGGATAGTGGAGAGTTATAAAAATCGTAATACGAAAAAAAAAAAAAAGAAAAATACTGCGAGGTAATCGTCTATGGTGGAAGACCTGCGAGAGCTCGTTAGACGCGCTGAGAGTATTAATATCGATTTTTTTTAACTACCGGCTGCTGGCGATCTTCGCGTATACAGTATACGGTACGGGATGATGAGGGAGAGTGAGAGAGCCGAGATATTGCCACGACGTTCGTGGCGTGAACGCGCTAGCGAAAGCTCAGTGCAATTTGCTAGGAACGCAGAGGCGCTTCACAGTGCCGAGAGCGATATTTATTATCACCCACGCGTTTAATTAATGCGCGAGCACGTCGGTTATTCATAGATTATCCGTACTACGACGTGGCGAACGACAACTACGTAACAGCTGAGTATAAGAGAAATAGTTTGCTTTTTTTTTAAAGCTGCAAAAGCTCTGACTCCATTTTTCGCGGTGTCGTTTGTTGGGCTCCGGCAATACATCGTAACAACTACATGTGTTCACGAATGTAAGAATCCTGCGCGATGGCGATAATTCAACTTTATTTTTCGTCGTTAACGGAAATAATAATAATGTATTATATGTGTTATTATATTAATTTTAATATTAGTGTAATTTATTACTACCGCGACAATTTTAATCAAAAGTATATTCGTCTGTAAATCTCCGAAAGATGGGTACTTTTATCGGGACATAAAACGATTCAGAAAGCACGTCATATTGACGTAATACTAATGAAACATATGGAACAGTATTTATCTTAATTTTTTGTTTATCCCGGAACGAGTAAACTGTACTAAAATTTACAATACGCCAAGACGTCGCTCGATTCTCCATCCACACGTTTGTTAATATTCGCTTACGTCTCCTATTAATAATATCGCGATTTTCAAGGCTACGTCTTTAAAACCAAACGGTAAATGACCCTCAAATTTTTTCAGAGTCTTCGTATAATCCCTCTCTAGCGTACTTTCGATTTTTATTAATATCTTACCTGCAGTTTGGATGGTACGATTTAAAATGTACCATTACTGCATACATTGTCCATAAATTGCGTATAAACTGTGCCAACTTTGCGTGTTAATATCTCAACGTCGGGACAGTAGAACGAGTTGAAATTTTGCATATGTTTGAATAGTATTACAAATAATGTGTACCCCAAGTTTTAAGACATTCTTAGAAAAACAAAACCAGTGGAAGGAGGTAGTGGAGTGGTGGTACCTTAACGAAATTTTCAGCAAATCTGTTTTTATTTTTCCAAAAATAGGTGACGTAAAAAAAAACGAAAATCATATACTTCTCAAGTCAATTGTCAATTTTATTTTATCTTATCTCTTTTTTATTTTATCTTTACTTTACCTTGTCTTTTTATTTTTTTTTTTATTTTTTTTTTTTTTATCTGTTAATTGTATTGACGGATAAGTACGTGAACACACTTGGCATGCATTCAGACCGACTTAAACCACTTGTGCCGAAAGCTGGCATCACAGACAATAGAGATCTGGTAAGAGCCAGAAATCGTCGAAATCAATTCATACCACGAGACAAGTCGTCTGCAGAACTCTACTCAGTTCTCCGTTGAGCTCCTGATTCTACCATTGAAGTCGTGCTTTCTACATAACGCTCTCCCGTCTACATTCGCATTGCGATAAAATACAATGGGATGATAAATAATGATTATTGGAATCGGGTACTCCAATTTCCAGACTTAATGTATGCTTAACGGGACCGGTCCTCATTTCAGCTATCCAGCATTCATGCATTATGGACCAGATGCCGACTTCAATGTTGCAAAAATATAACGGTGTACACGTGCGCGATAATTGCCTTTCATTGCGATTCGCTCGATATCCCGGTTCCAATTTCCGCTGGATTGTGCGTATTATATCTGTCGTTAATCCACAGATCGTCCACTCATGCGCCTGTAATGAAAGAGCCCACAGACCCCCGCCGTTGGACAATGGAATGGGCCATCAATGAGTTACATAAAGACTAAGTGTCCACTGTTTCGGTATTCCAATAACGATTTAGTAATCGCTAAACGTTATCAACATCCTGAAACTCGCGGGAATTTCGAAAATCTAATTGCACTTGGGGGGGTGTAAGGGCTTTTCCAACGCCTTACCTTGAAATGCGCGTTGATAGTGGCGTTCTTGGAAAGCAGGAATGCTTCTATTGCGACCGGTCTTATGGTATTCTCGTCAAGCTGTGGCACGGTAGTTCGACGTGAATCTTAGTAGCTGTAACGGAGATAGAGATGCATTCGGAACGCTCGCTTTATCTTCATCCTGTCTGCATCTACGCAGTCGCTTCAGAGGAGGAAGGAGGAGTGGCTTTTCACCCTCTCTCCGGACTCTCAGTCTTCAGTGTTACGAGACACTAAACTCACTTTATTATTACCATTATTCCGGCATAAAGTACGCGTGCCTACGCACGTCGTCGACGACGAGGGTGGCAATAAGGTTCGGTCTCTTGATTACGTATATAGACTGCAAAGATACTCTGTATACGGGGCGAATAGGGTACCCCACTGGAAGATGCAGAAGAAACCATGGAAAGGCGTATAGTCATAGGCATATTACTATTTCTTTCCTGCTGCATTCGTGTCATCTACCATTCGCTGCGTACTGCCAACGGATTGTGCTGTGTCAATGACTGCGCCGGTTCTGATACTGTATAAGGGCAAACGAGAAGGGGTGGCAAACGCGATGTGGATGCCGGGATAGCGAGAGCCGAGAGCACGCCGCTCTGTTACGAAAGCGATATTGCATCCAACGTCCTCGTCGTCGTCGTTGGTCGTGCCATTCTTCTTTCTCGCTTCCACGTGTTTCTCAGGCGAATAGCGAAACGCGTTAGCCTGGCAAAGAATATCGTTTCATTTTCCTAAGATATGGCCGACCGTAAATCCACGGTGGCGTATAACAATGAGGCGTCTCCCGCATATAGGGGGTGTGGAAAGGGCTGAAGACGAGGGATAGAGACAGGATGAGAGAGAATAGAGTTAGAGCGAGGAAAAGGTAAGGGGAAGATGGGTGTGAGAGGTGGATAGTAGCAGAAGAGAAAGGGGATAGTGCGCCCGAAAGATAATTAAAATGTCTCGGGCGTTGCCTCTAGCATAGTCCTTTCCTAGACCTCGGTCGCCCTAGCTGAGGCCATTATGTAGCCAGCAAAACTACCTTTTCGTTCCTTTCATCTCTGACTCCATTATTTTATTTTGTTATTGAACCCAACCACAACTGTCACACAGAGTATCGTGTATATTTGATTTAACACTTTATATAACATTTTACAGTGGTTACAAAAACCGTCGAGGGGAAGCTAAAGAAAAAAAATTGTCGGCGAAAGTAGGAAAAAGAGAGTTGAATGATACGGGCGAAAGGGCAGTGGAATAGGAAGGGGGGGCAGAAGAGAAAAAGAGCGGGTGGAGAACGATGAAAAAGGGATCGGAGTCCATTCGTTATCGAGGCTTTAGCGCGGGTGATCACTCTGGTCGCACATGGAAACGCTTTAGCGGCGATTTCGAGGCTGCGTGGGCCATCGAGCAATTTGCTCGAAAAAAGGTTCCGCGGAACGAGCGTGGAAAATGGTTGGGTATAAAGCAATATAGGTCGATAAATTTGAAGCACCCGAGATGTGCTGGTTTTCACGTTGAATTTACAAATTTCCGATACTAACGAGCTATATTTTTGGCTGAACTGAACAGCGGCGCAATGCAAGCAAGAAAAGAAAAAAGTCCTCGAAGTGTGAATGGGTTACGTGCAGTGAAGCTAACAGAACGTTCAAATTATATTAGAATCATGACCAGCAGATCAAAACCTTTCGTATCGTATTTTTCATGATGGCAATTCATTTTTTAAAACGATTAATAGCCGCCGAATCGGTTGCGTTCGATTTTTTTTTGCTTTTATTATCATCTTCAGAAGAGCTTCTGTACGCTACGACTATGGTCTTGTCACAAACTTATCCTTATCGTCAAATTGATCGCTGATACGCGTCTCAATCGCCGGTTGGATATTACACTACGTTCCATAGAAGGTTTTGCGGGTACGAAGGAGTGTTGGCGCACTGATTATTTCATAGAAATAGCTCGTGAAGGTTCCATTGGATTCGTTTGGGGGGAAAAAGGGGCAGGGGGGTATCTGAGACGAGTCATAAATCACGTTAGAGCCGTAAAATACATGAACCGATCGATCCTAAAGTCTCGAGCGCTTTCTACAGAAACTCGCGGCGCGAGCAGGATAAGACCGCGCTAGCGATAAATCACTATCGATGCGACCTCTCGATCGAACGAATCCCCGTGGCAGTAGCGTTGAAAGGTACTTCTCCTTGCTCCTTCCTTCTCATTCTTCGCTATAAACTTCTCACCTTCTCTATACACGTACCCCTTCGTCTACCCTTCGCGATCGGACCGATTCAGCGTGACGGTAATAAAGACGGGTTGGAGGCCGATAAGTCACTCTAGTTGCAGCTCGTTCATTTCTTAAAATCGTGTTATATACCCAAACTACACGCCCGGTGAAAAGTATCTAACACCGTCGAGCTTGCGAAATCGCTATATCGCATCTCACCGGCAGTCTATTCCGTATTAACCTTCTTCGTTCGCTATCGACCTTCCTTCCGCGTCGAACGATTCATCTACTTCCACACCTCTTTCGCATGATCTATTGAAGCTATTCAATCACTTAGTGAAAGGAAAGATGGTAAGCGGGATGAGAATGAACCTTTAGTTCGTAATATGGAGGTTCAAAAGGTCTTTAAACCACTAACTATCCAAAAAGTTTCTGAATCTCATTTTGATACAAAAAGAAACGAAACGTATGGGCACTGATTGCACAGCATACAGAGAAATGGAGTAAAATCCTCATTAACAGGACGAAGAGCCTCCAGAAGATATCACACGGTAGATTAACCAACAGACTAAGACTATTGTTTTAGTACATCAGCGTACTATCATTGGCAAACATTATAGTTGATTCTACATCTACATCGGAGACATTTCATACGAGTGGCTGAATCTTTGGTTTACACGACTGTCTGATGACGACTGGCCGGTCCGCCCTTCTACAACCTAATATTAATATGTCCTCTTGGCGAGTGTACCGTAGGAAGGAGGAGAGACAATAGAGAAGATTGTGTTGAATGCAGTAATCAGAGGGCAGAGTCTGAGGGCAGAGTCTGAGTCCCCAGAGACTTGACTAGTTCTGCTCCGTTCCCTCATCTCCTTTCTCAGGCAGTGTCGCCGCTGCTACTGCTGCTGTATCTTCCTAGTTCTCTTCCTTCCCCTCTTCTATAGCTTAGTAGCTTCCATTTCCCATTCGCTTAGCTCTACCCTTTATACCCGAACCATCTCTACTCTCGTTGCTCTACGGGGAACTCTGAGGGAACCGGTGTGTTGCCGAGGACTAGGCGGATGAAACCAGATAGGATAGCACTGCGGCTGCATCAACTGTACTACGACAGGGAACATGACCAGCAAGTGTTGTCTATCTTCTATCCTTGGAACCGAGAGCTTTCGACAGCATGAGAGATCTATGTATGGTCCATTACTCGAAATACTGTACGTACTGGACGTAACAGCTTTCCGACCTCCAAGATTCATCCGCCCTCAACCGACGTTACCTCATTTTCATGGTTCTGCAGTACGTCGTACCCGTCCCCACGATCGTTTCCTGCTGTTGAGCGAAAATCGCAGTTCCGTCCTTTTGTGTCTGATGAATGGTCAGTAGCGTACGGTCTTTCATACTTCGGTTTTCTCACCAGCAGGTCCGCTGCTCCTGCGGCCGTGTCCTTGGAGACCGGAAGGAACATCCCGTGGATTCTTTTTTTTGATGTCTGAGTTTTCTGTAACTTGCACGCAAGTGGTCCCCCAATTCAACGGCTTCAGAGACGTGAAGGATTAACCATAGGATTTCAACCGAAACGCAATTTTTAGAAATTCGGAAGTCATACGGTACATTAATGGGGGGTGGAGAATCCTGCGGTGGTTGAGAAGGAGGATTTCCTGGGGGTACGGGGCACCCTAATAATTGGCGTGGGACAGGCAGACAGACAAACAACTTTCCAAAATATATATGAGATAAAGGATAATCATGATTTTCCCGGCAGAAATGGCATGTTTCCAATATGATGACATCAATAAAGTATAGTGCTGTATTCCGGTGACTTTCTTCGCCACTTCCACTGCAAGATTAATTCTCACGCGAATGGCGAAGAACAAAATTAAGTCAGAGAACACAAAACAATGGACGCAAAGTCGTTGTTCTCGTGCAAAGTTCAAATGTTCTCATCTTACAGCCTAACTAAAACACAGCTCCGTCGCACAATGGAATCCGTAAATTATTCACAGATTGGTAATCGCAATCGAAATCCTAAAAGCTTTTATCTCGGAGGGGGGTCTCCGCGCTCTTCCGACCTTTTGTCGATCCCAAAAGGAAGGAAGGGTTGAAAGCCGGCGAATGCTGAAGCTGCTACGGTACGATGGCCTAGACTACCACCCCGACCACAATCCTTCTCCGAGGCGACGGTGCAGCCAGCTTCAACGACGACGCTTCGGGCTTCTAACTAGGCGGAAAGCGAACGAACCATAGCCAGCAATGTTACCCAAAATTAATTATCGTTGGAACTCGGCGGTAACCTCGCGCCTTCCTTCCCTTGCCTCCCACCTTACGCACAGGAATGTTCCATCGAATTAATCAAGACTCAAGATTCTCGAAGCAAGCCTCATGACGAATCCGACCACGGCGTTCATCTCCCTGACGCCGATATTACCGACGACGAAGACGACGACAACGACGACGAAGACGACGAAGACCAGTCCGATATTATATACCGAGAACGAATTCCCTTCCTTACTTGTCGGCAAACGCTCCGCACTCTCTACTCGCTAATTAGACGATAGAGTGTTCCATTGAATTAATTAGTGAGAAACTAGGAATCCGGCCCCCTTTACCGCCCATTCCACTATCGTTCTCTCGCCATTCTGCTACTGATTCCTTCAAAGGATTTCATGAGATTGGAATAGAAAATTGACTGGCGCACAGATCTTTCATCGTCGGATAGTGAAAAATCTATAAATTAAAAATCAATATTTGTTATATAAAGCTGTGAATCTCACGCCCGCCGATTTTACATTGAGTGTCGAGTCAAAAGTTGCCGCACGCACAGTTTATTATGTATACGTGACTCGTAAAGAAGAGGAAAAAGAAACGCAACTCGATGGAGAATGAAGCTGCGGGAACGAATGAAAGGGCGTTCGTTCGTCCCTCGAGAGAACTACAACGAGAGTTACTTTATTGCAGCAATAAGAGTTATCACCCGGTGATAACTGGCTTCATAACTTCTTCGCCCGATGAATACATTCCGGGGATGAGCAGTCACACCGACCGAGTCGCAGGCAGTGAATCTTGTTCATCCTGCAACAGACACAAATATGACTACTGCGTAGAAACGTGGAACGCGAAGTGTATTGCACGCTTGGGTGCCCAAGACGAAGAGACTGCGATATGACACGGTCTCTCACTAACGCAAAAGTGTCTCCTCGTTTACGTAAAGGTGCACCGAGGTGCACGAGAGGTCGAGCAGCTGGGCAGCACTTCCTCCCATGAATATTCCAGACGAGTCAGACGAAAGTGAAACATTTTTGCAAAAATGTCTATTAAACTAATGCATACATTTTTATGGCGAGTAAAACGGTTCATTTTGAATTCAACCAGTTATTTAGTTACAAACTTAGTAGGTTACTTTTTAAAAAATATGTTATAGAGGTGTTACTGGGGCAGACTGGGGCTATTTGAAACAAATCAGAACACATGCAGTAAAAAATCAAAGATTCGAAATTAATTCCACAAAGATTATTTCCCTGTGATGCCCTATGTGTCAACAATCCCCGATCTCTTTAAATATTGTAATAGAGTTCTTATGAATGCAAACAGGACGACATATCTACAATGAACAAACTGGTAATTCACTGATGCGTCAAATGATGCTTATGTCCTCTAATAACGATCGGCTATGCATATAGGTAGAACATTGGGGACATTCTTTTATTTAGAAGCATCAGCGCCCCCTGTGAGAATTGTTACGTTTCGCTGCCTATACATTCATATATATATATACCGGTCGCAGTCGCGATCGAACGAGCAACCGACTGAGCGATCGAGAAAAGCTCGTAGCACCATCGGGCGATCCGGTTAGCCAACGCGAAAACAAGCAAGCAACGCGCAATAGAGGATGCTAGGTGTTCGCCCGAGAGGATTTGTTCAGCTAGCTCGCGCTTACCGAAACACAAGAGGGTGGGGAGGGGAGAGGGGGGGGGGGGGGGGTGGATGCGAAGCGGCTCTTCGTGCCTGTATGCGTACTCGGAAGCTTCCCGCGTACGGCGAAAAAGCAATGATGGTCCATTGTTCCATTTTCAAGCCTGTCAAGAGCGCAATGGCTCGTTAGTTGTTGCGCACGGCCGGTCAGTCAATCAAGTGCTCGGTATTCTCGGACCTCCGCCTCCGCACCTTCCCACATCGCTCGCTTCGCTTCTCCCGTTTGCGGAACGTAGACGGAATAAAGCCTCTTCGATTGCCAAGCAACGTAGCGATAAGCACGAACCAATAAATCCATCGGTGTTCCATTTTTTTTTACATTTAAAAAAAAGGGATAAAAATTTAAATTGAAGAAAAAAATTGTGTTTTATCGAGCTAAAGGAAAATTGCAGATTATCGAACATACTGATGCCATTTTATGTAATATTATATTAAGAACAAATTGTAACAATAATCGATGAAAATATTCATTGAATTCGTTCTTTTAACAATTTAAGAAAAGCATCAATTAAATTATCAAAAAGGACGAGCCATTGTCTCCGATATAATCAGAGAATTAGCATTATTGCACGTTTCACTGAAACTACATTGTGCAGAGTGAAACTATGAAGCGCCAACGGGGAGCTTCCAGCTACCCATTCACTTTGTCTCCGTTCGCCCGATCAAATTTTAATCCTCTTTGTAAATTTGTGATTTATCGATGTGATTTTGGCCTCCGCCATTGTACCGCGCTGATGGCGCGGTCTCTGCCGCTCGTTTGCCACGTTTAATTGGAGGCTAGAATCTGAAAAGGGATTACCCTACCCTCCCGTGGCATAAAAGAAGCGCTAAGAGGATTTAGAAATACAACGTTCACATTCCAAAAGCCTGCGCGCCGAAACTCACGGGTTTTTGTTTGCGGTGGCATGAAATCCAAAGCATAAAACATTCGAACGAATAAACGAATAAAATTTGAGTAAACATACTGATTCCTTTTTATTTTCAAATTTGTTTCAGGTGAGTTAAGACGATGATCCACAATCACAAATTACAAACCACACCACAAATTTCTACGATTTATGATGTCTATCGGTAAGTGCTTAACAATGTACTGACCACCACACCTACAAACCACAAACCGCACCACCATAACCACAATTTTCTACGACTTGTAATGTCCTATCAGTAACCACAAACGACATCACCATAACCACAAATTTCGACGACTTATGATGCCTGTCGGTAAGTTCTTAACAGTGTACTGTTCACCACATCTACAAACCACAAACCACACCACCATAACCACATTTTTCTACAACTTATAATGTCCTGTCGGTAACCACAACCCACATCACCATATCCACCCATTTCTGCGCCTTACTATGTCCTATCGGCAACCATGAACCACACCATTTTAACCACAAATTTCGACGATTTATCATGTCCTATCGATAAGGTTTTAACAGTATACCGAGTGAAATACAATTGCCCCGGTCTTCACTTTGCAATTAACCTTAGCACTTTAACTAAGAATCGAATATGTAATTGTATTTGGATATTGCGTTGAAGGCCGTGGGGTCTCCTCAATTCAACTTTGCCTAATCCCAAGAGCCTTCAGAAGCCCAACTCGCTACGTAATACCGTTGGTCTGGTTGGACGATGGTGTTAGTGGTGGCAGCAACGAAGCAACGTACATGGATCTTTTGGTTATATACATCTACACAGTTTGTAGTCCGCTTACTGCAGGCCTCGCAGTTTAGTCGATATCAAGTTATCGGCGGGCTACCGTCTCGTTGCTGCCTATTTCGACAAAGTCTTATATTGATAAAACTTTGGCGTGTGATGGTTGCGAACGAGTTCGCAATACGGAAGTCCACCCCTCGCTTCCGCCTCTCTCTCTCTCTCTCTCTTTCTCTCTCTCTCTCTCTTGCTGACTACCATTAACTCGAATTTAACCTAAACACAGGAGAGTCTACGGCTCGCGAGGGTTGCGTTTTGCTTACGGTATAAGGTTTAGATTCGCAATGAATCTTACGGTGCAATTTGAAATTTCACTAAACGCTTTTCTGCATAACCTCCCGCATACATGGATTGAAAATAGACATAAACGTTTTCGTCTTTGTCTCCAAAAATTCATTATTCCGTCAAAACCGCTCGGTTTCCGCTCTGCATACATTTTCGCTCGTCTACGAAATCCCCTTTGTACGGAGATTCTCGACCGACCGAATGAACTCGGCCTCTTGGTACCAGCAGTTTTCTTGTCCGCTTACGAAAAAAAAAAAATGTTAAATTCAAATATTTGACTATAATTCCCATTCATAGAGTCTACAATACGGCTACACCTGCAGATACTATTCGTCGAGTAGACTGTTGACAATACAAAGAAAAAAAATGAGGTACAAGATAAGTATAAAAGTTTATACGCGGCCTGAAGATTGTTGGCTCTTAATTCAATTTCAATGGCAAACAGATTTGCTCTCGTCAAATAAAAAGTTCGTAAGCTTCAACCGGCTTGTGTAATTGCGTTGAAAAGTGAAAAATATAGTGTTGATTCATTAAGTTTCATAACGATATACCGGTTGTGTCAACACTTTTTTTTTTTTTTTTTTTTCGTAAACCCTACGGCCCCAAAGCGAACGAACCCTCTGGCAAGATAACAAAATAATACTCGAAAAGAAGATCAGCCGTTGTTAGTGTGTTCAGACCCCCCGTTGCTCCCCTCGTCTTGTAGGGACGTATAGGTAGTATATAAATGCCGAAGGGGAGCCGTTAGTCTCTCCTATCTCTGTCGAACAGGTTATATATCCCAACCCGAAATACTGCGAATCCCAACCTTTTGCGAAGCACGAAGCCGCACTAAAGTCTCCGGCAAATCCTCACCTTTTTTTTCGATCCAAGTTCCATCCGAGCACTTCTCATACTCTCTCTCTTCGGGGTTCCCTTTCGAATTGAACATCCCGTTGAAATACCGAACCGAAAAGAGATCCTACAAAAGCCACTGATCTACAAATAATAATATTGAAACCGGCCGGGAGGCTTTCCGGTAGTTCGTGAAAGAGTAAAAATATGAAGTGGCGTACCGAGAAAGATACAGAGAGGAAAGAAGATGAAACCGGAGAAGTGAAAGATGAAGTGTAGTGTAGCGAAGGAACTCAAGTGAAAAAGTATTAGTAGTCGAAGTGGAATGAAGATCGAATGGAAACAAGTGAAGCGAAGAACTGCCGAAGGGGTAGAAAAAAGTTCGGAAAAATGTAAACTCTTTAAAGAGTCCGGGGAATAGAATTTACCGTAAATTTTATATCGCAACTTTCTGTACTTCGATTCTGGAAGGGAAGAGTCAGTCGTCTTGTTAAACTAGAAGCGCCAATTCGAAGAAATTGCGATGAGACGTCATTCGAGACGTTATCTTGACATCTAACGTCATCAATTTTCTCATCATTTCTGCCCGTTTTGTGTTTGTTGCTCAGTGCTTAAATGGCTTTCATTCGCAAAATTTCGACGGTACCAAATTTCAAGACTTTTCAATTAAAAGAAACGAAGCAAAACGTGACCAATGGACGAAACAAGTGGGCAAAGAATGAGTGTCACCACCGGGAAAGGCATGCAAATTCAGCACAATTACATTGAAGTCAAATTCAAAGTCTTTTCAGTCAAATCAAACAAAGCAAAAGGTGGTCGATGCAATGCATGTAGCAAGTGATTCAATAATGATCGTAACCATTATGAAAATCATTGGGTTCGATCATCGACAGTCGAATCTGAATGAGAGAACTGGATGAATAAATCCACCATCATCGGTAAAATGTCTTAGCATGCAATCCCTACAGCGTAAAGAATCAGAGTACAGAAAAAGGCTTTTAGTTGCCAGATGAAAAAAAAAATGCATAAAAATCGTGAAAATGCAGCCAGATTTTGAAGGAATATAGAGGAAGGTGACGCAGTCACAGTTGCAGAAAACCGCTTGAATGTAGAAAATAATGGCGAAAGAGAGAGATGCTTTGCGGGAATGTGGCGGTGGAGGGAGGATAGGATTCTGCCATACCGACGGAGAGATTGCCGCGACTGCGAACGTGGGTAGCTCGCGCGTAGTTGGGGTTGCTGCGGGGGTGGCTGCGAAAGGGTGGCCAGAGCAGAGGAGAGCAGAAGTGGGATGCCCCCTCGCACGCTGTACGGGTTTCAAGAGGAAAGAGAAGGATAGTAGAGCAGGAGAGAGAGAGAGGGATAGAATAGCGAGTGGTTGGTGCATTATTGATCCCAGTGTGTGCGGACTGGGCAAAAAGAGGAGCCTCCAGCTAGGCTCGAGAAAGAGAGGGCTCGCTGTAGACCCGGACCAACGATTGCACCGAGAGAGATGAAACGTGAGAGAGCAGCCAAGCAGACGTATTAGAAATGCGTTCGTTTCTCACCGAAGACTACGTACTACGTACTATTTGAATGGAACAACCCTCGATCCCGGTAAAATAGAGATTCTCGGAAAGACCACGAAGAAACCGTGTCGACACTCCCTACCATCAGTTGCGTGCGTACGCCGATACGATCGCCCGAGCCAATGCCTCTATTTACAGGAACTTTTATATTCAAAGAAAGTTTGTAATACCATTGATAGGTATAATTAAAAGTTTCGTCTATTCAAACGATAAAAGATCGTTAAGGTGATTGTTAAAAAAAAACCAACGTTTGATCGGTACTATAGTTTTCTCAAAACCGACATCGAAAAATCGATACTTTTTTTACGACGTTACAGGAGCACACGAAGCTGTTAGATTCTGATAAGCGGAAATAGGATAATATTGACTATTCTTTTGAAAAAATTAAATTTAAAAAATGTCTTATAAAATATATGAACAGAAATTCTGAAAAAAAAAAAAAAAATTACACGAGCAAAGCGACATCTCGAAATGCGTATAGTCGATATTTTATCGAAGTTTATGTCGCCGCTAACAGCGCCACTGACGACAGCGAGCTGTAACATGACAGGCACACCTATCTTACGAGAACCCACATTGTAACTAGTCGATCTGTGATATATATATAGTTTGTGTCTATAATATATAAATCGGACATCGAAGTCATAAAATTGAAAAGATCAAAATCGACAATTATGCTAATGCCATTGTTTGAACGTAAACAGTTACAAACTGACTTCACCTTCCTCCTCACCGCAATTAAATAATTTATTCCTTCTTCTACGAATTACGATATATCTGCCATTTATTACAATATCTTTATTTCACACAGTTTTTACAACAAATTTATTTCACAAAATATATATGCATTCCAATTTTTTTTATATGCGATTTCTTTATTTTTGGAGATAAAAAAGAAAATAAAGTAATGTCGACGATATCGATTCTGGAAGCTTCGATACTTACGTAAATTTTGACCCTTTCTCACCAATGAAAATTTACAATTTTTCGGGAAATATATATTTTCACATAACGCTGACAAAAATAGAGGGGTCGGGAATACATACAATATATCCAAATAATCTCGCGCGTTTATCGCTTTATGGTACTCACAGGGACTGGGATAAGAATCGGTAAACCAATGACTTTTTTTATCCGGAGGCCGAATGACAAGAATAATTTGAATGCCGTTATTCGTTTATCTCTATTGTTACGGTCAACTCGATTCAACGCTTAACGTACCTTCGGGAAGACACGAGTGTTCCTCGTGTTAATTATGATTGACACGAACTCACGACGTTCCGCGAATAAATGCTATTAATTTTTAAATCTCGAAGAGCAAACAGAGATAACGATAATAATAGCAATTCTAAAAAAAAAAAACATAATTTAAGACATTGCGTTTCATTCGATTCCAACATAACAAAAAAATGCTTAAATAAACAAATACAAAAGTGGCAATGAAACTGTTATGCTTTTGTATGAAAAGATTATATCGTTCGAAGCTTCACGGGGGATGATTGTCTTCATTGGATTGCAAGAAACATCGTAACGAACGTTGGAGAACGAAGAAAATCCAGGGATTACAGTGACAGTTAGATTCGTCCGGGAAGTTCGGAATGACGCGATACCGACGCGGATTTAAAGTGCGCGTTGTTTTACATATCCAGGAAATTCCGGTAGTTACACTCTGCGCGTAGTGTTCCTTTTTGCGACGAACCAATCCTTGAAAAGTTTGCGAACCTTAAAAATTGTCGTCGGAACAAAAAATAAGAAAAAAAATGTCTTATTTCTTCTCACAACACGGAGCAGAAAAAAAAGAAAATTCAAAGAAAAATTTCATGATTTTTTTCGTATTTCCTGTTCATTTCCGGTGAAAAAAAAAATCCTAATGTAAATCTAAACCAATGTCACGATTCATACATATGAATACTCGACTCTTACGCCGAACTGGCGTTCATCTTTGACAATTACTCTGATCTTTTTCGGTTTCCCCTACGATTCAACCCTTTCACCTTTTTTTTTCACCGTCTCTTACTTCTTCCCTTTTATTCACTTTGATAACGCCGCCCCAGGAGTGATGAGTGGAGAGAGCGTAAAAAAGATCAACAGATTCTCGAGGATGCATTTTCTTGGTCCTCTGTAGAAGCACCAGAAGCTTCACATAGCTGTGCATAAGCTACCGTACAAGCCGGTTATATGTTTGCACGCATTGTTTGCAGTCATGGGGAGAGACAGAGTGAGAGAAAAAAGAAAAATAGACAGGGGTTGGGAGGAGGGAAGGGTGTGGAGGTTGTATAAACGAGAACGAAGAGTACGCGTGGTGCGGGAGTCCCGCTAGGCGGCTGTGTGAAAAGTATAAGCGTCGGAACAGCGACTGCAACGCGACAAGGGTGATACCGGTGCAGTGCAGTGCAATGATGCCGGTGGCCGGGCGCCTCTTGTGTCAAGAGCAAAGAGACCTAATGAATGGGTCGACACTCTCGTGGGGTTAAACGGTGCTGCTCCGGGGCCGCATTTGTACTGCAGATGATACGAGAGAACTCAGCTCTCTCCGTCTCTCCCTCTCTTTCGCTCCTCCACTACCGCCCTTTACCCAAACTCTATACCGTTCTATGTTTCGCACGAAAAAGGAAGAGCCGCGCTACTGCTGCTCGTTTCGCCAGTTTCACTGGCACTTGCATCACCCTCACTCGCGAACGTTGTTATACGCACGGAAAGCAATGAAAAACCCAAGTGAGAACTCTCTACCTTTGAGCTTAAAACTCTTTCGTTGATAAGCCGTACCATTCTTCACTCTTGCTGACGGTTTACTTTGCAATGTATACCGAATGGGTTAAGAGGTTAACAGCAATGTAATTCGTAATCTGTCCCCACATAATTATGTGGATATGTTGAAAAAAAATCAAAAAAATCTTATAAGCTAATAAGGACTTCATGATCTGCCGCTTTTGCAGTTTGTAACTGATGCGGAAGTACGGAAAAAAAAATAATGTGTTTAATCAACTAATTTTAAAGAAAAAAAATTAATGGTATGAACTGATTATAATTATAAAAAAAAAACAAAAAAGTATCTAATTCATTAGTTGGGATAACAATTTTTTAAGAAAAAATTAGGTAACCAACTAATTATTCATAATTCCAACAATTTTTTTTTTTTTTTTTTTCGGAGCAGAGGTCGCGTTTATGTGTTTCGATTCAGCCTTTTTTCCGCTGCTTTAATATTTCCCTTTTTTTTAAATAATGATAAGTATAATTTATACGATGATTAACTAAATAAGCGCGTCTGGCTAAATTCAGAAAAATTCCCATTGAGACCGTCGAGAGTACTGTGCGCGCGCGGGTTTCGCCGAAACTTCCGTAACTATCTGGTGGCCAAATTAAAAACAACAGATGTTTCCTCCCGGACAGCAGAGTAGTCCCTTGGAATGATATATACACTGTAATGCACAGGGATACAGCATAGAAGTATTACAGCACGAGCGACCGCCCGAGCCGCACTCGGTACATTAAATAGTCAGACATGGATACAGATGCCCTCTGGAGTAAAAAATAAAAATAAAAAAAATATAACATTATCCTAAATCGGGGTAATTAGTGGAACGAGACACGTTGGATCTCCGACACATTGAGAAAAAAAAAATGAGAAGGACCCCGAAGCTACTGTTCTGGTAGCAAATGTTTCGCTAACTAGTTAGTTACACGGAGTTACCCCTCTCGACTTTCCTCTCTTTTCTCGTTTTCCCATTCTGAGACTCACTTCCACGCGAAACTGCATTTATTTTTATGACTCTTTTGCGGAGGACCTCGTTGCTTGCTTGGTTCGTGGTGGGGCGGTGGCTCTTTTCATGAAATACACAACCAGCGCTCCGGAGTCGCCTCCATAGCCTGTTCTCGTTTTCAACGAAACGGAGTTTCTCCTCCTGAGGATTCCAGCTGTACGACGTTGTTTTTTTTTTCTTTGGCTCACTTTGCTAATTGAATAATGAACCCATTTTTGTTTATATTGCCGTCTGGCTTTGGAGAGACTCAGGAATCCTTTCGTTACGCTGTGTTGTCGGTTCTATCTTAAGGCGACAGTGATTGAACCCTCATCAAGAAAATCTCGACATTCAGAATTTCAAGGGATTCTCATGGCTCTTGTATTCCTTGGTGAATGTTCTCGACATTCAGTCGAGCATCGAGGTTTTTTTTTTTTTTTTTTTTTTTTTTTTTTTTTTTTTTTTGAGGGACTGGATGTCGAGGATCTTGCAGGAAGTTTTACGAGAGACCGGAGATTTCTACGGAGATCCGGAGTTCAACACTGTAGCGTTTGGTAGTTATAGAATAGCCGGGGTGCAGTCAACAGAACTGTGACGGCAACCAGACGTCAAGGTATCCTTTTTCACGAGAAGCCCGCTTCATCCACTTTCACCCTCATAAACCGATGATCAACTCGTAAAGTTGATGACTTCCCGATATCTCAGTGTAGACAGCGAAATAAAAAAAAAAGGTTCAGACTGCCTATACACGTGTCGGAGAGCATTTTCACACAAAATAGTAGAAAATGTAAAAAAAAAAAAAAACGCCCATTTGTAAGAGATTTCAATGATTTTCATTGCCATGAATATCGTTTAGGAAATTCTCGTTGCCGGGATTTTTCGGATTTTTTTTTTTTTTTTTTTTTTTTTTTTTCCGTTTTATTCCAATTGGAAAATTTTTCTAGGAACATACCAGCGAAACGGATTAAACCACGAATACGTTGGAGCAATTACGCCGCCCAAAGAGAGTAATATAAAGAGAGAACGGTCAGCAACTTCCCGCACATCGATGTACCGACTCCCATAAATCTGTATATAGTATCGATGCAATATCGATGAGTTTATTAAGTTAATAAAGCGATTAAATAAAATTGCGATTTTCTCGTTTTATGGGACGAGGATAGAAGATCAGGGATTCTCGTGTATCGATTCCCATATTGCACTGGTTTATCGCTGTAATATGAACTGCGAATTTATATCTTTAGTGGACTCGCTGTTTCCCGTCTCTTTTTATTCTCTATCTCGCGCTCTCACCGACATCTAGAAAGCCGATTGGCATGTGTGATTAAATTTTTTTATCACCATTCGCATATTTAACAGTTACTTGTTTACGATCACTGATGTTGGCGGCGCGATTGTGATTGTTGATGTGTGACATAGAGATCCCGGCACTCATTTCTCCATCAACGATCATAAATGAACGATCAGTGTGTATTATATTACACTCGAAGCGCCAGAGTTCAAGCAACGAATTCATACGGCAAATGCAGTTGTCGGTCTGTCACCGTTATTCACGGATCACCAATCGCGATTAGTCTATTCCCGGTGGTACGCTTCGTCATCCTAAATTTACACCTATCGCATCACGAAGTATTACTGCCTTTTGTCATTACATCCGAAACTGAATTTTGGCTCAACAATAGCTATGGACGCGAAAGCATAGATTATAAATCATGTATATCGCTGTTTCCTTCCATACCGATCGTATTCTCGTTAACCGTTAATGAAATTCGATAAATTTTCAATTGCCTGGTAATATATTTTCTCGTCTAAAATAAAAGCGTCGATGTGAAAGATTTTCCGCGCTGAAAGTGCAAAGTTTTTTTTTATTTTTTTTTTTTTATTTGGGTTATTTGACTTTAAGCCAAAACTGGTGTCGGCGTCGTGTTTAGTACAAAAAATCACATGGAAATGTGTGATGCAGAAGTTTTTTATACGCTTGAATTTTGACACCAAAAATAGCCGATCGCTTTATCACACTTTTTCATGTTTTCATCCACCTGCAACGGCTCGAAAAACCTTTTTTGTAACTCTGCCAAGTTGCGTATCTCGTGTACATATTTTTCTCTGGAATGAACTCAGCATATCGGTTTTCGCGATATTCCATCGGGAATCGAAGGTATCGATGTTTAAAAATATCGAAAATTTCAGCATTTCCTAAAATTGCGATATTTTTTCTGCGGCCGGTCTATTTTTTTCCGATGACCACGAATCGGTAATATATAAAATCGGTAAAAGAATCGGATATTACGGGAAACCGGAAAGGAAAGGGAAGAAAGTCTTATTTTGAACAAAATTTCGTAATTTCCAATTTTAAGACTCTTCTGTGATATCAAATTTCGCGCGTTCTTGACAATATAAATCAATTCTTCGAAAGGGCATTCAATTGCCCGATGCGTCTAGAGAACCCTACACTCTCATCTGCAGCATCATATCGGCAACAGTAACAACTGCAGTTCATTAGCGGTTTGAGTAACTCGACGCATCGCGTAACTGGATTCGACGGGAAACACTCCTATACCTTCTGGCGCCCCTTTACTATTCCGTGCTGAGAGATATATACGTACAGAGGGCACGCGGATCGAGCCGCTCGATATAAACGCGTACTGCGCCAATCAGGGGATTGATTACGAACGATTAGTGAGGCTAGTGAAGCTGGTACCGGTGGCGGCTGCCAGTCCGGAGATTACAATGTGCCAATTATTGCCGCGCCCGCGTTTTATAGCCCTATTATTAACGGGCCCTATTCCAACGATAGGATTACAGGCCTACATCCTCCAGCGAGGCGATGATTGGAAATCATTGGCCTCTACAATGCACTCTATCATTGTCACTCACTTGAAGAAGCCGCGGCTACGAAATAAGCGAAATAGTGTAATATTCATTAAAAAATATATATAATAATAATAATAATAATAATAATAATAAATAAAAAAAAATCGCAAAATTAATTTGGAAGATCTAATTCGCCTTTTTTTCCAATTATAAAATATGAAAACTCGTGATTTGCATTTAATATGATGAATTTGAAATGATTTTACCGAGAAGCCTGATGCCTGTGGCAATTAAGCGTAATTAGTTTTAACTATTTTTTTTTTTTTTTTTTTTCATTATTTGCGTGTGTAGGAATGCCGTTCACACGAAAAACACCGGCAAGTATATTATCGTGTAATTCGTTAGCGTAAATACGCAACATTGAAGAAATAGCTAACTTGATTGGGTGATTGTATCGCGTGATACGTCGTTTAACCAAAGCTTAAAATTTAAGTATCGCAGAGGAAGGTTATAGAGGCTATTGCCCTCTTTGTACATCGTTGCTTCTTTTAATGCGACCACCATCCTCATCATCGTCTCGTGTCTCCGAACGACGATATACTTAGTTCGCCTTTCATATAACCCCTCACCTCTCCCCGTATCATACGACTAAAAAAAAGCCCGTTATTTTTTTTTACGACCATTTTCATCGAAGCACCGATGAAAATATAACGAGTCAAGCTGAATCTTCGTCTTTAAGTTTCCTTGTTGATCGAGTAAATACGCAACATTTACTTTAAAAATAATATTACATTGACATTTTTCAGTTTTTTGAATGAAAACAAAAAAAAACGTTATTTTTCGATACGCAACGATGGTTAAGAGAGAAAAAAAAATTATTTGTAGTTAAGAAATAATTAGTCGGATATGGCGAAATAAATGAAGAAATCTTATTTTTATCCGAATAAATTTATTAGAACGAAATTTTTTTTTCACATCCATTTATTATACATTATTATTATTTTTCTGTACGACTGTACGAAAAAACACGATGTGGTATGAATACGAGCAAACGAAACCCGACGAGTCGTCGTTGTCATCGTACCGCGGGTCTAAAAGTTGGCGGCTTTGCACTTCGGTTTCCTTCACCGTCGGTTCTTATACTCGTTCGCAATTCTATTCTCAGCAAATTCGACGAGTGCTCTCGCATCACCTCTCTATCCATTCCATCGCCATTCGTCTTATCCGCAAGCGGGCGCGTAAGCACGGAGCGAGACGGAGTGAGAGATTCTCGCGTATTCCCACAGTAATGGCTATCCGTTATTCGATTCTCGTTTGATTATGCTAACGATCCGTTTCCTCCGACGACAGATCCTCTGAGCTCAATTTCTCGTTGAAATTCTACGATCTCTCTCTTTCTCCGTTGTATGCTTCGTCCCCCGGTAGCGCGATGCCCGTTCGCTATCCTCGTACTCCACTGGGGATCCGATGACTGCGCTCATTACCAGAAACGTGACGAGCTTGTGCTTCCTTAGCGGAGCTCCTTTCGGCTCGGATCGCTCACAAGGGCTATATAGAGACCGTAGCGAGGTAGAGGAGAAGCTGAAAGCCGCAGGGCTAATCTATCAAAAGCGATATCTTATCGCGAGCTCGTCTAACGCTCCGGAGCAGTGAAATTCGCGTGTTCCTAAAGGCGACGGGGCCAACGCCGGGAACGGGGGATAATATTTCGACTCCATGGAAAGCTCACGGTTAGCTATATTCACGACAACTCAAAAGGATCTTCTTATGAAAGTGGAACGAGCCACGAGCGAGCGAAACGACTCACCGGTGGCTCGTAAAATCGCTGAGCACAACGCTTTTTCCTATCGGAATGGGGAATACCGCGTACTTTGCTGTACATGAAGTCGCGTTACGGTATCTCTTTCTTCAATCCGAGATAAGAACGCGAAAGAATATAAAACAGTTTCGAATATATTAATCTGCATAGAATATAAAGTCGATCCATATGGACCGATTTATCATAATTTTTTCAACATTTAACCGACGATCGATGATCAATTTTATTCCATTGGGATTTAGAAAATAAAAAACGCCACAGCCATTCCGAATTTAAAGGACCGAATACTCGATGATAAGATGTATGTAATATTAAACATGAGAATTATTCACGTCTCACGTACGGGTGATTTAAATACACGTCTGCCATTTTTCACCAGTAATCTTCAAATTTTTTTAAAGAGTCCATTTAATTATAAAAAATCGTAAAAAAATTCGGAAAAAAATTGTAGAGTAACTTTGTTCTTATGAGAAAAAGAAATTAGTTTTGTACGCAACCGGAAAAAAAAATCTCCCGTTTTTGAAGAGTTAATCGTAACTTTCGTTGAAGGTGTTGATCAATGATCAATTTCATCCTTTTGAGTCCTTAAAAAAAATCCATAGCCATTCTGAATTTTAAGGCGCCAACTATTACTACGATAATAACACTCAAAAATAAGACATATATAATATAAAACAGAAATTATTAATGGCAATTTTTGTTTAATGATATAATCAATGAAAAATGTTGATGAAGCGTCAGATGGCCGGAGTTACAGTAGCATTTCCAGATTTTTGAGGTTTGAGTGATTCGTTGGTATCGCCCATCGAATTATTTACTTTAATTAACGATCATTAATTGCGTTAGACCCTCGAGAGTCAGCGAGACGAACCGTGAGGGGGATGATAAGTATATAATAAGTTCGAGAGAAGCCATCGCGTAGCGCCCTCCAGTTGCCGTCTCATAAATTGCTGCTTATCTCGGTAGCAACGTGATCCACGCGGTCCATTATCATGCTAATTCATGATTACCTGTCCTCTCGCCCCCCTTTTCGTCCCATCGTCGCGGCAACCCCAGCGGATCGCACACATAGTCCTCCTCTGTTCCATAGCCGGTCGGTAGCCAAGCTAACTGGTCTCTCGTCCACTATAGCGAGAGCTCTATGCTTGCTGCTTGTATTAAATTGCGATTGATGCGCGGTCGGCGCGCTCGTCTCTTTGATACGAGGGAAAACGCTCCGACACGATATATTTTTCGTATACAATAACTCTGTACTTATAATAATATAATTACACTGAGACAACAACTCATTAAAACTGATTCTCAGTGGAAGAAAAAAGAAAAAGAATAAATGAAAGATCGATCTCTCTCTCTCGTCGGCAATATTAAAGAAAAACATTTACGGTGTCGTAGCACCGGTAATCACGGACGATCAACATTATCAGTACAAATCAAATTTGTATAATACCGAAGATAGTAATAACCGATGCCAGAAAAGAAATCGTCCGGCCTGTAATCGATAATTCAATTAGTTTCGGAAAGAGCGACCCGAGAAAACAGGGAATAATACTCGAGATCGAAAGGCCACCGCTTCACGATTCCAAGCGCACTTCTAATAATAACAGGAGTAGAGTTGAGATGATTTAACTGTCTGCTTTCTCTCGGCACTAATTATACGAATTAATCAGTGAAAATCCATTTCGTCAGAGAAACTCGAGAGAAAAATCATCGATTTTCAACGTAGTTGCGCGAACTAAATTCACAATTTTGAAAAAAAATGTATTTATGGTTACAAAATGGTGTAATATGGTGTGTTATGAAAAATTCAACGAGTATTTTAATTATTACGTCTTTGTGAGTAATATAAAGGTACACAACGAAAAAAAAAAAAATTTGTTGAGAGAACCAAATAAAAAAGTAGTATATTAACGATATATTTCAGAATATATAACAATCTATTTTATTAATATATTAATTATATGAGAACTAAAGTTCAAATATAATTTTTAAAAAATAATATAATAAATATATAAAATATATATATTAAAAAACATTAATATATATTTTGTATTTAATTTTTATCGATGTGGAACCAACTAACTATTAGTTCTCTTAACGAGTTGTTAGTTCTACAGACGAATAATTTTTTTCAGTGCTGTAGCACGTGATAAGGGTCCCGATAACGTGCCTAAGTGAAGCTGACGTGTGAGCAATTTCATTGCATATTTATACGCTCGCCGAATATTATCGATTTTTCGATACGTTTTTACGTTCTGCCGAAGCAGCGCATGCAGATTGATAGCTAAGACTCGCGGCTGGTAACGTATCCTCGAACTTATAAGCTTCGATATATCGAAGTGCAAATCGAATATTCCCGATTGCGCTCGTCGGTCGGGGCTTCGTTCTCATCTATTTCATTCTCAGTAGCATGGACGCTCCTTCGATATCTCTCATAATCGCGCGTATCGATACGCAAATCAGAGAATAAGAAAAAACTTGGAATACGAGTAAAGAAAAATAATTTTCCGAGGTCCTCGGTATAAAAATATCATCGGGTAGACAATAACAATCGTATTGATAAATTCTATATCAGCGGATGAAAATGTAGGGTTCTTAAAATGTTGAATGATTCAGATTTATAGACACGACGATATATTGGAATAGATGAAAATGAATCAATGATTCTTTTTTTTTTTTTTTATGGATGATTGAGGGGCGATGAAAAACGACGGAATATTTCGTGAGGGGGGGCAACATACTTCGCGGGATATAAGAAAATATTTTATATCGAAGCCCATTTACGAGATACGCGGCCGACGTCGGGAGAGTGACGTGATGAGAGAGAAACTGATTTAAATTTCTCCGCTGCCCTCCGGGGGCTCGAAGGCTTCGGAGTGGTGGATGCAGGCGTGCAATCTGATGGAACGAGCGTGAAGATGTAATATTCGAATGGAAAAGGTCCGTACCGACGTTCGTTCTAAAGTTTACTTCGATGTACAACGCGTCTCGATGTATGCATTCGGAATAAGCGAGCGGCGTGAGCAAATAACCTCACTCTGTGCTCGGTGCGTACTTCGCCATCTCTTCTTCGCCTAAAGAGAAATATGTGGAACTTAAACTTCTCATATGCACGTCTATACTTGCCTGCGGATAAACTCCGGGTGAAAGCTTTTCCTTATGAAAACGTCAAAACTTCTTGGAATACTTGGAAAAATTTTACTTCGCGACCTTACTTCACATTATCTGGGGTTTGCCTTTTCACACTGTACGCAACTTTCCTGCAAAGAAGTTTATCGTGCACATCCGCCGTATTACGAAACTCCAAATCTCGTTCAACTGTTCTCAAACGTCCGCTCCAACTGATGATAACGCATTTTGATCGATTTACCGCGGACTCCATTCGAAAAATCGATAGCGTATAGTACTCTTTCGGTCGATAAAGTTGTAATCAATTTTTTTTTCTTTAAATTATTAAGGAGGATGTATCGTTGCATTTCCAGTCAAAACTGAGGTTGAGAGAGAATTTGAAATACTTCCGAGTAGAAAATATTTTAAAAAATACGAATTTTAGATACGTTTTCCCAAAAAAACTACGAAGTTACCGGTCAACGGATGAAACGTACTTGCAAATACCAAGTAAATATTTTTCAAAAAACAGGACTATCGAAAATCAGAAAAAAATCATATATATTACTCAACCCACTAAAGAATAAAATAAAAATTGATTACAGTTTATGGTACCGACAGCGGTACTGAAGATTACCGACTGAACATTAGTGATACGGCGGGATGTTCTTAGGATCCGGTCAGAAATAATCAATCTGATTAGACGGCTAACAATTTTTTTTACAATCATAGAGATAAAGACAGTAGAGGTCGTCCTTAAAACGCCCCCCCAATATAGTCCACTAGAAGCTATGAAAACAGTCCGTGAATCTCTCCCGAAATCTTTCACCGGGAGCGACAATGAATTGTGTAAAACCAGCAATTCCCGCAGTCGTCGAGTTAGCCGGGCAAAAAGTGCGAAGAGAAACAGTTATACAGATAGAGAAAAGCTCTGGAGGGTTGGGATGCGATTCTCCGTGCACCAAGCGCAAGAAGCGCATAGCGCACAAGCGTAGAGAATGAGAGGGAGAATGTAGAAACGTGCGAACCCTACGCTTCTAGCGCAGACGACAAATCAAATTTTCGCTCAGACTGCACGAGGGGGTAGTAGTAACCCTCACTTCCCCGTCCAACCCCCATATACCCATCCACGTTGAAATAGCGAGGGTGGAGTGGACCATTGTTGCTTTTTATATGCAAAGTAGGGTTAAATTATAGCGAGAGAAAGGAAAGCAGTTGTAGGAGTAGCAGTAGTAGTAGTAGTAGTAGTAGTAGTAGTAGTAGGTAGCATTATGTATAGCAGGGGATAGTAGCAAGAGTGGTAGATAGAAGGGGGATGGATTCTGCGGTCCGGGTAGGTCGCTCTGCTCGTCCGGACAGCCCAGAGAGCCGGCCATTGTGGTACTTGCTGACCGGAAGCATCATTGTACCCTCTGTCGACCGAGTACTACTCGCTTCGTACAGTTACCCTCCTCCCTTCTGTCGTTTTCTCCCGCATTCACCCCTCTCCCCCGGTGACGCCGACCGTTTCGCTATACCCCTTTCGCATCGTACGCTTCCTCGCCTCCCGAGTGTGTAGCCTCTATTTAAATGTATTTCGTGTTCTGCGGAATAGCTCTTTTGGTCCCAGCAAAGAAGTAGACATCAACGGTTGGACTACACTTTTCGCACTCTCTGCCGCTCAGCCGCAGGCGCTGTGGTCGCGTTACCTTCTACACTGAAGTATACTTTCGCCAGTCGCATCAACACGCTTTGCACTCATAAAATCATTTTTTTTTTCTTTTTTACGCAGCCTCCTTGGCTAAATCTTTGCCCACTGGTAACTTCTTTTTACACTTTTTGCTACCATCGAAGAAATTTGATACTACATTACCACTGAATTTTCTTCAGAATTTTTTGTCCCATTTTGTTACTATTTGGAACGTTTGAAGGTTGAGGACCGTCGTGAAGGTTGACTGCATTACCTTCAACGACTAACGGTACTTTCTTTAGGTTTTTACCACTTGCTACATATTTCGTAACGCAGGTTTTTCCATTTACAGGATTAACAAGCATTCGTGTTCAAAGTTTCTTTGACTTCCGCAAGGAAATAGGTCAACTTTGTCGCTCATTTCAAACCGGTCGACTCTTTTGAAAAAAAAAAAAAAACTTTTAAATTTCAATTGAAATGTGTGTCGCCGATGGTCAGGTGTAAAAGTACATTTTAACGCCTGACGCGTGCCCTCAGGTTGTTCACTGTGGTAACCGGTACAACATAGCGCATGACCTCTCCACTGCCTACTTCTCGGTACTGAATGCAAGGGAAGGTGTTGCCAACGAGGTCGACCTCGCGCTCGCGCCCATTTCCACCCCTCCCTCCCCCGTCGACCTTCCGCTTCACGGAAATTACATTCTCGAGGGGGGCACACAGTGGCACATAGCAGGTGAAAGGAGACCGGAAAGCGAGGAAAAAAATCGGTAATGCCTCCGCATGGCTTGAGGTGATTATTGAGACGACGGGTGTATAAATATATATTTTTTTTTAAATATTTTTCTCCGAGAATTTTTCTCTTGATTATTCAAAATGAAGTTCCATTTTACATCGCTGCTTTCGTAATGTATTTACGGAACAATACAATTTATGGTAAAAAAAGAAAAAAAAATCGATTTTCCAACAGGAGTTGAGAAATATATTGAAAAGATCAATCCGTCATCGCTTCGAGGCTCGAAACTGATTTTTATTGGCTCCTAATGAATGCCTGTCGACGGTAATAACGACTGTGCTAAATTCGCGGTAACAGTCGATGTATCGATTGTTTTACCGACGATAAATATACCTCTGCCATATCCCTTAAACGGGTTGAACTCCCGTCAAAATAGTTCGAGTTGTTTGAGCCGAACGAGGATAAATATCGTATCCTATAACCATTGCGATCAACGGGAGAAACGCATGGAGAGTTATCAGTAGCGGGATTGATGGCGGTTGAATTTTTCAAGTCATCGATCGATCCGCGGAAACGATATCCAGCGATGAGAAGCGTCCTTGGAATAGGTATACGTCAGCCTCGAGAGTATGTGCATTCCATGTTCGACATCGTTGGTTCTCGCGAGTAATGGATCGATCGGCGGTTCGGTAATTCACTCGGCACTCTCGCCGCACACGCACACATCTCTACATCCACGTCTCATGCATCCATTCCGACCCTCCAGACGCGCACATATATATCGAATAATAATAATAACGATAATAATTACAATAATAATATTAATAATAATAATAATAACGATAATAATAATAATAATAATAATAATATGCCGTACATAGATATACCGTACGAAGCAAGATCATCCCAGTGGAGGACTCGATACATTGACACGGTGTGGTTGAGCACATCATCGTTCTGCTTGTTCGTTGTCGTTCTTGTTATTAGTCATTGATTGAATTTAGCATAATCTAGTATTTCATCGGTTGACGGCATAACCATTAACGATTCACTGATTCTGGGTGGATCGTTGATCGAATTGTGCCTCGCGGACGCCGTTATATTCCTCCGTGATCACGCGCTCCTACCGATACCATACCTCCAACGCTAACATCGATGTCACCAACGCCGCAGTGCGTCCACACGAATTCGCGAATAACGACGAACGAAGATACGTCCACTCGCGCCGCACCGTTTTATCCTCTCTGTTTCTCTCTGTCCGTTGTCCGCTGTTTTCATTTTCCCCCGAATTCCCGCTATCACTACCGTTATCGTCGTGTTTACTTGCATCCGCGTCGATTGAAACCGGCGGCCAGAATTTCATCGTTTTTGCTGCTTTACTCCTGGCGGGCGGTCGCGAGCCTTTGACACAAACGTCAACAAAAGTTCGCGAAATACATTTTTTTTTTTTTTTTTTTTTTCGGATATTCGTCGATCGGTATAGAAGGAGCGATGTTTGATATTTAAAGGTTTCTATTATTTTTTGAATGAATGAAGTTTTACATTTTTTTGTAATTTGGCATTTCGTATAGTGCAACACGTAAATCTTATGTTCTTTTTTTTTTTTTTTTCATTAACAAAACAACATTGTTCGGATTTTTTGCAAAGAAAAAATGGTAAAAAAAAAGGTGAATAGACACGTATGCAAGAGTACGAGCGATATCGACCCGGCTGTTCTCAGTTAGGTGTACCTGGCGTTGGAAATGCTTACTCTGATGACGGTGGAACGAGCATCGGCCTCTACCGTGTGCCGTTCGCTCCTTTGATCATTGTAATTATTCTCACCAAAGTGAAACCGAGGTCAACCGTGTACGAGGCACGGCGAACCACGGAAGAGAGTAACTAACCGCCGTCGCGGGCTTTTCTTTTCTCGATTTCTCTGTGTTCCGTTGTCAATCATAATCGAGACCTATTTTTCCAGAGAAAAAAAAATCGTTTTATTCGACTAAATCTGCACTTGCCGATTTTCGATTTAGTACTCGTTAACACGATTAACTATGTATTATTTTCAATGATCGAAATACTTGTTTCGCCACCCGGAAGTGTCGATTTCGTCGAAAAAAAAATCGGTTGAATCGACTAAATCGGCGCTTGCCGATTTCTGATTTAGTACGAGTTATTACGATTATGTAGATATTTATTTCAGCGGAGGAAACACTTATCTCCACACCCTGCAAGAGCCGATTTAGTCGATTCAACCGATTTTTTTTTTTTCAGTGCATAGAAATTTCGTATTTAACGAGCGCGAGAGATTCCGAGATGAACTGACAATGCAGCTGCATATACTAGTCTTTTGAAAATAGAACGGCAATAATTTAACCCTTTTTTTCTTTCTTTTTTTCGTACTAAATTTTTCCCGGTCTATCTGCACCCCTCGAGTGTGGTATCAGGCAGGGAGGATAATCGATCCCCGTCAATGCACTCATTCATGCAAAACTGCTAAGTGGAACGTACACACCAAGGTGCGATTACCCTGACCCACATATACCTAAATCTATGCTTATATACATATATATATGTATGTATACACACACACACGACCGCGTGAGAGCGGTAGAAATATTCGTACCGAGGAGAATAAACTGCGCATAGACGGGAAACGTGGGGGAGGATGCTGGGTATGTATATGACGTCGTAGTCGTAACTCGAGCCCACGGCACCGCGTTGTGGCGTCAGTTCAGGCGGTCCGTGAGAGCGTACGGGTAAATTGCAAAAAATGAAGAAAAACAAAACAAAACTGCACCTCTCGCCACTCGTACGGAGAAAAATAGAGGGGTGGATGAGAACGAGAAAAACAAAATTGCCCGTAGAGTATGACTCGACGCGAGAGTCCGATAGTCGCTCACCACTCTCCACTAATCGGAATTGCAAACTCACAAGTTTGTAATTCCAAGTAGATTCTGACGGATTGTTAAAAAAAATATGTAATACGGAAAATTCTTCGAAATCGTATAAAAATATCAACATATATATTTTTTATATATTTTTATATATTTTTGCAATTATGAAATTTTTTTTATTACGTCTGTTTCGACTTCCGAATATTTTATGAAAATTGTAATTTCAGTTCGAAAGTCGAAAATTATACGACACTGAATTGTATGTACTCACGCGAGCAATAATTTTTTATTGTGACATTATTAATATTCCAATCAAAAAGATCGAATAATACGCTGACACATAGCGAATTTGTAAATTTGAAACTATACCGTTAAACCGCACGTAAAATGTAATACGAATCAATTTAATAATTACAGGTGTCATCAATTAAACGCTACATCGTCAGTTTTAACGTTAATTGAGACCCGCGTTTTGTTTCGAATATAATGCACATTCTCTCGAATATCCAACAACGGCTATTCATCATATCCCTTTATGCGAAATTCTTTTTATTGCGATCTTTTTACGATAAAGAGGGACTAAAAAAAAGGATTTCGTTTGAAACTTTATTCAGTGTCAGTTAATAATGTTAAGCCATTGAACATTTTCTCCGGTTTTGTAATACATAAGTTATCTACATATGTAGTGTGTTTCACTACATACATATATGTATTGTCCTTCAGGGTCTCGCTGTTCTATAAAGTAATGTTTTAGCCATTGCAGCACAGGCCCTCGAGGCTTTGGAAGTTGTGATCTTCCTGTTTTCCGCGTTCGAGCTCTTTGTTAAACTGTCCAATAATACACGAACGTCAAAGAGTATAATATTTGACATTCACTAACGATCCATAAACCCGATTCACCATACACAGTTTCAATGAAAATACACCCCGCTAATGAGTCCCGATCATCGGCTCTTTCATTCGGTGCCTTCGTAGTTGCGTATCGAAAATACATTCTGTAGATAGTAAAAATTGGAAGCTTTGACGATAGAATACAATACAATCAATCATCGATCATCGATCGATACAATTTAGTCAATGTTCACGCAATATAAAAGTTCCGAATTTTTTAATGAATTTTCTTTCATACATTTCATACATTTCATAGATCCCAAAGTTTGTATCGATTGTACATTTTTATCGAAACTTCACTATAAGTAACGATAATGATAAAGTTTTCCGTTCAGTAAAAACGTCTACTTTCCGTTACCTGTGATGAAAAAATGCTCAACTATACATAGAATTCAGTTGCCGGTTAACACGAGAACTGCCGTATTAGGAGCGTATAATAGATATAGTGCTTTCTCCGGATACATCTGGATCCGGAGAAGCTTTTCTCCGATTGCGGAAACGTGTATGTCGAAGTCTGTGTGCGCGTGTCAGTGTGTACCGACACCCCGATCTTCATCGCCGCGCACGTCGCTTCGTTAATGGATTTTGCGTTTATGTACATAAGCCTCAGTGCATTATTCTCGGGACGAAAGCCCGAGAAACGAATGAGAGGCCCGCGCAAGTTGGACGATGTGAAGTAGGAGATCGGTCGGTGAACGATGAAAGGGAAAGACTCGCGATAGCGGGTTTGCGATAGAACAGGATCGGTCGTTGCTGAAGAGAAAATCCAGTGTAGAAAGTATCCACCGGGACGCGTCACCGGATGCTTCAATTGAACAGAGAAAATGATAGATTTACGTTATCACCAGAACGGTATAACTATAGTGACGATGAACACCTTCGAAAACAGATTTCCGAGACACTTCTAATGTAACTTGAGAGCTGTGTAAACAGATTTCAATATGGCGACGCGAGAGTTGAGGGGTATTTTCTGAAAATCCCTGGAATTTAAGCTCAACGCAGTCAATTTGTCGCAATATGGACGACTGTGCTTTTCACCATCTACACAATACCTCATTGGCATTCCTGAGAAATTATGATGAATAAAATGAAGTACAGTAGCGCCTCAATTGGACTACCAATACCTTCCACATTCAGTAGCAAATTAGAAATCATGTCTTCTATTTTTCGAATAAAATCCACCGAATAAAGGAATAATTAATGAAGCAGCAAATGTGAACGCTAAAGTGGGATTTCCTGCGCCATGACAACGAACTGGTCGGGGTGGTGTTACAGTCGAACTTTTCGATTAATCGCCCGCGGCAAAACATCCGGACGACGATGCAGCAGTCTTCCGATAAGCCAACGCGCGTATCAAAATACTGTACATGAACAATGTCTATGTGTGTTGATATATACATTCATTATGTAGAGATACGAGTAGGAAAATGGAAGGGGGGGAGTGCAGATGCACGTCGGGTAACTGTACGAAGCCCTGAAGGTTGCTGTGTGCCATAGCTAATGAGGGTTGATTCGGTGCCGCGTAACACGTCACGGTTTTCATATTTGCATTGCCAGGTCCAACTCTGTTGCGACGATGGTATTATCTTCTGTGTCGACCTCCCTGCATGTCCCCAAAGCCCTCTCTTCTCCCCCAACGCCTCTTTCACCACTTCCATTTGCGGTAAAATTGTACATACAGGAATTTATGCATGCGTTTCGCTTGTATAATGAATGTTGCGTTGAGGTTTTGTACCCAGTCGGGGCTCTCGTGATCGCCATCAAATTTACCATGTTTCATCTATGTGTATATCCATCATGACTCCTGTCGTAAAATACAGTTTTACCTTTTGCAAATTCGAACGAAAATTACATATCTGCACACCAACATTGCCGAGGTATTGTACACATAGAGTGGTATGCAATTGTTTGCTGCGCGTATATATATGCATACAGGTATGTATATCCAGTTTGTATTTGTATATGTTATGTATTAAGCAATTTACATACTCCTACACGATGCGAGGTGCGAACTGCACGAGTACCCGGGAAACATCACACTAACCCCACCCGTGTACATCTCGTACACGCGATCTGTCGGATCAGTTCCGCAGCATTATTCATAAGCTATCTCTCATCTGTTCTTCACACCTGAATTATATATCGCGTATCACGATTTCCCTTCATTTCCCATCGCGATAAAAAAACATGAAAAGGTCCATCATACACATTCGAACGAAAGGATCCACGCTATGCAGATAAAATCGAATTATCGTCAATCCAATTGGCAACGCAATCTCCGCTGTCGGATTCCGCGCCTAAACGTCAGTCGAGTGGGCAAATATTAATTGGGTTCTTGAAAACAACGATATACTTTTGCCAAATGAATTTGACACGTCGATGGTAAGTTGGGCATGAAAAACAAATAGTAAAAATTCGATGAACAAATTGGAGCGCTTCTCGGTGGTGACCATCGAGCGTCATCAGCAACCAACGCCGGAGAGATGCTCTCCGCTCGGTAGAGTGTTGATGTTGGCTGCTATGTTATATCGTAGAGAGGCAGAGTATAGCAAAAGTCAAAGTGAGGGTAGAAATCGACGAGAATTTCTATGTGAAACCAAGCTGTTCAAAGTGGTTCGTGTATATATACCGAAACGTTATAGCACACACGCGATTGCTCTGTGATGGTTTTTCCTGTTTATCGAAGGTAAACTAACGGTGTGTTCTGCGGAGCGGTGGTCGTCGTCAAAGTGTAGCAAAGAGCAGCTCAACCGACCTGTCTCCTGCTCTTCTCCTTCGCTTCCGGTTCCCACAATCCCTCCATTCCGCGTTTTCTCATCCCTTTCCAATTCTATTCGACGCTTCTCTCACTTGGTTATCATGCTTTGGCGCGTCCCTCGTGCTTTTCAACTCGCACGTCGACCCGCTGATTCACCATTGCCACGCAAACATTTGACTCTGTTCCATCAACAATCAACCGGCGATGCGCTACACTGTCTGCGTGATAGATATGTGTCTGGTCACCGGGAACGAGTTTGCGGATGAAGTTATAATAACCAACAAAATTCGGCGACTCTTCATCATCGTCATTGTATTTGTTTTGGTAATCATAGAATTTCGATCTTTCTGCGAAATGTAATTAACCGAAGTCGTTCAACGAATCAAATACGTCTTTCGGGTTCAAAATTAAATAACGAGTCTTAAAATCATTGGATAGTCATAATTTCTGGCATCAGACCAAATTGGATTGACATTCCAAAGCGCCATTTCCTTCTCGAATAGACGACACGAAGACGAAGGATACATGAATCTCGTAGATCAACACGACGAACGCTGCGGAACTGTAGACGAGCGAAAATTTCCGCAAGCATCGAATATTCCTTTGGGGGTGTTACGACGGTTAAGGGGTGAGGGGGGGTAGTAGTTGGTAGTAATCACTCGCAGAAGCGTCACGGTTTCGATAGTCTTGCGCCGTCTACAGGACACTGTTGGCATCGAACTTGAGCCGATGGTTACGAGGTTCCATCCTAGTTTTGCCCCGTTCCATCCTCTTCCTTTCCTCGTGTCTATTTTCGTATAATACAGACCAGAGAACTCAGGCGCACCTCTGATGGTGTACACACGAATGTGTGTGTAACAAGCAGGAACTATTGCCGGTTTCGCTTGATCCACCCTTCTACGGCAATAGCGCGCCAACGAGTATACATAGATCCCACGGCGTCCAACGTTTCTGATGGTAGTTTCAGAAATTCCATGATGCCAGCAAATGTTTACTTCCAATCCCTCCCCCCTTTCTCCAGGGCTTGGGACATACTATCAGCCTTGCATCGATGGTAGTATTTACTGGAAATAGTAGGTAACAGTAATAGCAGTAGGTACCGGAGCTTTTCAAACAGCAAGTATACGGTACCCGGGCATCGAATTTCGATTCGTATGGGATTCCATTGATCTTTGTCAAAATCTTAATGGACATTGCGCAATAATATATACCCATTGAACACGGTAGACGTTTATGAATTACGGTAATTGGACAAATGAAGATTCACATCCTGATGGCTTCTCTAGAGGGGAGGATCCTCTCCATTACGCCGTTCCTACCGTCTCTCTGAACGGAGATTTCGATCTCGCAGAGTATCATCGTCCTTCCCAGGAGAGTATTTCCTATATAGCCGTTTGCGATATTTCCTGTCCTCTCTGCCTGGTACATCCCCGTTTATTTCGCTATAACCCAGAGAAACGGATATATCGTTTAACGCGTGTAGGCCGTTGAACGATCAATCCTTCGTCATAACCACCGTGGCACAGCAGGTGGATGCTTCGCTATCAATTCACCACCTGCTCCACGATATATATTCGTCACTCAACGGCTATTAATATGTTACTTGTGTACCGTCAGAATTTTGTTGGGCGAGATGCGGGGCTATATATGAATGAATATGCCTCTTTATATTACAACGGGGAAACCGGACGATGCCCACTTCACATGATACGATCTATCGCGGTTTTAGCTGTTCCGTTAGATTGTCGAGAGTTTAGGGCATTGCAGGGGTTGCAGAGAAAAGTGTGTCGAGGACGAGGCGCACCACACCCACTGCGGCAAAAGTGAAGGTTTTGCAGTTCGGAAAGAGAAGTAGTAATATTCACGTGCATGTTTCAGCCCTCTCTGGTATTACGTACTGTCGATGATAAGAGTACACGAGGCACGTGATACACACGAGAATTTAAGCCCCAGATTCGCACTTAACGATTGGTTTTCCGCAAATTGTTTCGTTTGTGTGATATTTCGAGATTTCTCTTCGAAGCGATTGATTTGTTGATTGAGATCGCTGATAAATCCATCGTCATCGCGGCGATTTTATCGATTAAAAGATCGAATTCTACGCCTGCATACATCGAACGGCATGTTGTCTCTTAAAGCGTGAGATCTATCGTCTGCGACTATTACCTCCGTACTTACGCTTCTATAGGACATTGCGCATTGTCCCACGTACTATAGAAGCACGTAAGCATTAGTATCGTGCATACCGTGCCTACTGCTAGTCTACTATGTATAGTATATACACGATATAGTATCTCTCGTTCGTACAATGTATAGGACGCATACGGAACCATTTCAGTCTCCGTGTTCGCACACAAGACGACTGTGAAGGTATACGAGGCTTGTCGCCGACACGCGCATCGATATTCGGTGCACAGCATAAATAAAGGCGGAAGGGGTGAATAGCCCCGAGCTACGAATTCCACCAACAGCCAGAGTAGCGCCACCACCGGGGGTAGCAATAGTACATATATCTCGCGGTAAGTACAAGCAGCGGAGCCAACGAGAGAGGTATATTGTGACATATCCGTACGCCCGGGAGCGAGAACACGGATAACCGTCCCCTGGGCGAACCACCATTCGTCTGGTTGTACATATACTCTCGTCTATCTTTTTTTTTTTTTTACCTTTTCGTATTTTTCTCACTTGCGAAAAAAAGAGGACCAACAGCGACGACGTCTGTGCAGCGGCTCCGGTAATTCCGGATGATTTTTCCTTTCTGACTTTTTAATGAAAGAGACCACCTACTCACGGGGTTGGAAAAAAAAATGCGGCTTTCTTTTTCTCTCGTAATCCAACAAAGGAGTGAGGCGGTCTTTAAGTAAAGGGAAACATTAATCTAAGCGTGTGATGCAAGGGACGGAGAGACGGCCGAAAGGTGCAGGAACGAGGGTGTCGGCTGTGAGTGACGCCCGTTAAACCACCCCCGACGAAACATGGCACTTGGTCCTTCGTCGCTCTATTTTTTTCATTTTTTTATTTTTTTCTCGTATACGCGGTCACACTTCGCACCCTTCGCCCGCTGTACTTTTCTCCGCATTCCAACGATCCGCCTGACTATTATCAATGCACGACCCCTCTCTGCTCCAACCCCTCATACTACTTCGCTTCACTTTTCCCAACCCTCAATTTTCCCGAGATTTCCACACCCTTTGAAAAAAAATAAAGTTTGAAATAAATTGTGCACTCAGCAACAGCGCGACGTCCGGAGGGACGAAATTCAAAACTAAAATTTAAAGTAGCAATTTTTTTTTTCCCCTCACTGCCAGAATTCGATGCGTTGCGAGAAATAGGTTCAAGACTTCGTTTTTTTTTTTTTTTTTTTTTTTGTTTTCACGTTATTTTATTCAAGAAAAATCAAGTTTTTTCATATCTGACGAAAAATATTTCTATTTATGTTTCAGGTAAGACTGGAGTTGACGAGATTCTTTTCTTTTTTTCAATCAATCGATATTCGGTGAGTAAGATAAAAATTATTCATCCCCCGGTGCAGTCGCGCTCTCCCCTGCATTACAGCGCGGAGTCATGCCGCGTCGCGAGACGAATACGACGATTTTCCAACCTTTCTCTCGACGATATTGATTAACGTTTACGTGATTCTCGAAATTATTCGTCGTCGCGCCTCGATACTCGTCCACGTCGTCATTTATGCGTCTCGATCAATCTGTACTGTGTGCTTTGTCGGTGACGTATGGAGAAAGCAGGGCGTGGTTCGCGACGGCTTGCTTTGCAAATATCACGGTTATTTCCTCGTCGATTATCCACGATGTGCCGGAATAATGTTGGGGAAGGTTTCGTCGATTTAGTTAACGCGATAAAATAACACATAAAAAATCCTCAGAATCCACGTTAATTGATAAATTTCCGATTTTATTTATATAAAAAAAAAAAAAAAATCACATTTCAACTGAGTAAATTCTCTCCCTTTTTTTTCTCTCCTGATTCCGATCGACTAATTTTTATTCGACATCGTGTTAGTTAAGCACGTGGATCGGAAGGACGGCGCGAGTCTCTACACAGAGTAAAAATATCGCCTTGCAAACGTTTTATCTTCATTGATCGCCAATCAAGAACAACGATACCTTCAATATAAACAGAACAGTACACAAAGTGCCCTCTCCAGTAACGTTAAACTCGAGAAATTTCGGTAACCACTCGATTTAGGTATTTTGGTAGACAAATACATTCGAGAATCACGACAAGGGTCCCGTATCGTGGGGATTCGTCTTGTAACGTCAGTACACGATTGCCGTGTGATACAGTGCGATCGTATAGTATCCAAAGCAACATGGTAACGTACCGATCGGCAACGGTAACAGCGAGGAGGTTGCAAAGGCAAGACGTATTTAGGGAAGGGGCTTCGGCACTCGTGTATGAGCGAAGGCTTTCTCACCCCTTCACCCCTCACCCCCTTTCCACCCGATCGCCCGAAACCCTCCACCAGTGGCTTGCTAGCTGCGGATAGCGAATGAGCGTAGCATACAAGTTCGCGTGTCTCGACCGGTAGTGGTTCTCGTGTAAGGCGTGGCTCCTTGATATACAACCCCTCTTGTATCTCACGCAGCTACCGAGAGTATCCGTCTTCGAGGCTATAGCATACTGTAGTAAATACATTCATCTCTCCGTTCAAACCTCCTTTCCATTCCCGTCTCTTTCATCTTAATGCCGCCGCGTATTACGTTCAAGCGCATTGTAATTTTCTCTATTTCAACGAAGGGAATATGAATTTTTTTTATAGAATAATATTACCTGAGGAAATTTAAATTTATTATTATTATTATTATTTAATGATGGAGATTTTATCGGAAAAATCTATTATTATTATTATTATTCGGGTTTTTTTTCTTGAGATACAGTTGAAAAATGAGAAAATACGGAAAATTATAGAGCACCTGAGTCGTATTTTGACTCGTCTGACCAAAGCGTTAATTGCTCTACTGACAATCTTAGCGTTGCCTCCTTGCGAAATTGTGGTTTTCTCAGGACTTCGGCATAGTTTGGTAATAGCAAAGCATCACGAGAGTAACCACAATCGATGAATTTTCGCTTCATTACGCAAATAACTATCTATGGTACGATAGTTAGAATATTTCTCGGAGTTCAGTTAACCACTCTGAGGCAATTCGCTCTCTTGAATGATAACCGATGGAGCCAATAGAGCGGCTTTTCGATAGGTATATATCGGCAAAGATTTAACCGTTGTGTTGTATTAGGGCACTCGATGGTTCAGATACCGATAGCAGAATCAGTGTGGAGAGTCACACTGTTTCTCTCATTCGCTTCTCTTACCACTACTGACCTTTCGACTGATGACTTCCCTACTGAATATGTATGCGCGTCTCGAGACCTCGACTCACACGTCGCTGGGTCTTGAATCTCCTATTCGTCGAATCGAGGAGAATCGAAATCCTCTTATTCCGATAATTTTTATTGAATGCAATATTGTTATTGTTGCATTTACGGAAATCTCATCTATAAATGACATCGGAAAAAGTTTCACGTGCGAAAAAAAAAAAAAAATGGTAACATTAAAAATTAAGTTTAAATATATCGAATAAAAATAAATTTAATTCAATTTCGCCTTTAATTGAACCATTAGAGACACAAAACGCTGTCACCTATGCAATAATATGATTGATGATATATATGAAGAATTCTGCTTTCAGAATATTCAAAAAAGCAATGTAAAAAATAATGGAAAATTTAATTTTCTCGGAAATTAAAAATTTTCCATTCGTCGTACATTAATCGAAAATTAAAATTTTCTGGCGTTTAAATTTACGAAACATTTTTAACGGTTAAAAAATAAATTACATTGAAATTAGCAAATTTATCGTTATATATTGCATGAAAATTTTTACTTCAAGACACATTTGTTCGACGATTGAAAAAATGAAAATAGTTGCAAAAAGGGATTTCGCTAAGGGCAACTATTTTATATAAATTGTCGAAGAAATTTTTTTTTTTTTTTTTTTTTGGGGGATAAGGTGGATGTCGCAGTCATCGTCAGTGTACCAGTAATCGTCGATCGTATGCTTTGAATATATATTTTGCTACAGTCAAAGCACACATTGACGATTACTGGTACACTGACGATTACTGGGACATCCACCTTATGTTACAAAATAATTTTTTTTTTCGGTGATTCGCATCACTGATGATATAGTCTTTCCGGCTTAAATGCCGCGGTGTTCGACTTAGAATGGGCTCTGCCCAAGTAATGATCCTACCGAACACGAAGGCTCTCGTATACCTTCAACCTACCGGGGAGTACTCGGGTGTCCGAGAATCAGATATGGAGAGACCCGCTACTATCGCCACAGCCCGGCTTCCCTCGGCACGGCGTTTCGTGTCTTTCACCCGATTTGTTAAATAAATAGCCGACGTTGATGAAGCGAGAGCCGCGGCCAGCGCGGTCGCGGTGAATGCCTCCGAGTAACGAGCGTTAATAATGCAATCTTCCACGACATAATGTCGATGGAACGACCTACATACGCCATTACGTCACAAGCCATTTTCACTCTCTCGCCAACTCTCTTTGTTACGATGTTACAATGTGTTTAATACATCGAAGTCTAATTTTTAATGAACCTCGTTCGTCGCAAAAAACCTCATCGATTTTTCCGACTCGTGAAAATAAATACTTTATAAGAATTTTTTCAGATTTTCTGTCATCCAATTTTTTTTAATTATCTACGCTGAAAAAAAAAAAAATGAATCGGCAGAATTATCAATTGATTGAAGGAACTAATAGTTATTTGGTACAATTTTTTTTCTTACAAAAAAAGCGCCCCATTAATTATTAGTTTCTCGCAATTCACGATCTTTTTCAGTATACCTACGTGAATTTTTAACTTCACTGTTTTCAACTGATACTTTCCGATAAAATATGTACTTCATCGTTTCACCATAAAGAAAAAAAAAAAAAAAAAAAAAATTAATAAGTTTGATGAAAAAATTAGAAATGCATTTCTTCAATATTGTCGAAAGATGTACCGATCGATAGTTATTAAGAAAAAAAAAAAAAAACTTTCGATGCAAAACATCGAGGAAACTCGTTTGTATACTATCGGTATATATAACTATAACGTTCGGTAATTGGCCGACAGTGTATACCGAAAGCCTCGAACCAACTACTGGTTCTAACAGACCTTCGGTGGTTTACTCTCGGGAGTCCGTCGGAGGGTAGCGGGGGGTTGGTTCTCGCGTTCTCGGCATATACTGTAGTCGTTATTCAAACGTTGAATACCCTCGACGAACTCGATGCATATGCAGATCCGGAAGTCAAACACTGACCGTTATCGGGCGGCGAGACGCAAGGCTGACGCGCCGATTGGCCCACTGAAAGGTTCGACGTTCGACGTCGAGTGAAAGCGTCAGCCAGTGTCAGAATAGTAAAGAACTACCGCGGGCGGTTCGAATATAACGCGCATATAAACAAATAAAAAATAAATACGGATACAAAATGATATAATAACATTTAAGACAAGCATTTCAGTCAATAGTCACAAAGTTGAGAGATATCACTGAGAATTCTATTCGCAAAGAATCGAGAAATCGCTACAACCCGACCTTCTAAGACACCACGCGAGCTTTCGTGGGTTTGGCCTTTACTTCGAAAGCTTCTAGCGTGACGTAGTGAAACTCTTTTGCTCTCTTCTTTTTTTTATTCGTTTCTCACGTACTTCTCGCGTTTCGTCTGAAACTAGGGCTCCCTTTAACCTCGCCGTAGCTTTTCTCTGCAGCCTGCCTGTCTCGAGGAACGGGCCAACGATGAAAACGGAAATAGCAGGTAACAACAGTACTGGGATTGACAGGCGGGAATAAAAGTCGCGGTTGGTTAAAGCCCTCAAAGCGACGACGAAGCAAACTGCCTATTGCTCGGTGACTTCTTATCCGTAGACTGTCGAGAACCATAAACCGAAGTTTATTGACGATTATTTCTCGATGAAATATGGAATTGGGTAGACGTACCATTTTTAGACGATTTTAGTACAATTATGGACATCACTTAAAAAAAAACAAACATCGAGTGGGTAATTGTATTATACAAATATTTCCGAAAAATCAAAATGCCATTATGGAAAAACAGAAATTTGAAAAAAAAAAAAAGAATAAAAATGGCCGTAAACGGCACAGTGGCCGTTTTCGGGACATCCAGATGCCGAATAAAAAAAAATTCTTTTCTTTTCTTCTCATGCAGTTCAGTCTTTTGATTCGCTGAATTTCATCAGAAATTATCACTAATTTAATCGTCTCGCCATTCGAAGAAAAAATAATATTGAGGGTAACGAAATATCGGTGTAAATTTAGTGGGATAAAGAATTTACAGATTTAGTCCATATCGAGAATCTCACCTTTTCGATAAATACAAATTTTACAATAAGCATAAAATATTTCTCTCGCATAAATTATCTCGATATGTCTACTGTTCCCGAGACAATTTCGTCCACGAAATATTGATGTTTAATGAGAAAATGTTATCTGAATTTCTTCATTTAAAGTTTAACCTTTTCATTCTTTGAATTCCATCAATATTATGTGACTCACGTGTCGTCGCACTATTCGAATGCGAATATCAAACACGACCTTTCGGACAAACAAAAAATGTCACATAACCTTTAACGAAATATCTGCATAATTAATGCGCCGTTATTATGCAATGCAAACTTTCAAATTGTACATCGAACATTAATCTGTAAAATTTAATAGCTATCGAAATGAAATATTTCTCAGGTAAAAATAGCAGACCGTTGCCGACCACATTGTAACATTAAAAAAAACATGTTGCAGATCCGATATAATTTTCTCTAATTTTTTCCATTTTTTAAAAGACGACTGCAACCAAAAGTTCAAATTGATTATAAGATAATAGACATCCGGAAAAAAAAATAGGATAAAAAAATGTAACAGCAAAGTTGATTCAGGATACGGCAAAGCAACGTCAGCACCACTCACTCCCAACTACAGTCAGAAACGGAAACACAACCACCAAACCAGCCATCGCCAGCCGAGAGACCAGCATTTCAACATAGAAACGAGATGCTGGTATACCAACGACGAGATTGCATTACTTCCGGATACGCTACTTTGTGGGATACATGAAATGCACTCAAACTAATTTGTATCTGAAACTCTTGTGTCCTGTTTTCTTGTTTTTTTTTTTTCTGTTCGCTTCACTCACGAGAACCCTTGTCTCTCTCTCTCTGTGTTTTTCTCTCCTTCTGGCTTCTGGCGTTCACTACCGTTACTGTAGTTTCTTTCTTTTCAGCTTCACAGTCGCTCTTTCCGTACCGTCGAGCTATCGAGCTTTAGTCCCCCGTTCGCTGATTCATCCTGTGTGTGCGTTGTACGTTCCTCTCACCAGTGAAACCTCTACACGACCAACGTACACACAGGATCTCCTCTGACTCGCCTACCATACGCGCTTAGTACAGATAGACCGACTGTCACTGTGTAGAATACTTTGATTAGTCAATGTACCTTACTTTGCGACTTTGCCTCTCCGCGTTGAGGATTTGTCATATCGTATCGCAACCACTGTCGTTACCAATTAACTGTTTTGTGTCAATTGCAGACAATGAGCGAACGAACAACGAAGCTATCGTGTGTATTCTACAAATAAATAATATTCACTTCGTTCGAGTAGTTCGCAGGAATTTACGCCATTGTTCGTTGTTGTTATATGATTCAAATTCTTTTATAAGATCGTAGGAATTTTTTTTTTTTTTCTTGAAATAAAGAAATTTAGAGTTGTTCACTAAAATAATAATATCGACTCCGTTTTTTCGGGATATTTTAGATATTTCTTGAGAAATTGGAAGCTATCGCGTTTAATTTATAAATAAACAATCAAATAATAGATAATAGAAAAAAACGGAAAATAGTTCGTAGATTTTTTTTTTTTTCAGAATAAACACATTTTAAACACTTCTATGACATCATCTATATCTCCTCAATTTTTAGGGTATTTTCGCCAACAGCCATTTTTTCTTGCGCGATATTATTCGAAAGTTGATAAAAAAAAAAATTTTAATCAGAGTAGAAAATAACGTTCTTCGATCGTAAAATTGGTCAATGAAAAGAAAAAAAAATTAACCGCGAAGTTATAGTAGCCGTGGTAACGGGTATTGGGTTTTCTCGTGATAAAGAGTGATCCGATTTGCAAACATTGCGTGCCAAGCGGTCTTCCGCAGACAGGGAAGTCTTCGGAAAAATTTCAATATATTACTACGTCGGCGAGTGAGGGTTGGGAGGGGCGGTAAAGGAGGTTCGGCTTCTTGGTTGGCGAAGACAGCCAAGATAGAGGATGGCGGACGGTCGGTTCTGGAATCGATCCCCGCATAATGTTACTTTCAAACGACCCGACGCCGCGACATTATTGCCGCTCCCGGCATTTCATTTTGAACTCTCTCACCGCTGGCTTCCCGCAATTTGAAGTTGTATTCCATTTGCAATGCAAAGATGAATTTTTCTTTTATTTTCCCTTCGAGATTCGATCCCTCACCCCTTCATCCGTTACGAACCGCCTTTAAAATCTACGCTTTCAGAAAAGTTTTCCAGACCCTTATATTGATGCACCACTATCGCACTGTTAAACTTGTTTAACTAGCTACTCGCAGCCATTTCATCGATATTTTTATATTGAACGGTCGACCTTTTTTCATTTACGAGCTTTCGTTGCAGTATCAAATTTCGTTTTTTTGAATTATTTCCAGAATTCACCAATTTATAATCTGTAATAAAATCAATTAATCCTCAATGATTGGCCATTCGCTTTCGGAGAATAATTCGAATTAATAAGTAGTTTTCGTTTTCTAGTTTTTTTTTTTGTTACCGTTTCAAATTTAGTTTCTTTCAAATATTTCCGAAATTCACCAATCTATAACCTTCAATAAAATATAATAAAATCGTCTGATTAATCATCATTTGCTTCCGGACAATAATTCCGGAATAATAATAATTCCGACAATAATCAAGGCGTAGAGAAACAAAATATTACAATTTCACTCACGCTATCGTGTAATGCACGCAGACCTGTGAAAAAAGAGTGTTTCCAGAGTGTAAAAAATAAATAAAATAGAACGATATAAAAAGCTCGACAAGGGAGCATTGCGTCGATTTTCGGCGAAAAATCACGGTGTGCTATGTCCCCCGGGGGGGTTCTTGTCGCGTTAAATTTATACAATTAAATTCCCCTTTTTGTCGTTTCACGCCTCCGCTGTATAATTAGAGAAATAACTGTTATTGGGGAAGAGAATAATTAAAAAATAATTGTACTCGTCGTTGGTGAACCGCGCGGTTGAATTCTCTCTGCGTGATCCTTCTCTACCGTTACGGTCGAAAAAATTCGTGGACGGATCGGCGGGGTCCTCCGCGTGCTAACGGAACGCGCTTTAAATTTTAAACCGTTTTTTTTTTTTTCTTTTTTTTTTATCCTCGTCATTTCGAAACGTTGAAACAGGCAAAGCGATTTTAGTCGGTAGTCACGAGAGTGGTGCGCTGATTACAGAGCTGCTAATTTGCGAGCACGAGACTCGTCGTGATTTTCCTTCCGTGCAATGTAATTTCCTGCGAGCTCTTTCTGTCTATGTATATATGTATGTGTGTGTGATGCTCGCAATCCCTCTAAACGAGCTTCGTTTGTACCGCGTAGCTGCAGGGGGGTTCAACAGAAAAAAAAAATAGCTATAAAATAGAGATAACGGCGAGTCTCGGAGTATACAATTTTGCGAACAAATAAATTCCGTTGCTTTCACGATAATGATATTTTTAACGTGATCAAATTCTTGTGTCAAACGCTTTGACGATTTCATATCAACGCATGGAATCTTCAAAGCTCCTGGTACTCTATGAACTATTTCATCGTCACATGGAATCTTCAAAGTAACGTATTTTACAAGCTTTTCCATTGAAATTTTTTTAATTACGATATAATTATAATATCAAACGAATCGATTGTGTTATTCACTATTTCTTTCTCAAAACACATTACAGAATTCATTAAAAATGCGATTATATTAATTTGATCGTTCAGCAATTACAAATTATCAATTTGCTTTGATTGTAATTCATTTACGTAAACCTATTTTTATCAGCAAATGGTATAAATACATATTAATAGAGTACAATAACCTTAAAGTGGATTGAAGAGATTTTTTAACAAACGATACTTTCACGAGATTTAACGCCTTTAAATGCACCTAAAGTCTCAAAATCTACAAAGATATTAATTCTCCTTCAATGAAGTAAAGTAAAAAAATTGTATAGTAATTTTCAATTAAAGGAATTTTTAATTTTTTTATTAAAAAATGATGATTGATTTAATTATTTCCTAATGTCTCAATTTCTACTGATTAATGATAATTACTGATGTTTCACCAAAGTACAGTTAATGAATGGTACAGTTATTTTCGATTTAAAATATATATATTTTTTTTTTATAAAAATTTGCCTCATTTAACTATTATTATTGTATAATTAATTTCGTTTCACAATTTCAACAATTCGTAATACGTCACTTAATAATGATAATCCGAATGTCGATTCGCACAGCCGAACGATGTTTCTCGATGTGTCGTACTGATGAAATTCGGGAGAACTGATGTTTTCTAATGTCAACTAAAGCTGGTTGAAGGGGACCAAATGCGTCAATCGTGCGATATATTTGACCCGTGTTCAACCAGCTAAGCTTAACATTAACGTGTTCCCGTGCGATTCCATTCGAGTTCCTTCCGTTAAAGTACGCGGGATGTTCACGTTGGATAATACGGCTTCCATGCTGCACGACTGTTACACTTGATTCGTTCACAGACCCACTACCGGAACGGTGCTTCCTCTGTGACTTTGGCGAATGCTCTGCGATCCGGAAGTCTCTCGCGGTTGATCCGGAGAGCCTTCTTCATCGTCGACGATGCGAAAGCGGCCACCGGCGGCAACGCCGCTGGAAATGTCGGACGCAGGAGCATCAGAACCACCAACCAACCCTCCCGCATGTACCCCACTAATACCACCGTCGATATTCCACCACCACTTTCACCGCGAATCGAAATTCTCTGCCGTTGACATTCTACTATCGGCGAACCGTGATCTTCCCAGAATCAACCAGACTCTCCCTCTTCCCTGTACTGTCTGTTCGTGTCGTATTCACACTGACTATGCGAATTCGATTAATTATATTTAATTCCCCGTCAGCACTATCAAACAATTATCGTCCACTGCACACTTGAACACTCCAACAATATCGTATCGTTTTCTCGATTTTTTTTGCGTCTTCAATGATCTTCATTGTTGATTTGATTGCGTAAAGTAAAGATTGTCGAAAGGTAAAGAAAGGCGTTATAAAATGCATTCGTATCGTTAAATTATTATTTTTTTGGTACCACGGAGTTACGGAACGAAACGAAGAGATATCGATAAACGTGTGAACGATTATGCGCCCGTCATTTGGAATCGAAACGTCGCCAGCGACGAACAATGAGATCTCACGGATGTTTTCGTCGTCAGTAGAATAGAGTCGTTCGCGGGGAGTAGGAAGAGCATACGATGGTTTAAAGCTTCGTTGTACTCGCTGGTGCGCAGCCATTAAGGGTGTCATTGTGCGCGAAGGTATTGGCAGGAAGAGAGGCATTAAGGCCTCCAACAATGGATCCTCCCACCCTTTCTGTAACTATGTCCCGATATCTACTGCGGCGAGACTCTATCGCCCTAAATCCCGTGCCGAGTGCGTCTGCCTCCAACCCCGTTCCACCGATCCTCCCACTCCATCTTTATCAATCGTTCTATTTTGCTCCCTTTCATTCTTCTTCTTCCTCCTCCTCCCCATACAACACAACCGATTCTACATCCCTTTTCTTCGCAAAATCCCAACGGTGAAATTTACAGCCCGATATTTCGTAGTCGGTGAATATTCAAATTTTCCAAAGCACTTGCTACTACCCCTTTGGCGCGAAATCTTCCCTTTTGTGAGAAATCAAAATATCACAGTCATTGTCGACGACAATGGAAACTCCGTAGATTTATTAAAAGCTTCTACAGTTTCCGGTTTCTTTCATTTTTAAAAATTTTTTCTAAGTTCATTAATTTAGTTTCTTTAGTGATGTATGCAGATTTTTCGTAAGGTATTGTCACGTGATTGAGGAATATGAATTATTTAGCTAAAATGGATGAAAAATTATCGTAACCGAACGTTAGCCACGTAAAAGCCACGCGTTTAAAGTGAGGAATCGAGTCTATTTCGAGAGCGAACGCAGATATGTGAGTAACTTGAGACGCGAGCGTTAAATATATCCAGTGAGTGCCGGCAACGGCTGCGAAGGCACACAAACACGAGCGAACCTTCTACTTCGTCTGACTCTATATCGCTGAATCTACTGCTTTCTACTTCCTTCTGTAATATCGCGTTCCCGCCTTCATTCCGTTGCCACGCGATGTACCGCTCTCGATTCTTCACGAAATCCCGTATATATATTCGACAAGTTTAATAACCAATTATTATTATTATTGCCAAATGATATTTAAAGTATCGCGAGACTGAAGGGATTTCGTTACTTAAAAACGAAAAAAGAAAAAAAAAAAAAACGAAAAATCTGCTCGGTTATTTGAAATCAATGAACGATCGTACCTCGAGACGTTGAAACTCAGGAATCTGAAGCCGGAAAGTGTTAGAGAGGACTCAACGACGATGAATGTGGAGGCCAAGTATCGACGTCGTCCACTTGAAAGTTTCTCCGAAAGTCGAAATCGTCAAGCACTCTCACCACTCGAAAGAAAATATAAAAAAAAAAGAAGATATTTCGCACTGATTCAAATAGAAGACACTCGTCACCCCGTAATCGACGATTAAATGATAATATAAAAATAAAAAAAATTGTTTAAATATCGAAAAGAAAACTCGGTCGTTGCGACACTACAACCCTCAGCACCGTACTGCAAGCTTCTTCGTCTCGTGCTTCCAGCTTTACTCCGAACTCTCGATCTCATCGTATTTTTTTTTTTTTTTTTCCTCCATTCTTTACGCCTCTGAGTCGTCTCTCCCTTTTCCTCGGGTAGAAAAAGCAGTCCAGAGTGGAGGAAATAAAATAAAAATACGAAGCGATCCCTCGGCTCGTCGCTCTATGGAGCAACCGATGTAAAAGCAGTACGAAGAGTTTATTTCCGTAACGACGCACTCACCGCGTCGCGACGCCTCGCAGCGGGGCATAGCGACGATGACGAATACGAAGACAAGTCTCCGACTACGAATTTCTAACACGCTTTTCCACAGTCACACACCGACCAGTTACTATCCTACTCGACCTGACATTGAACGTCGTGTGACTCGGCGTCGCGAGTTTGCTCCCCCGAAGCTCGCCTTCGGTCTTTTCACCCCTCTCCATATATTTTCGCGTGTACAACGGCCCGAACACACTCGATACGATATTTTCGACTCTCGCGCAATCGCAACGAGCCCGTTTATCGCGTATTTTTAGTCAAAATTATGCAACCCCCTTCCAACCTCGTCTTTCACTCTCTCGTGACCCAAGACAACGAAGACGAAGAACGACCTTAACACCGGTAACACAAAATTCCATCGTCTCGTTTGGTTCTACTGTCAAGCGCATCCGATCCGTTTATTTATTACACGCGACTCGCTTTTCTCTTTTTTTTTATTCCATCGGGAAGAATTTTAAAATAAATTCCTCATCGTCTCGCAATGATGAGTAATGTGATCGTAAAAAATAGATAAAAAAAGCCAAATTATCGCGATTTGAAAAAAATTATATAAAAATCTATAATTTTTTTTTATGAAAAAAAAAACGCCCGCCTTTTTCACTATTCTAATGGATTTAAATCACTTAGAATTTTTTTTTTAAATCATAGAAGAGAATCGGTGCTGACAAATCGATCGCGAATTCGTGAAAACAACAAAAAAAATAAAAAAAGAAGGTTGATAATCGAAGGGACCGCGATTTGTGCCGACAAGACGACGAATCTCGGATGAAAGACGTAAACGAAGTTCTATCCGAGTTCCGACGGACCGGGGAGTTTTCTCCCGGCGCGTGTGTCGACGGTGCGCACAACGACGGGTTCGTTTCTCGATTCCTTCGGTCTCGTTCTTCGCCCAACGGTATTTTTGTCGTTGGACGTTAGAGCGACGACGACGACGACGAAAACGACGAAGAGGGCGTCCACCGACCGGCCTATATGCGGAGCGTGGATCTCCTTTGCTTTCTCTCTCTATCCGCCGAGACGGATAGACGTCACGTTTGTTTTTTTTTTTTTTTTTTTTTTTTTTTTACGTCTTTGTCGACGACGCGGAATAATTACCCAGCGATACGAGAGATAGAAAAAAAGAAAAAGTTATTGAAAATTAACGATATTTTTTTTTAATGAATAAAATTGCTTTGACTTTTTAATTGCGACAGTGAAATCGTTCAATCATGAGACGATAATTGTTATTCGATACCGAGATGAAAATATGAAAAATAAAATGTAAAAATGAATAACGAGAGTTTTGGTGGAAAGAGTGAAAAGAGGGTGAAGAGTCGCCGCTGGGAACCCGAAGAATGAAAGAACGAGCAACGTCTGCTTTACAGATTCGTTTAATTTCTCATCCTAACAAGAAAAGTTAACGCGAGTTAACGACGTCAACGTTGAAATTAGATTCACTGTAAAGCAAGCCGCCTTGCATTAAGAATTTAAAGGGGTTTTACTTCGTCTCCCTCGGGGCTCTTCGTGAGCCTTTCGGCGAGAAGAGAGCCAGAGACGTGGGGTTAAAAGTCTTTATGAGTGTGAAGAATGACCGAAAAATTTTCCTCCGAAGGAACGAGCGAAAAAAGACCCTTATATTGCCTCTGATTAACTTAAATCTGTCGACCGAAAACTTTTTTTCCCCAACTAACCCTTATAGATTTAAAAAAATGAGAGTCGTATCAGGAAACCAATATGTCCCTAAAGTTACTTTGCTTTCCGGCGAATCTTTGACGACTTGTACGACACGCCCTGTGTGTGTGTTTTTTTTTATCACGGAGTAACTTAAATTTCTTCGAACTGCATTACCTTTTCTCGTGTGGCACACGATCGTAAAAGCGACGTCGACAGAGAAAAAGGAACGAGAGAACGAGCGAATAAAGGGGTATAGTGTGCTGAGCTCAAGGTCCCAGATATCCTCCGGGATTTCAGTTCACCCCTCGTTCGGGGAATGGTGCGAAAACCCCGGGAGCTACTGAACAATCGCTGTGCGAGATAACCCGACTCAAGAAGCGACTGCCGGGAACTAACCACCGCAGGATTTTGTACTCAGTACGGTAAAAACCCTTTCCTATCGTTTCCCCGGGTGTCTCAGTGAAGCAAAAAAATCGATTTGTCGTCCCGATAAAATTTGGCTGTTTGTCGTCGCGATTTTATACACCGAAATATAAAACTCCCCTATTTTCAGTCAAGAAGACGTAATCTTCCGAAAATAAAAAAAAATCGATCGACGATTGCAGAACACAATGCCAGATGCTTATGCAACCCCTCAGCACTTTACTCAAACCCTCGAAGTTCAATACATTTTTTTTCCCTTAACTCAGTATGACGTATGTTTCGACGAGATAAAAATCGACCGTATTCCTTCGAAAGGAACAAAAAACCAGTAGAGAAAAAAAATCTTAACCACTTCCGCAGAAATTGAATTTTCGATGATTATTTTCGTAGGGTGTACACAGTCTTAGATATCATTTATCAAAACGACAGCGAGTCTACAAACGACTAATTCAATTTTCTTCGTTAACGAAAATACGACGAGGCAAGAACCTACTTTGTGATGTAAAAAAAAAAAATCCGCAGTGAAACTGCACGTATGAATGAAACTCCGAAAATTTTCCTAACTCTTCCCTCTATGGAGATATTTCCCTGCGAAGTCGACGATCAAAACTTTTTCGAAATAGATATTTTTCGCGTGTCGCGCGAAATTGCGATGTATGATCGTTGTCGCCGAAATATCGTCGTTTCTCAAGCCTCTATCCTCGGAAATTCGTCGCGTCTGCACTGTTACCGTCTACTACTACTATGCGTCGCGTGACTCCCGTACTCCCGTCTCCTCTCCCTCGTTTGCCATCTCGCGCATTTTCTCAGTCCGCGTTCTCTCACACAATCTCCGAAAAGTATCTAAGCTACCGACTGCAGTAATACGGCGATAGTGTACGCAATAGATCCGACTGCCGGAGCTTCACAGCCGTGACTACTGTTGGCTCGGTTCGCGTCAGCCGCCGAGACGCCGCACGCAAGTATACTATCAGCAACGGCAGCAGTAGTAGCAGTAGTAATGGTAGTAGTATAACGAATGGCCAGACAGACGTGCGACTCACTCTCTACTTGGCCGACGACCGAAATGAACGCGAGATTTCAGACGTTTAATAATCAGATCTCTCTCATTCCCGACGATTATCAAAAAGCAGCTGAAGCAAGAGACGTTACGATACTGAGAGACGAAGAGAATGCTTTTCTCTCGTCTCTATGTCAAGCGTAGAGATAAATTGATCGAAAGATATTGTGCGAGTGAGCAAGATAAAAAGAGAGAGGTAAAAGAGGCTCCGCGCTCCGATCCGTCCGACTAAAACGTGAACGTACTACTGGGTGGGCGTCCGGGCCCGCACTGTGCAGCCGACGGCGGACGTCGCGACGCTTCCCCGCGCCGCAGGGGCTGTGCATCACCCTCGCCGCGAGGGTGGGAGTCAGCTAGCGTTCCAGCGACGCCTGCGCCACCGGTACGACCCTTACGGAACGCACCAACCCTGTCCTATCTCCCGAAACTCACCGAACGGCACACAACCGCACTGGCTCGCTGCGGCTCGCTCCCTCGTATCGTCGTTACTATCATACGTCCCTTTCTCGTTCGCGCCAGGAACCCAACCCATCTGCCCGTGTGCCCTGGTGCTTGCTCCTCCGGGCCTTCTCGGCCCTCTTTCCCACCCTCAAAAACCCTCCCTTTCCCCCTCGTCAGCTTGTCCACCCCAAACTACTACGTACCCTAACCCCTCTTCTCTCGACAACCCTCTACACCGTAGCCGTCGTCGACGCCACCGACGCCTATACCCTCCTGCCGCACCACTTTCGACGCCCGACACCGTCACTATGGAAAATATGAATTTGGGTCAGATACCAGCCGCTATGCCCTAATGAACCTTTAATGTGACCCATTTTTTTTTTTTTTATGGGGATCTGGGTTATTCACATTTCACGAGAAGACTAGCAAATTTTTTTTTTTTTTTTTTTTTCATTTGATAACGTCTTTAGTGCAGCCGCAAAAGGTGTTCTCGAGAAACGTCGCGATCTTGCGGAAATGTGGCAATTTTACATGGAAGAAAATGGATTGTTAGAAGAACCATTTTTAAATTAGTTGGGGATCCATTAGTTGTACGAATCATATTATTCGTTGCCGGAACGTCTTTGAACGATTTTCTCGGTATTGTAATATTCGATTAGGCAACTAACTGGTTAATTCTGACAACCAATCGGTTAGTTCTCAGAACAAATTGATAAATCGGTTAGTACACACAACAAATCGGTTGGTACACACAACTAATCAGTCAATACGCGCAACTAATCAATTATAACAGACAACTAATCAGTTAGTAGTCGTAACCAACGTCGTGTTGGTTGGTATTTGATTGGTTGCACCAACGCATCGGCTGCTACAATAAATGGTAAACCTTATTTCTGTCATCTCACCAACAAACATTTGTTCTCTCTGCCGATTAATTGCTCTGCTGCATACTTTAGTCTCTGTACCTATTTATAGTTATCAGCCAATTGATTTTTTTTCCATGTATTTTGCAAAATGATTATCCAACAACCTATCGATGTACCATCGCCTACCCTATCACTACATGAACTAAACTTTCGATTAGTTTTCTTATTGTGACTATCTTTCATTTTTCCTCACGTTCGGGAACGTTTACGATTTTTTTTCTTTCCGCGTGCAAAGTTTGATAAATTTTTCAAGATTTTCACCGTTATTGACGATATGCAAGCTGCTCTCTATATATAGGTCGTGATGTGGATATAGTGATGTGAGGATATCTAACGAGGAGCGATAATATCTCATTCAAACCTTCCATCTCGCTCGCTGTTCGCCGCGCTGTTTTCCTCGCGGGTCTCTCGTGGCTCGTATAGGCGAATTAAAATTCTATGTAAATCAACGTGCAATTATGTTGCGAGCGTGTGTTGCCCGCCGTAGGGATATGGATAAGTGTCCCACAACACGCCATATCTCCTCCGGGGGTAGTGAGAAAAAGCGCTTAACCCGTCGAGGAGAAAGAGAAAGAGGGGTTAAAGCGTCACCTGTCACGGTCGATTACCGCGATAAGAATTTTTAGTAATAAAAGTATAAACTTCCTCTCTATGCGTTCCAACCCTTTTTCCTACCCGCCGTCGACTAAACCCGCTATCGCGACGATCAATTATGATCGGCGTGTAATAAACGGCGCTTCTCCGCTTCGTACCATCGCGCCACGCAATCGCTTAAACGTCGGATACATATTTATATTGGATGGCTTTATTTCGTTGATTGATTGCCGTCCTCCGCTAATTGACACGCGATGGGTGTGTGATTAATCGCTCGCTTCTCTTCACTGACAATTTGTCGTCTCAACGGCAACGGCAAAGTCCGCGGAGTTGTAGGAGGAAAAAAAAAAATGGCACTCTCGCAGCACTTCGAACTTTTGTGATTTTTCGATAAATTCTTGAAAGCCATGGATTCAAATGCATTCCAACGATAAATCATAACGTAGTCATAAAAATGATGTAATTTTATTTTTTAACATTATAACAACTTTTATTTTTTTTTTTACTCTCACCATCGATCCCTAACTCTCGCGAGGAAAATTTTCGGTTCATTTGACAACGATTATAATCAAGCATCGTCGGAATTAACGGCTTAAAACTTTCTCGACTCTCCCTTATCCCATCGAGAACTCGTCGAAGCCGCGAAACAACGTTTCCGGAAAACGAAAAAAAAAAAAAAAAAAAAAAAAAACGCTGTGAGTGAGAACGAGGAATTTAAAAAAAATCGTGAAAGTAGAATGAGAATAATTAAATACGCGGGTGTGCAGTTTCGGGAGGAGGGGGGGGGGGCGTAGTTGTACTTCATCGCAATCGTCGCTGACTAACGAGTCGATTCAATTGTTCGTTCGTGGAAAAGTACTCGACGAAACTTCGGGCTCAACGGAAAGCACCCTTAATTTTCGTGTTCACATGCCGCTTGCCGGGGGGTCCTTGCATGCATCGAATTCGTTTCTAAAGCCCATAGCCCTCTTTTCGCTTCCATCCCCACCCCCAACCCATCTCCTTCCCCACCCCCAACCGAACAGGGATAATAATAGTTCGAGCAATGAAATGAACCAGTTGTACGAGGCACAACGTACTGCAAAACTGTACTTGAACACGTTCCAAATCGACATTGCACACTCGACAAATCCGCAAACCGAAAAAAAAAAAATACGAAAAGAAAAAAAAAAAAAAAATCGGTCTCATATAATTGCGAACTGAATTCAATGTGCGTAAAAAAATATAATCGAACATCGTGAAACGTCGCCTCGGAAACGTCGATGTCACTGCTATTGAACGATTGGACTATTTTTGTGAGGAAAAAATATGTGAAAGCGACGCACAGTCAAAATCAGAGCCACAAGATGGAGCGACCCGACCTACGCATTGAGGTAGGCTTTCGATTCATGTGGGATTACGCGGGATGGCCGAGTCATATTTTCCATAGATCCCCTCCGATTAAACAGATTCGGTATTGCAACTCTATACTAAATCATTTCTATGGAACTGTTTCGATTTTTGTCGATCTAATCAGTCGATAAGAATAAACTGTACTACTAAAAAAAAAAAAAAAAAAAAAAAAAAACCATATCTTTTTCACGTACGTCCAAAAAAATTTTTCGTACTATTTTTGCAAACTAAAAAAGTCCATTCTTCTTCCGACATTTTTGTGAATTTTACAAAAAATTTCGAAAAAAAATGCAAAAAAAAATTACCGTGTATAAGTTCTAAAAAAAAAAAATTTCGTACCTAATTTAACTCGTAACATATATCGTAAAAATAAATTTATCGAAGATCGAAGTCGACTTCTTGGAAGGTACATAAATACGAGTCTAAAAAAAGGAGATCAATGCCAGTTGCGAGTCTTGATAGCGAAGCTTTGATATTCAGCCTCGCAACCTTTAGAGACAGTATGCCGAAGGGATGAGGGTATATATATAAAATAGCATAAAAGCAATGGCTCGAGAAATCTGTCCGGCTAAGAGAAGCAGAAAGTAAATGGTTTAGAAAGTACATAGCATACTACCCTTTAACTCAGGTCGATAAGGCATTACTTGGCAACGCACCCCTGTTGCGGGGTGACGCGTTTCTCCCTCTGGTTTCTACCCCACCAACGCGAGAAGGTTGTAAATTGGTAAAGCAGCAAACGCCCGGAGGAGCATTACGGACGTGATGCGCGACCCTCGATATGGATTCAGAGGCGGGTGGTAGCAACAGCGAAGCAGCTATAGATACGAGAGACAAGACCAGGTTACATAGTAAGCTTGTCGGATACGCGAACGACCAACGTCAAGCTACTACATTGGTTGGTTGTACACACACTTGCGAGAAATCAGGTGAGGGCTGACAATGTTGTTAGGGTATAGTCGTCGTCGTCGTCGTAGTCGTCTATAGGAGTGTTAGGCGGCCCAAGGTATGTGGGATGGATGGATAGATTGGAAGGAAGATGGAGGAGGAAGGAACTCCCTGTAGAAAGCTGTCCCGTCTCCACGGCCTCGACTTCGCTGTCTGACTAGCGTGATTAGCTAAGTGATTGGAGCCCCACCTTGCGCTACGTGTGATCCGCTCTCCTACACCCCGTTAGCGGGGCAAAGGGTAGATACACATTTTATCCTATAAATTTTCATCTTCGGTTTCATCGATATCGCGATAAACGTACGACTTCGTGTTAATTTCGTTTTCTTCATCGATAAGGAATTTTTTTCAAAAATTTCAAGAATATTTCGAATTCTACGAAGCTGTGGCGATTCGTGTTATTGAAGCAAATTTTTTTTTCCATTTTTTTTTTCTTCTCAATTATAATCTCTAATTTGTATTATTACGTCCGTCAAGACTATTAAAAAAAAATTACTTTAATGAATTTTTTATTAAATTTTGCCAACAAGCGATTTCTTTTTTTTTTAGACTATCGTATACGATGTATTTTTAGAACGACGTTTAATCGCGAGTGTTGAAAAAATGTTTTCCTTTACCCCAATTAGTTATATCTCATTTTTTTGCGATTAAATAATAAGTTAATGAAAAAAGTACCCGTTTTATCGTTTTTCATTCTGTTGTTTCTAATTTCTTCCGACGGCAATATCGTTTCTCAGTGACCCAGCAATATTGTTTTACGTTACTGCTATAAATGCCAGTGAAAAACAGGGAGACTCCGCTCTGCGTTGCCGGTGGAAAATAGCTCCTCGTATTTCCAACAGGAACGCACGCGGACCCCCGTATACACATCGGAATTTTTCCGGGTAAACATCGACGCGGAATTTATTCTCTTGTCTCGGTGCCGCACAGACCCACCTACCTATATAGCCACCCACACTATCGCGCATAGTTTCCACACAGAATAAAAGAGGCGTGTATTTTTTTTTTTTTTTTTTTTTCGAACGTTCCTGCTATGCTAGACTCCGACTCGATTATCGAGTTAAAGTCAGTAACTTGTGGACGCGATGTTGAACATCCGAAAACTAGACGAGGGACGCGCGGTGCCTTTCTGTGTGGTAACCGTTTCTGCGTATCTCCATACGGAATATCGATATGTTTCGTTAGTCCTCGATATACGAATGTTGGATTCCAATAACTTTCAAATTGCTACAATATTCCTCACTCTCGAGACAACCGAAAAAAAAAAAATAAAACGACTATTTTTATATCACTTGCGCGGAACAAATATCATTTCGAGAGAAACGAACAAGCAGCCCGTTGTTGTTTTTTTTTTTTTTTTTTTTTTTTTTTCAATCAATAATTTAAAATTCCTCTTTAATGAATTTCCAAACGTAGAAACAGCGGTGTTTCTCGTATTCAATATTTGATTATGCTACTTTGTCGTCATAAAAAATAAATTCATATGCTCGCGAGAAAATCGACAATTTCGCGTCAATTAAAAACACATTTTTTATACTTTTTTAAAAATCTTCTATTATGTAATAATAATAATATTGCATATTATAACATTTATAAAAAATTATATTGTAAATTAATAATAATATTATTTATTGCAAAAATACCAATAAAACGCATTTTTTTTAACCTCGAAAGCGAGTTATTCCGGAACGTCTAGTTATTCGTTGAATGATTTTTCTTTTCGGTGATTCAGTACATTTCCCGAGCAGATAAAGATTTTAATAAGGTTGCGGCATGTAGTTGCAACGATTTCGTTAGTTATTGTCGTTCGGCATAGTAGCGGTATCATAAGATATGCTTATTGAAGCCATCGCAGCGTTGCCCATGGAAGTTACCTCCCACGAGTTGATCTAATATCAACGCAAATGCGACGGTTTTATATGCTAATTGGCTCATGGTACATACATATGCTTCAAAGCGAATAGCAGAAGCAACATCGCGAATACCCTGTCGCGGCCCCTAAATAGATAGACTCGTCGAGGGAGGATGACAATCTCGGGTGAGCGAAAGGAGGACAGCTCTGTCCCGACAGAGCGACGAGATGGGCGGCGGGGGGGAGACAGATACGGGAGAATTTCGACGAGACGAGAAGAGAAGAACACAAACATGCCGCAGACTTCTGAGGGATGAATGCCTCGCCGATTTATGGTCGCGCAACGTATATCCAAGTCTTGTCTCAACAGTTTATTTCCTTTGTTACTCGTTTGTCGTGTCCTTAGTGTTTCTACTTGTTTTGGCTTTTGCTGTACTACCGAATCCACACACACACACAGATACACGCCGACTTTACACGCTACGGTAGCGCTACACTGCGAATTCGTTTCTCTGTATGTTTCTCGACGAAGTGAATCGTTTCTATAACGTAACATAGCACCACGCGGTGACAAACCACAGAGATAAAATATAATCGCGGTTTTCTTTCACGAGTTCAAAGAGCCACTATAATTATTCAGTGAATGCGACGTTATCGTCGAGTAGTTTACTGGGAATAGCGAATACTCGCGATGCGAAGTGTACGACTGATATGCGCCCATTAATAAACACTTAGTATCGCGATGAGTCAATAATAATGGGGGTGGTGAATCCATAAAGGTGAAAAAGTGTACGCGATATTTGAGTTAAAAAAAAATGAAATTAACGTAATAAAATAATATCAGTTTCGAAACTGAAAACTGTAACGTGTAATTTAATCACAATTTAAATTACACTCTCCATGGAAATATAGCTAAAAAGTTCATTCATCGAATAACTCGAAATAAAAAAAAAAAAAATGGAGTTCTTTTCCTGCTGTAATTTATTGAAGAATGTTCGCTGATTTTTGCTCTCAAATAATATTTCCATATTCCGATCACTATGCATTTTTTTTTTATATACCTTTATTTGATTTCAACACTTTCCCTGATAAATTGAAAACACGCAATAACGCGAAATATACTGTGAAAAAAATAGCGTTGCGAGAGCTTAAAATATTCGAAGTGTTCATTTAATTTAAAGGGTTTAACACGAATGTGGTATTTCTTCGAGAACATAGTACGGAGTATCAATGCGGTTTGTAGATTTTGTAGGTAACATTGAAAAAAGTTTATTAGCCCGAGTATTCGCAATACCTTTCACTCTGATAGGTATATACGCTATAGTATCAGCGAGTGGTAGAAAAGCAAGCGTCAGCGTAAAGTCGCCTCATTTTACATCCCAATAAAACGGTATTAGCAGCGAGGAAATAAATACTCCCGCCCCGCGCGCGCGTGGGGGGGTTGTTTGCGTCGACGATACCGGGAAGCTTTATCCCTCCACTCTCAAGCCTCCGGGCTCTATATTCCCCCATTGGTGTGCATGTGTACGCGAGTGTGAGTCCCGATTAAAGCAGACGTGGCGCGCCAAGCTAACTCCTGCTCTGGTAAACCGGTCACAAACAACTTGCCCAGCGTGACCCGAAATTCACGTGAATTCGCGATTATAAATCTGCGTTCTAAATCTCTTTCACAATCTACCCGGTTACACTCGCTGACCCACGTCCTCCCGCGAACTGAGATAAAAATTAAAATGAAGAAAAAAAAATCGTCACCTCAGGGCGATAAACAATCTCTTTATCACGTAAAGTGTTTCGTAAACGACGATAAAAATTAAGAGTACAAAGTGAGTGTTCATTTTTTATTTATTTTTTTATTAATTTTTTTTACTAATTTCAAAGACTTGTTGCTTTAAAAAAAGTGGTTAAACCTCTATCCATCGAAATTTAACTATAAACTTTAAACATTTTCGAAGAAAAAAAAAAAATTATTGTTATTATTAAGCATTCCGAAAGCAAAAATAAAATATCGAATATTTTCGAAAAAATCGAAAATATCGACTTATCAAGTTTATATTTTTGTTTTTAAGATTGGAGTCTAATCTCGAAAAGTACTTAACTTTCACATCACAGCTCTGTTCTCTATCTTCCTTCGGCGTTTATACGTTAGTACCGAAGTGTACGAAGGGTTTTAACGATTGACGGTTAGTCAGTGTAAAAACCGTAAGACGATCCTAATTTATAGAGTGACGTTCGGTAGGGTAAGGGACGACCAGTAGCGACTTCACTCGCCCCTCGTCCTCCCTTCTCTCTCCGCCGTCGTAGTATCCGCGGCGTCCCGGTTGGCCCTCGTCACACGCCTGACCACACAGCGCACTTACTACTTGCCGTTCTACCGCGGCCGCTCGGTCGTCGTTGCTCTCTCCTCGTGCGGATTTTTTTTCTTTTTTTTTTCTCTCCCTTCTCTATCTATCTTTTTCCGCGCTTCTTAGATTTTTTCCGGGTATTCGCGAATGGTCAGTGCGCTGATAAAAGTACCTATAAAATCCGACCCATAACGGCCGTAACTAATTTGATGAGTCTTCCAGTCGACCGATCGAGAGCCACTAACTACGCGCTTGCATGTTCCTTGCCACCCTTTTGCCTCACTCTTTCTTTCGCGTTCCTTTAAGATTCTCTGCCCTCTTCAATCCATCTCACAAGGATCAATATAAAAGCAGTGATAATGGGAGTTGCACTCTCCCCCTCTCCCTCTCCCTCCCTCACCCCCACCGTTTCTTTGTTCTTTGATTTACGAGAGCTTCGACACTCGAGTGCGGTTAAGTGCAATTCCATTGTTCTCGTGAAATATGGTTGTAACGTTCGTAACTTCAAAGTGTACATTACTTAAAAATATACATAAAAAAAAATATAATAAACATTTTTTAAATAATATTTTAAAACGAAGAAAAAATCATTCATAATATTAACGTATATAAAATCAAAATCAAGACATGTGTTTTAAACGTTCAGTGTTTGCGCGACGAAATTTCGTAATTCCGATAACATCTAATTAATTAATTTAATTAAAAAAATTAATTCGTTATTTAATTATTATTATTATTTTTTTTTTAATGAAGAAAGAACGCTGGCTGCTGGTTGCACCGTTTGGTAAATAGTAAAACGTACTGTACCCGTCTGATTCTCTTCGTCTTGTGAGAGAAAATAGTACATAAGGTTGTCTACGTGGAGAGAACCGTCGCGAGTTTAGGGCGGAGAGAGGCTGTGTCGAGAGCGCGGAGCCGCGCGTGCCGATTTCTCGCGTCGCCTAACTTGGACACTCGTCATTGCTCTTTCGTCGCGGGTTCTCATTATAATAAAGTAGACAGGGTAGTAGACTACCCCTCCACGAAGGGGGGAGGAGATATAGCGAAGCGAAAATTCGTGAAAAAGGGGCTGCGAAGGGGTAAAAAGCGAGTCTCGAAATAAGGCGAAGGGAAGTTACAGAGGGAATACCGACGAGTCGACTGCTGTCGTCGATCTCTCGCGTCACGCTGACGTGACGGAACAGGAATAATAATAATAAAAAAAAGCCTCCATGCGCCGAGGGAGGGTGGGGGGTGGTGGTTCGAAAGCGAGGGGAATGAAAAATCAGCGGTTGGCGAATCGCAAAGGAGACTGGGAATAAGAACGAGCGATAAAGGACGAGGGGGGTAGGAGAGAGAGAGCGAGAGAGAGGCCACGAAATAACGTCTGCGACAATGTTGCGAGACGTGAAAAGCTCGGAGAGAAAAATCGGCCGATGAACGAGGAGTTGCGGCAAGTGGTGAGAATAAAAAATGTGACCAACGACTACGAGAGAATAATAAAAAGCCTACTGAATATATATCCATATATTCGAGGAAAAAGTCTGGAGTTACTCGAGTTTAGCGGGTTTGTGTGTATATATATATGTATATATATATGTATAAATGATGGTAGACAATGAGAGATAGGGTCAGAGATTACTGAGATGAAATTGCAAAGGCGAGACAGAGCTCTGACGGTGTCAGACAAAATTGTCGTACGGTAGTGAAAAAAAAAAAAAATTCAAATAATAAAAAACAAAACAATTCGAGTCGCACGCAATTTATGCGTTTGCAGCGACGGACGATGTCGCACTGAGAGCTGATCGCTGCCGGGACACCTCACGTTTTCCCTCGCCCTTCGTTATACACCCCCAGCCGACGCCTACTCGCTTGTGCGCAAACTCCTCTCAGCTTCTGTGCTTTTCACGGTACCCTGCTGCCCTACCACATCGGCACTACCCAGGGATGCCGGATACACGCGAACAGGCCGTTGCTCCGCGGATACCCTGGACACTCGGAGCTCGAGCTGCAACTCAGATACTCGCGGAATTCCCTTCTCCCAGGGGTTCTCGTATCATTTTTCTATTTTTTTTTTTTTTTTTCATCTTTTTTCATGGCTGACGACACGTTAATGTCAGCCAAAAATAATTTTCTTACATCTTAAAGATATTGACGTACTTGTTGATTTTATGAATTATTATTATTTTTTAAATGATTATTTTGAGAATCGAAAATTCGATCTGCAAAATGCTTTTAGACAATTGAGTGGAATATCTTAAATAATTAATACGATGAACTTGACGGCGATTTTAACACATGAAAAATATTGAATTCACTTACAACAAGTCGATTTTAGATTAAACAAAAATTAAAAACAGAATAACATCGATAATCATATTAGCGAATTAGGAATATATGCCTGAAAGGATTATTCATCATTATTTGGAACAGGTTATTTAAATATTATTTTGAATATCAAAAATACGATCAACAAAATGCTATCGGACAATTGACTGGAATAACAAAAATAATTAATATGATCCTTTCGGCGGCGATGTCGATGCAAAAAAAAATTCTAATTGGAAATTGGAAATTTTTTATTTTTAATTTGGAAAATTTAGTATTTTCTAATTATTTCGGTTTCAACAATGTCATCGTGATAAACAATGACGTAAAAAAAAAAAAAAAAATTGGGATTCGTAATCGAGATTTATAACTGCCTTCATAGAACGTAATACCATGAAATGTGTGATCAGCGAATATTCTCGACTTCTACATTTGCGACGTAGAAGCAGTAAACGAAAGATTCCATTGTTACAAAGAAAAGCTCGCCGTGATCTGTAGTGTATGTCTGTCCTGACATGTCTGTCGGTCTGTCTGTCGGGGAATATGTCCGTCTGGCAGTCACCATGGTCCACTGCTCTGTTCTGTACTGCTGCGCCGTTATATCCTCGTCTGTTCTGGTCGGAGCGTATAGCTTTTCCACTCCCGGACGCTTGTACCCAGAAACTCGGATACGAATTTTTTGCTAACGCAAACCCAGTCACCGTTGCTACGCTATACGTATGTGGCCAACGGCGCTAAAAGGATGACGAGTGACAAAAACGCTCGGAGTTCTCATGGCGTAACGTACATCCCGCCGGTGGCTTTCTGACTGACGCTCCGGCTTGATGCCGCTCGCATTTCTATTTAGCAATGATACTACCGTATGGATGTACCGGAGTGAATATAATACGGAGTTTTTGGAACATGAGTGCTTCTGTCACCTGCACCTTCTATGATATCGGACGGCATTAGACCGACGGACAGCATGTCTAATCTTATAGAATTAAAAATCGTCTGCGCGCAACTCATGACGCTCTCCGCAATTCTGTGCACCTGAGCAAATGCAACAAGTGGATTATGACATCGCGTGCACTCAGCTAATTGAAAATCTGCAATAACGCATTACGAGAAATTACCGACTGAAAAAAAATTATTAATAAAAGGAAAAATGAACATTTTATAAAAAAAAAAACTGAAAAGTCGTTAATATGCAAAAAGTTTAAAATAAGTTTATAGATTAAGAAAAAAATCTTCGGTGAAGTTGGGGAACGCGAATAAAAAACATCTTCAGTAATTATAGCTTCAGGATTGCGGGATCAGAATTTTACTTTAGAAGGGTCGTAACATTTTTTGAGGACATTCGGCATTTTTTACCATTTTTTCTAAAAGATCCATAACGCTTTTTGAGGACATAGTGCAGTTTTCACTTTTTTCCGAAAGAGCTGTAAATTTTTTTGAGAACATTTGCATTTTTCTCTGATTTTCTGAAAGAGTGGAAACGCTTTTTGAGGGATTTGCATTCAAGAGCCGCGCTAAAGGGGTTTTCACATCAAAAACATGAAAAATTGAAGCTAAAGGAATACGCTGCGTCGTCGTATCAGTTACTAAATATCAAAGTTGAAGAAAAACAAGAGACCTGAGAAGTAACGAGTTTAAAAACAATTCTCAAAGAGTCCAAAGACCGCGAAACTTGGTCTGCATGATTCCCCATCGTGATCCACTTGTCTGTGGTTTACTCTCCTCGTCACTGAGTTCTCCTGCCTGCCGCCTGCAATCGCCAGGTTAGTTTTTTCCCTTTCCGCTTTTCGGTTGACGACACGCCAGAGGGATACAAACGTTCGTAAAAGAAAACAAGTTGTGAAGAAAGTGACGGTGAATGAGGTCGACGGCGTGTTGTATAGCGGAAAGCATGAAATATACGGATTGTGTCCAAATAATCCGTATAAACTTGAAATGCTCTCTTGGGTTTCACGAAGAAAAATGCACACTTTCGAAAACTTTGATAATTCAAGAATGAAATATTCTTCGCGAAGAGATAAAAATAACATATTCAAAAGTGACTGACAATTTCAATGTACATACGGTACAATAAAGAAATGTATATTTCTTTTATTTTCAAATTTACGAAACTTTTTCGATACTCGAGAGCCATAATATCACGTCTAAGATCGCGAATCGGTTGAATCGAAAGTACGACGCGTGTGTAGGAGATTCTCGTTATTCGTACTTTGTGTTTATATATATATATATATATATATGTACTTTTGCCAGACTTGGCATTGATCTCATTTATGCATAAAAAGAATTTTATTGACGAGTTTGTTTACGCAATTTCAACAACGACAGCAAAAGTTTTTTATGTCTGATCATATCGTGCGATATCTACTGTCGTACATTTTCATTTTCGTACGCACTTCTCTAGTTCTCGCGCGACGATCGGCTACCAAGTTGTATACCGTAGATACGCAGTACAACTGTTTTATCTGTATCACAGATAAAAGCGTAACAGCGCAACTTCAGTTATAAATGAGTACATTTGCTCCTGTAGGTTTGCATTTGATCGTCCGCTCGTCCGAGAATATCACGTAGCACGCTACGGAAAGACAATTTTTCACACGTATATATGAAGTATTCAAGTCGCGTTCCTTCCCCGACGACTTTACGAGACGATAAAAAAAAAAAAAAGTAAAGACGAAGCGGAGGATAGAAACTCACAGAACAAAAATTACTGCACTAATGAATGTTTATTTTCTTAATTGTAATCGTTAACAAATTTATAGATATACATAACGAAATAAATGTTTAGTTATTGGTAACAAATATCAAATAAACTAAATAATATTTAATTTAAAAGTTTTAATCTTAAGGAGGATGCATCGTTACATTTCCAACCAAAAATGAAATTCAGAGAAAATTTTTAATTATTCCCATTGTGAGAAAAATCTGAAAAAAATCAACGATACAGAAGGTGCTAAGAACATTAATTTTGCATAATAATAACGACAAAAAGTTGTTAATAAAATAGAAAAAAAAATTGTTTACCGAATCATACGGCAACCTATTTTTTATTTTTTTATGAAATTGATTCGTTATTTATTCTTGATACACATAAACATTTTTTAAATTTCTTTTAATTTTCGACATTTTTTTAAAAGACTACGCATACATTCAAGAAGGTTCCGGCTAATTGATGAAACATATATATATAAAGTTGGTTTGCCGGATGTTAGTTTGTTCGTTTGTCAAACAATTTTTAAAAAACAAACTAATAAATCATTTTTTGAAATTATTATATTGAAAAATCGAAGTTATTAACGCCTTCTATATGTTTGAAATTTGTCAGATTTTTATTCCATTGAAATGTATAACAAATTCTTTTATTCTCTTATTCTATTTATTAACGACAAATAAACTCTCAAGTCAATATGTCTGCGCAATGAAAAAAACTGGTATATAAATGAGAAGAAGTAATAAGGAAATTTCCTTATTTAATTAACATCGTTAATTAGAGTTGCGTGTGGTTATCATTCGAGAATATCAATGCCGAGTCAATAATCAACAAAATCATTTAAGTATTCCTTAATTTTTCGACGTTGCATTTTATATCAAAGAACCAGCGAAGCGGGTTAATGAGGGAAGCGGGTGTAGAGTTGTGAAAAATAAAAGCCCTCCGAACTCGTAAAGAGCGGTAGGTTCGTTAGTTTCGGGGGTTCAGCTAATATCCATTCTCCAACCGGATGCAATACTGCTGCCGATGCGTGTACCCATACGTGATGCCCATTCGCGGCAAAAGAGTCGTGTAATTGTTGCGAAAAATAGGATACTGATTCTCGTGACTCTATCGTTTTTCGTTAAAGTGCAACGAGCGAGGAACTTTGATTTGCACGCATGGAACGTCAATTGCAAGTGGCGGCGGTGTTAGTTCGCTAACGCCCCCGCCCGTGGCATCAACAGACAATAATACAGGATTTTCATGCGTCGGCGTCAATTTTAACCGTAACGAATTTTATTCCGCAACGAATTCGATCGTTTTCGTCGAAACTAATTTCGCGCTCCATTGTTTTTTTTTTTTTTTTTTTTCAATTTTATTTTCTAACAAGAGACGCTAGTTTCGTCGTTTATTTTTATTTTATTTTATTTTTTTTACGCGTAAACTTGTCGACCCCACGCGTTATCGAAGGGAAAGAGGAGCTCGAGAGTCCGAAGGGCGAGTGAACGAGAGAGGAAAAGGGAATGGCAAAAACCCGGAAAAGAGACGATGGCCGAGAGGGAATAACATAAAAATGTTGGCGATCCTCCAAAGAGCTTGCCAACTCTCGAACGACTACTAAATCAAAATATACCCCCGAAGGCCTGCGTACGTATGCGACCGGCTCTCACATCCTCAAATATCCACCTCTATTCTCGTCTCGCACACTAACACCGAGAGCTAAATTTTATTCCAAATCCTTTTATCGCAAAACCTATTTCCGTGGAAAAATGTAAATCTTGGTTACTACGGAACCCGCCACAGCAAAAGAGAGAGAGAGAGCGCCACCCGTTACCGATCGCCAGAACTAAATCCCCGTTGCCCTACGAGTGTCCATGCGACCCATCCAAACGCTTCCATTTGTCCTCCGCGAGATATATATTGCAAAACGTAAACGCCATTCAGACATATTATACTCTTATTCATGTATAGATCATTTCGTTTCAACTGTCTTTGATTTTTTGAAGATGATAATCGCTAAAAACAGACAATTCGTTTCAAATATTAGGCGGGTAGTTAAAAAAAAAAAAAAAAAAAAAAAAAATTGTAAAAAACTTCGGATTGAAAAGTGATTAATTTGCAAAAAGTTTTAAATAATTTTACAAATCAGAAAAATGTTCAATGCAGTCGGGGAACGCGAATAAAAGAATTCAACAGGAGTCCGTTCCGCTCATCACATCGGAACTTTTTTTTCTGTGCAATTATTTTTTTATTTTTGCCAATTAACCAATTTTAGTCGGGAATTTTTTGCAAACTTTTTTGCAAAACGCGTCACTAATGCGTAATTTACGAAAAAAAAACATCGCATTATATTTTTTGTAGAATTACAATTGTAGCATTTTTTAAACAGCGAACAATTTTGCTTCCTAATGGAATTGTAGAAAAACTCCGGTGTCTATGCTCTACGGAAACAAATGCAAGAAAACAGAGTGCTTAAGAGGGTTCCGCTTTTTATTTTTAAGCCATTAAAAGGCCATTAATGAACACTAAAAAATTATGATGAAGATGTCCTTCTAATTTTTATTATAAAAATTCGTAATTAAAAAAAAAAATATATTTCGGATCGTATATTTCTCAAATGAAAATTCTCTTTCGTGAATAAGAAAGATGAAAACGCGCGAACTCCTTCCTTGCGAATATGATATATCTAATGCTTATTTCGCGATCTTCAAAGGATATTTTCATGAAAATTTTCACTACTCCGACAATGATAAATTGTTAACGACAAGAGAAATCGTATGAATTCGGAGACATTTCGAATTTCTAAGATATCCTGATTATTCTCAACTTCCGCGAAAGACGGATCGCAACCAATCAACATTTACAAGTATATTCACGAGTTATATACTATAGATGTGTCTTACCAAAGACAACAAAGCTTCGCGATTCGATACGTTCACTCGACTGTATTTACAGCCGTACAGTTCCTAAGAGCATCACGTATATTGAGACTCTTTCTCTACGATTGACTCGCTGCCGTTGCTGCCGTTGCTGCCGTTGTAGATTGCCTTACAGACGCGCGCGGAATTCAACCAACTGCATCCGTGATTCTCCTGCCTGGTTGCCCCACTCTGACTCTCGATTCCTCGGGGTTAATTAACTTCCGTTTGTATATTCCCCTCTTACCTCTCCTCTCTACCCAGTCAAAGTTTCGCTAAGTCCTTCGTTAGGAATGGAACTCCTCGAATTGAGAGACTAAAGACGCTATACGACGAGAAGTATAAACTCATTGCTGGCGCGACGATGTTCACTTTGTACACGTCGCGACAGCTAAAATATACATATATAAAATATGAATTATCAACCATTTGAGCCCCGAGGCTAACTCGGTTTTCTTACAATTTCATTAAATTATTTTCTTCGAGATATACGTAGAAATTAATCTAATATTATCGCTGTCTATTATAGCGGATTATGAATTTCTCTTCTTTAGCAATGACGATAATACAATTGGAACAATATATAAGTCTCTTAGGAATCTCTCTCGTAGGAATCTCTCTCTCTCTCTCTCTCTCTCTCTCTCTCATAACTTTGTCCATTAATCTCATCGGAAAATCAAATGATCTCTCGCATCATGTGTACCGTAGCTTTCTGCCGTTTCTGCGTTCAAGTAGCATCGGTTATATATATATATCTACACACGTTGGATATATTCTGGTGGAATTCCACTGTGGGTAGGTAAACTGCACGTACGTTTCCTACGTTATAACTTATTGTAATACGTGGCCAACAGGATGAGGGAATGAGAGAGAGGGATAGAGGGAGAGAGCGCGAGTGAGAAAGCTGAGGGCACGTTTCGTGGAAATGTAAATTCCGTGGAAAGTTCGTTGGCTCTTACGCGAGGCAGCAAAACTCGAGAGGGTGGAATGGAAGCTTTCGTCAGTTTCTCCTCGTATACGTAACTGCTGTAAGACGGTACAAGGTATTCGTGAAAGAAAGAGGAAACCTTGGTGCACGGAAGACGAGACCGGAGCACTCAGACTACTATCCACCCGCCAAGGGGATGAGTATCGAGCGGTGATGAATTTTTAATAAATAATTCATTAGAACGAGATGGTGGGGACGGGCGGTGGTCGGATAGGAGTGGAAGAGAAAATTACGTTGAGCATCAGTTCGGGGAACGGATCGGCAAAGACTCATTAATCGCGAATACCGAGGAAACGTTGTAATGATAGCCACGAGTGTCGAAATACAGAAGAAAAAAAAATTTGTTTTTAGTTTCTTTTTTAATGAATTTTCGGAACATACGATATTTTTTTGTATTTTTTACAAGAAATACAATTCTATGACTCTTTTTTTTATTAAGTTTCTATTTTTTTTGTCTAGAAATTTAGTCATATTTTTTATAAAAAGATATTACTAAAACTCGAGAAAAAAACAGTCGTAATTTCCCAGATTCGAAAAAACTCTCCGTCCGGAGAAACGTCTGTTAAATTCTTTTATCAGCGTTTCCCAACTGCAGCGAAGATTTTTCCCTAATCTGTAAAATAATTTTTAATTTTCCGCAGATTAACTACTTTTTAGACGATATTTTTTTTTTAATATTAAATAAGCTCACGATATTATTTTTATAATTTATATTCTCGAAAAATCTCGAGTGCCGAATTGACTACTACGCTCGCGCGCGCGAAAACTTCGAAAACAAATATTTTCTGTACCGAATATTTGTGTGTTTCCTGAACGCTTTCACTCGGGTTGAGGATATTATGTTGACGACGTTTCAGATATGCGAGGAAAAACCGCAAGACGAAAATTCGTCACACAAATGGAACGGGAGGCTGCGATAGTGTGCGAAGAGAGCAGAGAAGGCGCGAACGAAAACTTCGACAATGAAAAACGTCTCGTCTGATGGCCGCGCGAGCTTTTGCTTTTTCATTTCGCTGTACAGTTGTATGATCTTACGGGTTTCTTTCGTTGATATATCTAACGTAGGTTGTTGGAGTATAGGGACGGGAGGGGGAAGGAGAGGTATATATACGAAAAGTCGACGATACACTTTGCCAGATCAACAACGAATCCGGGTTGAGCATTTAATCATAACCTTCGTAGAACTGTAGGAAAAGTCACCGACTGCGAAAACATTCGGTTCTCGTTGGTCGAATGAAGCGCACAAAAGTCGGAAAAACATATAAATTCGTTCGAAAAGATACAGAGATACAATTTCCAAATGGAAGACGCGAGAAGAGTTTTCGAGAACAAGAATAGCCGAAGGTATCGAAATAAAGAAAGACTCGTGAAAAACGTGAAAAATTTGTAAAACCAATTTTTCGATCGAAAATTTTTCAATACGACTGCAAAACTCTGCGATGCACGCGCCGGTTAGTCGGCTTTATCGACACTGAAGCCTCAAAGTTCTCTGAATTTTTCATTTATTTTTTTATCGTATTAAGAAACCACCTGCGCCCCATCGATACTTCGGAGTGGCGGGAGGGAGAGGCTATCTTGGGAATAACCCATCGACCTAATGGACCTAAAATTTGCATCCGGGAAACAAGATCAGAGAGGAAGAGGGCAACGCCTCGTGTTTCATCATCGACGATCCATCAAATCGAGTTACTCTCGCCTCTGTCCGATCCAACATTTAACCCGAGAAGCCTATATCTTCTAAAGCATTAAACTCCGGAGCATTTATTTTTTAAACCCTATAATTGTTGCACTATTTTCTACATCGGCACGAAATATTGACTAACTTGTTGCTCACGTTAGGGGAAAGTCAATTTCGAGCCGAAAAAATTTTCTTCAGCAATGTAATATCCTGATGAAGACCGGCATCAAAAAAATGCGATTTCATCGTCAATAACAGCATGAAAAAAAATATTAAAAAAAATTGCCGCCATTTTTTTTTCTCTAAGAAAATAGATAATAATGGAGAACTCGAGGCTATCTGGAGGGAGGCAACCGAAATCAATTTGTTATTATCCCGAGAGCGATCGCAAACTTATAGACAGGGGGATGGTATAGCAAACAATCGTCGATTGTGTAGAAAAAAAAAAAAAAAAAAAAACGAAGTGCCAGAATTAATTGCTCTTCGACAACGACCGATGATTACGGGCTGCTGCTACCCCCGGTGAACGTGTGTAAAAACTAACTGACGAGGGACGTGATTACATAAAGGTTCGCTGTGCTGATAGATGAGGTTGGCAGTCCAGCCGAGAAGAAGGAAAAAGAAATTGCGAAAAACGGCGAAGGTGAGGGTGACGGGGGAGGTTTAAGGGGGCATTGGCGGGGAGAGAGGGCTCCTCGGCACAGCAGCACCGGTGTGTCGCGGGAACGCGAAGCTTCTCTCCATCCTCTGGCGCTGATGCCAGTAGAAAGTATATGGTATACCAGCAGGAGGAGACCGAATAAAGAAGAATAAGATTGATGCACCTCAGTAAATTGCTAGAGAACAGGCAACACGTGCGCCGAACGAAACTGGACTCGAGAGATTGCATAAATCTATCAATTCTTTTTTTTTTCCCATTTTTTTTTTTTTTGCAAAATAAACAAAAACTCACTTTCAACGTAGTTGACGGATGACTATTTGGTTTTTATTGTCTCGAGAAGCGCAATTTTATACCATGAATATGTCGGTATATTATCTCTCGAGAGATCGAGACTCGCAATTTTCAATTTGAAATAATATGTTTTCCGAAAAGCAGTGCAAATAAATTAAAGGGAATTAAAGGGAATTTAAGGACAAATTATGGGATTACAGATTGGGGAATGTTTTCATTAATTACAAGCCAACAGTTTGCCGAAGGAATTCTTCGATAGAAAACTCCGTAGAATTCCGAAGCTCAAGGAGTTTGCGTAGTTATTCTCCGTGTGTTTGTGTAAATAGAGAAAAAGATACAGAATGGAAGAATAAGAGATACGTGTGCGGCGGTACAAAGCTATACAGACGGAAGAAAGGACGATGAGAAAAGGAGAGAAAAAAGAAAGAGAACGCCATGAGCGGAGAGTGAGAGAAAGATACCGCTACGAAGCGGAGGGAACTCTTTCAAAGAAAAATAAGATCGTTTCGTCGCTCGCGCTATCGCGATAGTCGCCTCTGCACCGCGGAGTTCCGCCATCGCTGTGTCCCGTTCCTCAAGTTCTCGGTACTCACGACCGGCGGAGGCTGAATGAAAAAAGCTCGGAGACAGAGAAACGGGGAGGATGCGGGAAAAAGAATGGGACGGGAGGGTATAGGCAGCTAGAAAAGCCCAAGCAACAAAAAGTCGCAGGAGATAACTGCTGTATTAAGATTCCTAATCTAAATGAACGTTCTCGTTCCGGTTTCTCTCTGTCTCTCCGGTATGGCGAAAGCCAACTGTGCGGCGGTTTATCCCGAGACCCGGAGACGGCTCGCCGTTCGTTTTAAACGGCTTTAAGACATTTTCGCAAAGTGAGTTTCTTCGTAGCAGCTGAGGCAACGGAGAGTAAAAGCATCTAACCAGTAGTATCGGGAGGGGGGATGATCTCGAAAACCCAATCTTCTTCGTTGCCTTCCGATGAGAAGGAGAGTCGAGAATATGAAGGAAACCATGTGGAGAATTTCACACGAAAATTATCAGTTAGCGAAAATTTGTATCGAATCTCTTTTTTTTAAATTCATTAAAAGATTTAAAAAGAAATCCTTAAGCGTGATGAGAGGGGGGGGGTGATACGGTTGATATGCTTTGCAGGGTGAATTATATTCGACGTCGATAACGGGACTCTCACGAAGATTTTTGTTTGATTGCTTAACTAATCCGGAGAAGAAGCCTATATATCGTTTTTCATCGACACAAATTATTTAATTAATAATATTTAATTAATCTATGTAAATAGTATTTATTTATTTGTTTCTTTTTTATTTTATTTATTTTTTATTTTTTTTTCAATTGCTGAAAAAAAAAAGCTAAATTCCCAATAATTCTCGGACTATCGTAAATATATTGTTAAGGGGATCAAAGTCGAATGAAATGGGATCAAAATTAACGCAAGAATGGAGCAACTCATGGATAATAATTGTCCAATACTCTGAGGCGATTAATACTCTACTCTTCTGCACACTTCACCCGCCAGAGGGACGATTGATATTTTTTTCAAATTTTCGTAATCAATGTACCAATCTGTTAGGTGTAATACAAACTCGCCAATCCAATTAATCTCTTGTCATTATTTCATCAATTTCAACATACATCGATTACAGTAGGGTACTCAACCGAATAGTAAAGTAAATTCCAATATGTACAATTATTATGGATCACCTAGTCGGTTGCACAGAATCGTAATAGCTCCCCAAACGCTCGCGTACAACAATTCCCAACGCACTCAACAAACCCCCTAACGCTTTCCATATACTCCAAGCTTTTCGTCCCTTTGGACAGTTTACTATGACAGCGAACAATTGCGCGAACAGAGGTATGAGACGGGAATTTCGCAATTGATCGGTACTGCTATCCCTCCTCCCCCCTTTCTCCCTCCGTCATCTGTCTCACCCCCGTAGTCCGGTGAACTGAATCCAGTATTCACCGTCAACACGTGCGCGCCAATTAAAATCTCGCATGCCGTAACTTTAATTTTGTCACTATACTCCGCGCGAACTCTCGCATGTTTGCGATTTTCCATCTCATCTGTTTTTGCCTTTTTTTTTTTTTTTTTGGTACATGTCTCTTGTATTGTGCAGACTGTTACAGTCTGCAGTGTTTGTCGTATAGTATATGGGAACAGTAGTATTTCGAGATCGGTATTGCGATGATACTATATCGACCCGCATTCATGTCCCCCTTTTCCCCTACAGTTGTGGCGTCCCACGATGCGTTACGCAAATAGAATCTGCATGACGAAATTAATTACTTTTTTTTTTCCACGGAATGAAATAGTTAACGGTATCGCTGGACAACGTACCGCGTATATTTCACAGACGAACTACGGCTTTCGGTATACGTTGATCGGCCGCGATTACCCTCCCGAATGTTTCATATTTTTATCATTTTCTCATTATCCGTCGTTTATAGAGCATAAAACAAGCGATGTCGAAAAAAGTTACATTATGCCGCAAGAAAATTATTGGAGGGTTTAAACAAAGTAATCGAAGCGAAAATAAAAATCGCGCTAAAACTCATAAATAAATATAAATAATAAATTTTCCTTCATGAATAATGTACGCAGTGCAATGTTTTGCGCGAGTTGACTATTTTTCAATTACTATAATTCATCAACGATGGAATTGGGAAACTCGTGATGGTTATTTCTCGTCTCTCGATTATTACATTTCGCCATTTTCCCGTATATTTGCGGACTGTATTTTCCGTGTAAAGGAATAAAATGCCTGATAACAGATACGTTATCGCGTTCGAATCTGCGACTATCGTAAATCGACGAATTCGCATCATGCAGTAAGCCAAAATGTAACGGTGTAAATGTAACACGGTGTTCGATGATCATACATTACTCGGAAAATAGGAGATGAAAATATGAGTTACCGGATAATAAAATTGCAATAATGATTAAAAAAAAAAGAAAAAAAAAAAACAACAGTTTTGTGGGAAAATCTCGAAAAATGACTGTTTTTTCAAAAACAATTGCAACTTAATAATTATTGAAAAAAGTAATTTACGAAAATGAATAATCATTACTTAAGATACCGATTACCGAATTAAGTAATTTAAAAAAAAAAGTAATTTTACTTACAAAAAAAAATTGTCGGTAAAATTATATATTTTTTTTTTCAAAAGAATGAAGAGAAAAAAAATTCATATCCTCCCGAAGTTAAACAAAATTGACGTAAATGTGCTTCATTAATATCTCCAGTTAATTATTCGTTTCGAATCGTAAGCTCAGCGTTATTATTAGAAAACACTACACTTGAACCGTATCGCAGTGAAAATCTCGTAACAAAATGAGTTTCTCATTTATCCTCAAACTGCCTTAACATTTTAATGAAGATTCATTTTTCATTCTACTCTACTCATTTATTTTTGCAACTCCGCGTCTTGCCACGAGAGAGTTTTAAAAAAAGAACAGAAAAAAGAAAGCGGAATCAAGTAATAATAAAAAATAATAATAAATCCAACAAGCTTCATTGCGCGAACTCTTCCTCTTCTCATCTCCGACAGTAGAGTCATTGTATAACTTCGCGGAACACTGTATGCCGTGCACCGTGGAAGCTTTCCGGAACGGAGGGTACCAACTGAGCAATGAAATACAACTCAAGCCACACTATGGAGCGTAGAAGGCATACAGCCGCCCCGGAGATTGGAAGGAGATCCTCTAATGTGGATACAATGACCGACAGTTGTTGCAGCCGTTTCTCAGCAGTACTTCCCCAACGCTTCGCAATCCGTCTGCGTTCATCTCTTCCCTCTTCCGTACGTCCGATATTCAGCTTTTCATATACGCAAAAGCACGGCGAGAGGGGTAGAGGAGGAGGCAATTTCTTACGAAGGAAAATCTCTCGCCTGCCTGGCGAAGTCAGCTACGATGAGGTCTTTCTCTACCAGTAAAATACAGTAACAACCCACGCTATACGAAGGATATACAATTCTACGACTCCGTATGGAGCTTTTACTCGCGGTAAAGTTGATCGCGATTTAGCGCATTCACCGAAGTTTCCGATGGATAATTCTGCATTTCGGTCAGCTTCACCGTAAGGATGGGATATGCGCGAAATATACTATGTATCGTGTACGGTATATAGGAGATAGTATACTTTTGTGATGCCAGGCAAGAGTCGTTAGCCAACAGGCAACAGCAACAGCAGCGCAAGAGGAGTAGAAGCGAAAGTCGGCTACGAAATGGGAACGAGCTGCCGCCACCAACATCACCACCCACTCCGTCGGTTTAATTATGAGAAACGAGCCACCGGGGAACGCGCTTTAATTGGCAACCTTGGATACAAGCCTAGTCGCTCTCTCTCCCTCTCTCTCTCAGTTTCTCTCCTCTATATCTCACCCTATGCCAAACAACCGGTCGGAATCGGGAATGGTGGACGATATATATCCACTCTCGACTCCACTACGGCTTTAGTATTTCTCACCAAATTACTATTGATTCTGCCTGTTGTGGCAATGTACACGTATATCAGCTGATTGTCCCACGATCCTTTTATCGCTCGGGAACAAAGCACCGAAGGATTAATCGAAATTCTGTGGTACTCCGGTGGAAATTGGCGTATTGCTTCCTCAATGTTTTTTTTTTTTTTTATTTACTTGACATTTTTTTTTTTTTACGATCGAAAATAGCATCGATTAATACAACGAGGAAGCGGTGTGTTGACATCGTTTTTTTTATGCTATAAAAAAATTGGATCGTTCGGAATGATTATTAAAAAATTATTTTTTTCACAAATTTCATCGATTTATCACTGATGTCGCGAAAATTATCATAAAAATCGAAAAAATTTCCTCACGAAGGTAAAAAATGGTGAAGAAATATACTGGAAAAAGAAATTCACAGAGTGGCATAAGTCGATTTGACTTTAAAAATAATCGACGCACTGACTCAAGATCAAGAAAGAAAAAAGAAACGACGACAGTATATTGCAGATGCGGTAGAGGTAAAAGAAGAGTCATGTGGGGTCTGGTTGCAGCAGAGCCAGCAGAGTACTCCGGTACCATCGATAAAACGATGATACAGTTTTAGGCAAAGGCTTCGCCCGGTGCAAATGTGTACGAGTTTCGCGAGGAGTTTTGCCGAACGCGGTGGAGAAGCGGCGCTCATTGAATGTGGAAAAATGGAATGGAGACCGCTAGCGGTAGCAACAACATTTTCACCAACACGCGAATGGGATACACCGAGAACCATACAGAAACCCCATTCGCTGGATCCTAATGACGTAGTCGGCTTTACCACGTGCGCCAGGGATAACCATAATGGTTTTATACGTTTCACTTATACTCGGTAGGTCTCTACCTCGGCTTCGTACAGTTCGTTCAGACTTCTCTCACACCCCCTCATTCTTCCCATACCCCTTTTCCCCTTTTCTCGCGCTTGATTTAAGGGCATTGTATCCGAGGCTCTGGGCTTCTCGCGTTCACCGCAATACATACTTCCATCTCTAACACATACATCCCCCTGTACCCGTTTCGCTTCTCGGCACGACGATGGAACTTTCGAAAAAAGGAAAAATATCCACGTTGAACGATCTCGCCGCGTATACGCTACCTTACCAACCGTACCCTTCCTTTCGCCATTACAACGGCGCACGTATATCTTTCTGGTGGTACAAAAATACCGGAATCCCTTACGGTAAAGGTGACCCGCTTACAACAACGCCGACTACACAAACCCGCGGAATGCCGAGCAGTTTGACTGCACAGATTCGCAGTACTCCTGCGTGATTCTGATCGACATCGGCGTTTTGGAGCGGAACTGGAAATCGAGGAAAACGTGATTTTTGTTGGATTCTTTAATACGAATTAAGTCCCGCGGGTTATAATTTAACGCGGTATTTCTCGAAGAATTATCTGCGCTTATAAAATCAATAATTTTTTTTCCAATGTTCGATCTGTTTAATAAATACGAGAATAATTGCCGGAAAAAAATCGCAATTTTGTAAATTGTTAAATGTGTTAATAACTTTGTATGTCGTCCCGATAAAATTATCGATCTTTAAGAGATCTACGCACGAGTATCCTTTTGCTTGAAATTGACGCAATAGTACCTTAAAAAATGTTTTTCGGACGTCGATTACTTACAGAATCATCATAATCGTTTAATCTCATACTAACCCTGTCATATCGTTCGATACGACATACCTTCGGAGTCACTAATTAATGTCATTACAAAAAATATCTTTACCGTTATATTTTCGAATCTCGAAGTGCGCGAATCGGAGGAAAAAAAATTGCTTCGGTAGAAATCGCCCGTGCAAAAGGTATTAATTAACATCAGAGGAGAAATAAACGAGACGGTGCTGGCGGTAGGAAAGAGGGATGGAATAGGTGGCCTGTGTTCGTTGGACACGTTCCACCGTTCCCAAGACCCGAACCGCCCTCGATGAGTTATGGCCGATAATTATTTGAAGGCTGAGAACAAAGCAGTGGCGGGTTACACGTCGGGGTGCGGCGTTGGTCGGGGGAGTTACGAAAGAGAGAGACCGATAAACTGTGCTTCGCTGGCCGCAAAACTCGCGAGAGGGTAACAGCCCCGGGCAACCAGAGAGTGGAGCAACCGAGGATCGAGGGCCTCCTGGGCGTGTAAGCCGCGCAAATGATAACGGGGAAACAGCGTCTGTGGTGGCAGACGATAAGACTCTTAATTGCCCCGTTGTTGCTTCTATCTATCTCGTGTACCTACCACAACCAAATTCTTGTCCTACATGTTGCCTCTTTTAATCTTGTCGACTTTTCATTCAATCATTATGAAACGGCAACGCAAACTTCTTTATTACTTGACATTTACCGAAAGGAAGATTATCGTGAAATATCTAAATTCTTTACCACCACAAAATTTTATAATTTTTTTTTTCCTTTTAACCCCTTTTTCATTATTTCTTACATAGAAATAAATACTTCTTCGATCTATTAAATTTGTCTAAATTCACTTCAATATTTATTTCTTTTAAATTAATATTTTTTTCAAATATAAATATTAAATAATAAATATCATAACAATGATAATAAATTGATATTATAATAATTATAAATAATTAATGTAATTTTTGTTTATGAAATTTTAATAATATTAATATTATTACCAGCGAAAGCTTCGATCTTTTAGAAGACAGTCGATATTTTTTTTGACGTCCTCTCTTCAATCCGAAATTGAAAATATCCTTTCACTCTTCGAAATATATCGAAATATGAACTGAATGATACAGACGATAGTTTATTTTTTCGCTTTTGCTACGATAACATTGTGAGCCAAACAGCTCTCGATCCTAAGCCTCACTTTATTTCTTCCACTTATTTTTCTTTTACAATTACGAATGGTCCAGAGTGGCTCGGGTCTCTGGTTCAGTCGCTCTCACAGTCGACGAGGTATCGTTGGCTATTTTTTTTATTTATTTTTTTTTCTATATATTTCTTCCTCGCGGAGGATAGTAAAACGAGAAGAGAATCGAGAAAGAGAAAAGGGATAAATAAGGGAACTGGAGGACGGAATGTACCTGACGCTTCGTCGGCCCTCAAGCACTCTCGATGCTTGCGTTCCGGTGCAAAGTTTCGCGGTCTTCGGAAATGTAAGGGATTATGCACTTCTGCTTCTGCTTCTGCCGTTGCTGGATGCTTGGTCCGTGGCGAGTTTTGCGTACGAAAACGAACGCTCGCGCGCGCGCGCGCCCGCGGTAGAGTGAGTTCTCTGCCTGCGGCACGGCGCTTTGAATTGCAAAATAATTCAGTTCAAAGGCGCAAAGTACTTGTGTTGGAATCGCGAGGGAGGTACACCGGGGGTCGTTCGAGAAGCGAACGAAGAATAGGAGAGGTGGAGTTCATGTTTCACCGTAAAGTGCAACGGAATTGCACCTGTCACATCGAACGGAAAAAAAAATTAATAGAAAATGCAACTCATGTAAAAGGCAACACACGAATGTGTTAGGTGCTCTAATAAATTAATTTTTTTATTTAAAAACTCGTTAATGCTTTGACGTGCGGTTTCGTGTGTAAACGACTCGCGCAAAAGCTGCTTTTGACGTTCCCTAAACCGCGATTGAAAAACTTTCATTTTGTATCGCGAGAGCCGACATTTCGGTAGACCAAGCAACTTTTAGTGATTCATTTTTCATACCTTTCTTGACTCATCAATTTATTATAAAAAAAAAGAAAGTAGAGACATTTATTGGCTCCGAATACAATGGTTACATTCACGAAATATACTCGTATTATTTTATTTTTTATAATAATATTTTCAGGGAGGCTAATGGCCATTGACCGAAGTCCGTCACCGTGATTATTCCCGATAATTTTGACGATTTTATTCGCTTTTATTTGCCCGTTTTAAACAGTTCATTTATTAATAGTACTAAAAAATTAAAAAATAAATAAATAAGGTGTTTAACTTCTAAAACTGTCCGAAGTATTTGAATATATGTTACATTATTATTATTTCTTTTTTTTTTTTCCGACACGATAAAAATTCTTTATGTCGGAAAGATTTAAAATGTTTCGAAAATTGGTTTATTTACATCCCCTTCGACACTGATACTCTCGGATTTACAGAATAACATACCGATTTTCCGAGAATTTCCGATTCTCTAAGCCTCGCGCGCCCTATCCGAAATATACATTTTGCTCGCTCTGCACCACGTGTTACTCGCCTACACACCCTTTCGCGTGCTACAATTGCTTTCATTAATCGTATAACTAGTATTACACCATATAGTAACGCGAAGCCCCGAGTATTGCTCATGTGCGGTTACAATATCGAGGCGTTTATATCTATAATGCGCAAGTGTTGGAAGTACCTGTATCGATTGTAACGGGATTTCACGTTGGATATTACGCTGTCTACGACTGTCGATTGCGGATTACTAAACGATAAGCTGATCAGTGCCCGCATAATTGGAAATGTCTGGCTAAATCCTGCGAGGCGGTCGATCCTCTGCAAGCTTTCATGAGAGCTTCTATCTCATTTATCTCCCTCTCAAATACTCCGCTGCTACTACTGCTGAGCTGCATCGTCCAACTTATTGCCGGCTTTTCATGTACTATGCAATTCAACGTGTATACGTGTACACGCGGTGTTGTGTGTGTATTGGCTTCGGGATTACATGACGAATTTCTCGTCGGCTTTACCCCCTTCCCCGCCGAGTGAAATGAACATAAAGTGCTCGACTACTTTCACGGCAAATAACGTAAAAACACGAAACAACCAAAGAAAACTAAAGTCAGATAAAAAATTGAATGAAATTTTTTATAAATTTTTCTCGTATTCTTCATCTTCTTCTTGACGTATCTTTGATTGACAATTTTTAGTATTCATTTAGTCTATTGTCAGTCAAAATCTTTCAGTCTCTGAAATATATATATACATATCTTTTTTTTTTTATCTTGACGAATGAGTTTTTTGATCAGCTAAGAAGATCGACGAAAAAAGTCAAAGGGTAGTAGTTGAAGCTGATAAAGTTGAGAATCACTGATGCCGCTGCGAATACGTATGTGGCTCACGTCTTATCCACCCTCTCGACGAGTCACCTTATCCTCACGAGTATTCTTCTTCTTCTTCTTCTTTCTTCTTCTTCTTCTTCTTCAGTCGACGAAGCTTCTCGAGTCCTCGACAGGAGATGCCAGACTGACGTTGGGCCAACGTCTCTCCCCTCTCTGGAACACGACGAGTCCGTCTCCGAGTTTGTCTCGAAAGGAGAGAAGGCTCTGGTGTCTACGTGCCTTTACCCTCTTTCTTTCCTCTATCTCTCGTTCTTTCTCGCAAAGGCAACTTGAAATTCTCTGTGTCTCGTATTCTCGAGATCCCTTAAACGTTTCACCTCGAAACCAACGAGAGATATCTTACACCGCTGAGTACGCCGAGTTGTAAGTACATGTGAAATACTTTGCCGTAATGTTAAAAGCACGCGAAAAAAAATTAACGATAAAAATGTTCGATTAAATTGTAATTACAGTTCACTTTTTTTTTTCTGGATATTACGAATTTGTAATATATTTTGTATCATTTTTATTTTTATCAATGGAAACATAACGAATTTTTTTTATTAAAACGTTAATTATAGTTTAATATTTTTCTAAATATCACAAATCTGGAATATATTTTTTTATTGCAAGTAAACATAACGAAAACATAAGAAAAAAAAAATATATATATATTCGCGACGTTTCATACAATTATCGAAAATAATGAATTTCATTAATCGAAAGATCTATTGAACTCCGAAATATCGCGAATAAATCGCTCGATCGTACGAGACTTGGGAAGATTTTTCAACTAACTCTACCCGGCTGCACTAGTTTACACGAGACAACATATGGTCGTCCTGTATACTCTTATTTACTTCGTCTCCTCTTTTTTTTCCCAAGGGTACGATACACTTTCGCGCATTCGGCGATACACGCTTGCGCTCTCTGCCTTTCCGAGCGTCGGTTCTTCGAGCTCCGAAACTAAGTTCCGACGATTCCCCGTAGGCGAGATGTTCATTTTTATAGACGGAAAGTAGGTCGCAGACGCACGAGAGAGCGAGAAGAAAAAAAAAAAAAAAAAGAAAAAATTGTACTTTATGTCAGTAGAGCTTCAGGTAGGTGAGAAGCGCGTATATCCGTTTCAGCTGCACATAAGTACCTCTGCATACTCAGTCGTCTATTCTCGCCTCCGTCTCCGGAAGATCGAATGAGACAAGATACTTGGGGAGTAAGGTGTGTATTTGCAGGGAGAGAGTTCATGAAAAGATAAAGAGAACACGCAAAAAGGCCTATCGCGATATCTCATCCGATACGATATAGTATCAAACGTATACAGATATATATATACATCATAAAGTGTCGTAAACACGTTTATAGCTTTCTACGTGCTCCGAGGGCGCCTTCGCATCTTCTGACGTTACGTAGTAAGACTCGACATGTATATTTATTTGTACATCGCGTCTGTATATTCTATGTTCATATTAATATTCAAGAGTCACTGAATCAGATTTTATTCACGCCCGTTACTCGTAAACTTCGAAATTGATGCCTCGAGGGAGTGTTATACAGATGTGCTCCGGGGGTATATGTTACTGATGCGCTACACTGAACTGACGACGACGACGACACTGGAGAGCATTGCTCCCTTTCCGAACTCAATGTTCTATATCGTTCTGTTTGTTGTTCTATAATAAAATTGGCTGACTATAACAGTACTTAACCCCTAGCGTACGGTAAACCTTTTACCGTACGGGTACAACGCGGGGTTCGTTTGCTTATAAGAATACTGCGCAACTGCAACTAAAAAATGTCCCTTTAAAGAATCTAAGAAAAGAAACTTCAAAATTACGATGTAATTTTTTTTAGAATTTTTTAACGACAATTTAAGGTTAAGCGGACCATTTGAAGACGATGACTGGTCAAAAATGCTGGAGGAGTATTTACGTCACCGGTACGTAGGGGGACCTCCGTAGGATTGTTTTTTGTTTAGAATGTCTTCAAAATTGACATGTATATCATTTAATATATTATTGAAACGTTTGCAAAATTTAAATTCGTTTTACTGTCTTGAGACCGAAATATTAACACTCACAGACGCGATGGTTTACGCGTAAGCTATGGACGAAGCATGCAACAGTGGAACGTTTTAAACTGTAACGTAAAAACTGTATTGAAGAAGTTAATAAAAAACGAAACTACATTAGAGAGGTTATATACGAAGTCTCAAAAAAAATTTAGGCGTCATTCACCGTCCAGTTTTAAATATGGAGCCCTGAGAAACACGATATTATTAATAGTAGATATGCGAGAAAACGAATGAACGGCTGGAGGACGAAACGACCGACTTTTTGGCCCTTAACACGAACAGTTTCAACAAAAGTTTTTTCTCGCCGGCGTGCCAAAAGTAATTAATACAAAAAGTTTTGCTGCGGTGAACAATACTCGTTATATTTTTCATCAGTACCGCGTCAATATCAGATGCTTTAACGACTCACGTACGGTTGACGTAAATATACATATGGCATTTTTGACTCGTTTGTACCTTCAAATGGTCCGTTTAACTACAAAAAATCGGGATAAAATTCTGCAAAAAATCATAGAGTATTCTTGAAGTGTTGTTTTTCTGATATCGTGAAGAATAATTCATTATGCACTTTTGCATTATTGTTATGAGCAAAAGAAATAGGCGCTTCACGTATTCCCGGCTAAAGGTCTCCCGTATGTACGTGAAGACTTAACAAATTTTAGTAGTTTTGAAAAATCTTTGTATTTTATCTCGCTTTCTGCTATTTCAACATTCACAAAGATGCCATTTTATTTTGGTCCATCTAAGTTCAACTGATTCCAAGCTAAAAAGTTATTTATTCCGGCTAAGTAACACCTCGACGAATGCAGAGGGATGCAAAGGCATGCGGGGCATTCCGGGGTTAAATGAATGGCTCTCGACTTCGTCTTCGTAGAAACTTTCGGCCAAAGAAAAAAAAATGAAAAAAAAAAAAAAATCATCCACCTCTCCGCGAAGATGCAACATTTTTCTCAGATTCCATGACGCATCACACGTCAGTGAGCCGTTCGTAGAGACGGTATCAACGAGACGGCAGATTCTCGTCGTTCTCGTTCCGTGCCATTGTTCTTTCTCAGCAACCTTTCTCTCTTATCGGCGTCAAGGAGCCGCACGAAAGAGTGAGCACGCGAGTGAAAAAAAGCAGCTCACCTACCCATTTTCCCGTCTTCCACATAGTCGCGGGATCAAAGGGAAAGTCAGGTGCTCGTCGTCTACCGCGTGCACTATATATTTCGGCTCGTCGAGAAAAGGGGGCATTCTTTCCGGCGAGCGCACGAGCCTCAAGTAGTTGAACGTCGTGGTGCGGGACGACTGGACGCCGAGGCCGATGGGAGAGCCTCGAAGAGGCGAGGCTAGTAGTGCAGCTACGGAAACGAGCGGACGCGCCTGAAACGTGTGCCCTTTTTTTTTTTTTTTTCTTGCCATTCTTCTAGGTCTTTCTACTCTTTCGCTTCGGCTAGATTTCTCTCGTTTTTTTTTTTTTTTTTTTTTTTTTTCGGTCCGGCATCTCGCTTTATTTTTCTTCTTCTTTTCCGTCGATCCGAAACGTGCGCGGGGATCCTCTTCGCAATTTTCCATTCTTTCTTGCCTCCGTACCTTCGCTTTTCACTCCTTATATCCACATTTTCCTCTTCTACTTCTCATCCGCATTCGTGCGCCACCAAGTCGAAGCGTACTCCAGGGCTTCGGGAGAGTGGGACTGGGAACGAAGAGAGGATGAGGAGGGTACCCCCGACGTATAACCATGCATTTCCCAGTCCCGCAATGGCATTGGCGGAAGATTCAATTTGAGATAACCCCGAACTCGCAGAGGTGGTCTCCTCCCCCCTTCTACGTACTCTCGACGTTACCCTCCATCCTCATACCATATACTCCATCGTATATATACCCTAATACGCCTCTCTCCGAATGCGTTCGCTCGCCAAACCCTTACTTCTCTACTCTGTACGCTTCGTATATATTAGAGTTCATGCAAGTTTACTTTGCTCCCGGCGACACCCTCGACGTAACTCGCGCGCTGCACTGCGCAATCCACTAACCCCCGTACGTGTGTAGTGTACGATGGTTATAACGTGAGTAACAGAATACATACAGAAACGTTGGAGGACTCTTGGGACAGCGAGATTCTGAATTATATACACCGGCAATGTTAAACATTGCCGAGGTTCCGACAGAACACACTCGCATGCATGATACAGATTACGATGTAATTGCAAGTATTTCGAAAGTTTTTGATTCAGTGTTATTATGGCTTTTGGTAGACGTAATATTGTATAATGATAAGTAGTCATTATTTTAATGACTTTCGGCCGAAAAAAAAAGGTTTAAAAAAAAAAATAATTAAAAATAAAATTTGTGTTAAAAATTTCCAGCGATTTATTATTCATAACGATATTTTGATAATAAAAAAAAAATTGGAGTTATTTTTTTTTTTTTATATTTTTTATTTTAAAAATTCGTCATTTTACATGAGAAAAAATAAGTAAGTCACTGTCGAACCGGTGATAGAACGTGACGTCTATTAACTAAAAAAGGTGGACCATTCGTTCGACGGAGGCTAATACTTTATCACGTTTCCATCCACGTGCGAGCGAGAACCGATCTAATGGTTGCGATATCTCGCCAATCTCCATCTTGTGTGCCGCCCCGACGTGGGTAACCCGCGCGGCACTGCGGAACGTCGGAACGAGGAAAAGGGAGAAATGAGGAAGAAAGCTTTATGAGTGGGAAAACTGTGAGAAAGGCAACACGCGGAACGGTATATACGGGAGGGGAGATTGACGATTGTGCGAAACTTTTAACCGTGTGCTCCCTAACTCGATTTTTCACGGTAATTTATCCCTTCCCCTTTTTTTCCCCTCTTACCACCGTTGTCATGTCACCCTCGAGCAGCTTGAGAAAACCCTCAAAGATCGCATATCTTTCGTTCGAAGGATACATCTCCCCCGTTCTTTTTCTCGCTCACCCCCCTCTTTCTCTTTCCTTGCCGTTCTGTTCGTTGTCGTGAATCCAGAGGCATAAGCAGGTTTTGTCGACAGATCTTGGGTTGATTGTTTAGTGCTTCCTTCGATCGGAATGATACGCGAATAGAAATGGAAAAGGGAAACCGAGATTAACTCTGATTTGGGCCCCGAGTCCCCAGAGATAGAGGTCGGTACCGACACACGATTCAACTCACTCGAACGACATCTCCATCTCCGGTACACACGTCGATAGCCTTCGTTTCTCTTGCGCGGATAACCTCGTCGTACAACATTTACCTCCCGACGACGGCGTCATCAATACGGATTTCCGGAAAGACCGGCCTCGACGACTGCCGACGATTTATCGTATCTGAAAACGGTCCGTCGCTTTTGGGACCCGCGACATGGTTGCTGATTCGAAATTCTGATTTCTTGAGGAACGAAGAGAAACATCTCAAATAAAATTATTAAGTAATATTTCGAAACGGCAAATGTTAATTCTAAATTTGCATTCTTGGATATATTTTTCCAATTTTTTTTAATATAATTCTGCAAAGAACATTGTCAATACACTGTAAAAAAAAATGTTCTTGGGAATGTTATGTGCTGTTATTGGAGGTTTTTATCCATAAACGCGTAATAAATTTCAAACTAACGTGTGTCGAAGTTTTAAACAATTTTTCGCAATATCAAAAAAAATTGGTAATTTTATTATATTTTCTTTTTTTAATTATAATACAATTTTTAGTAAAATTACTATTTTTTATTTTCCGCGAACATTCAATTTACCATTAGTTTTTTTTTTTTGCATAAAAAATGTCTAATCATATAAAATCAATAGATTGCATCTTTCCGACGATACTAATAAATTTTAGTACTCTTGTTTGCCGTTGGAAAACTTTATCTAACGTTATTTATATCGACAATCGAGATTTCCATGGATCATTTTAATTGTCGAGTCAATCAATGCCAATGGTTAAGCCGTCGATTGTGGTTCGGTAACGAGGCGGGATTTTGTGGGGGAGTTAAGGGCTTTGGTAGCGTTGGTGCATTAGTTTGATTTCGGACACAGGAGACTCGACCCTGATAAGCACGCTTCCTCCTTCTCGGTTCATCTTCGATTCGAGAATTCCATCTCCGGTATTAGGTAAAGCGATTGGTCGACCGACATAGCCACCAAACTGTCGGTAGTTAGTCGTAATTCATCAATTCAATATACCGTGGCGTCAATTTATCGGATAGGGGACCGTTGGTCTCACGTTCTATCCGAAACATATATATTGATCCATCCAATTACTGGTGAAAATAATCGCCTGTTTATCTCACAGAAATTCGTGAAGTATCGTTATTTCGTAACAGATTGGATTTCGTATTTTGTTTTTTTTTTTTTCCGTACTAAATTTATCTCACTGACATTCTTATCACATATTCATTATCATGTTTTTTTCCGAAATAAAAAAAAAAAAAAAAAGTGAAATAATACTCGAAGTAATTAAACACATTCACGATACGCTGAGGTTGCATTCACTCGATTATCAAATAGAAATTGTAGATATGAAAGTCTGCAAATTCGCGATTGCCTCTCGTGAAAATTTTTATTCAAATATCCGCCCGGCGCTTGTATTATATCGCGTTAACATTATGAAGCAGCCAAGTTGGTGTATCGTGCGAAAAAAAAATGCAAAAAAAAAAAAGATTGCGCCACGATTTTAATGGCGAATTGAAATAACGAAAACGCCCGAGCGGCACGTCCTCGTATCTCCGTCGACGTGACGCGAATAATTCGTGCAGATGCGACTTTAAGTGCCACCTTCTCGTCGCTGCTACCCCGTTCATCCTATCGGGGGCTCGAGTTTTCCCCGTTCCCCGAACCTTTCCTTCTTTTTTTTTTTTTTTCAAATTTTTTTATTTTTTTTTATCTCGACTTTTCTACGCTCTCGACGCGAGTGAAATTCGTAGTACCCTCGAAAAAGCTTCGGTCCGGATGACGAGTGCCTCCCCCGAGTCGAGAGCCCGCAGAGATGGAGGAGAAGCGCGAAAATATCTGGCGGTGCAATAAATGTCCGTCTGGATTCTCGGCGCCGGAACTTGCTACATCGTCAAAATTTCGCCAAACAAAAAGATACCGCGGTACTCTACTATTGTATTAAAAAAAAATGGCGAAAACGAGTAGTATGAGTAGTTTTCACCCATTCATTCTATATTTATTCATTAACCCCTTTTATTTTTATTATCATTATCAAAAGATATACATTTTATATCTTTTACATTTTTTTTCTTATTTTTATTTAACTTTATTTATAGAATTTTCATCTTGAAAAAAAAAAAAAAATCGTCCCCATTCCCCTTCGTTATCACGTAAATCTCGTGTTTGTTTATTATTTTCAGATACGCATTTCGATCTGTAAATTTCAAATGAAAATAATCGTCGATAAAATAAAAAAAAATAAAAATTTCATAGTGGATGAAAAAGCTTTTTTATCGCGAAGTTCTTGATCATTGCATAAAAAATATATATATATACTTTTCACCCCTTCATTCAATATTATTTTCTACACTTTCAAAAGTATTTGTAATTTCTTTTTATTGAAAAAAAACTCGTCTCCATTTACCATTATTCTCGCGTGAATATTTTCTCGCAAATACCGCATTTCAAATAAAAATAATCGACGATAAATTTTTCGAAAAAAAATTTCAATAAAGTTCATCAATGATACGAAACATAGTAGATAGAAAAGCTTTTTGATCCGCCGATTTCTCTCTTGAAATTCTCGCTTGAATAGTGTCGAGCGTTTGATGACGGGATCGATAACCATTCTATCAGAGGAAGAAGACGAAGCAGACGAATAAGAAGAAGAAGACGGAGAAATAGAAAAGAGGTGCCCTTTCCATTTTCCTCCTTCTCTGAATTCCTTACGCCCCTTGGCTCTCCGTACTCCGCTCGTCTGCAGTTTCACGATTCCTCCTTCGCTCGCTTCGGTACATTATGCCGTTCGCTACTGCTACCCCGTTGCCGTCTTCGTTCTTTCTTCAATCTTAAAGTGATGGCAGCGTCGGCGAGGAATCCTCCGACAGTTTCTTCCTGCGTAGTATACGACTGATCCTTTTATATGATAATTGCAACGTATTTGCCGGGTGTAGACTGTGTATAAACAGGCGACGGGCTTTATTGAGGGGCGGTGGAGGGCCAAGCAGTGCATTGTAGCAAAAGCAGAGCGCTCACCCCTATATATATATATCAATAGATTTCCGATCGTATACCAACCCGGAACATTGGGAGACGTTTCTCAGCATCCTTTCCACTCTCTCATCTTCCCTCTATCAGCTTCTCTCAATCTCCTCATTCCTTTATTTCCTTTATCCTCTCCAGTTTCCTCGTTTCCCTCTTCTTCTTCATTCTTCCCCATTCGTCTATGTCTAAAATTCGTCTTGATGCGTCATTACGGTTACTGCACGAGTCGTCGATATAACGCGCGCGCGCGCTATCGCAAATCTCGAGAGTACATGTAAGTCCTGACGGCACAAACGCCTTACGTCGGTATATATACTGTACCTATATGTATTTATCGAGTGGGTTTGCTGGAAACTCGCGACGATTTCGGCTCGCAAAGGAATGGGCACTGAGCGGCAGCGAGAACGATCAAAGCTTCGAGCAAAGACCAAACTGCATCGTATCAATAGATCTCCGCTAAAGGTATATATATATATATATATATAGAGGTAAGAGAGGCATGTCGCGCGAGTTTCCAGCTTTCCTATCTATCCTTTCGGTGCTATTCATCCTTGAGATTTATTTGGTGCCCACAGTCAGCCGTCTCACCAACTCAAACACGGACGTTCGACTCTTTGTTGCGGAATTCGTTTGTTCGTTTGGCGGAGAATTAACGTCTTCCGCGGATCATTGCAACTCGTGGATCGACACGGATGGATCAAGACTCTGGTAGATTATTGATTCGAAGAATGAAGATCTTCGACTCATTTATATCTCCGGTGTACTGGAGAAAATACGTTTTTTTTTTCTTTTATTCGTATCGTTGGAAAAAATCGTTTTTTTTTTAATGAAGACAATGAAATGAAAAACATGGAAAAACGTATATCGCAAAATATATCTATAATATATCCAATATATTTTCATTGAAAAACGATATATTAAAGATATATTTTAGAATATTTAACCAAATATATAACAAACTGTATGATTTGTTATATATTTATCATGTAAAACACGAAATTTAATATATGTCTAATATATTACTAATATATTTCTATATTTCAAAAATTTACGGTCAACAAAAGCAACCGTTCGACCAAAAATCGTTCCAGAAAAATGTAATTCTTTTTCACATACGCAACAAAATTTCTACAACAAAAAACTTACATCTCGTAATTTTTTAATGTGTTTCAGGTAAGAAAATTCACGGAGATCGATCTAAATTTCATCCCAACATTCGCCAACGAAATCGGTGAGTCTAAAGATTTACTAACAGGTGATTTTTAATGCATTGACTCACTTTGATTGCCTATCGTATTGTTAATATAAAAAGTAAACGAAAAAATTTGCGTGGAGAATACGAAGAAATGTAATATACAAAACTCGTCCACTTTCGTCTGACTTTCATCATCGGGTAGCTAAAAGCTCGCGTAAGTCAATTTTGGTATTCGTTGTACGTCCTGACGGTCAGTTATAACGTACTATGTACAGTGTATATATAATGCTCGCGGAACGACGGAGAACTGAGGACGATAAAACCGCATGAAAATATTCATGGGACTCGGAGGTTTATTCATAGCGCGTTACGCGATATAAACGGTCCCGTGCGTGCGAGAGCACTGAGAGAGATCTCTCGCTCATTCGTTCGGCTATTCTCGCACATACACGAAAATCCACTGTACTCTATATAGTTCGGCACAGTATAACTCCACCACTTTCACAGTCACTTAGTTTTCAAGTGCACAGGAGAGAGCACTTAAGCGCCTCTGACAGTTAAATTCAAACTGCCCTCTCGCTGGGCTCTCGTTGGCTATCAAGCCCCCCAAACCCCTCCGAATACTGATCTACGGTAACGTTACTCCTGTAGAAATTCTCATGCCCCCCCCCCTCCCCCCACACCCCATCCCCCACCTCCACCTCACCCTTTTACCCCCTTTCTTCTCACTCTGACCGCTCACTCTCCGGTTCTCCAATTTACATACAATTGTCTCGGGTTCATTAACCCATACATATTTACGTGAGTTTCAAACCACCCCTTCCTGCCCTCTCTCGTGCCCGTGGCTCATGCTGATCCTGCGCTTATCATACGACGTGCAGAGAGAATGGTTTGAGGTAAAGAGAACGGTGGCTGGGCTTGGAAACCCCTCGAACGCGATATGAGAGCCTGCGGAGCGTTACGGCACTTTGGAAATACGTAGGAGAGCCCCACAACCCCCCCATCGCCAACTCGGTATTACTTACCTCTACACTGAAGCTATACGACACCGGTAGAGATAGTGTGGAGAGGCAGTAAAAGCAAGAATTTCTACATCCCCATCTGAACATGCTTCGCGTTCGAAAATTAAGGCGAAATAATTCAACCCCCAAACCCCCGAGAATGAAGTCCCCTTCAGGCGGTGGCGGATGCCTTTGGTCTGTTCATCTCATTTCGTCGTCTTTCGAAGAAGCTTCGCGATAGAGATACGCAAATTTTATTGACTCGATACTCCTCCGCACTGACGAAACTTAACTGCGGCTTTTTTTTTCTCTCCTATGGCAATTTCGGGGATTTTTATGTATGGATAATTCAAAGAGATCGCAGTATCGGAATGACGATTGATTATTTGGTTACCGAAATAATTCTGTTTTAATTGAAGTATATTTTCGTATTTTTCTCGGTAGCTGGTACACGATGGAATTTCAATATTTCCAAAATTAACAAATTTTATGAAAAAAAAAATTAAAAAAATTTCAAGTAAAAAAATATTAAATAAAAAAATTTTATGATTATTTTTATATTCAAATTTTTTTTTTTTCACTTTTTCATTATGGGTATAACTTTTTATTTATTCGTTTATTTATTTTATTCACGGGTCAAGTTTTTTTACACAATTTACAGTTTATAAAAAAATCGATATAAATGCGTAATTAAATGAATTATGGATTCATTGAGGGGAAAAAAAAAAAAATTATTGTTAAATTGGGTTAATTAAAATTCATTGTAATGTTTTTCTCGATCGTCGGTACTCGACGGAGTTCCAATAGATATTTTGAAATTTAATTATTGAATAAAAATGTTACCACCGTAAAAAAATTTTCCGAACGACTATGTAATTTTTTTAAGCTAAACGCGAATTCGATACTTTCAAATAACTCTAATGTTTATTTCGACAAATTCAAATATGTATATTTCTCATCGATTTACAGATAATCGAGTAGAAACATTGATTTATTATATGAAATAAAAAAATGCAAAATACCATATAAAAAAATACCAAATAAAAAAAATCACCCTAAATTCAAGATCACAGAATCATACCGATGCTTCGAAAACTATTTACGTCTGCAGTAATTTTTTCTCACCCTTCCGTATTAAAAGAGAATCTATCGATCTTTTTTTTCGTTCACGTTGTCCATACCGTCAACAAATCACGATCCGAACGTTTTCGATTTAACGACATATATTTCGCAATTTTATCGCATTCGAAACTCTGTCACATGTACGTTCGATAAAAAAAACTTCGTTTCATATTACGCTGCGGAAGAGCAGCAATATACCCTTTTGGATCGTAATGCCCGTGACTCCGTTCGCGTATTACGATCCATTGAAGCCCGCCGACGGCCTTTCCGGCTCATCGTATTTCCGTGAAAAAAATATATATATGGTATATATACATATAGTATACACACCTATACATATATATATGTTTTCGCGATAGAAGAAGAATTGTAAAACAAACGAGAAGAGAGCCCATCGGGTTTTTCCTGACCCTGTGTGTTGAGAGAGAGCCTGTAAAATATTTAACAGCTTTCCAGCGGGAGCCCGAGTACTACAGCACGAACGTTTCGAGTGTTCCTGAACGCTCGTACATACGTACGCGTATACAGCTCCTTTTCTTTCTCACTCTCTCTCTCTCTCTCTCTCCTCTGGCCACTCGCGTTCGGACAGTAAGGTGTTCTCTAGTGTCAAGGGGCCGGCTTTTCTCCATCCTCCCTTCCTATTTCTTTCTTTCTCACTCAACTCGTAAATGCTTTTGCGTTCCTACACGTTTCTGTACAGAGAGAACGAGCCCCGTGAACGAGAGGAGGCTAACCTTCGTGTCTGACGTCGTTGCTCGCTCCGGTGCGAGCATATTACACGAACGGTTGCAATAAACGTCGATCTATGTAGTACCTTTAGCCCCCTCGCGCGTAACCGGGGTATACGTTAGTGTGGGAGTTACTGTACAACGTGTTGGTATTTCTGAATGCTTTGTATACTCTACTCTCGTGTGTATGAAAACGCCGCGAATATAATACCCTTCGTCTGTTCATGAAACTCTCCTCTGCGAGTACTATTGCGAACTGTCGCTGAGGGGGACATTACGCTTTGACGATCTCTATCGCGAAACAAGAGACGCGATAAATAGCTGTGAAATTTGTTCATATTTGCTTCCACCAGTGACTATCAACGGTACAATTTTCATCTTGAAACTTACGAGATATGAGAAAATCTCGAGAAAAAAAAATCTTTGGTTTTTTTCTTACAAATTTTGAAACAAAATTAATTATCCTTGATAACTAATTACGTCGTAAATGAATCAAATATAGAAAGAAATCGCGTGAAGACCGCAAAAAAAAAATGTATAAATCGCGTGTCTTTGGAACGGAAATTACATTAAACTTACCGAAATTTTTTTTACAACGCAAATATTTTTTTTAAATTTCAACACGCATCTGTCTAAAACTTATTACACGGTTCACGAAAAAATTATAAAAAAAAAATAAAAAATTTAAATAATAATAATAATATAAATTAAATATATATATAATTTTTGAAAAATGCACAATTCTGTAAAGATCGATGAATGCATATGAGACGGAAGTTGGTAGACAATCTTCCCACCAAACAAAGTTATCAAGAGATCAACCGAGAATCGGAAAGCCACAATATACGCTGTAGGTTTAAGGGCTCCACAGATATTCGCCGGATCGAGATTACGTGTAAACGTATACATACATAGTATGCGTGTAATTTATATGAAACTTTTCTCCAGCGTCGAGGCAACATATAATACGCGGTATATATGTATACGCATTTCGCTCGGCTGTTCTCTGTATCGGTATTTAATCTAAAGCCCCGACTTTGTATTCGAAGCAGGTTCGCGTGCGACCTATCGAGCTTTTCGTTGGCTCCACGTGTGCGTGTTCACGACTTACGCTCGAGGATATCGATTTTTCTTTGGCCCGCTTCTCTCTATTCTCTTCTCTCATCTGGCCTCGAATCTACTTTCGCGTCTTCATCCCCCTCCTCCCGCACCACCCTCTTCCTAACCGCAAACTCGTAAACGCTTGCGGAAGCTAAAGTAATCCCATCTACGCTATATCGCTCTTGGTTGCTCCTGTGGTTTTTTCAAATTGCCGAGAGCGTGTTATAGTCGACACGCGTGTTATCGGCAAATCAATAAATTTCTTCATATTTATATTGTTACTTTTTCATCCGGATTAATAGAAAAAATCAGGCAATATGTAGCGAAGAATTATCGTCAGCGATACAGAGAACTCGCGAATTCGCAGCGCGTTTAGGATATAAAATGTTTTATTATTTTTTTATAAAAAAAAAACATATTTGATAGTCATTGTTTTGTTTGTATCGGTAATTTAGGACGATTTGCTTAAAATTCAGGTTGTCAGTTTCGCTCGAATTATTACGAGTACAGATTTTTTAAATTATTCCATATGCGTGAATATAATTTCTTGCGGAAAAAAAAAATTTTAAAATCGAAATATCCTGATTACCAAGCTGAAAAAAAAATTACTATCAAATATTTCACTAGTATCGACAATTTTTTTTTTTTTTAAATAATTCACAGAAAATCGTAAAATTTTCATGCCGACACTTCTCTTTGATGCACAAGATATACACACGACGTTGGGCACAAAGTGTTTGAAACAAATAAGATATTTTTTACGTTCAATCTTTATACAAGCGCGTTACTTTATAGTACACCCACTATACTATAGTTTAGAGCTGAAATGTCTTATATATACAGTGCAGCCCTTTTCCGTATACACGGCAGATGCGAGCGAAATCGCTCGGGAACGGTCGTCGTCAATCCTCCCTTCCTTCGTCCCTCTTCGCTCCTCTCGGTCTCGCGTGATTCGAATGTTCAAGTAACGACGTTCTCTCGACGCCGAGAAGCAATTGATTTCACGTGGCAAAGTTCCAGACGTGGGCGACTGTACAATCCGGCAGCGTTTCCTATCCTAGACGCCTCATCCCCCGTTTTACCTCTCCCTCTCTCGTCCCTTCGCTTCCTTTTCGATCCTCCCTGACTCCCAGTCTACCGGTTTGTTCTCGAGAGGGCGAAAGGGAGGACGTGGATAGGGGGCCGAAAATTTCTCGGTCGTTCGTCCGCACTGTCGGCGAAAGCAAATTTGTCATCGCTGCAGAGTACCGACTCGCTTCGGACAATTCATTCGTGACGTTATATAGCCTCCCACTCGAGCGTTTCGACAGTGCCAGTAAAAATCTTTCCAAACAATTTCCCCGGTCTCTGTCTATACGCCGTACTTTTATTTACGAAAGCCTCGGTGTGACCATCGCTTCTTCAAAAAATCGAATCGATAATAAGAGTCGAATGTTTGTTCAATCTTTCTAAAGGAAAAGCGTTTTCAAACAACTACGGAAAACTCGAGAATCGGTAAAGTTTTTTTGCGAATTTTTTAACAAAACGTGTCGACGTTATTTCGATAGTAAGGTAGATGCACTGATCGTAACAGTTTTTAGAACAAATCGCTGTAAAATCATTGTTTGCCTACATTTCGATTTTATTATTTTTAAATTATTCATAAAAAAGTATAAAATTATTAATCCGTCGTCAATTTAATTAAATTCTCTTCAAAATTTTTCCCTTTCAAACATAGTGACGAAAAGCAGACGAAAAGTGGCAAAAATTGGTACTTCTACTCTAAATACATAAAATATAAAAATAATACATTTTTATTCCAATGAAAACGCGTACCCCGGATTTCGCGCTCCTTTAATTTTTTTTCTTTCCGTAAATTTTTTTTTCAAGTACAGAAATATATATTATCGCGTCTACGAAAGATTTATGAAACGTATGGACGCGACTCGGTGGTAAATCGACGTGACTATAATAGCATCGCGGTGAGAATTATAATGACGGTCAAGCGTTGGCGCCGAGTTTCTAACGCATCCGCGGGAAGAAAGTTAGCACTGCGGGTAAACCTTTAATTGACCGCTAATTTAATACCGTGCATCAACGAGAATTTCCACTGGTGGATGGGAAATGAAACAGTGCAGAGTTCAAATTCACAACGAGCCAAGGCGTTGACATCTCGGCGTTGCGAGTGCGGAGAGGAAGGGGGGGGGGGCGATTGTTATCCTACAGCGAAACGCGTTACCCACGTAATGCTCGCTAATTGTTCAGGCAAATGAGGAGCGGCTCGAGTTCAACAGTATCTGTCGACGTGACCGTGCATTCGTGGCGATTCCATACCACCGCGAAATCGAGGCCGATGTGTATACCCACCGAGGGAGGCGTAAGGGAAGGGGAGGGGATGTGCGGGTGGTTTGGATACTGAAGCGAGAAGGACCGGAGAACCGGACAGAATCGAGCGAAGCCAACGGCAGGCGAACGAGCGGAAACTTGGATATCCTAGAATGGTTTGCCAACGCCAACCGGTTGGTGGTAGTTTGTTATAATTAGCGGTCCAGACGGTATGGTCGCGATACCGCACACCCTTCACGCCGTTTTCACCCAAAATCCTCCCCCTCTGTCTCTCTCTCTCTCTCTCATTCCGGTTGCTTTCACTTATAGAACGTTTGCAAATCGCGTTGATTCGACGCAAGACGTTGAGCAAACTAATACGATTCCGCATTCAAACGCTAATTCCGGCTAAAATACATGGAAAGTTAGGATAATCGAGAGCTGTGCTCGTGGGCGCCATGCGAGCGAATGCCTTCGCAATGTGCCTTTACGAAACTGCATTGTTAATAATATAATTGTAGTCTTCAGGAGCCATTTTTGCTTTTTTGCAAAAATAGCGATTTGTCAGTAATGCATAGCAAAACAGTGTAATGCAATTACTTTTAAATATGTTAATGCAATTGTTTTAATTCCACGTCTCACAAATTCTTATGCATGTGGAAAGAATTTTGATTTTTGTTTTTTTTTTTTTTTTCCATTCGCGAAATATACCTCGTGACCCTTGAATAAGTTTCCGTGACAAGTGATTCAGTGAAAATTCCATCTGCCGCTATTCCGTTGAGCGAAAAAGCTTCATTTTCCGCTGAGAAGAAGAAGAAGAAGAAGAAGAAGGAGAGCAAAGGAGCAGTTGTGAATTAATGCATTTTCATTCGGCTCGAATTACCGGGTCGCGCGCCGCTCGCGCTAGTGATTCGACTCGACTAAAATGCCAGTGGCTAAAGAAAATTCATTCCGTTAGAATCGCATCCCTTCTATACGCGCACAGCCCTCGGCGTTTGTGGCGAAGAAGCGGATGGCAGAGTGCGCAGGGTAAGAGGACCGGCGGGAGAGGGGCGGAGGGGGTGGATTCGTGGCGGTTCTACGATGGTGCCGGGGTGACTCTACCGGGCTTTTCCAACCGCGCCATCTTATCACGATTACCACTGCCCGTAACAATATTAATCTAAAACTTTGAACGAAGTTTTGCCTCCGGTCATTTAATTTTCTCCGTCGAGTTTTCTCGAAAAGGGGAAGAGACTGTGCCTGAACCCCGCTAGTAGAAGTGGATAGGATAGAGTGAAAGAGAGACGCAGGAGAGGAGGGAAAGAGCAGAGAGAGAATAAAAGGGCATAGAGAAGTTGAGAGAAAGCTAAGAGCGCCGATGATATGCCAGGTAGGCGCTTCTTCGTAGAGCTTAGAGAGAGTTTTGCGTTATTTAAAGTCGCAACCTCACATAAACCGCAGCCCTGCCGTTGCCCGCTTCATCCACATAGTCCGACCCCTTAACGACCGCGACTAACATTTAAAAGTACAATTTGTCAATTTTCTTACTCGAAGTACGACAGGGAGAGTAAAAAAAAAAAAAAAAAAAAAAGTGAAGAGGGCGGTGACATACCCACGAAAAAGGCACACAGTTAAGTGTCTTATACACACTTTTAGGTAACAAAATATACGCGCAGAGAACCGTACAAATTTTTTTTTTTTTTTTCCCACCCTTCTCAAAATTGCTCCCTCGCGAGAAACAAACTCTCCGCTCACTTCGGAGGCTTAGGGAAAATTACGTATTTTCACGAGTCGAAATGCCAATAAACCAAGATTAACGCTCCGAGAACCAATTTTACTAATTAATGTTTACCCGAAAGCTTTTGCGGACGACCGAAAAGTTTCTTCGAATGGTGGTTGCGTTCGACGTTTTTCACCGCCCCCTCTCCCTCCTTTCTCGTAGTTCCCAACCGCCCTCTCTCCGTTGCCCTACTTATTTTCTCGCTCGCACTTTTTGTTCATCCCCCATATATAATTTAGCGTCGGTACTCTCACGAAAAAAACTTTCATCGGCCAGATGATTAATGCCTTCGTTTCGTTACCAAAAATGTTGGGTAGTTCTCGTCTTTTTTTTGGCGCGGAGCGGTAAATATGCATTCCCTACTTTTCATTCTTTTCATTTTCGCGAGTCTGTGGCATCCACTTCACACGTACAATCCTCTCGAAGATTCGCACTCTCATGTATATTACACAGACACACGCAAAGCTCAGAGTGGAACGAAAACATTTTCTCTCCCTTTGTAAATTTCCCGCGTTATAAAACCATAAAATTATCAACGCGCTGCTCCGATTGGTACACTATACGGGCGAAGGTTATATAACTTGTCGGCGTTAGCGATAAAAGTTTTTCCGAGCTCATCGAGCTTTTTTGCGAACCGGTCGGGCGATCGAGCGCCGAGGTTGTAAAAAAGAAAAGCGCTCTCTCGGTTACGCAGAGCAGATCCTACAATATCTGTACCGGATGAGAATGAAGAATCTTTTTTTTTTTTTTTTTTCTTTCTTTGCGTCTGTGAACACGAAACGATAATTGGAAACTAGGGAATTTCCATACGTTTGAATACCCTTCAAAGGTACATGAAAAACATACACGCACTCGCGTATTAATGCCCGAAGCTCTCGAGTTTCAAATCAAAAGGCAAATACTTAAAAACAAATTTTTTTTTTTCTAACGTTCATTAAGAACATAACGAGCTATCGCCCGTCGCTCTAGGATCCAACGACCCCGCATACGATATACTACACAAAAGCTTCAATTCGTTGAATCCTTTTATCTCACGTACGCGCTATTAATTTTCTCATTAAATATCAACTTACACCCACCGACACGCGACTAAAATAACTCGTGTATAACAGCGCTTTTGGAAAATTCTCTTCGTAAAACTATTTAATGAGTAATATAAAGAGGATAGAACGATGCGCTGAAAATTAATGCGGATAATAAAATATCAGAAGGCTAAAATTACGCAAAAGCTTCGCAACATATTCTCGTCCATTGGGAAAATATTTTTTGATTACGAAATCTTCGAGTCTTGGAAAATTAAAAAATTGATTACCCTTATACGATATTCGGTATTATGGGACTTTTACACTCGATAATTTACTGGATTAAGTACCGGAAACTCGTTCGCCTTTCGATTTTCATTCAATACCATCGTTCCGTGAAAATTTCAACGTAAAATGATCTATGATCCTAAAAAAATCCAGAGATCCTTATCTAACTGGGAAAATGAATTCGTCTTAATCACTATTCGATATCACGAGTCTTTCACCCCCCAATAATTGACTGCATTGATTACTGAAAACTCATACGCCTTCGGACGTCCATCCCGCACCATCGTCCCTCGGATATTCACCGTAATTCAAAATGATCTATGATCCCAAAAGATCCGGAAATCCTAACCGAACTATATGCAGATGACGTATCCTCATTCTGATGGTCCAAGGCTTCGGACACTCGGACGGATAGTTCCTTCGCGAGTTTCAATGCGACACACTTGCGTTGCCCTCATACCGGAAATGCTCCTGATCTCCTCTCCCTCGCAGCGGAAATCAGCTCTCCGGGTTATATCGATGACGCATCGCGTGGCGTGATCTCTATCCCTAAAGCCGTCTCACCGGTACGACCGAGATTACGGGTACAATTTCAGGAATTAACAGAATGCCCATAGTTATAGGATGGCTTTGGATCCTCGTGAGGTGAGACCGTCATGCGTATGTTGCGTCCTTCGCACACTGTGCTGTAATGTTGTCACAGTTATCGGATATCGCTGGAGCACAACAGGAATATGCCGAGGATCCTATGATTCACACATCTGTACTAACACTATGCCGTACAATACGTTAGCACCGCCAACACATACATGCGAACGGTTACGGTAACATAGACAGGTTGGGCGCAGCCTCAGGACCCCTCAGCAACAGCACAGTTCAGCAATATGTACCGTAGACCTGAACACCATAGAAGGAGTATGGATACGCCCCGCGGAGCAACAACAGGTTGCCATTAATTATCCACGTCCGTCAATTAGGTCTCTGCTGCCCACCACCAACCCGACACTCATCCCCTACCGAGTTCTATACTCACACCAGGACTCGTCGTCTTCCATCTCGTCCGCTCCCATCGAGGGTGCTTCAGCGGTCGCGTCCACGTTTCGGTTCGATGCTCCGGCATTGACAAATTAATCGCAAGAGCGAACTTTTGGAGGGGAAAAGCCGCCAGCGAGAGAGCCAGAGAGGACAAGAGAGGACGAAAGAAAGGGAGATGAAGGGACGGACAGAGAGAAGTGGTTTTGCGGGGGCAAAGCAAGGCGTGGAATAGGAAACGCGAGAAACGACGCGGCCTTTGAACGTCGTCCTCGCGGACTCGAACCATTTGCAAAGTTTACTGAACCGCGCGGTACTCTTTCCCCTCTCGCGTCATCTCGCTACTCCGCTCACTTCCTCTTCTCCTTTAGATTAAACCGAAGTGTCGAAAGAGATACGAAAATTTCTCATTCCCATCCTTCCTTATTCCAGAAGGATTTGTAATCGAGAATTTTGATAATTTTTCATTTCACGTATAATATGATACGGGGGTTGTTTTTTTTTTTTTTTTTTTTTTTGTAGAAAGGATGATGGAAAAACATCGATTTCACGGATAATAGAGATATTGGATATTTGAAAACAGATGGAAGTTTTCTGAATGCATTGAAAGCGCGAAAATAGTGGTGATCGATATATATTCCATTGAAACAGAACGGATTGAACCGCGAGCACATTGCTGTGCGCTATAACATACATATCTGTATTAGAATAGACGATCGCGTTTGGTAATTCAGCAGTACGATATCGATGACGCAGGGTGTCCCGACACATAAAACCCGTAAATTTCGAATGCTCGCTTCACCCCCGAGGACTACACGCGAACACGCAATTTTCATCTATCCCTCTATATTTTACCCCGAATTTCCTGTTTTCTTTCAGCACTCACTCTTTTAACGTAAATGCATGTTTTACACTTTCGAAAAAAAAAAATATATCATATCGTCAAAACGTCGGGTCGTAGATTTCATTTTGATCAAAAGGATTTTAACGGAGTTTTTCGTAAATTTTCAAAAAGTCAATTAAAAAAAAAATTTTCTCGAATTCCGTTTTTTTGAATATTGGACGAAGAAAAACTGCTCAAAAGTATCATCTCGAGTGGTTTCAAAGTCAACAAACACCTCGTCCACACATTGCCCGCTGTTTTATGCAGTCCATGTCTTCATCTACCATCGTCTAGTTCCGCCGTGCGCTGCACAGCCAACACAAAACATTGATTCGCTAAACTCATGATGTAATACGTCCATTTGAAATGAGTTTGGCGAAGGTCCAAAATCCTCATCACAAAACACTGTGTAGGCAGCTCGCAAACAGTCCTGACAGAGGAAATAGGTCTGCCAGTGGTTCTAGTGCTGCGGCGCGCTGAGCCTCCCACGGCTTTATTCGTCGATCGATATGACTCGCTTTGCCGCTGCTTGCTCTGCTCTCGCTATCTTTCCGTTGGCTCGAAGTACTACTATCATAAGCCTCTATCTCGCGCTTTTTTCTACTACTCCTCTCGCCCCCTTTCCTGGTTACAGGAGGAAAGATATATGTGCATATAAACGGGTCATTCTAACCCTTCCTCTCGTTATGCATTCCGTCGTTAAATGATTTTATTCTCGCATTTTTTTTTCATTTTCTTCCGTCCTCAATCCTATGATGCACGCACAGGAGCGTCGAGAACAGTTTACTTTAATGTATGCAAAGTAGGGATACCCGCGGACGTGTTCTTCTGAGTGACGATACCGTTGAACGGCGAGTTCGTACTGTACGTGACTGTATCTAAAGTACTATACATGCGTACGTGCGTGTCAGAGGAATACGGTGTGTCGCGTGTCATATCGATTCTCTTGGCATCAACAGCAGCAGTAGCAGCACTGGCAATAGTAGCGTCAGAGGTAGTCCTGTACATATATAGCATTTGACGCGTCCTGCTCATGCCCTAGCGGGGGGTGGTCATCTCCACGTGTGCGGTCCAGCAGCGTAACCAGCATATATGCATATGTAAGCGTTGCACAGTAGCGCGGAGAGCTCGGCGATACAGCGACAACGGTTACCGGCATCATACATACTTCATCTATACATACGTACTGCAACGCAACTCGGTAGTTCTCAATGTGTTGGGTTCAGAGTCATATCTACGCGGATGTTCTGTGTGTATCCGAACATACCCTGGAGCCACATAGAAGGGACTTGCACACTTCAACGACAGCTGACCTCGACGGTTAGCCTGGCAAACCTAGCGAGCAAGTACAAGTAGTAGAGTACCAGTACCAACTAGTAGCAAACCAGACCAGCTAACGGACTCGCGCCACTGGTTCGCATCCCTGCGATGAATCTAGGACACGTCTCTTCTCATCCCTCGTCCTCCGTTCGCTTCTCCAACCGTTCGCGACTGCTCGTTCTTCCCCGGCGATGCCTGCCGCCGATACGCCTGGTCCACAGAACCCCGGCAATACCGCGTGGATGTACTGTATATCGTGTATGCACAATCGGACACGCGTGTACAGCACTTGGCTGTAAATAATGAAATACACGTTGCGGCCCGAGAGATGGTCACAGGTATCGTGGTGGTCAACGCAATCATGTATCTCGTTGTAACGTTCCGTCCATAAAGGACCCCTCCATTACCATCCAGGGATCCAATAAAATATTCAGTACACCGGAAGTGAAAGAAATAAACGCATTTTATTACAAATACAATGTTGAGGCTTTAAAGGCCGATGGTGACATTTTGATGGATGATCATTTGTAGTCCATATTCTTCAAGGACATTAATCAGGAATAAAAAAAGAAAACTGCAGTTCAGCCTTAAAGGGTTAATGAGAAGTAAAAGGTTGAGGGAGTTAACAAATTTAAGGTCATCTTTTGATATAGAATAATACAATATTAAGAGATTCTCGGGATCGAGTGATGCGACAAGCCTTAGCTATCCGTATAGACGTTATATGACGAGGCCTTCTTCGGGAAGACCCGTGTGAACCAGTCTAGGTAGACGTCAACGTGAAATGCAAGCTCGGGGAGCACATTTGCGTTGCGCTGTTAGGATTGCCCACAGTGACTCGCTCAGGCATCATGCAATCTGATGACAGCATACTGTGCCACCGAGAGACTCCTTCCATCCGTCTGTCCGCCTCAGACGAAGTGAAGTGCACGCGTTAATCATACCTGCGCGTTGAAGCATTCCCATCACATTGCAGTGGTATGCTCTCGGTGAATACATTCGGAACATCAACGACTCCGCATAATATGACAATCCTAACGACACCTATCGCGGGCATCCAAAAGCCTGACGATTATATCCTATGTCTGCACCTGATGATGTGTCCATTTTCGCTGGTGCCATTACTGTAGGTTGACGGAATTCCAATTGAAATTTCAATCTATATTTCCTAAATCATTACTCTTGTTGTAGTATTTTACAAAATTGCGGAGATATTTTCGACCGATGGCCTATGAATTATCTCGTTCATCCTAATCCATTTCCAATGTTCGGTTATAGAGCGGCAAAATCGTACGAAATTACGAATTCGATTCGATTAGGGATGCTCCACTGAAGGTCTCTAGAGTGAAACAGCACAGTGGAAAATGCCTAATTCCATTGAATGACAGTGGTTAGTAGTTGGATATATAGTGGTTGTAACCCCGAATGAAATCGAAATAGGTTAGCAGAGTTATCCGGCAGATCCCACAACGAGACAGTGATGGAATACATTATACACGTCGCAAAATATATACGATATTGCTACATATACAGTTTGTGAATGTTCAGGATATATAGTGTACATGTTTCATTGGGGGATTCGTCGAATCGATACGAATTCGATCCTATTATCTTGGGCGTCTCGTTGCTCGCGCGTCGCGCATGCAGCATCGGACTAACGGATTTCGATTCCGAATTCGTAACCCGTCACCGCTGGTGTTCCGCAACGTCACGCGCCCCACGTCTATATCGTATCGTACGCTGACCACGAATTCCTCGCGCGCGTCGCACGTACGATGAGGGAATAACTTCCGCGTTCGAAATTCGTAGTTCAAGTCGGTAGTCTCGATATATCGGTAAGGGCGCGGGATACAAACGCGGAACGAAGGAAGAGGGTTCATTCTTCGATTGTCCAATCTGTATGCGATACAGTTGAGGTTCTCGCAAATTGACGGATCCACGACTTTTATATCCTATTCATGTCCAATAACAACTTTGGCTCAGGAGAATTATGGGGGGCAACTTTGTGATGAACTCTCATAAATGTTGAATAGTTTCCGTCTGTCGTTGATTCACGATGAGGCGACAATAAGCTAACGAGCTTTCTTTGTTTCTTTGCAATACAATGAAACAAGAACATGTCATGACAATTCTTAATCAATGTCTAGCATTGTGGCCCTTCCGTATATAAATGTACATATGTATGTGAAGAACAGTATGAAGACAGTGCCATTTCAAGACTCCCATCGCGGAATCAGGTGTAGACATACGTCTAATGAAAATCGTATGTCTCGAACAAGACGTAGAAAGAGAACAGACGTGAAATAAGACAACTCATGAGCGAAGATAGGGTCCGCGTAGTCTGGATATACATGGCGCTACATGGTACACGCATTTTGCAACATATATGGGTAAAGTTACGAAAGAAAAGACGCGGCAGATAGGTATAAGATGGAAGCATGTACCGCAGACGCGTATGCAGCGCGAGAATCGCGCGTTGGAGTTATCATAAATATGAAATAAACATGAGACAGAACTTTCCAGACCATGAGCAGCGTAGACACGAGTGTATTCCGCTTTTCCACGGTTGCTCGATTACTAGTACAGATACTGTGCAAGTCGTAAAGATGCTACGGGTACTGATTGTGCGTACAAATTCTTGGCATCTTTCCTACAGTCGTTTCTGTCAGAAACCCCTATAGTATACTCTATGTAGCCTGAGGGAAACGATAAAAAAAGAAAGCCGACTGAGAGTTCGTTCAAAAAGCTCGAAGACGACGCACGAAGGCTTGAATTCGTTCATCTGTACAGGAAGCAAGTTGCTGAGATATTTCCATCGTCGCATCTATCATGGCATTGCGTTCCTTCCTTTTTTGTTCTCCCTACGTTTTCCTCCCCGCAACCCACGTGCATACGCTGTCAAACGTTTTCGCATTTCCTTGATGCCAGTGGCCGTAAGTATTAAGCAGAAATCACCAAAGCAACATGGAATGTGTCTTTTTTTGGATAGAAGAACTGTGACTGTATACGAAGCTCTCTGCTTTCGTTCATTTCCTTTTTTCACTGCTGTTCTATCTCTCAAACGTTCGTTTGTGCTGCTTGCCGAGTGCATTCTCGCCATAGTGATCACATAGGCTTTAAGCCACAGTTGGGCCCTCGATTGCCCGCGAGAATAGTAAACGAGAACGAAAATCGTGATACACGCAGATATTTCACAACATGCCTCAGAGGGATGATTTCGTTCTCTCGTGAATAAAGGAATGCGATTCGTTTCGTGAGGGTACTGTGACAAAGCGTTACAGATAGTTAGAAAAAAAAAAAACAGAGATAGTCAATAATTAAACTGTTTCGAAGTTTGCACCTCAACACCATCATTTCACATTCCAATGTCTGACTGGAATTCCCGTTATTTCAAAAAAAAAAGATGACTGTACTTCGAATAAAAATTCGAAGTACAGTCATCTTTTTTTTTTGCTGTTAAAGAAGTCTCACTGTTGTTCAGAATTACATGTGCATTCTATTGCCATCTTCAATTTGCACCTCAGAATAATTAATTTCGAATAACATAACCGAACATATCCGAATCCAGGAAAAAGGTCATATAAATACGATATGTTTTCTTTTCCGTAACTGTCCATTTTTTCTGGTACCGCCATATGCTGTATAAATTTAACACAAATTTCCCTGTGTTCTGTCCCGAATTAAATTATACATTCACACAACACTGGGAAAGAGGACTACCAGGTTGCAGTGAGACAACCGTAGCAGTTGCCGTAGAGTTTCACGGATAGTCCAACGAAACAGGCCAAGGCTACAGTGAAGTTCGGATCGAAAGCGATAGCCGCGAGGATATACAAAGAGGAATACACAGAAGTGGAAAGAGGACATTCCCAGCCAGCTAGAAGTAAAGTCACTGGACTTGCGTTGGTACGTTCGTTTGTGTTCGCGTCGGTGTGTCCTGGAGTTGGAAGGGGAGGTGGGGGTGGGTGTGGGGGAGGGGGTTGGGGGGGAGGGCGATGCATGTCGGGGTACTGTTTGTTTCGTTGATTTATGAAGCATGGCGGGAACACAAAACACAACAACTCGCGGTGGCTATGCCGACCAACTCACTCTGTCGCATACTCTCGTTCCGTTCACTCTTTTCTCTTTTCGTCTCGTTTCTCTGGAGCATGTACATGCTCCCGTTCTCACTCTAACACCCCAGCCATCCGTTGCCAGCAGGCCGCCGGGCTACCTTCAACAAAATAGAACAACGGGTGCCCTGACGTCACGTGTAACCACGCCTCTCTTCGGCCTCTACACTCCCCCTCCCCCCCTTTTGCCTCTCTCGATCCTCACTATTCTCACCAACGCGTCCTCCACAACCCTACCGATAGTCCGGAGAAGAGAGACCCCATATTCTCCTCCCTTGTACAGTCTCCCTTGTTCAACTCTCTTCCCTTGCTGCCCGTACTGGTCGCTCTCCCGGTCATGGCAGTGGCCATCGGTATCCAAGCACTGCACCGCAACCACCCACCAATTCACTTTGTGCAGTTTTATGCATATTCATTCGGCGTCTCTCGTAATAGCCATGGCCCCCATTAATTTGAACGAACTGGCGAAACATGTAAATCCGATACCGGTTCACCAGGGCTCTCGGTACTGTTTTACTCGTGCCTCTCTCGCTCGCTCGCTCTACGCTAACGTACACCAAAGCGTGTGTTCGGTGTAGACTATCTGGATGTACATAGACGAGAGTGTATTGGTCCCGTGTACCTATTATTCGGAGCATGTAAGTGGCTTGGTACGCCAGACCTATTGAACGAGACCACAGTCGCTGGTACCACTTAGCGTTGCCTGCGAGAACTCGGAGTAGGCTTACCGTTCCGGTATAAATGTGCCAGTTCTTGATAGAGCTTGGAATTATTATAACAAGAGGGCGAGACCAATCGTGGCTGAGAACTCGATTGCTTCCACGCTTCCACTCTATTTTCATGTTAATATCGACTACTCTAAAAACACTAGGATCGTGAACGTAATCATTTAATTATAACATGCATATTTAACGCTAACAAGAATAACCGGTTTTTATTCATGACATCCGGCTATCGGTGATGCTGGCTGTCGTACTCTTTCCGCGTCTCCATCCAGAGTAGAGAATAGTCAAAGGTACATTCGGCTGGAAGCTTCCATACTGGATATATAACTTCACTCGTAGCGGAAAGTCACGCATGTCGGATTGATAGAATATGCTTGTAAAATGCAGGCATCATAGACGTGCTTTATGCGACAGGTAACAATGGAATCCGTCGGGACCTTCCGCCATATTGAAGAAGGCGTCAACAGGAATACGAATGTTCTATTTCGACAAAAGATATCAGTTTTTTTTTCTATTCCAAGTCGTACATAAATCCGGCAATATACTTCGAAAGCACGTTGCACTGCCTACGCGTGAAAGATCACGGGGTTCATGCGTCGAAGGATTCACAATCAATCGATTCGTGAAACAATAAATTGATTATTAGAAGCAAGAGAATCGATTTGAGAGAAGCAGATAGTGTGAATGACTAGAGGAGAACCGGTGTCGCAGGTTTTGTACCTATACAGAAAAATGCCAAGGTCTTACACCGAGAAATCGATTCAATCAGGGAGCAGCTGGCCAGGAACCAAAGCAATCAGAAGTCGGCAGAAGAAGAAATTCCGATTGTCCTTGTTCTACGGTTTTCTAAGGGGAATATAGTGTCCTTCCGCGGTAAGAAAATGAAAAAAATTGAAGTGAAACACGTCGTGGAAGATAAACTCGAGAAAAAGTAAATCACAGCGACAAAAATGCACAGGTTAGTTGATGAACTGTACATCATGAGTGACTATGTAGTGGTATTGGGTGAATTTTGAAATATTCGCGGAAGCAATACGAGCAAAAAAAAAATTCGGATCATATCTATTCCTCATCTAGCATGAATATGGAGCTGATTTAACCCGTATGAGAACATAATTAATGAAACCAAAAGGTAAAAGTAATTAAGAAAAATGATCATGAAATTCATATCGCACTGTGCCATTAAAACAAAACCCGCATAAAATAGATGGAAAAAGAGGTAATAAATGAAAAAGCGGGCAAATGGTACGCAAATGAAAATATATAACAGGGAGAATCATTGAAGAATCAAGTGTTCGGGAACAATGAGGTAGTTGAGGAGAATAGAGAACTACGACGAGAGGAGACCAACGGACATCGGTGTGATGTGGAGTGGAGACGCGTCGAGCGAGGAATGAACGTAGAACCGCCAAGCTTAGAGAATGGGTCGGTTTAACTCGTGCTATTTGAGATAATTGATGGCTAGAATGGCCTCACATCCCCTACTGCTAGTCTCCCCAGTATAGTGCTGTCCCCCTAAACGTGCTATATCTGTACCAAAACGGCAAGAGAGCGTGGACCACGAGTTAGAGCGGGACGATGAAGATGAGAAGGAAAGGAGGCGAACGTCGACAACGAGATCGCGTTGGAACCTCCCTGTCTACCGTTCTGGCGTACCCAATGCAATTTCCTTCCAACAGGACAGGGTACTGCATTAGCGATACCCGCACGTCCGATGTAGTCTCGCGGACTTCGGTGCGGGAAACTATTCACGCGTCGGATTTCGCCACTGGCTGTGCGAACTTGGCGCGAAGACTGCCGGACGTCCCTATGCGACCGGCAACGGCAGCATCCAGAAACAGTAATGGGGACAATAAGAGCCGAGACAAGGGAACAGTAACAGTAATAGCTGCGAACTGAGGATTGTTCGACTAGTGGTAGTCGTAGTAACGCAGGCAACAGCAAATACATAGGATCCAGCTTTCTCTATATCTCTGTTTCCTCTTGCGGACAGTTATAGTCCCTGAATTACAACGACGATCGTTCTTGACGCTCCTGGGCTGATCCTGCTTCTTCGCTCGTCCCACTCGCACTTCTATTAGAGTCAATGGTCCCACCTGCTCATTTTGTGATCGGAAAACGCTCGTGAACTATCGAGACATTAATCGTCGACCGAACACGAATCGAGGAGCAAAGCTTCCCCGTTCAGTTTCGACCCTCCAGCTGGGAAGTTGGAAGCAACCATCCTACGTCATTTGGCCGGTTTCGGTGGGCGAGAGGTAATCATGTAACGACGAAACAATCTTGCAGTCACGACCCTCGCTAATGGGACGAAATTGATATCGGTTGAAACTTTCGTCAGCCAACAATAAGCCATGCGTGTAGGGGGCGTTAATGAAATAGAAAAACAACACGTTTCCTGATTCGATTCCGTTTTTACATGTTCTTCGAAGTATCGTCAACAGCGAACTACTAAACTGTTTAGCCCGCGCTTTAGGTCTTAAGTCTTTGAAGTTGTTGACGTCTTGTTTACGTAGTAATGGTTAGCCATCAGAATTGAAAGGCCTACATTCGGAAGGCCTGAGTTTTGAACTCAACCAGTGGAAGTCTTATTGGATTCCTTGTTTACATGTTCTTCGAAGTATCGTCAACAGCGAACTACTAAACTTTTAGCCCGTACTTCAGGCACTGAGTCTTTGAAGGGCAAAACTGGGGCCGTTTACGTACCATTGTTTAGCCATTAGAAATTAAAGGCCTGCATTCGGAAGCTCTGAGTTTTGGACCCCTTTAGCCTCCTCTTTGGAAAGTAACTTTTCCAATCGTTCCAGTCGCCTCTATGTACAAGCATATGTGCGCATTGAGTATAGGTACATAGGAACTCAGCGAACGAGTCGTGTCGTGGAACAAAACGCCGATATCGAAGTACAAGAAGAAACTGTTCTTCGAAACTCGTTGATAGGGGAAAGTGGGAAGCGTGCGAACGGTACCAACGGCGAAACGCGGGGGTGGGTAGAGAGGAAAGGGACGGAAGAGGGATGGAAAACAATGGGCCAAAGTCTCTACTCTTGCCACTGTGTAGGGGTCCAACGCGTGTTAAAGTCAAGCCAGAGCATACTCGAGAGATAAGCAATCCCCCACAGTTTTTTTTCCCCTTTGCTACTTTTTCTCCCTCGCCAGGGCTCTTTCTACGGAAAAGCGCCGAGAACCCACGAGAAACAACATGCCGGGCTCAACTTTTGTTCTGCGAAAAGTTTTGCGATCGTCAGACGCTCAAGCGCTTTTGCACCGGTATTCCTCCCTTCTATCGTCTGCTTACCCGCTCTTCTTTCTCTTACTCGTGCATCGCTTGCGTTTTGCTCTGAATGGCGTATGTTGAGCTTCAAGAGAAAGCTTTCCCGGCTGTAATGTTGAACGGAACGATTAAACTCTCCACAAGCGTACGCTTGGGTGTTTCATACTTTGTATTCTACATATACACACATGCAATATTCACGAGAACTGCGTAGAACGTGGGCTCAGTGTATGCGTACACGATGTACGCGCTGTGCAGGAAAAATTACGCTTCGATGGTCGTAACGACGTTACCGCCAGCACCACCAGTGGCCACCGACGCTTCAGGTGATTAGCGAGTCAAAGAGATATGCCAGCAACACGTCCACTATTATTATATTCAGTGCAGACCCCAAGCGTAGTACCCTAACGAGACAAACTGATCCTAATTTTGCTTCGTGCTTCGAGCGAAAAGCTGAAACTGTTTCTGGACCCTATTTTCGTATGGCAGCTCCGCGTAACCCAACAACCTCGGCTTGTGTCTACCCTATGGTGCGTGCATTTTTTATAAGGTTAATGCGGAAATTTTTTTTCTCGTCGAGCTAAGAATTTTTGATAAAAGACAATGTTTGCGCAACAAGAATTTCGTAATGATTATTTCAACTGAATTTTAAATTTATTTAAATTTTTTTAAATTGCTTGTTTGAATGTAAAAACGGAGGATTAAAAAATTATTAGAAATATTATAATTGAATTAATTTAAAAAGCTGTGTCGTAATTTTGATAAATTATTATATACGGAAGAAAAGTATAAGTCTGTTTGCGTTCCTTATTCATTCTCACTGTATTTTTCACCCTATACATGAACCTTTCGTACGTAAACTCGGTCGTGTACTACGCAGGCACACCATACGTTCGCATATAGTGTAGTTGAGCCCCGTAAGCTTTACTCGGTCAGGCTGGCGGTAAGCGACAAATTGGATTACGCCATCAACACCAGCAACGGCGCCACGCTCTCGGTATAGTGGTAACTCGCTCCTCGCCTCCGCAACCAGCAAGTTACTGCGTACTACGGGGGATAGTATACGGAAAAATAAGGAGAGAAAAGCGATACTTCGACCGCCTCCGTGCTAATCAGACCGATATGAGAACTTTGGTCCTCCCACTATAAATTTCTGTTGGTTATAAACTTCTTTTTTTTTATATTTGTTTTTATCATTGACCGATTTAATATCCGCGACTATTCAGCTCTCGGCAATTGTCCCGACAAGAATCATAAAAATTCGTCTTATCGTCCTTCTTGTCGTCGAGTTTCGTTCGCCTTTTGGCAAAATTCTACCGCAACCCAAGGTGGTGGTTATAAATTATCCGGTGACTCGTTCTCATATTCTCGCACTTCTCGGCCTATATTTACGCCTCGATTTACGCCAGTCGTTACCTCAACCCCTCCCTCCTTCTCGTCCTGCCGACTCGATTGATATTAGTCCCATATATGCCACAAATATAGTTATAACAATCGTATGGACGAGGATGACTTTGCGGTGTTCGCAGAGTTGTTTGTGGGGGTGTATTAACGTTTGCGCGTCGCGATCTCGTGCTCGCAAAATGGTTACGACTCGTGCCTCGCGCATATCGAGTCAACGATGAACGTGGAACGCATAGGTACATACGAAATAGGTTGGCGTATATAAACCTCCACCCCCCCCCCCCTTCCCCCATCCGCTGCCAAAGGGTGAGACCTTAATTCCGACTCGACGCGACGCGTTGCCGACGCGCTGCTGCTTCCACCACGATAGAACGAGCATTTACGCGTTTACGACGATTTTACGAGGACGAAAAATTGAATGGAATATTTGCATCAGCGGTTTCGGTCTATTCCCACCGCGCATATAGACGAGGCTGTAAGAGCAATCCCACTGTAACCGCTGATAGCCGCACTGCTATCCTGACCTTTATCCCCTTTCTCCTTTCTATAACCCGTACGAAGTGACGTGACGTATAAAATGTGATTCGATCAAATCTCAATTGAACTTAATTTTGCACAAAATTTCTCACCTACTTCGAGAACATTTTGTTATTTTCGATAAATTTTAAAAAATTTATTTTTTAAGCTTACGACATCTGCAATAAACTTGGGGTGCAAAAAATTGGTCGATTTTCGATTTTTTTTTTTCTGAGAGAATATTGGGATGACGAGGTCGGGATTTTGTACACAATTAACACATAACCTTGTCAAGGTCAAGTGCTTTTTTATTGAAAAATATAAACATAAATGGAGTTATTATTATTTAACCAAAGTGCAGCCAACAAAAGTGAAAAAATATAAATACATCAGCAGGTCATACGATAGAAAATTTTATAAACTACGAACTATTCAAATTTGAATAAAATCAACAAATTTTGAGATACGACTTTCATAAAATTTTATCAAACATAATTTCGAGAAAACGCAAATCTAACTCCACACAAAGATCTTCTTAACACGGTAATTTTTTTTTTTTTTTTCGAAATCTTTGTTGTTAATTAAAATTAAGTCGCCGGGTTATCAAAATATGCAATTAAAAAAATTGATTTTTCGAAATTACAAGCTTATCAGACGCCTTAATTCAACGAAATTCCAGGCAGCGTCGGATTTTTTTCAAATCGTCATAACTATTATCTAATTGATAATGATTTTAATTTAGCTTATCGCCAATGTCTCCGTTAAATTCTTCGCAGTTTTATAACGATAAAGACGATTTGTTTACTAATCAATGGTCGGTAACATAAATACACAGTGATTGAAATTCACATTCGACTAAATAACCCCTTAACCATTATCGTCACTTTATCCCACCAAAATAGTACTTTCTTTTTCCTAAAAGCATAAATTCTCGATTAGATTGGCAATAGATGGCATATCGAGATCAATGCCACCGATAGTCAGGGTAATCGTGGTTGGTATCGCGATGGAAGAATCGCCTATGTTCCATCGAGAGAGGCATCTGGGCGTTTCGCGTACAGCGCTGTGAGGAAGGGTGTGCGTTCACTTTGCGTGAAATGGGTTAGTAAGCCTTGGATAACGAGCCCATCGCGCCTCTCTTGATAGTAGAACGGGAAGCAGGATACTCATGGCTCGTAGATTCATGGGAATATATATACAACAACTACTGCATAGTATAAGGTAGTTGCTGTTCCATACATATCCGGGTGCTCACTACTAGCCGAGAGGTGTTCCCTCTCGCCTGCCTTCATCCTCCGGCGCCGGGGCTTTCGCACCGGACACACGGAAGATATAGAACGTGGCGCACTCTCGCATAAACGGGATTTAATGGCGAGGGAGAGAGAACTCAGGCTGCCTGTGTACTGATGGAGACGAAAGGGTTGAGGGCGAGCGAGATAGGCTGACTATAGTTAATGACACTACGGTACATAACAGCCAAACACCCGTTAGCCTCGACGGCTAAGCGCCAAGCGAGCGAGCAGCCCATAGCGCAGAGGCACCGGGAGTTAGGTTGGAGCCCCGGTATTCCGTACTGGTTCGCGCTCGTCCGGGCAACCGGTGCACAGGGGTGCATAGTCGAACGCCATTTTAACGCCGCTGCCGCTGCTATATCGCAACGGTACCCCTTTCCATCCCCTCACTCCGTCCCCTCAACTGCAACCGAGGTAACAGACACAGCGCGTCTCTCGCCTCGCCTGAGGACTTGATTACGTCATTCTGTTGGTTCTACTTGTTCGGCAATTATGGGCTGATTAGATTTCTCGAGGCTCCACGATACTGCACTTCGGACGTCTCTGGTCTTACGCTACTCGCTGGCCATCCTACCACTGCCTCGGGTCTGCGTGTGCCATACAACGGAAGCTTGTAAGCTTCGAGCACTCGAGGGTACAGATACACTAATACCTATACACGGAGCTCTCGCTGATCCTAGACTATTATGGACGATCGTCTACGCTTGAATGGCGTAGAGCTCTGAATATCACGGTGTACAATGAACGTCTGATTAATCGAATGAAATGGATCGTTGACGAAGTCACGGATTATTACACGGATAAGTCGACGCAGGATTTGCGGATGTAAGTTTATCGAAAATCATTACATACCTTGCGTATTCATGATTCTTGAGGTGTCATAATATTTACTTTTTTACTGACACCAACGATGGGCTCAAGAAGAGCGTCATGTGCACGAGGATCAAAACCTCATTTATATTAACGCGTGTCGTCATTTCTTATTCACGTAAATTCCAACGAGAGTAAGAGGGATAAACTGAGAGGAATTGCAGGATGCAAGGATGATGGTACGAGAGGGATAATTTACTGCCAGGCGGCTTTGCGTTACGTGCTCATACGCGTCTATTATAAACGGAGCTTAAATTTACCGTTTATATATGTGTGTATATGATGATGATGCCAGGATGGTATAAATGAGAAGAACGAGGACATGACAGAGAAGAGTTACCAACTGCGTATGGAAGAGTGGGACCGAGATAACTCACCTCTCTTTCCCTCCCCCTTTCCTTCCCCTGTCGTAAAGATGCGCTATGGCTGCATACTGCACTGACGTTGAGCTCGTAAAGATACATTTATACTCTGAGCACATCACTTGGGAAGGATGTACACGCCAGGTACTCGCCAGGAACGTCAGCATAATCTTTCGCAGAGATCCTTTTACGATGCCGCACGACTTAGTACTTGAGGCACGACGGCGCGGGGCTCGCGTTGGAGAGAACCACCCAAGAATGTTGAGAGGCGAGAGAAAAGAGCTTCGAACTTACTTCACCTCGAAACTGCTCAATTTTTCTTAACCCAAGTATACCCTATTTACCAACAAGTTTATATTTCGTTGTTTGCAGCATACGCGTAAATTCAATTTAAAAAAAACGGTATTACCCGATTCAACAAGCCTGCCAACCTGCCAATCGACAATAATTAGATACCCATCATTTTATAGCGCAAAATGCCAGATTTTGCTAATTAGCAGATTCTACCGCTTCAAGATTTTCCACGAAACTCCACTTTGTAATGAAAACAACCAGCGACCCTTAGCGAAACTACCCTTAGACCAGCATTCACCTACTCTCCCCTGACCATGCAGATTCAAATTCCCAACCTGAGGAATAGAATCAACTCGGTAGATACGTTGGCTTCCTCGGAATATGGAGATATGTCGAACGATAATCATTGGAAAGCAGAATAAACAGAAATCAGGAATTCCTGAAATTGACTCTACGGTTTCACATTGGATCTCGTTTCCCTTTCGAGGAACCGCAGAATCTTATGTATAATGTATATCCATATCTAACGTGGTATACATTTACATGCGTGACCTAAGAGAAACCGATGAGAATGGGATGCCAGCCCTGGATGGGAAGCACGAATACACTATATGCGTGACCACGCGAGTCAACATAGACGCAAGCCGCACGGCATACGTTACGGTGATTATGGCTGTAACAACATTAACCCTGTCCCTCTCGCTTGATCCTACAAACCTGCTGGTTCTTGTTACACGCACTTAGTCTTCATCTCCCCCTACTCAAGGTATTCCTTGGACTGTATACGCATGGGGACCCCAACATGGTTTCGGAAACCCTTGGGTATTGTGCATATATCTGTGTAATACCTACCTGTCTAAGACACACTAACGATCTTCAAGGCTTTGTTGACCCACAGGATCAACGACGAAACGGCGAAAAATGGTCAACGGCCAAAATGACCATTACCAATCGCCGTAGCAGTTATAAGAAACGACAATCAAAATAGACATCAAGTGTACAGCAGTCGTATTTTGCTTCTTAATCTCTAATTCTGTCCTTCCCAATGCACTTAGTCTTCATCCCTTCCTGCTGAACCTATTCCTTGGACTCTATACGTAAATGGACCTCAACATGGTTCCGGAAACCCTCGGGTATTGTGCATATATCTGTGTAATTCCTACCTATCTAAGATACACCAAGAACCTTCAAGGCTTTGTGGACCTACAGAATAAACGACGAGACCATGAAAAATGATCATGACTCACAGTGATCAGTTACCAATCGCCATGCCTGAGATAAGAAACGATAATCAAAATACAGATCAACCGTACAGCAGTCGTATTTTGCTTCTTAATCTCTAACTCTGCCCTTTCCAACTCTGGTTCTATGTGGCCTCCAGTTCTATCTCGCTCCTTCGTCATTCTCAATCGCTTTTGGCGGAATAACGGCGTGACATGCCTTAACCCATTATACAGCGTTTCCGACGTCCCTCAGCATCATTGTACCCTTGCACACCGTTACCAGAAGCCGACGACGAGGACGAGGACGAATACGAGAACGACGAGTAATCCGAGCTTCGTTCTCGAAGGTCCTTAGGTCCCTCGGTAGCATGTAAGGAACCCCGAGCGCATAATCTGGATCTGACGTGACAAGAAACCCATCAGAGCTCGGGTGCGAAGCGAAGCACTTTGGTACTAATTACCATCCCACATACACACACACCCCACACATTTACTTACCTACCTATAACTATGTATATTTACGTATCAGTGTGCCTCAGAGCTGATAAATACCCAAGACACTTGTGTGCGTCACGACGTTTTACATTGTAAGTCACTCCGTCGTTTCATTCGTCATGTTATAGCTTTGGAATATCACGAGGTTAATAGAAAAGCGGGAGGAACAGTCGTCTAACGAGGGTCTTCCTTGGGAAAGATTCGTTCGAGATAAAGTCTCGAGACTCGATAAAGGCACTGGCGCCGTGGAGAGAGGCCTCGAAGGAAAGAGGCAAGAGGGATTCCTCCTCGCGTGATTCTCTTTTCTGTAGATCGCGGTCGGATCGTCGAAGCTTCGCGAGACGGGCAGGTCAAGGCCGGTTGGGTGTTCCAGTTAAAGGTAAAAGTATAGAGTAGACCAACCCGGAGGCCGGGCCGCCACCTGCGTCGGAAAAGGAAGAGTGTTAGGCGGCCTGGATTCCGGCCCGGTAAAACGATCCACATGAGACAAGGAGGCTCTCTCCTTTCCGTTCAACGCGGATCGATGTCAAACCGACACTTCTACGCTCTTCCGAGCTCAACCCTCCCAACCCCCGCGTTGCGAATCGAATTTCTCACGATCACTCTTTGTTCTTTCGCAATATCTTTCACGCTTGTGGGACGGTATACACAATACTGTAGAATATCGAAATTGCGGATCATCGGATTTGCAATGTGTTACGGATACTCTTGCATTTTCGGACTTAAAATTAGAATAAAACAATTTATATTTTTAACCCTAATAGGCTTGTTAGGTAATCGCAAAGGATACTCACGCCAGATGAACTCGGAGCACTTACGATTAACTTTTGCATCCTGTTTTGCCTGTGCATCCTGTCATTACAGTACGGCTTGCTGTAACGCGCCGCCATTTACGCCACTCTCGGTAAACACGAGAAGTAGCACTTCTCATGCACGCGTTACAAAAAATTCTTTTTTATACTCCTTTCCAGTTGGAATTTTTTTAATTTCCGTTAAATTATTTTTATTATTTTTATTGTGAATGAAAGTTTGTTGATACATTTTTGGTCGTTTTGGAGAACTTTGTCCACCAAAATAACACGCAAAATCCACGGTGAAACCCCTAACTCCCGTCTTTTTTCCGGTGGACAATCGGAAGTCAAAAATAACACGACGAAGATAGGGATGTAAAAAAAATATGTGACCTCTTTCAGGGTCAGGAATTCGATACTAAACGAATTGTGACAAGCATTCCGATACATTCGATCGCAAAAATATTTTTGGGCTCTGAATAAGGAAGGCGTCGTAAGAGAATGAAAAACTCGGCTCTGGAAACTAGCCGAGTGACCTCCAGAAATATCTTTCTCAGCTTACACGTCCACCGGGGTTTGGGAGGGGGGGAGAGACGAAAGACTATACGCAGGACTTTCGTAAATAATTCACTGAGAATAAGGTAGAAATAAGGTCGAGCGTCTGTTCGATATCGGAGGCTCCGCCGAGACGTCGGTGACAGAGCGAATATAGATAAATAAAAGAGATACAGAGGAGAGATCGTCGAGGGATTATATCCTGGATCGGTGCGATACTCACTCGGCGACGAAGCATGGAATGAGACGGGGATTCTTCCGTCTTCTTCTCTGTTTCTCCGCAGCTTCTGTTCGACGAAACCATTGCACAGAGGCAGTCGGGAAATGGTCGAGGAAGAAGATACGAATTCACGAAAGACCCAGGAGAGTCCAGGATACTCTGAGTGCTTCTTCGAACTGAGGGGATAAGCCTGGAAAACGCCGATTTTGTAGGACACCCCAACGGATCCACATGCGAGCCACGGTGCTGCTGCAACCGCCCTCTCTCTCTCAGCGCTTCTACGTTCTTCGAGTCCGTGAGAGTATACATATCACCGGATACACGGTATGGTCACGTATATGCGATTTTCTACACTGTCGCTACTTCGAAGCTGTACGGTGGTCCTTTGTGTGAGAGAGTCTTTTCCGACACTCCTGCTTCCCAATGTGGGCCAACTTGAGTATCTACTTTGGCATACGGGCTCCGTAGTGTCGTCAAGTGGCTCCTCTACGCTTCCATACTTTATCACCGCGCCTGGCCACCGTCACCGGTGAGTGGAAAATTTAGTAAAGCCTCTCTTACTCTGAACCGGTACAGTGGACTTCGTTGGTTATAGGCACTCTTGGTCTTGACTCTGACGCGAGTGAGAGCCGCGAGACGTCGCGAGACTGGCAAGTAGAACGATACCGCGGTGGTCAGACTAAGCAACTCGATGCTGTTTCTCGACGATTCTTGATGCTCGATTGAATGGAACGATTAGTTGATACTGTCGTTCGATAAATATGACTAAAATTCTTTGATTATTGCGGCAAAAGATTTTGAAAACCATTGGTTAATGATTTGTCGACTAAAGTTTGTAGATGTTAAATTCATTATTTTACAAATCGCGTCTGTGAGGTCCATTGGGGTTTTTTTTTTTTCCAAGGCTTTGATATATATTTGAAGCGTCGTCGAAAAATTCTTGTTTCCTTGTTGTCCTGATCTTGACTCTGATACGACAGAGAGCCGAGACGTTGCGGAGCTCAAAAGTAGAACGATGCCGTGATAGTCAGACAGCGAAATGGAAAGCTGTTTCTCGACGATTTTTGGTACTCAATTCAATCGAACGATCAGTCGAAACTCTGGTTCGTTATATTCGACTTGATTTATTGAAGAATTTAGGCCTTTAAGCCCATTGGTTTAAGCCCATTAATCGCTTAAAGTCTGTAAATGTATATTAGGTTCATTATTTTACGAATCGCAATTGCGATGTTCATCGATTTTTTTTTAATAGGAACAAAGCTTTTATATATATTTCAAGCGCCCTCGACGAATCCTTGTTCCCTGTTGTCATCTTAATAAAGTGGCTAGACTTATCGCGCTCGGTGAAGCTACAGCGCTGTTTAGAATGAAGCTTCATCGTCCCATTGTTTTCCTCTCGCGTTTTCTCACGAGCTCCACGGAAAGTACGCGTTGCGAAGGAATAAAACCCGAGAGTGAGAGGTTGAGAGAGAAAAAAAAAAAGAAAAAAAAAAAAAATGTGACGTTGAAGTAGCTTGGCGAAAGAGAATAGGAGATAATTCTTCGCGTAAAGAAACACAACAGTACCCGCGACAATGCCGCCTCGTTATTGCATTCATTTGTTTCCGTGCGCCGTGCGGGGGCTATTCTTCCTTCCTACCTCTGTTTTCTCATTGTCTCTGTCTCTACGTTCGCACTCCATCCTCATCCTTTTTCATTTCTCGTTTCCATGGAGCCGTTTTCACCGTTCTCTCGAGCGCAACTCTTAGCTCATCGCCCTTCCGACCGTCCCTCGCCTTCGTACCTTTCTTCAGCCGGTTCCAAACTATCCACCCCTTTGGACCCCTCGGCTCTGTCTTCATCCAAACCGGCAAAACTCTCTTCTTCCACTTTTGCCAATTCTACGGCAACTTATTGAAGCAGATTGGGCTTTTTATGAAGATGTAAAAACGGGAGAAACCGTGTCATGGGCTCGCGAACAGAAAACACCGTATCGTAGATTTAAAAAAAAAACGCCTAAAACGAGGATCTCCGGCTTTTTATTTTTGATTTCGTAGATACCGAGATTTCACGTTACTAAAATTTGAATACCGAGTTTCATTGTATTAAAAAAATGAAGTCTTATTTAAATACGAAAAAGAAAAAAATACAATATTTTACGATTGCCCGAGGGACGCCGTTTTTTTTCTCCCAGAAATTCGCTACCCTCGTACCCCATGAGATTGTATCTCAGATACACTGAATATATTGAGCTTTTGTCTGCAGCGCAAAAATCCACGAGAGAAATTGGGAATTTTCTATTTTGTTGGATCAGCAAAAAATAAAAGAAGAAAGAAACAAAAAAAAAAAGCTGCAAAATAGAAATACAATTTTTCGTAGATATATTATGTAATAAAATATGAAGACTGTACGTGAAGAGCGGATGTTCCACATCCCTGTCCCTCGTTCACCAAACGTTTTATATTTCGGCAGGAGGATTTTATCTCTTTCTCGTGTATTCTATGCTGCAATATACAAAAAAAAAACAAGCGATATCAAGAGGGTCTTTCGTTTTTCCAGCTACGCAAGTGCCACCAAGCATCGAATTCTTCGTATCTTCGTTTCATTGTTTTCTTCATTTTTTTTTTCTTCATTTCTCCTTCACGCTTACTTTTTTGCTCTTCACTTCCTTCCTTTATCACGTTATAAAACTCCGTGAGACTCCGTGCGCATTGTGCGACGTTTTTACAGCGTCATACGAAAAATCTTAGGCTCTCCGCGTCTCTCTTACCCTCTGTACCGCTATCTGCTCGGTTATTTTTCCCCGTAGGAAGCAGAGCCCCGACCAGCGAAAACAGTGAAACGTGGACATGACACAGAAGTGCTCGGGTTTTTGAAGGAAGTTACCTCGTAAAAGCATCGTCCTGGTATTCGTAAATGACGAGAGTCGAGGACTCGTTTCACGATGTTGCGCGAAACTGTGTTCGAGGTTCTCGACCGCATTTCACGCGAGTCTGTCCCTCCGCTCGCCCCCGCAAGCACCTACTCGTTCTCATGCTTGTCCTTCATCCTCGTATAGTCTTCGGTCCTCTCATACGTACCTATAACGTTAGGTCACGTATCCAAGTGCCCGTATAGGGAACGAAAGACGGACCTAACTTTACACATTGTTCACGTCGTTGCCTCTCTGCTATCCGCGAGTGGGCGAAAGGGGAAGGGGCTCTTCTATTTCGAATACGTGAACACAAACGGATCACGCGGTATATAGTACCTTCCTTACATCTACTATGAAAGTTATACGAGCGGCCAACACTGTTCTTGCCACAAACGCGCTATAACTCAGAAAGACCATACATGGGTTATGCCGAAGTCGAAGGCCTTAGTTCCGGGAGCTTTTAATTATTAGACTATTTACTGTAGCGACATAACAGGTCAACAATCGTGTTAATCAGATTGTGGTGTATCGATTTTTACTACCGGCAAACTGGAAAATAATCATTTAAAGTAGCGTCGTGTGGATATCAACGAAAACTATATTCCTGCGTAGATCTCTTAAAAATCGATGATTTTATCGGGACAATATAGAAAAATATATAAAGCATCAAGTATTGATGTGGCAGTAATGAAAAATATGAGAAATATGATTTATCACCGTAAAACTCCTGACATTAATTATTCACGTCATGCTAGAGAGAGGAAACGTATTGCTAAAACCCTTCATATTACGCGCAAGGATAGGACTTTTTTTGTTCTTAAAAATGGACGGTAAGTGATCCTCAATTTATTTCAGGATATTCATGCAATCGCTCTTTAACGTACTTTCGTTTTTTATTTACTTCCTACATGCAGTTTTGGCGCTACGATTTAAAATGTTCCGTTGCTGCATACTTCGTCCATAGGTTACGTGTTAATCATGTCAACCTTGAGTGTTAATATTTCGACTTCCGGTCGGTAAAACTAATTGAAATTTCACAGGTGTTTGAATAGTATATTGAATAATACGCACCCCAAGTATAAACACATTCTTGCAAAAACCAACCTGCGGAGGTACTGAAGTCTAAGTAACGCGAAGACGAAGACAGGGGTACTGACAAATGTTTGATTTTCTCACGTTATAAGTTCTTTAAACATTTTTAATACGGCATTTTTTATTTAAATGTTTATTCTGTGCAAATCCTTCTATCTCCCGTAATTCAGTTAGATTTTTTTCACGCAACCGACAGGTCTTAAAAAAGCCAATATGTCTGCTGATATTAGATATCGATACAGGCAAATGCGTATCGAAGTTCGCACGCTACAGGGTTTCTGTCTCTGCCAGCTATCGCAATTTTATTCCTAGCGAACCATCCACTAAATCAAAATAACTCCATTTATCTTATGACCCAAATCTAATCCTAGTGGTTCGGCTCGGGGAGAGTTGGCATTTCGGGAAATGTGTAGTTCGAGATTCGCTATAGCGGCGACATTACCGTCATAGTGCCGCGTTGCCGGCTTCGGCCTCTGGTGCCCGCAACGTTTCAGACTCGTTCCGTATATCCGTGGCTTTCGCGAACGAATCGGGCGTATCAAGTTCGATATCTCTTCCACAGTGCCAAAGTGTAGGGATGGGAATGAATTTCACGCGGGGCCCATCGGCCGAACTCTGTGTGTTCCCTTTCGTTCTCGCGAACGGCGACAGCCTATGATGCACGACCGGTTCCAGAAATTGGAATGTCGCTCACGATGAAAAGATGGGTTTGATAATCGACTAGATAGTAATAACTTATCGATGATATCGAATGAACAAAAAAATATAAAAAAAAAAAAAACAAAACAAACAAAATATTTTAAAAAATTAAAATACATCCTCTGATCCAACATTCGTGGAAATAAAAATTCATAATTTTCATCGTCCAATCTCCATTGTTATCTTTTTCTCGCATTGTTACCGCCCAACCCGTGTCTTTCTCATCCTAGGAATATAATCTCCTGATGAAGTGAATTAAAAAATCAGTTCCAACTCCGCCGGTCGGCCGGACCGCGAAACGCGTTACCTCGCGGTTTAATTAAGAGTTTAATTCAACCGTTGTCAGGAGTAGAAGCGGAGAAAGAGGGTTAGAGGGATGCCGAATGATAGAAGAGAGAAACTGCGCACGAGTAAGCAGATATATTTCGCAGTAGCAGAGCAGCTCGATGAATAATTTATAACATCGTGCCTTTCCTTTCCTCATTCCTAACGGTGTTGTGTGCAGGTATGGGGTAGTATACCGATGTGTATATAGCATCAGAAAGACTAAGTGTGAGAAGGGTAGAGGGTGGGGGTGAGTGAGAACGTGGCGCGAGGGCGCTAAGTAGCAGGTGTTGCGGGTTGAATTCGCGCTGTTTACCCAGTGTCGGGGCAAACCTCGTTTTATTCGAAGTTCTATATATATATATATATATATATATATATATTTATATATACATGTCAACATCTTGAACCTATCTGCCTCGAGTTTTCCTACCTGGCAATGTTGTGTAGTATGCTAATGAACGCCTACCGCACCAACGACGTCGACCTCGTCTTCCTCTTCCTTCACGTGTACAGAGCGAAACGTCATCACCCGCTCCCCCGCTTCCTGGATTCAACGTACAGTGGTACGAACGAAATGCATACATCTCGGGTGCTGATGCCTTGCTGTACTCGGCTCTTTGCACTGATGCTCTTGTATACGTTTCGTACCTCGCTGAACAGCACATCGAGTTACACAATTCGTGTGCCGCGAAACAATCAACGTTATTCGGGTAACGAATTTTGTCAACGATTCTCATTGATTAAAAATCGTTGATTAAAAAAATTACGTGAAAATGTGACATTGGGGGTATTTATTTGTTGATTTTGAAGGATATATTAAAACTTTCTAAATATAAAAAAAAAAAACTTTTGATAATTTATTTCGATGTCATTGTAAAAATACATGAATTTTTTATTACTATTGTAAATCAAATTTAATGTATCTGTTTATGCATAAAAACTTTCAACACCGGTACATTAAATTTATAGTTTTTTTACACTATTCTAAATCAGTAAAATATGATTCGTACATTTTATACTATTTATTCTTTTACTGGTCCGCGATGCGTGCCTCTGCGAGCGAAGTTATTCACGAGAAACTTGCGCCCGCGCCGGAAACGAAAAAATTGTTTCCGGCAATTACCATAGTTCCGCTTGACTTTGGTCCAAAACGGCTGTTGAATTTTTGTTCAAAATGAAAAAAAAAAAAAAATAAACATGCTAATACGTGGACGAGAACTTTTTCTCCAACACTTATATTTTTCTGAAAATGATGCATCCCTTTTGATAAATTTCTGACCTTTTTTATCGCGCTGTAATTGCACGAAAAAATAGTTTTGAAAGGTCGTCAAGTGACTTTTTTTGTAATTTTTTTTTCTCCACAGAACAGGATAAACATCTAAGTTTAACCGATATTTCATTGGAACGCAAAGAGATACGAAAAATAACAACTTTTGGCAAAATGGGTCGAACAAGAATTTTTATTCCTCTTCACAGGGCGGGCTATATATATCTTTTTTTTCAACTCATAAAACGGTTACTAATTTTATTTCAAACTTGAAAATTTATGATGAAATGATAAATTTATGTGAAAATCCCCGTCAAAAAAGGAAATATAATGTTTTCAGAAATTACAAGTTTTAAAATATTCTCGCGCGTTCGAGGGGTGTGAATATGAAAAAATAATAATTTGAATTATACGAAACTATACGAAAAATCATTAAAAAAAAATTGAATAGCAAGAAAACGAGTAGAACCATAAATCATAAAAATTCATAAGCAACGCGTAGTCGTTAATGGACTAATAATAACTAATATTACAATCCTAATGCGTCATCTGCCTTAAAAATTCCATTTCCCGGTAAATACGTAAGCCGAATCCATTAAATAAAAAATTTAATTCGTCGGCCTCGATTTTCTCGCTCCAGGTACTTTGTCATTTCGATAATTTGCTTTAACGCGTTATCCATTTTCGATGGAAATCGTGATTCTCGACTGGACGTGCAAACTAGCATCAGCAGCAGCGGCAGCAGCACTATACATAAACCAGAATCAGCAGCGTTAGCATGAAAAGCGTCGAGTGAACTGACATTGCACAGAGAAGAGCCATAGTTCCGTACGACCATAAAATATGAAGCATAACCCCCCCTATGGCAGAAATGAAATGAGCCGGTGGGTGCGGGCAGTCGAGGCCAGCCGTAGCCATTACCGAAAGACAATGCTGTTTTTAACAATGCGCGAAACCATTCTGTACGCGCTGAACATCACGCCGTAGTCGGTGATGGTGGCGTCGGTGGTTTGTGTGTAGGTGGGCGAACGGGGTATTGCACGCTTTTCCCCCACCGACTGTCCTATTCTATCGCAAATTTTGCGTTCCTACCATAGCTATCTATCTATCTCTCTATCGTGTAATATATTCGTGGCTGGAGGGTGTGAATCAAACGGACAAGAGAGCCTACGAGAGATGGAGAGGACATGGAAATCGAGGAAAAGAGTGAGTGTGCTGAATATACCAATGAACGAAAGAGGAGAGGATGGTGCGGCTCACTCCCAAACTCTCCCCGCGCGACATCGCCCAACCGACGGGGAGGCTACAATGATTTATTTTCTTCCGGTGAAAATACAATATCAACAACCCACCCGTTCACCAGACCGTGCTATGACTGTGAGCTGCGAAAATAGGAACCTCTGGGATACATGGATAAAATGAAACATCGCGCGAGAAATCGATGAGTAGGTGTCGTCGGACATTTCGCTAGCGATACCGCCCTATCCGTAATGTCGAAAGTTTACTACGATTACATTCTCTAAGAAACACCCACAGGGTTGTTTTTTTCTTAAATGTGTGCAAACTTGGGGTGCACATTAGATAATATACTACTCAGATACCGGTAAAATTTACATTATTTTTACCGTCCCAAAGTCGAGATATTAACACTCAAAGTTGGCGCGATTTACACGTAGTCTACGGACGAAGCATTCATTCAATGCTATGTTTTAATTCCTACCGTCAAAATGAATTTTAAGAAGTTAATAAGAAACGTAAGTTCGCTGGAGAAGGATTATACGAATACTCTAAAAAAATTTGACGATCATTGACCGTCCAGTTTTCAAGATATACCCTCGAGAAGCACACTGTTATCGATTGAGATTGTCCCGGTATTACTCCCTTAATATTTTCGAAACCTGAACCTTCCGACCAGCAAACTAAATTCAGTCCAACGATTTTCAACTGACGAATCTGTTCCAATTATTTTTTACATTCCGAACATTTTGACAAAGCTGCTTCCGGTATCAGTTCGTTGACCTCGAAATCCACGATTAATGATTCGCAACAATCATTCACCGCTGTCGGTCATTCGTTCGAATTTTTCCTTTCTTCTCCCGGATATCAAAAAATGAAAATAAAAGGAATCTTTCCGTTGAAACCCGAGTGGATCTCACGGCAGGTAGGAAATATTGTCACCGTGGAAGAGATAGGAGAAAGCAGCCCCATGCGAGACACGAACCTCGTAAAGAAGTAAGTGAGAGTGATGTCGCGTTATTGGCCGTAAATCATGTCTTCCCGTACAGTTTTTCTTTCGTTCGCGGAGCACGCAATTTTGATTGAACGCGTTGCTGAGTTGGATGAAAACAGAAGAAAACGAAAGAACGAGAAGAGACAAGAGAGAGAGAGAGAGGGAGAATGGCTGGCTGCTTTCTGAGGGTTGCAGGGTTGTTTCAGGGGACACGTTGACTAAGGTATATATGGGGTCGCGCCACCGTGCTATTTCTCGGCTAATAGAAAATCCTCCCTCGTTCGATGCCCCGGCGCTGTTGCCTTCTACGGGCGACTGGTCAATCGGATACAGGGGCCGATCTTCGCTACCCTAACGGAATAAATCATAAGTGCAACATCAATTACGCAAAGCGTCAACAATGGCCGAGCAGAAAAGACTACAAGGGTAGCCAACCCTCATTTTTCCAAAGGTGGACCGAGCGATGTTCCAAAAAAAAAAACATTAGAACGTCGATGACGCGTCCGTGTTTGGCTGAGATGAATTCGTGTAATTGGAAGATGCGAATGGCGGAATTTCGAAGCAGCAACGCAGCGTTAAGACCTCCGCCTCATAATTCTTAGGCCGAGTGGCGAAGAGCAAGAGGCAGGGTAGCTGAGTGAGCAGCTCGGCAAAAGGACCAAAGAGACGACGTAATTTCTGAGGGTAGCTTTGCCGACCATTGTTCCAAAGCGGACTCTCTTTCTCTATCAGCCCGGTGTGCGGTATTCGCTCGTACCGCGGACCCCTCATTCCTCGAGGTTCCTGACCTTAATCGCCCGACTAATTACGAAGATCCATTGGTAGTTCTTAGCGGTTATGGGGTATGGATTGCACATACCTAGTTATCGAAATGGCTTTCGGTATCTCTAATACCCCTTGTGAATAATGTTATCGACATTTTATTGTAATTCTAGTCGTAAAGTCGCAACGCAGTTTGGAAATTTATTAAATATTCGTTATCGAAATCGATCTGATGAATTTATCAGTCGCTAAACTGTGACCACTTTTCGAACTGATCGTTGAATTTTTAAAGTTCAAGGGAATCTCTTGCTCGCGATGTTTTATACATCACTTCCATGAATATAGAATATTGAAATTTATCGAAATTTCGAAATACATATATCGCTGATGCGAGAAATCAATCACGAATTTTTCTGGATTGCTGATACGCGCGTGACGCTTCGCGGCAGCTATCTCGTTTTTCTCATTCTCTCGAATCAACAGAGACGAAAGCCGAAGGGCGGGGAGGGGGGGGGGAGGAGGAGAGAGGAAACACGCGAAAGAAATAGATGGCTTCGGCTTGAAAAATATATCGACGCTCGGGAGTGTGTGACACGCGCAGAGTACGATAGGAACATTGGAACAACAGAAAAACAAATCACGCCGAGAACTCACTGCGGAGTTAGCGAAGAGGCCCTTTTCTTTTCTCCTGTCGCAGACGAGGAAGATTCCTCGTGTGCGGAAACGAGAGGGTAAGACAGGGGGCCTCGAAAGAAAAACATTGCGCGGAAGGAGGAAGTGATAAAAAGAAGTGAAGGAAAAATAGACGCAGGAAATAGATTGACATAAGCATTGAGAAAATAATCACGAAAATCCGCAGTCTTCTTATTAAATCAAATATTTTATTTGATTATTCTATAAATCAAGAAGAAATCATTATGAGTGTGTAGGCGGTATCGTATTTTTAACATATTTATTTTTTTCTGTTTTAGGTGAGTTATGGTCGTCAAAAATCCCTGATAGCGCAAAGCAGTCGTCGAATTTGTGAGTTCTCCATAATTTTTACTTTTTAATGATTAAATTAAACAAATACTACAAAATCATCGAATCGTTGACTTAAAGAGGACGTAGTGGTCCCATTTTATCCGCAGTACTGTCCGAAAAAAAAAGAAACACAAATTGAATACAGTTTTTCGTTACTTTTGTCCCATATCTGCTCTCTCCTGGCATAAAGTCCGGATATTTGTACTTTCGAAGCACGATATCCGTCCGGGGATTTTCGGTCACGAACTCCGACGCTTCGAAGCGGCTGGTGACACTCGATTGCGAGGGACACCGGCCAGCGCCAACCATCAAAAGTTTTAGCTAGAAGCGGCTTTCTCAATTCCGATCAAAGGCTAACTTTCTCTACTGTTTGGAGTGTCGAAGCGGAGCACCGAGGAGCAGACTTCCGTGGATGTTACGGTTGTTCAGCCAGCCGAGTCTCCGTCTGACCTCCTCGTATCCCTCTGCGCCGCCCCCTATCTCTGTGTGTTTCCATGTGTATTTCTCCATGTATGCGTTATCCGACACTCTGGAAACGCTTCTCGTCAATATGTCTCGGAAAACTCACCAAACTGGTTGACAATTTGAGCGTTTGGTTCAACAAGGATAGTCTTCGAACCGGTTACGTCGAGGGTCGGTGGACCTCAAAGTGCACCAAAGTAACCGTGACGAATGTTTCTCTCTACTATTTTTCCTTTATTTGTATTTCAGTTATAAATGTGAAGTTCCTCTTCACTTATATCTCGTGTCCCGATTCAGAGAGACTCCATCACTTTGTAAATTTTGCTGTCAAGTTGAGGAAAAAACTTAAACGCGGTAACTTAAAATAATGTGAAATAACCTCCTTTCCGCCCTACTAGCGCTCAGTCGATAACGGAAAACTGTAATTCTATTTTTTTGGGATGACTGCACTTTAACGGAAATAGAAGGTCAATACGTTGATTAGGTCTGCACTGGTACCCTATTTCCTTCGAAGGTTAAAGTTTCAGCATTCTGAACAAAAGGATTACAGTTTCCATTACCGACCGCGGAATTTCCTTAACGTACCCTTATTTAATTCACGTTTGCTTGAGCTCTGGGAAATGAGTATACGCGCGCATGTCGCATGTGGTGCCTTTGCCGTCGATTCATTTTCGTTGAACTTCCGGTAGATTAACTTAAGACGATGTAAATACCCGCTCTATCCGCGCTCAGTCGATAATAAAACCTGTAATGCTGATTTTACGAGGACGTTTCATCTTTAGCATCCAACGGAAATAGAAAGCCAATGCGTTGATTAGTTCAACAGTGGCATAGTATTTTCTTCAAAGATTGAAGTTTCAGCATCCCGTAAAAAATGGAGTACAGTTTTCATTACCGACTGCGGAATTTCACAAGCCCTTAATTATTCTCGTTCACTTGAGCTCTGAGATATGCGTGTGCGTGTGCATGTCGCATGTGGCGCTTTTGCCTTCGACGACTTTTCGTTGAATTTCCGGTCGCATCGAAGCTTTGGGGAATCTCGTTCATGAAGAGCACGAGGTCCGTGTGTCGGTGATCTGAACTCTCGGGTCATCTCACTCGCTTTTGCGAATAGTAATACGAAGACCCCGAACTACCCAGCGGTGCCCTGGATAGAGGCAGCAACGGCGGCAGCTGCCCTTCTTCTCGATCCGCCTCGATCCACCCGTGATCGTTGTTCCATGAAATTGGACGTCATTCGCGTATATCGAAATATCTACGTATACCCATTCGCGGTCCGTTCCAACTAGTCGGCCAGCCGGCGAAGCCCCGGCATACCGTATTAGCGTATTTCGTTCTGCTCGTGGATATATATCCCACACCTCGATGGACATCGCAACGAAAATCGAACGAGAAAATATACCACAAGCAGTCACATCGTATTTCGAAATTTAACTGCTTGAGTAGTTTTTACGATATTCCGTCGCCTTTGCTCCACGCTATAGCAATTTAAATTTTACATTTAAATTTTTTTTTTTTTTTCATATAATTTTTATATTTTTTTGCAATATTATTATGTCAGGTGAAAAAATTTAATTAACGATGACACTGTGGATCGAGGATATTTAAGGAGTTTGCATAAGTTTGGCGCCTAAAAACAGTTCGATTTTAGACACAACTAATACACATTGTTGACAAATTGGAGTTTTTTTTTTATTGAAAAATATTGATAAACAAAAAATAATTATTATCTAAATAAATGGCCGCTGTACTGTTTTTAGCATAATAGCAAAACTTTTGAATAATTTTTCTGAAATTGTGAAAAAAACGAAAAAAAAAAAGTAGCTGTAGAAAAAAAATTGTCATGATTCGGTGAATTTTTGGAATTTTTACAATATCATTGTTGCAAATTAAAATTGAGATCGTGGACTATAAAACTAAGCATTGAAAAAAATCGATGTCTTGAAATACAAACTTGAGTAGAGCCCCTTAAGGTCTTGTCTATGTTTTTATTAAAAAATGCAGTGCAGCCCCTTCTAAACACCGTCTTCCGCCGTCAACAATAGTTTCGATATAAAATTTCGGAATTCGATATATTTCGAGATAAAACGTACACACCAACTTTTTAAGAGCGCAACCAAGAAAAAAAAAAAAAAATCACCAAACCACTGACTTCATCTACGAAGAAGTCAAACTGTTAGATTCTATTTGTGATCTCAAAACACATTTTCTGCATCATTTCACTTCTTGTTTCCGTGAAACCTACAAGATAGAATCTATAGGTGACGCTGACATCCTCGACTCGGTCGCCGATTCGTTTGCCCTCGTCTCGAGTCAATCTCTTCCTCTCTCATTCCGGCTTCCCCGCGTCTCTCTCCCTCGTTGTCCTCGTCGCGATGGTACCTCGTAGTCGCAGCTGTTGCTCCTCGCATCCTCCTCCACGTCGTTGTCGTAAACGAAAACAGTGCGGAGAGCGAGAGTTTCTCTCCCGGGAGGTGAAGGATATAGGATGAAAAGTCGTCGGCCTCCGGAGTTGGGTCACGATATACCGAAACGACAATGCTGCTCCCTTCTATGTTCGCTCTCGTTTCTAGACCTTCCCACTCCTTTCGTTTATTTTCCACTGGCACATGTTTCTACTACTCGCTCGATGCCGAGTCTAACACTACGGTAGCTGATTCTCGCTTCGCTTGTTCTCCTCTTCGCCTCTTCGGGCCCCGGGCACGAGCGGTAGCAGCGTTGTGCGCCGCCCGGTGATGCATTGCCCGAACAGATGCGCCTGTACGGCAACATCGTGTGGATCGCACGTCGTACATCGTAGATCGTACATCGTTCACGTAGTCCTCGCAGCCCGGCTCGTTCATCACGACCATCTAATAACCCCCACCCCCCACCCTCGCCCCATTCCTCTCCCTCACCCCCTTCCTCCCTGTACCGTGTTCTCGAGCCAACCTTCGCACGGTGTGTGCCTCCGAGTTACCCGGAGCAAACGTGATGGTAGCCACCTCCCGGCAGAACGTTCGTCGTGCATGGTTCTGCCGTGGGAGAGATGAACGGCTCGCTTTGTTGCAGAAATTACGAGATTCCCGTGATCGAGGACTGAATTCCGCCTCCTCCACTCGTTTCGCAACTGTATTCCATTTTGCAGTACCAACGCTCGACCTACATACTCGACTTCTGTTGAGTTAGATCGAGGTATTCCGAAAAGGGTAGGATTTTTTATCCCGTTTCCGACTTCGGCTTTTATTCTCTCAACGACAAATACCCTGATATGCTTTGCTGAATTATTATTGTCATTAATACGCGCATAATGAGAAAATTAAATTGATGACTTCGAAGTGCTGAGATCGATGAATGCTTCTCAAGCCTATATCTTGAAAACTGTACGGTAAATGATCCTCAAATTTTTTCAGAGTGTTCGTATAATCTCTCTTTAGAGTACTTTCGTTTTTTATTAACTTCTTATATGGGGTTTTGACGGTATGATTTAAAACGTAACAGTGATGGATTTGCTTTGCCTATAGGTTACGTGTAAATCGTGTCAACTTCGGGGGTTAATATTTCGACTTCGAGACAGTGAAACGAATTTAAATTTTACGGGTGTGTGAATAGTATATTGAATAATGTGTACACCAAGTTTAAACACTTTCTGAAAAAAAAACAAGCCTGTGGAGGTACCTTAACGATTCACGTACGGAAGCCTTTTATCTGACTATCTACAACGCCGGTTTCATTTGCTCGTAATAATAAAGCGAAAGTGCATTGAATAAATCTCTTTGTACCATCGAAAAGCCGACACTTCAAGACTACTCTTCGATTTTTTTCAGAATTTTTTCACTATATTTCATAGTTAAACACACCAATCGAATGCAATGATTGGTAAAAAATGCGGAACCTATATTTTCATCACCTGTACTTAAAGGGTTAAATCGGATTGGTTTGTTTATCAGTTTTACTCTGTGCAAAGAATATTTAATGATCTAAGAATGAAGGCGGTGTACACCTGTTCAATATTACTCGATCGACGTCTGCCCATTAATTCTTCAGAGACTCAAACGATCGAGAAAAATACGCGTTGCGCTGCAATACCTACTTCACCATCTCGAATTACGATACAATACTTCGGTCGAGGATTACACACTTTTTTTCTGAGCAAATGAGCACACGAAGCGCTCGGTGACTGAAAAAGATGCACAAAGGATTGAACATTTTTATTCTTCATGACTTATATTTGCTTTTCCTTCTCTTCTCCATCGTGGCATATTTTTCATACCTTCGTTCAATCAGAGTAGACTAGCGATTCGATTGGGATATGTTAATTGAGATGTCGATTGGAATGTTGATTGGGCTTACAAACCGATCGGAAAATACACTTCACGTATATCCTATACGATCAAAGGTACTCTATACTTTACCGCATTGCGGGATGTACCCGCATCTACACGGCACATTCAGAAGTCTACCAACGAGACTTTGTCGTTCGGCTCGTCTTCGTTCTCATCTCGCCAATGCTGGTTTTTTTTTTTTTTCCTTTTTATGTTGTTTTTTTTTTTTTTTTTTTTTTTCACTTTACCTTCCTTTCTTCCTTTGGTCCCTTTCCTTTTTCACTTAACCTTCGTTTCCTCTTTCCTTTGCGTCGCCGGCACGACGACGATGCTCTCTATCTACCTCGGTGAGCACTGGCAAGCAAGACGAGAGACGAAGCCTGGGATGACGAAGGAAATTCGGGCGCGTCTCTCGTCGTACTTCGAGTTTCCTTCCTCGTTATCCTTAGAACAGACCGTTTCCTTTGCTTCGCGTTAGACTATCTTCACTACCATCCTACTATCGCCGAGTACAGAACAGCCCACGCCTCGGCTCACTGTAGCTTCATCCAAAGTAAATGGGTAGACGAGAAGGAAGCCGCGCGACGTCAACGGCATGAGAGAAACTGAATTTCTGTAAATTCGAATTTTAACATCCTTGGGCATTAAACACAAAAGGATTATAAACAGCACGATGAAGATAAGTAATTCAAATTTTTTAATGTAAATGATTTGCTTGCGTTTCATTAAATGATTATTTCCTGAGAAAAATTACAATTTTTTTTTAAATGATCATTGAATCTCGTTGAGCTTCTAAACAGCACGGGAATGATTGATATTTACTGAAAAAAAAAATCAAAAAATAGTAATAACAAAATTTCGAAAAATTTTAAGACTTTCCAAAATAAAATATCTCTTCCAAACGTAACAATAACTGTAACGTAAAATCCCGTCGGTGAATAATTTTTATTTCTTCAACGAAATTCCGCAACGTCATCAGCGGTTCTCTTTCAATAGTCGAAGAATCTATATAAAATAAAAATCAATTAAGTCTGTATCTTTTCATTTATACCTATCCATAGAAAGTCGTAGAGCCAAAAGTGAGGGAAATAAAGAAGAAAAAAAAAATAAAAGTATTGAAAGAGAGTCAAAAAGAGAGGAACGGGGAATATCCGATTCAGCAGAGAGACCGCTGCATGGCCGGGGGTACAATACGATCATTAGGGATCTATAAATAGTCTTTATCTCTCGTTGAGCTATACGGGCCGCGAGGACTTTGCGCTTTGCTGGTTACCGTGGGGGGAGGGGGTGTTCTCTACGTATATGTCCTTCTTCTCTATTCAACGTTTGTACAGATATTCCAAGTGCATTCGTGTGCGTTTAGGATACGGCAAATGTGTACAGTGAGGTCGCATACCGGTAACATGTACCACTAACGTATATATACACACATATATATATATATATTTCGATATATAGTATAGACATATATAGATATATCCTCTGCGAATGTACGAATGAACGTACTGTGCGCTACTGGTACGTGGTACCAGCCGGCGCGGGGCCGCTGTGGCCCGTTGAGTATTGAGCGTAGGATCGGAGGATGGGTTAGCCGAAGGGGTTGCTTGGCAAGGGAGCCTCGCGAGGTTCATCGAGTGGGATGGGGTGCCGCCCGCTGTCCTGGCACGCCAACCATCCCCGTATCGCTACTGCTGCTACTGCTACTGCTACTGCTACTGCTACTGCCACTGCTACTGCCACTGCTACTGCTACTGCTACTGCTACTACTACTGTTACTACTACTACCCTTACCTCGTCTCCCTTCCACCCCCGCCGTTCGCGTCCTTTCGGACTCGCATTTATATCGCCCGAACTACCCTAACACCGTGCGGAGGCAGCCAGAAAGCGAACGACCGTCCGAAACTCCCTTCAACCCCATTCCGAAACATCCTCTAACGCCTAACTGCCAGGAGGAAGCCAGTAACCCGCTATAGAAATCTTCTTAAGGCCTATCGAGCCTTTCTCGTGCAACCGTGGCTTCCCACTGCTAGCCGCTGCTGTTGCATCAACTCCTTCTTTTTTTTCCAACATCGCTAGTTTCATTCAAAATTACCGGCAGGGTTTGCGTCTGACGTTGAGCTTTCTTGAGGTTTATAAAGGTTTTTTTCACTCTTTTACGCGTTCTAAGGGTTCAAATTCGCCAAATAGAGGGATTGGATATCGAGCGGCATTGTGCCCTCTTGCTTACAGACTGGTGCGTTTTTACTTAGCGTGATTTATTTTATGCAGTTAAGAACTATTGGTTAAGTTTGATTTTTAATTTAAAAAAAATAAAGATTATCTACGTTTTTTACGTTTTGAATATAATTATTACGAGAAAATGATTATTTCTTCACTTCCCGGAGTGGATTTCGATGTAATATATTATTACAAGGAGTAAGGTAAACTCCAGATCCGTGAAAACCGGAAATAATACACAGGATATACCCTCGAAACGATGAGTTACAATTTTTTTTTTTTAATTGATTTTGGGAAAAATCGCGATTTTCGGCATTCTAAACTCGGGAAAAATACACGAAATTGGGTCATTGAGATTTTTTTAACCCGATTGTTCGTGTTGGTTCGTGTTTACGATGGTTTGCCCTACAGAGCGATGAAAATCGTAAAAATCGTTAAAAATAATCGTTAAAACCATTTAAAAAATCGTTAAAAACTAGTAAAATCGACCACTAGACAGAACGTGTGCATTTTTTTTGCCGAAAAATTGTAAATTCACAAATCGTTTTCACATTCCATAATTCCTCGCCCCGTCACCGTTTCGCGATAACCACAAATCCGTTGTCAACTTTCTTGTATTATTTAATTCCGATAATTCTGCCTATAAATCTCGTTACAAGTTTGTCATTTTGTTTATCACCTTTCGTCATAATTTCTTAAAATAACTAAATCGAATCAGTGCACAAGGTCATTAATTAATAAATATACCAACACTTCGATGCTGTACTTCCAGAAACCATTATTCGAAACTTCACGTTTCCGATCTTTTTAAAGTATAAAGTATAAATATAAATAAAACGTTAAAGTATAAAATAAAAAGTAACTTGCGAATGGGTTCTCGTTTATTTGCTTCGTAACTTTTGTGTGTACATCAACCCCGCGTATAAGGCAATGGGATACAAGACACCGGTGAATAATTGATGGAAAATCGTTAGTGGCCCATGACATCGATGAAAGGAATATCCCAACCGTAAAGTAGTATGACTTAGAGTTCGCTTCCCTCGCTTTTGCCGCCCCGAGGTTCTTCGCAAAAAGAAGAAGATAACAAAATAAAAGCATAATGGTCTCTCGTACCTTAGTATGAAATTATCGTGTGACAGTGCGCGTATAACGCTATATAACATCTGAGACACTTCCGGCACGTTTTCTCCCTTCCTCCATAGTGAATGATAGTTCTTTATGAAAAACGAGTTGAAAAGAAAGGAAAAAAAGTGGGGGGGGTGGGAGGGATAAGGAAAGAACGAAGATGAAGTAAAAGGTGGCTCTCTCGACTCCCGGGGTCGCCGGCCTCGTTTTCTTCGCCTCGTTTATGCTATATAGGTTGGGGTAGCTAACTAGTCATGCCAACGGTCCCCAGTGACCTTTTGCCATCGAGTAAAATATATAGAATGCTTCGTTCGCGAAGCTACCAAGAAAATTCTCGCTACTTCTCGCGTTTCTATCTTCCCTCACCTTTGGGCGAATGTTTCCCTCCCTTCTGTGTATACCGCCCTTCTTCTGGCAGGTATACACGCAAGAAGGCAGAGAATCACCTCATCTCCCTGGCCAACTACGGTTGCCACGCTGCGAACATCCAAGAGCATCCAAGGGAACGAGAGAACCACAACGGGATGGAAACGGCAGTTCGCAAGAGGGAAAACCTCCTGCAGGCGTAGTTTGCGGGACGGTACCGTTAGCCCCGGGAGGACCACAACTCAATTCTCGAGCATTTCGGTTGATTTACAGAGCCGACCTCGGTAACTTCGACCTTCCAGTTCACTTCTCTAACCTTCTTTCTCTCCACGATCTCTTCCTTACTCTCTCATTCTCAGCATCCAGCGAAAGCTATTCTATACATCGGCAGAGCCGATTCTCCTTCGGTACTCACGTTTCAACTCTGCTACCGACAGCATCGAATCTTCACATTTTCAACAACTTCTATAGTCTTTCATAACGCGAAGGGGCTACGGCCACTTCGGGAATTGATTTTTCTCGCTATAGTTGTGACTCGGAATTTTTTTTTTTTTTTTTTATACTTTCTTAAAACTGCAGTCAGAAATGATATTACACATTATTTATTATAATTAGTAATATTAAAAATATTAAGAAATATTAAAACATAAATATAAATAAATAAATAAATAGAGATTTTATTATTTATTTTTATTATATTTAATGTTTCTTCATTTTTTGTATATTATTGATAATAATAAATAAAATTATTTAAGAAAAATATTTTAATATTCGAATATAATAATTTTATTGTTTAATTATGTATATTTATATGTTTGTTAATTTTTTATATATTTTCGGAGTTATTCGCGAAGACTGTTTCTTCAATTTCGTATAGAAATTCCTCGGCATATATGAACGTACGTGTCTAAGTGAAAGATAGAAAAGGCGACGGATGCGCTATCTATGCCAGCAATCCAGTCGGGAATCACCGGAACCTGCGTCTATTTTCCAGGCTTCGACCTACATTTCCACAGCAGAGCAATGCTGTCAGTTGCAAAAGCGAGGAGTAGGAGTAGTAGTTACCACTATACTAGTTCTCGTGTGATCGCACGACTTTCCCGAACATCGTTCTAGCAGTCTGCTTTCAGCGCAGAAAGCGCTCCTTCGATTCTCGAGAGATCAACGCGCCGCACTGCAAACTTCAGAAGTGGCTGTAGGTGTATACACTGTTCGTACAGTTCGCTGGACTGCATATTGTAGCAATGCCCGACTTGTCTTGTAGATCCTATACTTGCGCGAGTAACAGTGACAACGTTCCGAGAGGGAGGAGAGAATGGGGAAACGTTGAATATCGCACAATGTTTACCTGTCCCAAGCCACTCCAGTCACAATGTATCGGTAACTATATACTCCATGGTTCTTGCACTTTCAACGCCACTTGTGTACGATATACTCCACATCGAGATGGACTCGATTCTTGTATTCTATCTTATGTCTGTTCACCAGTCGCATCGAAGCGAATCTCGATATATAACGATTTATCATTGAAACTTCGCATCCGCATTGTTGCCGATTCGCAGTATTTTTTTTTTTTTTTTTTTTTTTTTACTCAAGAAGTCTAAACAATTGTATAATACGAGACGGCGACTAGAAAGCTATCGTGGCATCGAAAATAACATCGATATTTCAACAAATTGAATCGGACGTTATTATTATTATTATTATTTTTCTCGAATAAATCGTTGGAATTTCTCATTGGCTCTTTAGTTAAAAAGTATAGAAAAAGTTACGAAAACTATGAGAAGAAAAATGAAAGGTTACGAAAAAAATTATTTCCAAGGGTAGTAACCACTTTGAAGGAATGCAAAACATCGTATATTTGAAATTTTCTGACCCTCCAAATATTTTTTTTTTATAACGATTAGTTTTTTATTTCCACAGCTTTTCAACTTTCTGCATATCTGCCTCTTCACTGTACGAATCACATTCGCGATATCCCCATTTATCGTTGAGAGTCGTGTTGAAAAAAAATCTTTCCACTAACGAGCCGATAAAACTTCAAACTAATCATTCGACGAAAAAAAAAATGTCTGATTCAATCTTTCGAACGATAGGTTTTCCCTTTAATACGATTTTTCTTTTATCGTCTTTACACATTTTTCCCTATAATTGTGATGTCAAAAATGCCATAAAAGTACAGTATTTACATTTACACGGAAGTAAAACTCGTAAAATATAGTAAAACCTCGTCGCGTATCTATGGCATCGCGGGCATCCGTCGGGATGGCGGATGGTTAATGATGAAAAAAATATAACGCTGCGAGACCGGGACGAGGAATAAATAGATCCGAATGAATGGATCGGTCTTTCAGAGCTCGCGTAGCGCTCTCCGGGATCGTCCGTGTATCAGAGATAGAAGTACTCAGGCCTTTGCGCTATCGCTAAACACAGATACAGCTCTGCCGGGTATCTCCAACACTCCATCGTAAAGCGTAGAAATTCGTACGGTCCTCATGTATACATATTTACCTGAATATACTATAGATACACACATATATATATATACGGAGTGACATACAAGCGTCGGGAAGTCGGCCTACACATCGAAACCTACGCGGATATAGAGAGAAGGACCTGAGTGGATCCGAAGAGAGACGAGCAAATATTAGAGCATCAGCATCAGCTGTGCTCCATGACCGAGAGTAGATACTCCGAGAGAAGGGGATGAGGTGGGAGGGGGAGGGGGAGGGAGAGGGGGAAGGGGGAAGGGTGGTTAGAGAGAGAGTTTCGTCTGGTTCTACGGGTACCAGCGGTGAAGAGCGAATCCCGCGGATCAAGGGATGTTTTGAATTCCGATCCACCATTTGCCAGAGACGCTCTTCATGCTCGCCAACGTGTTACGTAATTCTACGTTGGTCTCGTTAGGACGCAGAAACAAAAAAACAGACAAGAGTATACATACATGTGATTATATATACATATATATATACTTTTTTTTACAGAAAAATTAAATTATAAGGGATCGGGAAAAAGCTTTTGAGATTTAACGAGTTTTTGACGAGAGGCTACTTTTCGCGGAATTTCGATTAAATAACTCGAACATTTTTTTTTTTTTTTGGTTGATTTATTTATTTGATTTTTTTCCGAGTTATTTAAAAAAAAAATGTGATGTATTGATTTTTTGAAAATATTTTCGAGTTAAATCTGCGCGATTTAAATTTGCCTAAAGATATCGATCAAACGGTAAGAATAAATTTCATTATTCATGAAATTGGTGTCGCGGTGGTTCGTTGCACTGCGAAACTGGCGCCAAACACACGACTGGATATGAATAACAAGTTCTCGGTGGATATAGCGTCATTTATAGGTAATATTATATACGAGACGCTCGTACACCGAGTGTCCACTATTCCAATTAGTCGTCGACAGCAGCCGGTCCGCGTTGAAACTTCCGTACAGACAACTCGCACGTCTGACCAATGTCGACCGAAACTACTAGCCACCTTTTCTCCATCAGTTTCACCAGTCGTTCGGCACACTGTTCATCGTTTAAATTTTCGGCAACTTTTTCATTTAAATGTTTTATCCAAACAATTAACTAAGTCAATTTCACAACATATTCGACACCACAATTTTTCCATAAAATTTTTTATTCAATTTTAACTCAATTTTTTCCTCAAGTTTCTTTGTTTTTTACATCCCTTTGATAATAAGAATACATAAATTGAATAAAATTCAGAAAATATTTGATGCTACAAGTTGTTCATTGAAACGTTTTTTGTTTTGTTAGAATTTCCTTTTTTTTTTTTTCACGTTTATTTTTCTTTTTTACTTTCCATTGCGAAATAAATTATCATTGCGCTTGGATTCGTCTGTTGCCGATGGAAAAATCATTGATTACAAAAATCTCGAATACACGATTCGTTTTACACAAAGAGACGCTCAACTGCGTGTATCCTATCCCGCGGTATTCCCTTATTTATTGATGCACTCGATCGTATCTTTATGCAAATTTATTATGAGAGTACAAAAGAGATATCGTCTGGTGCACGAACGTGTACACTCTCGCTGTACCTTGGTATATATACATTCGCATACTCGCACCGATACGTATCGGTTATATATCGAACGTTCATGCATAATTCATCAAGGGGGATGACGTGAAGTATGGATATATCACTAGACAGTGAACGCCGGAGCCCAATATTATTCTGTTTCCATCTCTCTCCCCCTGCACTCTCCTCTCCGTTCTCCGGCATCTCACTGCCCCGGCTAATGTTGATAACGAACCTCTGAGGTGATAAACTACGTTGACATGACTGCCCCCGTCATCGCCACTGTTTCACTGACAGAGACACACATTGATGCCTAATAGCATAAATCTTTTCATCTTAATGATGAATGAATAAAAAATGAACATTTTTTAATTGAATCCCAATTTTTTCACACAGAAAAAATCTGTAGAAGAAAAGCATAGCTTTTGTAGGGGAGAAAGGGGCAAAACGGACCGACTAAAGATTACGAATCGGTGTCTTGATTCCAGCGACACGAGTTAATCGTTTATTATTAAAAAATAAAATTAATAACAAACATAATGGGTGTTTGAGGAAAAAAATACAGTCCGGGGGCAAAATGGACCACTTATCAAAATTAAAAAATATGAAAAAAAAATCTCACTACTCTACATGGCTCCACAAGGACATTGCGCTCCTGGAACCCATTTTACCCCTTCTATTACTACTTGATTCAATTATTTAGTATCATTTTGCCCCGTAATGACGTCTCGTTTTCATGGGCTATTTTTCCCCCGGTAGTCCATTTTGCCCCTTTCTTCCCTATTTAATAAATACATGATATTTTGATACTTAATAACTCTTTTTGCATCTTGTTTTTATTGATTTCGACAAAAACGTCCCGCGATTATTCATATTTAACCCAAAATGGTCAGATTCTTGGTACAAATTTCGATTTATCTCGAAGCGAAGTGACGCATATCGAGTGTTCGACAAACGTTTGATAGATTTCATAGCCACGATTGGTTTGACCTCGTGGATGAAATCGGTCACGATATCCCTATTGGTTGATGGTAACGCGCGGAAACCACCTCTCGGCCATCACGGGTGTCCTCGATGGACAAATAATATTATGCAGTTACGATGGCCCCCGACGATCGGCCGGGGAGGAGAAGAAGCGGGGAGGCGGAGGATCAAAACCGCATCGACGCCCGACGGATCGAATGTAGTTGAGACCGTATGGTCTCATCGTATATAATACATATATGTGCTCTCAGCTCTCGGGCACTCGGGTGAAGTTGCCGATATACCCTGACATACATAGTTGCCGGATACGCCGTTTTAGCTTTCAGCAATGTCACGAATGGCTCGGGTCATTTCGACGCTCGGGTCGTGTCGACACGACGCGAGAGACCAGAAACCGTCGCTTTCGAGAATAGTCGGTTCGTTTGCCGAAGAGGAAATTACGCTTTTCAGAGCATCCCGAATACCGGTTTTGATCTCTCGTGTGTTGTCCCTTATCGCTCGCACGGTAACATCCGTTATTCTCAGCTTCATCTCGTAACTCGATCGGTTCGCGCATCCGTGACACGTGTGAAGCAATCTCATAGCGTAATAAAGTACCGTGCGGATTCGCCCGCGGATCACACACTGTGTAGCCTATTCAACTGGGTTTGAATCTCGTCAAAATTTCACTCGTATGTTACTCCATATGTTACTGTCATTCTGGTCCCGTACTCGCGAATGCCGCCTTGAGATCCCCTTAAAGAATTGCTCCGTTGCTACAACCAACCGCTTGGTGATATCTGCTCCAGGAATGTAATTACTTTATATCTCCACCAATTTATTATTATTTTTATTATTATGCTTATTTTACATTCAATTATACATTTTTTTTTTTTTTTTTCATACGAAATTTTATCAATTCTCTTAATACTTTCCTCTAAAAAAAACGGGAGTTATGCGTTTCACGGAGACGAGTGATTTCGTTGGCCGGTATGTTCTCGAAAATCGCTAAAAATGACTTAACAGAAATTGATACAGCGATTCTGTGACGTACGATCAATGTCCTTTGCAATGGAGAATTTAAATTAGTTGAATATTCGTAGAGAAAAAAGCATTTTACGAAATAGTCTTTTAGATATATCGAAGATTGGGATGAAGCTGAAACTAGCGGGCAGTTCAGCGGGCAGTTCGCCGCGCGAGCAGCGGTTCTCAGGCGCTACCGTAGCCCTCTTTTCGCTGTTCGCTAGTCGCTGTTCGCTGTTCGCAAATTCGCTGTTAATTTTTTCTATAGTTCGACACAATCAACTAAGCATATATGCCAAGTTTCAAACAATGTACACCTCTCCGAGCCGAGAAAAAAAATGTTTATTAACCATTTAAGGCCTCAGCCGACTTCTCGAGATACCCTTTTGTTTATCGAGGTGTACATTCGCTGTTAATTTTTTCTATAGTTCGGCACAATCAACTAAGCATATGTGCCAAGTTTCAAACAATGTACACCTCCCCGAGCCGAGAAAAAAAATGTTTATTAACAATTTTACGGCCTCAGCGGGCTATCTCGACATGCCCTTTCGTTTATCGAAGTGTACATTCGCTGATAATTTTTTCTATCGTTCGGCACAGTCAACTGAGTATATGTGCCAAGTTTCAAACAATGTACACCTCCTCGAGCCGAGAAAAAAAATGTTTATTAACAATTTTAAGGCCTCAGCGGACTATCTCGAGATCCCCTTTTGTTTATCGAAGTGTACATTCGCTGATAATTTTTTCTATAGTTCGGCATAGTCAACTGAGTATACGTGCCAGGTTTCAAACAAAGTACACCTCCCCGAGCCGAGAAAAAAAATGTTTATTAACAATTTTAAGGCCTCAGCGGACTATCTCGAGATCCCCTTTTGTTTATCGAAGTGTACAATCGCTGATAATTTTTTCTATACTTCGGCATAGTCAACTGAGTATATGTGCCAAGTTTCAAACAATGTACACCTCCTCGAGCCGAGAAAAAAAATGTTTATTAACAATTTTAAGGCCTCAGCCGAATATCTCGAGATCCCCTTTTGTTTATCGAAGTGTACATTCGCTGATAATTTTTTCTATAGTTCGGCATAGTCAACTGAGTATACGTGCCAAGTTTCAAACAAAGTACACCTCCCCGAGCCGAGAAAAAAAATGTTTATTAACAATTTTAAGTGCTCAGCCGACTATCTCGAGATCCCCTTTTTTTTATCGAAGTGTACAATCGCTGATAATTTTTTCTATACTTCGGCATAGTCAACTGAGTATATGTGCCAAGTTTCAAACAATGTACACCTCCTCGAGCCGAGAAAAAAAATGTTTATTAACAATTTTAAGTGCTCAGCCGACTATCTCGAGATCCCCTTTTGTTTATCGAAGTGTACAATCGCTGATAATTTTTTCTATAGTTCGGCATAGTCAACTGAGTATATGTGCCAAGTTTCAAACAATGTACACCTCCTCGAGCCGAGAAAAAAAATGTTTATTGAAAAATTTTTATTTTATTTTGACTATCTCGAGATCCCCTTTTGTTTATCGAAGTGTACAATCGCTGATAATTTTTTCTATACTTCGGCATAGTCAACTGAGTATATGTGCCAAGTTTCAAACAATGTACACCTCCTCGAGCCGAGAAAAAAAATGTTTATTAACAATTTTAAGGCCTCAGCCGAATATCTCGAGATCCCCTTTTGTTTATCGAAGTGTACATTCGCTGATAATTTTTTCTATAGTTCGGCATAGTCAACTGAGTATACGTGCCAAGTTTCAAACAAAGTACACCTCCCCGAGCCGAGAAAAAAAATGTTTATTAACAATTTTAAGTGCTCAGCCGACTATCTCGAGATCCCCTTTTTTTTATCGAAGTGTACAATCGCTGATAATTTTTTCTATACTTCGGCATAGTCAACTGAGTATATGTGCCAAGTTTCAAACAATGTACACCTCCTCGAGCCGAGAAAAAAAATGTTTATTAACAATTTTAAGTGCTCAGCCGACTATCTCGAGATCCCCTTTTGTTTATCGAAGTGTACAATCGCTGATAATTTTTTCTATAGTTCGGCATAGTCAACTGAGTATATGTGCCAAGTTTCAAACAATGTACACCTCCTCGAGCCGAGAAAAAAAATGTTTATTGAAAAATTTTTATTTTATTTTGACTATCTCGAGATGCCCTTTTGTTTATCGAGGTGAACATTCGCTGTTAATTTTTTCTATAGTTCGGCACAATCAACTAAGCATATGTGCCAAGTTTCAAACAATGTACACCTCCTCGAGCCGAGAAAAAAAATGTTTATTAACAATTTTAAGGCCTCAGCGGACTATCTCGAGATCCCCTTTTGTTTATCGAAGTGTACATTCGCTGATAATTTTTTCTATAGTTCGGCATAGTCAACTGAGTATACGTGCCAAGTTTCAAACAAAGTACACCTCCCCGAGCCGAGAAAAAAAATGTTTATTAACAATTTTAAGTGCTCAGCCGACTATCTCGAGATCCCCTTTTGTTTATCGAAGTGTACAATCGCTGATAATTTTTTCTATAGTTCGGCATAGTCAACTGAGTATATGTGCCAAGTTTCAAACAATGTACACCTTCCCGAGCCGAGAAAAAAAATGTTTATTGAAAAATTTTTATTTTATTTTGACTATCTCGAGATGCCCTTTTGTTTATCGAGGTGTACATTCGCTGTTAATTTTTTCTATAGTTCGGCACAGTCAACTAAGCATATGTGCCAAGTTTCAGACAATGTACACCTCCCGGAGCCGAGAAAAAAAATGTTTATTAACAATTTTAAGGCCTCAGCGGGCTATCTCGAGGTGCCCTTTTGTTTATCGAAGTGTACATTCGCTGATAATTTTTTCTATAGTTCGGCACAGTCAACTAAGCATATGTGCCAAGTTTCAAACAATGTACACCTCCCCGAGCCGAGAAAAAAAATGTTTATTAACAATTTTACGGCCTCAGCGGGCTATCTCGAGATGCCCTTTTGTTTATCGAAGTGTACATTCGCTGATAATTTTTTCTATAGTTCGGCACAGTCAACTAAGCATATGTGCCAAGTTTCAAACAATGTACACCTCCCCGAGCCGAGAAAAAAAATGATTATTAACAATTTTAAGGCCTCAGCGGGCTATCTCGAGATGCCCTTTTGTTTATCGAAGTGTACATTCGCTGATAATTTTTTCTATAGTTCGGCACAGTCAACTAAGCATATGTGCAAAGTTTCAAACAATGTACACCTCCCCGAGCCGAGAAAAAAAATGTTTATTAACAATTTTAAGGCCTCAGCGGGCTATCTCGAGATGCCGTTTTGTTTATCGAAGTGTACATTCGCTGATAATTTTTTCTATAGTTCGGCACAATCAACTAAGCATATGTGCCAAGTTTCAAACAATGTACACCTCCCCGAGCCGAGAAAAAAAATGTTTATTAACAATTTTACGGCCTCATCGGGCTATCTCGAGATGCCCTTTTGTTTATCGAAGTGTACATTCGCTGATAATTTTTTCTATAGTTCGGCACAGTCAACTAAGCATATGTGCCAAGTTTCAAACAATGTACACCTCCCCGAGCCGAGAAAAAAAATGATTATTAACAATTTTAAGGCCTCAGCGGGCTATCTCGAGATGCCCTTTTGTTTATCGAAGTGTACATTCGCTGATAATTTTTTCTATAGTTCGGCACAGTCAACTAAGCATATGTGCAAAGTTTCAAACAATGTACACCTCCCCGAGCCGAGAAAAAAAATGTTTATTAACAATTTTAAGGCCTCAGCGGGCTATCTCGAGATGCCGTTTTGTTTATCGAAGTGTACATTCGCTGATAATTTTTTCTATAGTTCGGCATAGTCAACTGAGTATACGTGCCAAGTTTCAAACAAAGTACACCCCCCCGAGCCGAGAAAAAAAAATGTCTCAGCGGGCCTCAGCGGGCTATCTCGAGATGCCATTTTGAGTCCCTTTGAGGGACTTAAAATTGCCACTAAACATTTTTTTTCTCGGCTCGGGAAGGTGTACCTTGTTTGAAACTTGGCATATATGCTTAGTTGACTGTGCCGAACTATAGAAAAAATTATCAGCGATTGTACACTTCGATAAACAAAAGGGGATCTCGAGATAGTCGGCTGAGCACTTAAAATTGTTAATAAACATTTTTTTTCTCGGCTCGGGGAGGTGTACTTTGTTTGAAACTTGGCACGTATACTCAGTTGACTATGCCGAACTATAGAAAAAATTATCAGCGAATGTACACTTCGATAAACAAAACGGCATCTCGAGATAGCCCGCTGAGGCCTTAAAATTGTTAATAAACATTTTTTTTCTCGGCTCGGGGAGGTGTACATTGTTTGAAACTTTGCACATATGCTTAGTTGACTGTGCCGAACTATAGAAAAAATTATCAGCGAATGTACACTTCGATAAACAAAAGGGGATCTCGAGATAGTCCGCTGAGGCCTTAAAATTGTTAATAAACATTTTTTTTCTCGGCTCGAGGAGGTGTACATTGTTTGAAACTTGGCACATATGCTTAGTTGATTGTGCCGAACTATAGAAAAAATTAACAGCGAATGTACACCTCGATAAACAAAAGGGCATCTCGAGATAGTCAAAATAAAATAAAAATTTTTCAATAAACATTTTTTTTCTCGGCTCGGGGAGGTGTACATTGTTTGAAACTTGGCACATATGCTTAGTTGACTGTGCCGAACTATAGAAAAAATTATCAGCGAATGTACACTTCGATAAACAAAAGGGCACCTCGAGATAGCCCGCTGAGGCCTTAAAATTGTTAATAAACATTTTTTTTCTCGGCTCGGGGAGGTGTACTTTGTTTGAAACTTGGCACGTATACTCAGTTGACTATGCCGAACTATAGAAAAAATTATCAGCGAATGTACACTTCGATAAACAAAACGGCATCTCGAGATAGCCCGCTGAGGCCTTAAAATTGTTAATAAACATTTTTTTTCTCGGCTCGGGGAGGTGTACATTGTTTGAAACTTTGCACATATGCTTAGTTGACTGTGCCGAACTATAGAAAAAATTATCAGCGAATGTACACTTCGATAAACAAAAGGGGATCTCGAGATAGTCCGCTGAGGCCTTAAAATTGTTAATAAACATTTTTTTTCTCGGCTCGAGGAGGTGTACATTGTTTGAAACTTGGCACATATGCTTAGTTGATTGTGCCGAACTATAGAAAAAATTAACAGCGAATGTACACCTCGATAAACAAAAGGGCATCTCGAGATAGTCAAAATAAAATAAAAATTTTTCAATAAACATTTTTTTTCTCGGCTCGGGGAGGTGTACATTGTTTGAAACTTGGCACATATGCTTAGTTGACTGTGCCGAACTATAGAAAAAATTATCAGCGAATGTACACTTCGATAAACAAAAGGGCACCTCGAGATAGCCCGCTGAGGCCTTAAAATTGTTAATAAACATTTTTTTTCTCGGCTCAGGGAGGTGTACATTGTCTGAAACTTGGCACATATGCTTAGTTGACTGTGCCGAACTATAGAAAAAATTAACAGCGAATGTACACCTCGATAAACAAAAGGGCATCTCGAGATAGTCAAAATAAAATAAAAATTTTTCAATAAACATTTTTTTTCTCGGCTCGAGGAGGTGTACATTGTTTGAAACTTGGCACATATACTCAGTTGACTATGCCGAACTATAGAAAAAATTATCAGCGATTGTACACTTCGATAAACAAAAGGGGATCTCGAGATAGTCGGCCGAGCACTTAAAATTGTTAATAAACATTTTTTTTCTCGGCTCGAGGAGGTGTACATTGTTTGAAACTTGGCACATATACTCAGTTGACTATGCCGAAGTATAGAAAAAATTATCAGCGATTGTACACTTCGATAAAAAAAAGGGGATCTCGAGATAGTCGGCTGAGCACTTAAAATTGTTAATAAACATTTTTTTTCTCGGCTCGGGGAGGTGTACTTTGTTTGAAACTTGGCACGTATACTCAGTTGACTATGCCGAACTATAGAAAAAATTATCAGCGAATGTACACTTCGATAAACAAAAGGGGATCTCGAGATATTCGGCTGAGGCCTTAAAATTGTTAATAAACATTTTTTTTCTCGGCTCGAGGAGGTGTACATTGTTTGAAACTTGGCACATATACTCAGTTGACTATGCCGAAGTATAGAAAAAATTATCAGCGATTGTACACTTCGATAAACAAAAGGGGATCTCGAGATAGTCCGCTGAGGCCTTAAAATTGTTAATAAACATTTTTTTTCTCGGCTCGGGGAGGTGTACTTTGTTTGAAACTTGGCACGTATACTCAGTTGACTATGCCGAACTATAGAAAAAATTATCAGCGAATGTACACTTCGATAAACAAAAGGGGATCTCGAGATAGTCCGCTGAGGCCTTAAAATTGTTAATAAACATTTTTTTTCTCGGCTCGAGGAGGTGTACATTGTTTGAAACTTGGCACATATACTCAGTTGACTGTGCCGAACGATAGAAAAAATTATCAGCGAATGTACACTTCGATAAACGAAAGGGCATGTCGAGATAGCCCGCTGAGGCCGTAAAATTGTTAATAAACATTTTTTTTCTCGGCTCGGGGAGGTGTACATTGTTTGAAACTTGGCACATATGCTTAGTTGACTGTGCCGAACTATAGAAAAAATTATCAGCGAATGTACACTTCGATAAACAAAAGGGCACCTCGAGATAGCCCGCTGAGGCCTTAAAATTGTTAATAAACATTTTTTTTCTCGGCTCAGGGAGGTGTACATTGTCTGAAACTTGGCACATATGCTTAGTTGACTGTGCCGAACTATAGAAAAAATTAACAGCGAATGTACACCTCGATAAACAAAAGGGCATCTCGAGATAGTCAAAATAAAATAAAAATTTTTCAATAAACATTTTTTTTCTCGGCTCGAGGAGGTGTACATTGTTTGAAACTTGGCACATATACTCAGTTGACTATGCCGAACTATAGAAAAAATTATCAGCGATTGTACACTTCGATAAACAAAAGGGGATCTCGAGATAGTCGGCCGAGCACTTAAAATTGTTAATAAACATTTTTTTTCTCGGCTCGAGGAGGTGTACATTGTTTGAAACTTGGCACATATACTCAGTTGACTATGCCGAAGTATAGAAAAAATTATCAGCGATTGTACACTTCGATAAAAAAAAGGGGATCTCGAGATAGTCGGCTGAGCACTTAAAATTGTTAATAAACATTTTTTTTCTCGGCTCGGGGAGGTGTACTTTGTTTGAAACTTGGCACGTATACTCAGTTGACTATGCCGAACTATAGAAAAAATTATCAGCGAATGTACACTTCGATAAACAAAAGGGGATCTCGAGATATTCGGCTGAGGCCTTAAAATTGTTAATAAACATTTTTTTTCTCGGCTCGAGGAGGTGTACATTGTTTGAAACTTGGCACATATACTCAGTTGACTATGCCGAAGTATAGAAAAAATTATCAGCGATTGTACACTTCGATAAACAAAAGGGGATCTCGAGATAGTCCGCTGAGGCCTTAAAATTGTTAATAAACATTTTTTTTCTCGGCTCGGGGAGGTGTACTTTGTTTGAAACTTGGCACGTATACTCAGTTGACTATGCCGAACTATAGAAAAAATTATCAGCGAATGTACACTTCGATAAACAAAAGGGGATCTCGAGATAGTCCGCTGAGGCCTTAAAATTGTTAATAAACATTTTTTTTCTCGGCTCGAGGAGGTGTACATTGTTTGAAACTTGGCACATATACTCAGTTGACTGTGCCGAACGATAGAAAAAATTATCAGCGAATGTACACTTCGATAAACGAAAGGGCATGTCGAGATAGCCCGCTGAGGCCGTAAAATTGTTAATAAACATTTTTTTTCTCGGCTCGGGGAGGTGTACATTGTTTGAAACTTGGCACATATGCTTAGTTGATTGTGCCGAACTATAGAAAAAATTAACAGCGAATGTACACCTCGATAAACAAAAGGGTATCTCGAGAAGTCGGCTGAGGCCTTAAATGGTTAATAAACATTTTTTTTCTCGGCTCGGAGAGGTGTACATTGTTTGAAACTTGGCATATATGCTTAGTTGATTGTGTCGAACTATAGAAAAAATTAACAGCGAATTTGCGAACAGCGAACAGCGACTAGCGAACAGCGAAAAGAGGGCTACGGTAGCGCCTGAGAACCGCTGCTCGCGCGGCGAACTGCCCGCTGAACTGCCCGCTAGTTTCAGCTTCATAGATTGGGCGCCATTTTCTGCGATATATTTTTTCGACTCCCGATGGTTCGCAAGGCGCTCGATCTCTATGCGGTATAACCTCAAATTCGCGGAAGTCTAGATCTTAGTTAAAATTTGTTTTCTTCAAAAGGACGAAATAAAAAAATTTAAAAAAATTTAAAAACTTCCCGCCTGAAAAAAAGAATGAAATAATAATGAATTATTCATATGTTACAGTCGTGCGATTTCTTCGTCATTGCATGAGTATGAAGATCGTCCGACTATAACATGTGAATAATTAGTTGTTATTTCACTGTTTTTTTTTAAGTCGGGAGTTTTCGAATTTTTGTAGAATATTATTTCGATATTTTAATGGATCGTTTCGTGGTCGTGTTCGACGGACGGTCGGTTCGTCGGTGTATATTAATGAAACAATAGGCACCTACTGATGGAGCAGTAATGAAGTATAGAATTTGCCGTAAAAAAAAAAATTGAAATTCCGTCTTTTTTTTTACGCAACAAACTTTATACTTTTTTTGAAATTTCTACCGCGCATAAAAAAAGCTTTGTTTGCACGGAGAAAAAAAAACGAAACAAAAATGAAATTTACCATCGAAACACACAAAATGCACTTTTATAGGAATTTTAATTAATGTCGGTATTTAAACTAATTGTTTAATAACATCATCAACATTAATAAATCTCCATCGGTGCGCTTCGTGTGGCAAGAGATTTCGACTAATGCAGTTAGTCGTATCCATATTAGGCGCTTGTCTATTCCGCCGGGATAACCCGCATAACAGTGACAGTTTGAGATAATAACAGACGATTATTACGGAGCTTTTGATTGTAGTAATTGCGCATCTCATTAATTCATACGACTAATTTCCTCGACGCCCGATTAATTTCGTGACTAATTGACATACGTTAGAACGCTCTACCGACGCATGAAACTATAGATCATCGCTCTATACTAATAAATCAGTGTAAAAAAAACAATCATTGATTATAAAAAAAAAGTTAGATAATCAAGAGAGGGTTCTGTTCGTGACACATTGTAGATATAGTCACAGTTATGATATACCGTACAATCGTTTGCTTCATCGATTCGTGACCGTCCCACCCGCGTGTCGTAGATTCTGATATAGCTAACTGGGAACATCGTTAGAAGTTATCTGTGAAATGTGCCTTGTTAACGTTGACGTGTCCGTGGAAAGGCGCTGTGTCAGACACGCCGGTAACTACCCCGATGCTTTCAACCATTCAGTTCGGATGCCCGTCGCACAATTTTTCACTCTTTCTCTCGTCTCTACCCACCTCCGTCATCTGCCCGACTGTGGTACTGGCGTTCGCTATACCCCTATCCTGCGGACGGAGCGGCAAAGGTAGAGGGACGGTGAACTAAAAATTTCACGGTGAAACTTCTCCGCTTTTACAGACGTCTCGCGAGAGGATAAAACGAAACGAGAGGGGGTAAAAAAAATGAAAGTACAAAAAAAAAATGATAATGAGAACAAAGGGAATCAAAGTATCAGCTGCTCGCGATCGATCCCTGTTCGTCTAGACAACTTCGATGTCTAATGGCTGTAATTTCGACGTTTGTACTATAATTTTACGTACACTATTCGTCTGGTGAAATTTCATCGATTGCCAGACACGCGCATATACACACATAAAGGATACCGGATATGGCGTACTGATAAATACGAGAGAGAGGAAGGGAGAGGGTTAGAGTCGGAGGGATAAAAGAGTTTGGATGTACAGTGGATAGATGAATCACGAAGTGAAACAGGATGAAATTGCAGCTCACGATGCGTCGTCGTCGAGCATAGCTGATGTCCTCTCCTCCATCCCGCTAGGAAGACACCGTGGCAGCAGTTAAGCGAGGAAATTGCAAATCGAAACGTTTTACGCTCTCGTGCAATGAAAGGAGTATAGTCGCGCTACCGCTAGTTCGATTACGCTTCTGGCCGTAAACTTTCCGGTTGCAAGCCGAGAGGGAGGGGGGGGGGGGGGGGGGGGGAGAGTGTACGTACGTATTACCTACGTGTATCCACCAGACTGTGGACTCTACTGCGCTACGCTGGAGAACGACCAGATGAGCGATCCCCTGATGCGAACACAGAAATTTACCCCCTTTCATTCCGATATTCGACATTCGGATTGGTAAACGAATTCGGAAAAAAAATTGAAGAAATGCAAAATATCTTAGACGTTTTGAAAAAGAAAAAAAGATAATTTATTCATTGGCAAATATCAAAGTAATATCATTAATAATGATATTATCTGATAAAACACAAAAAAAAATTAGATTTCAACTTAATTGTTTTCAAATTTAATCTCATTTTTTTATTGTAATTAAATCTCAATTTTTTTCTAATTTCCTCCCATTTTTTTTTCGTTTATTTCCGTAATTATGTGCCCATTTTGACTCGCGTCGCCATTTTCCCCCGGGTGTCCGTTTTGCCCCTTTCTCCCCTAAAAATGTATGCCTCAAAGGGTTGAAAGAATATTTAAATCTCCTATGTTTTTTCTTCAATATTCATTAATAATTTAACTCCAGCGACCGAACTTTGAAAAAGAATCTCTAAATTTGCCTCTCGAAGCTCTCTATTTGAATCCTCTAGCATCTTTAATAAACCTCTCACGCAGTCAGACTGCAACTGCGCTCTCTCCCTGCTATACTGTGCACAGCGACTTATCGTCGTTCACTTCCGTTTTTCGTTCGCCGAACGTGCCAGGGGTCGATCGGGTCTCGAGAGGTAGCAAATAGCAAGGTTGGGAGATTTCTACCTCAGGCTTTATTGGTTATTTCGATGCATTGATGACGCTTCACCGACGGCATACTAACCAGTTGGCGCTATATTGCTGCTACCCAGTAATAGAAGTGGTATAGCATAGCCCCGGACATGATCGTCCACTGCGAAAACCTCTTGACGACTGTATATGTGCTGAGACGACGGAACGTCATGAAACAGAGAACGAATTACTTGCGAAAAATAAGAGAAACGAGACGAAAGAGGATGAAAAGGAAATACTCTTTCTCTCTTCTTTTTCTCCACGAGCGGAGAGAGAAAGCCGGAGACCCCCAGTGAAGCTCACGATTCAGTTCTGCGTCCGAGAGACACGATTCTGGAAAATCGCTTTGCCGTCACTCTTCGCTCTCTCGTTCTATCGCTCGGACTTCCTGGATTAACGTTTCCGGGACTTTATTACGTATCGGGGACACAGACGAAATTGAGAATATCGAAAGTATATATTCACGGAATATAAATACGATATAATGCTTTTTCTTATTTTTATTTATCATCGTTTATCCATTTTATTAATTTACTCCAATAATTATATTAGTCGACGAAATTTATCGGACCACGACATACGGGGCAAAATGGCACTCGGGGCAAAATGAGGACATGGAAACAGATATAATCGAAAAGAAGATGGAATTTGGAAAAAAATTAAGATGAAATTTGAAAAAAATTGAGACACAATTAAAAAACGAAATGTTAAGAAATATGAAATTTTTAAAAATATTTTTTTTATTGGAAAATTGAAAAAAATTTAATTCAAATTTGAAAAAAAAAATGTCTGATTTTATCTCAATTTTTTTTTTTCAAATATTCCGTAAAAAAAAAAAAAATTCATCAATTTCCCCATTTTGCTCCGCGTCCATTTTGCCCCACTCTTCCCTATTTATATTGATATACATATGTATCCCTTGTCGAAATATTTGTTTTCCGGCAGTAATCGATTTGCGTCATTGCGACTTTTGTCTCTCTAACAATTCCCCGAGCCGTTTCTGATTTATTAGAAGCGTGAGAACGATCGGACGATCGTACTCTGGGCTCAGGGAGGGGGACCAGAAAACTCTGCCAGACTCTGGGGCGCCCGGTTTGGCAGAAGTTACGTTCGTCGAAGAAATGAAGCGGAGGAGGGGCCGAAAAAAGAGAACTAGGAAGGAATTACTGGTTGAAGCCCTAAAAGTTGTCTTTCTCATTTCTGCTTCGTCTTAACTGTTTGTCGCTTGATCCTACTGTTACTACTGCCATTTCTCCCTTTTCATCGTCTTCGTTCTCTCGGGTTCACTTAGACTCTCTTCCGTTTTTACGACTCACTTCACTCGCGTGTGTTCTCTTTAGAAGATCGCAGAGATTACTAACTATACACACTACGCTGACGCTGCTGTTGCAATTGCTTTAAGCTATAGATCGCAATACTGTTTCGTTGGATTTGCGAGATTTCGATGTGTACATCCCTGCTTTTCGACGACGACTCTCTTCCTATACTCAACGGAACTGCTGGTATTTTCCGTATCAAAACTCCTACTGTCGGGTTTCTTCCGCTCACTGTATACGATACTCTCGTGTATTCTATTTTGGCAATACCAACGATGTACGTACTCACGCGAGTTTCGAAACTCACAGTGGGGCATCAAAGTTACGAGTGAGATATATTAGGTCGACGGAAGTCTTGGATAGGGAGAAATTGAACTCCAGGAAGAAGTCAACGATTTTGCATGGAGGGAAAGGTGGGGCAAAATGGGCTATCGGGGCAAAATGGGACCTCCGCGCAACTCGAACTTTGCAGCAAAATGGACGAATGTTGCAATTCATTGAATAAAAAAGAAAGTTCGATTTTCAATTTTCATAGCCATTATCTGCCGATAAAGAAAACTCTAACTCGATAATCGTCTTTTAAAAAAGTCTTTCATTATTTTTAATACGGGGAAATTTATAATTTCTGTCAAGAATAGTTGACATATCGTTTATAGGTAACAAATTATTTAAAATTCAAATTTTTCATTTTTTTCGCGATTTCTTTTGCCTCATTTTTTTTTTCGTCGTAATACTCTAAGACGATGTGAAAAATTTATTTTTTGGTTCGAAAGTAGTGAAAAAGTGTTGTGTATATTGACAAAATTGCCTGATTTGCTAAAACGGCCCATTTTGCCCCATCTTTGCCTACTCTCTCTTCTCTCCCTCTCTTACTTCTTACTCTCCGTCTCTTCTAACCTAAAACGTATGTCCTGACTTTGTGATCAACATCCAAAAGTTTAAACTCGCCTCGTATAGTACAAACCAACGACTGCGACGAGTACAACTATATACATGGATATAGTATAGAAGCGAATGTAGAAACGCTGGGAAAGCCGACGGTGAAAATTTCGAAGAAGCCAAGTGGAAGACCAAGCTATTCCGCTCTACTCCCGGTAGCTGAGAGAAATCGTGTCATCTCGAGCGAAAATTTTATTCTTGAATTTTCTTGAGGAATCATATAATTCACAAGAGTTTCATTTATATCAACGAGAGCACCTCTTATCTTTTTCGTACTGCCTGAGGCTATTTGCACAAAAGTTGCGATTTATTTCTTCTATTCTATTCCGACTTGAAGATTGTCGGGCGGAAAATTATATTTTACTTCGATAGTTACATAGATACGTATATCTTTTCGTCTAATCGAAAGAGTTCCGGGATTCGTTAAAATCGTGAATTTTCGAAGGGAAAACGGAGTAACAGTCGGCACTTCGTGAAATATAACAATTATTATATTGCAGATATCTCAAGAATTGTACTGTGACACTATGTTAATTTTTTTTTCTCGTAGAAAAAATCTGTTTTCATGAAAAAAAAAAAAAAAAAAAAAATGGAGTTTTTAATGAAAAACACGTTACAAAACGTCGAAAAATCGCATTTCGAAAAAAAAGTCCAGAGTGATCGGCCTGAAATTTACTCCACGTAAAGAGGGATCAGTCCTCAATATTTGAGACAAATTTTGGAAAGTTTATTCAGCCGTATTTTTTTTTTTCAAAATTGTTTGAAATTTTATGTTTTACCATTTTTCAAAAATGTTGATTTACACGAATTTTTTGTACGTTCCACTCGATTAATTTCCTGTATTTTATCGAAAATGTTACTGATTTATAGTGTTATCAAAAGGTGAAGATAAAACGATAGAATTTCAAGGAAACACATGTTTGCATTTAAAAATAAATAACATTTTAATACCTGAGGGACTTTATTATCTGCGACGGAAGGAGTAATCGAATTTATATTAAAAACTCATTAAAGTGCATAGAATCTGAAGAATTTTTCTCTTCTATTTGTTTATCGACTCCGATATATTATCTGTTGTTAGTTACGTCTCATAAACTCGGTATTAATGTATAAGCAAATTTTCCGAAGATAATCCGACAAGAGACGTTTCATAATAACGAGCAGAAGCGATAGAAGGGCAGAGAAAGCAACGGAGAGGATGAAGGCAAAGGGCTTGTGGAACCCTATAGATATAATGGGGTCTTGTAAGGCGGCGTTTCTGTCAGCGCCTTCATCATCGTCATGATTATCAATGCGTGCGCCTCGGCACGCCGCGGCAAGCCTTAGAGCCCCGAACATCATCCATCACGAGTAAATTAGAAGGGAATAAGGAGGGCGCCGAGTATACATACAGTTTAGTACACGAAATTCTACATTACAGTGTATACTAAACTGGTGTTACCTATATTCATTATTATCAAAGCGAATATGCATATTATCTCGACGAACGATATATACGTGTATAAAGTATACTGCACAGTAGCATTGAAATGTCTTTTCTTGTGACACAATCTAAAAACGAAAGTCCGACCGTATAACAAAAAAAAATGCCGGCAAGTTAAAAAATATTTTGAATAATCTCGAAAAATATACAAAAAAAAATTCTAATTACGGAACCAATTATTTGCCGTAGAATTATGCATTAGTTGAATATAATTAGCTTTTATAATTAGAAATCTGAACAGAAAAATCGAAAAAATAAATAAATTCTGATAATTTCGGTTGCACCGCGCGTGAAGATTTCCCTTTGAAAATCGTATATATTCGAAGTATGACAAAAAAAAAAATGTCTAATTATGGAAACTGAAAAAACACATTTTTAATAATCTCGAAGAATTTAAAAAAAAATGTCTAATTATGGAAACAATTTTTTGCCAAGTCATTGAATGGAATATTGAATCGCGAATAAAATATTTTTTAATTGAAAAAAATCTGTGATAAAGATCGAAATTTGAAGAAAAATCTCAATCTATTGAGTTTCACTGTGCGGTGAGTTTTCCGTGTGAAAATCGACGATGTTTTCGTAAAACGACGAAGGAAAGAAAGTTTTTATTATTTATATATTTTTCTTCATGGAAAACGTCTCGACGTACAGGCAAAGCTTCGCTACTATCTGCACTCGTGTCTCGATATTATAGTCTGATATCAGAAAGCGTTGGTAGGCGACTCGAGACTCCTGGAGCGCGGGAGACTCTTCCGCCTCGTCCGTCTTCAGTCATGCGGCAGAAAGGCGCCCTTTCGAAAATTCGAAAACACGTCTGGAAGGCCTGAAACTTCTGTAGCTCATTCGTTTTCTCGTACCCCCTCCACGGTACACATATGCATCGTAAACGCATACATAAAGCGACAGGATTCGGGTTGCAGTGAGAGCGGTCCGTTGGGATAAGCTTTACTTCGACGCCAAAAACTTTGGGGCAACTATTCCCATATCCGGTCGCGGAGGGTATACCGTCCGCGAGGCGTGTTTAATCATTCGAATTTCCGGTTAAACGATAGCGAGAAACGATGCAAAGTATGCGACGCCAATGTGCGGATGTGTTTTCGCGAACGCGGAAGAAACTCCGGTGCACTCACCGATTCTCTCGGCGAATTTATATCCGCACACCGAAAGCACACATCGTCGACGTTCGTTGGCGTTTCGGGATTTCATACTCGGTGGTTGAAATTCGCCGCGAAGCATAACGCGCCAACAATCTCTTCGCAAAGGCATACATGTGTACGTATCTATGAAACAGCCGTATATATAGAGAGGGATCTTTAGTAGTAGAGAAACGGTATAGTCAAAGAGGAGGATATAGACGGCCCGAAACCACCACTCGTTCAACTATACTCACCACCATCACGGATATAATTCACTGTAAATGCCAACTTAAAGTTCGCCGCTTTGCAGCGTTGCCGCAAGCGACGTGGAACTAACAATAGATGGCCACGCGAGAGATTCTCGTCGTTTCAAGACTCCTCTTCGTCCTTCTTGTGCGCTAAAAACCAAAACAGCGAAAATATTATATCTGCACAAGCAATGTTGATATATAGATCGAAAAAAAAAACAAAGAAATTCCAAAAATTTAAATATTCCGACTGAAACGGAGTATAATAAAGAAATTGTATTAGAAAAAAGATCGAAGTGATACTTCATTTTTTGCATATTATAATCGAGCGATTTCTTCAACATTTTTTTTTTTTTGTACATTTAAAAAAATTTCATCCTTTTTCAAAATTTTTTATTTTTTTTTTCAAAGAGAGCTCTGTGTCTTTGAGGTTTTAAATTACAGTAATCGAGCGCCTGACGAGCAGTCGAGAGTTAAAAAAATATGTCGTAATGAAATAGAGTCAAACGACGAGACAGGTTTTTCAGATGCAATAGTGTTTTTTTAATTAATTACTTTTTTTTTTGTTACACAAGCATCGGTGACTGACAACTGCAAAAATGTTCTCTGTCAATCACAAATTCATGATTTTCAGCAGCTTTGTTGAGGAAGCAATTTGTAAATTTCATCGTCAGCCGGTTTTTTTTTTTTTTTTTTTTTATTCCACAATAGTGAGCGACCAATTTTTCAATACTGTAGATTCCGTGTGTGCAATCGCAAGCGTTTTATATGCATACACAACGCGTGTACAGGTAGCGTGCATAGAATATGGTAATTGTATGTGGGGTTGCAGCGCAAACTCTACCTCGGGCGTTGACATAAACGAGGAGCCACGGAAAACGAGTGGCGGTTCTGCTACTGCGGCTGCAAAGTCCAATCCCGCAACGAGTCACCCCCTCTCATCCCCCATGCAAGCCGTAAATAACGTTATTTATTCGCGAATTTGTTTTTGCCCGAGCGCTCCCGTCCAAACCCGCCCCCCCTCCCCCGTTTCCAACACCGAACGATATGGAGAAACGCGACCGGAATGCGTGAGCGTTAAAGCGCGGACTCCAGGTATTTCAACAACGCCCGATGCTTTTACTCCGCTTTCCGACTATACGGAACACCCTCTCGCCGCATATTCGTCTATGTCAAGCGTTATTACGCCGAGCAAATTATAGAATTTTCCGGTTAAAAAAATTTGAAAACCAGAATTTTTTTTTTTTTTTTTTTAATACAGCGAACTTTATACTTTTTTTTTTCATTTCTGCCTCGAGTAGACAAAAAAGGCTTTGTTTGCACGGAGAATTACGAAAAAAAAAAAAAAAAAAAAAACATAAAACTGGGATTTACCATCGGAACGCACGAAATGGTTTGACCTAATTTTTCATGCCCATTATTGTATTTGTGCGTAAACGTGTGTATTTCCGAACAAAAAAAATGGCTTCGAGGCATTTTTTAATACCACTGGCAATCGCTGAACGATTTTTTTTTTTTTTTTTACAAAATTGACCAAACGTGCCAAATATCCCAATGATTACGTATTGTTTTTTGCGAGTTAACGAATAATGAAAAAATCATTTTTTTATTCAATTTTTATTTAATTACAATGGTTTTCATTTTTTTTTTTAAATGTATTAAAAGAGAATTTCAAAAAATTCTAATCTCAATTCGTTTTTAACTACCGGCTGCCTGACAGAAAAAAAGGAAGGTATACGCATTTTTTTTCTTCGAAATAAATTGTTAATTACTCATTTTTTTTAATTAAATTTTTATTTTTATTAAAATAGGACCCGTGTTCAATTTTGTTGAAAAAAAATGGTTCGATGATCGATTATACTATGTTCTCAAAACGAGTTTTTTTTTTTTTTTTCAATCTGATGGAATTATTTGATTTTTCCTCCACTTGCATCATTACATCGTCAAACAATTTCAAGCGTATAAAACCATTCAATGCTATTTAAAATACGCATGTTTTCTATGCCGCGTTTAACGCACTGACAGCATCACAGAAGCTTCGTAGACATGTAACAATGTACATATATTCGAGTGTGCGATCCGTTCAGTACCGCATCGCATCGCATATCAATCTCGAACATGCATGCATGCACCCTGCCTTTACCCCGCTGTTACCCCTTCCCCCCACCTTGCGCGCGCGTATTCCGCGAATTGATGCGCTTTCGGTTGCACGAGCAATTTTGTCTCGACCAATGTGGAATCGTTGGAAACCCAATGGCCACTGTCGGTCGATCGATGCTCGCGCGAACGAGGAATATCAATCTTAAGCGAAGCGAAGAGATAACTACGAGGAGTAATTGTAAATCATCGCGTCACGGCAATGTTCAACGTTAAGTCATCCGATCAGAATCATTCGGACGTTTGCTTCCCTCGTCGACGCGTGTATTAATCACGGATTAACTGATCTGGCGGCATTCGACGTCGTATGTACAAAGATAAGCCCACTAATTTCCGATTGATATCGATACGGTGTAATTTTACAGCAATCAAAGGATTAATTAATCATTTTCCAATGAAATTATTACTGTTAATCCGTCCGTGTGTTCATTTGTCCGTCTGTCCATCTGTCCGTTTAGCCCTCCGTCTATTCTTCTGTCCGTCTTTCCCTTTGTCCCTCCATCGGTATAAACGATGTAAAGTTAGATTTCTATATATAATTCATCAATGACTACAACTCTTCGGATACCGTATCGCTATGATGTCGATAATGAATTTTCGATGTAAACCGAACCGATATGTCCCGTTCTATGATTCTATGCGCGATGTTCATTTGCTGAGGGCTGATTGGATGAAATTCAACGCGAGGAGCAAAGCAGAGCAATTTGAAATTTCATTAATAATTGCTTCAACGCATGGAGGCGACGTTACGCTGACGTTAAACTCCGTTGTGCGCGGCGCTGCGTGTGTAACCCGAATCATTGGCCACCGAGTCGATTGGGTCGCTGATTTTAATGTGTCACGTATACGAGAGATGAGAACGAGAGAGGTAATCATTGGTCCGGTAGAGAAACCCGTTTGGATGCCGCGTGTATGTGTGCCCATGAATAATGACGCAACGCGCGCAGATTCAATTAAATCAATTAATAGCGGTACGAAGTTCTCTACCGTGACTCAAAACCGCTACGTGCCCGTTAGATAGCCGAATCCGGCGTATCTGCACCCTCTTTCACCCTTCTATTATGTACCCTTCATCTCGAACGCTCTCTGTTCGATTCGCTACGGTTCCCAATGCTCCCCATTTATGCACTGATCGTCCAGATTTCATTTTTTATATCACTGTTTTTATTTTTTCCGGGAGTTTCAACCGTTTGTGTCTAATTAAAAAATTAATTCATCCTTCATGCGTATGTGGAATTTTTTGTCGAAAACGCGGGTCTCGTTGTTTTTTTTTTGGACTGTAATAATGACGAAAATGTTTGTAATCATTTTTTTTTTAAAGTATTATCGAAAAAATTTCATTGTAAAAAATCGGAACGTAAATGGACCATTTGTGGCCATTTTCATTATAAATTGCTGGCAAACCGTTGTTTGCCTATTAAGAATTAATAAATTGTCAATGAAATTTAATTTTCTTCAGAGTGTTTGGCTTTCGACTATGATTGACAAAAATGGACCAAAAATGGCCAAAAGTGGACGAAAGGTAGCAAAAACACTCCTTCTGCCCTATATTAACTATATAAGATTTCTTTATCTTCACATTTTGTTAAAATTCGAACACTTTAAGTTTGAAAACCGCCGCAATCTCAAGGTTCTCACAAGATTGGGACCATCTATGCTAAAAAAGAAATCCGCAAAGATTGGTCATCATATTTGTTGAAACGGAAAGCCCTTTTCTGTCCGCGCTAACGATTTGAACAATGGTAACGTCTCAAGGAGTCGATGAGCGAATGACGTATAATTGGTTCTTTTTTTTATCATTGATATTCTCCGATTGATGAAGTCGGCAGAGCGTATATAGTATATTACTGTAGAGGTTTGAGGTCAGGAGCTCTATGTCCGTGACTTGCGTGTGTGTTCGACGCGGAAGCTTCGGATGCCACTTCAAGGCGAACGCTATGCTTGCCAAGCACTTGGATGACGTACTCGAGTAAATGCACCTCTTGCTCCTTCGGCGCGGCGGTAGCTTAGCACCGAGCCAGCTGCTCCTTGTACCCACCAATAGACTCGCATTTATCGGCAAACCTACCTATCGAAGTGTGTATCGACGATTCCTGATGGAGAATCGATGAAGTGCTCGAAGCACTTCGAGTTCTGTGAGAAAACAGTCGTTTCTTCGTGCGTTATTATCGGCTCTGAATCAGGTACAGTTAAGCTGCAACTGACTGCTTTCCTCCACTTCTTTCTTTCGCCTTTTTCGACAATATCGATCTTCGGTGAAGACGTCTCCCAAAAACTGACCGATTTACTACGGTTGTAGAAGTCTCCGAACCATAGATTTTCAGATTTTCAAAATCATAATACAATGTTAATAAAACACGATAAAAAAAAATCATTTTTCTAATAACAACAACACCGATACAACAACAACCATAACAATTTCAGATTAAAAAAAAGATTTTAATCGATAATAAATTATTTTTAAAAAATGTAGTTAAATAATAAACAATAAATGTCATTATCCCTTTGACTATTCGTAATAAAATGAAATCTCTGAAAAAATTTAAATTTCATCTGTTTAGAGAGAATTTATGATTTTTTGAATGAATATACATATATTTTTCATAATTACATTCGACAAAATAAAGGCTTTTCTTTCTATCGATCGTTAAAGCATCAATTGTCGGTGAATTTGCATATTTGCATAAAAAACTCTCCAGCGTTTCACGTCCCTCCATTTATCACGGATATACGCATTTACTTCGGTTCTCTGATCTAATAATGTTTATCACTCTTTGTCATTCACCTTCCTCTCTGTATTCAACCGCAACTCAATTGAGGCATCACAAGGGATGATATGTTAGCCGAGCGAGAGAGAGAGAGAGATAGAGAGTGCGAGAGATGTAGAACTAGTACCGGTTTTGCGAAGCTCCGGTTCCCATCAAGCTTCGATAAGAGGAGGTATGCTGGAAGGCAAAGCTTTCACAGGCCACACGTACCCATACGTTCGCTCTGGATGACCGAACGTTACGGCAGTGGCTGCGTCAGCCGAAGGTAACATCGTTACCCTCGGCTATCGCCGTAATCATATTTCGTAGCGCAAGACCACCGCCCCGACACGGGAATTAGATTATGTTGTAGAAGCGCTCGGTAAAATAAAAAAAAAAAAGAAAGAAACACGGAAAAAAAGATACCCGAATGCGGTGGATATCTATGTGTATAGATGCAGGCCGTGTAGAATACAGGGAAACGTGGAGAATGGCCAGGGAAAGGAGGAGGATTGAGGAGAAAAAAAAAAGAAAAAAAATTCCACATAGTACTACCGACACGGCCACCGCTCGCGCCGCCACGAAGCCCTCAGCATAGGCGCTTATTTTGACTCTCATTTACATCGTCGAGGCGCATTATGTATTCAGGCCTCATGTGCGTTAACCTGGCCCCTTCACCCTTGATCCAATCTTGCGAAACGACCGTCGGCAAGACGTTGAGAACGAGGAGGAAGAACAGCAGACCACGCTGGTGCACAAAAAAACCGCATGCGAGTGTGTAGAGAAAAAAAAAAAAAAATCCCGCAAAACGAAATATTATAGAGAACCTTTGGTGGGCTTTCGATTCAAAGGGAAGAAAAAGAGGTTTCGGTTTCTCTACATTTCGTTTCGCCTTTTTTTGTTTATTTTATAAATTCAAAATCGAAAGTAAGATACAGAGAGAACTTTGAATACTTTCCAATGGGAGAAAAATCTGAAAAAAAATCAACTATATAGAAGGTACCGAGTACATTGATTTTCCATAATAATAATGCCAAAAAGTTATTAACAAAATGAAAGAAAAAATTGTTTACCGAATATCATCCAGCGACGTAACTTTTATTTTTGCAGAATTTTTTAATTAAAAAAATTCATATGCAATCAGAAGAAAAAAACGAATTAACTACTGTTAACAAAAAAGTTCAGTTACCGGATGATTCATTGAACATTTTTTTTCAAACGGATTTGTTAATAATTTTTTCGAATTATTATTACGGGAAATCAATGTTTTTAGCACCTGTTGTAAAATCAATATTTTTCAGATTTTTATTCCATTGGTAAGTATTAAAAATTCTCTCTGAATCTATTAAACTTTGGCTGAGAAAGTAACGATACACTCTCTTCAAACAATTAAAATATCAATAAAAAATTTAAAAAAATTAAAAAATTCTGAATTTAGAATTATTATATTCTGTTTAAATTTCAACGGCCCAAAATAACAAAACAATTTTTTTGTTTGTTTCAGGTACGAGATTTCTTTTAATCCAAAAACGCAGTCCGGTGAGTCGAGAAATATAATCCTAAGATCGATAAATACGATATAATCGAAGTTTCGTGTAGCTTATCAAAATTGCAGCTTTAAACTTCTTTGGATCTCTTGTATCCAAAGCAACTATCCCCGATATTCTAATATATCACGTAAGCCCGCGAAAGTGCATTCCGAGACGAATCATTGAGCCGATATAAGATCGAATATATATGGTGATATCTCTGCGCTTATAGCGTTACCTCTTCTTCGATAACTGGTTACACCCCCTCTTCGAATACCGTGGATAAGTGCGTAACTTTGTCGGCGTGGAAAAAGCCTTAATCCATTAGCGGTCCCCTGGAATAGTAGGTATACCGCAGGCCGGTGGTACCTCGCAAAAGCTCACTCTCGTTTTTCCCGCCGTGAGTTCTCGCGATCCCGTATTTACACATTTCCCTCGTAAAAAGTAAGCTTCCCATCCCGCTGGATATCTATACGCGTACATATATATATGTATATACACACCATAGGTACGTATCCAACATATGTATACTATATATGTGTGCAACGGATACGGAAAGAATGGTCGTTGGGAAAAAGCCGTTTTAACGGGGAATAGAGGGTACCATCGAGGAACCCAAGGAATAGAGAAAATGAAGGGAATAGAGAGGCTCCAAGCGAAATTGTTCAAACCCCCCGCGTGTGTGAGCCGCCGACCATAGAGAATTCATCGTTTTTCCTTCAGTCTCATACCACCCCTCGAGAACCGCACGGCATAAAGACTACGTATACAACGTATACAGTGTCGATGTCGTTTGAAGAAAAAGACGACGAGGGGGTGGAAGGGGATTGAGAAAAAGAAATAGCACCGATTCGAGGGCGTGAAGAGAATTTGAAATCCCGCCACGAGTGGAAAAAACTGTTTTTCCAGCTTCCGTATTACCCTTTTCAATTTTGGACTCATCGAACGCACGTGAGATATACAACTCGCGGATGGAAAAGCACATTGCGATCGACGACCAAGCTGTGTGCTCGCGAACCCTTCGTTCGCTTATCTTGCCACGTGCATTCGTCGATTACTTATCGGAGCAAATGTAGCGGAGTATCTATTTTCGAAGCTTCGAAAAGAGGAAAATTGTGATCACTGTGAATGGCTTATCTCAGCTGTAATAGATTTTTCGCAACGAATTTCGAAAAGATCTCTTTTTGCCGAGAATTTCGGGACATTGCTACCCTATCGTTTTTCGGGGCACCGAAGTCACACCCCACTTAAGGGAATATTTAAATGCCGAAAAAATGTATCCAGGTTTTCATTGCACTCAGTTAGAAATGGTTGAATTTAGAGTGTCAGAAATTTATGGGATGAAATAAGTTACCGACGAATAAATAACTAAATAGACGATAAATTTCGTAATAAAGATTTATTTTTCCTCGTAGACTCGGTAGATATATTGTTTTTAATTAAATTAGAAGGAACGAGGAACGACAAAAAATCTTCGATTTGAAAGTAAACATTTTTCGAAAGAAAATGTATAAAAATCGCAATTTATTCCAAAACGATCGTTTTACTGTGTTTTGAAAAAAATCGAATACTGATAACGCGTTTTCGGGAGTTGTGCGTTTTTTTACGACGATTGTTTATTAAAAAACATGGAAGATTTTTTTCCGTATTTTCCTATTGGATGAAAAAAAATCGTTTACGATATATTTTAAACTGTACACCTTACGATCCCAGAACTTCGAAAACTCCATATTGGAAAACCACCCCTTAGTGTATCTTTGCGATTCCTTGATGCTTTGTTTGCCCTAGAAAATCCTGTCATCCGATAAAACTGCAATGGCGCATGACTCGCAGCATTAACACAGCATCAGCGAGCCGCGTTACCATAGACTGTAGTTTTAGCGATTAAGAAGAGTCAAGAAGGCCTGAGAGGCTATAAGACAGAGTGCGGGACGCGAGAAAACATTGACTTTGCATGCTATTAAACTCTCGATGAATTAAGAGGCCCCGCTATCGAATGTAAACTATGTTATTTCGCCTTGAACTGAAGAGTGGGCTAAGCACCGTTGTCGATGAGAGAGACGCTCGTAGACTGACAAATCTCTATCGATAAATTTTTTTTTTTTTTTTTTTGCTATTCCTCGATCGATGTCTTTCCTCGAGCTTCTGGTCAATCGAGCGAACGAAAATTCGCAGCATCAAATTCCTCCCCGCAGTATAATCGCATCGTGATCCTCTCACCGAGCGCAGAGCAATATCGGCCGCCGCGGTATAAAAACCTCGACGAAGAGTCTTCACTCGGGCGTCGCTTCGGCAATATCGTAAAGCCGATTTCGTAGATCGAGATAGACAGAGCCGGAATGCCACACATTTTGACGCTTTAAAATTAAAAAAAAAAAAAAAAAAAAAAAAAAGGAAAAAAATGTTATCTCTAAAATACGGGAAAAACGCTCTGACACACCCATTTCAGCAGCGCGATTTCGGCTCCAAGGCTATTCTATAGATATGTCAGTTGTATATACGTATAGCGTTGTGTAAAACGTAGAGCTACGATACAGAAAAAAATATATATATGTACAGTATATATAGATGTCTACATATATGGATACAGAGAGGATGGGGAATAAATTTGACGCCAACAATTCGACAATCTCGAGGTCCAATTGCTACGGATATTCTATACACAAGTGCTGAATAAATTCTGACGGAAAATCGCGAGTGAGACAGATTTTTATATAGGATAAAATTATTTTACACTATACATTGGCATTTTTAGATGCGCCCTGACGCTACAGTTATTGGCATATTTTTTTCTCTTTCTGTGGAATAAGTTCCGCGAATCATTGACTGCGAAAGTGGTGAATCGGTGATGTGCGGCCAATGACTGTACGTCTTAGGCTACGGAGCTCCATAGCTTCAAAGAAATGTCCTCTGTCGCTTTTTCTCCCTATCGTCTCTGAACTCTCAGCACAGGATCCCAAACGATCCGCGCGCGCTTTATCGAGAATCCCAGTTCCCTGATGGATCCGGCTTTCCCTTCTCAACCCCCTCTCGCCGCTTCTTCGATCCCTTCCGCTATAGCGTCGTTCACTCCCCTCACACCCCACACCCCCCCTCCCCTTCCAAATCTATTCCGTTTTATTGCGCTCTTCTGATACATAAATTTTTATTCAATTTGATTTGCCGCTATCGCTATGGTAATAGAGAGGGATCAACTACAGTGTGAAAGAGACGAAAAAAAATTGTATGACTGTGAAGCGGGATATGCAAGAGCGACAGATTCGAATTGACACAAAAACTTCTCTCACTTCCATTTTTTTTTTATTTGTTTTTTCGCATTCGTACATTTTTCAAAATTATGATTGATTATTACGACTACGCGTGACGCACGAAAAAAATACAGATATGAACAGAAAATATAGAAAAATAGAAGAATAAAAATAAATAATAATAAATTTACAAATATATTGACAATATTTTTCGAGAAATTTCTATTTGTGGTAAAAAAAAATGCAAGCGTTTCTCACATTTTTTAGATATTCTTCAATGTCATTTATGACGGGAAAAATCGTCTATTCATCGATAAAGCCACAATTTTCCACATATTTTTTCCCCCTGATAATGATTCGTAATTGATCGATAATTGTATCGATTATCTACAGTAGGAATACCATAAATACATGTTTAAAAAAAAAAAAAATTACTTTTTTTGTTTGTAATAAAAAATGTACGAGTTTATTATTCGGTGCGAAAAACGTTACTAACAAACCGATAAACTTGAATTTTATCGAAAATAAATGAAATTTAATTCATTTCGTTGTTTGGGGTCTTTTGTTTATAGATTTTTCCATCAATTTTTTATTCAATTGATTTAATAGGCCAATCACCATAGTCTACTACCGTACAACATTTCTACAGGGTTGATTGATGCTAGTAGAACGAAACCCATTCTCTGTCTCCGTGTTTCCTCTCTCTTCACCGGTATTGAAACTGACGAGCATGCATAGCGTTGCCCCCGACCCTGCTATCCCCCTTTCACGAGGTCGATTCGCCGTTCCTTCCGCAACTCGTGTGTATCGTCGTCTCTTCGCACGGGTGGGTCGTAACGCTCCCTCGTACCGGCGAACAGAGGGATCGAGAACGGGAGACAGCAGAACGGGAGCTTCCCGTGTGCGCGACTTTATTACCACTTCCCGAAGTACCGGGATTACTATACAAGTTTGCTTGCCGACGGCACTTTCAGAAAAGTTAACGCGCCCGCACCGCCCCTCTCACACCCCCTCCACACACTACAGTCTACAATGGAAGGACAATTTCCACACATACCACCCTACTGTATCGAGAGAATTCGGTATTATTCCTTTTTATTTACAAAACTTGCGCTGAATGGATAATGTTCTGTTCAATTTTTTTTTTTTAATAAACAGAAATAGCGACGAATATTTACGATTGTTTTTTGTCGGTTTTTTAAAATATAAATTTACGAGTTTTTTACGACACAAAAAAAATCTCACATGTTCGTGATACTCGTATTTAATTTTTCAAAGTCTCGAAATATTTTTTTAATCTCTTTATTTTCACTGTAAACAAAACGGCTAAAAATTGATTGTACTTCGAAATAAAAAATTGACAATTATCGGATATTAATGGGGGAGTAAAATTGCTTGAATTGTAAATTTACAGAACGTTCTTCGCATTTGTTTAGATTCAAAGTCTAAACAAATTCATTGTTAAAAAACCGTAAATTTAAATAATTGGTACCGGAAGTTTTCAATTTAAGATTTTGCGCTGTTTGTTCCTTTCTTCCAATACAATGATTACGTATTTTTATTTAAAAAAACATTAAATTGCTATACAAAAGACTTTTCGAACAAAAATCACACTTTCGTGTAGTCGAAAGGCAATATGGGAAATGTTTTTTTACTACAATAAAATTGTGCGCCGTGTAACTCAGCAGTACTCGGGAAACGGAACCAAAGGAAATAACAGCAAAGCTCGTTAGCGGTACATAACTTTTACCCGATATACGCAATTACACAAGTTCCCTTTTCTCTCATAAAGTCTCATAGTATGAAAGTACTGCGCGTTGAGTACAAATCTCCGTCGTTTCTTTGACGAACCCTCTGGCGAGCGTCGGTACAAATTCTCTTTGAAAGAATTCTCGTAGCGTTCTTAAATAAACAAAGTTTACCGATTTCCGCGTGTCCTATTCCGGGCGTTCGCCATCGGAACCCCAAAAGTACAAAACTACTTATCGAGAAAACTGCAGAAAATCTAAGACTCGCTTACTTCGCGAATTTATAAAAACTAATTAAGCGTCGAAGTTATTTCACGGAAAAGAAAAAAAACTTCGTAGCTCTCGGCTTTCACGATTTTTGTAATCAGCGAAGTGAATATATTCCGAGCTCTTGTCGACCTAACGATGCAAATCCGATCAATCAACTTCATTCATTAGCCGCGATTACAACTTTATCCGCCTTCGAGCGCCAAAGGCAAAAAAATATATATATCGCCAATGAATCTATGAAAATAAACGGCGCTCGTTCAACTGCGAGTATTCAAAGTGCTCTTATATTTGTAAAAACTATTTTCAAATTACATGAATATCGATAGGCTGTCTCGGACTTTCAAAAAAAAAAAAAAAAAAAAACACCGCGCAATGACTGCCTCTATATTTCTGATGCGAAAACCGTCGGTTCTAATATAACGAATGTCCGAACATAAAATTTATCTTTTTAACGGAAAAGTGTCTGAAACCTTTTGCATACCATATAAACCATATTAATCGCTCAAAAAAACGTTTTCTCTCGTATTATATTACATAACCGGAAATCGCAATGAAAAACAATGAAAATCCAAAAAAAAAAACCGGAAATTACTCAAATTTCTATTCGAATTTATATCAACAATAAAAAGACTCGTATCTCAAAAAAAAACCGTACAATAAGCGTTTATCAAAGGTCACGAATAGATCCGCGTACCCGATAAACTCCCGATCAACCCCGCGTTACACAAGACTATAAAAATTGACCGAAAGGTCACACAAAATTACGTTTGGAACTTTGCCCGATGAGTTCCCCAGGATTTTCGTCTTTCTTCCCCCAACTCCCGTACAATGATGAAAAAAGTCAACAAACAACAAAAATAACGAGTGCAGACTCCAGTAGCAAACCGGAAGTAGTGCATTATCCAAAGAAATTTCGTCTCGACACAGTTCGCGACAACAGCGCGACCTCTGTGCCGTATATATCCCTTGGTAGAGCCGCCCTTAGCGAGCGCAATAGTTGCGAAGCCGAGAAAGCATCGACAGTGTTTATCAGCCGAGAGTCCTTGGTTATGCAATTCACGCACCGAGAGCATCACCCCCAACCCCTTCCCCCTTTTCCCTCCCGTTTCCTCCTCTTTCATCCTCCACAGTCGGTTCTGCAACCCTCTCCGGATCCGCTATGTGCTGCACACAGCGCGAAGCGATAGAGAAATGGCTTTTGGATGTACGAGAATGAGAAGCGAACTATTCCGCGATTCCACTTTCAACCCCAGAACCGACAGAACCGAGACACACACGTGAGCACCGTGTGGCTTCGGCTTTCTGGCCTGAATCCCGGAAGGGCGGGTATATAGGCAGTACGGCGGGTTTGCAACGAGGAAGCCAAAGCCAGCAGGCAACTTCCATCGCCTCGCCTCCCCCCCCCCCACCCCCACCCCCTGTTCGAACTCCCGCCAGCACGTGACACACATATTGCCTACCTTTCGAAGTTTCGAGCCAAAAACACGAACAACCTAACACACTAGCCGTAGAGAGGAAGCAAAAGGGGTGGAGGTGAGGGATGGGGGTTGGGGATGGGGTGCAGAAATATATAGGTATTAGAGAGGGGTTTTGGCGAGACTCTTTTCTCTCTTTATACAGCTCTCACATCGCGGCCATAGCCTACCCTCCGGCAATGGAAAAATTAATCTTCGTAATAATTCAATTGCTGACTCTGGCCTTTCGATATGCTGTATCGCTGATACTGGCGCCCCCTGTTATTGTATAGGTTTGGTATATGTATATAAAGAATCGTGTATATGTATATATATATCTATGTATATGGATCGTGGAAGCGCAACGAACGTTTTCGCCTCCGGCGAGATATCCGTCATGCCTCTTAATCCGACCAGTCAATATCTATCTTTCTGAAGCGCAGGAAGCCTGGAAACGCAATAATCGTTTCTATCCTCGTAGTACAGAAATAATATTAAATAAAAAAAAAAATAATAATAATTCATATACCCGGAGGGAAGCGCGCGGGGGATGATAATAATAATAAAGAATCGAGAGTTTCGAAACACCGAAACGAGTCTGTCTGCAGTATGGATTGATGTATTTATTGGGATTCGCAGATTGAAGAGATCTCTCGCTGAAACAAATGTATATATCCGTCCGTTGGCGTTTCGGAATGAGATATATTTTATATACGCTGTAAATCACAGCGCTACGAAATGATACCTTTTTTTTTTTTGAGGGGTTTTTTTTTTTTTTTTTTTTTTTTTCTACGGGAGTAATGTATGTCATTTATATGTAGGCGAGTAGCACTGGCATAGTAATACGAATAGCTTATTTATTCACAGTGTGAGTATTCATGAAAATGCATGCGAGACATGAATGTCGGACGACAGGTGCTATATAAGATTTTTCCAATGCAACGAGAACGATCCCAGTGGAGCGTGTGCGCGTTCGTAACATGGCAAAGAGGAGAGGTACAGTGGAATCTCTCGCGATGCAACGTCTCGGAAATGGAATTTTTGCTCATTGAAATTTTGCAGTACCGAGCGAATCTTAAGGATTGTTAATCCTTCTAACAGTAAATATTAGTATATGAATATATTTTTATTATTATTAAAATATAATTTTTTTTTTTTATACCACATATTTTATTTTTTTTTCTCATCATATGAATTTTTTTTTTTAATAGAAAATATAAATGTTCCAATCCATATTAACAATGTGCAGTAATTGAATTACAATATTTTCCGCATCCTGACATTTTTTGTTGTCTTGAAAAAAACGGTGTGAAATTTGGTACCAAAATGATGTGAATCGTGAGAGTTGCTACTGTAACGAAAAGCTGAAAGCTCCAGGGTCCCTTGCCACTTCAGGCTGGTCAGGGGTCGCTCGCCAAGTGGTGTCAAATCGGCAATACGAATGGAGAGCGGTAGGGGAGGAATGGACGGTAGAGTATGAGAACGAGACGATAGGGTGAAAGCGACAGCGAATGCGGACTCCACGGTGGTAGAAGTGAGTCGAGCTTCACGAGTGCCAAGGAGTATTAGATGGCTTGGAGCCAGCGGTTCCTTACCATTCTGCAGCCCTCTTTACGTCTCTCTGTCCCTCCCTCTTACCCTCTTCGCCCCGTTCACATCCTCCCGGTCTTCGTCTCTGCTGGTGGCCATTCGAACATTCTCTCTCGAGTCCGTGAACGCGCGCCAGGATCTTCAGCACAGAGGGACGCTCGTTCGCCCTCGCGTTATACGGGCACTCGCCTTCCGCCGTTAGACCATCCCGTTCCACAGAGATTCTCTACACTGCCGGGAGATCCTCGCTACCTCGTCGCCCGAATATTATACCGAGCGTTACGTATTTAACGTCGCTCGCAGGCCCATACTCATCCCTCCTTCTCACAACCCCCCTTCGCTTACGCGAGAGAGTCCGCTTCCTCTATTTGGGTAGAGGACTCTTCACTCGCGTAATTTCATACTTTATTATACGTACCGACGACTACGTACCCGACGTGAATTTCTCCCTGGCTTACCGAGGGACGAGCCGGAGATAGATGACTCCGTTCCTCGAAAGTGGAAATGGGACCGGGTGAGATTGCACGACGAACGCGGCTCGGTACTCCCCTTCTCCCTCCTGCCGCGCTCTCCCGCTCCCCCTCCGAAATTCTCTCTCTCTGTCTCTCACTTTGAGTTTTATGCCGATTTTTTTTTTTTCCAACTCGTCCGACTATTAAAAGTTCGTACTATCATTCACAATAATGGCGCTCCTTTTTCCGAGTCCCCTCTCGACGTGCGCCAACCCCTCAGGGATAGTTTAATTATGTAAGCGAATGAGGCGCAGAGAGGAGAATCGAGGAATGCGAAACTCTCTGGACTCGGAACATTCGTATATTTCTGTCAATTAACGTTCTTTATTTTTATTTTCTTTCGTCGAGAAAGCTACTTTTTTTTTTTTTTTTTATTAACGAAAAAAATCCGCGATATATTAGTGTCGACAAAAGACTCGAAATTTCGGAAATTAATGTTTCGAGGGTGTAAAGGGGTTAAAAACTAAATTGTAATTCAACACAATTTTAACTAAATATTGACATACATCTTAGAGGAAACAATGCGCTTTTTTATATTTATTACGTTACGAAAAAAAAATCTTAGATATATATAAAAAATATGTGAAATTCGACGTTTTTTTTTGTCATTTATAGAGAAAAAATTATTAATGACAAATTTTGTCGCATAATTTATTCGAATTGCCGAATATTATCGAACGATAGTCTACCGTAGCGAATCAATTGATCAGTAGTCAATTTATTTGTAAACCTGAGTTATTGCCGATGCCTCACAAACGCCAATTTTCAATCCAAAACGTATTTATCGAAAATCCTACGTCATGTAAGCGTCGGACAATCATGAAAATTAATTACAAATGAGTGACGAGTATGGAAATCATTGTCACGTTTAAAATTCACAGATATAACGAAACACTACTAATGATTCGTTGTCAGCATTGCTTTCATATGTTCGTCTTTGACTCGAAACAATAGAACAAAACAAATTGGTCAATTTATCGATTACAGGTAATTGTTCACTGCGTTCAATTTTTTTTTTTTTATTTTTAATTATCACATTATTCGCGAGTAAATTCGTATGAAATGCGTTTTTGCCGACTGTAACTAAAACATAGGCGCGAATGGGGCAAAGCGCCACCAAATGAAATCGTTGCGCATTTTGCATACTTCGCTGGTCTATATACGGTTAGACTCTGTTCGTAGTTGGTACGTTAGCCCTATATATATCTACCGGTGCAACTCGTTTCGTGTTTCGAGCATTCAGCATTAACTAATGTAGATATGTAACGGTCGACGCCCGGTGGAGTTAATAGAATCGTTTCGCTCTTTTCCGCGGCATGAGATATAAATAATCTCGGTGGTGGGTTAGCGCGAAGCGAGGGTGATAGCCGCCACCCACTGCCTATGGATCGGTGTGTAGCACCGAGTGGTGTAATTAAAAACGTAATATTCAACTTTCAGACAATACATTATATCGATGAAACACGCCTTGCACGTGCGTCAGTTCAATAACAATGTACCCGTGAATATTTAATAATAAAATGTATCGGAATCGCTGTATCCCCGTGCACACGGGCTTCGGTGATATCGAATTTTCATTAATTACAAGACTTTAACATTGGATCCCATGCGGCATAGTTCGTTGCAGCGACGTTATCGTTTAATCCGCTAACACATTATTTTTCGATATATAGACTTTCAAAAACGTGGTTTAAAGGCTTTGCGGTTTGGCGCGAAAAACGCTTGGCTATACCACGCGCTCCGGATCGACATACTGCGAGTTATTATTTTTCATCCCCGCTGGTGGGTAATCCACCTTTCGATAACAACGCCCGCCCTGCCAAATTATCAAGTCAATGCAGCACAAAATTAATCCTCTCTCTTCATCGATTTATTAATTTTTTGTCAGCTTGCCCGTCTCCTTATACGTGCCTGCGATAGATCAGTTATACGCTAACCAACTCTAAACTCTATTAAACTCTATTATTCATATCGAAAGTATCGGTGAAAAAAATTTACCAAGATAAAAAAAAATGATCTGTGATTTATTAAATTTCACATGGAAAAAAAATATATGAAAAATATATGAAATTTGGCGTTTTGTATAATTAATAAATATATTAATAATTAAATGAATTTTTAATAAATATAATATTATTTATACATAATATTATACTTATTATTAATTTAATTCATTTTATGTAAAAAAAAATGTATTATTAATAAATCATAAAATTGGTAATATATTTGTCGACATATATTTACGAAAATCTATACTAACATACATTGCATATATCATATATATATTTTTCCATGTGAGATTTCTACACCTATCACAAATTTTTACTATAAAATACACTGCTTATCTCTTTGCGTTATTGAATCAATAAAAATTTCATAGATTCCAAGAATTACCGGATAACCAATTCTGCGCCATAGAATCCAAGGCAATATTTATCGTGTCTGATAGACGTGACCCGATATACCCGATCACAAAGTCCAACTTTTACAGTCTTCCCAATCCTTCTCTCACATCGCTTTCTTTCCTTTCCATCAATTTTCTGTTCCTCACCTATCTTCGGTACAGCATCCGTGCGCCATTGGTACAACTACCCCACCATCGACCGACTGCACCGTCGACAATTCAATAAGCTCACCGGAGTGTGGATTTTTCTGATTAGCCGGCAAAGTTGGACGGTTCGGTGGCGCGTGACTGTCCTTCCGAATAGGCGCTCCGCAAGAATAAGAGAGGGAGAGACCAAGAGAGAGCCTTCACCATCGTCTTCCCGGACGAGCGAGCTTTTGTCTTATTTTGAAACTTGAAACGCTACCCCCACCATCGTCTAGGGGGTTGCGAGAATTGCGAGATTCTCGGGTAGGTTTTAGTCCCGGGTTTCTGGCACTGCTGCTTGCTCACCCATCCACGTTCCGAACGCGGGTGGAATTCCCCCCATCCCACCCCTCCCCCTCCCCTTCTCTTTCCCTTCTCCCCTTGGAAAGAAGCAACGCCGGAAGAGGTAAAGTAAAAGACGAAGAAAAGGTGGTGGTTGGAGGTTGGATGCACTCAACACTTTCGCACGCCAGGTCTGAGTTTCAATCGGCGTCGAAGCGGTGCTCCGTGAGCTGCTTACGACCGACCCCCCGGGGGTGCTAAAGTCGGCGCTGAAGCGGAGCCAGAAGGTAGACCGGCTCGCCGCGCTTCGTTGCTTCGCCGAAACGAACCTCCGACTGGGATAGTAATAGGAGCCAAAAGGAAAGTCGTGAAAGATACAACGATAACATAAGACACAAAGACACGAGAGCCTCGCGCGCGGCCAACATCGTGGAAGTCGCGTGCAGATTCTCTCCTACGGGAATGAAGAAATGTAAGGAAGAATCGGACAGATGATATAAACTCCAAGGAGGATGAGTAGGTTGAAGAGGAAAAGAAAGTAAAGCTTCCAAAGGTGGAATCGAGCTTTGAGAGCAAAACGCAAAGATCCAACGAGGAAACTCCACCTACCGCTCACTTCTGCACATCACCACGCGGTACGTATTCGAGGCCAGCGAGAGATATCCACAGAGAACTTGAAAAGCTGACGTTTCGCTTACGTGCGAAAACTGGCAAGCATCAGAGGATCCCGACTGATATATCTTTCTTCTCTGGATGGATTTATCAAGTGAGCATCGAGAAGGAGGCTCTCCACCCCCATACTCTCCCACCCCATTGAAAACGGCGAAAATTGGTTGGACGTGAATGGACGATCGCGCGGATAGGCCAAAAACCTTGAAACGGCGAAACTGAAGTAAAGAATACGAGGCTCGGTAAGATTCCAAACGAAGGGGTATGAGAATTGAACGACGAAACAGGGAAAAAGGTAGAGATGGAAGAGGCGAGATAGACACCCGCCGAATGCGAGTAGCGCACGTGCTACATAAGGTGCATCTCGAGCTTATCTCGTTTGCCCCCCCCCCCTCCCCCAAAGAGTCGCGGTCGACTTGTTCTTCGCCGATGGAGGGAGAGACGAGGAATGAAGAAAATGAAGCTGCGCCAGAATCGTGGGGTATACGGTGTACTGTACCAACGAGTATTATACTGTAGCGGAAAACAATACAGCGACGGAATTGAGGGAGAATGCAGAAAAAAGAGAGGAGAGTAAATATATAGAGAGAGGAGAGAGGGAGAAAGAGAGACAGGGGGCTGCATTGGTACTCGAGAAACTTGCGGCGTTCGTGACTCCATCTGAAATTGTCCACTCGTTGACTTTGATAAACGGATACGGGGTACATATGTGGACGTGTATACGCGGATGGAAAGGTTTCGCCTGCTTATTCCGCTGTACTCCTTGTTGCTTTCTTCGCTGCCATGTTTTTTTTTATTCTTTTTTTTATATGGAAGTGGACTAGAGAAACATGGTACGTGTACGTTTCTATGCGGAACAGCTCACGGAGTTAGACGCGAGGAGAACGTTGTACCTTTCAGACAGATAGATTGGATTCTGGATGGTATTAGGTAAGAGTATATAGTCGGCAAAGTTCCATTCGTATCTGTAGCTTTGAATTTTGTCGTCGTAAACAAATATTATCATGAAATATTTTAATGGAAAATTTCGTCGTGTCCCCTTAATGTTTAGACAAAGAAAGTTTATTTATTGCCAAATGTATAGAATCGGACTTTAGGAGCTTTAATGTTATTTAAATATATTTTCGGAGCTGATAATCGGTTTTTTTCACATCACTGATCGATGATTGTCCATTTCAATCGAACGGGGTGGATAAGATTGGTCGCGTCATCTGGCGACGACGCTTCCCGATCAAATCTGTTCGCTATAGGCTCAACTTTATTACTCATATACGGGAAATTGCATTCGCTGCTCGCTTTACCGAAGCAAAAACGTAATATCTCATTTCTCTCTCTGTTCCGCTTCCTTATTCCGTTATTTTCAATGCGACGATATTGCGGATATCGAAGCGAGGAAAGCGGCAAAACAATTTAGGGGCGCGAAATTCGAAATGAAATCACGTACAGCCGTCCGGCAGATTTAAACGAAAAGTCGACGAACGAAGGACATTGAATCAACTGGAGGATAATTCAAAATAATGTAGCCGGTCGCCAACATTTTTAAAAAGTAATCCGTAGATCTTTTAAAGATGGATAATTTTATCGGAACAAAATACAAAGATTTTTTTTTTAATTTGCTTTTATGATTTCAAAAAATTATTTTTATCATACCGGTGACTCAAAACTTTTTGCTAAAACTTGGTGCTAAGTGCGAGGACGTCGCTTGTTTCCCCCTCCACGCGATTATACGTTGCGTCGCGGTTATACGTTCCGCATGTCTTATATTGTTAATATCGTGCTTCTTAAAACTATATCTTCAAAACTAAATGGTGAATAATCCTCAATTTTTTTCTGAATATTCATATAATCCCTCTTTAGTCGATTTTCGTTTTTTATCAACTTCTGAAATGTAGTTTTGACGGTACGATTCAAAACGTACTATTAGCGCATGCTTCGTCCATGAGGTCCCGTGTAAATCGTGCCAATTTGAACGTTGATATTTCGTCTTCGGAACAGTAGAACAAATTTAAATTTTACAGATGTTTCAATAATACATTAAATGATCTGCACACCAAATTTGAACCCATTCTGAAAAAAAAGTTCCTATGGCCATACTATCTAAATATGGCAAAAACTAACTCGGAACAATCACCGAAAGTTTGGAATGATCTTTGCCAGCATTTCTATCTTAAGTAACACTGCATAGTCCCTTCCATTTTGGGCCTACGAAACTCTGCAGAACTTCGTCGAATCCTGACACTTCCTGTGACGCCTCAGCGAGTTCCGATGCAGCTGGGAATAAGATACTCAGTCGTCATAGTCGTCGACGTCGCGCCCTATCACTTGAAACTCTCCGTGCCGCCGTGCATCCCTTGAGGGATCGAATACCGTTCTGCACGTACGTTGAAGTAGCCGACGAGCTTAATGACGTACTCGACCCTTTCGCGAGTGGCATACCAATGCCGTTATTAGCAAGCCGACACTCTATCGGCTCTTACTCTCCTTCCCTTCTGATGTTCCTCATAGTGTTGTTGCTTAACGTCGATAATCGCTGGGGCTTCGAATTAATTGTCTCATTGGATACCTTACGGCCTGTGATCGCATACATGGAACATGATGAGGGCTTATCAACGTTCAATGAAGATTATGGAAAGTCCTTGATGACCGGTGGAGGGTTGCATTCCGTAACGCTTCCTGAAGCGGTTAATTCGCTCTTGAAACTGAAGTTTGATTTGTCATCATTCCCGTTATGCCTCAGATCGTAATCGATAAAAATCTATTGATCGTTGATATAAATTGATAAACATTTATTGACAATTGATGTAAATTGAAAAAAATTACTTGATAATTCATAAAAATTGATCGAATCATTGATTATCAACTAATAATTGATTAATGATTTATTGATTTATTCACACGAATTGATAAAAATTTATAAAAATGGAGATAAACTGATGGATGATCGATAAAAAAAAATCTTGTCCAAGAAATTCAATTAATTTTTGCGAGGAAATCTCCTAGAATACGATGTACTGACATTTTTACGATTCTGCTCTTCCACTCAATTGACGTAACTCTTCTTCTCCTTCTTCATATTCTTCTTTGATTCTTGGCTATCGATGTCTGAATACATTACGATTTTATCTTCTTCGCAAGAATACTTTGCCACCGAAGTATTTAATAACTAATTTTGGGTTAATGTATCGCCTAATCATCGAGTTATCGTTAACTACAATCAACAAATGCCTGTGGATGGAAATACGTCTTTTTTCATTCAAACAGATGTATTGATTACAAAATGTTAAGTAATAACACGTATAAATAATCGGAAATACAAGGGAGGTCCCAGGTTCGAAATGTGATAATAAGCCTATTGACAAACAGTATTATCGATAAGCCGGGATTAAATCTCCGGCATGTTCCTGACTCCCGTATTATCCCAATGACTTACGAATTAACGTGATAATACACGAAGAAAGGCAATTCCGGATATTGGGGGAAATGCGAAGTTATTCGATAACTCGCACGTGCCGAACGCACGTTCATGCAAAACAGCTGACACAATTCAGGAATGATTTAACCCGTTTATCCGGATCACTCCGATGCAACGGACAGTGGGTACGTTATGTAGCGAACGAGGCGGCGAAGGCCGCGGGGGTGGGGTGGGGTGGTGTGGAGGGAGAGGGGGGCAGAGGAACTGACGGTGAGCAGACGGGCGGACGTATCTACTGCTGTACCAATGTACTATACGTCGTGCTAATCGGAATGATAGTGGTAGTGGTGAGTGTCCTCGATGAAACAGGCAGGAGGGCTCCAGAGGGTTGGACTTGCATAGGCCAGAAGCTATCTCCCTCGTTCCCTGAAATGACACGAGACCTATTGGCTGTTCTGTACAATCGTCACGTAGAGCGAGCGACAATTTATGACGATTGGAATAGCGGCCAGTTCAGCCGTTATACGCTCGCGCAACGACGTCGGACTACTAAGGCCAGAGGAGACATCCGACCGGCGATATCAGCGAACCCAGCCTGCGAGAGTAGAAGAGAAAGAAAGACAAAAAAATAAAAGAGCGAGAAACTTTTAGCTCCAAACTGGTTCAATTAGCGGAGAACTGTGAAAAAGGATTCTACCTTGTAACCAGCGAGTGAACGCGCCGAGACGGTAATGAAGTTCCCCGGGCCAACGGGAATTATCGATGAATTTCGCTGTTTCATCGTTGAACTTTCTTTTCTTTTTTTTCTCGTTTTCTATGTCTCTCTATCCATTTCGTGGCTCAGTGTGGGAAAGAGATAAATATATTAAAAAAAAAAGGAAACGAAAAAAGTTCATTCGCTTGCAACGTTTAGTTTCGAGACTAAACTGCATTTACAGCTTCGCGAACTCTAAAGGATGAGATATCTTGTATCTTATTTGTACTTTTTGTATTATCTCGGTGAAACTTTGATGATATCGGGGCTGTTAACGAAGCATTGAAAATTTTACATCCGTTCGTACATTAAACGGAAATCGGAATATCCTATGGCGTAAATTTACAAAACATTCGTATGATTAAAAAAAGTATATCATTTGAAATTACTAAATTTTTTGTTATATGGCAGAAAAAATTGTTTGAAATTTCCACACACATTTGTTTAACATTTATTAAACGGTTTATGCATAAAAACTTTCAATACCGGTATTGGAATTTCTTTTTCGAGTGTAATTATAGTTTTGTTTGCACGATACGAATAAAATTCAATTGTGTACTCAATTATTAATCGTTGCAGCGCATTATTGGAAAATTTCTGGACTCGAAAATTCCATTTTCTGACTGATATACTTGAACAATTATTACAGCGAATATCGCTAATACACTGAAGCTTTGCGCTCCACGTAGTCATTAATTATACTTAATTGCGAACCTATTACAAAATTCCACACTGAAAATCTCGAATTTCAAAAACAACAGCATTAATCGTTTTAATCAAATAATTTCGCCGCGTATTCCTCTACGAGATAAATTGAAAAAAAAAAAAAAGAGACGAAAAAAATTTATTCTCTTTTAATATGTTCAGTTTCGTAATTAAAATGCATTAACAGCTTCGTGAACTCAAATCGTTAAAATATCTTGTATCTTATTTGATATTGAAAATCTTTGTCTATTTTCATTTCATTTATATTTATTTATATGAATTGTATATCCGTTTCGCTGAAAAATGTAACCATAATTTCGTTAGTTCATCATAAAAAAAAATGCAATTGTGTACTCAATTATTAATCCTCGCAGCACATTGGTATATAACATTTATGAACCCCAGAATTTCATTTTCCGACCAATATACTCGACCAATTATTACAGCGTGTCACGCAGTCATTGTTTGTAATCAATTACGAATCTATTACAAAATTTCACTCCGAAAATTTCAAATTCGAAAATCCCATAGCGTATAAATCGTTTTAATCAAATAATATCTCCGCACATTCCATCCGCGTTGCTCATTATCCCTGTTCTACACAAAATCTAATTATCCCTGAAAATTTTATATCTGATAACCAATTTTCTCATATTCCACAAATTCTATTATATTTTCTCTTCTTTTACTTTGACCAATCGATGAATCTTCCGACATAATTTGTAATCTCTTGATCTTCTCTCGCGCTTCAGTAGTACGGAGCTCCTTTCTTTCTCCCTCATTCATTCCTTTTTCCTCTCTGATAGTGCGGATGGAGTGAATTATTACGGCTGCACCGGTGCTACGAAACCCATTGCTCGACAAGCCCCCCGAATTGGCATTCGTTAACGTTACCGCGAACTAGCGAGCTTCCGAGAACTCTCGCATCCGTACGTGTAAACTGTACGGTAATAGTATTGGAGCCGCAGTTGGCAAGTGTACGACGATATAAAGAGTGTACACGTGGATGGGAGGTTTTGCTCTCACTGATACATAGCCCAGTTGAACTGTTACCGGTACAAGCAGTACAATCGAGCGACGTAGCGGCTCTGTGTACATCGATGCCCAATGTGAAATGTGTACCGTGCAACTATAGCGCTATACCATACCAATACACCGGACTGTAGCGGTATACCTCGCGCGTATCGTGGAACGAGAATTCACGATAGCAAACGTGTGTGCATCGCGTATATATGGATACCTATATCGCAGAGACGATGCGCCACGGTGCTTCTATGTAAATATGTACAATCCGAACAAAAGTCCTGTGCTGGTAGTTGCTGGTCGCTTCTAGTGGAGCGAATCCCCTTCTGCCCCTCCCCCCCAAACCTCTCCCCCGCCCCCCCACCAAACTCTGTACGAATTTCCGCCTGCGTTCTCGCCTCTCCATTTAACCATTCAACCCTTTCGAAATATCCGAGCCACGGCTACGCCAGCGCGAAAACCCATCCCCTCCCCCCCCCCCTCCCCCCTACCGACCGACCATTATCGAGCACCGAACGCCCGCTCGCGAATGTTTACGATAATTATTTGTGGATAAAAGCCTTGGAAAAACCCATTCCAACCCCCCACCCCTGATACTAGTACTGACACGCTGAATGAATTTTTCGAACAAGATGCATAGATTGAAAATAAAAGAAATAACGTCGCGAGAGAATTTTATTGTAATCGATATATTTTTGTAACGACTGTACGTGCGGAGAAGCGCACGATGGTATTTGGGAATGGAAGGAGAGAGAAATGGGAGAAGCAGGGTGAGGGGTGGTTTTCTTTTTTTTTATAGGGGAAGATGTGAAGGCAAAAAAAAAAAAATTCGTTAAGGGTCGCTGATGGCGAGACGAGAAGAAGGGTGGAGGAAAAGGGTTGGGGAAGGGTTGGCCTGAGTTCAGAGGTCGGTAGTCGGCTCGCTGAAGAATACTGTGCGGAAGGACTAAGGTCGAGGTATCTAACCCTTGAACACCACATATCTCTGGTGGACTCGAGACGTTTCAAGAAAATCATAGGTTTTTTTTTGCCGTTTGTCGATGTGAGGTCCGTCTTCTAAGGATCTCTAACTTCTATATCACTGCAGTATTTACGTACATATTATGTAAAAAAAAAAAAAAAAAAAAAAAGTTTTATTCAAAAGTTTTTCACCAATTTACATTTTTCATTCGAGATACACGAGAAATAAAACTAAACTTGCGATTGTTTTTATGAAACGTATTCTCGATAGCGATAATTCAATTACGGTGTTTCAAAACATACAGTACTGTAGTATATATAATATAATATAAATTCTCCCAATACGATGATGCAATTGTGTATTGCAAATCTATCGGTACAAAAATTCGTAAATCTATTGGTCAAATAAGAAAATTAGATTTCTCGCCCTTCCCTCCGCCCCATTTCTGTACGTAATTCGCAGTAATTACGAGGGTACGAAAATGATGATCGTACAAAATTGATGATATACGAGATTCAGCGCGCGTAGCAAAATTTACCAATGAAGGAAACACAAATTGAACAGGTAACTCAATCGGCGTAGGTATACGTACGTTAACGCCGAGCGGGTGATAGATAAATATTGGTTGCATGTAGACCAGTCGCCAATTAGGCCGAAGCAGAGAGAGAAGGAGATAGCGTTACCCCCGAACGTTAATGCAAATGTCCGCATTAGCTGATAATACGAGAGGCTAATATTATTATTTTAAGGGAATAATATCAGCGTAATTTATTCGGCTTAATCAAGCGCATTAGCGTGAACCACGGCGCAAACCTATTTTACCGGCGGGGGTCGACAAATTTAATAGCGTCGGGGAGGTCTCCCGTCACCGCCTGTGTACCGTAGCCATTGTCGTCTACGTATACTGGTTAACGTGCAGACTCCACTGGACATGGAAAAGGTAGTAATTCGTTCAAACCCTCCCACAGTGCTGATCTCATTCGCGCAACGCAAAAAAAAGCTCTCAAAAAAATCGGCCAAAAAAAAAAATTTGAAATTTACATCCCCGACTCGTCGATCGCCATCCATAAACTCTCCCAATTCGGAACATATACTCTATTTTTTTATCTTTAAATCAAAAGTACCACATTCCAAATAGTCATAAACACAATATTTTTTGCTCGATATTTCAGCATTTTGGTTCGATCACATTTTTTTAATAAATTTCGATACTTATTTAATACTTAAAAAATGTTCAAAATTGCGTTAATTGAAATATCGTACGGCAGTCTTCGATAAATAATTCCGTCCATCCATTTTTTCGATGTTGCGAAAAAAATCTACAATTTTTCCACACTTTTTTTTTCATTCTCCAGAGAATAATACGTTCACAATATTTTGTTTTCTCTCGATATTTCAAGTTCTCAGATGAACCCTTTTTTTTTATAAGTCTAAAATTACAGATTTCCAATAAATACTAAATTTTCAAAATTATTTATTTAAATATAATTTCGCGGTTTTTGTTACATAACCCATTCATCCATCTATAATTTTAAAAATGCTTTAAAAAACCCTAAAATCGCTCCACATTTTTTTTTACCCTCCAGAGAATAATATGCTTACTATTGTAAGCAGCTACAGCAGCAGCTGTATTGTCAGCTTTCTCTCGACATTTCCGCATTTTTAAAAAAAATTTGTAATTACAGATTTTCAATACAGATAAGATATTCAAAATTACGTAAATTTAATTGTAAATTTAAATTGACTATGAAACATTTTTTTAATTCTTCCACACTTTTTTTAATTCTCCAATAAACAATGTGTCGGAGTGATTTAATATTAATTGGTTCTCGCGTAATCTTACGACAGTCAAAAATCAACAATATTTGTCTGATTCAACATTTCTTTGGATCAATTCGTTCTCCGATCATAAAAACATTTCAATACACGAACATTATTCCGAAGTTGAATTTCAATTGAATTTTTTTTCTCCTATTAATGACTTTAAACGGTTACCAAAGAATGTCATTCAGTCGTAAAACATGAAGAGCAAAATCCCGCAAAAGCTATAGAGATCGTTTCTACCCTTCAACGTTTAACGCGTTATCCGATGGAAATTATTCGCGACAAAAGGGATCTCTCAGCGCGTCCTCATGTGGCATGATGGTGAGCGCTACCGAGTGCACGTACGTATATTCGAATGGCGTTGACAACAATGCGAATTCAGCGATGAGGGCCTCGAGCCCGGATTTCTGTCGTCGGGCGTACAGTAAACTCTGAATGCACCGAGGAAAACGGTTTCCTCGCGATGCCGGAACTCGTTTGCAGAAATCTCTCGGCGTCTCCAGGATTCTCTTCCTCGGGGGTTGAATTCGGACGACTCTACGTCTCGCACATCCCGGCGCCGGTTAGCGCGGATCTCCGGTCCCATTATTTATTAGGTAGAATCAAGCCGCAGTGAGGGAAACTATACCGTTGGAGTGTTCGTCCGTTTTCTCTTCCGCGGCACTGTCTCAGACTCATAAATCGAGTGTTTAGTCGGAGTTTTATCCTCGCGGCATAGAAGTGGTGATGTATAGCAGCCAAGAGTGCAAAAGCCGAGGGCCAACCTCGGATCCGGTTTACGCCCCTGTGAAACGCGAAGCTTTCAACCACGAGAAAGCCGACGAACGCTGTGGTTTCATCCGCTCTTGTAGCCCAAAGCTCTTCAACACTCCACTCGTCCTGCAACAACTCAACATTCTTTAGTCATTTTTAGTTTTACCGGTGTTTCACGTTGATCCTCAATTGATAACTCGAAATCAACTGTAATGTTTCCAACAACAATACCGACACACGGGAAATCAACACAAAGTTAAGCAACCCTTACAAAAAGTTGATTGCAGAAATCATTAAACTGCTCACGAACATTAATTAGAAATCTATCCAAGACTATCATTGATTCTTCAGTAGGATTCATGTGATTTTTCCTTGGAATCTCCTTTTTCTTTTAATTAAAAAAACTCTTTGAAATAAGTTGATTGCGACCATTATATAGCTTTTTGAAGAATTGATTGTAGGAATCCCTAAACTACTGACGAACGTTAGTCAAAAATTTATTGAAGACTATCATCGATTCTTTACTAAGATTTATGTGATTTTTCCTCCAAATCTGTTTTTTCTTAGAATTAGAACTTTTTTTACAACAAGTTCATTGCCACCGTTATACAACCCTTACAAAAAATTGATTATAGATTCCATTAAATTATTGACGAATGTTGATCAAAAATCTATCCGGATTATTATTGATTCTTCGTCAGGATTTATATGATTTTTCCATTCAGTCAAAACTTTTTTGAATCGCGTTATTTTGCCACCGTCATACGTTATCGATGTATTGCCGACCGGGAATCGGTTCTCATTCGCCAATCAGTACTCGTGATTTCTTCCTTTGTTTTTGCGAATTATGCTTCGTCTCGCCCATTTCCTTCTGCGCTTTGCTCCTTTGCACGCACAGCGAGATCCGCGAGGCAGCTGAGCGTCAGCCGGAAATAGATCCCCGTAACCGGAGAACTTTATTTCTGGAAATATGGCGGCTAGTGTACGCCTCGACTATTTTTGTCTTGGCTGCCTTGTCGGGTTCGACCCTCTCTCTCTCTCTCTCTCGTCCGACTGCCTTTGCTCCGTCTCTCTTATTCCTTCTTTCCGTTTCATCTCCTCTTCTCTTTTGCCTGCACATCGTCGTTGCTTCGAAATATTCGTATTCTCTTTTCGTTTCTTCTCGCGAGACCGGCTATCCGTCTTCTCGTGGCACACAAGGTTCGCATGTGCTACGGCCGATCTCTGCGTACCCCCCGGGTAAGGGAAGCGGATACCAGATGGATATGCGGCTAGCCAACGAGCCAGCCGGGTCTGGGCTGCAGGCACGCTTACATCAACGGTACGACGAAAACGTCGGGGCTATTTATGATCTCGTGCGCTATGCGCCTGCTGCTGGCTACTTCTCGTCTCGATTCTCAAGACGAAAAGCACTTATGACGATGACGATTACGACGACTCTGCAATACGTTATGCCTCATCATCATCCAAAAACGAACTCTTCCTTTTTTTCCAATACTTCTATAATTTCTACAAATTGATAAATCAGTAACTGTAGAAACGAGAAAAACAACAACAAAAAAATTGATTAATCGTAATTCTGTTGATTACATCGTAAAATGATACCTTACTGCGCACAACTCAGGATACTTATGCGATGAGTTCTTCATGTTGACTCGATTTGCCAGATGCATATTAAATCCAACTGGACGACTCAATGGTTTCGCTCCCATTCACTCAAATCACTGCGGAGTTTCTGATCCGGATGTTGTCCTATTTATGTCGGATATCACCGATATTTAATGATCTCGATGGTCGAAGTCTGATTTTGATTGCCGATGACAAGCCTGGGCGCAGCTCCATACTTCTTTACATTCCATACGTCGTAATCACTATGGGAAGTAAGGAAGCACGGAACAGTCGCCCGGCCCCGTTAATCTTGCACCTCACGATGTCATCTTACCGGATGCTGGACCCCTTCGAAGCACCCCCTGCTACTTGCACAAGAATCTTCCAAGGAGCTTAGATTACGCAACGCACTAAATGTCCGACCAGATTTCGTAATGATTGAAATTTGTGTTCACGTTTTACTGGTACCTTGACCAGTAGTCTTGATTACTTCATCCGCTTCCAACCATTTGTCGTCTAATAACCCCTCCAAATGGATTTTCCCTTTTTACATCGTTCTGAATTTCACCGATCAAAAAAAAATGAAAATATTGAATGGTTCCCACTTGGTTGCGGATGAAGACGGAAGATCGAGAGCGTGGTTCGCCGATGCGGAAGGCGCAGGATCCTCGCACCTTCAAGTTCGAAGACTGTTTAACGAATGGTTCGTTCGATGCGATTGCAACCGAGTACCCGGGACAGATGATGACCGTTGCTCGTGACGATTCGTCTTGAAATGGTGCATGGCCCCTTCTGGCCGGTCAGTCTAGGCTTAGCCCGACTTCTTGGGATCTGATGACTTCAGCCGTCTGGCTTCGGACTGAATGCTTGACGATGCCGGGGTACGGGACTCCCGTTCGTACGAGCCCTCTAAAAATGGCCGCACAAATCCCATTGGCCTCCTTGTCACAGCCAACGGCCTCCCTCCATACCCGTGTGGCAAAAGCTCTTCGGCTTGCCTTAGACTCGTGGCATGTAAGCTTACACTTGACTAGCTGCCGAGCAATGCTCTGACTCTCCTCTTATAGCGGCTCGCGCCAAATTTGTCTTTACCCGAAAATAGGCGTCCCACGGCTGCCACCACATGGCGACTATTCCTGGTTCAGGCCCCCCGAGTGATAACTTACACTTACCTACCTACCTACCCCCAGTATACTCACTTCGACGACGACGACGACGACGACGACGACGATGACAACGACAACGACTCTACTTCTTGATACTCGCTGTATCGTTGTTTTCCACTCCCACACGAATATAGAAGAGTTTCTTTAACAGGAGTAGGGGAAAGCGTCCTTTTTTCTGATTTTCTCGGATCCGCGAGATGAACGTCCAACGATGCCATCTTTAAATGGTCTTCTTTCAAGCATTTCGGTTGGTTAGTGACTGACCCAACGAGATTCTTTATTTTTAATCCCCACGCCGTGTTTTCGTTCGACTTTTGAATCTCAGAACACCACACACATTTTTGCACCTTTTTAACGCTACATACGGGTCTGGGAGACCGCATATCTTTATCGTCGTGAAACTTTGTCAAAAATGTATATTTTTTAGGTTAATTGTAATGAAATTGAAACGGCAGGATGCAAAAAAAAGGTCTGTTGAACCGCTATATCGATATAATGGTAAACATTGAAGAAGTTACCAATATATTTCTGCAAATATATGTCACCAAATATATAATATATTATGTAATTAATATATTAATTATATTAAATGATTAATATATTAATCATTTTAATTATTACATTAATTATCTTAAAACGCAAAATTTCATATATTTATAATATATCTTTAATACATTTTTTTTTTTTTTTCGCATATACTTTTTTCTTGTTCTGTATAGTCAACATTATATTTCTTCTCCATTTTTCGATGCATTTTAAACGGGGAAAGAGTGATTTTTCGTGTTTTTCTCGTGGCTGCTGTCAGCAACCGAAGGCAATTTTTCTTACATTTAATTCGTGACTCTTCACTATACCACTTGAACTTTTTCGAATTACACGGAGTCCCCGTACTACGGTGTACTTTTTACGACATAAAGTATATCGTTTCGTCGTACTCTTAATTCTCTTCTTGGCGCCCGTTACTTAGGTATTCGTCGTATTTTCTCATCGTCGCTATCTTCATCGCCGACTACGGGGGACTCTCTCCATTCGACGTGGTAAACAAGTTCCGCAGCGGCTTCTCTCGACGAAAAATACATGTAGAGCGTGACGGCTAACGACGTATTTTTAACTCACATTGTTTTCACCCAACTTTTTTGCCATCGAGTATATAAATTCAACGACCGGAGCGAGAAGCTTCGGCGTGACTTCGCGTTTGCCCACTCGAAATTTGCGCGATGATTTGTCGTAGAAATGTGATTCCGCTTGTTGGACAATATTAAAAAAAAAAAAAAATGTAGGAACGGCTGGAAGCGCCCACGTCGAAAATTTAATTTCCATATCGTCACTATGATGATAGTTCGGTTGACGGTTCTACGATGAGACCGCATCAAACCGGAGCGATTCACCCAAACGTTACGCAGACTTTCATAATGACGCGCATTATGAAGCTCATCGCGTGACGGATGACGCACGTGAGGAGTAACCGACGCGACGCGTGAACGTGTTGTTAAACGGTTGATGGTAATTCATCGATATAAATTGCGGGTCAATATATTTTCGTATAATAATGATAATAATAATAACTATACTTATTAATGACACCGTTTAACAATAAATAAATCAATAAATTCATTGTTATCGGACAAAATATTCTTTCATTTTATTAACGCCTGAAATTCATGTATTATTATTTATTTTAATTTTTTGGGTTAATTTTCAAGCATTTTTTCAATTCGCCGATTATTTGATGAACATTTTTTTTTTTATTAAATGAAAGCAATTTCCTTCGGTAACAAACAAATACGACACGCGCTCCAACATATATGCTTCTCCGTTAGTCAGGATAAATCGTAGCTGTTCTTTGCATCTCCAAAATCCCGCAAAGCAAACAATTATTTGACCGTTTTCTCGCGTGATTCACTCGTGTATATCCTCCCTTCACAAAATTTCTTTGACTCCGCGCCAGAAAAGCGTTAATCTGCTCTCAAACATCTCAACTTCGAGAATGCGAAAGTGTAGTTATTAATCGAGGAAGGAAAGGAACGCTTGCCAGGTGATTCGACGATGCAAATAAGCTTTGCGCAGCTATGCGGTTGCATTATTACAAACGCTCACTTATTACGAAGCCGCAGCTTTCACGTGTCTACTTGTATCCTCGGCAATGCAACGTACGTCGAGCGACGAATTCATCGAGAATACGAAAAAAAAAAAAAAAAAAAAAAAAATAGGAACGTCGTGAAAAAAAAAAACAGGGAATTCGTTCTCGAGAACTGTTATAGTGCGAGTTGTCTCGATCGGCGCCTCGAGTTCCCAACAGCATCAGCATCGTCTAAGACTCCGTTCTAAAATTACGAGTAGCCGCGACGATTGTTGCAACGGCGACGTCGTGCACTCTCGGTGCATCCCGCCTCGCTGCACTGGCATCCGAAACAAGCATCAACGCTCGACACCACTCCGGTAACTGTATAGGTGGCTACAGCCAGAATTGTGCAGACGAACGCCAGTGGCTAAGCTGTAAAAGACGAAAGATGTACACAGCGGTAATGCACTTGGATCGTACAGAGAGTCATCCAAGGTTTTGAACCGTACAAAACCATATATATATAAACGCAGACGTGCAAAATTTGAATAGAAAATGAAAGTAGATGCAGCGAAGATGTGGATAACGAAGGATAGAGAGATCCGAGAGTATTTTCGTCGGCGTGACGCGCCGCCTTCTCGGAGACACCCTCCTTCCTCCGAGTGAAAATCGACGTCGAACGGGAGAACTCGCGCGTTCTCCAACGAAGAAGAAGATGAAGAGAAAGGCATTTATGTCGCTGATACTTTTTACCCCCATACCACTAACAGTGGTCCTCCTTTTCACCCCCCCCCCTCCCTCCCTGCGCTATAACTTCTGCATGAGATCTTACTACACTGGCTTTGTAAGCTACTCTCTCCAGTATTTCGGGACAACCGGTATGACCAACGGGGCTCTCACCACAGTGAGACGAGACGCAACGAGAGACACGAGAAATAAGAATAGGTCTCGGATGGGGTTGACACTCCAGGGGAGTTCATAAACCTTAAAAAACAGGATTACCAGCGTAAAAACTTATGCGGTGATGTCTCATTGACAACTCGATTGTGGCAATTCGAAGTAAATTGCATGCGTGACGCATAAAATTAAAAAGTCTTTAAAGTTTTGTGATAATAATTCGTTAAAATTTTTTCTTTTAACGAAAATTTTTTTAAAGACGTTTCTAAAGGATCCCATTGGTCAAATTTTTACGTTTACTGCAATTAACGACAGTATTTTTGTCATAAAATGCACCTTGAATAAATAAATTTGACAAAAATTTAATGAAAATTGAATAAACAAAAAAAAATGAATAATTGATTGATTGATTATTAACTAATAATTCTTTTTTATTGTTTTAATTAAGTTACAAAAAAATTATTTTATTTCCGTAATAAGCTGACAAAATACATCGATTTAGTGGAAAATGTGTCTTTTGTTGATTATATGAACAATTAAAAATAATGGAAATTTTTTTTTTTTTAAATTGAATTTTTTTTTAATTACCAAAATCACTAACCAAATTTTGTTTTTTTTGTTTTCGAATACTATTCCACGGAATTTTAAATGAATGAAATCATTTTCGAGAGTTGCATTGTTTTGACTTTATTTATTTATTTTTTTTTTGTAAAAAGTAATTAAAGCAGCGATTCTATCGTCTCGATTTTGTAATTTTCGCTCCCAGTTACGCCAACTCCGCTGCATCGGTACACATGCACGATGGACATGTGCATTGATGTTAGTATGCACAGTGTGTACAAGGAGAGCTAAAACATCAATCCCCTTCTCCTGTGGCGTGTATCGGATTACGGTAGGGTCTCCTCTCGGCTCTCGTTGAAAATAGCTTTGCTCTCTCTCCGTACAGTGGGCAAAGACTCCGAGTAACCTCGACGATGCGAAAGGGAAGGATCGCAGAAGAGAAAGAGAAGCGGCGGAGGCTCGCCGGCTGAGAAAAGCGCGAGAACTCGGTGAGAGACGAAGCCCCCGAGAAGAGACGGAGAAGCTGTGACCGAGGGTCCGGTATACTCTTCGCATCTAAAATTTAAAGGAGAGGAAAAACCTCCCGAGAGTACTCCTCACTTCTCCCTGCGGTCTCGACACAAGAGTACCCATCGCATACTCACTTCGCTTTCTCTCTGTCTTCTCAGCGAACAACCCGACGATCCTCTCATCCATTATACAAAAAGCGTATCGACGAATTTCAATCAATGCTAAACCAACCTTCATTCCCAAAGAATATCAATGCCACGTCGAGCGACGTACTCGGAAGATATTCAAATACTTTTGTGAGGAAATTAAATTAATTATATTTGTTATCCGAACTTTCGATAATATTCGATTTTACAGAGACGATGAAAATTTCATGCATATAAAGTTCAATTAATTATACGAAAATAAAATTTCCGGATATCGACGTTGCGTTGAGGACTTGTGGAGAATATAATTTCAAACATTAATTTATTAGAATTTTTATATAAATGGTTGAATTTTTTTTTTTACATCAATATTCGAACGAATAAAATACAGACGCATATTAATAAAAATTAATAATTAAAGTAATTACAAATGATGCGAAGTTTATGCATATCTGACGCCGAACGATATATAAATTACTTTATAATGAACAGTTGAATAAAAATTTTAATGGACAGCAATGGTCGCGCCGTCGAAGAACTGCAATTGAACTGAAACGTGACATTTTTTTTAAAACGCTCGCAGCACTAAAAAAAACGGGAATAAAAAATAATCCCTACAGAAGGCAACTGTAAAACGTGGCAAAAGTATACTTTATCTCATAAACCATAGTGTTTTCGTAGTCGACTGTAGGAAAATCAAATGAGAAAAATACAACTGTAGAGGGTTGAGATAGAAAAAGTAGTACCGGACGAGTTTTTGCTCCATTTCACAGTGACAAATCTGGACGGCATTTGTTTTGCTTGCACTGGGAGAGAAAGCGAGAGATAGCTATGCAAGTCGCGGCGAAGTTGAGGCCAAAAGCGGGTTAATGCTATTTGTCTCTCTGTCTCTTTCGTTCGTGAAAAAAAAAAAAAAAAAAAAAAAAAATCGGCGACACAATTGGGCATATAGAACTGTGGCACAGCCGCGTAGCATATTTGTACAAAGGATCCCCTCCTCTCCTTGACGGGAGAGTGAGAAAACGAATGGGGAGGAATGAAAACAGGGCTGCGTTCGTGAAAGCGCCCTAATATTTTGACAGTAAAACTTTGAACCTCGAACAGCCCACGAGGACGAAATTCTGTGCAATTTTCAACCCCCGCATGCTGTATCGAGTTACGACTACATGCCGCGATAGAAATAACTTTTGGAAGGCTCCGGCGCAACAACGAGGGGCAACGACGATTTTTTTTTTGTTTTTTTTTTTTTTTTACCAACGCTAAAGGGTGGCGTATTTTTGCTACTGCCTCGATTCCACTCTCGTAATTCGAATCTCTTCCTCGTTCATGCATCCGTGTGAAAACAGCGTTGAAATAAATGGGCGCGGAACGTTATCGAAACGATACCGAATGAGAGGAAATATAAATATTGGTTTGCGATTGAATAATTTCTGTTTGAAATATCCATATTTTAGTAAAGTACGCTGGATATGAAGAATATAGAAACATCGTTTATGAAAGTAAAGTTAACCGTAAAGTAATTGAACTTTCAGAACTTTCAAAATAACGCATCAAATAATTTTTCTAATAAAAATTATTAAGGGTGTATTATTAATTATTAATTATAAGTTTCTTTTTCTTTATCAAGGATTTTTCTTTAAAAAAAATAATAGTAAATACTGATAAACTGTATCGATCTAAAATTTCTCAAAATACCTTTCGAAATCGGCAATTAATGATAGTTTAATATTAATTTAATTATTTAATTATTTTTGAGGTTAACGTACTGTACTTTTTTTTATTATTTAAACGAGAATTAGACCACTCGACTGGACGATTTTATAAAAATTGGGATAAAAATGGGGATGTTGCAGAGGGTTCCCCGATGATTTTTTTTTTTTTTTTTTTTTTTTCGAGACCTTATTTAACATTCCACCCTTCCAATCTTCTTCCTCACAGCAAGACCCGACCGACTGATAACGTGAGAAGCACCGTCTGCTCGACGAAAAGAGCAACGAACTCGCACCGTTCACGGGGATAAGGAAGCCTGAAGACTCGAAGCGGCAGCGGGTGTCTTTCCGAAAGCTCGCGCGGCCCCTGCGAGCGTAATCCTTTTTACGTTACCTCCCGGCATCCTGATACTCCACCAAGTTTCAGGATTTTCTTAGATTTTCTTTTCTCACGCGTATTTCGAGGCATTTCGCCGTGCAACATCTGTTTCGCCGGTGTGATATACATATACAACGTTTCTCGTTAAACGCAGAACGAGCTTTGATTAGGGAAAATACATTTTAATAAAGGCTAATTTTTCGAAAATTAGAAATTGATGGTTGCAGAGATAATCTTTTGGTTTTACAAGAAATCAGAAATTCAAGGCTGTAGCAGTAAACTTGGGCGAAACATATTGTAGTAAAATTCCGAAGAACATCGATTCACGTGGGGGTATTTCGGCGTTCGTGAATGAAGCGGACTGACCGCTGGCGCACATGTGTGTTTGAGAGAAAAATAAATAAAGAGGGGTCTCTTCGGACATTTCCGGGCAATTTTCGAAGCTGTTTCTCAGATAACTCTCTTTGCATCGCATGCATAAAAAATTAAAAAATTATAAAACAAAATGCTTTTTAGCATAAAAATCGTAAAAAAGATCGAAACATTTAAAAAAAAAAACTTAAAGTACCCTCTTTTGGCGTTTCCTATGCCACCCTAACAATTAACCTTAAGGTCAGACCACCGAATTTGAATTTTATTCCGCCGATGATTTCGTCCGATATAACTAATATAATCGAAGGCTTACCAATTTCAATAATAATGCGATTAATATCGACGAACGATATTACCAGCGGTAATGTCCACTACCCGTTACGATCCGTATATTTCAATATAAATGCATACGGGGGTTATTATAAATATTTATATCCATCGACAGAGCTGGAGGAACGGTAGAACGCGAAAACGCCGCAGAGCGTACGCGATGACCTCAACTCGAGAGAGATTGTTGAAATAGATATGGCATATAAATTCCACGAGATGTAGAGATGTATATAATAGATCGGTAATATATGGAGATGTGTAATATACTTTCGAATCGATGTGGAATGTTATGCGCAGTCACATGCGCGCATTTAATCCGTATCAATCTTTGAAAATCCATTTTCCGCGTATAATGATGTATATAGGTCACGTAGCCAATGAAGTTGAATAGTTATGTCGTTTTAGCTTAAACCTGTAAAACAAGATACAATTACAGAGAAAATCGAAAATCGAGAAAATATATTATATATTATATATTATATATTATATATTATATATTATATATTATATATTATATATTATATATTATATATTATATATTATATATTATATATTATATATTATATATTATATATTATATATTATATATTATATATTATATATTATATATTATATATTATATATTATATATTATATATTATATATTATATATTATATATTATATATTATATATTATATATTATATATTATATATTATATTCTTTTCCATCGCCCTCCCCCACTCCTTACACTCTTTTCTTTTATCAGGACCTTTCCAAAAGCGTCAATCCTGCATTTTTTTTACGTAGGCCTTCATCCAGTAACCCGCAACTTAAATTATGGAAGGTCAAGACAGACGTAGAACTATAGTTCCGTTCATTTATACGCATATATATAGACAGCATATATGTACCAGTAATACTTTACGAGAGCATCTCGTCTCGATCGTTCGTTTCCTCTTTCACTTTAACGCTGTCTCTTTCACTCTCATTCCTTTCCCATTTCCTTTAAAAGACCTTTTTGCCTCGGCACCGCAAACCACCCCTCGACCCAAACACATCTACAGAATCCGCGCGCCAGCGTGCTGGCAGAAGCAGCAGAAAACGCCCGGAGCTATCGTCATATTTTATTGAAGTCATTTCCATCGCCGCGGCACAGAAACTTTCTCGACTTTTTGCAATAACTTTCAATGAGAGAAAGAGAGAGAGAGAGAGATAGCGAAAAAGGAGGAAAAAAAAAAAGCGAGCGCGAGAGATGTGACCCCCGCGGAATTAATATATATATTTTTTTTTTTTTGCACCCATCCAACATGCCCGGGATGGCACGACTACGTGCGGGATGAACGAGGAATGCGCGCAGGGTTGCGGTATTGAACGCATAAATTACACGCGCCCGGCTTCGACTTGAAGCGCTGCGATTGAAGTGTGCTTTTTTTTCTCGTATTATTATTATTATTATTATTATTATTCCTTTTCTATCTTATTCCTATTTCACTTGGCGAGTAACCTCGCTTTACTCCCGCGCAGCCCTCCCTCTCTTCATACATCCGCACCCTCAATTCAAACTCTTCGACCTCTTTTCCTCTCGCGCACTCCAACGCCATCTTCTTTATACCTCTCCAGTGCCTCCCTCTCGATAAAATTAGTTTGTAGTTGTGATTTAGCTTTCCAACTGCTGCCGAAGGGAATTTCAATTTTACTCCCTCTTCTAGTTTCTACTTCATCTTAATCTTATTCTGCTTCTTCTATTCCACCCCTTTTACCGTGGAGAGCTTAGTTATGCTACGAGAACGAGAGAACGTCAACCCGTACCACAGACACACATCTTTACTCTCGATCATTGCAAATGATTATTCGTTTGTCGAACATTTTATTTATTTATTTTAATGAGCATATGAATCGAAAATATTAATTATCTATCGTATCCGTTTAAAAAAATATCCAATATCGTTCGTCTATAGCAAAAAACGATAATTTTTATTCTAATATCCAATACTTTAGACATAGAAAATTTGGAATAAAAAAAGTATATTAACTATTAGAAATATTACGAGTGTAAAGGGGTCATTCAGTGACCCATCTTATCGACTGACAAAGTATTGAATTCAACGAGAAAGCTGCGACAACACAAACGGAGTTTAGTAACAGTGTCCTGTTGCCGACTTTGAAAAAACTCTGGTCACCGGTTTCTCGCGCATATCGGCCCTCATAATTCAGCTGGAACGACGGGAGTGCCGCGATTCCAATAGAGAATCGACACCGGAAGTTACGTCACGGTCTCCATCCTCGCTTCGGTTAATACACACCTATACACCGCCACATACGTATAAATATCAAACACAGCGGATAGTATTTACTGTATTACCATAGTGAACCGTTGTATTCGCATATGCATAACTCCTACGCAACGCGACACACTCGTCATCGTATAATTGTCATCGTGAGTTGATGAAGTTGCGATTTAAATGTGGAACGAATACGACGGATGATTAGATTCAATGTTGAATGACGTATAAACGACACCTGCCAATGTTAAAATGCTACGAAACATGTTAACGTATAACTGACGAAAAAATAAAAAATCGATTCTTCTTTTTCATACAGATCTGAACGTTATTGTTTAATAACTTATTTATTTATTATATAGCATAAAAATATCTCGCCGCCGTGTTCAAGAATTGAGGGGGAGGAGGCTGAAATATTCTAAGTCTCATTTAAAAGGGACTTTCTAAGTAAAAACACAAAAAAATATAAGAAAATGGTGGCGAAGAACAGTGCCTTTTAAAACAATGTACGCGCGCGTAACATAAAAAAAACACAATGTCAAAATTACAAGTCCTTTTAAGACACTAGAGCGGTGAGATTTAAGGGGTATAAGGGGGGTTTCGGGGGTATTGACGTTCCCAATAACTATTAGTTGCTGCGGCGATGAGGCATTTTTGTAATATTATATATTATATATTATATATTATATATTATATATTATATATTATATATTATATATTATATATTATATATTATATATTATATATTATATATTATATATTATATATTATATATTATATATTATATATTATATATTATATATTATATATTATATATTATATATTATATATTATATATTATATATTATATATTATATATTATATGCATAAAACGCTATTCTATTTGATAATTTTTTTTCCTTTTTCACAAAAATCATGATAATGATAATGAAAATCAGGTCGAGAACGGCGATATGAACCAGTTGGCAAATAATATTTCGCCTAGCATCGTCCCAGAAACCTCGTGCCTGTTAGTCGAGTGCTCATCATCAATTTGTACGCGTGTTGAACGAACTCCCCGTTGTATTATGACTGCTTGAGGCTCGGTGTATGATTAAACGCCTCTACACTAATATGAACAATCGTGCGGATTGTAAATTGGCTTTTAGCCCAAGAACTTGGTGTATCTCTAGTTCTAGTTCTGGCTTTGCTCGCGGCTTGCCACTAACTAATTCGCCGATTCACCTGCGAAAACCTCGTCTTATATGCGCGCGAAAGAGATAAGACGAATTGTATATATATATATATTTGTTATACTCGTATATATACGCGGCAAACTTAAAATACAATTTACGTAACGCGGCCATAGGTACGACGGATTCTCGCACTCTTTGATTCATCGCGAAGTATGCACGGTACATTTGTTGGCAAGACTCTGCCGTACATTGTTCCTCGAGCGGAACGCTGAACGGAAGTTCAGAGTTGAGCAAAGACTCGCTGCAAGATCCCACAATCAATCGCGGCGAATTGAATAGAATAAAAAACGAATTTTTTTTTTTTTTTTCTCTACGACATGAAAAATAGGAAAATATGGGAACATTCTTAAATAAACGAATTTTTTTCGCCTACCGTTGTGTGATGTTTCAACTGCAATCGTGTTATTTTAATTTTTTATCTCGAATTTCGTACAATTCTCGTATTTCCCGACGGTACCGGTGTTTATTTTTCAAACAGAATCGTCTGTCGTGTCTACCCGGTCAGCACTGTGGACACATGCAAACTCACTGCAGCCATCGAGCTGATGCACGTATATAGATATATAGAGTGGTTTTTTACTACTATAAAAAAAAAAGAAAAAAAATGGTGTGTATAACCGAGTGCACGCACTTTTCTATTGTGATAAGCAAATCGCGTATGTAAGCTTTTGTAGGTCGACAGTCAGAGAATCAGTGACGGCCGACTGTCACTGAGTCACTAAAAGGTTCATACGGTGTAAGCGATACGAGAGCGGTCCGAGATTCACGCTATGACTGTGTATATAATCGCATTGCCATACTGCAACGGGGTCTACAGACCGTTCGGACTTCTATCGCTCGTTGCTTTCAGAATATTCCATATTAAATCATCAAGCGATGTATTCGTTTATACATTTTTAAAAATTCAAATTTAAAATATTGTAAAGCCTTTAATAATCGATGCTTCTCGTCGACAATGTCTCTTCATCATCAATGTATCTTATTCCTTAGCATGAAAAAAAAAAAAAAAAATTGTTTCGTCTGTAATCGTTGAATTCCTCTTAACAAAAGAACGCGAAAAAAAATCAATTTATTTGTCTAAAAAAATAAGTGTTACAACCGCCTAAATATCAACTGATGGTCCTTATGCGCATGAAAAAAACGTTCATGCAAAAAATATATTCGAAATACATATGAAATTCGGCGTTTTCATCTAATTAATATATAAATAAAAAAAACTAATAATCATGTTAATAATAATAATAATTATTATTAATTATTTATAATAATGAATAAACTAATATATTCGTGATATACGATTTTTTATAGAAAATATATTCGATATATCGTAGAAATATTTTGCGATATATATATTTTTTTTTTCGTGTCGGTATAGTAGAACATACTGTGCTATACTTCAATTCGCTCCTATCCACTGCGACTCGTCATCGCGCGAACTGTCGGAAACATGTCTTATGCAATCGGAAGAGCAATATGAAGTCCTGAAGTCCCTAGACGCCCTCACAGTCGCTGTATTCGACTGCTTTGCGAGCTCTCTACGAAGTGCTCGAAAGTTCTAAGCCAAATTAGGACCTCCGATAGCAGCATCTGGCAAAGTCACATGTAGTATCTTGAAGCTTCGGTCTTGTCGTTTCTTCTAACTCGCACTTCTTCCTCCTCGTACACTCGTATCGTATATTTTTTTCTCTCGGATGAGACTTTACCCAGCGTAGCTTAGCTGAGAGCGAAGAGATCCCTTCTCGTGAAGTCCATTACCCTCGTCTTCCTGCTCGTCGGATACCTCTGCCCTCAGATGTTTAGAAAGGGAGGAAATAAAAATACACCGTAAGCAAGGAAAACTGCGGAAATTAGGATACGAAGGACGAGAAGGTTGTGCAAAAAATTCTTGATAAAGGACAACCAAATTTCCACCAAGTCGACTCTGACTCGACGAGACCGTCTTGTGTCTCCGCTACGTTTTACTATAATGAAAATATTCGACAGTGTTTTTCGCTTCTGCGCTAAAGAACAGATGTCTTACACAGCATCTTGTAATGAGATGTAAAACGTAAAAAAAAAAAAAAAAAATGTCTCGTGTAAAGTTTCCATCTTGAAATTGAGTCAACATGACGCGTACTTCGGGACGATTTATCGTCAAAGTTAATGTCACACTTGTTTAAGGTTAAAAGTCACCAATAGAGGGTGTTTTCCACCCTTTAGAATTTTGTGGATTTTTTTTTTTGTAGAAAATAAATTAGCGTTACAGAGTCGAGAAAAAAAAAAAATACTCACGCCGTGGCTTTGTATCTACGGACGCGTCCACCCCTTGTTACCCTTACCGGCAGCAATTGACCGGAAGTGGGGACTGTAGGAAAAATACAGAATAGCGAATGCGTCCGGTCCCGTCGACTTAAGAAAAAAGGGGTTGTGCTGTAACTATATACTATTTTATTATATTCCTCGGAACGCATCCGCTCGCATATTTTCTGTCCGTCGACCGATAAACTTCGAGATATCTCGTTCAGAATTTCCGAGACATTGAAAAAAGTAAAAGAAGAACTCGCGTAAACGAGCCTTATTTATAGGAAAGAAGCGATCCTTAATAAGAATGTAATTTAAATTGGAATAACGAAGTGCCCTGGAAATGGAGAAAGTACGAGTTGTACGAAAGAAAGAAGAGAAGAAAAAAAAAAACGCAAAGAATAATAATAATAAAAGGTATACCGTCGAGACATTTATTCGCGATATGATGAGGAGGACGTAGCCAGAGCGAAAGCTGGATGGAAATAAAGAGTTTTCATTGCCAGGAAGAAAAGCGAGAGAACTCCAGCGCTCGAGCGCTGGCAACGCTCGGCTCGACGTCTCGCCGTTCTTCTCTACGGTCCCTTTCCCCCCCTCACCTTTCCCTCAGTATGAATATGCAAATGCATTCGAATGTTACCATTATTGCATTAATAACTATAAATTGATTACCCGGCTACCAATTATTGCGGTGCATTGGGGGGAGCGAGAGGAGTGGTGGGTCAGGGGACGGTGGCTGGCAGCGTGTACGACGACGAGCGTTATTACACGTCATTACGCCCTCTGTATATCTCCATTAAAATCTTTTCTACACTGCGGTCCGCGGGTTCTCTCCGCTCTCTCGGGGTACACGCTCCGCAGAATCCGGCGAAGACCTCGTTATTGCAAAGGCACAGAGAGAACACGGATGGCAGCGTCGTATTACGCGATACCTCCATATTACAACACACAGGGAACGCAATAACGAGGCTGCAGTTGCAATTGCGCAATTGCTCGTTTTCTCCGTTCCGTTGGACCGTTGGATCTTCCACGATGATATACACAATCGACAATTTATAGGGCTGATATGCGTCTGCCGGAATGTCTGGACTTTGAATGTTATCGCTCCGGTGCAACAGTCGTGTGTATCGCGACGAGAAATTATCGCAATATTATTTTTCTAATTTCTCGCAATTGTGAGAAATTATTGAACATAAATTGAAATACACGCGTCACGATTGTAAAAAAAAAAATTTGCCGTTTTTTCAAAAATCGTTTGAATTAAAATTTGTCTTTTCAACAATGCGAATGATTGTAAAATTTGTAATTAGTAATTATTATTAATCGTATTTTATATCATTCGTAAATATATATATATATATATATAAAAAAATCGTTGTTATTGTTGTTATTATTATTAATAATGAATAAAAATTATTATAATTCTCGAGACACTTGAGTGCAGTAACCGGTGCATCGGATTTTTTCAGTAATGATTTCATTGTAGTAACTTGATGAGGCGAAACATGTGCCGTCTTGTGACAAAACATGTGTGCATCTCTGCCGATACCCAACTATATGACTACTAATATAATTTGAAGACAGACGCGGCTCGTCGTCGTCGTCGTTTTCACCCCGTGGAGTAGACCTCCACTAACGACAGCTGCACAGCTTTGGTGTCTTCGCCACATCTTCTCGTCTCACTCGAGCACATTCACGGTCCATGGGGCATCATCCCTGCATCGTACCGTACGACTAACATTCATCCACCATCTCCACAAGCCCTTTCGCCCCGTGTCTCACACGTGCAATGACCGCGCAATGATTAATTACAACGCGGGACAATCGGCGCCGCCGACGTTGTAACTAATTACTAAAATGCAACAGCAGGGAACACGATATCGTAAAGCGTATCACAAACAGCATTTATCAAACAATTTAACGCAAATTGACGCGAAACTGTATAAAAAAAAAAAAATTTAATAAAAATCAAAAAAATACCGACTGAAAGAGAAATTTAATAAAAATTGTATTAACAAAAGAGAGTTAAACAACGATTAATTATTAGCATATTACAGTTGGGCATCGAACAAAGTCTTTGTTCGATGGTTTTTTTGGTTTTTTAATAAAATTCAGTTTTTTTTTTTTTTTTTTTTTTTTTCGTATTCTTGTCAATGCAATGTTTTTATTAAATTCCTGTTTCTGTCGAGAGTTTTTTAAATTTTCGTACGATTTTCTTTCTGTGTCAACGACTTTTATTGCTGTAGTGCAATTGATCGCTGCGCGGCTGTCGCGTCGATATTTCACTCGAGATTAAGGAGCGTGTTTTTGGCTTTCTTCCATCGGCTACTTTATTATAACGTTGCTTGTGTCGGACGTTTATTGCGGTGGAAGCAACGAATCGATTATTTTATCTGTACGTGTGTATATTATATCTGAATATATATCGACCGAATATATACAAATTACGCGGCTCCCCCCGCTCTCTCGACTCCGATATTAACCGCGAAACTATTTCGAGCAAATTGCAATAATCATTGTTCGTGCAACTATAATTTAGCTTCGCACCATTAAGGTATTATTAAATGCACTTCAACTTTGTACGAGAATGGCAGCCGCATAACCGATTCATGCAAATCTATAATTACTACGTGCCTGTGGCCGACTATTGGAAAGTTATACTTGATTCATGTCGGCACGAACAATACATAACGTGGATAACTCGTTCGAATACTCAAAACTAACAATCCAAATAATAAACTGTTCTTTTTTTTCCACGAATTATGAATCCGCGATTTTTTGCCTGAAGGTTTTATTTTTTTTTATTAATATTTTTATAATTATAATTATATAGCTATTAATCATTTTTTTTTTATCGTCATCGTATAATTTCACGATATCGAATAAATTTCGAATACGTATGAAATATTGTGAAAATTATTTTAAGAATTATCTTGCAAAAATATGATTAAAAAAAAAATTTGAAAAAAATGTTGTATTCGATCGAATAATAATTTTTTATCCATTTTTTTAACGTTCCAGCGCGATGAGAATTTTACTGTCGAAGCTTCCGCGACCGTGGATCGTCGATGAGAAGAAAGACGATGGTTACACCGCTTTACATCTCGCGGCTCTCAATAACCACGTTGAAGTAGCTGAATTATTAGCGGGAATTGGAAAAGCAGATTTGGATTTGCAGAACGTTAATCTTCAAACGGCTCTTCATCTTGCTGTCGAACGTCAGCACACGCAAATCGTCAGGGTAAGCATTTTCTTTCTTTTCTTTTTTACAATAAAAATCCTTGCATCCGGTGAATTGAAAAAAAAAAAAAAATAAAAAAAAAATCGAGGTACGAAAGTTATCTAATTGGTAAGAAAATGCGGTCATCTTTACGGCCGATTTATGTAATGGATACAAAAAAAAAATACGGAAAAGAGATTTCTCGCGCCTCTATCGAGTTTGCGTGTTATAATAACTTTGCTTTAGCCCCCTGTCGCAGCCAAGCTGTCGCTCAACTCGGCCTCCATCCCCTCACCCGGCTGATTGTGTTTCTTCCGAGAAACCGAACGAGTTATTTTTAAGAATTTCTATTTCTCGTGTCACTCTTCTTAATACCGTTTCTCGAATGGCCCCAAACGGTAATCCATCAAATTCGGCGATCCTTCGGCTCGGTTTACACCGTCCATCTGCCGTCTGTCGTCACGGACCGTGCGGAATAAACTGTGTCTTACGGACTCGAAAGTGTGTCATTCGCACCAATCGATTATCTTTAAACCTCAAGACAGACGAAAATTCATAATAATTTTCCGATATTTTCGAAACTTTGACTTTTGAAAAATTCGATTTTTCGCTAAATACCCAAATTTTTTCGTTAACAATTTTTCAAATAATTTTCGACAAATTTTCGCCCATAAAGAAATTATTTTTCTGTTATCCTGTGTAGAAAAATGCGAATAGAAAATTATTGTATTTTTCGTCTTTGATTTTTATACGTTTCATATTTTTTACCGCAATTAGAATTTTGGATTAAAAATTTGCGACGTTGCAAAATTTTTTTTTAATTTTCTGTGATTATATTTCGTTTTTATTACGATTGTCTACGTCTCTAGTTACATGTGTGTGTAACGACTTCTCTTCTACAATTATCACAGTTACTGGTACGCGAGGGTGCAAATGTAAACGTCGCCGACAAAGACGGCGATACGCCTCTTCACGAGGCGCTTCGTCATCACACATTGTCGCAGCTGAGACAACTGCAGGATGTACAGGACGTGGGACGTCTCCTCATGGGTCTCGGTGCTCAAGGACAGGACAAGAAGAGCAGCTCCTTCATCGCCTGTTTCCTCGCCGCTCACGGCGCCGATTTGGAGCTAAAGAACAAAAAGGGACAAACCCCGCTACATCTGTGTCCGGATCCCAATCTCTGCAAGACTTTGACCAATTGTCACAGAAACAAAGAGTCGTTAGTTTCAATTTCATTTTTATTGTTATTATTTTTTTATTTCAATCCCTTTTTCTTCTGCACTCAAGAATTATGACGGACCTCATTGATTGCTTCATTTCATGAGTTATCCGATGCGAGATGATTTTCCACATCGTTTAGTTTAGGGAATTTTCAACTTTTTTTAGACACGACATCGAACCTCCAACCCCATCGGCCGCGATGGACGAGTGTCTTGTTTGTTCGGACGGCAAACGCGAGATGCTCTTTAGCCCCTGTGGACACGTCGCCTGCTGCAACCCTTGCGGGCCGAGAGTCAAGAAATGTCTGATATGCAGAGAAAACGTCGTTTCACGAGTGAAGGTATTCAAAACTTTACTATCATTAACTATACTAATTAATTGAGTTAAATATTTTTTTTAAATATTGCTAAAAAATTCTGAACTTTTTTTGGTGTATCCCAAGATTTTTCAATTTACTTTGAAATTTTGTGTTTTTTCACACATTTTTGTCATATAAAAAAAAAAAATTCAAAGTTAATTAAAAAATCTGAAAAAATTCATACGTATTCAGAAAAATGAACGAATCATTTTCATAAAAAAAAACAGTTGGGTTCCCGGAAAATTTGTTGACCAATTAATTTTTTCATCAATTTGTCAACAACATTTTGGAATTATTATTATGCAAAATTAATCTTTTCAGTATCTTTAATATGCATGAATTTTTTCAGATTTTTATACCATCGAGAAATATTTGCAATTTTCTCTCATTTTTCTCGAACTTATGAACGCGAAATGAACGCTAACCGACATAACTACACGGAGAGAAGGATCTGATACAATTTACCATATATCTAGTAAAAAATATCGTAAATTTCTGGTACTGCGAAGTGAATGACGCCACCTGTTGAAAATAACGAGAACTATGCGAATTTTTACCATAGAATATGGTAAAAATCCCCATAAATGTGGTAAAAATTCTTATAAGATCGAGTATTTTCGTCATAGGTGGCGCCACCGTCTCGAATTTTACCAGATAACATAGTAATTTCTTGTAGATCCTTCTCTCCGTGTACCTTAAATATTTCATTAACGATCTTAATCACCGCAATCGTAAAATTAAAACAAATTTTAAGATTGTGGAGAATTAATAATTTTTTTTATGTTTAATGACACGCAGATCGAGGAATGTGTGGTGTGTTCGGATCGGAAGGCCGGCGTCTTGTTCCGTCCGTGTGGCCACATGTGCGCCTGCGAATGCTGTGCTACGCTGATGAAGAAATGCGTACAGTGTCGAACGCAGATACAGCACATGGTACCGATGTCCATGTGTTGCGGCGGAGGAGGTGATGTTACTTACGTTAAGGGGTGTGATGCCTCAGGTACAATTATGTCGATCCCCGTTCTCAATGTTCGCGTAGAAAACAGTGAGAATTATGGTTTTGCAATGCTAAACATGTTTTTGTACAGTTTAGTTTTTTGACAACGCATTTTAGGACGCATGTTGCGAAGTATTAATGCATCGTTTTCCTTGTCGATTTGTAGCGAAAATTTTTAAAATTTAACGGCCGATTCGATTCGATTCGGTAGCTTTCCATTTAAACTTCAAAGGCTCCCCTCTCTTTTTTTTTAAATAGATGAAACGATTTTTCTTTATTTCACGAATTGATCGCTAAATTTACGGGGACGCGAAGATAAAATGTTAGTTTACCGAAAATAAAGCAGTGAACTGTAATCGACTTATCGACGATTTCATGTCATTACTGTTGCGTTAAAAAATCAAATAAAAAAATTATTATCGTTTATTTATTTAAATAATTACTAATAATAATCATTATTGTTATCTATCTATTATATTTTTGTTAACTTCTTATTTGTACTATTCTTACAATTATTATAATAATCGTTTTTTGTAATCTATAAAAATTCCTGTATTTTTTAATTTTTTTTTTATAAAAACTATACAATATCGTCAATAACTCGATTACTACAAAACGGAGAACTGATTTAACTTTGGACGGCATTTATATAATTATTTTGTTATTCCTGACTTACAGTATATCGTAGTTTAATGATTAAAATTTAATCCAATTTAAAAAAAAAACGCTACGAATTTTCAAAAATTTTTTTTTGTCTTCAGGTACCATATCAGAAGTGAAAGCGGACCCTGAGGAAGAACCGGCACCCGTGAACACAGTCTGCCCAGAGAAGCCGGGAGAAGCTGCACTGATGAACAACGGCAGTCGCGATGCTTCGCACAGTGATATACAGAAATTGCAGCAACAGTTGCAGGACATCAAGGAACAGGTTTCTCACTTCAACACCATTTCTCTCGGCCGATTATTTTTAAGGGAAAATCCAAGTTACAAATGGCATAATACTTATGCTGTCTGCAAAATACAATGAATTCGAGATTATTATCTTAACTTTCATTACTACTAATCTTTTTACCGATTACTTATAGTCGGATTACTAATCTAATTTTTTTTCATTTTCCACATACAACAACATTTATCAAAGAGTCAAAAATGTATATTTGGTAAAAGCTTAGTGAATGATGTCCAAAAAAAATCAATAATAATAATAATAATAATAATAATAACGTTATTATTATTTTATATTATTATTATTATTGATAATTTATTGTAAAAATTTGGAATCAGTCCTTTCGATGGTTACGAAGGAACCGGAATCACCGTTTTTACTATCGATCACTGTAGTTTTATAATACATTCGATTATTTGAAAAAAAAAAAAAAAACAAAAAAAAACCGTCAAACGAATCCCATACAATTCGGTTTGATACTTTAATTTTCTTTTTATAATCCCATCTTTATCGTATTTTTAAAACGGCGTACCGATTATGCTGTTTTCAACTTGGATTGCCCTTAATTTCCTATCACTATTTTTATTCTTCTCCGTTACGATCGTTGAATTTATTTTTGTGTTTTTCTTTTTTTTTTTTTTTCAGACGATGTGTCCCGTTTGCTTGGATCGCCTCAAGAACATGATTTTCCTTTGCGGTCACGGAACTTGTCAAATGTGCGGCGATCGCATGTCCGAGTGTCCCATATGCCGCAAAGCCGTAGATAAGCGTATTCTACTCTATTGAAGAAATAAAATCATTGAAAAAAAAGACTGCCTGTACCAGTGTACTCGCTGGAACCTAAGGACGAAAAGTATTTTATTTAGTATATAGTGATCACTTTTTTTTTTTTTTTTTTTTCAATTTTTTTGAAAGGTTCTCCGGATGCCTTTTCCGGATGAACTACAACGTTAAAGTCCCACGACGCCGGTACATTTATTACTATTTTCCGTTCCCCATCTTTAGCATAATGTTTTGATGATCAAAATTTCCCCGTTACGTCATCATACGAATTATACGCACATGTATAATGCCCGTCGGGAGCTTCTCTACGGCTCTTTGTCATTGTGAACCACGACGTTGTTTTTTTGTTGTTGGATTATTCGTACCGTTATTATTGCTATTGTACCGTCTCTATGCGAATTAATCCAATTTTTCGATGAATCTTCGTGAGATATATTAATTTTTTTTTTTCAATTTTTTGTAATCTTCGCCCATCGCGTAGATTGAAAAATTATCGGCGATTATTGTTCGGAACACCGACCATCAAGAGCTTTCGACAATTTCGGAGTTTCGTCACAAACTTAATAAAAAATAATTACGTTGGAATCGCAGTAATTTTTCAACCGATCCGATCTTTCATCGATTTTTATGTACTCATTAATATTCGAATCGATCATTAATTATCTTCTATCTGCCATTATCAATGATAAAAAAACAGTACAATTTAATGAAGTCGTTCCCTCAAATTCGATGTTTATTTTTCACTATTTTTTCTGACGGAATCTTCCAATTTATTTTCTACTCGCAATATAACTTTTTTTTCACGATTCTCCGTTTTTGTTTTTCTTTTTTTTTTAATGGCATAATAAGTTTGGTTAACTAAAGAAGATCTGATCGATCGGAGAATCGTCGATAGTTAAATTCTACGAACGCCAAAATATCGTCACGTTCGCTTCTCGGTAAAATAATGTTACGTTTAATTGTAATGAAATGATTCACATTTTATTATCGATATAACGAATTTATCGCTATGGGCTTAAGTAGTAAAGTAGTATAATCATTAGTGTGTATTAGACTCGTTGTAATTAATCAGTAGTGATAACAAAAACTCCTGTATCGAAAATGTTGTTAGACATTAAGTTTCATTTAATTTTTTTTTTTTTTTTTTCATTCGTTAGCTAATCGTTCTCGCGAAGTCGCGGCAGCGTTTTTTAGTACTTATAGTTTTTTTCTTCGAACGAAGACTACGGACAATTGTCCACGTTGAATAATTATCGTATATAAATATATACTCTGCTAATTCCATTTGTTAAGTAATTTCTAACGAGAGAGAGAAAAAAAAAAAAAAAAAAACATACGCATTAGCAACGTTTTTCTAGCCAATGCTGAGGATCAGCGCTGATTAACTGATCAAATAATTTCTTGGATAATCGATCGAATGAATGACAAAAAAAGAAAAAAAAATTCTTCACCGTTCATTGATGAGCCAACGACCGCCTGGATAATACGAACCATTGATAGTTGATAACGAGTTATATTTTTAATCGTAAGAAAAATGTTTTTGATAATCCTCTTTCACTCCTCCCAACTCCCCCTTCCTGCATAAGTTGTATCGATGTAATGGAATATTCATTAATACGTTATCATGTTTCGAACGGCAACAATATTTGTGGGCTGAATAATTCATGCTATCGACAACCACACGATATGTGTGGCGATTTTGTAAGCGTTTAAATAAATTTATTGTAGGCACACGATCTGCAAAACAATTCGCGAACGCGTTTTCCCAAACAATAACAAATGTTTTATGGATCGAAGTTATATGTAATCATTGAAATGGCAAATATATACAATGGCTTCTTCGATAAAAACGCTATGAATTTGTTGATTTATATATTTTCTCCAATTAATTAATTTTCATCCGTATTATCCCACCATTGACGTACGTCGTTACGTAGGGAAAAAAAAAAATTTCAGATGGAAAAAAAAACTTTCGGAAAAACTGGAAAAACTTTCGGATGGAAAAAAAAACTTTTCATCGAACAACGATGGACGTATGAAACATTATTTATTTTGATCGTAAGTTTGGATATATCTCTCTATTGATGGAAATCAACATCGAGCAAAAATGGCGGAATTGTTCCAGTTGCTCAAGATTTTACGGTCCTTATTTGTAAAAGTTTCAATTACTTTAACAGATATTTTTACAGAAAACGTTTATTTGCATGTGAAGATCGACTTATATTAATATTAAACAATATTTATCAATATTTATCAATAATCTAATAAAATAATAGGTTATGACGACTGCGATAAAGTATTTCAGAAAAATCCACCAGATGTAATGTCGCTACATGTGATTTCCAAATATTATACAAAGATTTTGCCGCCGCCACCGCCGTGTTTAAGAATTGCGCCCATAGCAACGGCTTCGTTGACAACGGCTGCCTTAGTAACGACTTCCTTGGTAACGCGGTTCGAAATCCTAGTATATTATATGTTATAAAATATATACTTTGATTCCAAATCATTTTAATACGGTTAGCCGCGTTGTCACGACTCGGTGATGATATCGATAAATCATTATTTCAACGATAAAACAGATTAATGAAATACTCAGACCAATACCAAAAATGGCAAACGCGAAGAACAGATTTTCCAAAAACATGATCTCAGGGTCTAGCGGAACGTCCTCCATTTTAGCTTCGAGTAATCTTTTTTCATGAACTAACATATCCAAATTTACCATAGTATCGGAGGCAATTGTCATTAGCAGAAAATTGTGAAGACTTTGTTCAAGTGGCCATTTGCATGGAATTAGGTTGACGACATCTTCTATGCTGATACACGTGGTGCTTATGTGTAAATTGTAATCTGAAGCTTTGACCAAATCATCGGCGCCCCAAGTTAGACAAGCGGTCAAGGGATGACGTTCCACGAATTGAATGCAATCCTCGTTACTCCTTCTCACAATGAGACGACCCTTAAATACTGAATCCGTGAATAATGGCAAATCCATTTTATTAACATAAACCGTGTATCCAAGATCAATCAGATCCTGTATTGAATTAGCTTGCTGAACGGGAAAGTCGTGAGTCAGAAGTGCGGCAAGGTTACCCGAAAAAATCCCCTGCATGGTTATTGCAAAAAAAAATAAACAGCCCAGATAAATTCGCGGAGACACATTGGAAGGTAACGTCGTTAGTCCAAAGTTACAAGTTAGACGACAGAGATTCATAATTGCTTCCGAGAGGGGTTGCCGCAAAAAATATTTAAAGAATATCGAGCTGATGATATAAACTATAAGCATCCCTATTCGTGAATAATAATCAATTACAGTCAAAATTTTTCTCAGTTGCGACTTGTTGCCGCGGAACTGGCTCACCAGGTACTTACAATCAAGACCATGTGGGTAAGTAAAACATAGAGGCGCCCGTACGTGATCCAAATAAGATGGTTGGGACTGAATGCTTTTCCGGACATCTAACCACGTCTGGCCCACGGTAAGATATTGCCACTCGTATCTCCGAGTTGCGTTTAAATGGTCAATAAAATTAGTGATAAAGGTGAAGCGCTTTGCTTTTTCAACCCTCTTAAGGATGTTATCCAATGGATTATTGTTGTTTGGTATTCCCGAACAAGAAGAACGATCAGTGCACATCTCCATCGTTGTGATCGGCGAACCACCCAAATCACGGATTTTGTCGAAATCAAGATTTTCACACATTTCCTCATGTTCTCGATAATCACGAATGAAGTAAGCAATAGAACGGAAACAAGGTCTCATAGGTATAATCATCTGCCTCCAAGGTTGGGGTGCCTGATTTGTAAAGAAATTGGAAGTGAACATAACTATTCCCGTCATTCGATAGTTGCACATCAAGTTTGCATTTAGAAGATCATTCATGTTCGCTTCATCTAATATTTGCAAATGACGGAACCTTCCGTCGCAAGATCCGTGCATATTTCCGGGAGACCAGCTGAGTATGAGAACGGAAGTCTCGGAAGTGTAATACGATGACCACCGATACACTGATAACAATTCCAGGAACCGCCAGTAATAGCCTGCCATTATCACCGCGACATGTATCTTGTGCTTTTTATTTATACTTCTGTATTTCCAATCCGCGTAAGCGTCGATTTTATACCAGTAGTCAACATTATTCTCAGCCCTCCTTCGACCATCCAATACAACCACAGAAAAGTGTTCGTACGCCGATAGTCTGTCGATAAAATGCCCGGGAAAATCTCCAACGAGAACAATTGTCTTGTCGTGTTTTGCATAGCAAGTTGTCAACACTTGTATCTGCAATCGCGGAGATACAAATCGATAAGAAAAAAAAACAATTGTTCGATTTGTATGAAGTGAATGTATCAAAAGGTGTGGACTTACAGCTGCGTCCTCAAGTTCGGCGAATCCGTCCGATTTGTCAGACTGAATGATGATTTTAGACGGACATAATTTCCCGATCAACATCACAAACACAACGAAGAACTTGGCGAGCTGCATGACTGTTTTATTTTCTTGAAGTCAAAAAAGTCACATTGAATTATCGAGTAGATGCAGAGAGTGCAAACGTCGACGGCTTAATGAACGCGAAAAGTATATATGACAACCGTTTTGCAGTGATAACCGCCACGTCATTCCAAACCCTTACCAACGTAGGACAAGGGTTCGATATTATTCAATCCATAATTCACTATATGTCTGTGATATGAAAAATTAAACAGCATATCGAAAACGTGAACAAAGAATACTTCATTGCAAGTCCGCGGGAACGCTTTACCAGCACGCGATTACAATATTTTCCGCTCGTCGGTTTAGTCGTCAATAGCTGAATTATATTATCTATTAGTTGCCAATGTTTCAAAAATTGCCAAAATGTTGTCAAACATCCGAAGTTTAACTATTTTCTTATGTAATCAAAATATTTTACATAATTTTTTTGGTAACTTTCCTTGAATTGATATCGCAAATCGTTTCGTCGCATTGAAATTATGAAAGGAAATTCAGAGATAAGTATACAGCACAACCCCTCCTTTCTTAACTTGACGGGACCGGACGCGTTCGTTATTCTGTATCCCCCCTACAGTCCCCACTCCCGATCAATTGCTGCCGGTTGGGGTAACGAGGGGTATACGCCTCCGAGTCTGCGCATGCGCAGCGCTCATAGTGGGGCAAACGGTCTCAGGAGAAATACAGTCAAAATCGTTGCCATGGTAACGAGTTGAAATAAGCGGGCGGTTGAGTTAAGTGAAGTTAAGAAAAGAGAGGTTCCACTGTACAGTAGGCGATCACGTATTTCCAACTCAGATAATTCCAAACATCAGGTAAGTTGAAGAAAATACCATCAAGTAAATATGTTGAATTCCGACCCTTCGTCGGATCCGTCTACCTGCTCCGCTAGGCAATGGCGCACTCCTTCCCTTTTCATACCGACCAATAGAATCGTTGCTGCAATTTGTGTGACAGAGAGGGAACGCGACGGAAAGGGAAATTTTTCCGGCGGAAGGGACGGTGGACAGCTACTCCAGCGGGTATTAGGATATTCAACTGATCTGATGGTACTTAATTGACTGAGTTCCCGAATCTTCAACTTATCTGATTGCCTACTGTAGTATAATTTTCAGCCACGCAATTGTAAGCTTCGACAGTATCGTTTCCTGATACGTAAATCCATATTTCCATTTCATAATTTCCAAACACGCAAAAGCAGGTTTGATGCCATCATTCATAGCATAGAAAGGCGCAATGCCGTGGAGTACCTATGCGTAATAGGTAGGAATAGTAGATTGTGATACTAGTACGGGAAAACGGATATTCCACGAAGTTTAGGAAGTGTCACGAGCGGAATCGAGCGCTACAGTGACACGAGACGAAGCGGAGTGTTGCTTGTGTCGTCGCCTTCCCTCGTGCGCCGCTTCCTAATGGAATATCCGCTTTCCCGTACAAAGTTCCCGTACTAAGATTGTGATACTCACAATCTACTACTTTAGCCGTACCATCCCTCGTTTGTCGTACGTAGCAGGATGAAAAAAAAAACCTCTTCATCGGACAACGATGGATGTATGAAAAATTATTTATTTTGATCATAGGTTTTGGATGAATGGATAGTAGATTTCGATACAACTTTTCTGGATTCCATGCGAAATGAAGATTACAGTTTCGTTTTATTACACACTTGTCTTTTCTTTTTTTAGTTTTGTTTGTTTGTTTTTGTTTTTTTTTTTTTTTTTTTCTAGCCATACTTTCCAGTCTCTTGAAGCCACCTTTCCGATATAAAGCGTTTATCTAAAGCTACCGAAAAACAAATCTCACGTAAATATACAACTCGTATAAAATTCTTTCTCACGCATTCTTGCAGACTCTCTTACATCTCTCTGTCCGTTTTTCATTTTTTTTTTTTTTCTTCTTTTATATTCCTAAATTAGACCGATCGTAATATCAATCTATTAATCCGCGTTTTGTTTTTTTCTTTTTTCTTTTTTTTTTTTTTTTAGAAAAAAAGGGATTTTTTACTTGAGGATATAGTATTGGTCTTTCGATATAGTATATCTACAACACAAAAAAAAAACGTATTTTTTTTTAAATAATAGAAAATCGGAAAACACCTTAAAAAGATGCTAAATAATTTACTATGGTGTGACGCAAGGACATGTGTGTGTGCGTAAGCATAATTCAAATTTATTATTGTTATATTAAATATTTAATTACATTAATTTAATTTTTTTTTTTTTGTTTCTTTTCTATTAATTATTTTCATATCGCGTTATGTATTTCGTAGTCAAACACAACAATTAAGGCTGTTGTTTAGCTGTGGCATATTTTTTTATTTATTTATTTTTTTTCTTTTTATCTTATATTTTCTTCGCTTCGTTCGAGCGAATCTCTCTCGTTTCTCTTCAGTTCTATTTACTCTCTGAAAACCCTCTTTGCGACCCGCAGAACTTTAACCAGTCAGTTAGTACTCTCAAAGAGGAATCATAATGAGTAATGAAATTGAAAAAAAAAAAAAAAAAGAAAACTTTTCCTACGTTGACGTAAAATGTAGTATAAAAAAAGTGCTCAGCGTCCTATTGCACATTTTCCATTCGCGCGGAACGTCGACGGTGAAAAATTTAAATCAACATAGAGAATTAAATTTTTAATCGTCGACATCGCACTTTATACTGTTGGACTATTGTCGGAGGTAACAAGAGAGACCTGAAAAACCTTTGAGTGTCGAGGAGAATACTCATCCGTATACGAGACAATTACAAAAGGTCGAAAAAAAAAAAAAAAAGAAAACAAAATAATTCCAGTTATATTCGAGAACATTCCAGGAGACTAAATACAGCCTCGTCAGCTCGGCGATTCGAAGCAAAGAAACATCGATAGCGATTGAGTATTAATTTCATTAAAAAAAAAAAAAGAAAAAAAAAAAAACAATACATCATTGAGTTCAAATATTGACTCTTTCCACGATTATTTCACAAGCGCTTCATTGCATGAGTCTCGTTTTGAGTTCAACTTGTTTCGAATTTAGTTCGATAGTACGGATTTAGTTATTACATATATCCCAATAAAGATTTTTTTTTTTTTTTTTTTTTTTTTTTTTTTTGAGACCGCGAAGCTGGCGATGGTGAAAAAAAGAAAAATAGAAAAGAACTAACGAGTTAGGGATGACGATATCGGACTAAATACAGCCGATTTTCACCGACGCATTTCGTTGTTACTCTTCGAATCGAAAAGCTAAATTTTTCAACGCTTTCCACGCTTCTCTTCGCCTTCGAAGAGAAAATTAATTCCCGGTACTAACCTCCCCTACCCTTTCCATGTCAGTTGTTAGTCGATGCTGCGAATGGGTCGCAAAAAACGATTTGCTGCTCATATGCTACCCAGTGGTTGATCTAACATTCCGACGATGAGTTTAGATCGGGCGGTGGAATCTTCTTCGTTCGAGTTATACGATCTAATTCGGCTGCAGCGTCATTGCGCATCGCCGCTTTATCTATCGGTCCACCGTCTGCAATTATCGAATCTAAGTTTGGAATAATAATAATAAAAAATATGATATATAGCTATTTATTTATTGATGAAATTTGATAATTTTTTTTTGATAAATCGTACGATTTTTTAATTTTGCATAGGAATTATGGTAAATAAGTCATATGAGTCGAGAATATCATACGTGGGACAGTTGGACCCGAAATTATGGTGTGCAGTAAAACGTTCGCAAAAAATGTAGAGATTTTCAAGATTTTTCGGAGACATTTTCGCGATAGTTAAGGATATTTAAGAATAGTAAAAATTCATCTAATTATGAAGTAATATTAGATATTTTTGTTTTTGGACATTAATACGAAGCGTGCAATTGACGAAGTGTGGATTAAGGAACGGAAGACTGGAAGGTTGAAACAGAGTCAAAGGATTTCAAAAAATCTACAGGGGAACATAGAAAAAAGCATGAAAACGTCGAAATTTAAGGGGAAAAAAAAATTTAAGTACTAACGAAGAAAATTAAGGACTCTCAGGACTTTTTAAGGACAAGAAAATTTTTTAGAAAATACAAAGAACAGATATACAAGAAAACAAAAAAAAGTATGGAAAAAGTCGGAATTTAAGGGAAATAGAAAATAAAAATTTAAGAACAAACGAAGAAATTTAAAGACATTCAGGACTTTTCCAAAATCTTTCCAAAAATTCTAAAAAATACAAAAAAAAATTTACAAGAAAACATAGAAAAGAAAAAGAAATTACAAGAAAAAGAAATAAAATTTAAGGACCAACGAAGAAAATTAAGAACGTTCAGAAATTTTCCTCGGCTTATGATTTCACTAGAATTAAACTTAAAAATATTGATTTTTGGCGAAGGGTCGTTACGGGAAAATGACTGGGTTGTCCAGACCTATAAATAGCGTTTAAAAAATGCAAAAATATGTGTGGTGTTTCAGAATAAAAAAAAAAAAAAGTCACGTTTCGGTTACAGGAAAATCAATGGTGTTTCCTTTTTTCCTAAACAAAATTTTGACTAATTCCAAAACCGTAAGAAAAATTATCTAATATTATTGATTTTTATCATAAAAATTTTCGTACGATTTCTCTTGGATTCGGTTACTTCGATTGATAGTAAATAAAAACGTAAACTTACCAATTTTTATGGGACTCGCGCCAATACTGCCCGGTGAACCCGGTGAACCCGGAGCGCCCGGTGACGCTCCGGTTTTCTTATAGAGAAGGGAATTGAAGAAACTCGCGAGTACTCCTTCGCCTGAAGGCGTTGTACCGGCGCCTTTGGGATCCAATTTCTTGTTCGGCGACGGCACCTGATATGCAAACTTTTAGCTTCTCGATAAACGATTCAAAAACTCGACACACAATCAATGTTAATCGCCGGTTATACCACGTATATTAGAACATGCTGTCGCGTATTAAACAAAAAATAAATAAAAATTAAAAACACAAAAAATGATAATACTTATCGGTGACAACGTGTGTGAAGTTCGCTGACTTTTTTGCAACTAACCAAATGCGATGAACAAACAAAAATCGTCATATAACGAATTTTAAGCATGAAATTCGATATCTTTGATAATAAAGATGTTTTAAAAAACAGTTTAGGCGAACAATGTTAAAAAAAATAATAAAAAAATGTCTGTATTAGCAAAGTTTCTGAAAAACGATTTTTTAGCAACTTTTTGACGAAATTTTTAGTCGTTAGCTGCGAGATCTCTGCCTTTTTTTTTTTTTTTGTTTTTCGAGACCTTTCGACATGTAACTTTAACGATGGATATTAAACAACATTAACATTATTAACGAAGCGACAGTAAAATCATTAGTGACACAATAACAGTTTTAGTGTTTTTTCTCCTATCCGTTACACATACGCAACATGTCTCTCAATATAAATGGTACAACCTGCATGAGCGGTCCGCTGCTTGCCTGGTTTCGCGTCGTCGGCGAACGCGATGGATCTCTCAAACCCGACAATGCGGCTTGTTGCCGGGCGAGAAAAGTTTGTTCTTCTTCCGCTTGAACTTCGACTTCTCGTGCGACGCACTGTTAAATGTTAAAAATATAAATGATGAAAAAAAAAGGAACGTAAACATCGAGTTTGCCTATTGATTCGTATTTTAACGTAACGTTGTGACAAAAACTAACTTTTCGGTTAGTCGCAGGTTGAGCGATAACGTCGCGATAATAATCGTCCGGTTTCATCGACTGCAAGTTTTCGTGGAGAATGCTGATTTTCTTCATATTATCCCAGCCAGCAGGTCTACAAAAAAAAAGAAAACAGCATATTGAATAAAAAACAGAGATTTACCGAAATTTGTTTGTTGAAACGAATTCAAATAAAAAATTTAAAAAAATTATAATAATTTAAATAAATTTTCTTCTGATTATTAGTCGTATCGAGGGTTTTTTTTTGTTTTTATATTTTATCGAAATGTTTTTTGTTGAAACGAATGTAATTAAAAAAATGTTTAAAAACGATAATTTAAATAAATTTTCTTCTGATTTTTTCGTATCGAGACTTTTTTTTTTGTTTTCGCAGATATTTCCACAAAGAAATAAACTCACATAAGTACAGCATCCTTCTCGACGACCAGAGCCGGCGTCCTAAACGGTAAACTATAAATCCTATGCGTAAGGTACTTGTACAGCAAATCACAGTTCTTATCCTCCTTCGCGGATGTGTAAAACAATCCGGCGCCGTATTGCAAACAAAATCGCCTGATCCATTGCTGCATAAAGTCGAAATGTTCGTCCCTTAAAAATTCAATTTTTTTTCATTACTTTCATCAATGATTTCGAAATCATTTCTGATCCGTAATTATTACGTAAAAAAAAAAACAAAAAAAATTATCGTATGCCACGTACTTGTAGTCGTGTTCCTTTTCGAGAGTCGACATGTAATCGGTTTTCGTGATAACGACAACGACATCCAGACCCAAGTTGGTGGTAAGTACTCCCTCCGGCAGCGGCAAACTTCCGACTGTGTCGTCGTCCAGATTGCGACTGGTGCGCCTCAGTGGACTTCCGGGATCCAATTCGTCGCCCGGTTCCGTATAGTCCTGCCATTTCTTTACATCTGTGGAGTATTGTGAAAATTATAAATAAAAAATTTGTAAAATTATAAATAAAAAATTTGTAAAATTGTAAATAAAAAATTTCTTTTAATTGTTAAAAAATTAATTTGTAAATTATAAATTATAAATTTCTATTAAAAATTATCTCGATGTTTTGGGATTTTTTTTTTTTACAGTTGCCAGCGACTTTTATCGGTTTTATATATCATATATCATAGAAACTCTAAAGTTTTGGAAGTTGTTTTTGAAAAAAAAGTTACGATGTAAGTTGATCATTTTTCGCGCGATGATAAGTGAGATTTCTTACTGAATTGTCTGCATCGCTGCCTCGTATCGTTGTCCAATGGTAGCTTGTCGATGTGATCACCGAGAAGAGCGGCCCACGCTTGTAGCTGGTCAAGTATCGCCCAGGGTGTCGTCATCGCGGCGACCAACATTACGAGTGTGTGAGGAAATCTTTCTTGGCTCAGAGCAAATCTCAACAGATTTGCGTGACCGGGATCTCCGTCCAACACCCACACCGATAATCTCGTTTGATCTGATGATTACGAATCGTAGATAAACAATTATTCATCAAATTGTTAGTTTTCCGACGGCAAAGCGGCAAACTCTGAATTCCTTTTATTCTTTCGAATAGACTTTACCGTAAAAATGAAAAATTTTCTTTGAGAATATCGTCAAAATCGTTTCTCGGAGCAGACGAATGCCAAATTGATTTTTTTTTAAATTTTTTATTTGAAAAAAATTGCAGTAAAGCTTCGCTTTTCCAAACACAAAATAGTGCATTTTCATTTTTGATAAAAATAGTGGTGAATTAAATAAAGCGATTGAGAAAATAAATCTGGAAAAATTGATAGTCTTTGGATATTAAAAAATCGAATTTTGCGTCCAAAAACTGTTGCTGTGGAACCGCTTTTTGGAACGAAAAAATGGGTAAATTTAATTTCTTTCTATACGAACGATTGAAAAAAATGTTTAATCGTTTTATTCAATAACGTACGCGATGCCATGTCGAACTTGACAAGTGCAATGTTGAAATAAAAATTTCACTGAACACAAACTAACAACTTGTAATCGTTATTTCAAAAAACCAATGAAATTTAACGAGTCTATGGTATATCTCTTAACAGCTCGAGTCTAATTCGACAGACATTACAACAAATTTTAAATTTATTATTTACGATTTACAATTCATAATTGATAAATTTAAAATTGATAATTAACAAAATTGACAATTAATAATAATTCAAATCGTAATTGATTATTGGTAAATTGAAAATTTGAAATATATAATTAAATAAATTGAATTTTTTTTTTACAATTGAATTTTATAATTGAAAAAATTCAAAATTAATGGCTTAGAAATTTGAAATTAATAATTTAAAAATTTGCAATTGATAATTTGCAAACTGGAAATAGATAAATTAAAAATCTATAATTTACGAATTTTAAATAGATATTCACAAAATCTATAATTTACTAATTTTAAATTGAATTTTTCAAATTTTCCAAAAATTTATTAAACTGCCTGACGTTTGCGACTCACCGTCTCTATACTCGTCGCGGACGTCGATATATGCGAATTCGAGTCCAGAGCCTTTTTTCGGATCCTCGACGCCTTGGAGTTTGGCGATGAGAGTAGTTTTGCCGCTTTCATTGTCGCCTGTGAAAAACCAAAGATTTCAATGTAATTTCATAAATTGCATAATTTTTGTGATTTTTTATGAATTCATGCATTTTAACGCTACGATCGTTTGCTTCGTCTTAACCGAGAAGCATAACAAGTTCACAAACTCTCTTCGGGTGAACAAACTCTCGCAATGATGTCACAAAGCTGACTAAACAGGTGACACATAGTTTGGTATACCATTTTCAGGCGCACAATTAATATGCGCTGCACACACATTATCACTGTTCCCGTTGAGACAAATTTACTCTGTTCTGTTCCAATGAACTTTACCTAAAACGAGGACATTCTTGTTAGATGGCAATTTGTTGTTTCCGCTGTTCTGTACCTCCGCCAATATCGATGACCTGAAAGAATCAAAAGCATATATACGTTTTTTTGCGTAATTTTTTAGTCAAAAGAATAAACGATGAATCGGTACACCGTTCGTTCGTACGAAGGACTCGCGCTCAGTGGCACACGCATGCGACAGTCGAATTATCGGGGAATAACGTGGGTGTTAACGGGATTCGTGGGGATACGGCAAAAAAATCGTAGCGTTATTTATAATCGTATATCTAAAACATCGAACTCTCTGTCTAAACGTACCACAGATTGTCTTTATTGTCGACATCCTCTTTCTTTTTCGACTGAAACCCATTGCTCTGCGACATCGTCTCAATCGCCGTCGCTGCCATTATCCATTTGACAGGCGCATGAAGCGCTGAATCGATTTCGCGATAATATCGATTGCCACAGCAACAGCAAGCAGCAGCAGCAGTGTTGTAGCAGGAAGAGAAGAAGAAGAGTCCGGGTGCGGTTCGCGGCACCGTTCGCTGCGTACTTCGCTCCGAATAAAATACCCCACGAAGCAACCTTCCTCCGCTTACGTGTATTCGCGTGGAGATTCGTTCGCGACAACGCGACGTGATTCATCATGATTTATATCGATGCAGTAATTCGTATTGAACTTTTGGATAAATTATCTTCACTATTTTTTCGTTACATTTGCACAGCTTGCAGCTTTTAATTATCGTTTGAAATTCGAAGTTCGCGGCTCTTCTCTCGACGATTCGCCGTTTTCTCGAGATATGCAAATTACAAAGGGACCGGTTAATTTAATATTTTTCTGTTGCAAACTTGGGTTCTAAAATTCAAAGTGCCAATCGTATTACTCACGACGCGAGGAATGTTGTTTTGGAATTTTATTTTTAATTAATTCTATCGTGTTCATAATAATGTTTAGTTGAACTATTCTCTCACGTATTTACAGATTGACTATTTAAATACTATTTTGGAATTCGCATCGTTTACGATTTTTTCTGGCGACTATCCGTTATTAAACGCGAAACTATTGTCTTGCAAAAAAAAAAAACAAAAAATGTTTTAATAAAAATACAAACAAGCGTGAAATAATATATCTTTTCCGTACTAATCCAATATATTGCGGTTCGCAATAATTTGTCCATCGAAACAAATTTTTTTATTATTATTCTTTATGAATCCTAATCTTTATTTTTTTTATTCCCTGTAAAATTTCTATTATGTCCCAAAAACGCGAGCCTCGAGTTTTGTTTTGTTTCATAAATTTCAACCAATAAAACATTATTCAGTCACTGTGCAATAATGCAAAAGTAACAAACGAATAAAATATTGTCGATTCGATTTCTTCGATTAACAAGAAGAATTTTTCTATATTAATTGACAAAACAAAAACTTTCGTACTATTCAGCCGTCCTAAATGCGTCTCGTTTGGTGCATTCCGCCGCGTGAGTAAAAAAAAACAACAAAAAATTCAAAGATGGTGAATGTTTTGAATGATTCTGACAGCGAGGATGAATTACCACCCGGATGGGAGGAGCGTACGACGCTCGATGGAAATGTTTATTATGTAAAGTGAGTTTTTCATTCGAGTCCACGTCGTGCACTCATTATTGATACTAATTAAATCCCACTAACTGTCCCCCATGTCGCGTCTTACCTGTTGCAAAGAAAAAGAGGTTAACGTACCAAACACACGTATCGACGATTAGTGCGTTGTGAAAAAAAAAAAAATGCCGAAAAACTTTCTAATCGTCGCTCAATTCTTGTCCCGATAACGACTTTCCAGCATTTTCTAACATTCCAATATCGGTTTCTTGTGAAAATTTAAAAAATTCCGATATTTTTTCATTACAGTCACTATACCAAAGGTTCGCAGTGGACGCATCCACGCACCGGACGAAAGAAAATTGTTGAAGGAGGTAACGCGAGAACACAATAAATAAAAAAATCACCTGTTTTTGGCACATTACCTGTAATCGAAAACTAATAAAAAAAAAATTTCCATTATATAACTTTTACAAAATATAGTCATTTTTTTTACGTTCCAATATTTTGTATTTGCTATTTTTTGCTAACGCAAAATTATCGATTGATTTTATTATGCGGAATAGAAATTTTTATTATTTTGCAAATAAATGTGACGTTGGAGAAAAAAATTGCAGAATTACCGTCTGGTTGGGAAAAGTGTGTTTCGGAAGATGGAAAGGTGATATTTGTTGACCATATGCATCGCACAACAACATATACCGATCCGCGTTTGGCGTTTGCCACTGAGTATAGAGAAGCGTCTCAACCATTGAGGCAAAGATTCGATGGGAGTACAACGGCGCTGGCTGTGTTACACGGCAGGGATTTGCGTGGAAAATTGGCTCTTGTCACAGGAGCCAATACTGGAATAGGTATGAAAGTAAAAAAAGAAAATAATAATAATTATTTGTTATTTTATTAATTTTTTTTATTTATTTAACTATTATTAAAATATTATGAAAAATAAATACTTTGTATCTAATTGCATGTATTTTTCTTTTTTCATCGGTTTTTTTGTGAATAATTTGACGAAAAAAATAATTAACTTTTTTTTGTTTTTAAGGTTTCGAAACCGCAAGATCGTTGGCGTTTCACGGATGCAGCGTTATTTTGGCGTGTAGAGATATAAAAAAAGCTCAGGCGGCAGCGCAAAGAATACAAGATGAAAGGGACAATACGTCGTGCGATACGTTACAATTGGATTTGTCGTCTTTGCACAACGTACGAGAGGCCGTCGAAAAGTTCAAACAGAAATATAGGTAATTTTTTTAAATACTTTTAAACCCGAATAATCCGAACGGAATCCGAAGCCAAGAAGAAGCGAAACTCCGCGAATAATCCGAAATCAATTATAAAATCATTTTATATTGGACAATACAAGAAAAAAAGTTAAACGGAAAAATCGTCGATAACAACGTTTTTAATGGTATTTAATGGTACTGCGGCGGTTTCCTAAAAAACTTCGTACTTTTCGTTGTTTTTCCAAAAATCTTAAAAAGAAAAAAAAAATTCAGTTTTGATCGGTGGAGGTAATTTTCTAATGAAGTTCATTACTTTCGTTAGTTTTTTTACTCAATTTTTAAATGATTTTTATTGTTTCAATTAATGTATCAATGAAAAACGATTCCTTCGCGACGTTTAAAAAAATTCAAATCGGCTTTCCATCGTCTTATTGAGTTATGGGATCACGAACGTGAGATTCTCATTCACTTGCTTTTCGCATGAAAGATGTTTCACCGTATCTTTTTAATGCATCAGTATTTATATCACCAAAGAAATAACGAGAATTTCTTTTTTTCCAAAATTATTTCTTATTTCAGGACACTTCACATACTGATACTTAATGCAGGAGTATTCGCATTGCCGTATACCCTCACCGAGGATGGTTACGAGACAATGTTTCAAGTTAATTACTTGTCGCACTATTACCTCACGCTACTTCTCGAACATCCTTTGCGAAGTTGTCGAAATTCTAGAATCGTAGTCGTAGCCAGCGAATCGCATAGGTAAAAATTGGCAAAATCGTAAAATAATTATTTATCTCGTTGCATTTTTTTTTTTTTATTTAATTTTTCTTTTTTTATTATTTTCGTTTTCAGATTTTCGTCTCTACAGTCAGTCGAGGATATTCATCCCTTAACACTATCCCCACCCGCTTACAAGTACTGGTCGATGGGTGCATACAACGATTCGAAATTATGCAACGTTCTCTTCGCGTACGAATTAGCGAGACGGTGGCCATCCGTAAGCGTTTTTAGTTGTCATCCCGGAAACATGGTCTCTTCAGACTTGTCGCGATATTCCTGGATGTACCGATTCTTGTTTACTCTCGTCCGCCCCTTTACGAAATCACTGGTACGATATAATTTTAGTTTTATTGGCTTTATTCTTATGAAACATTTTATTTGCGCATTTATCTAATGTTCTTTCAGCAATTCTCGTCTATTTCACAGAAAAAAACCGTAATGAAAAGAAAACTCTAATCTAAAAAAAAAAACAGAATTCAAATAATTAAAAAAAAAAAAAAATGAAATAAAAAAAAATTGTTTAATCGCAATTATTTTTATACATTTACTACAACTTTAAATATTTCCATCCGTAACTTCTTAAACTCTGTCTTTGGAGGCTTTTTGCAAAAATTCGAAAACACTTTTCAATATCAATTTACGAAGATGTAATTTCGTTTAATTATTTTACCGCTGATGGGTTTTCTTTTTTTCTTTGAATCTTCCAGCAACAGGCAGCGAGTACACAGGTCTTTTGCGCATCGGCTCCGGAACTCGAAGGTGCTACCGGAGTTTATTTCAACAATTGTTATCGTTGCGATCCATCGAGCGCCGCGCAGGACTCGTCGTTAGCCGCGCGACTTTGGACCGTAAGCCAAGAAATGATAATCAACGTCGTAAAACGTGACAAACTTTGGTACGACTTGGCGTTGAAGTAGAAAAACCAAATCATTGTTTTGTTTTTTGTTTCTCTCGTTCGTCTCTATAACGATTTTAATTATATATATTTTTTATAATGCATAATAATCTCCAGCAGCGAGAGCCTAAATGGTGAACCGATTGTCGCATTTATCAACTTTGGATACTTCTACGCTTTTGCTGTATCCAATGTATATGGGGGGAGGGAAAGGGACGACGACGACGATAGGGGAAAAAAAAAATTGCGATTCTAATAATTCTAATGATGATCATTGTATATTTCCTGTTGGCTGTACATAATGATGGAAAATAAACTAAAATTAACTCGCGTAAAATTCTTTAAGATAGTCTTCCTTTGGCTTGAGAATAACTTTGTCGGGAATATTGACGACCCATCCGGGTTCGAGACCATAGAATATCTGACGCGGATCTTTGCGCTTTACCAACATATCGTAATTCGGATCATCTTCGATCTTTGGCAATACGTAACCGTATTTTTGCGATAATACTAAACGCTCGTAAGATACTTTTTCCGGATCGGCGAGATACCCGCGAGTCGCCGGATTGGAGTAGAATTCAAGGCAATCTATCGGCGGTAACAAGCGTCGCGGGATCGCGACACCTACAAAAAATTTACGACAAAAAGATTAGTGTTAAAAAAAAAAAAAAAAAAAAAACAAAAATTAAATTAAATTAATTTCCGTTTCAATGCGGAAAGCTGCGAATTTACCTTTTCGGAAAAACTGTTCGGCATCTTTCAGGCAGTTAAGACTATGCATGTCGTAGTAAGCGGTTGTAATTGTACCACCGTTTCGTTCAATTGCCGCGATCACTGGTTCGGTTGCCCATTGCACCTCGATGTTTACTTTTGCCTTAAATATCTCGGCACCCTGACAATCGTAATTTGATCAATGATTGAATATGAAAAATGAAAAAAAAAAAAAACACGAATAACTTTTTTTTTTATCATCGAATTTTAGTTTTGCAAGAATAAAGTTCCTTTTTATAAAAAAAACTTTCATTTAAAAAAAATGTCAATTGAAAAAACGTCGTTTAGTTACGAAACAACGATTTGTTTTATTTTTATTCAAAGTTAACAAAAACAGAGATAAAAATATTTTGAATAAATCATTTACTATTGTCTCAATAGAAAAACAGATCTGAAGATCGTGGATCTGCAGAATCTCAAGAAAGTTATTTCGTAAAAATTAAGAAATTTATAAGATCCAAAAAAAAAAAAAGACCTCATACAACCCAAAGAAATTCCCGTAAATATAAAACAAAAATCTGATAATATCGTCGTAAAACTCATTAAATCCCCATAAAACCTAAGAAAACTCCATAAAATTGGTAAAAGTATTGTAAAATTAGAATTTCTACATTGCTGAGATTACCTCATCGGTAAGATGAACTCCGCAGTGCTTCTGATCCGGATAAAACATATAAATTCCAGTGTTCATCAAAGCATTGAGATCTATAGGTTTGTCTGAACGAAGCCTATTGGTGTCGATTAGCATCTGCAGTTGATGCATAGTAAGTGGTGGATACTGTCTTCGTAAGCTAAAAAAAAACATTCATAAATTTTTTCCCAATAATCAATGAATTTTGTGGTGAAAAAAAAAAAAAAAAAAAAAATGAATCATAAAGTTTTTTTTTAATTGGCTGATTACTGATGTCCTTTGTAGTAAGGTTCGTATCCAAATCTCTGATAAAACGGAGTATTGCCGGTTTCGTAACCGGGTCTCATGTGATTCATGCGCTGACCCGAGTTACCACCTCCGCATTTGTCTCCGCCGTGCTGACCTCTCCGAGTTTTCGGCTAAAATATACATTTAAAAAAAAGGATCATATCTCAAATATCAAAGAACAAGAAAAATAAAATAATTTATCATTGCTTCCATATTTCAATGCATGACAATCAATCATCTTTTTCGATAATTATTTTATATGCAAAACGAAAACAACTAACCTTCTTGAAGGTACCGGGATCCGGTCTCAGATTTGCCAGACACACGCGAGGCAATGATTTTAACATTGTTAACGCAAATTCTCTTCCATGCTTAGCACCCGCCATATCAACGTTGATTAATTAATCACTCGTAGTTAAAACAATTCGTTATTCGATGTTCTCGGATAAGTCTGTTGCTGGTATTTAACTCGATCGAAACATAACCTATGGGGCAAAGAGTAAAACTGGAGTCGGCGACTCTTTGCTTCGTGTTCATGTGAGCGACGGTCGGAGAAATGAAAACGCGGCGTAGGCGTTCTTAATTTTGTGTGCACTCGTTCGATATGGATATAGGTGTACTTATCGGGAATTTAAAGGGTTTCTTGTTTAACGAGATGTTAAACGCGTTTCTGAATGCCTCTCTCCCCCTCCGCTGTAAACACCAATCACATTATCTGTTTCGCACTCTCGTTAGGGTTTGAACTCGTCTTAAGGTGATGTGAAAAGGCTCTGTCGGTAGGAAAAACTGTAATTAATGTCTCGAATCCATAGAAATTTGAGGAAAAAGGAAATTGTTTTTCCCCCGGGAATATATAGATTTGAGGGATATGGTCATTTTAGCATAGTGGCTAAAAAAGACGATTTTCTTTTTCCTCAAATCTTTACGATTTCAAAAAGGCATTCATCATTACAGTTTTTCTTATACCAACCGGGCACGGGGTCGGTGGACGAGACGGTGTTTTAGATCACCTTAGCAACATGAGGCACTGACTCAGTCGGCAACAAAATCGCCTTTCCCTTTTTTTTTAATTATTGCTTTGACACCCAAAAGCAAATTAGGAATGCCGATCTAGCCAGACTTTACTTTGGCGACACTTACCCGCATTGATATCTTCCGATTATTAGTTGTAGCCTTGGAAAATCAGATTTTTACATTACCTACAGTCCTCCGTTTCGGCGTGGGTATTTTATCTTCTTCGACAGCTGCGAGTAGTAATGGCAGTGGCGCTTAAAGTTGCTTTCAGCTCGGAGTGGCGCTTCCTCTCGAGAGCATCGCAAGTTTTAAACGTACTATGTCTCAAATTACGTCGGTGATAGAGTGGTCACATGCGCCGGATGCGAATGAAAAAAATAGAATGATATGACCAAGAGCGTTGCGCTATCGCAAGGGTCCGGTTTAAAAAAGCATGAAAGAGGTTCGACAAGCACGTAGATCATCGCAAAACTCTTTTTGCCATGGGGTCATGTATGCTCCAGGAATCGCTGATTGAAGGTAAGACACCCAAAAATCGCACCATATCACCCGTATAACCACACATTTACTTTCTATAGCGATTATCTCTACAAATCAATTTCGGAAACTATCGGTCCAACTACTTTGAATCTTGTACCCAATATACTTTAAGATATATTATCTACAAGAGGTGACGTACGATTTTTGCGATTACTTGATTAGTTTCTTCTTATTGACGTTTTTTCTCGCGAAATTCCGGTGAAAAATCCGGATATTTTTTCGAGTCACCACAATTTCTCTAATGGTAAAAAAAAGTCAATACGCTACATCGTAGCGACACTATTTACGAATAAGCTGACTTTTTTTTGTTTATTTTTCGAATGCAACATGACGGTGATACACCTGCAGTCATCTACGCGCGTGTCATACGCGGAGGGCCTCCGCGAAAATTTCTGCATTAACGCCATTTTTTAAATATTTTGTTCAAAATTTATTTGAGGCACTCCTGAAGCTGTTTTTCACGGTGTGTTCAGAAATAAAAATATTTCGTTCTGTGTTTTCGAGCTTATAACCTTTTTACGAATATACCTATTTTCGAGCGGTCTGGGTGAACAGACCCCTTAAGTGTTCAGAACAGTTCACTGAAATGACGTAAGCATTGTCAAATAGGACATTGACGTTTTTAGTATCTGTAATTAATTTCACCAATCGTTCAGACAAATTGAGATTATTCCATTGAAACATAGAAGCCAATATCATTGTGCAACAATTGTACATTGTGCAACAAGAGCCGAAAGATGGCGATTGCAACGAGTGTGAGATTTGCAATCACACGAGTTGCAATCGCCAATTCGGCCCGAATTGCACACTATACTTTTTGTAACGAGTGCAGGGAAACCGGCGCGTTTTATAGCAGTTTTGTGGGACGGACAGTGAAAAGTGAGGTTATAATTTTTCGTCCCAAGGGCAGAAAAGTTATCTAGCGGGAAAACAAGTTAACTAGGGACGAAAAGTAAGGCAATGCGCATGCGCAAACCTTACTTACGATACTGCTACGCAAAGAGCCACTTTCCCTGCACGAGTTACAAAAAATCCATTATATAACTTACGGTGCAAAAGTTCTCCATTGAAAGGTCGTATACTTTTCCAGCACATATGACGACGGGCTTGATACTCGCTCTTATAAGCAAAACGATCAATTTTCTTGATCTCACAGACATCATGTACCATTTACAGGCGTATCTGTATGGTGTAAAAAATGAATTATTGCTTTTGTTTCCTCATGACGAAAACGTTATTTTTGTGAAAGACTCGTTTCTAAACGAAATATTCCGAAATCGCATGCAAGACTGACTCAAACGGATGAGCTTTTGAGTCCCCTGTTCAGCTCTCGCCGCGACATGAACCAACAGTAAGCGAACAATGCCGCGATATATAAATTGTGGACTATGAAACCATACGATATTAATGTATACGACTTTCAAATTCAAAAGAGACTAATTTGTGATAAGATTTCATATGGCATTGCCCTTAATTTATCGAGAAATGAGACAAGTGACGTATATTAGTGTGAAGAAATAATACTTTCTTGACATTATAGTCAAAGGCATTCAGACTTTACCATTGATTTCCCTGCTCGAGCGGTGAGTCCTATAAAATGATCGTATCCTATCCTAACATTCTTATTAATCCTACTATTATTATGTACCAGTAATTTACTACCCTTACACCACTGCACAATTTAAAGCTCCGCAGTGGTGATTTTTCAACTAATCGAGGCGGTGGGGCAAACTTAGATTTAAAAAATATCATGATCCACCAACTAATTTTTAGTCGGTGACTGATTAAAACATTGCCTATACGTACGCAGCTTCGGGAATGGTTAAACTGGCACACGATATCCAATGACCGGGTAAGGTGATGCAATAAAGATGATATGTTTGAGCGATGGTAAATAGTCCCATTCTTAAAACGTCTTCCTTTGGAGTAGTGCTAGCAACCGTCTGCACAAAGTCAATGAATTTACGCGGAAGAAACACCTTTGTGTTTCGCCTTTGTGTTTGTGTGTTCTTTGTGTTTTGTGGGTGTGTGCCCACTTTTGGGCACAAAATGGGGTATTTATCACCTACTTGATAACCCGTAAAGGATAAGACCACTGCACTCACGACGACTGTTGCAAGAAGCACCAGTTCGTAAGTTGACTGAATGTCGCTTATATACCTTAATGAAGAAAATATATATTTTACATTATTTTTTGTTACACATGCATCGAATGCTGTGCTGCTTTTCATGACAATTTTTCAAGCGTGTGGTTAAAATTTGAGCTCAATGTTCAAAAATTGCGGACGCTAGGTGAGCTAACAAAATCGTGCGACACATACACTCTGTGACGAAGTTTCCTATATCTCGAACGCGAACGCTAAATTTTAATCAGAATCCTCAAAACCAAAAAAATGAAATCGGAAACTCGTTCGTTATCTTCGGCCATCCACCCTGCCGAACACATCGGCGTCCCGGTGGGCGCCAACTAATTTTTATTTCGCCGGTATTAACGAACCGAACTAATCTGGGAATCGGTGGAACGGGCCGGCCTCCGCAAGCACGAAACACGATACACATGTTTCGATACAATATTTCAATTCTTATTTAATTAGCAAACCCTCTGGATAAACGTAGGTAAGAAGGGGGAATGCCAATCACTCAACAATAGCGAGAACACAAAGATGCCATATTTAAATGGTCAAACGATGTTGCGGCAGGAATAGTTTGATTACTTACTCTATTAGCCTACTATGACTCTTTATACAAGTCACAATACTGTGAAAAAACGTATCGGCATGGTATGGAGGGTTGAGAATTACGTTACTTATGTCTTCTTTGTTTTGTAGTATATTCTCCAGTTCATATCTGTAGAAAAAGCAACCAAAATAAAGTAATCGCTGAATAATTTGTGATATCTTCATCGCGCATCGACGAGATTAGAGGATAATACACTAATCCACGGTTTCCATTTCAGGGTTTCAGGCTATTCCAGAAGTACATTTTACGGAGGTCTTGCCTGTTTTTTTTTTTTTATAAGCATATGAGGTATTGACCGGAAGTAACATTTATTTACGCGATTTAACATTGTCATAACTAAATAATTTCCAAAAGGAATGTGTACAGTATTGATACGAGGTAGGATGAGGTAAATAGGGTAAAGGTGGTGAAAATTCACTACTAATTTACCAAATTGGATCGCCATATTCGATTATATATGTACTTAATAAGTCTATATTATAGATAGATGTGTCTTTCACAATGAAAACAATCTCGCCGCAGTCCTGTACTAGAACCGAATAGGCCGGAGGGGGGTTAATGTCCCCTTTGGATGGCTTTTTGGTCCTTTTTTAAAGGTTGTAATCCCCAAGAGAGATTACAATTCTCTATATGAATAATAGGGGATGTTAATATCAGGTTCAGGAACTTGAAGAGGGACGAAGAATAATCTGTTTTCAGAGGGAGCCTAAAGGGGTTTTCCGGGGTATTGACGTTCCCAATAACTAAAAAACGCGAGCGCGTGAATAATGGATTGTCGGATAGATAGTCGCTTTCCGGTCGATTGAACGTCAATTTCATGCAAAATTCACCAAGATTTTGGTGAAGCTCGGTTTTCAGCTCGGAGTCTAGTCGGTGAGACGGCCAAAATGAACCGATCGATTTTTTGGTGGGAACCCGGTTACATATATTGCGGTTTTTTTCGACGTCAGCAAAGTTCCCAGGGAACAGACAAGCAAACAAACAACTTTTAAAAATATACATATATAAGATTGGCGACCCTGATAATGATGAATACGAGGTCTTACAGTGGTGAAGACATTTGGTGTGGAACAGACAGATAGACAGACAACTTTACAAGATATGTAAAAGATTATAAAAAAAACATTGAAATGTTCACCTTAATGTTTCAAACATTGCGACAGCATGTTGTGCAACACTCATGTAGAATGCATCAACGGCCAAGAGGATTGACAAGATAATAACAATAACCAGACTGAGATGAATGAAAATCGGCCAGAAAAACTCGTCCGGATCGACCATGTAGTCTGCCGGAAGCAGGTCTAATCTGTTTATCGAGTAATTCATTGGTGCCAGGACTATCATCAGGATTTTTGGTATCAATGGCGTCAGTATCCAACCGCTTATAATTATATAGGATGACGCTATAACAAAATGGGTTATTTAAAGATGTTCATTAGCTCTTTAACTCGACTTCAATCAGTTGATACATGTGTGCAACTAACTAACTAATATACGCTAGTGTAAAGAATCTTCCTGTCTCTCCGTGTTCTTGAAGAATTTTTATTTGTGGCAAACTTCGGAGGCATTCCCAGTTCAGTCTCGTTTGATCGATAATTTTCAACCACTTCAAAAGATATGATTAAATTTCAATATTTATTATTTTGTTTAAATATCGCAATTGATCTTCTTCTCACTTGGTTTCTATGAAGGTGAAAATTGATTAGGATGATGACACACCCTATATTCGTCATTAGAGGTGCCATACACGCGACAAACTGATCAAGTTTACCCCATGTTACGATCAGCCCCCGCGTCTAAATGCCATGAATATGTTAAGATACAGAACATAGTAACAGACACCGCAGTATTCACAGAATATTATTTTCAAAAGTAACAATTAATAGCAACAACAACACACCTACACACACACACACACACACATGTTATAACAGCATTAATAATTAATATAAAAAAAAAATTAAAGTCCGAGAAAAGTTAAAGTCCGCCGTCCAGCGGTCCGTTAAAGTTAGAGTTAAGCTTAAGTTAAATTAAAGTATATTAGCGTAACTATAACATCCTTTGAAGCCTACCTGAGCTCCCATACCAGTAACGGCTAAAATCAGAATCAGACAAGTCTTGATGGTCCTTTCCTTATGCAATTGGCACGGCCACAGGCCAAGGAAACTCAGGTGTCGTTTATTTACAATGTAGTATCGCTCATCGAAAATATCACCGGACCATGAATAATGATCATTTTGATAATTCTCTGTTTGCATTTCGTTTTTCATCTTGGCACTTCGGAGTAGCTGGAGTGTATATTATGAAGTATACGGGCGAGTCGGTGGTTCGTTTCGGATGCAGTAGTGTGCGAAAATAGAAATATTAGGCAACGGCACTCCTGATGTACATATGTCACACGACTGTTTCTATTGAATATTCAATATTTACATTTTCAGCAAAATAATCAGTAGCTTCGTCGCCGTGACGGACACCGTGGACCACGGTGTAGATCTCCTGCAATTTCTCTACAATACGGACTTCTGGCGTCTTCGGTACTTCTAAGAAGCTTACCAAAGACGCTAGGGATACAGTACAGTCACTCTACAATACAAACTATTTTTCACACGAAAAGTCGTTACATTGAACCTCTCGTCCTTCTCTCGATCTCTTTCTGTTATCGTGACATTCACAATTAGCATTTTGGTTCTTTCGATTGTGTAATTCAATCTTCCTATAACACATTATTCCTCCTCTCTCCCTCTCTTTCTCTCTCTCTCGATCTCAATCTTAAAAATGTGCGTCGATCTTGAAAATCAATACAAACTTTAAATTGCCGTATCACACGAGTTATTAGCGATATTGTTCACTGCGGAAGGTGCAACCGCGTGACGAACCGAACATCATTTCTATTCTGTCAGAAGTGAGGACGCACGGCCATATTGGACCCTGCAGCAGTGACTATCATCTGGCGGCAATTGATGCAAGAAACGCAAGTGAATTCCGCAAAAAAAAGTAACAAAGAAGCGATCATTGTACAACCAGCTAACGAATAAACGTGCAAGGAAACGACGGATTAAAAATACAGTACATATATTAGGGTTAGGAGTCGGAGTAGATAGAATAAAGAGAGGAAGAAAGTGGAAGGTAGTAGTGGAATACCACAAAAATAGCGCAACGAGGGGTACACGCGTCCGAGTCTGCGCGTGCGCAGCGCTCATAGTGGTGCGAACGGACTCAGGGGAAATACAGTTAAGCGAAATCGTTGCCATGGTAACGAGTTAAAATAAGCGGGTAATTGAGTTAAGTGAAATTAAGAAAAGAGGGGTTCCACTGTAGTAGATATTGAAGAAAAGCTCGAAAGAGGCGATGAAGCTAATTTTGTGCAAAATATAAGCGTATAAAATAATCTCGAATTGGAAAGAGATACGTTCCATATGAAAATAGTAAAAAAGATAGAGACGAAGAATCAAGAGGCAACAATAATCCTAGAGACCTGAGAGATTTACATTGGATTCTTCTACCTTTATTTTGTAAAGGTACCTTTGAACTACTTAGCAACCTTTTTTTTACATTTTGAAGCAAAGTAAAATTTCTTTATCAACTTCTTTACAAGACGACGATGAAACCACTTATGAGAGACGTCCCATACGATGTGGAGTCGTCGAATAACGGGAAACAATAAGGTAGTGCGCAGCTCTTTAGCCATGTAAATTGACCAATTCTGGGATTGCGTGCAAGCAATTCGTTCGCATCATTCACTGCTGCGTGTTAGCAATTGCACCCAGCAGTCACTGTATTGCGTGGTTTATTATCAATAATGGCAACTGGTGTCGAGATAGTGGTTGGCGGTTGAAAAAAAATATACATGTCGGTAAAACACCGCGTATTATTTGGTGGTAAATATGATTGAACATTGTGACTGTTGGAAAAGCACCTAGCGATGGGAAGAAAATAATCCATTATTATAACGACATTACACCAATCATAAATTGAACCACAATTGTAAAGATGTATTTCGCCAAATCGAAGATATATTTTTTATAAAAAATGAGCAAATATCGTTTTCGTTTCGTTTCGTTCGTTTTCGTTTACTTCTAAGAAGCTTACCGCAGTCGCTAGGGATGCAGTGATACGGTGAGTACAGGAACTGAAAAAATGTGAACAAACGGGTAACAAGCGCATTTGCCACAATTGCGAAATCAATAGAAACAGACGACTTGCGGAACGACGATCGATGTGAAAAATAAAAACACTAAAAGAATAGCCATTTTTTTCATTTCCCTTGACTTCTTGCGATACCAAGACGGACGCCTGTGTCTATAAGCTCTATTTATAAGCTCCAAGTAATTTAAAGAAAAAAAAAATTAGACGCGCGAAAAGTCCGTACACGTCGCGCTGGAGCACTACGAAACCCTTCTACGCCAATATTAGACCCTTTAACGGATAAATCAATATTTTTTGGAATGGAAAATATGCATCGATATTTCATCGACAATTTTATGATATACATTTTTCGTCAAAGCATGTTGAATAAATAACAAAATCGAACGGCAGTGTACAATGAGCCCAAAATCAACCAGATCGGTCCATGCGTTATTGAAATATGATGATGTCAGATCTGTTATTACCTGGTATTTTTCCCCACGTCGCAAGAATCACGTGATCAGTGGAGAGATCGACGATTTCACGAGGTTAGATTTTAATGAATTTGTAGGGATTTTTTTATATTCGCGGATATTTTACTAGAGCTCATTTCGATCATTCGCGATCGCCTGTTCAAGTAGATTTATTACAAAGGATGAGAGATCGTTCAGGTTACGCGAGAGGCGAGCGGGACTAAGTAAACGTGATATATTACTTTTATTAATTTTATATTAATTTTATTTACTTAATTTCCTTGATTTCAATACCTTTGTGTATCGATCGAAAAACGCAAATATTCAAATACTGATTTTGACTCTTCTTTTCACGAGTTATTAACGTTAAAAGTTGAATAACGCATACGGGTTTTCTTCAGACAATTATTTATTATTCGTGGCTAATCGATAAACAACCGATAATGCAACGAATTATTGGTATAATGCATTTCAACGAATAATGCAATTTAATGACACGATTGATGTCTGCAATTGTATTGATCCACGGTACATTAGTAGATCGGTATAATCATCTTCGGCACTATAAAGCGACCGATATCAACATTAAAATATAAACTGTACGTGTTTTAGACACCCCTCGCAATTGTTCAGATGCAGCGAAAGCCATCGGATCAGTGCAGCAATTGCATAGCTTATCACGTACTTACATGCAGTGTATAAATATTTTGTTGAAGTATATGCATACAAATAATATGAGTGAATGAGTGCATGTAGCCCTCATTTTTTGCTCAGTAAACATCGTGTTGTGAATCGTAAGTGATAAAAACATTTTAAGTGCAAAGATTCAATACTTCGTGTAACCGGTATCAACTCACTGTTATTTGGGTTTATGGTAAGTAAATTTAGAATATAAACCTACAATTGTAATGTTTCTAATCTTGAGTCGGAAACAGCATCGTTCGTAGCGTAAGAACATTTTGTATCTACATTTTGTTATAATTTATTCCGCAGTTTAGTTTTTCCCAGATAAATTCTAAAAGAGGGATCGTCGGTCTCAAAGTTAACATTCAAATCACCACTCGTTCTAAGAATCATCGGTATGGGAAGATCATTTATAAACTAAACCCAAAAGGATATCCTTACCAAACCTTATTTAGCTTCGAACAAATTGAAATTCCACTATAGTTTGTAGACAAATGCAAAGTTCGAATAGATCGTTCGGTGAATTTATATGGAAATTTTTGAAGAATCAATAAGCGGTTTTGAAAAAAAAATAATTCGAAGAGTATAATAATAAAAATGGCCACAAATGGTACAGTGGCTGTGTTCGTGAAAAATCTAGTAAATGAAAACGTCTATCTCGTTCCAGCCACTTCCGCGGGGCGCGTCTTTCTTCCGCACAATTCGAAAAAACTAACGTGTTCACCGGAACCCCTCTTTCCGTCCTCCCCTCGCGTGCTTGGTGAGGATACCCTTAATATTTTTATGTTGCATTTAACGGTACCGTAGAAATTTTAGGATCCGCTAGTAAAGATGTTTACACATGACTAATATGAGAACCTAAAACTTCCTCAATCAATGGAGTCATTCTTTGCGATTGCCCTATGGGCGATGACGATCATGAACAGTGCCATACACGAGGCAACTCCCACCGATTTCAAATGGAACAAAAATCTTCAAGACTTTGAACCGATTTTCGGACTACGCTCCCGCGGAGTAAAGAATCAACAAAATAGCACGTGGTTGAGCCGTCAAGAAGAAATTCACAATTTCAACGGGCAACCCTTGCGAATCTTCTATTTCGAAGTCAATTCTAAACTCACTTAATTTTTTTTCGACTTTGAATTTTTTTCGTCGCGAACTTTGAAAAATATTACTAATTATTCCTTTCAGAATCCTGGTTTCTTTGAATTCTACGACAATGACACAAAGGCAACGGGAATATGCGGAGATATCTGGACCGTACTATCACATTTTTTGAATTTCACGTATGTCTTTGACAAATTTGATATTAATCAAATAGTACAAAAGTACTTTCAAAATTAAAAAAAAAAAAAAAAAATACTTTCCGCAGACTCGTTCTCAAGAAATTCGAGAGAAATCTTACAGAAGACAATCCCAACAGTCGCGGTGTAATGAAAGTATTGAAAAATCTTGTAAGGAATAAATCGGATATCATCCCAAAACTGAATTTTCTGCACCATAATTGGCCGATGACGTTCACCCCAGTTTTGTGGTCGAACAGGCAAGTATATTACCAAGCAAAAAATGAAATGAAAAAAATCAGCAACTATAACGTATATTATCCGTACAGACAACGAATTTTTGCGCCGGCATACTGGACGGTAAATAGAGACTGGATGTTCCATGTGTTCTCCGTCGAAGTCTGGGCGCTTATCATTACCTTTACTCTAACGCTCGGTATAGCAAGTATCGCAACACAAAAAATTTTAGTCCGTAACAAAGTTCTGAAGCTTCGGGATCGATCATATTTTGCTCATTTATTTTACACATTTGCATCAATATGTAATCAAGGTAAGTGACTGAAATTAACAAGGTGTGTGCGTGCGAATGTTTGTTGATGGCGTGTGATGTTTACGGGCTCTGGAAACCTACAAATTCCAAACCCAAGACGGTGCATGTGGCGGACGAACACACTCCACACCCGTTTCTAGACCCCCTCCGCAATTCCAAGTGATTATAGTAATACCTGTACACTTCCCTAATGCATCGAGTAGCTGTCCCAGCGGCTGCGATACTACCTTAACGGTTAAGTGACAAAAATTAACCGACGAAACCACTGCAAAACCACTGTGCGCTCAGAATCTCAGTTATGCGGTTTTCTGATCAACACCCGCGAGAGAACAACCGCCCAGGTAGTTTCCTGTTTCCATCACCGAAATCACCACTAGAAAAATAGTTAGTTGTTGCCCTCGCTAAATACGGCTCCAAGCGATAAAATTGGTTGTGCCAACTGACGAATTGGTTAGGTAAACCAATTGATTGATTGGGTCACCCAATTGATGGGTCGGGCAACCAATTAATTTGCTTGCTCGACCAATTTCGTCGCCTAGAGCGTATTTAACCACGTAGTTGGGTGAGCCTACCAATTTGTTCTCTCCGTGTGGTGTCAATGTGAACCGTGAAATTGGTGGTTTCGTGGTGACGTCGGTGGTTAACGTTTATCACTTAACCACTGTGGTCTAATGGTGACTTCCACTGCGGTTTTTGCAGAATTCTTCAAGTAATAGTCCCTTCTCTCGACCCCCTGTATATTAGACCTTTCTATATTAGTGTCTATGTGCGGTTAGTTCATCCCGGTTCAGGAAATAAGCGGCAGAGGCAAACCTGATGACAATTTGAGGCGCAATATTGACATCAATGAGACAAGACGTCATTTTATCAAACGTGTCACGATCGATTGGTTCATCGATCAGTTTTGGCTCTGCCTTGTAAGGTGGTCTCCCTTTAGAGCCCTTAGTTACGGGATAGGCTCCCACGAAATCGAAAATGGCGGCGTATGGCTGGTATCAACCTGTTTACAGACTTACCTTGACTTTCGCGATCTTAAAATGGAATTTTTATCAAATCTTGCATCGGATCTCGAGCCGTAATATATTCACACACTGTATAGAAAGCATCTATTGTCATTTTTTTCGCTTCCCCATAGAGAAAGCTTTGTATCAAGTACTCAAAAAAGAGAAAAAAGAAAGAGGGAAGCCACGTGGAATTTTCCAATTTTCAATATGATTTATTGTTTCAGGCAACGGTTCGGATAACGCTAAAAGCGGATCTAGACTGTTAACATTTACTCTCAGTGTCTTTGCGTGGATCATCCTTGTGGCATACAGCTCTTGTTTAATACACAATATGACACAGGATGTCGTCAAGATGCCGTACGATAATATTGCTACTTTGTTTAAAAATACAGATCTTCAAATCTTAGTTTTAGTGGGTTCACTTAGTCACTTGAGTTTATTCGTGAGTATCGAAAGGGTAGGGATACGCACGTGAAATATTAAAACTTCCGAATGAATTGGTGAATATGTATGCAGAGTCCGGAAGGAGGCAAATTATTTCGTCGCATCGTGAGAGAGAAGCGCGCCACAGTTGAGGTGGATATTGACGTATTATATCGCAAAGTTTGTCAACATCCGGACAAATATGTACTGTGGGATGAGGAGGACGCGGTAGCAACTAGAAATATAACGCACTGCCGACTTTTTCCCGTCGATATACCTACTAGTAGTCCAATGTTCATTTCCTCCGCTGTTAGAAATTCATTGAAAAACAAAAGAAGCCTCGATATTGGGTAAAGTATTTCAAAGTGTCAATGGCGCTTATTCTTCAAGTCCATTGAATCTCAACATAGACTATTATTGACTATTACTTTCAGCATATTAAAACTACATGAACTTGGTATTATAAATGAAATAATGAATCGCTACATGGGCTCCAATATCGAAGAGCCCACAATGAAGCAAACGACGCTGTTTATCGACATGCATCGAGTTTCCATCATTTTTACGATTCTCGCTATTGGGATTCTTGCGTCGATTGTTATCTGTGTTATAGAGAATATAGTTTATTCGTTGAATTTGTTCAAATAATTTAACACGTATGTGACTAAAATTTAAATCGCACTTATAAATGTAAACGCAGCTATAGATGAGTCATCCGGACTCATTGATCGAAAAAGTTTATTTTTTTTCAATAATGCATTCAAATGCGCATGTAACAGCGAGTTGATGCTACGAATGATATCTCTAATTACTTTATCGACCGTCGCGACATTTGTGTATAAATACGATTTTCATCGATACTCTTTAGTCTCCGACGTCGCTATCGACGCTTCAATATAGAATGACACGTGTATCACTAATTTTACTTCCACTACCGATAGCAATAGACATCAGATCACTGCATATAGCTTAACTCGTCATTTACATGCACGTCATCATTCAGTTTAAAAACGAATATAGAAGTTCCGGTTTTGACATAAATAAAATCCACACGCAATAAAAAATGAATGAAAGTTCGATCTCAACGTTAGATTTTTATTTGTTGTATCAGAAAACTGGACGAATTTGCATCGCAAAATAGATCGAAGAACGTACAGTTAAGCGAAATACGAGATTATTCATCGACATACATCGGATTTCTGGAACTTTTGCTCTATCTGTCATAGATATCCTATGATCAATAATTAAATAAAGAATATCGTGTTTGTGTTGAAAAAAAATGGTAAAATGTTTAAAAAATAAAAAAAAAAAACTTAAACATATTTCCACTAAGAAATTCGAACTCTGAAAAAAACCTGTATCTTTACGCAATAAAAAAAGAGTTAAATCAACTAACGATGCATTATCCCGAAACATCGAGAGAAACTTTATTTTCAGCAGTAACCGTATCCCGAAGAGGGAGTAATATAGCGCGTTACTGCTACAATTTATATCTGCCATTATATCGACCTTCGCTCCATCAATCGATTACTATCACATTGTTAAATACCATCCTGTCAAACGATATCAAAAATCGAAAAATAAGCGACACGCAATACACCGAACAAACAAGCAAATACATCAGTGTATAAGAACTTGTAAGCCAAGCGTGACGCATTTATTCACGTATTGAAACTGCTATTTTTTTTTTTTTTTTACAAACAACGCAAGACATTAGAATATTCTGAAGTTATTCGGCAACAAAAATTGTGAAAATGGGAGTTAACGAGGCAACAGGTATTACGGGGGTAAAATGGGACAAGCGTCTTCGAGACTTTGGTTCCATCCCCGGCGTGATGTCTTACGAAGAGGAAAGACGACAACGCATTTTCGAGAGCCGACAAGAAGAATGTTATAACTTCAACAGAGAACCTTTGGAGATTACCTATTACGAGGTTAATTATCAGTCTTTTCGTTTATCTAAGTAGACTTATCATTGACAAAGGTATGTCCTTTTAGGACCCTCGTTTCTTTGAATTTTACGATAACGATACCAAGGCAACGGGAATATGCGGAGATATTTGGACGGTTCTATCGGAATTTTTGAATTTCACGTATGTATTTGACAAATGACCAGCAATGGTACAAATTTTTTTTTTTTTTTTTTTTTTTTTTTTTTTCGAATTTTCATAGACATCATTCTCAGCCTCGTTGTTGCGAAAATGGAAAGTAAAGCCACAAAAATCGGATACAACAAAGACGATACAGCTACATTGTTTGATTACGCGATGCTGAATCAAACAGATATTATTCCGATAACAATTGTTTCTAATCATGAAAACCAAGGGGCGGTAACATTTACACCAATTTTTTGGACTAAAAGGTACGTCTCTCGTTCGAACAATTTTCGCCGGAATAATTGTCAGAAATAATGAAAGCAATGATTATCGTAGACTAAGAATCTTTGGTCGACCAATCTGGAAGGCGGACAATGACTGGATGTTCGATGTATTCGCATGGGAAGTCTGGCTTACCGTTGTTATCACCGTTATTTTGCTCAGTTTCGCATGTATCGCAACGCAAGAAATATTGAAAGATAACAAAGTTATGAAACTTGGCGACCGCTCGTATTTCATTCATTTATTTTACACGTTTGCATCGTTATGTAATCAAGGTAAGATGTTACATGTGATATGAGACGCTAATACGGTGTAAAATAGGTTAGCAGCCGAAAATGGCGAAAAATACGAAATGATCGAAGTAAGTAGTAACAGTAGAACTCCGATTAACTGCGGTTGGATTAACCGGGGTGCGGATTAACCGTATATCTTCCGAGTTTTTTTTTTCCGCGCGTGAAGGAAGTTCAGAAAACAGATCACAGTCACTGATAACTTCAGAAAAACACGATTAATTAACGCAACGTAAAAAAAAAAGAAAAGCGTTGCATACTCCTTCATATTCCACTGGTCATCAATTAAACAAACGGTGTGCCTAATCGTAATTGTAATTAGGGAAGTTGAAGTTATATGCCCTTTTGTCATTTAGAACGAATTAACGATGATTTCGATTATCCAGGGGCTCTTCGGTCTCAAGAACTTCGGTTAATCGGAGTTCTACTGTAGATAATAAGCTTGAGAAACATGTACTCGCTTATCATAATAAATAAGTGACGAATAGGAACGACCAAAAAAAATCTAATAAATTACGAACGACTTCCCGCAATATCGCGTCCTCCGGATTTTATCATACCAACAGAATGAGAGTTTATCAATATTTTATTTATTTGGAGATCGATCAGCGAGGTTTGTCTTCAATTAATTCAACATGTTTTTTCAAATTTAAAAGCTATAAAGCAGTCGCTGTTGAAAGAAACAAATTCGTAAGATGTAAAGCGCTATATTGAGTTTCGTTAAAGTTAATGCCAAAGATGCCTCGCAGTGCTTAAAGTTTATGCATAAATCGGTAATTTATCTCTTTATTACCTCAGTAAGCATACGAGTCGGCATAATGGTCGTTTTTTTAAGGTACCGCACCGGACAATACTGGGAGCGGTTCTAAAGTGTTAACGGTAACTGTTGGACTTTTTTCCTGGATGTCCTTAACGGCATACTGCGCAAGTTTGATGAATCATTTGACAGTGGATGTCATAGATGTGTCCTTTCATGATCTTCGAACGCTCTTTCAGAATACTCAACTTCAAGTCTTAGTTTTGTCCGGTTCTCTCGGTCACTTTACTTTTTTCGTAAGTGTTTTTCACAGTACAGTGCAACCCCCGTATTCTTAACTTCTCTTAAGGTAATTCGAACGCGTGGTGATTTCGCCTAAATTCGACGAAATGAAGAAAGGATTGCAAACCCTTCTCGATAGTATAAAAATCGGAAATAATTCATGCATATTAAAGGTACTGAAAAGATTAATTTTTCATAATAATAATTCCAAAATGTTATTAACAAATAAATGAAAAAAAAAAAAAAATTTTAAACAAATTTACGGTGACTCAACTTTTTTTTTTTATGAAAATGATTCGGTCATTTTTCTGAATACCTATGAATTTTTTCAGATTTTAAGACTATCTAAAAGTGTTTACAATTCTCTCTCCATTTCGTCGAATTTCGGCGAAATGGACACCAAGCGCTCCCCCCCTCGTTACTGGTTATTCCTACTCACAGAAACTGACCGGAAGTGGGGACGGTACGGGAAATGCAGAAACGGGAGGGTGTCCAGTCCCTTCGAGTTAAGAATACGGAGGTTCTACTGTAATGAATATTTCAATGACTTAAGCTTTTCGAATTCGGATTTTAGAGTCCAAATTCATCGAAAGTATTCGGCTGCATCGTCAAAGCGAAACGGGTTTCAACGGAATCAAATGTTTATGAAATCTATCGTAAAGTATGTTTATATCCCGAAAAATATGTACTGTTCGACGAGGAAGATGCAGTGGCGACAAGAGGCAAAACGATCTGCGAACTTATGCCCATCGATGAGCCCAGTCACCCGATGCACATCGCTTCTGCTATAAGCGGAAGAGTTCGTAACAAGGATGCCATCCTTATTGGGTATCTTTTACAAGATTTTTTGACGAATCACCAACAAGTAATACCATTCCAGGGATTCATAAAAGATTTACCATTTTTTTTTTTTTTTCAATTTTTAGTATCATGAAGTTACAAGAATTCGGTGTGTTGGATCTGATAAAAAATCGGTACATGTCATCCGCGTTGAAACGACCATCAGTGAGACAATCGACGAGGGTTTTCGTCGACTGGTACCGAGTTATTCTAATTTTTGCCATTCTCGCGATCGGCATCTTCGCATCAATGATCATCTGTTTCATAGAGATTGTTGTTTTTCATTGGATAAATGCAAAAACTAATTAATGTCCACACAAATTAATTATTGATATTCGTATGTATGTGTTGGCGTGAATAACAATAATTGAAAAATCTCCGAAACATGCATTTCAGGAATTTCTTTTTTCGCGTTAATCGACGATTTAAATTTTTTTTTTTTTTTTTTTTTTTTTTTTTTTTAAGAAAAAAAGAACGATAAATCACGTGCTGAAAAATCTCTACTCGTTACGTCCTGAACTTTCATTAATACGTTTTACATTTATCATTAATTTTATTTCTATTAATAAATATAAACTTTTGCGTTTCAACTTTTTTTGGGAAAAGAGGAACTGCAGGAGTCATTGTGATAAAATAATTGGGAGTTATTTATTGTTACCCAGTATTATAAAACGCACATTATGAAATTCGGGTTGAATTATAAAAATACGTTTAAAGTGCATACGGAAATATTAGTTTAACTTTTAACTTGAAGAAATGCGAAGTGCAGAAAGTAAAACGCTATTATAAACGATTTTATTGCAAATCCTTCAAGTTTTCCGAATGTCGCTGACCCATCAAATGATCGTAAACATTTTTGTACGACGGCATTGTACATTCGCACAAATCGCAGTCGTAATCGTTGCTTCCTTCGCCGTTCGAAATGTAACGGCCATTTTCTTCTATGGCCCGCAAATGACTATTTCCGTTGACGTGATCGTTAACGAGGACGTTGCCAGAAATATCCTCGCCGCAAATGAAACAACTGTACCGACTGTCGGTAATTTTAGCGATGAAATACCAAGGATTGGTTTCGGGGTCAACAGAGCAGCTTTCGTCGCTATCTTCGGAATCCGATTGTTCCAATTTCGTTTGATGTCTATGTCCCATTAAATGGTCGTAAACGTTTACGTTTCCCGAAATTCGGCAATCGCACAAAGTGCAGCGATAATTTTTGCTCCCTAAGAACGATATGTCGCCGCCATATTGTTCCATCGCCTCCTGATGTTCGCTTCCCTTGCAATGCAACTCGGCGGATAGCCAAGAAGTAGTCATGTAGTCACAAACTAAGCAACAGTACGAACCGTCGTCTTCGGTAACAATATAACTGCGCGGCTTTTCGTCATTCGACTGTTCCGAATCCGATTCGTTCAGAAAATCCTGATGCGTTTGTCCCATTAAATGTTTATACACGTTGTTGTATCCGCAAACGGAACATTCGCACAGCGAGCAGTAATATGTGTTATTTCCTTGAAGGACTATATCGTCCGCGTATTCTTCGATGGCGTCGAGATGTCGCTGTCCATTGACGTGATCTATCGCCGGTATAGAACCCATTTTTGCGCAGCCGCAGATAATGCAGGAATATGTATCATCGATTGTGCGATAAATATAACTCCAAGGATTCACCATTTTTAATCCTTCTAACCTATCGATCTCGCAAATACACTACTGGAACAAACAAACGAAAAACGCCGCGTTTTTTTTTTTACATTTTATCGCAATCAGCCATTTTTCAATGATATAGCGTTTTTTTCTTTATTTATAGCGCTACGACAATGTAAAATCAAATTGTATATCGATACTATGCTTTCACTGGGTGCACCGGCGAAATACGCGCGCGTCTCGCCGTCTGTTTATCTACGTTTCACTTTCACATACGACTATAAACGACTCATGTCGGGGAAAGGCGAGATATATATATTTATAGTCTACTCTCAGGCGTTGTAATCGTCAATCGTGCGCCTCACGTATATATGTTTAACTACAATCAAAGTTTTAATGGGCGAACAGCTTATACGCCGTTGCGTGTGTACTATATCGCGAAACGAATAATAAAACACCGGTGAGGGCAGAGTAAATAATACACAATTAATTACGTTGCTTGATCGCAACTTGTTCAATGGTTTTAGAGTGGAATCTTGTGTAGTTCACGTGTCAAGTTGTTTAGACATAAGCGTAATATGTGATCGAGGATAATAATGAAGGGAGCGCCAAATAGGTTGAGAGAACCGGTTCCTCTTAATACAGTTTAATATTGCAAGAGACAAACCGCGATTAAAACTCAATTTTATTATTTTTAACATTAGTTCCGAAATAAAATATATATACTTACCGGATTGCCGCGAAACAACGAGCCGACAGCCGTTTAATGCCTCCTGCGCACTTTGTAACGACAGTGCAATCTGCTGACACGAAAATACGAAGTCCGAGACGCGACACCGCGCCGCACTACGATAATTGGCTAACCTTGAGCGGTGGGGATGTGTAGATAGTGCATACAAAGTCGCGATATCGTAAATTTTTGTTTATTGCATGAATATCTCATTATTATTACAAATTGATTGAGATATATCCCTATTGGAATCGGTAGCAAACAAGTCGAGCGAAAAAAAAAAATCAGTCGAAATCGGCGAAAAAACAACCGCTAAAATATAGAAACTGCTTTTATTGTTTTTTATATATTGCGATCGCAGAATAACCTGAAAGAAAACCGTTGAAAAATCGTTGCGATGATTATTTTACTTGTTATGTGTACACAACTGCTGGTAATAAAACCGGTCGAGCAATTCTGGCGTTTTTATATCATATTATAACCGCAAAATTACCGAATTTAAAAACCTTTCGTATGCTATTGCGGCCGTTTCATATAAATTAAGACAGCAAAACTACCATCGGTTTTTCTAATAGTTGTTTTGCGGCAGAATGTGAAAAACGACACTTCAATCCGCGATGAAAATAACAAATACAATGTCGCTTAGCGACGCTTCGCTCGGCTGAAGATTGGTTTTTACGGTGATGCGAAAAGCCTCAGTCGGTAACAAAAACGGTAATGAATGCCATTTCGAAGCCGAAGACATTTGACGCAATAGTATATTACGTTACGAGAGAGAAAAGAAAACATTTTTTCGCCGAGTATCTCATACGATTTTACTTCACAAGGTGTGGAAACGGAGTTTTCCGCACGCGAAACACGCGGAAAACCTCACTTTCCGTACCGCAGTGAAGTAAAAGAAAATGATGCTTTCCTGTGAAATGCATAAACGCGGGAAAAGACAATTTCCTTTTGTCTGAAATATTTATGGTTTCAAAATGGCGGTTCCGGTGGGCGAAGTGCCGTTGTCCGTTTCGATAGGAATCCGACAAAGCGCACGACGTAATTATTATTTTAAACAAAATTATTATTTATTGTAATAATACGGAAAATGTATTATCGACGGAGGAAGATTAATATCCATATCCACGTTCGGACGTTTTATCCGAATGTTGCAGAGCCCTACAGTTAGCATTGCCAACAGAGCCGCGAATAGGATGAGACGAAAGCGACTTTACCACAATTATTGTTATTTCAAACGCAAGTGTTGTTTTTATTAAATTCGACCCGTACATCTCTAAACGGTACAATTACCGATATCAAAACCATTTATACACTTGTAAATATCCTATTCAACAATAATAATGCAATTTTATGAATTGGTGAGACGAAAACATCAATTTCTAATCCTATTAATATAGTCATTGTTTTAGTCCGATGGCTAACTATTTATACGATGAATTAACCTTATGTAGTAATCACATGCGGTTACACGAACTATTAGTATTATTAGCACATTGTGTGCTATATTAACGTTTTACATTAATATCCTCCGATTCGAACGATAAATATATACGATCTGTAATGCAGTATCGAAACAACAGTCACGAGGCAGAAAAAAATTGTTGAAGACGTTGTACCGTTGCGCGATCTAAAGCACAAAGATCGAAATCAAATGTCTTTCTTGTAACTTCGTATTGTCCCGTTTCCGCTATTACTTGAACGACCCTTTGCAATTCTTGATTATCTTGCAATGTCATTATTTTTTGCTGTAATTCTTTCAATTGCGATACATAATCTTCGGAAAATACTAAGGTTCCCCCGTCGGCTTCCGGTTCGATGAAAGCACTGTTCGTTGAATCCGGAGCAACTTGTTCATTTTCAATTATATTATCAATTTCCGTATGCGACGATGGAATTTCTTTCGATGCATAACACGAATCGACATCCACAGAAATCGGAGATTGAGACGAAGAGACGGGTTCTACGGAAGGAGATACCGAACGACCCCTATCTTTTTCTCTCTTAACATTCAACTCCTCGAGTTCATTGTCAACCTTTCGTTTTCGTTTTCGACATTCTCGCTCTTCGCTACGAGCAATTTTACTCTTTTCCTTTCTCGTCTTCTCTTCCCCTTCGCTTTTCAATTCCGCTGTTATCCGCGGCGACAATGGCTTTGCTAAGTCGGAGGGCAATGTAGGAGTTGAAATGACTTCCGATTCATCTTTCGGCGTTAAACACGATTTTATCAGCGATACCGAATCTTCGTCGACGGAATGAGTCGAATCACTACTGTCTCTTTCTGGCATTTCTGCCAGAAGAGTGGACAGAGGATTGACCGACGGTGACGTTGTATAACAACTCTTCTTCTCGCATATTTTTTGCTTATCTTGTTTATCTTTTTCCAAAGGCTCATCCGCTCTCTCTTTTTTATCTTTTCTTTTATGCTTATGCTTCTGCTTATCCTTCTCACCACGAGAATCTTTCGCTTTATCAATCATTTCATTTCGATCCGATTTTTCATTCTTAACTTTTTCTTTATCTTTTGTGTACTTTGGTGACTTTTTACCGTCTCTCGAAACTTTACATTCGGCATTACGTTCCTTTTCGGGTTTTTCGTGTCTCTCACCTTTCGCTATCTTTTTCTCACCCTTTTTTCCCGAATCTTTGATTTTCTCGTGTTCGATATCTTTATCTTTTTCTTTGCGTTCCTTACTTTTATCTTCTTTGTGCTTTTTTTTTTTACGATCGAACTTACGATCCTCGATTGGCACCTTGAAATTGTCTTTTAATTTATCTTTTTCTTTCTCAATCGACGCTTTCTTATGATCCTTATCTTTCGATTTTGGAGATTGAGGCTTTTGGATAGTCGACGGTGGAGGTGGTATCGCTTGTTTCTTCGTTGGCGAAGGTAACGATGACTTTTTTAACGCCGGATATGAAAATTCTTCTTTATCCCCGGGACTCTGCGGCCTTTTTAATTTCTCTTTTACGCGATCTTTTTCCTTCGTAAGATTACGTTCTTTTTTATCTTTTCTCTCCTCTCCATTTTTATCCTTTTTTCTTTCTTTGTGCGGACTGTGCTTTAATTTTACAGGCTTTTCTATCTTTTCCGATTTGTCGGGCAATGCTTTTGACGAAACTATTTTATCTGACAATGTCCTCTTGTTTTCGGGAGACACTTTCGCAGGCAAAGTCATAGGATTACCGAATAAATCGGCGAATGAATTCGAACTTCGTACCTCCGTCATGCGATGCTTTTTTACATCCGTACCGCTTAATTTGGGTTTACTAACCATTGGGGGCACCATTTTGAATTCACCCTTTTCCGTTGGGTCTTCTGGATTTGATACAACGACCTAAAACAGAGCATTTATTCATTCAAATCTGTCCATCGTAACGGGAAGCTATTTTTCTCATTAATACCATTCGTCGAAAACGGCACATTTCAAATGCTTTCCAAATTAGCATTGTTACACATGAGTTCCAGTGACTCACGTAAGAATCAACCAAAGCGAGTAAACCTTTCCATACATTTGCAGATAACTCTGTACTTTTACTTTCAACATTATGTGAGACAATTGATAATTCCTTTTATTTCGGAAAAATTATTAAATTATTTTCCCGAGTGCAATAGTTGCTAAAACGGGGAGAATTTAATTGACAAGAAAATTTTCTCAAAAGCTTCAGCTGAATTTTATTCTTTCCGTTATCACCAGCATTGCAAAACGCATGCAATTATTTGTAATGTAATCTAAAAGATATGAAAAAATAATTACACTGTTATTTCGAAAATGCGGCAAATATCAACTTAAAGTGCCAATTTTAAGCTAATAATTAGCTTAAGGTAGTTATGTCGCTTCGCGTTCATTTCATTTTTGCATAATAATGATTCCAAAATGTTATTGACAAATTGATGAAAAAATTAATTGGTCAACAAATTTCCCGGGAACTCAACTTTTTTTTTTATTAAAACGATTCGTTCATTTTTCTGAATACGTATGAATTTTTTCAGATTTTTCAATTTACTTTGAATTTTTTGCTTTTTATATGGAAAAAAATGTGCGAAAAAACACAAAATTCAAAGTAAATTGAAAAATCTGAAAAAAATCATACGTATTTGGAAGAATTAAGGAATCATTTTTATAACAAAAAAAAGTTGGGTTCCCGGGAAATTTGTTGACCAATTAATTTTTTCATGAATTTGTTAATAACATTTTGGAATCATTATTATGCAAAATTAAGCTTTTCAGTACCTTTAATATGCATGAATTTTTTCAGATTTTTATACCATCGCGAAGTATTTGCAATTTTCTCTCATTTTTCTCGAAATTATGCGAAGTAATTACCTTAATTACGCGACTAACACACTTTTAGCGCTGAGATACTCGTTTATCGTGTTTTTAATATCTTCTCTTCTTTGAGAGCCGAATTTCGATACATCGAAATTATCGGAATGCTAATACTATTAACGGGAGGAGAAACTTAACTATGATACTGAAATTAACTTACACCACCACCTTTGAGCAGTTTTTTTCGAAACTCTTCAGATGGGTTGACGAGTATTTCGTGATGCTGGATAACATTATTGATGGCGGGGCCACTTGGTTGTAAGTGGAGATCGTATAGAATCTGAATCCTTTTCGGTTCGTCTTTGTTTTTTAAGTACACGTCTATCGGAATAACAAAACCAGCGTATCCCGATTCTTTAACCATATAAGGCGGTTCCTTCAGAGTCCTCTTCGGTTTTGGAAAAGTCTCATGTAAATGGAAAACGACTAGAAAAATAACGATTCATCATAAAGTAAATTACATTTAAACGAATAGGTTAATAATAATATCGAGAAGATTATATTTATTTAATTCCGGGAGCGAAGATCTCGTGGCGTTTATATTTTAAAAAATTATAAAAAATATATAAAATAAATTGGAAAAATTTTCCAATTGAAAAAGAAGTTTAATCGACAAATAGCTATTCACGTATTATAGTTATATATAATGTTATTCATTGACAAATTAATCTCCCGATTATCATATATGATTAATTATAGTTGTTTCACTGTTTTTGTTTGTTTATTATTTTCGATTTTTAGTCGGAAGCCTTTTAATTTATTGAAAATAAAAGTCATATTTTCGGAAAAAGAATTCATGCTTTCGAAATATATGCTTTTGAATAACAAGCCTTTGACTCCCGCTGAGTTTCCATAGAGTGCCGTTTCTCTTATATCATTGCGTACTATATAAATAGACGTCTCCTTTTATGCTACGAAAATACTTTGCGTACGGATTTTGAAATTTCCTGAATTTAACGTTTGTATTTAAAAGAACTCTGTAATAGAATTCTACATTTTCTCGGTAGTCGCGTATCAGCTTTATACTTTAGCCTCGATGCGTTTTAATAAAGTCTATAGCACTTAGTCGTATAGCACTTTAATTATTTTATAAGGATATCAAAATAGTACTATTTTTTGTTAACACATCGAAAACCGTTTTGATAGCAATATAACGGCGAATCGAACATTTTTTGTTTTTATTACCGTAGAAATTTGCGATTAACAAAATACGATGAAACAAAAATTGAAAATGTTTTTCTCTCCGATTGATTGATTTTTTTTTTTTTTTTTTGAAAATCTTGGCATATCTTCGACTTAAACTAATTAAAAATCGACCATAACATTCATCGAAATGTGATATTAAAAAAATTCCAAATTCATATTGTATGTTTCATTACTGTCGACAAAATGCTGTCTGTCGGAAGAATTCTATGCATATAATAATATTATTTTTGATACATCATCAACACGAGATTTTGTAATGCATCTGAATGGAGAAACAATCGTTATTTTATAATTTTATCATATTTTATTCTTCTCGATAAACAGTTAATAAATCGTGATGAATGGCTGATAAATGCGACTCATCGTTAAGTTTTTTTTTTTAGAAATTCATTTTGTTTTAAACGCCAAAACATTATTCGAAAATCGCTTTTTCTAACGGACAAGAAAATTCAATGGGATTTATATTGGTTGTCTATTCGGATGGCAGTATACAGTGATAAAAATAAAACAGATATTATTTCAATTCAAAATACTTATCGTTCACGAAGCGCAACAAGTTGATTCAAGAAATTCTGAAAATTCTTTAAAATTCGGATTCCGAGCAAATTTTGAATACTTCCTAATGAGACAAAAATCTGAAAAAATTAACCATATAGAAAAAGAAAATCTTAAGAAAATTATATTTGCATAATAATAATGCCGAAAAGTTAACAAATTAGTTTAAAATTTTTCAAATCATTCATCGAATCATCCAATCATCCAATGTTTTTTTTCGTAGAAATTGATCAGTTATTTTCTCCGGATTCATACAATTTTTTAAAGAATTTTTCAGAATTTTCTAATTTTTTTTTAATGCATAAAAAATCCCAAATTACGAATTCGAGTTTAGAAAAAAACTATGCATTAAACTCAAACATTTTTTGTGCAACAGATCGCAAATATCTGCAAATATCAAAGATTATTCCAAAAGAAGGATTTTCAAAAAATCTAAAAAACTTCGGATATATTACAAAAATTAACGAATCAATTATTGCTAAAAAAAAAAAGTAAAGTCACCGTGTCGTTGATTTTACAATTTTTTTAAAACTAATTTGGTAACAAATATATTGAGTTATTATTGTGAAAAATGGATTTTCTTAGTAACTTCTGTATGGTAAAATTTTTTCAGATTTTTATTTCATCGGGAAGTCGTCAAAATTCTCTCAGAATCTTAACGCTTCGCTGGGAATTTAACGATACGCCTTGTTAAAGCATTATTTTGAGACTAATGGAGAAATTATTTTGGAAAATAATGGAAATATCGATAGTAATATTAAATGTTTTCTAGAAGACGGTAGCGAAATTTTGTTACCTTTGTCAACGTATTGGCTAATATCGGCGTTATCTACTCCTCGTATAAAGACTTCCCAATCGTGTGTGTAACCTTCTGGTGTCGTCCGCACGCGTAACATTGATGCATGTCCAGCCTCTAAAGTCACTCGAATTGCCATCCTCCCTTCAAAACAACATTTTAGCGTGTATACAATACATATATATATATGTATATATCCGCGTATACGAATTTCGAAATACTTACGAAGTAATTAATCCCGTAGTAATCCTCAACGACGCACTTCATGGGACGAATAAATATAATTCTGGAAGGCGTGGAAACTAAATGTGACATTAAACACATATATTGGCGAAACAAGTCCTTCCCGAAAGTTAAAAGATGCGTCTCTCTTCGTATACATAATACGAAGCGAATTCGATATATGAAGATAAAATAAAATCACGTTTCTCGTGATGAAAAATCGGAATATCGCCTTTTGGATATCAAAGGCATATTGCTCTTTAATATTCACATTAAGTTTGTATAAGTGTTGCTTATCAGAATCAAAGAGGTTAAGTCGATGTTGTTTGCAGTCAAACGATCCTCTTTGGTTTATTGTTTAGGCTGCGGATTACCGATGTAGCGGGGGAATACGTCCAATCGGAGAGTTTCGTACGGCTATTTTTTCTTCGTCTCCGACCAATCGCGTGGCTTCGATTTCTTTATCATTCGTGTTCCGGAGGAGGAGAGAACTATCGTCGATGATTCGTGTAAAACACAGTCTAACGTTGCGGGATACTTGACCGTTCGGAAAATTACCAAACATATCGTGCGATGAATAAATCACGTTGGAAAATACGCTTCTGGCCAACAGAGTCGGAGCGGTGCTTTTCACAGAAATCATTTTTAATTAATTCTGAAATAAAATACTCTCTCATCACGGATCGGTTTCTTAAATTTAGTTTCATCTAAATAGGCGTCTCATTTCCACACGAAAAGATCCCATTGCACTCTGTGAAAATAGAGCTTTACATGCGAATGTTCACTGTGGCCGATGGTAAAGAGAAGAGACATATGGAATACGAGTCCATGTGGCACACTAAGCGAAATCGACTTGTTGTATTGTTCCGTAAGCTGTCAAACGTCATATTAATAAGTTTTTCCACAAAAACAAATAAAAAATGGCCAACGTCGAGGCTTTACTAGAGCGAATTCGTGATTTGGAAGAGCAACTCGCCGAGGCAAAATCCAACAAAAACACGATGGTTAGAAAGAAAATCTCTGATTTGTCCAGTGAGGTTATCGACACGAATCCCTACAGGTTAGTAAAAAAAATGATTGCTTTTCTAACAATCGTCGCGCTAATGAAAATATTTCATTTTGACGGATCCCATATTTTCATTCTTTAAAGTCTATACTTGTCTATCTATTAAATATTCATACTATTGCGTCTCTTGTAAATGATAATTACATCGTTTTTATATGTACAATATGGTGATATAATGATAATTACCGATGTTTGTAATAAAAATGACACGATCTTTCACTCGAATAAATCATTCGAAAAACGGTGCAAAATCAACATATTTTGAAGATAATATTTATAGCCATTTGAAAGTTTCCGCCTAATTGTAGAATTTCTAATAAAAAATTGTGAGAATAAAGTAAATGAGACAACAAATAATTAATTTTCTTAATTTTTATCATTTAATAATTGTGTAATTAGTAATGTATATGTTATATATGTGATACTATGAATTATAACTTATAAAGCGATTTCTCAAAATGTTAACATGTGAATCCATAGTTCTTACACATTTATAACATTTTATAATATTTCGAGCTGAAAATTTTATTTTTTCCGGACCTCTCCGCAACATTATATCATTATACACAAATATACAACGTTTTACACTGAGAAACGGGAAAATACATAAAACTTTCGAATTAGCAAAATTTTACGAACTTTTTGTATTCTCTACGAATGAGAAAAAATTCAAAGTCGGTTCTGTCGGAAACGACAGAAACCAAAGGATTTAACAACCAAAAAACACTATGGTTATCGTCAGTAGGACATCCGGCTATCAGCACCGAATTATCCCGTGATTTTTCCGTGAAGGATGAATCACAATGATTTTTCGGTTAAATTTTCTGAAATTCGAATATCTATCTTTCCGTCTGCGTTCTTCGATTCGCCAGATCTCTCGTTTTTGTTTTATATCGCGTAATACATCGCGAATGGTTCTCGATTTTCTGACGGATCTCAGCTCCAGATAAAATATAATCGTCGAAATTAACGAGCCAACGAGGAGCAAAGAAAATGCAGCGCCAAGTGGCATAAGTTGCAGAAGCCGCGCTTTTATCTTAATGGCATCATATTCAATAAGGACTTCGCGATAGGCAGCTGGTGTGCGTCTATGAAGTACATCACTGAGATGATACTGTATCAATCCAGAATCGTGCAGCCGAAGCATAACCTTGCAATTAAGTATACAAAGTTTGTTTCTTCACTATAAAACGATCGCATATATTCATTTGATCGTCGGATTAGATTCGCTCCTACCTTATTGACCGATGTCAAGAGCCACGGCTGAACGGCAAACGTTGTATAGTAGATTGCCATACTTGGTTTCATTACTCTGTAACCCTTTAACACGAATGAGGTTCGTGTTAAACTATTAGAGTTATTTCTCAATTAATTATCACCATTTGAACGATACCAAGGACTCAACCATTCGGCACGTTTCGGCATGTCTATTCACATACAGTAGAACCCCAATTAACCGATTGCATCAATAGCTTTGGTTTGTTTTTTAACTTCCTTCGCGCGCGGGAAAAAAAAACTACGAAGACTCAGGGATAATCCGTTCCTCGGTTAATCCGACAGAGGTTAATCGGAGTTCTACTGTAATCAATAGCTTTGGTTTGTTTTTTAACTTCCTTCGCGCGCGGAAAAAAAAAAACTACGAAGACTCAGGGATAATCCGTTCTTCCGTTAATCCGACACCGGTTAATCGGAGTTCTACTGTATACAAAGTTCGGTATTAATATCCGGCGTATACATTCAGAACCCAAAGACGCTTTTATAAATGTTTGCAAACGAGTGAACAGTAGACATATTCACTTTAAAACGAGTCAATTTAAAGTCGAAATATTAAAGAAACATCTCGTTCAATAGCCCCAAAAAGACTTCAGCAGCCGACAAGGTCTCAATTCTTATCTACGATTGTTATGACCAGAAATTTAGCGTTTTAATGGTATCGCAATAGTTTAGAGATAACAGCTCACGGCTGACTATTATGAGGTTTCGTACCACTAATTAGTTTCATCAATTCAAATTTTCGAACCGAAAAAAACCGAACCGAACCGTTCCGGAACCGTTTTCCGATTTTCGAATTTTCGATTTTTTTTTTTTTTTTGGGACCTGAGACTCGAATAATTCATTACAACATCTCATACATCTAAATATTTACGTAGACGATAAATTACAAATGTCCGTTTTATTATCCATGATATGTATAGATTACTGATGATTTCGGATTCGAAATTATTTCGATATCTTGCATTTCCGATTTGATTTTGATTTTCCGAAGCTAATTGAATGCATTTTAAGTGCATATCTGCGTTTTTCACAGAATCTATTATCTTTTTTAGTATAGAGAATATCTATTTTCTTGAAATGGATGTTTTATGCATTTATTTTTTGTTTTTTAGTCGCTTAATGGCATTAAAACGAATGGGGATCGTAAAGAATTATGAAAATATACGAGACCTGACGATAGCCATTGTTGGAGTCGGCGGCGTTGGTAGTGTTACCGCTGAAATGCTAACTAGATGTGGAATCGGAAAGGTATTTATTATACAGAAACCATTAAAAAAATTCGGGGATTTTCTGTATCCTTCGCGTCCCAAATGTCCATATAATCGATCTTCTCTTCTACATTAAGTTCTTCGTGTCTTCAATCCCAAAATTTCATAATTTGACTAATGTGAAGTATAAAATTGTTAGATTCACCAAAAGTTTTTTTCTTTTCAATATTTCCGGCATTACACTTGTCTAATGATATTATAATAGCGAAGAGTTACTTTTCACGATGTCTATTTTTCAGCTAATACTGTTCGACTACGATAAAGTTGAATTAGCGAATATGAATCGACTTTTTTTTCAACCCGATCAAGTCGGCTTATCGAAGGTTGATGCGGCTGCAAAAACCTTAGAATTCATTAATCCCGACGTGAAAATTGAGACTCACAATTACAATATTACGACGATGGAAAATTTTGATAATTTCATCGGTACAATCAGGTAAACTATTCATAAATAATTTTAGCGTTAACATTCCGTGAGAATAATAAGTAATAATTAAATTAGCATAGCAGGTAAGTAGTATAATTGATTTCGTACTTCACGACAAAGTCCTCTCAGATCACCGTGCAGAGGCGCAGCTGTTCTCCACCATCTCTGCCGAAAATTCTGTGTTTCTTTCAAATTTTAGTATACAGTATTTAACCATTTTGCATCCTTTTAAGGCAATTATGTGGCTTCGCGTTCATTTCGCATAAATTCGAGTTTTTTCACACATTTTTTCCATATAAAAAAAAAAAAATTCAAAGTAATTTGAAAAATCTGAAAAAATTCATACGTATTCAGAAAAATAAACGAATCATTTTTATAAAAAAAAAAAAAAAACAATTGGGTTTTCGGGAAATTTGTTGACCAATTTATTTTTTCATCAATTTGTTAATAACATTTTGGAATTATTGTTATGCAAAATTAATCTTTTCAGTATCTTTGATATACATGAATTTTTTCAGATTTTTATACCATCGAGAAGTATTTGCAATTTTCTCTCATTTTTCTCGAATTTATGCGAAATGAACGCGAAGCGACATAACTATCTTAAGTTCATTGTGTGAGTTGTGGATCTTGTAGTTAATTAGTAGTTAATTTTTTACAGCACCTCAAGCCTTGTCGGTGATAAGGTGGACCTCCTCTTGAGTTGCGTCGATAATTTTGAAGCACGTATGGCTATAAATACCGCATGCAACGAGATAAATCTAAAATGGTTTGAAAGTGGAGTATCGGAAAATGCAGTTTCCGGACACATACAGCTTATCGTTCCGGGAGAAACAGCATGTTTTGCGGTAAGTTTCTCACTACTTTTAGGAATCTATGCGCTCTATTATAGATATCAGACATCTTCTCCCCTTAAGATAGTACTTTCGGAAGGTACAGTCGTGCGAAACGTAAAATTCGAAGAAAACTTCAAACACTTTTCGACGGGATAAAAATCTTTAAAAAATTAGGCATATGCTGAAAAGATTGATTTTGCATAATAATAATACGAAAATGTTATTAACGAATTGATGAAAAAAATATTGTTTAAAAAATCACCGGTCACCAATGTTTTTTTTTTTTTAATGAAAATTATTCGTTAATTTTTCCGAATACGTAAGAATTTTTTCAGAACTTTGTCTAATTTTTTTTATTGCGTTTTCATTCGGACATTTTAGCGAAAAAATTAGACAAACTTCCGAAACAATTCATACTTAGGAAAACTAACTAATAATATTTTTATTATTCGTTTAAAAAAAAACTTTAGGTGACAAATGATTTGTTAAACAATTTATAATATTTTCTATAAATTTACGTTCGATTCATGTGAAGATGTAGAGATTTTAAAGTATCGACTCCGATAGAAGTCCTCTTCAGGAATTTCTTTGTTCTATAATACCGCTTCGTACTTTCCGTTTTTATTTGTGTTTTTTTTTTTTTTTTTTTTCTCATCTTTTTTACAAAGTAAATGCAATTTGCATGGGAATATTTACAGTGCGCACCACCATTGATCGTAGCAACGAAAGTTGATGAACGAACGTTGAAACGCGAAGGTGTGTGCGCAGCGTCGTTACCGACAACAATGGGAATAGTCGCGGGACTTTTAGCGCAAAATGCTCTAAAGTATCTTCTAAACTTCGGCTCACCGACATACTACTTGGGATATAATGCGTTGGAAGATTATTTTCCAACATTAACGCTGAAACCGAGTCAAAGTTGTGACGACTCGAACTGCAGAAAGCATCAAAATCAATACAAAATGCTTCCTCGGGAAAGTGATGTTGTCGAAGTAGAATCGCCGGAATTGCCGATACACGAGGACAACGAATGGGGTAATTATTCTATTAACTCTGTAAATATACTCTTTGGCAATCGTTTGCATTTACTACGATACTACTTACTATACGACTAATCGATTCGTTGCAATAATCTATGACAACGTCACTTATAGCAATTTATAGCAATTATAACAATTTTTTTTTTTTCGTAACCGGAGACATTATTATACTTTTCGCTCTGTATAAATTTATGTATCATATTTTAACAACGACAAAACCATTATAACGTGTATACTTAATTGTTCGTAATATTTTTTAAATTTTCTCCGCGTGACTACACGCAGTTATCGTTTTTTTTTTTTTTTTTTTTTTTTTCGCTCTTTTCAGTCAAACGAGCGATCGGCAAATATTTTTAACAATTTCACGAATCTAAAAAAAAAAAATAAAAATGGCTTTTATTACCTTTGTTTGTATTCATGTAATGTCGTTTTTTTTAATGCAGGAATTTCCTTGATTGACGAAACAAACGCCGATGACGAAGATATTTCTGTAACGAACAACGCGGGTGCAGAAAGTGTTTCTGCAACAAAAGTAGACGAACTCGTGGATACAATTGCGCAGGAAACAAGCGACTGCACCCTTGAAGAGCTTAGAATGAAAATGAAATCGATTTAACTTCGAGGATATCGCTGTTCATTTCTGAAGGAATTGTTAAATATGGTATCGATGGCTTTTGGGTACGTGAAGCACTTTCTTCTCAAAACTTCTCCATTTTTTTACAACTATCGATTGCTAATTAAAAGCCTTAAAAAAATTAATATTTGACGGTTTTTCCAAGAGATGTTAATGATTTTACGACGCTATTAAACACCATTCGATTTGAATTGCGTTTAACGTTAAGTTTACTAAGTTACAAATCACAAATCGATTACATTAATCAATTCAGTTGACGAAGAATGTTTACTTACGAAGAACTTTGATCCAATCCAACGGATAATCTACCGATCCAATTGACTTTTCAATAGAATAGTCTCTCTTACTATTTGGCTTTTTGAATAAAGTTGGAGTTTTCGAATTTACATCTAATCCGATCGTAATTACGGGATTGCGCAACGTAACTATTTACGTAAATCCATTGGTTTTTGAGATTTTTCATAATATAAACCAATAAAAAATGGCAGTAATTTAAATACGCATTTCAGGATCGCCACTGAATCCGGCATTCGAATCTTTTTTTATTGTTTAAACTTTTGAATTATTGTATATGGGAAATAAAGAATATATTTCAAGAGTATAAAAGTTGTGTTACTCTGTCAATCACGTTGGCAATGTTACGATTGTTTCAATTCAATTTTCGAATTTTCGAAAAAAAATGAAACTGTAGATTTTTTAAGCGAAATGATAAAATTGTCGGAATTAATTGCTCTTTATTCCTCCGTTATGAAAATATAAATAAAACAATATTATTAATGATCGAATCGTTGACAACACGAAGTTGGTCCTTCTTCTTCGTAATCATTGCGCGAAACTACTAAATTTCGGAAGAGCGCGTCGTCGGACAATAATTTTCCTCCCTCCCAAGCGTAAGTATCGGGACTAAAACAGATAAGAAGATAACGATTTATCAATAACAGAGTTGTTATCGACTCAAAGTCTGGAAGGTTATAGTGGGCTGTTGAAAAAATGGGACAAATGTTCGTATAAAGAAGTGATCAGTAATTTTGAAAATATGAAAAAAAAAAAAAAAAAAATGACCGCTATTTTTGCATCTATATAGGTGTATATACCTGTACTAAACTAAATTGTGATCGGTATTTTCACATCGTAAAGTTATGAAAAAAAAAATTACGTCAAAATACGGTATTTCTACGATAATTTTGCAAGAAATAAAAATACCGGTATTTTTACATCGGAAAATTATTTTTTTAAAAGTGAAGTCAAAATACAGTACGAATATGGTATTTCAACGATAATTTTACAAGAAATAAAAATACCGGTATTTTTACATTTCTAGTCATACATTGGGCTGTTGAAAAAAAAAAGGGCACAAGTCTACGTACTTTGTTGGTAAAGTAACGTTAAGCGGTAACTCGGACGGTGCTAAACTCCTGACATCGTTGAAGAGTCGATCGCGAAACCCGGGAAAATTAGTATTGCCGCCGGTGAGAACGATGTTCGACAGAAGATGCGGCCAAAGTTCCGAATCGCATGCTTTCAGCGAATCTATGATAGTCTCAGGAATACCCATTTGTTTAATCCCCACGTCACTCGGACGAAAAAGAATTTCCGGAACGGAAAATCTCTCGTTATTCAATCTTAAAGTTTGATGCTCGCTGGACGCTTCTGGGTCCTTGAGAAATCCTCGTTTAAGAGTCGTATAATCCGGTAAAACATAATCCTTAACTATGGGATTGTTATCCGTTATTTTTTTCGCTCTTTTCGTGTCTTTGGCAAAATTTTGCGACACGAAACAGGAATCTTCTTTTACTTGATTTATAACATAAGTTTCATCCATAACGTGAAGTTGACGATACGAAATTATTTCCTTTAAGTGATTAGTCAGTAATTTACCGCCGACGTCTATACGTCGAATGGCTTCTTTAATTTTTATTCCATTGACAAACGGTACGACGTGCGTAAAGCTGTAACCGCTATCGACGACTATAGAAGCCTTACTTTCCGGTTGTTTTGTCCTGTAATTGTAACACGAAAGACTCGCAGCGTCGATAAGCAAAAGACTGCGACATTCGTATTCTTCGAAAAAAATTTCCATCATCGCTTCTTGTATCGGTGGGAAATTAAAGAGCGGCTCAGTGACTACGACTGGCATATCGTTTAGAGTCGTTTGACAACATTCTTTTGAAAATATATAATCCCAAACGCTCTTCTGAACGTCCCAATTGACCAGATATCCTTTTTGAAAGGGCAATATATAGAACAAACCGGACGCATCGCGACATTCTTCTATTTGGTTTCCAATGAAAGCTCTTCGCCGTTCGCTCTTTGCTTTCGTTATACAGTTTGGAATCAATCTGAAAGGTAAATCAATTTAACTCATTTATTTACGTTTTTACAAGACGCGACATTATTTCGTTTGTCGTAAAAAAAAAACAATCTGAATAAAAAAAAATTCTTAACCTTTTCGTAATTATTTAGCAATATAAAGGTTAAGAAAAGATTCAATAACTGTTATAAATGAAAACGGAAGTATTTCCGTTAATTAAATAGATAAATAAATGATAATATAGATGCAACGAGTTACGATGTTTCTGAGAAAACATATGAATTCTTCCGAAAAATAAAACAAATTCATATATATATGTATTCGTTTCAGAATAACGTTGCGAGTGGCTTTCTAATGAAACAAATCGTAGTTAACCCGAAATTTAAGGAGTAATATTTTTTATTAATTTACCCCCTTAATTTGTTAACCCTTCGAAAATGTTAAGAAAATAAATATAAACACTGCTATGGAACGAAAAAAACGACGTAACTAAAACTTACTTCGGTTCACCGATCGAAAATCCAGCTTTTGCCACATGAGCTCCGTTATCGAGTATAAAAGACACTTGTTTCATTTTTTTTAAATCCTTGTTTACGTTTAATCGATCCCTTGGGGATCGGAGAAGTGTTGTTGTTTATCTGTCACGAAACAACATAAATCTCATCGTATCGGATAAAGCGTTAAAAGTTAAATGCGTTTGGCGGAGTGGAAATAGGACAGCCAATCAGAGGTCTGCGTCACTTTAAGCCGCTTTCACACTAATCGCATTATTCCAATCACGAGTACTTCTATACATTACATTTTTCCGATAAACAATAAGTGAAATATCTCATTTATATATCAAAAAATTAAATTTCTTTGATAAATAAAAAGAAACGACACGACGAGCGTCAAGTGTAGCGGACTTACAGCAGTAATTTAATCGATGTGCATATATGATACGAATAAAGGTTAATAGCTATGAATTCGGTAATTTTGCCGCAGTGATGTAGGCAATAAAGGCGAATCGATTTTTTTTCGCTTTTATCGCTTATACAGGCGCGAGAAACCCTTTCAATGACTCCTTTCTCGATTTTGTTCCCTCTGCCGACTTTCTAGTAAAAAAAAATCTTTTTGTTCCAACAATAGTCCGATCTTTTTTTCTCTTTTCGCAAACTCTGAAGCATCCAATGAGTATATGTAGATTAAAATGTTGATCGACGGATTTATTGTTAATTAAGAATAAATTATGAAAAAATCGTATTTGGCGGTGAAATAATACCGCCACAGCGCTCATTATAAACCACGTGGTGAAACAGAGGAGTTAGTTACTCGATGCGATGATTGGTTATGCCGCCCACTAGCTGCATCACAACGATTGGATGTAACAATGAAATATCTCCCTCCTCTCTGTCGATGCCAAGTGAAGTTTGTCACTCGATACTTGTACCGTAAATTTACGATAATTGAGATGTTTAGGCAATCCAATGTTTATCCGAGAGTTAGGATCGACGCTCAAACCCAATTTGCGATATATTTAAAAAGCCCAAGTATTTCCGTACTCTTTGAGATTAATTTGTCGGATTACGAGATTCGAGATATCAAGGGCCAATGGTCGACCGATACTAGTTGTCCGATAGACAATAGAACGGAATGGTGATTGGCTACGGGACTAACGACGAGTATGCAAGTTACAACGGCGTGCCTGATATTTTTACGATTTAACACGATTTCAGAAAAATTCGAGTTGAAAAATCAACGAACGATTTGTAGCTATTGACGAGGCGTAAGAATAAATAGAATCAGCGTGTTACTATATAGCGTAGTAATAATTCCCCAAATGTTTAGCTGCGCAGCCCCCCTTTTACGATATATATTTATATTTAGGCGATTCCATCGACCCGTTGGGACGGTTCTGCGCTGACTTCACCCAACATGTGGCGGTTCGCCGGCTGCCATCTTGGATTCTATTGGTCTCGGAAGCCGGGCGCCTACAAAATATTCGTGTAACACGCTTTTTCGAGGCGCAAAGTCATTTGTAGAATACTTGGACGGTTCGTGCGTCGAGGTCTAATCTTTTTGCATCAAATGAGCTAATCAACATTCTCTCCCGGAATGTTTTAGGTGAGCAATGAGTAACGGTACATCGTAGTGGACAATCTTGGCGTGTGATTTTTATTCCCCGTATACCAATGTGTTTTCTTTCCGTGTGAAGCCAACATACGCGCTGTTAGTCTCGTTCATCCGAATAGATAACATTTCGTCCAATCTATGAGCTCGAATCGTGCCAAACTTCTTTGAAACTTCGACCAAATTTACCCATTTTACGCAAACTTCCGTCGTACTATTATCCAAATTTATCGCTTTCTCCTCACCATTATCGATATTTATCGTATTTAGGTGCGATTCCGATTTTTTTTTTTTCATTTTTTTTTTTTTTCATCCCGTGTGACGGTGTGACTGTAGGTTAACTATCGCCAAACGCTTTCTTTGATGGCATAAGAAATGTATTCTTTCCAATACAAGTCAAATCCATTCGTTTGTCGCATTACGTTAACTCGATGCGCTTTTGTCAAACAAACATTTTTTTGTTGTATTTGTCTATTTTTTTAAGAACTACAGAATAATATCGTGTATCGTCCCGTTTTCTGCTTCACCTTTGCTAAACTTGGGGAAGCGCTTTACAAAATACTTTCACCGATCTTTTTTAATTTTCCATTGATTTTTGTAATGGTTTTGTTGTCTGTGTGTTTTTTGACGATAAGTGCGTCGCGAATTTACTCTTAGAATCAAATCGTAAAAGTGCCTCTAGTGACGCAGGAGGCGTATCTTCAAAAGCATTTTGAAGCGAATGCGTTATGCATTTTCACATTTTTTAGACATTCTAACGATGCGTAAAGCATATATTTTCCAAGCGTTTGGATTGTACGACTCGTCAATTATTGATGCAAGTTATCGAGCAAAAGATTTAAAAAAGATTCGTTATTGCAAGACGCAAAATGGATTGCGACTTGCGTTGTCGATGACTTCAGTTAAAATGAAACTTATTTAAATAAAATCATCATTTATTCTGATGCAAATTACGAGGCAAAAATTTAAAAAAAAAACCGATTCTTCATTTATCGATGTAAGTTACGAGGCAAAAGATAAAAAAACAAAAAATAACTCATCATTTTTTGTTGTAAATTACGAGACAAAAGATTTTAAAAAAGACAATATTTATTGGTGCAAATTACGAGGCGAAAGATTTTAAAAAAATATATTTTTCAACACAAACATTATTCTGTTTTTTCTTTAGGATTGTTCCGCCATTCCTGTATCATTAGTACGGTGTGCGGATCCCGAGCGTTCGACCATCGTATGTTTCCGCTACGTAACAGAGAAAGTACAACAGTTAATAGCGTAGCTGATACAAACGTCACCGGCGAGGTATTCGAGAGGATGGCATTGCCGAGCAGAGCGCGCGTATACGCGGACGTCAACTCGCACAAACCCCGGGATTACTGGGACTATGAATCGTATGTCGTAAATTGGGGGTAAGAAAAAATCGTTTTTTCCATATTTATTTATTTATTTATTTATTCAACAGGATCAGTTCTTTTACATTGTTCATTCGAAACATTTTAGTCTTCTCATATATACAACAAAGATAGAAACGTAAATCGATAATTCCACACAAACATTAAGCATTATTCGAGACTTAAATTCATTCGACAATCTCTCAAAAAGCATTATCTTCGAAAAGTTCATCTTTTGCTGAAATTATTTTTCCAAATTTCTTCAAACACACGTTACGTGTTTTTTGTGTGAATTCCATTCGGTTACTAAAACTTTTGCTCGTTTCTACGTTTTACATTGTATTATATTGAATTCGTCGAGAATCCGTACAGAAAGATATTGAAACCTCATAAAATAATGTATTTTTTTTTTTTTTTTTTTTTTTTCGAAAAGTTTCAACAAATTGTGGTGAAGCATCGGACTATTCATTTTCATGCAACTCAATACAGAGCATCAGAGAAAAATTGGAGATCGAAAGACGCGCTTTCCTTTCGTTGTTGATTCTCACATTTTTCGCAATAAAAGTACAATGAATTTGATGAAATTTAATGAAATCAAAATAAATAGAAGTCTTTTTCGAGGGGAAGAAAAAGAAAAATATTCATGAATATCGTTTATCGTTTTTTGGGAGTTTCGGTGTTTTACGACAGATTAATTATGTTTTTTTACCGATTGTTCGTATCCCGAGAATCTCATTAAAAAATTCCGAGGGCTGCAAGAAGAACAGTTGTTGGGAAAAAAAAATATGCAACAAAAGAACGCATTTCTAATAACACTTTCCAAAGTACAAAGTCTCAACATTAATAACGACAAATATTGAAAAAATTAAGAAAAAAAAAAAAAACGAATATTTCACAGAAGTTCTCCATAAAAGTTTGAATTGTTTTTCAAAGTTCAGATACAGCGATAGCGACGTGGCGTTGAATACTATCAATTGAATTTCAGTCCGAAACTTTACTGAAACAAAGACACATTCCGTTCGATAGTCTGAAAGTTATTTAAAAATGTTATCACGTATTTTCGTCAACAATCAAATTTTGTAGTCCCTTTAGACTGTTGTAGGCGCTGAAACGTTTCAACTCATTTTTATCTCCGTACCATCGTACGGTACATGTTACCTATAATTCTAAAAACTCCTCACAAACATCGTATATCTCTTATCGGAAACCGTTTGGATTATAACGTCAATGATAAAATTTACTATAATTTTCACGATGTCTGTACGCAACTGTGAAAGTATTATTTATCAACAAAAATACTAAAATAAATGAATTTTCTTTTCACTCGATTATAGTTTCTTCTTCGAGGCTTCGACTCCATGAAAAAGCTTTTTTTTTTTTTTTTTTTTTCGAAAACGAAATGCATCAATAAGCAATGAATAATGAATTTGCATATATTTTCGATATATTTTTTTCCGATTTTTTGGACTGAAAGATTCAGCGTCTACAGTAACATTTCCATGATCGTTCGATGCTACAAAGTTTCGATAACTCTCGAGGAGCGCTTCCATAGGAACTCCATAACTCTGGAATAACGTGAGATGTATTAAAGACTCTCATTTAAACGGCCAGAGGTCGTAACAGAAGCTTTCATAGTACAGAAAATCTCTGCGATATCGTTGACGAAAACCGCTCGCGAAGAAAAACTTTGAATAAACTCCGTATTAAATTCGTAAAAAATTGTATCGCAGTATGTTTACAATATCGAGGAGACTTCATTATGGAATAATACATAAGAGTTGAAATAGATAATGAGATAATATTGTTACATAATATTGTTACAGCCAACAAGACGATTACCAGTTGGTAAGGAAATTGGGCCGAGGAAAGTACAGTGAGGTGTTTGAAGCCATCAACGTGACGAACAATGAAAAGTGTGTCGTTAAAATACTAAAGGTACGAATATAATGATTTTTAAAGGAATCTAATAAAGTTGTACTATTAATGGAAACTTTTCTTTCCTTTCAGCCGGTGAAAAAAAAGAAAATAAAGAGAGAGATCAAAATCCTAGAAAATCTGAGAGGCGGGACCAACATAATTACTCTCCAAGCGGTCGTCAAAGATCCGGTCTCAAGGACTCCAGCGTTGATTTTTGAACACGTCAACAACACAGATTTCAAGCAGCTTTATCAAACACTGACAGACTACGACATTCGATATTATCTCTACGAACTGTTAAAAGTACGTGAGTTTTTTCCGTTTTATTAAAATTATTCGATGCATTACTATTCCGATAAATATCGACTATCGTTCAGAATCGGTTTCTCGTCGAATCAATTTTTTCATCTCATAAACGACGAGACTCGATAAGTTAAATATCGTTTAGTAACGATCTTAAATTTTAATTAACAATAGTTGAATAGCGACTTTCGCTTTCGGCTTGAGAATTTCCTTCTTTTTTGCGACTTGCCATAAGAATAACTATTCTAATTACATTTGATTATTATCGCAGTCTTTTTCTACTTTATCCGAATTATCCGAAAATTAGAAAACATTTTTTTTTGGATTTTTCTTTCTTTTTTTTTATATTTGAAATGAACATATGTAGTTTTCTGAATCGTCGATTGGAAAAGTTTTTGACTATTAGTTTTTTTTTGGATGTTCCTTTTAGGCTCTGGATTACTGCCATAGTATGGGAATAATGCATAGAGACGTGAAGCCGCACAATGTGATGATCGATCATGAAAACCGCAAACTGCGATTAATCGACTGGGGATTGGCTGAATTTTATCATCCAGGACAGGAGTATAACGTACGTGTAGCTTCGAGATACTTCAAAGGACCGGAGCTTCTCGTTGATTATCAGGTAAATTATATTAAAATTTATCCTTAAGGCAATAAAAAAAAAAAAAAAAAAACAACCCATTCTATCAAAATCAAAAGCAAACACATCAAAACAACAAAACATCAAACAAAAACAACAACCAAACATCAAAAAAATTTTAACGTCACTGATAGCTGAGTAAAAATTATATTTTTGTATTTTATCGAAAATAGATATTACGAATTGTTTACGAGACTCGATGAATTTTCATCAATATTAAAATCGATATGTCGTTGCTGTTACTTCATCACTTTCTTATCTCAAGAAACAATGTGTCTGAAGTCTATAACTATTTGAATTAAACAAACAAGTTTACGCGTTTACTTAGCCGGCCAACGATTCGCTTTATTCGAAAGTTTAGTTTTTATAAATATATTTCTAAACAGCTTACATCAGTTCAGTTTAGTTTAGTTTATTCATTTAATGTTACGGGTTCAGTTGCTTTTTTACAGAAAATCCCTTTAACTAAATTGAGTCCCTCGTTGCAACCGCTTATATTGTTTATTTTCCTTCAGATGTACGACTACTCACTGGATATGTGGTCTCTCGGCTGTATGCTCGCCAGCATGATCTTCAGGAAAGAGCCCTTCTTCCATGGCCACGATAATTACGATCAGTTGGTGAGGATCGCTAAAGTTTTGGGTACAGAAGAGTTATTCGAGTACCTCGATAAATATCACATCGAACTTGATCCTCGCTTCAACGACATATTAGGACGACACTCACGAAAGCGCTGGGAACGTTTCGTACATTCGGAGAACCAGCATCTCGTTTCTCCCGAGAGCCTCGATTTCCTTGACAAGCTTTTGCGCTACGACCATTACGAGCGACTGACCGCTCGCGAAGCTATGGAGCATCCTTACTTCTGTAAGTATCCAACTCATCGTTTAACCTTTTGTTTACAGACTCCATATACGTATATCGAGGGGATTTCGAGTCCCAATAGCCGGCATCTATAGACCGTATAGATCCCTACAGCGGCTCATGTTTATGACAATAACTCGAAAACTATTAAAAATTTCTCAAATTGGAAAAACGATTTGGGAAGTGCAAAGCATAGGCTAACAGAATATTACGGATTTTTTTTTTCTCCAGCTTCCAATTGGTTAATATAACGCATAAACAAACAAAGAGTTTAATTAGTGATGATATCTTAAAAGTTTGAGCGTCTCGTTTATCGAACGAAATTTTCCTGAAAAATCTGAAATAATCCATATATGTACGTTGAACGTTTCCCTATCGAATGGCTCCGAGTGAATGTTAATCGGTGAAATAGTTTGTGAAAAAATTAATTGGTCAACAAATGTCCGGGAATCGCAACTTTTTTCTTAATGAAAATGATTCGTTCATTTTTCTGAATACGTAAGAATTTTTTCAGATTTTTCAATTTGCTTTGAATTATTTTTCTTTTTATATGGAAAAAATGTGTTAAAAAAACACAAAATTCGAAGTAAATTGAAAAATCTGAAAAAATTCATACGTATTCAGAAAAATGAAGGAATCATTTTTCATTAAAAAAAAAAGTTGGTTTCTCGGAAAATTTGTTGATCAATTAATTTTTTCATCAATTTGTTAATAAAATGAACGCGAAGCGACATAACTACCTTAATATTTAAACAAAAATTTAAATATCTCCTAAGGAGTCTTAAAAACGATTATTTATCTTACAATACGTTGTTTCAGATCCCATCGTGAAGGAACAGGGCAGATCAACTATAGCGTCGTCTTCGCCTACTCCGATGGCAGGTTTACTGCCTGTAGTTGAGTAGCAATCCAGGTAATATCACGGCATTGAATTATTGTCTTACCTGGATTTTTCTCAACTATTCACGATGCAAACGAATGTTAAAACGTCCATATCTATAATTTGCATTAACAAGCTTGTATTTAATTTAATTAAAAATTTAGTTAATTATTTGCGAGAAAGTCTACAGCCTTTCTTTCGATCCTAATTCATTTTGTACAATTATTATCGCTCGTAATCCTTGCATATCTAAGACGCGTCCTCCAGAAGCCGTACAATAAATATAAACAAATATAAAGATAAAGATATTAAAAAAGAAAAAAAAAAATATATATATATATATCCTTATATATGATATATAAAAAAAAAAAAAAAGCTTTATAAATTCGTCTATAAATATTATCGATTTAATTATGATATACGGTGCGTATTCGAGAATTGTATTTTACCAGATATTAATATTAACTCTTTACCGTATATAAGGTTTCAGCAATCATCACGTGACAGCGGTGTGGATACATCGCACTGCGCATTCGTAAGATGCGGTAGCGGAAGCCTATCGTAATGGGGGAACGTGCGGTGTGCGAATCATGCGATATTCTTACATACGGCAAAGGGTTAATATATTTAGCGGTATATTACAATGTAACGGAACGCTTCGTGTTGCCGATATTTTAAGTGTTACTTTTTATGTAGATTATTAATGACTTTCTGTGTTGAACGTAAATTCGAAAGGATTCGGAATCCACTACCATTAGATGTAACTAAATTTCTACTATTATTCTCCTTCACAATATTCAAGTATTTTTTATTCGGAAATTTTAGTAATGTTTACCGTACCGGTTATACGAGAATAATCCGAAGTATTTTTATCCGAAATCGAGCGAACATCGTCATCATTAACGACCAATCGCTGCGCGGATCGCCTCAACGACGATAATCTTCGAAACTACCGGCGATTTTTTTAATTAATTTTTCGAGGATCCGTTGGAAGCGAAATAAAACTTCAGTCGTCGATACTACGCAATTCCATTGCAGTGTCGCGTGCTGCAGTGCTATTTTTTTTCTTGCATACAGTATCGTCGATGTATCGATTTTTTTTCTTTATTTTCTTTCACTTTCTCATCGCATACAAAGTGTGTATAAAAAGAGAAAGTATTGCAGCCAAACAAAAATTTAACGACTTTTGGATCTCAACGATCACAATTTGTTGCGTATTTACGACATACAATATGTAATTCTTTTTTTTTTTTTTTATTGTTACGGTACAACTGTGTCGTTTGTTACATCATGGAATTAGGTAGAGAATCAGATGATTACAGTTATCAATAATGTGCGTCGAGCGAAACATGGATCTCGTTGCATTCACTAAAAAAAAAAAAGAAATGCCAATTATTATCATAGACGTGGTGTAAAATTAAATTATCGTGTACACCAAACGCTTTCGTATTCTTCGTTGCCTTATATGCGAAGCGTATTGACAATCGCAAATTTCGCCCAAAAAGAATCGATGGATACGTTTTTCTAACGAGTAATCGAAATAGTGATGTGTTCCGCGCGGCATTTTTGCCAGTCGAAAGTAAAACAAATGTCTCGAATATATTTTTAAATTCATTACTCTCGGCTCGCAAATTTGCCGCGCAAACTCTCCCTTTTTTTATGCGTGTTACAAAAAAAAATCCTCTAGCGGTCCGTAGAACGTTTTTTCAGACGCGGAAGAAGCATTTTTTGGGACGCATCACTGCTTTACGGAGTTCCGGACATCCGTCGTAACGTACTACCGTCGTAACGTACCGCATAGTTGACAACTATTTGCGTGTCATACATGCAGTGATTTCGATATTAATTATTTATCCGACAGCTGATCAACTGCCTGCAATTTCTATTAATCATATACCATTTTTTTTTTTTTTTTTTCGAGTACTCATCTTCGAGACGCGGCCGCGATAAGTGTTTCATATATCGATGTATTAAGACATATCGAATTGATCGGAATTTTTTACTAAAATAATTGAATAGAAAGTCGGTGAAGCTATTCGCTAATATTCTATCGCTACAAAAGTCATGTGGTTGAATAAAATTAAAAGAAAAACGAAATGCACCAAATATTTTGGTGAAATCGAAATTCCGTTACGAAACAGCGGTTTACGATAAACATACATTGATTAAGTGGGGGATAGATAAATCGCTTCGCGTATTCATGAGAAAAAAACTCAGAATTTAACAATTCTGTATGCTTTATTAGTTTTTATTTATTAGACTCGTGGAAATCGTAATTTCGAAAGAATTCCAAAACTTTTTACACGCGTTTTGTTTTTGTTTCGTGGTGATAAATATCGCGAATAAAATGATTTGTCATCTCAAAATGAGAGTTGGGATGAGCTTCCAAAATGATTTAAGGTTACATTGCACCACCAAAATAACATCAATGATGCAGGTACGTAGTCCCCAATGTCTTTGGACGCAAATAGTTTTTTCTTTTATTCGAATAATCAATAAAGCTTCAGCTGTACTATTCGTTAGCAGCAAATAATTTTCCATCCGTTGAGACCCCCATTCGAGCTATTATTACCGAAAAATGGAAAACATTTATTACAATTGTCGTAATATTTTTTTATTTCATGAACAATCAATGTGATATCCTTGAATAATAATCACGCGTTTGGCTGAATAAAACAAAAGTTTTTCCGTTCAAATACTGTAGAAGTTTTTCATCATTAATGGGACGTTGGGGTTTATCTCGATACTATGAGTCGTTATTCGATTAACGACCGTGGAAAGCGTCGCTTGAACACGAAGAATTTTCGGTGATTTTATACGGTAAAATGTCCGATCGTTTCGGCGTTTGAAGTTAATAACTTAAACTCCGTTGCAGCACGTGTTGTTGTATTAACCCATTTGCAGTTGCGTTCCGTCAACAACACGTCGAGAGTCATCTGAGGCATTAAGACGAGTTGTTTTGCAAAATAATGGTTAAAAAACAAACTGAATCATCGATGGAAAGTAGTGAAACAGACGAGGCTTCGAATAATTACTCGAGTGTTCACAATGATAATTTTCAAAGTGAAAAAAGTGTCATTAGCCACGACGACGGTTCGTCAAAATTACCGGAAAAGAAGAAAAAACGGGGAATAATATATTTATCAACAATACCAAAGTACATGAATGTCATAAAGATTCGCGAAACATTTGCGACTTACGGCAAAGTAGGACGAGTTTATCTGCAACTCGCACCAACGGGTAAATATTACTTTACGCTCTATAACCTCAAAATTTTCCCATTTTTTTTTCGAGAAAAAATCATTTATTATTTCCATTTTGGTACAACAAAAAACCACAAAAAACAATAATCATCCACAGTTTAAATAATGAAAAACAGTTGTACTTTTTATTAATAACATTAAAGAATTTCTATGCTATTGTACAGAATGCAACTAATATTTCGTTGTGTGATATTCTTAAAAGAATAATATAATAAACTGCAAGTAACTTGCATTTTTAGATATAAATGCGGATGGGAAAAAAAAGAAAAAACGAAAAGTCGCGTCGAAACACTTCACCGAAGGATGGGTAGAATTTGAAAGTAAAAAAATAGCTAAGTACGTTGCTGCGACGCTGAATAACACGCAGATATCGACACGGAAAAAGAGTAAATTTTATGATCTCATGTGGAATATAAAATATCTACCAAGGTAAGTAACAAAAATGTATAACTCCTCTATTCATAGGTCCGTTAATAGAAGATTTTCAGTTCATTTATGAAACAAAAATCTTATATTTTTCATCAAGAAGGGTGTATCGTTGCCTATTACCAAATAGTGCGATTGACACGAAATTCAGAGAGAATTTCAACAACTTTCTCATGGAATAAAAATCTAAAAAAAATCATTCATACAGACAATGCTACAAAGATTAATTTTCCATAATAATAATTCCAAAGTTATCAACAAATTAGTAAAAAAAATCATTGGTTAACGAATTATCCGGTAATCTAACTTTTTCTTTAGCCGAATTTTATTCGATAATTTTTTTGAATGCTTATGAATTTTTTGAGAAATTTTTCGAATTTTCGAAAAAAAAAAATGTTGATTTTTTTTGTGGTTGAAAAATCACGTATTTTCGAAAAATATAAAAAATTCTCAAAAAAATCATAAGTATTACAAAAAATGAGCAAATAAATTTCGGTTAAAGAAAAAATTTCATTCCATGTTAAATTATCATTGATTTTCGTATTTCGTAAATCTGTGATGAGAATATAGATTTTGCCGCATTTATTTATAAGTTCAATTGCAACATTATGAAAAATAATTTTTGTTTGGCCACAGATTCAAATGGATTCACTTGAGTGAACGTTTGGCTTACGAGAGGGCCGTTCACAAGCAGAGACTGAATGCCGACATAGCGCAAGCGAAGCGAGAGGTCAATTTCTTCTCTTACAACGTAGATCGCAGCAAGAAACTGCGCAAGAAAGAGCAACAGGGTGAACATTCGAACTTTGTATCTCCCGAAATCAAGCAGCGCGACACGGAGATGGAAATTACGAGTCGAAAAAACCAAAATCGAAAAGACGATCGAACGGATTTCTTGAAATCATTGTTCAGTTGATTCTTATTATCTTCTCATTAGCGTATTTTACATAATTTCCAATGTTTTTAATAAATTTATTGAATATTGAATACTGTGAATGTATGTTTATTAATTGTTCATATTATTGCTATTGTTTTTGAGTTTTTTTCAGCGTGAAAAATTCGATTGAAACTCTGCCCTCTGTCGGCGTCGTCTTTCTTTAAAAACAATAGAGTAAACGGAATTTTTCATTCTTGTTTAAGTGAAATAATCAGATATATGTATATAACTGGCATTTTAGCTTAGGAGTAGTTAACAATGTGAGTAAAAAAACGGCAAAAGTGTAAGTACATTATGCGGACAATTAAATTAAAAGGAACCATAATAACGCATCTATTTTTAGAAAGAAAAATATTGGTCTGTGGAACTGTGGAATAATGGAAACTTTAACAGTTCTATTTACAGTTGTCGCCAGTCTTCTAATAGATTTTCTGCTTACACAGTAAGTACATTATATTTTCGTAGTACCGCGTTAACATTCAAACCATTGAGAGGTCTCTACTCTCCACCGGTGCCGGTGGGGAACATTTATTGTCATCCATTCAACTTATACTAGCAAATGCCAAGTTACCAACGTTTGAAATATTTGTGGCCCTGAAAAGGGCCGTTGTGAATTCACGACGATGAAATTTAACCGCCGAATCCGTAGAGGGTGCGACCTTGTCGTTTCAATGCATAGACAACGTCCATTGCAGTCACAGTTTTCCTCTTAGCGTGTTCGGTGTAAGTAACGGCGTCACGGATAACGTTTTCAAGAAAGACTTTGAGGACTCCACGAGTTTCTTCATAGATCAATCCAGAAATACGTTTAACACCACCGCGCCGAGCCAAACGACGGATAGCTGGCTTCGTGATTCCTTGGATGTTATCACGAAGAACCTTTCTATGACGCTTTGCTCCTCCCTTTCCCAATCCCTTTCCACCCTTTCCACGACCGGTCATTGTCTAACGGATGGATGAATGTACGTTCTAACGAAGACTCGAAAGCGAACTGATGGTGTTGCAGCCGCCGTTGCGCTTTATATACCCTGTCGTTCACGTTATCCCCACCTCTCCCACTGCAGCCAATGAAATTCATCGCCATGACTGACACAGTTAGAAGATTATTACATATGATAATACCTATCGATTATTGGTCTGTAGTGATGCAGCTATTATATATTTTAGGAGTAATTTTAGGAACGTTTTCGGATTATTTAGAAAATTTTACTGCAGCGTGGATTTTGTTTCTGTAGACTTTAAGATATTATTTGTCCCTTTGCCATCCCCCACCGGTTTGCCACCGGCCAATGAGCGTTGCCGTCATGACTGGTCACTATATGAAAGTGGGCTGTCAGGTCGCCTGCTTTAGAAACATAATGGGTCTTTTCCAAAATTATTATAAATTATAACCAGTCAGGTTCGACAGAATAGGTATAGTAAAAAAAAAAAAGTATACCGGTAAAAAAATATTTTTTGTAGAAAAATTTACGAATAAAGAACCTTCAAAAAGTAAGTATGTCGCCCGCTGAAAGCGAAGGCATCATAATGCCTAAAGCATCCAATTGGCTTTTCGTATACGAGGAGAAAGAACTTAAATATTGCATCTCCGAAAAAATCGCCTCTTTTCAGGGCGAACAATAATTAACGAAGATAACTGTTTGATTACAATTGAGTTAATTAAATTTAGATACTGTAAAAAGCTGTCCGACTCATCACCTGCTAAACGCTAATCTTTCATTCCAACATAGGTACGCGAAATGCGCTACTGAGCGAAGATTGCAAGCAAAAGGTCTATTTTCCAGAGCATTTCAAACTGTAGTTTAGCGGAATTAATCGAAGAAATTTCATCGTTCCGTCGACTCAATTGTCTTTCTTTATAATTATGTCTGTGAGTATCTGCGGAGATAACGGTAGACATTTTACATAGCCTTTTTGCTGTTTCATTCTTCATCCTCGATTCAGAGGATAGGTATTGTAGTATTTAGTGTTACTACAATTGAAAGACGTACTCTTGTTTCACTTCTTTTGATATTTTTTCTTTCGGTTATGCAAAGTCTTTAGTTATCATTCTAAAATCAAAATACCGCGGAGCGCGCGGTATAATTACTTCAAAACAGTGTTCCACTTCTAAACACTGTTGCACAGTCTTCATTTACTTATTTATCATCATTAACTCGAGATGTTCCAGGAGCTGTCTTTTTTTTTCTCCGAATCATGGAAAAAACAGTACCGAATATTGTAATATTAAAAACCCTTACGATCCGGCGGTAAAAAGTAAAAAAAGAACTTCATTTATCTTTTTGCGGCAAATAAAAAATTATTGTAAATGCCATTCGATCGATTGTTTTCGTACCGGCGGTCTAAATAAGATGTAAAAGAAAAATACCCATATCGAAATTTGATGAATTGTAGGAAGAGATCAATCATTTTTTATAATAACATTTCACGGAAGGTTTTTCTTTTATTAAAAAATGAAATATCTCATCTTATTTATCAAATTATCCGTCTTATGAGTTCGATAGTACGCTTTTTGCAATACCAAAAAAAAGCAGGTCGTTTTCTCAAAACGGCGACGGAATATCAAAAGATCGCCATAAACTGGGTTACCCCCGCCCCCTCGGGTTACTGGGGTCTCCTTATGGACCACAAACTGTTCTTCAGCCCTATCAGGAATTTGGATGTCGTATATATTATTGACGTACACGATTAAGAAAAAAGTTAAATGATTGCATGTTGTTCATTCCACTTCCATAATGGATGCCACAGAAAAATTATGCTACCGGCAGTGAAATTTTCAACTTGTAGTAATTTCTTCATGAATTACAACTCTTCTCATAATTACATTGATTGATTCTTCGTTAAATTCAATCACGAATAATGTCGAGGCAACGGTTATTTCAATACTTTTTAAAATACCAACATTCAATATTGTACTTTGAGAAGTACGAATAATTTATATTTTCGCTTATATCGATTATTCTCAATAGATTTGTACTTAAATCAATTGTACGGGACTAAAATTATCAATTATGCACTGCAGCAATTGTGATAAATGGCAAATTTCGCAAGAAAACGAACAATGGATTATTCAATAAAATTTGAATAAATCGTTACAACGGATTTTTGATTGCCGTACATAACGCTTCGCAGTGGGTTCGCGAACCGTTCTTCATCGATCAAGCCGATATGAGAGATATACTGACTATCTAAACTATACACATTTGATTTGTTCAGATAGTACTAATCACTGACTCTCTATCTCCTATATAAATAATACTTCAACTCGAGTTTAATTAAACAATTGAGTATTTTTTATAAAAGGGTGCGCATGACGGTTATGTGCGCCACTGCTACTGTTGATTATTATTTCATCAATTTCACACTCAACGTGATGTCGTCGAGTTCCAGTATTCTTCTAAGATGTTTAGTTACGCGATAATGACGACAATGCTTCGAATAAATAAAAGGAATTTATTTAAAAAGTACAAAACAACTCAAATTTGGTACCGCAGTGACCGTCGAGAGTCGAGTGATTTGAGCACAAGACCACTCAGGCCTCTCTCCGTGGTACGCGCTCACTTATCCTGCTGAGCCGTCCGCCACCATTCTGGCATATAATCAGTTAGTCCGTCTGATACTCACAACGCCAAGAGATCCAAGAATCAGCCTAGTGTTGCTTTACAAGTTGAGAAACTTCAATTGTTTAAATTTCAAATAATGGGAGATAAAGTCACCGCATCGCCAGTCGCAATGGCAGCATCAGGAGTAAGTGCAGCAGCTCCGGCTGGTACACCAAAGAAGGCAGCTAAATCCAAGAATCCCCGTGCCAAGCCAACTCATCCGAAAACTGCGGAGATGGTAAACTCCGCCATCAAAGCTCTGAAGGAACGTGGTGGCTCTTCGGTTCAAGCGATCAAGAAGTACATCGCTGGCACATATAAAATTGATGCTGAGAAACAAGCAACCTTCATTAAAAAATACCTGAAGGCTGCTGTAGCATCGGGTGTCCTCGTTCAGACTAAGGGTAAAGGAGCTGCTGGCTCCTTCAAACTCAATTCGGCAAAGGTGGAAACGGCAAAGCCAAAAGCTAAAGCCGCAACGAAGGCTGCAGTTCCAAAGAAAACGGCAGCAGTTAAAAAACCCGCAGCGGCGAAGAAGCCAGCTGTTGCCACAGCGAAGAAAGCTCCGGTCAAGAAAACCGGCGCTACTCTTGCCGGCGAAAAGAAGAAGCTTGCCAAGGGACCGGCAGCCAAGCCACCAAAAGCCAAGACTACCAAAGCAAAGCCGGCAGCTAAGTCACCGGCAAAGAAAGCAAAGCCAGCTACACCGAAGAAGGCAAAACCCGCTGCTGCCAAACCCAAAAAAGCGGCACCCAAGAAAGCAACCGCCTCGAAGAAGTGAATACCATCCACGCTTCGAGACACCAATACTCGAACGGCCCTTTTCAGGGCCACCAAAATTTTTAAACGTTTGAACGACTCTGATATTTGACAATGATCATTAATGTAGTAATTAGCTTGTATATAACATCCTCTTATAATATTCTGTGATGTAACATTGCTCATTTGTTTCATATTGAATTAGGAATAATTCATTTTTCTATCAAGTCATCGATGTTACATTGATTCACAGCTTCAAAAAGATACTTCAGCCTGAATGCAAACATACTGCGAATATAGTATTTATATATTTGCGGATATGCATTAAACATTCAGAATCATGAACAGCGATCATGAAATAGACTAGCGAAGTAGTCAACAGCCGACGATTTTATTCTTATATTCGTTGTTTATTTAAACACGCATGTATGTTGAGCTTCGAGATATCACTAAAAAAAAAGAGTCAAAAAGAAATGAACCAACGGCACGCGGTGTTCGTTGGTTGTATCTACTTAAAACGAACGTAAAAAAAAATTCCAATTATAAATTAGGCATTGCGATGTTTAAAATGTATTTGAAATACATTGCATACTCAACCTCTGCATTGCATAGGCACCGCGTTGCTGAAACACATTAGTACAAAGATGCCATGAATGTTCACAGATGCCGCAGCAGTCGAGTAGAAAACAGCGGCTAACTGACGAATGCAGTCTTATTTAAAAACGACATGAAGGAACGATAAAGGTGGATAGATGAAAAAAAACTGTTTAATGCGAATAGATACGACTACAACAATAGATTGATCGTCCTTACATTGAGAAAAGCCTAATATTTATAGCAAAATAGGGAAAAAATTGAACCAACGGCACGCGGTGTTCCCAAGCGGTCACCCATCCAAGTACTGACCGCGCCCAATGTTGCTTGACTTCAGTGATCGGACGAGAACTGGTATATCAACATGGTATGGTCGTTGGTTGTATCTACTTAAAACGAACGTAAAAAAAATTTACAATTATAAATTAGGCATTGCGATGTTTAAAATGTATTTGAAATTTACTGCATACTCAGCTTCTACATTGCATAGGCACCGCGTTGCTGAAACACATTAATACAAAGATGCCATGAATGTTCACCTATGCCGCAGCAGTCGAGTAGAAAGCAGCGGCTAACTGACGAATGCAGTCTTATTTAAAAACGACATGAAGGAACGATAAAGGTGGATAGATGAAAAAAACTGTTTAATGCGAATAGATACGACTACTACAATAGATTGATCGTTCTTATATTGAGAAGAGCTTAATATTTATAGCAAAATAGGGAAAAAATTGAACCAACGGCACGCGGTGTTCCCAAGCGGTCACCCATCCAAGTACTGACCGCGCCCAATGTTGCTTGACTTCAGTGATCGGACGAGAACTGGTAGATTTTTTTTTTTTTTTTAGATTTTTATAAGGTGTTTATTTATAGCCAATTCATACATAACATGTTGGATCTCCAATAAACAAAAGATTAATTCTTAATACTAATACAATATGGCCAGTACAATGGCACGCGTTGCTGTTTCTTTTTCGGTGTTTGTATATATATAATTTTTTTTATTCACTTTTATATTATGTGTCGACCTCCCAGGGGTCATGTTCCATTTTTTTGTATTATAAAAATAGAAAAGCTATTTAAAAAAAACTATTTTCTTTCATCGCTCGTGCACTCTATTTTTTGCACCCTATCGCTAAAAAAATATGTACAACCTTAAATGTAAATTAAAATTAAACTTATATTCTAGTGCGATATTTACAGGGGAATGAGATGGAAGAAGGGATAAGGACAAGAAGATGGCGTGCTAGTCCCATCTTTTCGTTTTTTTTTTTTTTTTTTTTTTTTTTTTTTTTTCTAACCGTTAATTATCGATTTTTTATTTATTTATTTATTTATTTTTTTTTTCGATCGTTAAATGAGCCACCAGTATTTTTTCGTTTTTTTGCGGTACTTATCTTGCCTATCTCTGTCCGGTATCGACATATCGTATCGCCATATCGGGTTATTTACTTCAGTTGAGTTGAGATTAGGCTCAAACAATATATGCGTCTGTCCCCGTTTTCGGTGTGCATGATAAATAATAGGCACATTGTTAACGTCTTGAATGTAGTTATTAGCATCTAGAAATAGAAATCCTTCAGGCGGTATATATCCTGTGACTAGAGTTTTTCTAATGTACTGCTGGTCGGTGTGACATGGTGCTGATATTAAATTGTTAGATGAGATTCGCGCTGTATTCGACCAGTGGTTTCTAATTATGCTTAGCAAATGTAGATCTATTCTTGGTATCGCCGCTTTATTATAAATTCTTTGATTGCTGACTCTGTGTTGGAAATTTGTTTCTGCCGATCTGTAGGTATCTAGACACGCCCTCAAGCATTTTCGCTCGAAAACTCGCAGTTTTTCTATAATCGGCGGTCTTTGATTAAACCATATTACGCACCCATACGTCAACAGAGGCCTTATTAAAGTTAAATAACAGTTCACTTTTATTTTGCTTAGCAGACTTTTATTATAAAACAGCCTTTTCAATTTTAAAAATGCTTTCCGTGCTTTACCTAATTGTATAGTGAGATGTTCTGTGTACGTCAAATGTTGGTCGATGTTAACGCCTAGATATTTGACTATCAACTTATGCGGTATTGCCTCGTTGGCATCGATGTTACCGCTTATTTCAAAGTTTTTCCAATTTCTTCGTACTTCTCTAGTCGCGTATTTTAATTTCGGTCTAAAAAGAATAGTTTCGCATTTGCTATTATTTATTTTTAATTTCCAGCTTTGACAGTAGAATTGGACTTTGTCGAACATTTCTTGAAGTTCTTCTCTAACTTCAGTTACTTTCTTCGCTTTCGTATATATAATGAGATCATCTGCAAACGCCAATGCATTGCGCGTTGGGTTGTTATTTGTACCATTGAGAGAAAGTATATCGCTATTATAAATGTTAAATAGGATCGGTGAATTTACAGTGCCTTGTTGTAGGCCATTCCCGAGTACATGTTCGTTAATAGAAGTATTTAGACCATCCGTTGTTCTAAAGCTTCGATTTTTTATCATATTCCATATCAATTTAATAATATGCTGCGGAAAATTTTTTTTTTTAAGTTTGTATATCAATCCTCTTATCCATATCGTATCGAAAGCTTTCTCTAGATCTATGAGACATGCCCCAATGCAATTTCCGCTATTCAAAGCCCAACATATATCGGATGAAAGCTTTGTTATTCCGTGAATTGTTGAATGTTTTTGTTTAAAGCCAAATTGGTGATCCGGTATTATATTATTTTCGTCACAGAATTTATTTATTACTTTGTTGATTATTATCTCGAACACTTTACCAATATTTGGCAAGAGACTTATCGGCCTATAACTGCTAGGATCGGATTTTTCTTTACCTGGCTTATGTATTGCGATTACTACAGCTTTCTTCCATCGTTCTGGGAAGTACGTTAAATTTAGTGCGTTGTTGAAGAGGATACAATAGTCTCTAATTATTACTGACGGTAGATGTTTCAGAGCTATGTTCGGAATATCGTCAATTCCCGATGATTTTTTTGTGTTTATACTCTTGAATACTTTATTCAATTGCTCTGTATTAGTAAAGTAATCAAGTCTGTATCGCGGGTTGTCAGCTAAATTTTGAACGCTAAAATTCAGTATTCGATTTGAGACTCTTGCATCCTCTTCCATTTCTGTTTTTATTTCTTCTGTACGATTCATCACAATGTTTATTAAGCCTTCTCTGCCCATTTCGTCGTTTTGTTTATGTATGGCAGCGAAGTGAGTTCCTAAGATTTCGATTTTTTCTATCGGATCTGTTACTTGGAAATTACCTTCTCGGTCTTTCTTGCAGTCCGCGAGATTTATGCCAGACTCTTCGATTAAGTTTGATCGGATTTGAGGGATTTTAAAATTATTAATTTCAATTTTCCCTTTGGGCCTGAATATTTGATTTATAATAGGGAACATGTTTTTTGGATCGTTAGCTGGGATGCTTTTAATCTTATTATGCCAGTATTTATTAATTGACGCATTATATTCTTGTTTGAGTAGTCGTTTCGTACCTGCTAACATATTTTTGTAGATCTGCAGCTGATTGTTATTATGTGCATTAAAATGTCTGTATATGTTATTGATTTTTGTGAGTAGACTACTTTTTAACTTTTGCAATTTCTTAATGTCATTATTAGAATAACAGTCAACGCTATCTCTACTTTTTATCTTTGGTACTGCGTGAGTAATGGCTTTCTGAATTTCCTCCTCTAACTTTATGATATAATAATCTATTTCTTCTCGTGACAAATCTCTCTCATTCGGAATAAGCGTAGTGTGAATCTCGGATAAATAATTTCTGTATTCCTGCCAATTCGTTTTTCTATAATTTAGGCGATGGGCTTCTTCTTGTGTTTCTAGCTCCCACTTCGCCGCCGTATTACACCGAACGTCAAATATTAGCGCATTGTGATCACTGTCATACGGAATAGTTCGAAGACAACCTCGAATATTATCGATTTTCATTCTACAGTCTGCTATACACAAGTCCAAATACGACTGACATCGGGGATAAGTGGGAAGGTCCGAACCGTACAGCTTAGCTTTGTATTGGATATCATGTTCCTCTAACCACGAGTTTAAAAATAAGCCTCTTTGATTATTATTTTCATTTTTCCAATTTTTGTGTTTGGCATTAAAATCTCCGGCTATAATATAATAAGTATCCAATTGATTCAACTTAAGCTGTTCAAAGAGTTTAACGAATTCTGCGCCAAATTTCGTTGTTTGTCCATGAGGAGCATACGCGGTTACTATAACGAGATTTTCTTTATTCCCCACGTTTATTTTTATTGACAATGTTTCCAGCAATTCCGTACTGTTTGAAAAATCTGTTCCGACTATTTTAAATTTTAATGGTTTTTTTATCAGTATAGCTACACCTCCGCCTTGATTGTTATTCGGTCTATCTTTTCTGAGCATCACGTAGTCCTTGAATTCTACTTTGTGCTTTTCGTTAAGTTTTGTTTCGTTTATGAGGACAACATCAGGCTTCTGTTCTCTGACTAGTTTAAGTAATGATGCTCTTCTTTGATTCTGTATGAGAGAGTTCACATTAATAGAGATTATCCTCAAATGATTTAATTTTAACTTTGTTATGTTTGCGTTTTCTCTCACGTCCTCGATTGAGTTGGGGAAACTATTTGGAAAAGTCTATCGATTTTTTGCGAATTTTCGAGAACTGTTTGCATAACGAATGCGAATTGTTGCTGCATAGCTTCGAGTACAGATGCAAAGTCGTTTGTTTGAAATGTGCGATCTTGTCTCTGCGCGTTGCTCGAATTTTTATTTTGACTTTTTGCGCGATCTGCGAACGAAGTTCCCGGTGTCGTAAAACTATTCGTCGTGAAGTGTGCTTGTCGTATTCTATCCTGCTGCAGAGAGACTTTTTTATTTTTTTCTGCTGAAGTACTTGCGTAATTACTATTATTTTGTGTTTTTTTTGCTTTATATTCTGCTTGCTTAGGACATCCGCGATACGAAGCCGGGTGGCCAAATTCTTGACATAGCACGCAATAAATTTGTTCTTTCTTAATTTCGCTACGGTCAGTGTTTAGCTGACATTCCTTCGGACCATGAGGTTGATTACATTTAACACAACGATACTTCATGTTGCAATTAGATGCCGTATGGCCGAGACGCTGACAATTTTTGCACTGAATCGTGTCTTGTTTTTTAATTTTTTCCCACCAAATCACTTGGTGAGCGACGTATTTTATTTCGTGTAATTTTCCTGCAATGCTATTTGCTGCAATTTGTACGCGAAAGAGTGGCAGTACTCGGTTCTCTCGTATCGACTTCGGTGTCGTGTGTCTACTGACACTGAGAAAATTTAAATCGGGCGTCTCGAATTCTTGTAAATAACTCAACACCTCCGCCGGTTCAAAGCTACTATCAATACCTTTTAACATAAAAGTTTGTACCTTTTCTTGCCTAGGGGTATACGTGTAGTATTGCGCGTCGACTTCTTTTAATATTTCTCTAACTTTTTTGTGTTCGACATAGCTATTTACAGTTATCTTATGCTGATTATCGTTTTGTCTTTTTATTTTGAATTCATTATTAGATAGAACTTTTGACAATACCTCGATAGTGTCCTTCACCTCTTGGCGATATATCGTAATCGGAGGAACTTTTTCTTTTCGCTTCGATACCATTTCCGTTGGCGCATCGTTGTTGTTTTCCTCGACGTTCGTTGACCCGCGATGAGCGTTCCTCCTTTGTGGGCCTCGCGGGCTGGCCTTTCGATTTTTGTTTTTGATGACGGTGATCCACGCTTCCTCGCTGGGATTCTGTTGTCTCGGCGTTCCATCGCTTGTGTTGTCGTTCGCTGGCGTGCTGACGTCCTCCGATTCCATGCCTTCTTCTGACAGCAGCGAGTATCTGTTGCGTGTCGGCAACGGTTTATTGCCTCTCTTTGCTATAGTTTCGCTTAACTGTCTCAGCTGATCTTTCAGTAGTTTATTCTCCTCTCTCAAGAGCGTGATTTGCGAATCTTTCTTTGACTTTTCCTCCTCGAATTCCATATTGTCGTTCGAATCATTCGGAAGGCTATGATTATCTTCTTGATAATTGGATTTCGGCTTTCTTTTTTTAGAGGTTTTTAAATTAGGCTGCGGGTTCAGCCTATTGCTATTTGTTTTCAATTTTGCTTCCTGCAGCAATTTCGCTATTTGTTTCGAACTCGATGGATCCGTCAGATATTTATCAAGGTTACTTTTCGCGTAGCGGCTTGTAACTGTCTTCGATGTTGAGTATATGACACTTGCCGTGGGCTTCACCGCTTGCTGGTTAGCCACACTTTTGCATATCTCTGTAGATTTTTCGTGGCATTCGCCACTAGTTGCACCTTCACTGGTACTTATCTCGCTTTTTTTGTTGTTTAACACTGGACCGTCTATGATAATTGTGTCTCAATCGCTGTGCTTTTGTAGTATGTTAACGAGTATACAATTCTCAAATCTCGGAGCGTTGAACTGTGCGTCCGTCCCCGGCGGCAGCTCAACGTCGAGTGACGAGAACTGGTATATCAACATGGTATGGTCGTTGGTTGTATCTACTTAAAACGAACGTAAAAAAAATTTACAATTATAAATTAGGCATTGCGATGTTTAAAATGTATTTGAAATTCACTGCATACTCAGCTTCTACATTGCATAGGCACCGCGTTGCTAAAACATATTAGCACAAAGATGCCATGAATGTTCACCTATGCCGCAGCAGTCGAGTAGAAAGCAGCGGCTAACTGACGAATGCAGTCTTATTTAAAAACGACATGAAGGAACGATAAAGGTGGACAGATGAAAAAAAAACTGTTTAATGCGAATAGATACGACTACTACAATAGATTGATCGTTCTTATATTGAGAAGAGCTTAATATTTATAACAAAATAGGAAAAAAATTGAACCAACGGCACGCGGTGTTCCCAAGCGGTCACCCATCCAAGTACTGACCGCGCCCAATGTTGCTTGACTTCAGTGATCGGACGAGAACTGGTATATCAACATGGTATGGTCGTTGGTTGTATCTACTTAAAACGAACGTAAAAAAAATTTACAATTATAAATTAGGCATTGCGATGTTTAAAATGTATTTGAAATACATTGCATACTCAATCTCTACATTGCATAGGCACCGCGTTGCTGAAACACATTAGTACAAAGATGCCATGAATGTTCACCTATGCCGCAGCAGTCAAGTAAAAAGCAGCGGCTAACTGACGAATGCAGTCTCATTTAAAAACGACATGAAGGAACGATAAAGGTGGATACATGAAAAAAACTGTTTAATGCGAATAGATATGACAACTACAATAGATTGATCGTCCTTATATTGAGAAGAGCCTAATATTTATAGCAAAATAGGGAAAAAATTGAACCAACGGCACGCGGTGTTCCCAAGCGGTCACCCATCCAAGTACTGACCGCGCCCAATGTTGCTTGACTTCAGTGATCGGACGAGAACTGGTATATCAACATGGTATGGTCGTTGGTTGTATCTACTTAAAACGAACGTAAAAAAAATTTACAATTATAAATTAGGCATTGCGATGTTTAAAATGTATTTGAAATTCACTGCACACTCAGCTTCTACATTGCATAGGCACCGCGTTGCTGAAACATATTAGTACAAAGATGCCATGAATGTTCACCTATGCCGCAGCAGTCGAGTAGAAAGCAGCGGCTAACTGACGAATGCAGTCTTATTTAAAAACGACACGAAGGAACGATAAAGGTGAACAGATGAAAAAAAAACTGTTTAATGCGAATAGATACGACTACTACAATAGATTGATCGTTCTTATATTGAGAAGAGCCTAATATTTATAACAGAATAGGAAAAAAATTGAACCAACGGCACGCGGTGTTCCCAAGCGGTCACCCATCCAAGTACTGACCGCGCCCAATGTTGCTTGACTTCAGTGATCGGACGAGAACTGGTATATCAACATGGTATGGTCGTTGGTTATTCAAACATGCAGCACTGCGGTTCATACCGAAAGAGTTATTTGTTCCGATGTTTAATACTGTTGTGTCTCATATAAAGAAAGCGCACGAATGAATCGGCCATATTAAGACCGGTAAGTAACAAAATTTGTCGGAATGGTAAAAGGGTATTTATGGAATGAGAGGCTTTTCGTTTCAGTTGCCCAGTTTCATTTATCGTTACGTCAAAATCCGAAATGACGAAATCTTAAACATGAAGAAACTTTGCACACTTCAGAACCGAAAAGAAATGTATTTTTTGGAGTTGTTATTACGATTGCGGTTTCCATCGATTTGCTCATGTGTAAACCAATCGATGCATCGAAATATCTACGTTAGAACGTCCTTTTCCAAAAATTTTATTTCCATGTTAAACATTTTTCAGGAATTGTTTGTACTTTTTTGAAATTATCCTGTAACGCCTTGAAAAAGGACATTTAGTTATAAGCATGATGCCTGTATGCAACATGATGCCTATATTTTGTTAAACATCATATTAACTGTGGAAAATGGCTTAAGCATTGCTAAATTACGTTGTCTACATGCAATTGCTCTTTTTCACAATGACAATAACTTTTTATGAAATTCCTGTGTGTTACTGTGCCTTCGTTTTAATTTAAATATTATATATAATTTTCGATAAATTATGCAAATGAGTAAACCATCGTTAAATTAGTTGTTGGCCCTTAAAAGGGCCGGTGTTTGTGCGTCAATTATTTTAAGCTTTCTTCTCAGTTTTCTTGGGTAGAAGAACAGCTTGGATGTTCGGTAGAACTCCTCCTTGAGCAATGGTAACGCCGGAGAGAAGTTTATTCAACTCTTCGTCATTACGAATGGCTAGTTGAAGATGACGAGGAATAATTCTTGTCTTTTTATTATCACGAGCTGCGTTGCCGGCTAACTCGAGTACTTCAGCAGCTAGATATTCCATAACTGCAGCGAGATATACCGGAGCTCCGGCACCGACTCGCTCGGCGTAGTTTCCTTTACGAAGAAGCCGATGAATTCTTCCCACTGGAAACTGAAGTCCAGCGCGATTCGAACGAGACTTTGACTTTCCCTTGACTTTTCCACCTTTTCCTCGTCCCGACATTGTCGATTATAGTTTGGAAGAAGAGTATAGAATTTATACAAATGAACTGCTCTAGACCACTTTATACTGTTCAATGACGAAATATACCTCTTTATAGTCAAAGAGACCCGTCCGGCGAGCCAATCATCGTCGTAAAGCACCCTGTCGTGCGTCTGATTGGCGCGGCGGTCAGTTCATAAGCGTATCCCCTCTCCTGCCTACATTGTGATTGGTTCTCCGGTCGGTACACTTTCTGTATTATAAAAGGGCCTGACTGACGGTGCAGCTCATTCTCCTTTGAGTTCTGTTCAGTTCTATAAGGACAGTTTCAAGGTACTCTATACTTAATCTTACACGATGCCCCCGAAAGCGAGTGGTAAAGCAGTGAAGAAGGCTGGTAAAGCCCAGAAGAACATCACGAAGACAGATAAAAAAAAGAAGCGCAAGAGGAAGGAAAGTTACGCTATCTATATCTACAAAGTGCTCAAGCAAGTCCACCCGGATACAGGAGTTTCCAGTAAAGCTATGAGCATCATGAATAGCTTCGTCAACGACATCTTCGAGCGTATCGCCGCCGAAGCCTCCAGATTGGCTCACTATAACAAAAGGTCGACAATCACATCGCGAGAGATCCAAACTGCTGTAAGGCTTCTGCTGCCTGGTGAGCTCGCCAAGCACGCAGTCAGTGAGGGAACAAAGGCTGTCACCAAGTATACCAGCTCCAAGTAAACATCGCGTCATCATAGCGCAAAACCAAACGGCCCTTTTTAGGGCCAAAAACATATTCGAAACGTAAAAGAACTTTTAGATTGTTATATTTTTACGTAACATAAATACAATGCGAATCATTCGGACTTTGGAATACGTTCGCGTACGTCTCGACAAGTTTAGGTATCACTTAGAAGAGCTTGACAAATTATCACTTATCAAGCGCATCGTGTGTAGTTCTTCATTTCACGAGTTAAAGAATCGAATAGATTGAACTCTCATTCTTTCATCCATTCGCAATAGCATGAATAATCACTTCAACATAGTTGTCATACGCGACGGTTCTGACGAAACTCGAGAACGATAATGTCGCAGAAAAATGGTACAATAATAACCGGATTATTTCATAAATTTCTATCTTCGCCTTCCTGTATCTTCGCCGCCGAAGTCGGAACGACCAAGGAGTTTTTCTGCACGGGTATATTCGCTGAGAGTCTCGGCTCTCTCTTCGCTCGAAAAGTAATGAAGATGAAACATCACGTGCGCCTACCTTGTTATCTAATTATGCCGATTGAACACCGGTGTCTCGTCTGCCTTTATTCCGTGAACGGATTCTCGCCTTCTCGGATTTTTGTCTAACATCGTGCTCGTCGCAGCGACCCTCCTCAATGACCTCCATATTTTCGTGTGTATCCCACGCAGTCTATCGAAAATATCAGATGCTGGAGCCTGAAGCTTGTATTTAACACTCCAACTTATTCTACTTATTCACTAACGCCAAAAATGCTTCGCTCGTTTCGATCGCCGGAGTCGCAGTGCCTCTCTCATGTCTCTGCATGTTACGCGAGCCCGTTAACCAGGAGTGAGGGCATTGCCGAATAACGAGGGTCTTCGTGATTGCTCGATTCGTCGCCTTTCTCTGGCCTTCACTCTCCTAGTCTCCGGGATCCTCGAGTATTACCTGTAAATTGTCGAAGCTATGGCAGTTACTCGGTTTTTATTATTGTCTTCGTCGACCTTTGGCTCGAGCAGCGGATTTGATTTGCTTGTTCATTATAGGATATGAAGGCCGGCATTCTATTGAATGAAAAAATATTAAAGCAAACTAATGTTTTCATCGTTAGAAATATTTGTGGCCCTGAAAAGGGCCGTTTTTCATCGACGGTTGACGGTTGACGGTCAACGGTCGAAGGCGAAGGGATTTAACCGCCGAATCCGTACAGCGTGCGGCCTTGACGCTTCAGAGCGTAAACAACGTCCATTGCAGTCACAGTCTTCCTCTTAGCGTGTTCGGTGTAAGTAACAGCATCACGAATAACGTTTTCAAGAAAAACTTTCAGAACTCCACGAGTTTCTTCGTAGATCAGGCCAGAAATACGTTTGACACCGCCTCGGCGAGCCAAACGGCGAATGGCCGGCTTTGTGATTCCCTGGATGTTATCACGAAGAACCTTTCTATGACGTTTCGCTCCTCCCTTTCCCAATCCCTTTCCACCCTTTCCACGACCGGTCATTTTTTAACGGATGGGTGAATGTACGCTCTAACGAAGGTTCGAAAGCGAACTGATGATGTAGCCGTCGTCGCAGCGCGCTTTATATGCCCTGTCTTCTACTCTACCCCCACCCCTCCTTCAACAGCCAATCGTATTCATTGTCATCACTAGAAGTCTTAAAACTATTTTGCATTATTAAACAATGAAGTCTCGGCCTGTAACTAACGAATTATACAATTTCATGATTTTATTTTGTAATAAATACATTAAAAACATGCATTTCGGTTTTTTATGTGGCCTTTTAGACACTTGAATCTATGTTATCCCCACCATTCTCCGCCAGCCAATAGAAATTGCCATCGTCGCTAGTCAGTCTATAAAACTGCGCTGTCAGGTTTGCCCGATCACAGTTCAGTATCGACTCTCGAAATGGCTCGTACTAAGCAAACCGCTCGCAAGTCTACCGGAGGCAAGGCCCCCAGGAAACAGCTTGCAACTAAGGCAGCACGTAAAAGCGCCCCGGCGACCGGAGGTGTCAAGAAGCCCCATCGCTACAGGCCTGGAACAGTCGCTCTCAGAGAAATTCGTCGTTACCAGAAGAGTACCGAGCTTTTGATCCGCAAACTTCCGTTCCAACGGCTAGTTCGTGAAATCGCTCAGGACTTTAAGACCGACCTTCGGTTCCAGAGTTCCGCCGTTATGGCCCTTCAGGAAGCCAGCGAAGCTTACTTGGTTGGTCTTTTCGAAGACACGAACTTGTGCGCAATCCACGCAAAGCGAGTTACCATAATGCCTAAAGACATCCAACTGGCTCGTCGTATCCGAGGCGAAAGAGCTTAACTTCTGTCTCTTCGAAAACAAATCGGCCCTTTTCAGGGCCAACAATGATTAACGTGGATAATTAGTTGATCGCAAAATATTTCATAGATTTGCCACGAAACATTTTATAACCCATAACTCGAGAAGATATAAATCAGATCTGTTTCGCATCGCATAGGTATGAACGCATTTCGACGTCTAGGCGTGTGAGACGATCATCTTATGTTAAACTTTATTATTTAGATTGGTAATGCTCTGCAATGCCCTGTGCAAATCATACAATTCCGCCGTCTGAACGCTAGACTTATATTCTAATGGCGGCCCTGCGGATTGAGATTTGGAACAAGAAGAGGGAGAAGAATTTTTATCATGATGTCTCACTTTTTATGCATTTTAAATTTTGAGGAAATTATATACATCGTATTTTTTTTTCCTTTAAAAAAAAATAGGCAATGTATATCGACTTCTCTACATCGAGTACAACTGTTAGCTCCATCGTTCAAAGCATTGTCGCGTTATAAGCGTTCAATTATTTCGAGTCTGACATACAAACGCACAAAATATATCGATATATTTACAGCGATTTTCGAAAAATGTGACTTTGATGTATCAAAACATTCTCAACACATTTTAATGACAATTTCCAAACTATTTTATTTTTCGCGTCAACTAAACTTTCTCCATAAGTTTTTTGCTTTCTTCCTTTTCTCTCTTTTTCAATTATCGCTAAATAATGTGTGTTCCGTATATCTAACCGCCTTCATATATTGATTGTTTAGTTATTAATCGTTAACTAAAAGTGTTTAAGGAAATGCTATTAACTTTTTTTACGTTACAAAAACATCACCGAGTCGAAGAGTATGAAATGAAGTAGTGTACAGCGATACCAAGCAATAGAGGCTGCTAATTTATTTTCTATTAGCATGAAGAAATCTTACTAGAAATTCGATTCGTTTGAACATTCGTAACGGTGATTCGATAACAGCAAAAACATTCTAAACTTCGAATTTTGCGAATTTTGCGGGGAGATTTTTTTTTTTATTATCTCTTTTCTATTATTCTTATTTTTCGAGAATGAATCATCTTGTCCCCTAAAAAAAAAATTCCTGCGGAGGTTTGTTGCTGTTGAAATACATTATAATTTTTGTTTGCCCGTCAATATTGCCCATGGCTACAATACCGTCATAAACGATCGATAGCATGGGATTTATGATAGGATTTTTTTTTTAATAATTAATGAAAAAATGTTTCTTCGCTATAAGTTTAGCTGTAAGCGCTGTAAGCTCAAGTTGATCCATATGAGCCGTTTGACCGTTGCCTATTATTATTAACGTATACAGTTTAGATAAATTAAAAATCATTGCCTTTTATCTCATCTCGCGTTATATAGTGGACGTCGCATAGAAACGTTATGCCATCGTCGACGGAAACTTATTTGAATATATTCACTAGTGATCATTTTTGTCGTAGTTATTATAGTACTGTATACCAAGATAAACTTAGTCAATTCAGTCAACAAAAAGTCAAATTAGTATACTAATTTTAAAATCACGACTTATTCAAATTCGGCACATGGTGAAGTACGAAATATTCTGTATTTCACAGTACATCGGTTCTTTTTAAAAAATGTTTATGTGAATCAATTGGGAGAAATTGAAATTGGTAATTAAGTATTCTGATAAAAGTCAAATTTAGCAATAAAAAGGGTATAACCATTGTGAAAAACATTGACTTAAATGAATTTTCGATGGTCTTGCAGAATACGATCGTGGTAGGTTAGTTCTTCAGCAATGATGACGATAATAAAGAAACATCGAAAACTTTCACGATGTCCTATTGAATTCTATAATTATCATCATTCTCTGAGGCTCTGTCTCCCATATAATTAATGATGTAAGTCAAGATTGTTTAAACAATTGAGTAATTCTAACAAAAGGTGCGTATGACGATCATGTGCCTCGATGGCAGCATTGGTCATTTTTTTTTCAATCGGTCACTCTACGCGACGAGATAGAGCGCCATTATAATTCTGGAATGTTAAGTTATCCAATATTAACGATATTACTTGAGTTTAATGAATGTGAATTACTTAAAAACCAATATACAGCTTGAATTTGGTACCATTGCGACGGTCTACAAAGCAGTGATGAGCGCACAAGAGCACTCGGGCCTCTCTCCGTGGTCCGCGCCCAGATATGCTGCTGAGCGTTTATCACTGTTCTGGCATATAACCAGTTATACCTCCGTATACTCACTACGCTACGAGATTAGCTAAGTGTCGCTTTGAAGTAAAGAGAAATTGTGTGACAATTTTTAACAATGGGAGACAAAATCACCGCATCGCCAGTCGCCGTTGCGGCATCAGGAGTAAGTGTAGCCGCCACTGCTGGTACGCCGAAGAAGGCTACGGCAGTTAAGTCCACGAAGCCCCGTGCCAAGCCAACCCATCCCAAAACTGCGGAGATGGTAAACGCCGCCATCAAAGCCCTCAAGGAACGTGGTGGCTCATCGGTTCAAGCGATCAAGAAATACATCGCTGGTACATATAAGCTCGATGCTGAGAAACAAGCAACGTTCATCAAAAAATACCTGAAAGCCGCCGTTGCATCTGGTGTCCTCATTCAAACAAAGGGGAAAGGCGCTGCTGGCTCATTCAAACTGGCAGCGGAAAAGTCGGAAGCTGCGAAGCCAAAGGCTAAAGCTGCTACGAAAGGTGCAGTTGTAAAGAAAGCGGCTGCAGTTAAGAAACCAGTGGCAGCTAAGAAGCCGACTGGTACAGCAACGAAGAAAGTTGTCGTTAAGAAAACGGTTGCTGCTGCTAGCGAAAAGAAGAAGGTTTCCAAGGGACCGGCAGCTAAGCCACCAAAAGCTAAGACTACCAAACCAAAGCCGACGGTTAAGTCACCGATAAAGAAAGCAAAGTCAGCTACACCGAAGAAGGCAAAACCCGCTGCTGCCAAACCCAAGAAAGCTGCGCCTAAGAAAGCAACTGCCGCGAAGAAGTGAATGCCATTAACACTTCGAGAAAACACTCATCGAACGGCCCTTTTCAGGGCCACCAAAACTTTCTAACGTTGAGACAACTCAGATCGCTTACAAATTGCGTTGATATTGCAATTAGCTTTAATATATTATAGCTCATTCATTTATTCTTCAGAGGGTCACATTACTTATTGGCTTAAACGAAATCTCGCCATGTGTACTTGTGATAAATGTATACATGTTCGAAGGCACGAGTCAATCATGTAGTGATGTAGTAGTAGTAGTATCACGGCATTCATCAATCAAACGTGCGCAATAGCGCACGGAGGGGGGGGGGGGGGGTGGTTTTTTAAAAATGTATAAAAATATTTTTTTAATATATTTTACTTAGAGCCGAAAAATTTGGTAGCATTCGTTTTTTGTTTCGTATAGTTACGATGTACATGAAAAACTTGTACGACATTAAATTATAAACGATATGCGCGATTTGACATTATGGCTATAATATATATGAATTATATGTTATATGGGCATTTGATTAAATATTTAAAAGCTGATTTTTCATTGCGGTACACCAGACAACTATTGCTTAGATTACTATACTACGTCGAAAGTGACGAGAGGTTTCGTCGATGTTTCCCGAAAACTAAACTTCGGATAAAATTTTCCACGACACATTCATCATATAATCCTGACCAGAACGGGGTAAAACGTCGATATGTACTAAGCAAAGTAGTTCGTAAGACGTAATACCCACGAGTCATGCTAAAATTACTAGGGATTAGGTCGCCAAAATAAAAAATTTCTTACTATCATAATCGGATCGAAGACTGAAAGACGTTTAAAAAAACGTCGCTGCTTCGAACGCACTGCTTCATTTTATTAAAATACGACATAGCCGTAAGTCTAATAGAGTGTGTGTATTGCAAGTGAGTTGACTTTCGTTAAAGTAATTGTTGGCCCTGAAAAGGGCCGATTTGTTGCACAATATTCTAAGCTTTCTTCTCAGTTTTTTTGGGTAGAAGAACAGCTTGGATATTCGGTAAAACTCCACCTTGTGCAATGGTGACGCCTGAGAGAAGTTTATTCAACTCTTCGTCATTGCGGATGGCTAGTTGAAGATGACGGGGAATGATCCTCGTCTTCTTATTGTCTCGAGCTGCATTACCAGCTAACTCGAGTACTTCAGCTGCGAGGTATTCCATTACTGCAGCAAGATATACCGGGGCACCGGCACCAACTCGCTCAGCGTAGTTTCCTTTACGAAGAAGCCGATGAATTCTTCCCACTGGGAATTGAAGTCCAGCGCGATTGGAACGAGACTTTGACTTTCCCTTGACTTTTCCACCTTTTCCACGTCCTGACATTTTCAATATAAGTTTGAAGAAACCGTGTAGCAAATGAAGCAGCGAATACGGCTGCCGACGGAATAATGGAGATATTTGTTTGATGTCGTCTATTTATACTGCAATGAGATTCGACCGTCGAACCAATCAGCGACGCATAACGGCTTGCCGTGTATTGGATTGGCGCAGCGATCGCACTATATACCCCTTCTCCTTCTTACCCCCTCTCTTTGGCACAATCTGATTGGTTCTCTGGTCAGCCCTCAATCGCTATTAAATACAGCCATTCTGGTGGCATCATTCATTCTCACCAGAGTTCTCGTCAGAGTTAACAGTTACGTATCAAAGTATTCCATACTCAATCGTACACTATGCCTCCGAAAGCGAGTGGCAAAGCAGTGAAGAAGGCTGGCAAAGCCCAGAAGAACATCACGAAAACGGATAAGAAGAAGAAGCGCAAGAGGAAGGAGAGCTATGCTATCTACATCTACAAAGTTCTTAAACAGGTCCATCCTGACACCGGAGTATCGAGCAAAGCCATGAGCATCATGAACAGTTTCGTCAATGACATCTTCGAGCGTATCGCTGCCGAAGCCTCCAGACTGGCTCATTACAACAAGAGATCGACGATCACATCTCGGGAGATCCAAACAGCCGTTAGGCTCCTATTGCCCGGTGAACTTGCCAAGCACGCCGTCAGTGAGGGAACGAAGGCTGTGACCAAGTACACGAGCTCGAAGTAACGACTTCATCATCATCATCATCATCCGAAACCTATCGGCCCTTTTCAGGGCCAACAAAAATTCGAAACGTTGACCGACATTTTTTTTTGCAATATTCTGTTCTTAGACAGATCACATGAATCAGTGGTGAATCAGTGAAAAAGTCCAAATTGTTACCAAGATGATGATGATGGCAGGGCAGAACTTTTGTCTTTAAAAAGATTGTTAATTCATAACATAGTTGATAACACCACCACTGCAATACACCGCCTCTATAATAAAAATTTGAATGGAATCTTCAATATCATAAATATTAATTTCGCAGTAAATGTAGCGCTGTAAATATACTTCAGAAGCCCATGGAATTGATAATTGGCTTTCCCAATCATTTTTTAGAAACCGATGTTGTTCGTCTTCACAATGTGACTGCCATAATTTATATAAGTTTTATTTCGGATTTATTAGAATACGCAGACATTCATTTCTTCACGACTAATTAATGATTGAAGTCTACCGCGTGCCTATTGTTCAATAAAATCCAATCATTGATCATTAAAAATAAATCGTTTGTTAGTACAAGTTCTCCCTTGAACATTATAGGTTGTGACTATTAGAATAATATCGATAATTTTCACCATAAAAAGAGTGTCGTTTGTAGATATTTTTATTTCCTACGATATTCTTTGTTATTTCCGTATGGCGACAACTTATGCGAGTATGCGCTTTAAAATTTTTTTGGTTTCGAAGGTATTATTTAATAGTCGAGCAATGTTGATAGAATAAGAAAATTAGTCATGCTGGACATTCTTTAAAAATGCCTAAAGAAAAAAAAACGATATCTTGTAATTTTGCAAAAAAAAAAAAACAGGTCCTTTTCGGGACTTTTCAACAGGAAATCGAATTATTAGAGAGTAGCGAAAAGATGTCAATAGTGAAAAACACGACAAAAAGTTTCATCGGAGGTGATGAAATTACGATAGTTCATCTCTATAGAGATAATCGAAATTGGTGCTGTGATTATACTGATTGGTACAAGACTTCGGTCGAGTCTCAAATATCATAGAAGAAAAAGTTATGGGCGCGCGCGTAGCAATCAAGAATAATCGAACACGATACAAGAGCGCCTAAGCGCTAAAAGGCCTGAAGTTGTGCGCGTACTCAAGATGGTTTATTAAAAATAGATTAAAGGAAATGAAAGTTATCTACGTTTAAAATATTTGTGGCCCTGAAAAGGGCCGTTTTTTATCGACGGTTGAGAGTCGAAGGCGAAGGGTTTTTTAACCGCCGAATCCGTACAGGGTGCGACCTTGGCGCTTCAGAGCATAAACAACGTCCATTGCAGTCACAGTCTTCCTCTTAGCATGTTCGGTGTAAGTAACGGCATCACGAATGACGTTTTCAAGAAAAACTTTCAAGACTCCACGAGTTTCTTCGTAGATCAGGCCGGAAATACGTTTGACACCGCCTCGGCGAGCCAAACGGCGAATTGCAGGCTTTGTGATTCCCTGGATGTTATCACGAAGAACCTTTCTATGACGCTTTGCTCCTCCCTTTCCCAATCCCTTTCCACCCTTTCCACGACCGGTCATTTTCTAACAGATGGGTGAATGTACGTTCTAACGAAGGTTCGAAAGCGAACTGATGATGTAGCCCTCGTCGCATCGCGCTTTATATGCCCTGTCTTCTACTCTACCCCCACCCCTCCTTCAACAGCCAATCATATTCATTGTCATCACTGGAAGTTTTATTAAAATATTTTATATTATTATATGGATCAGTTATCGGCCTGTAACTAACGCATTATACAATTTGATGATTTTGTTTTATAATAAGTACGTGAAATCTGTCATTTCGGTTTTTGTCGTAGACTTTTAGACGACCCTTGGGTCTATGTCATCCCCACTATTATGCCCCCAGCCAATAAAAATTGGCATCGCCGCTAGTCAGTCTATAAAACTGCGCTGACAGGTTCGCCCGATCACAGTTCAGCATCGGCTTTCGTAATCGAAATGGCTCGTACTAAGCAAACCGCACGCAAGTCCACCGGAGGCAAGGCCCCCAGGAAACAGCTTGCCACTAAGGCAGCTCGTAAAAGCGCCCCTGCGACTGGAGGTGTCAAGAAGCCCCATCGCTACAGGCCTGGAACAGTCGCTCTCAGAGAAATTCGTCGTTACCAGAAGAGTACCGAGCTTCTGATCCGCAAACTTCCGTTCCAACGTCTCGTTCGTGAAATCGCTCAGGACTTCAAGACCGACCTTCGCTTCCAGAGTTCCGCCGTTATGGCCCTTCAGGAAGCTAGCGAAGCTTACTTGGTTGGTCTTTTCGAAGACACGAACTTGTGCGCAATCCACGCAAAGAGAGTTACTATAATGCCTAAAGATATCCAACTGGCTCGTCGTATCCGAGGAGAAAGAGCTTAACTTCTGCCTCTTCGAAAACAAATCGGCCCTTTTCAGGGCCAATAATTATTAACGTGGATAATTCGTAAAACGTAAAATATTCCATCGATTTACCTCGAGAGATTTCATAGCCCATAGCTAAATTAAATATCAATCAGATTTACGCTTTGCATCGTATAGGTGTGAAGGCGTTTCGACGTCTCAGCAAATGAGACTATCGTCTATAATATTAAAATATTTAAGCAAATAAATATTTAGATTTAAAATAAATTATAATATATTATAATATTTATTATTATAATACATTATAACATTATGCATTATAATACATTATAATAATAAATTAAAATGAATATTTACAGCAAAATATTTAAAATAGCAAATCTTCTGAACTCTGCCTCTTTCTATCTGTAGTGACTCCCTTATGGTAAGTCACTCTTTCTCTCTCACTTCTTATCTCTTCTCGCTAACATCTCCCAATACGTGGAGTATTGAATGAATTTTACGTATATTCCCGACAATTTATTTCAAATAGCTCCAAAGATGCTCACACCGGTTTAAGTAATTAAGGAAAAGTAAAATAATTTTATGTTTGAGAATAATTTGGTTCAATGTCCACGGAAAAATTACTGAAACACTCAACTTGTTGAGATTGGTGAGAGATGAATGAAATTATAGTTGATAGGTCCCTGTTTTATAATCTCGGAGTGTTTTATGTATTTGAATTAATGAATATTGTTTATTCAATTGTCCTCTTTATTTATTACGCATATTCCTGCATGTTTGTTATCCACTATGACGATGCAACCACTTTGTTTTATTATGCTTGATTTTACAGTTATTAATCTCCCTTTTTCATGGATTTATTATATTAATTTGAATAGTACTTTGAATTCTCGTTATTATATTCCAGAATAATTTTTTCAATTTATTAAGAATCACTACTTTTCCTCGTGTTATTTCATATTTAGATAACATTGGAAACTTATAATTTTTCAATTTTCAACCCGGTATCGATGCGATTCATAGACTGGGAGGTGCTGCTCTCATTACAGCCGACGGTCGCTTTAAGCGTTAGCTGCCTCGTAATACGCACCGTTTGAACGGCAGCTATACCTCGGCACCCCAAACTGCATGTATAAGGCAGAGTGGGTAAATACCGGCCAGTCGGTAATACCGACAAGGCTGATTTTTGAGGTGATGATGTCAAGAGAAATCTTGAATTATCTTGTTCCCTAACATGAATGCGATTAGTAACTGCGTGTGTACATTCACTGAAAAAAGAAATTCAAATATTTCGTTACTTTCGTAATAACGTAAAAGAAACGCCATTTTTCACGTCGCTGTAGGCCCAAAACCTAGTGTAACATTCGCGTCACTCTACCAAAGAAACCTTGGATAACGCGATGGTCGAGTTACTTGAATTCTGCATTGTAATGACGTGCGCAATACTGTAGACACGGCAAACATTTAAAGGAAGGTATGTCGTTTTTCCGTTGATTATTTCTCAAAAAATCCTATGCTTCCTAATTGATCGTTCGTGACCTCATTTTAGCAATGTGCAATATTGACGGACCAAGATCAATGCACTTCAACTGCCACAAACATCCGTAGGCATTTTTTTTTAAGTGGAGTATATTATTCATTCTTGAAAAATAAGAAATAAAAATTCATAATCAATAGAAATGAATTTCCTCTTACAATTAATCAAATCCAATGGTTGGAATGTGTTTGCCGTTATAGAATCACCTGTATTAAATATTCGGTCTCTTCATTAAAGCCGAATTTGGGATAACCTTATTAAAAGACTGTTAGCGCAAGTTGATCTGTATGAGCTGTTTGATCGTTACCTACTATTATTAACGTTTGCAGCTCAGAAAAATGTGAAATCATTGCCTCATATTTTAGATCGTGCAATATAGTAGACGTCGCATAGAACCGTTATACCATAGACGGAAGCTTATTTGAATATATACACGAATAATAATTTGTGTCGTAATTATTATATTACTGTATAAGTACCTCGTCACATTTAGTCAGTTCTGTCAAGAAAAAAACAAATCAGGATGGGAGTAATCATTTTTAAATAACGGCTTCAAATTCGGCACATGCCCGAGGACAAAATATTCTATATTTTACAGTACAATCGGTGGTTTTTAACAGTTTTTTATGTAAATCAATTACTAGAATTTGTAATTAGGTATTATGATAAAAGCCAAATTCAGCAATAAAGAGCGTATAACAATTGTTACAAACATAGACTTGAATGGATTTTCGATGGTCGTTCAGAATATGGTCGCGGTAGGTTGGCGAATCGTTCTTCAGCAGTGATGGCAATATTGAAGTAACACCGACAATCTTTACGATGTCCTATTGATTTCTGTAATTATCATTATTCTCTGAGGCTTTATCTTTCATGTAATTTCGCCTGTAAAGCAAGTTTGTTTAAACAATTAAGTAATTCAAACGAAAAGGGCGTATGACGATCATGTGCCTCGATGTCAGCGTTGACTATTTTTTCTTCAATCGATCATTCTACGCGACGCGATAGAGCTCCATTATAATTAAATAATGTTAAGTTATCCGATATTAACTATAGTACTTGAGTTTGGTGAATAGAAATTATTTAAAAAACAAGATACGGCGTGAATTTGATACCATTGCGACGGTCTACGAAGCAGTAAAGAGCGCACAAGAGCACTGGGGCCTCTCTCCGAGGTCCGCGCTCAGATATGCAGCTGAGTGTCTGTCGTCGTTCTGGCATATAACCAGTTATACCTCCGTATACTCACTACGCTACGAGATTAGCCGAGTGTCGCATTGAACTAAAAAGCATTTTTGGTAGCATTTCAAACCATGGGAGAGAAAATCACCGCATCGCCAGTTACCGTGGCAGCATCAGGAGTAAGTGTAACCGCTACTGCTGGTACGCCGAAGAAGGTTCCGGCGATTATGTCCACGAAGTCCCGTGACAAGCCAACGCGTCCCAAAACTGCAGAGATGGTAAATGCCGCGATCGTAGCCCTCAAGGAACGTGGTGGGTCATCAGTTCAAGCAATCAAAAAGTACATCGCTGGCACATATAAGCTCGATGCTGAGAAACAGGCAACGTTTATAAAAAAATACCTGAAAGCCGCCGTTGTTTCTGGTGTCCTCATTCAAACAAAGGGAAAAGGCGCCGCTGGCTCATTCAAACTGGCATCGGTAAAGTCGGAAACTGTGAAACCAAAAGCTAAAGCTACTACGAAAGGTGCAGTTACAAAGAAAGCGACTTCAGTTAAGAAACCAGCGGCAGCTAAGCAGCCGACTGATACAGCAACAAAGAAAGTTGTCGTCAAGAAAACCGTCGCGGCTGCTAGCGAAAAGAAGAAGGTTACCAAGGGACCAGCAGCTAAGCCACCTAAAGCCAAGAGTACTAAAGCAAAACCGGCGGCTAAGTCACCGGTAAAGAAAGCAAAGTCAGCTCCACCGAAGAAGGCTAAACCCGCTGCTGCCAAACCCAAGAAAGCGGCACCCAAGAAAACAACTGCTGCGAAGAAGTGAATACCATTAATACTTCGAAAAAACACTCATCGAACGGCCCTTTTCAGGGCCACCAAAACTTTCTAACGTTGAGACAACTCAGATCGCTTACACATTGCATTGATATAGCAATTAGCTTGGATAGAACATAGCTCATTTATTCCTTTATTCCCCACAGTCACATTACATACCGACTTAAAAGAAACCGCCCCATGTACTTGTTATAAATATATACATGTTTCCAGCATGCGTCCATCATGGAGCATTATGTAATAAGTAGTTGTTGCATCGCGGCATTCATTATACAATCGAGCAGAATGGCGCAATAGGGGTAGTTTTATTTTTAAACATGTTCTCTGGCAAGTTATTACAGCATTTTCCATTAAAATGGTTCTAACTGTATATAATACAACACAATATCGGTGAAAGAGAAAAAGTTATAAAAGATCTTTTAAATATATTTTACAAAGAGCCGAAAAAAATATCGGATTTGCTTTTCGTTTTGTATCGAAACGATGAAGATGACAAACTTGTACGATATTTAATTAAAAACAATATGGGCAATTTGGCAGTGACAGTTTATAGAAGTATTTAAAAATATTGGAATAATTGTGCACTGTCACACTAGAAATCTTGTCGCGAATCAGTCACTCTCGGGATAACGGCTATCTGGGGGCGCGCATAAAGGAGGATAAAGTAAGGAGGATTTTTTTCACAGATACATAGGGTTATTATTGATGTCGTTCATTGAGAAACACAATATGTGTAGTAAAAAAAAAAAATTGAACCAACGGCACGCGGTGTTCCCAAGCGGTCACCCATCCAAGTACTGACCGCGCCCAATGTTGCTTGACTTCAGTGATCGGACGAGAACTGGTATATCAACATGGTATGGTCGTTGGTTGTATCTACTTAAAACGAACGTAAAAAAAGTTTACAATTATAAATTAGGCATTGCGATGATTAAAATGTATTTGAACTTCACTGAATACTCAACCTCTACATTGCATGGGCACCGGGTTGTTGAAACAGATTAGTACAAAGATGTCGTGAATGTTCACCTATGCCGAATCAGTCGAGTAGAAAGCAGCGGCTAACTGTCGAGTGCAGTCTTATTGAAAAACAACATGAAGGAACGATAAAGGTGGATAGATGAAAAAAAACTGTTTAATGCGAATACATACGACCAATACAATAGATTGATCCGGCTTGTATTGAGAAGAGGCTAATATTTATAGCAAAATCGGAAAAAAAATTGAACCAACGGCACGCGGTGTTCCCAAGCGGTCACCCATCCAAGTACTGACCGCGCCCAATGTTGCTTGACTTCAGTGATCGGACGAGAACTGGTATATCAACATGGTATGGTCGTTGGTTGTATCTACTTAAAACGAACGTAAAAAAAAGTTTACAATTATAAATTAGGTATTGCGATGTTTAAAATTTATTTGAAATTCACTGCATACTCAACCTCTACATTGCATAGGCAACGGGTTGCTGAAATACATTAGTACAGAGATGCCACGAATGTTTACCTATGCCGCATCAGTCGAGTATAAAGCAGCGGCTAACTGTCGAATGCAGTCCTATTGCAGAACGCCATGAAGGAACAATGTATTTAACGACAAGGATAATCCAGCTGATAAAATAGCTGGAGAAGAAGTGCTAAGCTGATTAAAAGCAGGTATAAGTTGCTTTGATAGTGGTTCATAATGAGCTATACAGGTGAATATAAAAAAAATAATTATTCAATGCGAATAGGATACGCCCAATACAATAGATGGATCCGTCTTATATTAAGAAGAGCCTAACATTTATAGCAAAATCGGAAAAAAAAATTGAACCAACGGCACGCGGTGTTCCCAAGCGGTCACCCATCCAAGTACTGACCGCGCCCAATGTTGCTTGTCTTCAGTGATCGGACGAGCATTGGTTTTTTTTTTTTTTTATATATCATTGTTGATTTCACATTACAAACATATACAGAAATTTTAAACAATCGAGTAAATCGGTCTACAAACCGAGGTGAACAAAAAAACAAATAAGCTTAAGGCTAATCGACCTGGCTGCGGAGTAGCACTTGCTGATTAACTGCGGGACGAGAACTGGTAGATCAACATAGTATGATCGTTGGTTAGTTACACATGTAGCATATTTTGAAAAAACATTTGTCACAATGGAGTATTCACGTTCGATGTAAAAAACGCCTTGAAAGTACGTGAATACATCTACCAGGCTGTTCGAAAACCGAGTTATATTATTTATTCATTTTTATCTATTAACTAAGTACCCGATGAAAGTATATGTATTTTTTTAAATTGAAAAGTACATGGATGGAAAGTCTTATAAAAAAATGTAGTAACATGACGACATGAAATATTTGAAAGCAAATTTTTTTGTGTCATACGCCAGAGGAGGTTCACCTATTGCTCAGATTATGATAATTCGTCGAAAGTAAGATATTTGGTCGATGTTTTTCGAAAACTCATCTTCGGATTAAATATTTCGCGATACATTTATAACGAAATTCTAACAAGAAAGGGGCAAAATACCGATGGGCAGTAATTAAAGTACTTAGTAGGAAATACTTTTAACGCTAACATTTCTAGGCTTAGGTCACCTATATATATAATTTCTTGCTAACGTAATTGGGACAAAGACGGCGAGACGTTTTCTATTTACCTGCGTATAAAAACTGCTGCTTCTTTTTATTGAAATACGAGAAAGCCGTAATAAATCTAATAGAGGGTGTGTATAATGCGGACGAGTTGACCTTCGTTAAAATAATTGTTGGCCCTGAAAAGGGCCGATTTGTTGCTCAACTTTTTAAGCTTTCTTTTCTGTTTTCTTGGGTAGAAGAACAGCCTGGATATTCGGTAGAACTCCTCCTTGAGCAATGGTAACTCCGGAGAGAAGTTTATTCAACTCTTCGTCATTGCGAATGGCTAGTTGAAGATGGCGGGGAATGATCCTTGTCTTCTTATTGTCTCGCGCTGCATTACCAGCTAACTCGAGTACTTCAGCAGCGAGGTATTCCATTACTGCAGCAAGATATACCGGGGCCCCGGCACCAACTCGCTCGGCGTAATTTCCTTTACGAAGAAGCCGATGAATTCTTCCCACTGGAAATTGAAGTCCAGCGCGATTCGAACGAGTCTTTGACTTTCCCTTGACTTTTCCACCTTTTCCACGTCCTGACATTTTCAATTAAAGTTTAAAGAAACCGTGTTGCAAATGAAGCAGCGAATACAGCTGCCGATGGAATACTGGAGATATTGGTGTAGAGTCGTCTATTTATAACGAATGAAATGCGGCCCTCGAACCAATCGGCGACGTATAACTTGTCTTGTATTGGATTGGCGCAGCGATCGCACTGTATACCCCTTCTCCTTCTTACCCCCTCTCTTTCGCACGACCTGATTGGCTCTCTGGTCAGCCCTCAAACGCTATTAAATACAGCCATTCTGGTGGCATCACTCATTCTCACCAGTGTTCTTGTCAGAGATAACAGTGACGTTTAAAACTATTCCATACTCCATCGTACACTATGCCTCCGAAAGCGAGTGGCAAAGCGGTAAAGAAGGCTGGCAAAGCCCAGAAGAATATCACGAAAACGGATAAGAAGAAGAAACGTAAAAGGAAGGAGAGCTACGCTATCTACATTTACAAAGTTCTGAAACAGGTTCATCCTGACACCGGAGTGTCGAGCAAAGCCATGAGCATTATGAACAGTTTTGTCAACGACATCTTCGAGCGTATCGCTGCCGAAGCCTCCAGACTGGCTCACTATAACAAGAGATCGACGATTACATCCCGGGAGATCCAAACAGCCGTTAGGCTCCTGTTGCCCGGGGAACTTGCCAAGCACGCCGTCAGTGAGGGAACGAAGGCAGTGACCAAGTACACGAGCTCGAAATAATGAGTTCATCATCATCATCATCATACGAAACCTATCGGCCCTTTTCAGGGCCAACAAAAATTCGAAACGTTGAACGACTTTTTTTTGCAATATTCTGTTTTTAGGAAAAAAACAATGATTTGTGTAATTTGAAAATTCACATTCGTTTTTATTCGACTCATCAGACGATAGATCACATGAAGCTTGGGGAATAAGTGAAAAAGTTTAAATTGTTGTCATGACCATAATGACTTTTATCTTAAACACTTTAATCTTAAAAAAAAATGGTTATTTTCTAACATAGTTAACAACACCACCACCGCAATACATCGCCTCAATAATAAACATTTGAATGAAACCTCCAATATCATAAATATTAACTTCGCAATAAACGTAGCTGTACTTCAGAAGCCCATGGAGTTGATAATTGCCTTTCCCAATAATTTTGTACAAACCGATGTTGTTCGTGTTCACAATGGCACCGTTGTAATGTATAAAAGTTTTATTTCGCATTTATTAAAACGCGCTAACATTCATTTCTTTACGACTAGTGAGACCTGAAATATTAATGACTGAAGTTTACCGCGTGCCTATTGTCTAATAAATTTGCATTATTGATCATTGAAAATAATCGATTTGTTAGTACAAGTTTTCCCTTGAACGAGTTGTGACGAATAGAATAAGATCGATAATTTTCACCATAAAAAAAGTGTCGTTTCCAGATATTTTTATTTCCTACGATATTCTTTGTCATTTCCGTGCCGTGCATTATTTAACGGTCGAGCAACGCTGATAAATAAAACATTAAAACTGGTCATGCTGGACTTTCTTTAAAAATGCCAAATGAAAAAAATCGATATCTTGAAACGGTGCAAAAAAAAAGTCCTTTTCGGGAATTTTAACAGGAAATCGAATTATTAGAGAATAGCGAAAATATGAAAATTTTTATAAATATGACAAAAAGTTTCATCGGAGGTGATGCAATTCGATAGTTCATCGCTATAGAGATAATCGAAATTGCTGCTGTGGTCGTACTATGATTCAGTACAAGATTTCGGTGGGGTCTCAAATGTTTCTGAAGAAAAGATTATGGACGCGCGCGGCGCGCTGAAAGAATAATCGAAGACGATACACGAGCGCCTCAGTGCTAAAAGGCCTGAAGTCGCGCGCGCGCATGCAAGCAGGTTTATTAAAAATATATTGAAGCAATTGAAAGTTATTTACGTTTTAAATATTTGTGGCCCTGAAAAGGGCCGTTTTTTATCGACGGTTGAGAGTCGAAGGCGAAGGGTTTTTTAACCGCCGAATCCGTACAGGGTGCGACCTTGGCGCTTCAGAGCATAAACAACGTCCATTGCAGTCACAGTCTTCCTCTTAGCGTGTTCGGTGTAAGTCACAGCGTCACGAATAACGTTTTCAAGAAAAACTTTCAAGACTCCACGAGTTTCTTCGTAGATCAGGCCAGAAATACGTTTGACACCGCCTCGGCGAGCCAAACGGCGAATTGCAGGCTTTGTGATTCCCTGGATGTTATCACGAAGAACCTTTCTATGACGCTTTGCTCCTCCCTTTCCCAATCCTTTTCCACCCTTTCCACGACCGGTCATTTTCTAACGGATGAGTGAATGTACGTTCGAATGAATGTTCGAAAGCGAACTAATGATGTAGCCGTCGTCGCATCGCGCTTTTATGCCCTGTCTTCTGCTCAACCCCCAGCCCTCCTTCAACAGCCAATCATATTCATTGTCATGACTGGAAGTTTTATTAAACTATCTTATATTATTATACCGATCAGTTATCGATCTGTAACTAACGCATTATACAATTTGATGATTTTATTTTATAATAAGTTCGTAAAAACTTTCAATCCGGTTTTTGTTGTAGACTTTTAGAAAATTACGTTTAGCATCCCCACTATTCTGCCACCAGCCAATAAAAATTGTCATCGTCGCTCGTCAGTCTATAAAACTGCGCTGTCAAGTTCGCCCGATCACAGTTCAGTATCGACTTTCGAAACAGAAATGGCTCGTACTAAGCAAACCGCACGCAAGTCCACCGGAGGCAAGGCCCCCAGGAAACAGCTTGCAACTAAGGCAGCTCGTAAAAGCGCCCCTGCGACTGGTGGTGTCAAGAAGCCCCATCGTTACAGGCCTGGAACAGTTGCCCTCAGAGAAATTCGTCGTTACCAGAAGAGTACCGAGCTTCTGATCCGCAAACTTCCGTTCCAACGTCTCGTTCGTGAAATCGCTCAGGACTTCAAGACCGACCTTCGCTTCCAGAGTTCCGCCGTCATGGCCCTTCAGGAAGCCAGCGAAGCTTACTTGGTTGGTCTTTTCGAAGACACGAATTTGTGCGCAATCCACGCTAAGAGAGTTACTATAATGCCTAAAGACATCCAGCTAGCCCGTCGTATCCGAGGAGAAAGAGCATAACTTCTGCCTCTTCGAAAACAAATCGGCCCTTTTCAGGGCCAATAATGATTAACGTGGATAATTCATAAACCGTAAAATATTCCATCGATTTACCTCGAGAGATTGCATAGCCTCGAGAAATATCAATCAGATCTACGGTTTGAATCGTATAGGTGTGAAGGCGTTTCGACGTCTCAGCAAGTGAGACTCTCGTCTGTAATATTTAAGTATTTAAGCTAATCAATATTTAGATTTAAAATAAATTATAATTATAATATATTATAATATTTATTATTATAATACATTATAATATATTAAATATTAATTTGAATAGTACTTTGAATTCCCGTTACTATATTCCAGGATAATTTCAATTTATTAAGAATCACTACTTTTCCTCGTGTTATTTCATATTTGGATAACAACTTATAATTTTTCAATTTTCAACCCGGTATCGATGCGATTCATAGACCGGGAGGTGCTGCTCTCATTACCGTCGACGGTCGCTTCAAGCGTTAGCTTCCTCGTGATACGCACCGATCGAACGGCAGCTATACCTCGGCACCCCCAACTGCATGTATAGGGCAGAGTGGGTAAATACCGGCCAGTCGGTAATACCGGCCAGGCTGACTTTTGAGGATTGAGCAATGATGTCAAGATAAATCTTGAATTATCTTGTTCCCTAACATAAATGCGATTAGTAACTACGTGAGTACATTCACTGAAAAAAGAAATTCAAATATTTCGTTACTTTCGTAATAACGTAAAAGAAACGCCATTTTTCACGTTGCTGTAGGCCCAAAACGTAGTGTAACATAAAATAAGCCGACGCAAAAAAAATTAACATTACTGATTATTGATTCTGACTACCGATAATGACTTCTATTATAATTTTTCAGAGTAACGTGAATTTCGCGTCATTCTACCCAACAAACCTTGGATAACGCCATGGTCGTGTTACTTGAATTCTTCAGTGTAATGACGTGCGCAATACTGTAGACACGGCAAACATTTAAAGGAAGGAATGTCATTTTTCCGTTGATTATTTCTAAAAAAAATCCAATCGCAAATCCTACGCTTCGTAATTGATCGTTCGTGACCTCATTTTAGCAATGTGCAATATTGATGGACCAATATCAATGCACTTCAACAGCCACAAACATCCGTGGGAATTTTTGTTTTTAAGGAGTAGATTATTCATTCTTGAAAAATAAGAAATAAAAAATGACAATCAAAAGAAATGAATCTCCTCTTACAATTAATCAAATCCAACGGTTTGCCGTTATAGAATCACCTGTATTGAATGTTCGGTGTCTTCATTACAGCCGAATTTGGGATAACCTTATTAAAAGACTGTTAGCGCAAGTTGATCTGTATGAGCTGTTTGATCGTTACCTACTAATATTTGACGTTTGCAGCTCAGAAAAATGTTAAATCATTGCCTCTTATTTTAGCTCGTGCAATATAGTAGACGTCGCATAGAACCGTAATACCATCGACGACGGAAGCTTATTTGAATATATTCACGAATAATAATTTGTGTCGTAGTTATTATATTACTGTATACCTCGTCAAATTTAGTCAATTCTGTCAAGAAAAAGACAAATCAGGATGAGACTAATGATTTTTAAATAACGGGTTCAAATTCGGCACATGACCAAGTACAAAATATTCTATAATTTACAGTACATCGGTGGTTTTTGACAGTTTTTTATGTAAATCAATTACTAGAATTTATTATTAGGTATTAAGATAAAAGCCAAATTCAGCAATAAAGAGCGCATAACCATTGTTAAAAACATAGACTTGAATGGATTTTCGATGGTCGTTCAGAATATGGTCGCGGTAGGTTGGCGAATCGTTCTTCAGCAGTGATGGCAATATTGAAGTAACACCGACATCTTTACGATGTCATATTGATTTCTACAATTATCATTATTCTCTGAGGCTTTATCTTTCATATAATTTCGACTGTAAAGCAAGTTTGTTTAAACAATTAAGTAATTCAAACGAAAAGGGCGTATGACGGTCATATGCCTCGATGCCAGCGTTGACTATTTTTTCTTCAATCGGTCATTCTACGCGATGCGACAGAGCTCCATTATAATTTCAGAATGCTAAGTTATCCGATATTACCTATAGTACTTGAGTTTAATGAATGGAAATGATTAAAAAAATAAGATACGGCGTGAATTTGATACCATTGCGACGGTCTACGAAGCAGTAAGAGCGCACAAGAGCACTGGGGCCTCTCTCCGTGGTCCGCGCTCAGATATGCAGCTGAGTGTCTGTCATCGTTCTGGCATATAACCAGTTATACCTCCGTATACTCAATACGCTACGAAATTAGCCGAGTGTCGCTTTGAACTAAACAGAAATTTTGGTAGAATTTCAAACCATGGGAGACAAAATCACCGCATCGCCAGTTACCGTGGCAGCATTAGGAGTAAGTGTAGCCGCTACTGCTGGTACGCCGAAGAAGGTTCCGGCGATTACGTCCACGAAGTCCCGTGCCAAGCCAACGCGTCCCAAAACTGCAGAGATGGTAAATGCCGCGATCATAGCCCTGAAGGAACGTGGTGGGTCATCAGCTCAAGCAATCAAGAAGTACATCGCTGGCACATATAAGCTCGATGCTGAGAAGCAGGCAACGTTTATAAAAAAATACCTGAAAGCCGCCGTTGTTTCTGGTGTCCTCATTCAAACAAAGGGAAAAGGCGCCGCTGGCTCATTCAAACTGGCATCGGTAAAGTCGGAAACTGTGAAACCAAAAGCTAAAGCTACTACGAAAGGTGCAGTTACAAAGAAAGCGACTTCAGCTAAGAAACCAGCGGCAGCTAAGAAGCCGACTGATACAGCAACAAAGAAAGTTGTCGTCAAGAAAACCGTCGCTGCTGCTAGCGAAAAGAAGAAGGTTACCAAGGGACCGGCAGCTAAGCCACCTAAAGCCAAGAGTACTAAAGCAAAACTGGCGGCTAAGTCACCGGTAAAGAAAGCAAAGCCAGCTGCACCGAAGAAGGCTAAACCCGCTGCTGCCAAACCCAAGAAAGCGGCACCCAAGAAAACAACTGCTGCGAAGAAGTGAATACTTCGAGAAAACACTCATGGAACGGCCCTTTTCAGGGCCACCAAAACTTTCTAACGTTGAGACAACTCAGATCGCTTACACATTGCATTGATATAGCAATTAGCTTGGATAGAACATAGCTCATTCATTCCTTTATTCCCCACAGAGTCACATTACATACCGACTTAAAAGAAACCGCCCCATGTACTTGTTATAAATATATACATGTTTCCAGCATGCGTCCATCATGGAGCATTATGTAATAAGTAGTTGTCGCATCGCGGCATTCATTATACAATCGAGCGGGATAGCGAACTAGGGGTAGTTTTATTTTTAAACATGTTCTCTGGCAAGTTATTACAGCATTTTCCATTAAAATGGTTCTAACTGTATATAATACAACACAATATCGGTGAAAGAGAAAAATGTATATAAAGATCATTTAAATATATTTTACAAAGAGCCGAAAAAAATATCGGAATTGCTTTGCATTTTGTATCGAAACGATGAAGATGACAAACTTGTACGGCATTTAATTAAAAACGATATGGGCAATTTGGCAGTGACAGTTTATAGAAGTATTTAAAAAATTGGAATAATTGTGCACTGTCACACTAAAAATCTTGTCGCGAATCAGTCATTCTCGGGATAACGGCTATCTGGGAGCGCATATAACGGAGGATAAAGTAAAGAGGATTTTTTTCACTGATACATACGGTTATTATTGATGTCGTTCTTTGAGAAACACAATATGTGTAGTAAAAAAATAAAAAATTGAACCAACGGCACGCGGTGTTCCCAAGCGGTCACCCATCCAAGTACTGACCGCGCCCAATGTTGCTTGACTTCAGTGATCGGACGAGAACTGGTATATCAACATGGTATGGTCGTTGGTTGTATTTACTTAAAATGAACGTAAAAAAAAGTTTACATTTATAAATTCGGTATTGCGATGTTTAAAATGTATTTGAAATTCAATGCATTCTCAACCTCTACATTGCATAGGCAACGTGTTGCTGAAATACATTAGTACAGAGATGCCATGAATGCCGCATCAGTCGAGTATAAAGCGGCGGCTAACTGTCGAATGCAGTCCTATTGCAGAACGACATGAAGGAACAATGTATTTAACGGCAAGGATAATCCAGCTGATGAAATAGCTGAAGAAGAAGTGCTAAGCTGATTAAAAGCAGGTATAAGTTGCTTTGATGGAGGTTCACAATGAGCTATACAGGTGAATAGAAAAAAAATAATTATTTAATGTGAATAGGATACGACCAATACAATAGATTAATCCGTCTTATATTGAGAAGAGCCTAATATTTATAGGAAAATCGGAAAAAAAATTGAACCAACGGCACGCGGTGTTCCCAAGCGGTCACCCATCCAAGTACTGACCGCGCACAATGTTGCTTGACTTCAGTGATCGGACGAGAACTTGTTTTTTTTTTTTTTATATCATTGTTGATTTTACATTACAAACATATACAGTAATTTTAAACAATCGGGTAAATCGGTCTACAAACCGAGGTGAACAAAAAAACATATAAGCTTAAGGCAAATAGACCTGGCTGCGGAGTAGCACTTGCTGATTAACTGCAGGACGAGAACTGGTGGATCAACATAATATGGTCGTTGGTTAGTTAAACATGTAACATATTTTGAAAAAACATTTTTCACAATGGAGTATTCATGTTCGATGTAAAAAACGCCTTGAAAGTACGTGAATACATCTACCAGGCTGTTCGAAAACGGAGTTATATTATTTATTCATTTTTATCTACTAACTAATTAACTAGCCGATGAAATTATATGTATTTTTTATAATTGAAAAGTACATGCATTCAAAGTCTTATAAAAAATGTAGTAACATCACGACATGAAATATTTGAAAGCAAATTTTTTATTTTCTATTTTCCTGCGTATAAAAACTGCTGCTTCTTTTTATTGAAATACGAGAAAGCCGTAATAAATCTAATAGAGGGTGTGTATAATGCGGATGAATTGACCTTCGTTAAAATAATTGTTGGCCCTGAAAAGGGCCGATTTGTTGCTCAACTTTTTAAGCTTTCTTTTCTGTTTTCTTGGGTAGAAGAACAGCTTGGATATTCGGTAGAACTCCTCCTTGAGCAATGGTAACTCCGGAGAGAAGCTTATTCAACTCTTCGTCATTACGAATTGCTAGTTGAAGATGACGGGGGATGATTCTCGTCTTCTTATTGTCCCGAGCCGCATTACCGGCTAACTCGAGTACTTCAGCAGCGAGGTATTCCATTACTGCAGCAAGATATACCGGGGCCCCGGCACCAACTCGCTCGGCGTAATTTCCTTTACGAAGAAGCCGATGAATTCTTCCCACTGGGAATTGAAGTCCAGCGCGATTCGAACGAGTCTTTGACTTTCCCTTGACTTTTCCACCTTTTCCACGTCCTGACATTTTCAATTAAAGTTTAAAGAAACCGTGTTGCAAATGAAGCAGCGAATACAGCTGCCGATGGAATACTGGAGATATTGGTGTAAAGTCGTCTATATATAACGAATGAAATGCGGCCCCCGAACCAATCGGCGACGTATAACTTGCCTTGTATTGGATTGGCGCAGCGATCGCACTGTATACCCCTTCTCCTTCTTACCCCCTCTCTTTCGCACGACCTGATTGGCTCTCTGGTCAGCCCTCAAACGCTATTAAATACAGCCATTCTGGTGGCATCACTCATTCTCACCAGTGTTCTCGTCAGGGATAACAGTGACGTTTAAAACTATTCCATACTCCATCGTACACTATGCCTCCGAAAGCGAGTGGCAAAGCGGTAAAGAAGGCTGGCAAAGCCCAGAAGAATATCACGAAAACGGATAAGAAGAAGAAACGTAAAAGAAAGGAGAGCTATGCTATCTACATTTACAAAGTTCTGAAACAGGTTCATCCTGACACCGGAGTGTCCAGCAAAGCCATGAGCATTATGAACAGTTTTGTCAACGACATCTTCGAGCGTATCGCTGCCGAAGCCTCCAGACTGGCTCACTATAACAAGAGATCGACGATTACATCCCGGGAGATCCAAACAGCCGTTAGGCTCCTGTTGCCCGGGGAACTTGCCAAGCACGCCGTCAGTGAGGGAACGAAGGCAGTGACCAAGTACACGAGCTCGAAATAATGACTTCATCATCATCATCATCATACGAAACCTATCGGCCCTTTTCAGGGCCAACAAAAATTCAAAACGTTGATCGACTTTTTTTTACAATATTCTGTTCTTAGGAAAAAAAAACAATGATTTGTGTAATTTGAAAATTCACATTCGTTTTTATTCGGCTCATCAGACGATAGATCACATGAAGCTTGGTGAATAAGTGAAAAAGTTTAAATTGTTGTCATGACGATAATGACTTTTATCTTAAAAAAAATGGTTAATTCCTAACATAGTTAACAACACCACCACCGCAATAGATCGCCTCAATAATAAACAGTTGAATGAAACCTCCAATATCATAAATATTAACTTCGCAATAAACGTAGCTGTACTTCAGAAGCCCATGGAGTTGATAATTGGCTTTCCCAATAATTTTGTACAAACCGATCTTGTTCGTGTTCACAATGGCACCGTTGTAATTCATAAAAGTTTTATTTCGCATTTATTAAAACACGCTGACATTCATTTCGTTACGACTAGTGGGACCTGAAATATTAATGATTGAAGTCTACCGCGTGTCTGTTGTTTAATAAATTTGAATCATTGATCATTGAAAATTATGTTTGTTAGTACAAGTTTTCCCTTGAACGTTATGAGTTGTAACGCTTAGAATAATATCGATAATTTTTACCATAAAAAGAGTGCCATTTCCAAATATTTTTATTTCCTACAATATTCTTTGTCATTTCCGTGACGTGCATTATTTAACGGTCAAGCAATGCTGATAAATAAAACATTAAAACTGGTCATGCTGGACTGTCTTTAAAAATGCCAAAGGAAAAAAAATCAATATCTTGAAATGGTGCAAAAAACAAGTCCTTTTCGAGATTTTTTAACAGGAAATCGAATGATTAGAGAGTAGCGAAAATATGAAAATTTTTATAAACGCGACAAAAAGTTTCATCGGAGGTGATGCAACTACGATAGTTCATCGCTATAGAGATAATCAGTACAAGATTTCGGTGGGGTCTCAAATGTTTCTGAAGAAAAGATTATGGACGCGCGCGGCGCGCTGAAAGAATAATCGAAGACGATACACGAGCGCCTCAGTGCTAAAAGGCCTGAAGTCGCGCGCGCGCATTCAAGCAGGTTTATTAAAAATATATTGAAGCAAATGAAAGTTATTTACGTTTTAAATATTTGTGGCCCTGAAAAGGGCCGTTTTTTGTCGACGGTTGAGAGTCGAGGCGAAGGGATTTAACCGCCGAATCCGTACAGGGTGCGACCTTGCCGCTTCAGAGCATAAACAACGTCCATTGCAGTCACAGTCTTCCTCTTAGCGTGTTCGGTGTAAGTCACAGCGTCACGAATAACGTTTTCAAGAAAAACTTTCAAGACTCCACGAGTTTCTTCGTAGATCAGGCCAGAAATACGTTTGACACCGCCTCGGCGAGCCAAACGGCGAATTGCAGGCTTTGTGATTCCCTGGATGTTATCACGAAGAACCTTTCTATGACGCTTTGCTCCTCCCTTTCCCAATCCCTTTCCACCCTTTCCACGACCGGTCATTTTCTAACGGATGAGTGAATGTACGTTCGAATGAATGTTCGAAAGCGAACTGATGATGTAGCCGTCGTCGCATCGCGCTTTATATGCCCTGTCTTCTGCTCAACCCCCAGCCCTTCTTCAACAGCCAATCATATTCATTGTCAAGACTGGAAGTTTTATTAAACTATTTTATTTTATTATACCGATCAGTTATCGATCTGTAACTAACGCATTATACAATTTGATGATTTTATTTTATAATAAGTACGTAAAAACTTTCAATCCGGTTTTTGTTGTAGACTTTTAGAAAATTCGGTTTGGCATCCCCACTATTCTGCCACCAGCCAATAAAAATTGGCATCGTCCCTCGTCAATCTATAAAACTGCGCTGTCAAGTTCGCCCGATCACAGTTCAGTATCGACTTTCGAAACAGAAATGGCTCGTACTAAGCAAACCGCACGCAAGTCCACCGGAGGCAAGGCCCCCAGGAAACAGCTTGCAACTAAGGCGGCTCGTAAAAGCGCCCCTGCGACTGGAGGTGTCAAGAAGCCCCATCGTTACAGGCCTGGAACAGTCGCTCTCAGAGAAATTCGTCGTTACCAGAAGAGTACCGAGCTTCTGATCCGCAAACTTCCGTTCCAACGTCTCGTTCGTGAAATCGCTCAGGACTTCAAGACCGACCTTCGCTTCCAGAGTTCCGCCGTCATGGCCCTTCAGGAAGCCAGCGAAGCTTACTTGGTTGGTCTTTTCGAAGACACGAATTTGTGCGCAATCCACGCTAAGAGAGTAACTATAATGCCTAAAGACATCCAGCTAGCCCGTCGTATCCGAGGAGAAAGAGCTTAACCGCCTCTTCGAAAACAAATCGGCCCTTTTCAGGGCCAATAATGATTAACGTGGATAATTCGTAAAATGCAAAATATTCCATCGATTTTTCTTACGAAATGTTATAACCCATATTTAGATTCAATATCAACAATATTGAATATATTGTATACCTCAGAGCGCAGTTCTTTAGTAATTTTCCTGCATACTTTTTAGTTATAGAATGCCTTACTCTCGTTCCCTGGAGTACCTGAAAAAGTTTTAGAAGATGACTTGGGAGGCGCTGCTCTCATAACAGCCGATGGTCGCTCCGAGCGTTAGACGCCTCGTGATACGCACCGTTCGAACGGAAGCGATACCTCGGTACGCGAAACTGCAAGTATAGGGAAGAAGTAAATGAATACTTCGCGGCCAGGCTGATTTTTAAGGACTGAGCGATGACGTCAAAATAAATGTTGAATTATATTGCTCCCTAACATGAATCCGATTAGTAACTGCGTGAGTACATTCATTAAAACAAGAATTTCGAACATTTCGTTACTTATGTAAAAATGTAAAAGTAACGTAATTTTTCACGTCGCTGTAGGTGAAAACGTAGTGTAATGTACAATAAGCCGCCGCAAAAAACATTAACGTTAGTCAATAATAATTTTTTAGAGTAACGTCAGTTTCGCGTCACTCCATCAAAGTAACGTTGGATAACACGACGGTCGCATTACTTTAATTCTGCACTATAATAACGTGCGCGATACTGTAGCGACACGGCGAACATTTAATCTATGGAATGTCGTTTTTCGTTTAATTATTTCTGAAAAATCTTATCCTACATCCTATGCAATTGATCATTCATGACGTCATTTTAGCCATGTGCAATATTGACGAACCAAGTCAAAGTATAATGCATTTCAATACCAACAAAAATCAGTAGGACATTTTTTTATTAAGTTGAGTAGATTATTCATTCTTGAATAATAAAAAATAAAAAATGATAATCAAATGAAATGAATTTCCTACAATTGGTAAAATCGAACGTTTGGAATGTGCTTGTCGTTATAAAATCACCGGTATCGAATGTTCGGTCTCTTCATTAAGGCCGAATTTGGAATAACCTTAATAATAGACTGTTCGCTGTAAGCGCAAGTTGGTCTGCATGAGCCGTTTGATCGTTGCCTATTATTATTAACGTATGCAGCTTAGAAAAATCGGAAATCATTGCCCCTTATTTTATCTCGTGCAATATAGTGGACGTCGCGCATAGAAACGTTATACCATCGACGACGGAAGCTTATTTAAATATATCGACAAGCAATAATTTGTGTCATACTTACTATATTACTGTATACCTCGTCAAATTCAGTCAATTCTGTCAAGAAAAAGCCAAATCAGGATGGGACTAATGATTTTTAAGTAACGGCTTCAAATTCGGCACATGACCGAGTACAAGATATTCTATATTTTACAGTTTATCGATTGTTTTTGGCAGTATTTTATGTAAATCAATCACCAGAATTTGTAATTCTGTATTATGATAAAAGCCATATTCAACAATAAAAAGCGTATAACCATTGTAAAAAACATTGACTTGAATGGATATTCGATGGTCGTATAGAATACAGTCGACGTAGGTTGGCGAATCGTTCTTCAGCAGTGATGGCGATTTTAAAGTAACACCGACAATCTTTACGATGTCCTATTGATTTCTACAATTATCACTATTCTCTGAGGCTTTACCTATCAAATAATTTAAACTGCATAGCAAGTTTATTTAAACAATTAAGTAATTCTAACGAAAGGGGTGTATGACGATCATGTGCCTCGATGTCAGCGTTGATCGTTTTTTCTTGAATCGGTCACTCTACGCGACGCGATAGAACTCCATTATAATTTTAGAATATTGAGTTATCCGATATTAGCCATAGTACTTGAGTTTAATGAATGGAAATTATTCAAAAAACAAGATAGAGCTTGAGTTTGGTACCATGACGACGGTCTACAGAGCAGTTATGAGCGCACAAGAGCACTCGGGCCTCTCTCCGTGGTCAGCGCTCAGATATGCTGCTGGGTGTCTGTCGCCGTTCTGGCATAAAACCAGTTATACCTCCGTATACTCAATACACTACAAGTTTAGCCGAGATTCGCTTTGAAATAAACATAAATTTTAATAGTATTTCAAACAATGGGAGACAAAACCACCGCATCGCCAGTTACCGTGGCAGCATCAGGAGTAAGTGCAGCTGCCACTGCTGGTACGCCGAAGAAGGCCCCGGCACTTAAGTCCACGAAGTCCCGTGCCAAGCCAACGCATCCCAAAACTGCAGAGATGGTAAACGCCGCCATCAAGGCCCTCAAGGAACGTGGTGGCTCATCAGTTCAAGCGATTAAGAAGTACATCGCTGGCACATATAAGCTCGATGCTGAGAAACAGGCAACGTTTATAAAAAAATATCTGAAAGCCGCCGTTGTTTCTGGTGTCCTCGTTCAAACAAAGGGAAAAGGCGCCGCTGGTTCATTCAAACTGGCATCGGCAAAGTCCGAAACTGCGAAACCAAAAGCTAAAGCGACTACGAAAGGCGCAGTTACAAAGAAAGTGACTTCAGTTAAGAAACCAGTGGCAGCTAAGAAGCCGACTGGTACAGCAACAAAGAAAGTTGCCGTAAAGAAAGCCGTCGCTGCTGCTAGCGAAAAGAAGAAGGTTACGAAGGGACCTGCAGCTAAGCCACCAAAAGCTAAGACTACCAAAGCAAAATCGGCGCCTAAGTCACCGGTAAAGAAAGCAAAACCAGCTGCACCGAAGAAGGCAAAACCCGCTGCTGCTAAACCCAAGAAAGCGGCACCCAAGAAAACCGCCGCGAAGAAGTGAATACCATTAATACTTCGAGAAACCACTCATCGAACGGCCCTTTTCAGGGCCACCAAAACTTTCTAACGTTGAGACAACTCAGACCGCTTACACATTGCATTGATATAGCAATTACCTTGAATAGAATACCATAGCTCATTCATTCCTTTATTCTCCACAGAGTCACATTACATACCGACTTAAAAGAAACCACCCCATGTACTTGTTATAAATATATACATATTTCCAGCATGCGTCCATCATGGAGCATTATGTAGTAAGTAGTTGTTGCACCACGGCATTCACAAACAATTGAGCGGAATAGCGCACTAGTGGTAGTTTTATTTTTAAACATGTTATCTGGCAAGTTATTACAGCATTTTCCATTAAAATGGTTCTAACTGTATATAATGCAACACAATATCGGTGAAAGAGAAAAATGTATATAAAGATTTTTTAAATATATTTTACAAAGAACCGAAAAAAAATATCGCATTTGCGTTTCGTTTTGTATCGAAATTATGAAGATAAAAAGCTTATACTCCATTCAATTATAACCGATATGGGCAATTTGACAGTCATAGTTTATAGAATTATTATATAAAATTCGAATAATCCTACACAGTCAAAAAAAGTCAGTCAGTTCGAAATCTTATTTCGAATCAGTCACTCTCCGGATTATGACTATCCGAATACGAGTATAAAGTAGGATAAAGTAAAGAGGACTTTTTTCATTAATACATAGGGTTAACAAAACTGTATTATTGATCTCGTTCTGTCAAAAACACAATATGTGTAGCAGGAAAATAAAAAAATTGAACCAACGGCACGCGGTGTTCCCAAGCGGTCACCCATCCAAGTACTGACCGCGCCCAATGTTGCTTGACTTCAGTGATCGGACGAGAACTGGTATATCAACATGGTATGGTCGTTGGTTGTATCTACTTAAAACGAACGTGAAAAAAAGTTTACAATTATAAATTAGACATTGCGATGTTTAAAATGTATTTGCAATTCACTGCATACTCACCTATGCCGCATTAGTCGAGTATAACGCAGCGGCTAACTGTCGAATGCAGTCCTATTGAAGAATGCCATGAAGGAACAATGTATTTAACGACGAGGATAATCCAGCTTGTGAAATGCTGAAGAAGTGCTAAGCTGATTACAAGCAGGTATAAGTTGCTTTGATGGTGGTTCGCAATGAGCTATCCCGGTGGATAGAAGAAAAATAATTATTTCATGCGAATAGAATCCGACCAATACAATAGATTGTCCTTCTTATATTGAGAAGAGCCTAATATTTATAGCAAAATAGGAAAAAAAATTGAACCAACGGCACGCGGTGTTCCCAAGCGGTCACCCATCCAAGTACTGACCGCGCCCAATGTTGCTTGACTTCAGTGATCGGACGAGAACTGGTATATCAACATGGTATGGTCGTTGGTTGTATCTACTTAAAACGAACGTGAAAAAAAGTTTACAATTATAAATTAGACATTGCGATGTTTAAAATGTATTTGCAATTCACTGCATACTCACCTATGCCGCATTAGTCGAGTATAACGCAGCGGCTAACTGTCGAATGCAGTCCTATTGAAGAATGCCATGAAGGAACAATGTATTTAACGACGAGGATAATCCAGCTTGTGAAATGCTGAAGAAGTGCTAAGCTGATTACAAGCAGGTATAAGTTGCTTTGATGGTGGTTCGCAATGAGCTATCCGGGTGGATAGAAGAAAAATAATTATTTCATGCGAATAGAATCCGACCAATACAATAGATTGTCCTTCTTATATTGAGAAGAGCCTAATATTTATAGCACAATAGGAAAAAAAATTGAACCAACGGCACGCGGTGTTCCCAAGCGGTCACCCATCCAAGTACTGACCGCGCCCAATGTTGCTTGACTTCAGTGATCGGACGAGAACTGGTAGATTTTTTTAGATTTTATAAGGTGTTTATTTATAGCCAATTCATACATAACATGTTGGATCTCCAATAAACAAAAGATTAATTCTTAATACTAATACAATATGGCCAGTACAATGGCACGCGTTGCTGTTTCTTTTTCGGTGTTTGTATATATATAATTTTTTTTATTCACTTTTATATTATGTGTCGACCTCCCAGGGGTCATGTTCCATTTTTTTGTATTATAAAAATAGAAAAGCTATTTAAAAAAAACTATTTTCTTTCATCGCTCGTGCACTCTATTTTTTGCACCCTATCGCTAAAAAAATATGTACAACCTTAAATGTAAATTAAAATTAAACTTATATTCTAGTGCGATATTTACAGGGGAATGAGATGGAAGAAGGGATAAGGACAAGAAGATGGCGTGCTAGTCCCATCTTTTCGTTTTTTTTTTTTTTTTTTTTTTTTTTTTTTCTAACCGTTAATTATCGATTTTTTATTTATTTATTTATTTATTTTTTTTTTTCGATCGTTAAATGAGCCACCAGTATTTTTTCGTTTTTTTGCGGTACTTATCTTGCCTATCTCTGTCCGGTATCGACATATCGTATCGCCATATCGGGTTATTTACTTCACTTGAGTTGAGATTAGGCTCAAACAATATATGCGTCTGTCCCCGTTTTCGGTGTGCATGATAAATAATAGGCACATTGTTAACGTCTTGAATGTAGTTATTAGCATCTAGAAATAGAAATCCTTCAGGCGGTATATATCCTGTGACTAGAGTTTTTCTAATGTACTGCTGGTCGGTGTGACATGGTGCTGATATTAAATTGTTAGATGAGATTCGCGCTGTATTCGACCAGTGGTTTCTAATTATGCTTAGCAAATGTAGATCTATTCTTGGTATCGCCGCTTTATTATAAATTCTTTGATTGCTGACTCTGTGTTGGAAATTTGTTTCTGCCGATCTGTAGGTATCTAGACACGCCCTCAAGCATTTTCGCTCGAAAACTCGCAGTTTTTCTATAATCGGCGGTCTTTGATTAAACCATATTACGCACCCATACGTCAACAGAGGCCTTATTAAAGTTAAATAACAGTTCACTTTTATTTTGCTTAGCAGACTTTTATTATAAAACAGCCTTTTCAATTTTAAAAATGCTTTCCGTGCTTTACCTAATTGTATAGTGAGATGTTCTGTGTACGTCAAATGTTGGTCGATGTTAACGCCTAGATATTTGACTATCAACTTATGCGGTATTGCCTCGTTGGCATCGATGTTACCGCTTATTTCAAAGTTTTTCCAATTTCTTCGTACTTCTCTAGTCGCGTATTTTAATTTCGGTCTAAAAAGAATAGTTTCGCATTTGCTATTATTTATTTTTAATTTCCAGCTTTGACAGTAGAATTGGACTTTGTCGAACATTTCTTGAAGTTCTTCTCTAACTTCAGTTACTTTCTTCGCTTTCGTATATATAATGAGATCATCTGCAAACGCCAATGCATTGCGCGTTGGGTTGTTATTTGTATCATTGAGAGAAAGTATATCGCTATTATAAATGTTAAATAGGATCGGTGAATTTACAGTGCCTTGTTGTAGGCCATTCCCGAGTACATGTTCGTTAATAGAAGTATTTAGACCATCCGTTGTTCTAAAGCTTCGATTTTTTATCATATTCCATATCAATTTAATAATATGCTGCGGAAAATTTTTTTTTTTAAGTTTGTATATCAATCCTCTTATCCATATCGTATCGAAAGCTTTCTCTAGATCTATGAGACATGCCCCAACGCAATTTCCGCTATTCAAAGCCCAACATATATCGGATGAAAGCTTTGTGATTCCGTGAATTGTTGAATGTTTTTGTTTAAAGCCAAATTGGTGATCCGGTATTATATTATTTTCGTCACAGAATTTATTTATTACTTTGTTGATTATTATCTCGAACACTTTACCAATATTTGGCAAGAGACTTATCGGCCTATAACTGCTAGGATCGGATTTTTCTTTACCTGGCTTATGTATTGCGATTACTACAGCTTTCTTCCATCGTTCTGGGAAGTACGTTAAATTTAGTGCGTTGTTGAAGAGGACACAATAGTCTCTAATTATTACTGACGGTAGATGTTTCAGAGCTATGTTCGGAATATCGTCAATTCCCGATGATTTTTTTGTGTTTATACTCTTGAATACTTTATTCAATTGCTCTGTATTAGTAAAGTAATCAAGTCTGTATCGCGGGTTGTCAGCTAAATTTTGAACGCTAAAATTCAGTATTCGATTTGAGACTCTTGCATCCTCTTCCATTTCTGTTTTTATTTCTTCTGTACGATTCATCACAATGTTTATTAAGCCTTCTCTGCCCATTTCGTCGTTTTGTTTATGTATGGCAGCGAAGTGAGTTCCTAAGATTTCGATTTTTTCTATCGGATCTGTTACTTGGAAATTACCTTCTCGGTCTTTCTTGCAGTCCGCGAGATTTATGCCAGACTCTTCGATTAAGTTTGATCGGATTTGAGGGATTTTAAAATTATTAATTTCAATTTTCCCTTTGGGCCTGAATATTTGATTTATAATAGGGAACATGTTTTTTGGATCGTTAGCTGGGATGCTTTTAATCTTATTATGCCAGTATTTATTAATTGACGCATTATATTCTTGTTTAAGTAGTCGTTTCGTACCTGCTAACATATTTTTGTAGATCTGCAGCTGATTGTTATTATGTGCATTAAAATGTCTGTATATCTTATTGATTTTTGTGAGTAGACTACTTTTTAATTTTTGCAATTTTTTAATGTCATTATTAGAATAACAGTCAACGCTATCTCTACTTTTTATCTTTGGTACTGCGTGAGTAATGGCTTTCTGAATTTCCTCCTCTAACTTTATGATATAATAATCTATTTCTTCTCGTGACAAATCTCTGTCATTCGGAATAAGCGTAGTGTGAATCTCGGATAAATAATTTCTGTATTCCTGCCAATTCGTTTTTCTATAATTTAGGCGATGGGCTTCTTCTTGTGTTTCTAGCTCCCACTTCGCCGCCGTATTACACCGAACGTCAAATATTAGCGCATTGTGATCACTGTCATACGGAATAGTTCGAAGACAACCTCGAATATTATCGATTTTCATTCTACAGTCTGCTATACACAAGTCCAAATACGACTGACATCGGGGATAAGTGGGAAGGTCCGAACCGTACAGCTTAGCTTTGTATTGGATATCATGTTCCTCTAACCACGAGTTTAAAAATAAGCCTCTTTGATTATTATTTTCATTTTTCCAATTTTTGTGTTTGGCATTAAAATCTCCGGCTATAATATAATAAGTATCCAATTGATTCAACTTAAGCTGTTCAAAGAGTTTAACGAATTCTGCGCCAAATTTTGTTGTTTGTCCATGAGGAGCATACGCGGTTACTATAACGAGATTTTCTTTATTCCCCACGTTTATTTTTATTGACAATGTTTCCAGCAATTCCGTACTGTTTGAAAAATCTGTTCCGACTATTTTAAATTTTAATGGTTTTTTTATCAGTATAGCTACACCTCCGCCTTGATTGTTATTCGGTCTATCTTTTCTGAGCACCACGTAGTCCTTGAATTCTACTTTGTGCTTTTCGTTAAGTTTTGTTTCGTTTATGAGGACAACATCAGGCTTCTGTTCTCTGACTAGTTTAAGTAATGATGCTCTTCTTTGATTCTGTATGAGAGAGTTCACATTAATAGAGATTATCCTCAAATGATTTAATTTTAACTTTGTTATGTTTGCGTTTTCTCTCACGTCCTCGATTGAGTTGGGGAAACTATTTGGAAAAGTCTATCGATTTTTTGCGAATTTTCGAGAACTGTTTGCATAACGAATGCGAATTGTTGCTGCATAGCTTCGAGTACAGATGCAAAGTCGTTTGTTTGAAATGTGCGATCTTGTCTCTGCGCGTTGCTCGAATTTTTATTTTGACTTTTTGCGCGATCTGCAAACGAAGTTCCCGGTGTCGTAAAACTATTCGTCGTGAAGTGTGCTTGTCGTATTCTATCCTGCTGCAGAGAGACTTTTTTATTTTTTTCTGCTGGAGTACTTGCGTAATTACTATTATTTTGTGTTTTTTTTGCTTTATATTCTGCTTGCTTTGGACATCCGCGATACGAAGCCGGGTGGCCAAATTCTTGACATAGCACGCAATAAATTTGTTCTTTCTTAATTTCGCTACGGTCAGTGTTTAGCTGACATTCCTTCGGACCATGAGGTTGATTACATTTAACACAACGATACTTCATGTTGCAATTAGATGCCGTATGGCCGAGACGCTGACAATTTTTGCACTGAATCGTGTCTTGTTTTTTAATTTTTTCCCACCAAATCACTTGGTGAGCGACGTATTTTATTTCGTGTAATTTTCCTGCAATGCTATTTGCTGCAATTTGTACGCGAAAGAGTGGCAGTACTCGGTTCTCTCGTATCGACTTCGGTGTCGTGTGTCTACTGACATTGAGAAAATTTAAATCGGGCGTCTCGAATTCTTGTAAATAACTCAACACCTCCGCCGGTTCAAAGCTACTATCAATACCTTTTAACATAAAAGTTTGTACCTTTTCTTGCCTAGGGGTATACGTGTAGTATTGCGCGTCGACTTCTTTTAATATTTCTCTAACTTTTTTGTGTTCGACATAGCTATTTACAGTTATCTTATGCTGATTATCGTTTTGTCTTTTTATTTTGAATTCATTATTAGATAGAACTTTTGACAATACCTCGATAGTGTCCTTCACCTCTTGGCGATATATCGTAATCGGAGGAACTTTTTCTTTTCGCTTCGATACCATTTCCGTTGGCGCATCGTTGTTGTTTTCCTCGACGTTCGTTGACCCGCGATGAGCGTTCCTCCTTTGTGGGCCTCGCGGGCTGGACTTTCGATTTTTGTTTTTGATGACGGTGATCCACGCTTCCTCGCTGGGATTCTGTTGCCTCGGCGTTCCATCGCTTGTGTTGTCGTTCGCTGGCGTGCTGACGTCCTCCGATTCCATGCCTTCTTCTGACAGCAGCGAGTATCTGTTGCGTGTCGGCAACGGTTTATTGCCTCTCTTTGCTATAGTTTCGCTTAACTGTCTCAGCTGATCTTTCAGTAGTTTATTCTCCTCTCTCAAGAGCGTGATTTGCGAATCTTTCTTTGACTTTTCCTCCTCGAATTCCATATTGTCGTTCGAATCATTCGGAAAGCTATGATTATCTTCTTGATAATTGGATTTCGGCTTTCTTTTTTTAGAGGTTTTTAAATTAGGCTGCGGGTTCAGCCTATTGCTATTTGTTTTCAATTTTGCTTCCTGCAGCAATTTCGCTATTTGTTTCGAACTCGATGGATCCGTCAGATATTTATCAAGGTTACTTTTCGCGTAGCGGCTTGTAACTGTCTTCGATGTTGAGTATATGACACTTGCCGTGGGCTTCACCGCTTGCTGGTTAGCCACACTTTTGCATATCTCTGTAGATTTTTCGTGGCATTCGCCACTAGTTGCACCTTCACTGGTACTTATCTCGCTTTTTTTGTTGTTTAACACTGGACCGTCTATGATAATCGTGTCTCAATCGCTGTGCTTTTGTAGTATGTTAACGAGTATACAATTCTCAAATCTCGGAGCGTTGAACTGTGCGTCCGTCCCCGGCGGCAGCTCAACGTCGAGTGACGAGAACTGGTATATCAACATGGTATGGTCGTTGGTTATTAGATTATGCAGTATATTCCGAATAAATGTTTATCATAGATACATACACTCACAATAAGTAAAAATTCCATTAAAATTGCCGAAAAAATAAATTTAAAAAAAATCAAATGTTGAGATTCCTTAGTCATTTGGGGTTACATCATACAGGAAACTGTTTGGATGAAAATATAATCGTATGATTTTCATTTTTTTTTACAAAAACAAAGCTTCCTCTAATGCAGAAACAAAAAATTAAACCAACGACATTCGGTGTTCCTAAGCGGTCCCCCATTCAAGTGTACTGACCGCGGCCAACGCTGCTTGATCGACTGTTCTGTGATCGGACGTGATAATTTAAAATTACAAACATATATATTATACAAACCGAAATGAACAAAAAAAACTAAGCTTAAGGTAAATTTTCCCGGCTGCGGAACAGCACACTCGCTGATTAACTATAGGACGAGAACTGGTAAATCAACATGGTATGGTCGTTGGTTAATTAAACATGCAGCATATTTTGAAAAAACATTTGTCACAATGGAGTGCGTACGTCCGATGTAGAAATCGCCTCGAATTGAAGTGAATACATCTACCAGGCTGTTCGAAATCCAAGTTATATTATTTATTTTTATCTGAAAAACTACCCGATGAAATGAAATGTATTTTTTGAAATTCAAAAGTACGTGGATTGAAAGTCTTACAAAAAAATTTAGTAGTATCTCGACATGAAATATATAAAAGCAAATTTTTTTTTGCGATACACCAAAGGATGTTCACCTGTTGCTCAAATTACGATATGTCGTCGAAAGTAAGATTTTCGGTTGATGTTTTTCGAAAACTATATTTCGGATTGAATTTCTCGCGATACATTTATAACATAATTCTAACTAGAATGAGGCAAAAAAACCGATGGGTACTGTTAACCCTAACATCTCTAGGCAGCCTATATATATAAAATTGTTTGCTATTATAATCGAATCGAAGATTGCAAGCCATCTTCTAATTCTGCGTTTAAAAACCGTTATTCTTTTACTGTAGTGCGAGATTGTTATAAATAAAATAGCGTGTGTGTATTGTAGGTGAGTTGAACTTCGTTAAAATAATTTTTGGCCCTGAAAAGGGCCGATTTGTTGCATATCGTTCTAAGCTTTCTTTTCAGTTTTCTTGGGTAGAAGAACAGCTTGGATATTCGGTAAAACTCCGCCTTGAGCAATGGTGACGCCTGAGAGAAGTTTATTCAACTCTTCGTCATTGCGGATGGCTAGTTGAAGATGGCGGGGAATGATCCTTGTCTTCTTATTGTCCCGCGCCGCATTACCAGCCAACTCGAGTACTTCAGCAGCGAGGTATTCCATTACTGCAGCAAGATACACCGGGGCACCGGCACCAACTCGCTCGGCGTAGTTTCCTTTACGAAGAAGCCGATGAATCCTTCCCACTGGGAATTGAAGTCCAGCGCGATTGGAACGAGACTTTGACTTTCCCTTGACTTTTCCACCTTTTCCACGTCCTGACATTTTCAATTAAAATTTGAAGAAACCGTGTTGCGAATGAAGCAGCGGATTCGGCTGCCGAAGGAATAATGGAGATATTTGTGTAATGTCGTCTATTTATAACGAATGAAATGCGGCCCCCGAACCAATCGCCGACGCATAACGTCTTGCCTTGTATTGGATTGGCGCAGCGATCGCACTGTATACCCCTTCTCCTTCTTACCCCCTCTCTTTCGCACAATCTGATTGGCTCTCTGGTCAGCTCTCATTCTCTATTAAATATAGCGTGGCTGGTGACATCATTTATTCTTAGCAGTGTTCTCGTCAGAGTCAACAGTTACATTTTAAAGTATTCCATACTCAATCGTACACTATGCCTCCGAAAGCGAGTGGCAAAGCGGTGAAGAAGGCTGGCAAAGCCCAGAAGAACATCACGAAAACGGATAAGAAGAAGAAACGCAAGAGGAAGGAGAGCTATGCTATCTACATCTACAAAGTTCTCAAACAGGTCCATCCTGACACCGGAGTATCGAGCAAAGCTATGAGCATCATGAACAGTTTCGTCAACGACATCTTCGAGCGTATCGCGGCCGAAGCCTCCAGATTGGCTCACTACAACAAGAGATCCACCATCACATCTCGGGAGATACAAACAGCCGTAAGGCTTCTGTTGCCTGGTGAGCTCGCTAAACATGCTGTTAGTGAAGGAACAAAGGCAGTGACTAAGTACACCAGCTCGAAGTAACAACTTCGTCATCATCGTCATCATCTGAAACCTATCGGCCCTTTTCAGGGCCAACAAAAATTCGAAACGTTGATCGACTTTTTTTTGCAATATTCTGTTCTTAGCACAAAAATACGATGATTTGTGTGATGTGAAAATTCAGATTCGTTTTTATACGACTCATCACACGACATATCACATGAAGCTTAGTGAATCAGTGAAAAAGTCCAAATTGTTGATGATGATGATGATGGCAGGGCAAAACCTTTGTCTTTACAAAAATGGTTAATTCATAACATAGTTAATATCACCACCACCGCAATTCACTGCCTCATTAATAAACATTTGAATGAAATCTCCAATATCATATATATTATCTTCGATATAAATATCGCTGTACCTCAGAAGCCATGGAGTAGATAATTTGGCTTTCGCAATAATTTTGTACAAACCGATGTTGTTCGTGGTCACAATGGCATTGCCGTAATTTATAAAAAAATCATTTCGCATTTGTTAAAACATGCTGACATTCATTTCTTCACGACTAGTGGGACCTGAAATATTAATGATTGAAGTCTACCGCGTGCCTATTCTTGAATAAAATTGAATCATTGATCATTGAAAATAAGTTGTTTGTCAGTACAAGTTCTCCCTTGAACGTTATCTGTTGTGACTAAGAGAATAATATCGATTATTTTCATCATAAAAAGTGTCGTTTCTTGATATTTTGATTTTCTACGGTATTCTTCATATATGCTATCATAATCATGCTATCTTTGCTATCTTATGCTTAAGAATAAAAAAATTTTTGGTGTCGACAGTATTATTCAACCGTCGAACAATGTTGATAGATAAAACAATAAAACTGGTCATGCTGGACTTTCTTTGAAAATACCGAAGGAAAAAAAATCTATATCTTGAAATTGTGCAAAAAACAGGTCTTTTTCAAAACTTTTCAACAGGGAATCAAATTAATAGAGAGTAGTGAAAAGATATCAATTATGAAAAACACGACAAAAAGTTTCATCGGAGGTGATGAAATTTGGTGATAGTTCATCCCTATAAAGATAATACAAGACTTCCGTAAAGTCTCAAATGTCACAAAACAAAAGATAATGAGCGCGCGCGGCGCGTTGAAAGGGTAATCGAAGACGATACAAGAGTACCTCAGCGCTAAAAGGCCTGAATTCGCGCGCGCATTCAAACAGGTTTATTAAAAATAGATTAAAGCAAATGAAAGTTATATACGTTTAAACTATTTGTGGCCCTGAAAAGGGCCGTTTTTTGTTGACGGTTGAGGGTCGAAGACGAAAGGATTTAACCGCCGAATCCGTACAGGGTGCGACCTTGGCGCTTTAGAGCATAAACAACGTCCATTGCTGTCACGGTCTTCCGCTTAGCGTGTTCGGTGTAAGTAACGGCGTCACGAATAACGTTTTCAAGAAAAACTTTCAGGACTCCACGAGTTTCTTCGTAGATCAGGCCAGAAATACGTTTGACACCGCCTCGGCGAGCCAGACGGCGAATCGCCGGCTTTGTGATTCCCTGGATGTTATCACGAAGAACCTTTCTATGACGCTTTGCTCCTCCCTTTCCCAAACCCTTTCCACCCTTTCCACGACCGGTCATTTTCTAACAGATGGGTGAAGGTACGTTCTAACGAAGGTTCGAAAGCGAACTGATGATGTAGCCCTCGTCACATCGCGCTTTATATGCCCTGTCTTCTACTCTACCCCCACCCCTCCTTCAACAGCCAATCATATTCTTTGTCATCACTGGAAGTTTTATTAACATATTTTATATTGTTGTACCGATCAGTTATCGGCCTGTAACTAACGCATTATACAATTTGATGATTTTGTTTTATAATAAGTACGTGAAATCTGTCATTTCGGTTTTTGTTGTAGCTTTTAGACACTTGGGTCTATGTCATCCCCACTATTATGCCACCAGCCAATAAAAATTGGCATCGCCGCTAGTCAGTCTATAAAACTGCGCTGACAGGTTCGCCCCTTCACAGTTCAGCATCGGCTTTCGTAATCGAAATGGCTCGTACTAAGCAAACCGCACGCAAGTCCACCGGAGGCAAGGCCCCCAGGAAACAGCTTGCCACTAAGGCAGCTCGTAAAAGCGCCCCTGCGACTGGAGGTGTCAAGAAGCCTCATCGCTACAGGCCTGGAACAGTTGCTCTCAGAGAAATTCGTCGTTACCAGAAGAGTACCGAGCTTCTGATCCGCAAACTTCCGTTCCAACGTCTCGTTCGTGAAATCGCTCAGGACTTCAAGACCGACCTACGCTTCCAGAGTTCCGCCGTTATGGCCCTTCAGGAAGCCAGCGAAGCTTACTTGGTTGGTCTTTTCGAAGACACGAACTTGTGCGCAATCCACGCAAAGCGAGTTACTATAATGCCTAAAGACATCCAGCTAGCCCGTCGTATCCGAGGAGAAAGAGCTTAACTTCTGTCTCTTCGAAAACAAATCGGCCCTTTTCAGGGCCAATAATAATTAACGTGGATAATTCGTAAAATGCAAATATTCCATCGATTTGCCTTAGAATAGATCTTAGTGTAGATCTTCGTATAACCTGTAGCCTAATAACCGTCCTAGGTAAATTCTTCCTGCTCTTATCAGCCTGTGCAAAATATTTGCTTCTAGTTCTGCATAAATATTGTACGTTTTACCATATTTGTCTTCGATTTTGTGGATGTGCATCATCTTGAAACCGTCTTCCTCTTGAATTTCGTTGTGCGTAATCCTTGCCTGTTCGATTTTTTCGATTTTCATTTTTTCCTTCACTCCTACGATTTTTATCTTCGGGGGGGCTAACCCATCCGCCGCGGTTTCGAAGCAGTCGATTAGTTTGCTTTTTACTTCATTTGTTAGGGATTGAGCACTTATTTCCTTATCACAGATTACCTTTACGCCCCCATCCCTCAAGGGTATTATTTTTTTTAATTCTTATGCCTAATTTGCCTATGTTTACTTTATTTACTCGGTAATTAATTACTCTGTAATTCCTTTTGCGGTATAGTTCTACGAATAATTAAAGTGTTGTATGAGTATTACAATCTCGTGTTCTTAATTAAAATAATAAGATTCAAAATCTCGATTAAATTCCCGGTTCTAAGAGCCGAATTTCTATTCGCAAGGCAGCGAACGAATCAACGTCGAGGTCTATCGCAATAATTTTGATTCCGACTTTACTCGACTAGTCTGTCGGCGTATAACCTCAAAGCGCAGTTTACCGTACGTCAACGTAAACAGTAACAAATAATTAAGAACAATAAAGTGCTCTTGCAATCGTAGAATTCAAATCTAAACCGATAAACTTATTCCTTAGCGAAACTTTAAAAAAAAAATCAATCAATTTCAATCTCTCAATTCGTATCGTAACAAAACCACGAAACACTTAAAACGACGACATAACCTCCAACAATACGTCGACTATTCGAATTCGGAAGAAACATTCGTTCGTTCGCGATACAAAAATGAATATCGTCACCGATCGCAAGGACTTTCTCGACGATCTTCGCGAGAAGTACATAAAAGTTCGCAAATTGCTTGACGCACGGGACGAGAAAATTGCCGGAGGGCATTCGACGCTCAAACGAAAAAATGAGGCGGTCGATATCCTCAAAGAGATGCAGATAAAGCTGGAAGACGCGTTGAACAACGAGACAAAACGCGACGACAAATTGGTTGCCATGTTAGCGATAGTTTGGCTGGATATTGGAATCGTATCCATCGACAATGAGGAGCTAAAATCGGGAGAGGAAAATCTGATGCGTTGCGTCGACGCGCTCTCCGGTAAGGAAACAACGCCGGAGGGCGTTTTGCCTGCACTCAGCGCTCTTAATCAACTGGGAATCGTTTGGTTTCAATGGACCGAACCCACGAAAGCCGAATCGTTTCTCAATCAAGCGGAAGAAATTTACAAGGAATATACAAATTTAAAGATTTCTCCCGTTGCAATGGCCAGTCTGTTCGGCGTCACGGACGACGAAGAACCAACTTCCGACGAAGTTTTGGACAAACTTCACACTTTGACGCTCTATTATTTGGCACAGATCTACGGCGTCACCAAGGATCATCACAAATCGGCGGAATATTGTCACATGACTCTGCAGAGACAATTGAATCATTCCGATTTGGATCACATAGATTGGGCGCTAAACGCCGCGACAATGTCGCAATTCTTCATGGAAAAGGGAGGATTCACCGAAGCGCGTCATCATCTTGCCGCGGCTTCGTATATCCTGAAAAAATACGAAGACACTCTCGGGGAATCCCCGAAAGAAGACGATAGCGACGACGTCGCGGCCGCGAAATGGGAAAGATTTCGTCACCGTAGTGCCGACGTCGCGCGCTGTTGGGCCAAATACGGAATTCTCCTGATGAGCACATCGCGCGAACGTTTGATCGCACTTTCGGAAAATTCCGAGAGCGAGAAACGCGCCGAATCCGAAACAACCCCATCCGAGGCGAGCAGCGAAAAAAATGAATTTTTCGAAAAAATGAAATTTCACACGATTGAGAAAGATATCGAATCCATAGCCGAGCAAGTAACGGATAAGCATCTACTGGATTTTAACGATGCTAGAACGGTTTTTTTGAACGTACAGAAGTGGCTTGACGAGTCGAAGCAGTACTACAATTTCGAGAGTCACGCATCCGACTACGTGCAGATTATCGAGGATATATCGTTGGCCTTTAAATATCTCGCATTCTTCGAGGACAACGAGGAGAGACAAGCGAAAATGCACAAAAGACGCGTCGATATTCTCGAGTCTGTCGTCAACGAGCTCAATCCCCGTTACTATCAGTCCGAATGTCGACAAATTTGGATCGAACTCGCGGAAACTTATTCCGCGATACTGAACATCAAATTGGACAAATTACGATTGAACGACCAAGAAAGGCCGACTCCTCGTGCACTCGGTAAAATAAACAATTGCGCACAATCGGCGATAAAGTACTATCAAAAATTTTTGGATTCCCTAAAGGAAACCGAAAATTCACCGGCCGTTACGAAATTTTCCGACGAAATGGTACGACCCGCGATGTTCGCGTTCTTTCATCTCGGCACTTTGTACAACAAAATTATCACTCCTGACAAACACGTTCAACTCGAGAACGTTAAAAAAAGCATCGAGGCGTATAAATTCTTCGTTGATTACTGCGAGTCCAACGAGGATCTCGCTGAATTCATGAAAGCCGAATTAAACGTTTGCAAGGATTTGGTTAATTTGTTGCCTCTCAAGATGAACCAACTCTTACAAGCTATATCGGCGAAATAGTTTGTTTTTTTTCGATAGTCTATAGCCCGTTCGATACTCGTTACTTTTTTTATCGATTTTTTTTTTTTTTCTATTTATATAATTTTTTTTTTTTTTTTCTTTTTCACAAAGCCATGTTTGAATAATTTTATGTTACAACGAATACCTATTTTTCTTCGAATGTCTTTGTAAAATATATATCATTTTTAAAATTCACGATTTTGTTCCCATTCCCTGCAATAAACGAAAAAAAAAAAAAACAAAAAAATTTTAAACTCCATTTTTCTCATCACTGTTGCGCTTACCGCAAAAATTTTTGTGCAAAATTTTCAAAAATGATTATATATTATTACATAAATGTACAGTATAAAATATTTTCTTATTACAATCTATTCTTCAAATGTTTCGAACTCTTAGCAAAAAAAAAAAAAAAATTGTTCATGCATTTTACTCTCAAAGCAGCCGGAACGACGTTCGTCCGACGCGAGGAACTTTAGTTAGTCTTTGGAGTTCCTTCCGCTCTCTAATACACACCACGAGCGATCAGCGCTTCTCGGTTTTCGGTTAATGATACAATTCAATCGTGAGTTTCGCATTTCGCTGTACACAATCCAAAACTAATAATACCAAACTAAAATTCACGAAGGCACAATTATAAATATTACGCAGATATATACTTATATATATTAATGTATAAAACCATAGTTGAGCGCATCTTCAAAAGAAGATGCATACAAAACGTTTCTCGCTATGCAAATTGATCGAAATTCCATTGTGATGTATCCTTTAAATTCCATTCTTTACACGAGAAAAAAAAAAAAAAAAAAAAAAAAATCGTGATTTTCAATTATTTACAAATTCTAACGCTATACTTTCGGTTATCGATATTTTCGATGTTTTTCTTAGCCATCTATTTTTTTCAAGTTGTCTATGATTATACGCAACAAAGTTCTTAATTTTGTACACAAAAGCAATTTCTATCCGATGAAAATTTTGTTTACGAAAAATCAATAAGATTGACATCCTTGACGGGTTTCTTGACGTTTGTGGGTTGAAGCGATCCAACGTGAGATCTGAAACTCGGCGATTCCCAAGCCTCGTCTCTCACGGTCCCCTGATTTCTCGGATACATCAGCAGCGGATCGTTACCCGTTTTTTGACACAATCTTTTCTGAAGGAGAACCAATTTTGATCGCCAAAATTCGTAACTCGCTCGCCTCAGTGCGTTGACCCATTCGTCGACTTGCATCTCCGATCGTCCTGTGAGTATGTGCCGTTTTTCTTGTTCATCACGAAAAATAATACTGAACGCAAATTCTCCTTCCTGAGCGGAATCCGTTTTGACTATATAGTTCTCCAGTACTATTATTCCAGCTGGTTTCGTCTCAATTTGACCGAATTCGTTGATATTAAAGTAGAATAGAAGATTCCATCTCAATTTAAACCATCGCTCTTTGAACACTGAAAAATGTTATAATTATAATACGAAGAACAATAATAATAATAATGGACTTTCGAAACAATTGTTGATAGAAACAATTAATGAATAATTGATGATTGTTAAACAAAGTATAAATGCGTTTAGAAATATTAATCTTTACGATAAGCGAATAATTCGTCTTTATAACCTAAAAATAATGAAATGTTCGAGTTGAAACTAACTTGACTTGTGAGCACGTTTGTGATTCAAACGACCCTCGATCTCGGCGGGTCCTCGTCCGGTGTCCGACAGTTGTTTCTCGTTGAATTTCATGTTCGCAACATCGTTGAATTTTTTTGTTTCTTTCTCTTTTCTGTGAGTTTCGAATTACTTCGAATTTTCTTTCGGTTACAAGACGATACACTGATAAACTAGCGGTGATTCTCGCTCATCCACGCGGAACGATGACGCGAATAACTCGCGGCAGATGTACTGACGATGTACGTCGTTACATATGCATTTCGTTGTTGTTACCGCAATAATTCGTTAATTTTTTTCATTATATCGTACGCGCTAAATTCGTTTACTTTGACTTTGTACGATGCGAGACGCGATGCACTGCCAGCAACTTTCGCACCCACACGCCGATTAGGCGAGCGTATTTACGCCCCTTTGCGTTCGGCTAACGACCAATTGCGTCGCTACTTTCGTGTTTTAAATATTGTGTATACATTTTTTTTCTTGGATTCATGAAATTTTTATTAATTCTTATTAAATTGGCCATTACAATAAGTTCTTATCTCGTAGAAAAAAATAAATAATAATACTGACAAGAGCTCAACACTTAGCGATAATGATGTATTTTTATTCTTAAATAACGCGGGAACTTTGGAGAAAAGGTGAAATAAAACAAAAAGAAAGTAAAACTAACAAATTAGGCACTTGCGTAGTATCACGAATCAATCTTAACATTTAATACCAACATTTCTATGAAAACGATTACGATGTGCTCTCAACTGGATAAAACCCGTATATCCGCGAAAAACAAAAAAAAAAAAAACATCGCAAATATAAAAGTTATGTAAAGAAACGAAAATTGAAAATAGTTTAGATTCAAGTATAAATTTCCGTGTGCGACAAATTGCTTCGCAAGGCGGATACTGCAAAACTCGCAAATTATCGATGTCGATAATCGAGCAGAAACACGTCCAGAGTAATGCGAGAAAAAAAATGTTAACAAAATTTCAGCGATTATAAGCTTTTTCATGATATCTCGACGAGGGTTATGAAAATGCGACTCGTTACGAGACCGTTGATAAGGTTGATAATCAATACCGAAAAAAGACGATATTTCGCTGATAATAAAGTTCACGTTGGGTTCGTTATTTTGGCACTTGAAAAAAAATTAATAATATCGTGAAAAAGCTCACATTTCTCGTTCTATAAAAGTCCTTAGAGACAATTTCTCAATCCGTTTGTAAATATCGATCGATTTCTAACGATTTTCCAAGATCGTACTTAATATATTAAAAATGAAAAAAAAAAAAAAGAAGTTTAATCGTAGATAAGAAACTAACTATCGAACTCGTCACTTGGAGCGGCTTTAATCAAATTCTCCAAGTCCCTGTTACTGAGATAATTGAAGAGTTCGATAGTCGAGAGATCCGGCAAAGCGTATCCGGACAGTAAGCCGAGAGACTTGAAACTCGAATCGAGAAGTCCGTCGCGTTTTTGTCCCTTTTTAAAGCGACTGTCGACAATACCGGAATAAAGTTCAAACGCATCTCTGTGATCTCCCGCTTCAAGGGCATCGACGATGCTCTTGTTTCTCGCGTAAAGCGCCAATTGGTTCATCCCCTTGGTGAGTATATCGTAAAACGAAACGTTGCTATCGGCGATCTTTTCGTTCCTCATCCGTTCGATCTCCTCCTCGCACTCGAGAAGAAGCTCGTTGTGTTCCTCGAAGAGATCGAGAGCTTGTAAATTTTTTTCGCTGACGTAACGATTAAGAGCGATCATCTTGACGATGTGCTTCTCGAGAATCTCTGCCACGTCATCGTACGGACTGTCGGAGTACATGCTGGAGCTATCGTTGAATTCTTCGTCGAAATAGTTGTAATAATTCTCTATTTCAGGATCAGAATAGTCCCAATAGTCGGGACGATAATCGTCGTAATCGTCGTCCGGCGAGTTGTATTCCTCGATAGTCCGATCGAATATATCGTCGATATATCGATCGTTAAAGGCGCTCGTACCGAGGGTAGCGTAGTCGAGTGGCGTATTGCCGTCATTGCAGGTGATATTGAAATCGGCATCGTGATCGAGAAGAAGATTAACGTTTTCGAGTTTTCCGTGCTTCGATGCGATGTGCAGAGCCGTACGACCGTTTTTGTCGCGGCAATCAATGCCCTCGAAGGATTTAAGAAAAATTTCGACAATCTCTCCGCTATCGTAAGCCGCCGCTATATGCAAAGAGGTCGCGCCATCGTTATTTTTATCCCCGATATTGGCCCCGCGATCGAGTAACAATTTAACGGTTTCCACGTGACCGTATCTGATCGCAACATTAAGAGGACTCATTCCATCGGCCTGTTTGATGTTAACGATCGCTCCGCGATCGAGAAGCATCCCAACGATCGCCTTGTTTCCTACCGTCGCAGCCGCGTGCAGCGGCGTTGATTTCTTCTTGTCGATGGCATTAACGTTCGCGTTTTGCTTCAGCAGCAATTCTACGACTTTTTCGTATCCTCGCTCAGTGGCAGCGTGAAGCGCCGTAACGCCGCTCTTCGTCTGTCCGTTGACGCGAGCGCCGTTATCGAAAAGAATTCTCGCAATGTCTCGTTTGGCGATATCCACTTCGGTGTTACTTTTACTTGTTCCGATACTGAGCTCGCAATCCGCGGCTTCCAGGGCGCCGGTTGCGATAACGCAGTACAACGCCGTTACGCCAAATTTCTCTCGGGTATTCACGTTTATTCTTGGCTCGTGATGGAGTATCATCTCCAAGAGGTCCTTGCGCAGCGTTTTGACCGCCGCGTGAAGAATGTTAGGTCTTCCCTTCGCGTTCGCTCCCTCGTCGAGGAGAAGCTTCGCGATATCCGCGTCGACGACCTCAATCGCGCGGTACAACGGAGTTTTACCATTTTCGTCCTTAGCGTTTATATTCGCATTGTATTTTATCAACAGTCTAACGATCTCGATTTGACGATGAGCCACCGCTGTGTGAAGAATAGTCCAACCTTTTTCAATCTCGTGGAGGGTGTCGACGTTAGCGCCGAATTTTAAAAGATCCTCAACGATCTTAACGTATCCCTTGCGCGCGGCGGCGTGCAACAATTTCGAGTCTTTAACGTCGTCGGCGTTGACGCCGAAACCGTACGACAGAAGACTTTCGACTATCTGACTCTGCGAACTTCCGACGGATGAGTGAATCGCCGTGTAAAAACAATTGCGATTGTCTTTGTTTCTCAGGTTTGGACGCGACGCGAGAATCAACTCGATCATCGACGCGTTTCCCTTCTCGACCGCGAGACACAGAATTGTTTTGCCGTTTTTGTCACGCTTGTCGACGCTCGCCCCGCGTTTCAATAACAGTTTAACGATGTTATCGCGATTCCTATCCGTTGCGACGTGAAGCGGCGTCAGCATGTATTTTGCATTGGCGTTCATGTCGGCGCCATTGTTTAACAACAAATCGACGAGTGTTTCGTCGCCTAACGAGGCCGCGTAATGCAACGCCGTGTTTCCTTGCTTCCACGGCGACGTACAAACCGCATTTATATTGGCGCCGTGAGCGAGAAGAAGCTCCGTTATCCGCGCGTGTCCCGATTGAACAGCGAGATGAAGCGGCGTCGTGCCGTAATTCGATCGCGCCTCGAGATAAGACTTTTTTTTTAGTAACGACTCGACTATCTCGACATTGCCCTTCTCAACGGCGTAATGAAGGGGCGTCTCGTCGGAATGATCCTTCGCGTTTACGTTCGCGTCTCTGCTCAACAGCGTATCGACCACTTTGGCGTAACCATTCGTCACGGCGATGTGAAGCGGCGTTTCCGATTGCCGTTTACTCTTACTGTCCACCTTCGCTCCACGCGCCAATAGCAACTTCGCGACGTTCTCCTGTTCGTGCAGCAGTGCCTCGCGAAGCAAATTGTAACCCTGAGACCATGATTGGGAATACGAGAGGCCGTATTTGTCGAGTAATGTCGTTGATGTCTCGATATCGCCGGAGCGGACCGCGAGAAGCAAACGGTAACTCGGATCGGCCGACATCGCTGCTCGGGAGGCCATTTATGGACTTTTTATTTTATTTTTTCGTCCTTTCAATTACATTGGTCCATTGAGACGAATTGTTTTGTTATTTTGTGATTATCTGAAATATAAAATTTGCGATAGAATATAATATAGACATTTATTTAATGTAATTTGCTAAAGGATCGTGCGGTGGACAACGTTGGAAGAATAAAAAAATCATTAATGAAATTATTGATTTATGGAAAAAATACGATTGTTCGTGATAAACTGGCAAAACTGATATTGATCATAATGCGTTTTTATTTTTTCGTAATACAAAAGAAAAAAAAAACAAGTTTCAGCATCGTAAAAATGCCTGAAGTAATACAAAAACAGGCCAATGGTCATTTTAATAAGCACTGTGCACAAAATTATCGATAAATTAAGTTTTCCGCGCCATACAGATGGTTTACAGAAATTATTTACTTTAAAAAAAAAAAAAAAAAATGTTGCCAATGTTTTCAACGGTAATGAGGTTGTTTTCTAGAAGAATCCTTTGTTTCCAGTTGTTTATTCAAAAAATAACCCGGTTACTTCTACGTCATTAATCGACGAGAAAAAAAAAAAAAACAAAAAAAAATTGTCTGTTTACTTAGGGAGACAGGAGAACCTTAGGGGATCCTTAGGGCATTTCGTTAAAGGAGATTACATTCTAACGCAGCAAAATAGGAATCGCCATGGCGGATTGGATAAGTACCTCCGATCGGATGCAGCAAGGTTTTCACACCAATTTCCACATCATGGTTCGTAGGAAAACCGAATCGAAAAATCGACAAAGTAAAGTTTGTAAGCTGTATAAGTAAAAAAAAAACAAAACATTTATTTAGCTACAAAGTAGTTTTCTATTTTCAACGTCGAGAGCGTCACGGTGAAAATACTCCGTCACAAAATTTGGGTCAATTGAAAAATGTAATATTTGCCTTATTTAACAATTGCCGACCTTCCTCTTTCGATGAATCTCGTATTTTCTACGAGGTTAAGAATCATAGGTTGCAATTTTGCAGGTTATAAAATTAACACAAAAACCAAAACAATATAATACCGACATCGATCTCTCATCTCGCAAAAGAATGCCTGCAACACTCAAGGTCGTGTGAAAGAACGAGCCGTGGTAGTGCGCGAAGAGATCTATCTCAGTTTGCGATAATTCTGCGGTTAATTAGACTGCGTGATTGTCGTCGAAGGTTCGCGCAAAAAACAACAAATTTTCGGTTATGCGCCGAGAGTCCACGAACCGTATTGAACAACGTTGGGATTTATTCCAATTTTATTTCACAGACGAACAATAGCTCGTTAATGTTTTGTTATTTCTCATGCTTACCGATATTGTTCGAAGGATCAAAGTGTTTTTCGTAGTTCGATCGTTGCGAGCCGATTTCGAAGTATCGAAGTTGCGAATTTTGTCGGTGGTGTTTACCTCTCGACTGTTGTCGCACGCCGGTTATACTTCTAGGTCGTGCGTCTGTCAGTCAAAACAGCGGGTTGGGTGAGCATTGAACCGACTCACTAATAATACGTTTAAGTCGAGAGATAAACTTCCTCTTATAATTAACGGCAGGTAAGATACGGACTGTTGGTAAGAAAAACTGCAATGATTGGTTTTCGGATACCCTACGTTTAGGGAAAAAACCGGAGAGTGTCATTGGATGCATCGTTGAAATCCGTGTATGATGACCAGAGCGGTGGAGAAGTTCTTTCCACCGAGCTACTAATCACTGTGATTGCTGCACGCCTTTAGTATACCCACCGGAACGGTGATCACGTTCATCCCTGCTCTGCAATATCGCCTGAGGCGATGATCACGAAATCCTACTCCCGAGTTGGCCGCTACGATTTAGCGCCACGCCGGTTGGCTCGGCTAAAAGCCGTGCGTTGTGCATCACCCTACTAATCTCTGCTGCGAGGTAAAACCCAACAACAACCCTATCATTGAGTTGGAGAGATGTAACGTGATTGGCGTTTATGGCGAAGCGAGAGAAGAGAGGCGTTAAATAATTTGGCTGAACCCACAACGAAAGAAAGTCTCCGAGATGATAACAGATATCTCCCATCGCAAAATGCGAATTGACCACAAGTAACGTCGGAGTTGATCATTGACTTCCGAGACGGTGACTACATTCAGTGCGTTAATAGAACCAAACATAACGGTGAGCGAAATGCAGTGCCTCGTGTTCTACAGTCCGGTAAATCCCACTGCGTGAATCGCGTCTATATAGCTGCATTATTTGAGAGGGATATTAAATCTTCATTACATTTTTTTCGTTATCTTCAGGACGATCTATTTCACGCGCAATCATCGGTAAGTTATCGAGCGAAATGTGTACCGAATTGTCGATACTTTCTTTAAGAATTTTCGAGTTGCGAAATACAAATAAAAAACAATAAAAAATTATTCGTTGGTGAAACACATGGATAAATAATCTTTCGAAGGCCCCACGATATTTCGAGGATAACTTTGCGAAGTCCATTTGTAACGCAATCTATGTGTTTCGACGACGATATACTATAATTTGCTACTCGAAATATGTCGAAAAATTATCGTAATATTTATCGCCAGTTTATCGTAGATATCGATCTAATCGCAATATTCGCGATTGTACAATTTTAACATAATGTCGAAAAACGTTATGACTCTTTCCTTTATGTATATAGGTGTGCGGATCATAGGCACAACACTAAACGTAGTATCACAATAGAGGGGGTAACTAACACGTGATTAAGAGGAATAATTTCGGCTGTATAGCTCTTCGCGTGTCGAGTTTAAATTCCACCGCTGCAAGTCCAGTGTATCATAAGTAATGAATATTAATATGAATATTTATTATTTCAATAAATACGAATGAGTTTTCTATCGATAAGCCTTTTTATTCGAAGTTATATGAATGTTTTGACTAATCGTCAACTTGATTACAGGAACCTTTTTTGCCGAAAGAAGATTCCAAATTATCCACTGATAATGGATGTATCGGAAAATGCAGAAATAAGTAATAATATGAAGATATATTGTTTGGATCTTCGTTTTTGGAAGTGATCTCTTTATGGGAATGAATCCGACTGCCAATGGTCCATGAAGAAGACTTTCATTAATTTTTCGCGTAATATTCTTAACAATTAACAGCTATGTCGGAGGATCCGAGACAAGTTTTGTATTCCGCGATTCGCGAGGGAAATTTAGACGCAATAAGAAGCCTAATAATCAGCACGCGGAACTTCGCGCATTTTGTCAATGATGTTTGCGCGTCCGGCGTTCTTGTGTCCGCTGTTCTGACCAAAAATATCGAAGTTGTTAAGTTACTATTGGAAAACGGCGCTGAAGTTGACAACGAAGAGTATTCATCCTCGGCACTGCTCGCCGCTGTTCACATTGGCGATGAAGAAATTGTCAATATGCTTTTAAATAGAAATGCCGATCTCGATGCCAAAGATCGTTACGGTTATTCGCCTCTGCATCTTGCCGCTAAGTCCGGACATTTAAGAATTGCCGAAGTTCTTCTGGATCATGGAGCCAACATCAATGCTCTGAGTAGTTGGGCGATGTGCAATCAATATACACCACTATATTTGACTATTGAGAAAAATCACGTGGAGATGTTTGAATTGCTATTAAACAAGGGGGCCGATGTTAACGCCGGTGGAATAAACGACGCGAAGCCTGTATACGTTGCGACGGCATGTGGACGCGAAAAAATGGTTAAATTACTTTTGGAAAATGGAGCCGATGTCAATGCCAACGACAAGGAGGGTACGACGATACTTAATCTGGCGGTAAAATACAATAAATCAGAGATCGTTGCGCACATCCTCCGATCGGGTCCCGATCTCGATAACAGAAGTAACAAAAGAGCGCTCAATATCGCAATAGTAAACGCGAAAGATAAAAAAATGATTGAAGCTCTGCTTCAATATGGTTTTAGCATTGATGGCGATGATGCTATTGACATGGAATTGCTTTATGCCGCTGTAATGAATGGATTTTCAACGGTTGTCGAGGATCTTTTGAATTGCGGCGCCGACGTTAATGCGACACACAAATGCATCCAAACGACGTATGATAAAGGTTTCACGCTTCTGCACACGGCGGCGCGAAACAAGCAGACTGAAGTTGCGAAGCTATTGATAAATAACGGAGCGAATATTAATGCTATGGATAAATACAACAAAAATCCAATATTTTATGCCGTTGAGAGTAACGACGCTAATGTTGCGAAAGTTCTTTTGGATAACGGATCCACCGTTAGTAATTCTCTTTTCAACATCGCTGTTATGGAGGGAAATCGTGAAATTGTCGAACTGCTTTTGCAGAAACATATTGACATTCACGTTCGGGACGATAATTACAGAACGGCACTGCATTTCGCTGCTTTTGTGGGTGGCGAGCGATGGAAGTGTGACTCGTTAAACGAGACGACGAAAGAAAAGTACAAATCTGATAAGACAGAAATCGCTAAGCTACTTCTAAGCAGAGGAGCTTCCGTTAATCTTATAGATGGATACGGCGTGACTGCATTCCATGCCTCTATCATAAGTGATAACTTCAAACTCTTTAAAGTTTTGTTGGAACACAATGCCAATGTTAACACTGAATGCCGTAATGGCTTGACACCACTTCACGCATCAATATCCGCGGGAAATGAAGTAATTGTCAAGACGCTACTGAATCGAGGTGCGGATGTAAATGCCGTGAGTAGGGAGGGTTTTACCGCTCTTTATATCGCAAGTGAAAAGGGTAGTGAAGAGCTGGTTGAAGTATTGTTGAAATATGGTGCTAAATTCGATGATACGCCGAAGAGAAAGCCGGAATACTGGATATCTCGAAGAATGAAAAACCCCCTCAGCATTGCTGCTGAAAAGGGACATTACAAAATTGTCAAACTTTTGTTGAATTACGGATTGGACATTGACTTGGGGAATCCAACGGCTCTTCAAGGTGCGTCGTACAATGGTAAGGTTGATGTTGTTCGCCTTCTCATGGAACACGGCGCCGATATTAATGCCAACGTTGGCTGGAATGGACCACTTCGCGCCGCTAAGTCCGTTACGCAAAACTCTGAGCATTACGACGATGAAAGACGTCGAGGGTGCAAAGAGATCGTTGATTTTCTTGAGGAGCGTATAGTTAAAATGAAAGCGGCAACTATGCATGTGGATAAAGACAATTTGCGCGAAGTTGACTTTAAAGACAAATATAATGATTTGGAGAACGATTGCAAACGAGAGATTGAAGTAATGAAAAATGAAAAGATCGCTAACACCAATGTTTCATTTTACGATGTTTTGGTCAATGATATAAAGCAGGTGACAATGTACACGCGAAATAAGAGCATTGTAGAAGTTTTAGAATCGAAACAACTCGAGGAAAAATGTCCACTATATAGCGAACTCGTCGCTGAACGTTTCAAAAGAGGCCAATGGAGAAATTCTCTGAAGTGCTTAAGTTCTAAATTGATTATTACTTCGTTGGGATATAAATTGCCAGAAAATATAACCGACTCGGTGTTTGAGTACCTGAGTAACGCGGAATTGATACTTTTTATAAATGCTTGTAAAAACAGGTGTTAATACTATGTAAAAAAAGAGCCAAAAGCTTGGATAACTTTTTCACATAAGAAGATATACATTTTGTAGTTGAAACGATGTTTAAAGATATCGGCCAAGAGCTATTTTTTTCATAATATATTTTTACAAATAAATTCATAATAAAACAAATGTAATACAGTCCAACCTCCGTATTCTTAACTCGCCTTAACTTAACCGATCCTCTATTTTAACTCGTTACCATGACAACGAGTTCCCTTAACTGTATTTCACCTGAGTCCCTTTCCCCCACTCCAAGCAGAGCCTATTTCGTAAAATGTAAACTGCGCACGCGCAGCAGTGATAAGGTGGCTTCGTACCTACGGACGCGTATACCCCTCGTTACCCCTATTCACAGCAACTGACCGGGAGTAGGGACGATAGGGGAAATATTGAAAAGGGAACGGGTCCGGTCCCGTCGAGTTAAAAATACGGAGCTTGGACTGTATATTGTAACGGTACGCTTTTAAAGCGGCGTTATTGTGAGTATTCTCACGTTACAGCGTGAGGGCAGGTGCTATCAAATGAGTAATCTGTTAGTTGATTCGAGTTATCAACAATAAATTGAGTTTTATTAAATTGATGACGTGAATACAACGTAAATATGATCGTTTTTTGAAAAGTAATTTGATTGATAATGGATCTTATTCGTTTTTAAAGTGCCGAGAAAGATCGAAAGAATATTTCTTTGCGGAATTGGGAATTTTGATTCTACGTTAACTGCCGCTTATTAGATAATGGGCTACGAAAACAGTCGTCAATGTCCCCCAAGGCAGTTGCTGGCGCTTGTTACAAATTGGCGAGTCGTTGTTATCGAAGAGACTCGATTTATCAAGGTGACAAGATGGAAAACCGATTGTACTCTAAGTAACGCCCATATATAAGAATAAAGACAAATTTACAAATTCGTATATACGTACACATTATATGAAACTCATTTTATTCTTCATACCATATATTTTTTAAGCACTCAATATAACAATAGGGTTAGCCGCACTTTTACATGCCTCTGTAGATTTTTCGTAGCATTAGCCACTAGTTGCACCGTCACTGGTACTTATTTCGCTTTTTTTGCAGTTTATCACTGAACCGAATATGATAGTCGTGTCTCAATTGCTGTGCTGGTAGTATGTTAACGAGTATACAATTTTCAAATCTCGGAGCATTGAACTGTGCGTCCGTCCGCGGCGGCAGCTCAACGCCGAGTGGGCGAGAATTGGTATATCAACATGCTGTGGTCGTTGGTTATTTGAATACGCAGTACATTCCGAATAAATGTTTATCATAAATAAATACACTCACTATAAGTTAAAAATCCATTAAAATTGACAAAAAATAAAAAAAAACAATGAATCAATTTTTTTTATTGCGATACGCCAGAGGAGGCTCACCTATTGCCCAGATTACGATAATTCGTCAAAAGTAAGACTTTCGGTCGATGTTATTCGAAAACCAAACTTCGGATTGAATTTTTCCCGATACATTTATACCATAATTTTAACTGGAACGGCGCCCAATACCGATGGGTAGTAAACAAAGGACGAAGGAGGAGGAGGTTTAACGCTAACATTTCTAGGCTTAGGTCGCCTATGTATATAATTTCTTGCTAACATAATCGGGACAAAGACTGCGAGACGTTTTCTATTCCTGCGTTTAGAAACGGCTGCTTTTTTTTTTAAATACGAGACAGCCGTAATAAATCTAATAAAGTGTGTGTAATGCGGATAAGTTGACCTTCGTTACAATAATTGTTGGCCCTGAAAAGGGCCGGTTTTTTAAATGAATTATCCTAAGCTTTCTTCTCAGTTTTCTTGGGAAGGAGAACAGCTTGGATATTCGGTAGAACTCCTCCTTGAGCAATGGTAACGCCGGAGAGAAGTTTATTTAACTCTTCGTCATTACGAATGGCTAGTTGAAGATGACGGGGGATGATTCTCGTCTTCTTATTGTCCCGAGCCGCGTTACCGGCTAACTCGAGTACTTCAGCAGCGAGGTATTCCATTACTGCAGCAAGATATACCGGGGCACCGGCACCAACTCGCTCGGCGTAGTTTCCTTTACGAAGAAGCCGATGAATTCTTCCCACTGGGAATTGAAGTCCAGCGCGATTCGAACGAGACTTTGACTTTCCCTTAACTTTTCCACCCTTTCCACGTCCGGACATTTTTAATTAAAGTTTTAAGAAACCGTGTTTCGAATGAAGCAGCGAATACGGCTGCCGAAGGAATAATGGAATATATTTGTGTAATGTCGTCTATTTATAAGAAATGAGATTCGGCTTTCGACCCAATCGGCTGCGCATAACATCTTGCCTTGTATTGGATTGGCGCAGCGATCGCACTGTATACCCCCTCTCATTCTTGCCCCCTCTCTTCCACACAATCTGATTGGCTCTCTGGTCAGCCCTCATTCGCTATTAAATACAGCCATTCTGGTGACATCATTTATTCTCACCACTGTTCTCGTCAGAGGTAACAGTTACGTTTCAAAGTATTCCTTACTCAATCGTACACTATGCCCCCGAAAGCGAGTGGCAAAGCGGTAAAGAAGGCTGGCAAAGCCCAGAAGAACATCACGAAAACGGATAAGAAGAAGAAGCGCAAGAGGAAGGAGAGCTATGCTATCTACATCTACAAAGTTCTAAAACAGGTCCATCCTGACACAGGAGTATCGAGCAAAGCCATGAGCATCATGAACAGTTTTGTCAACGACATCTTCGAACGTATTGCGGCCGAAGCCTCTAGACTGGCTCACTATAACAAGAGATCGACCATCACATCTCGGGAGATCCAAACAGCCGTAAGGCTTCTATTGCCTGGTGAGCTCGCCAAGCACGCCGTCAGTGAGGGAACGAAAGCAGTAACCAAGTATACCAGCTCGAAGTAACGACTTCATCATCACTATCCGAACCGATCGGCCCTTTTCAGGGCCAACAAAAATTCGAAACGTTGAGCGACTTCATTTTGCAATATTCCGTTCTTAGCACAAAAAATACGATGATTTGTGTGATTTGAACGTTCGCATTCGTTTTTACACCACTCATCATGTGACATTTCACATGAAGCTTAGTGAATCAGTGAAAATGTCTAGGTTGTTCTAATGATGATGATGTCAGGGCAGAATTTTCGTTTTCAAAGAAATAGTTAATTGACCATATATTGAACTTTTGAATTATATCTTTAATATTATAAATATCAACTTGGTAATAAATATAGCTGCACTTCAGAAATCCACCCACATTGGGCAAATGGTTGTGTATTTTACTCCGTCAAATTCTTCGAACTTCATAAACATTTTTCGAGAGCTCGTACACTCGAACTCTATAATATTTAAACTATAGATCAAAGTCACAGGTATCGTCAAAGGGAGTTTCCCAAGAAAATGACAACGCGTATACATTTCTGTTGCTGTTGAAAGTGTAATTCAACAATCGAGCAATGTTGGTAGATAAAACAATAAAACTGGACTGGACTTTCTTTAAAAATCGCAAAGAAAAAGAATCGATATCTTGAAATTTTCTAAAAAACAGGTCCTTTTCGGGACTTTTTAACCGGAAATTGAGTTATTAGAGAGTAGCGAGAAAATGTGAATTGTGAAAAACACGACAATAAGGTGCATCGGAGGTGATGCAATTACGATAGTTCATCTTCATAGAGGTACAGTGAAACCTCCGGCATTTGACGCGCTCGTATTTGACGAGAGCCCTGCCGACTGGTTACTGTTTTGCAAGGGCGAGTGGGAGAGGGAACTGCTGGCAAAGCGATTGGCTCATCACCGTCGTTACGTGCGCCTGATTGGTCATTCGCGTATTTGATGATGTTTCCCAATTGCGTCAAATACGAGAGGTTCCACTGTAATCGAGACTAGTGCTATGATTCGTACAATGACTTTGGTAGAGTCTCAAAATTGACAGAAGAAAAGATTATGGGCGCGCCGAAAGAATAATCGACAACGATACAGGAACGCCTCAGCGCTAAAAGACCTTCAGTCGCCCGCGCACTAAATTTGGTTTAATAAAAATACATTAAAGCAAATGACAGTTATCTACGTTTAAAATATTTGTGGCCCTGAAAAGGACCGTTTTTTATCGACGATTACGAGTCGAAGGCGAAGGGATTTAACCGCCGAATCCGTACAGGGTGCGGCCTTGGCGCTTTAGAGCGTAAACAACGTCCATTGCAGTCACAGTTTTTCTCTTAGCGTGTTCGGTGTAAGTAACGGCGTCACGAATAACGTTTTCAAGAAAAACTTTCAGGACTCCACGAGTTTCTTCGTAGATCAGGCCAGAAATACGTTTCACACCGCCTCGGCGGGCCAGACGGCGAATGGCCGGCTTTGTGATTCCCTGGATGTTATCACGAAGAACCTTTCTATGGCGCTTTGCTCCTCCCTTTCCCAATCCCTTTCCACCCTTTCCACGACCCGTCATGTTCTAGCAGATGAGAGTAGCAACGTTGCAACGAATACTCTAAAGCAAACTGATGATTTAGCCGTCGTCGCATCGCACTTTATATGCCCTGTCGTCTACTGAATCCCCACCCCTTCTTCAACAGCCAATCATATTCATTGTCATCACTGGAAGTTTTATTGAACTATTTTACATCAGTATACCGATCAATTATCGGCTTGTAACGCATTATCCAATTTGATAATTTTTTTTATAATAAGTACGTAAAAACTCTCACTTTGATTTTTTTGTAGTCTTTTAGACACTTTGGTCTATGTTATCCCCACCCTTCTGCCATCAGCCAATAAAAGCTGTCGCCGTCGGTAGACAGTCTATAAAACTGTGCTGCTAGATTTGCCCGCTCACAGTTCAGCATCGACTTTCGTAATCGAAATGGCTCGTACTAAGCAAACCGCTCGTAAATCTACCGGAGGCAAAGCCCCCAGGAAACAGCTTGCAACTAAGGCAGCTCGTAAAAGCGCCCCTGCAACCGGAGGTGTCAAGAAACCCCATCGATACAGGCCTGGAACAGTCGCTCTCAGAGAAATTCGTCGTTACCAGAAGAGTACCGAGCTTCTGATCCGCAAGCTTCCGTTCCAACGTCTAGTTCGTGAAATCGCTCAGGACTTTAAGACCGACCTTCGCTTCCAGAGTTCCGCCGTTATGGCCCTCCAGGAAGCCAGCGAAGCTTACTTGGTTGGTCTTTTCGAAGACACGAACTTGTGCGCAATCCACGCAAAGCGAGTTACCATAATGCCTAAAGACATCCAACTGGCTCGTCGTATCCGAGGAGAAAGAGCTTAACTTCTGCCTCTTCGAAAACACATCGGCCCTTTTCAGGGCCAACAATTATTAACGTGGATAACTCGTTAGACGCAAAATACCTCATCGTTTTGTCACAAGAAATTTTATAAATCATAACTCGAACTTTGGGGAGCTCGTCATTAGCGTATAAGCGTATTTTTTTTATGCATCTCGCATTTCGAGAAAAAAATATGCAACGTCTCTTTTTTTCTCTGAAAGTAAAAATTGTACGAGTAAACCGGACAAACCGACTTTTTCGCCAAAATGTTCAGCCCCTTTAAATAATGAAGAATGAAAATATATTGACACATTTGAAATCAACAATGTGTTTATTACCTCTCCACTTTAAGTCCAAATTTCAGCTCGATCTTTCGACGCATTCTCGCGTTATAAGACGTTCAATCATGTTGGGTCTGACATACACGCACAAAATATGTATATACATATATTTACAGCGATTTTCTAAAAATGTGGCTTTAATGTATCAGAAAATTTTCAACGCATTTTCATGACAAAATTTCCAAATGGTTTTATTTTTCGCGACAACTAAACGCTCTCCATACGTTTTTCTTTCTTCTCATTCACAATTATCTTTAAATAATGTGTGTTATTTATATCTAAACGTCGTTATATAATGTTTTCGTTATTTATTTATTTGTCGTTAACTCGAAGTGTTTAAGGAAATGCTATAATTTTTACTTTTTTTACTATGCAAAAACATTACCGAGTATTTAAACATTACATGAAGTTTAGCGACATTAAGCAACATAATTCATTTTGCTGCTAGCATGGAGGAATCTTACTAGAATTCCGATTAAACCTTCGTACCCATAAATCGATAACGGCAAAAACATTGCAAATTTCGAACTCGACCAATTGTCGGAGGAGATTAATTTTTTTCGATTACAATTTTTTTTATTCTTAATTGTCGAAAATGGATCATCTTGTCTATTAGAAAAAAAAGAAAAGTTCTACGGATGTTTGGTGCAGTTGAAGTGCATTATAATTAAGTAAATTAGTACAATTAAAGGAAAATCGTTTCTTCCTTTTGATGTTCGGACTCCTCATTAAAGCTGAATTTGGGAAAATGCAATTAAAAGACTATTCTCTATAATCACTCACTTACTGTATACCTCGTCAAATTTAGTAAATTCTGTTAATAAAAAGCCAAATCCGTATCAGTACTAATGATTTTTAAATAATGGCTTTAAATTAGGCACATGATCAAGTACAACATATTCCGTATTTCACAATATATCGGTTGTTTTTTACAGTTTTGTATGTGAATTAGTTGCGCAATTTAAAAGTTGGTAATTAAGTATTATGATAAAAGACAAATTTAGCAACAAAAAGCCGATAACTATCGTGGAAAACATTGACTTAAATGGATTTTTGATGGTCATTCAGAATACGGTCGCGGTAGGTTGGCGAATTGTTCTTTAGCAGTGATGGCGATAATGAAGAAACACTGACAGTCCTTACGATGTCCTATTGATTTCTACAATTATCACTATTCTTTGAAGCTCTATTTTCGATATAATTAATACTGTAAGTCAAGTTTGTTTAAACAATTGAGCAATTCTAACGAAACGTGCGTATGACGATCATTTGTCTCGATGCCAGCGTTGATCATTTTATTATCAATTGGTCACTCTACGCGACGTGATAGAGATCCATTATAATTCTAGAATGATAAGGTACCCAATATAAACAATAGTACTTGAGTTAAATGAATGCAAATTATAAAAAAATCAAGATACAGCTTGAATTTGGTACCATAGCGACGGTCTATAGAGCAGTGATGAGCGCACAAGACCACACGGGTCTCTCTCCGTGGTCCGCGCTCAGATATGCTGCTGAGCGTCTGTAACCGTTCTGGCAGATAACTAGTTATACCTCCGAATACTCACTACGTTACCAGAGTAGCCAAGCGTCGCTTTGAAGTAAATAGACATTTTATTACAATTTCAAACAATGGGAGACAAAATCACCGCATCACCAGTCACCGTGGCGGTATCAGGAGTAAGTGTGAGCACCACTGCTGGTACGCCGAAGAAGGCTCCGGTAGTTAAGTCCACGAAGCCTCGCGCCAAGCCAACCCGTCCCAAAACTGCCGAGATGGTAAACGCCGCCATCACAGCCCTTAAGGAACGTGGTGGCTCTTCGGTTCAAGCGATTAAGAAGTACATCGCTGGCACATACAAGCTCGATGCTGAGAAACAAGCAACATTCATCAAGAAATACCTGAAAGCCGCTGTTGCTTCTGGTGTCCTCGTTCAAACAAAGGGGAAAGGCGCCGCTGGCTCATTCAAGCTGGCATCGGCAAAGTCGGAATCTTCGAAACCGAAAGCTAAAACTGTCACGAAAGGTGCAGTTACGAAGAAAGCGACTGCAGTTAAGAAACCGGTGGCAGCTAAGAAACCGACTGGTACAGCAGCAAAGAAAGTTGTCGTCAAGAAAACCGTCGCTGCTGCTAGCGAAAAGAAGAAGGTTACCAAGGGACCGGCAGCTAAGCCACCTAAAGCCAAGACTACCAAACCAAAGCCGGCGGCTAAGTCACCTGTAAAGAAAGCAAAGCCAGCTGCACCGAAGAAGGCAAAACCCGCTGCTGCTAAACTCAAGAAAGCGGCACCCAAGAAAGCAACCGCCGCGAAGAAGTGAATGCTATTAACACTTCGAGAAAACATTTATCGAACGGCCCTTTTCAGGGCCACCAAACCATTCTAACGTTGAGACCACTTAGATCGCTTATAAATTGAGTTGATATAGCATTTGCCTTGGATATAACATAGCTCATCTCTTTATTCTCCACAATTCTTTACTTATTGGCCGGAAAAACCTCCCTATGTACTTTTTATGAATGTATATATGTTTGCAGATATGCGTCAATCATATAGTAGTAATGCACGGCATTCATCAAACAAACGTGCAGAAGAGTGCATTGGGAGTAGTTTTGTGGAAGAAAAAATGTATATAAAGATTTTTTTCGTATATTTTACATAGAGCCGAAAAAAATTATCGAATTTGCTTTTCGTTTTGTATTGAACAGCTGAACATGAAAAACTTGTACTACATTTAATTATAAACGATATAGGCAATTTGACAGTCACAGTTTATTTTTTATTAATTGGAATAATCCTCCACTGTCAAACTGGAAATCTTGTTTTGAATCAGTTACTCTCGGGATAATGGCTATCCGCGCAGGGGTATAAAGGAGGATAAAGTAAAGAGGATTTTTTTCATTGATACATACGGTTAACAAAACTGAAAAACACAATATATATAGCAAAAAAATTAAAATACTGAACCAACAACGGCACGCGGTGTTCCCAAGCGGTCGCCCATCCAAGTACTGACCGCGCCCAATGTTGCTTGACTTCTGTGATCGTACGAGAACTGGTTTTTTTTTTTTTAATATCGTCGTTTATTTTAAATTACAAACATATACAGTCATTTTAAACAATTGGGTAAAAGGATGTACACACCGAGGTGAAGAAAAAAACAACTACGCTTAAGGCAAATCGACCTGGCTGTGGAGTAGCACTCGCTGATTAACTGTATGACGAGAACTGGTAGATCAACATGGTAAGGTGGTTGGTTAATGGAACAGGCAGCATATTTTGAAAAAACATGTGTCACAATGGAGTACACACGTACAATGTAAAAATCGCCACGAAATTAAGTGAATATATCGAACCGGCTGTTCCATAAACTCAGTTAAATTATTTATTCATTTTTTATCTGACAAACGTGGATTGAAAGTCTTATAAAAAAATTTGATAACATCTCGACATGAAATATTTAAAAGCAAATTTTCTTTTTGCAATACGCCACAGGAGGTTGATCACCTATATCAGATTACGATAATTCGTCAAAAGTAAGACTTTCGGTCGATGTTTTTCGAAAACCAAACTTCGGATTGAATTTTTCGCGATACATTTATAACATAACTCTAACTAGAACGGTTGCCAATACCGATTGGTAGTAAGTAGAGCACGAAGTACTTTTGACGCTAACATTTCTAGGCTTAGATCGTCTATGTATATAATTTCTTGCTAACATAATCGGGACAAAGACTGCGAGACGTTTTCTATTCCTGCGTTTAAAAACTGCTGCTTCCTTTTTTTGAAATACGAGACAGCCGTAATAAATCTAATAAAGCGTGTGTAATGCGGGTGAGTCGACTTTCGTTAAAATAATTGTTGGCCCTGAAAAGGGCCGATTTGTTGCACAACATTCTAAGCTTTCTTTTCAGTTTTCTTGGGTAGAAGAACAGCTTGGATATTCGGTAGAACTCCTCCTTGAGCAATGGTAACGCCGGAGAGAAGTTTATTCAACTCCTCGTCATTACGAATGGCTAGTTGAAGATGACGGGGAATGATTCTCGTCTTCTTATTGTCCCGAGCCGCATTGCCGGCTAACTCGAGTACTTCAGCAGCGAGGTATTCCATTACTGCAGCAAGATATACCGGGGCACCGGCACCAACTCGCTCGGCGTAGTTTCCTTTACGAAGAAGCCGATGAATTCTTCCTACTGGGAATTGAAGTCCAGCGCGATTCGAACGAGACTTTGACTTTCCCTTAACTTTTCCACCCTTTCCACGTCCGGACATTTTTAATTAAAGTTTGAGGAAACCGTGTTTCGAATGAAGCAGCGAATACGGCTGCCGAAGGAATAATGGAGATATTTGTGCAATGTCGTCTATTTATAAGAAATGAGATTCGGCCCTCGAGCCAATCGGCGACGCATAACGTCTTGCCTTGTATTGGATTAGCGCAGCGATCGCACTGTATACCCCCTCTCATTCTTACCCCCTCTCTTTCGCACAATTTGATTGGCTCTCCTGTCAGTCCTCATTCACTATTAAATACAGCGATTCTGGTGACATCATTTATTCTCACCACTGTTCTCGTCAGAGGTAACAGTTACGTTTCAAAGTATTCCTTACTCAATCGTACACTATGCCCCCGAAAGCGAGTGGCAAAGCGGTAAAGAAGGCTGGCAAAGCCCAGAAAAACATCACGAAAACGGATAAGAAAAAGAAGCGCAAGAGGAAGGAGAGCTATGCTATCTACATCTACAAAGTTCTGAAACAGGTTCATCCTGACACCGGAGTATCGAGCAAAGCCATGAGCATCATGAACAGTTTCGTCAACGACATCTTCGAGCGTATCGCGGCCGAAGCCTCTAGACTGGCTCACTATAACAAGAGATCGACCATCACATCTCGGGAGATCCAAACAGCCGTAAGGCTTCTATTGCCTGGTGAGCTCGCCAAGCACGCCGTCAGTGAGGGAACGAAGGCAGTGACTAAGTATACCAGCTCGAAGTAACGATTTCATCATCACTATCCGAACCGATCGGCCCTTTTCAGGGCCAACAAAAATTCGAAACGTTGAGCGACTTCTTTTTGCAATATTCCGTTGATAGCACAAAAAAAACGATGATTTGTGTGATGTGATGGTTCACATTCGTTTTTATGCCACTCATCATGTGACATATCACATGAAGCTTAGTGAATCAGTGAAAATCTTCAGGCTGTTCTAATGATGATGATGGCAGGGCAGAACTTTCGTTTTCAAAAAAATAGTTAATTGACAATATAGTTAGGAAACACTACCGTAAATGCATATTGATCAAATGGTTGTGTATTTTACTGCGTGAGATTCTTCGGACTTCATAAACATTTCTCGAGAGCGCGTACACTAGAACTCTATAATATTTAAACTATAGATTAAAATCACAGAAATCGTTAAAGGGAGATTCCCAAGAAAATAACAACGCGTATACTTTTTTGTTGCTGTTGAAAGTGTAATTCAACGATTGAGCAATGTTGATAGATAAAACAATAAAACTGGACTGGACTTTCTTCAAAAATCACAAAGAAAAAAATCGCTATCTTGAAATTTTCTAAAAAACAGGTCCTTTTCGGGACTTTTTAACCGGAAATTGAGTTATTAGAGAGTAGCGAGAAAATGTGAATTGTGAAAAACACGACAATAAGGTGCATCGGAGGTGATGCAATTACGATAGTTCATCTTCATAGAGGTACAGTGAAACCTCCGGCATTTGACGCGCTCGTATTTGACGAGAGCCCTGCCTACTGGTTACTGTTTTGCAAGGGCGAGTGGGAGAGGGAACTGCTGGCAAAGCGATTGGCTCGTCACCGTCGTTACGTGCGCCTGATTGGTCATTCGCGTATTTGATGATGTTTCCCAATTGCGTCAAATACGAGAGGTTCCACTGTAATCGAGACTAGTGCTATGATTCGTATAATGACTTTGGTAGAGTCTCAAAATTGCCAGAAGAAAAGATTATGGGCGCGCCGAAAGAATAATCGACAACGATACAGGAACGCCTCAGCGCCAAAAGACCTTCAGTCGCCCGCGCACTAAAGTTGGTTTAATAATAATACATTGAAGCAAATTACAGTTATCTCCGTTTAAAATATTTGTGGCCCTGAAAAGGACCGTTTTTTTGTCGACGGTTGCGAGTCGAAGGCGAAAGGATTTAACCGCCGAATCCGTACAGGGTGCGGCCTTGGCGCTTTAGAGCGTAAACAACGTCCATTGCAGTCACAGTTTTCCTCTTAGCGTGTTCGGTGTAAGTAACGGCGTCACGAATAACGTTTTCAAGAAAAACTTTCAGGACTCCACGAGTTTCTTCGTAGATCAGGCCAGAAATACGTTTGACACCGCCTCGGCGGGCCAGACGGCGAATGGCCGGCTTTGTGATTCCCTGGATGTTATCACGAAGAACCTTTCTATGACGCTTTGCTCCTCCCTTTCCCAATCCCTTTCCACCCTTTCCACGACCCGTCATGTTCTAGCAGATGAGAGTAGCAACGTTGCAACGAATACTTGAAAGCAAACTGATGATGTAGCCGTCTTCGCATCGCGCTTTATATGCCCTGTCTTCTACTCAATCCCCACCCCTTCTTCAACAGCCAATCATATTCATTGACATCACCGGAAAGTTTATTGAACTATTTTACATTATTATACCGATCAATTATCGGCCTGTGACTAATGCATTATCCAATTTGTTGATTTTTTTTATAATAAGTACGTAAAAATTCTCACTTTGGTTTATTCGTAGTCTTTCAAACACTTTGATTTATGTTATCCCCACCCTTCTGCCATCAGCCAATAAAAACTGCCATCGTTGTTAGGCAGTCTATAAAACTGTGCCGCCAGATTGGCCCGCTCACAGTTCAGCATCGACTTTCGTAATCGAAATGGCTCGTACTAAGCAAACCGCTCGTAAATCTACAGGAGGTAAAGCCCCCAGGAAACAGCTTGCAACTAAGGCAGCTCGTAAAAGCGCCCCTGCAACCGGAGGTGTCAAGAAACCCCATCGATACAGGCCTGGAACAGTCGCTCTTAGAGAAATTCGTCGTTACCAGAAGAGTACCGAGCTTCTGATCCGCAAACTTCCGTTCCAACGTCTAGTTCGTGAAATTGCTCAGGACTTTAAGACCGACCTTCGCTTCCAGAGTTCCGCCGTTATGGCCCTCCAGGAAGCCAGCGAGGCTTACTTGGTCGGTCTTTTTGAAGACACGAACTTGTGCGCAATCCACGCAAAGAGAGTTACCATAATGCCTAAAGACATCCAACTGGCTCGCCGTATCCGAGGAGAAAGAGCTTAACTTCTGCCTCTTCGAAAACACATCGGCCCTTTTCAGGGCCAACAATTATTAACGTGGATAACTAGTTAGACGCAAAATATCTCATCGATTTGTCACAAGAAATTTTATTAATAATAACTCGAACTTTGGGGAGCTCGTCATTAGCGTATAAGCGTATTTTTTTTATGCATCTCGAATTTCGAGAAAAAAATATGCAACGTCTCTTTTTTTCTCTGAAAGTAAAAATTGTACGAGTAAACCGGACAAACGGACTTTTTCGACAAAACGTTCAGCCACTTTAAATAATGAAGAATGAAAATATATTGACAAATTTGAAATAAACAATGTGTTTATTCGTTTATTCGAAATAAACAGCTTGATCTTTCGCCGTATTCTCCAGTTATAAAGCGTTCAATCATGTTGGGTCTGACATACACACACAAAATATGTATATAGATATGTTTACAGCGATTTTCTAAAAATGTGGTTTTAATGTATGAGAAAATTTTCAACGCATTTTCATGACCAAATTTCCAAACTGTTTTATTTTTCGCGATAACTGTACTTTTTCCATGCGTTTTTTTTCTTTCTTTCGTCTCATTCACAATTATCTTTAAATAATGTGTGTTATTCACATCTAAACGTCGTTATACAATGATTATTTATTTATTTATCGTTAACTCGAAGTGTTTAAGGAAATGCTATTATTTTTATTTTTTTTACCATACAAAAACATTACCGAGTATTTAAGCATTATATGAAGTTTAGGAACATTAAGCATTATAATTCGTTTTACTGCTAGCATGGAGAAATCTTACTAGAATTCCGATTGAACATTCGTAACGATAAATCGATAACGGCACAAATATTCCAAATTTCAAACTTGACCAATTGCAGGAGGATATTCATTTCTTTCGTTTACAATTTTTTTTATTTTTAATTGTCGAAAATGGATCATCTTGTCCATTAAAAAAAATAAAAGTTCTACGGACGTTTGTTGCTGTTGAAGTGCATTATAACTTAAGAAAATTAGTTGAATTAAAGGAAAATCCGTTTCTTTCTTTTGATGTTCGGACTCCTTATTAAAGTTGAATTTGGGATAATGCACTTAAAAGACTATTCTCTATAATCATTCACTTACTGTATGCCTCGTCAAATTTAGTAAATTCTGTTAATAAAAAGCCAATTCGGTATAGTACTAATGATTTAAAAATAATGGCTTTAAATTGGGCACATGATCAAGTTCAACATATTCCGTATTTCACAGTATATCAGTTGTTTTTTACAGATTTGTATGTGAATTAGTTGCGCAATTTAAAAGTTGGTAATTAAGTTTTATGATAAAAGACAAATTTAGCAACAAAAAGCCTATAACCATTGTGGAAAACATTGACTTAAATGGATTTTTGATCGTCGTTCAGAATACGGTAGCGGCAGGTTGGCGAATTGTTCTTTAGCAATGATGTCGATAATGAAGATACACTGACAGTCCTTACGATGTCCTATTGATTTCTACAATTATCACTATTCTTTGAAGCTCTATTTCCCATATAATTAATACTGTAAGTCAAGTTTGTTTAAACAATTGAGTAATTCTAACGAAAGGTGCGTATGACGATCATTTCCCTTGATGCCAGCGTTGATCATTTTATTATCAATTGGTCACTCGACGCGACGTGATAGAGCTCCATTATAATTCTAGAATGATAAGGTACCCAATATAAACAATAGTACTTGAGTTTAATGAATGGAAATTATTAAAAAAACAAGATACAGCTTGAATTTGGTACCATTGCGACGGTCTACAGAGCAGTGATGAGCGCACAAGACCACGCGGGTCTCTCTCCGTGGTCCGCGCTCAGATATGCTGCTCAGCGTCTGTAACCGTTCTGGTAGATAACTAGTTATACCTCCGAATACTCACTACGTTACCAGAGTAGCCAAGCGTCGCTTTGAAGTAAATAGACATTTTATTACATTTTCAAACAATGGGAGACAAAATCACCGCATCACCAGTCACCGTGGCGGTATCAGGAGTAAGTGTAAGCACCACTGCTGGTACGCCGAAGAAGGCTCCGGTAGTTAAGTCCACGAAGCCTCGCGCTAAGCCAACCCGTCCCAAAACTGCCGAGATGGTAACCGCCGCCATCACAGCCCTTAAGGAACGTGGTGGTTCGTCGGTTCAAGCGATTAAGAAGTACATCGCTGGCACATACAAGCTCGATGCTGAGAAACAAGCAACATTCATCAAGAAATACCTGAAAGCCGCTGTTGCTTCTGGTGTCCTCGTTCAAACAAAGGGGAAAGGCGCCGCTGGCTCATTCAAGCTGGCATCGGCAAAATCGGAATCTTCGAAACCGAAAGCTAAAACTGTCACGAAAGGTGCAGTTACGAAGAAAGCGACTGCAGTTAAGAAACCAGTGGCAGCTAAGAAACCGACTGGTACAGCAACAAAGAAAGTTGTCGTCAAGAAAACCGTCGCTGCTTCTAGCGAAAAGAAGAAGGTTACCAAGGGACCGGCAGCTAAGCCACCTAAAGCCAAGACTACCAAACCAAAGCCGGCGGCTAAGTCGCCTGTAAAGAAAGCAAAGCCAGCTGCACCGAAGAAGGCAAAACCCGCTGCTGCTAAAGTCAAGAAAGCGGCACCCAAGAAAGCAACCGCCGCGAAGAAGTGAATACTATTAACACTTCGAGAAAACATCTGTCGAACGGCCCTTTTCAGGGCCACCAAACCTTTCTAACGTTGAGACCACTCAGACCGCTTATAAAATGAGTTGATATAGCATTTGCCTTCGATATAACATAGCTCATCTCTTTATTCTCCTCAAAGTCTTTACTTATTGGCCGAAAAAAGCTCCCTATGTACTTTTTATAAATGTATATACGTTTGCAGATATGCGTCAATCATATAGTAGTAATGCACGGCATTCATCAAACAATACAATCAAACAAACAATTGCAGAATAGTGCATTGGGTGTAGTTTTGTGGAACAAAAAATGTATATAAAGATTTTTTTAGTATATTTTGCATAGAGCCGAATAAAATGATCGGATTTGTTTTTCGTTTTGTATTGAAAAACAGAACATGAAAAACTTGTACACAACTTGTTTACATTCAATTGTAAACGATATGGACAATTTGACAACCGCAATTTATAGAAGTATTTTTTAAAATTGAAATAATCCACCACTGTCATACTGGAAAACTTGTTTCGAATCAGTCACTCTCGGGATAACGACTATCCGCGTAGGGGCTTAAAGGAGGATAAAGTAAAGAGGATTTTTTCATTGATACATACGGTTAACAAAACTGTGTCATTGATTTCGTTCTTTGAAAAACACAATATGTGTAGCAAAAAAATAAAAACATTGAACCAACGGCACGCGGTGTTCCCAAGCGGTCACCCATCCAAGTACTGACCGCGCCCAATGTTGCTTGACTTCAGTGATCGGACGAGAACTGGTATATCAACATGGTATGGTCGTTGGTTGTATCTACTTAAACGAACGTAAAAAAAAATTCCAATTATAAATTAGGCATTGCGATGTTTAAAATGTATTTGAAATACATTTCATACTCAACCTCTACATTGCATAGGCACCGCGTTGCTGAAACACATTAGTACAAAGATGCCATGAATGTTCACCTATGCCGCAGCAGTCGAGTAGAAAGCAGCGGCTAACTGACGAATGCAGTCTTATTTAAAAACGACATGAAAGAACGATAAAGGTGGATAGATGAAAAAAAACTGTTTAATGCGAATAGATACGACTACTACAATAGATTGATCGTTCTTATATTGAGAAGCGCCTAATATTTATAGCAAAATAGGAAAAAAATTGAACCAACGGCACGCGGTGTTCCCAAGCGGTCACCCATCCAAGTACTGACCGCGCCCAATGTTGCTTGACTTCAGTGATCGGACGAGAACTGGTATATCAACATGGTATGGTCGTTGGTTATTTGAACATGCAGTACATTTTGAAAAAATGGTTATCCACATGTGTATTATAGAAATCGCATCGAAATTAAGTGAATACATCTGCCAGGCTCATCGAACGCCAAGTTAAATCATTTATTGATTCTGACCTCAAAAACTATATGATGAACAGAATTTTTTTCATTGAATCGTACATGTATTGAAAGTCTTTTTAAAAACGATGGTAGCTTTTCGACATCATTTTTTTTTCTTTTCGATTTTTGCGATACGCCAGACGAGGTACAACTATTGTTCAGATTATGATAATACGTCGAAGTTGGAAGTAAGTGAGTGATCGAATGAAGGTTCGATGTTTCTCGAATTCTACTAAGGTAGTATTTGGTAGTATAGTGCCACTGATAGGTACTAAGGAAAATACTACTTAACTACTACTTAGTACGATGTAGTAAGCTTTTTTAATGTTATCTCTAGGGATTAGGTCGTCTTATTTATAATTTTTTGCTATAATAATCGAATAGAACTCTACAAGACGTCTTCTATTCCTGCGTTTAAAAACCGTTCTTCTTTTACTGAAATACGAGATTGTCGCAAATCAAATAGAATGTGTGTATTGCAGGTGAGTCAACCTTCGTTAAAATAATTTTTGGCCCTGAAAAGGGCCGATGTGTTGCATATCATTCTAAGCTTTCTTTTCAGTTTTCTTGGGTAAAAGAACAGCTTGGATGTTCGGTAAAACTCCACCTTGAGCAATGGTGACGCCTGAGAGAAGTTTATTTAACTCTTCGTCATTGCGAATGGCTAGTTGAAGATGGCGGGGAATGATCCTTGTCTTCTTATTGTCTCGCGCTGCATTACCAGCTAACTCAAGTACTTCAGCAGCGAGGTATTCCATTACTGCAGCAAGATATACCGGGGCACCGGCACCAACTCGCTCGGCGTAGTTTCCTTTACGAAGAAGGCGATGAATTCTTCCCACTGGGAATTGAAGTCCAGCGCGATTCGAACGAGTCTTTGACTTTCCCTTGACTTTTCCACCTTTTCCACGTCCTGACATTTTTAATTAAAGTTTAAAGAAACTGTGTTGCCAAAGAAGCAGCGAATACAGCTGCCGATGGAATAATGGAGATATTGGTGTAAAGTCGCCTATTTATAACGAATGAAATGCAGCCCCCGAACCAATCGGCGACGTATAACGTCTTGCCTTGTATTGGATTGGCGCAGCGATTGCACTGTATACCCCCTCTCCTTTTTGCCCGCGCTCTTTCGCGCAACCTGATTGGCTCTCTGTTCAGCCCTCATTCGCTATTAAATACAGCTATTCTGGTGGCATCATTTATTCTCACCAGTGTTCTCGTCAGAGTTAACAGCTACGTTTTAAAGTATTACATACTCAATCGTACACTATGCCTCCGAAAGCGAGTGGCAAAGCAGTGAAGAAAGCTGGCAAAGCCCAGAAAAACATCACGAAAACGGATAAAAAGAAGAAGCGCAAAAGGAAGGAGAGCTATGCTATCTACATCTACAAAGTTCTGAAACAGGTCCATCCTGACACCGGAGTATCGAGCAAAGCTATGAGCATCATGAACAGTTTTGTCAACGACATCTTCGAGCGTATCGCGGCCGAAGCCTCCAGATTGGCTCACTACAACAAGAGGTCGACCATCACATCTCGGGAGATCCAAACAGCCGTAAGGCTTCTATTGCCTGGTGAGCTCGCCAAGCATGCTGTCAGTGAAGGAACAAAGGCAGTGACCAAATACACCAGCTCGAAGTAACGACTTCGGCATCATCGCCATCATCCCAAACCTATCGGCCCTTTTCAGGGCCAACAAAAATTCGAAACGTTGAACGTCTTTTTTTGCAATATTCCGTTCGTAGCTCAAAAAATACGATGATTTCTGTGATTTGATATTCGGTTTAATACAACTCATGAAGCGAGATATCACACGATGCTTGGTAAATCAGTGAAAATGTCCAGGTTGTTGTAATAATGATAATTACGCAGAACTTTCGCCTCATAACACAGTTAACAATACTACTACAGCAATACTCCGCCCCTATAATGAACATTTAAATGATATCTCTAATATCATAAATATCAACTTTACAATACATGACGCTGTAATTCGAAAGGCCATGCATAAATAAATTGGCTTCCCCAATAATTTTGTATACATCGATGTTGTTCGTGGTCACAATGCACTACCATTATTTATGAAAGTTCATTTCGTGCGCGCAATTTCGATCTTTCGTGAACGTTATCAATTGTGAGTATTAGAATAATATTACTGTGTTATACAGAACAAAATACACAAGATACAGTCAAATGGCAATGGCAAATGACAGAAGCCTTCATTTATGCCGCAACCTGGCAGGGAAAGTAAAAAGTTCAAACCCGTTTTCTTCCCTGTTAACGATCGAATTCGACGTTTGGAGTATTTTTTTTCGCTAAAATATAAATTCGTTTTCGTTTTCACCTGAAAAGAAGATCGCTTCTAGAGATTTTTATTTCCCTTGATCTCTACTATAGATTTCTTTTTTCCCATTTTCGTACTACGATATCTTAAACACGTAAAACTGGTACTTTTCAGGACGCGATGAAATTCCGACAGTTCATCTCTATGGAGTTAATAGAAATTGATGCCGTGACTGTATTATGATTGATATAATGACTTCGGTCGAGTCTCATATTCGACAGCAGAAAAGATTATGCGCGCCGGACGAATAATCAAAGACTATACACAAGCGCCTCAGCGCTGAAAGGTCTGAAGTCGCGCGCGTTCTAAAGCTAGTTTATTAAAAAAGAGTAAAAGCAAATGAAAGTTATCAACGTTTGAAATATTTGTGGCCCTGAAAAGGGCCGTTTTTTTATTGATGTTTGTAGATCGAAGGCGAAAGGATTTAACCGCCGAATCCGTACAGGGTGCGGCCTTGACGCTTCAGAGCATAAACAACGTCCATTGCAGTCACAGTTTTCCTCTTAGCGTGTTCAGTGTAAGTGACGGCATCACGGATCACGTTTTCTAGAAAAACTTTCAGGACTCCACGAGTTTCTTCGTAGATCAGACCAGAAATACGTTTTACTCCGCCTCGACGAGCTAGACGACGGATGGCCGGTTTGGTAATTCCTTGGATGTTATCACGCAGAACTTTTCTGTGACGCTTTGCACCTCCCTTTCCCAATCCCTTTCCACCCTTTCCACGACCAGTCATGTTCTAGCAGATGCGGAGAACCTTGCTCTACCCTAATCTCTGAAGGGAAGTGATATTTTTGTAGCCGTCGCTGCGTCTTATATACACTCTGCGTTCAATATCCCCCACCCTTCGTCGTCTAACCAATGAGACTCTGCGTCCTCGTCGGAAACTCTATAAAACAACTGTACTTAAAGGGCCAACGCATAGTCGATCGTAAACTTTAGCACAGTCCACAACTTTCTACTGATATTTATTAGTACTTCATCAGTTTTTGGAAAAAATGGCTCGCACGAAGCAAACAGCACGCAAATCTACCGGAGGTAAAGCGCCTCGGAAGCAACTTGCCACTAAGGCAGCTCGTAAAAGCGCCCCTGCGACCGGAGGTGTCAAGAAGCCCCATCGGTACAGGCCTGGTACAGTCGCTCTCAGAGAAATTCGTCGTTATCAGAAGAGTACCGAGCTTCTGATTCGCAAACTACCGTTTCAACGTCTAGTTCGTGAAATCGCTCAGGACTTTAAGACCGACCTTCGCTTCCAGAGTTCCGCCGTTATGGCCCTCCAGGAAGCCAGCGAAGCTTACTTGGTTGGTCTTTTCGAAGACACGAACTTGTGCGCAATCCACGCAAAGAGAGTTACCATAATGCCTAAAGACATCCAACTGGCTCGTCGTATCCGAGGAGAAAGAGCTTAAGTTCTGCCTCTTCGAAAACTCATCGGCCCTTTTCAGGGCCAACAATTATTAACGTGGCTAATTGTTGGAACGCAATGTATTTTTTGCATTTAAAATTTGTTTTTACAACGTTTCTCTTTTGTCGTATTATGTCGCCAATTTTTTTAAGAACACAAGTGAATCCCCTCAAGGCTTCGAGACAACAATACTTCGACGGCCATTTTTAGGTACATGAAACTTTCAAACTTTGAAGCAACTCTGAATTTCGACAAATTGCATCAAGACGGCAATTAGTATGGATACAACAATACCAAGTCCCCTTAATATTACATTATCATTTACTTATTCAATACTTCAACAGTATATTTTGTTTATTTGGAAGAAGCAGCCTTACACAGATTTCATAGATTCAACATCTGAACTTGATATCGCAGGTCTATTATAGTCCGTTATTCTCTGTTTTGTCATGTATAACTGTCGTGAAACGACCAATCGGTCGAGTCAAATGTGTGAGATTGAGTTTATGTGTACGTATTGGTAATTTGAAATCAATAAAAAGAATTGTGAGTCATATGAGCGATCTTACAAATCGCATAACTCGATTTAAATGCCACATTCCCCCATATAAATATGCGATTAAGATATGTTGACACAGACATTGGGATGTACATTTATCTATGACTCACGCATGTACCGTCCAATCCATTGACTTCTCAATAATGAAAGGGTGGTAATAAGAGAAATCAATGGTTTAATAGCAGATCGATCATGGCCGGAAATAGAGTATAAAAAAACCGGAAAAACGGTTGCATTCATACGTATGAGTAACAAATTAGTATTTTTCTTCGTAGTGAGATAGGCTTTTTTTTTTACGAAATCAAAGCTTCCTCTATGTGGAAAAAAAACACAAAAAATTGAACCAACGGCACGCGGTGTTCCCAAGCGGTCACCCATCCAAGTACTGACCGCGCCCAATGTTGCTTGACTTCAGTGATCGGACGAGAACTGGTATATCAACATGGTATGGTCGTTGGTTGTAACTACTTAAAACGAACGTAAAAAAAAGTTTACAATTATAAATTACGCATTGCGATGTTTAAAATGTATTTAAAATTCACTGCATACTCAACCTCTACATTGCATAGGCACCGCGTTGCTGAAACACATTAGTACAAAGATGCCGTGAATGTTCACCTATGGCGCATCAGTCGAGTATAAAGCAGCGGCTCGAATGCAGTCCTATTGAAGAACAACATGAAGGAACAATGTATTTAACGATAAGGATAATCCAACTGATGAAATAGCTGAAAAAGAAGTGCTAAGCTGATGAAAAGCAGGTATAAGTTGCTTTGATGGTGGTTCACGATGAGCTATACAGGTGGATAGAAGAAAAATAATTATTTAATGCGAATAAGATACGACCAATACAATATATTGACCCTTCTTATATTGAGAAGAGCCTAATATTTATATCAAAATAGGAAAAAAAATTGAACCAACGGCACGCGGTGTTCCCAAGCGGTCACCCATCCAAGTACTGACCGCGCCCAATGTTGCTTGACTTCAGTGATCGGACGAGAACTGGTATATCAACATGGTATGGTCGTTGGTTATTTGAACACGCAGGACATTTTGAAAAAATGTTCATCATAAATAAATAAACGCACTCAAACGCATAAAAAGCAAATAATCCAATGTTGAGATTCCTTCAACATTTGTGGCTCCATCATACAAGAAACAGTTACTATAAAAAAATAATCGTAACATTTAAATGCAAACGCGTTCAGAATGTTCCAAAACTTCAAAAAGTCAAAATTAGAAAGAATGGCCGGTATTTTGCGGCAATGTTTGAATGTTTATAACTCGAGAATATCTCGAGTTACTGAGTTGAAATTTATGACATAATGTTTTTTTTAGTCGTTTGGTTAATTGACTTTAAATTTAGTTAATTTAGAAAATGTTGCAGAATGTTTGTATTTTGTAGACATACATGAAAATATGGTATCGCGGACTATTGCTCTAAAAGCCTTTTATTTGTATACCAATATTTTTCAACGATTCTCTACCATATTACGCATCGTTTTACTTCCTTGGCCTTTTAAAGACTTGTCTTTTAGAAGTCGACGAAAACCATTTTATACTTTCGACAAGTCACCCATGTCGTTGTGGTTTCGCACTGACGATACGTTTGCTCTTATTTGAGTTTTAGTTCAATACACGATACGAAATGTAGCAGCAACAACAAAATTGATTTAACTACTCTGCAAACATGTAGTTTTATATATGACCACGTGCTAATATTTGCTGGACGCGGACGCCATCTCTATGCTTTGTTATATTCCTGCATCTCTATTAAACCACCACCTTTCTTTGTTTCAATTTTAAAAAAATAACCTGCTTATATCTATTATATAATGCGAGTCGGTAATGCTTCGTTAAATAACATTTTTGGCCCTGAAAAGGGCCGGTTTGTTGATTAATTATCCTAAGCTTTCTTCTCAGTTTTCTTGGGAAGAAGAACAGCTTGAATATTCGGTAGAACTCCTCCTTGAGCAATGGTAACACCGGAAAGAAGTTTATTCAATTCTTCGTCATTGCGAATGGCCAGTTGAAGATGACGAGGAATGATTCTCGTCTTCTTATTGTCCCGAGCCGCATTACCGGCCAACTCGAGTACTTCAGCAGCAAGATATTCCATTACCGCAGCGAGATATACCGGAGCACCGGCACCAACTCGCTCCGCGTAGTTTCCTTTACGCAGAAGTCGATGGATTCTCCCTACTGGGAACTGAAGTCCAGCGCGATTGGAACGGGACTTTGACTTTCCCTTGACTTTTCCACCTTTTCCGCGGCCCGACATTTTCGATTGAAGTGTTAGGAAAACGTAGCTTTCGAAACTGGCAGCTGTGGCTGCTGATCGGATAATGACAAAATTCGTCTACATGCATCGATTTATTGTCAATCCAGTCCGACCATCGAGCCAATCACCGACTTTGAAGAGCCTGTCTTGCATTTCATTGGCGCGGAGGTCGGACTGTATACTTACCCCCTCCCTTTTGTCGATTCTCATTGGATCTCCAGTCTGTACATTTTCTCATTTAAATACGGCCCGCTTGGCGGCGTTGTTCATTCTCATCTGAATTCTCGTCAGAGTTACAAGTTACGCATCCAAGTACTCGATAGTTAATCGTGCATCATGCCTCCGAAAGCGAGTGGTAAAGCTGTAAAGAAGGCTGGCAAAGCTCAGAAGAACATCACGAAGACCGACAAGAAGAAAAAGCGCAAGAGGAAGGAAAGTTACGCTATCTACATCTACAAAGTTCTGAAACAGGTCCATCCTGACACTGGAGTGTCGAGCAAAGCCATGAGCATCATGAACAGTTTCGTCAACGACATCTTCGAGCGTATCGCTGCTGAAGCCTCCAGATTAGCTCACTACAATAAGAGGTCAACCATCACATCTCGGGAGATCCAAACTGCCGTTAGGCTTTTGCTGCCTGGTGAACTTGCCAAGCATGCCGTCAGTGAAGGAACGAAGGCTGTAACTAAGTACACCAGTTCGAAGTAAACATCTTCGCATCACCAATCAAAACGAAACGGCCCTTGTCAGGGCCAAAAATTAATGAAAACGTAAATCAACTCTTTTATTGCACTCCCTTCTATCCTCGATAAGTATTGTTCGAAATTTGGCAAATGTTTCCATGCAATTCATTGCGCTATAGATTACATTAAATTTTGGAAAAATATATTAAGTTACGTGGTCGGTAAGTTTTTGTCAATACATCTGAGTAATACAGACAAAATTATTATCTACAGATATAAGTATACAGAACTAAATTTAATTTATAATACAACGGAATTGTATTATAAAAGTGTCATCAAACATCTGTTCTGGCGCCTGGCTTTTGAGATATATCCACCAAAAGTTTCTCTTCCGGTATATTGCCCGTATACACGCAAACATCGCGCCACTTGATAACATTTTTTTAAAGTACCTGACGCCGAGACGCTATCGCATTTCTTGATATGTTATAGCAGCCTGTTTGATTACATACTGTAGCAGCATTACAGCACATAATGCCATCTACCTGACTACTTATAAATCTCAGACGATGGGCCACTCTGACGTGATCCACGAGTAGTCGTTCTGTGCAGACTATTTATAAAATTTAAATAATATCCGAATTTTCAGTAAAAAATGTTTCTGTCACAGTCCGACACTAAAACTTGCGCTGCATTGCGATGCTATTAGCATCCATGAGAAAACAATACAACATGTGGCCACTAAAAAGAGTGAAAAAAAAATCCGGACTTTTCCCTGCCTTTTCTTTGACCAAATAAAAAATTTTTCCTGATTTTTTCCTGATTCAATATTATATCGTCAAAACGAGTAACTAATTAATAAAGTTCCTAAAGTAAATTATTTCAATTTTTAACACTTTATTATTTGTATTCATTAAGAATACCTAACATGTGAAGAAAAGAGATGGCCGCAACTCTGGACCGTACAACTGTCTATGCGCTATTTTCTAGAATATAATTTTGACTTTGCAAAAATAATTCTCTAAATTGTAAAAGTTACATCGACGACGCGCGTCATGCACATTGTAGTTCACGAAAATAACGTATTTCGTGAACTATAACACCTAAAAGGAATAGCAACAGTCCAGCAAACGCAATTGCAGTTGCTGTTTTAGCAGTTGCAGTTGCAGCCACCAAAAAAAAAAAAGATTGTGCCTTTTTATTTTCGTGTTCCGTTCTGTGACACATTTTCCCTCATCAATAAAAAATCCCCTGACAATTCCTCGATTTTTCTGATCATTTTTTTATTCTCTCACTTTTCCCTGATTTCCAGGTCTTCCCTTACCACTGGCCACCAACCATCGTCTACCACCAATATAATACAATTAATTAACGATCGTTCAAGCCGACAAGAGGGAAACATTTAATAAGGAATTGAGAAACAAGATGAAAGGAGAGTAAAAAAATGCATGGAAGTGACTGCACTTTGTATGGATGGTTTTTAAAACATCAATGACATTATGTTACTTTAAGCTATATACTTGGTTGTTAAAATATTTGAATTCTATGTAAAAGTACAAAGGAACTGTGTTAGATGAGTCAAAAACCACCTCAACGTGTTGTAGCAAAGCATTTATTCATTGTCATTCATTGGTTGCGGAGGCGATGGTGGGGATATAGGGGACGAAGGTATATGTATATAAGTGGCTGGATGTCAGGAAAAAATACACTTCGTTTCTGCGTCTTGAGTCGAACGTTCTAACATTCATTTACTGGAAAATGACTGGTCGTGGTAAGGGTGGCAAGGGTCTGGGAAAGGGAGGAGCAAAAAGACACAGAAAGGTTCTTCGTGATAACATCCAAGGAATCACAAAGCCGGCCATTCGCCGTTTGGCACGCCGAGGTGGAGTCAAACGTATTTCTGGCTTGATCTATGAAGAAACTCGTGGAGTCCTCAAGGTTTTTCTCGAAAACGTTATTCGTGACGCCGTTACTTACACGGAACACGCTAAGAGGAAAACTGTGACTGCAATGGACGTTGTTTATGCTTTGAAGCGCCAGGGCCGCACCCTGTACGGATTCGGCGGTTAAATTCCGCAATCATGCATCTCAAAGGAAATTCACAAAAGGCCCTTATCAGGGCCACCAATATTTCAAACGTTGCCAACTTTTAATAGCAAATTGTCACCACGTACCAAATAACCTTTTTTGCTTTGTATATAATATGCTTTGAATATAAGATGTTTTTATATAATATGTTTTTTTATATTCCTGTACTTTTTTCAAGAGTTCTCTTGACTCGCTGGTGTTTCTGTATTCAAAATGCCTAATAGATTCAACTTCCGGCATTGATCACCATCAACAAATGGCCAACAAAAGAAACATTGTACAATTTTACTTACATCGGTTCATTCGGATCCGTCGGATGGTTTTACAAAGTACATTTTTCTCGACACATAATTGTGCACATTAATTTAGAACACATATTTTGGCCATTAATTTGCTCGTGTACAGATATTCATTCGTCAATCGAAAAGCAAATCGAGAAGCAGTTAGCATGGCGGTCACGTACAACATTGATCGGCATATGGCGCATAATAGAGGAGCGCAGAAGCATATAGATATCGATGACTTGTACTACAGTGATGTGATAGCAACCGGGCGTGGCATTATTTCCGCAATCGCCAAATATTCACTGCTGAAACGCTTAGATTCTATTTTGAAATTTAAATTCATTACGTAATTTACACGGATCTTTTTGAAATACATCGATAGGTACAAATGCATAATTCTTCGACAGCATCAACGGCAACAGAAAATGTAGGAACGAACTATTTATTTGCTTATTATCAGTTTTTTTTCAAACTCCTGTCTTTGCAAGTCGTTCTTTTGCCACAGTATTGCGATGTGCTACGGAAATTAAGCTCAATAAGCTATTTCGTCCAGATAAAAGCGTAAATATCCTGAGTAAATAGATACACATACATTTTTTTTTCATAAAATGACAAAAAAGAATGGACATTTTTTTTTTTTTTTTTCGTCTTTAGGAGTTTCTGTGTCAGAAAGATTTCTTTTGCATTACCGGAAAGTAGCTTGTCGAATTTGCATCGAATTTAAGTGTCGGGTGAATCCTGCCGAAACCGGAATTCACAGGATTAAGGTGATGGCGGAAGGCGGAAGATCGTCACCTAATTGAAAATGTATCGACATGCTTTACAGTACAATGGTGATGGAACAACTACTTTACGATAAACGACGATGAGGACTGTATGTTTTTATCTCCAAAGGAGGCCTTCATGACATAGTTGTTTTTCTCCGTAATGGAAACCAGTAATTTTGTGTTAACAATTATGCGATAGAATATGCTTTCGTTAGAGTTTTTTTTTGGCCCTGAAAAGGGCCGGTTCTGACTTTTGGAAGTGTGATTTAAGCCTTCTTCTCAGTCTTCTTAGGCAGAAGAACAGCTTGGATGTTGGGCAGTACTCCACCTTGTGCTATTGTAACGCCGGAGAGAAGTTTGTTCAATTCTTCATCGTTACGTATGGCCAGTTGGAGATGGCGCGGGATGATCCTGGTCTTCTTATTGTCACGAGCTGCGTTGCCGGCCAATTCGAGGACTTCAGCAGCCAAATATTCCATCACAGCAGCCAGGTATACCGGCGCTCCGGCACCAACACGTTCGGCATAATTTCCTTTGCGAAGCAGACGATGAATTCTTCCCACGGGAAATTGAAGTCCGGCGCGGTTCGAACGTGTCTTTGCCTTTCCCTTAACTTTTCCACCTTTTCCACGGCCAGACATATTGATTCAAGTAAGAAAACGACTTTGAGATTTAAGGGATCATCTCAGTGTGACCGCCCGAAAAATCACTGATTTTCGCTATTTTTTTTTTCATGGTTATTTTCATGGTTTTTTTCATGGCTAATCGGTGTCCACTTTTCCGGGCTCAATTTTGATCTGAAACAAAAATTTCAAAAAGATTATTAATCTGTAGGAAAGCCGCTATCGTCCTATGGACGCTTTTTTTTTATTTTTTTTTTTACAAAATGGCGGCGATTTGAACAAAAAGTAGTGAATTTGACCTTTTTTTCGACAGTTTTTCGAGAAAAAAAATAGGAAGTTTAAAAAAAAAAAAAAAAGCTTCCATAGGACGATAGAGAATGACAAAAAGAATGTTCTGTAAAAATTTGAAATCGATAGCTTGAAAACTCTTCTCTCGGCAGCGGACACCGTTTTGAAAAACACCATTCCGAGAAAAACGCGCTTAAACTTTGAGATCAGGAATTTTCAGATAAATCATTCACTTACGATCAATCGGCGATGCCAGGTCCATACGATATCCCTTCGGCTTCTTCGAACTCCTCATTTTCGGCGGACATTTCTTGTCGACGAGCTGTTCTTGCCTCTTTACTGTCCAAGGAGCTTCGCCGTTCCGCGGTTGCGATGCGCTCCGCCTTGTACTTCGCAGCGAAGTCAGCCGCTATCGGTCCTATGGTACAACCCATTGCCTCCATGATTTTAAGAATAGCATCGTATCCTTCATTAAAGGTGCAAGCTGCACAATATGTAGCAATTTCCACAGTTTGTTTTCCGCAGAAAATGTGTTTCGGAACGAGTTGCCACACGCAATGATTGAAACTTTCATTGTTATTCTGCGTGTTGGCGCCCGTACATCTTACGATAATATCGTCACCATAAGGTTTAGCTTCTAACAACATTTTAAAAGTCTTTGTGTCGCCGTCCCCTATCCGCGCTTTCGCCACGATCCGTCGCCTGAAACGATAATTCCGTCCTCCATCCCATTTTCCAACGAAATTCTCTTCTCTTCAAGTGCAGCCTTTTGTTTGCTCACTGCGCTCACAGCTTGAGTGGCAATCGAAATCGAATTTACGATTCGATCGTAGAAAGATTGAAATATGGGGCGCGGTAGGTCCATAAATGCACAAAACTTCATCAGGCCATTCAAACCGACGCCAAGAAGACGCATGATGAATACGATCCGACGATTTATTTCGTATGCATTGTCAATCATAGGACACGAATTGATTTGCACTTTTTTACAATGCCCGCAATCGACCTCGATTTTGAATCCGAGTCCGCGCAAACTTTTTTCAGTAAACTTTATATCGCGATCACACACTTTGCACTTCACTAACGTCGATATAATGTTCAATGCATTGAAGAGGTGTACTATACGATAACCAAAATCGTTAGTAACACCGACCTCTAAATCGTCCGACGATTTTAACTTTTTCGCCGACGTGCTCACATTCTCTGCAGAACTATTTTCAGAGCTATAACGGTTCGGAGGTTTTCGATTCGAAATTTTCGATCGACTCTTTGTCGGATAGCTCCGTTTCGTACCCTTTTTCCCCGCGTACACTTTCTCGTTGTTCATTTCGATGTGCAAAGAATAATTCTGAGCGTTCGATATTTATAAACGAAACGATTCGGAGCGTTTAGATGCGAATAGCGTGGTTTCTATTCGTAAACTGACGCTATGACGCTATCCCTATACCTGCCTTGAAAATTTTTCAACTATCGCCACCTATATCTTTTTTCGAAACTATATTTATAACAATAGTCGGCTTTTGTGAAGGGAGGCAAAAGAATACCTGGAAATGACTCACAGGACTATAGGGTATACCTGCCGACCGGTTGAGATGCGCACCTGGCTGAGGCGGCGCGGGACCCTGAGCGTCACGGAGCGCTGCACCGCTCCACAAAATATTTAATATCTCCGAAAATAATTATTTTTTCGACCTGGGACCAACGGCATTCTATTCTTAAATGTATTTTAGATTTTTCTAGATGGTTTTCAAAAAATCGATTTTTTGAAGCCGTCACAGTGGTGTTGTCCCTTAACCCAACGAACAGTTGGCGACTGAATGATGATCAAGCGTGCTTGTCCTTCCTATTTGTACACCGAGCAGTTCAATCGGTGCTCCAATTAGGATGAAGGTTTCCTTGCACCCTAACGTCGCAGCCGCTCATTGGTGCGGTGGTTGGGTCGATTGGTACTTACCCCCACTCTCTGGAACGTCCTCATTGGTGGGCCGGTTGGTACGCTCGCTTCTATAAATAAGAGCTACCAAAGGGAGGCGCTCATTCTACTCCAAGAATTCCGGAGTTGATGACCGTCTTGAGTTACGTTTTAAAGTAAATTCTCGATCTTACATCATGCCGCCCAAAGCCAGTGGTAAAGCCATGAAGAAGGCTGGTAAAGCCCAGAAGAACATAACGAAGACCGACAAGAAGAAAAAGAGGAAGAGGAAGGAGAGCTACGCTATTTACATCTACAAAGTCCTGAAACAGGTCCATCCTGATACTGGAGTATCGAGCAAGGCGATGAGCATCATGAACAGTTTCGTCAACGACATTTTCGAGCGCATCGCTGCCGAAGCCTCGAGACTTGCTCACTACAACAAGAGATCCACCATCACGTCTCGGGAAATTCAGACTGCTGTCAGGCTCCTGCTACCCGGAGAACTCGCCAAGCACGCTGTCAGTGAAGGCACCAAGGCTGTTACGAAATATACGAGCTCCAAGTAAACATCTGTCCTCTACAAACGAATCGGCCCTTTTCAGGGCCATCAACAACTCTGAACGTACTGTTACTCTTTCGCGTACATCATAAATACGTAACTACGAAGCTGTCGTATTATTCAATGTGAATAGAGGTTCATTTATAGACATTGTCTGGAGCTATTGACCCGACGGAAATAAATACATCCGGTTGTTGTTTTTACTAAACTAAAGCTTCCTCGATAAGTATGCAAAATAAATGGGGACATTATTGGACTCGCTATTTTTAAGGTATCCTTGCGCGTGCAGCGGTACCCAACGCCCTCAAAAGTGAGAATTCAGAGAGATATTTCGAACACTTATCGATGGAGTAAAAATATGAAAAAAATCACGCATATAGACGATGCTGAAAAGATTGATTTGCATAAAAATACATCTAAAATGTTATTAACAAATAAGTGAAAAAAAAATAAAAACTGTTCAACAAATTATTCGTCAACCTAACTTTTTTTTCAGATGAAAATGATATGTTAATTTTTCGGAATACGTATGAATTTTTTCCGAAATTTGTGTACTGTTTGAAAATTGCGTTTTTTGGAATTTTTTTTTCTTTAAAAATGTACTTTAAGTCACAAATTTTTTATATGAGTTTGTCATAAAATCACCTATTGCACCCAAGAAGTTTCCGGAAGATTGATCAAATAGATTCGTAAATGCAACTCAATCATGAAAAAAAAAAACGCAATTTTCAAACAATACACAAAATTCTAAAAAAATTCATACGTATTCAAAAATAATAACATATCATTTTCATCGGAAAAAAAGTTAGGTTGACGGATAATTTCTTGAACAATTTTTTTTTTCACCCATTTGTTAATAACATTTTGGAATTATTTTTATACAAAATTAATCTTTTCTGCACCTTCTATATTCGTGATTTTGTTCAGATTTTTATCCTATCGAGGAGTGTTCGAAATATTTCTCTGAATTCTCACTTTTGAGGGCGTTGAGCACCACTCAGCGCAAGGACTACCTTAAGATGTTCCACGTAATTTATATTTCAATATAATATCAAGTGGAAGATTTTTTACTACCCCTTGCAGTGATACCTTTTTTTTGATAATAAAAGCTGTGCCGGTTTATCTCTAAATCTTGATTGCAACGAGAAATGCATGAAGAGCAAAAAAGACTTCGTAAAATGTTTACGTAATTAGCTCGTAATTTTATCGAGTATTACGGAAGATATGTTGTTCTCAAGATGCAATATAAGGTGAATCAACGTAAAATATAAAATTATTAATGGGTTTCAGTTGAAATTGTGATTGGCATCACGAATCTTGGCCATTTGAGTTGAAAGGTTGATCACTGGAAAATTTGTGTTGTCTCGAAATATTGTAGGATCAAAGGGCTTGGAATTTAGTTTTATTGGAATGATTAGCGCCGTCCTTGCAATAACGGCTTCGAATCCTCGCAGGTTGTTAAGGTTAATAATTTTGCAAATCCAAGTTACCACCGTTTAAGGTTTTTGTGGCCCTAAAAAGGGCCGTTTGAATGAATTGATTGATCGTTCAATGTGATCGATTTCAACCACCAAATCCGTACAAAGTGCGGCCTTGACGTTTTAGAGCGTAAACAACGTCCATTGCAGTCACAGTTTTCCTCTTAGCGTGTTCGGTGTAAGTAACGGCGTCACGAATAACGTTTTCCAGAAAAACTTTCAGGACTCCACGAGTTTCTTCGTAAATCAATCCAGAAATACGTTTTACTCCGCCTCGGCGAGCTAAACGACGGATGGCCGGCTTTGTGATTCCTTGAATGTTATCACGAAGAACTTTTCTATGACGCTTTGCACCTCCCTTTCCCAATCCCTTTCCACCCTTTCCACGACCAGTCATTTTCTAGCAGATGCGGAGGACCTCGTTTCACCCTAATCTCTGAAGGGAAGTGATGCTTTTGCAGCTGTTGCTACGTCTTTTATACACTCTGCGCACAATATCTCCCACCCCTCGTCGTCTAACCAATGAAACTATCCGTCCTCGCCGGCGCCCCTATAAAACAACTGTACTTAAAGGGCCAACGCATAGTCGATCGTAAACTTTAGCACAGTCTACTTCTACTTCTTCCGATCGGTATTATTGCGTCATCAGTTTTTGGAGAAAATGGCTCGCACCAAGCAAACAGCGCGCAAGTCTACCGGAGGAAAAGCGCCTCGGAAGCAACTCGCAACTAAAGCAGCTCGCAAGAGTGCGCCTGCAACGGGAGGGGTGAAAAAGCCGCATCGCTACAGGCCTGGAACAGTGGCCCTCAGGGAAATTCGTCGTTACCAAAAGAGTACCGAACTTCTCATTCGGAAGTTACCGTTTCAACGTCTTGTTCGTGAGATTGCACAAGACTTTAAAACTGATCTGCGATTCCAGAGCTCAGCGGTTATGGCTCTGCAGGAAGCCAGCGAAGCGTACCTTGTCGGTCTTTTTGAAGATACAAACTTGTGCGCAATCCACGCCAAGAGAGTTACGATTATGCCGAAGGACATTCAATTGGCTCGTCGAATCCGTGGAGAAAGAGCTTAGATCTCTCATCTTCGATTCAAAAGGCCCTTTTTAGGGCCAACAATCATTAACGAAGATACCTTTTTCACCGCTAAATATTTCATCAACCTATTTTTTCGCTGATCCATTTGTATATAATTATTAAAAAATTCTGTTACATTTCGCAAGTCCTCCGAGATTTCTGAGACCTTTTTTTACTGAAAAATATCAATTATTTTCTTTTCAAAAGAATATTCGATTTAGAATGATACATTTTTGCTAACAACGTATTTATTCGCTTTGCATTCGTTTGCATTTCAACGAAATGTTTTTCTCGTGTTTTTGGTATGATGGTCTATCGTATTCATCTATCGGGTTTTTTCAGGGATATGTTCGGCCGAAATAAATGTGTAAATTTGTAACGATTCGTGACATAAGACTGTTAGCATCTGCACAGAGAGGCATTGGACCATAAAAGTAGGACAATTCGTTGCCTCTGAATGAGTTAAGCTTTCGTCTTCTTTTATTACATCATCATGTATAGCAAAACGATATGACCGCACAAAAATCCCGATGCGCATTATACATTAATAATAACGTATTGCGGCCGCTTTGTCTATTATTCGTTATGAATCATTCGCCGCGTCTAGTAATAACTAGAAACTCTGTATCGTTCGTTACACATTTATCGATAATCTTTTGTTAATCAAGAATAAAAATGAAAAATCGGCGTCGTCCGCATATCTGTTTTTAGATGATGAGAGTAGTATACATACACAGAGACGGTCAGGCAGCTTGCGTAACTGTGTGCGGCGAGAATGGCACACTTCCGCTCCGCGTCGGTGGAATGCCAAACATGTGACATGCATCGCGGTTAATGCATTCGTAATTGGAATAATAGACCCGACACTACGAACCATAGCGACGTCGAACGTCGACGCCGAAGTAATAATCAGTCGCGCGCGCGTCCGCTCTCGTCTCGTATCGCCGCAAAAATATGATAACGAAATAGTCACGAATCTCGCGCGTTTCACACGCCCATCTCAATCGTAATCGTAATCGTAATTAAAAACACAAATTCACACAGGTAACGAAAATAGATTGAATGTTCGTCGTCAACGAAGATCGCTGCGCTCGACGTATAGGTTAGTTATGCTTTGTTGACGTTTCAAACTTATTCTCGTTTTTCCTCCATTCTGTCACTCGATCTGATTCTCGAATAGGACTTTTCGTGTATTTATTTGTTCGGAATAATCACCCAATTGTTTCCTTGTTACACTAAAGAAGAAGAAAGAGACCCCTCTCGCGATAGCGTCGTTGTGTCGATTAATCGAATCGACAATCGCGCGTGTAATTCCTTCTCTTTATTCCTAAATAGTTAACCAACTTTTCTCGCGACGATCGCAAAAAATCCAAATGAAAATAGAATTATTATTATTATTATTTTATGTCGTTAAGCTTACAAGAAAATAGAAGAATTTTCACGCCGATTTTTTTGCGTATTTCTGGCTATAGTGTTTGACGGAAGGAAAACGAAAAAAAATGGGTGACGATAATCGCATAAAGGAACAGTGGCAACTACTGCAGAGTCTGCGATCAACCGTCGAAGGGCTTCTTGTCTATGGAGTTTCCAATGTTTGGAACGTTTACGGAGGATTAAACCGACTGCACAGCGTCGTTGAACAAATATTTAAACACGGATGCCGCATATTTGATCCTCTGGTGAGTCGACGTCTCCTTAAACAATGATAATCTTAATTCCGAATGTATCGATGCGTAGAAAACATTTCATTGCGACGTATCATATTTACATCGGTCCAAAGTATCGCGTCGCTGGGATACGAGAAAAACATTTGTTTCTATTTTGTTTCGCTCTCAAAGAGAATAAAATTAATTTCCGATGTCACGCCGTATTACGTAATATCAAAGTTTATTCGGCATTTGCGTGGCATACAAATTCTTTAATTTCCTATTACTCTTTATTTCGCTTTTTATTTCGCTTTTAAATAAATTTACATTACATTTTTATGTTTTTGGGTATTTGCAAGAAAAAAGAAAAAATTATGAAAATCGAATTTGCAGATCGGTTCCTTATTTTGTTTTTAACATCGTTTACAAAACTTCTCCACGAGAAAATTACTTTGTAAAACATATATTAATAATAAAATGAGAAAGTGATGTGCAGATTTTTATGGTTGAATTTAATTTTTAATATGAAAAAAAAAAAAGAGTTGTTAGAAAAGGTTAAACATTTTCTTAAAGTACTAAAAATTGCATCCGAGAAAAAAAATCAATTTTTTTCAATTGTTTTCCTAAATATTGAAAAGACGGATATTAAAATAGCTGAATAATAAATACGATAGAAATATTAAAGATACATTAGAAATGAAAGGGTTTAAGAAAGAAATAGGTATCTATTCGTTATTTTATAGGGCGAACCGGACTGCTGGGTGTTCATACAGGGATTGAATTGGCTGCAACCATCACTAGCGATGTCACCCGTTGCCGATCAATGCGACGATTATCTGGCGAACCTGCCGGCAAGAATCGCATCGCGAAAGGATATACTGTGGATATACAAAAGGTAATATACGTTTTCTCGTTCCCAAACGTTAAATTGGCAAAACCAATTAAAAGCGATCTTACGACAATTTTATAGCGTTCGAAATATCGTTTCTTTAGTTCGATGTAAAAACATTCTTTTTTTTACGATTCTTGCGATATTGTAGTCGTGAAAGATGATTTTTATTGGTTCATCAATAACTAACTCTTGCTGCCGAATTATCGTTATTTTTATTATATATTTATTTATTATATATTTTTTTTCGTTACAGTTTGGAGAATCATTCGCTGTCTCACAAATTATCGTGGCTGTTGTCCGACAAGGAACATTTACTTTCGTGCCTCGAGCCGTGGGCTTTTTTGTGCCAAGAAAGTCTCGCCGAAGCGACTCTCATTTGTTTGAGAGCTGTGGAACGTAATCAGGCGGCGCTACTTACAGAAATTGATCCATGTTTGGTAAAGTCTTTGCAATATGAATAATAATAGTTTCGGAAAATGATGGCTAATCAAAGATCAAATAGTTTTCGGACAAAATTTTATGTTTTTTCACCTCCCCTATCGATAATTTATCGCCGAAAAGCGATAGACCGCGATGGAAGCTTCGCTAATGCGCGTACACTTTATATATTTTTTTTTATAAACGATTGATATTCATGAAAATGAAAATATATAATTAACACTTTCACCGTTTTTCTTTCAGTTTCTACCGGGTAGTCGTTTTTTGAAAAACAGTCCGAAAAGACACCGACGATCGTCGTCTTATCCAATAAACTTCGGCAACACGCGTACCGAATCGAATTTCGCCGCAAAGGATACTTGCGAAGATAAGAACAACGATGACGGTCGAGCGATGTCGGAAAAGAGCGGAAATGCGGTAAAACAGGAGACGGAGAATGTGGATGGGACAGCGAAGGCAACGAGTCCTAATAACACGGAAGAACGAGAAAACGAGATATCGCTGAAATCGTGGAACAGTCTGCCGGTACTGTGCAAAGATCACGATATTTGTCAGAAAAGTTGCGCGTTGCCGTTGGCGGCGTTTATGGCAACGAACCGACCAGAGGAAAATGTTACGGTACGCGTACCTCGAACGATCGAACTCTCCGACGTGATAAAAGTGGATTATTCGGAAGTTAAACAATCAGTTCCGACGCCGAGCGCTTACGGGGAGCCAAAGAAGCCGAAGACACCGTTACGAAAGCAGAGAATGAAAACGAAGAAAAACGCGACGAAGCACAGCAGCGGCAGTTCCGACACGTTGAATTACGAGGACACAATGACGAGGTCCGTCGTTACGGACCACTGTCCGACACCGATGACCCAAGAATATTCAAATTTTCACATAGTTAATCCTACAAGTGAAAATATAAAGATAGAGACCCATCGGAAGACGAGAAGAAAAAGTTCGTTCTTACCATCGGGTTCGGCGCCCGAATTTTCCGGTTCTTGGAGTTTAGGTATAGAAGGACAAAAAGATATTAGAACGCCGAAAAAGAGTTTCATGGAAGATGGCGGTAGCAGCGTTCAGCCAATGGCAACCGGATACTTTCCACGACCCGTCGAGGGACAGAGTCTCACGAGCTTTCTGTCTTCGGCTCAATTCTCTCGTGCGAATGCCGAGTTGGACAGAGAAAATGCGCATTTCAGTATTTGCGAAGCTATGATCGCTGCCATCGAACAGGTGCATTGATACGACTTATTAAAAATATCGATAGACCGCATTTTTACCATACGACTGGACTATTACTACTGCACACACAATATACTTGTGAGGTTTAGTCAAAAAGATACGTTATCATCATTACTGACAACGTTTATATACGTGTATTTAGTATTCCTGTAAAATTTGTACGAAGTTAACAGCGTAATTTTTGATATAATCGTTTATACCATTAACAACATGTGAGATTCCGTAAACGGTAATCAACTTTGTTTCACAGTTCTAAAACGGATTATCATTTTAGGACTCAGACACACTATCCTTTTGGTAATCAATACTAATACGCGTGAGAAAAATAGATTACAGTTTTTTATATCAATTGAACTCAAGGCGCGCGGAAGGAACAGACTTACAGATTTTTTTCATTCTCATGACTAAAGGATAAACGCTGTTGATTGTGTGATATTATTGGTCATTTGAAGGATAAGAATATCGATAGGCCGTTTTGATTAATGAAAAAAAAAAAAAATGGTTTAGGTAAAGTGTAATCGAGAACTGCGGCTAATCGACGAAACTGTCGACGAGAGCGATGAAGAAATAAACAATTTGAAGCAAAGAATTCGACTGAGAAGACGCCAGAAGCAAATGGAGCAGAGAAAGAGTGGAAATTGGAGTAGAGATCTTTTAAGCGATGGAAAAACCGACAGTACGTTCGAGTCAACGATTATCCAAAGAAACTTCTATTGCTTTATCATTTATTGTATTATTCGCATCAATTCGTTTAGCCACGACAACGGATCAAAGTGTCAGCCCTCTGTCGAGTTCACCGCGCACCCCTTCCGATAATATTTCCACAGACGATGTGGAAGATCTTGAAATCGATGATGTTCGCAATTTGTCGCAACTGCGGACGTCAGGTATGTAATCGATGAAATCTCATAGGTAACTTCCGTACCACCGAATCGATAGCGATAATATTGGGGAAATGACTCCTACATAGCAACATTTCCTTCAACTCTCTGCGGTTGAAAAAAATGAATACATAAAATAGCGTCTCTTTCATTAGATCAAAGTCCTAGAAACAAATTTATCTGTTTCATCGAATCAAAATGTTGGAAACGAATTTGTCAGTTTCATGGGATCAAAGTGTTGGAAACGAATTTGTCTGTTTCATGGGATCAAAGTGTTGGAAACGAATTTGTCTTTTCAGGCGTTTCAATGTCGATGGCATCTCTGTATTCGGACGCAGACCTGTATCGGTCGTCACCCCGACAAGGGGCCGAATCCGCGTTGACTGACAGTATAATCTCTGCGGAAGGAGTTGCTTTGTGTCTTATCAGTAGATTCAGTGAAAGGCATTTACCGAGAGCAAGCGAACTGGAATGGCTTGTTTCGAAAAAGGATGCGGAGGGACAAATGGTATTCGAACTTTATTAATTGTATATTAATGGATAAAAATACTATAATCATAGAGATCGCGGTACGCTGTCGATGATGCGGAGCATTCAACAAAATTTCGGAAAAATTTGTAATTATCAATGAGTTTGGAATTCGAATGATGAAAAACATTCAAAAAATCGATGTAATAGCCATTGATTATGGTAAAATTTAATTGAACAAATTGATAAAATATTTCATGACGATGGCGCTAAGAACTTGAAAAATACCGGTTCATCAGGATAACAGTATTGATGTTAAAATTGCATATTATCCGAATTTATAAAACGATCTCTGACACAAGATTTTTATGTGCAGTTACTGCCGTTGCCGAAAAATTGGATGGCCAATCCGGATAATGGTAAAAACGGTGAAATTAATCAAGTGCCACTTCGCGGTACAATAGAATGGGCGCCACCGCGGCCTCAAATCATTTTTACGACACATCCACCACCAGCGTAAGTTTCATAAAAGTGGCATTGTAATAACCCCTTTAATTAACAGTGTTTTTCAATATTTACATTTAAATTTCTTCAAAAATATCAATAAACAGTAATACATCGAAATTCAATTTTCCTATTACAAGTTCGTGAATTTTTGTCTAAATGCATTTAAACGGTATGAAACTGAATGATTGAAAAACAATTTTTTTTCTCGTAAATAATCAAAATAAAATGTTTTATATCTCCCTTTGCACGACAATCAAATAAGAATTTCATAAATATATTCTGCTTGCAGGCGAAAAATTCTCATAGCTAAACAGAATTACAGGTGCGCAGGTTGCGGAATGAAAGTGGCGGTGGAGTACGCAAATCGTTTTCGTTATTGCGAATATTTAGGAAGATATTTTTGCACCGGATGTCACACCAATCAGGTGGCACTGATACCTGGAAAAATATTATCAAAATGGGACTTTAATCGGTATGTATTCTGTGAATATTATTTTTATTGTTTCTCTGTGAATTTTTCGTGTACAGTTTCGTCAAGTTTTCTCAAGTAAGTTTACCTTAAACTTTATCAATTTATCAATTATACCGTTATAAATATTCTTCTGAAAAATAAGTTGAATAAGTTAAAGCCACAGAAATGAAATTTCGAAGACACGAAATGAAGGGAATTTGATACTTTCGGTAAAGTATCAGAAAGGACTTTAATGAATGTAACGTAAGTATAGTTATACGTATTTTATACACGTGTTCCAGATATCCGGTATCCAATTTCTCGTACAGATTATTGGATCAAATGGCGATAGATCCGTTGTTCCAAGTGAATGATTTGAATCCGCTTTTGTACAGACGCGTTAAGCAACTGGAAAGAACGCGAGTTTTGCGCACACAGTTATATTTTCTCAAAGATTTCCTACTGACATGCAGATTTGCACAAAGGTATGTTTTATTATCTACTATTTTATTAAGTTATCTTCATGAATATTTTTTTTATTTATTTTTTTTCGTAATTTCATGCAAACAAATGCGCAACAAAGCAATGTACGTTTTTTTGTTCTTTGAGGGAATATATATATAAAAAAAACATTGCCATGTTGCAACGGGCTGAAGTTGGCTCGTCGTCTACTTACTATTTAATTATAATAATTACTGACAATTAGGGACACTGACGCAAAATAAGAAAGCCTCGTTAGGGCCCAATGCGGTAATCAGGTGATAAAACAAAATCATGACGCGGACATAATTTATGAACGAAATGAAGAAAAGAATTATGATATTTACTATGGAATATTTTTCTAGATCCCGTCTATTTAATTGTATCAATAAACATCATATGTTGCCGTTACTTTTCAGCATTCAGGAAGCACTGAAAAAGCAACCGAATTATATATTCAATGATCCGCATATATATTCGATTCACGATTTAATGACCGTAAAAGTTGGCTTCATGACCGTCAAATTGAGTGAATTGGTTGAGGAGTGTTGTTCACACGTTTCCGAATGTGTGGTAAGTGAATAACGACATTTACTTTTGTAAAATACAACATTAGGATAAGCGTAACGGTTCCGCGATAAGTTGATTCGAAGCGCAGGATAAGCAAAAGAAAATGGATTATGATTTTTGTTATCGACTGAGTCGCCTCACTTTTTGTTCCAAGACGATGTGAAGTAGACGACAATAACGAAAAAAAAAATTATATTCCATTATTTTCCGATGTCTCGAACATTTAATTACAACAACAAATTATTAGCGACTTAATCTCACAATTGCGCAAATATTAATATTACCGTAAAAAAAGTGGATTACAGGTTTTCGTTATCGACAGAGTAAGAGTTATAGGGAATAGTGAGAAAGTTTCATATTGATCTGATTTAGGTATTGTGAATTACCATAGAAATCTTTAGAACGTTCGAACATCGAACGTTCGATTCGTTCGTAGAATCTGAATAATCGATGATTTTCGGCGAATGCGTTTATTTCTCGTCGAACTTTATAGTTAATCATGGAGAAGTCATTCGATTTCTCTAAATAATAAGTTTTATTAAAGCGTAGTGAACAGGAGAATTTAATTTGAACATTTTATACATAAAAAACGGCTGATGAATTTATCTTAATTAGTATTGGCGGATAATCTAATCGCAAGCGTCCAGATCGTTGGATGTTCGGAAAGTGAGTTCTAACGAAATATTTCTTACAGCTGTGCGAAGCCCGCGGTTTCGTTTGCGAATTGTGCCGGGAAAAGGTACGCGACACGCAAGTGATATTCCCGTGGGAATTGTCGAAGGTAACGAGATGCGATCGATGCGGTTCCTGTTTTCATATTGAATGCAAAATGGTTGCTAACAACGAATTGGAATGTCCACGATGCGCGCGATTGCAGGCAAGAAAATTGTCCAAAGAGTAAAATTAAACAGCGAACTAAGATGCATTACTCGCATCGAAAGAAAAAACCCCCGTGATAAGTCGATAATAATGTTAATTAACTTGACGGTCGCACCATACCGACTGCTGAGCAACGAAAAGGCGTTTATTTCACGTGAAAATTAATTACGGATATCGTTTCTTTGTAATTTATCAGTCGGCAGATGATACGTCAATGTGTAAAGACAGATATTAGCCGCGATTGGAGCTCAAGTATCAAGTATCACCGCAATTAGTATTCTTTTAAGATGGTGTCGTTCCAGAATCGTAGTCACCTTCAGTATTAATCGCGATTTCGATACCAACATACGACGTTCAAGTAGACTGCCAAACGAATCAAAATTTCACTGAAATCCACGATCTTTCGCGGAATCATTACATTTCAATCTGTTATCGTAAATACGTGTCTGAAAAAATTCTTCAAATATACATAATTACGGACGTGCGATTAGTGCTCCGAGGAAATTCGAAACATTTGATTTTTTTTTTTTTTCTAACTTTTTCGCATTATTCGGGATATTCGATTATTTTTAATAGATATTTTCAAAAAAACACATATGATCACCGATATTGATTGATTGTCGAGATCTACTCCCGAATTATTCCTCTCTACGACTTGAAAAAACAATTACGGTATTCTGCGAATTGGTCGGCAGTCAAACGAGTGGTATTATCGATAATAAGTAAAGAGCCCTAAAAGTCCACAGTTCCATCGTATCAATTGTTCAACGTTGACAATTGATCGGTAATGCATTTGAATAATATAAGATAATTGATCTATTAATTGGACAGTTTTTTTTCGGCGAAAAGCTGCGATCTAATGTTGTTTAATCATTGGTCGCAATAAAACATAGAAACCGTTAATTAATTAGTGAATAAACAAAAATTGGCCATTGTTCACCATCGGCCGCTGCCTAATTCACGAAATATTTTCGAAAATCGTCGAAATGTATAAATTGTGTAAAAAAAATTGTACAAAAAAGCAAAAAAAAAAAAAAAAACAGGTTGCGTTAAATCGTCGCGCTTAATTGTGATTTGTAATTGAAGAATAGACAGTTTACAATCGTAGGAAAAACGGATGTCTCTATTTTTTTATGACGCGAGAATAATTACATTTCGATGAAAAAAAAAAAGAATTTTTTTCTATTTGCTGCATTCCGTATAGTGAATGAATCTTAATATTATTCTTTCGCCTGGTTTTTGGGTTCGAGAACTGGTGAGGAATGTATTTCGCATAAAAAAAGTTACCGCTTTTATTATCGATCGAATCCGTGTTATTTGTAGTAAAGTAATTATGATTCGCGTTTAAAATGCCATCGGGTTATGTTATTCAATGAAATTCCTTCGAAAAATGTATTTAAAAAATCTAATCAAAATAATATCAACAGACGGAGTTTATCAGGAAACATTTAAAATAAAATTATTACGATTTTTCGTATTTTTTTTATTGAGTCCCACGAAGATTTAATTTTTCAAACAATTTCACTAATTGTACCTGAATTATAATGAATTATAATGGCCATCGGCCGAAATTTTAATTTTCAAAAATGAGCGTATCGAGTTTTTTGCAGTTACGATAGATCGAACTATAGCCGAAAAAAGACGAAAAGACTGAATCTTTGTGAAATTTCTCTACACATTTATAACGAATAATTTGAATTTCTAAAAAAAAAATGTTTCCGATCCTAATTGGGACGAAAGGATCTAAAACGTTCCGTTTGTCTTAAAGACATTCAGAAATTTAATATAACGCGATATTGATTTAATATATTGATAACTGTCGGTATTTTATGACGGATATTGTTAATTTATTCCTGTTATCTATTTTACAGAAATTTATAATAAAAAATATTCTGCTCAAGTAATTTTATGTCTAACTAATGTTTTCTTTCAACTCATTTTCCCAAGTATATCTCATATGTAAATGGAAAAGGATATATTTTTCTTGTGTGTCCCGATCCATTTCCTCGCAAGTTACAACTCACAATTAAATTGACTCCCTTAACAATAACTAAGCGCTTCTTACAGGACTTGGTTTTCATACCTTTCACACTCACGTAAACGATCAATATCCAACGGACCATTGGATTTGTTTAGCTGCAGGCGAACCGCTCTCAACTGAATCCCCCGTACAACTGCGGTTTACACTAAAGTATAAACTTCTCCCTCCCTTATTCATAGCTAAGCTAAACCCATAACACCCTTCTTTGTTTCAGATGGGAAATAAAAATAGCTTATGTCTCAACTGACTGCCATAGATACGATGCTTCAACATTGTTACGATGTTTTACGTTTACAGCGAATTGAACGGACGCTCAACTAGTTGTCACTCAACGCCATCGCGTGGAAGAACAATTTAAACGTCAGTCAAAGAATAGACCCTCTATATAATAGCACATGAATCTGTAATAAGAAAAAAGTAGCGAACGGCATATTACATTGAGCACTTGGCGTCTTAATACGCGAAAAAATGCAACACACTCCCTGATACAATCGTCGATAGACTTCCCAGTGACAATGGATTTCTTTCAACACCGATATTATAGATTAACGAAAAAGACAATGAGTTTTTTTGGGCTGTGGCCGGAGCAGAGTAAACGGGTTCGTTATGTGATTTCTTTCATAATGCTTTCTATCGGAGGCAGCCTATTATTTCCTGTGATGGGCGCTTTTATGCGAAACATTGACGATTGGGATATCCTCATGGAATGCTCTATATCATTATTTTTCGGAATTTTATGCCTTATTAAGTTTCTCTGTGCGGCATTCTACTCTGAAAAGGTCTGTTGTATTTTCGTATGTTACACGAATATCATAATCGAATTTATCTTTGGCAAAGTTTTCCATTGAATGTGCAATAGCGACGAATGAGATCAAAAGGGCGACTACTATATGATATAATAAAAATCAATAAGACCCCAATAGAAACTCGTGGAGCGAATTTAAATTTACCAAAAATTAAAAAATTACTAATTGGTACACTAATTAAATATATTTAGAACGACACTATTAGCAAACGCCCATTCAATTACCATTTACGAGGTTTACACAGTTAATAGTACTTATTAAAATGGGGAAATTAATCGACAACTTCGCCAAGGATATAATCGGATTTAATTGATTCATTGATGAAAACCTTCTCGTTATCTACAGATGTTGATGATGCTAAATCGCATACGTACGGATTGGCAAGTTCTGTCTAACGATTGTGATGCCCCTATTCTACACCAATATGCCGAACAGGGAAGAACAATGATTATCGTGCATACAAGTTTGTTGATTGTCAATTATTTATGGTTGTGATGTTTGTTAATTTTATATAGACTTATCGATGTTGGAAACAGTTATGTGTTACACAACGTGTACTCTCTACATAATGCAACCGATTGTACCAAAAATCATTGACACTTTATTGAAGAATGGTACCGCGCCGGGTCAATTTTCAACACCCCTCGATTATTATTATATCGATATGCAAAAATATTATTTTTATATTGTTTTGCATTGTACCGTTGGTGCATCTGTGGGATTCTATAGCTCAATGTCATACGACTGTTTGTTTATGATTTTTGTGCAACACGGCTGTGGTTTATTTGCTATGTTGGGGTGAGTCAAAAGATAATTCATCGCTTTTTAAAAATCTATCCAAAATCCTCAAAGTCCTAAATACCCTTCAACATCACTAGCAACATCGCATGCCCTTTCAATCATAATACGAAGAATGAAACGACAATAATTTATTATATTCTAACTCATTAATTAACCCATTATATTAAAAAGAAATGTCAATCATTTGATAATGAATAGTTTATGTGATCATACGACTGCAAATTTTCTAAATACAGTGGAGCCCCTCTTTACTTAACTTCACTTGACTCAACTGCTCGCTAACTTTAACCCGATACCATGGCAACGATTTCGGTTACTTGTATTTCCCCTGAGTCCGCTCGCCCCACTATGAGCGCTGCGCATGCGCAAACTCTCGCCATGGCTTTGTATCTACGGACGCATCTACCCCTTGTTACCTCTACCGGCAGCAATTGACTGGGAGTGGGGACTGCAGGGGAAATACAGAATAGTGAAGCCCATCGGCTTCACTAGCCGACGGGCCCGTTGAGTTAAGAAAAGAGGGGTGTGCTGTAGTCTCCTTACTTGCCTAGGGAACATGTTTTTTGCACCCGCTCAGTATTACAGGGAGAATTACAGTATTACGACATATAACGGACTTTCTCGTTGCGCCGTTTATTTGTTTTCATAATACCCGCCCTGTACTGAATGTACAGTGATCAGCGTTCGGTTAGACTTGCATTCTATCCCAATCCATTCTGTTCCGTAACTGTGTAGTAACGGAAAAGTGGCGAATAGATCTTACGAGTTCCCCGTCACTTTTCTGCAGTACCTTACCTGGGGGTCTATGCAAACTTTAGTGTGTAGTAAGATGAAGCCTTGAGCCAACGTTGAGGCCGAATTCGGCAGGGAATTCATAGCACCCTCATCACTGTTTCGAGAAGAAAACAACAAACAAAGAAACAAATGCCGGAAAGTAATAGGGCATAGGACGGCTCAGTATCGCATTCATGTGGAGGCTTTTCACGGTGATTCAATCATTTTCACTGAATATGTGTTACCACCCAGCATCCGTGACGTCCAAAGAACGCGTTATAATAAGAATACAGCATAATACCAAAATGTGTCAACTGAAACTTTCAGCCGGAAATTACAGCGTATCGGGAACAAGGGAAGATCAGCAAAAGCAAAAGACATCCAGCATGCGGTGAACAAATTAGACGTGGAATTGGATCGTCTAGGATTGTATATCGATAAACACCTCGATGCTATCGAGTGAGATTATTTAGAGAATTTATTTACTCGAACGACTTACGAGACAAGAGGGAATCGGACATTTTTGCTGGTGGTTATAAAAAAAAATACTAAATACAACAAGATATGTAGAGTCATATCAATTGCCTAGTTATCTGTTTTCTGGATGGGCAGAGTCTACGGCTCAAAAAAAATAAATAAAAAAGATTAGATCGGATGGACGATATCAAGAGCGCATGTCATCAAGAGTAATAACGACTTGTTCTTTGAATTAATAATACATTTTCTATTGCTAGGTACGCGGATCTCATCGAAGAAACTTACTCATGGTGTTACTTTGTTGTTATGGGAGTTAACATACTTTTAATTAGCATGACAGGACTTCAGGTAACATTTGCAACATGCGATGTACGCATATGTTTGTGTGTAGCATACGAAGCATTGCATATTTTTCTAATTGATGAATAAAAAGGTTATCGATTTAGATTATGAAGAGAACGGCTGATCGTCAACAAATCATACGATTTGTAATTGGTAATTTCCTGTGTATGACGCATCTGTTCATCGACAACTACATGGCGCAAAATCTTATGGATCACAGTATTAGTATTCGCGATAATATGTCAGTCGAGTAATAACCGTGAGAAATGACTAACTAAGCGATGTAATAACAAATGTCTTCTTCCTCGCAGACTCAATGGCGAATGGTACAATTTACCACTGAAGACTCAGAAACTTCTGCTGTTGATTATAATACGTTGTAATGTACCTTGCAAACTGACCGCAGGAAAATTTACTACCCTCTCCATAGAAACTTTCGGGGCGGTAAAATTGTTCTTTCAAATTTTCTGTTGTCCGCTAAATAGTGTTGTCCAGCAAAATTAGTAAATCATTTTGTAATTCTAGTTTATGAAGACAGCGGTATCGTACTTTACGCTTCTTCGCACGGTGTAAGAACATTTCGACGACGAGGATAAATCACGTCTTATATCGATGCAAATCAGTAACAAAAACGTTTTCTTTTTAACTTCCAATTGCCCCAGAGCAAAAGACAGGAGTTATGCGTTTCGCGACGATCGAAAGATTTCACCCGCTGAGGCGATTTCGCCAGCTGAGGCGATGTCGTCCAGCGCTACGCGCGCCCATAACCTCCGAGTTCCCAATCGAAAAAGGATGAAATAAAAATCATTTTATAAAAATTAAAAAAACTCCCGACTGCAAAAAGAGTGAAATAACAAATAATTATTCGCATATTATAGCCGGGAGATTTATCCGTTGTTGACTTTGGGAATCTCCCGACTATAATACGCGAATAATTATTTGTTTTTTCATTCTTTTTGCAGTCGGAAGTTTTTTAAATTTTTATCAAATTATTTTGTATAAAAAAACTCCCGAGTTATTTCGTAAAATCAACACGTTATTTAATTATCAATTTCCGTACACAAAGCAAATTAGAAAGTACATTGCAAAGATTTTCGTAGTGATTATTAATGCAAAGAACTTCGATAAGTTCTATTGAATCGGTTATAAAAGCTACAGGATTTCAATCGTCGTAAGTGAGTTTCATTCTCAGCTGTATTGAGACTTTATGCTATGTAAAGAAATGGGGAATGAAAATTATTTTTACGAATAGTCAAGAAGTAAATGAGTCAATGGCGATATTCTATGCGCTAGCAATTGACGAACAACGCATTGCATGCTAATGCTTAATACCTATTCTCGCGTGTACATTGATATTTTAGTTTCTAAGCAATATTAAGGGCGCCATTCACTTAGAATTACGATTGAACTTCTTGAAAGCTGAATATCTACGTTTTTTGTTGCGCTCTTCACAGAGCCGAATCCCTCGTCCTTTTTCTATGTCGTGTAATACCTCGCGAATGGATGTCGGCGCTCCAGCGGATCTTAGTTCGAAGTAAAACACTACAGAAGAAATAAAAAGGCCCACAAAGTATAATGCAAATCCCGCCCCAAGTGGCGTCAATTTAAGAACTGTCGCCTCGGCGTTATTGTCGTCATGTTCGATGAGAACTTCTCGAAGTCCCGAGGACATGCGTCTATAAAGCACGTCGTCGAGATGGTACTGCACTAAGCCAGTCTCTAGCATCCAGAGTATTAGCTTATGTGTGGAAAATGTATTTTCTCTTATTAATTCTGACAATTATATACTGATAGTAAATGGAAATCAACCTTTAGCATCTTACCTGATTCACAGACTCTACAAGCCAAGGTGTAACCGCGAACGATATCAAATAATCCTTCATACTGTTTCTCATAAGTCTGTACCCCTTAAACATGATTACGAATGGTATTAATTACCATTAATTAATTTCTTGACCATAAGATGGTATCAATGTAAAAGATAAGTATCAATATTTATAACTCACTTTTAAATCAGCATCGCTGACGTAACCAATCGGGAAAAAAGCGGAAGCTACACGTTTTCCATATATTGCATAGTTCCCTTTCAAAATTTTTTCGTGTTTTTCCGCTGAAGTCGGTTCGTATTCGAAACTATTGGGAATGCGGGCAGCGTATCGATTCTTACATTCAACAAAGGATACGTTTCGTAAATGTTTCTTGCGTCCACAGATTATTAAATTTTTATGTCATTGTATTTTTTTCACTCACTGATAAATCGACGTAATACGAAAATTCCGGTATATTGTTTTGTAGGCCCCATGTTAAATTTGCTGCTATGAAGTCCTTAGCAGTGTCAATTCTGGATTATCAATGTTTCGTCGGGTATTAAGAAATGCATAGAAAATGTTTTTCATGTGTTACACAAATAGTATATTGTGTAATAGGGACCGAAAGTTAACTTTGCCAATCACACGAATTGCGGAGGGTAATTTCGGCGCGTGTCACAGACTATACATTATATACATTTTTTAACATGTCATTCATAAAAGTTGATGCCTTGCATACCGCAAAACTGCCCATGCAAAGTCCCACTTTTCATGCACTTATTACGAAATCATATTTTTTTGCCAATTAAGTGTTATTCATTGATTTTATTGATTTGCACGTCAGCCTTTTTAGTTACTGACCTTTTGTCGTAAACTTTCCTCGACAACCTGGCTGCTAAACTGCTCGAGTAAGCGGTTACTATGAGAACACCAAAAAAATGCCAAAGCTGAAATTGCAATTTAAGGCCTCTAATGTTCCTGGGCGCCGACGTACCCAACAAACGTGCCATCAACTCTGTCCACGTTTTAGTAAAGCTACGAAATCCTACAAAGTTTATAACGCGAAATGTTAATTATCCAAAATTTATTGTCGAATTTAGTATTTGATAGTCACTCTTTGGAAGTCGCGGATCGATCCAGGCGCCTGCATAAACGCAAACGCTCTGAGCAGCCAGCATAGCGATGATAGCGCTCCAAAATTCAGGAGAAAGTGGTGTGGTAAGTGCCCAAAAACTAGCGTGTGGCTTTGGTCTCGGTACCAAAAATTGAAAGTGAAGCTTTTCCCACGGTACTGTCAAATTCGCAAATGCATTGGTATCCTGCGTGAGACTTAGACCGCCGAAGGCAAAATGCGTTTCGCCTCGAACCATTTGACCAATCATACCACCATCCCAGGCACTTCCGTTGCGTTCGCCAATGCTGATTCATTTTTGTGATAAATATCAATTCGTTTTTTTTTTTTTAACATTACGAAAAGTGAGGTTAAGGTTACGTAAATATTCGTTTGATTACTAACAAGTATTTATCGCTGGGCTTTCGGATGGTATATGTAAAATTCAATCGATCGGCGAATAATTTGAAGAATATCAATTCGACTCCATCGAATTCGGATTCTACGCGCGTAATCATGTTATCCTTTTTTATATTCATATTTGTTCTGCATTTTAGGGATATTATTTTTTAAATAAGATTTTTTTCACCATCTTCTGCTGTAAACACTTCTGCCTCTACTCCTTCCACAGTTCGATTGACGGTTGATCGCAAAAAGCAAAATGGCGGATTATAGTATGTCGTCGCTTGCAATTCTTCGCCTTCGAGATTCACAATTCCCTTCTGGTGTACCATCTTATCATAACTATAATAATATTATTGGTAATTTTAAAAAAAATGTATTAACGCAGACGTAACTATTTTTTGCGTTTATTATCATTACGTTTATTCTCACCTGAAAACTTTTTTGAATACCCGCGGATACAAAAAATTGTCTGACAATGTCCAGAGACCGCTACGCGCCGCAATATTCACATTTGTATTATCATACAACCAATCATTAAAGATGCTCGTTTGATTTTCATCATTATCGTCGTTGACTACCGTTCGTTCTTCAAGATAATTGTCGATGACAATTAAAATTTCGACGTTGGAGTTTACTGTTACAACACTAAATAAATAAGTAAGTAACGATCTTCTAATCAGAAATAAATTTAACAAGTTCATCGACTTGCCTCGCTACGGTACTTAATAATGACTCCTCGGACTCCGCAACCAAGAAATAACTATCACAACCATCGGATGTACCGTTCAGGATGTATTCGAATGGATAAATGCTTATGAACTCGTTGAAAAGCTTCTCAGTGCCCGCAGACTGATCTAATAAAGTCAAACATTAAAAATCTGTTTATTATAAACTTCGTACTGTAACTCAACATGTTCAACAAATGTGTAGAATGTCTAATTGCCTTGTAAATTACTACGTAATTACTAATTTACTTACCGCAAATGAAAATATTTACACACTGTGGTATAGTGTACGAAACGTTGATCAACGAAGTGAAATTTTCCATCGACAGCCACGACTCCGTTATGGTATCATTTAAGATATCATTTTTTCCCGCTGATGCCACGAAAATTATAATTAGCGAACCCACGAATACATTAGCGTAGCCTCTCATGACGATTAATTTCTAATTCTTGTAATATATAATTGTAATTTATAAATGATCGAGAAACGGACATATAAGAGTGGAACAACAAAAAAAGTTAAGGTAGTTGATGGACGTCGCGACATTGACTGATCACGTTGAACGGCCATCACGGCGGTCGCGGTCGCGGTCGTCGTTGTCATCATGCGCATGTCATTAAGAGAAAAAAATTTAAACTTCATCATTTATTTATATACACTTATTCTCCTGGGTACAAGCAACTTTTAATATCGTATATAATAATTCCCGCATCATTAACGAACCTATTTATGGCTGTAACGTGTATCACGAACGCGCGATGCCAATTTTTACCGACAAGCGAAAAACGATGTAATCAACGATGTATTACATTTCTGGTCTCTGCACCAAAATTTTATCGGAAGTCTACATTTTTTGTCCAATATCTAATACGTGTAACCGTGTAAAACGTTGTCTTGAAAGAAGCCGAGAGTGAAAAAAAATCGAAAAATAATTTAAAAAAACGCCTGAAGATGCAATACAAGATTTTTAATTGGAACTATTGAACTTCGAAAGCTATAATATTTCAACTATCATATATAAATATGTTAATTTCTCGTATTAGAGTATCGTTTACGATCGAGACTATGGGTTTTATTATTAACTATAATAGTAGTTTGCGATACTAGTACGTAAAATCGGACTTTTGGCGAAGGTTGGGAAGTGCCGCACGAGAGGAGGCGAGTACGGCCGCTTCAAAACCGCCGCCAGAAGTCCAATTTCACTGACGAGTATCGCATAATATTTTATTTCACGGCGTGCGAGAAAGCCGCTTTCTCGCACGCTTCGCTTCGCTGAGCGTGTGAGAAAACACATTTCTCGCACTCGTGAAATAAAATTTTGAACGATACTCGTGCGAGAAACTTTTTCTCAACTCGTGTGATTGCAACACTCGCCTTCAGCTCGCGCTGCAAACTCACACTCGTCAGAAAAAATTTCATCGCACTTGTATCATAATGTACTATTATGTAACAAATGCGTGAAAGGTGCCAGGATATGTTTGGCCGGCCGTTCCATGAAGGACGACGAACCGATGTGCACATGCGCACAGTATTTATGACACGCTTCGAGTATTAACGCAACGCCTTCTCATAAAGTGCCACCTCATGTCACGGCCGGCCTATACATAATCTGACACTTTTCATGCATGCGTTACATAAAGCTATTTTGAGTTAAGTACTTCATTTTTTTTGTACAGAAGTTTCATTGAAGTTAATTTTACGTTTCGTTCGATTTCTCGCTTCTTTTTTATGTCGTGTAATACCGCGCAAATGGATCTCGATCCTTTGAAGGATCTGAGCTCAAAGCAAAAAACTACAGTAGAAATAAAAAGACCTACAAGATATAACGCGAAACCCGCGCCAAGTGGCGTCAATCCGAGAACTGTCGCCTCGGCGTTATTGACGTCATGTTCGATCATAACCTCTCGAAGTGCCGATGACATGCGTCTGTAAATGACGTCGTCTAAATGGTACTGCATCAAACCAGTCTCTTGCATCCACAGCACGAGCTTATAAGTGGTGAAAAGTGTATTTCGTCTCATTGTACTATCAATTATCGGCTAATTAGTGACGGAAGTGAACGTTTCATATCTTACCTGATTCACTGATTCAATGAGCCAAGGAGTAACCGCAAACGCTACATAATGCTCCTTCATACTGTCTTTCATTAGTCGATAGCCCTTAATCACAATTAAACGCAAAATCATTGGAATTTTTTAAGTTTAGATGGTACAGTAGAACCCCAATTAACCGGGGTACTTAGGACCGAAGAACCCGCAGATAGTCGAAGTCACGGTTAATCCGCGATCTAAATGGCTAAATGGCCTATAACTATTTTCAGTTACAATTATGATTTGGTACAACTTTCACTTAATTGATTCATAGTATCAACTAGCATATAAACCTTTTCGTTCTTTTTTACCGTTTTTTAAAATGATTTTACGTTTTTTAACCGCGACTGATCGCTTGCGTGGCGATAGTGCAATTCGCACGCGGAAAAAAAAATATGGAAAACGCACGGTTAATCCGCTTCTCGGTTAACCCGACCCCCGCTAATCGGGGTTCTACTGTATGTCCACAAAGAAATGAAATCTTTGTATTTGATTATTCACTTTCAAATCTGCATCGCTGACATAATCGATCGGAAAGAAGGCTGAAGATACACGCTCGCCAAATATAGCATAATTCTCCTTCAACATATTTTTGTGTTTCTCTGCTGAACTCGTTTCGTATTCGAAACTATCGGGAATCCGCGCAGCGTAAGGTTCCTTGTTTTCAACAAAAGATACATTTCGTAAAATTTTCTGGCCGTCACGTGATACTTAAAAAATAACTGCACAATCGTATTATTTCGACTTACAGATAAATCGAAGAAATACGAAAAATCACTCATGATTCTGCGTTGGAGGCCCCACGTCAAATTTGCTGCGATAAAGTCCTGACTTGTGTCAATTCTGTATCGACAAAAAACCACGATAATGTATTTCGTTGGATATTCGAAAGGGCATATAAAATTTCAAAAATTGATGATTCTTGCCCAATAAGAGTTGCTTATTGATTTTATTGATTTACCAATCGGAGTTCTTGATAATTTCAGTGACTAACCGTTTGTTATAAACTTTCCTCGCCAATTTGGCTGCTAAACTGCTCGAGTACGCAGTCACCATGAGAACACCGAAAAAGTGCCAAAGCTGGAATTGCAGTTTAAGACACTCGATGTTTCTGGGTGCCGACGTACCCAATAAACGTGCCATCAATTCTGTCCACGTTGCAGTAAAGTTACGAAATCCTACAAAATTTGATAATTTGGACGTTAATGGTGTAAAATCGATCGCTAAATCAAACATTTTTAGTTACTCTTCGGAATCCGTGAATCAATCCAGGCGCTCGCGTAAACGCAAACGCTTTGAACTGTCAGTATAGTGATAATAGCGACCCAAATTTCGGTACAAAGTGGTGTGGTCAATGCCCAAAAACTAGCGTGCGGCTTTGGTCGTGGTACCAAAAATGCAAAATGAATCTCCTTCCACGGCATTGTAAAGTTCGCAAATGCATTGCTATCCTGCGTAAGCCATACACCGCCGAAGGCGAAGTGCGTTTCTCCTCGAACCATTTGACCAATAACGCCGTTCGGCCAGACACTTCCATTCCGTCTTCCAAGCCTGTTAAATGTTTTTAATAACAATAAATATCACTCCTTTTTTAACGTATAACAATTGATGAAAATGTTACAATGTAAGGTAAAGATTCGTTTGATTACTAACAAGTTTCCATCACTGGGTGTTTGGATAGTGTACGTGAAATTCAATCGGTTGGCGAATAATTTAAAGATTATCAAATCGACTCCATCATTCTCGTCTTCTGCTAGCAAAATCATGATATTCTTTTTTTAATTATAATTTTTTCTCCATTTTGAAATATTATTTTTGAATAACATTTTTTTTACCATCTTCTGCCGTAAACACTTTTGCACCGATCCCGTTCACAGTTCGATTGACGGTCGATCGTAAAAAGCAAAATGGCGGATTGTAGAAAGTCGTGGCCTGCAACTCTTCGCCTTCGAGATTCACTATTCCTTTCTGGTGGATCATCTCATCGTAACTATGATTACCGATATTGGTTAATTTTTTCTTTTCTTCATTAATCTCTGCAGACAGTATAATTTTTTAATTCTTATATTTTTACGTTTTTTCTCACCTCAAAGCCTTTTTGAATATCCGTGGAAACAAAAAATTGTCCGACAAAGTCCAGAGACCGCTACGCGCAGCAATATTCACATTTGTATTATCATACATCGAAACGTTGAAGAGACTCCGTTGATATTTATCATTGTCGTCGTTGATTCTCATTGGCTTTTCAACATCGTTATCGATAACAATTAAAATTTTGATTTTGGAGTTTATTGTTACAACTCTATAAATAAACAAGTCGGTAAATAACGAGTGGCGTATTAAGTTTAAATTTGATAAGTTCATTGGCTCGCCTAGTTATGTCATTTAATAATGACTCTTCGGATCCGGCAACCAAGAAGTAGCTATCGCAACCGTCAAACGTATCGTTTAGGATGTATTCGAATGGATAAATGCTTATGAATTCCTTGAAAAGCTTTTCAGTGCCCGCAAGTTGATCTAATTAAATCAAACATTAAAAATCCATTCACTCCTTTACTATAATTTTCATGCTGTAACGCAACATGTTCAACAAGTGTTTGAAATGCCAAGTTGCGTTATAAATTACTAGGTAATTATTAATTCACTTGCCGCAAATAAAAATATTCACACACTGTGGTATAGTGTAAGAAACGTAAATCAATGAAGTGAAATTTTCCATCGACATCCACGATTTCGTTATGGTATCGTTCAAGATATCACTTTTTTTAGCTGATACTACGAAAATGGTAATAAGAAAAGTCGCGAATACAATAACGTAGCATCTCATGGCGGTTAATTTCGAATTTTTGATAGAAAAAAAAAGATCGAGAAACAGATGTAAGGGAATGGAGCAACGAACAGAGTCAAGTCGGTTCTACTTGATCGACGTCACGGGATTAACAGAACTCGTTGAGATGTCGTGCACTCGGAAAAAATTTATCCGCAATATTTTATTCATAACCATTTATTTTCCTGAGCAAAGATAACTTCGGACTTTGCATGCAAGTGCTACCATCGTTAGCAAAATTATTTATGTTTTTAACGTACAACACGAATGAATACAGTTTTTTTTTAACGGCACATGAGAATAAATATAATAATACATCAGGTTCTCCAAACGATGTAGAAAAATACAACGTATATAAATAATTTTTATCTTAACATTTATTGTTCGAAAAAAGCGAAAATGAGAAATATAACGAGCGACGACCCATTTGATTGATGCTGATAAACACGAAAACATTTTATAGAAAATACAGTTTCTTTTACGTATCCGTAATTCTGTATCTAGTACTGCCTTATATTTTCGTTATGAACATATGCAATATCTTGAGGTGATTACTTATGTTTTATTTTTACACAATATTAAGCGCGAGATTAATTTAACGGTTGAATCATTTCGGCCGATGTGATTGCTTAATAGCTCTTCAACACATAAGCGTCAGATCGGCGTTTTGAATTGCCGTTTAAGCGATCATTCAAGTGTGACGGGCCAGAAAATAGCTGATTTTTACGATTTTTTTTTTCGATGAATAAAATAAGCTAATCAGTCTGATTTTTTAATGTCAAATCAAAGCACTCATGAAGAACAGAAAAACAATATTAAAACGTTTTTTAAATTTCTTTTACATGTTTTTTGGGCGGTTGAACGTGGCTTGTAAAAAAATTGTTTCTTGACGGTGTACACTCCTCTAATGGTAGATATTACGTCTAAAACAAAATTTGAAAAAAGATTATTAGTCCGTATGAAAGGCGTTGTCGCGTTATGGAGGATTTTTTTTTCGATCAAAATTGATAAAATGGCGGCGATTTGAAAAAAAAAAGTATCGAATTTAGCTTTTTTTCGACAGTTCGATAAAAAAATATGAAGATTTAAAAAAAAAAACAACAAATTTCCATAACAAGATAAAGAATGATGTGAAGAATGTTGTGTTAAAATTTGAAACGGATATCATAAAAACTCTTCGTTTGAGTGTGTAAACCATGTACACCGGGCGTAAAAAAGATTTCTTGGAAATTTTACTCTGGAATGATCTCTTTACTATTCTTCTCGAACTTCTCGAAGTGCCGATGATACGTGTCTGTAAATCACGTCGTTAAGATGGTACTGCACCAAACCTTCCTCTGTTGTTTTGTTTTGTTGTTTAATGCAAATGTGCACCGTATAGAGAAAAGGGGTTAATTATTATCTTGCAACAAAAAAAAAAACGATGCATGTGAACAATAATCGTTACTGATTATAATCGTTATTCATACATTCGTGACAAACATACATCGCGAGGACATTGTTAATTGCCAGTAGGCGTTGAAGAAACGCACGTGGGAGCGATGCTGATCAACAACGTTGCATAAACTAGAACTTCGTTTATGCAATAACTTTGTTTTAGTACTGCCGTACATTAAATACAAAAGAATAATAAAAATAAAGTCAACGATTTAAGTTTGGATGTTTAGACTGTGCGTTCAATAAATGCGTTATATATCTTTGTGTTTCATCATTTTATTTAGGAAATATCATTATAGTATATTACAATTAAATTAAACGACGAAAAGACGAGAATCCGTATTTTTTTCGACCGAACTTGTTGAAAGATGGATTTTTACATCGAGTTCCTTGTAACACCTCATTTCTTTTTTTGATTCTTGGATTTCTCTTTTCTGTTTTATGTCAAATAATACCTCGCGAATTGTTCCGGATCCTCTGACGGGTCTGAGTTCGAGATAAAAGGCTGCAGTAGAAAGGAAAAGACCTATAAAATATAAGATAAATCCCACGCCGAATGGCGTTAATTCAAGAACTGTCGGCTCAGCGTCATTAATGTCATATTCGATGAGAACTTCCCGAAGAGCGGATGGCATGCGTCTGTGCAGCACGTTGTTGAAATGGTACTCTACTAAGCCACTCTCTTGCATCCACAGTATAATCTTGTGTACATTTAAAATAGTGTTTTGTCTCGTTAATTATATGAATTATCGGCTGATCGCATATTGGAGATGAACGTTTCGTGTCTTACCCGATTAACTGAGTTCTCGACAAAGTTAATGACCCCCATCGCTAAATGACACTCTTTCATAGTGCCTCTCATTAGTCTATAGCCCTTAATAAACAAAACAAAACATAAACAAAACAAACAACAAACAAACAATATGTGTTTATGTGTCTTCATAAACAAATAAAGTTTCAGTATACAATATTCACTTTCAAATCTTCATTGCTGACGTAATCAGTTGGGAAAAAAACCGATGATATACGAGTACCAGATATTGCATAATTGCCTTCCAAAATTTTTTCGTGTCTCACCGTTGGACTCGTTTCGTATTCAAAGCTATTGGGTATCCGCGCGATGTAAGGATCCTAACATTCGATAAACGTTTTACGCTTTTTAAACCTTTTCTCCTTTTCTGACTTACCGATAATTCGAAGTAACGCGAAAAATTCGTTATCATCCGTTTTCCGCCCCATGTTAAATTTGCCGCGATGAAGTCCTCGGCAGTGTCAATTCTGTGTCGATGGAAAAATCGTAATCATTTGGGCGACTAATAAAAATCGAGAATTTATTAATAACCTTTTGTCATAGTGTTTGCTTGTCAATCGGGCTGCTAAACTGCTGCAGTACGCGGTCACCATGAGAACGCCAAAAACGTACCAAAGTAGGAATTGTAGTTTAAAACATCGAATGTCCCTGGGAGCGTACGTACCTAACAAGCCTGCCATCAATTCAGTCCATGCATTAGTGAAACTGCGAAATTCTGGAAAGTTTGCAAATGGCTACATTATTAACGGTCGAAATGAATTACTGAAGATATTAGTTAATTGTACATGAAAATATTATATAAATATATATTAAATATAGTAAAAATATTACTTTTTTATTACATATAACATTCTTATAATATAAAATATATTTTTTTATACAAAAATATATATAATACAATATTAGTTAATTACTCTTTGGAATTCGTGAATCGATCCAAGCGCACGTGTAAAGGCAAACGCTCTGAGCGATTAGCACAACGATTATACCGAACCACATTTCAGGCGAAAATGGTGTTATCAGCGCCCAAAAATTCAAGTGCGACTTGGGTCTTGGTACCAAAAATTGAAGATTAACCGTTTTCCACGGTATCGTCAACTTCGTAAAGTAATTAGTATTATCCCGCGTAAGCCACAGACCGCCGAAATAAAAATGAACACCCGGTCGAACTACTTTACCAATGATCCCGCCTTCCCAGAAAGTTCGGTTGCGTTTCGCAGATCTGATTTATTTTTGTCATTGAAAAAAAAAGTTCTCCATTTTTTAAGTTTGAGAATAATGAAAACGTTGAGTAAATTTAATAGATAAGATAAATTTGATTTACTCACGTAAGTCCATCGGTTAGTTTTATCATCGTGTACGAGGGATTCATTCGTTCGGCGATTAATTGAAAAAGTTTCAGCTCAACTCCATCAACCTCGGATTCTGCGAAGAAAATCATATCATTTCTTTTCTGATTATATAATTCTTCTACATTTTTCTAATATTAATTCCGAATTAATTTTTTTTTTACCATCTTCCGCGCTAAAGAGCTCTACCTTGGTGTTACCTATAGTTCGATTGATGGTGGGTCGCAGAAAGCAAAATGGAGGATTATAAAATGTCACCACATTCCAGTTTCTACCTTCGCAATTGAAAATTCTTTTCGGGTGCACCATCTCATTATAACTGAAATTATATCAGTGGCATTTATCTGTTATTCAAGCATATCTGTTGAGAGACGATAATTTTTTACTTTCCACGTTTTTCCGTTTATTTTCACCTGAGAACCTTCTTGAATTCTCCGTGGTGCATAACATGGTACGTCATCGTCCAGAGGCCATTACGCGCAGCAATATTCGCACTTAAATTAGAAAATAGATAACCTCTCAAAGAAGCGCCGTTCTTCATATATGTTATCATCGACAATAATCAAAACTTCGAGCTTGTCGTTGAGATTATACGCACACGGTTTGAATATAATAAAGATAGAATCGTAAGTACATCTGTGTCTCTAATAACGGAAATTCCATGTGAAAACATCTCCAGTAATTTCAAGGGGGGGGGCCTTTATCCGCGTCAAAAAATCTGAAATTTTGCAAAAGCGCAGCAAATGCAGGAGATTCAACTTTTCGAAGAATCTGAAGGCATATTGTATTGCACAGGAATCGCAGATTAGCCTGTAAGTCATTGAAACCACAGCCACAACCCGCGACAACTCGTACGGAAGAGCGTGCCATTCCGGCTCCATTTTTTATGACAAATAAAATAAAAAAGATGTCGAAAAAATCTTTCTTTCTTTTTAAATTTTAACAAAAAACCATGAAAAAAAAAAATTCCTCGTCTAAAGGTATCTCCCGCATTAATTTTAGCACCGAGCGTTAGAACCGAAACTTTAATATAATTCATAGACGCGTAATCGGAGCCCTCCCTTTATTCCAAGTCCCTCCAGAAGGGACGTTATTTTTAGAGAAAACATCGCCGATAGCCCCGCAGAAGATATTTTCACGTCAATAAACGAGTAAGTAATGAGTTGCCCTCATGGAAAATAAAGTATATGCAAGATACATGTATAATTCACATATCATTGTTTTTCACGTTTATGCGACATGGAAATTTTGCCGTTTTATATCGAAATACATCTATTATATAATCTGACATATATTCTTTAATCCGTGTGGGTGATGGGAAATGAAATTTTTGTAAATTCATCGACAGTGCATATTGTAATACACTTCTTTCGGAGCGACCAATGAAGAGATAGCTATTGCAATAACTCAACTCATTGTTCAAAACGTATACGTATTGGTAAATGCTTATAAATTCCTTAAAAAGCCTCTCAGTGCCCGCAGTTTGATCTAATAGGATCGAATATTAATAATACCTTTAATTCCCTATTATCATTTTTATGCTATGGCGCATCATGTGCAAAAATGTATAAAATACTCAATTGTTTTGTAAATTACCACGTAATTACAACACGTAAAACGTATCGTACATTACATATTACTATTACGTAATAGTTAATTTACTTGCCGCAAATAAAAATGCTGACACACTGAGGTATATTGTACGAAACATCGATCAAAGATGCGAAATCATCCCTCGACATCCACGGCTCCACCATGGATTTCATCAAAATATCACTTTTTCCAGCCGATACCATAAAAATGGTAATCATTGAACCCACAAATGCAATAGCGTAGCGTCTCATGACCGCAAGTTTCATTAAAGTCAAAAAAATCAATCATTCAAAAAAATCGTTAATCATTAAAGAAAACCCTCGCGGAAATAAATACATAAGAATGGACAGCGATTAAAAAATGAACATTTTCGATCGCATTTCCGACTTTGAGTGATCACATTTATACATTATGCGCGGTGCGTCCGGGAGACGACTTGTTCCTTGATATTTTATTCAAAAACATTAATACTCCTGAGTGCAACTAATTTTTTCCCTGGCATGTAATTTATCATATTAGCATAAATATTAATGTTTTTAAAATGCAACACGAATGAGAACGTTTGTTTTTTTTACCGATATGCTAAAACAGATGGTATCATCGGTTTTGCAATGGAATGTACACGCTATTATGTATAAACTTAATTTAGATCTCAAAATTCATTGTGCGAAAAAAAAAACGCGAGCGCGAAAGATAATTTAATAGTTACTAGTACGATCGATCTTCGTACATTTCTGAAGATTGTAGATTGCTAGGACATTGAAAATGAAAATGCAATGAAGCGCTAAGCAAACGAGTGAACCCCTGGGACCGATGCTCGTGATAAATAGAAAAACATTGAACAGAAAAAAACTTCTTTTATGCATCTACAGCGCCGTATTCGGTAATGTCTTATACTAGCAACATATACAGTGTTCAGTATACGCAATACCTTTTCCAAATGGAAAAAAAAATATTATTTTGGATGAACTACGAGAAATCGGAAGAAAATAACAAATTACACTATTACGTAATATTATGTACGGCAAAATTTCGTAACATTGTATAATGAACATGTTTTTTATAAATGAACTATATGTTTGATCGAATTCAAGCAAAAGTAAATGGTATAATATGCAATGTACATAGTTATATGAAACTATGGTGCATTCGATTTTTTATTTTTATTTGAATTTACTCGACACTTCTTGTTTATTGAAAAAAGATAGGAAAAATGAATTAATTTTACATACTTATACAAACTTACGTCTACTAACGTATTTATTGTGAACGGTGGCCAAAGCGTCTTTGGGTTTCCTATAAAGTTCTCGATTCAGTACATTCACTATAGAAAATAAACGCATCTAATAGAATAATGGGAAAAAAATGAACGTACTCTATATATTCCACGACTTTGACTGGTCAGTTGGACACGTCATACGCTTATGCGCTAAGGTCAAAAAGGCATACTGGATAACTCGCGTCAACATCGATACTTCTGGGTATCGCGAACATATGCTGTCGCATGTCACGTCTTGTTTGCGAAATTATTTATGCTTGTAACGCGAATAAATGCCATTAGTTTTTACCAGTAAGTCGATACAGATTCAAGCCATCAGATTCCAAGTACTATGAAAGCGATATTACGTGTAAAATTAATTGTATCCCTTTCGCTAAGTAGTTTTATGTGGCATATGCTTTTTCCACGCAAATATGCACCGTATAGAGAAACGGGGTTAATTATTATCTTGCAACAAAAAAAAAGAAGATGAACTATAATAGTTACTGATTACAATCGTTGATCATCCATTCGTGACACACGAACATCGCGAGGACATTATTAATTGCAATTTGTTTTAGTATTGCCGTACATTAAATAGAAAAGAATAATAAAAATAAAGTCAACGAGTTAAATTTGGGTGTTTAAACTGTGCGTCCAATAAATGCGTTATATGTCTTTGTGTTTCAATATTTTATTTGGAAAATATCATTATTGTATATTACACATTTAAATTGAACGACGAGAAGGCGCGAATCCGTATTTTTTTCGACCGAACTTGTTGAAAGATGAATGTATACGTTTTACATCGAATTCCTTGCAGTGCCTCATTTCTTTTCTCGATTCTTGGATTTCTCTTTTCTTTTTTATGTCAAATAATACCTCACGAATTGTTCCGGATCCTCTGACGGATCTGAGTTCGAGATAAAAAGCTGCAGTAGAAAAAAAAAGACCTATAAAATATAAAATAAATCCCACGCCGAATGGTGTTAATTCAAGAACTGTTGGCTCAGCGTCATTGATGTCATATTCGATGAGAACTTCCCGAAGAGCGGATGGCATGCGTCTGTGCAGCACGTTGTTGAAATGGTACTCTACTAAGCCACTCTCTTGCATCCACAGCATAATCTTATGTACATTTAAAATGTTGTTTTGTCTCGTTAATTATATAAATTATCGGATGATTGGATATGGAGATAAACGTTTCGTGTCTTACCTGATTAACTGATTTCTCGAAATACAGTGCGACCCCAATCGCTAAATGATACTCTTTCATAGTATCTCTCATTAGTCTATAGCCCTCAATGACGATTTACCAAATAGTTGAATTAGAATCTGATAACGTTTCTTGTTCTTCATAAACAAATAAAGTTTCAGTATACAATATTTACTTTCAAATCTTCATTGCTGACATAATCAGTTGGGAAAAAAGCCGATGATATACGACTGCCATATATCGCGTAATTCCCTTCCAAAATTTTTTCGTGTCTCATCGCTGGACTCGTTTCGTATTCAAAGCTATCGGGTATCAACGCGGTGTAAGGATCCTAACATTCGATAAACGTTTTACGTTTTTTTAACGTTTCGTGTAGTAATTAATTACCGCTTTACAAAATGAATATCCTTTTCTGACTTACCGATAAGTCGAAGTAACGCGAAAAATTGGTTATCATGAGTTTTCTGCCCCATGTTAAATTTGCCGCGATGAAGTCCTCTGCAGTATCAATCCTGTGTCGATGGAAAAACCGTAATCATTTGGGCGACTGATAAAAATCGAGAATTTATTAATAACTGACCTTTTGTCATAAAGTTTGCTTGTCAATCTGGCTGCTAAACTGCTAGAGTACGCGGTCACCATGAGAACACCAAAAACGTACCAAAGTTGGAATTGTAGTTTAAGACATCGAATGTCTCTGGGAGCGTACGTACCCAACAAGCCTGCCATCAATTCTGTCCATGCATTAGTGAAGCTGCGGAATTCTGGAAAGTTTGTCAATCGCTACATTATTAACGGACGGAATGAATTATTGAAAATATTAGTCAATTGAACATAAAAATATAACAATTTATTAATTTTTTATTACATATAACATTTGTATAATATAAAATATAAATTTTATATATAAAAATATATAATACAATATTAGTTAATTACTCTTTGGAATTCGTGAATCGATCCAAGCGCCCGTGTACAGGCAAACGCTCTGAGCGATCAGCACAACGATTATACCGAACCACATTTCAGGCGAAAGTGGTGTTATCAACGCCCAAAAATTTGAGTGCGGCTTGGGTCTTGGTACCAAAAATTGAAGATTAACCGTTTTCCACGGTATCGTTAACGTCGTTACTTCATTAGTATTTTCCTGCGTGAGCCACAGACCGCCGAAATACAAATAGATATCCCGTCGAAATACTTCACCAATCTTGCTGCCTTCCCAGACACTTCCGTTGAGTGTTCCAGTGCTGATTTATTTTTGTTATTAAAAAAAAAACGTTTTCGGCTTTTGAAATATGTGAATAATGAAAATGTACGTTGTTGGGTAAAGTTAAATTTCATTTACTAACATCGATGGATCTCTTAGTTTAATTAACGTGTACGAGACATTCATTCGTTCGGCGATTAATTGAAGAAGTTTCAGCTCGACTCCATCAACCTCGGATTCTGCAAAGAAAATCATATTTTTTTTTCTGATCATACGATTCTTCGACATTTTTCCAATATTAATTCCGAATTCATTTTTTTTACCATCTTCCGCGATAAAGACCTCTTCTTCGATTTCATCCATAGTTCGATTGATGGTCGTTCGCAGAAAGCAAAATGGAGGATTATAAAATGTCGCCACATACCAGTTTTCACCTTCGCAATTCAAAATTCTTTTCGGGTGCACCATCTCATTATAACTGAAATGATATCAGCGGCATTTATCTGTTATTCAAACATATCTGTTGACAACACGATAATTTTTGAATTTCCACTTTTTTCCATTTATTTTCACCTGAGAACCTTCTTGAATACTCCGCTGTATACAAAATGGTACGTCGACGTCCAGAGACCGTTACGCGCAGCAACATTCACATTTGCAGTAGAAAACACCCAACTTCTCAAAATGCAATGTTTTTCATATTCATGATCGAAGGTTTCATCGATGACTTCCTTTCGTTCTTTAATTACATCGTCGATAACAACTAAAACTTCCATTTTGTCGTTGACGGTATACATAAAAAGACTGAATAATAAAGAAAGAATCGTGAGTACATCTGCGTCTTCAATAACGGAACTTCCATGTGAAAACATCTCCAGTAAATTCAAGAGGAGAGATACCTTTATCAGCTTCAAAAAATCGGAAATTTTGCAAGAGAGCAGCACGGTCTTCCATACAACCCGTATGGAAGACCGTGCCGTACCTCCGCCATTTTTTATGATCAATAAAATACGGTGTAATAGCCAAAAGTCAAAATATAAAATAGCAAAAGTTTCAAAAATGTCGAAGAAACCTTTCCTTTTAACGAAAAATCATGAAAATAAAAACAAATGCCTCGTCTAAAGGTATCTTCCGCATTCATTTTAGCACCGAACGTTGCAATCGGAACTATATTATAATCCGTAGACACGTAATCGGAACCATCCGTTTATTCCAAGTCCCTCAAGAAGGGACGTTATTTTTAGAGGAAACATCGCCTATATCCCCGCGAAAGATATTTTCACATCAATAATAAACGAGTAAATAATTAGTTACCCTCACGGAAAATAAAGTATATGCAAGATATATGTATAAATTACATATATTTTTTTTTATATTTATGCGACATGAAAATTTTGCCGTTTTATATAAAAATACATCGTTTATATAATCTGACATATAATTTTTGATCCGTGTGAGTGATGGGAAATGCCATTTTTGTAAATTCATCGACTTGCCTCTTTGCATATTCTAATACGCTGCTTTTAAAGCGACCAATCAAGAGATAGCTATCGCAATAACTCAACGTATTGTTCAAGACGTATTCGTATTGGTAAATGCTTATAAATGCCTTAAAAAGCCTCTCAGAGCCCACATTTTGATCTAATAGAATCGAATATTAATAATGCGTTTAATCCCCTATTATCATTTTTATGCTATGGCGCATCATGAGCAAAAATGTATAAAATACTCAATTGTTTTGTAAATTACCACGTAATTACAACACGTAAAACGTATCGTACATTACATATTACTATTACGTAATAGTTAATTTACTTGCCGCAAATAAAAATGTTGACACACTGAGGTATATTGTACGAAACATCGATCAAAGATGCGAAATCATCCCTCGACATCCACGGCTCCACCATGGATTTCATCAAAATATCACTTTTTCCAGCCGATACCATAAAAATGGTAATCATTGAACCCACAAATGCAATAGCGTAGCGTCTCATGACGGCAAGTTTTCAATCGTTAATCATTAAAGAAAACCCTCGCGGAAATAAATACATAAGAATGGACAGCGATTAAAAAATGAACATTTTCGATCGCATTTCCGACTTTGAGTGATCACGTTGATACATTGTGAGCTGTGCGTCAGGGACAGCACTTGTTCCTTGATATTTTATTAAAAAACATTAATACTCCTGAGTGCAACTAACTTTTTCCCTCGCATGTAATTTATCATATTGGCATAATTATTACTGCTTGTAAAATGCAACACGAATGAGTACGTTTGTTTTTTTTTACCGATACGCTAAAACAGATGGTATCATCGGCTTTGCAATGAAATGTACACGCTATTATGTATAAACTTAATTTAGATCTCCAAATTCATTGTGCAAAAAAAAAACGCGAGCGCGAAAGATAATTTAATGTTTACTAGTACGATCGCTCTTCGTACATTTCTGAAGATTGTAGATTGCGAGGACATTGAAAATGAAAATGCAATGAAGCGCCTGAGCAAACGAGTGAACCCCTGGGATCGATGCTCGTGATAAATAGAACAACATTGAACAGAAAAAAACTTCTATTATGCATCTACAGCGCTATATTCGGTAATGTCTTATATACTCGCAACATATACAGTGTTCCGTATACGCAATACCTTTTCCAAATGGAAAAAAAATATTATTTTGGCAGAACTACGAGAAATCGGAAGAAAATAACAAATTACACTATTACGTAATATTATGTACAGCATAATTTCGTAACTTTGTATAATGAACATCTTTTTTTCCTGTAAATAAACTATATGTTTGATCAAATTCAAGCTAAAGTAAATGGTATAACACGTAATTTACATAGTTATATGAAACTACGGTACATTCGATTTTTTATTTTTATTTGAATTTACTCGACACTTCTTGTTTATTGACAAAAGATAGGAAAAATGAATTAATTTTACGTACTTATACGAACTTACGTGTACTTACGTATTTATTGCGATCGGTTGCCAAAGCGCCTTTGGGTTTCCTACAAAGTTCTCGATTCAGTACATTCACTATATTCGTGACGTCATCGATCTTGTAGTCGGTATCTCCTCAACGCCGTAGCATCTCATGACATTCATTTCATAAGCCTTTATGACAAACCAATCGAAAAATAGACGTAACTAATAGAATAATGGGAAAAAAATGAACGTACTCTACATATTCCACGATTTTGAGTGGTCACTTGGACACGTCATGCGCTTATGCGCTAAGGCCAAAAAGGCATACTGGATAACTCGCGTCAACATCGATGCTTCTGGGTATCGCGAACATATACTGGCGCATGTCACGTCTTGTTAGCGAAATTATTTATGCTTGTAACGCGTATAAATGCGATTAGTTTTTACCAGTAAGTCGATAGAGATTCAACCCATCAGATTCCAAGTACTATGACAGCGATATTACGTGTACATTTAATTTTATCCCTTTCGCTAAGTAGTTTCATGTGGCATATGCTTTTTCCACGCAAATATGCGCCGTACAGAGAAAAGGGGTTAATTATTATCTTGCAACAAAAAAAAAAGATGATGAACTATAATAGTTACTGATTACAATCGTTGATCATCCATTCGTGACACACGAACATCGCGAGGACATTATTAATTGGAATTTGTTTTAGTATTGCCGTACATTAAATAGAAAAAAATAATAAAAATAAAGTCAACGAGTTAAATTTGGATGTTTAGACTGTTCGTCAAATAAATGCGTTATATATTTTTGTGTTTCAACATTTTATTTGGGAATTATCATTATAGTATATTACACATTTAAATTGAACGACGCGAAGGCGAGAATCCATATTTTTTTCGACCGAACTTGTTAAAAGATAAATGTATACGTTTTACATCGAGTTCCTTGCAGTGCCCCATTTCTTTTCTCGTTTCTAGCATTTCTCGTTTCTTTTTTATGTCAAATAATACCTCACGAATTGTTCCGGATCCTCTGACGGATCTGAGTTCGAGATAAAAGGCTGCAGTAGAAAAAAAAAGACCTATAAAATATAAGATAAGTCCCACGCCGAATGGCGTTAATTCAAGGACTGTCGGCTCGGCGTCATTGATGTCATATTCGACGAGAACTTCCCGAAGAGCGGATGGCATGCGTCTGTGCAGCACGTTGTTGTAATGGTACTCTACTAAGCCACTCTCTTGCATCCACAGCATAATCTTATGTACATTTAAAATGTTGTTTTGTCTCGTTAATTATATAAATTATCGGATGATTCGATATGGACATGAACGTTTCGTGTCTTACCTGATTAACTGATTTCTTGAAAAACGGTGCGATCCCAATCGCTAAATGATACTCTTTCATAGTATCTCTCATTAGTCTATAGCCCTCAATGACGATTTACCAAATAGTTGAATTAGAATCTGATAACGTTTCTTGTTCTTCATAAACAAATAAAGTTTCAGTATACAATATTTACTTTCAAATCTTCATTGCTGACATAATCAGTTGGGAAAAAAGCCGATGATATACGACTACCATATATTGCGTAATTCCCTTTCAAAATTTTTTCGTGTCTCACCGTTAGACTCGTTTCGTATTCAAAGCTATCGGGTATCCGTGCTGTGGAAGGATCCTCACATACGATAAACGTTTTACGTTTTGTAAACGTTTCGTGTAGTAACTAATTATCGCATTGCAAAATAAATGTCCTTTTCTGGCTTACCGATAAGTCGAAGTAACGCGAAAAATTCGTTATCATGAGTTTTCTGCCCCATGTTAAATTTGCCGTGATGAAGTCCTCGGCGGTGTCAATTCTGTGTCGATGAAAATACCGTAATCATTTGGGCGACTAATAAAAATCGAGATTTTATTAATAATAACTGACCTTTTGTCATAAAGTTTGCTTGTCAATCTGGCTGCTAAACTGCTGGAGTACGCGGTCACCATGAGAACGCCAAAAACGTACCAAAGTTGGAATTGGAGTTTAAGGCATCGAATGTCTCTCGGAGCGTACGTACCTACCAAGCCTGCCATCAATTCTGTCCATGCATTAGTGAAGCTGCGAAATTCTGGAAAGTTTGCAAATCGCTACATTAGTAACGGTCGGAATGAATTACTGAAAATATTAGTCAATTGAACATAAAAATATAACAATTTATTAATTTTTTATTATAACATATAACATTTCTATAATATAAAATATATTTTTTTATATATAAAAATATATAATACAATATTAGTTAATTACTCTTTGGAATTCGTGAATCGATCCAAGCGCCCGTGTAAAGGCAAACGCTCTGAGCGATCAGCACAACGATTATACCGAACCACATTTCAGGCGAAAGTGGTGTTATCAACGCCCAAAAATTTGAGTGCGGCTTAGGTCTTGGTACCAAAAATTGAAGATTAACCGTTTTCCACGGTATCGTTAACGTCGTTAATTCATTAGTATTTTCCTGCGTGAGCCACAGACCGCCGAAGTAAAAAAAGACATCCTGTCGAAATACTTCACCAATCTTGCTACCTTCCCAGACACTTCCGTTGAGTGTTCCAGTGCTGATTTATTTTTGTTATAAAAAAAAAAGTTTTCGGCTTTTGAAATATGTGAATAATGGAAATGTACGTTGTTGGGTAAAGTTAAATTTCATTTACTAACCTCGATGGATCTCTTAGTTTAATTAGCGTGTACGAGACATTCATTCGTTCGGCGATTAATTGAAAAAGTTTCAGCTCGACTCCATCAACCTCGGATTCTGCAAGGAAAATCATATTTTTTTTTTTCTGATTATACGATTCTTCTACATTTTTCGAATATTAATTCCGAATTCATTTTTTTTTACCATCTTCCGCGATAAAGACCTCTTCCTCGATTTCATCTATAGTTCGATTGATGGTCGTTCGCAGAAAGCAAAATGGAGGATTATAAAATGTCGCCACATACCAGTTTTCACCTTCGCAATTCAAAATTCTTTTCGGGTGCACCATCTCATTATAACTGAAATGATATCAGCGGCATTTATCTGTTATTCAAGCATATCTGTTGACAACACGATAATTTTTGAATATCCACTTTTTTCTGTTTGTTGTCACCTGAGAACCTTCTTGAATTCTCCGCTGAATACAAAATGGTACGTCGACGTCCAGAGACCGTTACGCGCAGCAATATTCACATTTGCAGTAGAAAACACCCAACTTCTCAAAATGCACTGATTTTCATATTCCGCATCCATGGTATCCTCGTAGACTTCCTTTCGTTCTTTAATTATATCATCGATAACAACCAAAACTTCGATTTGGTCGTTGTCAGTAAACATAAAAAGACTGAATAATAAAGAAAGAATCGTGAGTACATCTGCGTCTCTAATAACGGAACTTCCATGTGAAAACATCGCCAGTAAATTCAAGAGGAGAGATACCTTTATCAGCTTCAAAAAATCGGAAATTTTGCAAGAGAGCAGCAAATACAGAAGACTCAACTTTTCGAAGAATCTGAAGGCATATGATATTGCACAGGAATTGCTGATTAACTGGTAAGTCATTGAAACCACAGCCACAACCCGTATGCAAGACCGTGCCATACCTCCGCCATTTTTTATGACAAATAAAATACGGTATAATAGCCAAAAGTCAAAATATAAAATAGCCTAATCTTAAAAAATGTCGAAGAAACCTTTCCTTTTAGCGAAAAATAATGAAAATAAAAAGAAATGCCTCGTCTAAAGGTATCTCCCGCATTAATTTTAGCACCGAACGTTGCAATCGGAACTTTATCATAATCCATAGACACGTAATCGGAACCTTCCGTTTATTCCAAGTTCCTCCAGAAGGGATGTTCTTTTTAGAGGAAACATCGCCTATATCCCCGCGAAAGATATTTTCACATCAACAATAAACGAGTAAGTATTGAGTTACCCTCATGGAATACAAAGTATATGCAAGATATATGTATAATTTACATATAATTTTTTTCACATTTATGCGACATGGAAATTTTGCCGTTTTATATAAAAATACATCTTTTATATAATCTGACATATATTTTTTGATCCGTGTGGGTGATGGGAAATGTCATTTTTGTAAATTGATCAACTTGCCTCTTTGCATATTTTAATACACTGCTTTTGAAGCGACCAATCAAGAGATAGTTATCGCAATAACTCAACGTATTATTCAAGACGTATTCGTATTGGTAAATTTTTATAAATGCCTTAAAAAGCCTCTCAGTGCCCACATTTTGATCTAATAGGGGCAAATATTAATAATGTGTTTAATCCCCGATTATCATTTTCATGCTATGACGCATCATGTGCCAAAAAAGTATAAAACGCTCAGTTGTATTGTAAATTACAACGTAATTACAGCACGTAACACGTATCGTACATTACATATTACTATTACGTAATAGTTAATTTACTTGCCGCAAAGAAAAATGTTGACACACTGAGGTATATTGTACGAAACATCGATCAAAGATGCGAAATCATCCCTCGACACCCACGGCTCCACCATGGATTTCATCAAAATATCACTTTTTCCAGCCGATACCATAAAAATGGTAATCATTGAACCCACAAATACAATAGCGGCGCGTCTCATGACGGCAAGTTTTCAATCGTTAATCATTAAAGAAAACCCTCGCGAAATAGATACATAAGAATGGACAGCAATTAAAAAATGAACATTTCCGACTTTGAGTGATCACGTTGATACATTGTGAGCTGTGCGTCAGGGACAGCACTTGTTCCTTGATATTTTATTCAAAAACATTAATACTCCTGAGTGCAACTAACTTTTTCCCTCGCATGTAATTTATCATATTGGCATAATTATTACTGCTTGTAAAATGCAACACGAATGAGTACGTTTGTTTTTTTTTTACCGATACGCTAAAACAGATGGTATCATCGGCTTTGCAATGAAATGTACACGCTACTATGTATAAACTTAATTTAGATCTCCAAATTCATTGTGCAAAAAAAAACGCGAGCGCGAAAGATAATTTAATGTTTACTAGTACGATCGCTCTTCGTACATTTCTGAAGATTGTAGATTGCGAGGACATTGAAAATGAAAATGCAATGAAGCGCCTGAGCAAACGAGTGAACCCCTGGGATCGATGCTCGTGATAAATAGAAAAACATTGAACAGAAAAAAACTTCTATTATGCATCTACAGCGCTATATTCGGTAATGTCTTATATACTCGCAACATATACAGTGTTCCGTATACGCAATACCTTTTCCAAATGGAAAAAAAATATTATTTTGTCAGAACTACGAGAAATCGGAAGAAAATAACAAATTACACTATTACGTAATATTATGTACAGCATAATTTGGTAACTTTGTATAATGAACATCTTTTTTTCCTGTAAATAAACTATATGTTTGATCAAATTCAAGCAAAAGTAAATGGTATAATACATAATTTACATAGTTATATGAAACTACGGTACATTCGATTTTTTATTTTTATTTGAATTTACTCGACACTTCTTGTTTATTGACAAAAGATAGGAAAAATGAATTAATTTTACGTACTTATACGAACTTACGTGTACTTACGTATTTATTGCGATCGGTCGCCAAAGCGCCTTTGGGTTTCCTACAAAGTTCTCGATTCAGTACATTCACTATATTCGTGACGTCATCGATCTTGTAGTCGGTATCTCCTCAACGCCGTAGCATCTCATGACATTCATTTCATAAGCCTTTATGACAAACCAATCGAAAAATAGACGTAACTAATAGAATAATGGGAAAAAAATGAACGTACTCTACATATTCCACGATTTTGAGTGGTCACTTGGACACGTCATGCGCTTATGCGCTAAGGCCAAAAAGGCATACTGGATAACTCGCGTCAACATCGATGCTTCTGGGTATCGCGAACATATACTGGCGCATGTCACGTCTTGTTAGCGAAATTATTTATGCTTGTAACGCGTATAAATGTGATTAGTTTTTACCAGTAAGTCGATAGAGATTCAACCCATCAGATTCCAAGTACTATGACAGCGATATTACGTGTAAATTTAATTTTATCCCTTTCGCTAAGTAGTTTCATGTGGCATATGCTTTTTCCACGCAAATATGCACCGTACAGAGAAAAGGGGTTAATTATTATCTTGCAACAAAAAAAAAAGAAGATGATGAACTATAATAGTTACTGATTACAATCGTTGATCATCCATTCGTGACACACGAACATCGCGAGGACATTATTAATTGGAATTTGTTTTAGTATTGCCGTACATTAAATAGAAAAAAATAATAAAAATAAAGTCAACGAGTTAAATTTGGGTGTTTAGACTGTGCGTCCAATAAATGCGTTATATATCTTTGTGTTTCAACATTTTATTTGGGAATTATCATTATAGTATATTACACATTTAAATTGAACGACGCGAAGGCGAGAATCCATATTTTTTTCGACCGAACTTGTTAAAAGATAAATGTATACGTTTTACATCGAGTTCCTTGCAGTGCCCCATTTCTTTTCTCGTTTCTAGCATTTCTCGTTTCTTTTTTATGTCAAATAATACCTCACGAATTGTTCTGGATCCTCTGACGGATCTGAGTTCGAAATAAAAGGCTGCAGTAGAAAAAAAAAGACCTATAAAATATACGATAAATCCCACGCCGAATGGCGTTAATTCAAGAACTGTCGGCTCAGCGTCATTGATGTCATATTCGATGAGAACTTCCCGAAGAGCGGATGGCATGCGTCTGTGCAGCACGTTGTTAAGATGGTACTCTACTAAGCCACACTCTTGCATCCACAGCATAATCTTATGTACATTTAAAATGGTGTTTTGTCTCGTTAATTATATGGATTATCGGGTGATCGCATATTGGAGATGAACGTTTCGTGTCTTACCTGATTAACTGATTTCTCGAAAAACGGTATGACTCCAATCGCTAAATGATACTCTTTCATAGTATCTCTCATTAGTCTATAGCCCTTAATCGCGATTTACAAAATAGTTAAATTAGAATCTCGTAAAGTTCCGTGTCTTAATAAACAAATAATATTTCAGTATACAATATTCACTTTCAAATCTTCATTGCTAACGTAATCAGTTGGGAAGAAAGCCGATGATATACGACTGCCATATATCGCGTAATTCCCTTCCAAAATTTTTTCGTGTCTCATCGCTGGACTCGTTTCGTATTCAAAGCTATCGGGTATCAACGCGGTGTAAGGATCCTAACATTCGATAAACGTTTTACGTTTTTTTAACGTTTCGTGTAGTAATTAATTACCGCTTTACAAAATGAATATCCTTTTCTGACTTACCGATAAGTCGAAGTAACGCGAAAAATTCGTTATCATGAGTTTTCTGCCCCATGTTAAATTTGCCGCGATGAAGTCCTCTGCAGTATCAATTCTGTGTCGATGGAAAAACCGTAATCATTTGGGCGACTGATAAAAATCGAGAATTTATTAATAACTGACCTTTTGTCATAAAGTTTGCTTGTCAATCTGGCTGCTAAACTGCTAGAGTACGCGGTCACCATGAGAACACCAAAAACGTACCAAAGTTGGAATTGTAGTTTAAAACATCGAATGTCTCTGGGAGCGTACGTACCCAACAAGCCTGCCATCAATTCTGTCCATGCATTAGTGAAGCTGCGAAATTCTGGAAAGTTTATAAATCGCTACATTATTGGCGGTCGGAATTAATTATTGAAAATATTAGTTACTTGTATATAAAAATATATTAAATATAGTAAAAATATTTGTTTTTTATTACATATATAACATTTTTATAATATAAAATATAATTTTTTATATATAAAAATATATAATACAATATTAGTTAATTACTATTTGGAATTCGTGAATCGATCCAAGCGCCCGTGTAAAGGCAAACGCTTTGAGCGATCAACACAGCGATTATACCGGCCCACATTTCGGGCGAAAGTGGTGTTATCAGCGCCCAAAAATTCGCATGCGGCTTGGGTCTTGGTACCAAAAATTGAAGATTAACCGTTTTCCACGGTATCGTCAACGTCGCAAATTCATTATAATTATCCTGCGTGAGCCACAGACCGCCGAAGTAAAAAAAGATATCCGGTCGCAATACTTCACCAATCATGCCGCCTTCCCAGACACTTCTGTTGCGTTTCTCAATTCTGATTTATTTTTGTCATTGAAAAAAAAAAAAGTTCTCCGTTTTTTAAGTATGCGAATAATGAAAACATTGAGTAAATTTAATAGGTAAAGATAAATTTGCTTTACTCACAGAAGTTCATCGCTTAGTTTTATTAGCGTGTACGCGAAATTTAGTCGTTCGGCGATTAATTGAAAAAGTTTCAGCTCAACTCCGTCAACTTCGGATTCTGCAAGGAAAATCATATTATTTCTTTTCTGATTACAATTTTTTTTACAATTTTCCAATATTAGTTGCAAAGTAATTCTTTTTTTTACCATCTTCTGCGATAAAGACCTCTGCCTCGAGTCCCTGTAAACTTCGATTGACGGTCGATCGCAGAAAGCAAAATGGAGGATTATATAATGTCGCCACATGCCAATGGATACCTTCGCAATTCATAATTCTTTTCGGGTGTATCATCTCATTATAACTGCAATGATATCAATGGCTTTAATTTGTTCTTCAAGCATATCGGTTGACAACACGATAATTTTTAAATTTCCTCTTTTTCCGTTTATTTTCACCTGAAAACCTTCTTGAATACTTCGGTCAATATAAAATTGTTAGTCAAAGTCCAGAGACCGTTACGCGCAGCAATATTCACATTTGCACTAGAATACACCCAACTTCTCAAAATGCTTGGTTTATGTTTCGTATGGTAGCTATCAACGTAGACTCCCTTTGGTTCTTTAATTTTATCGTCGATAAGAATCAAAACTTCGTTCTTGTTGTTGTAAGAGTACATAAAAAGACTGAATGATAAAGAAAGATTCGTGAGTACATCTATCGTAAGTATTAAGAGGAGGTGAACACGTTACTGAGTGCCTCTCTCTCGCTCTGCCAGAACCTCCGATCACGCTATCTCTCTCGCACTCCATAGGGTTTCACCTCCACTTAACGGAAATTCAATCTGAAAACATCTCCAGTAATTTCAAGCGCAGAGATATGTTTATCAGCTTTAAAAAATCGAAAATTTTACAGGAAAGCAGAGAGCAGTAAATGCAGGCAACTTTTCGAAGAATCTGAAGGCATATTGTATTGTGCAGGAATTGCAGAATAGCCGGTAAGTCATTAAAACCACAACCACGACCCGCCACAACCCGTACGGAAGACCATACCATACCTCCATAATTTTTAATGATAAAAAAAATACGGTGTAATAGCCAAAAGTCATAATAAAAAATATTCAAAGTTTCGAAAATGTCAAAGGAATCTTTCCTTTTAACAAAAAATCATGAAAATAAAGAAAAAAATCGCGTCTAAAGGTATCTCCGCGCATTAATTTTATCATCAAGCTTTGGGATCAGAACTAATAACTCATAGCTACGTAACCGGAATGCTCTGCTTATTCCAAGTCCCTCAAGAAGGGTCTTTATTTTTGGAGGAAACTTCGCCGATAGCCCCGCGAAAGATATTTTCACGTCAATAAACGATCAACTAATGATTTACCCTCATGGAAAATAAAGTATATGCAAGATATATGTATAATTTACATATCATTTTTTTTCACATGTATCACACATGGAATTTTTTACCGTTTTATATGAAAATACATCTTTTATATATTTTGACATATATTTCTTGATCCGTGTGGGTGATGGAAAATTAAATTTTTGTAAATTAATCGACTTGCCTCGTTGCATATTTTAATACTCTTCTTTCGGAACGACCAATCAAGAGATAACTATCGCAATAACTCAACGTATTGTTCAAGACGTATACGTATTGATAAATGCTTATAAATTCCTTAAAAAGCCTCTCAGTGCCCACATTTTGATCTAATAGGGTCGAATATTAATAATGTGTTTAATCCCTTATTATAATTTTCATGCTATAACGCATCATGTGCCAAATATGTATAAAACGCTCAGTTGTGTTGTAAATTACAACGTAATTACAACACGTAACACGTATCATGCATTACATATTACTATTACGTCATAGTTAATTTACTTGCCGCAAATAAAAATGTTGACGCACTGAGGTATATTGTAGGAAACATCGATCAAAGATGCGATATCATCCCTCGAAATCCACGGCTCCACCATGGAATTCATCAAAATATCACTTTTTCCAGCCGATACCATAAAAATGGTAATCATTGAACCCACAAATGCAATAACGTAGCGTCTCATGACGGCAAGTTTTCAATCGTTAATCATTAAAGAAAACCCTCGCGAAATAGATACATATGAATGGACAGCAATTAAAAAATGAACATTTTCGCTCGCATTTCCGACTTTGAGTGATCACGTTGATACATTATGCGCTGTCCGTCAGGCAGACGACTTGTTCCTTTTGATATTTTATCAAAAATGTTACTACTCCTGAGTGTAGGTAAGTTTTTCCCTCGCATGTAACTTATCATATTGGCACAATTATTAATGCTTCTAAAATGCAACTCGAATGAGTAGTTTCGTTTTTTTATACCGATATATGCGAAAACAGATGGTACCATCGGCTTTTAAATGAAATGTACACAATATTACGTTGAAACTTCATTTCGATCTTAAAATTCATTGTGCAATAAAAAAGAGAGCACGGGGAATATCCTAATGATTACTAATTACGATCGTACTTCGTTCATTTCTGAAGATTGTAGATTGCGAGAATATTGAGAATGAAAATACAATGAAGCGCTAAGCAAACGAGTAAACCCCTGGGATCGATGCTCTTGATAAACATGAAAGCATTGTACAGGAAAAAACTTGTACTATGCATCTACAGTTCTGTATTCGGTAGTGCCTTATACTTGCACCATATACAGTGCTCAATGTACGCAATACCTTTTCGAAACAGAAAAAATAGTTATTTTAGTGTCTAGAGCCAGGAAAAAAGATCGATCTCGACGAGTGTGACGTGAGGCACGAGCCGAAGGCGAGTGCGCGCTTCCCAAGAGTGCGAGAGGGATCGATTTTCTTCGTACGTGAAAAAAATGTTTTGCAAATAAAGTACGAAAATGTATAAGTGTTTATTGAATTTAATTATTGCATACGACCCATTAAAAATAATCATAAAGAACCAAAAGAAAACACCAAAAGATCCAATGGTTTTAAAATGGATGGATGGATTTAATGGATTTATAAATCCTAAAAAACTCCGTAGCGTAAACAACCCCCCAAAACTACTTTTTTCTCCAAAAACGTAAAAAATGTGCGACCAGAACTTAACCAATTGCTTTAAAAAAAAAATCATTAAAAATAAAAGTTATATCTTGAAACAAAATTTCTAGAGATATTTATAAATATGCAATGTAATTTAGTAAAAAATTGTATGATATTTCAAAAATAACATTAAAAACATACTTGGCACGTCTTTTCTTTTATGCAATATGCAATAAGGAACGGTTATGCGTATTCAAAAGACGCGCCAAGTATTTATTTTTTCTCATGTGTACTATATATATACGGGTGAAACGATCCCACAAATTAGTCGAAGGTGCTGGAAGTGTCAAAACGCGTGAAAAAGTGTTTTAGTTCGTTTTAAAGAATACATGAGTGAGAATTATCTGTGATCGAAACACGCGAATAACGTCTTCACGGAACATTTTTTCGTTGTTCGATACGCGTCGAAGAGATTTATTAATTGTAGAAAATGCAGAGTGTTATCAATTCGGTAAAAGGCACAGCGTTCGGTGTCGCCGAGTATCTAACCCCCGTACTGAAGGTATAACAACGTTTATTTCATTAAACAAAAAAATGCCTTCATATTAACAATAGTGATCCTAAATTTCATAATAATTCGATGTTGGTTTGCGTGAAAAAAATTGAATCCCTTTACGAAAAAATTTAAGTTGATCGCCAATTATTCAATGAATTATTTAAGGTTAAAAGAAATCACCCAATTTTTCAATCAAAAAGACGATTTATTTTAATTCGATGTAAATTCGACCTTTCTGTGAGAAATCAATGATTTTTTTCCCCACATGCAGAAAATAATTATATCGTCACTTCAACGAAGTCGCGAGTTCGCGTCTCGAGTCAATTTTCGAAATTATAACATTTGCTGATTTTTTTTTTTTTTTTCATCGCAACGTCTTGTCCGATGTAAAATAATATGTTATATAGTCGTAAAATCAGTAATCGGCAAATTGATTGTTGATTTTGAAGATTTTGAGAATATGTAATTGGATTGAATTTTGCAGGAGAGTAGATTCAGAGAAACCCGGCGTATTGACGCCGGAGGAGTTTGTAGCGGCCGGCGATCATCACGTACATCACTGTCCGACTTGGCAGTGGGCTACCGGTGATGAGGACAGAACAAAGTCTCATTTACCGAAGAAGCAGCAATTTTTACTAACAAGAAATGTTCCCTGCAGTCGACGATGCAAACAGGTGATTTCTTTAAATTAACAAAAATCTGTTCAACGATTAAACTTTCTTCTCCTTTTGCCGCTGAAACTTCATAATAATGCCATTGAATAAAAAAGAGATTTTTTTCAAAATTAAAAAAAAAAAATTGTAACGAATTATTGACAAAATTATATTATTTATTTAATTAAGTAAATTGATTGCATTCGATTCACATAAAAATTAATTGTCTTTTTTTTTTTTGAAAAAAAAAAAAAAAACTATTGGAGTATTGTATTCTGAATTTATCCTTTGGATAAATTAGCGATAAATTTAAAAAAATGTATTCTATCCCGCGATGCCATTGTCACTATCTTATCTGATCGATATGTTATCTTTTATTATTAGATTTTTATTATTACACGTTGAATATAATTAAAAAGTATTCTGTTAAGAATTCGAAGCTTTAAGAGAGATTTCTTCAAAGATTTTCACGTTTATTCCAACCGTAAAAAAAATGCTGACAATAAAAAAATTCGAAAGAATTCGATAAGATTTTAATCGATGAAAAATTCAAAAAATATTTTTTACCGTGTACCGAAATTTCACGAATAAAAACGCATTTTTGAAATTGATAAAAAAATAATCAAATATTCAACTAACTTGTTTTTTTTTTTTTAGATCGAATATTGCGACGAACAGGAGCGCATAATAGAAGCGGACGATCCGGAGGGCGGATGGGTCGACACGCATCACTATGATTCCAGTATCGGCGGAGTCGACGAGAAAGTCTCGGAAATGACTCTCGACGAGACTCAATCACCAACATCGGCCAGCGGCGGCGACGACGACGATGAGGATGAAGACGAGGAAGCAGCGGACATGGAAGCGTTCGAGGTCAGCGGCATGCTTGACGAACAGGACAAATACGCAGCCGAAATGGCAAAAAGCCTGCAAAAGAAAAACGAGAATTTCCCGAAGGCGAAATAATTCACACGAGAACTTACGATTTGCACATCACTTACGACAAATATTATCGAACTCCGCGACTGTGGCTTTTTGGATACGACGAGGTTCGACGAAATATTTCATTATTTTCTCTCACTTAAAAAAAAAATTTGCTTGCTTTCATTATAAATAAATAATTTCATACGATAGAATCAAAAGCCGCTAACCGTCGAAGAGATGTACGTCAGGATCACGCGAAAAAACGGTAACGATGGAAACTCATCCGCATTTGCCGGGACCACCTATGACATCGATACATCCGTGCAGATAAAAAAAAAAAAATTCGTACAATTTCGTTCAATGGAAAAATATTCATATTAATATTACTATAAAAAAAATTAAATTTTTTTTTTTTAAATGATATATTTGATAAATAAAAAATATATTAATTAAAGTAAATTCATATGAATATTATTTATATATTAATAACTTTTTTAATGAATAATACTTCTCACAATAATAATTAATAAGATTTTTTACTTTCTCATCCCATACGAAGTATGAAAAAAGAGAAAGTATTGTAATCGCGAGAAAAAATAACGCCATATTTATGGACTAAATAACTCTTTTCAACATGATAAAATGAAAAAAAAAAAATCTTTCCTCACTTTTGTCCTCATAATTGTGCCCCAATCTATCATTTCAATCTATCAATCTATCATATTTTTTTTGCTCAAAAGTAGTTGAAAAAAGGGATTTTCCACAGATGTCTATCCGTCTGTATGTACGTATCAAATTTTATGGCGTAGACATAATAACTTTCCGCAGACATTTTCTATCGCTACGAAACTTTCAACATAAATTTTATATGCGCAGTATGAGTTTGGTATTGAAATTCAGAATATTTCCCCCGCATTTACTAGTTATTCTATTTTCCATGTGTTACACAAACAGTATACAGTGGAGCCCCTCTTGTCTTAAGGTGATGTGAAGCTTGTATAGGTGCGAGAGAGATAGCGTGATCGACGCTGTCGGCGGAGTGAGAGAGACACACTGAGAATATGTTTCACATCACGTTAAGGTGATGTGAAACTTGTATAAGTGCGAGAGAGACAGAGCTACTCGTCAAATCCCTAAATTCTCGGCAACGCTTGGTCTTACGGATAAAAGGTGAGAACGTAGCTCTTCAGAATTGTTTCGCGGAGAGCAACGTTCTCGTCTTTTATGCATAAAACCATCCTAAGCAGAGCAATTTGGATTACAGTCTTTGTTACCGACCGAGTAGTATCACCTCACCTTAACTTCACTTGACTCAACTGCTCGCTTGCCTTAAGAGGAGGTGCAACCCCTTCCTCCCGTCCATCCCGGGCTCAGTCGGTATCAAAAACTGTAAACAATTTTTTTCAGACACACAGGCATTTACAACTCAAAAAAAAGATTCATTAGATGCGGATATCACCATAGCATCGAATGACACTCTTTTCTTAAGCAGTAAATGCCAGTATGCCTGAAAAAAGTTGTTTACAGTTTTTGATACCGACCGCGGTATTTCACCACCTCTTAACCCGTTACCATGGCAATGATTTCGGTTACCTGTATTTCCCCTGAGTCCGCTCGCCCCACTATGACCGCTGCGCGTCGGACCGTATACCCCTCGTTGCCCCTACCGACAGTAATTGACCGGGAGTGGGTACTGCAGGGGAAATACAGAATAGTGAAGCTGTCCGGTCCCGTCGAGTTAAGAAAAGAGGGGCTGTGCTGTATTGTGTATAGGGACCGAAAGTTAACTTTGCCAATCACACGAATCGCGGTCGCCAATCGGCGCCGATTCGGCGCGTGTCACAGACTATACATTTTGTAACATGTCATTCATAAAAGTTGATGCCTTGGGTACCGCAAAACTGTCCATGCAAAGTCCCACTTTTCATGCACGTGTTACGAAATCATATTTTTTGGTCAATTAAGTGTCATTTATTGATTTCATTGATTTGCCCGTCAGCCTTTTTAGTTACTAACCTTTTGTCATAAACTTTCCTCGATAATCTGGCTGCTAAACGGCTCGAGTACGCTGTCACTATGAAAACACCAAAAAAGTGCCAAAGCTGAAATTGCAATTTGAAGCCTCTAATGTTCCTGGGCGCCGACGTACCCAACAAACGTGCCATCAATTCTGTTCACGTTTTAGTAAAGCTACGAAATCCTATAAAATTTATAACGCGGAATGTTAATTCTCCAAAATGTGTTGGGGAAGTAAAATGAAGTTAATTAAAAATGTTTGCCGTTTCAAAACAAGCAATTTTGACGATTATCGTAACGGGGAAAAAAAACTGTAACGGGAAAAAGTAATACCGAAAACTGTGCGAAATTATACTTCGAAGATAATCGTACGCGGAAACTTGTTTCTGAATATTTTTTGTCGTTGTTAAGATTACAACATTGTTAGCATTAATTACCGCAATAAAGTAAAATATTGAAAAAGAAAAAACAAAAGTAACAGCCGAAACGTTCATTAACCGATTAACAATTTTCGGCATTTTGAGTAATTATTCTAAGAGACTTTAGAACTTCAACCGATCGTCGAGGCACTTTCTCGCTTATCTTATTTTCAAAGTCATATCGGAGGTCACCTTCAAAACTTCCCTGACTAGTTATTGCCACTGCGAGTTATTGGTGCTAATGATTCTCAACTGAAAATTATCGACTTCTCTTCTTAGTGCGCGCAATTGCTGCCGATAGTACGCAAGCGTAAATAATTTCACTTAAAGTCGATGTCGGAGTATTTTCTATTCATTTTTCGAATGCAACGTTTTGCATATCGTAATGAGTTTTAGGCACTAAAAAAAACTTTATTGCCATTGTCATTGTTATTTATTGATGATCACAAATTCGGTAAAAATAACAAAAATCGTATAAATTTTTTGTTTGAAATTCTATCCTCATAAATACATAAAAATAAGTAAACAAATAAAATTCAATAGAGTTTTATTTATTTTACACTGAAATCAACGAAAAAAAAAATGAAAATATGCAAATTTAGAAAATGTTCGATTCGTAAATTTCTCGACAGAACGCGCAATCATAAAAAATCTCAATTTCAGAATTATGAATGATGAGTGATCCCTCGTTGAGCACTTTACAAGATAATGACCAACAATGAGAAAATAATAACGATATGTATCTCCGAAGATTGAACATCCTATCGGCAAAAGAGTCATTCAACGCACGCGAATCTTCGCTACCGGTTGTTTATATATACGTATATCTATATCGATCATTGTTGTGAAGTTGAAAATACTACGTGGGAACGAAAGCTATAGGTATAGAGTCATTGCTACTCAGCTACAGGTCTCGCGTGCCGAGATTCACGACTCGCCGGCAGTTGCGTCCGAGACGCGGTGGTCGAATGTACGCGGAGTACACGTAGTAGCTGTCAACGCTTTACTTACGTTACATCAGTCAGTTTACTGACTGTACAATATTCAACGAGCACGTGTCGTCATACCGGCTATGAGCTCAGTGTTCAAGTGACTGTTGACTTTGACAGTTGGTTTTTTCGATCCATGAAATTTACGTGGTGTCTTTGTGTTAACGATCACATGTTCCGCAATGTAAGTGTTTTTTTTTTTTAATTTTCTAAATTTTTTCACGAAAACTATTTCAACAATTTTCTTACTGTTGCAAAAACAAAATAAATATTATATTTCTTCCAATGGTCGCGTGATTTGGTCGAATTTTTTTATTTATTTTTTAACTTTACGTAATTGTATTAACGCAAAAAAAAACAAACTTTGGGAAACCGTAGCGGCGATGACCTTCAGAAATTCTACGAGACGCGGCTAGTAAATTATTTCACGCGTACATTTCGCTGCTTCGGCAAATAACAAATCAGTCGCTTCAAGCTTTCGCATCTCGTAACTCTTATTACTTACCGCCGGCCAATATAACGTATAGAAATTTCTCGATGATTCATTCATTCGGGAGGTCCATTGCAATAGCGCACTTTAGACAGATACTACAAAAGAATCCTTGAAAATTCTCGAAAATTCTCGAACGTCGTATCCGTTGTAAATTTGTTGGCGATGTGTTTTTTTTTTTTTTTCACAATTCTCGCAATTCCGGTAGACGTCACATTTGAATTTAGCGGAAAAATGTTTATATCGAAAAATATGTTTTTTTTTTACCGAAAGAATACTTTTCTTTTTAATGCCTTTCTAATGAGTAGTTTTTTTTAAATACGAACCAAACGATGATGGGTGCGCGGGAACTTTCCGAAAAGAGGCAAATTTTGCTGCGTTACAAAATTTAAAACAATTCAATTCATAATAAAAATCTTAGTTTTGTCGATACAATTTAAAACGTGCGAATCAACATTTTTTTCGTAGACTCGAACGTAAACGTGGGAAACATTGACGAAAAAAAATAATAATAATTGTTGCCAACCGAAAATCGTGTAGCATTAATTTCCGATAACAAAAAGAAATTCGTATATCCAGCGATGTGCACGACACGCGCATGTAATCGGTAACGATAAATTGCACATTCAAAAAAGTATCTATGGACGTCAATCGTCGCGATTTTAATATATATATATATACATAATACTTGAGAAAATTCTTTGAGTTTTTTTTCCATATCGTTAAGTCCTAAACCTATTGATTATTCATGAATGGCAATAAGTTGTGGGGGTCAAACGATCAAAAGACAGAATATTCCGACGTGCCGTTCAATGGGTCGTCTGGCGAAGTATATACGGTTGGGTATAGCGTTGGAGATCCTGATTTAACCAGCTCGGTGCCTCTTGAATGCTCGAATCATGTAACGAAAGTGTCGTACGAGTTCGAGTTTCTTGTGTCCGGGGTACGCGAACAAGATTAATCCTTTAAGATTCTCGTCACGTTATCGCGACAATAGCTGTTTTTTTTCACCCGCCGAATTCAACGCTGACGTAAGAATTTTATTAATTAAATTAATTAATATCGAACAAATATATTTCGTATCCATATAGAGATTTGAGAAAAACATTTAAACATTGTTTAGCGTTTTTTTTTTCCAACACGAAAAAAAAAAAAATCTGATAAAAGAAAAAAAAATCAATTGAAATATTATTAATAATAATAGTGATAATCGTATAATGAGGGAATATATCTATAGTATCGGCACCATTTGCCGAAACTTTTTGTAATTGTGTTGTTGCAATATCAACAGAATACTTTTTTCTTCTCAGAATTATTATTTTTATTTCGTAGACTATGTTAAATAAAAATGGTAAACAAGTTTTACACGTTTGAATGAATATATCAATATCAATAAAATGATATTAAATACTTAAAAAATATTAAAAAATGAATAGATAACGAAAGATTTTTCTGTACTCGCGCAAGAAAAATACGTGTTTCTAATTTTTTTTCGTAATACAATAGAAATGAGACGATCGCAAAAAAAAACGTTGCGTATCGCTGTCGAATCTTGCGATGCCGATTAGAAAAAAAAAAAAAAAAAAACTACACGACTAAAAACTTATTGTTTACAAAATGATCGACGAGATATGCAAGAAGATAATCTCAATGCGTCGTCACGATGACAGGGAAAAGTCAAAGTTTGATGATTGAACTTTCATCACTTCGAAAAGAATACAGTAATCAAATACAAATTCATTACGCGACGGTATTTCGAATTACAGATTTCTCTTTTCCGCGTTGGTAAACGTCACCGGTAAATGATAAATAATCAATAGACAACAATGTTAGCTGTTGTAGCGCGTGAATCGATGAATGATTTTGCATTCGATTACCGGATTTCGCAGTCTCGTCGACTGCAATTACCGCTGATATTAACCCAGAAAAAAAATGTATCGTGAACATTATTATTCTGATAAAAAAAGCGTTTTAAAGAAATGTTACAAAATATTATATACCAAATATATAAAAAAAAAACTCATAAAAAAAAAAAAAAAAAAAAAAAAATATTCAGAAAATTCGAATTTGAATAAAAATCGAAGTCATCGCCAATAATTTATGTGAATTTATTTCCATTTATTTATTATTTTTTCCCCCGTCTAATTGCATTTCAATACATTTTTTACGTATTTTTTAATTTTTTTTGTACAACACTCAGTTTTACGTTAACAACAATTGAAATCATAACCAATCATTTATTCGAATACATTTCGATGAATTTATAATTTTTTTTTACTAAATATTGTATTAAAATGGCCAATAAAGGATACAATTGTTTATCGTGTTTATTGTAAGATAAATGAGGCGCACGCGACGTTATCTCAGCGTATGAATAAGTAACACGAAACGACAAGACGATGAATCACGGAAACAATGCATGTCCTGTTGAAACGAAGAGCAAAGTTCGACCGATGAGATGCGGAAGAATCGATCTTATTTTATTGATTATTTCACAACGGAAACAGCATGAGATCAAACGCAATCGGAACGCTTCGCATACGCATTGCCATTCGGTAAATACATGTGATACATATACGCGTATGTATTCTTCAGAATTCGAACGGTTTGTCTATCTAATCATTTGATAATTTCTGCACGAGATTCGGATTTCATTGTCACATTCATAATAAACTATCTATAGATATACTAGAGGTTCCCCGGGCTCGCGCGCTTCGCGCGCTCGCATTCCTTTTATCAACATTATAAAAATGTCTCATCACCGCCGCAACTTTTCACCAACCGGCGCCGCCGCCGCTTTTTTTTGTATTTTTACTTAGACAGTCCCCTCTAAAGGTACTTAGAATATTTTGGCCTTCCCCTCCCACGCCCCTCCCCCCGAAAAATATTCTAAGTCCCTCTAAGGGGTTTCCCCCTTGGCCACCCCATCGACCAAAAATATTTTAAGTCCCCCTTAGAGGGACTTAGAATATTTTTCTCTCCCCTCCCCCCTCCCCCTCCCCCCGAAAGATATTCTAAGTCCCTCTAAGGGGATTCCCCCTTGGCCACCCCATCGACCAAAAATATTCTAAGTCCCCCTTAGAGGGACTTAGAATATTTTTCTCTCCCCTCCCCCTCCCCCCCCCCCCCCCCCCCCCCACCCCCCGAAAAATATTCTAAGTCCCTCTAAGGGGATTCCCCCTTGGGCACCCCATCGACCGAAAATATTCTAAGTCCCCCTTATAGGGACTTAGAATATTTTTCTCTCCCCTCCCCCCTCCCCCCGAAAAATATTCTAAGTCCCTCTAAGGGGATTCCCCCTAAGGGGGACTTAGAATATTTTTGCTCGATGGGCTGCCCAAGGGGGAATCCCCTTAGAGGGACTTAGAATATTTTTGCTCGATGGGGTGCCCAAGGGGGATTCCCCTTAGAGGGACTTAGAATATTTTTGCCCTCTCCTCGATTCCTGACACGGCGGCGGCGGCGGCGGCGGCGGCGGCGGCGGCGGCGGCGACGGCGGCGGCGGCGGCGACAGCGGCGGTAACTTTATATATATAGAGAGATATTGAGTCAACTGGAAGAGTATCTCTTAACACTTTTATTGCGACTTGTCTCTCGAAAAAATTTTAGGTTATAAATTACGAAGAAAAGAAAAATACGATAAACGTATTATAAATATTAAGGATGGTGTATCGTTATATTTCGAGCAAAAAAGTCATTTCTCCGCGTTTTATAAGGGTGAAAGTCGTGAAATGGACCAATCGCCTCGGAATTCCATATACTTACCGTGGTAATCGAAATCCCTCGTATTAACCGCTCAACTGTTGTTTCTTAGCAATCTGTATAATAACTTCATCTTATAATCTGCCTAATGGTTGGATATGATTTTTTTTTTTTTTTTTTTTTTCGAAAACGTTTCGAGCTGTAAGTTCAAAAATATACTTCCTACTGCTGAATTAATTTCTTCCGTATGCATTTCGTTATTGTGAAATGCGGCGCGCGCGCGCGCGTGTCTAATTAGACGGTAAATAGAGATTACCAAGTCTACAATTTCTTTATTGAATTATATCTCAACCACCTTTCACGGCGGTGAGGTTAACATCGTTGGATGAAATGTTAAATCGTTTCGGACGCATATTCGCTCGTAAGTAAATTATATATCTCGTTCTTCGAGAAGAAAAATAAGAGACGCGACTTGTAGTGTATTATACAGTTCGTCTATACTTATCGTCGTGAAAAACATCGTCTCATAGACAATAGAATCGCACGACGAGTTTTTTGAATTCAACATTATTGATGTTTCGAAAAAATTTTATGCTTTTATTTAAAAAAAAAAAGTATGTAAATGCAATTAGACGGAAAAAAAATTATAAATGAATCGAAATAAATTCGGATAAATTATTGGTTATGAATTCGGATTTTTATAGATACAGAATAAAGGTGTTGTTTATTAAAAAAATGATAAAATAATGCATTTGCATGCAATTAGCGTGAAAAAGATGGTTAATGAATCGAAGGAAAATTCAGATAAATGGCTACTGACGATTTCCCATTTTTACGAATGTGCAACAGAGTGTCGTTCGTAAATTGCTATCGATGCCGACGATCTGTCGGATGGCACTACGATTCAATACCCGCACGTGGCAAAATGATTAAACAACGAATCAAAGTACACATTTAATCTTAAAGATTCACACGGCATTCTGTAAAATCGCGCAGTCCAGTCGTTCAATAATTAGAACATCTGATATAATAAGATTTCCGTGAAATCGTTCAGTTTTCGCTTCCCGTACCGTTGTTTAAAAGGTGTTAGTTATTTTCGATAGATATCGATTTCAAAAGATATACTTTTTTTCTACTATTCGGAGATCGTTGATATTGATATACAATCGCGAAAATTATTATTATTAATATTGAATAATTCGGAGCGTAAATTTGTAGACATTTCGTGAAATTTCTGATTATAATTTGCATTGAAAACTCTTTTAATTAATAATTTTGCACGAACAAACGAATCAGATTATTAAATTATATAAAAAAAATAAATCGATTATCTAATAACTATTAATATTTTTATATTATTAATATCTATATTCATATTTCGTAAAAATGTCTATTTTAACATTTAATAATAATGTCTATAATAAAGTTTGATAATATCATTTTAAAAAATTCTCATCCATTGAACTTTGTACTCGAAAATCGACGAAATTATTTCCAAAAATAAATCGATGACCTAATAATGTCTATCGATCAATCGTCTCCGTAACACTCCGGCAATGAGTTGACGCTGAATCACGATACTTCCTGTCTGTCGATGTATATCTCACGCTACAATAAAAAAAGAAAATTTTTTGTGTTTATACGCTTATAAAATACATCATTCGCGTATTAATCGCTCAACTATCGTACAGATTGACTCTATTAAAGTGTATCGATACATTTATTGATTGTTGACAATTAGAAACTTCGCAGATACATTTATAACGATAAATGTAAATGTGTTCTATTAAATTTCTATGACCTTACGATATATATTTTTTTTTTACGAATAAGAAGTATTGAATAGTAACACAGATACGAGAGACTGGAATAGAGTTTTTCTCTTTAAAAGTGAAATCGTCAGGAAAACTACTGACCCTCAATCGTAATTTTATCGTTACGCAAAAGGCACACAAAGTCTCGCGATCAATTCCCAGCGAATGATCGACAATATTGTTTCCGTATTGACTCACAATATCACGTAGAAAATCAAACGCACGAAATTGCATAATTCTCAATCGAACAAAGAAGAATAAATAGGATTAACAATTTAGTCGTTGCATCGATGTAATTACGATGTAATTTTAACGCAATTGCGCAGTCAATCGAAATCAATGTCCTTAACCCTGAAACAGCATACATAGTTTTGCATCTCTTTAACGCCGTATCAGTTTTTTGCATCTCGAATTACTTTCGTAATTTAATTTCTCATGAAATACAATTATATAAGGTAATCGTAATTTTTTCGTTGGTTCTTTTTTTTTTCGTTTCGTTCGTTGTTTTCATAATTTTATTTTTCATGAAATACAATTATTTAAGGTAATTGTAATTTTTTCATTGCCAATCGCAATTAATGTTAAATTAAAGTGAATTAATTCATCGAAAAAATTGCGTAACAACGAAAATTGTAAATTTTTATTATCGAGAAAATAATGCCGCGATGAAAATAACGATAACGATCAATTTTTCAGGATGCTTGGCATATCTTGTAGCAGCGTCGGTGTCGCACTTCTAATTCTCCTCGTGGTGATTTGTACTGTTAGCGAAGGCGCGAGATATCGCGCAAAATTTTTCGTCTTTGTAATACTATCGGCTATCGCAGCGACATGGAGTATACCGATTATGTTTTTAAATCCACGCGACTGGAAGAACGCCCTGTAAGTCAACCGACTATCGTTATGAAAAATAAAAATTATGGCAAATTTACTAAAAAAAAAAAAAAAAAAAAAAATTGATAGCTTCGTTTTGATAATAAAAAAATAACGATTTCATTATTTCTCTACGTTAACAGCAAACAAATTAAAATTATATTATTTATTATCGTTTTTAATACAGAATACCTGCGTGGGGCGCGAGACAAATAGCGAAACTTTTGGGAGTCACTTTCAAAATTCGGGGACACGAAAATATCGTGAAGGACACCGGTTGCATTGTCTTAATTAATCACCAAAGTGCGATCGATTTATTCGGTAAGTTTCCGCAGTATATTATATCTTCTAATACATATTTTTATTATTAAAAAAAAAAAAAAATTCAATTCATTTCTTTTACAAAATTGGTAACAAAAAATCGACAATTAATAATGAATAACCGATTGTCTCGCTATTGGAAACGAAAATTTGATATCGCAACTCTTTAATTGTCCGAGAATTCGAAAATTATAAGTTTACGAGAAATTTTCTAATTTCCTAATTTACTTTTTTCTGCACTAAAAAAAATATTAATTACATTCACAATTAATAAGAAACAGAAAAAATAATAATTATGCTGCTTTTGTAACACAGTTCTGGCAGAACTTTGGCCGGTTCTCGAGCGATCTACAGTAATATCCAAGAGATTAATTCTTTATATGGGAACTTTTGGATTGGCGTCGTGGCTGTGGGGTACGATATTCATCGACAGAACCAATGTAACGGAGGCGAAAGACACAATCAATTCAACGGCCTCTATAATTAATCAAAGAAAAGTGAGCAATCAATCAAAATCAATTATTTTTTTTTTCTACAGTAATTTTTCTTAAGAATTTTAAAAAATATGTCGGCAAACCGAAGAATAAAAAATAATTGAAAAAATTCGATTTTTTTTTTTTTTTTTTTTTTTTTTTTAGGCAAAATTGATGTTATTTCCGGAAGGCAAAAGGCACTCAAACAACACATTGTTGCCCTTCAAAAAAGGGGCTTTTCACGTGGCAATTGAGTCCCAAACGCCGATCCAACCGGTCGTCGTATCCAAATATTATTTCCTTAATGACAAAATGAAGAAATTCGACGCCGGTGAGTTTTTTAATGACGCAAACAGTTTCCCAATTTACTTCGTGGTAAATTCATTCCGACTGTAGTAGCAATGAAAATGTAATTGTAAAAATGTAACATTATCAGCCAAAAGGAAGACGCAGATGAGAGAATATCAAAATACTAACCAATGAGATAAAAATCCGAAAAAAAAAAAAAAAAATGAAGAAATGGTTTTTTTTTTTTTTTTTCAGATTTTTGTTTCATTGCGAAGTATTTGAAATTATTTTTGAAGCACATTTTTGGCCGAAATTTAGCGATAAATCTTTCTTAACGCTTCAACATCTGTGTTTCAGGATTAAGTTACATAACAATCCTTCCGCCAATTCCTACGGCAGGTCTCACCAAAGAAGATCTTCCGGATCTCATAGAAAAAGCTTACGAAGCAATGAATGCAAAATTCGTGGAATCGTCGCAAGAAGCGCTGGCAGAACGCAAAGAACGCGATCTTCGCGCGTGAAGAAGACATTTTTTTTTTTTTTAATTCGTATTACACGATGTTGTTGTCAGCAAACTTATACGTTAGCGATATAAGTGGATATACTATATAGCATATCGATGTAACGCACATACGCGAGATTCACGTGCGTAAAAGAGAATGATAATGAAAGCGCGAATTTCATTCCTAACGAAAACTCAAGCAGAATATTTTTCTATATTTATGGAAAGTAAAATATAGAACGCAAAATTTTTTGCGTGTTTTTTAAATTTATCTCGTTATCTCACAATCGTTATTTCATTCAAAAACGGCATACAAAATCGGAGCTCAAATTTTTTTACCAAAAAATAATAATTTTTTTTTTTTTTTTTTCATCACGTTATCACCTCAAATCCATTCGACGATTCGCCTTTACTATTACGAAAGTAGACTTTGCGGTTATTTCTGTTTGTCGTCGTTAGTGTGGTGAGAAATTTGCCGTTATATTGTCGTATATTTCTTTATTAACTATAGTGAATTTGCGATTCGCACGATGCGCAACGCAGCGACGAGACGAACTCGTTAGAGACAAAAAAAAGGACTTGTCATGGTGCGGGCATTGATGACAAGTCGATTATAATGTTTTTTTTTTTACTGCGCACACTGTGGTAACGGAGTTATTCACCTTATTGCATTTGTCACCAATTGCTTTATTCTTTTTCGCTCATTCGTATTTCATGCGCCGTTAGATGATTCTATAAATGCGGGACGCCGAGCGCTATCGGGAACACTGATAAAAAATAAAAATAAAAATAAAAAAAATTTAATATAACTTCGCGTCGATTAATAATTTTCAAAGATTTTCGTTTGAAATTAATATTTACGATTTACACATTCGAATTTATGTTACAAAAAATGTATAAGACGGAATGAAAGTTTTTGTTCTTTTGCTCATTCGTGTTTTTCTTTAGTATATTTACCATTTACGTGATTTTTTTTCATAAAGGAACATTCGCCTCGCTAGACGTAGGATTATCGGTGCTTATAGTAAAATTGTATGCTAAAAATGCGCGAAAAATCTTATTGTTTGTTGTTTGCAGTGTGTTGTAATTTCGTTTATGGAATGGGTTACGAGAAGCTGAAAACGTCTCATCGCGATAATTTAAGAAATACTTTTAAAAATCAATACTATTATATATTGTATATTTCGAATGTTCGAAACAATGTTGAAACAAAATATATATTATTTTTCTTGTAATAAATTATTCTACGCTTCGTAACTGTTTAAATGAAAAATTTTGTGTTGACAAAGAATAATTCGCGAACATTTCAGTGATAAATGATCTTTTGCTCATTTTTTACTTTTCGTAATTTAGTTCTCTGCTCTTTAGAGGCTTTTTATCGCGATACCCTCCAAATAATATTGTGGCTTTTGCTCATCGAAATTGAGAATTGAATTATTTTGTCGAGAATACGTACTTTTCAAAAGATTTCCAAAAAAAAAAGATCCTTCAAAATCCTCCAATCGAAGACTTCCTCACTACCGGCGCTCACAACAACAGAGTACACACAGCAGATGACGGTTTGTTTTTTATTCCGATAATAATTTTTTTAATTTTATTAAAAACTAATCAATCGACAATATACGCGGCATACTGAATATTTTTTTATCTTTCTGTGATAAAATTGCTTCGTAAAAAAATTTGCTTTTTTTTTCCATCGTAGAATTCGCGCTCCGCGAAAATTTCCGCCGCGCCGCCTACCGGTGAAAACGAGATTCACACGTATCGTCTGCAAAAGCATAATTTCTCCGACAATAACACTGCGCCATAACCTCCAATGTGTCACGCGAATAAAAACAAATTCGAAGCCGGCAATGAACAAGTGTACGAAATTCTTTTTTCTGAAACCGGAACCCATAAAATATTTCATCCGATGTCTCAGTACGCGAACGCGACAATCGCCGGCCGAATATTGTTTAGATTTAGTTAGGTAAATAAACATCGATTAGCATCGAAGTTGAATAAAACCGCACGAAAAAAAAAACATGAGATCGAACAACGAACATTTCCTTGCAAAAAACTCCATTTAAACAAATAATTGAGTTATGGCAACTCACGAATTAGTTCTCTAAACTAATAGTTAATTCTCCAGATTCGTAATTTTTTCCGCGATTCCGATTCAGTGCGATGTTTTTGCCTTTCAGAAAAAACGATTACGAATCATTTGTATGCACTCTTCTGTTGCCTGAAAATATACGCTCAGCGGCGTTCGCTATTCGCGCCTTCAATGTAGAAGTCGCTCTCGTCGAGGATCAAGTTAGCGACAATACAATTGCCAGAATGAGATACAAATTTTGGGAGGATGCGTTGGGAAAGGTTTACGACGATGCGCCACCGAGGAGTCCTGTGCCGTTAGAATTACACAGAGTAAATATACAGAGCAGAGCGGAGCGGAGTATAGTGAATGAATTTTACTAAAAAAAAATTGCAAAACTTGATATTGTATCAGAAGAAAAAAGTATTACTTTCATTTTGGGTCTATTGTCAGCAGAGACTATCGCTTTTGAGTTGAAAACAATTGTCGTTACAATTTTTTTTTTTCAATATTTTGTACAAAATAAAAAAAATGTATTTATTATATTTATATATTTGTTTGATTTATTATTATTTTTTATTGTAATAAAAAAAAAAATTATGTATGGAAATATTTAGTACAATATATTGTGAAAAAAGAATTAACAAATTATTAATCTAATAAATTAATTTGATTTAAATAATAATGTATTGTTGCAGATATTAAAAAAGCAGACGCTATCGAAACGTTATTTCAAACGCCTGATAAACGCTCGTCTCGAGAAATTGGGAATCTCAATGTTTCCGGATTTAGAATCATTGGAGAAATACTCGGAAAATTCGTCGTCTTCGATTTATTATCTACTCTTAGAAGCCAATGGAACAAAAGACGTCCACGTCGATCACGTGGCGAGTCACATGGGAAAAGCTCACGGAATAGTAACGCTGATAAGATCGATACCTCATCACGCGCGTAAACGCAACTGCGTTGTGCCCCAAGATGTTCTGCTGAAACACGCCGTTCCGATGGAATCGATATTTCGCGGAGAATCGAGCAAAGGACTCAGCGACGCGGTATTCGAAGTTTCCTCGAGAGCGAAGCTTCATCTCGATAAGGTAAACGATTCAAAACGTAATTTTTCCATTGATACGATATCCGTTTATTCAATTATTTATTTATTTAACCAAAAGTCAAAGGCATGTATTTTATTTAAAAAAAAAAAATCAAATATGGAATTCTGACGAAAATTTCACGAGAATTTTTTTTTATTATATAAAAAAAAGGAAAATATGAAATTTTGACGAAAATTTTACGAGATTTTTTGATTTAACAAAAGAAAAGGAAAAAATGGAATTTTGACAAAAATTTCACGAGAATAATATTTTTAATCGATCAATTTTTTTTTTCAGGCGCGTTCCCTTAAAGATTCATTGAAAAAAGAAACATCGTCGATTTTTCTACCGGGAACAATAATCAGTAATTATCTCGACAAATTACAACAATCAGATTTCAATGTTTTCTCGCCGTTATTGCATAAAAAAAATAATTTATTACCTCTACAACTCTATTGGAAAAGATTAATTAAAAAACCGTATTAACGAGTTTGTAAATATGTAAATATACGTTTTATTCGTAGAGAAATAGTGTGACTGTTCTATTCAAATTCGACGTTATTTCGCACGAATTTTTCATAATTTTCATACGAAACAATTGAATTCGAAAAATTAAAGAACATTTTGTCGGCTAAAATTCCATTAATTTATCGACTTCGACACGGAATGCCGAAATATCGTAAATTATTCTTTGTAAACATTTTCAACGTATTCAACAAAAATTATTAATAAAAATCGTAATTACGCATAACGTTGGTATTTGTTAGTAAATAAACGCGACGGTTCATTCCTCGATGCTTCACGGCGCATCGTTTATAAAAAATAAAATTTTACAAACGTTACTGTTAAAAAAAAAATAGTAAAATTAATATACGAAACTGAAAATTTTCATCCGTTATTTAGTTTGCAGCGAAATTACAGTGAATTATGAAAACTTAAGGATTTCTTCATTTTTGTAATATGCCGTTCATTAATTTTTTTTATCACAATTACATATTACATTTAGCATACGAGTTAATGCATAAAAACTTTCCGTACCGTTACATTAAATTCGCTAATTTTGTATTTTTTTTTTTTTTTTACAGTTTTGATAAATGATAATTGTTATAAATTTTTTCGATCGATACCATAGAGTAATTGTTTCAACGATTCTTCGTTGATTGTCTCGAGCGGACTATTGCCGGACCGATTATCCCTGAAAATTCCATCGATCGCGTTATTCAAGTCTCTCTGAAGACTGTTAGCGTTACTCGCAGCGTCGGTCTCTTCGTGCGTTTCGTTTTGTCGGTTTTCTTCGTTTCCCGGTGATTCCAGTCGCAAATGTTCCATCTCTGTCGACGGCGACGACAAATCATTTTCCAACGGCGACATTACGAGAGAAAAAAAATCATTCGTGTCGTCGGTTCGCAGTTTTTCGTTCGCATTATTCTCTCGACTGGGCGAAGCTGCGCGGCATTCTTTCGAACCCCTTTCCGACGATAATGAATGATTGTTCCAAAGATTATTCCCCTCACTGGGATTTTTATCGTTATTAATCCGATTTTGGGATTCCGACGATTGTTTTTCGTTGAGAAAACTACGCGTCGCGCGGACGTCGACTTCTCTCGTCAGTATCGGCTGCCCGTGCGTATTGACTATAAGGATAAATTTATTGTTTTCGCTCGGCGCGAGTTCCGGTACCACTTGACTTTGCAACAAAATGCTATTTTCCGATGTAAGAGGATCGGCACGAGAATTCGGCGGCTGGAGAGTCGGTGACGAAGTTTCCGCTGCGCCGGGACTACAATCTTCCGGTTGCGCTTGGCACTTGTGTGTTCGTTGACTGACCTGAAAGATTGAAAAAAATTGAATAAAAAAAAAAATTTTAATCAATTTGACATCTAAAAAAGAAAAAAAAATTAATATAACGATATTACGATATATCGAATATTGTATAACGATGCATAGTATAATTATTCATTAATTGAATTATTAATTGTGATAAAATATTTAAAGGATTTTTTTGCCGTTTCTTACTTTGTAACGAAAACTTTTTCCACACGCGGTGCATTTGTAAGGCATAACACCCGTATGTATGCGTCGATGAACCAAATAAGAAACTCGTTGACGAAAGCATTTGCCTAAAGAAGATAAAAAAAATTAATATTTTAATAACGTGAAAGAGGATTCGTATAATTTATTTTACAAAAACAGTTTTAAGAGTAAAGTACTTAATAAAAAAGAGAATTAAATTTTCTGCATTAAATTCTGTTAAATTTTTGTTTTTGATCTCTGCAACGACTCACCGAAATTTTGCTGTTAATCCACGTCTCACACTGTTACATTTCATATTTCGAATATCGCAAACGCGCATTATGTTAGTGAGAACTGAAAAAACAACGACGCATGCGTAGTTAATTTTTTTTTTTTTTTTGAGCGAAAAAAATCAACGATCGCTAAAAAAAAACCAAGTAATTTTGTACCCACCGCAAGTCTCGCAGACGAAGGGCTTCTCGCCGGTGTGTATCCTTTCGTGATTATGGAGGGTCGATAATTCTTTGAACGATCGGCCGCACGTTGCGCAAGTATGCGGCTTGTCGTCTTTGTGATACAATCGATGTTTGTGATAAGATTGTTGGAAAGTAAAAGTTTTGTCGCATATCGTACATTTGTAAGGCATCTCTCCGGAATGCAGACGTTTGTGTTTCTTCAAGAAATACTTTGTCGTAAACATTTTGCTGCAAACGTCGCATTCCCATTGCTTTCCCTCGTGTGTCTTAAGATGTTGGGTCACGTGCTGTTCCTGTCGAGCAAAAAACGGTTAGATTTTTTTTTCACGTTATCGTAGAAACTGCAAATACCTACGATACCGATTAATTTATTGAATTTACCTTTCTGAAGTTTTTTCCGCAAGTCGGACAGTTGAAACCATTTTCGCAACAGGACATTTCACTTTCTTTGTCTTTGGATAAAAAACCTGTATTCAATAATTTTTTAAGTCGTTAAACGATTATTAAACGATTATTCAATGGTCGCGAAGAAAATTACTTTTTTTTTTACTACTTGAGGCGATTTTTTTTTTTTTTTTAGAATTCACTGAAATTCTCGAGAGTCTTTTGAAAAATACAATTGCAGGGTACATTAAGCTTTACAACAATTAAAATGGGAAATTAACATATTAAAATTCTCTTCTATTTTTTATTTGAAGTTAATTCGCTTCCGAAAAATCATTCCGAGTTAATTTTTTAGTCTTAAAATTTCAATGAACTCTCCGAATCGAAGTTATATCTTCAAAAAAATTGGATAACCACGTATTTAACTTAAAAAAAAATAAAAAAATTACCGAGATTGTATCCCATGTGCGCGACTCTCATGTGAACCATCAAAGTACCCCGTGTCTTGAAGACCTTTGTGCACAAATGACACGGGCAATTCTTCAAAAGTTCTTCAGGCGTCGCGTTAACATCTTTTTCGGGAATCATGTGAGCCAATTGTTTGTGCAAAACTAAAAAATTACGATCAGGAAAATGTGTGCCGCATATATTGCAACGTTCCGTCTTATCCTTCATCGCGAGAAGCCGAAAAGCTTTCCATTTTGGCAAAAGTTCATTAGAATTGGGACTCGAGCGTTGATTCCTGTTTATCATTTCTTCCGTTCTATGAACACCGGAATCATTCGAGTCGACTGAATTTTTCTGTGTTCCGTACTCCGAATATTCTTCCTCTCCGTTCTGTAAACTCGAAGATTCTTCCGAATCGCGATGCTTCTTCTCTTCGCTCGTCGGAACAGTTCCATCGGAACCCTTCGCGCCGTTCTCTTGCAACAAATTTTCTATCCAAGTTTCTGAAAAATGCGTTATAACTTCTTCCTTTCTGGTTGCTTCGCTGCTCTTCGAATTTGCGTCGATAGCTTCCCTTTGGTACATCGCTGCCTCCGCCAATCCGGAGGACTGTGTCGCACTCTGTTGGCAAATTTCTGAAGATATCGAAGGTATCCTTTGATTTTCTTCCACACTGTGGAATACCATAGGCACTGTATTCCTTCGGTATGCATCTCCGTCAGAGGAATTTAGCATTGAAGAAGTCTGCGGAGAACTGTGACAACTTTTTGAAGATATTGAAGCAGTTCTTTCATTTTCTTCCACATCGCGAAACACCATAGACACTACGTTCCTTCGGTACGCATCTCCATCGGAAGAATTTGGCATTGAAGAAGTTTGCGCGGAACTCTGACAAATTTTTGAAGATATCGAAGCGATTCTTTCATTTTCCTCCGCACTGCGAAATCCCATAGGCCCTGTGTTTCTTCGGTACGCATCGCCATCAGAGGAATTTGACATTGAAGAAGTCTGCGCAGAACTCTGACAAATTTTTGAAGATATCGAAGCGATTCTTTCATTTTCTTCCGCAGTGCGAAATACCATAGGCACTGCGTTTCTTCGATACGCATCTCCGTCAGAGGAATTTAGTATCGAAGAACCATCTTTGATTAAATTTGGCGAGCAAAATTCTTGATCTCTTGAATTTTGCAAAAAAACGATGCGATTCTGACTTTTCTCCGTTTCGGAGGCTCCGCAGCCTTGAGAATTCAAATCTTTGCTTACAACAATCGTAGATAAAGGTGCGAAGGCATTTTCACAGCTGACGTCTACGCTGTGACATCTATTCGACAAAATTGTCTGAGAATTTTGTGAATTCCAGTTCTGCGGTAGAATCATCGCTCCGTTGTGGGAAACGAGGTGAACTCCGCTGTTGCAATTGATATCCGTTATCTTGTGCTCCGCACGATTATTCGCATTAATCGTGTGTCCAAAAAGATGAATGGTGAGTTTGTCGATTCCGAGGAGAGTCTCGTTGCACACAGGACAAGCTAAAGGTCTTGTAGCGACGCTTACAAGACCTGCTCTCAGCGAGTCAAGAGTCACAAAACCCGGTTGAGAACACAGCGGACAGGAAAGCAGTCGCGCGCACATATTTTCTCATCGATCGGATCGAAAATGATCTCTGCTTGGTAAATCGTAGAATTATTATTATTATTTTTTTTTCACTCAGCTTTCGCGTTTTTCTCAGCGTTTTCAGCGTTTTTTTCAATCACAACGCGGTATCTTAAGTTTTTTTAAAAATAATAAATATGTTTGGACGGATAAAGTACGCGTCGAGTGAGCGACGAACGGACTGATTGGCGAGTTATAATTATCGCCCGATGTGTATCAACGAATTCGAAGGTTATGCCTAAACTTGACCCAAATTAGCGTGCAATCGGAACACATTTTTTTTTTTTTTTTTAGATCGATTCAATGGTAGTTTCGATCGAAAATATTGTTCGATGCGCGTTAACGAAATATTTTACGTACTGGCGAGCGTAACATTTTTTTTTTGGTGCTCATCTAAATTTAGATTTTTTTGGGCTGCATGAAGGCATTATGCCTCGGAATGCAACACATTTTACTGGTAACTCGCGGTAACTCTCGGAAAGCTCAGGGAGGTGGGGATCTTTCGGATAAATATAGATCGGCGGCGGGGAGTTCGAAGCATCGAAGAGACTTGACACGTTTTGTATGGAAAAAGAACGTATAATATCGATTTATTATTTGTATGATATTTGAACATTGCGAGGTTGAGAAATATTGCGAAAAAATTGAAGAAATATTGATGATTAATGCATTAACTTAGTATGGGACACTTGTAGGGTATACCGTCCTTGCAACAGTACTCTCGTCCCGCCGAGAGATTCGTGTTTATCCATTCGTTTTTGCAGTTCTTGATGAACAGATAGGCCTGTAACATTAAAATTGTATTATGAATTTAGAAATCGAAGTATCGAGAAAAATATCGAGTGAAAAAAAAAATTTTAATAAAAATAAAAATAAAATAATAGAAAAAGTCATTCAATAATGTAAATTATTGAAAAAATATCGCATATCTTTTTGGAAAGGATTTTTTGGAGAATTTTCTGATTTTAGTTGGTCGATTTTTTTTTTTTTTTGAGAATTACAAATAACTTACTCGTTCCTTGTGGGCGTCGCGATCTATGGATCCGCAGAGAATTGCTGGACTGTTGGGTAAATGTTTCACGATCTGCGTAATAAAAAAAACGAGAGAGTTTTCAAACGTAATGTTACAATTTTTTTAAAGTTTATTTTATAATCATAATTTCGGTATTATACAAATCCATCGAAATTTCCATTTTGTTTATAGGAATAAAGTGTACTTTCCAAAATTACAAATATTAAAAGTCAAAGATGAGGCAAAATAGATTTTTTTTTTTCGTCTAATATTCGACGCGTATAAAAGAACCATAAAAAAAAGGAAACTTACGACATCGAGGCACTTGTTGGTACAGAGTTTATTTCCCACGTTGCTGCAGGGAAAGGAATCCGTGTGTTCGTGGAGAAGCGCGGGATTTCCTTTAGGCTGTTCTTTGCTTCCCTTTTTGAATTGTCCGCTGAGAAAAACGCCGCAGACACAACCGATTGGCGTCTCAGGAGTAGTCGGAGTAGTCGGACGATCCGACGGCAAACAGGTTTCACCCAAATGATTGTCTTCTTGCGCGTGAGCGTGAAAAACGCAGAGAACGAATAAAAAGGCGACGAGACGCATTTTGGACTAAAAAACAAAAAGTAATTTTGAAATCAATTTTTAATGAAAAAAAAAAATGTAATTTCTATATTATTATATTATTTATTAATTAAATATTTTTTTCAAATCGAAAGACATTTAAACGAAATAAAAAAATTGAAAAAATCAACTTACCTTTTAAAAATATCGTGCGGTTCGTCTCACGTTCTCCGCTCGAATGCAATCCTAACATTGCCTTCACCGCGAGGTATATATGTACTCATCATCTCCGCGTGGTGTTGTAATCCAAAGTGACTTAAGACTGCAGTGTTCCCGATATTAAGATATTTGCAACGCGGCGAATTATGATTCGCCTCGGAGACCCCAATTTTTCATTATCGAATCGCATGTGTGTCACAAACTTATAAACAATGTTTCCGGCGGTAAGCGAAAAAAAAAAAACTCTTTCCCCACCGCAATCCCAATTAATTGAATTATTCAACGCTCGCAATGCCTCAATTCGATCCAAAATTACTCATTACAAATTTACCTTCGCCTTCCAAAACAATTCTCTCGGAATTCGCTATTATCGAATATCTGCACTTTATTATTTTTCTCACTGACAATATTTCGACTGTTATTTGCACAACATCCCCAGCGTAACAGGGCTTTGGATAACGTATCAGTTGCTCGACGACTATCGTCCCGAAACCGGGTAATTTCGTTCCGAGAACTCCGGAAAGAAGTCCGTTTAAAAATGCACCGTGAACTATTTTTTCCGGCGAATCTACGTGTATCGGATTATAATCGTCGGTTAATTTTGCAAAGCCGAGAATATCGTTTTCCGTTATCGTTCTATCGACCGAAACTCGTTTTCCGACTTGTAGAGCTTTCGTGACTCTCGACGAGTTTTCTTTTGATGGTAATTTCGTGCAATAAGTTTTTACTATGTTTCTCATAGATTGGAACGTTCTCCATGACATTGTTGGATCGTAAAATCGTTTTAGATAAATAAGAATCGTGGAAAATCGATTTTAACGCGGAAATAAAGTTTTGTTTGACAATCAAAATATTTCGAACGATTTCGCAGTCAAAGTTTTAGTTGCGGGATGTATAATGATACAATGAATTAAATTAAAAGAAATTTAAAAAGAAAAAAATTTTAGAACTGTTTGCAAATTTTCTCAAAAAAAATTATAAATACTTTTCACAAAAATTAAAAAAAAATTAATTGTTCAGCATAAAGTTTTTTTTGCTTTCATTCGCAGTAAAATAATTTGTAAGGCAGAAATTATTGAGGATTTTCTACAAATATTAATGAAATATCATCAAAAATGTGTATTAAAAAAAAAATCGCGTTAATCATTTTTTTTCAGCATTGAAAAAAGATTTGCGTCTTATCCAATCCATATTCTCAAAGTTATCGTTCAATACTATCTACGATGGTAGAGGAATGTTAGTCACTGAAATCGTCGGCTTATTTTGCTCAATCTGCAACACCTCTTCGGGAGAACAATAATCGGTAAGAAAAATTTGTGCCAAATTTTTTATGCGTCTGTTAGAACTATTAGAGAAAACTACTATCTTTGCGATATTTGTCGGAGTCGTTATGTTTTTTTTTGAGGCTGAAGTGACGAGAAACATGAGAGTCGTTATCGTCGACAAAACAGTCTGTTCATCGCGGGAATCCAACAGAGAGCTTACAAGTGCGATACCCTGATTTTGTAAAATGTACTCTCTGTTGATGGGATCTGTAATGAAAAAAAAATTGAATTTTTTTTTTTTTTTTTTTTTTTTTTCGGAAAAAAAAAAGTTAGGTTATGAAAAAAAAAACGTAAAAAAATTCACCTAAAGACAGGTTGCATATGCCGCCGATGGCGAAACGCACGAGTGTCTCGTTGTTGTCCGACAGAACATTGAGAAACAAATCAATCGCGTGCAGTTGTCGCAGGTAATCGTAATTCACCGGATCGTAAGCAAAGTTTGCGAGGTTAGCTAACACTTGTTTCTTCGCATCTGAATCACCGAAACAACCAACAAAAAACAACGGATTCCGATTAGACCACTATTAATAACAATGACGAAATATTCCGTTAAGTATTTGCCACTTTATTCGTATTTTTCTTCACACAATTTATTTACCCTTCGACGTCGATGTTTGAAACTCGTCGATCAAGAGTTTGAGAAAATCGTAACGTCCAACGCCGTTCTTACCGGTGCGTTGAATTATCTGTTCTTTTCTCGAGAACATTTCGCAATTTACGCACAAATAACTCGATAACCTTTTTGATTTTTTCGTTACTTTATCGCGATGTACCGGGAGAGATACGAACGTTTGTTATTTTTCAAATTTTTGGGTTGTCAAACTTGCATCGTTGAGACCGAAGTGTTTTAGAGAATCGAAACGTTTGACAATTAATTTTCGTAATTAGCAAAAATGGATGACAGTGCGATTACTTTTTAATAGACAAAAGTCAAGAAACAATGGTAATCGGTATAATTGACATACATTCGTAATAATAACATGACAACAATGATAAACTATCGACGGAAAATATTTTCAAAGTTCGTAGTTCGGTCCGCGAGATGTCGCCAGTGGTTCCATTTTCGGGTTTCGCGTTATCGAACGAATTACTTGCGCGAATGAATGAATTCAATGAATGACTCGTTGTGTAATTTATTACTACGAATACGTGACACTGAACGATAAATTATGCTCAATGAATCATTCATTGACTATACTTCACACCTTCGGCTTTTATTCGATTATTTTAATAGGCAAGCGACGATAAGAACCGCGTACAACGTTCGTTTCTTTTGCTTATAACAATCATACGGAAGTGTGTAAAAAAAAATCTTTGAATCATCAAAGTGAAAAAAAAAAAAATATCTCGTCATGCAGTTATGGAACTCCGTTTCCGTTGTAACTTTTACGTAGGCAAAGCTTTCAAGTGCGGTATGCGTCACGCGTTAAGCCCTTTATTTCGATTTTGACATCCGTCAGTCAACCGATTAATTAACTGTTTTTATTTTTATATCAAAGGTTTCACCTACTTATTTCCATGACCACGAAAGAGCTCCTAAATACGCCCTATATTTCGGCAAGGAAGCGGTGAATATAAAGTAATTGGCATCCCTACTTAACATCACTTGACCCTACGGCCGTTAAAGGGCAACCCGTTGCTGTTTCGTCGCTTTAATTATGAACCTCGTAAACAAGATTAATAAGTTCCGCGAGACCAAAGATGCCGAGGCTCCTCGTGGCTCTCCGATGCAATACATGTACATATATATATATATATTTTTTTTTTTTTCCGGGGCCGCGATGTTTAAATTTTATGGGAAGGACCCCCCGATGTCTTCGTAGTGAAAACAAAATCTCGTGGTTGCGAAATTACATAATGAAATTAAAAGCCTCGTATTTTTACTTCAATCTGAAAATAAATTATTGCACTTCTGGGGGAATTAAGCTACCGACTGTTATACACGAAACTTTGAAGTGATTTTAATACACGTTGTCACGAGGGAACTCAATAAATTTACCAAATTATTCTTTCGTTTCAAATTATATACTTCGCGAAGAAAGGCGACGTTTGTTAAGGGGACGTAAATAGGGATGTTTACTTGCGACAAAATCTGCGGAGGATGCGAGCGCGTGAAATGCTCGCGTGTTTAATGCATTTACTTCATTCAGTAAACTCGATGAAGCATTCGTGGCGTTGAAAAACTTGCGAGTGGCAATGGTACAATGAAAATTAATGCATTCGTGTCTTATTAAAAACAGTATGCAATCTGTAAAGTAAATATTTAAAAAAAATAAAAAAAAAACATCTTGAAAATATTACGAAAATAAAAAAAAAAGTTTTAAAAATATTATAAATATTAAAAAGTTGATTATGCAACTTCTACGCCATTCATATATTTCTTTTTTATCCGAGAAGATACTGTACATCGAGGATCTGTTTTGAAAAAATGTTCGATATGAAAGAGGAATAACAATTTTTTTAGCATATTGTACGGATCTTTGACGTTCCGTGTTTAATTGCCTTTTTAATTAAATTGACGTCACAAAATTTCCAGTAAAATTCGCAACAGCGAGTTTGAGGCGAATTAGTACTGTGCGACCATTGGGAATTCCCACAACTATTATTAATTTTCGCGACATAAATAACTGCGACAAGGTCGATAATAATTTTGCAATTTTTTTATTGTTATAATTGCTTAATTTTCCTAATTTTCTTACGATTAAAAAAAGGGATCTGATATAGTTACCCTTCGTTCTTCAAAACCTCTTCGTTCTTCGAAAAATTTATATTATAAAAATGTTTAATGAAAAGGAATATTTTTAAATGATTTAAAATAAAAAAAAGAATTTATCGATTGATTTCTAATGAATCTATAATACCATTTATCGTTTAAAGAAAACAATTGAATGATAATGATGACGATGGCGTTATCGCCGTCATTAACTTTTTTTTTATGACAGTGACGATTTGCTAATAATTTTTTTTTTTTCGATGATTTTTCATGATTATGATTTGCTGATCATTTTTTTTTCCGATGATTTTTCACGATTATGATTTACTGATCATTTTTTTTTTCGATGATTTTTCATGATTATGATTTGCTGATCATTTTTTTTTTCTGATGATTTTTCAGTAATTATTACCACAACAAAATGCTTTTCTAGTTTCTCATAAAACCCTCATATCTTCCGCAAGCAACAAGAAAACAACACGAAGCGATGAATGAAATTTTCGCCCACGAAGAGAAAAGCCTAAATAAAAATATCCTGTTTTTTTATCCTTGAAATTCCCGGATAAATTGTAGCGTCATTGAGTTCGTACGTTTGTCGTCATTGGGTGGGTGCGAGAAGAAACGCTGAGTAGCGAGATATGTGCGCAAAGAAGAAGCAAAAGAAGAAGAAATAAAACGGGAATCCCGTAAGACGAGAAGATGCGAAGTTGAGGCACGTATTTCTTTCATTAGTGTAATGATTAGTACGACGATTGTATCTTCCACATACCCTTCGCAAACTGCTACCGCTCCGACGGTCCATTCAATTACAATGTGTAAGGCGCCGGTACACAGCTTCTTCCGCGGCGCGTCTCGTGGGTGGAACATATAAATGCACGTTGACTTCTGAGTCTTTTCAGTTGCTCTTTGCGCGTTCAATGTACCGACCTTACGCTATGCTGGTTGCTCCCTGACGCTTCAATTAAAAAAAAAAAAAAAAAAAAAAAACCGGGAGATAAACTTTAGTTGAAAATCAGCGATAAAGAAGAAATCATAAAAGTGCGTCAGTAGAGTTTCGTTAAGCCGCCATTGCGCGCCCAGGTGGGCAGAGGTAAAACAGCAGCGATAATCGCGAGTGTCGTCGCTGCATGAAGAAGACAATCAAACGACAGGGAAAATGGTGTATGAATTTTCATGGAGGACGAGTCTCATTCTCGTAGCATTTGGATTGTGTTTGAGGTCTGCCTATGGCGACTACGACAGTAAACCACACATCATAGTCTTCATGGTCGATGATTTGGTACGATATGCATCAGTTTACTTTTTTGTCTTCCGATTGATTACCGATTGGTTCGAAAGACTGGGATTTTTCAATTTTTTTTTGTTATTTCGTGATACTTCGATACTGCTTTCGATGCTTCGTTTTTTTACTCCAAAAAAAACATTTTTTTTACTCCACAAAAAACATTTTTTTTACTCCAAAAAAAACATTTTTTTTTAAACTGCACATTTTTTTAAGCGTATTGATACGCATGAAACATTCGAATGAAATGGGAAGAAACTTTAATTGAATTAAAAAAAAAATTAGAAAAGGGAGACTTTGATAACAAAACAAATAATAATCTAATAATTTATTTTTAATAATAAATTTTAAAAGAAATAAAAAAATAAACGATTACATTTTTTTAAATAATGCATTTTGATTAATTAAAAATTTCGAAAATAATTATTTATTTTATAATAGTAATCAATAGTTAATTTGTAGGACAGGAAATTATGTTGAAAATCTTAAGGGCGGATGTCACGTATTTGCGTACCGTTGTTGCACTCGGACCGCGAAGACGTAGAAGTCGTAACGCATCGTCTTCTTTGCCTCTACGACACTCTTTAATTTCTTCTATACTCATAGCAAACTTCTCTACATACGTGTATAATTCGGTGCGATTATAACTGCGCGCTATAGTAAAATTGTCTTAAATTACTGCGTGAGGCTTAGTTAAGAACAATTACTAAAGGCAACTCAGTCTCATACCACCGATGCGTTACGTTACACCCACACGAGGAATGAGGATGTTGCTGATGTCGGGGTTATCCTCATCCCGGTCCCCTTCGTACCCTTTTGTCAGTGACTCACGACCGACGAAACAAATAAGAATTCCGCCGTTCTGACGGTCTCTGTATACGCATCATAGACGCACATATGATTACATGCGTCGAATGCAACGAACATTTACCAACAGCTTATGTCAGACTAATTCGGTTACCTCACTGTCCCGAAATACACCCCGAAACTTGATACTTCATTAACGAAGAGATCCAGAGAACGTCAGGAACGTCAAGAATTTTTTTTATCGTATAATTCGAGAAAAACATACGATTTTTTTTTTTTTCGATTTTCACGATGTATTTTCCTTAATAGGAAATAATAACAATTGGATAATTTGATATGGCGAAACAAATATTTGTTATCAAATCTTTTTTGGCGCCACTGATATTTTTTAATAATAACAAATGTATTTAAGAAAAATGAACAAATAAGTAATTATTAATTATCGATCTGTGAAAATGAATTTTTATGATATTTTTCGGAGGAAAGACGCAGTCAATGTGATTTTTAATTATTAAATATATTTTTTATTCTGCTTGTTATTACGTGGTGACTTTTTAGGGATGGAACGACGTTGGTTTTCACGGCTCGAGTCAAATTCCGACACCGAACATAGACGCTTTAGCTTACAATGGAATAATATTGAACAAACACTACGTGCAACCCTCGTGCACGCCAACCAGAGCGGCCTTTTTCTCCGGCAAATATCCAATTCGAATGGGTAAATAATTTTTTAAATATTTATCCGATAAAATTTTTTTGATTTAATCAATTGTCACGAAGATGTTAAATATTTTTTATTCAATATAAAAATTTTAATCGGTAACGATGTATAAATTTACGTTTTATCATTTTTTTTTTAATATCATTTATTATATTTAAAAAAATTATAAAATGAAAATTTAAAACCGAAGTTACCAAAATTATCGAAATGTTGGCGCGTAATTTTTATTAAAATAAACAAATAAATTAAAATAAAGATAATGTTGTAATTAGGTATGCAAGGTGAGGGTATAATGGGTGGCGAGATGAGAGGTCTTCCGCTCAATATTACAATATTGCCGCAATATCTCAGTTATATGGGATACACAACGGCATTGATTGGCAAATGGCATCTTGGATTTGTTACGCCGGAACACACTCCAACTTATCGTGGCTTTCAGTCTTTCCTCGGCTTTTATAATAGTCACGTCTCTTACTATGATTACAAATACGAACAGGCGCGTGTAAGTATCTTTTTTTTACATCTTTTATCAATGGTTTCTTCGTTAAAGCGAAGTTAGACGACGTCAACATTTTTTAAAAATAAAATTCAATCTTTTTTTAAATAATTTTTTTTCTGAATTTAATTTTTTCTTCAATACATTTTTTTTTTTTCACAAATTTTATGTTTTTTAAAATAATTTTTTTTTTTTTATTTTTAATTTTTTTTTTAATAATTTCAATTTCCGAGCAAACAAATTACGAATACGAAATTCACTGCTATTTCTGCATTACGCAGAACATGTCGGGTTACGACATGCATCGAGATGGGTTTCCAGCCTATGGCCTGCCGAACGTCTACGCTACCGATTTATTTACCGATAAAGCGGTGGAAATAATAAAAAATCAAAGTGATTTGAGTCCTCTTTATCTTCAATTGTCTCATCTCGGTGTTCACGCACCCGTGGAAGCGCCTAAAGACGATTTCGACGATCACAAGTACAAACACATCAAAGACGCTAATCGTCGTCGATATGCAAGTAAATGTTTTTTTCGATATCGTTATCTTTTTTTTTTATCAATTTTTTTTTTATGTTTTTCACGAATAATTAATACTCATCTTAATTTTTTTTTTTTTTTTCAAAGAATCGGTAGTCGCGTTGGACAGATCGCTCGGTCGCGTGGTAAACGCTCTTTTCGAGAAGCATATGCTTCAGGATTCGATAATACTGTTTCTCACAGATAACGGTGCGCCGACCGTCGGAAAGTATCCTAATAGGGGTTCAAATGCTCCACTCAGAGGGGTAAGTGACGATTAAGTCAAAAAATAAAAAGTGTTATTGTATTTTTTTTTTTTTTTATTATAAACCGATTTTTCATTTTGAAAAATGTATTTTTAAATTAATTTTTATAGATGAAATATACTTTGTACGAAGGAGGAGTGAGAGGAGTAGCTGCAATATGGTCGAAGGAACTTAGACACAGTGCCTTTGTATCGAAAGATTTGATTCACGTGACCGACTGGCTACCGACGTTGTATGCGGCTGCCGGTGGCAATGTATCGCATTTGGGTGACATAGACGGTGTAAATCAGTGGCCTTATCTTAGCAAAGGAAAGCCCCATCCGCGTGATAGGATATTATTGAATATCGACGAATTTTCGGGAGCGGAAGCCGCCATTGAAAAAAGATACAAATTCATTCGCGGTACTTAAGTTTTTCGATTTATTCGACATTAACCCCTCAAATACGGAGGACGTAAATATACTTCCGAATTTTTCGATCGATCGTTACCTTCAATTGCTTCAATAAAAAATTGCGAAAAAATTCGGAAAAAATTTGTAAAATAACGTTGAATTGTTGTTGTTTCGATGTTTCGAAGAGATTTGTTTTACACTTTTGCGTATTGTTATTACAAGCAAATGAAATTCGCGTTCTATTTGGCCGAAAAAAAGTCTCCCGTACGTGAGGGGTGAAAATATAATTATAATTGAATTAATGGTGGAATTGTTAATTTTTTTTTTTTTTTTTTTTTTTTTTCTGGGATTCGGAGTTTTTAAAATTTTTTTATTAATCTCTGTTTGTAGCACACTACAGAAATCCACATTACAACGAATACACCGGAGAGTCGGGCAAAGGTAGTGAGGCACCGGAATACAATACATCGGAAGTCACCGCCAGTATGGTGTCGCGTGCTTTTGCTTCAACTGGCGAACACCCTACGCAGCCGAGTACAATGGTTCAAATGAGAGAACAAGCGACAGTCTCTTGCGGGCGATTAAATTTAACCAATTTCTCTATTTGCTCTAAAAACGAGGAATGCCTCTTCGACTTGGATTTGGATCCATGCGAAACGACTAATATTGCTGAGAGACAGCGAATGGTGAGATATATTGTAAAATTAAATTATAAATTATAAATTTCATTTTTTTCGCGTATCTAATTGCAAAAGTACCGGTTATCAGTATTTCTATCAAAATTTCCATTTTTTAGGGACGAGAAACTGATGATCGGTTGTTTTGATTTTAGATACGCGGATTCGCGAAAAAAATCTTGAAAAAAAAAAAAAAAAAAAAAAAAAAATACACATTATCCCTAATTAGGAGTTCTATGATGACATCGAAAGATAAAAAATGTTATAAAAATTCATATCGTTGTTATAGAAAATATATTTTTCGGTGAAAAAAATTTGTAAAATTAAGCGAATGTATTGATTTTTTTTTTTTTTTTTTTCAGGTCGTAGATAATCTCACGAAATTTTTATCGGACCAATTTTCACGATTGATGAAACGCCCGAAACCGCACATCAACGCGGCGGCCGATCCTAAGCGAAGAAACAACACGTGGGAACCGTGGCTATCGGAATCGGATTATGGATTTAATAACGCGGCAACAGGAATCGGTATTTTTACGATCTATGCGCACATAGGATTGACTTTGTTTATTACCGGTCTTCAGGCATTTATTTGACGAAACAACGAAAATTTACGAACCGAAACAGTACTGATAATTAAAAAAAAAGAAATAGAAACGTCGAAGCCGAGTCTTCGATCGCCAAAGATGTCGACGATAATTTGCACGTCGTCGACTTCGAGTTCGTTAACGTTACCGATCACAATTGAAACAACAGTACGAAAAAAGCGCCGTATATCATTTTATTACGGAATAATAAATTTTCGATTCCAGAAATATTTATTCGCGCGTCACGACAAGAAAAAATCATTGACGACTGTGTCGTCGTTTTTTAAATACATTATCACAATTTCTCATGAAATATTCAATACACGAGTATTACGAGTATTTATCAAAGTTTCATAATATTTTTCCATAAATAATATTTTGGTGATAGTATTAGAAAATAATGAATTTGTTTCGAAAAAAAAAAATCTATTTTTTCACACTACATTCACCGTTAATTTCTTTTTCGAGTATAAATTATATTAAAAAAAGATTATTCAAATATTTGTACAAATCATTTAGACGAAAATTAATTAATTAAAAATTCGAAAAAAAAAAATGGAGTATTTTTTTTTTCTGTAGATATACCGAAACAAAAATCAGACTATTCGCGAAAAGATAGTTTAGAAAAATTGGTTAAACAAACCGATAAATAAAATGAAAAAAAAAAAAAAAAAATAGTAACCGAATGAAAATAAATAAAAATTGATAATAATAATAAAGTAAATAATTTTTTTTTATAATTAATTAAATTTATTTTTCCCTTAAAATGTATGCAGTAGCGATTCGATTTAAAAAATTTTATTTTCGTCGATAATGATCCGATTTATGGCGCGATATAGAGGGCGCAACCTGTCGGCCTGCACTGCGCATGCGTAAAAGATCGAGTGATGAGACATTATGGCGGAAGCCAATTGTCAATTTCTCGTACAAATAAAAGTGACTTATGTATTTTCTGCTTGTCGTAAAATATCGTAACGATTGAGCGAAATGAAAAAACGCGTATACGGTGTTGTGATGGATATTGTCAATTGCAATCGCTTTTAATTATTCCAAACGCGATAAAAAATTGAGATTTGGAGCTGTAAACAAACATTCGTTGACCTCGTTGAGCGAATAAGGAGATAACGTTCGTCAGATAATATACCTATAGAGATGGATGCATTTATCGACGAACGTTTGTAGACCAAATTTTACGAGAGAATTCATGAAAAAAAAAAAAAAAAAAAAAAAAAAACAAAGGTATTTATTATTCCAAGAGCCCAAAAACATCGCATAACGCCTAACAGTGAAAATTCGGCAAATCCCCATATAACATACATTACAGATTTTCATACCGACTGCGGTATTTTACGTTCCCTCTATTGCCATCTGAAATGCACTTGAAAAGATTATGAATTAGGAGAATTAATAGTTAGTTGAAACAACTATTTTGTAAAAAAAAAAACGAATTATATCAATTAACTATTAACTCTATCAACTGATACCTAATTCTCCGAAATTATAATTGTTTCGTAAAGTGTTTTCGTAAGAAAAATATAAAGACAAAGCGAAAAAAAAAAAGGAGTATCTGCTACTAAAAATCGTCTCATTATCGTCGGTTCGTCGTCGTCATTTGTTCCATTGATGATGAAATTCCATTGGTGAGTTTGAAACTAATTATTTAATTGAAATAACATTCCTTTACCGATACAATTTCCGCAATAGAATGCATTTTTTTTTTTTTATTTTTCTAAATTTTTTATTTTTATTTATTTATTCGTCTGTTTTTTTGCACACGAGTATTGGCATAAAAAATTGTCTTGAAACTGCATAGACAATAAAAAAAAAAACAAATGAATAAATAAATAAATAACAAATAGGTAATAAATTTCTGACGAAAATGCCAAAAATAAGTTGCATCGTTGCAATGCTCAGTTTAACGGTGGGAACCTGTATCATCCTCTACTTCTGCTTGGAATGGTCCGATCGTAATGTTTTTGGACGTCAAAATTTGAGACCCCATATTATCGTCATTATGGCGGATGATATGGTAAGAAATATACTTAATTTCGTATAAATAAATTTCGCTATCTTTGCATCATTGTTCTCCCGTGATAAAAATTGTATATCGATGTAAAAACAAAAACAAAATAATGCTTTTAACTTCCGCCATTTTATTTTTCGGCAATTTTTCAATTTTTCTATGAAAAAAAAAAAAAAAAAAATGTTTGTGATATTTAGGGTTGGAACGACGTCAGTTATCACGGATCGAATCAGATTCCCACGCCGAATATCGATGCTTTGGCTTATAATGGCGTTATACTTGACAAACATTACGTTCAGCCAACATGTACGCCATCGAGAACCGCTTTTTTGACGGGAAAATATCCACTAAGAACAGGTATAACCAATGAGCTTTAAATCTTCTGGATTATGTTTCATTAAATATATCAATACGAATTCATTATTTATTCAACATTTTTGCGACTTTTTTTTTTGTACAATTTTTACATTTATTGTTTTTATGATTTTATCAATTATTTATTGTACGATTTTTACGATTGTTTTATATATTTTTTTAGACATTATATGAATTTGAATTTATTTTACTTTTTTCCCTCAAAAAACTCTACGATTTTGGACATTTCGATCATCAGAAATAAATTTAAAAAACGATGGAAACGAGTTAAATTTTTTTTGCAAAATTTTTCGATGTTTTTTTTTAGGAATGCAAGGTCAGCCATTGTCGGTTGCCGAGCCCCGTGCAGTACCTTTAAATTTTACCTTTTTACCGAATTATTTGCGAAATTTGGGATACGCGACTCATCTGATTGGAAAATGGCACGTCGGTTATTTCGCTGATCAGTATCTTCCGACGTATCGGGGCTTCGATACATTTTTCGGTTATTACAGCGGTTATCTGAGATACTTTAAGTACATAATAGAAGATTGGTCGGTTGTGAGTATTCCTACGATAATTTATTTCTACATATTAATATTGTTACATTATTTTTAATAATTTTTTCGTCGATGAAAAAGGGTTTTCCCGGTTACGATCTCCACCGCGACGTCGCCGAAGATTGTACAATCGATTATACACCAAAAGACATGTATGCAACAGATTTGTTTACCAATGAAGCTGAAAATATAATTGCCAATCACAATACAAATGTACCGTTGTATCTTCAATTTTCGCATTTGGCTCCTCACACTTCCGGTCTCAAGAATGGGTTTGAGGTTCGCGACGAACAAATGATCAACGAGACTTTTGGTTACATAGTCGACGATGAGAGAAAAAAATACGCAGGTTTATAGTTTATTTACAAATATATCGATCATTAAATTTTTTTTTCCGATCGGCAGAAAAAATTGTCAATCATTTTTCAACGTGATAGAATTTTTTTTAATTTTTTTGTCGGCTGAAGAAAAAACTATACTTTGGCGAACGTCACCACAATTTAGCCGACGCGATCCCCTTAACTAATCCTAAATACAATCAGAAAAAATTACATTCTTTTTTTGAAGGAATGGTCTTAGCATTGGATGAATCGATTGGTCGGGTTGTCGAAGCGCTCAATAAAAAGGGAATTCTTAATCATTCGATAATTCTCTTTATGTCGGATAACGGAGCGAAAACTGTTGGCGTTCAGCGCAACGCCGGTTCCAACTATCCCTACCGTGGAGTAAGTCGTTTTTCGATTATGTAAAGTTAAAATATGTGCGTTATATTGACCGCACTATTAATTTTCGTAAATTTTTTTTCTTTATCATCATTCGTCATTAATTCATTTTTTACAAAAAAAAAAATTTCATTTATATTTTTGAAATTTCGCGCTAATTTTCGAGAAAAATAATTTGTCTCCAAACTGTCGAAACGGCTTACGATAACGTCGATTACCTTTTTTTTTTATCCATTTTTATATTTTCAGCTTAAATTTGACCTCTTCGAAGGTGGAGTTCACACTCCGGCATTAATTTGGTCCTCGATGATCGAGAAAACGTCACGAATCCATAAGGATTATGTGCATATAACCGATTGGTTACCGACTTTTTATCGTCTCGCGGGCGGAGATATCGATGATCTCAGAGCGATCGACGGTGTCGATCAGTGGGATGCGATTAGCAAAGGAATTTCGGGTCCTCGAGATTTCATAGTGTTGAATCTCGACGAGGAATTTCAGACGGGTGGTGCTATAAAAGGGCAATTCAAATACCTGACTGGTAAAAATAGATTCTCAATTATTTACTAATTCACAAATTTTTTTGAATTTTTTTTATTTAAGAAATTATTGATTTATTGATTTATCAAACTATTAATTTATGAAATTATTCATTTTTTCGATACGATGTTCTGCTTATTATTATTCATTCTGTCGATTAAACTTTCGATTAAAAAAAAAAAAAAATTCAGGTGCCATTGAAGGTTCTTATTTCGGTGACAACGTCGATGACGATGAGCCATCAGCACCACCGTACAATGTAACATCGATTATTAATTCGATGGCGAGTTTGGCGATCGTCAACGCGACCGGAAACCCGATAGTGGGATCGGAACAGATACTTGACCTTCGCAAAGCTAATAAAGTCATTTGTGCTTCTCATACCGTATCAGCAGATTGCACGATCAGTTGCCTTTTCGATCTCGAAAAAGATCCTTGCGAAACTACCGATGTTTCGGCCGGAAATCCTCATGCGAGTCTATTAATGATTTTTTATTGTATTTTTCAAAAACTTTTTTCGTTGCTTATATCTTGGAAATCGTTTTATATTCTTTATTCAGGTTGTTAAGGAATTGGACGACCTTTTAAGGGGATATTGGAAGGTATTGGTCCCACAGTCGCACCCCGGTATAGATAGACGCGCGTTTCCGGAGTACGAAGGCGGTCCCTGGCTGCCGTGGTTAACGGTCGATGGACGGCCTTTGAAATGACGAATAGCCGAAATTCAACGGGTCGCCAATACGATGAAAAAATGGAAATAATCAATAACAATACTGTAAACTAAATAAAAGATTGCATTGTTACTGTAATCTCAATGTTGCGTCGTTCGTTTGTTTTGTTATTTATAATCCATCGATCAACGGGCGTTGAGAGACCGTCGTTAAGTGTCGAAAAACGAGCGGAAGGAAAGAATAGAAAAAAAAGATAGAGGATGGGACGACTGGTCCGAGTATTCAGGAAATAAAAACATTTTCCCAATCGCTCATCCTTTTTCCTTGCCGAGCGTTCGCGTATTATCGCGTTATTGTATAAGCATTATGCAGATTCGCGATGCTAGCGTTTAGCGAAAGTAAACGCGAGAGGGGAAAGCCGGTGAAAGAAAAGTGGAAAGAGATTTTGATTTTCATTTAATAACCATTCGCGTTATAGGTTTGTTGAATTTTAATTTGTTGCAAAAATCGTTTTCGTTGATTCGTTGATGTCTCGGGATTTGCTACGAAGAAAACTGTCGAATTTGAAAAAAATGATGGGGTTTAGGGGAAAAATGGTTATTACTTAATTTGTAAAGGATTTTGCGCGCTACAAATTAGGTTACATGCATTTTGAGCGCCAGACCCAGTTTTAGGCAACTAATCAACCCGAATAGGCATAGACAGTCTTTTGTCCGCAGGTATTCGGCAATCGAACGATTAACAATCAATTTTCTCGTAAACGGTTGAACATACGATAAATGCACTAAGAATATTTTTTGTAGATAATTTCTTGCTCTACAAATAAGTTCTCTAGCAAAAATACGATAGAACGCGCTGTTATCAAGATAAGCGGTTCCACAGCCAAGACAGGTGAAAACTCGCGGATCTTACAATACGTCCAGTGTAACTGCACCACAATTGGTCCAATGGAAATTCTGATTGTTGTAGAAATCAAAATGGATTATCCGTGTCGAGTCGTTGAGTTTCAAAAATGTCGACTCTACACGTGCCTTGCAACAGCAGTCCAGCTATCATTACCAAAGAACCATATCACAGTCCTGTAGCATTATAGCGGCAGTTATCCGTGAGATCCCTTCGTTTTTTCACCCTTCGCTTATTCCTATTCGCTCGAGTGCGGTTCGTTAAACGATCCTTCCTTTTATTTCCCTCTCTCTCTCCCTTTCACGATCGCGCGTAACGCGGTTATTACAACATTACAAGGAAAGCGAAAGCGAGCGAAGAAATTCCCCTCTCTTGTTGCGCATTGAATCGCAGAACCGGCGATTGGCAACGCTTCGCGCTCGATGCCGATGACAATTGCTCTTTGGGGTGTCGTTCGGAGTCTGTGATCTCTTCTACACGTTCTCATCGCACCTACCCGACTACTCTCGTTCTCTCACTTCTCCGCTGGTTTCTCGTAAACGAGAATTTTTCGTACGAGAAAAATACAATGTTATTTGTGAAATTTTACGATTTTTCTATTTTCAAAAGTAATCGTTGACAGACGTGAACGGCACGGTTTTTCCTTTTGCCGGAATTTCTGAGAAAAACGGTTCGATACATAACATCGGTATATGTAAGGAAGTTTCGTAGGATGCGGAATGTAGAAGAAGTCGTTTCGGCAATTATGCATAACAACGAAAACGGCAAAAATCACGAGGCTTCAGTGAAACATAACCTCAATGAAGCATAACTCCCGTCTTTTTGTCCGGAAGAGCAGTCGGGAGGTAAAAAACCGAAGACAGCCTTTGGGGGGTTGAAAAAAAATCGATCCAATTGATATAAATCATTAGACATTTTTGTTTTTTGGTTTCTAAGATGAAATTTTTTTTCCATCACCCTGTAGCTTCGCTTTCGCGTGATTTTTATCGTGTGACTTTCGCACCCCGTCGTCTCGTCTGTTAGTCGAGACACAACGTCAGTGAGAGTATAGCGAGCGAAATAGCGAACAGGGGACGATGTGGAAGCTTTGGGGACCGTTTTTCTTGTTCGCGACAGCCGACGGCTACGGCTCATTTAGCAATCTTTGGATTCGCGGCTGGCGTATGGCTTTCTCCCTCATGTTTCTCCCTCTCCCCGCTATAACTGTATTAGTATAGTAGAGAGGGTTACTGCAGTATATCTCTATCACTATACCAACATACTTTGTGCATAAATACATAGTTACTACGGTTATACTGTAATGTTCGTCTTCACGAGTCAGGCATTCGCGCGTTGTTGCGATTGGGGTGAGTTTCGCCTTCCTACGTAGTGTTATACATACCGAACACCCCCTCCCCTTTCGCTTTCCTGCGGAGGGGGGTTGAGAGACAGAGAAGAAAGAACCGAAAGGGATGAGGCGAATATAGAGTATCGTACTGCGCTTCGGCAAATCACGAGGGTTGGGTACATAAGTCGCTTTTAATAGACGAGAGGATCTCTCGGCTCGCAGCTGCTACCAGGCTGCTTCGAGTTTCTCCATCCCCCGTTCATCTGTACTCGAGGAACTCGAGACAAGGATCGCAACGAGAGGTTCGGATACTTCGTGTCTTCGATATTTTCAAATTTTACGCGATATAACAATAGTTTTAATGGGCATTGATAAGAAGAATGTCTTTTTATAGCTGAAGAAATTATAAAAAAAAAAACGTTACGAGATGAAATTTCGTTGGATGTGAATTATGCACTATTATTACGATCTCATCAGCGACCATTTATTTATTTGTTTGTTTATTTATTTATTTAATTTTTTAATTATTTTTCAAATAATAATAATATGTTCCTTCTATGAACGATCGATATAATATGGCTATAGATATAGTAAAATATAGTAAAACAAATTTTGAGATAATATTATCGGCATTTCACTTCCTCTAAAAATTTTCGGATATTTATAAGTTTCGCTCTCAAAATTACTCAAAAATAACTCTCCTATTTTTTTTTTTTTTTTTTTTTTCTTCAACTTGCGTCGGATTCTGTTTATATCTCCGTAAGAAGTATTGCAACTCATGTCTTTTAACCTGCGGCTCCAATATTCCTTTTGCCATCGTCTCTTGTTGCAACGACGAGATAAACGATTCAATCGACTAAATTGCTTGCAGCCTCTGCACCGGTAATTAATTATGGAGTCCAAAGTTATTACAATGAAGAATGGTAGCATTCGATAAATCCGAAGTAAGCTGATCGCGCGTATAAATCGCGAGAAAAAAAATGCCGCAGAAAGAATAGAACAAATGAAAACTAAAGCGAACATTTTTAAAAAATCTTCGAAGTTGAATTCCTGAAATTTGTTTTTTGGCCAATTGATCCCCGAAGGTGATGCTGGGGATGCTGATGGGTATCCAAGTGACTCTGATGAGCGTTCGTGTACCACGCGTACTAAGACTCGCGGTATAGTAGGTATAAAATTATAGAAAGAAAGGCGCATAAAGGACGGAAAGACGGTAGAGTAGGCGGGCGAGTAAGGGGTACTTATTAGGTTGGAGGCTCCAAGACGAAGAAGAAATAGAAGATAAAGAAGACGAAGAAGAAGAAGAAGAAGGTGCGCAGGAGGAGGATAAGTTCGGTCCGAAACTTAACGACGTAATGAACGTCTGACAGAGGATTATTTATCGGTGGCGGAAGAGGGGTGTGGGAGAGAGAGAGAGAGGGTGAAGCAGCGTAGAAAACGAAGAAACGAGGAGTGGAAGGTATCGGTGGAATGAGAGCAGGTGAAAAAAAAGTGGGGGGGAAGGAAGGAAGACGAAGGGAAACGAACGAGTGCGTGTAGAAGCAGAAAGACCGGAGCTTCTTCTACGCTCGTTCACTGATCGCCGAGCACCCAGCATCCGACTACTCGCGAATAACCGGTGGAAAAAGTTGAAGAAAAAAAAAAAAAAAAAAAAAAAAAATTGAAAAAAAAAATAAAAAGAAAACTCAAAAGAAAGGGCAAAAGGGAAGAAAAAAAAAAAGATAAAAGAAGCGTCCGCACTCGGCATTGTATGCGCGATCTTACTAATTATCGAGATATGAATGGGGGCTGAGGTTCAGGGTGCGGAATGACTCGGTCCGATCGGCTTTGTTGCTGTCGGCGCTCGTTGCTGAAGAAGGGGGGAGGGGGTGAGGAACAAAAAGAGAAGGTACCACGACATTGGAATCCCGAAGGAAGAAACTACCGGCCAGGAATGGGTGGATTCCCGAACCCTCCAACCCCCGTGGAATAACAACTGCCATGAGAATTCGAGAGGCACCGGCAATGCACGGGGCCAATTTAAAATTGAATACATTCTCATAGTACTTCGCATCCCCGCGATCGTTCGCTTCTTTCCTCATCCCTTCGACAAGACGATTCCTCATTTCTATACGTTGATTTTTTTTTTTTTTTCTTTTTTTGGAAAGCAAAAAAATTGGGAGGCTATCAATCGATAATTATTGCGGACTTATCGGAGTATTGATAGAAGATAAAAAAAACATTTATTGAAGTTTCTTTGGTCGATCGTAGTTTGTCGTTTTTTATTTAAGGCAATTGTAACTTTCATCGAATTGAATAAAACTTTAATTTTTGTAGAATCTTATCAGTTGTTTGACGTTAATTGCTGTCGTAAGCATTAATTGGATCTGTTTTTGCGATCTATTTTAGATTTTTTTTTTAATTTAAGGCAATTATAAGGCTAATTGTCGAATTCAATAAAACGATAATTTTCATTGATTTCTATCAGTTGATTTTTTTTTGTATGGTCTTTTTTCTAAAAAAAAAAAATAAATTAAAAACACATTTTTTAATTTTCCCGTAAATCCAAACTTTTTATGAGAAATTTTTCAAACTCTTCCCCATGTACGGTTCACACCGCATTTATCTTTTCTCTTCGCCAAGTGTTTCGGAGGCACTCGCGTGTTTACTTTTTCAATTTTTTTTTTTTTTTTTTTTTTTTTTTTTTCATTCCAAAGCCTCATTTGTAAAATGATCAATTCTCGTTTTGAAATAAATTAATTACAGGTAATAATTCATTTTCAAGTTAACCTCAGGGCAATTACGGTAGTGTTGGTAGATCGAAGAAAGGAAACGATTTTTTCTGGGCTAATTGTCTGGCCCTTTCGTGTGTCAGTTCCCGCGAGCGATCCTCGCGATGATTATCGGGGGTGCGGGAGACGTTGGCGGGGTGAAAGCGAAGCGAGAGAGAAGATAGAGAGGACGGCGAGAAACAGGAAAAGAAGGAGGAGTAGGAGATCCTTCTTCGTACTGGCAACGTGTAATGACCGAGCGGCTCCTTTGTACGAAGCCTTACGCTTTTCTTCGCATAGCCATACCTGCTAGCAGTGCGCGGTCGATCGGACGCACGCCTTGTTACACGCTCTCCCAGTCAGGTTTTTGGAGGATAAGTCGTCAGTCTTATTATCACGAGTCATAGTCACAGAAAGGAAACGTCGAAGATGATTTAAATTTACGAGACAGAAATACGAAAAAAAAAGAAAAAATTAAAAGAAACTGAAAATAATATTAAATACAATCAACGAATTCCCGAACTATTTTCGATTCTCCTTTAGACGTGATTAACTCATCACTTTATTTATGTGAAAATTAGTTATTCACAAATAATTAAAAGAAAAAAAAAAAGATGTAAAAACCAAAGAAAAACAAAAATTCTAAACGAACGATGTTCGATGTTTTTTTTTTTTTTTTTTTTTTTTTTTAATGCTACAAGAGTCTATGTCTATAGATATAGAGTAAAGGGGGAGTGGTGAGAGAGCTAAAATACTGAATGAAAGTTCTCTGCGTGATTCTCCTGCGTGCGTGATGCCGATGCTGCTGTTGCTTCTGCTGGCGAATGACAGATGGTTATTGGATACTCGTTGGATTCTCGAAGGTGGAGGGGCATCTCGGACCCTCCTTTATCTCCACCTTCTTCTAATATTGTATACTCGCTTTTTTTTTTCATTTTTTTTTTTTTTTTTTTTTTTTTTCTATTTTCTATATGTATCCATCTCACTTCGACAAAATATTTCATCTTGTTACGATCGTTAGCGAGTTGTTATCAATTAATTATATTGCAAAATAATTTAATTCAATTAATTTTATCATCATCACCATCGATATTATTATTGTTGGTATTATTTTTTGTTTTTGTTTTTATTGTTATTGTTATTTCTACTTTTTTATTTTTTTTTTGCGTCGATTTACAAAATGTGTCGACGAGAAAGATAATTTTTTTTCTCCATTATCGTAATATTTTGAATTCCACAAATTCGCCAATAATTGAATAATTTTAATGTTTTTCAATGTTTATGAAAAATTCGAAAAAAAAAAAAAAAAAATGTTTTTCAGTAAATTTTATTATTAATTAAACAATAAAATTAATTATTAATTTAGAAATTCGAATAGTTTAACTGAATTAAAGAAATATCAGTAGAAATGATAATAATAATATTTTAATTGTTTAAAATAAATAAAATGTAAAATCGTAAACAAAAGCGAAGTAATAGCGAAGTATAATCCGATTTGATTTCTTTCTCTATCCCCTATTCTACGATCCTTTTGGCCTGTCCACGCGCCGACTCCATATAACAGGGCGAATCCACGTCCACACGTTCATCACATTCGCCTGAACCACCACCACCACCGGCTCGTTCTCGAATAGGACGATACCCTATAGTATACAGCGGTTTCTGCTGCTCCGTTTCGGACACCTGTAACCAGCACGCCGCCGGCTCCGGAGTCTCTCCACCACCATCACTCGCCACTCGGCTTCAAGAGATACGTCTCGAGTTCCTCGAGAGTTCTCTCTTCTCAGGACGATCGTCGAGAGTTAGCGAACGTACCAGTCATCCAGCAACGCGAGACGCTTATAATATCGGTTATAAAGATTAAAAAGATCGAATCATCGTCAACCCGAGTGATTTATTCAAGTGAACGTACCAATTATGATTTTTCGAAATTAAAAAAAAAAATTCAATTTCTATTGTTTTTTTTTTATTTCATTTTTTTTTTCAAGTGATCTATAAAATCGATAAATTTTTTAGTGATCGGTGATTTTTATTAATTTTACTCGAAGAAATATTATTTTAAAAAATTTTTATTATTCTTCGAATTATATTGACGATGCAATTAACTTTTTTTATAATTTACGATTATCGATAATCGAACAATGATGTGCGGATGATAAGAGGATTAAATAATGTTGGGAATCGCGACGGAAGTGAAAGTGTATCTATTTCTATGTAATTTCATTTTTGCGATGGAAAACTCTCGATTAGCGAGTAGCGGCAGAAACATCAACAGCGGAAGTGGGATGGATCTTGTAGATCGTCAACGAGTTTGTGATCCAAGTGTCTGAATTTCTCTGTGTTTTTGTTTGTTTGTTTGTTTTTTTTTTTATTATTCGCTGCGACCAGTGTTTACGTGATCAACGATTTCTACGTTTGACGTTGAAATTGAGAAGGAAAAGAAAAAAAAAAAGTCAGAAAACTCTTCGATTATACTGAGGATGTGAGATAGAAAAAAAAATGCGTGGAATGAAGTGTCGGCGCGTTGCCAAGTCGTCGGGGTTCGTTCCTCTTCTCGTGCTGCTAATTATCGTTCACAGTGCAACGTGCATCAAGTGGCTGTGAGTATCAATTTTTTTTTATTATTATTATAATGTTTCATAAACGGATGTGGAAAACTTTGTATGATTGAAAAAACAATAAATTAATTGCGTAGTTCAGTAGAAAATACTTCGCGGAACTACGCGCTCCGATTTTTTTTCGGAGTAAAAATCGAACGATTTTTTCAAAGTCTATTGCTTCAGAGGAGTTAAAAAAATCGTAGTTACCGCGTTTGGCACTGTTAACCTTCTGACAATTTTTTATAATTTATAATTATTTTTAATTTTATATATTTCAATTATATAATCATTTTTTATTCCTACATTACCGATTCGAAACACTCGATGGGCGCCGATTTATCAGTTTATTTGTTGTTAACAAATGTATAGCTGAGTATTGCAAAACGAATATTTAATTATTGTCCCAAATCTCCGTTGCGCCAAAAAATATTTGTTGATTATTAACAAATTTATTATTTATTTATTTATTTGTTATTATTATCGTTATGAAATGTTAATTTAGCCCAATTAATTATTACTTGGCGCACGTATATTTTTTTAGTATATTTATCGTATTTATTTATAATTGTACATCCTTTTTGGATCGTAAAGAAATTAAAAAAAAACTGGCGAAGCGGCACTTTGTCCGATTGCCAATAAATTTTTATAAATTATCGATTATTTACAGAGAAAATTATGTTAAAAGCGGGTAAATTATAATGCCGGGCAATAAAAGTGTCGAAACTTTACGCTATCGTGACGTAGGAAGCTTTTCGTGGCTTCGTAAACGTCACGAAAAGCATATTATGACAAAAAAAAATAGCCAATTTCGAGGGGTAAAGTAAAACAGCAAACAAAAGTTCGATAAAATTTAAGTGCGCCACGCGACTTTACTTTTTTTCAATACCCTTTTCTCGATAGTTATTTTTTCTAAATCAATAAATTGAGTTTTTCAACGATGAATTTCTTATTATCTGAGGTCCGCGTCAATTTTTAAAAAAATTTTTTAAATAAATTTTTTTCGAAGTCAATGGGTTTCGTAGCTTTCCATCAACGAATTCTTGATGATTTCTTTCAAATCCGTATCCAAAAATAGAAGAAACCAGAAGAATAAAAAATGCCTTAATCTTTTCTTCCTTTCTTTCCGTGTCTCATCGAGTTTCGAGATTCTCAATTCGCCTATAAATCGTTACAAGAAACTATCAACCCGTTCTTCTTATCTTTATATAGTACCCGCGTGGGTTCCAAACGCATATACGTATACATATACGCACGACAAATATATAGATATACATTTCTTCACGATAAGGTATCCACGAAAAAAAGCGCTCGTGTGGGTTCTCTCTTTTCTCGATATAGTCTCTCACGCTCTGGGCGATCGAGTGGAACGCCCGGGGCATCATCCTTACGAAAGATTAATGTAGGCCTGTTAATGAGAAACAAATAGTTCGTCGAGTGTATCGAGCGCGAGGAGGCCGAGGGACCTATCGTTCGACAAAGAATCACAGGAAAAATAAGTGTGGAAGAAAAAATGTTGGGGTGGGGGGTGGGGGAGGGACGAGAAGAGAGAGGAAAGGAAAAAGGACGATGTTGAGAATTAACAAGGGGAAGTTGTGGGCCTTTATATCATAATAATCCTCTGCCTCCTCCATCCTGAAGCTTCTACGTGTGAGGGCCCCGATCCCTGCCTCCACGGGAAGACGATGATGATGTGGCGAACGGACCCGGTCCCGTTTATCTTCCGTTCCCAAATAAGAATAATAGTTGGGAATTAAGAAATAACCTCGCGGAACGATAAACTACCGGTTATTTATTCCAATGAGTCGACCTTAAGGTTTTTTTTTTTCATCGATCGCCAAAAAATAGAGGAGATCGGCAAAAAAATCGGCAAAAATCCGAATTACGCTGCACGGAGAGAACGATCTGCTGGAAATGACTATGTCACGTGGTAAAATTTGATTGTGGCGCCACTTATCACGGAAATTCTCAATATTATGAGAATTTTTACCACATTCGTGGGAATTTTTGCCGATCCCTGCCTCCACGGGAAGACGATGATGATGTGGCGAACAGACCCGGTCCCGTTTATCTTCCGTTCCCAAATAAGAATAATAGTTGGGAATTAAGAAATAACCTCGCGGAACGATAAACTACCGGTTATTTATTCCAATGAGTCGACCTTAAGGTTTTTTTTTTCATCGATCGGCAAAAAATAGGGGAGATCGGCAAAAAAATCGGCAAAAATCCGAATTACGCTACACGTAGAGAAGGATCTGTTGGAAATGACGATGTCACGTGGTAAAATTCGATTGTGGCGCCACCAATCACGGAAATTCTCGATATTATGAGAATTTTTACCATATTCTATGGTAGAAATATGGATACCGAGGATACGAAACGTTGAAATTTCGAAACTTCATGAATTCTCGCGTACCGTAAAAAAAAACTCCCGAGGGAACCCTCTCGCCTCGCGGGCGATAAAATAATTGCAACAAATTGGTCGACTTATAATGACAACAATGGGGATGAGTCCTCAATGCGTGGCAGGAGGTAACGACATTGACGAATTTAATTGGGAACAAAGAACTGACGTGAGGGGGTTATCGATCACGTCGGGCAGAGATTGTGTCTGGACGTCGTGCGTGTGTGTCGAAGTCTGTGTGTAGTATTTCTATATAATATATCTCTTTATTTTCTTCTCTTCGGCTTTCACTATTTCTCGTCCTTCCACCCCCATCCCATCCCCCACCCTTTTGCCCCTCAACATCCTTTCTTTTTCATTATCTTCATCATATTGGGCCTCGAAAAGGGAGAAGGTGAGGAGGAGGTGGTGAAGAAAAGGCGAATCTCGTGCACGTCGATGTAATTATTGCGAGACATCGGACGCTCGTACGGGGTGGCCGCTGGCAGCATATCGGGACAAGGGTAGCGGCAAAATTTCATCGGTTTGTCCGGGAGAACCGCGTTGGCGGTAAAACGGAAGTGCCTATAGGGTTTCCGCGAGGCCGACACTCGGGGGATGATGAATGAAGGAGTGATGGTGGTTTTGCGTGCGGCCTTTTACCGTTCTCTCTTCCCCCTTTTCGAATGGCGGGGCGATGGAAGACCGAGAAAGCCTAACGGAAAAAGCTGTATACCGCGATGAAGCGCGCGAAAGCGTTGAATCCCCCGGAGTCTCGCTTGTTGTAGAGCCGAGAAACAGGCGTAACGGATTCGCGGCACGCTGATGTCGAGCGAAATCTCACCGAAATCTCCGAGAAGAAACACGAAGAGAAGGAAAGTTTTGGGTAGAAAAGAGGGGAGGGGGGAGGAGGGCTACTCGTGTTCGCAGCGTAAGATAGATATATATCTATATAATCATTCGCCTTGACGGCATTTTTTGATTTATATCAGCTGTGAATATTTCGAGGGATAAGGATGAAGATTCGTAGACGAGGGACACGATTTATTATTACAATTTAAAAAAAAATGTTTAAAAATGAAAATATTGAAAATGAAAATTTTTAATCATTGAATTAATATTTTGCGAATACATACGAATTTTTTGTGGATTAATATTAATTTTAATTGAGTATTCGGTTATTTATATTGAATCAATTCGATTTAATATTGAGACGCAGTTGGTATAACTTCGTTATGATTTACGATACAGTCAATTAATCATTTTGGTTCCGATTTATAAATTATTCTCAAATTTTTTATATATATATTTTTTTTTATTATTTTAAAAAATGTCTTTTGCACACTTCATCTTCTCGTCGAAGTAAACCCTATGGCGCTAGCAGATTTCACATCTGCCTCCCCATTCTCTTGTTTTTAATTAGAAGAACACCCTAAAGCCTGCGTCCTGACGCTTCAACAGATGAATAATCACCGACGCCACCCTTCGCTTATTGTCTGTACTCGTCACTCTTATTCGTTCGTAAACGAATGTGCGAATATAACGAATATAACATACAAGACGAATCTAATGATCGATTACAATAAGAAATAATGAAATCACAACAATAATCTATTACATATTAGATAAATAATCGGAAACCGTAGTACACCGAGAAAAGAGTTTATTTGTTGTTAACAAATGGATAGTCGGTTAGGTAAAATAAATATTTTTTATTATTTAGTTTAATACTTAACATTAAATTTACAAAAAAATTAAATGAATATTAAAAAATAATAATAATAATAATAATAAACTGATTATTATTAATTAATTATTTATTTGTTAATATTAAATATAATTATTATTATTTTTAAAAAAATGTATTGTTTCTTTTTTTTTTTTGCGGTATAATTTTTTTTTATAACCTAAAGGTTCAGTTAACCGAATTTTTTTTTTTTCTTAATCTCGCAATTCAATAATTTTTTTTATCTTCAATGTCGCGTCGTTCGAGATGCAAAGTAAAGTTTAATGCTTATCGCGAACCTACGCTTCGTCGTGACGAAAAGATTATGTTCGTTACCCAATGAATGCGCCAATTAGCGACGAAGAAACGGGCGTCAGGAAGCTACAAAATACCGTAGTTTATCACATTCACCAACGACTTATCATAATATATGATACCTCCAGTGTTACCTTCGCCTACAAATTCTTTTTCTTTAATAATCTCAAAAGATTTCGCGATAATTGGCGTTTTGATGAATATAATTAAATGCATTTTTCATCATTTTTATGTTGATACGTTTATCCTGTCGTCGATTTGGCAATATATAGTTGCATTTTTTTACGATGCCGATGTTAATACGCGATTTTTTATTCATTATCGAAATTTATTAATTTATCGGGAAAATTACGATATTTTGTCAGATAATCGATTAAATATTTCTGACTGCGTATTAAGTGATCTGTGGAATAATCAGCCTTTATTTTTTGTTTTTTTAATGTTTTTTTTTTATTTGTTTATTTATTTATTTATTTATTCATTTATTTAACATCATTCATAAAGTTCGCGATTTCGATATAAATCGAAGCGAAAGTGCCTCGTCGCGTATCTACCGAGAATCGCAGCTGCAAGCTAAAGTCCCATTGCTAAATATCGCCGTATCGAATATTCCGGAATATTCAACGAATCAATTGTCAATAAGGATTAAAATTTTCACAATGACGGAACCGCCAAGTGTGGGCACAGGGAATAAAATGATCGTTTTCGTCGAACCGCTCTCCGGTTAACCGGGAAGCGAACGCCAATGTCGGGACATTTCGGTGATAAATAATGTTTCTATCTCTCTCGTATGCTTACGGTATTATGTCGTATTATTAATATTGGCGGTGGGCAATACTCCGCGACACCGGAGACCGTTTCACGCGCGCGCGCGCGAGAGATCTTCGTCGTAGGCGCCGGCCTATTATCAAACGAATAAAGATCCTTCTTTACGATTAGGAGCGGTCAGGTTCGACGAGTTTTGCTTTCTTTCTTTATTTTCTATCCTTCCATTTTTTTTTTTTTTTTTTTTCAATTAATTTATCGATAATTTACATAGATTTCAAGGGATAGGGATCGGAAAGATTTCAGATAATCAACTTTTTTTTTTAATTTTCGTAAAACGTAAGAAACTAATTTTAATAATAAAAAAAAATAAGAATGAGATATACATTTTTTTTTTTATTGTTTTTTTTTATAATTTAAATTTTTTTATTTTTTATTTTATTAAAATTCATAATATGTTTAATTTCCTTGTGAAAATATTTTCTGCAGTCTGCGTTTACCGTGTTGGAGCGAATTTTATAATAGGCGCCTGAAAAGAAGCCATAAATATTTTTCGACTCATAAACTTCACCGCCGATTGTCTCAGAGTCTCAGTGATCTCTCAGTGGTTTCGTTCCTCGCTATCGCGCCGAAAAAAAAAAACACCTTGTCGCAGTTTGTATCTGTTGACGCCTATTTCCGGTCCAAAATTAAGACGCGAATGCCGACGTAGGAAAGACTCGGAAGGCACTTAATGTTCTTCTTGATTTAAGGTGCATCGGCTTTCTTATTTATGAGTCGGAGGTGTGCGAATAATATACCGCCGTCCTATGTACACTGAGAAACCGAATCTTCATATGGTCTGTTCAGCTCGGTAATAAAATTACGATATTTTTTTTACACGGAAACTTTTAAAAATTATTTGATTAAAAACATAAAACGAAAAAAAAAAAATTGTTAGGATTTAAATGTAATTTAATTACATTTTTAATATTTATTTACGATATATATATATATTTTTATGAATTATTATATTTATTATTATAATCGAATTAAAATATTTTTCTAGCAGTTTTTTTTTATAACTATTTAAACTTCATATCGAAACCCATTTATTAAAAAATAAAAAAAAATGTTATTGATATATTTCGCGATCGATTTTTTTTCAATGTATCCAAAAGATTTATGGTATTTACTCGCAAATCGAAGTCATAGATCACGAGAAAACAGTTTAATCATAAATTTCAGTGAGTTGATAAATTCATCGGGAAAGAAATGTTATCCCGGTGTTCGCGGTGAGTTAAATTGCGTCTCCTTAGTACGGGGAGACAAGTCGCATTCGTTTGAATTGCTTGTTGAATATTATTCATTTGTTTGGATCGTTCTTCCGGCGTCTGGAATGATCTACGCGGACGAGTTTCTCTCGATCTCGTATTGCTGGCAGCAAAGTACATGAATATTTATATTTATGACTTCGTTATTCGTTAATGTACCACTTACCACGTGCTACACGCATGCATACGTTATTCCACTCGATCGACTCACAAGTTACGCATTTTTTAATTTTTTTTTTACCGCCCACCGCATTAAAAAAAAAAAAAAAAAAAAAAAAAAAAGAAAAGAAAATGTAAGAAATTTGCAAAAGATGTGAGACGAATAAGATTGGCAGTCTAATCATTCAAATTTGTATCTGTCGCGAGAATAATTATACCGATCAATGTTAATAGTCATCTCGATGTAAATATTCGAGGTGCGCGCAAAATGCATACACTTCGAACGACCGGTCTCGTTGCATCGGATATCCAGCAAATTAGCTGTCGTTCGTACAACACTTTCCTTTATTTTTCACCCCGTCTTTCGTAGACACCGAGAGACCTTTATTTTCTCATTCGATCGTTACGCACGAATTATTTTGTCGCGTTGGTTTGCTGTTAATTCCGAAGATATACGATTCAATATGTTTTACCGCCGCTCACCCCGGTGAGCAGTCAATTAATCTTCGAGTGCAATAAGTTTTACAATCTTTAATACATTGTACACATGGTGTGATTTTCATATTTATCGATTGACTTTACTTACGTTACATTCCAATTTCATTTCTTCAATTTCCTTCTTCCTTATTTACCCGATGTGCATCGATCGCGTTTTTAATTTTTTACGATAATATTTTTGAAAAATAAATTAATTAAGAATAATAATAATATTTTTTAATTTCATTTTTTTTCCATATTATTATTTTATTGACATTATATATATTTTTTTTTTTTTAAGGACCAAATTTCGCGATCCCGCGAACTACGCGACGATTTTATGATAAGCGAAACGCTTGCGCGTTGATATTGGTCGCGTAACTTTCTGAATCTCGTAAACGACTATATCGTCCTTTTGATAGGGTAATTTCGCTCGACAGGTTGACGGTAGTTATTGAAAGCGACGAAGATACGGGGTTGGCGATCCGGCCATTCGGGGCTCTGGAAGCCGAGGCGGCAGTTATACGTCTAGACGTATCCGCGAGGTTCCTTCTGGTTCCTCCGCGAGGAGATCGAAGCGAAGTGGAACGAAGCGATGAGGTTCCTCTCGTCGTCGTGGCAAAGGCTATTTCGACTTTCAGGTGTTCGTAATTACCCACCCCGTTGGCATGGCATGGATTGTGCGACGGTGAGGCGCGGCACCGGGACCAGCAACGTCCCTTATAAGCCTTCAGGCCGTTTGGAGAACGCGACCCGGATAGACCCACAGCGCTAAAGGCTCCTTTCAGTTTCATGCCCTATAATTTTCGAAATTCACCCCCTGATTTACGGTCTCGAGGAACCGCTTCGCGCATACTGCCTCTTCTCTATACAACGTCGAAACGAGAATGTGCCAACGGTAACGGAGTACTTAACGTTACGGCTCGTGACGCTATATCGCGATATTCGCCCGAGAATTGTCGTAAAAAAAAAATTTACAACGAGAATCAAGCCAATTGGATATTTTCAAAGTTTTTTCGAAAATTTCATTTTTTTTTAAGTAATAAAGTAAAAAAAAAAAAAAAAATGGCCGATTAAACAAAAATTACCCCCGTTGTTGATATCACCTATAATTTTTTTTTAATTTCTTTTTCCCGGAAAAAAAAATTTTCGAAAAGTTTTTTAAATATCAATGCGAATAAAAATATTTTATATTGTTAATCGTAATAACGGCGAAGTGTTTAACAGTTCGATAAAAAACTCCGCAAAAACTTCGAAATGAAGGGTTCCTTTTGCTACTTTAGCCGGTCAATCGTTACGGCCTCTTATCCCAATAACCCTCATCATCCCCGTTACGCGAACGTTCGAGAAGAAGGTTTGCCAATCACACGCGTCGATACGCGTCGAGTCCCTTTTCCGAAGTGTCCGATCGGTGAATGAGCCAAGAAAGCGATCGAGAGATTCTCCCCGAAGCAGTTTCGCTGCACTCACACTTATTGCCCGAGTCGATGAAACTACCGGATAGCCGACGTGAACGGCTATTATATTCCGTTGGGGGGGAACGTCGTGTAGGCGTTCGAATGCGGGGTGAAGCTATACCTATATCTTGTAGAGATTGATTGGTACCGATCGTACAATTCTTACAATCATCGCGGACAGTATAGTCGCACATATACATATATATATTATATATAGTATACATTATCGTAATATAAATACACGCAGTGCGCTTCGGCAAGTGTACTGTAACTATATACGACAAGAGAAATTCAATTGATTATCTTCACAAGCAGCGAAAGCGAAGTCTGTTATGCGTGCGGCGTACTAAAGGAAATAAATACAGTACTTTCCTATTCAATTTTTTTTGCGATGTTAATCCGTTTATTTGTCATATATTTACGTAAATTAATTTAAAAAAAAAAAAAAAAAATTCTCCGAGGTACAAATAATAATAATTATAATAATTTTTTATCGTTCGCGAGCTACGAAAGTAATAATACCAATTCTATTTTTTCCGAATTATTATTATTTTATAAATAATATTATCATTATTAATTTATCGATTGGCTTACCGTACGGTAAAAATGGCAATAATTTCTGTAGTTAACTTTTTTCACGTTTGCGTTATTTTTTTTTATAAATAGAGTCATTGAAAAGAAAAAATAATAATAATAACATTTACTTCAGTTTTTTTTTTTTTTTGCATATAGATCGATGAAAGTGCGGAGTCTAAATTAAATTTTTTTTTTTTTTTTTTCGAACTGTTTGGTTACAGGGCATTGGGCAAAACGGGAGAAGGGAGAACGTGGACGCGGGAAGGCTGCACGAGCGCTCGAAGTTCAGGACTCTTGGAACGGAAGCAGGCGAGAGCATGCAGAGCGGCGCCGGATGTAATGCCGAGTCTCGTACAAGCAGCGAAAGACACATCGGCGGTTTGTCAGACGGCATTTCGTAATCGTAGATGGAATTGCAGTAGCATCGAACGAGCGCCGAATTATACGCCCGATTTACTCAGCGGTAAGTTAATCAATGATCCGCAATATCTTAGCGATTTTTATGCACTCTTTTTATGTTAATTTTCATAATATAGTAAATTTAAGACGCGGCAATTGGAGGATATGAACCTAAAAAAAATTGTTTGGCGGCACTGATACGAGATAAAAATTTTTTTTAAACAAATTTAATACTCCGGTACCGGAATTTTTTATGACTAAACTAATCGATTATTATAATAGTAATTAATAATAAAATAAAAATAATTTAAAAAAATTGTTCGATACAAATTTTTTAATGAAAAATATACCGGAATTTTTTTTTTTTTTTCTCTATATCGATCGCATCGAAAACACGAAAATTCTCAATGGAGACCACAATTTGGAGGAATAAAAAGTTCAAAGTTGTTCACGAAACTCGAGAGAATTACCGAAAGGGAAGAACCGCAAAGGAGTAAAGAAATAGAGACGAGGAGAGACCCAAAAGCGACTGCGTAATTAGAGGCTATTGCAAAAAAAAAAAAAAAAAGTTACAAGATTTCTTGCCAAACTGGCTTCGTCTTCGGGTTGCCGTTTTTTTTCCTCTCTTCTTCCTTTTTTTTTTTTTTTTTTTTTTTTTTTTCGTTCACTCTCCATCGGTACAGATCCCATAACGACTCCCGTGCGTGTCTTCAGCTTCTCAGTTCCCACAGTCCCCTCGTTTTCAACTCGTTGTTAATGAGTACTCGCGATTCGAGGGGTTTCTTCATTTTTCACACTCGTCTGGCAACATTCGGATCGATCTCGTTGATTGATCGACGGTTTCGTGAATTTCTTAGGGTTTTTTTTTTTATTTTTATAATTTTCTGCTTCCTTATCGAGCGATTTTAATTGTTTAGAAAAAAAAAAAAAAAATCCGTACTGAAATTCGGAAAAATCGGAAATCGATTTTTTCGAATTTTCTTCGTTTGTTTTGAAAAAAAAAAAAAAATCGAATTGAAATTCGTTCCGAAAAAAAAAAAAAAAAAAAAATCCAAATTTAAATTTCGAAAAATCGAAAATAAAATTTGAAAAATTTCCGATTTAAAATTTGATTTTTTTTAACCGCAGGAACGAGAGAACAAGCTTTCGTTTACGCGATGTCGGCAGCCGCGGCAGTTTGGCGATTGGCGAGAGGCTGCGCATTGGGAAGTCTTGCCGCGTGTTCGTGTGCAACACCGCCGCGTCGTGAACCACCTTCGCCATCGGCACTGACGTCTTCGCCGCACTTCGCCTCGTCTTCCGTATCTTTCGGTGCGATGTCAGCGAAGAACGCCTTCAAGTGGGGCGGATGCGGCGACGACGTGAGATCGGCATCGCGAATGGCTAAAAGATTTCTACAGGGTGCGAGTCCACCGGGTTCCGGTTCGACGGGAAAATTTATGCACGCGGTTAATATGCACAACAATCGGGCCGGTCGCAGGGTGAGCTTTGCGTTTATTTTATTTAAACTTCAAGAATTATTTCGAAAACACAATAATAATATTATAATTTTTTTTTTTTAATGTTTTATTACGCAATCATTTTTCTATTATTCACCTTAAATAATAATTCATAATAAAATAATAATATATGAATTATACATTATTTTTTTTTCGGAGTTATTTATTACGTTATTATTTTTTTATTCTAAATTTTTTATAATAATTCATAATTAAAATTTTTTAAAAATGCAATATATTTCGTATTCATAAATATACTAATTAAAAAAAAATACTTCGAAAATTATAAAAAAAAAAATTAACAGGGGACGAGAAATGAATGATTATCGATTTATTTTGTTCGCGTAACAGGCAGTAGAACAGTCTCTGACCCTCGAGTGCAAGTGTCACGGAGTTTCCGGTTCCTGTAGCGTGCGAACCTGTTGGCGAGGACTCGGCTCGACGGGTCCAGCAGCAGCCGGCGCTCGACTATTTCGACGATACGCAACGGCAGCCGAGGTGAGACCGCGATCGGGAAGCAGACTGCCACCGCTCTATCATCACGATAACTTGCTGTACACTACTAAGAGTCCCGACTACTGTCTCCCTGACAAGAGACGAGGAAGTCTCGGGACCATCGGAAGGTAATTACGACAATATTTCATCCATTTACTTTATTTTTCATCAAAAAGTTTACGAATTCGCAAAGTTCGAAAAAATTCCGAATTCTTTTTTTTTTTTTATTCAATCGCCATAATAATAACAATAATAATATTTTTGCGTAATTTATTATTATTATTGTATTATTTTCGGAAAATTGTTTAATATTAATTATAAACGAAACGAAGCAACTAAAAACATCGAAGTAAATCCGTTTCGTCGAAAAACATCGTTGAGCCTTAAAACTCGCGAAATATTTTTTTTTTTTTATAAAAAAATGTATTTACATCGAATTTAAGGGAGTCTCAAAAATATGTACAGAGAAATTAATAACTATTCGTGATTTTGAAAAAATCGATATTCAATATATCGTTCGGAGCTATTTGTCTACAGGACGACCCGAACGATGCTCTTTCTACCTAACTGATCAACTGTAAACAAGCTGAACGCGTAAAATAGGAACTGAAAAAAAAAAAAAAAAAAAAAAGAATAAAAAATGAAACTTAATGAAATACGAAAGAATTATCTTTTCGAGGGATCTATAGATAACACCGGTAATTCTATGTGTCTGACGTGTAATGGGTAGCAAGCTGAACCGCCCTCCTTATTTCGCTGTCACGCCTACGGGTGAACAGCTAAAGCCGCGCGTATAGAGATGGCAATATAGAATAGAAAAGACGAGAAAAAAAAAAAAAAAAAATGATGAAGAGTCCGAAAAAAAAAAAAAAAAAAAAGCGGACGAATGGTGAATGGCAACTTCGCGAAGTGTTGAAAGAATACAAGTCCCGAGATTCGCACAAAAGGATATATTGAAAGGTATGGCGAATTATTGCAGAGAGAAAGAAGAAAGAAACGATTGTCGAGATGTAAAAACGAACGAAACAAATAATTACGAGTACCAAGCGAAAAAAAAATAACATATATATATACTGCAGACTTTTTTTTTTTTTTTTTTTTCGGAGCGAAAAGCTGAGCTAAAGATTCTCCCGAGCAAAAGCGTTAGTATAGAGTATATTCGACCGCGAATTGCCTTGAACCCCCGTGGAATGTGCTGATACACGTGCTATTGTCCAATCCTCACATAGCTATCGCAAATGCCGCGCTAATACCCGCGCGCGCCTCCACGTCGGGTTTTCGCTGATCAGTTAACTTTTACCTGAATTTTGGCTGATCGGCTTTGGCGCATAAAATATTGCTGCGTAGGCTTACGGTGCGAAGTTTATCCCAACGAAGAAAAAAAAAAAGAAAAAAAATAGGAATCAGACAGACGGGAATTAATCGTCTGGTAGTTCACGAATTTCCTTCGTTTTTACTCTCTTTCGTGCTGATTGTATCGCGAATATTTTTTTTCTCGCGTTAAAAAAATATTTGTTTTTTCGAAGTTGAAAAATTTTATAAAAATTTTATTTTTTCATTATCTAAATTTTTTTTTTTTTTCGTATTCAAAATAGCAATTAAAAAGGTATTAATCGAAATTGGAAACACGAGTTTCAATAGGTAAAAAAACATCGCGATTTCTTTTTTCATTTTTATTTATCCGCGTTTAATACTTTTTTACGTTATTGGATTCCAAAAAAAAACACGAGAAATGAACGATATACTTTAAAAATGAATTGATCACTCACTTTAAACATATTAAATTAATAATTACCCCAAATAAATGAATTATCAATGAATTCTCAATTAATCAAACGATTAAATATATAACTTAAATAATTATATAATAATAATAATAATAATAATACAATAAAATAATTTATTATTATTATATACGTATAATCGATTAAATATATTAAATAATAACAATAAAAAACGCGAAGGTTGCATAGCTGCAGTCTTGGATCCGGCGGCAAAAAATACGCGTCAAAATGATCGATCGATCTTCTCGGTTATCACAATGAACTCGTTACGGTCCATATGTGTACTATATTATGTATAGATACATTAGGCGATCGGGAGAATCGAAGGCGAAAACTTTTTATTAATGTATCATAAATACGACGAATATATAAATATAATAAATATATATATAGAAAGGAATGAATGAACTAACGGCGAGGGATGAGCATCGACCGTACCGTCTGGAATATCGTTAATGAGATCGATAAATCCGTTGCTTGTTCGACGCCCGCGAGAAAATAAAGAAAAAGACGAATACAGACGAGAAGACTGAATAGCGAACCCCGCAAACGAGAAATGGGATCCTATAGGTTTCTGCGTAATGAATATTTGTTTGCACTCGCGTGCTGCGCTCGGTGATCCACAAGTACTCGACTTATCGCGAAGTATATATTCTCCCTTTCGATGTTTTCCAAATAATTAATTTTCTACCGATTTTTATCTCATTTTCGAAGTATTAAACATTCTCTCAAAAATCTCACTTTTTTTTGAAAATTTTACGATAAACTCGATAACGTACGAACTTAACCTATAAAATCGATTACGGTAAATTAAATTGCAATTTGATTCGATTAATGGCAACCGGAAATTGAAAAAAAAAAAAAAAAAAAAAATTCATTTTATAAACGATGTATTGCATTTGAGACTTTAACCCTTTACATGTTTATCTACGAAATCTCTGATCGTTGAGACCCCACAGGTTTGTCACCTTTCGCCGTTGAACGATTCTCGTGAAAAACAGATTTTCAAGTTCTCGTCTTCTCATCCCCGCGAATGAAAAAATTCCGTCCCCCAAGGTGAACATGGGGAGTGTCGTAAACTAACCGCTTGAGGCGAACTGCAGCTCACGTGCTAATGGCTGCTCGCGTGCAACGTGCAAAGTGCATCGGCAAGAGCAGCAACGTTTCATAATAACGGAACGTCCAATAAGCGCGTTCAGTCGCGCGTTGGCGGGTAGAAAAGACTGCAATAAAACCGTATGACTCTCGCGGCAGTTAAGCGAGTATTTTTAATTTTTTTTTTTATTTCGTTTTTTTTGGCTCGTGACACGAAAGGTCCACAGCGTACGGAAGGCGAGGGACGTACCTACACGTTTATATTAGTTACTTATATATAAGGAACCGCTGACGAGGCGAAGGAAACGTTTAATTACACGTGTTGAAATACGAATAATAACCGACAGATCGTCGTACACGAGCCGAAAAGTAACCGACGGAAATACCTAACGATTCGCATTGAAGAAGGTTTACGATCCATCCGCCGGCAAAAAAAAAATATCCGAAGGTGAATTTGAAAGCCGCGACTACGATTTTTTTTTTTTTTTTTTCGACTGCAACCCCATTTTTTTCCTTTTTTCGATCTATTTTTGCCGAATTGAAAGCCTTAACCTCTCTTGTCCATTTACTTAAAAAGTTTCAATATATTTTTATTCGTTCGTATTATCGATTTTACAACTTCAATTTTTCATTTTTTTCGATCTATTTTTCATAGATATCTATGAGTACATACCGGCATTTCGAACGCATGAATTTCGTATTCCATGTTTGCAGTTGTTATTAGGCGCGTAGGCGGATGTGTGTGTGTTTTTTTTAAGGATCGCGCACGATATTGCGTACAAAACCGCAAGCGTGTACCTACCGGCGACATGTAACGACCGTCCCCGCGTATACGCACATGCAAACAACTTACAGCGTGTAGAGTAGCGCGTATACATAAACAAGTCACTCACCGATTTAATGCGAAACGCGTCATCCTTCTTGCCCCCTGTTGCCCTGTGGTATACGAAACAGGGTGTAGATTCGTATCGATAACGTGTGTACTCGTGTAAACGGGGCCACACAATCGGCGAGGATCGGTGTTTCCGACGAGACTTCGCACCGGAGCTTTATCTTCGAGTTTTTCATTTTACGATCGTCCGAACACCCGGTATCCGGTTGGAAATTTGTTTTCGTTTATATTACACAGGTTGACGTATGCGTTCAGGAAATTACTTCTTTTCCCATCGCAACGCGGTGCGCATGCGTAACATCTCTACGATATCGATATATGATTTTTTATCAATATCGTATACGCGCGAAACATTGACACGATGTTTTTTACGCGCAGGAATAACTTTCACTCATGAAATATATTGAATTTTGATCACCAATATTCACTTTCATGAAAAATAGAAGGACATTTACGAACCGTTGGGGTAATGAATAAAATTATGATTAACTACGTTGACACGCGCGTTCATAACCTCTAATGGCGCGATCATGCAACACCGGTGCACGGCGGTCGACTGACGTTAACCGGGACAGTGAGACGGGAGATTCACGGAAGATCGAGTTCACTTTCGTAAATAAGGTATTCGCGTACTTTAATATTAAAAAACAGTTGCATGGCATATTGAAACATACATTTTTTTTAACTATTACATGGATTTGAGTTTCATAGTTTTATCTGTGGTAAAGCTTCGCAGAACTTAAAAAAGAATTATCACGTGGGTGTGTCACCGACCGACATTTGTTTTTTTTCCAAAAACTCGAAAACACAAAACAATTGTTTCACGTCTCTACTACCCAATGACAGAATCAGTAATTGAAAATATTTTTGCCGCGTCGCTTTCTCCACACTTCGCGTATGAAAATTCCGCAGAAATTATCTTTCAACAATATTAAATATTACGCCAAATTCGTAAAATAATACAACGATGTGTAAAAGGGTTAAAAAAAACACCGCATTAAGGTGAATTACGCAAAATAGAGGTATACAAAATATCATTATTCAATAAATGTATCCATTATTTCAAATTCTTATTAATAAGCGACGATAACGGATCTTTTTGCGGAAAATTGATGCGTGCCAATAAACGTTTAGTACGCCGCGTACATAGTACACGCAGCATCTTATGATCATCGTAATATATAGTGACTGTTGCCATTCGCATGGTGTCATCCGGTGTCCGACGCCCGAGGGTCTTTAACGGGCGCTATAATACTTCATCTTCGGGTCTAATAACGTATCGTCTTCTCAAACTTTTTGTATTTCCATGTCTTGTTTTTTTTTTTTTTTTTTCGTCGTTGGCGCATTCGTTCATCAGGGAGTCGATGCGTTGAACCACACACTACGAATTCCAATCTCGTCCCCGATCGACACGCCCGTTGGTCTATCTCCCTTCTTCTTTTACCTTCGGGTTTATCCCTCAGCGATGAACCTCCGTACGGTTTTATTTATGTGAACGTGCCGGTAATTATAAGTGAGAATGAAAAGCCGTCGAGACGATACGATGAATTTACATGTTTTTATTTATTTTCCTGCTCGACTTGTTTTTTTTTTTTTTTTATCCTCCGAGTCTTCTTTCTTTTCTCCCTCTTCGTCATCATCGTTGTGTTAACGAACGTCGGAAAACCTGTTTTACGTTATGACAAATTTGTCAGATGTACCGAATTACTTTTGCCGGTGGACAAGGCAATCATCTTCGAATGCACTTGCCGAGAAATGGAAGGGGAATGAATGAAAGTAGCGAAGTATTTGCGATGAAAAAAAAAAGTTACTTATACACGCTGAAAGGGACTTTCCGAAATTTTATCGAAAAAACGACTGTCCCGCGGATAAAATAAACAAATAAACAAATTTTATAGGTTAAACATGAAATTGCCGAAGATTCGACATATTACTGATTCCATTCACCGTCATCGACGTTCACACATAACTTTTATCGTGTCGGTCGCGATGTCGACATTTTTATGTCAAGATATAAATCCGATACCATTGTCTCTGTTGTTGACGCGCGGTTCTCATTGATCGCACGTATCGGTAGATAAATCGTTGCAATGACTCATCTGCCAGTCTATAGCATCAAAAGGTACCGGAGGCGTTCTACTGCTTCTAAATAACGCCCTCGAGAACAGTTTCTGACGTTCCCACTTCAACGCTTCGGAAAAGCGAATTAAACGACCCGATATAACACGCAGTCGTAATCGCGTCGGTTTCGTTTGAAACGCTCGCGATTCGTTACGGATCTTTCGCTGCGAAAGAACGGAACGAAAAGTGGGAAACCGTTGGTACAAACGATCGAATACAATTTTCATGCGAATGCGCAACGAATTCGTGAAAATTCTCTTGTCTCGCATAGAAAAGAAAATACATCGTAAAATATATCAATAAATATACGCAATATATTTTCGTTGAAAAATAATAAATTATATGATTATTATATTATATTTCATTATTATTTATATAAAAACATCGAATTTTATATAATCTTAATATTTTTTTTATCTCGACGGGGTTAACGAGCGAAAAACACTTTCGCGAAAAATAAAAAAATTATACTTATTATATCGTTATATTATATCGAATAAATGGTATCCCAGGGGCTTTTGAAAAATAATAACTCTTAAGATCACAACGAAATCCGGATTATTTCAACAAAATTCCTTTTATATAGTTAAATCTCAAAGAGACTTTCACTTTTCTTCGATATAATGGTATATATTTCGACTTTTCGGAACTGGAAAACCGCTATGATTACGATCTATCAGTTTCCGAGGAAACGTAACTAATAATTACCGTCAAGTATATTATATTTAGTATCGCGTGATTATGTGAAACGCGTAGGCGTGTTCCCTCGTGTATCTGTCAGTCCCGCGGTCGTCGGTTCTTTCGATTCGAAATTCAATTTAAAAATTCTTTCGTATAAATCACTCGTATATATTTCATACAAAGGGAAACACTCTATGGAAAGAAATTCTCTATTCTATAAAAAAAATTTAAAAAAAATTATATTATACATAAATATAAATTTATTTATTTTAATAAATTATATAATGTATAAAATATTTGTAATTCATAAAAAAAAAAAAAAAATTATAGAAAAAAAACAAACAAAAAGTAGTATAATGAAATTTTTTTTTCCTGTTAAGGCAATGCAACGGCAGCAGCTCGGGTTACGAGGGCTGCGAGTATCTCTGCTGCGGTCGCGGACACGTCACGAAGACCGAAGAAATGCTCGAGCGTTGCGAATGCAAATACATCAGCTGCTGCTACGTCAAGTGTAAAACTTGTAGAAACGTTATAACTACTTACGAATGCAATTGAAGGGATTAAAGGCGTTCGATTTTGAACGAAATTCGAAACTCGTCGACGAAACGCTCGATCTCTCGAGCGCTGCGTTCATTCGTTTTTCTCTCGCGCGACCGAGTGGAATAGAAGTTATCATCGAATGGCCATTTATTGGTCTAATTTATTTTAGCCAATAGCGAACGTTCATTGCATATTTTCGATGTGAATAATGCTATAAAAAAAATAATGCCATACAGAAAAAAAAAAAAATTAAACTTCGACTCAGCGAAAAATACCATTATAAACTTTCGTTACGATTATCCGTTCGAAATTATATTGTGGATTTCCATTAAAAAAAAAAAAAAAAAAAAAAAACACCGCTTTGCTGGTGAAAAATTGATTTTGAAAAATGAATTTTTTTTTTTAACGCTCAATAATAATATTGCGAAGAATGAAAAAATAACAATTTTCTCATTCGGAGAATGAATACTTTTTTTTTTCGCGTATGTTTTGGATTCTCAAAGATCGAAAGAAATCAAACGCATGTGATTATTTATGCGTGGTAATCGACCAAAATGTTATTTATGACTATAATTAGACGACATATCTTACACGCGGTAAGCCTCCGTAGTTCGCACCTTTTTTCGAAATATCTTCAAAGTTTAAAAAAAAAAAAACGAAATGGAAGTTGAGAAAAAATTATAATCATAATTCGCGTGATATCATTTTTTTTTTCGTCTTACATTCAGTTTTATTTTTATCGGGCGTAATATTGAAAAATGTGTTTTTTCGAAAAAGAAAAAAAAAAAAAAAAAAAAAAAAATTGGGGTCTGTGAGACCGAACGCGATCTGCAGAGGGCTAAACGATATTTATTGAAGACTCGTGTTTATCCGGTGTATTTACGCGTAGCGTTACAATATATTCACGTATTATATAAAATGTATTTATATTACGATATATTAATATAATTATTATTATTAATAGTAATACGCATAGGAAATAGACGAGATCGCGGTACGATATATAGTTAGAATGATGTGTAAATAGAACTATATACGTTCATAATGTCGATTAATCATAATGCATTCGAATAATAAAAAAATATAAAATAACTACTCATATTTGATTACAATTATTTTATTTCATTTTTATCTATAGGAATATTTACTCTGTATATGTATATATCACATTTTTTTTTTTTAGTTATTTACGTTCTTCGAAGTAAAATATCATTGACTTGCTATTAATTTGCTTACTTACTTACAGAGAAAAATACGCAATAGAATTAGATAAATCGAATAAAGACGCGACGCTTTTTTTTTTAATGTCAACGGTACTTTAATATTTAATATAAATTTAATACAAAAAAGAAAAAAATCATGAAACAAAAAGTTGACGGTACTTCTATTACAAACAAAAATGGCTACTTTTTTCGATTTTTAATGAATTTCTTCGCGTAAATTGCAATTAAATATTACGCAAAGATCGTAAAACTTACTTTTTAGGAAGCGTAACACATTAATTCTACAATAACACCGGAACATCGTCAGTTTCGAATTTTTTATATTGAAATTAACTTTTTTTTTAACTTTTTTTTTTGTCCGCTTTCTCGTGTTTAACTCACGTTTACATAGTAATCTCTTGAAAATAATAAAAATAATAACTTTGCGAACGTTTAAATATATTTAAATGAAGCGTATATTTTACGCGTATATTTTTTATTTTGTCTGATGAAAGATAAATAGTTTTCATGCAATTATCCGAAATAATCAAATAGCCTTTTTATTGCGATAGTTCGCAACGGACCTTATGTCGCCTTTTTGCAGAAAAATTTCGACATCAATTCTGGATAACTACACAACTTATCGAAATCTTTGGAATACGGAAGATTTTTTTCGCAATTTATCGCAACTGATAGAGCTTTTTGCTCCAAATTTTCGAAGCCGTGAGTGTGCGCCAGTAAAAGATATTCGATAACGTTTTCACTTACAAGGTGAGACACGATGTACTTTTCGCACATTTCCTTTAAATTGCGAACTTCGTATTTATCGGCAATGACCAACAGATTTGCGATATGTTCGTCCATTTTGTCGATACTTCCCGTATACATGTATTCGAGAAATGCCTGGAAAGTCGCCGGCTTAGTATCGGTTATCGTCACCGTATTTCCAAGGCCTTCCGCCATTTCTGTATTGAACATTGCCTCGAATACGGGACTATTCGCCGCGAGAATTATTTTGTGAGCGGGAAATTCGGTACCCTCGACCAACACAACGACATCGCTTAACGTTTCCTCCTTCAAAAAATCTATAAACTTTTTGCAAACGTCGTTAGTCAGCCGCGATACTTGATTTATCGTCTCAAGTTCGGTTTTTAGTATCTTTTTAAATACGGTAATCTGGCAACGCAACCTTAGCGTGTCGTTACACAAACATCCTTTGGTCGTTGTTATCTCTGATACTCTTATTAATGGGAAATCATATTGCGTATACGGTTCTGCCGTATTGATCGTTGGCGTTGGTACAGTGATTAACTTTTTTTGCGACTTTACAGCTCTACCGCATTCATTGATTATGGAAGCTTCCATTTTGACTGTGTGATACTCCACATCGCAAGGAAACAGTATTACTAAGTATGCGGAGGTCTTTTCCGCAGAGTATCTAAAATACAATCCGCATAACTTGCCGGTACCCGGAATTTCGAACTGAGGCGCGACACTACCCTTCGCATAATGATCTTCCAGTGAACTGTAATCTTCCAACACCAATTCGTAGGTAACAGAAACTTTTTCGGCGTGAAATCTGAGATTGTGAATGGATTCGTTTACCATTGCCATTGCAATTGCGTATTTCCAATTGCCATATGTGCTATAGCCTGAAAATAAATTCTAATCGTTATAATTTAATATTTCGGTGATCCTAATTATAGGCGATTGATAAGAATAACTTATCCAACTTACTTTTATCCCTCCAATGTTCCTTCAGCTTCGATATTCCGGGATCGCAACTTCTTTTCGATTACCGATTATCGATAACTGCTGGAATACGAATTCATTTTTCTTTATATTTTTTTTATTCTATTAATTCTATTTAATCTTTGTATATTTTATTAGCAATATTTTGTCAAAGTGTACTATTATTTATCGACAAGTTTATCGACGCTTTTTTGTTTTTTTCCAAATTAAAAAGTTTGGCAAATATAAAACGCAAGGAAAAAATTATAATGTGAAAACTGAAATTATATTTTGTTAACAATAATAACGTTTTTGCATTTTTTAAAAATAATTACATTTTGCTGATAATTCTTTTGAATTTTATTTGCAATGAGAAAATTTAATAATTATTTATAACATTGATGTGAAAATGGTTTCATGGTCTTAATTTACTCAACCAAAAAGTTTTACGATTCTACGATAATCAATAAATTTCTTATCGATCGCTCGACAAAAAAAAAAACACTTTTCACAAATAAAATGATACAAATATATGAAAATTGCGGAATCAGAAAAACTAATAACGGACGATGATCAAACATGAAAAGCGTATCCAATAAAATGAAATCTGTAATGAGTTCATTATGACTCATTATGATTCGCCAACAATGTTTCGCAAGTTTTCAAACTTTCGCCAATTATTAATTAGTAATTAGTCGCCAAAATGACGATAAATAATAAAAATTTCGTTCCACATTTACGCACGCGCTTAACGATAGAATTGAAAAATTGACGTACGTAAATGAATGAGAATAATTACTGGCGGTGCGAAAATAGGTTACATCGCTAATTATCGACAAGTGTACACGAATTTTGGCAAATTTTTTATGTAAAACGATTTATCCCATATGACGATCGCCGATCGAACAAATCACGCAATTCGCTTCAATCGCAATGATTTTTTTAACCGATATATAATATACAAAAGAAAACAATGAACGATTGATAATCAACACGTACTTAACCGTGGCCAACACCGGCCGGCATTTCGTCATTAAATTCGTCAATTGGGTACACGAAAAGTTTGTAGATATTGAAGAACAAACAATTGATTTCTACGATCGATCTCAGATTTGAAATAATACTTTTTAGAAAGCCAACAATACGAACCTATAAAGCTTCGGATATCAGAAAACAATGGAATAAATATTTTCGTTATGCGTATCTCGATCTACGATTAACGACGCGAGGCCGCGAGGGCCGGAAGATCGCGTTGTGACCGCCTTATGAGCTGCTGCGCGCGGGATCCGACGATCGAAAATAATTCCTCAAATATTCGAAGTAAATACGCAAGACTTATGTTTATAAATCTGCATCAACGTTTTTATCTTCATTTATACAAATCACATTACAAATTTTACGTGGTGAAAGTGATCCTTCGTATAATTCTGCACAGAACGACGCCGGTGTGCCACGACTAGAGTCAAGAAAACGAAAAGAAGAAGAAAGGGCACTTCCGACAGAGATTAGTAGGTTAATACTAATCTCTGCTTCCGATTCAGAGCCCTCGCGTCGTAAGCGGTAGATCGAGGTTCGTATATAACGAAAATTATTGCGTTTTTTTCTGATAATTCAAACTACATAGGTTCGCATTGTTTGCTTTCTAAAAAGTATTAATTTAAATTAAGATCGATAGTAAAAATCAATTGTTTGTTCCTTAATATCTAATGTTTTCGCGTGCCAAGTCGACGAATACCGGCCGGCGTTGGCACCGGCTACGCGTTGATTATCAATCATTGTTCATTGTTTCCTTTCATATTATCGATTAATGGAAAAAATCATCGCGATTGAAGGAAATTGCCTAATTTATTCCACCGTAAATTTTCATATAGGATAATTACTTTTAAATAAGAAATTTGGCAAAAATCGTGTCCACTTGTCGACAATTAACGATGTAACGCTGTGGCGATGCTACTTTCGCACCGCCATTAAGTTTTTTCCTTAATTTCGAATTTTTCGCACGTCGAATTTTTAGAATTCGCAATTTCAGAAAGAAAACATGTATCGATAAATAATAAAACTCCTTATGAATATTCTATAGTTGATCGCGTGTGTAAATGTTGAAAGAAATTTTTATCATTCATTTTCATTTCAGCGACTATCTATCGAAAATTACATAAAATTATTACAGATTTCCATTCCGTCGTACAACTGAGTTTTTTGTGTGGAAAATCTGTGACACAATATCGCATCCGCGATTCAAAAGTTGTAAACAAAGTTCTTCGACTCGTTTTGTTGGGTATGTTTCTCACGTTTATGTATCATCCGTTATTAGTATTTCTAATTTTTTTTCGATTTCACTGTTTTCATAGACTTGTATCATTTTCTTTGTGAAAAGAACTTTTCTTTTTTTAATGTCGATCGATCGACAAAAAATTACATTGTCATTTATGTTTGACAAATGTTTCTATTTGAAAAAAACTGAACAAAAAAACATCGATAAACTTATTGATAGATAACGGTACATCACAAAAATATATATCGTTAATAGAATATAGAAAAGTCCAAAAATAAATTGTAATAAATCATTTTATTTCAGTATTTATCGTTAATCGGTAATCAAAAACGAGTTGCGATCTCGAAATTTTGAAGCTGAAGCAATATTTAGAGAGATAACTGTAATTTGGGATAATTATTCTCATCAATGAGAAAAATATAGAATTAGAATTATCAGAATTAGTGAAATTATTAGAATTTATTTGCAGGTATCGTATGCAAAGAATATCGAAAATCAGCAGCATGGCAGTCGTGAATCAATCAATCAACAAAAGCACAGTGTATGCCGAGAAAGTTTGTACTGTTTTTCAGTGGACTTTGGAAGATTACAGTTCACTGGTAAACTGTTATGCGAATTGGATTGGAGCGCCTAAGTTTGAAGTTACGGGTACCGGCAAGATGTGCAGAATGTATTTTAGACACTCCGACGACAAGAAGGACGCATACTTGACGATAAAGTTTCCGTGCGATGTCGAGTATCACACAGTCAAGATAGAAGCTTCCATAATCGATGAATATGGTAGAGCTGTAAGAACGCAACAAAAGCTAATCACTGTACCAACGCCAACGGTCGATAAGGCAAAGCAGTATACGAGATATGATTTCGCGTTAATAAAAGTATTAGATATACCAACGACCGAAGGATGTTTGTGTAACGACACTCTAACATTGTGCTGCAAGATTACCGTATTTAAAAGGATTCTAAACACCAAACTTCGCACGATAAATCAAGTAACGTCTTTGAATAACGACGTTTGCAAAAAACTTGCAGAATTTCTTGACGCGAAAACGTTGACCGATGTTATTGTGTCTGTCGGGGATACGGGATTTCCCGCTCACAAATTAATTCTCGCGGCGAACAGTCCAGTGTTCGAGGCAATGTTCAATGCGGAAATGACGGAAAGTCTTGGAAATACGGTGACGATAACCGATATTGATCCTGCGACATTCGAGGCATTCCTCAAATGCTTGTATACGGGAGCAATCGACGAAATGGACGAACATATCGGAAATTTGTTGATCGTTGCTGACAAATACGAAGTTCGCAGTGTAAAGGAAATGTGCGAAAAGTGCATCATGTCTCGTATTGTAATTAATAACGTCATCGAATATCTTTTACTGGCGCACACTCACGGCTTCGAAAAGTTGAAGCAAAAAGCTCTATCATTCGCGATAGAGTGCGGAAAAGAACTTTCCGATTCTAAAGATTTCGATAAGTTGTGCACTTATCCAGATTTGGTATCGCAAATTTTTTGCAAAACAGCGACATAGACCGCGAAATGTGACCGATATGTCCCCATATAAGATACGACTGCGGTAAGAAGCCATATTATTCATTGTTTCGGATAATAACATAAATACTGTCTAATTTTACTCCATTTAAATATATTTTTCTTATCTTTATACTATTATTTAATCGTAATTTAAGTTGAGAAAGTTATTTGAAAATAAATACGAAAAAGTGGAATTTTTATCGAAAAAAGTTTACCATTTTCATCGTAATAGCTGTACTCTCAACGCTTCTGTTACATGATTTTTGTGTTTCTATCAACAACTTATTCACGTATTATTAAAGTTCGATCGATAATATAAAAAAAAGTTTTGCTTCATTATCCATTTTATTAAAGTCGATTATGTGTTTTTCTTCGTACGTAAGCAGACGAATAACGAAGCCATTGATATTTTATTCGTGTCTCATCTCGTAGTTTTTTTACTTAATTCTCAGGAACCATCCACAGCGGAGCTTACGGTCGTACAAAAAAAAATTGTTCTTTATTCATGCAGTTTCTTTTTATGACGTACGATCGTATTAATAGATGGAATTTCAGTAACAGATTCATAATTTTCTTCTTCATTTTTGCGGAAACAAACATATATTGCATTTATCAGACATTTTTTTTAACGGTCACACAAAATTCGAATTGTTTTACCGATCGATTATCGAATCGAGAAGTTCGAAGTTCATAGGAATTTTGCAGCATCGTAATAAAAACGTATAAAGTTCGTTGTGTGAGTAATTTCTGAATTTTTTCCTCTCTAATGAATTTAAGTACCTCAGGTTTTTTAATATTTAATACAAAGATTATAATTTAATAGACGCGGCGCGATAGCAACGCGTCCGAATACGTGTCCATTACAGCGTAAAAGCTTAAAATCAGACGATCTTCTCCGCCAAAATTCATTGTTTCTCAGACATTATTGACAACAGAGAAAAAATGTAGTATTTGCTATCATCGCGTTGATCGTATTCGGTAGTCACAGTTGTCACTACTTCATTCTCGAATGCGAAAACGTCGAGCAACGATTCGCGTACGCAATTACAACAATACAACGAGCAACAGGTAATCATTTTTGCACTAAAAGTTTCGTATACTCGCACACAGACTTCAGCCACCGCGTTTGGATAGCGAATTGTTTTCATATGTGTCGTTTCTAATCAACGAAATTCCACGAACTCGTACGGTTATTGTGATTAACAAAATTCGTCCTTCAAATAGCAAAAAAAAAAAAAAATTATCGATCGTAAAAATCAATTGCCCGTCCCACAGTCTGTTTATAATTAATAATAAGACCAGGTAAATTGATGATTATCTCAAACGCCGGCAATACAAGTGTCGAGTATCAACGCTGCATCCGATTTTCTCATATCGATTAAAAAGGGATCATCGCTCGTTGTAAAAACTTTTTACCAATTTTTGCGATCAGCGATCGCAATAATACACGTTTTGTTTTAAATTCTAATCGCGGAGATATTTTATTTCCACGTTTTGATAGTTAACGATCTAACCTCACTTTTCGCAATGCCGCAATATATCGTTCGTGTTAATTCGCGTACGTAAAAGTTTGCAATTTTGATTCATTTGGTTTTTTTTTAATGTCACAAAGGACGCGTACTCCATACTTTTAGTACCCACTTTTCTTTTAGCAACGATTGGAATTATGATATATATTGAATAATAAAGAGTTTATCGAGTGTTTTATAAACATAGCGAAGACACATGCAGTTACAGAAGAAAACAATTTTAGAAATCCATTAACTAAAAAAAAATGTGAATATTCTATTGTTTATCGTGTATCCAAATTTTTAAAGATATTTTAATCAAATATTATGTTCCAGCGACAATTCTCGTCAATCGACGATCGGTCGTCGATCGATAATCAAAAAATATCTTACGATTTCTCGGATTAAAAAAATTCAATGGAAATTCCTCTCCATAATCGTAAGTTGGATGAGTTGTTTTATTTATTATTGAAAATAATGCATTATTATTATTACATTTTTTTTTCTTTTTCCAAAAAAAAAAATATTCATGAAACTGAAGATATAAAAAAATGTTCACAGCTTCAAGCAACAATGACAAAAGAATGGAGTCGCCGAATTATTCGATTCACGAAAGCGCAGTCTACGCTAAGAAAATGTGCACCACATTCAGATGGATGCTGCAGGATTACAGTGCGCTGGAAGAATACTACGCGGCGGGAATAAAATCGCCGCCCTTCGACATCGCGGATACCAACAAAAAATGTCGATTGACTTTTTTGCATACAAACGAACAACGCGTTTTCGTAAACGTATCGTTTCCGCATAGCGTTCAATTTCACACGTTGAAAATCGATATTTCTATAATCGACGAATTCGATAGACCGGTAAAATCGATTAGAGAAATAGTCTCCAAACCGTTGCCGGCAACGGATTCGCCGAGTTACTCGACGATTTTTACGAGTTCGTTGATAAATGCGCCGAATATATTAACGACTAAAGGATGTTTATCAAACGACACGCTAACGATACTCTGCAAGATTACTGTTATCAAAAGTGTGATAAACGGTTTAGTCGATACCGTTACTCGCGTGTCTCACGAGACCGTCGAAGTTCGCAACAAATTTGCCGATTTTTTTGATAAACAATTGTTATGCGATGTCGTATTATTGGTTAACGGCAAAGAATTTCACGGCCACAAAATTATTCTCGCGGCAAACAGTTCGGTTTTCGAAGCGATGTTCGATAGCGAAGCGAAGGAAAGTCTCGGTGATTCTGTGAGGATCGACGACGTTGAGGCCGATATCTTTGAAGCATTTCTCAAATATATTTACACAGGTAGTGTCGCTAACATGGAACAAAACGTACGAAATCTGTTGCTCTTTGCCAATAAATACAAAGTTTACAGTTTGAGGAAAACGTGCGATGATTACATAAATCTTCATCTTCGTTGCGCGAATTGCATCGAGTATCTCGTTTTTGCGCATAGTAACGAATTGGGAAATTTGAAAGAAAACGCTATGGCGATCGCGATAATGTCCGGTAGGGATATTGCCGATTTGCAGGATTTTCATAATTTGTGCAATTATCCGGAATTGATGTCCGAAATTTTTCGAAAAATTTCTGGAAGAAATCAGTTGTAAAAAAAAAAAAAAAACGGCAACTTAATTCTTTCGAATAATTACGTACAACATTTTTTTTTTATTTCGATATTTTTCTAAGTTATCTTTGAGTTAATATTTAAGTATTATTTACGCGGAAAAACGTGAATCGTTCAAAAAAATTTCGGAAGATTAGAAGAGTAGACACTTTGGCTTGCGAGAGTCTCTCAGTTATTTTCGTAATGTTTTCTAATGCACGCGATAAAAATTCGTCAAGAAACATTTTTTATTATTTTTTCATTATTATCTTTAAGTTATTATTTAAACATTGTTTGGCGCTAAAAGCGACAACTACTAAAAATATAAAGGAAAAAAAATACCTGTTTGCTTGCGATAATGGCGAATAAATGTTCTCTTCACAATTCATTTTATTGTATTCGATCGTATGATATTTTTTTTCCAAGAAAGTCATTGAATAGTTAAAAAAATGATTTGTTATTCAGGTGCGAAATCGTCTTCCCGCGAATGAAGGTCTTCCAGTAAAGCGCACCAATCCAATCCCGCGCCGCAATCCGGTTCTCTCTCCGAAGCCCACCACAGCGAAGTCTAAAGTGATAAGTGATAATGGAAAGAAAAATGATCGATAAATATATAACGATTTTTTTTTTTTTTTTTTTTTTTCAACGACTTACTTTTATATTAACGGGTGCTATCGGCGTAACGGGATTGATCTTCGTGTTCATGAATTGCAACAAATCCCGATAATCTATTTGGTTTTCTTCGTTTTTCTTCAAACTGCGAAAAAAAAAGAGATGAAATCAATTTTTATGAAATTTGTTTGTATTTTTAACGTAAACGAAATTCAAATTTGCTTACTGATCGAGCATCGAATTTAGAAGTTCGGGATCCACGGGAATTCTGCAGCCTCGCAAAATTGTGTAAAGTTCACTGCGCGGTAAATATCCCGTGCGGCGGCGATCCCAGTGGTGGATATCTTCTTCCAGGCGATCGAGTTCACTCCACAAGAGTCGAGTCAATTCGGTATGCAATAATCGTCTGGACGAAATAATTAATGAATTAATAAATTAATAAATTAATGAATTAATAAATTAATAAATTAATAAATTAATAAATTAATGAATTAATAAATTAATGAATTAATGAATTAATAAATTAATAAATTAATGAATTAATGAATTAATAAATTAATAAAAGAAATTTATCACTTTTTTCCATTTTTTAAAAATTATTTGTTAAAATTCGTACCTCACGTATTCTCTTGAATGTCGAGCTCTCCTTTCGTGAGAAGAATAATTTCTCGCTATCGTAATCATCTCGTGTTCGACTATTTTGTCACCCAGATATTTGCACAATGCCTCTCTGTCCGATCAAAAAATATTCACAATTCGAAATTGTCGACATTGAAATTCGTTGACCAATACGAGCGAATAATTTATTGATTAATTAATTAATTTCTCTGTCGAACCTTAATCGTCGATATTCCAAAACGCCATTTCCCTCCGTTTCTTTCGGACTATATTCGGCTATGAAATCCTTGTACACCGGTTTTAATTCTTCACGAACCTTTTCCATTATCATCTTTATATTCGCCTTCGGAAACTGGAGAAGTGAATCAAACAATTGTTGCATTGAATACAAAAATGAATTTAAATATACAGAGAAAAAATACGAAAAAAATTGAGTTAAATGTAAGTATAGAAAAAAACTACGAAAAAAAATTAAAAGCAATTAAAAAAAAAGGAAAATTCAAGAAAAAAAAAAAAATTAAAATTTAAGAAAAAAAAAAGTAAATTCATGAAAAAAAAAATGAAAAATTAACGTCCAGAAAAAAAAATTGAAATGAATGAATGAAAATTTAAGTTCCAAATTAATGAATAAATTGACGAAAATTCAAGTTCCAGATACCTTATCGCAATTAACTTCCATATAGCGAAGTGCATAGTCATCGGCGGATGTGATTTGAAAATGAAATTCGCAAAGATTAACCATCGCCCCGACGTAGAAGTGTTGGGGTTCGTAGTATTGCGGTTTTTTGTTCGAATAAATATTTTGACCCGGTAGCATAACTTTCATTCTCTTCTGGAATAGACATCGCTGAAAACCTAAAAAAAAAAAAAAAAAAATACAAAAAAAAAAGAAAGTATTTCGTATACATTTCTTCGAAATCGCTTTGAAAATTAAACGATTAATAAATACCGAGTAAAATTTTAATTAAACGACTCATACCTGTGTTTCTAGGTGCCATTTCGAAGATCGAGACGGTGTCATCCATCAGATAAACTCTGATTATAAAATGTCGATCGGCGTACTCCGGTATGTTGGATATCATCTTCGCACGGAATCTCAAGACCCGACTGTCGAATCCTTGTCTGAGTCGATGAAATAAAAAAAATTAAACAATCGGAATCAATCAAACGAGGTATCGATTATCAAAGTTATTATTCTTAAAAAGAAAAAACAAAAAAAAAACAAAAAATCGGAAAAAAGTGAAAAAAATTAAAAGAAGAAATGCCGTATCGCGTAATAGTAATGTGAGATATCAAAAAAGAAAAATATATCGACGAAACAAATGAAATTAATTAAACAGCGTTAATTCAACGAGGTATCGATTACCAAAGTTAAAAAAAAAGTAAAAAAAAAAAAAAAAATTCGGAAAAAAGTTTTAAAAATTAAAAGAAGAAACGCCGTTTCATCTAATAGTAACGCGAGATAACAAAAAATTGTTTTTAAACACCGAACGTACTTGTCGTATTCGTGAAACCTTACGAAGTCGACTTTGGGCGCTCGGGGAGTAACGGTGAAGCAATTACCCAGCGAATCGTCGTAAGAACCAAAACCGTTGTACGGAGGTACGTATTTTTCAACGTTGCTGCACGCGTAATCGGGCTTTGTAGAGGGTCTCTCGAGCGGTTTGAAATCGTCAATGCCGTACTTTGTTCTGAAAGGATAAAACGATGTGGAATAATATAATGTTATGTTCGATCGCAATTTTTTCCCATAAGGAGAATTCCCTTTACTTGGATTGCTACAAAATCATTAATAATTAAAAATTCTATTTTTTTATGCACTCGATTTCGTCGGATTTCGAAAATATAAAATCTTTGCATTTTATATTTTCAGCGTTAATAACGTAATTATTACGAAATATTACTCATGTAATAACAATTTTAATAATTCTATACTATTAATATTAAATGAAAAAAAAAAAAAAAAAAAAAAAAAATGTATTCTTTTTTTTTTTATTTAAAAAAAATGTTTTTATAAAAAAATTAAATTAAATGTTAATTTAATAACATTATAAGTATCAATTCCGATCGATAGAGCGATCCGACGATTTTTGTTTTTCTTTTAGGAAAAGTTTGAATAATAAAATGACGTTGAAGCATTTTAATTGAAAATATAATGTTCAATTATTATTGCAGTACCTGTAATATTCTTTAGTGAACGCATCGAGATCGGTGATTACGACCTTTCGGCCAAATATATTGAGTTGAGCGCCGATCGCGAGATCATTTTCCTTGTAATAATCTTCCGATGTTTTTCCGGTGTTCAACGAGTCCGCTATGTAATAACTACGGGCTGTGCTTTCGCCCAAAACGTTTAGTACTGTGAAAGGATCTCCCGAGCCGATGGGAGACAAACTCGTGAAAAACTGTAAATTAATAATATCGTTAAATTTCTGAATAAATTGGACGAATAATTATTCAAAATTGTTATTCTGATTCTGTTAAAGTAGAAAGTCGAAGTATAGAATTCAATTTTCAAAAAAAAAAAAAAAGATTCAATCGGTTTAATTAATAATTTCATTATTAAAACGAAACTTATACGGTATCGTTTAATTTCATTTGAATTTTTGGCAAACTGTTAATAATTTTTTTTTTATTTTGCAAATAATAAGAAATTATTATTAGTAATTAATATTTTGTTTTTTTTTTTAAATAAAAAACTTTTTTACTTATCTTCAATCGTTAAAATTATTCTTACTTTGGGAATTTTCATTCTTTTTACGAACATCGCGCCGGTTTCGCGTCCCGAATCGGGTGACGGATTTTCCTTTATCTCAATGGTATCGTCAGCGAGATAATAATGCAATTCCAGATCGTGAATCGTTCCGTATTCGCTATCGCTGTCGTCCCAATATCCGTAGAATCTCAATACTTTTCTATCGTATTTTAAAAATTTTCCTCGTGTGTCTAATTGTCTGCTCGGTTTTTTGGGAAATACCGGCTAAAATTTAAAAAATTTTGTTGAAAATTAAAAAAAAAACATGTGATTCGCAAATCTGTTTTAACTTTCGAAAAGATTTGTTATCCGTGAAAAAAAAAAAAAAAAAATTACCAATTGGCGCCTTTCATTGTAAGGATCGTTGGGTATTTCTATGGGATCCGGTACCGGAATTCCCATACGATTTAAAAATATTCTAGTAAACTTGTCGCAATCGACGATTTTGTAGACTCTGCCAAATATCTCCGGTTCTTTGCCAACATTTAGATCGATTATATCGTAATAACGATATTTGACGGGATCCGGCATCGGAATTCTTTGACGGCGAACCAAAACCCCTAAAATTATCAGCGTTTAATTTTTTCGTTAATTAATACAGAAAATTATTAATAAATTGTTTCTATAAGAATTTAATACAATTAAACATTATTTTACGCGAAATATTGAGATATTAATCGAAATAACTAAAATAAAATAAAATATAATTAAAAAAAAAAAAAAACACGCGCTATAATTAAAATTTTAAAAATCATATTGCATTTTTATTGGTATTATTAAAAGTTTCATCCGAATCTCAGATTTGGCGGGGAATGTGAAGATAAACACATTTTATCATTCGAAGAAAGAAATTCTAAAAATCCTATCGTACTTTTTAAAAGATCGTGAAAGTCGTTATTAATTTTTTCAAAATTTAAAATCATTAAAACGATGAATGCAAAAATGTATAAACGACGATATAAAATGCACTGCGAACCTTGTTCCAAGCCGCTGTTGTCGACCGAAGGTTCGGCGATTTTTAAGGTACCGTCTTCCAAGAAGAAACTGATAGTGACGACGCGTATCTGAAAGGCGGATTGCCATCTCTCCTGAACGGTTTCTTGAAAGAAAGCTTTGAACATAAGTCTCTGCGGGGAAAAAAAAAGAGAAAAAGAATATTGCAACGAAGTACCGTACAGATAAAATGAGTAATAAGAGTTCTTTGAACCGACCTGACCATCGAAAGCGATCCACGGTGGGACCGCTTGCGCTTCGCCTCGGGGATAAATCGATGGGTAACGACTGTGTTCGGGGATAACTGGCCGCTCAGCCAAGTAGTAAACGCCATCGTGAATCTTATCGAATATTTGACTTCTATGAAACTTTGTTTTTCCGATCTATAGAGATATAGTGACAAATCAATGATACGTAGTACCGTTTTTTTTTTCGATACATTTTTCACAAATTACTCACCTCGGAATTACATAAGGAAAAAAAAAAAAAAAAAAAAATGTAATTTATTTCGAATAAAATAAAAATTAATTATTTTTTTTGGTTAATTTATTTTTATTTTGTTTAATTAAAATTAATCATTTTTATTTATTATTTCGAATAAAAATTGACGAAAAACCTTCGATAGCTGGAAAATGGTTCAGTGTCGAGGGATGTAATTTTGTAACCCTTACCGTTGTATCGAAATTGTATCCCGGAAGACACGGTAATTTTGGCGCTCTCTTCATTCCATCAAATTTTGCCGGTCAGTTGAATTCTCTGATAAATTAACACTTAAACAGTAACGTACCAAGAAATAAGAAATAATAAATAACCATTTAGAAACGTCTGCTATGACAAGCAAAGGCAGCGGACAATCGATATCAACTCTCCTCTGACATCGCCGCGAAAGTCCTGTAACTTTATTCGCGTCGAGAACCTATTTACTATGGTGTTTCCTTGGTGATGGCGTCTTGGAAACCCGAGAAGTTCGAGAAACGGAGTAAATTTCCGTCAGACAATTTATTATCGTCGACTATTCGCACGCAACATATCGTGTCTATAATTTTTTATGAAAATCAATACGATTACAATTTTTGATAGTATAAAAAAAAATCTTTCATTCTCGCAAAAAAAAAATCCAAAAATCAATATCAAAAAAAAAAAAAATCCAAAAATCAATATTTCAAAGTTTTATCGCAATGAACACGAAACGCCGGAATTTCGATCGTCAAAAAAATCGAAACGCCTGTTGAGACGCATTATCGATATAATAAAAATTGTAGAAGTTATAAATAAAAAAAATTGATTTTATTAATCAATTTAATTTTTTTTATTTATTAATTTATATTATTTTTATTTTTTTTTTCCGAGGATTTGGGAGATGATTTTCGGTAGAAATTTTTTTTTTTATAAATTACAAACGCAAATTGTATTTATTACCAGCAGTTTACAATTTCGCGAAACTGTTTTTATCGTACATTTTTTTTTTTCGTTGTCCCGAGTGTCAAAGATGTATACAATATAGCAAAAGATTTTCTCGTACAAATATAGCGCATGTATATTAGTTTCAACACTAATCGACTTAACATATATTATTAATATAATTATTCGTTATATATATATATATTTTTTTTTTCTTTTTAATAACAATAGCGATATATGTTTGCGGCTAAAGTTTGCCGAAGATTCGAAAGGGAAGGTAATGTGTTTGTTTCTCGTTGGCAGAGCATAAGCTTCGCAACCCGCGCGAAGTTATGGCGTTAATCTATGACTAATCTAATGAATCCATTCATTACGATAATTAATTAGCATTTTTTGAAACACAATTAGATCGCATCGGTCGAAACTATTTCGCGGTATCGTCTGCGATACTTTTACTTAGCCTTCGGTACCGTAAACGTGCAAAATAATACTGACTTTTCAGATTCAAGTCATTATTTCTTTTTAGCAAAAAAAAAAAATAATAATAGCAAAAGCGCGTGAAAAAAAATTAAAAAATTAGTGTAAATGCGGAAAATTTTATTTGCAGCGAAAGCAATCACTCGAGTGTAGTATTGTGATAATTACCGGGCATTAGGCGAAAGTTCATCGATATTCGTGAATAAACATTCGATTGCATTTTATTAATAACAAAAAAAAAATTATATCGCGTAATCGTGATATCGTTGAGATGTAAAATTGAAAATAAAAAAAATTGACGAAGTCATTTGCTATCACTGAATTATTCAAATTATTCGAACAATTATACGGAAATTTGAAAATTTTTTATCTGTATGATAAATGTAATAATTTTAATGATAAATCAATGAGATGAGATAAGTCGATGCGTCACTCGTTGTAACATCTATGAGATTCTAATTTATATCAACGAAAAAAAAATCGGATAATATTTATCTGCGAATTTTGATAAAATGTTATACATTTTTGAAAAAATCGCAATGTACTTAAATTTATTGAATTTGAGACAAAAAAAGAATTTACTGCAATTTAATCGATGCGAAAGCTATGAAAAGGCGGGCAGTTTTTTTCGATTTCATGAAAAATTAGATTATTAATTTAATATAATTGACCGAAGGTATTGAGAGACGAATTATATTACAAATTCCTACAGTTACTACAATACTGCATTTCGACGTATAAACATATTGTGTAAAACGGCGATAACTTTCAGCCTTCGTATCTCGATATCAGTGTTATTAAACATCAATTTTTTTTTTCTATTATATCAAACAACAGAAACAAATTTTTAAGGATTTAAATAACGATGCGATGCCCGGTAACTACCGTAAGTTTACTTTCACCAACGTTTTTCAGTAACGAAAAAAAAAAAACGCGTTGAACACATTTATCGAGAATTTTTTTTCAATTGTTTCACACATAACGACACAACGATCTTTAAATTTCTCCTCAATTAATCATCAATTTTTTTTCGATTGGTGCGTCAAAATTCTTCATTTTTTTGTGTTAAACGTAATTAATATTTGTTAGTCTGTTATCTTATCAAAAAAAAATCGTACGGTAACAATAATTTTTTTTTCTTTTGTTTCACACATAACGACGCAACGATCTTTAGATTTCTCCTCAATGAATCATACGTTTTTTTTTCGATTGGTGCCTCAAAATTCTTCATTTTTTTTTGTGTTAAACGTAATTAATATTTGTTAGTCTGTTATCTTCCAAAAAAAAATCGTACGGTAACAATCATTTTTTTGTTTTTTTTTTTCATTATCTTTCGGTACTTTTAGTCTTTCAGTTCCGGCATCAAGTCGTACCAACAGGTCGTTGCTTTTGTGATATCCATATCGGAAAGATTGAGATATATTTGTCCCATAATGTTGCTGCCGGTCGATAGCCACGCTTTTTGCGTACAAACCGATATCTCGAGGACTCGAGTATTCAGATCGCCTTGCGACACGACGTATTCGAATTGCTCGTCGTAAATCGGATTAACGTTGTCCTTCATTACGGCGGTTTTTCTTTTAGTCTCCTTGTGACGATCCGGCAGAAGGTAAAGCTTTACGTACGGATCCGGTACGTTGTGCGGATCATTCGACGGTAGAGGCAAATTGCTGCAATATTATATAGTTATTTAAGAATTATTTAATATCTTTGATAATCAAAAAATTGTACAAAAAAGAAATTTCGTATCCTACGAAAAGTTTTAAGAACTTAAAAAATTTGCGATTTTTAATATATTTTAAAAATATAATTTTTTTTAATAATAGTCTATTATTTGGATTAACATATTTTTTTTTGTTTTTACTGAACAAAAATCGCGTATTTCTGATGTAAACGATTTTTTTTTTTTTTTTTTTTCAGAAGTTTGCAACTTCGTACTCCGATCAAAAAAAATGTTTACTTACGCTATTTTGTGGACAACGACAACCAATTTTTGTCTCGGGACACTGTAACGCAGTGTCAGCTGAATTTTTCCCAATTTCGCTTCTCCGAGAGACGAAGTTTGGCTAACATTCCGATGAACGAGTCCGGGATGAGCCATTATAGCTTCCGGCGCCATAGAAGGAATCAGCGTACCTTCGTCGACGGGTTCTTCGCTCAGAGAATCCTGAGGAATAACGCCAGTGGACGCGGCGCTGTTTGCTGCGCTTTGGACGGATTCTCTCGAAGGATTTTTCTTCAACGGCGTCGAAGGAACTGTAAAAACGCAATAGAGACTCAAAGTTTATATTTTCGAAGTTATTCTTCAATCCGTCCGCTAAATAATTCAAATGCAATTTTTTTTCTGATTCTATGCCGTGAAAACTGATTGTCAGAGTTTCGATTACATTTTCTTCAGATTTACGATAAATAAAAATTCTTTACGATTTAATAGCTGAGAGGGACGTTTCTCTTCTTTAATAGAAATAAAAAAATGAAAATTTAAGTAATGTTTAGTAAAGAAAAAAAAAAAAATTTGTCAAAATGTATCAATTATTACCACTGCTGGTAACGGAATTGCTAATCGTTGATTCCTGACGCTCGATTTTCTTATTCAAGTCGTTGATGTCTTCATCGTCATCGTCTTCTTCGACAGTTTCCACGGGATCTTCATATTTTAATATCTGAAAAAAAAATCAATTTAATTTCACTATAATATTCTGCGTATTAATTTTTCGTTGCCGTAGCTATTCGCATTCTTTCATAGAAATGATTATCTATATCGGTACGAATTTTTTTAAAATAAAAACTGAAGATAAATTCACGATATTTACCCTCAGCGACATAGATAAAACGATTTTGCTGTCGGGTCCGGCGCTTTGGAGATCGTAAGGCTGTTGCATGTCTTCCATATCTTTTTTTCCCAACAAAGATGCGATATTGTAATTCATCGTTCCGACGACCATTCCAGTTTTTTCATCCGAAATCTACGAAAAAAAAAAAAAAAAAAAAAAAAAATTTACAAAAATTAATATTACGAAACGTCGTTAAAATCGATTACGTCAATTAATCGCATTACCTTTATATTAAGACTCCCAGATTCCGGATTTCCAACCAAAAAGGTGAATCCCTGTTCCCATACGGGATCACAAGATCGAAGCTGTGTCGCCGTTCGACCCGTTTTACCACCGACGCTCGCTTCGAGATAAACGTCCGGTTGTTTACTGCCGCGAAGACACTATTAACATTTTTATAAATCGGTTCAAACCATTTTATAGCAAAAAAAAAAAAAAAAAAATAAAAGTATCGATAACTATAATTTACCGGCAAATTCTTTGCAGAATCGACATAAAGTATGAGACAAGCGGTACTCATCGATGTGACCCTTAGCTGCTGAGTTTCAATCAATGCCTATAATAATAACAATAATAATAATATAAACATTTTTAAAAAATCAAAAAAATGTTTATTTTTTTTAAATAAAAAAATAAAAATTTAAATATAATAATATTAATAATTCTTTACGTTGTCTATATTTATGAAAATAAAAATATGAATTTTTAATGATTTTTTTTTTTTTTTTTGAGATTTTACTCACAGCTTGCAAATCGCCGGGATTTTTAGAAAGTTGCAGCCAAGTAAGACGCATCTGTACCATTCCATGTTTCGCGAACTCCAGAGTCGACCACTGTGACGAATTATTCAATAATAATGTAAATTTGCTGATATTCATTTTTTGTTTATGTTGAATTTATGTATTTTGGAAAACTCACCGTGTCGATCATTCCTTTCTTCTTGACGCGACTAACTTCGATAGTGGCTCTGGTTTACACGCGAAAATAAACATTTTAATAAAAATATTTCATCGGCTGTCGCGTGATTATTAATAATAATAAAAAATTATGAATTTATGAATGTATTTTACATGAATTTACGATAGTTATGTGGCATTGAAAAATGTTTATAAGCTGAGAACATGCAGCGCTAAAATGCATTTCAGTATTTCAGTTGTAATACGACGATAATTTTGGACAATGTAAAAATTAATTTTTTGTTTCTGAGAACTAATATTACAACATGCAGCGTATCAGCAGAAAGAGAAACCTTCAGCGCAAAATACAGACGCGACCAGCTGCGACGGGAGATCTCGACAATCCGTAGCATTAGAAATGAAGAAAAAATGTACAAAAAAAAAAGGTATCGATAGTAGGAACGATGATTAATGAATTGAAATAAAAATGTATGGCAAAGATGAACAGTTTTTTTTTTTTTACGTGGAAAAGAGAATAACTAAAAAAAATCGCAAGAAAAAAAAACATCGAAAATATTGTTTCCGCAAATTATTAAAAAAAAAAAAAAAAAAAAAAAAAAAAAATAGCGCTACTAAAATCATAAAGGAGTTTCTATCTTTCTACGCGCGATGTCTGGTAAATGCAAAAAGTTAAATTTTCTCATATGAGAGAATAAAAAAAAAAATTTAAGAGATTAATTGTAACGGAAAAAATTACTTTCAAATTTCCAAAGGTAATGTCTTCCGTGTCTGTGAATTCTTCTATATCATGCATCGACCAGCGGATGCTATGAACTTTTTTCAGGCTGATGGATCAAAGAACTAATCGCGATAACAGTGACGAGAGACAATCTTATAGTGCACTTTTGATATCGTGTAACTCGTGATCTCTATTTTTGATTCGATTACAAAAATTCAATGGGTTTTCGGCCAAATGCTCGCGCGATGCACTCTATTCGTAGAACAATCAGTACCTTCCGAGGGGATCGTCTTGGCCGGTGTTGTCTTTGTCAAAGAGTTGGGTAACGACCCTGTTGTAGCCACCGGAGATCTCTTCCACTACAAACTGCCACCACACAAGCGCTTTTAGTTTAGTTATCGCAAAAACTAAGGGGTTGCGTAGTAATATCGATTTTTTCGTATCGATTTTAACGATCACTTCGAACGTCTCGTTTTTTAAATTTTTTTTAAAATTGTTTTTAGTAAATAATTAAGTCTTTCGGTACTAATTGGATGCAACGTTCCTTTTTTTTTTACAAAATAAAGAAAATTCGTATTGAAAGGGTTAAAGTGCGGTTATCATTGTCAATTGATCAAAATTTGTTACGTGTTAAATTCGGCCATTGAAAAAATTACAAAAAAATAATAAAAAAAAAAAACATCGAAATTCGAAAATAATTATATCAGTGAACACGAGACAAAAGCGAAGATACAGTATATCGCGTCATATTGAAGGCAAAAAGACACATAAGCTGTGTACACAGGAATAATTCTTCAAGTAATATCAGGTGATATAGAAAAATTGGCTTTCACTTTCAAATAGTGAGTAAAAAATTGTCTACACAGTGCAGTAGACGAGAAATAAAGTATTATGCGTATTATGGCTGTTAAAAAAAGTACTTAATTTTTTTTATTCAGCGGCTCATCGAGATTATTGTATTCTTTTATGAAAAACTAATTGTCGCACAAGCTGAATATCTGTAAAAAAATATTTATCATTCCTCATGCCAATGAGGACGTAATAAATATTGAAAAAAAAAAATGCATTGTAAAATTGCGTTTTTTTTTAGAAATTTTAAAAACTTCGAATTTTTTTTTTTTTTTTAAATTGCACTTTTACAATTTTTTTTAAAAACATTCGATGCGGCAACAATAAAAATTTTCGGACAAAACTCTGCTTCTGCGAAAATTACTTTTTCGTGAAATGAAATAATTTTGATCGGCAATTGAATAAAAAAATTAATGATTTTTTTTAACCACTTTACTGTTTACGAAACATTACTGCTGTTATATTGGAAGATCCATTCATTAAAAAAATTGTTTAGAAGGAAATGGAAATTGAAAATGAAACTTTTCACAACATGCGACTTTACTACCTTCCAAGTAAGTCATCGGATTCAATACCAGCGATGTTCGGATCCAAATCCCAAATAGATACAGCAGCTTCTACCCCTATACTGCGTGTATCGATCACAGCCTGCGTGTCATATATATCGTCATAAAATACATCGAAACGTAAACGTGCGATAGGACGATAGAACGATAGGATGTTCCACTCTTTTTTTTTTTTCCTTTCATTGATTTACAAGAGGAAAGAAATTATATATTTGACAGCGAATAAACGACCGACAGAAATAGGGATATCGATACAATTTCGGATATACGAATGTTGTTTTTTAATTTTTATTACGTTTACGAAATTTTTTTTAAGAGAATCACCAATGCGTGCAAAGACCGAAAATAAGCGACAATTTACGAATGTTAAAGCGTATCGTTATTTCCACTCCATTTTTACGACAACAATAAAAAACGACACAAAAAAAATATCAACGTGCCGACGGAGATTTGGTTATCTGGGATCGTTGTACCCGCGTCTAACGAAATGTGTGAAAATATATGCGAAATATTGAGGCAAAATAGATTTTACGAACGGTTTTTACAGTTTTTTAGTTTTTTTTTATTGTCGATTAAAGGCGATAAATGCGAAACGGTAATTTTGTGTGTTTCACAAAAATGCGTTTCGTTTTTAACTTCGTAACTTTATATACTTTGCATGTGTTTTGCACACATCTCTGTCGTCGCGAAGGCACGAAGAATATTTAGTGAAACCAAAAGCGTTTCGAAGCACATAGCGTGGATATCCCGATGACTTTTTTTTTTTTTACAATGCGTGCAATTATATCGATTGATACGTAATGAAATATTTACACTAAATTACAGTTATTATTCTATAGGAATGAATGATTTAACTGAATTTAAAAAAACCGCGTATTTCACGGTGACAATTAGAATATCAATATTTCATCGCCATCGTCAATGAGTCGTTTGCCTCTCGCGGATCATCGAATTTTATTTTTAAAAAATCTGTTTTTCGATTTTTTTCAATTTTTTTTTTTCCGTATAAAAATTTATAGTCAAAAACGAAATTTGATTGATTTAATTATTATTTTTTTTAAATATCGAATATACTTTTATACTTATTTGTGGAATTTTCAGTTGATAAAAAAAATATTAAAAATTTTTTTTAATGAAAATATATAAATTTTTTTTTTTTTTTTTTTTTTTCGGAAAAATTGATGAAATGATGATTGATTTTTTCCATACCTGCCAAGACTCTCGTCACCCTTCGTGTCGTCATAGTCCCAAACTGCAATGGTCAGCTGCTGTGCGATGGCGGATGACACGACACACTAATCCCATACAATATCACGCATAACGTCACATACACACTCGTCCCGGTGTGAGAGATCTCAACTATTTATCTATATTATGTTATTTAAATTCTCAATAAATTGATGATTTAACGCGACAAGAAAGAAGTATCTGCTGCATCCGCATTTGTCGCGTTAAATCAACTATACGATTTTCTCCAATTCAATTTTTCTACAACACTATGACGATAAATCGATTGTTTCACTCGTAGAAATTCATTGATAAACAGAAAAAAGAATTAAAAGTCTAAGTAAAAAAATTTAAAGAAATTAAAAAAAAAAATTCATTTGTTAACTCCGAATTTTAAACGACGAAAAATCAGCGATTTTTAAAAAATATTGTTATCAATTATTTGTATAATCGGTAAATGTGTAAAATTGATTTTCCTTACATTGATATTGATTTTGGCTGCAGCGCCAAGAGTTCTTCTCGGTTAGAAAATAACTTGACGTACTATTTGTGTAATGCAATTGTCTCAGCAAAGCACGTGCATTAACGTCATTTGCAAACTTTCTGTGATGTATTATCGAAGCAAAAAATAAAAAGAAAAGGAGAAAAATCCGAACGTACCTCACACCAATAATCCCATTTTGGATCGACAGTGTTGTCGATCGTTTTCGTACGAAATTCTTGTGCGCCGACAGTTATAACTGCGTAAGGATCGGATTTTCCTTTACCCAATACTCCGATATCTTTTTTCATGAGATGTTTCGCTTGTACCACGTGAATTCTCAAAATACCCTGAAATCAATAAACAGAATATCAAATTTCCCTGTTTAACAGTTAAAATGACTTATCTTCGATATTTAGTTAATTATTCGTCTATAATAAATTATATAATTAACTAATATTTTGTCAATTATTCGCAGCTATTTTGTGTAGCAAACGAGAAAAAAATGGAAAATAAAAATTTTACCGCCGCAATGAAAAGTTCGGAAATTAAAAATTTACCTCCGGTTCCGGCATTTTCAGTGTCTCCGCGGGAACTTCTTCGCTAAGAGGTATTACGATTTTGTTCGGTAGCACCATAATCGCTGCTACTTGTTCTTTGATAACTCTTCGCAATATTTGACTGAAAAAAAAAAAAAATTACACATAATTATTTTTAATATTTTTTTATTATTTTCCATCCGATTCGTAGTTTTAAAAGAAGAAAAACGATTTTTACTTGAAACCCGGTAAATCCAAAACATCAACGGCACCGACGAGATTGAAATCAACGTCGGGATTGTTGAGGAAAAAAACTTGTACACCTCCAACCAGTGGTACGACATTTAACATCGGTTTCATGACGACGCGAATGATTCCACGAATCTAAAAGAGACGAATGACAACTTTGAATATTCCAAATTCCGAAACATATTAAATATTTCAACGAAGACGTAGACGCGGAATAACTTACTTGGAAATCTCTGATACCTCCTCGCAAACTTCCGAAGGAAAATGAAATATCACAATCTCCGGCGTATCTGTGAATAAAAAAAATCTTTATAAATACAAATTTTTTTTCTTTTTTTAAGATAAATTTTTAAAAATTAATTTTTTAGCTGCAATACTCACAAAATATCGCAATCCAAGATAATTTCGTTTCTGGAGGTATTTTTTTCGTAGACTTTGATACCGTAGATTTTCGGCGGCTAAAAATAGTGCGAATATATTTATTTTTTCAGAGATCGGAGACTCAACGACAATATCTAGTATTGCATAGGCGATTCGACTTCGAAATCTAACATTTGCGTTTTTCGTGTAAATTTTCGAGAAAAGAGAAGGAGAGGACGTTGCGCTTACTTTGCGTTCCATTTACGTCTTTTTTTTTCGTACGATTAATGATTATCGGATTAAATATATTTTCAAAGCTAAAATATTTCATTCAAATCTATCGGTCCTTTTAAATTATAAATTTCATAGTTTCACGATATTAAAAAAAATGCTAACATTCTATAAACATTGTATGAAGATTTTTCCATCGTAATAAAGAAGCGGAACGCTTGACGTGGAACGCCGAATAAATTATTAGTCGATGGTAGAGCTGCGCGTATATACAATTTTCATATTCCTCCCGCGCCATGTAAAGTTTCGCTATGTAGGACACCGGTTTACGTTTTAATCGATAATCAGTAGGGATACTCACGATGCGTCCCAATACCAGTCTCTCGAATTGAAACCCTTTGAGTTTGTATTCCGAAAGCGCCTCAACGACGGACGGTTGAATAGTATCTTTGAATATCGATCGAACAAAGTGGTTCATTCCCGGCCACACTTTGTACAATATCTGTAAAAATTTCGTAAAAAAAAAAAAAAAAAAAAAAAAAAAAAAAAATTAATAAATTTCCGAAATCTTAAGTGTTGAATTTTGGATTTTTTTTTTTTTTTTTTCAATTTACCCTGTTGAGCCATTCGGCTCTATCGAAATCGGGAAAATATACCCACGACGGCAATTCGTCCATTCGATTCATAATAACATTTTTCTCTTTGGCCATTACGGCAGCTTGCGCCGTAAGTCTTTTTAATTCGTTGTTTCTGCTGTTTTCCGACTTCCAAACTGCCAGACATACCGGTGCAAAAAGCCAACCGGGACTGAGATTGAAATATCCCCAACTCCATATAACTCCGACGGCAGCGATCTTTAGTGCAAATGATGTTGCTAACGAACCAACGCTCATAAAAGGCCACGTTACCGGAGGCGCCGGTACTTCCGCTTCAGGAATTTTCGCAATATCAATGTCTTCCTTTGGCGAAGCCATTTTGTTCGATTTGCGAAAACAACGAATGTATATCTCAATTAATTTCCAGAAATCTTTCGGAGTTCCATTCATTCACTGGAAAAAAAAAAATATCCTATAGTCGTTTATTTACCGACGATATAATAAACTCAAACACAGTCGTTTCGAGAGAACGGCAGTTCACAGCTCCCGTTATAAATATGTAAATTAAATACATTTCTGCCGCTCGTTATTGATTCAAAATCAATAATAAACGTTTTTTCCTTTTATCGTGTTTTTTCGACGATTTTTGGAACGTAATTCGTAACGCGATCGATAAAATTTGTCGACTAATCACGTAATAATAATAATAGTAATTGTGGGACTTTTTGTTTATTATGAATTTTCTAGCAATATTTGACCGACATTTGTGTTATCGAAGTATTAACCCGATGACTGATTGGATGAATTTGCCGGAATCTTGTTAAATAATAACTCTGAAACTATTTGTTGATTATAATGTTTTGAAACAAAGTTTTGACAACATATTTTATCGGTATACTCTATAGAATTAGTAAACTCGAGACGCCTTTGAACCACTTGACCCAAATCGTTGATGAATAACTCCGAAACACTATTTTCATTGATGAAAAACGCGCGTGTATCGCCAATCCGGCGCCGATTTAACGAAAGATTCATAAGTACATTTGCATATAATTCGTTCTTCAAATACTCTTCAAACTCTATTGTCGCGTTGAAAAAAAAGCGTATCCAATTGCTGAAATTGCGCGGCGTATGAAAATTCTTGTGATATATCGAAGTTTCGCGAGAGTATTGCGTATAATTAGTTATTTCCCACGTGTAACGCGATCCTCGGGATTCCCGAGTTTTGTAATACTTCGCACAAAAATTGTACTCGCGGAAGAAGCGCGGCAAAAGGCAGAAGACACTGCAATGCGGTTGTAATAAAAAAGAAAGAATTCAAAGAATGACGCCAGCACTACAAATAGTATACCGAAATCTGGTTGGACCACCTTACAGCGTTTGTGTACCAAGCCGCTCCCCGGGAGTCTTGTACGATAACAGAACACGCAGAGTGATATTTCTCTCGTCTCGAATTATTTTCGTAACATCGCTTAACGAACGAATTTTATCACAGTCGTACACGCGGAACAGTTACCATGGCAATTGCCTATTTTTGACAGCCCTCTCGAGAGACACTGTCTACGCACAAAATTTCATAAAAACAATTTCAGTCCTCCCATTTAGCCGAACGAATTATTCATCGCTCGTTATATACAATTTGCATGAAATAAAGGAAACGTTTCGAATCGCTCGCGCACTTCGTGAAACTATGCAAACGTGTTTTTCCCGACAATCGATGTAGTAAATAATTCGCAATTGTTATAAGTCGTCAACTAGATTATCGAATAAAATAAAATGCTGTCTGCTCGAACAGTTGGATGGAATAATAAACATGCATACGTGTTATGTGAATCATCGGCGATTCAATCGAACATAGTGTTTTTTCTCCCACAGGCGAGAGCTTACCTTGGAAAATCCTCGAGTATCGAAGTGCAAACACTTCAGCAATCTCGCCGGTTCGATTAGCAGCGCTCAACTAACGATCAAACGATGGATAACAGCAATGGAACGATGGAAAAAAAAAGTCCCACCCACACCGCACGGCTCACTGTTCTACACTAGTCGTATGCGTCCAGTGTGCAAATGAATAACAATCGTGTGTGAATTATGCACACACGATACAGTACATGTCGCTTGAAGTCAGCGACGTTTCTTGCCGCACAGATGGGGGGTCAGCTGATCGCGCGACGGCGCGGGACGGAAGTTCTGTAAACTAATTCACGCGACGAGGAAACAGACGAACGTTATTATCTGTCAGTCCGCCATTGCTACTGAGTCAGTTTCCTATTTCGTCTCGTAGTGTTCTTAGAAAAATCTTCGTCACCGAAAAGACAAGAAAAATCTCTCTTCGTTCCGGGATAATTGTATTCGCATTCGTCGAGGTTTGAACACAAACTATCGCAATGGGTCTCGTCTGCTCGACAGCGCAGGTAAATACATTACTTTTTTACGACGTATTTTTTTTTTTACATTCCCGTATCTCGACCGTTGTTTACGAACAACAGTAATTAGATTATTTTTTTTTTGTCAAAGATTAACGTTCTGTCGATAAGGTCACCTCGAATATCAAGTTTTAAGTTGAATTATCATTGTTAAGAGCAGATCGTCGATTCTTTTCGTAATAATAAAAAAGAACATTTCATTTTCTTCGTATTTTCCGTCGGATAGTTGTTTACCAACGACGATTGATTATTTTTCATTGTTGACGATTAACGATATTTTAATAACGTGACCTTGAGTATTAAATTTAATTAACGCGTTTTATTTCCGATGAGAAATTGAATTACAAACGGTGTTTTCTTTGTTTCGTTATTGCGTTTTATGACGAAACAGCAAAGCAGAGCGGACAACAAACGTGATGCATTATTTCTTTAATCTTTACATTGTTCGCAGCTCGCCTGCCTGTGCGGCAGTACGGCGTGCAGCTTCTGTTGTTCGCAATGTCCGACGTGTCGCAACAGCACCAGCGCACGTATAATGTACGCTTTGCTGCTGATGCTGGGTACCATCGCCGCATGTATAACTTTGTCTCCCAGTCTCCAAGACGCTCTGAAAAAGGTACTCCAAAATTTCTAATCCGAATTGGAAAATTCACTCCAATTGGTTATCCATTTGGTCGCTGCAAACTTTTATTCAACGTAATTGTGTTAAAAAAAAAAAGAAAACGTTACGTAATTTTGTGAAAAAAATTTTGAAAAATGTTTTTTTTCTATTTTGATTTTTAAATATATTACATAGTACATAAATAATGCCAATTAATTTTTTGTGCCAGGTTCCATTTTGCACAGACACCAAAAGCTATGTTCCCTCGGAAATTACCGTCGATTGTCAATCCGCCGTTGGATATCTCGCCGTCTATCGAATATGTTTTATTCTATCGCTCTTCTTCTTCCTCATGTCAGCCATAATGATACGGGTCAACAGTTCAAAGGATCCGCGAGCCGCTATACAAAATGGGTGCGTATTTCGGATAAAACAAATTTAATAAAATACTTCAAGAATAAAATAATCATTGAATTTATCTATTTCAATGAGAAAAACAATTAATTTTCAATAATTTATAGTAATAATAATAAAAATAACGTTTTATTATTATTATTACATAATTGATTATTAATAATTAATTTGAATAGAAATTAAAAAATAATCATTAATTAATTTGATCGATTTTTTTAAATGAAATTTACAGTTTTTGGGCGATAAAGTTTCTGCTCGTAATAGGAGGAATTATCGGAGCATTTTTCATACCGGAGGGATCCTTCGGTCCGACGTGGATGTATTTCGGAATGATTGGCGGTTTTTGCTTCATCATTATACAATTGATTCTAATTGTCGACTTTGCTCACTCCTTGGCCGAGGCGTGGGTCGGCAATTACGAAGAAACCGAGTCACGGGGATGGTAAGGATAAATAAATGAATCTATTAAACTATCAAATGCACCAAAAAAACGAAAAATGAACAAATAAAAATAAATAAACGATTAATAACGATCGCCGTGATTATTAAGAGGACTTTTATTACGAATAATTCGATTTATTAATTCAGGTATGCAGCTCTGTTGAGTACAACTTGTTTGAATTACGCTGCGTCGATGGCGGGGATCGCGTTGCTCTACATGTACTTCACAAAGGTACGTCTCAATCGTCTTTTATGATCGAATCAATTTTTTTCGTATACTAAAAAGATTTTCGAAGAGAGTAGTGAAAGAAAATCAAAATAAAATTGTTGTTTTTCAGCCGGATGACTGCTCTCTCAACAAATTCTTTATCTCCTTCAATCTCATACTTTGCGTTATCGTCAGCGCTGTATCGATCCTCCCGAGTGTACAGGAACATCAACCGCGTAGCGGTCTTCTCCAATCGTCCGTTGTGACTCTCTACGTCATGTATCTGACATGGAGCGGTGTTTCCAACAGCCCAAGTATAGTAAAATTGTATTTCTATGCTTTGAGAATTCGAGAGAACAAAAGAAAAAAAAAAAGATAATCACAAAGAATAGATCTGTAATCGCGTGTTCTATCGAATTTTTCAATAATTCTATAGAAATTTTTCAAAATTTACCAATCAGAATTTATTTTATGCTTTTCATTTTTTTGTTTTTTTTTTTTTTTGTTACTCCTATAAATTTTCGAAATATCTCGAGGAGCAAAAAATCGTTAATTGAAGATTTTCAATCGCGTAAAATCGAACGATTTGTTCTTTTGTATTCTTCTTTCATAATACATTTCTAAAACTTAATTCTCGAATCATTTAATGTTATTAATTCAATCAACAGATACCGCCTGCAATCCTGGATTCCTCAGCATCATAGAGGGTAACAACATCGACGCGCAGAACAGAGTCGCCTTCGATAAGGAAAGCGTAATTGGTCTGGTGATTTGGTTCAGTTGCGTGCTGTACAGTTCCCTGCGAACGGCGTCGAAATCCAACAGGATTACGATGACTGAAAAAGTTCTGGTGCAGGATAACGGCGCTGGTAAGTGTAACGAGGCTAACGGATTATCGATCTCTAGCGATGTGTGATAACCCAATGGTTTGCGTTATAGTTTTGTCGATCTTCTTGCGCGATTATTAATTCGTTTCTTACAATTGTTTTTTTTTTTTTTTTTTTTTTTAATATCCCGTCATTTTGGCACAAAATTTCTTTCACCATTCAGAAATAACGCGATCGCCATTATCGTCTAAAAAAAAAAAAAAAAAAAAAAAAATCTCATCCATTAAAAGAGACTTTTTTTCATACAGTCCGGAACACGGCGGACACTTCTCTTATCAACGACGAAGGTACGCACATACGATTAGCGCGACTAAATAATTCGTCTACGAATTTTTCAATTTACGATATTCGATGCATTTTCATAAGGATTCTTTGCGCACACATTTCCAAGACATTTTAACATTATAAAGTGGAGCGAAAATTATTATTTTTTTTGTAGACGATGTTTTCGTGTAGATTATGCTACGAAAATCATTATTATCCCTTTATAGAGTTTTTAACATCGTTTTAGCCGTAGATTGGTGTGTGCCTACCTTTCTTAATTTCCTGAACCAATTCCCTGCTTTCGGATAGATCAGTGATCACCTTTATTACGGGATCTGCGACCCTTGAACGACGTTTTTTTTTTTTTTTGTAATTAACGTCTTGTTGCAATATTTTTAAGTAGAACTTTAATTTTGAGTTTAAGAAAAACGATAATTTGATATAAAAATTATTATTGAAGAAAATTTGCAAGAAAATATAATGTCGCGTTCGAGAAAAACGGTAATTTTAAATAAAAATGTTTATGGAAGAGAAATTTTAAGAGTCGATCTTAAAAATGATGCTGTATGCCGAGAAAAAAAAAAAGAGCAGAAAATGGCAACTTGAATAATCAACTTTGTCTTTTTGGCGTTAAATTTATATAGAAAAATAGGGAAAGAAATTGATAAGATTTTTACTCTCTACACGCAATTCACTGTCTTCTGTTTATGGCTGTTTTTTTTTCTATCAATATTTATTAATTTTACTTTCATTTAACGCAATTTTTTAGACTTTTTATTTCGACGTATCTCTTGTCAAATGCAAATAGACTATGTTGCAGTAGATGGACGTAACGGCGATGCGGAAAGCGGCGGTGAGCCTAAGGTATGGGACAACGAAGAAGATCAAGTAGCTTACAGCTGGAGTTTCTTCCATCTTATGTTCGCATTAGCGACTCTCTATGTCATGATGACGCTGACTAATTGGTATAAGTGAGTATCCTAAATCCTATACATTTTTTTTTAATAATTCATTCATTCAATCGATCAATTAACACATTACGAGGAAAAAATAGCATTAAAAAAATTGAAAAAAAAAAAATCGATCAAACAGATTTAACAATTCTCTCAAAATATTATAATAATTTATTAAAATATTTAAAAGATAAGTAACTTTGAGGAAAGTGTATTGTTACATTTCCAGTCAAAAATGAGAATCGGAGACAATTTCGAAATTTAGAAAAAAAAAAAAAAAAAAATCATATAGAAAATACTAAGAATATGCATTTTCCATAATAATTAATACCTTTTCTTTGGTTTACAATTTTTTGATTTTTATTCCATGTGGAAGTATTCGAAATTTTTTTGGAATCGCACGTTTGGCCGGAAATTAAACGAAATCTTCTTAAAAAAATGATTGCTTTGGTTTTTTTTGTTTTTTGGAAAAGAATTTCAGAATTCTAAATAAAAAGTTGTTTAATTGAGAAATGTAATAACTGATATTATCCTTTTTTTTTTCTTTTAACAGGCCGAACTCATCGCTTGCCACACTGAATTCAAACGCCGCTTCCATGTGGGTGAAGATCATCTCTTCATGGATCTGTTTATCATTGTATGTGTGGTCTCTGGTTGCACCGGCCGTGTTGACCAACAGAGACTTTTCATAAGCGTCGAATAGTCGTATTTAAAAAGTCAGCGAATTACAGCTAAAATACTTCGACTACCGGGTAATATATTAACGATTTTATATATACCTATATATCGTCCGTTGCTTTAAACTTCGCTACTTGTATGTATTCCTCGAAATACTCGAAGGTCTCGAAGTCGCGCGTTATCCCGACGCGTCAACGGAATTCTAAATTTATTGAGTTTATTTTCCGAGTCGATTTCGAAACTTTTCAATCTTAATGTTGAAAATTTATTCGAAATTTGGTTTTTTTCTTTCTGTAATTTTTTTTTTTTTTTTTTTTTTTTTTTTTTTCTTTTTTCGGACGACGTTTCGTCGGGAACGGCATTTAGGCGCTCGAGAAAAAAAAGAGTCCGAAAATTAACAATGAAAGTATATGAATTATACGCATGTAAACTAATTCTCGAGTGAAATCTGCTAAAAATATGAAAATCGCTGCTATAGTAAAATATTTAACGCGGCAATGCAGGAGAACACTAAAGATCAGTTCTATGGATTATATTATATCGCAATCTTTTTTTTTTTTTTTTTCAAATCGCGTATCCACTGTGATGAATACAATTTACAATTTGTTTACTTTGTCAGTCAATTGTAACTTTTTTCGAATTGATAATTATTTTTCTTTTTTTCTTTTTTTTTTAAGATAATTTCTCATGGATTGAATTTGCGTCGCAAGTACGACGTTGCGGACAATTTAAGGTAATGTGAGAAGATTCAGTCGGTAAAGAAGACTGTAATGAATGTCATTTCGAAACTACAGACATTTGAGGAAAAAGAAAATTGTGTTTTCCTACGGAATAGATAGACGCGGATACAGAAAATTCGCGTTTTTCTTTGACTTTTATGGTTTTTAAATGCCCTTAATTACAGTTTTCTTTACCAACTGTACACATCACTTTAAGATTGAAATTTGTTGAAATTTTATAACGCATTTAATTTCGAACTGAAGTTTCGACGAAAGATCGCGACTTGCGACTTAATTTCTACCGGACGTGTAATCCTTTTCGTACCTTTTTCTTGTGTAATCACTATATACGACTTTCAGTCGCTGTTTAAGAAACTTTATCCTACAATACTGTGTAATATATATGAAAGACATATATTTGATTGTAACAATCCTTATGTGATACGTGTGATCAGTACGAATTCTTTATTCGCGCATTTCAACGCCCCGTAATGAATAGAAGATGCGCTTTAAATAATATAATAAATTCTATATAACACGCTAATTGAAAATTTTATGGTACTTTATTTATCGCCGATCCCGTCGTTTGCGTACATTTTTTTTTTTCATGGGAAAGAAAATGAAAAATTAGATAGAAATGTACCGTTTTTGGCGATTTGTATTCATTTTACGTTCAAATTATTGTTCTTTTTTTTTTTTTAATAATTATACCAATATTATAATTATTATTATAATTTGTGACCAAAAACGGTACATTTATCCTAATCATCTCGCAGATATGCGATGAATTTTGATCGCACGTATAAATAAGACACGAGGCGAGCAGAAGGGCGATGAATAAAAAATAATAAAAAAAAAATACACATTTTAAAATCTAAAAATCGTTGTAGCGACTGAATTTCAGTTAATAATTTCGTACAAAAGAGAAAAGGGAAAGGAACGATAGGGACGGAGAGGAAAGATATTATTTACAAAGCGAAAAGTAGTCGTACAATAAAACTAAACAAATTAAAAAAAAAATATAGAAGTCGATGATTTCACGACGTAATTAAAATATAAATAGGTATCTTAGCTATCATATACATTGTATATGAGGGCAAGTTGAATGAACTCTCGAGTTATTTTTCTTTTACACTCGTCGAGAGTTTAACGCGAACTATTTACAAAATCCAAATTTCGCAAATCTTCTGTATTCGCGAAATTTGGACTTTTTTTTGGGTGGATTTTTGTTTCATTCAGCTTTGGTGGATTTTACAGGCGTTTGGACACTCGATGTCTTCTTGAGAAGATGATTTTTTATGTTTTGAAAAGGCGTGTCGAAGAGTAGCGTCAGAATAGCCGATGTCAGGACGATCCACGAAAATTCTTTAAAGTTGAACTGTAACATTTTTTTTTGTTGATAGAAAACGTGTGAAATTAATGAAATTAATTAATGGGAGCTGCAGATATGAAGTAAAGTTCATTACCAACATCCTGAAGAAACCGTAGTGCTCGGCGCTACGCGTTTGTCCGACGTTGTAGAAGAACACTGGGAATTGCGTCAAATATATCGCGTAACTCAGCCTCGTCGATACCAAAAATCCTCTCCATCCGAATAAACGGGTGAACCATCCTGTAATCGCGAGTAAACAGTATTTTAAATACAATCATTCGTTTTGTATCCTTTGGATCGAACGGAAGGGTTTTTTTTTTTTTTTTTTTTCATGAAATTTCTAATATCGGAAAATTTCGTCAGTTGGAATCGTCGAAACTTCGTAATTGTAAGATTTGCGGTTTATCTCGAATAGAAAATTCGACAAAGTCGATGTTTTAAGGATTTTCTTCTTGAATTCAATGTGTTTAAGCGCATCGTGGCTTTTGGTGACATTTTAGGCATTTTTCAGGACAAGAAAAATTTAAGGACATTTCAGGACATTTCCGGGAAAAGAAAAATTTACGGACACTTCAGGATTTTTCCGGAACAAGAAAAAAATAAGGACATTTCAGGACTTTCAGGACCACCGGATACAATGTTCGCATATATAAATCTCACCGTTTCCGTTTCCAGTATGCGAGACGAAAGCGGTCCACGCGAATATAGCGCACCAGCCAATCGGTGCAAAAGCGTTGTAAACTGCCGCGTGGATGGGATTGTAAACATAATGAATAGATCCCATTCCTGCGGGACCGAGAAACGCACCGAGTGCCATTAAACTGGAAACTAACCAACCGATATTCACAGCAGTCTGCGAACAAAAAAAATTCTCTTAATTAATAGAAATTAAAAAGAAAAAAAAAAAAAAAAAAGAAACAAAAATTGCCAAAAATTAATAAAATTCTTACACTACTCATCTTGTAGCCTTTGGGATAACATTTCAGTATATATCCCATAAATATACCGATAATATATACGGTTAATCTGTGTGTCGGCAGAATGTACGATAGGTTCGCCGTATCGAAAAGTTGTTGAATTCTGAAAAAAGAAAAGTAAACAAAATGAATTCGACAATTGCAGTTCGTTCGTTCGACTTGTAACGATTGCGCGATTGGAATAATAACGATGAAGCGAAGACTCGAGTGAAACTCACGATGTGCCGAAAAATACGTAGTTGTTGAGATTTTTGTAGTACGTTACGTGATAACGCAGCGCCGTTGATGCCAATGCCACTAACGAGAGAAGAGAGACACCGGCTTTAGGCCATTTGTAGACCGACATCACCATTAGAGGTGAAAGTACGAAAAGTTGAGTATCAATGCCGAGATGATGCGTATGCGTGAGACACTGAGAAGGAAAACAAAAAAACAATATGAAATCGAAACCAATCATTTCGTAACAATTACATTTTTTTTATTACTTAAACTAATTTTTTTTTTTTCATTTAATTTTTAATGAAAATTTTCAGTTAATTTTTTTCGTAATTTTCCGTTTCTTATGAAAATGTTTAATAATAAATTTTAGTCATTTAAAATTTTTTATAAAAAAATTCAATAATTATTTTTAGTGATTTTTAATTCTTAATAATAATTCATTCAAAATTTTTTTTTTAAATTCATAAAATACGATGGGAAAATTTTACCATATTTTCGAATCCAAAGTAATTGTGAATGAAGAGAAAATTTCTCCACCACGTCTTTTTGCATATATTCGCGTGATGGGTGACTACGAGATTCCACTGAGGACCGGAGCCTATGAATGGCATAACGTACGTGCAGAATAGTATAAGAGCTCCGAGCGTCGGCACCAGTCTGAGAATTAAAAAAAAAGAAATTAAAAAAAAAGAAATTAAAAAAAAAATTTATTTAAATTATTATTTATCTTTACATTCCTATCAAATGCAATTGTTTCGTTACATTTTCATAAATCATCAAAGATGTAATTTCTACTCACCTCATTAATCTCGAAAGGTATTCCTTCCTTACGTCGAGATTTCCAGTTTTGTTGAGTCTTCCGACGAACGCATAGGTCGTCAAGAGACCGGATAACATGATGAAAGGATCGGTGTAAATACTCGCAGCCCTTCCTATCACAGTCCACGGCTTTCCGAGATACTGCATTATTCAAAAAGAAAAAGGAATTTGTGAGTATTAAACGCCTCATAAAAATACATTAAGTTTCTATGGAACGCATAATAGAGAAATGTATCATTGATCGCTAATTATAAAACAGCTAATTAAGTGACCTAAATTGTCAAAAACTCGTAGATAATTTGTACTTTACAAATAGTAACAAAGTAAAAATAAATTCTAAGAAATTGTCGCTGCAGATTATCGGTGGAAAGTGATAAATCGCGATTATCAGATGCATTTTTTCGAAGAAATCAATTTTTTTGGGATCATCTGAATTTCGGAAGAAACAAAAAAAATTAACAAATTTTTATCGAAAATTCTATACTCTGAAAAAAAAATCTTTTGCAAAAATATTGTAAATATTTAGTAAAAAAAAAAAAGAAAAAAAAAAAGATGAGCTGTTGAAGAGATAAAGGCTCCGCGCGTCAGTTTAGTAGTTATATCTTCCATTATGAATCGATTTATTGCTAATCTCGACGACATACCTCTGACATTTCCGTTCTATTGGCATAAGGATTGAAGAACAGCGCCATACTTTTGTGTGCGACAATCAGCATTATTGCGTTGAGAGCTCTGACACCGTGAAGCGTAGCTATGTCGCCGTCGCCGCGTTTCAGTGAGACGAGTTTTCGGAAGTTACGTTTCAGAGAAAACGAGAGGAGTATCTCGCTGACTTCGACTTCGTAGTGGTCGCAGAACGCCGCGACGATAGTTAAAGCGAACATCGCGATAAAAAAGACCCTTAAAAAAAATTAATAATAAAAGAAATTAAAAAAAAAAAAACAAAAAAAATGCGCGTTTTTTATGCTCTAAAATTTTTATAATTTTGTGAAAAAAAAAAAATAAAAGTTTCTTTTCGCAATAAGGAATTGAAAAAAACAGCAATATTTACCCAACGACTATAGTTTCCGTTGGAAGAGATTCGGTCCGTTTAACTTGACACATTTCTTTCTCAACTTGAACCGTAATTTTGAGACCCGTGCGAGCGGTGTGCTTAGCGATCGTTTCCTTGAGCGAAGCTTCGACATCGTTCGAGGAACAGGCGGCCGGCGTGCAGACTGCCCAGTGGACCGTTGAGAAACGCGGTACTCTGTGTCCGGGCTGAAAATTTTATTAAATTTACATAATTTTTTAATTAAAAAAAAATTATCTTCTGCATAAATAAACAAAAAAAAAGAGTTCTTATTTTTACGTAATTTTCGATGTATTTTGAAGTATAAAAATATCAGGTTAATCGAACGACGGAAATTAATCAATAATCACCTATTATCGGAAATTTTGTTTTGTTTTCTTTACCGAATTTCTACTGCAACATTTTTTTTGGCGAATCATTGCCTTTTAAAAAATAATTAATTAATTAAGAAATTGAATAGAATTTTATAAATAAAAAATTATTAAGTAATAATTAAATAATCATTTGTTAATTTAATTTAATTTAATAAATGAGCAAAAAAAAAAAACAAAAACAGCAAAAACATGTGATTATTTAAAATAATTGTTTGTCTATTGGGATCACCTCAATGCATTAATTATTTATTTATTTATTTATTATTTAAATTTCATAATTAAAATGATTTCAATTTTTTTAGTTTAATTATTTTTTATTTTAAATTGAATTTTTATTCAAATAAATCGCAGAAATAATTAAAAATCTGACTGCAAATGTTTTATTTTTTTTCATGACCTTCGCTTCCATTACCGGTACATAAATCGTCTGTATTTAAACAAAAATATGTTATTTGCAATAATAATGTTTTTAAGAACAAAACCGGTCCGCCTTTACCTCCATTATGCGAAATGTCATAGAAGACGATTTCCCGTAAAACTTCGCGTGTTCAATATATCGTCTCTTAACGGCATTCTTTTATGTTACCGGTGATGATAAACCTGTTGCGTCACATGCATTATCGATTACGCAAATCGATTCCGTGCCTAAAACCCGATGTTTGCTTTGAATTATCTATAATCGGATACAATATTCAAGGTGAATAAGTATAAACCTTGAAAAAGTCCCGTCAATTCCGCATGCGACGAGTTATGTGTCAAGGTTAACGCAGTATACCGGAAGAGATCCGCGCGACTAATGAGCGTTATAATGCTGAAGTATAATTCTTAAAGATCTTTCGACAGAAACGATTAATTACTATTGCATTGCATTTCAATGAAATTGCAGTCGAATGAATAGAATATAATTCACGATAATTCGAAATTATGTAAGCCGTCGAATAATGAGAACCGTTTACTTCGGTTTGTTGATTGATTAATTAACCGCAATAATAGTCACTAAAATCGATTTTACTTTGAAAAAAGACGTTTAAGCTGCGTGACACTTTGCATTTTTTGCTGCGAATGATATCGCCATTTTTTTTTTCTTTTTTTTTTTTTTTAATATCAATTTAATGATTTGATTCAATGTTACGTTTTTTTTTTTTTTTTTTTTTTTTTTTTACAACGAATTTAATTATGATGAACAAATATTTGGAAAAAATCGTTTCTCACAGCGAAGAGGCAAATTTTTGTTAATCGCCAGAGGCAAAAAAAATGTCAAAGTTCATTAACATTTTCGAGTTTCGATGATAGAATTGTGAGAAAATAATGTGCTACTTTCGTTGACGTCCTTTTTTTTCTCGAAGTAACATTGACCTTCGCGTGAATACGGTTCTCGTAATAGCATTTTATATTGTCTATTATGTACTCAATTTCGTTTCGTTTCATCAATCGAAGTAAATTATGCAATTAGTTCGCGCGGAACGATAATTCGATGGTTCACTTTAACTATTCCTACGCGTGAACATTCGTCTTCTGCGCGATCCGTCTACGTTCGCCAATCATTGTTAATTTATAGTTTACAAGAGATCCGGCGTCGTATCGGCCAATTTTCAGAACATTGAACTTACGATATCGCGAATTTAGCGCAATTTTTTTTTGGCTCTATTACTGTCTCTATAAAATACGAAGTTATATAGAAAGTTACATAGATGTTTTACTGTTTGGAAAAACACGACGTTCAGCAACTGCCCGCGAAAAATTTAAGGACATTTCCAGGACTTCCAGAATTTCCAGAACAATTAGACACCGTGAAAACCATAACGCGATCTTTTTTTTAAACAAACGGATCTAAAGATTTACGTAAAAAATTTTTAAAAATCAAAAATAAAAAAAAAAAAAAGTCGAAAAGAAAAATTCAAAAAAATATATGTATATTAAAAAAATCACAGGCCATCGGTGTTGAAAGGTTTGGAGCACAAGTTTCGGGTCATAACTCGTAAACTAATTTCTCAAATTTATTCCGAGATTTTTCTTCTCAGTTTCTTCTTCAACTTAAACGCGACTTGGATGCAACGAACGTTTCATCTGCAGCGAATTTATGATACAATAAACCTTTGGACTCTCGGAAAAATTATTAGTCATTCGTATTCGACGATCGTCCCGTTTTCCTCGTTCGAGTAACTTATCGAGAAAAAAAATAAAAAATAAAAAACAAAATTTCTTTCTTTTAAAGAAAAAAAAAGTCTCCAGTATTTTTTTTCCGTGTGGACAAAGCGCTACATTCGCGTGTTGACGGTTTTCAGGATTCGCATTGAATGCTAAATGCAGTAATGCACTATCCGCGTCATTGTAAATTTATGACAAATGCCTTTTTTTTTTTTTTCATTTCAGTGATTAGCGAGAATTTCAATATCTCGATAAAAAAAATTTCTTACTTTATTCCTTTTTTTTTGCATTATAAGAGATATTTTTTTATTATCGATCGACTTTCGATATTATTTTCTATATGCAGTGTTATGAAATTTATATAAATTGTACCGAAAAATGTAATAATTCTAAATTATTAGAATTTCTGTCTAAACGAACCGAAAATTTAAAAAAAAAATGATAATAATAATAAAAAATAAATATTATAATTATAAATAATTTATTTATGTATAAATAATAGAGAAATCAATCCTTTTTTCGCATTTCCTGAAATTCGGAAAAAAAAAAAAATCATTCTTTTTTTTAATTCGTTTCGCGACCGTTGGCTAATCCGTTGTCTTTCCGTTATTTGGCGATTGCGGTGACATCGCATTAAGAAAAGGAACCACGTGATAAATTTGAAAGGTTCCGCGTACTTTCCATGTAATTTCAAACAAAAAATGCCGACGCACGTTTACGCACTTATAATGGTATAGAAATAATGCTTCTGCGTAATGGGTAAACGATGTTTAAACATCTCGACGTTTCGTACTCCGAGACGTCACGATAGGGGGACTCTTTAGAGATTCCGTCTGCGATCTTTATTCGCTCGGAATATCAAGAAGGATCGCGTTAAGCTGCTTACGTACGTACGGTAAAGTACACCGGAGAGAAAGAGCGCGAAGTTCGATCATATATCGCGCAAGGAAATCCCGAAAGTCCTTTTGGCGATCGCGTCGCCGTCGTCATCGTTGGACGTAATGCCAATAAAGCAAAAGAGAACGACTGACGTAACATGCGGCGGATTCGAATGGCTCATTGTTAGTTATTTATAAGGAAGAACTCCGTACAATAGGAATAATATGATAGGAAAGACCACGTGGGGTCTTCGAACGCGAAAATCAATTCGCGCAATGCGACGATTTTTTTTTTTTTTTTTTTTTTTTTTTTTCACAAAAATTACCGAAATTTCACGAGGAAAAAAAGTATTTCGCAAAATATATATCTACGAAACATCTAATATATTTTCAACGAAAATGTTTATATTATGGATATATTTTAGAATAAATTTTTGCAAATATATAAAAATATTATATGATTAATATATTAATTTAAAAAAAACGCCAAATTTTGTAGATTCCTAATTTTTTTTTTTTTCGTGTTGCTTCATTCAGATTTATTTTTTTGGTTTGTAAACTGTTTTTTTTATCGATCTCAGGAATGTATAACGTTTTTTTTAAATCAATATTAACGGTAATAAATATTATTTATGACTGTCGACTTACATCGGTCATATTGCTTTTGAAGGCATAATGAGAGTGAAGAAGACGATGAAGATGTTTGAGATCCGGTCGCGAAGAATCGACGTCCAGTTGCAGGTACGCGAGACAATATTGTCCGCGAATGCCATCGCTTCCCTCAATACCAACGCATTCGTCGTAATCGCCCAATTGATTGACGTTTCCGTTTAGGAGACCCGACGGAATCTTCGCTGTCGCGTCGAACACTGCGATCGTTTAATAAAGAAATATTCAAATTTGTGAAAAATGTCTCGAGAATCTCTTCGATCGAAAGACACTATCGATTAATAACAATTATGAAATACGATTTATTCGTAGACATTCGTCATACATTCTTAATTAATAGGGAGGAAAAACAGCTTCTTGGAGACGCGATTAAAAAAAATCGATCATCATCTATCGAATCGTTATAAAAAAAACAAACACTTTGGAGCAGAAATAGATTTATAATTAATAACAATTTTTCTAAACCAAATTAAAAAAAAATGAAATAAAAAAAAATTATTTTTAAAAAGATTATTTTTCATAAATAAATAGATTTTTTTTTCTCATTGCTGCTTTTGTCGAACTCGCAATACGTAAATACGAAGAAAAAAAAAAAAAAAAAAAAAAAAAAAAAAAAAAAAAAAAAACAATACTTCGTTCGTCCCGAAATAAATTGGAAGAGAAATCGGTAAATGCATAATAATCTGAAGCAACGTGAAGCGATGAAGACGGCAAGGAATAGGAACGCATAGATTTCACGGGTTAGGAAATACCTCCCATAGCGCGTATATAGGCAATAATACTAAGTGAAGAGGTTTCGTGTATTGTGTTTTATTTGTCGATAAAAGATTTATGTAATCGCGCATCCACCTCAGGCGAGGAATTCAAAGTTAATGCTTCACGTACATACATATTGCTTTGTGACGGTAGAACTCACGTTGTCCGTCGGACGATATATTTATTTATAGGGTATATAATTGAAACGAATGTGACGAGTCTAACGACCATCGCGCGTAGTGCTTTCTAAAATAGATTTCTTGTAGCTATTAGGAAAAGTGATGAAAAAAAAAAGAAAAAAAAAAAAGGGAAATTGTACGGAGGTAAAGTCCGTGTCGAAATATCGATGTTAACTCACTTTTCAAAGCCCATAGCGTAAATTTGTCCAATTCTCTTTGATAGATTTCCGTGTGTCTTCTGCATCCTTCGCTGACGGAACCCGCCGCGGGATCGAACGTTGGAACGATTTGCAAAAATCTTCTCGCCTCGATGTCTATTTCTTCCGAAAATTCCTCTGTAAAATCCAAAAATTCAATCGCTTTATAACAATTGAATTCGGTAGCAGTCGCTATCGAAGAAAATTACAAAAGTGATGAAAAAATGTATTGTTATATAAAGAGAGTGTATCGTTACTTTCCCAACGAAAGCTGAGATTCAGAGAGAATTTGGAATACTTACTAATGAGATAAAAATCTAAAAATTTTCAATTATATTCAGCGATTTTTCACCGGTAAAAAAAGTAATTCGTTCGATAATCATTAAAATGACGCGTGTCGATGATAGTAGAAAACGGTAAACAATACTTCCGAAAGCAAATAAAAATAAAATTTGAATATACGAGTCAACGACGTGTATATGCGAATCCCCGGATACAATGATTCGTATTATGTAAAATTATGCATAAGAAATCTCGAGGTTAATAGTCATTAATGCGTCGATTCATTTGTGGTCTTGTAAACTACAAAAAAAATATAAAATTTCCGACTCTGATATCTCGTCGTTAGCGTCGTTGCCGTTGTGATATCCCAACATCGTCCGCTTACCCTATTCCGTAGGAAGCGGCAAATGAGATGATTATTTTCAACAGCACGTGCGCAATTCGGCGTGACTAACGATAAATTAAAATTTTTGGTGTCCTCGTCTTTTCTCGATCTCCGGCTGCTTATCCGGCAAAAGGCATCAATGCTGCAATGGTGGAGAGGAAAAAAAATAATAATAAAGAGGCCCATCGCGTCTGAGGAAACGTCGGAATTTCGAATGTACTGCCTGCCGTACAAAAACCTTGAGCTCGTGAGAGCTGAAATAGGAAAAACGCGTTCTCGAGCGTCGAAGTGCGCGCGAAAGAAGGTTTCGCACACTACCGATCTCTTTGGCGAACCATAAAAGTGTCGGCGCAAGAGGCGGCTCCCCAACGATGTACGCAAAGTATCACCGTACTTAGTTGAACGGCTAACTATAAAAAAGACTTCGAGAGATTCCCTGATGAATATCCGAAGTATTGCATAGGTAGTAGTAGTACTTTCTATTTACTCTGTTTCAGTCCCAAACCCATTATAATATTATTTTAGAAATTTTATTATAATTTTTTAAATAAATAATAGTAAACGAGAAAATGATGTCAATTTGGAGGCCAATATAGACGGTATATCAGTGTGCGCGCTGCATCCGGGTGTTATGCGTACGGAAGTGGCGCGTTTTTAGGATGAATGGCTGATGTTTCGCGTTGCGAAAACAGCTTTCGGTCCAATGATGAAGCTCTTCACAAAGAGTCCGGAACTCGAGCGCAGACCTCGCTGCACTGCGCGGATGACGACGAGGAAGGGAAACAGACGGCATTATATTACGAGTGAGTTAAATGTTTTGTTTATTAAAAATGGTCTTTGAAAAATCTATTGGTTTTGAATATCGACCGCAATACATCGCATCACGTTGAGGGCGGATCATAACAGAAATACCGTTAGCTTCCATTTTTACTGATTTTCTCAGCAATTTTATAACTCACTTTTTTATTAATTACATGTTAAGCTTTTGAACAGTCATGTTGATATCAACTTACTCTTCATATTAATTCTGTGCGTATTTCAAAATTGGTTTTACCTATTCGCGCTTCAATACAATACAACATTGAATTACGTATCAACGAAAAAAAACGACCAAAAATCGACAGATACTAGTGTACGTAATTTTTCTAGATATACATTTTGTCGATACAATGAAAAGAGAAAATTCGATTAACAAATACTGTTAGCGTGAAAAAAATTCACGAAATTTATAGCTGATCTCGGATGACAAGAGGCGCATCAATCGAATCGGTCGAACTTTCAAATCCGATTATATGCAACGCGTCCTTTCGAAGTATACGATACTTTGTTAGAAGATTAGAGACGTTTATCTTACACACCTACGTATCCAACTGAATTTCGGGTGATAACGCACTTTCTTTTGATATATGGGAATCATTACTTCCACAAGGAAACTTACAAGAGCGCATCCCCAACCAATTCCCAAAATCACAAATGCGAAAATCAAATCGGTTAGAATCATAATGTTGGGTTCGACAATTTTTTCTTCTAATTCCTTTTCCAGCAAAATTTCTTTAAGCGCCACCACACGCAAATTTGTCATAAAACCACCAGCTGTCTTGACTCCGATATATTTATTTAATTTTTCTTGCAAAGCCCATTTACCTGGAACCGTCATCGCCATATACTCGCGTTTGATGCAATCGCTGCTTACGTATAATCCGTGATCCAACGCGTACAGTCGGTCACCGCTGTCAAAAGCATAACAAGCAACCAAGTCATAGCGTTGAAGGTATTTAAAGCAATCCCAGTGAGCTATTCTCTCCAAAAGACGACCTGTAAAGCCCCAGTCCTTGAAGTCTATAAAATCGCTACTGTCAGTATAAACCGTATAACCGAAGTCATTGAGGTCCTGAATTGTATTTACTTGTCGAACGGGTACATCGTGGGTCATCACAGACGCCAAACTGCTCGTAAAAATCCCCTGCATTGTTACCATGAAAAAAAGGAAACACCCCAAATAAATCCGCGGCGGCAAATTCGGGGGTAATTCTGGTAATCCAAGACCGCAAGTTAAACGCCAAAGATTCAAAATTCCCACTACCAATGGTTGACGCATAAAGTATTTAAAGAAAATCAAAGTAATAAAATAGACCACGATCATCCCACCCCACGAATATTCGTCGAGAACATCATAAATCTTTTGTGTTTGTGATTTATTGCCGCGGTATTTGGTTACTATAAATTTGCATATTCTTCCATGTGGATAAGCGTAAGTGTCGACACTCTGTAGTCCTTTCATGTGAAGTGAGACCGCGAGAATTTCAGAGTTGTCGTGGAACATTGGTTGGCCGGGAGTCTCGAATAGCCATGAAGTTTTCTCAGTAGCATTCATATACAGTATAAAATCACGTAAAAAGGCTCTATTACTTTCTTCGTCAACCAACTCCAGCGTACGCTCCATTATTCTGACCCGACAAGGAAATTTTGTACAGGGTCTGTTTACTTTGATGATCGCGCCATTCATATCGTGAAATTTCTCGAATAAAAGGTTTTCACACATTTCTTCGTGTTCTCGATATTCTCGCATGAAATACGAAATACCGTTGGGAAAGATGGGGACTTTTTTGATTGCAACTAACCGCCACGGTATAGGCGCGTAATTTTTGAAGGCACTGTAACCGTAAATCACTATTCCTTTCTTAATATCCCGACAAATTATGTTTGCATCCGGCATTTGATAAAAGTCGGCAAGAAACAGTGTGTACATCATGTCATCTTCGCGACTGCAGACCCCATATTTCATGTCCCGAGACCATCCGATTATCAGCACGGATACCATGGTACCGTGGTATACAGATTGCCTAAACGTTAAGAGTGCGTCGGCGAGCAACAGAGGACTTGGGGCCATAGCTACGAGGATATGCACCTTGTGCGTTGTCGCCTCCCATGAGTAATGACGAGGCGGCGAGTTTTCCAACAAAACTTGAGAATGAGTTTGTTGAGTCGCTAATTTTTTGAGGAAAGTCCCAGGAACATCTCCAACGAGAACCATTGTCTTGTCTTTGTCGCCATAGCAATTTGAGAAAATTTTTATCTGTAACCCCGTCGAATTGTTGAAGTTTTTCATATCATTTGTTCGCGCATATGACATCAGAAAATCGTGTTATACTACTCACGGCTGCTTCTTCGAGTTCTGCCCATCCGTCCGGTTTGTTTATCTCGATTAGAATTTTAGAGAAGCACATTCTTCCGAGGAGAACGACAAACACAACGAAAAATCTTGCTAGCTGCATGATTAGCGAGTTTTTTTGTGAACCGTATATGTTAAAGTCGACTACTTTATATTATGTAGTTGCGAATACAACGATCGACGACTGAATGCCCGCGGAAAGTCTATTAAAAAAATGTTTACTAAAAAAAACGGAACGCTCGAGGAAGAATGTTGGTGGTGGTAATACGTACTTCGTGTACTTGTATTCTGAATAAATTACATACCGTATCGAAAAGGGCAATCACAATGTCACGCCACGTGGAATTCGATATCGATATGCTTCGATAAGTTGCGTCGTGGAATAGTTTTCCCAGGCAAAGCTGCAATATTATTCTCACGGGTAATCGATAAGCTATAAAACGAATGCGGATACTTTTTCCGAGAGAGAAATTTTTCATCATGTGAAAAAATGCTCCGATCAACCCGGAATCATGAAATGTCGACGTTTCTATTGCATTTCTAAACGAATTGCATCGAAAATCAAAATCGGAATTTTCTGATCCCAAATAGGTACATTAAGCTGCGCTAAGTTAACCGGTTTGCTAAACATACAATTAGGCAATCATCGACTCATTTTTACGAAAGGGAAGTCGGTCGATTACAAAATATTTGAAGTGACTGCCAGAGAATTGCACACTTCACCGTCGAAACTAATAACGATTTTCTTACGAATTTTTTTACCAATTTTCTTGTATTTTTTTTATCGCGAACGCATCCGCAGTTAATTAATGCAATAAATAACGAATTGCCAAGAAGCCGGCAATCATAGAAACACTGCAAATACATAGAACAATTTATCGAAAACGTTTGCTTCGTAATTGAAGAAAGTCAATCGTTTCGTCGCGGAGTTCCAGTTTGTCTGATTACAAAATCGCTGTGACCACTGCATGGGTCACGCGTTATAGAGGTCTATATACACAGACCACCGTTTCAGTGCGTTGTCCGGACTCATGCGTATGCGTATGCAGGTCCATGAATGGTCGCTTGCAGTGAGTGCACTGCACGAACGATCGCGCGCCCGCACGTCTATCGTGTGCTAAATGCTAATAAAAAATCGAAACTCGCCGGCTATTCGCTGTTCGTAGCAAAACGAAAACGAAGGTAAAAGTTTACACAGAACGCCTACTACCACGCGGGATTCATAAAATCATTTGCAATGCACCGTACGGCTTTGACACATAATATACAATCGATGCCTTTCGCCAGATAATTGAGAATCGACAAAAACAAATGGGATACAGAGGTAACGATCGTTACAACTGTTCGATTAACGAAATTTTATGATTTGATATTGAAAAAAAAGTAGTTTATTTGATCGAATTTCGTCAGATAAGTCAATGAAGCGCTCGATCGGTAGATATGTCGATGTTTTATCGGTATCTGTATCGTACAGCCAACATACATATATACAACATGAATTTTAAGAAAATTAGAAATATATGAAATTTAGCATTTTTATATAATTATTATATTAACCATATAATTTTTTATATATATTACGAATATATTTTGTGATATACTTTTTATACACGTCGCGGAATACAGAAATTCTATCGTTTATGTTGACATTTTTCATATACTTTATGTAAACGCGAATTACGTTAATTACGTGGATCGTTAATCAAGTAGAGTTCGCGATTTTCATCGACGTAAAAAATGCATCGAGTTAATCGTTTATACAGGATATTATAATTACCCTTGCTAAACATTTTTTTCTATATAAAAAATGGAGATTACTGACGGATCCGCATGTCGAAAACTCATATAAATTATAATACGATATCGCTTTTGCAATTTCATGTTTGTCATTAAATGCATTTATTTTAATTAACCATCGAATTAGTTTAATTCGCGGAGCGCTAAACGCCAGTTAATTTTTCCATCGTGTCGTTGATAATTAAAAAAAAAAAAAATTAATTACAAAAATTGCGTTATTTTGATCGCGAAGAGTACTAACGATTGGGTTCAATATTTATGAATATCACGAAGTTAATCGTCGATAATTTGCGGAAAATGACGATCGCGGATGTCCGTTTCCGTCATATATGTAATATATTTTCGTCGAAAAACCGACATTCTGAATATATTTTAGAATATATCTCTGGAAAAATGTCGGCACGAAATATATAACAAATTGCATGATTAATATTTTAATTATATTAAAACGACAATTTTCATATATATTTCAAATAAATATTTTTTTATATACTTATTTTTATCGAAAAATTGTATATTTCCGATAAATTTTGAAATATATTTCTGAAAATATACAAATTATATATTTAATATTTAATATATTAATTATACAAAAACACAGAATTTAAGATATTTCGACTATATTTTTACGTATATTTTTTTTTCCACGTGAAATCGCTGCATCGGATATCACTGACTTTTCGAAGGATTGATGAAAAGGTCAATACACTGTCAACGTTCGGTGATTTCCGATACTACAGACGAATACATTACCGAGACGATAGACGATCGAAGATTACGAAGAGGTGATTAAGATTCGACAGTTCATTATCACACTAACAGATTAATATTTGGGGCGATATTACACTTCAGTGATCTCGATGTACGACACCGCGTTCTCAACTATTTTTTATTTCGACGTCGTTAATGGTTTCCGTAAAACTTAAAATTCAGCGTCAACGACGTTTACATATCGAGATTTTCTGCCACTCCTTCGTCGAGCTGTCGTCTCGTTCTTTTTTTATTCGTTTCTTTAGTCACCGAATATTATGCATAATTCTTTCGACGTATTTAACGTCGAGAAAAAGGATTAAGATTGGGACTGATAAGTTTATTAAATCGCATGGAAACTGCAAGTGAAAGGATAGACAAGAATTCGCGTTAAATTCAGTCAAATCCGACAACAAATTTTAAAACATCGTAATTTACCAATTTGTAAGTCAAATTCCACTGTCCGGTTCGCAGATCGTGTCAAGTTGTTTTTTTTTTTTTTTTTCGTGAAATACCGTAGTTTTGCGCGTATAAAGCAGTCGGGCAAAAACGTTAGGTATTTAAACGATGAAAAGCGTTAAAGAAAATCGTTGGGAAAACTCCAATGACTCCTATGGGTTTGATGAAGAAATATCGAAAGTAGTTCTTCGTCGCGATCGCTCGATCATTCGTCGCGTTGTAGCGTTGGTTTGTGTTGAGTCACTACGACATTCGTTTTTCGTGTATTTTAAAACATTACGATCATTTAATAATAACCCAATGATTTTACTTGCGTGTTGGCCGCTCGTTTGAGATTTCCAGGAGCTCAATGCAACGCTTTCGGCAATAGCAATTAGGATAAACGTAAAGCCTGTGAAAGGCGACTCTGGTAGATAGGATTTTTTAATAATATTAAATGCGTGCAAAAGCTGACGGCCTTTGCAATTGGTGCAAATGATACATTCGCCTCAATGACCTTTATGCACTTTTCCATTGAATTGTATTTATCTTTTATAATTAGCGATTTAGAAATTTTTTTAATTATCTTGTAAATTCAATTACATTATGAAAAATGAAATTTTTTTTTTTTATCAGTCGGGAAATAGTGAATTCGTTTAAGGAGAGTATATCGTTGTATTTCCAGCAAAAGGTGAAAATCAGAAAAAATTCTGAATGCTCTCCAATGGAATAAAAATGTGAAAAATTGCCACCATATAAAAAGAGCGAAGAACATGGAATTTCCATAATTATTTACCAAATTATCCGCAAGGGATTTTTTTTTAACAATAATAAAAAGAAAATCCTAAAAAACATGTATTTAACGCGATATAAACGCGTTAACGCGTTATTATTAACGCGATATTTAACGCGAATAAACAAAACGATTTATTCAGAAAAATTAACAAATGAATATCTGCTGAAAAAAGTAAAGTTGCCGAATGATTTATTGACCGATATCTTTTTTCGATTTTATTAATAACTTTTTGGTATTATTGTTATGCAAAATGAATGTTCTTAAGACCTTCAATATGATTGATTTTTTTCAAATTTTTATCTCATTCGGAAGTTTTCAAAATTAATATACATATATTAAAATTAATATTTATGAAATCGGAAATTATGCGATTTTTATTATTTTTTATTATTATTTGTGCATTCTAAAGCCCGCGAACTTCTTTTAATGTTTTTTTTTTACTAATTAAATAGTAAACAACAACGCGGTTGAGATAAATTCGCGCGACTATTCACAATTTATTCGCAAAACGATGAAAGGCGACGATGTATTACGATGAATTTACGCTCTGTACTTCGGTAAGTAAACTGTTGGATCTCTAAACACCGCAAGGATCAAAAGAGCATTCTTTTTTTTTTAATGGCAAGTCCTGCGTATGCCGAACTAATTGAATTACATGTGTGCTGTGAATTCTTTCGGAATGAACTCTAATGGATACGTCAACACGCGGACCGAGTCTACAGGAATAGTGCTAATGTGCATTTAATACACTCTATTATTCGTTTTTCTCTAAACTTCTGTACATTAAACGGCTTCATCTTGACCTTTAAACCCGTATCTACGAAGAAGTTTAAAAGATCCGAAGTCACGTGAGTATGAAGACTGCGTTTTAGCTGTTCGCATTGCTTCATACCACGTAACAGCGCTTCATGAAACTTCATGCGGAGGATTTCTTAAGTAACTTTTCTACTTGAAGGAAGTCAAATGTCTCCGTGGAAAGTAGTGAAATTTTGTTTAATTTCATGACAAAGTAATATAATTTTTTTTTTTTATTGCGTTGTCCTTTTTTTTTGTTTTTTTTTCAGTGTATTATCTATTGAAATTTTTCTTTTTTTTACAGTTTTCTTCATTTTTTTTTTTTTTCGTTTTCTCCCGTTCGGCTGTTAGTAAAATAAGCGCGTTTATTCGATTGCTTAATACGCGCGCGATAATTCAAATATTTTCACGTAAATCTCCGATGTACCTGACGGTTGTTCGATGGTACAACACCGACGAAATGACCGAAGGTCAATTCTTTACAAAAAAAATTGTCAGTCATTTGTGAGACGTGATGTAAACTCACTATACCACTGACATTTACAATACGTCGTATCGAGATTCGTTTATAATCAATTCAATTGGTTTCAACTTTCTCGTGGGCATTGAACTTTTTATGATTAGCTGATACATAACATTTTTATACCGAAGAGACACTTTAAATGGCCTTAAAGCTCATTATCTACGTCTGTATTACGAGATAAATATAGATATATTTACTAAATAATAGAATTGGTAATTTATAGGCTTCGTAGATGGATAATCAGATGTGCACACGAATGAAGACAGTTGAAAAAAAAAAATGAAATAAAGAAGTTACTTCGCATCTATTTATATCTCGCGGAACACGCACCGATTAACACATCTCGTGAAAAAAAAAAAAATTGCGCGATTCTAAATTAAATTAATTGACCTTCCGACGTCTCCGAGAGTCCTTGACAAATATAGAATTTCTTACAAAAGGTGCCGTGAAATCCGAAATAATGTTTCATAACGCGCGATCTCTGTGTTTGTTTTATGTTTTATCTTAATATACGCGTTGGTTTGACACTGAAAATATTTAAATTCAAAGCTATTTGAAATCCACAATGAACCAAATTTGGGTATTAGAGTGACAAACAATTATTAACTTTCTAAATTTTTAAGGAGTGTGGATTCTTACATTTCCAATTAACAGTGAAATTTACGGAGAATTCTGAATATTTTCCAATTAAATAAAAATCTGAAAAAAAAATCAACTGTATAGAAGGTGCGAAAAACATTAATTATGAATAATACCAAAAAGTTATTAACAAAATCGTAAAAAAAAAATGTTTAACGAAGCATTCGGTAACCGAACTTATTTTTCAGCGCAATTAAATTTTTATTTTTTATTTTGCTGAATACATATAATTTTTTTTCGATTTTTGTTTTATGAATGAAAAGTCAAGAATTTCGGATATTTTTTTTGCAAAAAACGTACGGATTGCACTATATAAATTTCCAGGTATTTTTTTTTAAATTAACGAATCGACTTGCTGGACGATGTGTTAAATAATTTTTCTTCATTTTTCTTGCGTTAATAATTTTTTGGAATTATTATTACGAAACTTCAATGATTTTAGCCTTCTATATGGTTAACATTTTTCAGATTTTTGTACCATTAGGGAATATTTGAAATTCATTCCGAATCCCACTTTTGGTTGGGAACGATACATTTTTTAAAAGATAATGTGCAAACTTTCTAAAAATAAAATAGAGTGTACCAACCAATTATTAATTCTATCGACTAATTGTTAGTTCTTCGAACTCATAAATTTTTTTCAGTGCATTTCGCTTATAGCAATGTTCCCAATTAAATTACAGCTTAACATAAAAAGATCGATAGAAAAGATAACAATAAAAAAAAAAAAATTCCGAACATTGAGAAAAAATGTCAACAATTTCTAAATTAATATAAGTTATAATAAAGTCATTTACCATAGTAGGGATTCGTGTGATACATTTCCGGTGCGCCTTGTACCCTCCAAACTCCATTCTCTCGATGATTATTTTCACCAACGCTGTGATTACCGATATTGCTAACGAGTTCGACGAAAGTAAAATTTTCCGAGTTGACCGTCTTGTTCAGTGACAATACGCGAATAATATCGTCGTCTTCGAGATTATTTATCGAATTTGAAAGTATATCCACAGTTTTTCCAGCGTCGCTAAACCGAATGAAGCAGAAGCCTAATAACAATATCCACTTATTGCCGCAGCACCCCATTTTTTATTCGATTTCAATTTTTATTTGCGCACAAACCGACAATGAAAATAAATGTTTTTCCTCAATTTCGTCGTCAATTAGCAATAAATTAATCCACAATAAAAATCAATTTCACTAAATATATAAATCGATCGATTTTTCCGATCGAAAAAAAGTTTTTTTTTTTTTGGTTTTATAAAAAATTATAAATTAAAACGGAACTGCGGGAAATCCTTCGGCAGTTCTCGCTTTCTTTCTATCAGAACATCTCGGATAACTTTGTTGCCGGCACTCCGTTTCACTGTAACTCGAGACGATGCGAAAGAAAACCAAACGAATACAAAAAAATATCTTCGATCTATCGGTTGTACATTTGAGTCCGACGCGCTTAAAGAGAGTGATCGCTGAGTGGTCGAACGTCCGCGCGACTCGTCGTGCGAAGTCACCTGTTTGTGCCCTGTTGCTGAAAGATGCAGAGAATAAGATAGCGAAGAGGGGTGTCCGACTGTGAGCCCAATACCCCTCCGCATTCGTACCGATCCCCACTTACCTACCTATTCTAGTCTACCGGTCCTCCAGGATCCGTAGTACATTAATCAATTACGCTGGTCACGTGTCGACCGATTAGCACCGAATATAACTATCTCCCCACCGCACCGTGAAAGTGATCCAAAGAGTCGATGGGATTTTATGGAATTATGAATCGATATAAGCAAAAACTGCACGAAATTGTTAACGAAACCGTAAAAATGTTGACAATTTTTTTTTTTTTTTTTTTTTTTTTTTTTCTAAAGATCGAAGTATTTATACGAAATGTGGAACTCGATATTTCAAATTAAAAAATACTGATCGCTTAAAATTAAGAAAATTAGCTTCAAACTTTTCTCATTTTAGTTGTTTTTTAATCGGATCATTCGGAAAGCCTCTGGACATTGCAAATAGAAAGAAATGATAAACAAATCGCCATAAACATCGTCAACATTTTTAAACGAAGAAATGACCGTTTGCCTTTCATCGGGGAGCGAAATTTACCGTCATTGCAGGAGACATATTACCTTCGCGGCATTTTAATCGTCACTTTTAAATCGAAAGATATATGTTACGAGGATCGATCCTCTTTACCGATTCCGTCGGAGTATTAAGAGTCCGTCGAGTATTAAGTAGCATCCGAATGCTACCAACTTTGACCACCGAACTGCCGAAGGCTTTTCTTTCTTTTGCGATCAATGTCATCATGCTAATGGCTACGTAGGTGTTAATCGTCTTTATTGTGAAGATTCTGCTTTATAAAAATCGTTTTGGCCCCACGAGAGACACTTTGGAACTCGAAGTTTTCGATGTTTCTTAGAATTTTAGAAATACACGGATGAAACTCAAGAATATTGACCATTCGGAGTCAATGATCCGATCGATTTAGAGCCGAAAAAAAATGACGACGTAATAGGTGCGGAGTCTCTTCACCGGTCGTAATAGGCTACGGATGCGCTGGTGAATCATTTTTTCAGATATTCATTTCGTTTTACGTAAATTATTTCAACATCCACGATGACTGGAGACTGTGTCGCATTTTAAATCTCATTGATAGTAAATTCCGCGGGAATTTCGCGGGTTGTGGATGAATTGCATAGAATCGATGCAATAATCGGAAGCAGTTTCGACCTTCAAGTTGGAATGTTACGTATCATTTGTTTAGTCATTTTTCGGAATAGTTTTCAATACTTGTTACTTTGTTTAAGACGTCGGCAATGATTAATCTTTGTTGAATGATCGATTATGCATAAGTCGTAAGATCTATAGACCCATAGATCGTACGAGTAAAATAAAACTGAGAAATGTGTTCATATAACTGGCTGTATATATATAGCATAATATATTCAGCTGCGACGCGTTTTAACTAATCGATGAAAGGAAGAAAATTTTTATTTATTAAATTGCGTAAAAAGAAAATTATCCAGAATTTGATTTATTTTTTATTGACAAAGATTCGATTAAATTTAATCCTAAAATTTTCAATTTTTTGTTCGAGAAACAAAATTTGAGGAAAAATCGATCTTAGTAGTGAATAAACGTTTTATAAATCCATCCGTTTCTCAAAAAGAACCTTCAGAATCGATCGATCAATCGATCAATCAGAACCGGAAGTCTTCTAACACATAGTCACCCGCATACCAAAGTCTTGCATCGTCTTATCGCTATCGGCGATCCACGCGAGTGGAATAATATTCGCAAAATCAGCATCGACGATAAATCAATTGTTGAATAAATCAAAAAGATCGCGGGACTCAGCCGACAAACGATAATCACTTATTGTAAGTCAGGAATTTTTATCTCGAATTCTTCGATCGTCAGTCAAGAATGACGCGGAAAAATTTAATTTTATCGATAAACTCGAAACCTCAACGAATTTTCCACGTTTACGTGGAATTTGAATCGCTGTTTACTCGTGCATTAGCTTCCATAACGAGGTATTTAAAATTGTGTCAATAGCCCCAGTCGTGCAGCAGCTACGTTCGAGTTTAATGCAATGCGCGACGATACCACAGGAATCTTACGTTTTTTTTTTTTTTTTTTTTTTCCTCGGTACAGACAAACGTATGTTATATTATCCTCCGGAAGTTGACTGCACAGTGACGGAAATTACGCGCATAAAAATACCGACGAGGACAACCACTTTGGCTATTAGCGTCAATCACTTATCTCCTCGTCGAACAATTAATTTTATTCAAAAGTGCGCATCATATGGAATGACAAAGAAAGTTATTAAGACATAAATTTACGATGTTTGGGATCGTTTGTCACAAATGTCGAAAGATTGTTACACCTGAGCCGTCGGATCGTTTGTAACTCTCAATTAATACCAATCATTGTTATTTATTTTTTTTTTTTTTATTCTTTAATAGGAAATTACGAAGGATTCCTGCGGAGTTTTGTAATAAGTTATAACAAACGCCGGAAGAGTATATGCCGTTTTGCGTTGCGATAAATATATTTCAAGGTGTTGCTATATGTATTCATATTCGTTCGTAATATGTATTTACATCGATGCCGTCTTTCCAATATGTTTTAACAATGTTATACGCGCGTCCTTAGCATTTATGAAAGATAAAGAGAAGCTTCTTAATGACATTGTGAGACTTTGAAAAATCCGGCAGTTGTGGTAATCGTCGGTGGGATCCGGTGATTCAGGAACGCCGGAAGGCGTCTGACGTTACGAGAACGTCGATAGTCGTCGAGTTTAAACGTCATTTACCACTAATCATTACCGATTGGGACGCGAAATCGGAATGAAATTTTTGTCAAAAAAATTATTTCGAAAATCAAAAAAAGTTATTTAAAAAAAAATGAAAAAAGGTGTCCATTCGCAATTAAAAGAAAGTATCACTACAATAATAATTTATAAATAATAATGATAAATAGTATTTATAATAATCAATAATTATTAATTACTATCATTATTGTTTATTAATAACTATTATAGATTTTTTTTTTATTTAATACGATTTTTTTAATTATAATTATAATAATTAATTATATTTTATAATTTTCTTTTTTATTTTTTCATCAACGCGAATGGATGTATTTACTACGTTACGGTTCGTCCAAAGGTCAAGAAATATTAAGTATTTTTTTTACAACTTCCTAGCAATACGCTTCCGGTACTTCGTCGACGAGTGGCACTCAATAATTCGAAAAATTTTGAAATGTCATCACACGTATCCATCCGGCGATTGACATTGAACTGACCGGTTAATCTTTCTCTACAACGATCGAATGATCTCATGTGTCATAATGCCGGTCTACTATTACGTTGAGACCCGCAAATTCAGGGTCTATCGTAGAAAGTACTCAGCGTATTATTGCGAAAAGCGATGATATACGATATACGTATGTTCCGAATTTTTTACATTAATAAATTTCACGTATTGCGTGACTTATTAAATCTGCCAATTTTTTAAGTTACGAAATAATAATCGAATAATAATACATTTTTTGCTGATGAAATCCGAAGCTTCCGATTTTTTTTTTTCATCGACGAAAACGCGAACCAAAGTTTTTTTTTTCTCACAATAATAAGGGGCTTTTCCGATGTTTCCCAATGATGTGAAAAAAAAAATTCAGGACACGTACCCGTGCGGCTACTCATAACGCGAAGTTACTTCGAGAATTCATCGTTTAGACTTCCCTGTAGGCTGCCAATAGTCTCGGAGAATAACTGCCTGAGATTTCCTCGAGAACTCCCGAAGCTTTGACTGTGTGTAACACGTCCCTATAAAGTTTTAGCCTCCGGGCGTTTCTCGCTTCATCGATGTGTTTAAGAAAACTCCGTAAAGTTTGCGAAATTCATCGGGATAATTGCTGTTGCTAACATGTTAAATAATGGTTTGCGGGATCTCCGGATCGGGACGATTTTGTAATGGACCTTTGCCTACTGCATTCTATTCTTCGACTTTTCATTACGCTACTAAATTTATTCATTTCAATGATCCAATCAATTGGGAGATTCGTAAAAATAAATAAATAAATAAATAAATAAATAAATAAATAAATAAATAAATAAATAAATAAATAAATAAATAAATAAATAAATAAATAAATAAATAAATAAATAAATAAATAAATAAATAAATAAATAAATAAATAAATAAATAAATAAATAAATAAATAAATAAATAAATAAATAAATAAATAAATAAATAAATAAATAAATAAATAAATAAATAAATAAATAAATAAATAAATAAATAAATAAATAAATAAATAAATAAATAAATAAATAAATAAATAAATAAATAAATAAATAAATAAATAAATAAATAAATAAATAAATAAATAAATAAATAAATAAATAAATAAATAAATAAATAAATAAATAAATAAATAAATAAATAAATAAATAAATAAATAAATAAATAAATAAATAAATAAATAAACGTCGTGAATCCGCCAATCACAGCGATATACCTTAATCTTAAATTATCCGAATAAACAGGAGAAATTGTAAATTGCGCCCGATGTAGAGTTTCGCGTCTTTGTGTGCAAATTTTTGTAAAAAAAAGAAGAAAGAAAGACCGGACATTGCTCTGCGTTTGGTTGCAACATCTTTGGAGTCTTTTGTCGTAGACGTTCAACCTTCGAGGATGGATTGTAGCGACATGCCATGCGTGTGCAGTATACGACGACTGATTATGTATATTTATTCGCTCGATTCGCACTTTCGTTCTCAATCTATCGCTGAAAGCGCGAGTACGAGAGGCGGAGAGGCAAAGCGGCGTCGAGCCGCTGCTACTGGCATCGGGAGTAAGTAATCGAGAACACAGCGGTAGCCGACTCTGACCGTCCGCGGTGCGTTATTTTGCAACTCTCGATTCGGTTGCAACACATGCAATTCCGTGCGCTCGCATCGTCAACAACCACTGCGTCATATGTTTTGTCTATTCGATAGGTAGTTTTGTTGGTACACAACGACGAACAGAAGTGATTTATGTCACAGGTACATTTCTTCTAATGAAATTGATTGATAATGAAATGATATTTGATGACGTCATCGATCAATAAGGGGAATCGAGATACCGGCTGTTGCACCTTACAATTTCGAACCTATTTTTCCGTGAGATGACTAAATCAAATCGAATACTATTTTGACAATCATTGTAAATTTAAATCATTCATTTAATGATTAATTATTTTAATGATCATTGAATTTCATTGGAAAATCATTGAAAATTTAAAAAAATAAAAAAATCATTGAAAAAAAAAATCATCATCATCATAAAATAAAAATCATTGAATGTCAATGATTTTCATTTTTTCATTTTTTTTTTTTTTTTTTTTTTTTTCAATGATAATCGTCTCCGACGATGGAAAAAAGAATTGTATACGTTATTGATATTACCGGCGGGTAACTCGAGGTTCGCGAAAAATAAGTAGCTGAATAGATCGATCAAAGTCTGGAACAATCGATTGATCGTATATTACATTATCCGATCAACAACGCTTGTCTGAGTCACAGACGACCTTCCCGATCGAACGTCACGAGAGAATCAAAGAGTGACGCTGTGCGCTATGTATGTACTATGCTCATTGAATGCGGATGAGTGTGCAGTGGTTGTTGAACTCGCAAAGGATGACAGAGGCCCGTAATACAACCGCTCGTCTGGCCTACAGATGATTTTTTTAACGTTCGAGAATCGTCTACTCAGCACTCGAACAGACACCGGACTCTTCGTCACGATGTGATGAATGGGCCATTTATTTTAAGATCGATGACTATAAGAAAAATTCGACTATTGAACCTCTGAGCATCAAAAATGCCGAATAATCGTTATGCAAAAAAATACGAAAAAAATCATCGTAAAAATTACGAAAAATCATCAACTCGAAAAATTACGAAAAGTCATCATTCCAAAAAATTACGAAAAATCAACATCCCGAAAAATTACGAAAAATCAACATCCCGAAAAATTACGAAAAATCATCATCCCGAAAAATTACGAAAAATCATCATCCCGAAAAATTACGAAAAATCATCAACGTGGAAAATGTCGAAATCTGAAAATAGTTCCACGAATAAAGAAACCCGAAAATGAAAAAAAAAATCACCTCGAAAAATATTGTACATTTTTTTTTTTTTTAATCTTAGGTACGTGAATAATGTAAACTGTTATCCGCCACATCCTGTTGGCCCTTCACTGGTGGCCTCATATAGTCGTAAACTTATCTACAATGTAATATATATACAACCGGTTGTAATCGATAATAACGTGTTGGGAAATTGCGAATTTATGTGTAACACGAGAGTAAGTCTCGCATCAGTTCGCTTTTCGCCGTCGAATCAGCCATCGGCCGACCCAACGAATTTGTCGCGTGTATCGAATAGCATAGTTGTGCGAGTAGCTGCACGTGTGTAGCCAGCAAAGGTAGTAGCAACTTTTTTTAAAGCGTAAATAACACCCCGTATGTTGTGATACTGAATTCTTATGTAGGTGTATAGGTACCTTGTGCCGTTCTATCGAACCGTTAATAAACCGGCTAATCGGGAGTATAACACGATAGTTTACGTTCCACTCTATCACGTGCCCTATACCCTTCATTTAAAAATACAACTACATGAAAAAAAAAAAAAAAAAAAAAAAAACTGATAAATAGGTGAAAATTCATACGCGACGAGGTAAAAGTTTCTGATCGCGTTATTGAATGTCCAACTAATCATTAGAACTCGTGTAACCCTTGCAACACGTCTATAGGCATTACATTTGTTTGCTAATACTTCGCGTTACTTACTTTACCAACTAATGGCACGTATACATGTATAAGACGTGTGTAAAAAAACAAAAATAGAACACATAAAGGATTAAAGTGATTGCAAACAAAATCAAGTGCATTAAAAAAACGTATTTTCCATTTGAACTAAAAAAACACGAAAATTTAAAGCGCCTTGAAAATTGATTAAAATTTTTATCTTTTATTTAATTAAGACTATCGGGTCGCGAAAAAAAAAAAAAAGAAAATTTTCGAATTTTCGAGATTTTTTTTTATGTATTCAATCTTTTCGCGTTATTAAAATGTATGATAAATTCATAGATATATCGAGAATTATGGTGAAGGTTGCCGGGGTGATGGTGCAAACCTAACATCGCAAATTCTTCGAAGTCGACGAGGGATCAAGTGAAAATAATGGGGCTAAACTGCTACAAGGTCGTAAATTTACATTGCTGTGGGCGGTGGCGTAGCATTTAGATCGAAGAACCTTTCCTTTTGCATTACTTATACGCAGCTTCCTCGACAGCCGTATCCTTGAACGATTACCCGATCGACCCCGACGATCTCGGATGTTGCAAAATCGACCAAATATTTTCCTCGTAGCTACGCGTAGCTACGAGTCTCGTGTCACGTTCAACATTCGGGCGTTCTGCCGCAAGGCTTCACTTGCAATCTCGGGATGATGATCGATAATAATTGACGATAAAATTTCAAATTCTCAAAGGTGAAACTTCCCGTTCGGGGATCGGCCTCGTCTCGAAATACATCGAATACTATTTTTCTGATTTTAATACTATACGCGACGCGCCTCCGTTGAATGTCAACATTAATTGCATTCCTTTTAAAAATAACGACTATCAGGAAATGATTTTTTTCTTACCTCGATAATAAATATTTCCGTTCTTCGTAATAAACAAAGTCGTTGGTTAGAGCGATCGTGTTGATGGAAGGCATCGAACATTGGCCTGTGTCATGTACCGTAATAATAAAAATTCACCGTAGTCCATCAAATTAAGGTTAATCTTAATTAGGTATCTAACGATAGATGATCAATTATCAGATATGCCGGTACATGCTTCTGTGCGTGTTCACGCACGACTAAACAACGAGGATGAATTACAAACTGGCGCCAACCCTCGTCAAACCTGCGAACTACGCGACGCGAAAAAACAATGGCGGCCGTACCGTATTTCGCTGTCGAATATTAAACAAACTACATAATTGTCAGTTCAGCCTCAATACGATCGATTTAAAAAAAAAAACAATTTTATTAGAATTAACAATCACTGCAATATCAAATATTTGAAATAAAAAAAGTTTTCTCGATTCGTGTTTCTTCGATATGTTTCGACGATCCTTGGTACCCCTCGCGTCCGTTCGAGTCGCTGCGCACCGTTTCTCTCCGCCTCTCTCCGTCGCGCGTGGTATTCGTCCTTTTCTGTCCCCCTTTGTCCCTGTCGTCTCGTGGCGTCGCTTCAGATGTTTCGCGAGCGTCAGCCGGCGATTTGACCGTTCGAGCCAAGTCGTACGTGTCTCTACGACGCGCGGGTGTCGCGAGCAAAAAAACGAACTTAGAAAAAAAAACGAGGACACGATAGAGCCTCGCAATAGAGCGAAAGGTATAAACGAGACAAGCGACGAGTAGCGAGAAAGAGCACAAAGATGTCGTAGCGTCGACGAACAAGTTTCCTCAGCGATATCATCACATCATCTAGCAGAAGCATTAACGTTCCGTGTGTATGTGTCGCGTGTCATGTGCCGGCGCATCATTAAGTTTTGACGCGTTACGATAGTCGTGCGTAATCGAGCGTCGCCACGGTGGGCCTGGCAAGGCTCCCGGGCCGTTCGAGCGCACACACACACACATACAGCAAACAAACAAAAACCGCGTACAACCCGCGCGCACACAGGCGTACAAAAGATTTTCTCGCAATTATGAGCTCTCGGTTGAACGAAGTTACGTCGTTGTATTCATCGAGGCTGTCGCTCAAATATCGTAATATGGCCGTAAAAAGAACGTAAAAACGGCACAACGTTCGAGGATCGATTCGAAGAAATATTTCTCTCCCAAAAAAAAACCTTTTCGAAATAAAAATTGAATAAAACAAAAATGAAAAATAAATGTCTTTGAAATATCGTCGATTGAGAAAAATAGGGAAAAAGAAGAAAACATCCACCTGAGCGAAGTTAATGCGCGAAATAGCGAACTAATAAAACTATACAAAGGCGAGCAGCAGCAGAGAGCGCGGCGCTTCGGGGGGCGCACACGTTTTGCCCGCCTCACTGCTGCCCGTTCTCGCCTGCTAGTGTTGCACACTCGTGCACGCGGAGTAGAGGACTCGGGTGAAGCTCTCCCGGGTGCGCGTCACACGACAGACGACACGTCTGAGAATCTCGTTGCCTGTGTCCGACCGAATTATACAAAGCACACATTATAAAACGTCTGCTACGAATAAAACACACACGCTTAGGCGCGTTCGTTCATTCGCCGCGTGCGTTTCGCGTCCCTCGACGTACCAACCGTTTTGTTTGTATCTGTCGCGCGCGCGTGTGTGTGTGTTTCTGCATTTTCTATGTGTAGAACAGTGTTGATACGTGCGACGTCGTGCAATCTCTCGCTTACTACTGTTTTACTCCCTACTACTCTCGTGAGCGCTTCGCGCTCGTATGACACGCAAGATATTATCAATGGTGAGTGTGTGCCTTTGTGTGTAGTTTATCCTGTTATCTCTAATGTTTTGGTCGTTTAAATACAATGCTGTAAAGTTTGTTGGCGAATTCTTTTTTTTATGTTTTTTTTTTAATACGCATCGAAATCTAACGGAAATGTTTTTTAACTCATTGGCTGGGATGGCTGGTTTTATTGAGACGAATTAACATCCGATAGTGCATTCGCGATTTGTCGGGGGCGAGTTTTGTGTTCTTTTTTATTGCGATCTTTTATTGTCGGTACTGTACGTCGGGGATAGCGCATGAATTGCTGGCGACGTCACTCATAGCGTCATCTGTGCCACCTATAGTTTACGATCCTTTCCGCACACTTCGCGAAGCTTTTATTTATTTTTCTTTCTCTCTGTACTTCGGATTAACTTTGATGCGATGGGTTTGAGAGGGTTTTCTTTTTAGTTAATTGACGAAAGGAACAAGTCGGATATTAGGTTAATTGGAGGTTGGAGAGGGTAACGAGAAAAGAAAGCGTGAAACATGTTTACGCGAGGGAAACGTGAGGCATTCGAGAGGACTTGCGAAATCACATTCGATACCTTCGTTTCACGTTTCTCGCACTTCGCGAGGACATACACGGTTGATAATGCAGAGATTCACGAAGATTTAGAACGTTTTCGTCCCTTACGTAGGGTTTTTATTTTTATTTTTTTGTTGATATCGAGAATAAAAATGTTTCGGCGATGTTTAGATATTGCAAAACAAAAAAATTTTACGATATTGAGTTTTTGAGTCCGTAAAGTTTTCGACAATACTTCGGGAGGTGTTTAACTTCCAGAGTCGAATTCGTATAGTATCTGCTACACGACCGTGACATCATACAGAAAAGTTGCTTACATTTCTGTCGGATCGATTTCGCCGGGGTCGAGTTTGAAGAATATTGCTTTTCAGCAAAGCAACACGAAGATAAAGGGACGGGTTCCAAAAAAATTGTAGTCTTCGAAAACTAAAAAAAAAAAAAAATAGCGAAAACATTTTTTTTCCATTTTGGAAAAAATGAATTTTACATCGATGAAATTGCTTATAATTCATTATTAAGTTGCGATACGATTCGCCGAATTTTTACGATAAAGTTTTACGCTGTTTGTTGGGTTTTGATACTCAAAATGGCCGACGAAATATTAAAATCTAATATTTCGAAATTTTTTAAATTCAATTATACGACGTTCGCCATTATTAACGTTAATCATATCGATTTTGAAACTATTTTTGGTGGCGATGCATATTCAGCCCGCGCATTCGAATCCTCTTATTCCCGATGCAATTATTTGCAACTACCCGAGCGATTGTGCCTCGAGAGCACGAGAGTTCAATCAACGGTGGAATAGTTTGAGCAATCGTCGGTTTCTTCGACATAGTTTCTCTCGTCCGGTCGTTATCGTCGACGACGCGATGAACGTAACTTACTTTGCATGTGATTACACGCGTACCGGCAAATATTGGCAATAGCCCACCATCGTCCGTTATTCAATTGGAGGTTAAATGCAAACACCGTGGGAGAGGCTAAACACTAATTCCATTGATTAAAATTACGGTAGTGTTAATTAATCGGTGTGCAACATATTCGCAGTTTCGCGTTACTCAACGCGGCGGGAAACTTTGATGATCGATAGACGATTTTCTTCGTTACTTTCGGTTCATTGTAATTCATTATGTAATTCGACATTCTTACGAAAAATGATTAATTTTCGAACTTTTTTCGATTATTATTTTCGTCAAGTTTTTTTTTTTTTTTTTTTTTTTTTTTCGTCGACCTCATTGAAATTTTTAAACAAAAATATTAATTTTCGAATCGGGTGTATTTGCGCAAATAAATAAATGAATAAATAAATTACGTGGTCATTTTCTTTATAAATTTTTTTTTTTTTTGTGATTAACGAAGCGAAACACTTCGATATCGTTAATTTCTAACCCCATTTCATGGATATTAAAAAAAAATAAAAATTTTTTATTCGTAAATTTTACCGATGACGAGGCAACGAGTTACGTACGGAAAAGTGACCCAAAAAAAGGCAATGGACGTTGCCACATTCGAGAAACACTCCAGAATTTGCTCTCCTTTATTCGCGATAAAGATACGAACTTCCGCGAGAAGAAGAGCCACCTGACCCGCTAAAAATAGTCAAAGTACCGTCATTCTGGACTCCTCGGTATCTCGGTACACCTCCGCGTCGTGGTACCGAGAGGGGTAACTAACACATCGGCCCGTAAAGACGTTTCAACCTTATTACACCCCTCTGGGTCTCTTCATCAATAGAAAGTCTTTTAGTCGCGTAGGTCGGGTCGACTTGGATTCACTCTTTAATTATCGGATATTTAATACGATTAATTAACAGCGCAGTCACCTCGACGAGAAAAATGAAAATCTCGTGAACTCAGCTTTCTCGGTTTACCTTATCTTTCATCTCGACATTTAACCCTTTGACTCGGGAAAGTAATTACATCCCTTCGAGCGAATAGGATTTTTAACCTTACGATTAAAAAAAAAAAAAATCATCAACATCGTAAGATCAAACCAAACAGTTTTGTGAGACGATATGATAGGAAATTATGAAAAAAAAAAAAAAAAAAAAAAAAATTGCTATGATATCTCAAAGTGCAAGTTGATGGCGGAGAGAAAATCTGCAAATTAATTTTTGCTATTACTTTCGTATTGTTTTCGATAGTTTGACAATTGATGGAATCGGAATCTTCGTAATAATTTTTTTATTATTATTTAGTATATAATCAATTAATCAATACCGATCGAGTGATGATCGGTATTAATCGATACTTATTGGTCATTAATCGGTATTAATTAATATCGGTGCTCGTTAAATTTATTAATTAAAAACCGATCGGTATCGATCTGTACACATTAATACCGATCAACGTTAAGATCAAAATCGTGCAAAATTACATCCGCAAAACCATTCGATTGAAAATCGGAACAAAAGTGAGGATCGATCTCTTTATCGACGTGGTAAATGTCCAATCGATAACTCGAAAAGACGTTTACAATTTTTGACGATTTTTCGTCCGAAATCGGCGAATTTGCGATACATTCGCGGGGAACGAGAGATTTTGTTGAAACTGTGAAGTTAATCTCGGGGGACATGAAGATACATAGAGCGCCTTACGTCGTTGTTTCCGTCGCCGGTTGTCTCCGGTTGTTCTGTTCTTCAGCCAAAGTATCGGAGTTACTTGGTACTCTCGAAGTTTCGTCCCATTTTCGTCGTGTAATTGAACACTCGCCGACGAAGAGACGAAGTTTACACTCTCACAAGAACAACGAGACACACAGATACAGAAGCGCGGATCGGGTACATTGTCAAAGTTCGTCTAATAGGATACCGCTGTACTCCGGGTGACTTTCGTCGATTTATAGTCTCGAAAAATTAAAGGGACTTCGTCGTCTCTTTGAACATCAGACTTGAATACGAAAATAAACCGAAACTAACAACACTTTAAATTTCTTTTATTGCGTAGATGAGGTAAATTAAAATTCCGTCCGAATCAACGGTACTCTCGATCTATCGAAACGTAATAATGTAAATTTTACTTTTCTCATTAAACCAAATCATTCCGCATTTTTTTTTAGCTACCAAAACGATACGAATAAAAACGATATTAATCGAATAAATGATTAATAATTAATTAATAACAATAATAATGATCATTATTATTAATTTTAATTCGTTAATTATTAATAATTTTTTGGAGACAAATTTGTTGATTCAAATCGTTTAAAAATAGTGGAAATTCAGATAGAATAAAAAAAAATCTAAATCCCGTATGTGAAGGATTAACTTTTTTTTTAAGCGGCCGAACGAAAAAATATCGAATATTTGTATTCTATGAAAAGAAAGAAAAAAATAAAATAAATTGGTGAATTTGGGTCAATCTATTAAGTTCACCTGAATTTTAACAGATCAAACAGCTTATTTGCCGAGTTTAATCGCATGATATACTCGATAGAGTCGAAACGCGTGTTTAGCTCGCGATTTCAAATATTATTCCCGCATTAGTTGAATCGCAAATATCCGCATATGCATAACTGCTGTCGAACTAACACTTTAACGTAAACTAATCGTAGAGATATGAAAATTGTTTGCATTGATTATTTCTTTAAAAAAAAAAAAATAGACGACAAAAAAGTCGATTTGCATTTTGGTAAAGTTGAAAAAAAAAAAAAAAATTTCGTTAAAAAAAAATCGAGCAGGTGAAGCAGCAGAAACTCTTGCGCGATGGCGGCGGACCTTCGAAAGTTCCGGGAGTCGCCATTTCCATTACCGGAAGATCGAGGAAGTGCCGTAGACAGCGTCTTTCCCACCTTAAAGGTATCTTTTACAAAATCGTGTTCTCTAATTCTTTTGCTCGACAGAACCACTTATCTATCGATTTATTCTTTCACACTTCGTCACAACTATATATTTTTAAAATTTATTAACCATCGATTGCTCCGTTTTTTACTTAACATTATTTCTTTATTAATTTTCTACAACGGAATTAATTAACGAAATTAAGTAAAATAACATTTATTTTTTTCTCCATTTTTATCTTTAACCAAAATTCGGTAATTCTTGGGATTAAAAAAGTGTTCGGTCCGTGGAAATTAATCGAATGGGAACCAAACAAATGACTATTGTCTGGCGAAGGTAAATTATTATTAACTTCGCGTTTACAGAGGAATTTTCGTCGGGAATTAATGAGACCCGTTTAATTATAACGACAGTAACGAATGCATTGTTATTAAAGCTCGAAATAAATTGAGTTCGTGCCCCAGATTCGTGGCTAACGTTACCCTCCACTACATTACGCTGTAAGCCTAATTTTTTTTTTTTTTTTTTTTTTTTTTTTTTTTTTTTTTTTTCTGTTGGAATAATGAAAATTTAACTCGGACCAACTTTAACACTATGATTAACGGGGTTAACCGCAAAATTAATGACCGTCGAGTCGTTTGAAGGTTTTTTTTATTTTTGCGTTCCAATTAACGATTACTAACTTCGCGAAAAAAAAATTTTCCACAATAGAAAAGGTGTTAAAAAAAATTGTTAAGTTAAAAAAAAAAATTTATTTATACAAAAAAAAAAATGAAACAAACTTTTCGTCGTTGAAATTCCTGAGATTTGTATAGTTTTCGAGTTACGCGCGGATAAATTTTATTAGCTAATTAAGCAGTTGGAGCGAACCGTTGCTTCGCATCCGTGGAGTCATCTCAGTCGTTGAAACTTCACCTACTCGCGGAAACTCAATTATTCTGCATTCTACAACTTTTCGCCATTAGGAAAATCTGCAGAGTCGGTTGAGGCAAATGCCGCGTTATATTGCGAAAAGTTCTTTTGACATTTTATTATGAAATCTGCGTAAACTTGGGGTTTAAAAAAAAAACGGATAGATTTTCGATATTTTTTTGTGACGAGATTATCGGGATGACGAGGTTGGAATTTTATGCAAAATTAATACATATTCTCGGCAAGTTACATTTTTTTTTTCATCGAAAAATACTTCTAAACAATGAAGTTATTATTATTTAAAGAAAGTCCCGATGTTTGCCGATTTTTTTTATTTTTCGATTCGATTGTCGATTTTTTTTCTTTTTTTATATATCATTTTCGACGCTTTTGCAACATCCGCTGCGTTCCGAAGTGTCTATATGATTGTACAGTCTGTTCGCGCGAATTCTGCGGACACCCTGTAGACATTCCGCTCGGAGGAAAGGCGTCCGATCGATTCAGCGCGCGGAATGATGACACATCGTACTTCCATTCTTAAGCACGCGAGAGAACCACATTGATTAGTAATATTAAGCTAATTTGGCACAAAATTGACTAACAGCTTACCGCACCCGTTACTTATTTCACCTCTATTATTACAATCCATTTTTTTTTTTTTTTATTCTTCAACTCAGGCGTTTATTAATTTTTTGTATTACAATCTCCGCGTACCAATTTTGAGACAATTAATCTTATCGTTTTTATGACTCGCTGTTTCCATTAAATCTTCCGATTTTTCTGTATTTTTTTTTTTTTTTTTATTTGCCTTTTTGTGGTTTCTATGAGCACAAAGTACTTTCGCAATTAAAGAGACGGATAAGATTCTCGTTTGCAGTAGCGTTGCAATAAAAGCGAACGTGAAGAACGTCGCGAAAAGGAAACTCCAGAAAACTCGCTTAGCTGTGAGTTTTTTCTGTGACGATGAAAAAATAACACACAGTTGGCGAGAAACTTCGCAGAATGTTGAAAAATAGAGAGGAAAAGAGAGAAAAAAATAAATAAAAAATCCCATGACGTTTTCTATAGCATAAAAGGAACTGAAATTTTTGAGATGAAAGAAGGACCTTCCGGAGTTTGACATTCTCCGCGAGGAAACACTCTATCCGACAACTTTATCGATATGTACCTTCGACGTTCGTGACTTCGTGTCCATTTCGTTGAATTATATAAATTCATTTATATTTCTAGGAGAACAATTCGTCGTGCGTCACTGAATAAACTAAAATCAATATTCTCTATGTGGAGAGTTTCGTTCGTTTTCACATGTCACAGCGGTAAATTTGTCATTAGCGTCAGTCGGTCACAACTTTTGTATTAAATTTAATTTCTTAAAAAAAAAAAAAAAAAAGAATTTCCTCTGCGAAGATAACATCTCATTTTTTTTTGCCATCGATAATAACTCGTAACAACAGTTATGCAATTTTTCCGATTTTTTTTACAACAAATTTAATGAAATTATAAATTGTTCGATTATTTAATTATTTTCCAAAAAATTTTTTTTTTCGAAATTTTAACTGAAAATTTAGTAAAAACGTTCATTTTTATATATTGCGAAAAATAAAAAAAAAAAAAACCTTTTTTTTGTAATAGAAAAACACAAATTTTTTTTTTAATAGAAAAACAAATATCGATTCAATTCTTATCGCGTTTAAAGTTCATCAATATTCTCTTCTAATATAGAAAATTTCAGATTAACGCGGATCGTCGGATAAATTTTTATCTAATTCGGTCAAAGCTTAGAAAAAAAAAAGAAAAAAAAACACATAAGAATCACTCAACCCGTATATATCGGTCGAGCGGTTCTCGCATCTTTCCGGGAAGGAAAATAAACGTAGCAGAAGGGGTGTCGCGAGAGGGAGAGTTGCCTCACAGTTACGTTCATAAATATTGACTGTTTGCCATATTGAAAAAAGTGTATGTTATACGCGAGAATAAAGACCGATCGACTTAATGATAAAGCAAAGTTTTCCTTCACAATTCACATCTATTTTATTCCGCACTGAAATTTTAAAATCAATATTTTCCGTTGCAATTGTCGACCGCAAACATTTTTTGAATAAACAGTAATTAATTTCAAAAAAATTCAAATGCGTTCCCGTTATTTCACGAAAAATGTAAATTTTCAAAAATTTCTCATTTTAGGTTATTTTTAAAAAACATCGAACTTCCATAATATTTATTACATCGATATCGCGTCTCGACATATAACTTCCGCATATCCTGACGTACCGATTTCACTAAAATTACACTTCAAAATAATAATTTTCGATAGAGTTTCATAACGATAAAGTTATCCGTTTTCTCAGATCTTTTCTCAGAATTTTTCGAAGAAAATCAATAATTCAATATACAAATATTTTAGTTCATTCAATTTTACTTAACTATTTTATTGTATTCAATTTTATTAATTTTTTTTTAAATTACATTAAATTTTTTTTTAGTGCAAAAAATTGTAAGCAAATTACTTAAAAACTAAAATCAGTAATTAATCAAACGCGGATGTCTCAATAGTGATTGAGTCTGTTATGCAAAGCGTTAGCGTGTCAGTGAATAGCTGATGCACACTGCTAATTAAAAAGAAGTGAGGGACATCGGGGGGGGGGGGGGGGGGGTGTTAGGGACTTTGAAAAGCTAATGTACTTAATTCCGGCACTTCTTTTAATTAACTATTCACGAAAACTTTTCATTGGCACCCAACAATTTCGTATAACAGTTTACGCTTTTCGCACATATGAATTATTGGCTAATGGTATTATGCAGTTATTTTTTACTATATATAAATGTCTATTTATTTCAGCACTCTAATGATGAATTCACAGAAAAAGCGACTGTATTACAATTGTAACAGATCTTTCGAAAATTAATTTTAATCTTTTCGTCTTCTTACGTTTTTGGTATCTTGTTGAATCGTCAATTTTAGTCGTTGACCCAAGAAATCGCCTACTAAGCAGCGTACCATCTTAATCTCAGACACTTTAAATAATTTCTCGTCACCACGCAGTCGTGTCCGGTGTTTTCGGCTGCAATGAAATGATCAATTTTTATTGAATAAATCACGATGAACGATCGTGTTGATTTCAGCTTCAAACGGAGCCTTTTTCCTACCGTATTGCTGGCAGGACATAACTTTTCGAACGAATGCATCTATGGCTTCGTGTTCCGTTTCTTGGCCCGCCTTCAACAATTCCGCCAATCTTGCAAAATTGAATCTTGCATCTTTCATCTGCACGGAGTTATTTTAAGCAAATAAAAAAATGATTTGGTGGAATAACTAATCGTTAGTTGGGAGAATTAATAATTCGTTGGAAAAACTTATAGTTAGTGGTGAAAACTTATACTCAGTTGGGAAAATTGATAGTTAGTTACAAAAATTAATAGTTAGTCGGAAAAACTAATATTTGGGAAAACTAATAATTAGTTGGAAACACTAATAGTTAGTTGTAAAAACTAATAATTAGTTGGAAAAACCAATAGTTAGGTGGAAAAATTAATAGTTAGTTGGAAAAATTAATAGTTAGTTGGAAAAATTAATAGTTAGTTGGAAAAATTAATAGTTAGTCGGAAAAACTAATATTTGGAAAAACTAATAGTTAGTTGGAAAAATTAATAGTTAGTTGGAAAAACTAATAGTTAGTTGGAAAAACTAATAATTAGTAAGTAAAAAAAAAATGTTTTCTTCCCAAAACGTAGTTTTCCTTAATAAACTCTTAGTCCTCCTAACCAACTATTAATTTTCCCAAATAATTATTTCTTTCACTGCATCATTACTATTAATTCGTAATATTCGAAATATCTGTGCAATGGATAAATTCTTTGATAAAACAAACAAAACTCACCAAACCCGATCGCGTCAGCATACAAGCGTAAAAACAAGTGACTTTCTTATCGTCATCGTGACCTTCCGCCATCGTTCGAACGTATTTTAGAGTTTCTAAAAGTTTAGATTCATCATTAGGAAAGTTGCAATTTAATTCCGATGTTTGGAGTTTCTTACTCTCGTCAGGATTCATCCACTTTATACATTTGTGGAAATTTCTGATGACCTCCTTGACTAACGGAGAATCGTAATTCCATTGAAGCGCATTCTGCATGTAATTCGGATCAAAATTCATCTATAATTATTAAAGTCGATGAAATGACTAGCGACAAAAATAGGTAATCCGCGAAGACCACAAAAAAAATGTTTTTTAATATTTGGTTATATTTTTTGCAATGTTTTAATAAATATCCGTAAGTATGTAGAACGCAAAAATACTGATTTTACGCAAAGGGCAAACAATTTACCAGAACTACGGAACCACACGGAAAAAAAAAAAACAAATCGCAAATTTCGAATTTCTCGAAGTCCTGCGAATTTTTCATGATTTTTTTTTTAAACCCGTTTACGCGCTAAAGTGTTACAAAAATCACTGTGGTCTTCCAGAATTAGTAATTAATCAAAGTGATGCGCACAGTTCCACAAACGAACGAGAAGACAAGTAGAATTATTACTATCTTCATGATGCAGCTGTTGCGAAATACACTCCTTTCGTTAATAATAAAATAAAACTACACGATCACCTCGGTACCTTGTCATTCGACAGACTAATTCTCACTTTCTGTTCTGTTGGACAATAGAAAAGATCGAAACACGGGATTTTTTTTATTTTCACATAACAGGAAACTCGTCTCTTCAATTATTACACGAGATATTGTAGTCGCCTGCCTTACGTCGACATGCGATCGATGCTGTTTTTGCCAACGATATTGACAATATGTACCAATCGTTTTAATTATTGCAAAAATCTCTTTTATATATAAAAAATTAATAAAAATTGATTTTGCAATTTTAAAAATCATGAAAAAAAAAAAAATGCGGTGAGTGAATGACGATTCGTCGAATTCATCCGAAAATAGTTAAAAATATACGTAAAAAAATAACCGGAAGTGTAAAAAAAAATACAGTTCGTGCGCATAATTTCTTGTATTTGCACAGTTGTCGTCGTAATACTTTTTTTTTTCTCGAACTTTTTTTCCCGAGATTTATTCGTACGAAAATAATGCGTACCTTTTCGATTAAATTTTTATTATCGCTACGGTACCGCGAACAACAATCTTCTAAAAATAAGGCGACCGTCCAGTCGCCTAATTATCAAATTCGTATCGTCGCCGTAATATCGTGGATACGGTACTCGACTTCGGGGGTTTCGATCGAAGATAAACTCCCGCCGAAGATAAGAATTCTCGCGTGTCGAAAATTCCTCAACGTTTCGACTCCGATCGATCGTTGTTTCGGTGCCATCGATTATAGATAATCAACCGTAAATTTAGCTTCGCGTAGTATTCGATCGCCTTCTCCGCAGTGCTTACGTGCCTTCGGCAATTTCCGCAATAAAGTCGATGAGATATTTTTCAAATAATAATAATCGACATTGCATTGTGATTATTTATTGTTCACGCGATAAATCATCAATAAACTAGAAGCTGTTTTTTTGGCACAACATTATCGATGTTGAATTATTGACGCTGTAAATTACAACGGTACATTTAACGTATTAATCCGCGTGAATTCCGTTTCTCACAGTCGATAAAAAAAAAATAATAAAATAACATTAAAATTAAAAAAAAAACGATATAAACAAATTCGTTAAAATTACAATCATTCACTTTTAATAATAAATAAAATAAATAATGAAAAAAAAATTATATCTTATAGGTTTTCTCGATTAATCCAAAATTTGTTAAAAATATTCCTGTTTACGAGTTTCTCGGATCTCAATTCCCGGATTTTTTTTTTTTTTTATCGAATGGGGGAGTTACTGCATTGAGATTCCAGAAAAGTTAATTTTTTTTATACATCGATGTGAAGAAAAATTTTTTCATTGTCTCATTTCAGTTCTAAAAATGCTGTCGCAGAAACATCCCGAGTTGGAAGCCGACGGTCAGCCGGCTGAACCGGTCGTCGGTGGGGCGAAGGGTGGCGGAGGGGTTGGTAACAATGGCGCCGTAACACCCGGAAGTTACGCGAATGGCGAGGGATCTAAAGAGTTTCTCTCGACCGGAAGAACCGGACGAAGAAACGCTATGCCCGATATTCTCGGACATCACGCCGACACGGGAACGGCGGATTTGTCGACGCGCCTCGAAGCTCTTACCACCGAACCGGGACATGGTAAGTTAAAAAAAAATTATTAAAATTAATAATAAATTCTCAAAAATAGTCTATTCGGCGGAAAAAATCCATCAGCACGAAATAAAAAATAAATTACTCCATGAAAAATCCAAAATCGCTGAATCATTGACTTCTGTACTCCACGTAAAAAAAAAAGTACATGAAATTTACCGTTTTTATATAATTAATATATTAATTCATTAATTCATTAATAATAATAATAATAAATAGATATATAAAAAAATAATGAAATTAATTATTATTAATTGATAATTATTTACTTAATTAACAAATAATTCATATGTTCTTAATTTTTTTTTTTTTTTTTCACGTCGACGGATAACACAATTTTTAAATCATTCAAATGCCTCGAGCAATCAATTAACTTTCGCGGAAGAAAGTTTCAAGTTCACATTATTGAATTCCGAAGTGAAATATAATTCGACATAATTATTTTATTTATCGATATAATAATCTATGCCGTTATAAGAAATTGGTAAAAAAAAATTGAAAAAAAAAATTGTTCATTAGGACTAAAGTTACCGTAAAACAAGATGAACGCTTTACTTTCAAATCCGCGGTGAGCAGCGTTTTTGTTTTCTTCGACGTGAAAAAAAAAAAACGTTGTAAAATAATCAATGATTCGATAATAATTACTTGTCTCGGGTTTTCCCGATGACAAAAATGCGGTCGTCTATTTATAAAGATATTCCTTTTTTTTTTTAACGATCTCTTGTTGATAAAAAAAAATCCACACGTCGCTTCACGAATTATCAAAGACAAACGCACCTTTCCGAATCAAAATTAAACACAAAACGCTAATTTAATTTTTTCAACAATTTTTTATATTTTTTTTTTTAGTTCGTAGTATTCGTCGACTATCGTCGTATTTTTGTTGTTCCAGAAATATTGATTTTCTACAGTTAATTAACTCACCGAAATCATTATAAATTTACAGACCAACCGGTCGATTAAACACAAAACTCTCATGTAATATTTCCAAAAATGTTTGTAATTTTTTTTTTGTTCGAAGTATTCGTCGACTATCGTCGTATTTTTGTTGTTCCAGAAACATTGATTTTCTACAGTTAATTAACTCACCGAAATCATTATAAATTTACAGACCAACCGGTCGATTAAACACAAAACTCTAATGTAATATTTTCAAATATTTTTATAATTTTTTTTTTTTAGTTCGAAATATTCGTCGACTATCGTCGTATTTTTGTTGTTCCAGAAACATTGATTTTCTACAGTTAATTAACTCACCGAAATCATTATAAATTTACAGACCAACCGGTCGATTAAACACAAAACTCTAATTACATTTTTTCAAACATTTTTATAATTTTTTTTTTTTAGTTCGAAGTATTCGTCGACTATCGTCGTATTTTTGTTGTTCCAGAAACATTGATTTTCTACAGTTAATTAACTCACCGAAATCATTATAAATTTACAGACCAACCGGTCGATTAAACACAAAACTCTAATGTAATATTTTCAAATATTTTTATAATTTTTTTTTTTTAGTTCGAAATATTCGTCGACTATCGTCGTATTTTTGTTGTTCCAGAAACATTGATTTTCTACAGTTAATTAACTCACCGAAATCATTACAAATTTACAGACCAACCGGTCAATTAAACACAAAACTCTAATGTATTATTTTCAACCATTTTTATAATTTTTTTTTTTAGTTCGAAGTATTCGTCGACTATCGTCGTATCTTTGTTATTCCAGAAACATTGATTTTCTACAGTTAATTAACTCACCGAAATCATTATAAATTTACAGACCAACCGGGAACCAGTGGTCTCAGTCAGAGCGAAGCATCGACCTCACAGCAACAGATGGGTTGACCGCGTTTTCGTGTAACTTTGATGGCAGAGTTTATTCCTCGAACACCATTAGTCGTCGTAAAACAAGCGTCGCAAACGACGAAAGAAACGGATAATAACGACGAAACGGCCAAAGAAGACGTCTCGTAGTCGCGCGCGAAGTGTTTTCCCCGTCGACGTCGGCGAGAAAAAAAATCCCCGAGAAAACGTGATCATGAAATGGGATCGATTCTTGACCCACAGTCGTGTATATAAAGTATATATATTCGTGCGTAACGATTGCCTCGTTGAAATCCTTCGTCACGAGGTCGTGGAAAATAGAAAGAAGAATGAAAAAAAAAAAAAAAAAAAAGAAAAAAAACAGCTTTTACGAACGAAACCTGAAGAAAGTGGTTGTTGAAAACCGTTCCATCGACAAGTCGCAGGATCGATTGGTGTTGATAATTCAATTACCTTTTATTTTTTACACATCCAGTAAAACCACAAAATAGCGACAAAAAATTAAAAAAAAAAAAAAAAAAAAACGAAAAACGAAATTCCCAGTGTAAATACCACGTGTAAGCGTTATAATAGTTAGAAGAAGAAAAAAGTTTCGAGATTAAAGCTGAAGACGATAAAGCAGCTTAAAAAATTTGCGTGATATTGTAAACCGTTCGTTGTGATTTTTATTCTCGTCGAACACACAAAAGCGATCGAATTTCTCGTTAAGAAAGTTCCACGGAAATGTACCGAGTAATTTTTTCAAATTTTGGCGATACGAGAGGCGCGAATATTTTTGAGGATTCGAAGAAATTAAAAAAAAAATTAATCTTTGCAGTCTTCGGGAATAAAAAAAAAAAGAATTTAAACCATCGGTAACCTTTCTACTGTTACTAAAAAAGAAAATAGTACTGTATAATCGCAACAAAGAATTCGACTCGTCGAAGAGTGATGACCGGCAGAAAATAACGAATTTTCAAGCTGTTAGTTATTTACGAAATAAACTCTCGAGTAATTATACCGCCGGACGGTTCTTAATCGGAATTGGAACCTTTTTAGTATTATTATGATTATATTGTCATAAATGAAACTACTTAAGTAGGAATTAATTTTTAAGATCCGTTACGTACTTTAGTACAAAATTTTTTTTTTTTTTTTAATTTTTTTTTAATAAGATTGCGAGCGTTTGATGATATTTACGTTACAATAAGACTTATGTTTGCGGACATGAAAAATAGGCGCTCGATTTTTCTAAGGATAAACGATAAATGGTTTCTTGCGAAAAAGATGAACGAGAGAATTTTTCTTTTTTTTTTTTCCGGAACCGACTATTTGTTGCTTCAGAGAGCGAAACTTTTGTTTCATTCGTTTAAAATTACACACGATGAGAAAAATATATATATTTATGTGGGAATTTCAGTATTTTTTCCATATTTTTTACCGATTTTTCCAATACTTTTGGTAATATGCGATTTTAAATTTATCGTATAAATGAAACCACAATACGGCAAAAAATCGCCAAAAGGCCGAAATATACTGAAATTATCGCACAAGTATAGAGATTATTTCTATATTTTTTTCTCCGTGTATCGAAAAACTCGCGATTTTCTCCGAATGCTTTTAAAATACTTAGGAAGAGAGTCGAGTATACGATTCTCATTCCAAAGGGTTCTATCGGTACGAAAAAGAAAAGAAAAAAAAAAATCGATGATTAAACTCCGGAAAGCGTAAAAGTCGCGCATCTGCACACGCGATACGCTTCTTTGTCTTTGCGTTATCGTTTCGTTTTAATTTGCATTTATTACGTTTAATTTTCACCGGCGGCATCCCGTCGCGTCGGCAACTCTAATTGATGTTCCGATCCTCCTGACGAATGATTAATGCGGATTTCTGCTCGTCGAACCTTTATAACTTTCCGTTTATTGATCGGAAAAGCGAGAAGTCCAACTCAACGGTCTTGCGCCGCGGGGTTATTCACCCAATTTTATTCGGTTTCCAATTGTAACGACGAACGCGAAATTTCACTATTTTCTCGATATCAGTTTTTTGCTGCCGATATTTTTAGACGCACAGAAACGATTCGAGAGAAATCGATTCGACTTGTGATTAAGAAAAATATATCGAAAGATCGAATAATAGCTGTGAAAATTCTCTTCGATAATATGAAAAGATGCGTCGATTATCGAAGATCGTCTGCATAAGCGTAAAGTCCAAAAAAAAACAGGTCGTTTTTCTTTATTTTTTTCTGTCGAAAATATTGGGATTACAATGTTGGGATTTTACAAACAACTAAAACGCAGTCTTGTCGAGTTGGAGTTTTTTTTTCATTGAAAAATATTGAGAAACAATAAAGTTATTATTATTCAAAGAAAAAGCCGCCGTCGCTGAATGAAGTTTAAAAAAATCGATTTCATGATTCGGACATTTTTCGATTTTTCGCAAACGATTATCTATTTCGCAAGAAACGTTATTCGTGGGACCGGTTAACGGAGCTTTCATCGACAACGAGCGTTGAATGGCTTTATTGACCTAATTGCCAATTTGCCTAATAAGCAAATTCTACGATGATATTACGCGGTGCGTTTTTTTTATTTATATTTTTCAAGCAACGCGAGAAAATAAGAGATATTAAAATAAAAAAAAAACCGTACATTGCTCGCTATATTATTCATAACATGACACGCGTATAAATTCATACGCACTTTTTTCTTTTTTATTTTTTTTTTTAACAAAAACGGCCGGCAAACATGTGATTTGTTATTTATCGATCCGTTAGAGTGATGCGAAGTTTCAGCATTGCGTTTTTTATTTGTTTTTCAGTCGAGAGAAATTGAATCGCACATTTTATCCCTATTTTTTGTTTTTCGTTGATTAAAAGCACCAAAAAATGACCAGAGACACGAACCAACGATAAAAAAACAAAAATTATCATTATAAATACCGAATAAACTAAATTCTTGCTGATAAAAATATATTTTTACCTGCAACTATAAAACCGTGAAAATAAAAGCGTATCTAACGATAAATGAGTAAATAAAAATAAATAAAAATATATCCTCGTATTTGAAGAATTTAATTTTTTGGGTGAAGTTGCAAACGATTTGACGACTAAAATTATGAAGAAAAAAAAAAAAAAAAAAGATCGAAGGGTTTTTATTCCTCCGTTTTTTGCTCTCTTGTTTCTGAATCGAATCGATGATTCATGCGATAACAACAAACTTGCTGACTATGTAAAAAAAAAAAAAACGAAAAAATGAAAAGGATTTGACCACTTCTTCGGGAAGACTATACGCACTGTACTATAGTTATAGAAGGTTGTATACAACGTATGTGTTTCTTAATAATCGCGGCCATTGGTCATTTCTAGTCAATCGAAAAAAAAAAAAAAAAAAAAAATTCAATTAACAACCAACCATAGTGTCTATTAGGAATCGGTGTGTAACGCGCGCATACGCACTAATGGAGGTAAAGATTTTTCAATTACCCGCGGAGCATTGTACATTTCTCCAGAATTCAATTCTTAGAAATTAAGGTGCGCATGTGTGGCTGTGTGCTGTGTATAAGTCTGCGTGTGGCGTTCTTGCGAAATTTCGATAATTATATTGAGATTAAAAAAAAAAAAAAAAAAAAAAAAAACGAAACAAAACGAAGAAATGTAAGGAAAGAAGTGTCTTTTTTTCATAATCTTCAAGAGATGTTCGAAGACGTCTCATATCGTTTCTCAGCCTTCCTATTATCTCGTCGGTGAGATTCGTAAAATTTAAAGATGAAAAAAAAAAAAAAAAAAAAAAAAAATCTGAACGAACCATCGCCTGCATCGGCAATTTTCCGATAGTACGACATTTTTAATTTAACGAGATGGTCTTACGAAATGAAACAAAAACTAACGAAGCTAATAAAGTTCCGCAGCGTCTTTGCCGTGAATTTTTATATTCTACTTAGAGACAACGGTGATTCGACATGAAAAAAAGAAAAAATATTCCAGTGTATACTATGTGAGGAAATAAAAATGTTTTTATATGTAAAGAATATCAGGTGTTTCGTCTTTAAATTTTTTTATTTTTCATGACACTGAGAATCGCATTTCAAAGATTCGGACTTTTGTTAATAATCATTATTATTATACTGCATGAAAAAAAAGGTAATTTATACTCTAATTATTATTATTTCAGTTCTAATCATTATTATTATTATTGATAAAGTATTTATAACATTTATTTAATCATTTTCCAAAATCGCACAAAAAAACTCCGCAATCGAAAAAATTAAACAATATTATTAAAAAAAAAATGAAAATCCCTCTAAAACGGTTTAAATTTCTTAAAAAAAAAAAAAAAAAATATTGCCAGTAATAATAACAGGTGCAAAAGTGTCCATCAATTGATCAGCCGCTTTCAATTCCCTCCTTCGCGCCTTCGACATTAAAAATGTGTTATCGAAGTTATTGGATCGGGACGTGGTATTGTCCTCTTTGTCTACCGACGCGTTATTAAACTGCTTTTGATGGACGTGTCTTGTTCAGGACTATCCGTTCCCTGAGGGATTCATATACACGCGCGCGTCGTGATTCTCGTATGAAATTTACAATATTATAGCGGAGAGAGTTTCTCATCAAAGAAGTGCATCGACTGTACATCGATTGTTGGAGTCGCGCAGAGCGCGAATACTAAAGCAATCTCCTCGGTTGGTTCTCGTCGCATCTGCACGGTTTGTTCGGGTTGTTCGTAGTAAAACGGCTATACGTTTCGTCGTTTGTTTCCTTCTGTTTCTCTTGCGCAACGTCCACTCCGGCATTCAATTCAACGTATCTAATGTCCGCAGGATTTTGCATAATAGTCGTACGTTAAATCGTTACTCCGACACATCAATGATAGAAGCTCTCGGAAGCTTTTTCACGTACTCCGGGCGCATTGGAAACCAATACGCAAGAGGCTCTACGTGAGAGCAGAAAAATATTATTGTTTCGCTGACCTACTCTCTCAGAACGACGGACAATAACGTAGATGAGTTTTTTTTATTTTTTTTTTTATTCCGAATAAATATAAGATTCATTCGCCCATTAATTCAACGATATGACCGGTGTACAAGGGTACATTACGTTTCGGCGCGTACCATTTTGGCATCAGAATTTTTAAGCATCGGAACGTTTCGTCATTTTGACATTACGGCGCGGGGGCTTCTTATTTTTCACCGATGGGGATTCCTGACGAAAAACTCTTAAAAAAAAAAACGGTATTTTTTTGTTTGGCGCCCAAAAAATTTCCCGAAAGTCAATTACCCTAAAACAACCCAAATTATCTAAAAATACAATTTCGCGAAAGTCGATCAGTGCAGAATTAAACCGCGAGATGTCGCGGCCCCCGCCGCTCGCGCCTGGCGGCACTAGCACCGCGATGTACGTATGCGAATAGTGTTCTCGCAGTGCGATGGACTAAAATTTCATTTTTTGAATATTTTATTTACGGAAAATGTTCCGTTTACCAAAAAAAAAAAGCGTTTTTTTAAAGGAGTTTTCCCGTTCAGTTGACGTCGTGAAATAGTTTTTCGTTGATAACCGAACGATCGAAAATTTTCGAAATTTCAAATAATCACATAAAAATGGATATTCCAATTTTTCGTAAATCGTTTTCCTTAACGACGAATTAATTTGATGCTCTATTCTCAGAAACTAAAAAAATAATTACACACCATCGGATAAATTTTTCTTTTTTTTTTTTTATTCAAAAAATTAATTATCTGTATATATTTATTTGATTTTTTTTCGTCTTAATACATTTGTACAAATTTGATAACGTGAATAAACACGCAATTTGTTATTATAAAAAGGTAAAAGAAGAAAACTAATTAATGGGAATATAGGCGGGAAGAGGACCAATAGGGGGCCTCTTGGGCCTTTCATCTTTGTTGCAATCGGATTCGTACTCATCGTCATCGATCGTTACGTCGGAACAAACGGCAACGTTTGAAGAATCGGCGCTGCTGGTTATTACCGATTCGGCGAGTCCGTGACTCGCTTTCATACATTTCATTTGTTTTAAAATACTTTCGCGCATTTCAGCCAATTGTTTGTCGGACGGACAGGTGTTGTCGTAATAACGCATTCGAATATCTTCGCCCGATCCAGCGATCTTCGATGATCGATGATTCGGAATCGATTTACCCGACGAATTTCTTCGCACGATTTTCCCCGATATTTTCGGCACCGTTGGCGCTGATGACTTTAGCTTATGGGGATACGGACAATACTTACCTTTTGCACACTTTCCCATTTTCTCGAACTCCGGACAGATGTAGGCGTGTCGTTGTTTACACTGTAAAAAAAAAATAAAAAAAATTTTAAGTAAAAAAAAAAATGAAAAAAAAATTTTAAGTAAAAAAAAAAATGAAAAAAAAATGTTAAGTAAAAAAAAAATGAAAAAAAATTTTAAGTAAAAAAAAAAATGTACGATTCCAAATTATCGAATTGACTAAAAGAATTCGAAGAGTTCTTTACCTTATTTCCCTCGGCGCAGTAGCCTCGAAGAAACTGCGCGCAGACGGGGGTATTGGCGGATACTTTTACGTGAAGATACGGACACGCGTCGCGTATGCAGCATCCCTCGAGAAAATACTTGCAAGTCGGCATTTTTTCGGGTCCAATATCATGCGACATTGGACAATCGTCGAGCAAACATTTTCCCTGTAGAAAACTGAATAACGAAAGTTAAATGGTTATATGGTATCAACTTATAAAAAATCAATAAATAATATCAAACTATTCGAGAAAATTGAAAAATTGTGCGCTTAGTTCATGCGATGCATTTTGTTTTATCAATTTACTTTCTACAAGGTGCAACTTGTTTCTTATCGTGAAGCTTTGGACACGTCCCCTTAGCGTGATTCGCGCAGTAGCCAAAGCGACGATATATCAGACACGGTATGTAATTCTTGCGAAGTTTGTCGCGAAGTATTTGCATACTTCTCTGTTTCGCCTTATAGCTGAAAGATAATGGAGAAATATTCATTAAAATGAAAGAATTATCGTCATAACCGCGAGATACTATCCTTTTTTTTTTACCTTATCACATTTTTATGACTCGAATGAACGATGGAAGTCGGTACTTTCTTAAGAACGGTATTTCGGTTAACGTTATTTCGGGATATCATGTATCTCGTCAAATTCGTTCCCTCTTTGCTGATCCGCAATCGGTGAAGTTTCTTTCCGTTTTTCGCCATCACAAACGTATCTCCTTTCGCATTAGCGATACTATTTTTTTCTGCGATAATAACGTTTTTATTAATTACAAAGATTATGGAGTAACCATTGGTAGGTATCGACGGACTTACTTTTGTTCAGTGAACTACCCGTACCGCTGCGAACTAACTGTGTCCTGGAAGACTGATACATAACGCCGGCAATTGCTACTAAACCCTTATCAACGCTCCTGAAATGAAATTACTTTCCATCATAGTCACTGTTCACTGAATTTTTTTTTTTTTTTTGTTCGTCGAAGAAACATGAAATATCACGATGAGCGCTAATCCATCGTATTTAATTTTTTTTTTTTTTTTTTCAAGTGTATAATATTTGTTGGGAAACGCAAATTCTTAGATCTTAGATGAAAGAAAAATGTTTTAAATACAGATATTTGATGGAAGGATAGTTGAGCGATGCAAACCCGTTAAAATATTTTTTCATTCGGAATACAAATGCGAAGAATAATCGTTTGTTTCGGAAAAATTTGTAGAATGCATTTTTCAATCTGAATTACCGATTTCACGAGTTTGCATCGCTTAATTTTCTTGTAAACACTTTTTAATTTTAACTCACCGAATTCTCGCGTCCGGTATTCGAATTTTCTTTTGTTTACCCTTTTCAACAATCGTTCTATCAATTTTATACGCATTGAGTTTATATTTATTTTTATTCGCGACACTCCCCAATGATTTTTTTTTGCCGCAAGACGTTGGCTTATCGTTCGAACCGATTCTCACGAGTTTTCTCCGCGAAATCGTTAATAAACGAGGAGTTAACGGTTTGCTTAACATTTTGTTGCCTCCAGCGTCGTTTTTTACGGCGTTTTTACTCGCGACTGGCAAAGCCGCGTTGTCGCGATTAATTTCCGTGGGTTTTGGAGTTTTAGCTCCGATATCGTCGCGCGCAATGGAAGATAATTTTTTCATCAATTTTGGATTAACATGAATAGATCTTTGAACGGATTCGGGATGAACGGCCGTTTCTTTGGCACATAATCTACCGTTGTCGGCAATTTTTTCATCGTTAGACTCGCTTTTTGCAGCCATTTCTTTCATCATTTTGGGATTCAGATGAATTTTTCGATTCCGGTGGATTTTCGGATTTATGTGTATAACTACACTTTTTCCATTTCTAAAATTCGGATTAACATGGACTTTTGGAATTTTTGGAGCGTCAGCGTCACGCGTTCTGTCCATTTGCTTTTTTGCCCATAATTCTGCATCCGAATGTTGCGAGTACCAAACTGAGGAAATCGGTACTCTATCCGTTTCCATGGTTTTAGTTTTTTCCGAGATTTTATCAAAATCGAATTCCCCGCTACGATAAATATATAAATATATAAATATGTGAATAAGAAAATAAATATGTTATCGTTATTACTATAGCTATATGATTAATTGGAGTTTTTGGAGTACCGTCCAGTAGCAGAAATGAAAAAAGGGTTAAACGTGGAAATTGAAATTTTTTACGAGACGACAAAGTGTCGGTGATTTTATAAACATCGATTGGCACTTAACCTGCATAATTTAAATTGGGAAAAAAAATTTCAGAGCATCTAATGAAATAAATCGAATGAATTGTTTTAACGAGCGATGGTGCAATAAGAATGAATACGCGACTACAAAGCATGCGTGAGTAATCATACAATCCCAGGGTCACGATGACTGTTCGATAAATAAACATCCGGACACTTCCAATATACCTTCTTGTTCCCGTGTTGACCGATTAAACGATTATATTTATCACGCGCTTCGATCTATGGAGTACAACTTTGTTAAAATAATTAAACGACAAATACGAGTTTTGGTAAGAAAATAAAATTGCTCGGTACGGCGCAGTTTCAACGAGTCGACAAGTTGGTTCGACGGAGAGACTCGGACGACATATGATGAAACAAAACTTCAAGTCACATTCGCAAAACGCGTAACGTAACGGTGCGCTTTAATCGAGCGTCGAAAACATCTATCCGCCGATTGGGGAAAATAATAAGAAGAACGATGCTTGAAAAATCATCTCCTCGTGGAGAGTCGGGCGATTATTGGTTGCGACGCCGGAAGTTGGGCAACTAAAATTTGTTTTTCTATATGGTTTTATCTACTTACGACAAATTCAACACCGTAATAATGATCTAAAAACAAACCCGATAAATCGTTAACTTAATTTTTTTTAAATAAAATCTAATTATTCGTTTATAATGACATTTCGAGATGCGGCGCCGAAAACCATTAATGAGAAATTTGACTCGCTCGGTGTTCGACGCTCGCAGTCCTTCAATCGCTTTGCGTAGTCGGATCTTTTCTTTTCCGGTAAACCATGGTAAGTGCATTCCGTTTAACGCTCCCGTTTGGCTTGTTCACGTTAATATTCTTAACACTAACAATATAGGTAAAGTGTTTTATCAAATTTTATAATCTTCTCCACAATATCCAAACCGATCAATGTTCTTATTTGCAATTAATTATTTACGTTAATGAATATAACCTCATTTTTGGTTGTTCACGTTTTGTTGACCACATGGCACGTCTTACGGGCCACGCTTTCGTTCACCCGATTCTTCCACGATACTCGTCAATTTTTTATCGAAAATTTAACTTATTCTTCTTGCTACGAGTTTCATTCTCTCATTTGACGCGTATTTCGAGCATCAAAAATATTTTCCGACGTAAAATTGTTTCAACGGTCTTTGACACTTGTCTTAACCGTTGCGATTAACTTGCCTCCGGAATATCATCCGCGCGCTCGTCTGTACGACTCGTGTTTTCATTCGCGAGAATTTACTTTCCATTTTTTCACAATTCCGAATCATTCTTGATAAAATTTTGCCGAGAAAATTGAATTTTTTCGACGAAACTCGTATTTTTTCGGCGACACACGTATTTTTCGCATCGCGCGTGTTTACCCGTCGTCTCCTTCGTTGCCTCAAAATGTCGATGATTCGAACGCGTAGAAGTAAACACGACGTTTTTTTGTTATATTTCAGCCTTTCGAGAGGTTCGTGGAAACGGGGCGCGTCGCCTACGTGAGCGATGGCCCTCACCAAGGAAAACTCGTCACGATTGTCGACATCATCGACCAAAACAGAGTAAGTTATCCATCAACCGTCGTTACAATTTTTATCGATGATTAATCTAAAATCATCAAATACGAAATCCAATTTTTCCATGTTATTTTAACACGAAAAATATATTTTTTTTTTAATTTCAATGATGAACCTTAATTCTTGATAGGGATTGCCGGCTGATACATAACTGATGCCAACTTTTTGATACTCTGAGTTATTTTTTACCAATCCATTATTCTTTCATTGTTTTTTGAAATATTTTCTACCAATTCGGAATTTTTTCTTTTTTTCGCAGGTTTTGGTCGATGGTCCGGCATCTAACATCCCGAGGGGTCAAATGAGACTCAGTGAACTTCACTTGACAAAGTTCCGTCTTCGCTTCCCGCACACCGGCTCAACGCGAGTGGTGCGCAAGGCATGGGCAGACGCTAAGGTTGATGAGAAATGGAGCGAAACTATGTGGGCGCGCAAAGTCGAGGCTAAGAAGAAGGTATCATTGTTCAAAACCAATCTCTATTTTTTATCTTTTTTTTCTTCATTCTTTCCAATTTTTTTTTTTCGTATTTTTATCTTTTTTTTTTTTCGTATTTTTTATCTTTTTTTTTTGTTTTTTATGATTTGTTTTCAAATGATTTTACTAACTATTTTTTTTTATTCCATAATTTTTCAGCGCGCCACCCTCAGCGATTTTGACCGATTCAAGTTGCGCAAAGCTCGTCAGATCAGAAACAAACTGAGAACCGACGCGTTCTTCCGGCTGAAGCGTGTCTCGAAGAAGTCGAAATCCGCCGCCGGTACGAAAGCGAAGGCGGTCGCGAAACCTGCGAAAGCCGCAAAAGCCGCGAAACCCGCAAAGGCAGCGAAGCCCGCGAAGAAGTAATTGTACCGAATTCTGAAATAATAAATGTATAAAAAAAAAAACAAGCAACGTATCCGCCGTCCATTAATTATTTTACCGGCTTCACATTCGTTCTTTTGTTCAAATACATTATAATTTTTGAAAAACATAATAACGATATATAAAAATCGCACACTGCTTTCGTATTTTTCTTACGGATTTTTTTCAATGACAATTCGTAAGCAACGCCACAGCTCGGGATTCTCATTTTATTTTCAGAACAAAACTTTTGTTTATCGACGGCAATCGCGCGAATAAATTTTCTTACGGGCGAACGACGGAAAAAAAAATGTTATAAGGTGATATCTGATACTTTATTTTTTTTTGTACACCGCCATCGCACTTGAATTATTACACTATCTATCTATTATTAATAATATACATTGATAATTATTATGAAAGCTATTTTTTTTTTCTTGTCGATATGAAATTTGATCTTTCGCGTCCGTGTGCCTCTCTTCTTCTTTTTCTCGTCTTCTCGTTCGATCGAATACTCAATTTGCCAGTTTTTTTTTTTTTTTTTTTTTTTTTTTTTCTCGCGCTACTCTACATTTTCGCGTTCACCTTCTTTCGATCTTATGATAAACTATCTTTGATAAACCACTAGAGAAGTTGGCGTACTTTTTGATTCTCTACAGATATTTCTCGGATATTCGATAAATACTACGAATACGATTTTTTTTTTTTTTTTTTTTGCGCTCAAACGACTTCGATCTTTCAACGTTTCGGAGTGTTTTTCAATCACTTTCGCGAGCGATATGATTTCTTTGATCGTAAGACAACGAAACTTTACATTATTCGTTATCGAGCGCCAAAAGTCAACCGAAGCGTTGAATATTTAGTTTTTTTTTCTAATTACTCGAGCGTTCATCACGATTTACGATTTACGATACTCATTTACTCTGCAGGTTTTTTTTTTTTTTTTTTTTTTTTTTTCATCGTCGATCTACATGATCTTTTTTTATTGGACATATATATATGTATATATATATCAACGATATAATTATAAAATAAATAACACGTTCCAGACGTTTCATTGTGTTTGTAATTACAAATAGAATTTGCCGCTGTGATTCTCTATAGTATAATCACAGAAGAACAGTTTTCTTCATCAATTAAACGCTCAACGCTTAATTTTCTTCGCTCTCTTTCTCGATAGAACGATCCGCGATCTATCGTAAGTACTGCTGCGCTTTTCCCAAATACTGAATGTATTCTCATAATCGAGATTAGTGGAAAAAGATTATCATTTTTTGTTTTTTTTTTTTTTTGACAAATTTCATGATTTTCGAATGGAATACAACATCTCTTACATTCGGATACTCTATATTTAATAACTATATCGACTACAGTTCAAAATATCGAATTTTTTTTTTGAGTATTTCGTTATTGGATTTATGCGACCGATTGCGATAAAACTTGTAATTGCCGTCTATTAATTTTCTGAACGTAACAAAACAAATAAAATTACATAAAAAAAAAAACAAAAAAAATTAAATAATAATTTTTTATTATTATTTGTTTACTTAATAAATTAAATTTAAAAAAAGTTAACAAGATATCGTAGTCGCATAACTCTAATTAACGACATTTTTATGATATTATTTACGCTAATTTTTTACTCGGAGAAATTTTTTTTGTTTCTTTTAATATTTCGATAAATTTTAGTAATCCGCAGTGAGGGTTATTACAGAGAAGGTTCGTGTTGTTCTATTAGATAATTGAGGAACGTCGGGGCAAAAAATTTCTAGAAAAAAATTCGTGTACATTCCCAGAGAATTTAAGGGGTGCGACATCCCTCAACTAACTGTAAACCACGCGAAACCCTTCGGTGAAGGATTTTTGGAAAAATCGTTTAAACGGTATTTACCTTACGTAGGATAATATACGATTAGAAATATTCTTTTCATTTCTATTTGATTTTGCACAGCATTATTGGCGGTAGCAAAAATACTCACAGGCGAACAAAATACACAGCCTATCGCCCGAATATCTCAAATATATCGATATAATATATATATCTTCGTGTTCATCCGTTTTAATGCGCTATCAAACTATTGAGCACCTAATCTAAGGTAACAAATGAACTAAAAGCTTTTATTTTTCTCCCTTTTGTGCGCTGTACGGGACAAAATAAATTCGTTGTAACGGCTGCTTTGAATTTTCGATTTATGGAATTCATATGCAATTTTTCTCTTACAACGGATGAAACAAAAATTTAACTGTGAAAAGAAAAATGTATAACTCGGTATTCGCTGCTCATTGGCTCATCGACTCATTTCATTTATCTATTATAATAATAATAATTAAAAAAAAAAAAAAAACGCGTAGATTTTCTCGTTATTCAGAGATTTGGACCCAACAAAGCATTCTATCGTCATAAATATCCAATTAGAGAAATATTTCACTAGAAAAAACAGTTTTCACTATTACTAAATATTTATAATACACATATGGGTACTTGTGACCTTAAATTTTTTTTTTTTTTTTTAATTTCTCAAAATGATATGATAGTCGATGTCTCAAAAAAAATAGTACGGATTTATTTTACTTAATTTTTGTTTCTAGTCGCAAAAAAATACTCCGTTGAGGGGATTCAAAGTTTTACGTCTAATTTACTTTGATTTTTTTTTTTTTTTTCATCATCGGATGCGATGTGAATTACGCTACAATCGAATTTAATTTACATAGTGAATTTAATCGATGAATATCTCTTTCGGGAATTAATGAAGAATTTCGGCTTTTTAAAACTTTATACTCGAGTCGTAGCGGAAGTTTATAGTTATAATCGAACTCTTCATTGAACCCTTTTCTAGTTTTTCGTTTTACGTTATTATTCGCAAAATCTATTTTTCGTTTATTAAGGGATATACATTGCCAATGTGCGGCATGCGCCAGCATCGTAGAAATTTTCGCCAAAGTTCTACGATGGCTAAGGTGCCTTTGGATTCATTTTTATTACTTCTTTAACATTCTTTCGTCCCGAAATTCGCAGCCTCTGGTGCATTTCAATTTCATTCATTTTTCATTATCGACTTCTCGTACCAATTACAGCGTTTCGTTTATCGGCTCAACGCATTTTTTTTTATCACATATTCATCGGCTCCGGAAGTTCAAACCGCTAGTCGAACTGATTGCGGTCCTTTCCATAGGCACATGAATTTCGAGCCGATTTCGTTTTTTTTTTTTTTTCTTTTTTTTTTTTTCGAGACAATGTCTCCTAATCAACGCAAACTACTTTCGAGCAAATTTGACAAAACAAATTAACAATGCAGTAGATATTTACTTGGAAACGTTGATTCGCGGTAAACGCGCCGTCCGTCGCTCGTCAGCAGACTTTTCCACTGCTCTGCATCACCGATTTCCTCGACTCCGGGACACCGCGACACCGGTTCCATGAGAAAAACGAATGGAGCAAAAATAAATGACTCTTCGAATCGGCATAACGCGCGATTCTCTCCATCACCCGACGTGTCTTTATCCGGATCGCTCTTTAAGTTGAATACTTCAATTAGAAACCATTGTCTGTGTGTACATTTGTACAAAATTGAAGGACCGCGTGTACCGCTCGTTTCGTCAAACGAAATAAACGACGCGACACGCCAATTTTACATTGCAATATGCAAAGATAATAAATACACGATTTACCAATAACCGTATATCGTAGATACATTTTTTCGATTATTGAATGAGAATTTTGTATCTTTTTTTTTTTTTTTTCGCGAATCAATGATAGAGTTTTGTGAGATTTTGCGCAGGAAAAATCGCATTATTAATGGAGTTTTGAAAAATGAAAAATGAAAATCGGCGAAAAGGTAATTTTACTGCGAAAATATTCTCGATGAGAGAAAAAAAAAAAAACAGCGGAAGAAGGAAAAGAAACGTAGAAAAACGCCGTTAAAGTGGCGCAGAGGCATTCGTTCGGTAAAACATGGAACTTTGATACTTTGCATTTTTTTCCGATTCTATTGTATTATATATTAAAAAAAGTGACTTATCGCTTCGAATTTTCTTAGCCACGAAATAAAAATGTGAATTAATGTAAAAAAAACGATTATGTTAAATAGTAAACCATAAATGAAGGAAAGTATAAAAAATTATTAACGTACAAAAGACGGTGAAATCGTCTGATTGAATAATCCAAACAGGAAACGCGTTGTTATCTCGAAAGTTAATAAATTCGTATGAAAAAGTCAACAAAGTTTTTCCTCAAATTCGTACCTTTAGTCGATAAAATAATCACAGATGAGTAGATGATAGTTGAAAATATGTTGAAGTATCGAAAAAAAAAAAAAAAAAAAAAAAAACGGTAGTAATCGGAAAAATAGAAATAAAAATAATTATGTGGAGCTGAGCGATTGAGCGCCGGGACCCGATGCGGGACACCCGACGGATGATTATAGCTACGTGGACGCTGCAAGGCTGATGGACGTTGATTCGGTAACCGCCGAACGCGGTTTGGCGTCCAACGAATCGTAAAGTGGATATTCACAGCACAATATGAATTTCAAAAACCACGGAACTTCGCCGTACACCGCCGGCGGTATGGGTATTAACGGTGAAGTTGTTTGTTTGTACTGACGATACTCGGCATTGCTGTAAATTTAAATGCCAATGAAAATTTATTTACATCAAAAACTTATTTTTTTTTATTAAACGTTTTTTTTTTTTTTTTTTTACTTCTCTTAAAAACGGTAAAATTAACTTACTCTCGGTATCGTTCGTCGGAAGCCTTTTCCAGCAAAGGCATTCCGGAGAGAAAGAGTATAATGACTGTCGTGAATATTGGAGAAGCGATTGCAACCCATTCGGCTCCTTCGATAACGTTAAGCGATATCACGAATATTCCCCACCATACGACTATTTCGCCAAAGTAATTCGGATGCCTCGACAGTCTCCATAATCCTACAAAAAAAAAAAAAAAAAGAAAAAAAAGTCAATCATTGATATTTTGCTCGATCGCTAAATCGCTTTCATAATATCGAAAAAACGTTGATAAAAAAAAATTGTAGAGTTTTAAGTAAAACGATTTAAAAAGATAATAAATTAGCCGTTTATCTCACCGTCGTTACACCATTTTCCATTGTTGATAGGATCTTCGCGAAAGGAAAATTTTTGAAGATCGGCATAAGTCTCGAAGAGCAAACCAACGATAAACATTCCTGTGCCGGCGCTGTCGAGTGTTGTCATAGTTTTTGGCGCCGGTGGTATCTTGTGACGCGGCGAATTAATTATTATAACAGGCAAACTGACGACATAGACCCATACAGCCTGTGAAGAGTGCGCGTATTCAACAAATTATTAATGAAAAATTCTTTGATAGATAAAAATAGTTATAAACTTTCGAAAACCGACCTGAAATGTCCAGAAAACTGCAAAACGTATAACGTTACTTCGACGATCGTCGAATCTCTTGTCGCGACCAATTTTCATTATTCTGTACAAAAGATAACCGGATAGACGAATACCCCAGAGGCACACAAAGACAGTAACCATCAATTGTCGACTGTCGTATGTCTGAAATAAAAAGCGTAAAAATGCATATGAGAGATACAGCGCGCGATATAAAGTTAAGGAATCGATCAAGTAGTTCGGAAACCTTTGATATTGATATTTATTAACAAATTGCTCTGTAAAAAAAAAAAAAAAATCAATACGCTTTCGGTAATGAATATTTCGTAACTTGTCGCCGGTACTTTCGTTTCCTGTTGGCTTTTCGGAAAATAAAACTCCATTATGAAATAAATAAATAAATAAATAAATAAATAAATAAATAAGTAAGTAAATAAATAAATAAATAAATAAATAAATAAATACATAAATAAATAAATACATAAATAAATAAATAAATAAATAAATCGATTTCGTATGTTAATAAACACTTCTTAGGTGATGACACAAAAACATGTAAAAAAATGCGCCGTGAGGCTGAATGAGGAATATTTGTTACCGATATTATTTACCTTGCCGACTTGTCCAAGAAAAAAGGTGAGCAGAGCGAGAATAATAAAGTTGGTACCACCAGCGAAATCGGTAAGTTTGTCCATTTGAAAAGTAGCAGCTATCGTGAAGAATATCAGTTGCATCCCCACGGTGACTATAGCGCTCACGGCGAGATGATCCTCGTCGAGTATGTCGATCGCCATTCTTTGCCTTAATTTTTTATCTCCGCGTCGTTGAAATTGGCACTGAAACAACGAGAAGTCGATATTAGTCACTTTGATTATAACTTAGTGTCCGGCGATGTTTTCTACAAATCGTCTTTTTATATAAAGATTTTTTTTTTAATTTTTAATTTTTTTTTTTTCGATACACAACTTTTTTTTTTTCAACGCGTTCTGAATTTATTTTCCATGGTAAAATTAATAATTTCATTTTCACTTTTTATCTGTAATACAATGTTTCGGCAAAAAAATTTCATCGTAAATTGTGGATTTATTATAAATTAATTGTAAAGAAGAAATTCGTAAATTAAATTATTGTAATTGTCAATTAAATGTAATGCACCCGTTTATGCGTGAAAATGTCCACTATCATTGCATTACAATTAATTGCAAATGTTTTTTTAGCGTATTCCGTATTGTTTTTCAATTATATCCCATCTCGTTATCGGTTAAATTTCGATAGGTACTTCGGGAGAAAGTTTCGTCAATTAAAACTTCACGGATACCCCACACGGTGAATTCAGTAGAGGACAAGGTTACGCGCCCGACATCGTTCGGTAAACTTCGGAATTGGAGCAAATAAAACGTATTTAAAATCGTCAACTCATTAAGTTCGTTAAACAAATATATTGGAAAAAAAAATTACGAAGAAAAAAACTAAAAGCAATCTAATCGAAAAAAAAAAAAAACGAAATACATGTGCAATTTTATCTTCATACTGCAGTGCGTTTGGAATAATGAATCAAAATATTTCGTACCGCAATAGTAGAAAAAAAAATGCTATAATGATCAACTGTACCACGTGCTGCGTGAAGTACGGTGGAGGGGATGATTGGGGATGTTCTTGGGTTGTTGGCGTAAAGCCCTTTTTCTTTTTTTGTATCGAATTATTTAGACAACTAAACATCTACTAACCGTGCGACAATGATACGCGATTACTTCATTTTACTGAGATATCGACGAAACCGAAAGCCGCATTGATTTAACGACGAAACACAAGTGTATCATTTTAATTATAAAACTTAATCGACTTTTCGTGGTTTTTCTTTTTTTTTACGCGCGTCGGAAATTAAACAAACGAATTTCAGTCATAAATGTGGTCACGTGACGACGGTTAGTCGAAAAATCATTTTAAACACATCGACGACGAGGATGACAACGATTACGCGGAGGTGGAGCGTAACTTTGGGGGCTCCGGTGCGCCTATTTCGTTTACTTCTCCCTCTACCTGATGATGCTGCTGCTGCTGCATATCCATACCTCCCTCTAGGAGAGCAGCAGTGAAAGCTCTTTGGCCAGACGCGAGAAATCAATACATTCACGAGAATTCTGCAGAATAGATGACCGCCAACAAACTGACATTCGTTTATCGGATATTGCGGTCACCCGGAACCGACGCGTTCCAACTCTCGTCTACAATTCGCCGTTATGCCTCTGTCGATATTCGAAAACAACTCGCAGAAATATTTTATTGGCTTATAGCGCTGTTTCGAGTTTTCTGTTCATTTATCTTAACTTTTAGGTCGCTATATCCGGTGTACCTTCGGTACACTGTTTTCGATAAAAATCCCGGAGGGATTCATTTATAACTACGATGCCGGTAGTAGAAGAGGTTAAACTCATTATTAAACGAAAAAAAAAAACTATAAAAATAAATTTTCTCGAGACTTTGATGGCTGTTTTTTTTACTGATAAAGTAAATGCAAATGGACAACAATTTTTGAAAACGTGATAACAATGAGAAAAAGTATATTAACCCTTTGAAGGATTTTGGTACCCCAGGATAATCATTCGGGTCCCGATGTAAAAAAAAACGTGTTAATTCGCGTGTTCACTATATTCGACATTTTTTAATTGTCAATTGCTAGCTGTGCAGCCGAAAATAATTTGTTTTTAAATTATTTATGTACAGCGAATAAAAGCACAGGGAATATAATTGTGCACTTCATGGAATTTTCGGATTACACATTTCGAGAGATTAGAAAATCAATTGAAAATCTCAATTTATATATACTTTCGGGGATTTGGAGTCGTCCCTATATTTCGAATGCCGCGGTTTCGATTTGTATTTTGTTTTGTGCTGAAATTTATGGTGTTCTAATAACCACAATTTGTATAAAGTCAAAAATTAAGATCCGGTTCATCGGGCTTTTTATCTACGACCACAAGTTGATTGGTTTTAACGGATAAGATCGCTGCGCGAAATAAGACCCTAAGTCTTATTTTGATGAACGATTTTTTATTGATTACCAAAGAAAACGATTGGGACAGAGATACTTTACTCACTTTGTAAGATATCCAGAAAAAAATGACGTAGTTCACTGACAATCATCGACAACACATAATCTTGTTATTTCATCACTTCCATTTGATGATTCGATTATCCGCTTATCACGTACGCGCACTTGGTGTTTATTTACACTCGCGACACTCGGGGTGAAGTTAACCTCAATTGGCAACGGTGCTTTTTTATTCAATAATGTAACTTTAATTATTCTCCGATCACGGAAAAACAAACGACGAGTTATTTTACAACGTCAAAAACAACGGTGATTTTTGACACGTCCGAACGTAGAAGCGAGTGCAAAATTATCAAAACTTTGCAACGGCGCGTGTCTCACATCTCGCGCAGTAGTAGCCGCCGCGTGTCCGCCGCGAACCTAGTCGCTCCAAAACTTGCTGATCTTATTGGTTCAATACAGTGGAATCTCCTCCACTTGCAACGAAGAATATAAGCAAAATTTTCTCCTGTTTCGGAGTAGAAGGTGGTGCACACGGTTGACCGAGGAATATATCGACAGCGTCGAAAACGAGGTTCGTTTCTCTTTCGTTTACGTTGGCAATACTGAACGTTCCGAATCGAGGACTTCCACATTGCTGTTTTCTGATGCAATACTCACGATTCATTCCGAATCCAACGAAATTATTAAACAAATCGAGTGTCGTGTGTGCTTTCTAGTAAAGAAGAACGTCCGTATCATTGAGCGACAATGACCGAAGAAGATTCGGTGAGTTTATAATGTATTTTAATGTTAAAAATAACGTTGCGAGGACCGCGAGGAGGGTTGCCTTCCGGAGTTCCCTCATGTCAACGTGCTTTGGCATACTTCGACCATATCTGCCGACCGCACAATACAAATTTACACACGAAATTTTATCGGCAAGACCTACGCGAGGCGAACTCAATTTTTTCGTTGACCTCGATAGCGAAACATCGCGTCCCAAGGAATTCACTGCAATAGAACGAACAATCATTTTTTTTTACCGTTCTATATCCATTGGCTCCGGCAATCAGACCGCAAGATCGAGTGAGACAGAGTAGAGAAAATGAAAAAAAAAAAAAAACGTCTTCAATGCTATTTTCTTCCTGTCCTTGTCAACTTCGCGCTATCAATTACCTCGCAGGCATCAAATTACAGTGCGAAACCCGAAGTCGTCAACGAATCTTCAACTATATTTATTTAAAAAAATATATATATTTATAAAAAAAAATTACTAATAATACCGAACACGGGGATAGAGGTTAAGAATCCTCTGGTCCTTGTATCTTCAGCGTATATTCGTCATATGAATTCTTTTTTTCAATTTCCGAATTTTAATTTCATTTTAATGCATCAAGTTTTCGTTTCATCATAAATCCTAAAAAAAAAAAAAAAACTACGCGTTCGATCTCTCGATCGATCAATAATTATTTATTTGGAGAAAAAAATCATTTTTAATAACAAATAATTGATTATTTTTCGTTTTTTGTTAATGAACAAAAATATTTGTCGTTTTTCTGTTTATTGCGTTGTTTTTGTTTGTTTCGATTTTTTTTTTCATTTTTTTAGCGTCGCGTCATAAATTGTTTATAAGCAAATGATTTTTTAAGTAAAAAAGTTTCATTGAAAAATATTGACGATATAAAATTTTTATGATTTTTTCAGATCTTTGATCCGACTTTGAAGAAGAAAAAGAAGAAAAAGAAGACCACCTTTGATCTCGATGGCGATGCGGGAGACGCAGGTAGCGGCGGAGAGACCGTCGAGGGTCTCGGCGACAAAGAAAATCAGGAGCCTGATAATCCGTCCGCCGATGACGACGAGGCGTTGGATTTGGAGAACTTTGGAAAAAAGAAGAAAAAGAAGAAGAAGGCCTTCAATTTAGATGAACCGGATGCGGCGTCGCCGGACAGACAGGAGGTACACAGAGATATACTATGCAATTTTTCGCACTCCATTTTACTCCAATATTAATTTTTTTTTCTTTTTTTTTACCCGAACGTTTTTACAGGATATCGTCGAAACACAAACGGAAGAACTGCCGGTCGACGATAATTTCGATCTCGACATGGACTTTTCGAAAACGAAAAAGAAGAAGAAGAAAAAGAAGGATCTCGACGAACTCGTCGCCGAGGAGGAGAAGAAAGAAACCGAAGAGAATGATAATGGTAAATATAAATGGAAACTATGCGCCCATAACGGTTGCCGATATCGCGCATCCATCTGTTTACGTTTTGGATTATTTGTTAACATGCTGCACTGACTCTGAGCGAAGTGCAGACTATGGTAAGAGTTATCCTCGTGATAGTTTAGATAAATTCTTCACAAGAACACACATTCGCGAGATCTGCGGCACCGAAAACTAAGATTCCACGATCTGTGTACTCATCAACGTTAAAAAGATCTCGTATAATCCCGAATTTACATTCGAATCCTTTTTATCGGTAGACGAAAGCACTATTCGTTTTACACTATGAAAAAAAAAAAAAAAAAAAAAAATCGAAGTTCAACCGGTTTAACATTTTTAATGATTTTTGCTTTAGTGGAGGACACGAGTCTGTGGGTTGGATCGGACAGGGACTACACGTACGACGAGCTATTACTTCGAGTATTCAACATCATGCGGGAAAAAAATCCCGATATGGTTGCCGGTAAAAAACAAAAATTCGTCATGCGACCGCCACAGGTTGTGCGTATCGGCACTAAAAAAACGTCTTTTGCCAACTTTACCGAGGTATCTATCGTTTTTTCTATTATTTTTTTCTCATTCTCTATAAAAATAATATAAAACAATAATTTATTATTATATTATAATTATATCGCATTTATATATTTTTCTTTATTCAGTTTACGAGTTCAGTTAAATTTTTTTTTTAAATACGCGTCATTAAAAAAAGACCGTTGATAATAATATAATACGATAATTTATACCGATAAAATGATAATACCGTTGATTAATTTTCGTTAATCTCGTTACAGATTTGCAAAACGTTGCATCGACAACCGAAACATTTATTAGACTTTCTACTGGCTGAATTAGGAACAAGCGGCTCCGTAGACGGAAACAGTCAACTCATTATCAAAGGACGTTTTCAACAGAAGCAAATAGAAAATGTTTTAAGGAGATATATCAAGGAATACGTTACGTGCCATACGTGCCGTTCGCCTGATACTATTCTCCAAAAAGATACCAGACTATTCTTCTTGCAGTGCGAGACATGCGGCTCGCGATGTTCGGTAGCTAGTATCAAATCTGGTTTCCAGGTAATTTCACTTTTATCACTATTTTTCGTCGACGAATCCATTTTTTTTTTTTTTTAATTTTTCGCATTTTACCCTTTTTTTTTTCATTTTTCTCATTTCACCTTTTTTTTTTCATTTTTCGCATTTTACCCTTTTTTTTTCTTCATTTTTCGCATTTTACCCCTTTTTTTTTTTTCATTTTTCGCATTTTACCCTTTTTTTCATTTTTCGTATTTTATCCTTTTTTTTTAATTTTTCGCATTACACCTTTTTTTTTAAATTTTTCGCATTACGCCTTTTTTTTTTTTTTTTTTCATTTTTCGAATTAAGTACTCCAAATTTCTTTTTCTTTTCCATTTTTCGCATTACCCATATTTTTACTTTATTTTTTTCAGGCTGTCACTGGAAAGCGTGCTGCCATTCGAGCAAAAACGGCTTAAAAACGATTTTGTACATTTTGCTAAGTGGATACTTGGAGCATTCGTAAAACACCATCAGATTGAAAAAAAAAAAACAAAACAAAACGAAAAAAACAAACATAATATGATAATGAAATATAAACGCGTCATGTCGAAGAGAACTCGTTTATTATCTTTTTCAATCGACACAAATAATTCAAATAACAAAGTAATATAGTTTTTAAATCGCGGCGTACATCGACGCCGAAACAGTAACGTTTCACCACCAACAAAAAAATCCCTCAGACTCTTAGCGTTTTTTTTCTTCTGGATACAGTATTTGGGGAAACTTTGTGGGTTGTAGCAACATCGTCGTTGTCGAACGATGTATTTTTCTGTCGATTTACTCCGCTCGTCCAAGTAGTATCGGCTGATGCGTCGTATAACTCTATTCGGCGAGGAATCGTTGTATGCCGCTGCAACACGACGAACGATATTGTTACGATGCGGATAAGTTTTGTATGCGATTCCAACGATTATATTAGACACACATTGTGGAAAACTTGTGGTCTTAAAAAAAAAAAAAAAAAAAAAAAAAAAGTGTTTAATATCCGTAATTAAAGATTTCATTCCCTCAAAACGTACGAATGGCTCGAGAACTGTTAAAAATTAATGAACAAACCTTTCGGAAGCATTTGCCAATTTCCGTACCAATGGCATCGTCGGTTATGCGAAGCAGACGCTCAGTCGATTTATTCTTCAAAATTATGAAATATTCAATTGGTTAATCTTTCGTCTCGAAAAAAATGTTGAAATTGCTTTTTACTTTGCATATTAAACTCACCGGATCGTCGGGTCTTTGAAAAAACACCGATATCTCGGCGTCATATTTTTTTCGACTACCAAAACTGGAATCCAAATCGTCATCCGGTCGATAGTCTTTGGATCGATTCCATACGCCCTCATCGGATTCCGCTTTCGACGGGCGCTTAGGCGCTGCGAAAACAGTTTTTTTCGTCGATTCAGAAATGTCTTTTTCACTGCTTATCGAGGATCTGTTACGCTTTCGCGGATTTTCCGGGACATCCCGCGACGGCGAAGCGTCGGACCTGCCGACCTTTCGCTTGCGCGATGTATTATCGTCGTCTGAAATTTTTTTTTTTTTTTTTTTAATCATTATAATCGACAATTCTTAACAGAAACCTATTGAAAGATTGAAAGATTTGAGAACAATAAAAAAAACGAACCTCTCGCGAAAGCCGTTTTTTCTTTCGACTCGGATACCCCAACACGTTGGTTCGTAACTTTGCTTTTGGGGTTCGGAACCGACCATTCATCAGTGAAATCGAAATCCGCATCTGTTTCTTCTTTTGCCAAAATCGACGGATTATTTCTCGTATCAATATTCCGTTCGATTTCTTTCGTTTCCGGTATCGCGTTCACGACGATTTTTTCCTCGGAAATATCTTCATCACCGATCGGTGAATCCGCGTAGGAGACTTCCAATTTCTCCCAAAGGCTCCGTTTCCGGCGACAATCCGCGTCGGTATCGAGACGTATTTTTTTCATCGCAGCAATTGCATCAATCGCGACGTCCTCGACGCGCTCTCGTTTCATCGGATTTCCGGTTATCGCCGATTGTTCGTTAAACTCTTTCTGGAGATACTTTTCATGGTTGAGACTCGCTAATTTCATACTACCGATGGAATCGCTGTTGTAACAACTGCTAGCGACGCTTTCGGAGATAAAATCGCTTGGATCTCCACGAATAGTTTTGGATCCTTGAGAATCCGATTGACTTTCGGAGTCTTCGACGGTTTCTTTGACGATGTGATTCCGCGGCTCTCGTTGCCGATCGGAACTCATCGTTGATCGTTTATTCAACTCTTCTTCGAGATATTTTTCGTGATTGAGACTCGCAAGTTTCATACTACCGATGGATTCATTGTCGTAACTGCTGCTCGCCGCGCTTCCGGACATAGAATCGGCGGGACATTGGCGGAGACTCCTCGGTGCTTGGAATTCAAATTCATTGGACTCTTCGACAGTTTCCGTGACAATGTGGTTCTGCGTCTTCCGCTTTTGCATGCCGGAGGTCGTCGGAATATCGACGTCTTGCGTATCCAAAGCAAGAATCGTCGTATTGTCGTCAGGACTTTGGGAATTACGATTTTTAAACAATTCGGCGTAATCGTACATTGGATTGCAGTATTTTTCCGTCGAGCAGTTTAATATCGCGAGAGCAATTTCACACTCTGGTATCGCCCGACGTTTGCATCTGCTGAGCTGTTCGCCTAGAAATTTTTTTAAATTACATATATTTCCTTGCGATGACGAGGAATTTAGTTGACTCAACTGAGTAACCTGAGTTTCGAGGAATAAAACTTCAACGTGAAATTGGAAGAGGAAAAAAGAAAAAAACGAAGGATTTGCTTACAAGCGGCAGCGTAATTCGCATCGCCAGTACCGGTCGCTTGAGTGGTATTCGACTCGACCATCTGCACGACGATAACATTGTTATCGGAGACATTCAAATCGATTTTTTCCTTTCCATATTTGATGGACGTTCCGCCTGCGAGTTACGATACATAATACATGTAATAAATAGATACATATTGACATCGATTTCTTTGAATTCAATGCCTAATACCTGCTAATCTTATCATTCGCATGTACAGCTTATATTGTTTGGAATTGAAGTGAACAAACGTGAGGTTTCGAAAGCACGTTTTTCGCATGAGGTTCGGTTTAACGCATACTTTACCGACGTTTTTCATTTTGTTATTAATCGCGGCAACGTAATCGGCCGGTTCGGGAAATGCTTCTTTGTTCTCAAAGGCTCTGAAGACGTCTTTCCAATAATCCATGGTAACTATCGGCGTGCAAGTGACAAGAGCGCAGGAGAGCTGAAGAAAAAAAATTGTAAAAATGTTATCAGTCGAAAATGCATAGTATCGATTAAATTAGTAATGAAGGGTGCGCTATGCCCTACTCGGCAGACAATGATAAATGATAAATGATAAATGATAAATGATAAATGATAAATGATAAATGATAAATGATAAATGATAAATGATAAATGATAAATGATAAATGATAAATGATAAATGATAAATGATAAATGATAAATGATAAATGATAAATGATAAATGATAAATGATAAATGATAAATGATAAATGATAAATGATAAATGATAAATGATAAATGATAAATGATAAATGATAAATGATAAATGATAAATGATAAATGATAAATGATAAATGATAAATGATAAATGATAAATGATAAATGATAAATGATAAATGATAAATGATAAATGATAAATGATAAATGATAAATGATAAGTTTACCATAGAATAACGAATATGAAAATAAAGAAAAAAACCTTTTCCGATATCGTCGGCTTCTCGATTGTCATGTGAGTACACATCGGAGTCCAAACATAGCTAATCCTCCCATCTATAGCATCGATTATTTCCTTCAACTGTTTTTTCTCCGTCTCATCCATTCCTGAGGTCGCAGTTACGATAGGTACATAAAGGGCACTTCAATAACAAAATAAAACTAATATAAAACTTGAAGTTCAAAATTGTGAAATTAACTTTGACGAGATGCAATGGTTTTTGTCTCAAACTCACGTAAAAATGTAATTCTGGAGGCCGAATCTGATGCGATCAGTGTGTCGCAGAGAATATCCATCTTCCGTGATTTGAATTTCTTCCCCGTCGTCTTTCAGAATAAAATTGCCGTACTTTGAATTGGCATCTTCAATCGTGACCTTTGACAGCGGCACTGTTTTTTCTTGGATCTGAAAATATATATATTTACGTTTTTTTTTTTTTTTTTTTTTTTTGTACCGATAAAAATAGACGAAAACGGACCTCGCCAATGTTTTCCACAGGTTTAACTGTGATCTTTGCATGCACTCTGCTGATGGAGCCATCGTCCGGCAAAACAATGTCACCCCTGTGACGCCCCACAGTGAGAGTCTCATTGGGCTTCAGATATATCAAATTTCCTGAAAAAGTAAATAATAATTAACACAGTTGATCTTCACTCTCCTTTCGATAAATAATCTTGCAAAACGAAACTCGTTTTGAGGTTATAAAAATGTTGAGATCTTCAATTTGTTATCGTTGTTGGAAAAAATCATTTTTCGAAAAAAAAATATCTTGTTCGTAGTTTTTTTTTTATGAAAAATGAACAATAAGTACCACTATCGCCTTTTAGTAGCCACATTTTAACGACAGATCGGGCGATTTTCAGATATTCAACATTAATTTCGTTATCTTTGTGTCAGTGGCTTTAGCCGCAAGGCAAAGGTTCTGTAAACATAAACGTCTGTTTCTTCCATTGACTGATGAAATGAGGCGAAGAAGAATTTCCGCTTGTGTCGAAAGACGAATGCATACAATGCACCTTGAGGATTGATTGTTGTTTTTTATTAAAGTTGTATTCAATGTTTATGCGTCACGCACTTAATCATGTGGTTTGCAAGTTTGACTCGGCTGTTTAATACAATATATGGAATTTCTCGGTTCCTCGGAGTCCGAACAACAATCAAATCGGCGTTAGAGGCCCGCATAAAGAAAAAACAAAAGCAGCTGATCCAAAATCCAAATCAATCGGTGAGTTCGAAACTATTAGAAACAACTGCCTCCGCCATCCAGCGTCAGATTCGAGTACTAATGTCGATGAATGTTGTCCAAGCGAATTCTCGTTACGGTTTTCTCATCATCGTGTTTTTCGCTAATCTATGATCATGAAATATCGGCCCTATCGCTGCTGTTACAAAAGGGACGGAATATTCGATTGAGAAAGTTGACATAAACGCGATAAACGTAAGGCAAGTTAAGTAATAATGGCGGACGAAGAGCTACCCGCAGGTTGGGAAAAACGTCTCAGCAGATCTACCGGTAGGTATTCATTCATTCGAGGCAATAAATCGTTATTCAATTAACGAGTGTCTCTCCTCTGACATCTCACTCTCGGCACGCTATCTCACGTTACTTCATAATAGTACACGGTACACGTTGACGGCACTGCACCTTCCGACCGGTACTATCAATTTTAATCAATGTTTATGATGTTCGAATTTTTTTTTTTACATATCCCATTTCATTGTCGGCGTTTCTTGCAAATACCCATATCTGTACGCATGGTCGATGCATTTATTCGACACATTCGACGATTGCGATATACTCGACTGATCGATACGTTACATCGTGAATTTTCAATTTTTTTCGAGGTTATAAAAATTTATTAATATTTCGTATATTTAACGCACCGGGAGGATAACTTGTCGATCGGAAATTTTCACACCAATGATTTTAGGTCATTGTAGGAAATTTTTTTTTTTTTTTTTATTTCCAAGGAAAATTTTATGACGGAGGGACCAAAAAATTTTATTTGAATATCGTCATCTTGCATATTGTATAATTATTATTGAGTTAATAATACATAAGACGGAGAACCAATGCATTTTGGAATAATCATTTCGTCAAATGACACTCGACAAAGCGTAATAAGTTTATTTGCAAAATTCAGTCAAAAAGCTGTCGAAGCGACGGAACAATGATAAACAATCCATGACAATTAACAGTTCTTGAAGACAATATATATGTTCAGAATTGATAAACTCAGCGGAGTGGAAATATATGTTGAAAAACGGAAGATTCTTTGGTGGTAAAAAAAGTTATCTGTCCTTAAAGATTCCCATTTTTTCATCTTCACAATATCACAAGTTGAGTAGCAAAAACAATAACAAAAATCTTCAACTGCTTCGCTGTTAAATAAAAGAGACACAAAATTGAATGAAAAAAAAAGAGAAAAACATCGAAAATATATCCCTTCAAAAAATCTCTGCCCCTTAAATAATAATAACAGTTTCCAACTTTTATTGCCGTCCGATACGGAAGTCAGGGAAGCGATTAATCGTTTCACGATTAATAGACGAAATGGATAATTATTTAGTTTTCGAAAAAACCCCTTTAATTAAATTAACTAAAAACCTAATTTTCCACAAATTCCGACTTTTCGATAAAATGCCGAATATTATTTTTCATGTCCGGAGTCAGAGACTTGTCGATAAAAAAAAGAAAAAAATGAATTAAATAAATCTGAAAAATATACGGAAAAGATTTATTATTCGATGCGATGAATGATTCGGATTATAGTGTATTATCGAAGCTTGTAGAACGAATAAACATCGATAGTACTCGAGTGATAAACACGCGTAGAAAAAATAGCGAAAAGGTGGATTACTACGAGTGGAAGATTAACCCTCGTGAGCTTAGCTTGCGATGTGTATGCGGCGGATTACGAAGGATCTCCCGAAGTCCATCGCGCCACCGATTTAGCAGCGATTTACTTGATAATTGCAGGAGGAAAACTTTTGTTTTCATCGCTCGTCGTAATAATAAATTTGGTGTCCCGACGTCACCGACTCGAAATGATGAATTGTTTTAGGATATATTTAGCAGCTATAGTCGAAGAATCGACGAAGTGTCTCTTGTTACTTACCTAACGTGACCTTCAGACTTACGGTGAAGGAAAGAATTGAAAAAAAAAAAAATTTCAAATAATAAAAAAGCGTTTAGAATTAATTTCCGTTTTTGTATGAATGTCGAAAGACGTGTCGATAAATTTCATTTGTTTTTTTTTTTTTTTTTTTTTCGTCTCAGGTCAGCATTACTATTTAAACGTGTATACGAAAGAGAGCCAATGGGACGTCCCAGATAAACCCGCCGATCCGTCGGGAAATGGCAAAGCCGATGGACCCGAAGAGGTTCAATGCTCTCATCTCCTCGTGAAACACTCGGGTTCGCGGCGTCCTTCTTCCTGGCGAGAGGAAGACATCACGCGGAGTAAGGAGGAGGCTATGGATCTCGTTAAATGTGAGTTATTTTTTTTTATTTTTTTTTTTTTCAATTTTTATTACATTACTCGACGAGAAGTAAATGTGAGGCGATTATCACGAAATTATCGATTTCGATCGATCAAATCGTCCGATAAAAATTGTGAAATTAATTTAATAATTCACGAGACTCCAAAATAGTCACTTTGCCATAATTTTTCGGCAATATCTCAATTATTCTTAACCCGGAAAGTCGATAAAAATTTATCGATTTCGATCGATCGAATCGGCGGATAAAAATCGAAAAACTAATTTAATAATTCACGAGACTCCCGAATAGTCTCCTTGTCATAATTTTTCGTCAATATCTCAATTACTCTTAACTCGGAAAGTCGATAAGAATTTATCGATTTCGATCGATCGAATCGATAAAAATTGAGAAACTAAATTAATAATTAGTGTCCCAATTTTTATCCATTAAAAAAAAAACAATAATAAATTAATGGTATGGATAAATATTAGGAAACTAATCCATCTAATTCATTTAAAAAAAATAAAAAATAAAAATGCAATGGATAAAAATTAGGAAACTAATTATTAAATTACTTTCCCAATTTTTATCCATTCCATCTTTTTTTTTTTTTTTTTTCATCTATTCGATTGACTTTACAGTTTATTTCCTATAATTTTTAAACAATATTTCAATTCTTCTTAACGCGCATTTTGAATCGTTTCTATTATTTCAGCTTACAGAGAACAAATCGTCTCTGGAAAAGCAACGTTTTCGGAACTCGCTGCGAAATACAGCGATTGCAGCTCAGCCAAGCGAGGCGGTGATCTCGGGCCGTTCAGTCGTGGAGCGATGCAAAAACCTTTCGAAGAAGCAGCGTTTGCATTGAAAGTCGGAGATCTCTCGTTTCCAGTTATCACCGACAGCGGTATCCATATCATTCAACGAACAGCTTAAATTATTCCAAATTTAAATAATAAAGAAAACAAAAAGAAAAAAACAACAATAACAACAACAAAAAACCGACCGCGCAAAAGTCATCGATGCATGTGAAACGGTTATCGGCAGAAATAATTCCTCCTTTCGTTTAACGTTATTTTTTATTATTGTTAATGTATTCCAATTATTGGATGTCTCGTACCATCCTTCGAGTACTTAGAATATACGAACAATAGACGCCACGATTTAATAATTAGACATCAATTTAAAATAATTCGTTTTGTATTCAAAACGCGAACGATTTTTGTCATTTTTAATTTGTACCGCTGAGAGAGATAAATATCGAAAAAAAAAAAAAAAAAAAAAAAAAAAATAGTGTATTCTCCGTTCTCTCCAATAAAAGACCCGATGGGAATAAAAAAAAAAAAGTTGTCGATTTTTTAACGAGAAAAAAAATCAGCGTTTCCTCCATCGGTAATACAGATATATCTTAAATTTTCGATCAATTAATTTGTGAATTTATTTTCATAATTTTATTTACATTTACATTTTTACATTATTAATGGTATTAAATGCCGAATAAAGTTAAACGGTTCTTAAAATAAATTAATAAAAATGAAAAACGAAAAATACGAAAAAAAAAAAAAAAAAAATTAAAAATATGAAAATACGAAAGTATACGCCGAGATCCGGGATCATCCGTCGATCAGGAACGCGATGACGGCGAAGCATCTTAGCTGTGAAAACCTTCGGCTCATTTTTTTTTTTTTTTTTTTTAATTGTAAAAATTTCATGTCGGTGTGCAAATTCTCAAATCTACGTATGTCGTATTGTCCGGATTAGCATATACCCGGTGAGAAGTGGCATTGCGAAGGTCAACATGACTACTTTGCGACGAGCTAACGAGACTTTGCAGGTCAACGCGTTTGGCAAACGAAGGTCGAGATATCTGTCACATATTTATAATCGCGAACATCTTATTCGCATTGCGAGACCCAAACTAACGCGATGTATCGAAAAAAAAAAAAAAAAAAAAAAAAACCATAAATTGATTATTTTTTCACACATCACGAACATCTTATTTCACGTCGCGATTCTTCTATTGTTCTCGTTTTTTGCGTCATTTCCAGAGTTCCCCGATACTTCATTAGCGTGAAAAGTATATAATTTTCGATGCAATTTACTCACAGATCGGAACGTGTCGACCGCCATTTAGAAAAATGACGCAATTTATCGCAGCGTCGATTGAACGATATGTCGACGAAAAACTCGAATCGTCTTCACACGTATTGTCGATTTCCTTCGAAAAGAATTTAACTATTAAAAAAAAAAAAAAAAAAAAAAAAAAAATGGTTTATTTTTTTTATTTTTATTTATAAAAAACGAGAGATATTAAAGTTTGAGAATATATCTTGCATACCTTTCGAATGTTTCGTTATCGAGACATATATGAATATATTGCGGATTTAGCGACGCGAATTTTTTCGAATTTCGGGTAAATTTGTCAGACACCGGAAGTGAGTTATCGATCGAGACGCATATTAAAAATTGGACTCGTAAATTTCAAATCGTCGTAATACAGTAGTTACGTTAAGATGTCCGATGACTGGAACATCCATGCAATGTTAGTCGCGATACTCGTGGTATTTACTCGACGACCTTCGGCTCCTGAGAACGACTCCCAAGCGAAGCTAAGCAGTTGGGGAAAGTGAATGGTCGGTCTGTAGAGTGCGTTTTACTTATACACTCTAAATCGCCAATCAAAGGGTTCGACACATTGTCGCTGCGCATTAATTCCAATCAACTTTTCAGTTTTCGAACTCACGGTGTACGTATATTAATTAAAAAATAAACAATATTATTACGAAAAAAAAAAAAAAAAAAAAAAATTATAAATAATAATAATATTACGAATCATTATTATTTTTTTATAATAAAAAAATTATAAAAAATATATAAACCGAAAGGCCGAAACGAAACATCAATTTAACTGTATTTACTTATTAAATACGATTGGAATAAAGGAAGTGGCGGAGAAAAATTAAAGATTAATGATGCATATTAAAAATAACACCCAAGAAGTATCGAAGGTACAGAAATGGCGGGAGTTTGAAAGTCGCGATACTCCGTAAAACGGTTTAATAAATTTCGAATATTTTTAATTACTTTTTCCGTCTTTCATTGAAAGATCAATTAACTGGAAAAGATGTTAAGATTCGATAATTTTCTGTGAAAAATCTTCGTATGAAATATTAAATCTCTATCTCACAATTACAAGAATGAAATCACGGCTTATCCACTGATAATTATGGAGTCGAACAAACAAAGCGATCAGATTAGCGATGATATCGATTATAAAAAAAAAATACGAAAAAAATATATACTTTTTTTTTTTCGTCCGATTTCACAGCGCCCCTAATAAAATATCGGAGGAAGTCGAGATAGTTGCCGAGATATGAAAAAAAAAAAAAAAAAAAAAAAAAAAAAAAAAAAAATGAAACGCGGCGGGAAAGAGGTACCGGCGGGTGGGGGAAGAGGAAAAATTCGGCGGTTCCCCACCGACGATTTTTTTTTTTTTTTTTTTTACTATCTCCTCGCGACTTGCCTGTGATAACAAACGGTGAGAATAGTGAGTAATCGACGTTGGGAATTGAGCGAAAACATAATTGAGAGGTGAGTTCGGGAGGAGGGAAAATAGTAGCGTAGGATAGGAACGGTCTCGCAGGTTCGCAGCTCGCAGGCTGAGGTGCTACTACTATATAAATAATACTTTGCACTATGTCAGACCAGTCTGCTTGTGGCCACCGTACCTGCCACTGCACAATGCGACTTTACCGGTCTTCACGACACTGACGACTTTTCTTTCTTTCTTTTTTTTTTTTTTTTCCCTGACAATCTTTCGTTTAACCGCATTCGTTATCGCGTTTCTTTCGACTTTTTCGATTATCACCGTAAACCGCTCGTGACGAAAGTTTGTTATCGCTGAACTGAGTACTGCGGTACAAGTGCACGAAGAATGTCACACGATAATTTGGGATTTACTTCCAGTACGGTAAGTCATTAGGCAAAATAAAAAAAAAAACAAAATTAAACACGAAAAAGAAAAAAAAAAAATTCCTACGGATTTAGTTAATGTGGTCAGTTATGAAAAAATAAATAACGAAATCGCTAAAAAAAAAAGATTTCGATATATTTCTCTAATGGGATTATTAATAATACAAGTAGTCTTGTTTTTTTCGTAATTGCGCTAAAAGTCCCGCGGCGTCGAGACTTCCGTAATAGTTTCAAGGCGATAGAAACTATTTTTCTTTTTTTTTTTTTTTCGAATTCTTACGTAAAAAGTGTATTTTTAATCGACTATTTTTAAAGTCAGACACGTGGATCAGGCGACTTAAAAATAAAAGGAATCGCGCGTTGGTTCGAAGGGTTTGAATCGCGTGAAAGGTGATGAAATTTTAATGTGGCAATTCTTAATATAACAAAATTCTTCGTAATTTCATCGACGGGTTTCGGTCGTTATAAATAAAATGGCCAAAAAATTGTTTTTTTCACGTACTGAAATCTTCGGAAAAAAAAAATTGCATTTCGAAGTCTAATAAACTAATAAAAAAAAATTGACATTCAATCGAAAAAAATATTTGCATTGTTGAAATTAAGAAGTCGCGATACGTCGATAAATTAGACGCGTGTCGATTGTTCGTCTGTCGTTTAAAATCGAAAAAAATATGTGTGTAATCGTTTGTGGTAACATTCCATCGGTTCCCGACAGTCAGAACGCTGGAACCGGTGGGAATACCGTCGTAAATACAGTAGGAATACTTAAGGAAAAACAAACTCATAAGACGCTTCTTTGTTTATCTCCGTTCCGCGCGAAGGAACGAACGATAAATATTGACAATAATAACAGCTTTCGTACGTTTTTGAGATAATTATTAAATGTAAAATAAATTACGCGGGATTCCATGTGCGCGGATTAGATTCACTGTTTAGAAAAAAAAAAAAAAACAATTTTGCTATCGTTAAATTTGTTCCGTTCAAAAAACGCGCGATCTGTTGTTATCGAAAAGTAACGTATGCACATTAGGACTTATTAATTATCACCGTACTTCTAATTCTTATGTCTACTAAACGATGTTTACGTTCTTCGACTCATCTTTTTTATTGATAAAAAAAATTAAGGAAGTTGTATCGATAAATGTCCAATAAAAAAAATGAGATTCAGTGAGAATTTCCAATACTACGCAATGAAATAAGAATTAAAAAAAAAAAACCGTATAAAAGGTGTTCGGAATATTAATTTTGCACGGTAATAATACCAACAAATTATTAATAAACCAATAAAAAAAAAAAAATTTCAGCGAATCATCCCGCGATGTATTTTTTCAGCAGAAATTCATTTATTCATTTTTCGAAATAATTTTTTTTTTTTTGTTTTTCGATTTTTTTCTTTATCCGAAATCTTACACTTGTGTCGAAATGTTACCGATACGCCTCCGTTAAACCATTGAAATAACAAATTGTGACGACAGCACACAGGTATTTCTCAAGTTAAATATTTTTTTCATTTGCGCGCAAAAAGTCACGATACGGGATTCCGATATCGATCTTACGATAACATTTACCTGATAAATATCTCGATCGAAGCTTTTATCCAATTTTCTTTGTCGTCATATACGCCATACGCGAGAGACGAGGGTCGCGGTTTGTCATGAATCAAATTAATTTCTGCTGAATGACGTTACAACAGAAGGTTTAACATCCGTCGGTGGAGTCGGGTTGTGATTCGCATTCGTCAAAGGTCGCGGCACTCAAACGATCGTTGAGGTATTACAACTGGTAATACATCGCGCGCCGCCCAACTGGTTGCGTCGACCACGTGTGAATGGAAACGTGTCCCGCGTGCCATTCGCAACAAGGTCGTCACAGTTTCATTACTATTCACTTCTCGGCTGTCCAGTGCGATTCATCGTATCACATCCTCGCTATTAGCCCCTTCTCCCCCCTCCGATAATTCACCGGAAATTGATATCTTGGGGATATACTTAAAGTGTCATTGATCTTTACGAGACTCGTTCGAGTCCTCGAGCGTTGGCACTGCTGCATTAACGCGATTTATTAACATGACCTCACGGAAATAAGTTTCCCAATTGAACGAATTAGATTCGAGTCTCGTACACAATACGAAGAATGTAAATATGTAAAGTTTATTTGTGAAGGCATTTAGTTAACTAAAGCAAAGTTTGGTTAAGGAGGATGATGTATCGTTGCGTATTACCAAAGAGAAACGTGAACGTGAATTCACGTGAAATTCAGAGAGAATTTTCGACAACTTTCTAATGAAATAAAAATCTGAAAAAAATCAACCATACAGAAGGTGCTAAAAAAACCAATTTTCCATAATAATAATTCCAAAAAGTTATTAACAAATGAGTAAAAAAAATCATTGTTTAACGAATTATCCGGTTATCTAACTGTTTCTTTAGCCGAAATTTATTCGATAATTTTTTTTTAATACTTATGCATTTTTTGAGAATTTTTTCGAATTTTAGGAAAAAAAAAAATTTTGGTTTTTTAAAAAATCACAAATTTTCGAAAATTCGAAAAAATAAAAAAAAAAAAATGTTTGTGTTTCACACTGCCGATCGATGGAAACTTTGTCGCACCATCGAGTTATTTACAGTTGACGAGAATTTATAGCATTCGATAAGTGTTCTAAACGCTTTTAAGAATTTATAAGATTGGATGATACATTTTTTTTCTAAAATGTATTGAACAAAAAAAAATTGAAAGAAATTGCGTTGCTTTTCCTTTTTTGCATAATTTAGTTGCCGAAACTAAATGATGGAGCGACGAAAAGCCTGAATCATTAATTTTTTTAGAATCGTCGTTTAGAACGAATGAGTCGAATCGGTCGTTTTTTTAGAATTTTTTTTTCATCCCCAAACCTCACAAATCGTTAGAAGCTTTTGCAATTCGAAATATTAGTTCCATCAATCGTTAGTTTTGTTTTGCACCAATTAAAAATTCGCTTAAACGAGAGTTGATGCCGATTTAGTCGCGGAAAAAAATAATAAAAAATTCCCGGTGTGGGAATACTACGCGGTATAGCGATGGTGTGTATTTGAAGATTGTTCCCCGTGTAATCAAATGGCAAACCTTGCATCCACTTAGTGTACAGATAAACTCTTCAATTACCTTTATTAGCACTGCTAACAGTTACTGCGAGACGACGATTCGCTTGATCCTCAAGTAGCAATTGTTGGACTGACGTGATATTTATAAATTGTCGTTCTCTTGATTTCTCAAGCGCTCCCGGCGGATCTATTCGGCGTATAAGTAACGACTTTTCGTTTTAAACAGGCAATTTAGTAGATCATTATAAAATTTCACGTTCCTCGGAAAAAAAAAAAAAAAAAAAAAAATCGTTATCTTTGTCCCGCGCGTCTCTAAAATTTCATTCATCGCCTAAGGTGTGTCGGTTCTCGCGGCCTCAGTGATTGCAGATGCTTTAGCAGCGGCACCCGAACGGAAGTTCGTCATTTTCCCAGAGTGGTTAAGTGCGAATCAACTGTTTTCAATGCTCCCGAGCGATTTACCAACAAGTCAAATAAAAGACGCCTCGGTGTCGCTATCGCTTTAATGTCATCGAACAATAGCTCTTCGCATCATTGCTCGTAATACAGAACATATACTAAGCTATTCTTAAGGTTGTTCTCTCGTTAAAATCGAAACAAATTTTCTTTTTATCTCAATTTATATCTCTTCAATAATATTCTATCGTTTAGCAATCAAAATTTCAATGTTTCGATGTATAGATTTAAAAAATAAAAAATGTACATATGCTACTAAGGATTAACGGAACTGTACGCGTTAGTCGAATAAATTTCAAATTTCAATTTTTTTTTTTAATTTTTATATAAAATAATAATAATATTAAAATAAATTAATTTGAAAATAGAAATTTTTCAAAAAATTAAAGAGATGTTCGGTTTTAAATAAATGAAAAAATAATAAAAATACTCCATCCCGCGAATTTCGGTTCGTAACTTCGATTTCGAATTCGATTTAAATTTCAAACGTCTCGATTTGGTATTCGGAAAAATCCAAGGTAACAACTAACGTTAACTTTAACGCTCGGATGCCCGCGTCCTCGACGAAAATTCTTACAATTTCTGGTTAACCCGGTTAAACCGCAGCTAGGAACATGAGTTCCGGTTTCGGCTTAATGGAAAATTAAGTTGTCGGGTTCTCTCAATGCGAATGGAAATGAAAATGACCTTCGCGCAGGCGGTACACGGATATTACTACCTGCTAAGGTATTCCAGTCAATATTCTTCCGTACTTAGAAGACCACATTATTATACTATGTGACTTACATGCGCGATAGAAGAAGAAGACTCTTGATGTGCGACATTGGTAAATTACACGGCCTTTAAGTGTGAATCTGCTCTCGACGTTGCGTCGCCTCGTTTAACGAGTCTCTATGACGCGGAGTGAAGGAAATTCGCGAATATCGCGACAATGTTGCGACGACTTTGCACGAGTGCAATTACATAAAAAAAAACCTCTTTCGATCAATGCGCCATTTCATTTGTAGTCATTAGCGGTTTAAACGACATGGTAACCCGTTTATTATCGAAAGGAGGCATCGCGATTGCGTTTGTTGAGTTCCATTGAAGGTGAACGATAGCCAATAACTTTTTTTTTTTTTTTTTTTTTTTTTTTTTTTTCCCGAGAAAAAACTATTGAATAATTGGTAAACGTGCATTACAAATAGGTTCGAAGCTTGAAGTCAATCATAGAGTCGAAACACTGTTAAAATCGCGTCAAAGAAATATTTCGGAGCGGAGTATCGCGAAATTGGGAAAGTCGGAGCTCCGACGATGAGGAAATATGGAATATGCAGCTACTCTGGCGTGACGAATAAAGTAGTAAATGTTCCGAGTCTCGATCGGTACGTGCTGATCGCTCTCATAATCGCGAAAACAAATTCCATCGTAACATTTTTTGACTCAAAAAAATCGAAAAAAAATTAAACATGTAGAAAGTGCTATGAGCATTAATTTTGCACAATAATAATACCAAAAATTTACTAACAAATTATTTTGAAAAAAAAAAAAAAATTGTTTAATAAATTATCCGTCATCCGAAGTTCTCTTTCGGCAAATGTTGATTCGTCAATTTTTTCCCGAATAAATATTAATTTTATTAGAATTTTATCTAATTTTCGAAAAAATCGTATTTCGAAAAATGTTTGCGAATATTTTTGATTAATTCGTGATTTTTCACTTGAAAAAAAAAAAAAAAAAAAAACAAAAAAAAAAAAAAAATTCTCGGCTATTTTAAGGATCGAACTTGCGATCGAAACTCGAAATTCGAAACTTTTTGATGTAACTTAATTTTAATCTTTCGGATAATCGATCGATCGGAATAAAAATGATTAAAACGCGAATGAAAAAACGAATAAAAACGTTCGATTGAAATTATTGAGGAAATTCGTAATATATCAGGGTGTCGAAGGAAGTTATATCTTTCACTTGTTCGATAAGGTATTCTCGATACCGGTTTTCAGAATTCAGTGCGTTATAGTACGCAACCGATGTTATACCAATTAAAATGAAAGATATCTGTCGACGGAGAATGTCCGAAAGACTTCGTCGATTGGTGGTATTGAAATAATTTATCCGTTGTCGGTGAAAAACGTCCTTCGAATTAGTTTGACCACCGGTTCACGAGCGGTCCTCGTACTCTCGCGATCTGGTTTCAACCCGTTCTTACCGGAATGGTTACACTGTTAGAGTCCCCGACGCGCGGATAAATACACCGCAGTCACAGTTGAATCTGTGCTGTTATACCCGAAGCTAGTTGATAGCTTGCCGTTTGCTATATTTGTGATGGATGGATAGATCTGGCGCGACCAGTCCTTAATAATATGGTCAACTTGTATTAAATCATCGACGTTCGACGCGCGGACCGAGCGCAACGGATTGTGCAATAAGTTCGCTCGCGCGCGCACGTACGTCGTGTCCCTACCGCACCTCGAACCAATCAACTTTTCCGATCGGCGATATGATCGTTTCTATGTAACGCGTCTAAACGGTCATTTTAGGCACAGAATTAAATTTTTTTTTTTCACCTATTATTAAGAACCCAAAGCTTGATTAACCAATAAGAACCGGAAGTTGGTTGATTTTTAGAAAAAAATAAAAAAATGTTGCCACAGATTCTGGGCGCAAAATCATTATTATCATTTTTTAAGGGAAGAAAAATGTCGAAAAATATTTATTAAGGAAAAAAGATCGATGAAAATTTGGAACTTTCTATAGATGAGCGAAACTCTCTAAAAAAGGGTATTATTCGATTTTTTTTTAGATTTTTTTAAGGGAAGTAAATTCTTTAAAAATAATTTATGATAAACATTTTTTTCCGATTAACATCCGTAATACGTTAAAAGCGGAAAAAACCGAAATGCGGGTCAATAAAATTATATTCGAATGAGTAACGACAGTAATTCGATTTTGTCGGAATCGTTTGAATCTCCCGACCTAAATTAGTTGAAACAATGCCGGGTGCGCATGAACCGTCTTCATTATTTCTACGAAATGGCGAGAGCTCTCCCGGCTTGCCGAGCAATCATGGAGATCAAAGATAATTATCATTGTTAGTACGATTCGTCGGTAAACTCGGTGGACTGCGAGATTACACGCTGCCGAGAGTCTCAAAAAAATAAAAATTATTGATAACACTTTTGAATGGAAAAATCCATGACGAATATCGATTACTCATTATTACTCATTTTTGAATTTCAAAGTAAAGATTATTCTTGCATTTCAAATTCAAACGTAAATTTTAAGAAATACGTTATTATATTTATATTTCGATGGAAAATTCGAACCCAAATTTATTCATAAAATTAGACATTCTAAAAAACGTATTTTAATTTTTTAAGTTACCGAAATGGGAGATAAATACGAATTACGCGCAGGCGACGATCCGCATGTCGCATAAATTCGTCAATACGCTGCATAAATTTAATTTGATCACTGAGACGATTCATTTGTGAAATTTACACACTGAAAGAAAATTATGTGTCGGGAAAGCTAATAATTAGTTGACAGAACAAATAATTACTCGATACGATTAGACTTTTCTAAAAAAAATCATGAAAAAAAAAAAATACACCAATTCGTCACTCAGCGTCGTGAATAACTCGTATGCATTTGGATGACTCTTTTGTCCCGTACAGTGGACAACGGTAGATGGGGACTTTTACTCGAGAATTTATAAAATGATTGCGCAACGCTCGACGAAACGCTGCAATGCTGTCGGGAAATTCCGGTAGCAACGGATTGTAGTAACAGTAGAGCTCTTTCACGCGCAGGTATTAGCGACGCGCGAACGTTATGATATATTAAAAAAAATGTGTGCCATGCAGCGGTCTAACGCTTTGGCGTTGCAGCGCAAGTGTCCGAACGCACGGGCAGTAAAAGTACTCGAGTGGATCGTTCCATCCAATCCTCTTCCCACGGAGGAACTTAACTTATGCGTAATCGCAACGTATCTCACAGTTGTGTAATCATTTTTTTCCTTGGATCGCGAGCACCTGTACTAAACCGATGGGAGTCCGTAAAGAATACGATAATTAGGCAAAAATGTGAACTTGAGGAATTTTTTTCGAAAAATAAAAAAAAAAAAATTGTTTGCCCGCAAAAAGTACTAAAAAATTCAAAATATTTAAATTCGATGTTTTTGTCCGACAAACATCGAAGAATTACCTCGAAGGCATTTTTCCGCGAAGCACTACATTTTCCGCCGACAAGATTACGGATCGACGGACACGGAAACGTCATGATTACTAACCAAGACGATTTGCGAATGTTACGAGGCGATTTATCTCGTCGATCTAACAGCCGTATGTTAGGCCTAAGAAGCGCGAATGCGTTAGAGAGCGGCATATCTCTTGCGTATATGCGCATAGATTATCATTTGTTTATAAAAAAAAAATGCCTCGCGGTGAGTTCGACTTTGAGTGAAGAAAAGCCGATTGTTTGGACGCGATGAAATACCTGAATAAATCCTCGCGATTGTTGCTAATCAAAACCTGTTTTCGCATTAATAAATTGATGATAACCGGGGATTCCCCATGTTTGATTATTGGTCGGTTTATCGACAAAAGAAAACAACAAAAACTGGGTGAGGGACAATGTGCAATGTGTGGGGCTGCCGACGAGCGGTGGAGTTCATTTGGATTCTCTCACACCGACTGTGGACCGTTTCTGAATTTAACTCAACTAAGTTAACGGATTCGATTCAACTAAGTTAATGATATAAACTCAACTATGTTAACTAACTTAATTTACCTGAGTTGACCAACTTAATTCAACTGAGTTAACCAACTTAATTTAACTGAGTTAACCAACTTAATTTAACTGAGTTAACCAACTTAATTTAACTGAGTTAACCAACTTAACGTAACTGAGTTAACCAACTTAATTTAACTGAGTTAACTAACTTAATTTAACTGAGTTAACTAACTTAACAAAGTTTCTGCATAATTTCGAACGCAATCTGATAGAATTCTCTGTTATTTCCAAATTTTTATCTACTCCGAGGAATTTTATCGAAATTTTTCATTTTTTTTTTGTTTTCAATACAAAACTCATTCGAGTGCAAATCACAGGGAACAGCTTTATCGGAAGACAGATTTCGTAATAATAATAGTAATAATTGCTATCTAAACCTGTGTCAAGATAAATGGCTGCAACTATATTGATATAAGTGTCCCTCGCCAGGCGCGTGCCGTCGCAATGCTTCTTTATCGTCAGAATTTTCCATTCCCAATGGAACACCTGCTATCGGGATTCGGAAACCGAAGACGATTAGTCTAATACGAGGTCGCTGGACACTCGACGATAGGGTTAAAGACAAAAAAATGAAGATATCGACAAACCGGTGACGAACTGATATCTTATGTAACTTTTAACTGGATTACTTGGAGTGGAAGTTATCGTGGGCGTTCACGGGCTTTGCGCGTTCATTTATTTGCCGGTCATCGACCGATCTGATACCGGAGGGCGACATTGATCGTTACGATAAAAACAATTACATTTGTAAGATCGCCTGTCCACTATAGAAAAAATAAAACCCGTTGCTATCCACTTGCGATCAAAGTTTAACTACTCGAAAAATCGAATTAAAAAACTAATCGAATTACGTAAGAGTGCGAAATTTTTTCTCGACAAATAAAGTTACCAATCAAATTTTTAGCCGCCGTATTTAACTCGAAAATTGGATTCGGAAAAAAAGTTTAATAATTGATATTTCATTTATTAATAAGTAACTTAAGTTGATTTGTTAAGCTGCAACTTCATCTCAGTGATAACGATGAATGAATAAAATTATTAAAAAAAAAAAAAAAATTCTCTTAAACTTCGCGTTCGGCAATCTGTCGATGAAACTCTGACAAATGAATCGTTTTTTCGTGAACGGAATAATGAATTGCAACAATAAAAAGTGAGGAATATTCCTCATGCGGCGACGAGTTTCCTTCGCATTTCTGCGAATCTTCAGGAATAACATACATATATGTATGTATTTCCCCGTGAATAATGGTAATTCGATTAATCATGAGAGAAGAATTCTTCACTTGTTTATCCAGCGATCGCCTCGTTGATTCCCAAGAATAGTCGGGACTTACGGTACATTATGTTTCGATAACAATCATTCATTGTCTTATTTTACACAATTCTTAAGTTACCGAAAATACAGAATTGCGCCGTTCCTCTTATTCCATTGGGCTATTAAATTGTCGGTACGAATGCAATAAAAAAATATATGTATTCTCGCGAACAGCGATTGCGAGTGTATAACATTCTGTTTACGTTCCAAACACTTGACGCACTCCGTGCGTCAGATATCATCTGGTTAAGTGTTACGTACAGTCGTATGTAAGACTTAACATCAGCCAATGACCAATAAAAAAAAAAAAAAAAAAAAAAAAACATGTTCGGCGGATGTTTGTTCCGCAAATCGATACAATTAACGGTACAAAGTAACCGAATAGCGACCTTCGCGAGATCAATCAAATCAGATATTTATGTCCGAAAATAAATGTATTGATCTTAGTTGTGTTTTCGTATCAATGATCTTTGGCTGATGAATATTAATGCGGATATTTCTGCCTAATGATAGACTGATTGATTTTTGTTTTTTTTTTTTTTTTTTTTTTTTTCATTTAAAAAATATAATAAAAAATATATTGGTTACCGTTACCGCGTTCGTGACAGAAGGCGTGAGTTACTTAATTTCCTTTGGCGATTTGTCAACGGTGTGAGATTCTTCGGAAAACGATGTAAATGCATGTGACTCATCGACCTCGAGGACTATTTCATGGGCTTTTAACGCCCACGCTATTGGATAAGGCGTTTTTCCGGTGGATTTTTATTATTAATTCGTGCGGAAGGTCTCAGCCCTGACTTCGCTTAGTTACGCGACTTCGTGATTATTGCCCGATACGTCGGAGATTTTTTTTTTTTTTTTTTTTTTTTTTTTCGTGTTTGCGTTGATCCGCAAACACGAAAAAGGCGTGAAGTGGACATTTGAAATTCTTTTTTTTTTTTTTCATTTTTGATCGCCGTCGTCCTGTTAGCGTTTCTCGAACGTATAGTAATTCATGGGGGAAGGATATCACTCCGATCATTAAATTCCTCGGGCCGTGTGGGTGACGCAGAGTAAATAAACGCTAACAGCTCATGATGTCAAGGAGAACGGGTTAGTGTACCGCGCGTTACCGTCTATCCTCGTGGACTGTCGTCTAAACATATAGTAATTCATTTATCCTTTTGACTCGTGAAATCAGCGCGCAATTACGTTCGTACGTTTAATCGTACCGTTATTATTGTTATCATTATTAACTGAAGATACACTCAATAATAACTAAAGAATTGCGTCACGTTGAACGGTAACAGTTGAAGTTATACTTCAGTTGAAGTCAAAGCTTTCTAATGGTATTACAGTTTTCTGCAATCGCACTAAATAAAAAATAAAAGTAATGAGTTCGAAGAACGAATAGTTAGTTGAAAAAACTAATTCGAAAAAAAAAAAAAAAAAAAAAATGATTTATGAAAATTTACTTTTAATTGTTTCCACTAATTCTTAGTTTTCCCAGCGTATCATTTCTCTCAGTGCGAAGAATCATTTTATCGACGTTTCTACGCCATTAATAACATCATAGCTAATAAATACTTCGATTTGATGAGAAGTTCATTAAAGAAAAAATGCGAAAAAAAAATATCGTCAATTATCAATCGATGATAATTGACGATCAGAATTTTCTTCAATATTTTTTTTTTTTTTTTTTTCGATGTATAATTTATCGAAATAAAAAATTCGCCTTTTTCATCGTCTTTGTTTTTTTTTTGCATTTTACAGGATGCTGTCGATTGGAAGAAAAGCTCAGCCTCCCCGGAGAAGGATGGACACCAAGACAGGTAAGAAGTCACTGCAATGAATAGCATTCATCGTTTCGACTCGACTCGGCAACCGGACGTATATATCATAATTACGATACAAAAAAAAAAAAAAAAAAAAAAAAAACTCCATATATCTAGTATTCTACGATGTATCATACGCGATACGATAAGAATCCCGCATAATTAGCCTCGTCGCACACATATGTTCTCACTGTTTACGGACATGAAGCCATTCGTAATGTAACTTACGCCATAACCGGTAACAATATGCGCGGAAAAGTCGTTTCAACTGAATATTTATTTATCCTCACGCGACTTTTCGTATCTTTCTGCACAGATATTCCTTGAAAGGTGTTACGAATGGAGTATTCACGGTCGACCGTGACGAGGAGAAAAGAAGAGTGAAAGAACTCGAAACCGATTATGACCCCTACGAGCACAGAGTTGTCGAACATCCGACTACGTAAGTCGAATTTCCTTACGCAACGAATCAATATTTTTCCAAAAATTCGAATGCGCAAATGAATTTCATTGGAAGAAGAAAACCATAGAAATGACTGGAGACTAACTGATAATTGTTTTCAGTTATCTCGACACGTTGTTTCATCTTCTGAAGGGAAGTTTGGGTACCGGTATCCTCGCCATGCCGATGGCATTTGCCAATTCCGGATACATCGTTGGATTAGTAGGAACGATAATCATAGGACTTCTCTGCACTTACTGCATTAAATTACTCATAGGCGCGGAGTACGAACTCTGCAAGAGAAGACGGCTGCCATCTTTAACATATCCTGCAACTGCCGAAGCGGCGTTCGACGAAGGACCAGCGATATTCAAAGGTTTCGCGAAAGCTTCCGTGTAAGTTTACCGATCGCTACACGCTAATCAGATCGTTTCTATCTTCGCCACGTGTATTTTTTGTGATAACTAATTTTTTTTTAATTTCATTTCAGACACGTCGTCAATACCTTTCTCCTCATTTATCAGCTTGGCGCTTGCTGCGTTTACGTGGTCTTTATTGCTGAGAATCTTCAACAGGTGAGTTTTCGTATTGATGCGTAAAAATACGAATCATCGCGGATTTTTTTCAGGTTGGGAATTATTAGTCTCGATATTTGGTAATTCGTTGACCTCAATTGATTATTGTTGACCTTATGGTCCGTACTTAAGGTGATGTGAAACATTCATCCGTTCTGCGTGCAGTTGGTAACAAAATTGAATTGAGGAAAATGAAAAATTCGCTTTTCCCGCGTCTTTTCACTTCGCCTTAATGATTTGAGTCCTTTCACATCGCCTTAATGATTTGAGTCCTTTCACATCGCCTTAATGATCAATTTTGAGGTCACGGCATCCTATGTCTTTGGACTTTAAACTATTTTAACCGAACAATCCGTTTCAACGAAATTCTTTAAACTATTACAGGCATTGAGCGATTGGGTTCCCTACGTCGATGTTAAATACTACATGTTGGGTATCCTGCTGCCTTTGATTCTGATAAATTGGATACGAAACCTTAAATTTTTGGCTCCTCTGTCAACCGCTGCGAATGGCATTACTTTCGTAAGCTTTGGCATAATCCTGTGGTACATATTCCGCGAAACCCCATCGTTCGAAGACAAAGCAGCGGTTGGCGAAGTTGAAAATTTTCCGCTCTACTTCGGCACCGTTCTGTTCGCTCTCGAGGCTATCGGCGTCGTGAGTATTTTTTTTTATTTATTTTTTTTTTTTTTTTTTGAAGAAACAACGCAACAACTCTATTAACTTTACGTGTTAATTTTTCGAATTTCTCAGATAATGCCACTCGAGAACGAGATGAAAAAACCGAAATCCTTCGGCAGTCCCCTCGGCGTTCTTCACGTTGGAATGGCGAGTATAATAGTCCTGTATGTTGGAATGGGATTCTTTGGGTACATACGTTACGGTTCGGAAGTCAAGGGAAGTGTGACGCTGAATCTCGAATCGTCGGAAATACCTGCTAAGGTTGTGCAGATCCTTCTGGCCATTTCTATCTACGTAACGCATGCCTTGCAATGCTACGTTGCCGTTGATATCGTTTGGAATGACTACATTTGCAGCAAAGTAAAAAAAGAATCGCACAAGATCTTCTGGGAATACATCGTTAGGACGCTTCTCGTACTCGTTACATGTAAGTCGGATTGCGCTGAGAACGGAAACAAATTTATTCGTTGAGAAAACTATTGATTAGTTGGCGGAAAACTGATAATTAGTTGGGAAAACGAATTTGTAAGAAAAAAAAAAAACTATCAGTTTTTTCAATTTAACATCAGTTTTTCCAACGAAATATTAGCTTTTCCAACGAAATATACGTGTTTCCAACTAAATATTAGTTTTTCCAACCAAATGTACGTTTTTCTAACTAAAAATTAGTTTTCCCAATTAAATATTAATTTTCCCAATAAAATATTAGTTTCTCCAACTAAAAATACGTTTTTCCAACTAAATATTAATTTTTCCAATTGATTTTTCGTGTTTCCAACTATTAGTTCACGCAACCAATAATTTTTTTCAACGAAACTTAAACTTTAATCTTAAATGTAAAAATATGAATCTCCGAGAAATTTTGGGCGATAAACGACGCAATAACGTTGATTTTTTTTTATGTTTCAGTCCTCATTGCGGTAGCGATACCCAAATTGGAACTCTTCATTTCACTGTTCGGCGCTCTGTGTCTCTCGGCTTTGGGACTCGCATTTCCGGCGATAATCGACTGCTGCACCTTCTGGAAAGTTAGGGATCGAAACGGAAAGATTCTGATGGTCGCGAAAAATGGTTCCCTGGTGGCTTTCGGTTTCTTGGGCCTCGTCGTCGGAACTTGGACGAGTATAAGCAAAATCATCGAGAGTTTCGGTTAATTTATTCCACGGCGAAGCTCTCTTTTATCCTCTCATTCCCCCGTTTCGGGCAAACGGACGCACATGACAAAACGCGCAAAAACGCGCAGACGCGCAATATCGTCCGAAGTTTTTGTTTCAATCCTCGATAAGACGTGAAAGATTACAAGTATTATTTAGCACTCCTGATATCCCCGATAAAAGAGGAAAGGAGTACCGCTTGCAGGTGACAACGGTGCTGCTATAGCCAATAGAAATCCTCGCTATTGTGATCGCCTCGTTTACTCGAGGAATTCGTTTTGTTAACTTCGCGTTTTTTTTTTATCACGCAGACGAGTTATATTTTAAGAAACAATGAAATCGCTCGTTAATCACGAGACCATTGCGACATTTATCGATATTTTAGGCGCACCGAGAAAAATAATTCGTAGAAAAAATTGATAATTAGTCGGGATAAGTACCGTTCAAGAAAAAAAAAATTTTACAAAAAATTTAAAAACTCCCGACTGCAAAAAGAGTGAAATAACAATTAATTTTTGACGTGTTGTAATCGGGAGATTTTTTTGTCATTGAGTATGGAAATATCCCGATTACAACACGTCAAAAATTTATTGTTATTTCACTCTTCGGGAGATTTTTTTGTCATTGAGTATGGAAATCTCCCGATTTCAATCGGGAGATTTCCATACTCAACAATTAATTAATTAACAATTAATTAATTCCAACTAACAATTAATTACAACAATTAATTAATTAATTAATTAATTAATTTTTGACGTGTTGTAACACGTCAAAAATTAATTGTTATTTCACTCTTTTTGCAGTCGGGAGTTTTTTAATTTTTTATAAAATTTTTTTATTTCATTTTTTTTAGAGAAGATGTTTTTTACCGCAACGTATACCTCCGCGAATTTGAGGTTATGCCGCACGGAGCTCGAGCTCCGTGCGAACGATGACGTTCGACCGACGCGCAACAGTTAGTCCGGTATCGTACTATCCGCCGTAAAAACATACGCCAGACGAGAAAATGTATCGCAGAAAATGGCGGCCATCTTCGATATATTCGATTGAGAGTTTACTAAACCGCTTTTATTTCTACCGATATTCCACGGATCGAAATTTTACTTTGCAAACAACCTTCAATGTGCGTCATAAAATCTGTGTACAAAATTTTGTCAAGTAATTTTCTGCCGTTTCCGAGAACATTCCGGAAAACGAAATCGCCCGTCGGCGTGAAACGCCATAACTCCCGTCTTTTTGCCGTAGCGGGCAGTCGGGAGTTAAAAAATTGATTTCCTCGACTAACTATTGATTTTCGCAATAGATTTTTTTTTTTTAATGCGTTTTAAAAAATAATGATATTTCCAGCGACGGATATTAGAAAATAACGTATTAATTGCCCCGTTGACTTTCATCTTTTTGTGAACATTGTCGCGTGTCCACAAAGTACATTATGATTCATATTGAAATCATAGATAAGTCGGCATTAGCGGAAGCAGCGGATTGGTTGTGAACGAATAAAAGAGAATTGTAAACACGCGTTATAAATCATATCGCGGTTTTAGTTTAATCAGAGTTATCGATCAATTTTTAATTGATTGGTTTCATTGAAAGTTCAAACGTGAAAATTAAAATTAATATATTAAAATTCGATTTATCGCGCAATCGAAGCCGTTTATTATACGACGAGTTCCGTGAGAACTGAATTATTTTATTCAAAGCTCCATAACATTTCGCGAAACAATTTGCTTCGGAGTTCAAAATGAAAGACGCGATGGAGCAATGAAAAAAAAAAAAAAAAAAAAAAAAAAAAAAAAAAATGGAATTTTTTATTATACGTAATTAAAAGACAAAAGATCACAAACTGTAAACTATTATTGTTCCGATCGATCGTATTATCGGTACGTACGAAATTTGAGTAAAAAAAAGAAAAAGAAAAGCGATAAGCATTAATAAGCGATATTCATTGCACGGATTTGTATTTAAAAAAATGATTACTTCCGACGAGATGAATGCATTTTTTTGTAACAATCCGTAGAATGGCGATCAAAGTTCCTAAAAGTGCTGGACATGCCGGAGGAACCATAGTGCGTAGTTAATTAATTATATTATAGTTGCGTTTGCCGCGTTGCGCAAAAGATCGAATTGCGAATCGCGCTAAATATGCAGTTGTTGCTGTTTATTTTTTTTTTATATATTTTTTTTTTGTTGTTGTTTTTATTTTTTAGAATCTTTTTGGCAAGTAATAGCCGGTAGAATATCAGAGGAAATGGAAGTGAGACGATTTGGCTTAAAATTTAAGATGCAAATATTTAATTATCATAAAGATATATCGTTGAAAGCTTTAGTACGAGGCGAGTGTAAGATATTCGGTGTATATTACCACCAGTTATTGTAATATAATTATGTATTATGCGTATGTATTGACAAATATATTATTGACGAAAATAAATGGATTAAAAAGATGATTTTAACATTGTTACGATATTTTGGAGTACTAAATAACTTATTGTCAAATAAAGCAATTATTAAAATTACAGTTTTCTGGTTTACCTAATATTTTAATAATATCAAAAAATAATAAATATTATAAATTTTAATTTTTTAAAATTTATTTCCTCTTTTTATTAATATTTATTTATTAATAGTAAAAAAACGAGTGGATTATTGGTTTAAAAAAAATTTTACAATGTGTTTAAATTTTTTTGAAAAATTCCGAAAACATCGGCGTTAAAAATACGAATTTTTCATTGCAGGTATCTGTTTTACCTGAGGAGCATTGTCACCATCACCTTATCAAATATCGAGCCGCGTGTTCGATTTAAAAAAAAAAAAAAAAAAATTCTCCGTTCTATGAACGACGAGAGGGTAGCTGTTCCCGAAGCTCGCGACTATACTGGATGGGGGAGTTATATACAGCCGATAGGCAAGAACGACGTACTTTGCGCAAACGCGCGAAAGCAGACGTCATGGCGTGCAGATGCCGGCCGTCCGCCACCGCGACCTCGCCGCTGGCGAGTGGTTATAGATCGACAGAGATACTCTGTCTCAATAAGACAAACAAAATGTTATTCACTTGTCGCCAGTGTACGCGATCCTTTAAATTTTTATACGCAAAAATCTACGTGTTTATTGTTTTTGTACAGCTGCGATAATGAATTACGATAAAAAAAAAAACACGACGAGTTAAATTTTAGACAATAAATGATAAATCATTATCGTTGGGAGGCTCCCGGTGCAACGATGTCACGGGGGTTCACGCATCATTCCTGCTTTGGATCGATTGTTTCTATGTGATCTACTCATCGGCTCAATTTATTCTTAAATAAAGGTGAGTTTATAAAAAAAATTTTAAAAATGAAATTTAAATATAAAAAAAATTAAATATCCTTATACCATAATTTTTTTATTTTTTTTAATTGATAATTCTCGATGTTTTTCGGGAAAAAAAAATTAAAGTTAATAATGGGGAAATAATTTTTCAAACAGCATTGATAAGTTTGTACTGAAATATTCTGAACCGCAAGGACGAAATTCAGAAGGGATTTAAGGGCGTTACATAATCTCAGGTTACATCCGAAATATTGTAAAATCCAATAATCATTTCTCACAGAAAAAACGTTATTTTTGAGCAAAAATTTTCTCACAACATTTTAATGTGAATTTTTTAACAGTAGTCGAAATTATTCGGTACTTACGATTTTTAAAAAACGCTTGTTTCGCTCTAAATTTTTTTTTTTCCCGAAAAAAAGTGCATAGTTTTCAGTTTTAATGTTGCATTGTGTACGATATTGATATTCACACTAAAATGAAAAATTCCATCCTGAAAAAGGGTGCGGAATGTCGTGTATATCGTACATGAATCGGCGCCTACGCACGAGTTACAATAATCGATCGAAGCCATGTGCGTTTCTCGCGGCAATAACTCCAATATACTTAACTCGCGATAGTTTAGCGAACAACGGTAACGTCATTCATTGTTCCGAATCTATCTTCAACCAATTTCGCGCCACTTATTATCAATGGAAAAATATTTTTTATAAACAGCGCAGACATGACATCGGAGACTTTTTTTTTTAACGTTTTCGAAAAAATCATTTTATATGCAAAAACTGGAAAATAATAATAATAATACAACGTTTGAATTCGGCAAAATTAATCATAGGCAATGCAAAATAAAAAATTATTATTATTATTATTATTATTTTTATAAAAAAAAAAAAATATCTCGTAAGATATGTCCAATCAATCAAAAACGCTAAAATATCGATAATAGTCTGACTACGAGGCCTTCGATCAATTTTTTTTTATTGAAATATTAAACTTTCAAGGTTTCTAAAAAATCAATAAATTTGTGTACCGACTATCGTCCTTAACTCTGCTTTTCGTATTCATACTTTCAATACGTTTCCTCCCGGATGATTGATTTTACCGACAAACAACAAGTGATACAACTCCGCGTTTCATCCGACGTCTCCGAAGCCGGCGCCTTAATTGAATTTACGAATAACTAATAACCGTTACTTCGATACTAACATCGATATTGCGATTATTACGAAGAAATGGAAATAATTAATAATTACAGTTTAAAATTTTAATAGCTATTTTTGAAAACAAAAGCTTATTAGGATAATAAAACAGCAAATGCGCGGAATGGAAAATCGAAAAGTTTCATCGGACAATTGGATATAATCGATGAGGGTTAATAAAATTATTGAAACGGTGAATGATGGCAATTTGCGTATCGTCAACGTTGGGGAAGGGATATGGATCAAGAAGTGGAGTAACTGATCAATGGAAATCTTTGGGATAACAATATCGTAACAGTTACGGATGAGTGTATATCTCCGATGGTTGATATTGGAACAGGAGAATGAGAGATTTATGAGAAGGCGTTAGAAGGCAATTCTTTATGAATCACGTGACGCGTATGACCCAACGTAAAGCTCGTTGAGCGAAATAAAGTGATTGTCGTCAGTAGGCTACAGTCGCTAGAACTGTACGGGCCGTAGCCCCACCGTCGCATTTTATATTATACCCCGTGAGGTTAACTCAAACTCAGACCCATTTATTCGCCAACGCTATATCTTCGAGGGAACGTTCAGAGTCCATTGCGTCTTTCGTATTAACAATATAAGTGCAATTTAACATCGGTAAGAAACCTTAAGTGAAAATACGGAAAAAAAAAATAAAAAATACTAAAAATATAAAAACAATTCGAAGAATTCGAGTAACCGGAAGTGACGATTAATTTAAGAAAAAAAAAAAAAAAAAAAAAAAATTCTCAACGCCTTCATCGTGTCGAAGGAAATATTTTATCAGCTCTCAAATTTATCTCGTGCACATTGTTGATTGCAATTAAAAAAAGTCTTCGCTCAAGTTTGGTTAGTTATTTAATTTGGGACCTTTTTTTTTTTTTTTTTTTTTTTTTTTCGGAACCAATGGTGTCTTTGATGAGCGTAATGATCATTTTGATTATATAACAAGATAGAGATTAATAATCCATTTTTTTCGATACATTTTTTTTTTCTTTTTTTTTTCTATTAGATTTGTGCGAAGATCGTTGCGAAGTGCATGAGTCGACGATAAGTTGCGTTAGATACGGTTTGAATCTAATTAAAGCGCGCGAAGCACGAAGATCGCGAGTATTAACGCTTTCGTTCGTTATAACTATCTCGATCGCTCGTTTCATTGGCGGAAATATGTAATGAGCCGAATTGTTCATTTTAAAAGCTGACCTTGGAATTGCATTGATCGCATGCGATCGCGATGATCGGTATATCTAATTTTCAATCTAAACATTTTCTCGTCTATCCAATCAGCGCTATAGCCAGTAGTCGCAACGTTTTATCAGCAATACTAGTTGAGCAACAAAATAATTGGCTGCGATCATTCCGTCCTCCCGCGCTAAGTGTTGGCCTTTGAGAGTTCATTGTAATAGAACCTTCTCCCCCCCTCACTGTGTCCCGTTTAGTCGATAACTCGTTGATACTCCTAATAACGGGTTTATTGGGAAACGCACTGGAAATAGATCGCATCCTACGATAATCAATCGCGAACATTAACATCAAACTTAAGTTTCAGTTAACAACCGATCGAAAGTTTATCAACTATCTAATTAATGTTTATCCTTAATGCGGAAGTTCGGCATATTCAGATCAAAAAGCGTATTTTTTTTGTTCTTATCGGTAAAAAAATCTGACAAAAAATTGCATGCGATTAATTATTCGTATCGGGTCTCGTGATCGTGAAAAAAAAAATACAATATCGCGTGGAAAGACTTCCTTTTTTTTTTTTTTTTTTTTTTCGGAAAAAAAAATTACATTTATGGACAATTTGTAAGTAATATTTGAATCGCGAAATTTATTCATGCGATCGAACATTATTACCAATAAATGATCGCAAGACTCGATTAATCGATCGTGCGATCGTGATAATCGCCCGATTTTTTTTCTCCTATGAAAAAAAAAAAAAAAAAACACTACAATTTCTATTGATTTTTGATTGAGCGCTAAGTCGTAATCTTCACTTGACGCTGACAATGTATAACGAGAAAAGGAAGTAATGTAATGCGAGGAGTGCTTATATAGACGATATAAACGTATACTACGTTGTATTATTAGCCCACCGGACATTAACTCGAGCTTTGGAATCTCATGCAGGGATTCGTGAATTAGCCGAGCCCCCCGCTATTATAGTTGACGGTGGCATACTATATAAAGCAGTTGATGATCCACATCGAGCCCCGTCTCGACTCGACAATAGAAAGATTGATAGATATATATATGTTCCATTTACATTGTGAACGTCATACAGACACGCAGTCATCGCTGCTGCTGCAGTGCCCTCCTATCATGTCTATAATTTCATCCCTTCTCAGCGATTTTAATTAAATTTTTTTTGTCAACTGATCCCTATAATATCGTAATTCCTCAGCGTTGATTCTACGATCGTAATTTTTTTTTTTTTTTCAGATTTACCTACGAATTTTTTTAAGGCGGTGCAGACATGGAAAATGCAACTGGAGAATCGATAAATTTGCAACTAATTGGTCCGCAAGATACTTATAAGTGAGTATAAAAAAAAAGAAAAAAAATAGGGATTGGTATTTCCACGTTAAAACGACTCAAATGCAATGGAAGAGTATTATCGAAGAATTTAAAGGGATAACCATCGATAATTTAGCTCGTAGATTAGCTCGGGGATATCTTCGCGAGGAAAACTGAGCAAATTAATAAGGGAGACAAATTCAAGCATCAATTTCTTATTATTGTAAAAATCGTCGCAGGGCAACAGCTCCAACGGACGCGATGTCCGATGCAACAGCTTCGCCTACTTCGGTCCACGAAGATGGACCTTACGATCCGCACAAACATCGAAATCGACCCGCGCCTACTTCGTGAGTTAAAAAAAAATGAGCAAATAATTTGACGACGAAGGGATCGATATTATTTTATATTCCATGATAATTTTTTATTTTTTCAATTAAAAAAAAAAAAAAAAAATTTTCAATTTTTTAATTTTTTGCATTAGATGATATTTTCTCGTTTCAGAAACACCGAGACATTGATACATTTGCTGAAGGGAAGCCTCGGCACCGGTATTCTCGCGATGCCAAATGCATTTTATCACAGCGGACTTGTTACCGGCGTTATAGCTACGATAATAATCGGTGTTTTGTGTACATATTGTTTACACGTACTGGTAAAAGCTCAATACGAACTATGCAAACGGTTAAGGGTTCCTATTCTCAGTTACCCAATGAGTATGAAATACGCTCTCGAACAAGGACCACAGAGCTTGCGATTGTTCGCACCTTATGCACCGTAAGTCGTCCTGTCGCTACGTTAAAAAAAAAAAAAAAAAAAAAAAAAAAAAAAAAAATTCAAAAAAATTCAAAAAAAAAATATAATTTTTCAAAACCAAAAAAAAAAAAAAAAAAAGTATAATAAATAAACTGCATTATCAGAAAATAGTTAACTAAATAGGGTAGAGGTACCGTTTTTGACCATTTTTAGGTCCGGAACACTGAATTTTCGAATTTTCAATTATTTTTCAGAGGAATTGTGGACGGATTTTTAATCGCCTATCAATTAGGAATTTGTTGCGTTTACATTGTATTCATTGCGACAAACATACAGCAGGTAGATGTGCATTTTTATTAATTCGACGAAATATACATAAAAAAATGTTTGGTTTTGGTGAAAAAAATGTATCTAATTTACCGATCGTATCGATCTATTTGTTTTAGGTGGCCGATCAGTATTGGGAACCATTGGATACCAAGTTTCACATGTTGATACTGTTGTTACCATTGATACTGATAAACTATGTAAGGAATCTGAAACTTTTGGCGCCGTTTTCGAGTGTCGCTAACGTTATTACATTTATCGGACTCGCGTTGGTATTGGTATACGTATTCAGAGATTTACCATCGCTCGGCGAACGACAAATGGTCGGTACGCTACGAGATTTTTCACTGTACTTCGGGACAACTTTGTTCGCTTTGGAAGCCGTCGGTGTGGTAAGTTGGAAAAAAATATTTAATATGTAAATAAAAAATATGTAAAAAATATATAAATAATAATAATAATTAATATATATAAATTTTGTTTTTAATTGTCAAAAAATATTTATCATTAATTTTTTTTTTTTTTTTTTTTTTTTTTTTTTTTTTCAGATAATAGCATTGGAAAATAACATGAAAACACCGAAAAACTTTGGTGGTAACTGCGGCGTCTTAAACATGGGAATGTCGGTAATTGTTATCCTGTACGTTGTAGTCGGTTTCTTCGGTTACATCAAATACGGATCCGACGCCGAAGGCAGCATTACTCTCAACTTACCGAAGGATGAAGTGTAAGTTAAAAAAAATAATAAAAATATACGAAAAAAAAAAAAAAAAAAAAAAAAAAAATTAGTTTGTAACCAAAAATTTCTGTTTTGTCACAGAATGGCGCAAGTCATAAAAATCATGTTTGCCTTTGCAATCTTCATTACCTACGCTCTGCAAGGCTACGTACCGGTTGAAATCATTTGGAACACTTATCTCGATCATCGCATACAAACGCGTAAAATTTTTTGGGAATACGTATGCAGGACTCTCGTTACACTGGTTACATGTAAGTTAAAGCCAATTAATCGAATTTTTTATTTTATAATTAAAATTATAATGAAAAAAATAGTATAATATAATATAATATGAATTTAATTTATTAAAAAAATGGTAATTTTAATGTACCGATACTGAAAGTTTTCGCCTATTTTTTTACAGTACGATTTGTATACGAAAAAAAAAAAAAAAAAAAAAATGAATTTAAGATTTTATTATAAATTATTTATGTGTTGTATTATCTTTTTTGCAGTTATATTGGCCATTGCGATACCGCGACTGGGACTCTTCATTTCTCTGTTCGGCGCTCTGTGTTTGTCAGCGTTAGGAATAGCGTTTCCAGCGATCATCGAGGTTTGCGTTCTTTGGCCGAATAAACTCGGTCCGTACAAATTACTACTGATAAAGAATATTTTATTGATTTGCTTCGGCGTCATCGGTCTTGTAGTCGGTACTTATGTTAGTCTCATTGACATTGTTAATTCATTTGGTAACGAAGCGCCACACAACGCCACAAATTCCAGTATAGTCGCGTAAATTTTTCCGCCTCTTACTTACGCGATTGCGCAATGAGTCCGAAAGATCGAGGATATCGCTAATTATGCATCAAACGATAAATACCGACGAGTTACGCGTTACTAAATCGTTTACCGAGTAAAAACGATTATTCCACTCCATTTTTCGTTTCCCGGAAGAAAAATAAACAACGCGATACATTCCAAAATTGAAAAAAAAAAAAAAAAAAAAAAATAGGAATCGTATTTTCACACCATCAGTATAAAACGTATTTTTGGAAAAAATTTCCACGTCAGCTCGACAGATGGCGTTACGATCGCCAGAGTCTGCGCAATCTTCACCCGACTTTCGTTGATCCCGATGTGAAAATCACGCAAACTACGCGGTTTCCGAATAATTTTCAAAAATTTCGTCGACTTTTTGAATTCTACGAAAGTTTTTCGACCTTTTTTTTTTCTTTTTTTTTTCAATCGCTACTATGTGGAAAATGGAGAATTAAATTACGACTATCATCGCGTCATTGGTCACTTACCGACGACTGTATTTATATTAATTTTGTTGTATAATAGATTGCGCTTTATTATTTTTTATTTTAAGTAGAAAACAATATCGATGCACAAAATCGTGAAAAATTTTGATAGGATAGGGAGTAGAGTACGAATTTGATAAATTTTTTGTGATTTTGATAGATTTTGAATATCGATTATTTGCAATAAAAACGCACGATTAACGCATTCGGATTTTCAAAGAAAAATTAACGAAAATGTTAAATGCAACGATATCAAAATATCGATAGTTAAAAATTAAAATTTCGTAACAATCCGAAGATTTATTAAATTTTCTGCACTCGGAAAAGAAATCGTTTTAATTGACAAAATCGGCGCTTGCGAGTGACGAAACAATTATTTCTTTCACTGAAAGAAATATTTAGTTAATCATACTAACTGCTCGTTAAATTAACTATTTCTTTTCTTACTGTGACAATCATTTCTCTTAAACAAACGATTTTTTGTTTCGCTACCCGCGAGCGCCGATTTAATCGCTTCAACCGATTTTTTTCTCTGTGTGAACCGTCGCTGAAAGATACTTAGCCGCTTATTATGAAAAAAAGAAAAAAATTATAAAATTATCGCGATGAAATTAAGAATAGAAAAATACCAAAGAAAATTTGAAGAAAAAAAATGGCGCCGACGCCAGTGCCTCGTAGGGACAGTTAGTTAATTAATAGAATAAGTAGAGACAATTGTATATGTGTTGGAATTTTCGATAATTGACGACACTTGTTATTGTACAGCTGACGATTCGTCAGTCCACTGATTTGTTAGTGTAATATAGAAGTATTTTGTGGACGAGAAAAAAATTACGGACTGCATTAGAGTTAATTGAGATTTATCGTGCGTACAGTCGTCATATCAATAGTTCGATTTGTTACACTGAAAAAAATTAATAGTTCTTCGAACTAATAATTCATTGAGAAAATTACTTTTTGAGAAAAAAAAAATCGTTTTACTTACTAACTATTGATTTTCTCAGCTAACTATTAGTTATCTCGACTAATCGTTGTTTTCAGTGTAGAGGAACGAAAAACGATTCGAAGCTTTGCCGTCATGTATACAGTCGTTGTATCACGAACTCGATAAAAAAAAAAGAAAAAAAAAACCATTTGAAGCTTTGCCATCACGCATACAGTCGTTATATCATCAGCTTGATTTTGAGAGAAAAGAAAAAGAATTTGAAGCTTCGCCACGATATAAGATACTGATGCGCATTAGCAATGCTGTAGCTACGATTTATTTCGTTTTCCAGAATCGCGTGACTTAAAAAAAAAAAAAAAAAAAAAAAAAAAAACAATAGAATGCGGGATAACGGATAGTTCCACTTGTACTAAAAAAAAAAAAAAAAAAAAAAAAAAAAACACGAATTTTTATCGGAAATTGACTACCTACCATCATGCACCGTGTTTAATCGTACATCGAAGAAAAAACGCGAAATCGAGTTCAACGCACAACGATAGATATTAGTCGACTGATCGCAAATTTCTCCAATTTCAATGATAACAAAAAAAAAACAGTATTGTTTGGCTTCGGCTATCCTAATTCAGTATACGCACACGTTATTTTATATCCATGACAAATTGCTACAATACTTCGTGTGCTCTACGTACGTTAACAGCGATTTTTTCGTCGTCTTGAGCGCAATTTTTTTTTTTTTTTTTTTTTTTTTTTTCTTCGTAATTCCAGACAATTCCCAAAGATATTTGTACTATTTTAATATTTTGTTTCTATAATCCCGCATGGACTCTGATTTTACCTAACTTTTTTACACTGCCATAAGTCGAAAGTGCAACGAAGTTTTAACCATTTATCGAGCTTCGAGCTTAAAAAAAAAAATAAAAAAAAATAAAAAAAAATTGAGTGGCAAAAATAATATTAAATAATTATTGATGTTAAACGGTTAACGGATGACTTTGAATATTATTTTTGTCACCGATTCGTCAATAACTGTAGTGTTATTAATTAGTATATATATAGTCTGATATTGCAATTGACTTTTATTCGATTAAATGTGAATAAATTCAACTGATTTGTTCATTAAGTTAAATTAAATATTAATTTAGACGTCGCAAAGTATCGCCTCGCGATGAGAACAATATTGAGATTTCTTTCGTTAGTCAATTTTTAATCATAGAAAGAATATAAATAGTGCGTACGAAAGTGAAATTTTTTGGGATCGCAATTGATTGATTTACAGTTTGTTGTTTATGGTAAAACCACAAATTACTATAACGATTTTGTGGCCCAATTTCAACGAGAGGCTTCTGTAAAGGCTATGAAACATTACGTTAAGTTAAGTCGATGTGAAACGCGTGTATACGAGAGGATAAACAGATTAAAATGGCGATTACGGCGGCGAAGTGACGAAGTGAATTAAATTCATTGAAAATATGTTTTCGCATCGTCTCAAGAGCCATGAAATTCAGTGATAATTAAGTCAAATCAACAAACTTAAATTAAATAATTTGATGCTTAAATTTTTTGCTTAATATACTTCGACGGTATTGATAATTATTGCCAATTAGTTGCAATAACATTTTTTTTTTTTTTTTTCAAAATTGCGGCTCTTTTAGATAAATTGATCATAAATAAGAATTATATTATCGTGCGAAAAAAAAAAAAAAAAAATTCGCGGAGTTCCGCGACGCCATTATAATTGCCAGATGTCTGGGAAATGCTCAAAGAATTAATTAATTTCTTGCACGCCGGCGGCTTTTCTGAAACAGCTGTATATTTTGTTGTGACAATAAATCTCTATTATTATTATAACGATCATCAGAAATTTTTTTCGAACAAATCTATTCGCGGAAAGTACGCGTAACAAAAGCGGCACTTCAAATTATCGAACGCAACAACCAATCAGCGCGACTACGTTAATTAATTCGTCGTGCCGTGTAAATTCTCAAACTTATCAGTTAATTGGCTCTTCGGTTATGTTACCTTTTGAAGGTCAACTATTACGCGCTGTTTAACCCGATAACCCGATAAATCTCTGCAAATATATATTTAGATCAGATTTCATTAAAAATCGATATCTAAAAGTCTTAATATGGGTAGGAAAACGATACCGAGAATTTTAATTTTCTCCATCTTAAAAATCGTCAACTTTCACTGAAAACATCTGCTGGTATTATATGAATAGCGAAGAGTTCGAACCGTATCTCTGTGCGATAAAAAATATTTGGTTGCCACGGCGGACTTCGGGGGTTCTGTGATCCCCGAACGGCTTATCATAAATCAAAGAATATTCCGACGCTTCAAAATTATTATTATTATTATTATTGAGCGCAAGTTGAGTTTTTTTTTTCTTCGCAATTCCAGACAATTCCCAAAGATTATTGTTGTTATTATTATTTTTATTTTTATTGTTATTATTATTGTTGTTGTTGTTGTTTTTGACCGCAAATTCATGTTTTTTTTTTTTTCATAATTCCATACAATTCACAAAAATTATTTTTATTAATATTATTATTATTATTATTAATTCAGGAAGCCATTTTTATTTGAAAAAAAGCTGCCAAATTGTACAAATGGCGAAGAGCTCGCAATCCATACATATATAACGCCACGCCGGCGGCACTCTACAGATAACAGTTAGAACCGTTCCCCGTGGTGTTTAGTATATGCGTACGAAAGTCGGGAGTAGTGGAACAAGTATTTTGTATCGCGATGCTTGATAATAAACTGTGACGCGGAGAGAAGCTTTCCAGAGGCCACACATCGACGATAGGCCCCCCAACAGCTATAGTGGGATAAAATTCCGCTCTGTGGTTCGTTACATCGAGACGCGCCTCAGTTGTGCGGCCAGTAGTGCGCCGGTCGCCGATGACTCGACACTCGTAACTCCGAACGTTTTTGCGGATTTTTTGTTGTTTTTTTTTTTTTTCGAATTTAAAAAATTTAATTTTTCCATTTAATTTACACGACAAAATGACTTCCCGAGGACCAACTTTCGACTCGGATTGCATGACGCTAACGCGGTTTGTACTCGCGGAACAGCGTAAGGTACCAACGGCAACGGGAGATTTGACACAACTTCTCAATTCCATACAAACGGCAGTGAAAGCCGTTAGCTCCGCCGTAAGGAAAGCCGGTATCGCCAATATGTAAGTTTCCTATTCGATATGATGTAATAATACTATATATATGTATATATAGACGCATATGCGCGTTCGTAATTATCATAGAGCCGAATTAATTCAGACATAGAAATTGGGGATGAAATTATTTTTTAAATATTGAAAAAATAATTTTAGTATCGAAGATAAATACATTTTTTTTTTGGTATTCGTTGAATTTTTGCGCAGTTAATTTTGTCGCTTGGTAACATATTGCAAACTTCGCTTTATTCACGCGCACGTGGTCAGTGAGCGCTAAATTAGGTTTGCGCTCGAGTTCGACGCTCGGAACAAAATTAACTCCCTCTGCGTCTCAACTCGACGCTTGAAGATATTTGGATTATCGTTCGTAGAAATTCAGATACGAAAATTATTATTATTATTATTATTATTTTTTTTTATATCATTAAAAAATCCTAAATCTCTGAGGTAAATAATTTTTTTTAATTTTCCGAGTGGTTAAAGTCGTATAAAAAAGTCGTTCGTATGGAACCGAACGATACGTGTTGCGATGACCCTTTCGCAATATAGTCTAAAAAGTTCATAGGTGCTTTTCTATCGTTTAATCGATTTCTCAATGACGAATCCAATTTCGGAGACAAAAACAACCGATTGCGCTACAAATTTATATATATATTTATAGTTAATCTATAGTTGTTTACGATACTCCGAAATGCCTTCGTTCAGCGCGTCATGATTTTTAATCTGCAATCAAATTCATTAATGATAACCCCATCGCGGATTTCATCATTAAGGGTCGGCGCTGTGTACAAAGTCAAATATTTCATTTGCGGCTATGGAATTTAGAACTGAAATTTGATACTATAATTGCCATTTTTTTAACGTTTTTCAACCCGAATTATTATTATGATTGCTATTTTTTTATAAGTTCGTAATTCTCCAAAACATATGTTTACGTAGAGAATTCAAATCGAAAATATAACAGTTACAATAATAATTCGAATATAATAATAATAATAATAATTTGATTCGTTAAAAATTGAAAATATAATAATAATAATTCGTTTGAAAGTCGGTTTTCACCAATTTTTTCGATTCGCTTAGTTGAATAATTATTTCAGGTATGGAATTGCCGGCAATACGAACATTCAAGGCGAAGAGGTGAAAAAGTTGGACGTTCTCAGCAACGAATTGTTCATTAACATGTTGAAATCATCGTACACGACGTGTCTTCTCGTGAGCGAAGAAAATGAAAAGATAATCGAAGTGGAGACGGATAAGCAGGGAAAATACATTGTATGTTTCGATCCACTGGACGGTTCGTCGAATATCGATTGTTTGGTATCCGTCGGTTCGATATTCGCTATATACAAAAAGCTCGATACGTCGGAAAAACCGACGTTAGCGGATGGTCTTCAGGCCGGTAGACATTTAGTTGCCGCTGGTTACGCTCTGTACGGTTCGGCTACGATGATTGTTTTGTCCATTGGTCACGGCGTCAATGGTTTTATGTACGATCCGGCGCTCGGGGAATTTATATTGACGGAAAGAAATATGCGCGTGCCGACGAGAGGAAAAATTTACAGGTACGATTTCCACGATCTTTTTTTTTTTTTACGCGCGTTTATACGTTATTCATAGTTTGGAATTGAGAACACGACGTTTTTATGTTTTTTTAGCATTAACGAGGGTTACGAGGCGACTTGGGATCCGGCGATCAAGGAATACGTTCAATCGAAGAAATATCCGACGAGCGGAAAAGCTTACGGTGCTCGATACGTCGGTTCGATGGTCGCGGATGTTCACAGAACAATTAAATACGGTGGAATCTTCATGTACCCCGCATCGAAGGATAACCCAAGTGGAAAGGTTTGTTTTACACGAACATTTTATCGAACACTCGGTCTCGCGATTAACCGCACTTCTTTAAAAACGAATAACGAAACTCCACTCGCGGAAAAAAACTCTAACTGACGGAAAATGGCGGAAACTCGAAACGAGATGATTCCTCGGGGAAATGGGTTTTAATACGATGTTTTACTTACAGCTTCGGCTTCTTTACGAATGCATCCCCATGGCTTACATCATCGAACAAGCCGGCGGTTTGGCATCCAACGGAAAAATCGACATTCTTGATATAGTTCCGACGGGCATACATCAGAGATCACCGATTTTCTTAGGCTCGAGCGAAGATGTTCAAGATGTATTGTCGTGTATCAAAAAGCATTGAATGTAATTGTTATTAAAGAAGTTTTTATCGAATCATTGTTGACACACGAGTTAAAAGTCACGACAGTCAAATCCCGTGTACTGCCCCCGCGATCGGGACCGCACGAGCGCGAATGTGAACGTAGCACGCGGGTGCCCCCACCACTGACTGACACGCGTGCAGCGGCGGCCCCGCCAGCGACTGCTCGTCTGTTGCCATGCGCGGCGGCGTAGTGGGGGTACACTGTCAAGTCAACAGGGCGAAGCGCTCGGAACTTCACTGACGAGCACCAAAATTTTCGTAAATGAAGAAAACACTGATGTATATTGATTAGAATCGACTACAATGGAAAGCAGATCCGTTGAAAGTAAAATGCTAAGGTAAGTTGTCGGGGAATTATATTTTGACGATGATTCGACATCAACGTGAGAGTCGAGAGCGAAGGGAGCGAAGACTTCGAGGCTAATAATACCAATGAATATTTAAAGTTCGAGTATAAGAGTGGATATAGGATAATTTACTATCCACCGCCAACAATTATGTACCTATCATTATCTTGAAACAGATATGAATTCGCTCTGCGGGAAGTATTACAGTATTTTGGTTATAATTGCCCCGTAAACGCGTAGCTGATTGTAACGCGAGAGTTTCTGCGCTCTCGTGCACCCTATAGCTTCGTCGACCCTACGTTATGCGGACAGAACTGTTTATTAATTCATTTCACTTTTCGTTCTGCTGCTTGCGAGCGAAACTCCCGCGTATTCGAGACGAAAATTACGCGTAGTAATACTTTTACTCCCCCGGCGATTTCAATCGAAAAAATGCTTTGGCGAGTCGATCCGGAAGGTGCCGTGAAATTTACGAAATGGAGTATGTGTCTGGCATTCTCGTGGCCACCACCCCGCGATTCAACGAAAAACTATTTTACTATTTTGTCGATTCTCTGGTGGATATCGTTTCTAAGCTCGATGGGCCTTTTCGGCCCCTTACTGTTGTCGATCTATCGGTATCCCAGCGATTCTCTAATCGTCACTAAATCGACACTTTTTTCTTTAGCTATAGCTAATTTTGCGATAAAAATCATTGTCTGCAGACTGAATAGACGACGGATACAGGTCATTCCCGTATCATCGATACTTTATGTTTTTTTGTTAATCAATGTTACAAAAAAAATTAAGACGAAATGAAATTGCATTGATCAAATAATTCATAATAATAATCATAATTTTATTATTATTATTATTATTTCATTTTTTTTTAATAATCGAATACATTTTTCGTTGAAACTCGTAGAAATTAATTTACGAAATGGACGATTATCTCGAAGCCGCAAATCCTCGAGAGCGCAAAATTCTCCAGAACTACGTTGACCGGTGTGTGGGTCTTCATTCGATTCTTACGATTATTTACTACTTCACAACGACCGTAGTTATCTGCGGACCGTTCGTGTTGCCGCAGACTTTTCCAACTCCGGCCGTTTATCCGTTTTCCATTGACTCGACATTTGTCTTCATTGTCATTTACATTCATCAAGCATTTGTAGGGTTTCAATGCTCCACCGGCCTAACAATCGATTGTCAGTCGGCACTGTTGCTGTGGTTTGCCGGTGCGCGATTCGAAATTCTTGCGGAAAATGCCACGAGAATAAATAAATTAACTTTCAACGATTTCGTCAAGAAACATCAGCATCTGCTGAAGTGAGATATTTCCGTAATTCGCTTTGTTGATAATGAAAGTGGAATCGATTTATTTTTGCAATTGAACTTTAGGAATACTTCCCAATGGGATAAAAATCTTTGAAAAATCAAACATACGGATGAAGAACATTAATTTTTCATAATAATAATTCCAAAAAGTTATTAACGAATTTGTCTAAAAAAAATTGTTTTACAAATTGTTCGGCAACTAAAATTTTTTTTTTTTTTTGGAAAAAAATCGGAAATGTGAATATTTAACGGATCAGTTTTTACTAAAAGAAAAATTAAGTTGTCCGATGATTCGTTGAATAACTTTTTTTCTACAAATTTTTAAATAATTTTTTGTCATTATTATTATGTAAAATGAATTTTCTTAACTCCTTCTAAATATTTGATTTTTTTTTTCAGATTTTGATTCCATTGAGAATTATTCGAAATTCTCTCCGAATCCCCCGTTTGGCTAAAAATGAAACGATACTTTTTCCTAAACTCACGCGTCGTTCGCTTCTTTTTAGTTTATCGCAATCGTTTCGGAAATTTCAGTTATGCAGATGAAGTCAAATGTGCAACGCGTTACGTTGTCTTAACGACTGCGATGATGACGGGTTTAGGAACGGCTTTCAGTGGCGTGCAGTTGATTACCGTAAGTAATTTGGGATTCGCGTTGAAGTAAAGTTATCCAAACGCTCCATTAATGAAAGAGCTGCTAGCGACCTTCGGGAAGTTCCCGAATCAATGCGATTAAGGAGAGTCTATCGCTGCGTATTACCAAAGAGTGAAATTACTTGTGATTTTTTTGAGAATTTTTTCGAATTTTCGAAAATTCTTAATTTTTCATCTATAAAAAAATCAAAATTTTTTTTTTTTCGAAAATTCAAAAAAATTCTCAAAAAATGCATAAGTATTCAAAAAAATAATCGAATAAATTTCGGCTAAAGAAAAAGTTAGATTACCGAATAATTCGTTAAACAATTATTTTTTTTACTAATTTGTTAATAAATTTTTGGAATTATTACTATGTAAAATTAATTTTCTTAGCACCTTCTGTATGGTCGATTTTTTTCAGATTTTTATTCGATTATAAAGTTGTCGAAATTCTCTCTAAATTTCACGTGAATCGTACTTTTTGGTAATACGCAACGATACACTCTCCTTAATAATACAAAATTGATATATACCACGAGATTTAGTTTATGAGTCGAAGTTTTTATCGAAAGAAAAAAAACGTTGACGATAAATTATTTCCGATATTTTTTTTATCTTATTGCCAACGTGAAGAAAAATAAAAAGAAATAAAGAATTAACGATGAAAATAATATTTATGTAACATTTCATTGTTACCGGTTAAAACGAGTCGACGCTATAGCCTCAACCGATGATGGTGAAGATTCAGTTTCTCGCTGTTGCGCTCAGCGCAGCTATGAATCTCTACACGTGCGCGTGGCCCGCGGATAACTTGATGGCAGTGGTACGCGCGAAATCTGCGATCGAAGTATCGATTTTCCAATTCGATACTTTGAGGAAATCGGCATTTCATTATTATTTTTCACCGCAAATTCATCGCGAAAAAACTATTTCAGAGCCATTCGATCGGAACTTCGATATATAATTCCGCGTGGACGGCTTCCTCTCCGAAAATGATGAAAAACTATTTGTTTGTCATTCGAAGATCTCAAAAATCAACGGTCATCTCGGTAGGCGGATTCATTCCGATACTTTCTTTGCAGTATTACGGTTCGGTGAGTATCGCTACGATAAAACTTTAATAATATGAAATTTTAACGAAAAAATGTTGACTTTCAGTTTCTATCGACCGCCTTTTCGTATTTCACGACTCTTCGAATGACAATGAACTTTGAAAACTGAATTACAATCTCTCGACAAATGCCGTTGCCATTTTTTTTTTTTTTTTTTTTTTTTTCAATGCGAAAACCCAATGAAAAAAAATTTAATTACAATTTTTAGTTCAACCGAAAAATCCGAGTTGTACATTGAAATTATCGGTCGTTAATCGTTAAATTAATATATTGAGAAAATTCAAATACATATAATACGCATCCAATAATTTTGTTTTCTTTGTCATTATATTAATAATTACCTTAGATATATCATAATCCGTTTACGCTGTGCGAAACACTTTGTGGAGCGTAAAGCTATTTTTCGTTATCGTCGTAACGACAAAACGCTTACCGTGTCGCGAGTGCAATTTTTGCCATTAGTCGAATTTTTTTTATCGATCATTTCCAAGCGATTGATCCTCGCGATTCCGGGAACCAATGAGAACCGCTCGGCAGTCGCGAAGGCGAAAAACCAAAGTTCCGTTATCCGAAAACTCAACGTCGTCGAAATCCAATCGCGAAACAATAATTCGTATTACGGGTCCGACTTCGGACCGGTAATTTTATTCTACGTCAACGCTTTGACTTTTTTCTTGCGTTTCTTCTTCTTTTTATCGTGATGAAGTTCCTGTTTCTTGGCGATGCATAATCGACAGTACCAATCCTCGTGATCCGCCGGCGGTACTTGAACTCCGACGCAAACCCTATTTTACATTACAAAAATAATTAATTTATTGAAAAACGATTTTTCGATGTAATTCGGTGTTTAATATTAAAAAATCGGATAATCACCAGTGATACCAGGCGTCGCAGTCGTCGCAACCGATCATCGGGGAGCCGTCATCCTGGTTGCCGCAGGCAGGACATATCCATACTTGTCGGTTTCCCTGATCCTGAAACGCAAAATTAGCGATCAAAATAACATTTTTTTCCATAAATAATGAATTACTAATTAATGATTATTATTCGAATAAAATCGGTGAAATTTTAAAAAAATTTCCGATGATTACGAAGTATGAATTTTCATCTTTATATTTGTTTAATTTGCGCTATGCGCGAAATTAGTTTGGCGATATCGAAAAATTGTGATTAACGCGATGGTTAGCAATGAATTCGGAATGAATTTTGTTAGTATGAAATATTAGTAATGGCGTGAAAAACTATTGCGATTAGAGAGAACGTTAATGAAAAATAAAATCCATGGTACTCACCACGGTTATTGGTTGCGTAGCTAACAAGTCTTTTCCATTCTCTTTATCGTCTATTCCATCGTTCTTTTTAGCGATTGCGTCAGCTTTCGGTTCTGAAGCATTGAAATTCATTATTGTATTTCATTTTTTAAATGGTTTTTATGTTTTTAAGTTACGATAAATTCAACGGTATCAAAATCAATTGTGAATCTGAATGGCAAATGGATGGAAAAAATTCAACGAAATTTTAATTGTGAAATATCGCAAAATTCTAATGTCTTTTGATATTCATAAATTAATTACTACCGACCGTCGAAGACATTTTAAGGTCTTTCGTAATGATTCGCTCGTCGGAATCACTTACGGAGCTTTTAAAATTCGAATACTCACTTGCGACCTTTGCTTTCGGAGGTCTCGTCACCAATGGAGATATTTTCGCCAATTCCGGACTCGGATCCCTCTTTTTCTCCTCATCGGGTTTCTTGATTAACGGTTTTATCGTTCTGCAATATTCATTTTTCGAAATATATATCATCGACCATTAATTTACGAAAGGGAATTAAGTTAATAACGAAAAATTGTAAAATAAAAAACAAAAATCTTCACTCACATTTTTTTCATCGTCGGATTATCAGGCGTCGGTGGACGAGGCGACGCTGGTCCGAGTTTTAACGTTATTTTCGGTACAGCCTCAGCGCTCTTGTCGTCCTTCTGAAAAAAAAAATATTAACATTTCGTACATTCGCAGTGTGAAATTTTTGTCGCCAATAAATTTTTGCCTAAACGACACTCACGTCTTTATCTTTTCGTTTTTCTTTTTTGTCTTTTTTATCCTTAAGTTTCAGAAGTTTTCCCTTCTTCCCTTTAGTTTTATCTTTTATCTTGTGCTTCTCTTTCTTGTCTTTCTTTTTTTTAAACTTATCTTTTCTCTCCTTCTTGTGATCCTTCGATTTCTGAAAAAAAAAAAAAAAACAAAATCCACGAAACGTGGCGAAAGTTTAGAAAAAAAAAATTGATAGAATTAAAGTTATATAAATTGCCGGATCGCTACCTTATTGTTTTTGTCCAATTTATCAATTTTTTCATTTTTCGTCATCAATCGCGGAGCCGTAGATATCGATGCTGCGCTATTCAGAGAAACGGACGATCCGATGGAATCGTTTTGCGTCGCGATCGGTACGGACGCTTGGTGAACACTTTCTTTCTCCGATTTAATTGATTTTCCAACTTTCTCGACAATAGTTTTTTGAAATTTCTCGATTTCGGGATGCGCGTCGTGTATATCCTCGACGGAGGAATTCATTACTTTTTCACGATCGACGGCCTTTATTTTTGGTGGTAAGCAATCGTCCGGTCGAATATTTGAGGTCAAAAAACGCGGTGGCATCGGAAGATTTGGCATTGCGGGATGAGCGCCCGGTACGCCGCGACCGAGAGGAAGCGGATATCTCGGAAACATCGGATGGACCATCGGATGTGGTATGAGTCCCGGTGCCGAAGGAAAAGGTGGAAAGAACGGAAACGGCAAAGTCGGAGGAATAGACGGCTCTTTGTGAGACTCCGCTTCGATCGCTTGAGGAGTTTTTGGTCTGTCGAACGACGGTGAACTTTGTACATCAACGGGAATCTTCGCCTGTAAAATCATAAAGTCGTTTTAGCTTCGTATGTGACGTATAAAAAAAGGAAACAATTGTTACCAAGAAAAATCTGCAATTTCTTGCGCTACTGTGGCTAACGACCGAATGGATAGTTCGTAGCATCAACTAAAATTCACACTGGTCGATCAAAATGTAAATTCAATATTAATTCGAAGTTCCGTTTCGAATTTCATACCTAAAACTCCATTCAAAGTTATTTACACATTGATGTATTCAAAGTTAAACACAAATTTAGTCAGAATTATGCGGAAACTTAAATATAAAGTTAAACGCATTCCTACATTCAAAGTTCTAACGTTTAAAAGCACAAAACTACTAAAAAAAATGTCGAAAAAAAATTCGTGCGAAAGTAAGCAGAATTTTGGAAAAAAATTGAGTAACAAGTTTATTTTTATGTAAGCAAAAATCGATTTTCATTAAAATTTCAACTAATATCGCGTCACATGCAATTCTATTCGAATTTAAGCGCAAATTCGAAAATTGAGCAAAAATTGAAAATTAAAGTTAAGTTTATGCTTCGCGACTTTCCATTCGGCTCCGAGATCATTGAAGATAAAAGTTTCTACATAGATTTTCTCGCATAAAGCGCAATTTAGCAAAACTACCAGCATATCAGGATAATAACGCGACTCACTTTTTTCGGACTGATACTACGTTTCGGGCTCTTCGATCGTTGTTCTTTCTTTCGAACGTTACGTTCCTTCTTCTTCTTCTTGAGATCAACGGGTACGGGTACCGGTACGCTGAGCTCCGGAGTTTTTGGAGTACTCGGAGTTCCTGGTGGAGACATGTCATCGTCATCAAAGATGTATACGTCTGGTGAATGGCTTTGCATATCAGCGGTTTCCGCACCTTCGTGGATATGTACTTCCGGTGTTCTCGGAGTTTTCTTCTCCTCCCGTTTGGCATCGACTTCGGTCCGTTGAATGTGTTTATCCGAATTTTCATCGATAATCAGACCGGGTGAACTCTCCCGGGAGTCGAGATCTTTGTGTTTCAATTGTTCCACTCCATCGGCCATTTTTTCCTCTCGAGGTTTCGAGATTTTTTTAAAGATGTTCAGCTTCTGTTTGTCGGGTTCCGAAGGCAATTTGTCGACGTTGTCTTCCTTCTGCTCGGACGGCACTGCGGCGGATGTGACTTCTTGCAATCTCTCGGGTTTTATCTTCGATTGAGGAGTTTTAGTTGGTTTCGCGTTCGTTTCCTTGTGGAATGCAAGTTGCGGCGTAACGGGTCGATTTGAAGCGCCCGAATTGCTGGCGTGTCCTTTACTTCCGGCGTTTTTCAGGGGTTTCAACTTGGTGAGTTCCTTCATACTCGCCAATTTCTTGGCTTTGATCTCATTGATGTTATCGGGTTTAAACAATTCTTTGACGCGATTTTTCTTCTTGTTCTCCTTATCCAATTTTCGATCATCCGGACCTTTTTTGACGATTTTCTTCGGCTTTTTCTCGGTCTTTAGTTCGGGAGGTACCATGGGATAGGAACTTGAAGGCGGTGAGTCAGCGCGCGCGGGATGCGGCGTACGCGATTCGGGAAGTTTACCCTCTCGAGCGGGAGAAAGAAATCCCGATGTGGTCATTATAACGCTGTGTATTTCGCGCAACGGACGTCCCTCCTCGACGATTTTCGATCGTTTCGTAAGCGTCGAGTGATCCGAGGGTAACGGACCACCCGGACGTTTAAACACCGACTGTGTTGCCGTTTGACTCGGCGAAACCGGCATCGTCGCTCCTTGAGGTAACGCGCTGCCGTTTGGAGATTCCGTCGTACAACTCGCCGGCGGCTCTTCTTTCTCTGGTAAACTTGATTCTGCAACAATTTCGTCGTCGTTTAGTAAACGATACATCGTGGAATAGTTATTAAAATTTTTCGCTGAAATTCAAACGCGAATTTCGCGTCAAAGGTGAAACTTCAATTTCAAAGTATATCTGAGTACTAAAAAATGTGGTACCGACCTTCGGTATCGGGATACATCGCGGGTAAGTGTTCGTGAACGTGTACCGGCCGAGTGACGACCTCTTGACTGCCGGGTTTCAGAAAATTCAGGTGATTTTCGCGACAAACGGGAAATTTTGGTACAGCAATTATACACGGAACGGAATCAACGTTTCTAACGTATTCGCACAATTCCGGTATCAAAACGTGCATATGTTGGAACGCGAGACCCAAATCATCCAAATTCGCTTCTGTTCTTCCCACTGAAAAAATCGAACCAATCGTCAATAATACTCCGATTATTCTCCAATAACGCGGATTGCATTTAAAATCGTGAAAAAATTATTTTTATACTCACAAACTTCGGCATATTGATGAGTTACTTTGGACACTCGTAAAAGATATTCCTGCATCAAATCAACGAGAAATTCTAGCGGAGTCGAATTAATGGAATGCCAGCCGATCATCTGGCAAATCTGCGCAATCACCATCTTCAAAATACCTCTGCTGTATTGTTCCGGCATTGTGCTCTGTAATTATTTTTTCAAAATAATGATAATAATTTATTGTTTTGATAATAATGATAATTCAATAACAATAATAACCATAATAATATTTTTTTTTTTTACTTATTTGTTTACCAAAAAAATCCAATACTCGAGTAAAACTTGCAAAGGTTGCGCTACATACCTTGTTTTTTTGATGTCAAGATGCAATATCATTAGCGATAACTGTTTAGTTTGCTTCTTCTGATTCTTTACATATATATAATGCAAATATATATATTTTTCGATACATATTCATGATCCGGGACGGCAAAATTAATATTTACACATATTGTAAAACCGATTTGATAATAATAAGCCATAACTACGTGATTGTTTGACAAGGTGAACAATTTTTCTTGCCATTAGACTCGCGTTGATAATAGAGCACTGACAATGCGAAAGTCGAAATGATAAGCGATACTACCGGCGCTATCGGAACGCGAATAAAAATCAAAGGAATCGAAGCGAATATCGAAGCTTTTTTTCACACGATCATTTTTGCGAGCTTTTCGGTACGAATAATCGATTTAAAAAACATCCAAAGAGAAAAATATAACACTTTGTAGGTTAGAGCGACTTGTGTACATAACACGTAAATGGGTAGCTAAAGATATTTTACGAAACGAAACTCGAAGTTCCTATATACAAATATTTATAACTTATTGTCACGCGCGAATGTTTCACACGTAATATTTACACGGATAAGCAACAGTCTCTACTTTGTAAAGACGACATTTCAGAAGGAAAAAAAATATCTCGACACACAGCACCCGAGGAACTCACTTCGCTGCCGCGAATTCACTAACATTTTTTTCTTCATCGACACATCTACACTCTTGTAAATGCGTTAATACAACAGACAACAACCCAACACATCGAGCGAATCTTCGACCTATCAGCTTTCGCCCTCTAAGAGAAAACTCGCTACCTAATTGGCTGCCAATCGTATTTCTCCACCGATAAAATGTTAGGCTAACATCCGACACTTTGAAGTTGACATTTGTCACTTGAGTTTGTTTAATTAATTTTTCATTTACAATCGTTATTTTTTTTACCAACGAATTATCGATAATAAACAAACAAAAAAAACTGCTGCAAAAACACTCCGAATATTTGCGAATTGTGTTAAAATTGATCTCCGAAATGGCGTCAAAGTTTTTTACGAAACTTTTATAACGACAAAGAGGTTAAGTACTATTGAGTAACAACTACGATATTTTTAATTTTTTCATTATTTTTACGTCAATAATTTTCTATTTATCGCGCAGGTGTCCTCAATTATAAATAAATCGGTGCGCAGATGCAGCCGCGGCGAATAATTTTTTTGTCTCAACAATAATGTCGCTAACGCCAAATGAATTGGTAAAATTGTTGGAAATTCTGGACGAAGGAAATCTCGATGCGCAATTGGAAAATCTCTCGAATCAACTTCATCGTGTTTTTGCGACAGAAAACAGGTTTAAAGTTGGAGTAACGTTGCTACTTCTGCTCCAAAACTTTGATCTTCTATCGAACAATGCGCAGAGAATAATAGCAATAGCGTTACTCTATGATCTCTACCGCGGGAGACCCATAAGTCAGACGCCGTTTGTCGGAATTTTCGTTCAAATTTTCCGAATTTCGGAACAATCGCAAAATAATGTATCCGCGTCAAGTGCCGAGGGACACGTTCCGGTATTGTCGCCGTGCGAGAAAAATTTTCTCGCAAAGCTTCTCAGCAGCGACGGCAAAGAAACGATGAAACAAACGCCCCGTCGAATAATGGATGAGCTTTACTTTGCTCCTGCGGCTAATTTCGATTTTACAAGTTTGCAGCTAAATCTCGCGGAACACCATTCGGAATTCACGTCCGTTAGTAAATGCGGATATCCCATAATTCTCTCGGATACGGATGAGGCTAATTCGAACGAAACAAACGGCAGTTCCAGTCGAAGTATTATTAAAGATTTGTGTCTCGGAGATCCTCCGCCGTGTTACGAGAGCTACAGACCCGAATTTTTGCGTCTGGCGCCGCCGCTCTATAATTTCGAAGCGGAGTACACGTGGATGAACGTCGTGGATCCGACGATATTTGTTCCCGAATATGACTTCAGTATGTGTGTTTCGAACTGCGCGGGAGCGGAGGCTCGTCGACTTATGGGAAAAGCGTTTAAAAGCGTTTTGACGCTACAACAGCAGCAGCATCTCGTTACGGAACTCGATAAGGAGCCAAAGCTCGTTTATCACATCGGACTAACGCCGGGAAAATTGCCGGATCTCGTGGAAAATAATCCCCTTATCGCGATCGAAGTATTGCTGAAATTGATGAAATCGAGTCAAATAACGGAGTATTTCAGCGTTTTAGTGAACATGGAAATGTCGCTACACTCGATGGAAGTCGTTAATCGTCTTACTACGACGGTCGACTTGCCTACGGAATTCGTTCATTTGTATATAAGCAATTGCATCTCTACATGCGAAACTATTAAGGATCGTTACATGCAAAATCGTCTCGTGCGACTCGTTTGCGTGTTTCTTCAATCTCTCATAAGAAATAAAATAATAAATGTTCAAGAATTGTTCATCGAGGTTCAAGCGTTTTGCATCGAATTTAGTCGTATAAGAGAGGCAGCGGCACTATTCCGCCTTCTCAAGCAGCTCGAGTCCGGTGATGTTGCGAGTCTCAATCCTCCCGCGACGAAAAAAAATATGGATATATGTTGATTATTGGTGGTCCGGTGTAAATCTCGAAATCGATTTTTTTCGAGCGATAATTATGAAAATAAATATTAATTAAAAAAACTTATGGATTCATGAACTTTGCTTTGGTTTTATATCGATCGATTTCTTCGCAAAGTATCTTAGTAATACATACATTTATTCAAATAAATAAAAACATTACATATATATATATTTTTTTTTTTTCGAAAAATTTGAAAAATTATTTTATTAATAAATAAAAATAATAACAATATAGTACTCTATTACAGTACAAATAATTGCATCACATCATATAAATATCATTGCATTTGAAGTTTTTTTTTTTCTAATTGATTTCATTGACGAAACTTGGTAATCTACTGAATTTATTAAGTTATAATTATGTTTCAATATCTATATATTAATTCACGTAATGATAGAAAAATAACAGGTAACTTGACTGACGGTCATTTATGCCGGGTGATGGAGAGTCTGCGTGACCGGTGTTGAAAACGCACAGTGGGACGGTCTCGCAGTTCTTTCGCAGCCAAAATGGAGCTTCATTTTGAGGTATAATAACGCATCATTTTGTACCGCATTATGCAAGTATCGTGCATGAGGAATTAAATATATCGCTACGAGATCATTCACATGTTTTGTTTTTTCTTCATCGCATCAATTAAACTAAAATCGTATCGCAAAGCAGCCAGTAGTAACAGCTGACGTGACGTGCATGCGAAACGAACACGTTGAGTCGTGGCGATATTTTAGCGAATGAGATATTCATGCAAATTCTTCGTCATTTTGTATTAAAAATCTTCGTGATCATTGCAATTGCATGAAAAATCGACGTTTGCACGACAAAGACGAGATATTGAATATACTTTTTTATGAAACTTGAATAAAGTAATACATCGATCATTTTCATTGACATTCGGAAAGCTTGTGCGCCGGCGCTTCAATTGTCAAACTAATATTTGGTTGTTTATACACGTTATCGTGTTATAAAATTTTAAGAAATGTCAATATACCGACCGATAATCCTCCGGAACTAAAAGAGCGCGGGTTTTTTTTATTTAAAATTTTTTTGTGCGTATTGAGTATGAAAATCGAACACGAGAGTTAATAATTAACCGATTGGTTAACCATTATTATTTGTCGAAGAAAAATTAACTGTTTCGAATTAATGAGCACATTAATTAAACATCGAAGGGATCAAAATTTGACAGTTGGCAATTCTTAGGACTTCATTCATTCTTTGACAATACTTCGTTACTTCTCTGTGTCTCCTACTGTGTACCAAAGTACGAAAATTATATTATTCATACCTACCGGTATTCACGCGTTGCTATACTATATATATAAACTGAGATACATAGAATACAAAATCGAGAGTATACTTTCGTGACCTTTGCAATGACTTCAGAGGTCGGTCGGTGCGCGTTCAGTTCAGACAGAATTTTCGACGGAATAATATTAAAACCGAAAAATCATGTTGACCGTCGACAACAGAAAGGTATCTTTTGTTCTGCAAATAATGTTGTTACTTCGTTTTTTCCCCATCAACTACTCGATGCGATAATCGAAGAGAAAACCGCAATTCTCAATTAAGAAAAAACAGTTATTCTAATAAGCGAATCGTCGATTTATTTCTAATTTATCTTTGTATAATTTGGTAATATCGCACGTCTATAGTTATCGACAACGAAATAAAGAGGAATACCGCATTTCTGTGTTTTATCCTTTCGCGAAGGTTATGATAACCTAAGGATTTTTATTTTTGCTCGTTAAACCGAAGTTTTCTCGTTAGTTCGACCAGCGCGTCGGTGGATGCGAACGTTTTGTATACTTTAACACATTCAACTGTTAGATAGTCAAATTAAAGTTGAATTATTTATATTTGCACTTCCGAACGATGTTTAAACATTTTTTTTTCGAGGTTATGTAAGATTCATCGAGAGCATTTACATTCTAATAAATTATTACAATTTTGAGATCGATAACGCGCTATAGCATTCGTCGTTGTATTGCAAATTACTTCGAAAAAAAAAAGATTACGCAATTTTTAAGGCACAACATGATATTTGTCGCGACAATTAGTATAAATAGTTAATTTGAGAAAAAAAAAAAAGATCTACAAAAAAAAATGATAAAAACAGCTAAAGTTTAAAAAGTAAAATAAAAAAACAATTTTAACAAATTATAACAACAAAATGATTATTTTTGCGTTGAAATTCTTATCGTCATGAAAAAACTAATATTTTTGCTGTACAAAACATTTGAGAGAAAGTCTTTGATATATTGAATATAAATTGATAAGATAACTGCGCTATCCAAATTATGCAATGAGTGCGTCGTAGTTATCTTTATGGATAACATCAGTCGAATGGTCTGATTATCTTCTCTTGCGACTAATATTTTTTTATCAAATATGCTGAATGCGTGTTAATTATAAAATTTCATAACATCAAATTAAAGTTTAAATTTTATTCTAATGATGAATTTATGAAGGATAGCTGCGGTCCTAAAAAATGATACTGCGATTGACATAAAAATAAGTTTCGACTCTTTAATTTTGATTCTATCTATCGGAGATCCAAATTGCAATTGAAAACCCTGACCTCAGCGTAAGCGTCTCTGGTTAGCGATACCAATGATGGATTATGTAATATTCTGCTGTTGTTGATAGAGTTAACTGTTATCGAGACCTTCACAAGAAAAAGATAAAGAGGAATGATATACGAAGTTTAAAAAATGCATGATAACCACTTTTTTTCTTTTTTACTGTAAATGATAATTTAATTTGTTTTTATAATCGAAGTATCCTAATTTTCATTAAATTTTCATTTTTTTTTTTTAACTGATTAACAACGTGAATAGATGTGCAAAAAAAAGAAACCATTTTCCATATTTAGCAAATAGATCGAAACTCGTTTTTCTCCGGTATGCGGTCAATAGCGAATAGTAGGATTTCTCGACCTTTAGCCTCCGCATAAGGAAACTTTTCGTGTTTCTCGAATGATTGGTTAACCGTTTAAACTATAACGATAACCTTATGACTTTGTGGAACAACTGAGAGTCAATAATCTCGTGGATTGCGATTATTATCGAAACTGAGTTAATAAGTTACGAATTTTTCGCGTATCTCTAACGCGTGTAAAAACGATCGTTTTTGTTTTTATATTGCCGAGAAAAAAACAAAAAAAAATAAGAGTGCACATGTTTAACGGTTCGCAAATTCGAATTCAATTTTGATAACAAAACTTATGATTCGATTCGCAAAGAGAAACGGTCGAGTTGAAAAAAAAAAAAAAAAAATTTAGCGCGTTTCGACATTGACTTCGGGAGTAAAAAAAATCTCGTAATAACGGAGCTATGAATGAAATGACAAAATATCGCGAGAAAAATACGCTGACAACGAAAAAACAACGTTACAAAGCGTAAAATCGAAAAACTCCATTTTCCAGAGATTTATACGATATATATTTGCACTAAAAAAAAAAAAAAATAAAACGAATTTTTTGATGAGTTAAAAAATTCACTGATTCATGTCAAATTTGTTTTTCATTATCTACGATACTGTGTCATCGTAAAAAAAAAAAAAAAAATGAATGTCCCGAAATATTTACCCTGCGCGTGAATTTCGTCTTTTATTTCGTTCGAACGTTTACGATAAGAAATTTATACGAAGACAGAAGGTTTCACTGTATTCACAATAAATGCGACGACGGATTAATTTCACTGAGAAGATACTGATATTATCGAATGACTATGCGAGTTGTCAAGAGAGTTACAGCGGAGGAAAGAAGTGAGGGAACTACTAATTGTAGAATAGACATTTATGGTCGGGTAGGAGTAACAACAGTCGCGTATATTCCGAAACGGATTGACTACAGCGGCCGCTCCGGTCGTTCATGCCGTTCATAGCTGATAGTGACGACATGATAAGAGCAGCAAATACATAATAGGCGCCCACCAGTGAGTCTTCGTGCGTTCATCGAGACAGTAGCGACAAGTACCCCGACGACGATCGTAGGAATAAAAAAAAAAGCGCTGCAACAAATCGTTTCGTCAGTTTAGTTGCGCACTCCGAACGCACGTGTAAACTTTTTCGCAACGCGCTAAACTCACATTTAGCGCGTCGATCCAGCGTTGCCGTCAGCCGCTAACTCTATTATTGCGCATGTCGAATACGACGAATAAATTACTCATGGAATACCTCCTGAAAGTGAGTTCGATCCATTGATCTTATCTCGATGTTTTTTTTTTTTTTTTTTCATTCAAAATTTATAAAAATTATATTTTTTTCGCATTATTTTTGATTTACCAACGTTTCAAATAGCGTAATTTTCATGGTTGCATAATTTACGAATTTTATTAAAACGACAGTATGTACCGACTGAGATAACGTATCGTTCTAATTTTTTCCGAAACGATTTTTTTTTTTCACTCACGTCGTAGAGGTCATTTTTGGAAACATTTTATTACGTTTTTTCGTTACCGACGGAATCGGTTTCGTATTACTTTAAGGTTTAAAAAAAAAAAAAAAAACGAATCTTTTTTTCTTATGAGGATAATGAGAGTTGTTTCTGCTTTTCCTTACGAAGAAATTACGAGTTAAGAGGAAAAAACAAATGAATTAGAATTAGAAAGCTGAAGAACGTCAGCACTAATGTTAGATTGACAATTATTACGAAAAAAAAAAATGTATAACTTTTTTTTCAAGGGCGCCGACAATTCCACGCTGCATTTTTTATTCTTCTATTTTTCTTTAGAATTTCAGTTTTATTGAAATTGCTAAAAAAAAAAACTAAATATACATCGCGTTCTTCAAGGGCGCCGACAATTGCACGCTGAATTATGTTTTTTTTTTTTTTTTTTTTACGAAGTTTTAAGTTTTATTGAAATTGCTAAAAAAAAAACGAAGTATACAACGCGTTCTTCAAGGGCGCCGACATTTTTTTTTTTTTTTTTTCGTATTTGTAAATTTTATTGAAATTACTGAAAAAAAAAAGTATGTCGATAAGAGCTGTGAGCGCAAATAGCCGTTAAGATAGATTAGATGAGGTCGAAGAGGCATCATTAGTTCAGTGCATAGGTTTCGCTGTCCGAACGATTGTGGTGCGTCGTTCCATTTCATCGCTACTAACCCTATATAACGCGATGGCCTCTATTCTCCTGATAATTATGCGATTATGCAACCAGTTGTGTTCTCTCTACTCGGTCAACACTCGTGGAATAAACCGCAAGATAGTTTATTATATCTCTGTCATCAATTGCGCTTAAACTTAGTCAGCAATTTTCGTTCGATATCAATTGTCATGTCGTCGTTTCAATGCCGCTTTGTCTTTAACTAACCGGCTGTGTTAATTATTTATTTACGCTGACGGATACGCGAAAAAAAAAACGCAAACCGATGAAAAAACCTCCAGTCGCAAATTTATAGTTTCGAGAAAAATTCGTACGAAAAAAAAAAAAAAAAAAAAAAAAAAAAAAAAAAAAAATTGAAAAAAAGATATAGAATACATTTATCGTCAAATATAAATGATAAATTATTACCGAGTGAACTACGATTTCTTTTTTTGTCGTCCCAAATCTCTTATTACATTATTCATTGCCGAAAGATATGCATACCTCACTGTGTCTATAGGGGATTACTAAGCAGAATATTATCATCGGTATTTGATAATTAGTTCTTACAGCCCCGACACGGCATCTGATATTTACTTAACGCGGTAGAGATATGCTGCTGAAAATATTTGAATAAAAATTAAAAAATACCGAAATCTTTACGAGTTAAAATAATTTATAATTAAAAAAAAATATATATTTTCGTATAATTTTTTTGAATGTATGGAATGCGACAATAATTAGCGTATAAAAAAAGAAAAAAAAATAATCTAAAGATCGATAAGTAATAGATTACGGAAAGTTGGGAAAAATTATTGCGGACAAGTGCTGCAGAGAAGCACTTTCGCGATCTTTTGAGAGTCGAGTGGTAATGGAAATTTCGATTGTGATACCGTAGTATGATATACTTGGATGCAATCAACAATTATCAATCATCAACAAGAAATAAATGATCAAATATGAAATTTAGGCAAAGGGCCACCAGCGTCATCCGTCCGATTCTCAGGCTTTTCGTGAGAAAACAAAGCGCGATGCCGAAGCCGATCTTCAGTTCGAACTCGATAGACTCGAGGCGACCGCCCCTCCGCATCTACGAGCAAACATCAAAAATGAATTCGACGGATTCGCCAGATTGGTCAAGAGATTCCTTCAGGATCAGGGACCGGCGGTCGATTGGGACCGAATTCAAAAACTCCCCGAAAACGCGGTAATTTCATTATTATTTTATAAAAAAAAAGTTTTATTGATTGTAAAAATAAAATTTTATTAATTATAAAAATTAAATTTTATAATTTTTTTTATTATTATTGATTGTGAAAATTAAATTTTATTAATTATAAATATTGAAATTCTAATAATTATAAATATTAAGTTTTATTACTTATAAATATTAAATTTAATTTTATCAATTTTTGAGAATTTCCGTTCGATCTTTAGCTGCAAAAGAAATTCCTATAGATGACTTTTTTTTTAACGATTATTTTGTTTTTTTTTTTCATAGATTCGCGAATACCAAGTTCTACCGGAACCCGGAATGGAGGAGATCAAGACAATGCTAAACAAATTGGTAGTCGTAAAGTTGAATGGTGGTCTCGGGACAAGTATGGGTTGCTACGGTCCGAAATCCGTAATCACCGTACGAAATGACTTCACCTTTTTGGATCTAACGGTTCAACAAATTGAGGTATAAAATCAAATTCTTCTTATTTGTTTTTTTTTGTATCCATTTACCAGTGAATTTGCCGTATATCTCTGTGACGATCGAGAAAAAGAAAAAAAAAAAAAAGAAAAAATAAAAACGTTGCGCATTCGTCCCGTCGGACGATAATAAGCCTCAGCGCACGACGATTGGACTTATGAACAAACAATATTGGTTACAGTATTTGAACAGAACGTATAACGTCGATGTTCCACTAATTCTGATGAACTCTTTCAATACCGATGCCGACACTAAACGGATTATCAGGAAGTACAAGGGAATCGGTGTTACAATACACACATTCAATCAGAGTTGTTATCCCCGCATAAGCAGAGAGTCGTTTCTACCGATCGCGAGAAACTGCACCGTCGACGAGGATCCCGAAGCGTGAGAAATATATTTTTATAAATTAAACGAATACACATTATCAATTAATCTGATATCCGAATTTTCGGTTAGAAATCAAATTTAAGGGAATATTTTTAACGAAATTTTATTTCGCTTTTGAAGTTTTTCTTCGTGCAAATCGAGCGGAAAGACCACGCGAAACAAATTCACAAAAAAATAATTTACAAAAATAACAATCAACTTGATGAATTCTTGAAAAACTCATCGAGAATTTTTTTTTTTTTCTTGCCGTCAGTTGGTATCCGCCGGGTCACGGGGACTTTTACGAAAGCCTTCACAGCTCCGGATTGTTGAAACAATTTATTGACGCGGTAAGCGCTTTTTTTTTCGATAGATGGAAATTATACATTTCCGATCTTTGCGGATTGATTCAACAAAATCGTTTAAACGAAAAGAGATTTCTGCTAATCGGCATTCTAACACAATAGGGTCGAGAATATTGCTTTATCTCCAATATCGATAATTTGGGAGCGACGGTCGATCTGAAAATCTTAAAAATGGTACTGAATACTACGGACGTTGGACCTCTGGAGTTCGTTATGGAAGTAACCGATAAAACGAAAGCCGACGTTAAGGTACCATTGATTCTTACTAATTGCCATAAAAAAAAAATTGAAAGAAAAAAAAAAAAAAATTGAGAAAAAAAAAATAAAAAAAAAAAAATTGAGAAAAAAAAAAAATTAATAATGCAATTTTTTTTCCAGGGCGGTACACTTATGCAATACGAGAATAAATTGCGTCTTCTAGAAATCGCACAAGTACCGAAAGAGCACGTTGAAGACTTTAAATCCATCAAAACTTTCAAGTATTTCAACACCAATAACTTGTGGGTTAAGCTCAGCGGTAGTTATTTTATATTATCCAACGGAATGAGACAATCGAAAAAATTGTGGAGAGTATTTCGAAGATTCTATCGTATTTTTTTTTTTTTTTTTTTTTCATTATTTTTGTAGGTATCCAAAGATTGGTCGGTGAGAATACTCTGGAATTGGAGATAATCGTTAATCCGAAGACATGCGAAAACGGCGCGAATGTTATACAATTGGAAACGGCGGTCGGAGCCGCGATGAAACTTTTCGATGGAAGTTTGGGTTCGTAACTATCCTATAGTTATCCGTTGAATTTCATTATATTTTTTCCAGAAAAATGTAATTGTTATTTTTTTTTTTTTTCTCGCAGGAATAAACGTACCGAGAAGCAGATTTTTGCCTGTGAAGAAAACGTCTGACTTGTTGCTTGTTATGAGTAATCTGTATAATCTACGTAACGGTCATTTGTTGATGAGTCCCGCGAGAATGTTTCCCACGACGCCGCACATCAAATTGGGAGACAATCACTTCTCCAAGGTGATTAGAAATTTTTTATTTATTTTTTTAAAAGCGGTTTTGAATTTGTTATGGAGGTTTTCTAGAAAATCCTTTCGTTTTATCTAAAAATCGATCACCACGAATGTCTTTTTTTTTTTTTTTTTTTTTTTTTTTTCAGGTTGATGATTTTCTTCGAAGATTCGCAACGATTCCCGATGTACTGGAACTCGATCATTTAACGGTATCCGGCGACGTAACCTTCGGACGGGGCGTATCGCTCAAAGGAACAGTTATAATAATCGCCAATCACGGCGATCGTATCGATCTTCCATCGGGGACAACATTAGAGAATAAGATAGTCTCGGGAAATCTGCGTATATTGGATCATTAGATGGATCAATCGCGGAAACATTAGAAATTAAAGAAACAAGTGTTCCTCCATTTCTGATATCTCAAAGTCGATTTGCAATCGTCAAGAGATGATTTGTCGTATGATTTAAGGGATGATAGAAAAAACTTGGAAATATTGTTCATTTTTTTTGTTCGCATAGCTGTATTACTCGTTTTTGGTGGGGCTTCCCGCAAATAGTCATAGAATTTTATTTTTTTTGCTTTTCCCATTGTATCATCGATTTACGTCGGAATGTATACAAATTTGTATTTTCTGAAATCGTTTTGCCAAAAAATTTAATCAGCGAAAGATTTTTCTTGTTTTCTTTTTATTAACGCAACACGCGTTACGATATGTTTGGTGGAAGATAGCGAATTAATTATTCGATATTCGCCCGCGTGTACTTTAGTCGTTCGCGTCGCTCACTTTGCGGAAAAACAATTTTGTGAAATCTTTATTTACGCCTTAATATGTCAATGGGCTGAAGCAATTACGAGTAATAAAGCAATTTTATGGAGTGCATGGATGTAGAGATTTATATGTATTTAGTTAATGAAATAATAATAAAAAACATACATTTTACAGTGTAAAATTCGACGGCGTTGATTCATTAATAAAAATGCGTTTTATACACTCGGCAATTTCGGGAAAAGTACTTTGCGCGATAAATGATTAAAACACGAATCGTATTCGAGTTATTTGATGATCTCGCAATAAACTCTCGTCGTGGACGGAATAATTTCGATAGCAATCCAAGGGGCGGTTTTCACATCCGTGCATAACTCGCGCCAACCAATAATGACGCGGCGTTAGGGTTTTCCGATTCATAAACAGAACGGAATGATGCTTCCGGGATAGACTACGAAAACGGACACGTTACGCAAGTTATATGCTCCCCGTGAAACCAAACCTAAATAGCATTCTCGATATCTGATCTCTCAAGCTTCGCGATTGTTCAGTTGCAACGCATAAGCGTCTCAACAATAACGTTCCTCCACCATCGTGTCGGTTAGTCGCGAGTCGAGAGTCCTTCCGTTCATCGTTTTACTCCGAAAATCAAAGACATATGTGAATAAATTCGACGATCGTTGCGAATTCACCCTGCGATTGGGGGTTTTTTTCCGTGTGTATGTTGTGCGCGTTTTTGACGGTGAACTCCCGCGCGAAAACTGCACTCTCGACAACGGTACTACAAAAGTGAATAGAAACGAGACACGGAAAAAAAAATCTGTTCAGTGTACTCTTGGCGTTCGAATGCGAATGATAAACGTGTTGAAATGGCAACGATAGAAGTGCCTTTTCCGAATACAAGTCAACCGGGAAAGTTATTGAAGTGGCGAGTTAGCAAAGGGACGATGGTATCGGTCGGTCGAATATTGTTGCTATATCAATGCGTCGGCGGCGAAAACACCGACACAACGGAGAAAAAACTTCGAGCAACGCAATTCGGACGTGTCACGAAGCTGCATGTCAAAGAAGGCGATATCATACAACCCGGGTAATCCACGCATCTTTCTTAACCTCACTTTCCCTTTCTTTTCTCCTACGCGCTACGTTTCGTCGCCTCGCGGACAATAATTTTGCGTACTACCATCTCCATTGATCGTCAAAATGTTCGGCAATTTATTTATCATACACCGAGAGAGGTCGTGGAATTTTTTTTTTCTCAACGCAATGTATTTTCGCGACGAGGCGTGCGGGGACCGACGTCAAAACAACGATTTTTACGCGCCATTTTACATTCAACTTTTATTACGTTTTTTAATCAAACAAATTAAAATTTTCTCATCTACAACGTCGATTTTTTTGCGACGAATCGAAACGCGCGACTGTTTCGAATAAATAAAAATGGCGGTATATATTTTTTTGTCATGTAAATTTTTTATCTTGAAAAGCGATAATAATTTTGTTACCGGTAATCATATTTTACGAAAGCAAAAATTCCTTTTAAAAAAATTTCATTCCCATACAGCGTACTATACGTTTCCTATTTTTTCTTTATCGCATTTGAATTGTTCGGTATCAGCATAGTAATTTAGCATTGCAGGCAAGTGTACCTAACGCTGGTGGGATGCGAACATCCGACGGTGATGAAGGATCTGTGCGCAGAGTGTGGAGCGGATCTTCGAGAAGAAGCGTTGAATAAAGATGGAAAAAAAGAATTGGCTACAAATGCCAGTGTACCAATGCTCCACAGTATACCAGAATTGAAAGTCTGCCCACAGTTGGCTGAAAAAATTGGAAAGGAAGACGAACGGAGACTGTTGCAAGACAGGAAATTAGCTCTGCTTGTGGATCTCGATCAGACCATTGTTCATACTACGAACGATAATGTTCCATTAAATATGAAGGTCAGTCATAAAAAAAGAAAATCGCAAAAAAAATTTTAAGTTTTTCGATTTTAAGATTTTTTTTGTCGATAAAAAATTTCATTAATATCATCGAAATCGAAATAAAACGAAGAATTACATTTTTCGCGATGTATTTCAAGATTTTAAGTTTCTAAAATTTTTTGTTGATTAAAAACTTAATTAATATCATCGAAATCGATATAAAACGAAGAATTACATTTTTCGCGATGTATTTCAAGATTTTATGATTCTAAGATCTTTTGTTGATAAAAAAAATTCAATTAATATCATCGAAATCGAAATAAAACGAAGAATTGAATTTTTCAGGATGTATTTCATTATCAATTTAAATTGTACGGTCCGAATTCGCCGTGGTATCACACACGTCTGAGGCCCGGTACGCGGCATTTTCTCTCGGAGATGAGTCAACTTTACGAGCTTCACATTTGCACATTTGGAGCTCGAAATTACGCGCACACGGTAGCAGGATTGTTGGACAAGGAAGGAGCTTTGTTTTCCCATCGTATTTTATCCAGAGACGAGTGTTTTGATCCCGCATCGAAAACGGCAAATCTCAAGTGAGTTTAATCGTCAATTGTTTATTTGAAAAAAAAAAAAAAAAAAAAAAAAAAAAAAAAAATACCACTGAAATACCTAATAATCGAATAAAACTAAAATATCGTACGATAATTTTCTTAAAATATAAAAAAAAAAAATTTTCTTGAAAAATATTCTTATAAATAAATATTTATTTTCCAGAGCTTTATTTCCGTGCGGCGACGACATGGTGTGTATCATAGACGATCGAGAGGACGTTTGGCAAGGATGTGGCAATTTGGTGCAAGTAAAACCGTATCATTTTTTTCGTCACACCGGCGACATCCACGCGCCACCGGGTTTGGAAAAACGCGATTTACCCGATATTCCAGAATTGACTCTGCGAGAAACCAAAGAACCGAAGATCGAGAAAAACGACGAAAAAGCAAATGGTATAGCCGACGATGAAGTAAAAGATGAAAATGTCGATAAAGATAGTCCAATGGACGAAGAGAAAACGGCGGAGAAATCGGAGATCGTTTCGCAAAGTACCAAAATCGTAGAAGCAATGGAAGTTGCGGAAAGTTCAACGGCAGAAAATTCCGAAGTCGGAAAGATAAACGAAGAAAAGGGCGACGAATCGAAAAGTGAAGAAAAAACGGATAAATTATCGTCGATCGAGAAGGAACCGGTAAAGGAAGATGAAAAGAAGGATAAATCATCGGCGATCGAGAAGGAACCGGTAAAGGAAGATGAAAAGAAGGATAAATCATCGGCGATCGAGAAGGAATCGGCAAAGGATGATAAAAAGACGGATAAACCAGAATCCAACGAGAAGAAACGGGAAAAGGAAGGTGAAAAGAAGAATAAACCCGCATCCAACGAGAAGGAACGGGGAAAGGAAGATGAAACGATTAATCAAGAAGATCAAGACGATTATCTTTTGTATCTCGAGGATATATTGCGTAGAATTCATGCGGAATTTTACGAGCAAATAGATCAGCAAAAAGGACGAAAATCCCTCAGAGAAATAATCCCGCGGGTGCGCGCGCGCGTTCTCAAAGGATTGCATTTGACTTTCAGCGGTCTGATACCGATCGATCAGAAACTTCACCAGAGTCGAGCCTACAAAGTTGCGAAAGCTTTTGGCGCAGAAGTGACTCAAGTAAGAAGCCAAATTTTCTTGTGAAAAAAAAAAAAAAAAAAAAAAACGCGATCTATTTTTGTGAAAAAAAAAAAAAAAAAAAAAAAAAAAATTTCGCTCATAATGAGGTTTTTTTAAATTTAGGATATAACGGATAAAACAACTCATCTCGTCGCGATAAAACCGCGAACGGCAAAGGCGTACGCCGCGAAGAAGAATAAGGGAATTAAAATAGTAAATCCCAACTGGCTGTGGGCGAGTGCCGAGCGTTGGGAACGAGTAGACGAAAGACTTTTTCCCCTCACAGCGCAGGTATTATAGCTTTTATTTTTATTTTTATCAAATTTCTACCTTTGCCTTTATTTTTTTTTTCAACAAATGTTCATAAATGAATTATTTTTAATTTTTTTTTCTTTTTTACGAAATCTTTTTTTCTCTTATTTATATATTTCTCATTTCTTTATTCGAAGTATTTCCACTGAAAAAAAATATAATAGATGATAGATAAATAAACATTACAGGGCAGAGCATCGAGAATACCACCACCCCATTGCAGTAGTCCCGATAGGATAGAAGAGACTCGGGACGAGAGAAGCGATAGCTTCGCTGATAGTATAAATCCACTGATGTCGTTCAGCGCTGAGGATATCGAAAATATGGATAAAGAAGTCGAGGAGGACATGAGCGATCAAGAAAATGATTGTTCGCTTATGGAAAAAGGGGAATTCAGTAACAAAAGATTACTCGGCGAGAGTTCCAACTCCAATTCCGACAGTGGTAAGCGAAATTACCCTCTGCGCTACGCGATCGCTAAAAGATCGAAAGAAAAAAAAAAAAAAAAAAAAAAAAATCGTCCAATTTTTCCGCAGATCCCGATCCATCGACGAAAAAGCGAAGAAAATTATCGCCCGAAAGTACAACCGACGATTCTTCGGACGAGAAGGATAAATACGGCAACGAGGATGACGACGGTGACGATGACGACGATCTCGTGGAGAGATTCAGAAGAGGCGGAGATTTACCGGACGATCTCGATCTCGGTGACAATTCTCAAGATTCCATTGGCGACGCGCCGAGCGACGAAGTCGACGACAGAGAATGGAACGCACTGGGCGCCGCGTTGGAACGTGAATTTTTGTCCGAATGATCGAGTTTATTATTATTATTATTATTATGAAAAAAAAAAGAAAAAAAAAAAACTCCCAGTGTTTGCGATTACGTTGCAACGAAAAAATCCATTGAAATTGAGATGCGGGCAAAATCTGAATTTTTTTTTTTTTCGTTACTCTGCTCGATAATCGAAACTTCGATTATTCGAGCGTTTAATTGGCGATCCTTACGATTAATAATTTATACATGAAGGCGAACGTGTAAAGTAACAAAAAAGTACTTAAACAAAAAAAAATTATTTTCGAGTAATTGGCAGCCATTTAATTTGCCCGAATCTGTTGAAATTGTATATTAATCGATTTTGGTCACAGGCCTAACTTGCTGTATAAAATTTCAATAAAATATTTCTAAAACAGGCAGAAGTTAATTTCGTAAGTGCGACATCGATATTTTAACGTTCTTTCGTACAATTTATTTAATCTACTTATATGTTTGTGGAAACAAATATTTTTTTTTTTTTTTTTATATTGCATGAGGTGGTGTTCCGTTTGGATCGACGTGGAACACTTGGACACCCGTTTTGTGGCTGAAGTCTCGTTTACCTTTCGTTTTACCACGCGGAGGCTCCTTGTCGTAATCAAAGGCGTCGGGAGATTCGCCGTACAACTCGTTGATCGCCTTGATATCCTCTCTGTTGAAACGTAACGAAAAAAGAAGACATTAAATTTGGAAAAAAAAAAACATATATTTTAACCGGTAAATCACGATTGGTAATTTTTTTTATCGGTAAATCTATTTTTACGAGACGATTCTATCGTTCTACGAGTTTTCGTCTCCCGGGAGGCAAAAATTCTAATATTAACACTGCAACGTACCTGAATCTCGATACGACGACCTTTTTGCCGGTCATAGGATCGGTAACATCGCCCAATGGATAAACCACTTTGATTACCTGTCCGTAAAAAACAACAAAAAAAATGCCGAAAAAAAAAAAAAACTTCGTAATATCGCCGACGATTGCAAAACTTACCTTGTGCGTCAAGAGTGTCGTCATTTTTTCCGGTAAGCTTTGTATCAACACCGTATCGCCGGTTTTGCAGGATTTATCCGGATCGTAAGCGAAAACGAATTTATAAGTGGGAAAGTACTGCGGAAGAAATAACGTATCCGATGCATAACCTCAAAAGCGTTCATCGCAAAGATTTAACGAAATTTTAGATTGAAAATTCGTGTCCATACCATGAGAAGATGTGTATCGAGTTCGAGGTGCCTAATACGAATTCTCGCAGCTTTAGACTTATGACAGGGCATACATCTGCCCAATAAATACGTTACAGCTTGGGCTCCCCGAAACCCGGCACCAGCCATGCCTGCCATGTTTGATAAACTGTTGTAAATTGACTACGGCATTCTCGAGTGCACTGTGTCGGGGATATACGTTATATGTATAACGTTTTTTCCACACCGGAAGTGCTGATTTGGGCGGTTTCTTTGGAATGCCAGCGATATATCTCGATGTAGTGGACCCTGCGGTCGCAAAGAATTAAGATGTCATCGTGCTAATTTTTCTTTCATCTTATATGATCGAAATTTATTGAAAAATGCTAATTAATCGTCTATAGACAAATCTGTGTATTCTTCACGTACCATCGTTCTTTTAGACAATTCGACTGTGTACGCATTGAGGGCGCCACCGTGATTAAAAATGCGAAAAAAAATTCGAATAAGTATGTGTAGAAATTATTTTTCCTCCTGTCTGATTATTCGTCTGACACAACGGTTACCCGTTCCACTGAATTTCATAACTCCGATGCATTAATACTTCCGAGAAAGTTTGATAACCAAACAATAATTACAAACATCAAAATGATGCTTTGAAAAGAAAAGAAAAAAACGATTTTTACGACCTCTTTGATATTCTATAAAGTAAAAATACGAAACATAGGAAAAATCTTATCGCGGATATCAAAGCCAATCGAAGTTCCTCGATAACATCCGCGAGTGCACAGCCTCGAGATTATTTTATTTCAATACAAGTTTTATTGCGTTCTTCGCAATACCGTGTACATCACCGTGGGACCTAACTTCGAAGAATAAGAAAACTCGTCCACGAGGCATGACGACGACCATCCCGTACAGACTTCCGCCAAACTTGGCGTTTCGTTCGCGACTATACCAAACTTGAAATGATTCTCATAGCGAGTATCGTACATTAAACTACGCCGCTCGAGCGTCACACAGTTTCCACCGCCGAACTCATCGCGGACTTTGTCGCGTCGAATAATAAAAAAATACAAAAAAAAATGAAAATAACTAAAGGAAACGGTGAAATTAAAATAATTAAGAGAGAATCGATGTATTGCCTTGAATTAAAATTCCTCCCCTCCACTCTGTCCTATTGCCACGCGCATTGTAAATGATGACAAAAGACTTTTACGCAAGTGACCCGATTGAACCGCGAGCTTTATTCCTCGTACAGCAAGTATACAGTTGTACTACAGTTGCCGATGACACAAGTTTCTGCACGTGAAACATATCGAGCGTGTACACGTGTGTGCACAGTGTCAAATTAGTTAGTTGCGTGGCATACCCGCAAAATCTATATGGATTTCGTTCGTAAATCCGATCTCTCCGTTGTTGCAATTGCGTTTCGGTAAATTGGCCTCGTTCGCTCGAATACATCGCGGCGTGAGGGGAGGGGGGGGGGGGGGCGAGAATCGTGGACGAACATTCAGCGTAACACGGGTTTAATTGGTCCGTTACGAAGGCAGTTTCCGGTATATACACGCAGATACATATATACAAATGACAGAGCCGTTGAAATGCTGGTATCAAAGCATTAGCCTGTTTCTGTACCGCTCCCTCTGACGTGGACCGGTCTATTCACCCTACGGACATCACACGACGGGCTATTTCCCTTGACATTGTACAGTCAGTTCAACGTCTCTGAACACTCACTTGAATTACACCGTTATTACCTTCAATGATCAAAGTGGGAATATCTTTCGAATGATTCTAACATATATTCCGATATCCGTACACTTCGGGAGAATTGCATTTGTGTACGGAAATCGAAAAACCGATTATGGAGGGAAATGTTACCGAAAAAAAAAAAAAAATCGATCGTAAGAATGACGATAATAATCGAACTGCACAGCGTTAAGGAGGTCGGAGAAGAGGTCAAATCCACGTTTTATTTAATTTTTTTTTTGTTATGTATTATGTTAGTGTTTTTTCGAAATTTTTAGACGGTTTTTATCGTCGCCTATCCGAAATATCTACGACGAAAATTGTACTATATATATATAGATATACACTTTTTATTGGAATTTTAATATGATTGGTTTAATTTTATATTATGTTTTGTTTTTATTTCCTCCATTGATGCAAACGATAATATTTGTCATACAAAACTATTCTTAAAAAAAGTTTTATTCTGTTCGCGATACACAAATACGTTTCGGTGAAACTGACTCCCGAATTTTCTTAACCGGGTAAAAAAATGTCTCGCGAACTCGAGCCAAAAAGTTTATCGAAAAATCGTTTAACCGAAGGATTTCAAAATGGGTTACGAAAATGAAAAAAAAAAAAAAAAAAAAAAAAAAAAAATCCTCAACGTGTGTTACCACGTTATATGGGCGCTGTATAGAGGTCCCTGCAAAGTATAAACAGACAAAAACTGCGGATTGAGGGTATAGGAAATTGGAATCTTCGATGCTTTCACCGGAACTCGATGAAATTCTCCAATTTCCTCTGAAACGAAAACCTCCACTCATCAGAAGTATTAGATTCCAACATCCATTGCAGGTGTTACTGAACTTTCGACTGAACTTTTCAACCTTTGATATATAGTATCAGCTTCTCGAAGCGATAACGAATCGTTAAGGTACATCTATCTGGGGGTTCGAAAGCCGCGTCAAACGTTTCATTTTTCAAAAAAAAAAAAAAAATCTTAGAAAATAATGAAAATAATTTTTTTAAATTAATGATTATTATTATTTAGTTAATAATTAAATAATAATATATAATAATATTAAAAATTATTATTTTCCATTTTTAAATAAAATATCATAGGAAATAATAAAAATTATTAACAAATACGTTGCGTCCCCTTAACGTAAAAAAATCCTTTGCGAAATCATAAGACGACGCGTAAAAAAATTTACTTTTGAGTTAAAAACCCGTCATCCACGTGATCCGCGAGACCGGTGTCCCATTTTCGTCAAAGCGTCTCGTGTACCATAATCTCCGTCTCGTTGCACAGTTATGCGAGGTAAGCATCGCTGACAATATAAAGTGAAAAATCGGTTAGCAAACGCTCGCTGCATAACGCATGCAGTTTCGATGTTTTTCGAGAACGAAATGCACTTTTCCACGCGCTTTGGATTTCCTCTCACGCGTAGTAAAACACGATAAAACGCGAGTATTAACTGAATCTCATTGCCCATTACGTATGCAATCGTTCCAGTCCCTCCGAACGAATATTAAATATCGTTAAATTATAACGAATTAACTTTTCAAGATTTAACGATAGCTGTTGAGGTGTTAAATGGTTCACTGGCGAATAATATCTCACAAGCGGTTTACATACTTTCGTTATCGATGTTTTTTTTTTTATATTTTTGATAAATTATAAATTCAAAGATACCTATAAAAAATAAAATACAACGGTCGACATGCAGTCGCGATTCGTTCGATTGCAAACTCGGCACGCATTTCGCAGCGATAATATTTACAATCGATTGTGTAGAGCTCCGTTTGTCTGATCGGTTAGAGCAGAGATTTAGCGCCGCTTGAATGAATCAGAATTACGAATACACTCGGATTATCCCGAGAATGCTAATCGCGATTAGGGTTTCTGGGATTCTGAAACTCATCGAATCGAACGTAACCGATTTTGTGTTCGACGCACGGTATTTACGCGGGGGATGTGGCGGTGGCGTTTGCGATTAAACTATTAGACTGTATTCTCCGTATGAATTGAACAGAAGAAGCCTTCGTGTTGTATAGTTACGTTTGTATGAAATACATCGTGTGTATCTCGGCGAATCGAAGCTATTCGTATTTCCGTGTCTGTTGCGCAAACGTAAAATCGTCGTAATAAAAAATAATTTTACAAAAATCAAAAGACTCCCAAGTGAAAAAAAAGATTCAAACAAATAAACTGTATTAACAGAAAAAAAAAAAGAGTGGAATAACATAAATAATAATTCGCATATTATGTTCGAAAGATTTATTCGTCGTTAAGTAGGAATCCCTCGACTATCATATGCGTGAGATGAACGAAAAAATAAAATGGCGGCATATATCGACGAAATTTCGATATATATCGATCAATAGTATTATTTTTTAACCGTTTTATCTTCGAAACAAGAAAAAACAAAAACAAAGATTGCGGTACAAAGTAACGGTGTATCAAATTTCGTTAAGAGATTTTTAGTCGTTGCGGAGAACATCGGATACGAAAAAAACACGCAGTCACACGTTCATGAAACGCGTAACTCCCGCGTCGTTTGCCCGGCGGACAGTCGGTAGTAAAAAAAAAATGTCATCATTAATTAATTTATAAAAAAAGAAAAAGTTACACATCGTCGCAATTGTCGTACATCGACAATCACCTTAATATCGTCCTTTCGGCTCTCGAGTCCAAAGACCGACGTCAAGAATATATTTTTGTCAAAAACCTTTGTCGGTGACTTTTTGCGAAGTAACGAATTTCCATGGATATTGTCGCGTCTGATGCACGCTGCATAATGTCGGCACCGTACTTATCCCCGAGATCGCGCCTCGTTTCGTTTCGTTCACAATAGCGGCAATGGGAACGGAATTTTAACATTTTTTTATTATTTTTTATCATCCATTTCTACATTAACCTCAAAAAAAAAAAAAATTCCGTACTCCTCAAATATTTCGTGAATACGTATTACGTTTTATTTTATTGTACAACAGAGTGACTAAATGAAACGAAACAACAATCCTTATATTAACAAAATTTGTCCCTCTTCACCGGAATGACGATCCCATCTTCGCGTTGAGTTTCCTCTCGTCTCTGCGCGTAGATATACACCTATATACGCTTTGGACCGCTATAGTACCGACGTGTAGGAGCTGCAGAGAGCTCCCCGTATGTTTAGCCGCGCCTAAGTCAACACGACGCACGAAAACCTCGGCCTACCACTACAACGTTGGGGAGGTCTACATCAGGGTCGATTATCACGCTTCCGTTCGCGTGGCCCGCCGGCTAGCGAAACGTGTGGCGCTACGTATAGCAACACGAGAGAAATTGTATTCTCAACCGTGGCACAGCTCGCCTCCTAATATGCCGCCATTGTACAAGCGGTGCACGTGTCTCACCCCCTCCCCCCCCCCACGAAAAAAATATTCAAAAACAACCCCGGATATTTCCGAAAAATAAAAGGTAACGCGAGCTAACGAGATATTGGCGCAGAGATGTAGCGACGATATATAAAGTATAAATCGCCTATAAAAAAAAAATTTCTAATATTCATTCGTCATTATTATTATTTTCCGAGGAGTTGCGGAATCCTTTATACTCCTCGAAAAAAAAAATAATAATAATAATAATAATAATAATGCTGGATGAATATTAGAAGTTTCGTTTTTATTTTATAGAAGGGTTGTTTTTGAATATTTTATTATTATTTTTTTTTTCCGAGGAGTTGCGGAATTCTTTTTACTCGTCGGAAAAAAAAAATAATAATAATAATGATAATGGATGAATATTAGAAGGGTTGTTTTTTAATATTTTATTATTATTATTATTATAATTACGATAAATGTTGAAAAAAAATCCTAAATCATTAAGTTCCCTTTAATACAACTGGACGAGGTGCCGAGGTAAAGATTCCGTATACGAAAAAAAAGATCGAAAACTTCGGAAAACACGCCACACGGGGGGGGGGGGGGTGTACGTGTATTGTTCAATTTATCTAGTCTTTCATCGGTTTTCATCGCGACTGACGCTCGGCTCTTTACGTACCGACAAACGAACGAGTCTCGGGGCATTCTGGTTTTACTCTTTCGCTTTCGTTCCTCCTTATCCGGCATTCTTCGAGAGCCCCTCGGGATCCCAACGGCGCGCCGGTTTTCTCGACTATCTGTACACAGGCAGAGAGAGGGCCAAGCCGCCCAAGGCACCCGCAAGCGATCATCCGTAAATTTCCACCCTCCTTTACATTCCGCAATAACAATGGCCCTCCCCCCCCCCCCCCACCTCCTCCTTCCCATCCTCTTTCTCCTTTCTATCCCGGCTGCGGGTTCGCGAGCCAAACTAGAATCCCAGAACGTTCGCGTATTGGATACAGATGGCAGAAGATAAACGTAATATATTGCGGAAAAGCCAGTGACGACGGGGTTCTATATCGATGAGAACGACGACGACGACGGCTTCGAGGCTTCACAAAAAACGGATGGCCCGCGGTCTGCCTTTACTCTCTTTCTATCATCGATTCAATTTTTTGGCGAGATACCTCCTTCCTCCCGAGATGGATACATACGTTATTCCGGAGTCGCGGAAGAAAAAAAAAAAAAAAAAAAAAAAAAAATTCGAGTTAAATTCGAGAATCTCTAAAAAGTCTCTGGTAAGCGTGAAAATTGCGAGAAAATCTGTTATCTCCGAAATTAAAAGAAATACGAGAGAAAAAAAAATCACAATTTCACCCAAACGCGTTGACCCCTACTTTGATACTTCAAAATATTTTTCGACCGATTTTTCTTTCGCTTTCTCTAATAAAAAAAAAAAAAAAAGGATCGAGAATGTCTGAAGTCTTTGGGAAGCGTGAAAATTACGAAAAAACACGATATCTTTGAAACTTAAAGAAATCCGCAAAAAAAAAAAATTGTTGATTTTTCGATTTATTTTTTCGCAATTTTTCGAAACCTTTAAACAAAAAAAAAAAAAAAAAAAAAAAAAATACACGACCTTAAAATATTATAAATACTTCGCGTATAATTTGAATTTTATTATATTATATCCTTTTCCGGAATTAACCAATATAATTTGGCAACTCTCGTTACGCTTCGTTTGTTAGAGAACAAAAAAAAGAAAAGACTCCACGGTGGTCCATCTTTGGCACTTTCATTGTCACACGGTTGTCGTTTCGTAGTCGAAGCAGTAACGACTGGTGTGGAGAGGCCGAGAGGAGGGTAAGTGTTCGAGTACAGGATGTTTCACGGAGATAGTTGTGGAGTATGCGAGCGCAGGCAACGGGGAGGTAAAGGCCGCTCACACCCACGAGGTTATACGGGGGATGATGCGTCTGTTTCCATGGTGACTGTAGACGTGGTGCCAGTGGACGTGGGGGTGGTTCGCCTTGTGCGCGCGGCATCCCCTTCGTTTCGCGTAGCGGACCGACGGAGGGTCGTGAAACGCGGATAGGAGCGACTGAGCGAACGCGATAAATCGCGCGTACGAGAAAAAGAAGGAAAGAGTTGGAGCGAACGAGGAGAGAGAGCAGAGCTCCAGAGTGAAAGCCGAGGTAAAAGCAGAAGGGAGAGTTTTTTTTTTTTTTTTTTTTTTTTTTTTTTTTTTTTTTGTACAGAGCGAGAGACGCGCCCGAATCGAGAGCTCGAACGACACTTCTATACTCCCGATCACCGAGCCACGTAGACTCCTTGTAATCTTGAAACAAGTTTTCTACCTCCGGTTTTCCCATCGCTGCGCTCTCGGCTCACGTGTACCATGGGTTTCATTCGTTCTGCGGAATCCTCGTCTGCGATCGCGAGGAAAAGTAAAAAAAAAAAAAAAAGAAAAAAAATTGCCGAAAAGGGAAAGGAAGATCGTGAAATAATACCGATCTCCAGTACAATTGGCGAATGACACAGTTCTTTCGTTGCTTTTTTTTTTTTTTTTTAATTTTAACATTCGAATGATTGCAAATTTTGGGAGAATTAAGGCATTCGATTGTTAAATTGTAAAAATTAAAATTTAGGGGTTATTTGGTTATCTGATTATCTGATGTTATTAAGATTCGAAAAATTGGCGATTTATGATTGAATCGTTAAAAAAAATCGAGTTCCCTGCAGAATAATAATGGTTCGTATTTTTTTGGATTTTTTCGTTTTTTTTTTTTTTTTTTTTTTTCACACCTCGAACAATCGCGTTGCTTTGTCCCCGAAAACTCAATTAAGTGTGAACGCCGTTTCGCCATACATTTTTTTTGTTGGTCTAACGGGGGATTATGGGTTTTCTGAAATGTCACGAACAACACGTGTCGAACTGTATACGCGGTTTGTTTCTCACAAAATATTCATTAATTAATTGAATGTTGTAAATTTACGCGTTGATGTCAATTATCTGTTAACCATGAAATTTTTTTCGTCAGAGTGCATTTTTTAACTGAATGGATAAATGAATAATGATAATATGCATTTTTCAATGATTCGAGGAGCGAAAAGCCGCGTATAAACGAAGAAAAGCCGATTTATACGAATTACGGTGACAATGACGTCATTCGCGTCTTTATTCACGCGAATTTTTGGATATTCTCAACGTGCGCTATTATCAGTCGATTTCATCCGGCGACGTAATATAATTTTGCGATTTTCGTCGATCGGCAATGAAGTTTCAGGTCTCGGCGAACCGACAAGCCTCTGTTTCTACCCCTCGAGCACTAACGACGGTACCGAGCAATTATCTCAATTATCGAGGGAAATAAATTGTCGCGACCCTCTTCTCCCCCTCTGTCTCACTCTCGACACCCCAAATCGAATCGACGGAAGACTACAAGCGATGAATACGCGATTGAGGACACTGGCAAAATACGACGAAAAGCATCGATCGAACGACATATATTAATTCTAATCAGAGCACTATATTGATTACAATTTTCAAAGCAAATCGTTCGAATTTTCCGAACTTTCCATCGTCCTTCGCCGCGCGCTATTAAACGTTTCGACAAAATTTAAATAAATTAAAAAAATTATTCCTGCCAATTTTTTTTTCCCCATTCGGACGAAATTTCGAGATATCGTTAAATATTTGACTTAATTATTTAATAAAAAAACAATAATACTATTATTGTTATTTTTTTTTTCAGTATTATTATTATTGATTTTAATTTTAATATTTATGCTTTTCAATCAAATTAAATTAATTTCAAAAATAAATAATATTATTATTAGATATATATTTTTTTTAAATAATGTCAATAAAATTATTATTAATCGATTGTCGCGAATATTTCTTCATTATTCAGGTCGATTTATCGAAGCGACCAATTTTCGTCATGTCAACTGGACGCTTTGAAGTTTCACTGTGTCAGCGGAACGAAAAAATTCCTTTAAAATAGAATCGCGTCTGTCTTCGGTTTATTCCCGTGGAAAGTATGTGTCTCTACCGTTTCGTGATTTTTCTATATCGCGTAAAGAATTCATGCAACAACCGTGTCTCGTCATGTCGCGTAATATTTCGCAGGTGTTCCCGGCGTTCTTTCTTTTCGGCCCGTTATTCGTCGATCTAAATTTTTTTTTTTTTTTTCTCAAACGAAATAAAAATCAGGAGAATTCATTTCGAGAACAAAACTAACATCGAATCTTTGGATAGGCGAGTCGCATCGCTCGCGACGAGAACGGATTTACAATGCTATAAATAATCTAATTTAGGTGTCATAAACGTAGCCGTCGTTCAACATTTCTCGGGGACTCTCATTCCCATTTTCTTTGTACAATGTACTTTCATCGTATATAACTTTTCGTTTGTTACTCGGAGCTTTACAAGCCGCGCGGCTCGAGCTTTATAACGTCGCGCGGCAGCGAGAGACGGTATAGGATAGTGTCAGACATTGTCGGAACACCGTCATCGTCGTCGTTGGTGCTTTTCAGAATCCGTAGAACGTCCCCTACCGCCCCTTTTACCACCCCTCATAGCGGCTCGCGGACCAACGTCTCAACGAGTTATTAATGTCTCAGTCCTTATAAAGTACTCAATTTCAGTTTCGTGCTGCCGGTGGGCGGCAAGCAGCTCGGGAAGGTAGTGAGACCGAGAGAAATGTCGGAGGATAATGGCTCTGCTGAGCCGCAATAGCGCTATAGAGCGAAAGCGCTACAGTCCCGTCCGCCGACGTTGCTGCTGCTGCTGCCGCTGCTGCTACTCAGGAGTCTCTGGCGTGTCGGACGTACGAAATTACAGCGTTCCCGACGAAGATGTTAATATATCGAGCCGAAGTTTATCGCTACCTTCCCATACCTCTCATCCCGACCTCCCCGATGTACAAATATACATATATATATATATGTATAGGAGGTACGATGACGGTGTGTATGCATTCTATGGGATATTCACCGGGCGGACAGCACCCCGCGGCATATAGGTTAACTATACGAACGAACGTGTGTTGCTTTCACGAAAGGTGTAAACGCAACCGGAAAGCTCGCTAACCGGTGCCGAAAGGACTTTGGGGGACTTATTTCATTATATTAGCGGCTTCAACGCCGTGAGGCTTCCGTATGTATCTTTAGACTATTAGGGATTTATAGCGAATTCTGAACGTATTATAGGGTTATTATTGGTTCGAATTAATTGGTTTGTACTATAAAAACGATGTGATACATTTTTTTTTTAATTCAATAATGATTTCGATTAGTGGGAATTTGGTTAACACACATTTTCGAGAGGAAAAGGGAAACGGCAATTTTAATTAAGAAGGCAGTTTTTTTTTTTTTTTTTTGGCCGAAAAAAACATCGAATCACTAATTTTATGCGATTGTTCCTAATTTTGGTTTTAGTTTGTAAGAAAATCTTTAGGTCCGAGAATGTGAAAAATTTTTGTGAGGAATTAATTTTTTTCAAAAAATTTTCATTCGATTTTTTTTTTTTTTCATATTAAAAATATGGATACTTTTTTTGTAGAGTTTCCCCGTTATCGTTTTGCGGACTTTAGGAATTTGTAGTTTGAAAGAAAAAAACTTGAATGTGCGCGTTACAGACCTCGAAGTAAAGAGGAGACTCGATCCTTTGCGTCGAGTGTCATATATATCCGAGATCCTCATAGAGCTTCGTACAGAAGATCAATACCTCTTTGACGTTGTCTTCTATCCAATGACCAGATGGACATTTCCTCGGCTTGTGGACGGCGGCCCCTTTATTCGTTTCTTCCGTCCCGTTTTTTTTTTTCGCGGCACTTTCTCTCTGTCAATCGTTGTTTTCCACTCGATCACGAGACCCTCGAGTGTATCAGTCATACCGACTAAGCGAAAACTCGTGGAGTCGCCAAACCGACCGTAGCTTTTTCATAGTTCATATCTCGAAGTATCGAAAGATTCGATTTCATTTCGTTGATGGATTAAATTTGCGAAAATAAAATAACAGAATCACAGAAAAAACTCGGTGCGTTAGATCGCATCACTACGACGCGATCACTTCGAGATATCGAAATTTTTTTTGTTATTTCACACACAAATCGACGAGTTACTGGTTATTTTTCCACAAAAAAACGATTTATTTGTATTTATTTTTTTCATCCGGACACTGCACTTAATTTTTACGAAACTTTATATACACGCGCCATACTTTTTTTTTTCTTTATTCCGCGTACCCCCACCCTACGCCACGGCGTGCGTCTTTGTTAATCTCACTTCGTGAATTATTACGAATAAGCTACGATTCTCAACGTAAGTACTAAAAAGAGCGAGAGAAACGCTTCTGTTCCACTCTCACTTGATAGCTATTAAATTTTACTTCGTACGCCAACTGTTCGGGTGGGCATACGCTCGACGGGGCGCATGGATGATGCCGGTTCGCCGGTCTTGTTGCGAGGTTAGGTAATGGGCTCGCGGCTCGGATGATTCAGCTCCGGGGAGCTGCACGAGCATCGCTTAGCCCCGTACTGCCGTTCGCTCCCGCGCGGCATCATTCCTTAATCATTCCAAACCCCGGGCCCCGAGTCATTTCAAATTCACCCGGTAGCCGTTTATGCTTTATAGTCGAGGGCATTCGCTATTATCACTGCGGATCTGCATTAATCGTTGTGAAAACATATGTAACATATGCGCAGTCGTATCGAGATGTAAACAACTTTTGTCCAATAATCGAGAATACGCAAAAGTCCGATTTTCCGCGAGATTACAGTTTTTTTTATTCATTCGCTCGTAAACGGAATTTTATGATGCGATAAAATCGTTCCGGACAATCGCGGTTAGTTGTCGGAATATATATCGAAATTGCTGTTTTTATTTTTCGTTTAACTTTGAAAAAATAATCGGATATAGCGCTACCCGAAGGGCCTGACATTTCGAGGTTAATACCAAAACTGTGGGAACGTCGGAATTGAAAATGTGTACATCGAAGGTAAATTTTACCGCGTGTAATGTAATCGTGTCCGAGGGAACCGAGTATCGGGATATTCTACTTTTAACACGTTATGACGCGGCAGAGATTAGCGTGTGAAATATATCGACTGAATTTAATTAATTCGTCGAAAGGCAACCAAAGAACACGTTTTTTATGGTATCAATCACTGTTATAATAACTGTTGGGTAGTGAGTGGCGCGTGCGCTACTTGTATACCTCGCGCGTATCGATCTATCGCATCAGTTGACGGGGGGCAGCATAGAGCGAACCACGCGTTTTCGATCGTTTCCCCGCTAAATCGTCGTATATTTTTCCTTATCGCGTCCCGCGAATATATACATATTGCGCGAAAAAACAATCAATAACAGAGTTCCGGAGCAACACACAGTAAATTAATTCGTGTTTAATCACTACAAGAGTAAACAAACAAACAAGAATAAAGTGAAATTAAATCGTCGGAAAAAAAAGGTCGCCATGTTTTTTTTAACGGCCATGTGTCAAGTGCGTGCACGATGTAAAAACAACAATGGCCGTCGATTGTCGTGCCGGGGATCAGCATTTCGCGAAGAAAACATCGAGATGCCTTGGATTTCGTCAACAAAACCTCCATTTGAGTGAGTAAAGTTTTTTTTTTCGACAAATTTGCATATATCTCATAAATTTTTATCGAAGGCAATTGAGTTTCGTATAAACACGAAGCGAATCGAAATTTTACGAAAATTGGAGACAGCGTATCGTAAATAGGTAAATTTTTGTGAATTATTTTAAGGGCATAAAGCTCATTGTCAGAATCTCGAGAAATATCGAAGAATACGAAAAACAGAACAGAGAGACATGTCCCACCTATAGATTTGAACCATAGTATAGATGCGACATTCTCCACGCCGGATGCGAAAGACTTTTGAGATACGGTGCCGTGAAACATAAAATATTTTTAGCGGCGACACCGCGCGCTACATGGGAGACCGAGTAAACGTATACAGATATATATATATAGTGTATATGCATGTATAATAATGTGAAGTCTCGACGTTTACGGTTACGGGAGCGTTATACCTCTGGGGTATTCCTCGGTCTGCCAGTTCGGCGCGTTTAACATGTCAGAAGCAGCAGTCATATCCGCCCTGTGTGACTACTTTATTCATTAAAACGGTCGACGTTCTCATTGTTCGCTAATTCGTACTTAGAGGGTACTGCGTCTCGTCGTAAATGAGACTTACATGTGGGGGCATACCGTGTCAAGTCGATTCGGGCCCTTTTCGTATTCGACAAAAGAATTTTTACGCAACAAAAATAACATTTTTTTCATTGGCTTAACCAAATTCTTCGTATTTTTACGAATAAATGCGGAGCAATATCAATAATACTAATATCGTAGGTTATGTTTTGTTAAACTCATTGATAATAATCAATTAACGTCTTCAAGAACTTAACAGTTATCGGAAATTCTCGTTTCCACTTCATCGACCGTGAATTCTTTGTTTTTCTTTTACGTTTCACTCCGGTAACCGAAGAAAAAAAAAATCCTTTCGTTATCCCCGCCGAGTCTTCGATATTCGAATACATATCGCGCGCGATCTTTTTTCAAATCAACTTTTTAATGAAAAACAATACAGCTTTGTCCCCCCCCCCCCGCGGGGCGGTTGCGTACTGTAATCTTTGATGTCTTTCTAATACAGCAGCCTCCTCGGGGGTAACCCGGGATATAGCTGCTGGAATACGAAATACCCTATAATGGTAAATAGACGATTCCCAGTGTGCGGGTCTCGCGTGGTACAGACCAAGTTAGGTGGGCTGCTGCGTGGAGTTCGACTGTGAAGAACGTGGCGGGGCGGGAAGGGCGGGCGCGGGAGGGGGAGGGGGTACCGGGGAGGAGGGCAGAGAGTGGGTGCGCAGAGCACAGTGGACCAGCGGCAGGAAGGGTGTCGCGCGCGCGGCGGGGTGGCGGCGCATGGCGCATGGTAGCAGGGGTTGCAACGGGTTCTGGTGGGGGTCGGCTTTTCCACTAACACACCGTAACTTTCGTCGAACACAAACGACGGTAGACTCGCGTTCCCATACGATTTCACGAAGACCGCGGCGCTGATGGTAGTAGAATAGCTGCTGTCTCGCGTTTGTGTCGGTGAACGGTGAATCCTTCGAAAGTCCGACGTTACTCCGCTCAGTTCCGAAAGCCTATTCGAGACGAAAGGACGGTGCGAGTCTCTCGCGCGCGCGCGCACGCTTTTCGTCGTCTCGTCTTACTACACTAAATCGCGAGAAAATACATTCTTACGCGACTCATTTTTACTCGTAACTGAGATCACGCAGTTGTCATCGAACGCTTCTCACGAATGGATTATCGTTTACAGTCCCCACGCCGATAAATCGTTCGCGTTTACTCCATTTTATTATTTATTCACTCGTTGACCGATCGCGTGTGCGTCTTTTTTCGTTGTTGATTTTTTTTCGTTTTTTTTTTTTTTTTAACCAATGATAGTTTTCGGCGTTTTATCGTAATGCAACGTTAGTTATTCAGTTCGAAAACTTCGTGAATTTTTTCGTTTTTTTTTGTTTTATGGTGATACGAAATATTACGATTTTTGAAGAAATTTTTACGCGGATGCCGAATTGCACATGAGAATACGAGGATTTGAAGACGAGACAACGGAAACTCAATCGCTCTATATGTTCTTCAGTTTTGTTCGTTACTTCTGTGCACAACAGTCAACTTGGCGGTACACTCCTCGTAGGTACCTTTCTACGACGCGTTTCGCACAATCTGCGTTAACGTTTCGTGTGGATGAGAAATGTTGGATAGGAGAGGAAATTAGATAGTGGCGATGGCGAGAGGGAAATATAAGAATCTGGAAGAGTGCAGTGAGGGGTGAGGGGGGGGGGGGGGGTGGAGGGCTCGATGTGCCAACGTTCTCGACTGCTATCTTCATCACTCGCCGGCAATGTCTGCTTATCGGTATTGTCTTTTACCTGTCGCGCTGGTGAGGCGCCAATGTGCTCGATGCAAATTTTTCCCGTGTAATTTTTTTTTTTTTTAATTCGTATAGTGCGGAATAATTTTTTTTTTCTCCGAAAAGCTTTTTAAACAATGAATACTGCGTTTAGTTATATTTTCATATTCCGTTGGAAAAGAAAATTTCAATTAGTTTTATTTTATCATCCATCATCGTCCATTTCCATGAATTTTTTTGTTTCAATAAAAAAAAAAAATTATTTCGTTATTTTTTTTTTTTTATTTCACGAAAAGCATATTCCATTGATTTTTCGATGTTATCGTGAAAACAAAGCTTACCTTTTATTTTGCGACGAAGAATCGTTGCCGATGAATAAAATCGTTGCTCATCATGAATGAGAATATTTGCGAATAAAAAAAAAAAATATTTTTTAAAATAATTTGCGAACGATAAATTTCCATGACGCAAAAATATTAAACATTTTTATATGAATGGTTTGATCAACACACGTCTTGCTTTGTGTATCGAATATCAAAGGTTAATAGATTGAATGGAATTCATTTAAATACCAGTTATTCGAGTACTGAATTTTTTTTTTTTTAAGTTTCGTTCGGATTTCACGAGTTAAATGGACGATTTTTTTTTTGCTGCGGTTTGTAGACATGCGTTGTGTTTTTAACTCTCGCAATTTTTTTCTCGTAAATTTTTCTCGCTGATACTGACGCGCCGCGTGCTTCCGAACGACAAAGTTGTTATTTCGTTTTTTTTTGTTTGCATCAAAAAATCCTTAAAATAATTTTAAATTATCGAAATATAATAATTAGGCAATTTATTCGATAGCTTATTGCCACAGTACGCGCTGATAGTGACTAAAGGTCGAAGTTTAATCGCGAAAGGTACACGTAGCGAAAATCCTCTATTGCAAACAAATCTCTATTTATTCATTGCACCCATTTATATTTCATTGCTCTCTGGTAATATTTACACATCCCAAAAGTTCCTTCGCCATTGAATAAATTGATCCGCGGCAATGGGTTAATAATAAACAAAGCAATAATCGATTAATTTCTCTCGAGTTACTAAGATCCATTACCACTTAAAAAATCATAGATATCGACACCGCAACTCTCAGCTCCGTAAATTATTTATCTATTTCGTTTGAAACTCCCAAAAAAAAAAAAAAAATTACACGCGACATTTCGTGTCGTTAAAAATAAAATATCATAAAAAATAACGAAATAGCTGTTATCGTGTTTTCTGCAATTTATAAAAAAAAAAAAAAGAAAAAAAAAAAGTTCCTAAACTTTTTTCTTCGTTAAATGAATTCATCCGCGGAAATCGGTTAATAATAAAAAAAAAAAGCAATAATCGATTAATTTCTCTCGAGTAGCTGAGATCCATTACCACTTAAAAAAATCATTGATATCGACACCGCAACTCGAAGCTCCGTAAATTATTTTTCGTTTGAAATTCCAAAAAAAAAAAAATAACACGCTACATTTCGAGTCGTTAAAATTAAAATGTTATCAAAAATAACGAAAACGGTGTTCTCGTTTCGAAAGCAGTATTAAAAAAAAAAAAAAAAAAAAAAAAAAAAAAAAAAAATGTTTTTCTTCAACGAAAGGCTCGATTTCGTCCGGTGTTTTGAGCAGAGGTGATATCGTGAATGGGCCGAACGCGGCGTTGCTGAGTCAGCGGGCTATGAACTATGCGCATAACCATGTATACATAGCTTTATTTACCCGGTTGCGATTTCAACAGAGCTTTAGTGATCGACATGATGCTCGTTCACTTTACGCTTTTCGACATATGTCGACGTTGAAAATAAAGTTTTTTTCTCTCATCCGGAAGGTGGGGGTCTGATGTAAATTGAAAGCGATCTATTTGGGTTTAGTATTCGTATAATCGAATCACCTGTAACGGCGCGCCATATCGAACTCTCGCGAATCCCCTGATAGAAGAAATGTTAAAAAAAAAAAAAAAAAAAAAAAAAAAAAAAAAAAAAAAAAAACGGAACGACGGCAGTTCATCACGTTATTCGATATATCGTTCACCAGTGTCCGTTTATCCGGCTTCGATAAACGTGCCAAAGTAAATTCATCTATGCCAACCATAGGAATAGGTAGTTACGCCGCTCATAGTTGTATACCTCTATGTATATACGGTATAAACGTACGTAAATACATCATTCGTGTGTTTCACTAAACTGAGACAAATCGTAAGCAATATAGCGGCTGGACAAGCGTAACCCGGTAAAGGGCACGCGAGGGGCGAGGGTTGGGGGTGGTTGAGGGGGGGGGGGAGGAGAGTGGGTAACTTTGAGAGAAAGCATTCGTAATATTTCCGTGTTCTCGTGTGCTGATCGGGGTGAGTGCCGCGCATTGGTCCCATTAATTCAGCGCAAACGACGCGGCAGCCGAGGGTCGGGGGCGGGTCATCAATTTTGTACGCTCTCTTACGATTCCGTTTTCCTTTTTTTTTTTTTCATTTTTTTTTGTTTTTAATACGGAAAAAAACGACTGCTTCCTCGGTGGAAACTTTTTCCGGATGAGAAGGAAATTCGTTTCGTACGAATTCGTCGAGAGATTTGTTTTTAAATCGACGTTCTTATAGTTGCGCTGAAAAGAGAAGAGAAGAGCTTCCGGTGTCTTTAACGACCGGGATAATTCGATGTCATTGTGTACTTTGGTACTTTCGTCACAATGTTGAGTCCATTTTTTGCCCAATATACACACGCAAACGTTGATAAATATTCTCGAGCGGTTGAAATGGATTCGATCAGAACGGATAGGTATTTGCGGCGTTAACTCCGAAAACAAAGATCTGTTCGGTGGGATCTGAAGTTCCAATGCTTCTACGTCAGCATTTATCAGGTTTTTTCGCCAAAATTATAGCCCTTATTTTATTTTTAATTGTTTTTTTTAACTTCTATCCAATAAATAATTAGTCAGTAAAGGAAATCGCGATATAATAAATTAGTCGCAATTTCGGTCCGTAAAATTTTAAAAAAATCCTAGTAATCGTCATTTCCTCATTTTTCCTTATATTTTTATCACTCGCTGATTTTGCATGAAGACATTATAAGATCTTAGTAGATTTTTTTTCTCGTCTCGTTCTAAACGGCTTTGATAATCGGAAACGACTGCATTTCATTCGAAATTGCGAGGATCGAACGTCGAGCGTATTACATTCGATTTGTGTGCCCTGACGGATGGATGGATACACAATCCCGAATGATCGGAAAAATCACCCGAAGTTTAACTGGTTCTCGATAAGGTCTCCGCGAAAATCGAATCCGCGTAAAAAGTAGCGGAGACTGGATTCGGTGAAAAGATAGGGGACGCGAGAGGGAGGAGAGCGGGATACAGCCGGCGTGATAGATCGGGAGAGCACATGACGCGATTCTGGTCCACCCTCGGGGAGAGGGGAGGGGAGGGGGGGGGGGTGGGTCCGTTCATAAATCTGTCCGTAGACTGTTCCAAGTTTTATGGACGATAAAATTCGCTGGGTGACGCGCCGAGGTAGCTTCAGGGTAAAACTCTCGGCCGCCTGTGGCAGGAGAGAGAGAAGTTCGATAAGCCTTGTGATGCTCAATAATTGGGTGGTCTTCCGTCTACCATTCCTTTTACCTTTTAAATTCGCCATTGAAAACTGTGGCGACAGCCGTCCCCCTCCGTAGTCGAGATCCCTCAATCAGCAAAAACTTTTACGATATTATCGACTCCACCCACTCGAACTATATAGCCTTCGATGTCAATTTGTCTTGAGTCATCCTTTCATACATTTTCCTTTTTTTTTTTTTTTTTAATCTGTATAACGAGAAACTATGAAAAAAAGCGATTTTCTAACACTCGTTTCCGGTCGGCCAATAGTACGCGTCGGAAGAGCATCGAAAAATGATTAGGCGCACTATAGGTGCAAAAAAGGTACCACGTGGATTGCATTTTGCATTGAATTGGAAAAATATGATGCATCGACTATTTATGTATAATTTGGGTATATAATTGTTAGGCATACATAAGGCCTATGTATAGATTATTAATGCCGAATTATACATACAAATGATGTATATTCTGTAAAAACGTATAAAAAAAAAGGTCGATGGAGATTTCGTATCAATAGTTCTCTTTGACGACAAAAGTGTCCAAATTCCAACTTCCGCGGTAATGTCGAGTGGAGTTAAACCGCGTAGGATTGAAAAAAAAAAGTAAAGCAAAAGAATCGCGTAAGTCGAGAGAAAAAAAAAATCTCGTGCACAAAGAGAAAGAGTTTTTTTGCATTCAACCGCGATGTTCGTAATTGGTGCCGTGGCGAAGGAGTGTGGCGACGACTGCCGTTTGGGTAGCGTGGAGGGAGAAAAGATAGGGGTTGGGGGAGGGGGTGAACTTAACGAATAAACGAGAAAAGAATAAAAGGAAGAACAGTCAGTGAGACGAAGAGTTTGCGGGGAAGAATGGTAGAAAAAATAAAGGAAAAACGCCGGTAGGATAGCAACATAGATAGAATGGGAAAGATAAAGAAGGAAAGGAAAAGTAGAGGAAAAGCACAAATAGGGAGTAACCAGTTGCAGGGAGGTAGGGTTTGGGACGTATCAGCGGTAGAAAGTGGAGAAGAGCGGGCGGTTGGGGATTGTGGGTGGCGTAGCTTCGCATTAAATCACTCCGTTCGTTATTGCAGAGCACACGACTGGTGGGTTAGTGGTGTGGGGTATCGAGGCGTATTGAACAGCAGAAGCGAGTAGTATACGCGCGCCGACACAATCTCCTCGCGAAGTGAACCTCCCGAACTCCTTTCCCCTGTTGAGAGCCAACCAGGCAAACTCGCCGCATCGCTTTATTCTCCTTGAAATTAAGCGACTCAACGGACCTCGGTATTCTCTCGCATCGGACAAACGCAATCGATCGAGTGATCGATCGAAACAGCCAGAAGGACACCGTATCGGGCGGAATACGGAATTTCAATACCCCAGAGTTCGGACTTATTAGTTCTGTGTAGAAATAATCGGTGAATAGCGAAGAAACGGATGAAATAGTCGTCCAAACAACTACCAACAGGTTTGAACAGCTCCCACATTCTTCTTTTCTCCCTATTACAGGATTGCGGTGAGGAAACTCTGGTCAGAAACGCATTGGGGAATGTAGTAAAGTAAACGAATGTTCCGAAAGCATGTCTACGATAAGCACAAACTGATCAAACAAGTGCGAACCCGTTTGAACGGCTCATATTACCTGTTTCTTGGCCCTAAACCCTTAGAAATTGAAAATAACGTACTAAAGAACATATAAAAGTATCGAAAAGTACCAAATCAATTGGACAATTTAGAAAAAAAGCTTTGATTCCAACAAAGCAATATATATGCACACATACTCACCAGAATCGCACTGTGTAGCGTTGAAACAGTTAGCGCTTAACGGATTTTTCCTCGTCGAGGCTTTCTGTACGTGTAACCGGCAGGAATGGTCGGTAATATGTTTGTGCCGGTAAAAAATCGTCGATTCGCGAAAAGTGCGGGTCGATGCAGAGACGTGTAACCGCTTTGCGGTCGGTTGCGTCGACGAGCCGGAGGAAACCGGGTGTGCGCGGGTGTTCCGGTGTGCTCGTCGGGTACGTGTCAGCGGACTGCCTCGGGTCTAACCTTTGACCCCTCGACTCTCTCTCTCTCTCTCTTTCTCTCTCTCTTTTGGCTTTAACCGAAAGAAAACGAATAACGGAAAAGGAAAGCAGTGTTCACGTACGCGTGTGTGTCGGTGCTGTAGTTTGGTGAATAAAAAAAAAAGAAAAATAGTGCGCGCGTGTGTACGTGTCGGTAACCGGTTTAGTGTCTATATAGGGGAATAAAAAAGCAGAAAAGGAAGGAAAAAAAAAAGAAAAGAGAATCGTCTAACTCGCGAGTGCGCGTTGACTTCTCGAGTGTTGTTGAAGTCGGGTTAAAGTGATGCCGTGATGGGGCGCGGCTCGAGGTCCTTCTTTCTAACCACCGCTACCCTCGTGGGTATAGTTCTTCTCGTCATATCGCTCATTGACGATGTCGACGGAACTCGTAAGTTATAGATGATTATTTTTTTACACCTAATATTTACATAGTTTTAAATCAATCGGAAATATTATTTAATAATAATAATAATAATAATAATAATATTTATTATTATTATTAATAAATAGTTTATTATTATTATTATTATCTTCGTTGGCAGAACTATTGGTAATAATAATGAAGAACAAAATTTCATTACGAAAAAAAAAAAAAAAAAAAAAAAAAAAAATGTTACCAGTCCAGGCGTCTGATAGACGTTTTCTCGAACAATGCTTTTTCCCTTGCGGAGCTATTAAAGTTTGCGAGGGGAGCCGACATATTCTGGCATTACTCGGGATTTCAGCTCTATATATGTACAAAAAGATTAACCGATATTGTAAAGACTCTTCGGACGTAAAAAGCTGCTGTTAATAACGGTGTTACAGATTATTGGTCGATGCTATATTAACGCACGAAAGTTACAACATCTGTTGGGTTTTTTTTTTTGCAATGTACACAATATCCGCAAGCGTAGCCCTTGATTCGTGTAGATTCAGCGCATATAGAGGAATTTACCTCGTGGAATTCTGGGAAATAGAAGGTGTACTGCACTGTTGTGAAGGTATAAAACGAGTAGAGCAGCGCTTACAGCGAAACGCATGTTTTCGCCGCAGGATAGGGAAATATCAAGGGCTCCGGAGAGGGCTGATGGAGAGGTGGGGTTACCCGGCGCATGGATGCGTTGCCATAGTGTGCGTAGTACATCTGCTTTCTAGCGGTGCGTATCTCGGTGGAAGAACGCATTACCAACGGAGCCCTTCGTAGCCAAACGACCCGAAAGGCTAAGCTTCTGGGAAAAATCGACACACGAGGGAACTTCGTCGGGCAAAATTTCGTCGGGAAGTCGGTGCGAAAGAGCAGAAAAAGAAAAATCGCTTGGGGAATAGAGAGATAGAAACGAAAGGACAACGACGCTGGGGACGAACGCGGCGCATATTTAAATATTATTTAGCGACGTACATTTTTGCTCTCATATATGTATGTTGAGTCGAGCATTTCGACGTCAAATGTTATATATTTAAAATTTTTTTTTTTTTTTTTTTTCTTTTTTGAAATGTAAATGTCGAGAAAAGCTTAAAAATATTCCGAAAAGCGTGAAAGAAAAAACGTAAATCGGTAGTTTGCTGGTAATGTGAGTCAATCGATACCGTCGCAATCTTCGATCGTCAATATTTCGACGAGATAATTAATCTTTTCCGTTATAACTAAGAATTTAATCGGAGAATCTCAGCGGTAGTTACTGGTGGTTTATAGAGGAAAAGTTGTCAGAGTCGCCGAAGGTAACATAATTGAAATTTGTAATGAACGAAAGAATGTTGGAAACTTGCGGGATCTTTTAATATACTCTTTCCGATAACGTATTAAAGAATGTATCGAACAAAAAGTTTGATTATCTTACGAAACTCGGTAAGTTTTCGTATCCATTACAGAATTACGCGATAACGCATCGTTCCGTTACAATTCGAAGAATAGTCTCAATTTTTTCTCTTCGTAAAAAAAAAAAAAAACGATAGAATTCATAAAACGTTCTTTATTGCAACGATACTTACGATACATTTTTTTTTTTAATTTAATTGAATCTATGAAGTTTGAAAAATTCATCGATACGAAAAATAGTACTTTTTTATTACAGTGCCGACATTTTTTTTACATACACTTCGCATTTACATTTTTTTAATTGAATTTAAGAAACTTTGATAAATTAATCGGTAACGAAATTACAAAGTCGCATAAAAAAAAAAAAAAAAAAAAATTCGCGATTTATAAAGAGTTCTTTATTACAGTGATAATTTTTTTAATACTCGTCGCGATAATATATTTTTTTAACGAGTTTACGAGAGTTTAAGAAATCGTAGCGGAAATTTCAGAGGATTCTAAAAAAAAAAAAAAAAAAAAAAAACCAAAGCCATAGCCCGAGGTGCATTGGGAGCAAAAAGGGGATATAGGAAGTTGATGCCAGATGGCGGACATCCGACATTTCTACGATACCCGTACTGTAGCTCTTCCCGTTTCTCTCTGCCGTCGAGTAGCAGATAAAAAAAAAAGCGACGCTTTGCATGGGCTCCTCAAAGAACAAAGAATTACGAGAGCTTGCGATCTTCTCGGTTCATCCTTGTAAGAGAAACCAGTCAACCGCGTCACATCGCGCGATTCAAACAGTAGCAGTAGCGGTGGAAGAGACCAGCAGCAACTGTTGGTACTTTCGTTACGGTTACCTCTCTTCTATGTGTATCTCTCCTGTCCCTTTCTCGTTATTATCGAGAGACAAGCAGCTCCCCAGTGTCTCGACGACCCGCACGTTTTCTCCTCATCGTCTCGACGTTGTTGCCTCTGTTTCATTATCAAAGTTGCACACGACTGTCGGAAACTGTATATAACGTTTTCCGATGTACTCTTTACGTCGAAGATACGGTTCGACGTTTCAATCGCGTTATCAATCGAACAATTTGATATCGCATTTTTTAAATCTTTTTGATGCCGCTTTCGACTTTGTAAAAAAAATTTCGTTCATTTTTTCATTTTTGCAAAAGTACTTTTTTTTTTATATTTAAAGTAATTTTTTTATTTTCTATACATATTTCCGTCAGTTTGCTCCGAATTGCATAATAATAACAAAAATGCAAAATTTTGTGTGTACCGTTCGCAATCCTATCGAGGGACGAGCGCGGTCCGCCGGAGTTGTAATAAATCGACGATTAAATATCGAAAATATTGAATTTTATACGAGTATTTGATTAAATACGTTGTGAAGCCTGTGCGATGGTTGGCAGTATTGATATACGTAAATAAATGTACATAACCCGCGGGCGGATCGCGTCAATACACCGGGCAAGTTTTGTGACAAATTTCACTGAAAAATTCGGCATTATCCACTCCTCGGTGTCGTTGACCGATATGCCGATGTTTTTTTTTTTTTTTTTTTTTTTTTTCACGATCCGATGTGTTTCGCGTTGGAATTTCGTTTCATCCGCGCCCGCGGAAGAACGGCCGACGTATAGCGGATTCGCGTAACGCGCTATAGCGATAACATAGTTTTTTCGTCATTTTTTTTTTGATAGACGAGAGCGAAAATGTGTTACGCGGTATCTACTTAGCTGCACAGACATCGAGTATCCACCTGCGACCCTCTCGTTCTCTCCCGCGTGTCTCTCATCAAGATTGATAAATGCTTTGCCCGTGTGCCACATGCCCTTCATCAGCACCCCCTCTCCTCTTTCTCCTCCTCCTCCTTCTCCCCTGATAGGCGCTTTCTTCCTCGTGCGCTTTCTTCGACGTTGGCTTTCTATCTTTATCCTTCATTTCTCTCGAGCTATAGCAGCAACGGTAGGATAGCTATATAGAATGAGAAAGATGAATGATCAGCTTACGATCGTAACCGAGCCGGAAGTTCGGCTCGGCTTCTGTTTGCCATCATATATCCTCGTCGCCGCCCTCGTTGTGTTCGTGAAAAATCTTTTTTATTCATTTTTTTTTTTTTTTTTTTTTTTTTTTTCAATCAAGATAGCTTCCGTTCTGTCTGAGAATCGTTGGCGAAGCCGTACTTTCTCAAGCGTATATTATTAAATACAAAAAGATCGTAACGTTATTACTACTTTTGTGTCTTAGCGAGTGGAACGGGGAGGGGGGAGGGGGGAAGTTTTGGCTTTAAAGCTTAAAATACATTTAACAATTTGGGAAGATATCGAATCAAAGATTCTGGCAATTCTTATAAAACGATCATTTTTTTTTATAAAAAAAAAAAAATATATGATTTTTAACCTCAAATTGTCGAATTACATCTTCCAACATTTTTCGACTATATTTATTTATTGCATTTTTTTTTTGCTTTACAGGGCACGAAACCTTTGGGTAGCGAAAAAAAAAAAAATGCAATAATTTTTTTGTATAAATTCGTTTATTTAATGGAGAGAATTTGAAAATTGGAAATTATTTAATAAAAATTACTTGATATTTTTGAAGAATAAATATTTTTATATTCGTATTCATGATATTTTACCGTTGATAGTGATTAAAATATCAGAAAAAAATCAAATTTAGCAAAAAAATCGCGATGAGAAGTAAATTTTTTTTTTATTTTTAAAATAAAAGCGTTATAAAGAATAATCGAATTATTATATAAAAAATGATTCATGAGTACCTTAAAACACCGTGAAAGCCAATTTTTTTTATCAAATATAATTATATCCATTCATAATCGGCTTTTTATTAATAAAACGATTCACTTTACCGGGTTACATCTCCTTAATCGGTCATAAATAGTATGAAAAAAAAAAATGAATAAAAATTATGATTAAGAAGAATCATACATAGACATCAACTCAGCACACGCGAATATCTCGACGAATCCACGTAAAAGAGATACGAAACAAAGTACTGAGAAGTCGAGTGGATCGTCGAGTGAAGTGTAGGGATGAGTTAGTGGGTTGCCGGTACAGTTTTTTGGCTCTCATGCGCTGATTTCATATCCCAGTGAGCGTAGTATACGTAGCCACGAATGAGCCGAAAAGCGATGAAAAATAAGTCCATACATAAACATACAAGATATCTCTACCAAGTTCTACCTATGTAGTGACGAATTTTGACCGAATCAGCATTAAAACCGGGGAATCCCCTTCACCCAAACCCGGAGCGACGTCGTTTCGGGGTTCACGATCGACAGATTAGTTCGTTCATTTTTCCCTTCGAGTCTCTTGAAACGTTGAACGTGACACGGACTACAGGGAGGGTTTAGATGGTACGTTATGCCGTGAGCCAAAAGATGATTTATGTATTTTCGTCCGCGGAACCGTAGTATCTGCTTTATGACTCGGCAGATGAGCGAAATGGCTGCCCGGTGAACGCAAACGGGAGGAGAGAGCTTCTCTCTACTATCCACTATTCCCTCTTCCCACACTCTTCTCACTTTTCTCGTACTGCCCCCGCGCGATATCCACTCGTGTGAGTGTCTATAACACGTACGTACTTTAGACACACATACACTGCCTGTGGCTTACTCACAGGGGAGTACTTTCTGGCAACGAGAACTGTGCTCTGGCCGTTGCCCGCTGCTCGTCCGGCTAACGCATCGGCAACTTTTAATACCTTTCCCCTTTGATTTACTCGCTATCTCTCGGTGTACGATACAACTACGTGTACCACCCTTCCCGCTGCACTTCGTTCTGGCATCGCTCGTTGTTTCGTTTATATACCATAGAGTTTTGGAATGGTGATACGAGAGCCGCGGCCTCTTGTACGCGATATTCCAGACTTCCGATTACCTTTTGGAATCCCGATGTGTACGTTCATCAGTCGCGATTTCGGAGTCTATTATATAATTGTATGTGGGAGAAAAAAAAAAAAAAGGGAAAATTTCGTCGGATAGGCTGCGTTTTTAGGATTCGCCTCGCTGGTTGGGAAAAATCCATTTTGTTTTTTTTTTTTTTTTTTTTTTTACGTCCGTTAAAACCGGACGAGTTCATTTGCGTTGCTTCAAATTGGAGTCACTGTAGACAGGAAGGGGAAAGATGGGGGCAAAATGGACCGCTTTAGCAATTTCGGGATTTTTGCCGAAACACACAGCTTTTCAGTACTTTTGAACATAAAAAATAGATATGTTACACACACTTAGAGTGTTAAGACGACAAAGAGGAGTGGAATGGACATATAAATCCATTTTTTTAAAATAATTTTCGAAATATAGTTTTATTTATCTGCATTTCTATTCTTCGTCGGTCCATTTTGCCCCGTTGTCCCATCTCGCCCCATGTACCCTTATATTTTCGGTGAATTCAACATTTTATTAACTATTGTCAATGCAAAACGCAAAGGACGCGTGAAATTCGATGAAATTCTACAGAATACTTGCCGACAATGCGAAATCAATATTTCAGCCACAGAAGATCGAAGAAAAAAAAATAATAGCTTTTTTGCGTTTTTTTTTTTTTTTTACCAAAAATATTTTAAAAACAATGGCGCCTCTGTTATCGAGGTTACACACGCGCGGAAAAAGATGAGAAAGACATCAGTCGGTTTTTCTTCCCTCGAGTCGTAGTCACGAGGAAAGGCCTCGTTCCCGGGCTATACGCGCAATAAAAGTTTCACCGGAGACACAGAGACCTAAGGTAAGTTTCGTTGTCTCACCAAAGTTTGGTCACATTGCGCAATAGATCAGGGGGTTTATTGCTCGTGAAGCGTTACACCTACATTTGTATCCTCGTTCTTACATCGTACTTCGACAATAGTCCACGTATAGAGGCACTAAATACATCGCGGCAACATGGCCGTCGGTATAATACCGACGAAGTCGTATCGTTAATCCGATCCCCAGAAAATGCGAAAGGAAAAATCCGAAAAAAAAAAGAAAAGAAAAAAAAAAAAAAAAAAAAACATGGTATTATGGATGATCGAACAGTACGAGATTTTTCTGCGCTCGCTACCCGTACGTTATACGTGTAACGAGAGGGGGATATAGCCAGAGACCATCCATTCAAACTGGACATTCTATAGGGGTATTATCTCTCACTCGGCACAGTCTCGGGGGTTACAGGGTGAGAGGGAGAAACAGAGAGAGAGAGAGAGAAAGAGCGCGCGATGCGGTGTGGTCTCGAATCGCCGTGTGTAAGAATCGATGAGCCGAACCGGGAACGACATGGAAGTCCGCTAACCTCACTATCATTACATTTACGCTTGGACAACCCCGCTCAATCGTTATGGATAAGCCGTCGGGTTCGAGGGATTTCACCCGGATATACGATGTCCTCCCCCCCCTCCCCCTCCCCCTCGATTTGCCCCCGCGGTGTATAGTTGTTCAGTTATAATGAATCCCTCTAACGCGTTCGCGATGCTTCGATATCAGAAAATTCAATAAAATTGTAGATAAAATATCAAGTAAAGCGTTGCAAAAGCATTTTTTTAATAGCATTTAAATTAGTGTGAAGCGTAGAGGGAGATGAGAAGTTTAGGAAAAAATCTGCAAATTAATAAGTTTCGAAGTTATTTTAGTGGTAAAACATCGCGGACTTTCTGTATATTTCGAAGACTATTTCTCGTCGTATCTGATAAGAAAAAAAAAAGGAAAAAAAAATATTCGAAAGAATGCGAGAGAAGATACGACAATTCTCGTAGTTTCACGATTACAATTAGGATAAATGCCTCGAACTGCTGAGGTCGAGATATCGCCTCCGTTTGACGACCAGTCTCGAGTCTCAAACCCCCGCGAATCCTCTCTCTCTCTCTCTCTCTCTCTCTCTCTCTCCCTCTCTCTCTCGACATCCCGGCACCATTCTCTCTTCGCTATTTTCTCGTCGTGCTATTCTACCGCCCTCCGCTTTTCTATATCTCCATCTTTCGCCTTCTGCACCCGTCGCTCTCGTCGCGTACTTCACGAACCTTCATTTTCGAGGAGACGCAGCGACGGCGCGGCGCTGGCCTCGAAGTCGGTCAATTTGCGAGAAACGGATAATTGGATAATTACAGACCCGGAGACTTAGACTCGGCGAACCGGCTTCCGGGAGACATTGTCTTTATTCGTTCAATTAAATTTGTTAAAATTTTTTTAAATCTCTTATCGTTAGACGAAACTATGTTTATAGTTTATAATTTATATCATTTATGCAAAATGTGAAATTATTTTAAAAATTCTATAAAATTCCAATTAATTTTATTTTATTTATTTTATATAATTTTATTTTATTTATTTATATAAAATGATCATTTATATGATTTTTATAATGATTCAGTTATCAATTTGCGATGTAAGTGATTATTGTTTAATTTCCGATTTTTTTTTTTTTTTTCCAAAAATCAGGTTGTTATCCTCCCATAAATTTTGTTTTTTTTTGTAACACAGATAATCCGAGCAATAATTGGCGTCAATTATAGGTAACCCCTACGTCGCGACATGTACCGTTACAAATAAGGGGGGGGGGGTGGTGGATTTCGCGGGATTACCTTACGGCTGTGCAACAGTTACAGCGAATTCAAAGTTCAAAGCTAATTAAAAATAGATTAAAAGAAAATCCTGACTGTGAAAACGCCGAGAGGCGCGAGGAGAGTTTGCGGAACCGGAAAATCATTCCCAATTCACTCGCCAGTACGCGTCTGCAGAAATCCCGAGGTATATCCCTCGTATAATGCGACGTGGCGCGAGCTTCCAGAAAATAACGAGATATTTTCACGCGTACATCGAGGCGGCATTTCCAACATTAATTTCATTATTATTATTATTTTTTTAAGCGCATAGCCTCCTCTACTGTTCGTATTCGACAATAATATTTTTTTGCCAGTCGAAAAACCTAAAGTCGTAAGTGATTTCGCGTGCGCGCGGGTCTCTCGCGGCCTTTTCCCGTGATAGTTAGTTCGCAATTGTTTGTCCAGTTAATCAACGAAGCGCACACAGTGTCGGCGATCGGCGAGACAGGTCCTCTCGCTCGTTACCCCGAAATGTCCGAAACAAATGTTATTTATCGCATCGTTTAGTCCCTCCAACGAACGCGGAGCAATCGTACCGAAACGATTAAACGTTTTTGATTGTACCGAAAACGGACGATTAACAAATTTTCATCGTAAAGTATCCGAGACGAAATAAAACACTTGTTCGCGGGCGTTATAATGTTATTAGCGTCCGACTAATGTGGGTACTTTCGATAAAACTGGAAAGGGGGGGGGGGGGGCGGGTAGGGGTGGCTTTACGCTCGAACACGCGGTATCCTCGGCTCGTTACTCTCGGTACGCGCGGACGCGATTGGTCAATCGTACATAATCGTTCCTATATTTCGCGGACAAATCATAACAACAGACATGTTGATCGCTGGCATTTTGTTATAAACATTTAATAACCGGACGATAACGCGAACTAATTAATTCTGCCGAATCATTCGCGAATTGGCATCGATAGTTGTTGCACACCGCGATACACGATATTTTCGCAAATAATAATTCAACGCGTTGAATCTATTATAATGTTTAACGTAATATCGACGCGATTTATCTAAACGAATTAAATCTCGAGGCGCAACATTCCCCATGAATTATCATTATCGTATTGTTTGTTATATTCCGATACGAAAACGAGGCGTCAATGAAATTGACCGGAAATAAATTACGGGTCGTTTTAACGAGTTTGCGACTTAAACATCAATTTCTTTGAAGCAAAAATATTTTTAAGTTAATATTTTTCGAATTTTAAATAAATTTAAGGAGGTAAATTTATCTGCCGCTTCAAAAATTGAGTCAAATTTTTTATTTTTTTTCTAAAAAATTATAGAAGGTAATAAAATGATTTTTTTTTAATGAAAGATAGATATATCGAGAATCTCATTAAAAAAATTGGCAAAAAATATTGAAAAAAAAAAATTATCAATTTGTATTTTTTTTAAATTATTTTTACTTATACTTTTTGTGGAAAAAAAAATACAAAATTTTACTCGAATTTCGGTACGTTAAATAAACGTGTATCCCTTTCAGTCACCGAGCTCTCGCGTGTTCGGTTGCAAATGACGCGTGGAGATTTTCGGCAGCGCAACTACTTTCTCCGTGTCCATCGCGATATCGAATGACCGCGTAGCGATACAGATAGAATCGCACCCGATGCGTTATCAGTAAAAAAAAAAAAAAAGACAGGTTACTGTTCGTCCGAAAACGGTGAATAGTTTGTGAAATTTCAATCGTTGCGGTATCAAAGGCTACCGCAGCCAACAGGAGTGTACGAAATAAATAGATGTATGGGAGTCTGTGTAAGCGAAATAAAAGAACAACTCTGGCGTCACTAGTCCGATGAAAGGACCTTTGATCGTAACGAAAAAGCAATGCGGAACGAATCGCAGATTCACCAGACTGCGTATCTCCTCGCTATAACGTTGCTCCGCTACACTGAGCTTCGATCGTACCCTGGAGCATTCTCAACTTTCACACAGATATATAACCACACGTATACGCATGAACACACGAATAGGTGGGACACAAGCGCACCTTTACGCCGAACCACGTAAGCCATCCTCCCCCGCGTTCGAACGTTCACCGCTGCGGTGATCTCGGGTGCCATGGGAATTTTACCGAAGCACAATTGTAACGCCGACGAACATTGTACGGCAGTTCAAAGACTATAGATAGATTGCGAATAGCTGATTCCGTATTACTCCTGATAGAAGCGCGCGATTAACTCGAATCCCGTTGGGTTATGACCGCATGAAAATCCGATCTTTTGGCCCATCAACGCGATTGATGTAAAAAAAAAAAGAAAAATCATAGAATCACGAGGTTTGAACCTAAAATATTGAATTATTAATGTCGAAAATGATCGAATATATCGTGAAAAAAAAAACAAAAGGGTACACATAATTTTACGTGCGCGTTGATGCGGGATAAAGGAGACCGGGGTTAGTTGAAACATACGCTCTAAAAAAATTAAAAATCGAATATTCCTCCCCGCGAGTTCGGCGCTCCATGATATTGGAGTGCATACTATGTCCATTCTAATTAGTTTAAATGAAATTAATTAGTGATAATAGATAGTATTAATTAGAACGCATTACTGTGTGCGCTTTCACCCTTCGCGTTCGGGAGATTTTCACTCGGCCGCCTGCAACATTGGCTTATTCTGTTCATAACAATAATGCTAAAGTGCATAACGATTTAATGTTTCGATTACTATAAAAACGATACTTTAAGAGTACTCTATAATTTTTTTCAGAATTTTTTCGATATATTTTATAGTTAAACGAACTGTATGAAGGTAACGACCGGTCAAAAATTCCGGAAGTGTATTCACGTAATCCGTGCGTCAGACGTTAATTAAGGTGCATTAATGATGGGATTATACAATATTAATAAATTTATACTATGTTCAATCTAATTTCACATAGATTCGTATTCGTTCGGAAGAAAATTCAATTTTTTTCCGTTTTACCGCGTGTGTTTCAACCGATCCCTTCCCTTTTCTCGGTCTGTACGTAACTTCTACTTAAACACTTTTTTTTTTTTTTTAAACGAGAGAATTGCGGGATTGTTGGTAATTATAATTAAGAAGAATCAGATGATAATTTCGTTTTTTTTTTTTATTGGACGTTGTTGGAGAATCAGTTGCGAAAAGGTTTTGTCGCGAGACACACAATAGTTTGGTGGAAACTGCCCTCGTTCTCGCGGTCTAAATAAATACAGTTAGCGAGGCGGTGCGGGGGAAAAAAAAGTTGGAAAAATCCCCGTGGCGTTGCCGACGGAAATAGCGACCGTAAGCGCGTGGGGACACATCTGATAAATTGGGTATTTTCTCGTACGCCCCGAAAGAGAATCAGCCGCGGGCTGTTCGCTAATTTACTCGTTTTTTTTTTCTTTTTCTACTACCCTTCGCTCGCGCATGTTTACCTCGCGTTTTCGTCCTGAATCTCGAGAGGGATGGTTGCGATATCCCCGATCTGTTATAATCTGTAATCGCGTTTTATCATTTCGGAGGAATGGTCTTAATTTCTGTGGCATCGGGTTGAATTTGGAGTCGGGAAAACGAATCTCGAGTTTTTATTCGATTTCATCCCTAAAAAAAGCTTAAAAATTGTAAAAAAAAAAATATTATTACGGTCGACGATTTCACACATCGACAGTGACTTCTCGACAATGACCCCAGCGCCGCACTCTTTCAACCAGCATATGACGGCGACTGAAAATCTTTACGACCTCGTTAACCCGTGGAGCCCCGTGACCCGCTCGACGTTAGTGTAAAATAGCGGACCCGCATGTTAAAGGGACTCAGCGTGATATCTCCGGTCACTGAATAGCAAGTAATATACCCATTTTACAAGCGGTTGAGCGACGTACTCACCAATGCAGATGTGTCAGTCGGGACACTTAGCCGAATCGAGATACGAGAGAAGTCACAGTTGATTGAGTCGTTTATATCAATGTAGTTTTCCACCGGAAATTCGTGGCAAATTGAACAGTTCATCGTAAACACGAGTGATTGGATGGAAAATAACAGATATTTATTTCATTTAACTCGTAAGTTACGATCGTACATTGAAAATTCCTAAATTAACAATATTTCAAAGTGATAAAATATCGATGTTTAAAAATTATGGAATTAAAATATTCGAAGATTTTAAAAATTAGACGCTCCCATTAAAATTTAAAAAAATCATCTTTTTCACGAAAACAAAGAAAAAACAACGAAAAAAAAATCACATATTTCAATTTTTTTTTTTTTTTTTTATAATTTTCAAAATACGACCAACTTACGAGTTAAATGAAATAAATATGTCTTATTTTCCATCCAATCGCTCGTATTGACGAAGAACTGTTCAATTTGTCACGAATTTCCGGTGGAAAACGACATTGATAAAATATTTTTAAACGTTTTTAACAAAATTATTGAATAACTAAAAAATTAACGCGTTTTCATCGAAATCCGGGGAAAAAAACTGTTTCCACAAAAACAAAGTAAAAAGTACGAAAAGAGAAAAAAATCCGTGAAGAATGATCAGATAACTCTGTTGTTAGAGAACGAGTCTCGAGAAGCAATAAAATGAATGTTTTTGTTCATCTGTCTATTTCTCCTTTCCTACATACACCGGCATTGCATAGTTTGGCTCTTGTCTCTTGTTCCTCTGTCAAGTATAGTCGCGAGGGTTGTTAATCACGGTCGACTCCGCGGTAGATTGGCATAACGGCGTAACCGTCTGCGCTTCTCTTAAATGCAAATTTATCCCCGGGGACGAAGTTCTCTTGCACAGAGCGCTTCAAGTGCAAAGAACCTTCCACGACAATTTGTCAGTTCCCGGAGGTTCGGCGCGGCAAGGTTTTCCACTTCTACTTGGTATATCCCGGGGTATGCAGACTGCCTCTTTGTCTTTTCAAGCAACGAACCTCTTACCGTACTATAATGAAACGGTACCCGCCTCGTTATCCGTCCCAACAACATTCTCCGCAAGTCTCAACGATTCCTTACCCACTTTTGCAAAAAATTTCCAACGTAACTCCCATGCGCTCCAATTATTACGCGAGAATTTCACCAATTATTACCGATAGGTCGTGATTAACATCATATAAACGTATCCTTCGTTCCCCAATGCACCGAAAATACGCTTTAATGATTTTGGTACAGCGATATGCTTCGGATCGCTCGAGAATGAACACTTGTCTCCGGTTTGCAATAACGATGAAGACGCGAAGAGGCAAAAAGATCGCGCGAGGCTTGGGGTGGAGACTCTCAAAGGCGCTGACGATTTCGAGGGCGTTTTCTAAACCAGAGGAACCGTAAAATTTATTAGATTTGTTGACGGGATGCTCGCTGCGCAATTACTTCGTTGGGAAAGAAGTGCCTTCATCCAAGTTATCGAATTACCCATTCCCTTCTCCAGGGATTGTAGAAATATTTACTATTACTTCATCACCGTTTTTCTCTTCATTTCCATAGCTAATGCCTCGAATGCGTAACAGGATAAATATTTTTTTAAATATCATCGGATTTATGGAGCGTTTTTTTTAAAAGATGTCATCATTCATTTTTCGCGTCCTATGGACAAATATTTGCGGATTCTATCTGTTTCGCGATGAAAATCACCGAGATAAGGTTTTGTTGGAATAGAAAGTAACGGGATTAGTCGGTAGAATAGAGACGTGAGATCGAGTAGTTCGGAACGGAAAGGGACACAAAGAAAGTTGACTCCGAATAACGGACAATCAATCAATGATTCGTTCCACGACTCAAAATTACGAAGTCCAGGCTAACGTCAAGGATCGCCACGGGGGTTGGGGAGAGGGGATGTAGGAAAAGGAAGTGAAACCGCGGAAGCGAGAGGGTGAACAAACCCGGAGGGGGTTTGGCGAAGGGGAAGAGGCGAATGAAGCGCGGCCTCTCGGCGTAGTGGATCAGTCAGTAATTGATCGGACGCCGAAGGAGTAAACACTTCGTCGTTGATTGATGAACTAATCAACCTTATACGGAACTCCGCAGGGATCCTTTGGGTTTCCTTCGTCGTCTATGTGCTCTCGTCCCGCCGTTTTCATCTAACTACTCCCCCCGCCACTCTCCCGTACATAGTTGATCGCTCATCCGGTACTTCCGTGCCTATCCTCCCCGATGCGAGATGCTGCTGGTTATTAAACACGGAACCTCGCTAACGGGAACGAGAGCGATCGCAAACCATGTCGGATTGGCTACCGGCTCATCCTCGAAAATTCAATTGAATTAGAAGAAAATTAGCGGTGATTGAGGAACCTACGAATATCCTCTGACTTCGCAACCTCTCTTTCGCTAATACTTCGCGAATTTCCGCTGTAAAAAATTCCAGAACGTGATTAGCTTGGGGGATGAAACGTTCGTTCGCCAAATTGAAATCATTATCATAGAAAAATTCCGATTTTTAAAAAAAATTTTTTTTAAATAAAATAATAATAATTTGAATTTTTTTTAACTGAAAAATTATTATCTTTTCAAGAATTTTTTTGTTATATTTTTGGTCAATTTCCATATGCATGAATCAGCTGCCCTGTGAAAATCTTATATCTCTATAAATTTATAAAAAAAACTTAGTTATTTTTAGAAAAATTCATTTGCATAAAATTATTCTGCACTGTTCTCGAGAGAATGTGCAAAATGAAGAAAATGTGCAAATCGCATTTTTTTCATTTTTTTTTTTTTTTTTCTGTTTCGAAAAAGATTTTCATGTGCGGCGTTCATCAAAAGGTTAAAATAATGTCTACGATATGAATATCAATTTTATTTGCAGTCCAATCTATTCGGTAAACATACTTTCGACGTTGTCGAGTATTTTTTTTTTTATCGATCGCCCGCAGCGGTGGTGAAAATTCTTCGAAGCGTATAAAATATTTTGCCACAGAGAGGGAGGTGTACATGCGCGCCCCCCGCGCTTTTCTCAACCAATTCATCGCTGCATATATTCCACTCGACTCACCCCAAGAACTTCTCATTTATGCAACACAGAGTCGGGTCTTCTCATTATACATAACCCCGCAGCGTTTCAGGGTACTGCAACTTCGAACAAGCGCCGCCATCCGCGTTGAGTTGTATTGTTATAGTCCTCCCTTCGGCCCCTCCTAATATCGGAATGTACAGACGAAGATCCATTGACCTGATTTTACCGAAACTCCGGGGTTCATCATTGTTATCCAAATTCCCGCGAAGGAATTTACACAACGCAGGGAGACTGTACTGTATTCTAATATAATTTGTAAACAGAACTTCTACCGCAATGCCATTTCGCAGCATTCACGAGCTTTGATACGATTTGCGTCATTTTCGATATTATCGATATTTCAGCATCGATTCAATTAACATTTTCAATGTTTTTTTAACATTAAATTCTCTTTGCTAATGCATTCGCCTCTTCAACAAGAACCACTGGCGAATCTTTCGATATTTCGTAAATTTTTTTGCGCGCAATACGAAAATTATCGATGTATCGAATCTCCGAGAAAAATAATAATAATAATAATAATAGTAGAATAAATAAAAAAAAAAATAGAAAATATTTAATAAATTGATGGAAAAATGTTTTTTTTAAAAGCAATTTATTTGTTTTTTGTTGATTTAACTCCGGCGAAAGGACGAGAAAAAAAATAATAAAAAAATTAACTTCAGAAGTTTTTTCGTCGTCAACAGTCTATGCGAAAAAGTCGCGAGGGCGGAATACGAATGACGCTTGTCTTTCGGGAACGTGGCATATCCCGTAGTGCGGTGGTGGTCCCCTCGTATGTGTAGCGGGTTGGGAAAGCGACTTTTCTTCTGGGAGTACAGTATACAAGCGCTCGCCGTAGGCATTCGTATAATAATTGTCGCTCGCCGATTTGGCATTCCGGACGATGCGCGTCGAGAAGCGCACGCGGGTACCCGACGAAGCAAATATTTTTCACGAAAAAAGAAGTATAACTGGGACACTGCAGCGGTAAACTGCGCGGGTATAGAAGTACAAAAGCGCAAGGACTGGCGGCAGAGGAATAACAGAAGGTACGGGAGTAGTGCAAACCGTTCCCCCGTTCCCAGGACTCTCGTCGGTCTGTTTCGGTACTATCCGGACATTCGTATTGGTTAAATTCGACGGGAAAGCGTACTTCTCGCGACCCCACGGCAAGCCGACGTAACTGGATTTGCATAAACAAAACGCTCAATCTACTTTATCGAGTCGCATTGCTGCGGAAAATTCGAAATGCTGGGGGTTATACGAGGGGAGGGAAGCTACGAGGACCGGCCGATAATCTGGCACCCCGGATACGCCTGGCGGCCATCGGCACCGTGACTACTCTGTACTTTGCTGGTTTAGCCCTGAAATAACCGCGGACGATGTTATCGCTAGCTCTCGGGGATATATATCCATTCCACACAGAATTTTTAACTCCGAATCCCCGACACCGAGATATCGGCTTCTTCTTTCTCTGTTTATTCACATAATCATTTTACATTCGGATAAACGACGAGGAATCGCGGAATGAGAGGAAACTATGTTAAGCTTTTCTGTGGTTCGTAAACTTCGGGTTAAGTAAAATAAAAAAGCTGTGGTCACCGAAAGAGACTCTTTTTTTTTTTGCTGATCGTCACTCTCCGACGAAAATCTGCATCTAAAATAAAAAATACGAAACGGTTTTCTCAAGTTAATAACAATGACGAGTCGTTGACGATCGTACTATTTTTAAATCGATCGTCAATTTTTAATAATTACGTAAAAATTGCACCGTTTTTTTTTTAACGGATTTTTCATATTTTAGTTTCTACTCGCCGCCATTTCGTAAAAACTTTTCTTTTCGTTATTTGAATTATCCAATTAGTTTTTATACTTTAGATGCATTGGTTTTACTGGAGAAAGTCCAACGCCAAAAATCCCGGAAAAAAACAAAAAAAAAAACAAATCACTTCTCTCAACAATTTTATTCCCAGAATATTTTTTTTATTTTTTTTTTATTACCTCCTACACTTTTCGATAAAAAAAATGTTCAAATATAAACTCGAATTTCTTAAATATCTAAAATTTATTAAAAATAAATTAGAAAAGCTGAGAGACGTCTTTTGTCTTTCGAGTAAATGACAATTTTTCCTCCAAGAGAGACGAATACAAGATCCTCGTAGGTAGTATTTCACGTTTTCGAAACATCAAAGAATTTCTCGATCCACCATAATTTTTTCTCATTCCCCAAAGAAACGAAAAAACTAAAAATGATAAACGACATAATGTGAAGGTCTATGGGAAAAAGTGAGATACTTTGGTCGTCGTATGCATCGCGACGACGAGTAAGAGCCTCGCTTTTCTTCGATGAGGATATCTCAAAGCCCGGAGAGCTTTACCCCTTGACTAATATATATTATTCCACCCCCTTCCTCCCTCCCCCGCCCGTTCCCGGTAACAAATAGGGTCAATTCGTCGCGTCTCGTTCGCCGTAAGAGCCGCGAGCCCTCTCCCCGGGTATCGTGGATTTTCCACGCTTTTCAAACATTCTCTCTCTATTTTTTCGAAATACACTCTTCATCTCGTCTCCTCTTCGTTTTTTCGCGCCCCTTCCCTCCCCTTACTCACACGGCAGATTGTACCCGTTGGAAATAAATTTTCAGCTGTTTCAAGTGAAGATAGTTGCTGCGATAATTCAGACAAACCTGGAGCAGCGCCTCGCCGCTCCACTTCCAACCTTATATTCTTTCTCCAGTTCAAACTCCTATATTTTCCCTTCGGTAGCTCCGATATCTTTCCACTTTCCACCGACGCGTCGTGTAGAACGGGGGTGCAGGGACGGGGAGAGGGAGGAGGAGTAGTTCGAGGGGGACAGTGAAGAAAATAGTATAGAAGTGGATAGAACTCTCGCCAGCTTCGTCGTACTTCCCGAAGCTATACACGAACGGAAAAGGAGATTCAACGAATGCGTTCTTTCTCGTCTACGTTCCTTTCCTTTTATTTGTTTCCTTTTTGTCTTTGCCACCCTCCTCCCCGTTTCCAACTCGGGTCGGCGCAACCCTGTGCCCGTTTTGCACGTTGCCAATGTTCTCACTCTGACAGGCGAGAGATGCTGGAGATCGAGCCAACCAGCCAGCCAGCTAGCAGAAGTGGAGGCAGAAACAGCAGAATAGAGCACCAACCACTCCTCACACTCCTCATCACCACATACTTTCTGTCCGCGCGCGCGTACGTATTCCTCGTTTTTCCTCGACGTTTGTCAATACCCTTAGCGAATAGGATGGAGCATGGGGGGGGGGGGGGAGATGGGGTGGGTTTGGGGCGGTTTGCACGCAGCCTGCAGCAGCAGCAGCATATCGAGATCCTCCACTCTCAAAGCCTGCAGCGGCGCGGTGGCCGCGCGTATTTGTAAAATGCCGCCTCACTTATCTCCTCCCCCATACCTTGCCGCCCCCCCCCCCCCCCCCCCACGGCTTGGCATAAATCGGGATCGCCAACCTCATCCTCTGCCTCACTCGCTTCTCTATTGCAGTATTGCATGGTCTTTTTTTTCCGCTATCCTCTTCTCTATTTTCATTTCTTTCCATCCGTTTTCCGAGTTCATTCGCTCTCGATGAAAATATATATCTTGTGAGAGACTATTCAACGGATTCGATATGAATGTATGCTTTGCGCATCGAGTCTCATTATAATTATCGCGAGTACCGTCGAGAGGAATAAGCGATAGAACGGTGAACGACCGCAGAACAGTGAGAATTAACTTAACGTCGGAAGGCCACCGATATTTTTGCAACTCGACGTTGCAAATGCGAATTTTTTAAATCGTCTTCGTCGTTGCGAAGTTTTGGTAATATCAATATTTTTCAGATTATTTCGTAGCGAAAAAAATAATTTTGAAACAAATCCCGTCGATTTAGGGCCATTTGTGGTTTTTTTTTTAGAGTTAACTCGACTTTTTGGCTCCAAGTCGGTTACCGTTTGACCATTAGTTTCAAATTGCATCCAATTATTCAGGCTATCAGTTCAGTTTCAGCTTGAAATTTCCCGAGTCAAAACTCTTCCTTTTTCTTTTTCTGTTCGAAAAAAAAAAAAAAAAAAAAAAAATGGCCGTACTACAGAACTACAGGGTTATACGACACCGAGCAATTATCGCATTTTCGCTGAATCTCACATCGCGCGTATCGATTTCTCCGTCAGCGAAAGCTTCGGTTTTCTTTTTTTTTTTTTTTTGTACCAATGGATGAGGGGTAAAACTCGCTTTATTTGTTTTCTCGTCGAGACTATGTGCTACAGTCGAGTGTATACTGCCGTTTATTTCGCATAGTTCGCAGCTCTTGAACGCGTATGCGCGAATATGCTATTCCGTCGCATCACCACGCGCGTGTCGGTTAACTCGTTTGGTCGATGAAAACAAAATAAAAGAGCGAAAAAGAAAAGAACAGGAGAACGAGAGGAGATAATCCGTTCGATGGATCGATGGCTGGTCATTCAATCCTCACCAGGGGCGATATAAATAATCTACACGCCGGTGATACATTTCCAATGTTTCTCGCTGGTATTTTTTGTATTTCGCTACCGCGGGTCATAAGGTGTACACGCATATGCATATTGGAATGGATTCGTGATTTGGTCCGTATGTTTGCTGTATAGGTCTATGGGGGTCGTTTCTAGATTAGTATAACAGGCGACAGAGCTTTCCGGTTGGTATTGATGCCGAAACGAGAGAGGGGTAGTGGTGGTGTGTACATTGGAAAGATGCATGCATTCCCTCGGCTCTCAAGCGCGTACACAACACCCGATTCTCCACGCAGTACCGACGAACGCTGTCGGTGAACCAGCGGGGGAATGAGGACCGAGAGACGAATCTAAATTCAAATGAGGTGTGTGGCGTACGTACACGCCAAAGCCAATCTCGGCCGGTGTTATGGCTTCCACCTTCTCGATTGTCTCTCAACCCGCATCTCGGGCTCTCCTTCCCCTCTCCTCTATCCGGAGGCTTCTATGCTCGCGGCTCTCATGCCTGTACTCTCTTCTGCACTGACGATGTTGACCTGTCTCATCGTACAGCACACATTGGCCAGCGTTGGTTATTTCACCGTGCGGCTTGGTGGCTTCAAAATTGCTCCCGACTTTCTCTCTCTCTCTCGCTCTCTGTGTGTGGACTGAAGTGGGAAAAGAAGATGAAGAACATTGCATTTTTTATACTTCGATCGCGAGCTGCGCGCAACTCTTTTTTTTATTACTATTCTCGTTTCTCGTGAATTCGATTCCATTTCCTCGGCATGATAAAAAATGATCAGTCTGAGTCACTCGCGTATGGAGCGATCGGACACTGTATTTTGGATTTTTTTCTGAATTTTCACGTGTGAACCGATCGAACGATGAAAAACGTACGTTTTTCGAACAATTGGCAATGGATCGAACAATTATTTTTGTGAATTTTTCAGGTGCCTCGGGTATGGACTGATCGAACAATTTTTTTCGTAAAATTTTCAAGTTCCTCGCGTATGAACCGATCCAATACAGGTATGATATGTACATTTATCAAGTTTGTCCCGTATGGACCGATCGAACAAATATTTTCGTGGATTTTTTTCATTTTTGCGTGGGCATCGACCGAATGATATTTTTCGTAAATAATATCTACGTTGGGAAAATTCTCCGACGAAAGATTCACCGTCGAGGATATATGAAAAGTATTACCAACTTTGCTTGTCGAGTAAGTAAATAAAAATGAACATGTCATGCATGCTGTTGCAGCAAGGAGGGGGGGGGGGGGGGGGTTGTACAGCGATGTTTTTCACTGAAAACAATGTCTTCCGGATGATTTACAGATTTGAAAAATGTTTCTACTTCATACAGTAGAGTTTTATCGTCGACAAAAAAAACATTATAACCCAACATTCTTTGGTTGCAACAGAAAAAAAAACTAATCGCCTTCGTTGCATTTCTAAACTCTTTGCATCCTTGAAAGATCATTTGCCAATTTCCGTATGGGATGAGATTCCAAGAAAATCCTTTCGACTTTGTACCGTTTCGAGTTAACTTATCCTGCGCAACTCTTTAGGATAAGATAACCATCGATGACCGAAGGAATTCCGGGCAATGGCTCAAAATTCGTCTACCGAATTCTTATCGGAATAACGTAGCGAGAGCCGAGCAACGTTTGCCAACATTGCATAGCTGTGGCTTTCGGAGCGATTCATGCGCGTCTGTTTCATGCATTCATCGTCGTTCTCCGAAAGTTCAGTATTTGTTTTTCGTCGTCGTGTCATTATCGCGAAGGAAACTCGGCTGAGAAGCGGAGGGCGCATTGCAATTGCGTCGTCGTGACCGCGGCAGCGAGAATGAAACGAGGAGACGAACCCGGGGACGAGAATTTATCGTGATTTTATTTCGAACGATAGCAGAGAACGATGGCTTTCGGAATCTGCTTATGGAATCTCGAAGATGTTCACTGGAGAGTCTACTCGTTTCTCCTGGCAGAGAGAGAGGTAGGAGGTTGGGGCGGTCTTTCGTTGATCGAAGTTTCTCAGCGAGTCTATCCTTTACACCGTTGTGCAAAATCCGTACGACTCTTCGGTGGAGTGTCTACTACCCCCTCCCCCCCGCCCCCGCAGGTTTGGAATATATTTCGAGGCTTGAAATCGATCGAACGACGAGAGGCGAGACTTCGATGGAAATCAGTATTATTATTCTATCACCCGTCGTCTTTCGACGGGGTTTTCGTCGTCACCGGTCTTCAGTCGCGCGCGGCCCCCGTTTCCTCCGCGTCCTTGGGGCGTGTGACACGCCCAGGGAAATCTCGACTTTCAAATCGCACGCTAACACTCCGCACTAACCCCCCTCCCCTTCTGCTGTCCCCATTCCACTGTAGAACTTTGGGAAAACAGGGTGTAAAGCCAACGGAGACGACGCTGCCTGAGTATACAGGAAAGATTCTTCGGCGCTTGCATATACCAGACAAGTAGGATGGCTTTGGTGAGTTGGCGAAATGCCTTCCCGGGGCACTATACGCCCGAATCTCTCACCCCAAATCGTAACGAAAAGTCTCATTATTTTCTAACGATTTACACTGAGTGCCGAAAGATCCTTTGTTACGAGTTAATAACATCGCGCGATTGTTCCAAATAAATATTCCGAGTATGAAATTTTTGCATCTGACGATACTAATTTTTTTTCGTTAAACTCTCGATACATCTATCTGTCGATATAAAAAAATTCTATTTAATATCGCTTTAAGCTTCTGGGAGAAAAAAAAATTGAGTTTGACGTCGATTTCGGAGCGTCAGGTACGCGTAATCTCTTGATATCCATTGCGAGTTAACGCGACTTCAAGACTCTCGAGACTCCATTTAAATCCTCATCAGCGGCTGACCGTTCGACCGATCGAAGCTTTTACAATCGTTGTTCAAATGCCCCGTTGCCCTGTACAAGTCTCCCGGAGTTCTAAACCATTCTTAGATACCGGTTTTCCGGCTTTTCCGTGGGGGAAATGATCGGAAAAGCGGAGGCGCTTTCACGTATCGGATAATGGCGCGGAGTCATTTTGTCCGGCTGCTCCTAACCGAGACGGACATCCGCGACCTCGTTCGCGACGATAGCTGCAGGCCAGACGGGGGTATTCTACCCCACCGTATAGCACTTCGCCGGAACACAGTCAGCTTTCCGACGGAATGTACTTGCGCGTCTGCCGATTCTATTGTATTCACGATTCGTAGAGATCGACTGGCATAGCTGGAATGCAGCGAAATACCTAACATCGCCGAGACTCCGATCCATGGTACATTCAAAGCCTTTTACTGTAGGTATAGAATATTTCCTTCGAATGCCGAAAAAAAAAAAAAAAAAAAAAAAAAAAATTGATGATTTTTGCCGATGGCATGTATTTGTCCGAAACGTGCAAAGAAACAAGCAGCATCTGTGTTTTTTTGCAGGACATTTACCGGACGACAAAAAATCAAAATATGAACTTTGAGACTTCAATTTTTTCCATCGTAAATCTGACATAGTACGAGAAAATCGAGAATTCGTAAAATTAACAAAAATCAAAGGAAATAAAAGACTATTTTTTTTTGAGAGGGAAAAATTTCAATTTCTTCGCGTAATATTTCGAAGCGTCAAACAAATAATAAGGCAAAATGCACGTTTAGCCACAAATATAACAGGTCGACAGTCTATTTAAAAAATAAATTAAAAAATTCTTTATTCCTGTTTGCGTTTTATATTGAACGCGAAAAAAATTATAAAAAAAATATATATATGTATATATTTATTACGAAGAAGAAAGGATATTTCTTGTTTGGTTCAAACAAAGTCTGGAAGCTCGATGGCTTCGAAGAAAGTGTCGTTGGACCGAGGAAACCTGTTATGTTCCATCGCTGATTGTAAACGTAAGTACATTGACGGTATAGAACGCCGGGGACTGCGATAGTCAAGCCGCGCGGTGCTATACAGCAGCGGCAACTTGACATGCAGCCACGTAGTTACGCTAACGAACCTCACCTCCTTTCATACTTTTTTTTTTTTTTTTTTTTTTTTTATACCTTTACGCTATCGATGCCACGTGTATTACGTATTTCTGCTTCTACCAGTGTCTCGATACGGATGCACTGGTTGTGTGGAAAACGTGGGAAGCCTCGACAAGCGCTTTTGACCCGACTGTTGTGCGAATATCTTTCCACTGTACAGCCTCCCCGACCCTACAAACATACGTTCCTATTTTCTACCGTCTTTGAAATTTCTCTTTCTCGTTTTTCCGATACGCTTGCCGTACGTTCGAACTATGAATTACCCGACAAATTGCAATTGTTGGAATCAATATTTTCAAAAATGTTCACTTTTTTATTTTCGTCAATTACTTCGAAAAATTGCGATTATTCTTTAACGATTGAATGTCCCAATTAATGACTAATTTTTAACTGTTTATTAATTCTTTTTTTTTTACGGAATTTCAAGTACGCGGCTTCCGTTCGCACCGATCCGATTCGTCGTTTTCACAATTCACAAAAATGCAACTTTTTCCAAAAAAATTACAACAACAAAAATACACCAATTCAAAAGCAACGCGTATCACATATGAGATTTTTTTTTTCGTTGCTATTTATATATATATATATATATATATTTTTTTTTTTTCACTGTTTCGTTATTCGTTTATTAGTTTTCCGAGAAGAGAGTTCAGTGCTGCAGTCGTATACCGCGTATATTTGGCACACTTTTCAAGAGCTGCCGGTGAGCGCATATGCGCGACTGTGAACCACCCTCGTGGGGTATACAAAGCCAACATACTTGTTTCGTTCGTATATACGCCCCGCCAACGCTCCCTCTCGACTATTTGCTCACTTTTTGCCAATACTCGTCCAGTTTCACTCGGTCTCTTTCCTATTGTTCGTCACAAGACGTCGAGAGGCGCATTTGTATACGAATATAAAAAGAAAAAAAAAAAAAAAAAAAAAAAAAAAAAAAACAACACAAGCAAAAAACGGTGTTTTTGCATACGTAACCCGAGTTGTACGTAAATTCTACGACTTCTCTTGACAATCGACGAAAAGAAAATTTCGTTATTTTTTTTCACAAACACTTTAATTTAATTGAGATTTTTCTTTTATTACATCATCTTTACGCGTAATAACGAAGTAATCGATTACTTTCATCACGCCGCGCAACGCACCATTTTCCGCGGCCAATTATAATTCCCAGAGCGTTAATTGTAATTTGAATTCACTTCGCGTATATTGAATTATGTACAATTACAATGTTAATGTCGCGGAACATTTAATTGGGTGTTAGAGATGAACCGAGAGAATCGATAAAGCGCACGAGGCACGTGCTCTTGGCGCGTGTTAACCTCGTCTCGTCGAAAATCGCCCTCGCAAAACACGTGAAACTTTCAACGTGCTTTGGCAGCATTAATATTTCATTAAGGGTCAATATTTTTTCTGGCATTCTTTTGGCTCGAACTCGAGAAGTGGGAATATGGCGGGTAAACCACCTCCACACGAACAAATCTCCTGTATTTTTAATGGTCTGTGTAGGTGTGTGCGCGCGTGTGGCGATTTTTTTAATACGTTTTCATCGGTCCATTCTTTTTCACCCTCGAGACGGAGAAATATCGATTCGTAATTCGCAACGATTTTTTTATATTTAGAGAGACGAGAGTATCCATTTGGGTTAAAGGTAGAAAAGTTTTTCGGATTCATCGAAAATAAATCTATTCGACATATAATATAAGTAGCAATCGCGTTATTGGAGTAGAACTGCGAAGAAGGCGATCGAATGCAAAATTCAACAGCTGACAGATCAATATCGAGGTGCCATTGTACGCGCATGAGGAGTAAAAGTAATTTTACAAAAATAAAAAAAATATATTAATAAATAATTTTATCAAAATTAAAAAATTTCCGACTAAAAAGGGACTTTAATAAAAAAATTATAGAATTTTCTAATTATAATTTTTTTTTTTCGTAAAAATAATTTTATTTGCACATTACAGTCGGGAGATTTATTCGTCATTAATTGTTTATTCGTTAATTTACTATACAATTTTATAATAAATATTTGTAAAATTATTTTCTTGCCTTACGGTAATTTAATGAGTAGCTGCAAGATCCGCGCATCTTAACCCATTCCTCTGTCTCGTACTTCCGTATTTTTTTTATTCCAATGACGAAAATCTCGGAACAGAAACGTACAACCGATCGTCGGCACTCTACGAAAGGAAAAAAGTTACAGTGTTTCGATGGAAAGAGATGATTTTAGCGTTTACTTCCGGAAGAAATAAGAAAGAAAAAAAAAAAAAAAAAAAAAAAAAGAATGCGCAACAAGATCCATTGGATAAAGAAAGCTAAAGCCGATAGAGAATAGATGAAGAAAGAAAATACAGTGCATCGCGGAGAAGGTTACTCTCGCAGGATTGCTGTAGAGTGTCCACATCGGAAGAATCAGGCGTCTCGCGGGGGTTACCATTGCTTTTAGAGGGTCAGAGGGGTTAAGCCAGTGGATCCGGGATTTATTTAGCTCCGCTCGTATAGGGGTATTACGCTACATTGACGTGGGAACCGGTAACGGCATGAGAAAAATATTCTGAAAGCAAGCTGTATATGTTTAAAGAGATGGATCCCTTTTATTCACGATGAAAAGAATGCATTGGGTTGCAGTATTTTCACCCCGAAGTACACTTATAAATCGCAATAAAATAAAGATCGACATTTTTTTAATTTTTTTCAATTTATACTATTATTATTATTCCCCATAATAATAATAACACAATAATAATAATTTTTTTTGACAATTAATTACACACTTAAAAAAATTAAATAAAAAAAAAAATTGTCATTATTATTATGATGAAAATAATACCATTTAATAATTTTTTAATTATTCGATTTCTCTCGACTCGACGATGCATGGCGGTTAAAAAATAGAGCATTGTATTCATTAATATAACAAATAATATTGCGAATTCGATTGGTCAATATTTATCCCGAGAGTACGATAAATTTTGAAATAACGCGATTGACGATTCACAATTTCGAATTTGACTATAAAAACTGTTCGTTATACGTAAATAAATGAATAATATGGAAGTAAAATATACAATTTGAGGTGCAAATTTTCATACGAAAATATTAAAAAAAAAAAAAAACGGCGACGAGAAGTGTTATCGCGTTATTCATAATTTTAAATTGTCACGAATGAGAGATGAAATTTAGTTCATGACCTATCCATTAAATATTCACCGCCGCGAGTGATCGTGTTACTGTCGGAGGGGAAAAAAAAAAAAAAAAAAAAAGAAAAAAATATATATGTGGTTACGAATGCATAGCTGTCGGCACAGTAGCGTAAAGCATGCATTCTGGACAGCGACGAAATTCGAATATGAATTTATGATAAATGTCACTGAAATTGCGTTATCACGGTAAAACGCGAAGAAGCCGATGACTCCGAGACGCTGTTGGCATTGCGAAGTGTTATTCGAAGAATTTGCGGGGTGGGGGTACTTTTCAATTATGCGAAACGTCCTCCAACGTCTCGTCGTACGGTTAGGAAGGCGGCAGCGAGTGGTGTTCGCGCCCAGTGACTCGGTCATTTGCACAACGAGAACGAGTGTACGAGGGATGTGAGAGGGAAGACGAGAAGATCCGTCAAATATCTGCGAAGAAACACGATAGAAGCAGTCGTCGTCGTCGTCGTCGTCGTCGTCGTCGTTTCTCGCGGAGTTCTCGAATTTTCGATGAGGCATTGGCTTTCCGTTCTGTCGGCGTCGTCGACGTCGTCACCGTCGTCGTCTTCGTCGTCGTCGTCGTCGTCGTCGTCGTCCTCCCAGTCGAAGACATCGGCAGCCCGCTTCGACGTCGCCGACGCGTTTGCAACCCCTCTTTAGGCTAAATCAGTTTGCAAACGTCAACGTCACGAAAGCGACGATAGATGGTAGGGGATTCGAAATGGAATCGAGTTTACTCTGTTGGTGCCTCCGCGTCTTCTGTTGGTCCTTCGTTCTTCGTTCTTCACCCCCCTCTGGAGTATTCCTACACTCCTTCGTACACCAGCCGATGTGCAAAGCCGAGTGGATATTCTGCGCGTGATGGAAAATGGATGAAACGGGAACTCCGCGGATATATGGAAAGGTGGAATAGAGTAGAAAGTTTTTTTTTTTTTTTTTTTTTTTTTTTTTTCATAAAGTTATTTTTCAATCGGTAACTATTAGTATCCTGATAAGTTGTAAGCAGTTTCTTATTCCATATTTACGAAACTTACTCTATCTTAGTCTATCGAAAAATGAGTTAAATTTTTTTTTTTTTTTTTTTTTTCATGAAAGGTATATGTTTTGAAATTCGTAGAAAAAAAGTAACTTTTCCGGCGGCTGTAATTTTTTTTCAATATTTTTTTTTTTTAGTTATCTCCCGTAATGGTTGATAACAAAATTGATGCGATTTTCGAAATGCCAAGTAAATTTATTCTGTTGAATAGAAAATAAATAACTGTTTACAAGTCATCGGGATAATAATTTTCATATTTGCACTTATTTAGCGCGACTATTGTGCCGATTTTTTTTCTACCATTGTGAGTAACGAAAATGGGTCATTCGGTCGATGTGCTTTGTGCGATAATAATTCATCGTTTACGCACCGCATTGGGACATTCGCGTGGAGAAACAGTATTGTTACAATGAGTATTATTCCGTTACACTAAAGTCTACGTAGCCGTGAGTCGACTGCGCTTGGTCAGCGTCCGGTGAATTCAGCAATGCGCTCCCTGAACCGTACGACGATACTATTGTTACCGATTGAAACAACGAACGACCCTCCGCTTACAGCACAGTGAGAAGTCAAATGGGTGGTAAGCTTCGCCTTCGTGGCAATGTTGGCGAAATGGACGCCAAGTTTCTGTTATCCCTGTACCCCCGGCCTCATTTCAAATCTATCGTATTGAATGTAACAGCCTTCGGGAAATCTCCAGTGAAAGGGTTGAATTCTGAAGATGAAAATCCCGGTAATGATATGTTGTCCGCGTTTTTTCATACATTACTTTCCAATAATTCATTTTGGTTTACTGCATCGCAATTTTTTTGTATATATCAAATTTTAAAGGATATAAGAGAGATTGGGGCAAAATGGACCGGCTAAGGAATATAGACAGTTGTCATGATGCCAGCGGCGCGAATTAACGATTTATTAGCGAATTAAATTCATAAAAAATATTTCGAGTTTCCGAAAAAAAAAAAAAAAAAAATCTGTTCGGGGGTAAAATGGGCCAAACTATAGAAACAAAAAATGTCGATTATCGAGATTTTTCGACCTATTAAAATGAAATTTCGTGCAGAATCCGAACTATTACCATTATTTTTGGCATTAAGTTCGACGAAAAGGCATACGGCGTTTTGCATTCCATGATTTTTTTTATTTTTTGAATAGTGAGTGACAAGTTTCATTTTTTATTTCGTCGTAACCTATTTTTACCCCTATCGACGTTACTTTACCTTGATCCGTTTTGCCCCAATAGTCCATAATGCCCCAGTCTCCCCCTATATATTTTAAAAAAATGTAATTGCAAATTGGGACACGAGTAACGATCGTAGAGAGAAATTGTACGACCAAAAAGTGATACTTCGCGTGAGAACCGTCGTTGTCTATCTCTGCTCGCGAAGGCATTGCTTACGAATCGTTTAGCAACGATAATATCCTCTGATCGTCGATCGTACAGTCCAACGGATTTCGTATCTACAATCCCCGACTCGAGATTCTCGAACGATTGAGCTCGTGAATTGTTTAAATCGCAGCCAACCGATCGTCTAACGGATGGACATGAGATTTAACGGGTTCGATTCTCGATCGCGTAAAATCGAAGCCCGTATTTCACGGCTTTGTAACGCAATGTCGTGGAACCAATGAGAAAATATGATGTTCCATTGACTCGAAATATTAATTTGCCAAAAATTCAAAAGTTTTTATAAGTTTTCAATAACGCAGACACACAAAAATCAGCTTAATCTTTGATAACAAAATTTTAGTCTTTTTAGGATTTTCAGTGTTTTTTGTACTTTTGCTATTTTTCAGTATTTTAAAAATATAAAATTTTTTTTTTATATTTTATATTTGAAATATACGTTTTTTGGCTCTTTGATATATTCCTCTGAGTAGCGACGAGCGGTGGGCTTCATTTTTTATTTGCGTTGAAAAGTTGACGCGAATGTGTGTAAACGTATACCTTTCATTGAGAAATGAAAGTTAGAAGCGTCAGGTCACGTTTCTGGGAGGGTGAAGTAACTTCGTGGCTGTCGCAAAACCGAATGGGGAATATAGATATCCCGTGGTCTACTACCCCCGAGCGCCCGGCGCATACGATGCACAAAGTCAGCAAGCAAAGTTGCGTTTCGACAGCGTGAACTCTTCCCGCATCCCTCACTCACCGTCCCTGTGTTGGTCGCTGATTAAACCGCGAACCGCGCGAAGACGGTGAAATTTCACCGGTCCCCTCCTTCCCTCCCCTTTTCCGGTTCACCAGAACTTTGACAAAGTGTATACGTCGTTCGGAATCACAAATACGTTTCGCTTTCGTTGTGTTTTCTCCTATGAGAACATCGCTCTCTTTTCACGAATTTCAATCAAAGAACTTCATTTCTTGTTGAAATTTATTTTATATATTCATAACTTTGGATCGAAACGGTAAATTGCACTCGACAACTCTTCCCTCCGAATACATTTGATCCGCTGGCAACCAGCAGCAACGTAGAAATATTTTATGAGAAAATGATCTCTAAAAGTCGGTCAAAATTTTTTATAAAATATAGATATAGAAAAAAAAAAATCGCTGTAACTCGTATCGCCGCAATAGCTACGTGTGCATGCGGCGAAATCCCAAAAATATTATTATTAATATTTTTTAATACCACAGTATTCGGAAGGATTTCGTTGAAATATTTGATTTTTTTACACTTATATTTAACGAATTTTTTTTTACCAGCATTCAAATAATTTTCTTTTACGCCTAAGCTAATGTATTTCGAACTTTGTGAAATGTTTTTTCGATGAAATATTCGGAAATTAAAAAAAAAAAAAAAAATTCTTCAAAACATATTTACCGCGTGGATTTGTGTCAAATGTCAATTACGAAAGGGATTTCTGTTAAACAAATAACAGCTGTCGCTCATTGAATGTCCAAACTCTCCCCCGTTGGCTTCCCCATCAGCAGTCTTTCTGTAAACACATTTTGTTTTTTTTTACATCGAGTAAAATATCGATAACCTTTGTATAGAAATTCGCTCCGCAAGCGAATAGCGATAGTTGGTTAAAAAAAAGCAATGTAAATTCGTACAAATTTGTGCGGTGAGATTTTGGTTTACATATGAATTCACAAAACACGAAAATGATCGGTTAAAATTTATAGACTAGTAAACAATTTAGGTGCAGTAGGAATCGCACACAATCGCATCGTTCGTCGAAATCGTTGACATTTTTTCTAAAACACATATTACTTTTTTTTTTTTTTTTCGATTTTATCAATGGAATATTTAATGTTATTATTAAAAAAAAAAAAAAATAATGATCTTTACTATTAATAATAATAATAATACCAATAATTATTTAAAATTATTATTTATTTATAGCCACGTAAATCGTACATTTTTACAATGTCTACAAAAAAATTCTGAAGATCTGAAAAAATCTCCGTCGGATTCTTTGAACGATTCCCATTAGTGGATCTCCGTAGTAAAACAGTTACACTGCAGCGAGGTTTCTCGGTGGAGTAGAACAGTCTGAACACGAGCCGTTGTACTTGAAACAAAGATAGTGCAACGTATATATATATATATATATACTATTAAAATACTACATAATTCTCTACAGCGGCCCTTTCTGGGCCGATGCTCAACTGAGTTGAATTCGTAATCTCACACGAAGGTCGGCATTCCCTTAGGTGAATATAGTTGTGTCCCGTTGCGACACGCGAGGCTTTTCTGAGGATAGCGGAGAGCTATGCAGTGTATGCTGCTATATGTACTGCATAGCAATGCCCTACAGTGCAGCCGCATTTCAACGGTACCTATACAACCGGCGCGAGAGGGGGCGATGGGGGTGGGGTTGGTATCAGCTCGCGTTAGGTGTTCGTGGAACTTAATACTGCAGACGCGGTAATTGGAGCATAAACTCGCTTTAAACCTTTCGCGTAGCGAACTAAGGGTGTTTCAATCCTTATGTTTCTATACGAGGCTTTGAAGATCGTTCATCGAAGGGCGGCGAAAAAAAAAAAAAAAAAAAAAAACAAACCCCACATTTTTTGTTACCTATTATTTTTTTTATGCTATACGAGGCTTTGAAGATCGTTCATCGACGGGCGGCGAAAAAAAAAAAAAAAAAAAAAATTTTTTTTGTTACCTATTATTTTTTTGATTCGCATTGTCTAACGTAAAGTTAAAGCTTCATGAGGTTCAATCGTGAATACAAACTTAAGGTTAAGTTTGAGCGATTGCTTTCGAAGTTCGAACTTAAGGTTGAATCCAAACCTTGTAAGGATTTGCTTGCCTCTTACTTCATGCGCACCGTCTTACTAATCCTTTTCCCACATTCGTTTTTTTCTCAAACGACCTTTATTTCTTCAACCATTCGGCAACTCCGCGGCGGTAGCGCCAGTAGGTAAACACCAAGTCGGCTTTACACCGGCTAACTCGTTAGCAAACACTATTTATGCCGAGATTCTCTCGTGTAATTTTCTTCCGCCTGGTATAAAAGAGTTCTTCTACCCGTGGCGAACGCGCGAGCGCAGTTAAAAGTGAGAAAAGCCAAAAATTCCGGTACTCGTCTGAACATACGGGGCGCGTCCGGAAAGAACCCTTTAGAGAGCTTTTTTTTTCCTCTCTCTCGTGGCCCTCTTTACACTTCGTCGAGGCAGAGCGCGGGTACTCGACGCTCTCCCTAATTATGCGGATGTCGGCCGTTGCCACGCCTCTACACCTTAACTATCCCATTATACTGTATTATAAAGGATTTGAACTTTTAGCTCTACGAATGATAATCAGTTTACGGCAGTACGGGATCTTCTGCGATTTTACGTTGTACTATTTTCTCCTCAATTGTTTTTCCCCGAAATTTTTTCATGAAAAAAAATCTAATTTATTTAATTTATTTAATTTATTTACTTTATAAAATTAGCATTTTTTTCTTGTTCGTCGGAATTTAAAAAAACATCGAAAAATCGTGTGTAACGGAATGCGAATAGGCGAACGTAGAACGCCCGCAGGGTGTACATTGTACCAAGTAGAAACGATTTTAAATCATCGGGGCTTAGAGCCAAGCGGAGTCATTTGTATTCGTTGTAGCGATCAGAAATTGTTGTTACGATGCCCGCTGATCATTCTCGTCGAGGGTACTGAATAACCGCATGCGTGGAAAGGTGGTCATGAGAAAGGCGAAGGCGATGGCAAAGCATTCTGCCCGTTGGATTCGCGTGGGGTAGCGCCGCGGGGCTCTCTTACGTTTATCCGCTTTCCCGTTCCTTCCCTCGGAAACGCTTGATTCATTCACGAGTTATTGGTGCGCGGGGGTTAGATACGTATACATCCCAACGGTCGTAGTGCCCTCTGGTCGCAAGTTTCCTTCCGGACGGTTGCCATGTAGCCAACCGTATAGCTAATACATATACCGCCAACGCACAGTTTATACCCACCAACCCGTCCTCGTAACTTTTCTTCTTTAAGCAGCGTTTACGGGGTTACAACGTAAACTACTACTAGCTGCGAACCGTTATACAACGCAAAAAGCTGCGCCGTCGTACGTAGTACACCACCGAGCGTTGCACTAGTTATAGTAGTATACTCGACTCAAGCGTTAACGGCATTGCCTGCTGTAAACAACTTTGTTCTACTCTTGTGCTCCTCTACCCAACGACGACGACGAGAGAAACGAGAAAGATAGAGGCTTTCAACGGTAATAGCGCGGACATAGGATGGCCCCTGGCGGATACACCTGTTCTACAGTCGTTCCGTACTCCCTGCTTCTGCCTCGTGAAACTCCCGGACCCTGCATCTCGCGGGACTCCAAGAGTTGCACACGCAATGCTCCTATGGTCCTTTGTTCTCGAAGGTCAGATTACTTCGATTCAAACATCGTATAATCTGTTTCTTCTGCGAAAAAACATTCTGTGTACTCCTGTTTATTCGTTTCAAGCAAATAATACAGAAAAGTTCGATGTAAGTCCGCGTCTTTCTGCATTTTTGATTCACAGATACAAAAGACAATACACGTTTAAAAATGAATGAAAATAATAATAATAATAATACGGGATTTCGATATTTCTTCGTTGAGACCTTTGATGCGCAGATTTTTCTAACTCGGCACTTTCATAGCGGTGAAAAAAGAAAATAGTTGAAAAAATTGCGGTATATGAAACGGCGATTTGTGTTGTTCCGATAATCCAGAAGTTATAATGACTTTTGTGAAAAGTTTTAATGAATTTGCTCGAAGCGCGATAGTCAATTTATTAATTTCCGTTATCATTCGGTTATATCTGGTCGTGTCATTCGTCTGAATTCCTTCGTCCGTCAGCACATTGAAAAGCTTTTCTCGCGTTTTACCGTTTATTTTCATCATAGAACTGCCGCGCAGCATCCCATTTATTGTTGAATGGATGGTTCCATTCCGCAATTCAATTTGAATTGAGTCACGAGAAACGATCTTATTTTTACAACATAAAAGGTTTCCATCGATCGACCTCGTTGCACAATGCAATAACAGGGCTGAGGGTATATTATGCCAGATAATGTACATGTCCATCGGAACGGTTTTGTACAGTGTGCGACTGCTTCATAAACTACTATCTCGATTCTGTCAATTCGCGGGACTCGCGAGTATCGATCGGAATTCTCTAGAAACGAGGCGATGTCGAGCTGATTTGCTACCCACGCTAAACAGGTTGAAGAACCCCTCGGGACGACGCGAAAAAAATATATATATATACGATCAAACTTTGACAACGCGTAAAATGGTCTCGGAGGACCGGGGATTCAAGTTGTTTTCACGATGAATTCGAAATTTCGTACGTTGCGGGAAATTCTTTCACTGGTTTTACGATGATTTGTGTTTTGTGTTAACACGATGGACAGGCAGCGAAGGTAGTTGAAACGAAGGTGAAGCTTTGATTTAAACGATTTTTATCTTCAACTCTTGTAGCTTAGAGGAGACCGGGGCTACATGACACGCAGATACTACGAAAAAAAAAATGGTTTCGATCAATTAAATCGATTTTGAAACTCATTGAACCAAATTTTCAGTTGGTACAACAGATTATTGTCGAATGATGGAAATACTTATTGAAAAAAATGAATCACGTAGTTTTACTAACGGAAAATTCGTTTGAACGATGGGAAACGCTGATTTTGTAGGTTAGGTTCGCGTTCACCTTATTCCGCCGTATACCCTTCCGGGTTTTTACGGTCCCCCCGCCAACTTTCCCTACGCGCACTTTGTTAATCTACCTAACCTTCCCTGTGCGTGCGCAGCCGACTTACAGCGGCGACCGCAGCGGTCACCCAACCAAGTACTGCCCGCGAACAAAGCTGCTTGACTTGGGTGATCACCGGAGCCGCGCGCCAACCGCGCATCCACCGTTGTCGGAGTTAATTTAGTATTTCCTTTTTAAATCGTTAAAAACCAAATCAAAGATCTCACACATTCACAAAGCTATTTAATGGACTTGAAGTGTATTCTGTGATGAGTATTTTCTTAGATTGCACGTTCTGAAAATTTTTTTTTTTTTTTTTTTTCGGTATGTGTTTCCGAATTGTTCGGTGTTCCAATTAGCCCCGGTCTCCCTTACTATCGCATTAGGATTTCGTATCATCCGAATTTTGTCATTAATGAGGGTTGAGGTTCCGGTAAACAGTCGATGGACAGAAATCGAGATTCCGTCGGCAAATCGATTTGCGGATTTTGATCGAGTTTTTCCGCTAGAATCGGGTTTTAGCGCAACGCGGCTTATTTCCCTCGACTAACGCATTGCAAAAATAGGTTCGTTGGGGGACCCGAATCTGTCGATTAAATCGAGATTCGAATTTCGAGGGTTTTCGCATTACAATTGCCATTTAAAATGCTATCAACGCGTTTGGGTTACGTCGGGTGTTTAGATTCGACTGTTTTTCCGAGTGAAATTCGTTATCGAACAAAAAAACAGTTGCCGCGCATTCAAAGGTATTGCCACTGAGTAATGGTGATAGTATCTGAAAGTCAGTGGAAGCAAAAAGTACCTGTAATTACCGTAAAAAAAAAAAAAAAAAAAATTCGTCCAGCAAAGGTAACGAAAACGAAAAGGATTAACGCCGCGATGAACCATCGTCCCTTCTATATTCGCATGCGTAATGTACTTTATACTGTATTTTTTATAATCTCCGGCATCCGTCAAAGCCATAATGCCAAAAGGCATAAAAATAAAGGGTAAAAAAGTCTACGAGAGCAAAAAAAAAAGACGTTGAAGTACGTTAATTCCCGTAGGGCCCACCTGACTACCGGAACTCTGGAGCTTTTATTCTCCCTCCCAATTACCAAGATTACTCTCTCAGTCTAATTATTTCTTGATTAAAGAAACCTCGAAGTGACGGCGCTCACCGAAAACGAATTGACGTGTCTGTTTCCATCTGTTCCAATTTCGTAGTCGAATATTCCCAGCTGTTTCGCTATACGGAATCGTCTCACTTTTTTAGTCGGACGGTTATTCGCTTTTCTCGTAATATATTCGTAGCGCTAACCGAAATTCTTGAATTTTAACGAAATTAAACGATTAATTGAAATTTTTACCGTATTTTAAATTTTTTTCATCTCCGACAACGGATTGATTAAGTCGAACGAAAGTGATTGGTCAATTTTAGTTTTTTTTTTTTTTTTTTTTTTTTCCATTATGTCGGAAGAAAAATGCACATTGTCATAAAATTCCATAACCGTCATCGACATTCGACAAATTCAATCAAAATTCAGAGAATTGTAGAATCCTAAGAAAGTTTCGATTCCTTTTATCATACATGCAGACGGTATGAAGACAGTTTTGTCATCTGTTACGCATTCGGAGACTGTCAAAGCCGGAATAACAAACGAATTCCGATCGGAATTTTTCGCTCAAACAATCGACAGGGGGGGTACAGTATCGTCTCGAATTCTCGACATATCCAACCTTTGTTCCGCGTATCTCGGCTCTGGACGCCGTGCGTCATTCGATACTGTTTGGTACTACGAAAGCGTCATGCTGCGAGGTCACTTGTGATGCCCAACTCGCGAGGGTCGGGTTTATGGTAAATGTATATTTATATATATATACGTGGGGTTGAAGAGGTCGCGGGAATGCCGTTGCCGAGTCGCCGCAAGAGATTGAAATGGGAAAGAGGCAAAAGGAAAAGAAGCTTCGAAGGAGTTAGGAATGGAAAGCTAAGAGGGCAAATCCAGATGCTGGACTGTGGTCGATAGTTATGTCGGATCCGATAACTCTCTGCACTCGGAGTTCGTGAAACAACTATGCAGAACTGGTGGATTGAAATTTGGATGTTACAGCGAGAAAATCGATATAATGAATAAATTTTGATGGGGCAATCGGGAATTATTATAAATAATAGTATTCTAGTTGAATTTAAGTGGTATAAAAAAAAAATTGAATAAAGAAAATTTTCGATCGATGTCTGCAGATTTTTTTTCGTCATACCGTAAATAACAGATTTCACAGGCAATGTAACAGGAATGTAGAGGCATTTCTTTTTCTTTTGAAAATTTCGTTGTGTACATCGCGTACAAAACGCGAATCAATTGTTTTTACGCTCGCGAACGAACGGGTGTCAGTGTTCACATATCGGAAACAATATTTTGGGCGGCTGACAGAAGTGCCATGTGCCATCGGTGTTGTTTCCGCATCTATTTGTTGCTCGCAAGATTCACTTGATTTAACCGATGCGCACGTCAATTCTTTTCCTCTTCCCTCTCTGCTTCGCGATATCGCGATGGCTTCAATTGCGAATCATTCTCAAACATTTTCCAAGTGGTTAAGCAACCCGTGAACCGTGCGCGATCCGATATTCCTCCCGCTAGCTGTGACGTCGATGTCGCCCGCCGGGCGCTTTCGTATTCCAAAAAGTTCGGATTCATATGATATTTATCGTTGCAACCTTCACGCTTAACTTGTTCCGAAGATTCTTTTGTGCTTTTTTTTTTAATGCGATAGATATATTTTTCATGATATCTACGGATTTGTGCAGACCGATGAAAATTCGAATAAAAATTCGATGTAGCATCGTCCTGCCGTTTAATTAAAAACCGGAATTAAATGGTTAATCTTTATTTTCACAAAAATTATAGAAAGAAATCAAATTCATATTCCTACCGAAATATAAATGTAAGATAGACATACCGTACGAATAAAATTGTCGACATATAATAGAAAAGAAAAAGATATAGCCGCCGGAAGAGTAAATCGTTTGTTTTGGCGCTTTGGGTTGATTTCGTATTCGTAAATTAGAATTTTCTATCGTTAGGTTCTTCTGCCGGTCTCCAAGTTGATGTTATCGTTCCATCGTGTATCAAAATAGCCTCTTTCGCTACCCAATTTGACTCTTTCACATAAACATCAAAGCGTAAGGGTGAGAGGGTTGTCTGTGATGTCGGTGAACAAGGAGTCAGGAGGTTCCGCCTCATCGTCGATTGGTATACGGTGCATGTTTCCCTGCTTCCCAACGTTCACCCATCTTTCGTTCTATCAGTATCTCGTATATAATCGAATACGCGATGTTATGGGAATGTTCTCATGTGAAACCGCAACCTAACGACCTTAGGGGGTTCGTGAGGGCATTCGAGGTAAATGAGAGGATGAGAAGGAGGTGCTGCCGTCTCAGTTTCCCAATTGCCACACCAATCGGGGGCTTCGCACCACTGTCGATGTTGGGTCAACATGCGCGCCGGTATAATCCGTCGTTCGGATGGAAGGGGGGAGACCTTCCACGTTATGCCATGGAACCCAAGCGTTGCAGCATTGTCATAGCTATAGATTGTTCTCCAAACGGCTGGTCAGTCGGAGTTCCTATCTATTCACCATATCAGAATTTGCAGGGATGTACAGTGGAACCTCTCTTTTCTTAACTTCACTTAATAACTCAACCGCCCGCTTATTTTAACTCGTTACCATGGCAACGATTTCGCTTAACTGTATTTCCCCTGAGTCAGCGCGCCCCACTATGAGCGCTGCGCACGCGCAGACTCACGCCGTGGCTTTGTATCTATGGACGCGTTCACCCCTCGTTGCCCCTACCGCAGCAATTGACCGGGAGTGGGGATTGTAGGGGAAATACAGAATAGCGAATCCGTCCGGTCTCGTCGAGTTGAGAAAAGAGGGGATGTGCTGTACAACGTTTCAGTAGTAAAATCAATGCTTTGATCCGACAGCTGTACCGCTTTCCTGTGAAACACTTCGCCTCTTTTGTAACGCCAGGGAAATGGTTTTTTTTCATACACCAGTACAGTTCGTCTCTTGTTCTACCTATTTACAATGGTATCTTGTATCCCCAATCGGTATTACGCTACATCTCAATTTATTGTTACACACTGTAGCCTGTTGCGGTATTAGCATGAGTTTTGCAAAGCAGACTCGTTTCCTCCCACATCTGCAGTGCTTTTCGCCAGCTATCTGCCCGTCTTTATTTCCCGCGTCTCAACACGGTAACGACTGGCAGGCGTCCAAAGCGAAAGTACCCTTTCCGGTGCTCGAGGCAGTAGCCCTCGGTGGCTCTCTGAGTGTCGCCGCCCTATTAGCTCGCGTGCTGCATCCACGGGGAAAAGAGCTGTCGAGTGTACTATATAGGTACTGTAGGAGTGGGCTGTGGTGCTGTGTGTGAGAGGGGCGGAAGAGGGGTATAAGTATATGGGCGGCGCGGACTGCTTTCCCCAAGACTCTTAGCCCCGTTGGCTATTAGGACTCATAATTCTCGAGTAAAAAGCCCGTTGTGCATCCAATACCCCGAATTAAAACGTTTTGCAGCCCCAACTCTGTAAACCTATATTTCTATATACGTATATATTTTCTATCTCACCATTCTGCTACCCCTACTTCGGAAGAATCTTCGCGGATAGCTAATCCCTTCCGGTTGAGATACAATAATCCTCACCACAACGAGTTTTAGCGCTTTAATACTTGGCACGCAACATTTTCACGTTTAAGCTCTTTTCGTTGAAGATAATCAAGAAAAGAAATACGATCGATTAACGCGTTAAACTTTTTTCTTTGTCTCTTGTTTATAAATATTCTACTTGACTCTGTATCAGCCTTCTTAATAATCGCTCTAAATACTTATCGTTATTATTTTGCATCGTAAAAAAATTTGCAAAAATTATAAAACTCCCAACTATGATATGCAAATAATTGTTATTTCAATAATAATAATAATAAAATTAAAAAATTCAAATAATAATAGCAATATCATAATTATTACAATTACTATTATTAGCTGTTTCACTTGGTTTACTAACACAATTTTTTTACTATACTCCCCTTTGAGTTCGGAGTTAATATTTTTTTTTTACGGTCCTCTTCGCGTTGCAGCTGGAAGGTGGGGGGAGGGGGGGGGAGGGGCTGTTATCCTTGCGAGTACATGTGCGAGATGTTTAAGCGTCTGCGAGATTCTTTAGTGATCTCGTACTTTATTATTATGTAGATTGTACAATATTATCTACAATGTTATGTTCCAACGTCGAGCACTTCACTCGCGCTTTGCCGTGCGTCGCGTACAACAATATACTTCCATTCATATATCCACATCCATGGCGCTGCAAGCGTATATGTAAGAAAGCATATTTTATCTTCGCCTGCTGGTACGGAAAAACCCGAGGCTGCAATAAACTGCAACATGATATCTTCCTCCTTCATGGTCCCCCCCCCCCACCCCCTCGAGGGGAAGGCGTGGGGAGGAACGCAGGGTTAAGACATCCTCGCTATAATACCGACCGGTACCGTTTTCTGGCTTGCGCTACACACCGAGCACCTAAATATCCCATAACTCAAAACGATTGCGCATTGTTCATCGAGCGCGTCGAGGCGTGCGCTCAGTGTACTATACTTCTTCTCGCGCTGTCCTCCGCAGCGGGTCTTGAGTATCGGGGAAGAGGCGTGAGGGGTAGGTGGGGGGGTGCGGGTGAGTGAACGTGGCTCATTAGTATGTAGGCGGCATGCGAGAATTTCTTGGCCCGGCGGGTTTTGATTTAGCAGATTCTTTTCAGCACGGATGCGGCTGCACAAAAAAGTAGGACAGGAAGGAAAAGAAAAATGGAACGATGAGATAGAGAAGAGAGATAAAGAAAAAATGCAATAAAGAGAAGGGAAATATTGTATGGATGAACCCAAAAGGGGTTGAGGCCGATGCCGGCGAAGCTTGGATGATTCCTGAGACTGCTGGGGCAGAGGGCATAAGGGTGACGCATGAGCGAGGAGGGGGGTTGAGGGGGCGGGGTTGGGTTCGTTGAAGGCTACAGGGAAAGGTTGGGTGCTCATAGCGTAGGAGGGAAAATGGGGCTAAGGCTCTGCAGCCCTCGTCTGCATTCTAATTGCCTCATTCCTTCCGAAACTGCGCGGATTCCGGTGCACACTACCGCATCGCTGGATGAGAGGGTTGGTCGGGGCTCTCGACTCCTTCACCTTACGAGAAACGGACGGCAATCCTTACACGTCCAGTACCTACCCTGACGCCCTCTCACTACCCTTTTCCTTCCCTCCTTTCGCAGCCCCAATAGGCGAATTATATTATACACGGTGTCTCGCATCGGCATGAGAATGTCGGCTTTGTCTTAGGGGTTGAAATCCTATCGAGCTTTTTCTTTGAAAAAATTATTTACAAGTCACAGTTCACCAATTATTAGCTGCATTGACAAAATGGGCAGAAATTCAGCTATTCCCTTTGTGTATTACCGACGGTCGATACCGAGCCGTGATTTAAACTTCTTTTTTTTTTTGTAAATTCCTTGACACCCTTCGCTTTCAAGATCCCTGTTGATATTGATAGTGACGAGACGTAGATCCCGTAAATCGATACGGGGTCGCGCGGTGGCCTTGCAGTCACAATGGGGTGTGGTATATGTGTGGTGGATGACAAGGGCAACGAGGACAGGCAGTCGAGTTACCGGAAGGGTAGGTGAGGGTGAGAGTAACGCGAAGAGAATGGGCATTCATAAATCTCTGTCGTAAAAAGTGAATTTATTTCGGTGGGGATCGTAGGTGCACCATGGAGCTCTCGCTCTTTCCGTTGGTTCACGCGAATCGGGATGAAAACGCGCGGGGGCCACGGGTTTGAATCCACAGGGCTTTTGCATTGCTTTTCAGTCCCTATTCCTGGCGCACATTTATGCGTATATATATATTCAGGGCCTCTATTGAGACGTGCGTCTCTGGGCTTTCGTTGTGACTGGGAAGGCGGGGCTTTGTGTGAGCGTTTCACAGTGCATATAGTGCGCGAGAGGTATACTGCACCGTCGGGTCGTCCGAGCGGACATACGGCAGAGTCGCGCCTGGAACGCCTCGTTAGTCCGGCAATAAAGCGTTTATCCGACCGACGGCGTCACTTCCGGCAATCACTTACCAGCGTTGGATGTTACGGACGAGAGCAGTGCCGTCCTCACTCTCTCATTATTATTATTATTTTTTTATGTCACGCTGTAATCGTCCTTCGTCTCTTGGCTTCTATGAGAAAAAGCGAACGCTCGGTCAGCCACGGAATCTTTCGCTGACGCTCATTCACTTTTTCTTACGGATTCTTTGATGCTCGTTCGCGGATATACACTGTTGATGTCGTGATGGTTACCTTCCTGACGCTCGATTTACAACATCTTTTACTTGCTTCAGTCTCCGTTCCATTATCCATTATATTGTCGTCGTTTCTCAGACTGGTTTGCACTCGACAATACGCGCTACTTGCGACGTACAGAGATAATGTTGACCCGACAAAGGTCTTATTTGCAGATCCACATGGATAGAATGTGTATGCAAAAAATACATTAGAAATATATGAAATTCAGCATTTTTATATAGTTAATATATTAATTATATAATTTGTTAGATATTACCAGAAATATTTTCTAAAGTATGGATATGTTGGAGAATTCATTTCTGCAAGTAATATATAACAAATTGGGTAATTAATATATTAATTATATCGTAGCGCCAATTACGAATTTGCCAACAGAACGAATTCTATGAAACGTGCAATTAGTTGATGAATCAAATTCAACATCTACTGATATGCGGATGGAAAGAGTTTTGTTAGGAATACCTGCGGTTGCGTAATATCCCAGGAACTCGAGATGGTAGGAAAGAGGTAATCAGCTTCGTTTATATCATAGTTGGGGACGGAAAGAAAACTGGATACATAGGTACACCTGCGCACGGTATGAAGGTATACCAAACCTCAGGCTTCAGCGTACACATATATATCTATAGTGTATGTTGCCAAAGAGTTTCTTTTTTGTCGAAAGTGACGCCGAAGCGTTATGCCGGTACTCTCCGTCGTTCGGTTACCTAATCATTAGAGAGCACCGGCAGCAGCAAGAGCGTTAGGAAGTTACCCGCAGGAAAGCTGAGAGTGTCGGGCGATTCGAATATACGTTCCCTCGCGGGTGGTGTGGGGGCGGATGCTTGGGCGACGAAATTGGCGGAGTCTCAGTCTTCTACTTCGGTTAGATGAGCCAAGGAATTTTTTGCCCCAACGCCGCACTACAGCCACCCATCAAGCGCGGTCCGGGCTCCGGTTTCACCGACGTTGTCGGGATGACACACCGGTGTGGTGCGGGACTCTCCGAGAGCGCGAATTAACGGGATCTTACCGGGTGCGGAAACCGGCGCTCGGGAGACTCATGGTTTTGCTCGAACTCGACGAAGACCGAGGGGAGGGTTTTCAGGATGCCAGCCGACTCTCGTGGGCTGTGGCAGAAGAAAATAAATGAAAAGGAAAGATAAGATAAGTGAGGAAAAGCCAGAAGCGAGAAGAGATGAGAAGGAAGGACGAAAAAAAAAAAAGAAAAAAAAAAACATTGCGGATGAGTAGTCGAGGAGAGAAAAAAAAAGGTGAAGATTCCACTTATTTGACTGAGGCTCTTGTCGCCCTCGTATTTTCCGTTTTCCCATCCCCCTTTCTATATCTTTCTCTTTCGTTATCCCACTTGGTGGTCGAGCACACGTACTCCACTCATTCGCGCACTTGAAGAGTCGTTAGTGTCACACCGATCCCAGGGATCTTCGTGTCGCGGGAAGCTACGGTAGCCGAGGGTGTCACGACCCTTTCTCAAGCTTCCCTCCCTTGTCGACATACCCAACGTTAGCTGTCCAGCTAGTGGAGTCCAGAGTTCTCGACGGAGCAATCGGAGTGTCCCTGTGGCCCGACATTGTTCCATACTCATTCCTCTGTCTCTCGCCGGAAAATCACGACCCGTGTCTCGGACATGCGTCCGCGTCGATTTTCGTTACATACTCGTTGCTGGATACGTTTGGGGACCGGAAGAAGCTTTACTATCGTTCGGCTGTCGTATTCGATGAAAGAGAATGACGATATGAACTGCACTACCGCCACCCACCCTCCGCACTGTCTACCCCTTCAGAAATAAACTATATATCCTCAGTAAACTACGAATGATTCGAGAAGCAAGCAGAGAATTTCTATCATTTTAGCATCCGAGAATCAACTCTCTTGAATACGTGTTCTCCGTTCGAAAGTAGATCCATGACTCTACGTAGGTGTAGCACAGGATGCAGCACCGACAATGCCCGGGTTCGAGAGTGAAACTAACCGTCTCAATAATCCATTCGCCCGAAAAGCGTCGGCGAAGCGTGAAACGTACGCGGCACGTGAGAGCCCCCGATCGATACTATTATTCGCCAGATAAAAACAAAAAATGCCACCTGGGTAATAACTATCGATGAGGAAATTTTCAATATCGCATCGATGAAACACAATCGCAGACGTGGTTTTAGGAGTGCCGAGAAATATGAAGCTTCGGGTGAACTACTTCACCGCGCTAAACTGTAGACTCGCACACGATTTCTACGGTTCATGTATACTTTAACGTCGGGATAACTCTTCAGGAGTTAATTTCTAAATGGAAATTGTTAAATTATCGCCGACCCGTGAGCGATAACACCAATCCTCAGTTGAGTGGTTTCTATCTACGTCGAGAGATCTTCATTGCGATCCGTGGGTTTGTTCTCTCAAGCGTTATATATAGGCGGTAGAAGCTCTGTAGGAACTTGCGGAGAGATCGGAGAAACTACTCGGAGAGGAGAGAGGAGAGTCGGGTAGAAATCTCCGATGACTGGCAGTGTGGCGGAATCTCACAGCAAACTGCACTAACTCACCACCTATATGTATAACGGTGGCGGAGTATGTGTACAACTACAGAATTGCACCAAGTCGATGGCGCTGTGCGACATTCGGCGCGTTCGAGGGGGTTTCGACTTACGGAACTTGGAATCGTGCCCAGTTTACAGTTTCGGAAGAGTGCCACCACTTACCGAGTAATGTGTAAGAGTAAATCGGTCTCACCGCAACATTCACTGAAGTAGAGGGACACCATTTCGAGGGCAATATCCATCCCTGTACTTAAAATTTCAACCTAAAACATGTTCTTAGCTATAACAAGGGTTGTTACGCTGTTGTCTCGAGAAATCGATATAGCAGTTGTGTATACAGATATCAATACTCAAGGGAGCACATGTAGGGGATACTGGGGCAATATGGACTACGGGACAAAACGAAAGGCAAAATGGACAACGAAAAACTTAAAAGCCAAAGACATCGGTCACTGTTTGAAAAATAAAAAAACATCGTTGAATGCGAACCGCCGTATTCATTTTTGACAAACTTAATGCCAATCACTCGAAGTTGTAAGTCAATGGGCCGAAAAGCCTCAATAATGAAATTTTCCCATAATAAGATCTAATGGTTCATTTTGCCCCGAATTATGGTTTTTTTTTCCTCGGAAGCTCGAAATAGTAGTTACGAATTTAATTTGATCATAAAACGGTTAATTCATGCCTCGGAAATCATGACACGGTTTGTACTCCTTAACTGGTCCGTTTCGCCCCGTTAATCCCTACCTGCTGAATCGAAGGCCGCGTCAAATGCTTTATTTTTGTCTCAAAAATGATACGTGATAATCTCTACATTCTTGGAACGTAGCGAAGTTTTCACTTACAAGAAGCGACGGATCCGTCATCAACCGATTCTAGTGACCGAAGTAATTGGGATTGCGCCCGCTTTCACTTGCGAGTTGGGTATCAGATAAGGTATCGATTATGCTGCAATATAGAGGGTAGATTCGGGGTTTTATGTAAACATGTGACAGGGCTTTGATAAGAGGGCAATCAGGTCTGCTGTATCATCTATGCGCTGTATACCTTATCAAGTTGTGTGATGGTAGTTCCGTATGGTCATTCGCATCAGGCTTGACCGACCAATAATTAATCGGGCCTTGATAACCGTTGCATCAGTTCAGGCCATAACGTACATGGCTGTGCCGATACCTCATCGTGGAGATAACGTATCATCGGACTAAATGTCCGCTCGGGTAAGGATTACCCAATTAGCAATGAGTTTCGCCGTAGCTAGGAAATCGCGCAGTTGCTCGAGTCAGAAACAACTTTCACGTTCAACAACGAGCTCTACAACACTTCCCGCTTAATCAATACATCGAGAGATAAATTACGATAGTCCATTTTGATGGCTTTCAAAAGAAAAACATTTTTCCGCAACTCAAATAACAAGCAACTCGCGAAATTCGGAAATTTCGTCAATTACCAATCGGCTACGGCAAAAACAAATCGCGACATCGATGATACCAACTGCGATTTCCGTCCCCAACATCGAAGCTTTGTCTACGTGACATGCAACTTTTGCAATAGTCATCCTCCCCCCCCCCCCTTTTCCATATATCGAGACACTAGCCGTATCGTGTTTCCATCAAAATACCGGATCGTGTATTACGCATGATATCTCACACCCAATTTCCAACCAAGCGACGGCCGTTGCTCGCTCTCGGTTCGGCGAGCTTCGCGCCACCGTAAATTGCACTCTCGCCCTTAATCATCTCGCATTTCACGGTTGTATAGAAGCGTTAGCATGCGTGTCGAACGGCGGTTCCCGCACGTACCAGCGTCAAGGGGGTAAGCGGGTTCGAAAGGGGGACGGGAGTGTCGGTTGGACTACTACCTAGTCTGCCTGTCATGAATTTACGAGTTCGAGTCGAGAGCGAGCATACACGCTAGGATTATAACCGCCCATGAGAAATCCTCCCCCGGATTTCGTGTAATCGAGAGCTCCGAGCTTTCTTACTCGTTTAATCATCATCTCGAAAATTACATCGTAATGTTACATAAACTGCTTCGAGATCGAATTTTCCATTTTCCTAGATAACAAGAGTATGTTACATCACCAACCGCACATAATGATAATAGTAATAATACATCGCGTTCGTGTCGTCCAGTATGACGTTTATGCATACATTCTGCTTGCATCAACACCGCACGCGTCTCGCATTCGCTCTGATTGGCACTGAATTCACTGATCCACGAGAACCGAAAACATTTGCGTTACACTGGTGGTTGGGGTTCTCGCATAAATTGACTTGCGCAAGTTGACATCTCCGCTTTCTCAATTCTTTCCAATGGCGATTTTGTTTTTTCAAAAATGTGTAAATCATCCAAAAAAATATACCTGCGCACCACCAATGAGTCGAAATTGAAGATGAATGTTTCGATTCGGAAAAACGTTTCAATAGCGACTAATCACTCTGGTGGTCTCAGTTCCTTTGTTTAATCTCATTTTCACACCTGCACCGCGACATTTGAGCGAAAAGAAGAAACCTAGTCGCGGCAAGTTCCACACCCCAGTCTTCTTCGTTCTTCCTCAATCGAGTTACTTGAGCGAAGCTCGCTGTCCGCCTCCCTGTTGCAACCCTCCCACCCCCAGCGCGAACCCTCTGCACGCTTGTCCGCGAAGCAAACTTCGATCGTAACGAGTGCCGACGTAACTCGAGATAACGAAACTTCCCCGTTCGTCTTTCGTTCCCCTTTTCCTCGAGCTGACACCCTTCCGCATCTAACGGATCGACAAGAGTAAAGCGACCAAGATGCGGGATGGCAGTCGTATATCTGTGCTCTAGATGTCTTTTCCCTTTTTTTTCTTTATATACATCTGCCTCTTTCCCTCCGTTCTTTTATTGACACTTTGCGTTCATCGAAGAGCGATATTCATTGACATCGAATGGACTTCCGACCAAAGAGTTGCTGATGCGCCACTCGGATAAAATTCTAATGTCACCATGATAACGGCACCGATGGAAGGTCCTTTGCCAAAGGAGCATTGACTTAGCGAAGAAAATAATTTTCATCGACGATCGTCGGCTTCTTTCCTTGATTTTCATTAACGTCGAGCGCAGAAAGGGTTATACCTGCACTGATGAAAGGGCAATTTTAATCTCCGATCTTGTCGCTTACACTGACAGCGTAAGTACGCAAGATTACGCCATCAAAGTGCTTCGGAAGGTCGCAAAAAATAGAAACCAAGTTCATCGCTTTAAGTTTGAAGTTCCAGATGAAACGAAACACTGATGGCAACTTAAAGAGGTTTTTTTTTCATGAGATTAAGAACCAAATTCTAAGAAAATTGAAACATTTTGAGTGCAAATAGCATTACTGCATCGCCTATTTTCATCAGGTATAGGATGTTCCGTTATGAGAACGTGTATTCCGATGAGATAACGAAATTTAGCTACAATTTGATAGTAGAGTAGTTGATTATTTCTTTTCAGTATTAAAGATCGTTGCATACATCCAGATCATGTTGTATAGCGTGTACTCTTGGTCTCGGATTGAGAATGAATGGGCATAACAGATATATATATCGGTTAATGTAACGTGGAGCGAAGAATCCGCGTCCTGAAGTTACTGGTTGGTTGGGACTATTCAGAAATATACCTACACTAATTGGATAGTCTTACATCTTTGCCAGAGCCGTACAACTTTCTAGTTTATTCGTAGCTCAAGTAGACGAGTTGCCGGAGGTCAAGTTGTACTTTTTTTTCCAGCGATACAATGCCGAAGAGAAAAAGAAATACTCGTAAGCAACGTAGTAGCTATTTTTATGTTCCTTTTGGAGTTATTCGAAACGAGGATCAACGAGGATGTATTGCACAGCGATTCATGTTGGTTTCCGTACTGTACAACATTTTTAGTTCCTCCGATTCACAAAAAGTCGTCAAATGCGTAAAAAATTTCAAAATCGTGTCCAGACTTCAAAGACAAACTTTAGAAAATTATTAAAAAAATTTGATCTTGTAATGATTTTTTTCATGCGCCATTACGTTCATTACGAATTACGAATTCTTTTGAGTGTTTTTCGCCATTTTTGAAATAATATCAATAAAACCGGTGTTAGGTTGAGTTATATCCTCCTATTGGTATACATTAATGATGTACGAAGAGGCGCGATTGGAGTCATACAATATGATGGCCTCATAACACACTGAAGCAGACTCCGGTCTGCTTCGGTTCTGTTGAAGGGTCCTAAGCAGATATTGCGGTAAGCCTGTCAGCTTCACAGTTTCACCCTGTTATACTGTATCATGGTACTGCATCTGATATACCTATACCTGGTAGATAACAGGAGAGTGAAGCCCTCGCTCGGGGCCATAGATTCTTTCAGATATGTACACACGTAGGTGATATGAGCCTCGTAACAGGGTACGTCGAATCGCTACCCCCGCACGATCATCGGACAGGAGTATGGGGCAGATAATGTAGTTAGGCGAGAGGGGATTAATTTCTCAGAGCGTCCGATTAGACCCCTGTACGATTAATCCATCGTGGCAACTGATCGTGCTGGTTCTCGCGCGGTCGCCTCTGAGCCTCGGCTGTTCAACGTCGGCTCGGTTGGCTTGTCGATATACTGGCTTATCGGAATTGGATCTTGCCTCTTGCTGCCTCCTCAGTTCCTACACGGTGGAAACTCTATGGCACTCAATGCTTTGCTTCTGCGTCTATCGTATCGGCGCTACCTCGTTCGAGGAACCTATGGCTTATGCGGAGGCTTCTATGACGTAATCAGAAACCACGTTGAAGCCACAACTATGCTGTTTATGCATGGAGAGCCCGGCACTCAGATGATCACTTGCTTCTCGTCATTTTCCGTTCGAGCCGTAAACGTGTCTAGGTAAAGTTCTACTAGTATTGAACGTCATTGACATTGATATTGATTGAAGACTCAGAATGGTGGAAGATTAAACATCCATAATTCATGCCAGGCCCCTATTCGCCGATATTCATGCCTTATAACCTTTAACTATACAGTAGAGCATCTTCACGGTTCTTGAGCTGTGACAAAATTTTCGAAACTATACATCGATTTTGTCGCATCGAAGATTTTGACGAGATGCGATTAACTCTATTGAAGCGAACTCGTGAAATGGAGTTGACTCAACGGGTGCTCTTTCGCATCTCCGGGATCTCTCGATAATGCCGAGCTTCGGTGTCGGTGCACGATCTTATGTTAACGGGGGCGTTAGGCGTGAGCATCGTTGAGCTAGTCGTACTGATACACGATGACGTAGCTGGTGTGTGCTGCTGTTGAATTTGATAGCGCAAGATTGTGATGATCGCGTGCTCTCTATACTATCAGGTAATCCGGACGTCGTTAAGCCACGTCCGAGAGTCTTGCGATGCGCGTGATCTTCGTGGAAAGTCTACTTTATACCCAACACGAAACTGTACCTATCGCCTACAAAGATTTTACTATACATACTTTGAGCGCAATGCTCGTGAACGTATTATATTCGTAATGGAAGTGCATTTTCATTGGAACGCCAACGACGTCGGTATAAGTTCGAGCGGATGTCATCAGTCTTGTGGAGGGAGAGCTGTTCCTCTGGCCCAACGATGGGCTATTGTAGAGACGATATATTGTGTAAGGGATGTGGTTTCCTATCGATGCATTAATTGAGCATCTCATGATCGGAGTATTTTTGAAGATGCGACGTTTAAGACCGACTTCTTTCGAAGTCTTCTAACTAATCGAAATCTAACCGGATGATAGCCGGATGGCTACTGAAGCCATTTCTGGTCATCCAACTTATAGTCCTTCTGAATAGGTAAACACAGAAAGAGTCTGTAGACGGTGACGAGTAATAGCTCGACATCATACCCACCGCAATTCTATGTTTCTAATAACGCTGAAGGGACAATGAAACAGGAAGGAAGCCGCAGTACTGGTTTGCGAAGTCTGTGTTTCCCGTTGTCAGTATGAATCTTCCTGCACCTATGTGCTCTTCTTCTGTTTCAATCTAACATTAACTGTCATGTGTGGATACACCGCGACTCTCATCGTCCGCCTTGATTACACGCTATTGTGCAACGGGCACTCGACAATTCTTGTATAGGTATACCACAGTTCATGCGGAAGATTTACGCCTGGTTTCGCACCAGAGAGATCGTGATGCGGTTCGGTTAGTGCACACGACTATATGTAACTGACGTAAGAGAAACTATATATCAAATGTGTCTGCGGATACGCTCACACCTCTCCGTTACCGGGAGAGTCGGATACTGCGCACGGGGAGCATCCACCCAGTGAGATTTAGGATTCAGAGACGCAGCGTCCCTCCATTAGGGATTTTTATACCGCTGATGCCCGCGATTCGTTAGAGTGTATTTGTCTGCAGTTGTCATTTGCTTTTGTGCTTCTGTAACTGCAACTACGGCTTTCATAAGTCCAGAACAAAGCAACAGACCACTTTTTATGCCTGTTGAACGGCGATTGGAGTTTTTTTCATAAATTAAATTTGAAACCTGCTTTACGGGTGTATCATGGTAAATCACGAACGAGAGAAGGAAATCTTCCTTCGACGGAGGATTCCTTGGGATACTAGCTGGGATATCACGCTTATAGGAGTCCCCCGAGAATGATTTAGGTCTACATGAGCCCTTGTTGATTCTTAATCCTTCTGGGAAATGTAATGTAATGTGATCTCTTACGTCTTGATCTTTACATTATACTACGGATGTCAGGAAATTACTCTTTTTATCCAAGCTTCTCGAATGCCTACAACCACGTAATAGTAGAAAGTAAGGTGAAACGTACCCGAAGGTGTACGATGACACGATGACATCCAGTACAGCTCAGTCATGCTTCCAGAAGCTGCATCTGCAGCGCCACAAACGGCACTAGCATTGGATTCGCGTTTCGTATCTCAAAAGTCCCGTACCAGAATTCGTACAAGTGAAGTCCTCTGCTATATTCACGGTGAGTCGCCCGCTCCCACGAATTTAATTATCTTCCACTGCGAAAGCTCCGCTCGTTGGATTACCAATGCTTTTCATTCAAGCCTCTCGATGCTCAGCCTCCTCTCGCCGGTCTCTTTCTGTCCAGTTCGCACAGTCCCTTCAGCCGCGAACTTTGGAACAGCGAACGCGGACGTTGTCCTCGCCGACAATCCGCTTTGTCCTGGACACGCCAGCGGCACTGTGGGTTTAGAGCGAAATTCCATGTCCCATGGCCAACAAAATGTTAACAAATTGGAAAGAATGAAGCTTGCCGACATGCGCGTTGAACACCGGTATTAGAATTCATAGATTTAATATAAGATGAACTTCCGTTATAGTTTGAATACAAATTGGTCTATTCCGCGTAACATTCTCCATATCTCACTCTGCTATGCATGAACTCCAGAAAGGAGTTTGAAACTCTCCTACACGACGATATTTCTTAAACATTCAACCCTAAAGTAGTCGTCGTATCGCTATGATTCATGTATTCCTTCTGTGCATACTTTGCGCATCGTGAATTCAGACAAGAGGAATAGATTATTGTCTGCGATTGTCTACGACAATGTCCACAGCATCATAGGCGTAAAGACGTGTTGCCATATCAGCATCTATACGTTCTGGGTTCCCTTATCGTGTCCCTAATATACCTATACATGCTTCGATGCGAATCAAGGAGACGGATACGTAGTATAGACATTAAACTGCCAGACGTAGTGATCGGCGGCAAAGGCATGTAGAGCGACAACGCGGCAGTACGAGTCAGCAACTGCTGGTTGGTAGGCAGAGGAAGGAGCTACATAGAGGATGCATGAGGGTAAGGGGAGGGCTCGGCTGATTAGCATTCTAAATTGGAGCGTCGCAGCTCGGTCATGGAAACGCCAAGGCTCGCTGCATTGAGCAGTTAGGCCCTGGTAATTTAGAACGGCCTCCGACAGGTACGGGTGGTAGGTGAGCCTCCGCGGTAGTCCAGTACACCGTACATCCCTTTCAGAAGAGGGAGGACGGAGATCGTTGGCAATACCTCCACCTCCCCGTACCAGAGCCTAGACATCCTGGGGTAGTTGACTGGTCCTATACGAAGCCTATACACCGCAATAGGTTAGACATTTGCATTAATCGGCTTTCCCCGAGCGCTGTTGCACTGGTCGCCTCGTCTGCCAGTCCCTATCTCGCTCCAGCTTTCACTGTGTTCATTCGTCCGACCCCCTTCTCTGTCCCGCTCTTGTATTCTGTCCGCATTGCCCCTCACTTGAAGCCCCCACCTTCCAACCCCTTTTAGCATTAGCCGACCTGGCAACCGACATATATATCCCGTGCGGGCGTACTCCGGGGCCAATTACAGTGTTGTTACGCGCGTGCCACAGCTGTATCTAACTCTCGCGCGCTTGTTCCATCGGTTCAAAGCACACTATTTTCAACGTTGTTCAACCATGTGACTCGATAGTGTTGCCTGGAGGAGGGGAGCGTCCGATATAAAGCGGGTGCTTCAACGCGCGTGTTAGAGAAATGGTGAACGTAATAGCCGCCTGCGTAAGGGATTGGGTATGCGTAGTTACGTAGCGAATAACAAATTTTCAAGCGCCACTTAGCGTCGCGGCCTGAACATTTCTATGATTCTAATGTCAAAAAAAAATGTTGATTATGAAATGGAAATGTACATTGAGATTGAGAAAAACAACGGTTTCCGGAAATCTGGAATATTACGAAACTCAGGATTTTTTTTTTTTTTTTTTCTTCGATACTTGAATGAAATATACTCCCGTGTCTGGCGGGAGTAACATTAAATTCATGGCGTTGCACAAGTGATTGGAACGAGATTAGAATCACGAGTCTGCCGTCCGCGTGTGTAGGGTATGTTTGGGTTGGTGGTGTCGGTAGCGAGATTCGGAATTAACGGGTACAGTGGACACACAGCCGGCAGGTTGGTGAGGAGAGTAGGACAACAGAGAGTACAGAACCCCCAAGCAGGAACGAGGAAGCGTCGCGACGTCCGGTCAACGTTCATCCTCTACACCGAGGGTACGCCGAGCACTCGCACACCCCCTGCTGCTCCCGGAGACGCTTGACAAATGACCGGTCGAGTCACGTGGCGGCCGCAGCTGCACACCACGGCTCGGGCGTTGGCAGTGGTCGAGAGAGTAGCGGTCCAGAGCCTGGATGCAATGGTGGCGGTCGCGAAAATACACTCACCCCGCGACGAAACAACGACAACGCCAGTGGATCGCCCACGCGCGGAAAGCCCATACAAACCCCGCTGCTGTCCTGTTCACGCTATACTTCATACACGTCCAACCTATACGCGAAAATTTTCAACGGATCCTCTATTCTCCTCTTCCATTTGACCGCTTGGCGTATCCATGGTTACGCCCGCGTAGCCTCGCCCGAGTTATTACTTATGATAGACGCGACCTCCGACAGGATCCAAAGCCTCCCTTAATTATCACGTACCCGGTGAGAAAAATATATATTTTTCTTTTATTTCCCGCCCGCGGTTTTGTTACTTTCCACACGAGTAATTGCGAGAAGAAATCTTCGCAATTGTCAATAAAACATAACATGTGTCAACAAACTGTTTCTGTTACATTTATTTTCAAAGTATTACGCGTAACTCGTGCATTTTTCAACTGAAATTCCAGTAATTTCTCGAATAACGACTCGGAAGTTTCATTATCACAAATACTCTTCGCAAAGCAATAAGATACGCGGAAGGTAAATGTAATTCATTAATTAGCAGGGAGAGCAAAGAGGGCGGCGAGTGTTCGCGAAACGCGATGAAGGGAAACGGGAGTAACAGTAGACAAGAGAGACTCGGGATCTAATCGGTCGGGCCGACAGAGCGATCAATTATATTGCCTGGATGCCGGAGTAACGTTCGCAAGCTCTTACGCAATATCGTTGACGTTAAGTAGCAAAGCAATTCCCAGGAGTGAGCGCATAAGCTTTTGCTGCCATTTGCGACGAGACGGAGGCGGCGGCTCTCTCTCTGGCATATCGGACCATCGGAATCACGTAATTCCTCGAGGGATTAACCGATTACGCAACGGTGCGCGACGAGAGCGGATAGGGATATAGCCTGTATGTTAACTCAGTCGAGAATTAGCGAGCTTCCAAGATGGTGGAAGCACTACTTTAAGGATAATTATGTTTTCGCAGTACTCGCGATTAAGATGTCCCCCCAACGTACAGAGCGTACAGGCGTTATGTGCCTTCGTATCGTTGTACTCGCAGTCACGATTTCAAGTTAGAATTTATACCGAGAACCGTGAACGGTATATACACGTACGTATACATACTGTATCTATTAAATACTTTGGTTGTTTGCACGAAAAACGAAGTAATATCTCTGAGTGTGCAGGCGCGCAGGACAATTTACTTTAAAAGTTTGCCTGGTTAACGGGTCACACACGATATTTCACGGCAAGGTATTAACTACGAAGTACGGAATAAAAATGCTTTCCATGTGCATGTTTATAATGTTTTTTTTTTCGACTGTTGGTGAGTTCTCGTCAAAGAAACAGATAATCGTGAATCAGAAGAATCAATAGAATCAGTATAATCGGTAGAATCGGTAGAATTGGTAGAATCGATACAATCGGTAGAATCAGTAGAATCAGTAGAATCAGTAGAATCAGTAGAATCAGTAGAATCAGTAGAATCAGTAGAATCAGTAGAATCAGTAGAATCAGTAGAATCAGTAGAATCAGTAGAATCAGTAGAATCAGTAGAATCAGTAGAATCAGTAGAATCAGTAGAATCAGTAGAATCAGTAGAATCAGTAGAATCAGTAGAATCAGTAGAATCAGTAGAATCAGTAGAATCAGTAGAATCAGTAGAATCAGTAGAATCAGTAGAATCAGTAGAATCAGTAGAATCAGTAGAATCAGTCGAATCAGTCGAATCAGTAGAATCAGTAGAATCAGTAGAATCAGTAGAATCAGTAGAATCAGTAGAATCAGTAGAATCAGTAGAATCAGTAGAATCAGTAGAATCAGTAGAATCAGTAGAATCAGTAGAATCAGTAGAATCAGTAGAATCAGTAGAATCAGTAGAATCAGTAGAATCAGTAGAATCAGTAGAATCAGTAGAATCAGTAGAATCAGTAGAATCAGTAGAATCAGTAGAATCAGTAGAATCAGTAGAATCGATGGAATCAGTAGAATCAGTAGAATCAGTAGAATCAGTAGAATCGATGGAATCAGTAGAATCGGTAGAATCGGTAGAATCAGGAGAATCATCAATTACTCGATCATTGTTGCGTTGCGCTGTAATAAAATTCATTTATTCTTGACTCGTCGTACATTCGAAGTTTCTTGAAGTACAGACCTCATCGTAGTTCTATATCCAGTACCACGATGGTGAATGAGGCAAGTGTACTTTCAATCTTTGTGCGCCATTGTACATAAATCCTGAAGCGCACTGCTCATCGAGACAAGCATGTGAAGCATTCTCGGGCACCAATAGTGGTGTTCGTGAAATGTGTTTCTGAAACACAGAGACCAAGCAACCGTTTCTCGAGAGCGTTCTCGCCGTCGTGATGCCGGTGTTTGCCGAGTTGGGTGAGATTGCACGCCGGCGAAGCCCCGGTCTCGTTCGAAGGCAGCAAATCATGAAACAAAGGAAACACCTATACCGTAAACGTTACTTTATATCACTGCGTGCTATGACGTTGCACAATATTAGATATCACGCAGCTTCGGCGACGAGTATATGTTTGGGATGCTTGTGCATCCCAACATACTCGTCGGTTATTATTGCTTTATACGGTTATTGCATGTATTGCTCGGTTGTTATTACTTTGCAAGTATCCACCTGACTTCTCGAAAGAAATTCAGCATATTATTTACATCGATCCGTAGTAAATTGTCCCAGAATTGGGGAAATAATACATCCAAAGCTTTATTCAGTTTTCAGTATGGAGCGAAATATTTTGTTTGTATTTTTTTTTTTTTTTTTTTTTTTTTTCATTTTACAGAAAAGCCGTTCTTATCTTAAGCCGATCCACCAGACACATTTGTTATTCTTAACTTTTTCTATAGACCTCCACTCTCAAAATTCTTGCCTCTAGAGTAACGGATTGAGTAACGAGAGCGGTTGAGGTAACTGAAGTTGTTATGAAAATAGCGGCTCTACTGTACTCGTTGCCACTTACGGAAATATTACTGAGAGTAGGCAATCCCATAGGGATGACGTTATGGGAACTGCAGCTGCGAACAGCAGTTGCATCATCAGCCGAGTCTCTGAGAAACACCAAGACCCTTGCGAGTAATGTAGAATCGATCGTCGGAGACGGATGATACGGATATATAGATGTAAGATAGAGAGTCGCGGGAACCTCACGATGAACGAGAGAGACTGACGAATACCCGCGAGTAGCTAGTCGAGGGAACGTGCATAGTAAACGTACTGCGCATATATAGTTAGTAACGGGAGGAACGGATAAACCGGTGGATGTTGGCACGAATGTCAGGTCTCGAGGCCATCCGGCAAGAGAGGAAACGTCTCGCGTATCTTCGCGCTTGGCGACCGGTATGCCGAGAGGAGACAGCGGTAACATCCGCAACAGAGTTGTGAATCTCGGGGTCCAAAATGTGAAATTCTAGAAATTTACTCTACGCGAAGCCAACGCGACGAGATCGAGACGGCGCGATGATATTTCCAGAGGGTATGCGGGATCAGAACATAACTCCTTGGTCTGCTGGACCACCTCTCGTGCCGCAAGCCTCTCTTCTACACCTAGATAAGCCGTTTTAATCGTCGCCTAGCGGCATTCGCCTTAGACAGAGATCGAGATCATCGTTGCGATTACATCGAAAATCCAATGACCGCACTTTTAAAACGAAAAGGATTACTTTTAAATTGTCCACAAACGATATTTCTCGATGTGGTTAGACGTCAAAAAACTAAAAATCATACAACAAGTTAATACCCATCATAATTTCGAAAGTTTCTTCTGGAATCCACAGAACTTTTAATCTCCAATGTGACTAATCTATCGACTATCTCTTGACAATCTCTATTCGCGTAAAACCCGATATGAAATTAGCTTGCAAGAACTATTATACGCATAACGGGTAGAAAGCCGTGAGGTATACGTTGTAAAACGTGTGTGCAATCTCGTGACAAGACGAGAGAACTACGACGAAAATCCTTGACGGGACGACCGCGACTAAGCAAACCTATAAAGCGAATTAATGAGGGCTTCGCGGGCGTGCGTGCCGGATCGCACTCGTCAGTTGCGCGGCGTCTTGAATAATGAATGACCCAACCACGGCTCTTGCTTGCCAGCCTGACTACCTGGTATGAAGGCGCTTGGCAAGACTCGCGCCACTTCTCTTGTCGAGTTGATATAAGCCAACGGGACAAGGGATGAGGTTGCATCGGTGAAGGGTTTCGCTCTCGGGAAGCATTGTGAAGCCCGTGCGCGCGGAGATACAGAGATCGACCGCACACGCAAATCTCGACCGCGTTCTAATAACGCTTCATCTTTCAGGGATTTTCCAAACACCTGTGAAAATGATCGTATGCCGATTTTGCATATATTTCCTGAATACTTCAATATCGTTGCTTATGAATGTATAATCTCTCTATAGATATAAAACGATTTCACGCCATTGCCATCCCGCCGTGTATAAGAATTGAGTCCATAGCAACGGTTGCCATAGCAGCTTAGCAACCGTTGCCATAGCAGCGTAGCAACCGTTGCCATAGCCCTAGCAACGGTTGCCATAGCAACGGCTGCCATAGCCCTAGCAACGTTTGCCATAGCAACGGCTGCCATAGCCCTAGCAACGGTTGCCGTAGCAACGGCTGCCATAGCCCTAGCAACGGTTGCCATAGCAACGGCTGCCATAGCAACGGTTGCCATAGCAACAGTTGCCATAGCAACGGCTCCCTTGATACCGGTTTGTCTACGTTAACCGGTTTTGATATCAAATAATTAATAATATATCATTTTTCACCTAACATATTTTTATTCAGTAAGGAAATTTAAAAAACCGAATATCTCGCGGTGTATACGACGGGGTAGCATTACCCGTTGATAAAATTTTTCCCGCGTGAAATCAAAGGCACAGGAGCGACGCGAAGAGAGCGAATGACACTGCAATGTCCGTAGCAAATCTTAAGAATAAGGGCTCTCTTTTCGCAAATTATTATGGTGAGTGGAGGTTGGATGGATTCCAAACGCGGCGCGTATCCATGACTACCAAGTCGAGAAAACGGCCGCTGCCTGCCGGGGCCCTGTGAATAGGGTCGCTGTCAGACGAGATGAAAATGTACGAATTTTCCAACAACCTAGGCGCTGCTTCGCTGTTCCGTGAGTTGCATGAATACTCTTTTCGCTGCTGCTTCTTCTCTTTCGCTCTTTCTCTCTCTCGTACTCTCGCCACAGTTGGCTAACCATCAATGGAAAAGAATCTCGGCACTGAAGGAATTTCCAGATTTAACGGTCGCTCTCAAACTTATCTTTTATTTCGGTAATTATTTCGCTCGACAAAGTGACGCTCCACGTAAATTTACATTATTATTTCGAATTATCGAATTAAAATTTAATTCCATCGGAAAACAATTCTATCGTCGATATTCGTCGGTATTTTTTTCTATCAAATTTTTTCTCAATTTCTGACAAATTAGCGGAATATTTTTTAACAAATTTGTTCTCGACGAACGACTCGTTTATTTCTTTTACTCGTTTATCTCGTTTATTTATGATGAAAAAAAAAAAAAAAAAAAAAAAAATGGTTGGGAAGTCAATAAACTTGTCCATTTTACTTCGCTGCGAAGAAACTCCTACGCATACGAACTTAAGCTTTTCATTTGAAAAAAAAAAAAAAAAAAAAAAAAAAAAGGAAACTTTATTTTCTCTTTGGCAACCTCCGAACATCCGGGACCTTTTCGTTCGCGCTTTTCCCCCTCCTCCGCTCTCTATCTTACTTTCTTCGATTAATGGAATAACTTTCACGAAACTATCCATTTACTTCATCTATCGGATCTTCCGAGTGCTCCCAGCGACCGTTTTGCGACCTTCCGCAGAGACGTCGAACACGAGAGTCCCATTAAATGGATTCGCGAAATTCGATATCCCCCCACCTCCCCTCTTCCCACCCATCCCGCCGATAGCGCGGTACGGTGTCTATAATCCGTGGAAAGACTCGGGTTCCAATCGGCTCGTTGCCTATACTGTGTACTATACCTTTAATTCGTATATTCTATACCTATGTATAACGGGGATGCAAACACATTGGATTCTTTTGAATTCGCGCCCACCTCACCCCAATACGGAAAAACGAAGTTCGATGAAGTTTCGCTAACTTGGATGGAAACGAGAGGCGAAGGTATTTGATCATGCAGAGTATAAAGATGTGCGACCAGCTTCCGGATTTCTATTAGAACGAACGCGCCGAGGGGATTGATGAAATTCTCAATTCGTCGACGGAAGAAACCCGATAGTCAATTCGCATCGGTACATCCGAATTGAATAGGATCATGTCATATCCCTGTTTGCCTGAAAACCTTCTCCGTCTCAATGATTGTCGGAGGAAAAGAATCTCATTCTAGTATCCACGTTTTTTTTTACACTCCCGTTTCCCTTATTTATAGGTTATCTTACAGGTAATTTAAACATTTGTATCATATTTTTTAATGATTAATTTTTTTTTTTAAATCACTTAACATTATTTCGATTTCGATTTCGAAAAAAAAAAAAAATCCGATTTTTTAAATGCATTGGCAATTTGTCGGTTTTTGATTTTTTTTCTTTTTTTCATATTTGAGTTAAAAACAATATAAACGAAAAAAAATTAGAATTTCAATGGGCAAATTTCACTTTTCGCGTATGAGACCCGACAAGTTTCACTGCAATCCGAAGTCTCTGCGAAGAGTTACTATGCGCTCGAAGAAAAGCTCGACACAGACAAACGGACAGATAGAAATGGAAAACTCCGATTTTTTTTTTTTTTTTTCTAATTCTAGGATATGCGAAAAAAGTTTGTAGAAAATAATCTGAAAGTTGAATTCATTTTGCGTTTACAATACTTTACTTACGTACTTCGTACGTCATGAAAAAGTGAGGAAAAGATATGAATTTAATTTGCAAATTGCTTCCGCATTTTTTTAATCGCATTTTGCACAACTGAAAATTAAATGTTTCCAGAAGACTTCTTTCGAGAGGGTCGTTGAATTTTTCACGGAACAAATTAATTAAAGAATTAACTTTTCACGCAATCGGTCGAGTAGCCTTGTTGACTAACCTATCTTCCGTTTGTTCATAAATTGCCTCGACAAACCTGACGTTTTGCTCATTTCAAAGTCGACAACATTATCTCCTGTTCTTCATACTGTAGCGACGACAAATACAAATTTCGAAACACGCTATGCGCAGCATTTACGGGAAGTGCTTTGTAATTTTATCGTGAATTAAACCACCCGGCGCCTCGCGCTACCCGCCGCGCGATATCAACGTATGCGTGTGTAGCGATGGGTCGTCGTCGCATATTGGCAGTTTACAATATTCACATGAAGGAGATTCTAGTTACAGGGAGCTTTGTGATCCCAAGGATACTCACACGCGGATGGTCGGTCATGCATGGCGCTTAACGCGATTATTGTGTGTCGGTCCCCTTTGACACCCGTAAAGCCCGCAACTTGTATGCCACTGATGCGAATGCGACCGGCGTACATTGCCTCCGATCACGGATGCGATTTCATTTCCGTTCCGCGCGCTTTATATACGAAACCGATGAGACCCCGATGTGTGGTGAAAATGATTTAATAATTATCGTATTGAATCTCATAATCGAAACTCGAAACTCGCCACCGAGTAAACACCGCCTTTCGCTTTTTTTTTCGAAATTTACAACAATCGCCAGAATCCTCCACTCGCCCGCAGCTGCTTTGTTATTCCAACGATCAAATATATGATGCATTTGACAAATGTCAAGCGAAATGATTTGGGAATCGATGATATACCGAATCTTCTATACTGTAATAATTACGTAAATATTCATTTATCGAGCGTCGTATTGCGTATAACAAGCAGTTTTTTCTCGATTTTTCTCAACAAACAATGAAAAAAAGTTAAAAATACTAGTGATATATATATTTTTTTTAATAATAGGAAAGCAATTCTTTTGGCAAACGTTCAATACATATATATATTATACTTTTCCCAAAAAGCAAAAATCATTATGTTGCATTATAATTTTCGGGAAAAAAATAAAGATATAAAAAAAAAGAAATAGATAGATCTTCGCCCGAAAAAAAATGGATAGATTGCATTATTTTGCCTCATTTATCTCAACGAACTCGGTACTCGATGTATTGTCGCTAATTGCACGGTAATTAATGAAACAAATCATTAGATGTATCTATCGTGAATCGTAAGACTAATTTATTCGTAGCGTAAATCTCAGGAAGTGATCTCTTAGTTTACCCTCGAAATTGTGTCAAAGAGATTTCGATAGCAGGAGTAATATCGGTCGTATACTAAGATAGTCACACTCTCGATCGCGAAGGATGGTGGTCTCTGCGGGGCAAAGAAAGGCGGGAGGTACGACGAGGAATCGAGAATGAGAAGCATAGATGGGTATAGACCAGTGAGGGAATGAAGCTGCGAGGGTCGGAGAGAGAGAGACCCGAGAGGAATCGTCGGTCGGAGGGCAAGACGAGCGGTTAAGTTATAGAGGTACGATACCTTATCGCGCTACCAGAATAGCGAGTCTACCCACGTTTCCCTTATCTTTCGCACCGCTTCGCCGTGATCTCTGTGCCCCCCTCTGTGACAGTAAACTTATAACCTAACAGACGTATACAGTCACTCGGGAGCACACGTTGTACACGTTGTCCCAAATTTGGAAGTGCGACATTTCCGAAACGTACTCTACTTTTAAACGCGAAACCCTCGAAATGCCCTCTCTTTCGTCTCTTCCGATTTCGAAATACCTGAAAATCGATGTTTTCATATAATTAACATATCAATCTTATTATTTTTTACGTATGTGCAGAAATTTATCGGTGATATAGCATTTTTCGATAAAAATATATTGGGTATATTATAGATATATTTTGCGATATTATTTTTTTTTATGTGGAATTTGCTCCATTTTTACGAATAATCGCGACGACGCGACATTTTTTTTTTTTTTTTTTTTTTTTTTTTTTTTTTCCTCGTGAATTTTGGAATCGCCTGTATACGCCTTCAATAGAGGCTGTTTAGTGTATTCTTGGAAACTGCGCGGTATTCACCCTTCGACTTTCTCGTTATCCGAGTCGCTCCGTTTCGACATTAGCGAGAGCTTTCTATTTATCTCAGTGTTGAGATAACGGGCGAAGAGAGAAAGATCGTCGGTGTTGGTTACAAGATGCAAGTGAAGAATGTGGTGGAGAATTAATAGAGTCGCTGGATGAAAATTTACTTCTCCCAACGCCGCGACAAAACTCTCAGAAAGCTCGAGTCTCACTGCCGGGTATTTTAATGCAAAGAACGAAGCATCGAATTTTCAGAAAATAACTGAAAACTTGTTGTAAACACCGACACGATAATGCACAAGATAATTGTCCACGTGAAAATGTTGAAAAGGAAACACTTTGTTCTTTATGGAAATATTACGAGCGACTATAGTCTTTTACGAAGTTAACTTCGCGCGTTTGCGGCTATAAATTCGATCGAAAAAAATGGCTTTTTAAAAACAATACATCGATCGGTGCAAAGGATAATTTCTTTTTAAAAATTATTGCATTTTTTCGACTATTATTATTATTATTAAAAAAAAAAAAAATTTCGATTGACGCGTTGCGAATATAATATTCATGCAGTGCCGAGCGCAGTATCGAATGGAAGTCACTTGGTCGTCGATAGTTCTCGTTTTCACTGACAGACGCCCGCAAATATCTACGATCTTCGAGGTCGTCTTTGGTAACTAAACTTATATAGCATTAACTTGGCAAAGTCGTGCAGTAAGTCGGGTGGGAGGCATCAACATAGCAGCAAGCGCGTCAGAGTGCACGAAGTAGCGCGGTGAAGAGATACGAACTTTCCAGTGACGAAGTGTAACGCCCCTGTGTAGCCGACGAAGTAGAATTATGTCGAGTTATACGATCGAACCGTCGCTTCGGCTATACGTGTTCTGTACCCGAGTTTTGCCATTTCGCGGAGTAACAGAAGTAAAAGACCGTCGATTCGCAGCTCATCCTACTGCGAAGTCTGATTGCCGATATATCGCATGCTATGGAACTCAAAGTTGTACGGGGCGTCGGTGACGCGAGAAGAAATGACGCGTCTTTAACGTCTGCGATTTCGTTTGAATTTCCAGAGACTTTTCGGTTATCAGACCGAAGCTTTTATTTCGATTTTTTCTTTGTTTTTTTTATTATTTTTTCATTTTTTTTCCTCTATTTCGGGACAATTACGATGTATTGTTGCTTGCGGTCGGATATTTAATAAATTATGAGTTACGAAGGGAGTCTTTCTTTGGCGATACAGAAACAACGCACTAACGGAGCTTTTACTGTATGTGTATAGTATGATTATCTTGCTGAAGCCCTCTTTTTTTCCTCGGCAAAGCCACTATCCAACTCCAGAGCGACGTAGTACCGTCTGCCGAGGAAATCTTGTTCTTCGTAAGTGATGCGCTCGTGGAAGCATATCCACGGCCAGTTCTGTTCTCTACTCTCTGGAAAAATTGTCGGAGTCTACCCGACCTTCCCGCGAGGCTTTTCCGAGTACTCGCGTCTCCTTTATTTTTATTTCGCCAAGATTTTTCCTCTCTTTGTTCGCGTACCCGCATTTCGCGGAGTCAACGCGGAGTTTTTCTTTTTTTTTTTTTTTTTTTTTCTACACCATTCGCGAAGTACGTAATCTCACGGAAACTTCAAAAGAACTTCGAAACCTCGTAAAAAAATTTTTTTTTTTACTTTTTTGCTAATTTTTTTAAATACCCGACCTGATAGAAGGATTACGCGTTTAACTTTTAAAAAAAATGTGTACATTGCTTTCTCGTAATTTTTAAAAAATATTACAATATTTCGATGTGTTTTTTTTTTCTTCTACTTTTTTTCAGGTAATTATATCGATGGCTCTTTATTTTTTGTTGCAGGTTTGCGTCAACATAATCCAACCGATTCGCCGAGAGGAGGTGCGTATATCAATGAAAACGTTTGGTTCGTAAAGATAATTTGAGAAAACAATAAATAATTATGCAATGAAAAGCGGATAACATTAACGAGTAGCGAGTGATCGACGAGGTTATGGAGATATTTGTGATTCGTAACTGTACGACAAACAATTACCCGATAACCGGAACGCCGGAAACAAAAAATCACGTTCCGTTTCTCGTAACACGCAATGCTCTTGTGTACAGCAGTTAGTACTCATCGTTTGGTTAAACGGAGCCCCGCGTACGCGCACAGAATTTTGCACGTCGATGATCAGTTAATCATATCACATCCCGAATAATCAGTTTGCTCGTTACGCATATCAATTATCGATGCCGAATGTCGACGCTCGTCGCTGTTTGCGGTGATGTAACAGTGCTAATAGACTTCATTTTCCCCGATCGCGACTAGTATCGTCAGGTTACATTTTAGCATTAAATTGTCTCTCTTTTAAATTCACCAATTATCCGGCACTTTGAAAAAGCGTTTAAATAAATGATTTAGTTAAAAATCGGCGTTATTCAATTAGCAGGTCGTTGCCATCGCGGCGAGTGGACTTTCATCTCGATATTTATCGATGTAATGGTCGAAAATAAATGAAAATTGAAACATTAAATGTAACAAATAATACAATATATATTTTAATTTTTTAATTTTTTTTTTTTTTATATATTTCAAAATTTTTGAAATTTATTTTTCATTTTAATTGACTTTTTTTTTTTTTTTATCGAGAGAAACTAATTGAGATTCTAAAAAATTCGTGAAACTCCCGTATCCACTCGAGTCTTTGATATTATGGCGACGTGTATATTCTCTCAATTTATTGACTAACATTTAGTATGAGTTGTGTCAGTAGCGTAGGATACACTTCTACCGCCCGAAGATGCATCGGGGTTTTCCGAGGGGACGAAAGTTTTCCCAGAGGTAAAGTTAAAATTATCCTGTCGGTTGGCGAGGGGTGAGAAGCGCTCTCACTTCCCTAAGGAACAACTCGGGGATTGGCGGAGTCTGATTAGTTTGCTCTCGCTACTCCGTCACTCCGCACGTTGGAACCGAATCCTTTTTGCCCGCGTTTATTGCTTTGGATTTCGAGAAAAGCCCACTGAAGTGGTACTGTCCACGCGCGCTTAGCCGAGCGAATCCAGCATCCCTCATGCGCGGGGAAAACACAGGTTACACCCGTGAGACCCCGAAACTCCGACATACCCCGATGAAATCGACGTTGCGTCGACACAAAGAGAAAGTCGACGTCGATGAAGACGAAGCACGACGATCCAATAACTTGCGCGCAACTCTGTGTCTGTGTCGTCGTTCGAGACATTCGCGATTGGGGTTCTGTTCGACTACTTGCCGATCGATATACGCTGTCATCTCCCCCCCCCCCCCTCTTCCTTTTTTTTTTGGTTCCAGCAAACACTTCCCCTCTGTCGGGAGCATTTCTATAGGTAACTAAATGCGTAGCAATAAACGACATCAAAAAAGATTTCCTGTAAACATTTGTCTCGCGCGACACCGACGATGTAACATTTCGTTCGACAAGTTTCCCGTAATAGTTGGTTTTTTTTTTCATTAATAGCGAACTCGTTGTGTTGAAATTTGGAATGTCCGACATGGAAAAAAGTATTTCGAAAATTATGCGAAGAATTTTTTTTTTTTTTTTTATAATAATGATAATAATTTTTATTAATAGTAGTAGTTGTACAATAATTTCATTGGCTAAAAAATAGTAGTAATAATAATAATAATAAATATAATAGTTATGAAATATGTTATATATTTGCAGACCCATATTTTTCGCGATATAATCCGATTTCCGCAATGATAAATAATCGATTCAAAAAACTCGGAAATATTTTGAAAAAAAAAAAAAAAAGTCGACATCGCGAAGTGTAAATCGGAAAATATGATAAATTTTTTTTTTTTGTATACCTAATACGTATAAAAAGGAAAAATAACGGGAGAACGTGATGGGTTTAGCGTCGATGCGAGTCAATGCAAATAACGAGAAAAGCTTCGCAATAATTGTCATCTCACTGGGGCTGTGGCTCATCGTATTACATAGCTATTAAAAACGCGGGAGTACAGTGCAAACGGCGATCTGTACCGGAGTATTGTAGTCACTTGGTCTCGGTGGGCAGTGGTAGTGGCATTGAATGGCGGCCGGGGGGACGGGGATGGGGGAGAAGGTCGATAATAGAACTGGAGCATTTACGGTCGGGAACAGGTGATGAGTTCGAACCGGACGGTGGCCGCTCGTGTCTAACAATGTACGAACCGGATTCACTGTGGCGCCTCTTCTATTGTGAGTGGTGTCGGCTGATGTGTCGCGCCGGACCATCCACTGTCCTATACTACTAGACCCCTCGACCATTTCGCTATACGCGCGCTATACATACTACCATTTGCTGGACTCGAGCGGAAAGCTTTGTGTATTCGTATCTGTATATACATATATACATATACAACACACATATATCTATGTATGTATGGTATATAACTCTACTTCCGTGCGAGTTAGTTCGTTGATATCACGTACGACCAGACCAACCTGACAACTCGAAATGCGCCCAACGAAAATCCGTTTAATACACTTATCTTTGTTTCTGCAGCTATGCTAGAAAGCATTTGCTTTTGAAGCTTATTAGATAAAAGCAACTGATGCAACGGGGGAAAAGCGCCGGGGGTACGGCGCGGCGTGGTACACTAGCGACTAAAGTTCCCCGGCGTAATCTTATTCGTTCGTACAACGAATTCGCATAGGTCTCACCCTCTCTCTTCTTTCGTCTTCTCTACAATTTTATACTTTATCCTCCTGTTCTCTTTTGGAGTATTTTTGTATATTTATTTACGAGGAAAGGATGTTTCATTTTTCTTTTTTTTTTTTTTTTTCGTTTCTTTCGTTCTTTTGTTACTTTTCGGTAGCGCTGCAGGGTTTTTCGAGATCGTGTTGAAAATTCATTGTTTGCGAGGCTTTGAAATTATTTCGCGATTAATTGAACGATGATATAAGGATGCGGAGAAATAAAATAGACGATTTTTCGCGTCAATTGGTTGGGTTTTTGAGGTTATAAATACATCGTTTTCGATTTATGATAAATAAGGCAACTAGAAATGAGAACAATTGTAGCACCGAGTTGTACGGTTTTATACGCTACTAGATACCGGTTTTCAGTGGGGATTTGCCGACGGGCAAAACTGGCGATTCTTATTCGTATGCATGTCACGTAAATCCATAGCTTTACGTATACATGTATAGTCATTTTTGTACACGTATACACGACCGTATAAAATGTAAACTCTGTAGGTGTAAGTCTTATACATAATACACGGCTACATAGAGCAATAAAGAAAGCTATAGGACTGCCCCCCCCCCCCCCCCCCCCCGCCCCCTACCGGTCACGTGCAGAGTGAGCGAGCGAATGAGAAGTGTCTCGACGCGGGGCGGAAACTATACTCTATAACGGTGTCTTCTCTTTATTCTTCATAAAAAAAAAAAAAAAGTACCCGAGCTTTTACCCACTTGTCGTAAAACATTGTATCGTGTATGCGCCGGCATCATAATATTCGCTGAGTATAAATATGCGCGCAATCTTAACGGCAAAGTTCGAGAGAGCGTCGAGTCGATAGCCGCCGTATCGAACAACGGCGAAATTCGTGATGAGCAAAGGAGGTTTTTTTTTTTTTTTTTTTTTTTATAAGTAAATAGGTTCGTCCCTCGAATACTCGTTTGGATTGTATCGTTTATCCGAGAACGTTAGCGTCGGAGTTTATGCGACAGATTTACGATGAAGCATTTTTTTTTTTTTTTTTTTTTTTTTGAGTTTTGAATATTTTAGTTTTGCAGTTAGAATGGATTTTTGCATTCGCGTATACGCACCCTACCTGGGAAAATATTTTTTTTTTTACTGAAAAAAAAAAATTCGATTATTTTTTTGTACATTCCGCGATTTACATTGCGCAGCGCGATGTTTTGCGGACGTATGTAAAATTCGAATTTGGTCGCCAAAATCGTATGCGAATGGATCCGGAAAATGTTCACTGACCAAAAAACATCGATTTTTTTTTACGCTACGCGGTGGAAAAAATCCCTTTCTTTCAAATTATAAGGTACACGAGAAATCGCAAGTAAAATTTCTTGGCTTTCGGAACCAACTGCGCCGATCGACTCGACGTCTATACGTGTCTATGTGTTCTTTAATTATTTTCATTTATATAAGCCTCTCCTCTCGTCATTCCATGTTCGCCAACGTATTTACGATCCCCGTTGCCGATTGCACGCGTCCGCGCTAACAGGGACAATTTATTATTTCGAACTTTTTCAACGAGTCCCGCCAGCAGCAATTTACTTTTTCAGTCTCGTACGCCGTATTTTTTTTGTTTTTTCATATATATATATATTTTTTTTTATTTTGTTTTTTTTTTGTTTTGTTTCCTCATTCTCTTTACGCTCGTTCGCTTGACGCTCACTCGTAGTACCTGGAGTCTGCCTACAAACTTGTTATATGACCGATGGCCCGACGAAGTCTGAGGGGTTCAGTTGAATACCGAACGTGCACCGCCCCGTGTACGCGTACGAGATACGCGGAGTGAAAAAGACTATTCGATGACAGACGGCCGCAACATACGGCACTTTTATTTCGAGTTGAAAATGAAAATCAAAACCTCCAACTGTACGATTTAAAAGCTTTAGCGAGAAGCGCACGCGAAGGTACGGGGAAATCGCGTGTTTTTTAATTTTTTTCCTAAAACAAAAAATCTGTATCACGAATTCCGTGTGATTGTTTCATCGCAAAGACTTCCCGGTAATGTAAAAAAAATTCCAATTACGAATGTTAAAATTGTAAAATAACTTTAATTTTCTAATGGAGAACTTTAATACGTCGTGAAAGGGTCTGCAGTCGGCTGAATGACACGATTTACTCATTGGGAGTAGCCGAGTGCAGTGAAAAATGGGCACATGGGGCGAAACGGATACTTGTCGCAAAACAAAAAATTTTAATATATTTTGAAAAAAAAAAAAAAAAAAAAAAAAAAATGCACATTACAAATTTAATTGGCATTTATATATCTTTCGCCCATTCATCCCGAAAATTTCAATTTTTTCATTTGTTTCTCTTTTCAAGAGTCCATTTTGCCCCGACAGCCGAAACGGCAAAAAATTGAAAAAAAATTACTCAAAAAGCTATACAAACACAGATCCTTTCATTAATACACGAAGTAAGCCAAGATTGTCGCTTTCATCAGACGCAAAAACTGACGAAGTCCGTACGTCGTCAAGAGACCGCGATAAGTACTCGAATGAAAAAGTGTTCATCTCGTTTCCGGCATTTCGTCTCGAATTATTTTCCCGTTCTAAATAACGGCAGAATTTGCGGGGCTATTCTTTAGAATTTTCGCGGGACTTTTCCCGAAGCCGCTCTTTGAGGAAATGTATAATATCGTCGTCGGTGAAAATATACGAGATACGAAGAGATTTGGAACAATCATCCCTTATCCGATGATTAAAAAGGGAGGATTGAAAACGAAAGCCGAGAAGACAGAGAATTAGTATTGGCGAGGGGTGGAGGGGAGGGAGGGGGGTAGTTTGAGGGTTGAAAAAGCTGTAACGCGCTTGAGGGAGTAAAATGGAGGATACGTACGAAGGTATCCGCTTTTATCACGAGACGATAGGTAAAGAGAAGTTCGCCGCGTAAATGGAGAAGAAGCATCAGACGGTGGAAGAAGGACTGAAGCCGAAGGGGTCGAAGGGAGGGAGGGTTGCATAGAACGAAGATAATTATCGGCGGCTGTCGAAGCCAAGTTGAGCTCACCGCGCCTTGATATAGAAGTCGTTGACTATTTCAGGCAATTTCAGAATGAAAGCTTAAGTCGCCCTCACGGGTAGAGCCGAAGGGTCGTAATCCGGTCTTCTAACGCGCCGGATAGACGTTGGGGAGGTCTTCTTCCCGTTGGAGATGAGTCGGATAAATGGGAAAGGGGCGAGAGACAGTTGTACCGATAATGTTGGTACCGGTATTAGTCGGCAACGGAACGCGGAAGATGGAAACCGGTAATGGTACTTCGCGAAAGAGACGAAATAAATGCGTGCAAACAGAGTCGAAGGTTCGCGGTGATAAAAACGACGTGATTCAAAGAAAAGCGTAAGGCGAAATTTCGTAATGACGAAAAAAAACCGAACGTGCGTTTCACCGAGCGTGGGGCGTTCGGTGAAAAACCGAATATCAATAATGAATGAATAATAATGATAATATCGATATAAATTCGTTCGTATTTTCAAAAACATGTTTTTCGAAGACGATAAAAAAAATCGTCTCACGATGTAACGTTGTTTACAATCGAAAGCATATGACTTTTTTTTTTTTTTTCTTTCATAAAAATTGTGTGAATGAAAATGGAGGTCGCGACGGCGACGTTAGAAGGCGTCGATTTTTTTTAGTGTCGCGAGTAGTTTGGATGTATACTTAACTCAATATCTGTACTGTCTATCGGAAGGTCGTAAAGAGAATGAATGCTTTGGATACACTGAGCGTCCAGTCTAATCTCACTAAGTCGTGCGTAGGTCGTAGGATGTACCTATATTATTCTATGGTACGTATATACATATATCTGCTATACTATATATATATGTATAGCGTACGTAGAACTAAAGAAGACAGTGCACTATATCATGCGATTACGGGGGACGGTATTCCAGAAAAACGCTTCGTCGTGTCCACCGTATCCTTGGGGGGGAGGTACGGGGGGTATGGGACGAAATCACGAAGATTGTTCGGGTCGAATCGTATGAAGGTCGTTTACCGTTGGCGCTCATTTCTCGCCGAAAGTATCCCGGAGACCCTATCAAATTTTTCGCAATTTCGTTGAACGTCCACGATATGAGTACTTCGGCGGAATTACGTACGATTGTAGATAGCGATAGTTCCGCGGCTGTTACGTATATAGTTATATAAATATCGAAAAGTATTCGGATATAACACGAACCGGGATAAAACTGTGAGTGATATCGGAGTTCCGATGCCTGTGTCGGGTACGTGTGTGTGAATCGCCGAACGAAAAATTGGAAATACAGCTGATATTTACTACGGCGTTCTCTCGTTGTGGGAAAAGGATTATTTATTTTCTATATCGGTGTTTATGTGGTCGCTACGTATGTGTGAAATATTATTGCGACGCAATATTCTCGTTCATCATTTTCATCAGTCGCGAGGCGCTTTTCTTTGGAGTACCAATAGTGTCGACACGGTTAGTGTCGTAGAATTGGAAGAATTTAGGAACTCTCGAGGACGTCCTTAACTTACGAAGCGCTCGGAGTGTCGGTAGATATATGTTTATATAGTTTAATTCAATACGACGTTGTCTTGTCGCTACAGTTGTATGCTACATATTCATCAATTGTTTGCATCTCTTGCGATCAATATGATTAATCAACGTCACGCAATCGTATACCATAAACAGATACGGGTGAATGGGGCAAAATGAACTACCCGGGTAAAATGCAAATTCCCAGGCGAAGGAAACGTCGATACGGGGCGAAATGGCATATTCCACACGTAAAAAAAAAACTTAATAATGGAATTATGTAATAGTAGACAGTGGGGTAAAATGGGTCGCGACGAAACATTTTGTCGCATAAATAGGATACAAAATAAACAATAGCAGATCAAGCAAAATAGACAAACATTGTTTGGAACCTAATGTTAGTAACCATTAAAAAAAAAATCGAAAAATTCTTTAAAAAAGGTGAACCGCCGTATCAATTTTCACCAAACGCACGAAGTTTTAACTCGATAGCTCAAAAGACGCAACAATAACGTTTTTCTATTCTAAAAGGTGGTCCATTTTGCCCCCGAACTTTATTTTCTTTCCTAAAAACGTCAGAAATTTTTTTATACATTTAATTTAGTAATAAACAGTTAATTCATGCCTTTGAAATCATGATAACGGTCAATAATCCTTAGCCGGTCCATTTTACCCCATTTTCCTCTATATCATTGCCCAAAGCCGTCCTCACACCAGAGAGCTTCATTATCGCGGTCAGATGTAATCAAATCGCGAACCATCGCGTAGATACATATATTATCCGGGTTCATAGTACAGCAGGTTACCCCAGTTGAAACGATTGAACGGAGAAATACGAGGGAGGAGAATAACATTGTTCGTGCTCACTACACACGTTCAAGCGTACGGCTCCTGGTCGATCAGACACACCGCAAATCGAACCACAAACTTGGTTTATCTACTATTGCGCCCTATCCCCCCCCCCCTCCCTTCTCCCCGTCCTCACCACCCCCTCTCACGACAAAGCATATCGGGAATCCTGATAGACAAATAGATTGTTCGAAACTGCATTGTATACAGTAATACTACCCTCTATTTGTAGCGTATCATCCTTATTACATATATCAGCTATACAAATGTTTCTCTCAAATGTCAACCTGTTTATTTTACTATTCGTGGATTAGTGGAAACCTCCCTCGTCCATTAAACGAATTTGACCCTCGTTTTGCGGACGCGCCGCCGATTATAATTTCTGTAACAGCATTCGCGCGCGACCAGTTTGAAAACACAAAACCCAAAAGCTCCCGGTATTCCTCGGTGTTACGAGCTCTCGCTACCGAGCCGCTATCTAACCGCCGGGCTCTGGCGAACGTTCCGCTTCGCTCCTACTCTTCCTCTCTCTCCCTCTCTCTCTCTCTCTCTGGTGCACCCTGCGGCGGCCCAGTTTTAACGAGAGTTGTTTCAGGTTGTTTCAGTAATTATGCGGAAATTACATCGGCTAGCCAGTCGTCCTACTACCGAGGTACCGTACACCCGAAACCTCCCTACACCGCGCTACACCGGCACATCCTCGGAACAACCGTGTTCGCAGAGCTTTTACACAACCCCCTGTGATCTATGTGCAGAATATATGATTTTTTTTTTTTTTTTTAATTTTCGCAATTTATCACTATACATTATTCATTTGTAAGCATCAGGGAGTTTTGTATTAATTCGGCGTTCGGGAAATATAGAATATTGACGATAAAATACGGAACACGAAATACGAATATAGAATTTTTTTTAACCCACATTTTCGCCATTCGTTTACAAACACACGATTTGATTAATGAAAAAAAATTATAAGTACAGCTTAAAAAAAAAAAAAAAAAAAAAAAATCGAAAAGATAATAGTGGTGAAAACGGGAAAAAGTGGCGCTTAAGACGTCATAGGTATCATTTCGTGCAGAGAAGTAGATTAATTGAAACTGCAGCGAACACGCGTTGTCAATCGTTCGACTCGACGATTTTTAGTTCCCATATAGACGGTGCGTCCTCGACCGACATCTGGACAAGGCGAGAATATAAAATAGTGATCTATCAATCATGAGAATGGCGGTGGCGGTCTTCGGAGCTTTCGATAAATTCGCTCTGAGGGTGTGTAGGGTCGCGCCGGGACGCGGCCGCGTTATCGGGTCCTTTCTCTCTCTCTCTCTCTATCTGTGAGCGTTGAGACAGCAACGGGGGCATACAGGACGACGAGAGAGCGGGTAGGTCGCTAGGTTTAGTGGGCAGAGAGTGAAAGAGGGGAGAGATACCATACCCGGCATGCAGTAGAAAAGCCGCGCCGCACTGGGGCGTTGTTTTTACGTTATCTTTTTATCCGAACGATAAATCTTGGCGGCCTTCCCCCGGGGCTTCTACGGGATGACTACTCGCCGTCTGGGATGGGAAGAAGTGGAAGAAAAAAAAAAAAAAAAAAAAAAATTTGCGACGCTTAACAAGCCGCTCCGTTCGTGGCACATTTCTTCTCCTCGGTGCCCACCGTTCTTGCTACCGGTGACATTCGTTTTCGAGAGCTCCTCCTTTCACCCGACTTCGGAAGAAAAATATGATTGAACAATCTCTTCTTACGAACATTGTCATTACCGGAAATAGGTGTCGGATCATCGCCCGAGCGTATTCGATTTATAAATATTTATAACGATTTACCGACATTTCCGTGTTGTTGCGTTATTCAACAGTCGCGAAAAATATTGCCGCGCGATATCCTTCGCGGTCCACTTAAATTTCAAAAGTTGAGTAAAGCGTATATTAAAGTAAAGAGTAAAGAGTATATTTTTTTTTTATAACTCTGTTTCAAATTTTAATGACTTTCATCCGAATTTGACTATATATAGTCCAATCGCGACAATTCAATGTCATTTAATGTACACCGAACGTCAATATTTTTATTGCGCATCAACTACCCTCTTGTCTCGCGTTTATCGTGTCTCTCGTTTTACTCCACTCGCTAATGACCACCAGACAGCTGACGGGTGGCAGCACGATGAATTAATTCGTACGTGAAATTTTATCGACTACCGACAAACTCGATATATTTCGCCGCGTATAGATCGGCTCAATACCACAAGGACTTTGCCAGCTATGCGTAAGCGTGGCATGTACGCCCTTCCATCGTTAACTCAGTCGATATGTTAATTAACGCGAGAAACGCGAAGGTTTATTACACGCTGGAGAGGTGCGGAATATCGAGTTATGCAGACAGAAATGCCGCGTATGATATATCTAATGGAATCGAGTTCGCGGGTATCCGATATCGAAAATCTACGCTAAATGCGATACGTATATGTATGGCTAAAAATGACATGCAGTTAGCCGGGAACTCGATTTTCTCGAAGTCGGAAGACTATATATGTATAATTAAATGATACTGTTCGCTTCTGAACGCTTTGCGCTGAAACTATTTTTGCCGATTTTGATTCAAACCGACTTTGATCGGTTTAGCAATCAACGCGGTTTAGCGGTTAACGCTTTGCCAAAACCAGAGGTTTTTTTTTTTTTTTTCAATTTTAAAAACATTTTTGTTCATCTTTCAGACAATAAGGTTAAAAATACGTATACCAAATTTCATCGAAATCGGTCGATTAGTTTCGTAGCAATACGTCGCGTCAGAAAATGCAGTTTTGAGAAAAACGCGTTTCAAGCTTTGATAACCAAAAACTCTATGATTCTAATAACTTCCGGGCTAATCTGCGATTTCCTGAGCCTTCAGATTCTTTGAAAAGTTGATTCTTCCGCATTAGCTGTTTTCTTGAAAAATTTTCGATTTTTTTAAGCCGATAAAGGTATCTGTCCCCTTAAGGGTCATGTGACGTTGACTTGAATTCAAAAGAAAAAGAATGTCGATGCCCGAAATTGGATGAGAACTTTGGTGATCCGACAAAAGCGAGTAGGGTTACAACGTCGCTATCTTATGCGAAAAGGACAAAGGGGGTTCCCCTGAATGTGTGTGTGCGCGCGCTTTCGCGAGCGCGAAGTAGATACGGATTTAAACGAGTTTACCTGGTACGATCGCTGTCGGAGGGATCAAGAGCGGATTAAGCGATCTCCTCCCTTTCCCCTTCTTCTCCCCGCGTAGTTAGTAGGAATAGATTCGGTCGAGCTTCGGCGATCAACGGGTGAAGGGTAGTCGAGAGAGAAAACGGAAGATGGCTATGTGTACATTTTGGTTTTGCTCGGTACTCCCGGGTTCAGTGTAGCCTGAGAGTACACGAGAGAGAATTTCCCTCTTCTGCGTTTAAGCGCGCGAGGCTTTCACGGTCCGTGTGTGGTTTTCCGAAGGGGAAACCGGACGCGGTAATTCGGCTTCGGGATCTTAAGCTAACGGAAGATGGGAAGAGAGCACAAGGCAGCCTGAGGGGTATTGGCGCTCGGGGTTACTTTGTTACTAACACGGAACGACTTCTTCAAACGAGCGTTACCAACTTCCATAACACATTTTACATATCGATATAGGTATATAAACGCTGTATGTACCAAAAGATAGGGAGAAAGCTGTTTGTCGTTGGAATAACGTTTATCGTTATTTATATTTTTTCAATAAAATTCATTATAAAGTGGTAACAGTGCATGTGATAGATGTTGCGGCATTGCCTTTTTCGCATCCGCCGCGGCTTTTGCATCCGTTCGGAAACTCAATTAGAATGCAACCGCGATTACTCCGGAGAAACGGGACCGTAGCGATAATTAAAATTCACGCGAAATCGTTTATAACATCATTCCATTTTGCACTATAGAATAAAAGAAAAAACACAGAAACGTCCCTTAAAGACTAATCGACAATTTTTTTCTGCCAGATGTATATTTATAGGTTAACAAAGTTTTTATTTATTTGAAGCTTTTTGATAACGTATTTGCAGACAATTTTTATTCAGAATTATCCTTCTTCACAACTTTCTATCTAAATTCCCCTCTGTTGGTGGCGATGCCGAGACATGCCGCGATGTTTGAACAAAACATGAAATCAATGTTTATTCAGTTGCTAACCGACTGCCAACCCTCGGGCGATCATCTCCGCCAACCGTGGTTAGCACATGCAATTGCAAACGTCTTTTGGATATTTCCTCTCTCGCATACATCGTTGTTTATCTTCTACGAACGTTGATGCGATTAGGAAACATTGACAAACAGAACATACTTTGCCGATAGCACGACGGACGATCGATGACAATTTGCTTCATCACAAATCAAGAATGAAAGTCTGGTCTGATTACCTATTGTAATAAAAAGTAACTCTGAACTCTGTTCAGTCTGCCAGTCAACTTCACCATTCTGCTATACTATTCACGAATTCAAGAACTCTGAACTCCCGAAGAATTTGTTTAATCTGTTATAGTTTTCCAATAATGATTTTCCAGCTAACAGACGACGTTCAAAGTCTTTTGCAGTCCAGAATTGTTCGCTGTCTCGTTGTATCTCGTTGCCTTACATTAATTCTCATGCAGAATAGAAGTACTGGTTTTCGTCACTTTTGGTTCTCTTTTGACCACTTTTGCCATTTTTGGTTCACTTTTGGCCATTTTTGGTTCACTTTTGGCCATTTTTGGTCCATTTTTGGCTATTTTTTGCAACTTTTGGCCACCATATTGGAAAGTACAGAATTCGGAAGAGAAAATAAATTTGATCGACGATTGATCATTTTATACATTTGTATGAATGCTTTCGAGCAATTTGTAGTAAAAATTGCCAAAACCAGCGCATCTATCTTTATCGATGTTTCTGAAATTCTCGTCAATGATTATATTTCTACTGTATCCTATTGCTATCGGGCCTTTCGACTGGTTTTCATTCGAGAGCCATACGTATATCAAGACCGCTTTCAACTAGACTCACGCGAAGGATTCTACTAGCGCATCGAACGTGGAGTTTCCCGATGGGATACTTGAATAGGTAATAAGGGTCGGTAACTCATGAAGACATATGAGATTACCATCAACCAACGCATGTAGTGTCATCCCTTTCTGTAGAATTGACTGATATCGTTCTACATTCCATCGATATCAACCTATTCAATTGACCGTCCGAATCACACGCTGATGTCTATTCAGACACTTCTATATGGCGTCGGAATTCACTTCGCGTATTCTGCAACGCTTGCAAAGTCATCCAGTCGTTAGATTCACGCTAATTGGTTGCCGTAGGTCGACGTGTTGGAGACGTAATTAATAAATCACGCTAACGAATCGACCGAATTGAATTACATTAACGTATTTTTTGTAACTTTTACCACCGACGAATCGCCGCTATAAATATCCTCGAAAAAACTGTACCTTTTCATCGTCGGTTCTTTCTTAAATCTCATTAAATCATGATGATTTATTTAACGTGTTGCTCCGATCGCGCAAAGCCGCACTTCGTCGTGGAGTCTTTCGCCACTCCCCGCGGAAACGGTGGTCAGAAGAGTGATGATTCTGTGGGGGAGGGTAGGCGAGACGGCGTTAACTTAATTTAGTGCTCGCCGACGAGGGAAGTGAAGGGTCGGTCAGTCGTGTCTGTAGTAGTATATGCTGTTCCCAGTAGTCCCGAATCGAAACCCACTGGCTGTACACGTTCTTTACTCTCGAGAGTCTCCGCGCGCCTCGTCATCCCTCTTTTCCTCGCGCCTCTCGCCCGCCCGTCCATCCCTTTCGCGGTTCTACTCTTTTTTTTCTCTCCTGTTCTCAACACCCCGTCACATCCAAACGTCGACCACAAATATCGGCAGCTTAGGCGTTCCGCAAACGCAACACGCGAATGGGTAATTGACGGACTTTTCGAAATAATGAATTTTGTTATTAAGGAGAGTGTACTGTTACGCTTCAGCCAATAGTTAGCATTCAGAGAGTATTTCAAATACTTCGTAATGAAGTAAAAATCTGAAGAAAAAAAAAATCACCATACAGTAGGTGTTAAAACCATTAATTTTGCATTATCATAATTCCAGTTATGAACAAATTATTCAAAGAAAAATTGTTTCACGAATCATTCGGTAAACTTTTTTTTCAAAAATATAACTTGATGTGTTAATTTCTCCGAATACATTTGAATTTTTTTTATTTTTTATTTAAAGACATTTTTCAATTAATACGTAAAGTGAGTTTAGCTACGCGAACAAATGAATAAGAGGCGATGCTGAAGAATATCGGGAAGAATAATTTCGAATGAAAATTGTGTTTGTCCGATAAATTTGCCGATAGCCCACCGTCGAAGTCTTAAAAGATAATAACTAAGATAGATGGGAGTGCATATAACCAACGGGGTGCCTACGGATACCTATGTAAATTGATATACAAGAGCTATGTATACATCGTCATATCCGGAAGTTATGACGGTGCGCCCGCGAGCGTAAAGCTTCGAAGATGTGCCGCGGCCGTTGGATGTAAAAAAAAAAGCGAAAAAAAAAAAAAAAAAAAAAAAAAAAAAGACGAAGAAACTCAAAAGGGGGAGAAGCGAACCGGGAAACCGAAGGTCGGACGAGCGGCAGAGCCCGTGCAATACATATTTTATAGAGCAATCACCGCGAAGCCTTATCTACAGTTTGTTCAGCTCTCGAGGACTCGACACGATATACCCTCCAGCAGCTGCAGTTGGGGTTGTAGTAACGCCAAGTTTTTCGGTTGAAAGAACCACGCCGAGCGGAGCCATTTCACTCCGGCGCATTCATTAACTCTCGACAGTAGCGTTGTAGGTGGCAGCAGCGAAGTCTCAACCGTTTTGTAGTCGTTCGTCATTTCTACCCCTCCGAGCTATCTGCGTGTGTTATTTTTTTTTTTTTTTTCTCATCGTTTACTCGTCTCTCGAAGTTCGTACGCAGTCAGCGTTGTTTATTCTTTGTTTCACCCGCTCCTACAATCGTTTCCGTGTTCAACTGAATTGTTGTATCATTATTTGAATAACTAAGTTTTGCGGTTGTCAATTTGCTCATTTTTATAATTTTTTTTTTTTATCGGAGATTACACTCCTATTTTACACAAGAAATGTACTCAGCGTTTTGAAAACCGAGAATTTTTTTTTTTTTATACTAACAGATAAAAATATCGGTCAATGTTTACGACTCATAATTATTCATTTAAATAACTCATTTAGTTTTTTTTTTTATTTTTTTTTTATGCATCTTTTTCGTTATAGAATGTCGCCAAACGTCTAAGAAAAACAAGTTACTCTCCCGACGACCGTATATAATTTCTTTTTTCAATATTGTTCGTTATTTTTCGGTCAAATAAAAAAGTTTTTTTTTATTTTTATTACCTGCTACAGGGGAAAAAAAATCCGGGGAAAAAAATTTAACTCGATTTTTGAACCGCCAGTTAAACGTATCCCCTTAATAGCCGGTGCTGAGAGTCTGCGCTTGGCGCAGCATTTTTCTTTTTTACGTTGAATTAAATATACAGCAACGTCATCGTTCATTTAATGTCCTCCGCTCGAGAGATTCGTGTGTGAAATACATTGTAACGCTTTGCCACGTACACATGTAAGAGAGCGTAAACACCAGAAGGACTATGGGCGTTCACTGGGATAGATCGGGAGTCCGTTTTACGGCTGGGGATGCTGTCGCTGCGGGGCTCATCTGCAGATCTGCTTAGAATACCGTAGTCTCGCGCGCGAGGGGGTGGTGGAGAGAGGTGACGGTTTTCCGCAAAGATAGAAGGGGAGAGAAAAAAACTTACCCCACAAGCGTAGCCTTCCCAAGTCGTTGTTCAGTTTATCCGTCAACATCGCGCGCCGTTCCTTCGGGTTACCGGTTTTTGTTGCTACTTCGCTGCGTGCGAAAAATGTGGACGAAACGAAACGACTATTGGAAACGTTCGAATAGACCATAAACTTCGCGGCGCATCCTGCCGCCTGATGCCTGTGTGGAGCACATACGTCTTCAACGCGAAACAACGATCATTCGAAGCGCTCACGTTTTCACGAGAACTGCTGCGTGTGCTCTGTACACGTTGCGAGCTTTTTTTTGTCACGATATCTATGTCGCCTTTAGCAAGAATCATGCGAGAAAAATACGGCAGGTGATCGGAGAAGAATATCTTTGAGGCTCAGAATAAAAAAAAAAGGGTCGTAAAGAATGTCGAAAAAATCGCGTTCACAAATAAAAATGATTATTATTATTTTCGGTAACGGGAAAATAGAGGCGCGAAGAGAACAACGAAGTTAAAGATTAATTCATAATTTCATTTCGACGATATCGATATATTTATTTTTTTTTTCATTTTTATATAGTTATAGCAAAAAATATAACATGAAAAAAAAAAAAAAAAAAAAAAAAAGGTTAATTATTCATTTTATCAACGGTGACGAAAATCTAACGAACCTTTCATTTTTCCATCGATCGTTGTAAATTGAATTGCGTTTTTTTTCTCCATTTTCATTCCAAAGTAATAAACGTTCAAAAATGTATCGTGCGGTGAAAAAAAAAAAAAAAAAAAAGACATAGCAAAACCGAAGAAATTCGTTTGATCGTAGTTAAGCACGAAAAACGGTCGCGCGACTGCACAGTTTGTCGAAGTGCAATTCACGACCGATTTCACCGATATATATATTTCTATAGCAATCTTCTCGTGTCACATCTTTCGTCGACATTGATTGCGGACATGAACTCTTTTATACTCTTATAAATTGCTCAAGCTGTCGGTTTCAGAGTAAATGCACTTCGCGCTCTACCATTCAGCTGAATCTAAAGAAAAATCGTTTTTATCGAATTCACCGTCAGCTTCGAGTAAATACAAAATACGATACTTAAAAAAAAAAAAAAAAAAAAAAAAAAAGGTTTACGATTGTATTTTTTCTCCCCAAATCACCGTGAACTGTTTTGGTGTTCTTTTTAAAACAAAGGCAGCGCGGGCCGCGCCATGTACTTTAACGAGAAGCTCTTCTTTCATTAGGGTGAAGTGGCGTGGCGAGGGATGAACGGAGTACTCGTATGAAAGAGGTCTGAGTTTGTATCCCATAAGAAAGCGCCGACGCCAGAGTTTCATGGATGTGAAAAGCATGCCGCCTTGTAACCGTCAGCGCCGGTGGTAACCGAGGCACTGAATGCGCGAATTAAAACGCAATTTTCCACACAAAGGGGAGGGGGAGGAGGGGGGGGGGAGACGCAGTTTATGCCCCAACCTCTTGGAGTGCTCAGTTACCGCGGTTCGTTGTCGCGAGACACGACGGGAATACCAGCAAACTCCTGAGGGGATTTCTCTCGTCCGGGAGCTCCGTGTTCCTCATCCGATGTTCTTCTCCCTATTTGCCCAGGAGCGAGCGAGGGAACAGTGGTGCAACCCTCCGCCTCCTCCCCGCCCCTTCGACAAACCTCCCTGTGGCGCTTGCTTAATGAAGCTTTCTCACAAGCGGCTTCTTCTTTGTCCGTTCGCCCACAGACCCGCACGCCTTTAACCGTTCAAAGACACCAGTAGTATATGCCGCAAGAGTTGAAAAAAAAAAATGATACTACAAAGACATAAAGACTGTACACTTTTTTCTCCCGCAGTTACTTGTACAATTCTACACCGTACCACGGCGCATGTACTTATCTGAAGCGTTTCTCAGCGTGGTAGTGCGTTACTACACCGCGGAGTAGTTTGCATTTAAAATACACTACTCGCCGCGTACTGCGATTGTTCTTTTATTTATTTTTTTTTTTCGTATTTTCTTTTTTTTTCACAGCTTTATTTATTTTTTCTTCTTCCTTTTCGTTTGCGGCGGATTTCTTTTTTATTTTTATATGCAACTGCATCTCTCCGTTCTTTTCTCATTCATTTTTGTTCTGCTTACCATCTTTGTTCGTGTTTCCCTTCTCCCGGGACCTGTACCAACTGTGGTGTTGCATGAAATGGGTTTCACATCGCCCTCTTTGCTTACTCTTTTGCTTACCCAACGCCCCTCCCCCCGCCCCCTCCTCCTTGCCGATAACCACCGAGGACCACCGAGAGCGAAGGTTCTTATAAATAGCTTTCATCGTTCAACGGAGCGGTAGCTTTGAGATCGCGACAAAAAACTATAACATTTTTCACGGAAATTTTTGTAACCGTGAATTTCGCACTGCTGCTGTTTTCTCCCACGCTTAACCACGTCCGCTTCTCTTTTTCTCGTTTTTTTTTTTTTTTTTTTTTTTTTTTTTTCTTTTTTTTTTCGGGCGGATCGAATCCGTTACCAACGCTCCAGAACGCTGGAGGATATGGTATGTCGTACACGTTGCAAATAGTTACGACGAGGGCTGTGCACTTGCGAAGATTCTGGTCCGATACTTTTCACATAAATACCTGTCGCAATATATATTTTTACTTTCCTATAACTGCGACTTTTCCCACGTTTCGGCGTGGCGCTTCCGCCTCAACGAAAAATTATATTATTAATAATAATTTTGAAATAATAATGATAATAATATATTAATAACATAGTATATTATTATTTTTAATTTTTTGAAAAAAAAAAAATATATATATATATATTTCAATGAAATAAAAAAATTTGGTCGATTTGGAGATTTTTTTGGGCGAATGTACAGTTGCCTTCGTGTCCTCGAGTTATGGGTCAAGATTTATTTTTTACGATACTTTATCGCCGTACGATACAATAAGTTTTGCCGCGAGGCAAGCTGAGGCGACAAGGGAGGAAAGGATTTTTCACGAAAAGTAGAAGAGGTAGCGCCGTGGCATACATATAATATATATATGTATGTTAACGCGGTCCATGATTCAATAACGGGGGCTAGTGAACGTTTCGCCAATGGCTCGCGTAAAACACTGGGAAGCGTAGAACGGTGTGGCGCGCGGGTAACGAAATTCCCGTTGATAGCACAGGGGTATAAGACCGCCGGGGGAAGAGAGGCAGCCGAAGGCAAATTTACGCGGGAGACTATCGAGCGCCAAGAATAAGGGCCTCGACCGGCTTATTTGCGGGATAGCGTTATACCGATACACGGCAGCCCACTTGTCAAAAATTTGCATATCGAAAACCCTCCGGGGGTTTAGCGCCAACTGCGTTTTACCCATCCTTTCCCATTCAACGGTATTACATACCATTTTATTTTATCCCGTCGTAGCCGTATGGCGATTCGTTTAAACACGGATGTTCGAAGAGTTGAACGATATCGCGTACCACGTGTACAGTGAAATCCCTCGATAGTTCACCCTTCGATACCCTTCGATGGTAACTTTCGTCAAGATAGTCATTTCCTTCGTGAGCCCACAACACATTTTTTTTTTTTTTTTTCAAAAAATATAGGAGGAAGTGAAATGAATTTTTTTGTACTAAAAACTACATCTATCGAGAGTGTTATAAAAAAAAATTGTCGGAATCCATTGAAAAATAAAAAAGATATAACCGCCGGAAGAGTGGTTAATTTTACAGTAATTCCGATAAATCGCGATCTCCAAAAATGTCTGTTTTGTTTGAAAAATCAGAGAAAGATCGAAGCTCTCGCAATGACCGGATGGTAACTTATCGAAGAGTCGCATAGAGTCGACATTCACGGTAATATTGAATCTAAAAGCGATTAATCCGGCAGAGATTGAAATCGTCCTCGTAATACCTCTCGCGCCCGGGGTGATAGATTAAAAAAAATATCAACTTGGACATGGTTGGTGCGCGACGGGATATTCCCCTAGACATCGAAAATATATATCGCGTCTCGGCAAATCGGATCGCGTCCTTCATCCAACTAAACGAGAGTTACTAGTGGACCTCCAGCATGGCACAGTTCGTTCGTTCGTTCGTTCGTTCGTTCGTTCGTTCATATCCGTTTCGAACTCGATGGAACTTCCTGCTGCTACTGCTAGCGTTCCATTTCTTTTCTCCTTCATCATGGTGCATCTTTTTTTTTTTCTCGCTTGGTCGCCCGGAGCCATTTGCGCCCAATGGTGCAACAGCGATAGCAGAAAAACGAAGCGATGCCGGTCAGTGGGCTAATCCCAATAAATCGGATGATTACTTCGAATTCGTATTGACATTGTCATTTTTTTCACTTCTTGTCGATTTCCTGATGAATTTATTTGATAATGAAAGATGTTCAGAACAATCAAAAATCACAATCAGAAAAAAAATGTCCGATTTTTTCGAAAAAGAACGTTAACACGATACCTGCCGCCATTTTTGGAGGATCGAGTTGTAATTTCATACCCAAGTCGAATTATCACTAAGATTGTTTGGTATTGAATTCGGCCGAAATCGGCAAAGGGATTCAAAAGATATGAACATTTTAATTTTTCAAAATTATCAAAAAACTATTTGGACGTCTTGCTGTCTGCGCACATTTTAAGCAATTAAGCTGAAACTTTGCACACACGTCGAGTGACCATTAAGGATATTAGGTTTCAAGTTTGAACCGAATCGGTAAAGTGATTCGATAGTTATGAATATTATTCCTAACGATATCGATGAAATATTTATTTGAAGTTTCCGTAAATTTACAAATAAAAGAATTCCTGAAAGTTATAAATTTTCACACCGCTTCCTCATTGACTCTTTTTACTCGCAAAGCTTTCTCCACAAGGAAGCCAAAGATTACGAAAGATGCTTTCTGCGAAAATGCAATGTGAAGCAATGTGAAAATTTCCAATTGTCAGAATTTCTCTTCGTATTTCGTCTCCATTTTTGTTTTTTTTTTTTCTGACATTTTCAATCCTCGAGAAACGTTGCCGAGACTTTTTGGTTTTCTGCATACAATCCGAGTTTGTCGAAGGTTACGGGGAGTTTGAAGCTACGTCCACTCGTAGACCACAGACTGGGTGTTGGTCGATGTATATACATCGCATCTAATCTATAGGTATGGAGCAAACCGTCGCCCACTCGATGGTCAAGCTTTCGCGAGCGGAGTCGCATCAGAGCTGATTGTTAGCGGAACATTCAGAACTTCGCACTTGAAAGTATTGCTTGGTGGAAAAGTAGTACCGAACTGCAAAGCTACCAACACGAAACGGGGCTGTGAGAGGGGGTGGTGGCGTAGGTAGCGGCCAAACAGCCGCTGAGGTCCGCAAGCACCACGCGTCAGAAGTTTCCTACGAAGTTTCTTGGCCGCACGATGTTTTCAGACGCGTCGCCTCTACTCCAGCCATCCCTTTTCGTCTTCGTCGCCTTCGTCAATAGCCCTCGTTCCAGTGGAGGACGTCGAACTCCGTTGCCGAGTTTTCCATGGTATGACGGCTCGGGTCGTCGACGTTGGCGGCGAATTTATCCTCTTCGAATAGAAGACATCGTAGTTCTGACTCTTCAACATTTTTTTTCATATATTTGCACCATCAGGAGCGACAAAAATACGTCATTGACCAACCCTTCAGGATTTGGAAAATTTCTGGAGATCTTGTAGACCGCAAATGTGATCAGACAAACTTGGGGTCGATAAGGGTTGATTTTCATTTAGGAAAAGCGTATCTGGTCGAAATTTCAAAGCTCCCAAAGCCGTAACTACTGGAAATGGGTAAATTTCACCGTTTAGAAAGCTGTTAGATGAGTAGGAAACTCTTGCTTCACTCCGGTTTAAATGTAACTCTGCGTAGCCCTCGAGGAACTACTCCACTCGACCTCCACGACCTGCTTTTGCCCTTCAGAAATGTTTTTTTTTTTTTTTCTACTGAAAAGGAGAGATGTTATGCCTTTGAAATTGCCGTGAATCATGTCAATTGCGTTTTGACATGTCAATAAAAAACCAAAATTTAAATTTATCAAAAAAATACCCTCCGATTAAACATAATTAATTAGCGAAAAGCATAAAAAAAATGTACTTACGTTCCCCAACTTCGTCAAAGACTTTCTCTTAATCAGGAAATGATTTCAAGCCTTTTGCATATTAATCACTTTTCAGTCGGACATTTTTTTACGAAAATTCAATTTATTTAAACAAATAATAATAATTATAAATAATTTTATTTTTTTAAAGGAAATACTTATTTCCCGGAGTTGAAAACTCGTCGGTACATTTTTGTTGCACGTGTCCTCAATTTTTTTATGACCCATATTCCCCCCCCCGTTGACATGCGCCATTCCTTTAGTAATTTAAAAAAAATTAAATTATCGAACAAATTCGAAACGTCGAAAAAACGGCGTAGACTCGGGAACTTGAGCAAAGAGAGAGGCGGTAGAGCAGCACCAAGTTTTGAAAAGTACTTGGCGCGAGAATCTACCGAGCCTCTTGACCCCTCTCTATCCTCGGCAAATGCTATTTGTACATATAGTCGTAACGCTCTCTGCGTGGTTGAGATCGATTATCGAGTCTCTCAATGAAATGGTTGGCCTTTAGCTACTCGTTCTACATGCTCTATCACCGGAACTCGTTAATTTTGATCAAGTGCCCCATTCGTTAATGTTTTATCGGTGGAATCTTGTAATTATTTTACCGCGCGGGTCAAATCGCGATGTTCGCAAGGATGGCATTTAAAATGTTCGAATAGAAACTGTTAGATTTTTCAAAAAATGAAAATGGACAAATTTTGTCATTATTCAAAATTCGAATTTATCCTGAAGTACAAATCGAAATTTGGCTTTAAAATTTTTATTGTTATTATTTTTTTTTTCTTTTTTTTTTTTAATTATAATTGGTGCTCCGGTTTAAAATTAATTTTAATCGACAAGCATCCTTCGTTGACTTCGTTTCGACATTGTCGAGTTGTATAATTAATTTAAAAGTTTATCGATTCGTTAATAAATCCAATAATTGGTCCTTAAAGATGGCGGCCGTTATGTCGTCTATCTTTCGATTATACATTACTATGAAAAATTATCTACAACATTTCCATCGGCATTAATAAAAATTTTCTACTATTCCCACTCCTCCGTCAAAGAATTTGCCTTATTACTGAGGTCACGAGTGAGCATCGGGCCGACATTCTACAAAATATGCCCCTTTACCTTATAAAAGGCCATTTCTACTATAAATTTATAGCATTCGTGAACTTCCGCGAAAATATATGTGAGGAGAAAATTCCACCGTCTCGTAACTATTCATTATTTTCCCCGAGTATTCGGGAAGGCGAAGGCGAAATTCAATTGCAGCAGAAAATTTTGCGTGCTTCGATGTACCATGTTAGTCCCGTTGAAGATAGGAACCGTCAAACTTTGATTTTTCGTGCATATAGCAAGATTAACGGGGAAAAAGGGAACGAAGAATTTCACAAAATGTGTTTTTCTATATGTCTTTTTCCAGATAAATTTCCTATAAATTAAATAATGAGTAGACCTTCCGGTAAACATTGTCATTTTTTTTTTTTCGTAATATTCTCAATACATGTACCTTGCGATAAAAAAAAAATTATTATCTCAGGTATTTATTGAAAAAAAAAAAAAAAAAAAAAAAAAAAAAAAAAAAAAACGATTTCAAATTTGACTCAAATTTTGAACGCGTGAGAAACAGTTCTTGAAAAACAGCGAGAAAGTAGAAAGCGTCGAGTACGAGAGCGAAGATGAAAACGAGGTGACGTCAACGAGGACGAAGGGCTTCGCTATAACTGAACGCTTGAAATTGCAATGTTCTTTTTGATGATAACGCCGTCGAAGAGCTCGGGGCACGCATCGTTGAATTTCGGAATTTTCAATATTGCGCCAGGATTGCGTTCGTTAAAATGGCACTGTCTACAGTGAGAGTCTGCGACCGTTACGGATGCGGCAGTTGCAATACTGCCCCGGAGCCACGTTACAGCCCCGCGGTCTTTCGTTATCTATTCATATCTCTCCATCGTTTCCAGACGCTAGCGATAGGGCACAGCAGCTGCAAAGGTTTCGCTCGGTTCGAAACTTTCACCCGAAACTTAAGTTTGTTAATTCAAATCTGAAGAGAACAATAAGCAATTGAAAGACATGTCTAATGATTAATTATTCGTTTAATTAAATAAAAGTTGGATTCCGAAAAAAAAAAAAAAAAAAAAAAACAAAACAAAATGGGAACCAAACTTCGTCTTCAACGAAGCTTTTCACAATTCATCGATCTTTTGGGGTTTCGAGTACTTCAATTTTGAGAAAATGATTAACGCTCGATAAGTCTCTCGTAATGTTTCCGGAACGGCTTCATTGCTTTAAACTTCGGCTGCTCGTAACTTCGCAAACTTCGTACTTAACTTCGCTCTGGAGATATTTTTATCCGAATCAAAATCTGCTCGGTTTTCGATGCTTTTCAATGTGAATTTTGGAATATCCTGTACGCGAAGTTTCGTTGTTTCTCGAAGAGCAGAGTTCCGCGACGATACAAGACGAGACGAAAAAGCGATTACGATTCGAGACGAGAGAATGTACTCCGGGGGTCTTTCTCGTGATACGGACGACCTACATTACACAAGTCTCAATCCGGGGGCCTCCGGTGGATCTCGATCGAAGGATTTTCAAGGAAACTCTAAGCACGTCGAGTCGCTACAGTGTACGGAATAGTTGCAGTATCTGCAATCCTGAAACTATCCCATTCGAAAAATACCGAGTCGAAAGTGTCCGTGGCGCGCGTTTTCGCAAAGTAGAGAAATCGTTGGACGCCACGTGTCGGCTATCCGGAAAATCGTTTTGTCCCCCGAAAACTTCTCGACTAAAAAGATGATAAAAATAGCGATTCTCAGGCGACTGGAGTAGCCGATGGTCAAAGATTAACTCTGACGCGATGTATTTTTTTTTTTTTTTTTTTTTTTTTTTTTTTACGAATCTCAAGCCTTCCAAACTGTTGTTCCACAGTTTCTTCAAGCCGTTGGTATCATCCAAGCTTTGTGTATACGAGCAGTCGGGCATATAACTCGCAAAGCTCTCCGGGCTTACGTTTGACGTAAAGCATTGCCGGAAGGAAAAAAATAATCTTTGTAGGATGTAGTTTTGTGGCGATGAGATGAGGCGTTAGTCTTTCTTTCATCTCGTCGCCGCTGAGCTTTTGCCTCTCTCTATGAACCCCAATGGTTGACGCACAACGAGCTGAGGGAAATGATCCCGGAAGCGCGGAAGGATAAAAAAGTCAGGATGTGCAAATGGGAATGGTGAGAATCTCCACCAACGAGGGAATCAAAGATGCGCAAAGAAGCAAACATACGCTTTTACCTCGACGCTTCGAAATTCTACGGAAACTTCGAATTTTTTTTATCGCAAACTACAGAAGATAAAAAAATGAATTTTTTTTTAGCAAAAAATACATGTGTTCGTAGTTTTTCCAAAAAAAAAAAAAATGTAAGAAATATTTAAACAAAAAATTAATTTATAGTCTTTAATTTTTTATCTTTTTTTTTTTAATATTCGTTGACAATTTCTTTTCGTCAGTCTCGCGATACAAGTACCTTTTTAAAAAAAAAAGTTAAAAAAATATAATTTTATTACTTCCTATAGTGAAGTAATAATCTTTTTTATGTAATTTTACTTTTTTATTTAAAAAAAAATCAATAATTTGACACGGTTTTCGAATCGGAATATACATGATACCTCCTTAAACTTGATTTTTTCAATTTGAAACGCAAAGAAAAACTTTTCCTCTTTTCCTGCGCAATTTTCACACCCATGAAGTACATTTAACTTTTCGTAAAATTTGAGAGTTTAATATCATGCGGTGGCCATTTGATCGTCGTGGTGGGTTCGTCACCGACAAACAGTTCACCTCGCCGCGGGATATTGTCCAACCGAAACCAGGAGTACAGTAGGCTACCAGTGCTTCTCGAGCTCATACCCCGCTAGTTTAGCCACCAAGAACCTCTTCCTCCCTTCCCACTGGTGCGGAGAAAATTAAATCGTAAAGTTCGTGAGGTTACAGTTAAATTTTCATCTATCCGGATACATGGACGCGGTATCACGAAGTTTCTCAGCTCCATGAAAATAAAGAGCTCCGGTATATGCGATAATTCCGTTACGGAACGTTGAAACGTTTTACGCATTAGTTTGTCTCGTTTTACAGTTTTCATCGCTTACTCGACGCTCGTTATTCGATTGGCGTTCGCGGCTGAGTTTTAACATTTTTTTTTTTTTTTTTTTTTTTTTACGATAGTTTAGAATAGTTCGCACGTATAGAGGTTAACTTCGAGATTCAGTTGAATGCGTTGTTAGCAACGAGAAACCGCAATGTCTCAAACCGCGTTGGGCGCCGGGGTAGTCGTCACCTCGACGGACGAACGACTGAGACTAATGTGGCAGATTAACAGGCATCCGACCTTTCGAGCCCCAAATGTCGGAAGAGCGTTACGTTATGCAAATCGTCTGTTACCGTCCCTGCGTTCTACCATAGTAGGGGTGGACGGCAACATTTTCGATGAGAAACTGTCAACAAACGCGCCGACGTCTCCGCACAGAATACGTAAAAAAAAGCGTAAATTACGTTAGAAAATAAAAAAAAAAAAAACGTACAAAAACGTTTGAAAAATGAAAAAAAAAATTGCTATAAACGTAATGTACGGGTATTGCATAAACTACATGAAATTTAATGTGCAATTATGGGGAAAAACTAATCCGCCGTATATTATGAAAACCATAGAGATGCTTTATTTTTAATAATTCACTAATTTCATTCAATCGACGAGTTTTCGGCTGACGCATTAATTTTTCGTAGTATTCCGCATTCCCACGCAATTCCGCAAGCATTTCGTAAGCACCCTAAATTCTTATGAATGTAAAGGTAAAGATCGCGATGCTACAACTTGTTTAGTATTTGCTCTCCGGTATCGCATCGATAACTTTATCAATACGAGATTTTCGTCAAAGCCATTATTGGGATGCAGGTCACAGTGTGCACGTTCGCGGAAACCGCGCGAGTTCGCTTTTACCGGGGGGTGTTACACACCCTCCTCTATATCGATGGGTTTCGCACGGTTCTTTGACGCTCGTCGAGAGAGAGAGAGAGAGAGATGTGTGTTGGCCGGATTTCAGAAAGCCGGGAATAAACTTTAGCGTATAAACGGAAGCGGTGGGGGGGTACGTAGCGGAAGTGACGAGTGATCGTTCGACAACAATGGGAGTCAATCAGCGAACTGTATTCATGGGTGAATGGGTTCGATTATTCGGTTCGAGAGGATTGCTCGCGGAAGCGCCGACGCGAACCCCATTCCTGGATGCTCCGCTCGTACTGCGGACGACGTTTCCACCCCCCAACCCCTCCCCGTACCGCTCTGTATTTCTCTGGTAGCTACTGAATCGCTTTTATAGTATATGTACAGAAATATAGTTACCGGGGCCCAACCAAGCCGCACCGGGTACGATGGCAAGCGAACCTCGTCGCAGTGGCGCTATTGCACGGCCCCCGGTTGCAACGTTCCCGCGGACAAGCGGCCGCGATGGCATTCCGACCGCGCCAACGTGTCTGCAACGACGTTACCGTAATAGGGTCCCGATTAAGATGCAAATTCCACAGGCCGCGAAACGGGAATGGGGTAACGCGCTCGCCTGCCCGCCCGTCCGGACGCTTCGCGCGGCCACCCCGTCGTCGGCACCGCCCCAAGAATTTAAACCCGCTAACTAAGCTTATATTAAATAAAATTCAGAATGGTAGACCCTCCGTGGTAGGAGACAACTATGACTCTACCGAGTTTGTCCGGTCTTTGAGAAAGAATTTTATACATTTTTATTTTCTCATTGTTCTTTATACCGGTATATAGTCCCGATATAATGTGTCCCGTGAACACACGGGACATTTTTTCTCGCGAGTGCGCAGAGATACCTCGGTGTATATATTTTTATGGTACGAATAATGATTGAGTTAAGTACACTTCGTTGTTGAGGGCTCGAGACATCTTTCCTTAAGAAGCTTACTATCGATAAAGAAATAACTTAAATGTATGAAAAAAAAAAAAAAAAAAAAATCTGAGAAAAAACATCGAAAGTGGAAGTGAAAGAATGAAAAAAAAAGCGAATGAATAAAAAGTTGGAAGTAATATCGAGCGGGAAAAGTTTTTGATATCGCCATTGCCGAGACACAGACCGTTGAACCCGGAATACTTCAACGCGCCGACGGCGGTGAGACAAACAGCAATGATCCGAGCATCCGAGCGAAGAATGACGTGTCGCACAGAAAGGTTTTGATCCTTCGCTGTGGTGCGGGCGCTTTTCACACTTAAAGCTTCGTCGGTGCTGCTGGCAACTACCTACACTTCTCTTGCCGCGCGCACCGTCGAAGCGAAATTAATAACGTTTAAATCAATTATCCTCGCATCAGCCTCAAGTAGATTCACCGGGTGGTTCGCCCCCCCACCGTAGAGGCCAAAGAGCTGTCGTTCGAAGTTCTAAAAGCTTTTAGTTTTCGCACTAAATAATTTTACAGGCCGCCCCCCGTACGTAGAGGAGAGCGCACACTGTGTGATAGTAGATGTCGAGAGGTATCCTACCTATCCCTGGAATAACGGCAAATTGCGACCGCGTTGAACGATGTATTTTCGCCTGACGGTTCTCGTGAGTTGCGACAGACAAAGTCCTCGACTTTCCGGCTTTCGGCGTCGTAGTAGAATTATCCCGATTTAAAGCGCTCGTAAAGGAACTTTGACTTTTTTCATAAAATTACGAAAAAAAAAAAAAAAAAATTCAGTCGCCGATTTCGTAAAGATTACGACCACTTATGTTTCACGAGCTCTGCGATGTGATTGCGCTATGCTATACATTTTTTTTTATAGGTAATAAGAAAATCGTATTATTAATTTCATACGATTGATTGTAAACAATAGTATTCTGATCGTGAAAAAAAATTCCCAGATCCAAATATTCAAAATAGTAGAAAAAATATAATTTTTTTATAGAAAAAAAAAAAAAAAAAAAATGAGATCTCGATTTTTTTTTTACACGATATAGTGCCACTAATCAATCGCATAGGATTTTTTGTACGATTTTTTTAACCGATAAAAAAAATATATAAAATACGCCTTTCGACCGGAAATGGGCGAAAGATTCTTTAAAATATAACTATAGTTTTCATAAAGGGGATTTGGATTGAAGACGATTTAAAGATAAAATGCCATTGTGATCTCAAGCAAAAAATCAAGTGGATACACCGTATCATTTTGATCCGACGCGATCTTTTCTATATTAACAGTGACTATCTATAGAGAATCTAAAGTCCGTATGTAAGAAAGTTCACGTATGCTATGGATGACTACCCAGTTACGAGTATTCTTGACCTCCGGTCAGCTACCAATGGTCCGTTCGCCTTCGCCTTATTCGACGAAAGGATCCTTTTTCAAAAGCACCCCCTCCAGTAGTCGCAATTCGCCCTGCGCGCTTCGTCGAAGAACAAACAAGATTACCCGTAGCCGGGGTCTTGGCCCGAGGTGGAGTCACCTTTCACCCCGCTGGCTGGCGATCCGGCAAGCAGCAAACAAAAGTTTCACGAACATGGTATACAGATATAGAATACACGATTCGGGGGGATATCGTTCTACACTCTCCGGTACACTGTGTGCGGCGTCACCATTCTCCACTCTCTCTTTACCCCGGTTGCTTCGTCCGTTGGAAACTGGACGCGATCTCTTACGAACGAAGTAGATTCGGATCGGTAGTAGTAGTAGTGATGACCGTGCGGACGTAAGCTCGGCACGAGGCCACCACCCGTTGCATCGCCTCTGACACAAGTACACGGTGTACATACTATACTAGATACACCGTAAAGGTCGCTGCATCCGAGATAACACCTTCCATAGACGTCGAAAATGTTTGTAATCCCGTATTCAAAGTTTGGATACTACCCTCATGTGTCACGGTATTCACTACGATATCCTCGAAAGTCCGATATTCACCCAAAATTTCACAAAAAAAAAAATAAAAAATCAAAATAGGGGCATTTTTGGTAAAAAAAAAAAGGTCTTAAAGTGAAACATTAGTTACCATCGTATTATTGGAAAAGTATTGAGATTTTTTATAAACCGTCCGTCTGTCCTTCTGCCGGTGAAAAAAAGCGACGAATTCTTTAAAAAAATGATAAAAAATTCGTCACTTTTACGTATCTTTTCTAATATTTTTCTAAAGCAAAAATCTACCTTTTCGTACACGAGGATCGTGCATAACTAACGGCGGGAGCGTAAAAGATGCCGCGGGTGCTACAGCTAGTAATTTATAGAATGTAAATGGAAGAAGAAGAAGAACAGCAAGGCGTAGAATGTAATCGAAACGGGGAATCAACGTTATTTCGTATACCATCTACGGGAATACACAGTAGTAGTAGAGTTCCCGAGCAATTTTCATTTGCGAAAGTGAACCGAGCAAACACGGCGGAATCGTTGAAAAAAAGAAATCTGTTCGCGATATCTGCCGTATATATAGTTTTTACGAGAAAAGAAAAAAAAAAAAAAGAAAAAAAAAAAAAAAACCAACAACAAGACTTGGTACGATTTTCCTCGTAATAACGGCAGAGACTTTGGGTTAGCAAGCGAAAGGGGGAGGCTATCGGAAAACGCTAAATATCGTCGCTCTCTCCGGTTGAATTCGTTGCCGGCCGAAGCTTTCGCGTCGTGTTATTCATTTTATTTCGAGGATATCGTGGCAGTGATATAGAAGGCAAGAGGATCCCGGTGGAGGATCAGCGGCAGATGAGAATACAAGCTGATGGCTTCGGCATAGCTGCGCTATCCACCAATCGGCCTCGGCGACCAGCAGAATCGACGTGTAACTTGAGTGTGAGGGACGGTGCGAGGGAAGGAGGGGGTGGGGGTCGAGTATACATTGTGGGAGAGCAGAGATATGGAACGAGTGAGCGCGTGTCTGCAACTGGATGTTCAGGATTAACGTGAAAGCTGCACTCTGGATAAATCATACGAATTAATTACTTTACTCCGGGGCCCACATGCGAATTAATACGGAAAAATTAAATGTGCTTTCAGCTCGAAATTGAGGATTTCGGTTAGGGACTGAAACTGGTACACGCGACGGGCGCGATACACAATCAAAACATAACGCATACGCTTCACAATAATTGAAAGCCGATTGTGATAATTGGGTTTTCGATACAATTTATCGATACTTTAATATGGTGCGCGTATCATTATATAATATTGAGTTATATAATCTCCATAGATATATCGGCTCGTTACGATGCCTCGGGGTTGGGTACGAATCCCAAGCTGATATAACTCTTCAATTGAGCACCAATCCCAGTCGTACAGAGTTCGAGAGGGAAGCAAAACTTTTTCGTAATTATTTAACGAAGGGTATTTATTATTTCCCATCCAAATAGGATTTATCCAATTCCTCATTTATTTTCCAATTAATCATTCGCTAATAATGAACATTATTATCATTGTTTTTGTTGGGGTCTCTAATTTGTGTACATTGACACGTGTTTTATGAACGACATTTCGGAGTTCAATAAATTACGCGGAAAAGATCAAAGTACAAAACTCAATTGTATATCATGTTATTCACGATGTTTGGCGCGATAATCAACCATCGATTATCTACGACTCGATGGTAATTCTATGCCGCGCGTGTATTCGTACAAATCATTCTATGCGCGAACACGGGGCACAGACTACGAACGTGTGGGGTGACCTCAGCGCTAATCAATCTAACGAATACCCAACATACTGTTCATAAATCTTCGATGTCTCGATCCCCCGATCCGGTATTCGAGAACCCCTCCCGACTTTCGCATATTGCGGAAAATTTAATGGCTTGTCAAATCCGCTTTCGAAATATTAATTTCAGTTTTGGCGCCCGCGAGCGCGCGGATGTCGCGCCTCAATCGATAACCGTATAAATCGTCACGCCTTAATGAATTAACGTACCGATGTATACGCGATAGTCCCATTGGACACAATACTTTAATCGCTTGACGCGAGCGACGCAATACGATTAACCCTCTTATTAACCCGAACTTATCGCGTATATATTTTTTTTCGGATTTACTGAAGTGGAGTTATTGGGTTAAATTTAATTTTTTAATTATAAATTTCAGGTTAGAATTGAATATTTTAACGCTCTATCTATCGAAGAAAACTGCATTTTTTTTACATTTAATGTTTATTACCTAATGGTTAGAAAAATTAAATGTAAAACAAAATGTGGACAATAATAATAAAAATTTTGATAAAAAAAAAAATTAATTTGTTTTTTCTACACTCAGTGGTCCATTTTTTTTGTCAATTGTCGTAGACGATTTAAATCGTCAACGGCGATAATCGTATAACAAATTCATTGCCGCGTATAGAAATTTTCGTGACAAAGTGCCGTGGAAAGTTGTAAATCTTCGGTGCGAACGGAAATACGGGATGAGCATTAGCGCTGTTAACAGACTGAGAAGATATTCGTAGTGTCGAACATGTAACGAGACGAGAACGAGTGGAAATAGCAAAGCTGTGGAGATCGATGAACGAGAGTCTCCCACCCGGGATACCGAAAATTTAGCCTCTGCGGCTTGGGCGCCCGACCACCTGGGTCCCGGTTAATAGCACCGCCAGGAAGCATTTTCGCCGGATATGAAGCGTTCTCTCGTTTCCTCGTTAAGTTCAAGTAAGTTCCCTCGTGTACGAGAACTATACGGAAGACTAACGTAATCTGGCGGGCGACTGGATAGTCGTAAGCATTATATCAACGCCATCGAGCATGTTACACGAAAATTTGTGCCAAACTGAGAATAAGGGGATTCCCCCCTCCGTTGGTTAATCAACGAGCGGAAATCGACCGATCCGTCGACTATGCAAAACTTGCTTTTCACTCAACTGCAAAACCGGCGTATTTACTTTGTAATTTCTAACGAACATGCGAGATACACTAATGACATTTTTGCACGTGAAGTACGATACAAATCCCTCCTGTTATCGTCGCACAAACTTTCCGTGTTTGATAACAGAAAAACATAAGAAAAAAAAAAAAAAAAAAAAATTTTATTCTGATGGATTTTTTAAATAGATTTTTTTTTTTTCAATAAAATAGTCAAGTAAATTTATCGATAAATTAATCACACGAAGTATTTGCATCAATTAAACTTTTTATCGATATTAATGCGCAGCTGAGTATAAATAGCAATTGATTGCTCGCGTGTTGTGAAATCATTGATATTACAGAATGAATATCTCGTTGTTTCAATTTGCGACAGGACTCGCGAGCTGTGTAATCGATCGTCGATAGGTTCAATTTGGTTTATTACGCCAGCGTAATATACAACCCGATGGCTGTTCGCTTGAATCCGTGGAATTTGAAGCATCCATTTTTTTTAAATTATGCGAGTAGTATCGAGAGTGCTGTTAATTTCTATCGGTTCTTTGCTTTTTCGCGAAGAGTGCACGAGGCAAAAAGAAGGAAATCTTGTCTGACGGACACTATAGAGAGATACTTCATCAGATCAATGAAATAACTCTCGAGCGGCGAATACTCTCCACTAAAAACGATACATACAAAATTTAAAAAAATCCAACAGGTTATTTCAAGTTATCGAACTTAAATTTTCAATAATTACGTAAAAATAGCGACGTTCACGGATTTTTCACGGATTTTTCACGGATGCTGTATTTCTTTGATTCGGAATTATTTCGAAAAAAAAAAGTACAAAAAAAAAAACCACAGCGATCATCAACGACTCGTAATTGATATTAACTTGAATACACCATTTGTTTTTTTCATTGTAGAAACATCGATTCTACTCGCAAATATTCATCGCTTAAAAAAAAAAAAAAAAAAAAACAAGCTTTCCCGCGACTTCGGAATGCCATTTTTTCGTATGCACTATAAAAAAAAAAAAAAACAGTAGTTTCGACAGCCGTCATTACGCGAAGCGCTAAAATTGCATAAATTTCACCGTACCAAACGTTTCGATACATTATCTCGTATTATCGAGCGGCGCGAGGGGTTTCCATTATTTTTCAATAAAACGTACTATACATACCCGCGGTATATGGAGGGATTGTGTCTCGAATATGTTTAATGGAGAGTGAATAATATCGCGAGTGGCTCGACGTGGCTGTTGGGGAGTTGTCTCGCTGCGAAGGGGGGTTGCAATTAAGTCGACTCGGTTCTCCGGTTGACGTGAGGAAAATAGAGACGAGGCACACGGCACAAGCAAGCGAACTCAGTTAATTGTGAGTGTTTCTTGCCGATCATATCTGCAAGCCGAGTTTGAAGCAATTATTCGCTTTCTGTCTGCTTTCCGTACATAACCCTCCCTCCCCCCCCCCCTCCTCCCGCCACCCCCTTGATTTTACGCCTTAATAGTTCGTTCCGTCGTTCATTCTTCAAGTTTATAATCTATCCTGAATGTCTGTCTATGGTATTCTCTTCTCGTTTGTCCGCGATCCACCCTCATTTCTCTTCATTCTACTGAGTCTTCTTCTGATTTCATTCTTTCGCGTTATTCCGTCAACGTTTGAATTGTCAATGTTTCCTCGTCTGGAAAATGGTGAAACCCGTATTTCCGGTCTATGTGGAGTCATAAACATGAATTTAATTTCGTATAGACAACCCAACGAAAGTTTTAATTTCAGTTTCGTGGATTTTTCTGGAAATTCGACTGTATGAGAAAAAAAAAAAGAAAAAAAAAAAAATTGAGTTCCTCGCATTATTTTGGGTCGAATTTTTTAATTTTAGAAAATTTTATAACAATGGAGTTTGGATCATAAGAACTATAATTATATCGGACGTTCGGGAGAAATTCGCGATAATTCATAAAATCTCGAGAGTACCGGGTTTACCAAGACGACACCAACGTCTGATATGATGACGACAATGGACCTGTTCTACTGTGAAAACGTTCCGCGCCTCTTTTCCCCCGACGACTCTGGTGCGCGGAGGGTAGCGGAGAGCGTTAGTCGTCGCCGTTGCTGCTGCTTGCTGCTCGCAACGACGACGATGACAATGGCTCGTTAAACGAATCGAAAGTCTCTTCTCATCGTCTAGCGCCTCACTTTACTTCGCCGCATTGGAAAACGGGAAAACTTGGTGCTCGTCTAGCGTGAATTCCGCCCGAACAAAACCTTCGTCCCGAATAAAATTCCTTTTTTTCCATAAGAAAAAAAAAAAAAAAGCTTCTCACCGTTTAGTGAATTTTTTTTTTTTTTTTCTTTCGCGATGTTGAATCCACACAGAAGAAATATTTCGTACGATATTAATATCGGTTTTCGCCGACCGTAGAAATACAAAACAAAATGACGATTTTCTTGTGAAGTTTCTGAAATATTATTCGAGATGTTCATTGACCCCTCAGCCCCGTCCCCCGTTCGTTTTTCCAATAATTGAACGGAAACAGTCTCTCTATGGCGTCGCTGTGAATGTCTAAGTTCTGTCGTTGAACAGGTCTCGACAATTGGTACATCTGTTGGGATATTCGAGGCACGTATTGCCACGGCTGTTGGCGCCTCGTTAATAACGCCGTTGCTATCGAGAGGAGTTGCTACAGTCGCGCTATTCAGCGGTGAAGGAACCGAGAGCGAGAGATACCATAGACAGGGTTGGTAAGGATGCCGTTTGTACGATTCGAAGCGTGTTGGTCTTCGAGAAGATCAGACAATCAGTGCTCCGATGCCGAAGCCCTCGGCTACTCGATGCTCTCGGAGACCTTCGCAATCGCGTCGAGCATTGTATATATATACATTATATATACTTTATATACCATATACTGCGTGGAATGTGGAGTCCGGGGGCAAAATATAAGCTCAACCTCGATATTCAACTGTCGAGACACGATAACAATATTTATTTTTCCCGAGAAACGGAAAAACTCTGAAGTGCCACCAAACCGCTCGCTGCTACTTGGGAAAACTTTTTTTTTTCTTCTATATTTCCAACCACTGATATACGCCATCTTTACTTGTATATCTTATTAACAAAGGAGCGAAATAACAATGTGCATATTATGGCGTCAGACACCGGGAATTATTCATTTTATGACTATTTTATAATATTAATTTTTCATCGCGATAGATAAAAACGAAATAAAGCGAACGAGAACTCACTTTAAAATCGATAGATTTTTTTTTCCGAAGGTAAATAAATACGCGATACAAGAGAGTAAAGAATTCGCGAGCCGCACTGGTCCGTGAGGATCGTCGCGACCGAAATATAAGAAATCTGCGTAAGCTTTGGTAGGGTAGGGTATTTCCGTTTTGGCATTGACCACCGGACCCGCGAATGCCGCGTATCGCATTCCTTTTGACTGCGTACTAAACAAACCGATGCATCCGTACGTGCGATATATTTTCTATGGGTTCTCTCGGGCGATACTGACGAACTTGCTACAGGCAAAAGATACGTTAGCGAATTCGATCATTGGAAAAATCATATATACATAACTTATGGCGCCTATGTGTTCGTTTTGTCCCGGTGGTTGACGATCGTTGGCTCAGCATCCGAGAAACTCCGGGAAAACCGTAAACTGGCGCTTTTGCTGGTGCGGAATAGAGTGTATCAATCACCCGATGAGAGTAGGGAGGGAGGTTTAGTATGGAATAAAGAAATGGCACCGCCGGGGCTTTTGGATTCCATGTTCCTTCGTACTCATACGTCAGACACCGATTTGTTTGAGCGTAGAGGTCGGTGGAGAGGGATTCCCATAGTTGCCATCGTTGGCGTGGCTCCCGGCCAATCCTATGGGTAGGTATATCTTCCCCAAAGTCGGTAGAAACTTGTGTGCGAGATCCGACACAAACCGAATTGCACTATAGACGCTTCCGTACATGGAGAAGCCACAAAGTACATCGACACGGAGGGGGACCTAGAAACTTTACCGCCTACACACGGAAGTCCTATTCAAAAAGTTGAGCTTCTTTTTTTCAGACACGACGAAGGCAAGAAGACTTAGCGAAGAGTCTCGCGCGCCCCTTATCTCGATAACCGAGTTACCGTTTTTCTTCCAAAGTAACAAACAAAACACTGCTCGGTTCGTCGGGAAAAAGCATAACACTGAGTTTCGACTGTTTCATTTTTTTCTTCATTAAGATAGTACGATTGCGACAATCTTAACAAGAAATATACTAAAAAAAGTGTAAGAAAAATTATGTACCGCTGCAAAAATGTGTGTATCAATTATTTTTGACATCTTGAAAACTCGACGGTAAATGATCCTCAAGCTTTTTCAGAATATTTGTACAATAGCTCTCTACCATAATTTCGTATTTTATCAACTTCTCTCATGTAGTTTTGACGCCACGATTGAAAACGTGACAAGGATGCATGCTTCGACGATAGGTTACGTGTAAATCATCTCAACTTTGAGGGTTAATATCTCGACTTCGGAACAGTAAAACGTTTTTAAAATTCACAGGTGTTTTAAAAGTATATTAAATATTGTGTACCCCAAGTTTAAACGAATTCGAAAAAAAAAACCCCTATGGACGTTCTAAGCATGTTATCCCGAATGATCGGTTGTCAATGCATCTGTGACTTGTAGGACGATTCGTTGACATGGAATTCACGTATTTCCGTCAACGAGATCTTCCCCGTTTCCTCGTGTCATGAAGCAAGAGTGATTTCTCGTGTCGTATTTAATCGAAATTGCAGCAGACTGCATTTCTGTTGAAAATAGTCGTGATACTAGCGAGCGTTATCCTCTCTGTTGGGTTAAACGTCGTCGTTACGACAACGACCGGTAGTTGTTGTACACCGGTTGGATTGTTCACGTACCAGGGACCAGTGGCAGCACACGTAACGCAATCACGTGGCGAATCTCGCACGGGTGCATCCACGAGTTACCCCATCGTTCCCCTAGCACGCGCGTTTCCATGAAGCACGCATTAGTGCGCTAGTGCGGAATTAATCAAGGGCTATCTGTATTACAAGGCATGCCCTGTGGTCAGATTAAAATCCTGTCCAATCCTCCGACCCTGATAGACAACCGGGTATGTACGCTGTCGTTGACGCGGTCGTCGAGGGTGACTGTACAATCGTAAATTGTAGCTTAGACCACTTCGGAGAATATACATCAAGGTCCACATGCCATCATGCTATACAACAGTCGCGCCGATTCGTTATCGGGGGAAAATCCGATCTCGCGGCATTCCCGGAAACTCCAACTTGTTATTGTCATTCTGGCTTATCGAACCACTCATCAATATTTTACGTGTACTCATACACCCCCCGGCATTCGAGAACTGCGAGAGCGTTCAACCCCCGATTCGAAAAGGGAGATTGCCATCCGCGATGTTTAGTAGGATCGAACCATATACGTTTTGGAATTGCAGATCGGTGTTTGCCTGTATCTCGTAAACGTTTTCCTAGTCGAGTCTACTCGATTACCCCCCCCCCCCCCCCCCCCAGGGGTAAATCTGCCTGGCTGTTTGAAAACCGACTCAATTCTTTTTATTTATTCTTTCTCGGAAACTAAATGATTATTTTATCATGAAAATATTTTTTTTTTTTATTGGAAAGTAGAAATAATGACCGCCGAAAGCGAAAAATGTTTTTTTTGGCAGTTGGCACTCTCCAGTGGAAACGATGTATCTAAAATCAAAACCCAAAACGGTTTATTCAAGTTTAGTAACAATGATGAGACAAAATTTATTTATTTTATTACCTACAGTTGCTTGGATTAAAAAAATGCAAAATTTAACGCGGAATACGAATCATCCCGCAGATTTACCCTCTGAACAGACAGAATAAGGCAAAACTGCATCAAACATAGCCAGGGATATTTTCCTTCGCGAGAGTGTATCAATTGCTGATTGAACATTGTTACGCAATACCATTATCGGAGTCACGCTGTAATTCAATTCCTCGTCGTCGTGGATCACAATACATCCAGTATTGATTGATGAGTCTGCCCGGCCGAGTTATATCATAGGTACAGCGGACACGACGCGAAAGAATAATATACATTCGTTCGTCAAAAGGGGATTCCCCGGGAGCGGCCTGAGGACATCACTAAGCTATATCGTGCCGGTGTCTCGATACCAAGATGACAGTGGGGGGAATGTCCCGAGCGGGTGTGTGCAAAGAAAAGAGATCGGAAGTCTCGGAGATTGTAAGAGCCGAAGGGTAACCTCCGGTGGGGAGCGTATATTTTTTCGCGCGAAGAAATGGCAGAAAGAAATACTAGAGAAATGCGAGGCGCGAATCACTCCAGTCGCCATCAAAGAGGTTCGTGACGAGAATACGAGGTGAAAGGATAGGATACAGGGAGTTATACTATTTTACCATGGGTAGTAGTAGTACCAGATATCCAGAGGGCCTCCGGACGATATAACCCGGCGCGTCGCTTCTTCAGGACGTGCTTGAGATACGTCCCTGTGATCTTTATCGCTTTGTACGAGGAGTCGCGAGAGAGCGAGACCACCGAGAGCGCGATTCACCGCACCAGCAGATAATACCCCTCTCCCTTCTTCATCCCTCTGCCTTCCTAGATCTGCAGACCCGTATGCCCGGTACTGCTGCTGCTGCTGCTGATGTTGCTGGCGCGAAGTAGAAATGCAGTCACCAGAAGCATTGCTCCATTCCAAAGATCCCACGTGAATCGCAATGCTCCAGGGAAAAGAAATGATAGAGCCTTGAGCTCGTGTCATGTTTTTTGGTTGTGGGGGCTCTGGCTTCGTCCGGTCCCATGGGGTCTATACGATATGCGATATGAATATGAAATGTTTTGAACGAGAACTTTGGGCCACGAAGACCGCGCAGGCATGTTCAGAATTTGTTGCTGCGTTTTTGTGTTTTTTTTTTTGGAGCAAATCGTTGTCGGAACGAATCAGTTTGGACGGTTGACTTGAAACTTTGATGTAACGTCGTGTTCTCCAATTTGCAGGCTTTTTTGATTAAACTGTACAATAATCGATTTTTTTCGATTAACGCGTTATTTATTCATTTCATTTATGAAATTAAATAATATTATAATATAATACAATAATAACAACATATAATAATAATATTATACTATTTTATTTCATGAATAAAATTAATGAAATAAAATGCATTTTATTATTAATAATTAATTATTTTATTTCATTTTTCCATTTATTTATATTCGTATATAGTCTCTCGTCAAAAAAATAATATAGTACGTTGAAAAATAAAATCAACTAACGAACTGTGTGAAATTCGATTGAGGAATTAAGTTCCGAGTTTTACGAGGAAATTGTACATTTTTTTAGGGTTCGAAGAATACATTAATTTTTCACGGTTTTCGCTGTATTCTGTATCACACAGTAATGCTTATGATATGTCATTATAAAGCACGAAACTCGCGCACATTTAATACATCATATCTAGAAATAAGTACCGGACATGTGGGCTTTTATCGTCACTGTACAATGGAGAAATCTGGTTTTACTTTGTAATGAATTCCACCATTGACGATGTGGATACATGCTATCCGCGTGTCAGAGATTTCACCATTCGGCACATCCTGAATCGAGGAGAATATTACGTGGTCCTCTGGAGGGCTCCGGCTTTGACCAAATAGTGAGAAAACCTTTTGACGAGCGAATCTCACGCTTTGGAACTTCGATGTAGGACTGTGTTTCTCGTATGTTTGTATGACTGTGTAAGCGGAGAATAGTCGGACCGTTGGACCGAAAATACACGCGAAACGTTTGTTCCCTTTCAGGGACACTCCAGTGCTAAACAAAGCGTCAGTGAATTCGAAATACAGCCAGAGAAAGTCCAACTCGACCAGTCCAGTTCATTTTTTAGCTTTCCGACTGTCCATCCGGCAAATAAGGGGAGTTTTGTCGGTTAACGTTATACCCATGTTTAACGAAATGGCTGAACGTGTCTGTAAAATCTGACACACTTGGTCCCACGCGCACTGCTTTTTTCACCCTTTTTTTTCGTTTTAGTTTCCGTAAAAACAATTTTTTCAACATTTCCATGTCAACGTGTTCAGCGCGATCCAAAACATCCAAAAGTCACATTTTATAATTGGATGATTAACCATTTTTCGAATTTTTTGACTCTTATCTGTCTCACTATTTGCCATATTTTCCAACGAAGCTCCGGAACATCCAACGTCATTTAGCAGTGACGTATAGAGTTTTTCTCGATTCGTATTCCTATGATTATTAACGAATTGTTATAATGCCTCTTTATAGTATATGAACGATATCGTTATGTGTCGGTGCAACAAATACCAATAAATCCGAAGCGCATTTTCATCGGCGATACAATTCATCGAAATGGTTGGGAGATGTTCGATATATGTATGGATAGGATGGTATATCGATATTGGGGGAGAATTTCGTTAAATTCGAGGAAATAGTCGAAGCTACGCGAATATCCAAATCCCCGGTCAGCCACGATATCAAATACCCCACTCGATTGAGTGTGCAAACTACGCGTTGCGTTTTCTGTACGAATATCGGCACCGAATACGCGAACACTTTGTTGTTGTCGTCGTTGAACACTGGGGCTATGGGGGATGGAAGAGAACGGACATTCGCGAGCGGTGGGATGTCGGAGAGAGGGAGAGAGGGGTTGTCAAGGGGACGGGGGAGGGGAACGCTCACGAAATCGGATCGCAGGCTAGTTGACATTGCTCGATCAGAGCATGAATAACGAACAGACGTCTCTTCGCTTGAATAATACATGTATGATGCTTGCAGTTCGCAAGTCCCATCGCGCCCACGTAGCGCCCACCGCAGTTTCCTATCCCACATTCTAGAATCACACGAGCACACTGCACCTTCTCATGAATAGTACGCTCACCTTTGTACCCCCAGGAGTTATATATCTTTACCAGTGCGTATTTCACTGCAGATTTCGATGGGATTTGTGCAGAAAGTACAATCCGAAAACTGCTTCAACTTGGTTAATCATTGTTACACATTTTTGTAACACGACATTTTCCGAATGCAACGGCGAATTCATGTCAAATGTACTCGATACATAATATGAAATATTTTATTAAAAAAAACGACTTTCTTATTATTATTGTTTTTGTTTATAAAAATGGTTATTCTTCGTTCGGTAGCGCGAATTTTTTAATAATTTTTCTTTAGCGTAAAAGATTGTCATCCGAAGCGTGAAATATTTCGCAAAAGGGTCGAAAATATTTGACTTCCAGTATTGGGTAACAATGGAAACGGAGATTTCGAGGTTATAGTGACTAATAAGTAAAAGTGATTGGACGAGCACTTAGGCAGTCGAGTTGTCAAGTCCGCGGATTGAAGTGGTGGAATGAGAATTCTCTATTCCGTACTTGTTTGCCCTCCGCAACCGCCAGTGAGAACTTTGCGTTAGCGAACCTCCGGTGCGGCCATTGCGATCCATGAAAACTCGTATAATAGGAAGGATGTATAAGACAATGGGGAATAAGAGAGAAGCTAGAGGGGCCGAGAGAGAGAAAGAGATGAGAATGAAGAAGAGAAAATAGAACGTCTCGACCCCCGTCTCGAATCGCTCTGTCGAGATACTTCTTGTTCAGTTGTCCATAGTTTTGGTGTCCTCCGAGGTCACCACCCCCGGCTGCAATTCAGCCCTTGTCTCCGAGTGGCTTGGAGAGTTCGTCACTGGTTTCTGTATACCATATATAGTGTTTGTGGTTCGAGTTCGTCGGGGGTGCGGGAGGGTTGACTCTCTCTTGGCTGAGAGACTCAGCGTCTATTAGTTGTGTTAGCCATTTGCTGCTATTTGTGGTTCATCGCGGTTGTAATTAGTTTTCCGTCATCGTGCTGCCGTAGTCCTCTCGGTCTATCGGTCATTCGAAGGTGGCCGAGGGGTGGGTTGCGTTGTGAACAGGAAGCTTTTGAGAATGGGAGAGGGATACCCGGTCGTTTGAGGGTCGAAGCGCGGTTGTGATCCCCAGGATGTTAGGGTACTCGTGAAACTACGTCGAGATACACGAAACCGATGGGAGCGACAGCGACCACTGGTATAGCCTATGCAGAGCGGTTGTCGCGAAACTTAATCGAATTCTGGTGACGCCATAACTCGATCAACGAAGCTCTCCTTTGCTCGTCGTCTCTCCGCGGCGCAAAAAATATATTTGTTGCTTAAGGGGGGCGACGCATCTACCTGGCGCTTCGAAAATTGAGTAAAATGGTTGATTTTTTAAAATAAAAACTCCAGCAGGCAATCAAATTATCTTTTTTACTCAAAGGTCCATGTAATTGAGTCTTATAAAAAAGAAATTAACAAGAGATATGAAAAAAAAAAAAAAAGTTTCAAATTTACCCCCTTAATTTTTGCGACGATCAGAGTATAACTCGAAGAGTCTAGAAATGTTGAATCATCTCGATTCCGTTGCAGGAATAAACGTAATATAAAAAGAAAATGTTTACCTACATTTCTAAAGGGAATGTAATTTATATGTTGTCGCAGGTAGCGTGAACGAAGCCGGTCTGTTTGCGCTACGGGGACGACAAGAGGGCAGCAGGAGATCTCGTAGAACAACGACGACGACAACGCGAACGACAACGAGCGCGATAACGCCGAAAAGAAGTACGCCGAGTACAAGCGCTCTGGCTGTGACGACTGAAACTTCAGTCGCAACGAGAGACGTCGTTCAGCCGGCGGCTCTTCTGGCGGCATCCAACGATCAGACATGGCCATCGAGTAGTTCACCGTCGAGCTCACCGCCGTCCTTAAACTATCCCAGTAAGATTCTCCTTTTGCCCTCGGAGAATCCGTCTATCGAGATTGTCGTCAAGTCGCCAAATAAGGTTGTTCTACCGTGCGATCTCGACGGCAACTACACGAGAAATCTTTCGCCGCTCGCAAGGTTCGTATCATCAGTAATTCGTACTATCAGTAAGCTGTTGAAATATCGGTCACTCGACTTATTCGCGACGAACATTTCCGTCAAACCGGCGCTGGACGCCTGGTTTTCAATTTTACTTGAGATCGAACGCAGCGAAATAAAGATATGTTGATCACTGAGATAAATAACGAGTTGGAAGAATTAGCAATGCTGATGGAGCTGATGACGAAGCTGATGCTGTCAATTTTTGTTCAAAAAGTCCCAACTAACGAGTCGTTCTTCCAACTCATCATATTTTCCAGTCCATCCATTGGTTCAGAATTGAATTTCGTTGATCTGAACCTTATCATCCTAAATCTTGATGTTGATGATTGATGTAACGTACATGTATCGTTACTTATTTAAAGAAGCTACAGGATACGACCTGCCAAATGGCTCCACGACGGAAAGTCTGTCGACATGATAACGATAGACACGCGAACGGAAATGAGCGGTACGGGCCATCGTTACATCGGGGATTCGTCAACGGCGGCGCTTCACATAGACAATGTGAGACTCGAGGACGATGGCATCTGGAGTTGTACCATCGAAGACGATCGGGGAAAAAACTTCACTGGCAGACCGGTCAAACTCGTCGTTCTCGGTGAGTCATTTCTTTTGAATACCGACGTTTCTATGCGTCTATAGATACGTCTGGAAATTGAAGGTTTCTGCGAAAAGTTTATTGAATCCGGAATATTGAAAGTTATCATGTTAATGAAGCGAAAGACTGACCCCTTTTGCCTCGCAGACCCTCCGATCGATTGAGGTACAAAAAATATGGCAGTCAGACTTTCCAGGACCTCTTTCAGTTGTTTCTGCTTCATTTTATCCAAATTCGGTGATGCGTTCTCGATTTTTGCATCAGGGATCCGTTTTCTCTCCTCTGCCCCGTCGCGATTAACCCCGATAACATAAATTGAAAACTGACGATGCAATATATACCGGAAATAGGAGAAAACAAGGACAACCAGACAACCAGGGATTCTATGATTTAAGACCAAACAATTGGTAAAATCGGAAACATGTCGGCTGTCTTTCGGGATAACAACGAATCTCGGGATCTAATCACTAGGGATTCAATCTGGTGAATTGGGGGGTTGCGGAAGTTTTAACCCGCTCTACTACGCGGAGCTTTTCCAGTAGTTTTTACTTCATTTCATCCAGATTCGGTGATGCCTTCTCCATTTTTGCATCAGAGATTCGTCTTCTCTCCTCTGCCCCGTCGCGATTAACCCCGATAACGTAAATTGAAAACGAGCGATGCAATTGATACAGAAAACAGGGTAAAACAAGGGAAACCAGGCAACCAGAGATTCTATGATTTAAGGCTAAACAATTGGCAAAATCAGACACATATCGGCTGTCTTTCGGGATCGTAACGAATCTCGGGATCTGATCGCGAGGGATTCAATCTGGTGAATTGGGGGGTTGCGAAAGTTTTAACGGTGGAACCACTACGTATCCATCCCCTACGTATGTATATATATATATATGTATATGCCGTAATGGGGGACCTGTAGTTCTATAGGAGAGGATGTCGAACGTCCGGGGTACCACGAGGAGTAATGCTGTCGTTCTATGCATATTAATCTATCCTGGCGGTATAGCAGAACGCGCTCGAGCACCCGCGACACACGGAAGCGGGTTGCCGCTATGAATATGCATCGGGTAAACATTATTCTTCGGGGTTGCGTTTTTTTTTTTTTTCTTTTTTCTTTCTGGGCGCCCCGGAGGCCAGTGTGCGGTTGCAATGTCACGACGAACGAAACAATGCCAACGAAACGAAACAATCACCGAACACCATATCCCGAATGGACACGCCACGCTTCATTCGGCCGGAAATTTCCGTACACCGAAACTCTCCCACCCAATGAACTTCCTCCATCGTCGAATATCTAGTTCGAGTTTTTTCATTTTATTTATCTATTTTTTTTTTTTCTTTTTTTTTTTCGTCCTTTTTTTCGTATTTCGATATGTCGCTTTTTATATTCATTCTTCTTCTTCCTCGATTTTCGTTTCTCGTCAATTTTTTTTATAACATGTCCGCGATGCATCCGTCTACGTCATTCACTTCCGGAGGGGGGAATTCAAATTCTCTCCGGACGCTACGCCGTAATAAAACAACCGCGAGGGATGTATACCAATCAATTTTCAATCAGCGCCCGACGAAAATGCGAGGAGGCTGGTGATAGCATAAGCGTCACGGTGTGAGAAAATCCTTTAGAAACATCTTTTTTTTTTTTTTACACGTATCTATGTTGCCAATAAAAGAAATTTTAGAAGACGCGAAAACTTTTTCGGATCGTATAATTCCAGAAAAAAAAAAATTTTATTTGACGGATTCATCTTTCATCTCGAAAAATCTCCATAAAAATAAAGTATATTATATCAGAATAAAAAATATACATATATTATAAAATATTAATAACAATAATTTATTATTATTATTATTATGTATAAATTACATATTCCGCGGCAATTTATCGGGTATATTTATCTTAAAATACACTTAATATCCATGGGAGTCGGTGCGAGAATCGTTTTAATATTAAAAGTCTCGAAGTTTAAAAAAACTTTTGACTACATATATCGTTATCCAAAACCGGTATCGTTCGGCTTAACTCATCGCTATTGCATATGTATTTCATCCGTTTAAAACATTCACGTTGCTCGGATGAACTCGATTGTCCGTGACACACGCGACCAGAGCCGATAATTTTTGTTTCGAACGCTCGTACGGAGTGCCACACGCCGTTGATAAATTCATCAATCTTTCTCTCTCTCTCTCTCTTTCGATCGAAAGCCAATAGCCATAGTTCTTTATCCATCGTTCGGGGAATTTGATGGTCGTGTGTCAACTCACCCCCCTCTCTTACGAAATAGATATCCCGAAAATTTTGGTGATTCGTATACATTCGTTCCAAAAAATGTATTTTTTGGTTTTTTCGTTTGTTATCGATTACGAAATTATTTATTGGTTATGTTTGGTCGATCTTCGCGAAATCTGAATATCATTGCCGACCGCGCGCGAACGAAACGGAATGGATTTTACGGTGCTCCGGGTATCCATTGGTAATCTCTATCTTTGCATCGCGGGGGATACTAAACAGCATTTCCTCCTCTGGTTTGTTCCCGAAACTGGAGTATTTGCGGGAACGAGATGTAAATTACTGACCTCAAAGCTCGAACCTTCCCGGTCTATTGCTATAGGATATATATAACGTAACGTTCGCTACGCCTCGCTGGGACACCAATTATTGACCGGGTTGATTATAGTCGCTAATGATCCATTGATTAGCCCTCGGCTTCCCCACTAATTAATGGGAGAGTTATACTACCAATATCCTCCACATGTACCAACTTAGTCGAGTGCACGGCGACTGGACACAATGTTACCTTTGGCTTAGGCTCGCGAATCTATCTCCTACCTATTCGTACTGAATATATACTCGACTAATGGCACATCTCGTAACCGTGGATATCGCGATGTTTTTACTGTTAATTAAACACAATTTAATAGCCTCGAAATAATTGCACGTTGCGCAGCCCACGCTGCGCAGTACAGCGCAGCGCGGAACGCGCATGCGCAATGAATAAAATAATGAATTTCATGATTTTAGACATTGTATTTGTCGGACATTTTCTTAAAAATGCTATTGCTAAAGTAATTAACAATCGTTTTTTATACTTTTATTCGGGAAACTGATCCCACCGTAAATCCACTGTTGATGAAAAACAGTTATCCTCCTCCATTCAATGCCAAGCGATTCAATGCCAAAAGACTATCGAAACAAAATGCCGGACAAGAATATCCCCGAAGGCTTGGCGACGTGAATGACGAAAATGTCAAGATGCGTCGAAGTACATCCGAGCAGAAGAGTAGCAAACGCCTCTTGCTGCCGATGACACATATACGATCTATAGATATTTTCATCGATTTAGACTCGTACTACGATGAGGATAGTGAGGGGGTGGGACGTCTTCATCTATGAGAAAGAAGGGAATGTACGCTCGGGTAGAATGTTCCAAGATTCGAGAAGATCCACTCGTCCAGTTCCGTAGTGTTGGATAGAAAATCTCTCTCTATATATATATGTATATAAAACGGACATCGCAATCGCGTTCTATATAGAATATATACAGTACCAACCGACCATAGGAAGCTTTAACAGGGCCTGAAGTCGAGTGGCCAGTCAATAACGCCGAGTTTCCGGTGCCGCTTCGAAGCACTCGAAGGCCTGTCATTCGAGCCGAAAGCCCTTCTCGGGGCTTTACGACGCTATATCGCCCAAGTGTGCTCAGCGGAGCAACGGCAAGAGGACCCGACACGCGTGTGTATGTGGAACGTCTCTATATAGATAGGAATCGTGCAGCTTGCTGAACGGTTATGTATGATACAGCCGAACGGCAGTGCTCCATTGAGATGAGAGAGCGTTGAACAGCCCCCAGCGCGGGGAGGGGGCGGGTGGAGGGAGGATGAGGGATCGCATGTACGCCTCACGTTCCTCGGTATCGATGCCCGAACCTGGGGCGAGTCGTGACGGTGGAGGCTCGTCGAGAGGAACGTCGAGAGGACCGACCGGACAAACTGTCAGACGAGCAACCTGGAGATCGCAGCTTCTCACTGGGAGCGTATCAAAGCCCTGAGCCGCTTGAGGCTACCGATCGTTCTCCTTGACCGTTGCTTCGTTTCAATTCTGCTAAATGAAATTCCCGATGATTTTTCTCCCCTATTTCCACTAATTTCCGCCTCGATGACGAACGATCTCGCGATATCTCGTACCGTCGAGGGGAGGACCTTGTAAAGACCTTTTTTTTTTTTTTTTTTTTTTTTTTTTTTTTCGGTAACACAATGACCCTTTCTATTTTATACGGACAATCGGGCGCGATCCACCGAAGCTCACCGTAAAGGAAGAGTAACGAGCGTCGGGTGGCTATACAGAGAGATATCTGTCGTGATGTCAATAGAGAAGCACAATGAGGGAAAATCGTTTGCAGTCGTCGGCGAGACTTTCTTCCGTCAGAAAAAGAAACTAGAAATGCCAGAGTTCCTGGGTAGACGGTAACAGCGAGCCGCAGACCAGTTCAACGGGATGGGCCCCTCTCTCTTTCCCATCCCCTTGTTTCTTTTATCCGCGAACGAATTTACGGCAGAGCGGGTTTTCCTACAGCGACGAAAGCAACCGTAGTACCGCGGCGCAACCGAATCCGTGGTTAATTTAACGAATTTTCTTCCTCGCTTATTCTCCAATGAGCCAAATGAAATGGTTAATCCCAACAGATAAAAGTGCTACGGTATCACTGAGTACATCCGCATTCATGCATCGTTTGACGCAACTCCGATTATTCATCAAAGCATAAATATTGTCGGATTAATGAATTTAATGATTAATATTTACCGAACAATTCGACTCATACGGACGATTACACTCGACGGCGTTGGAGTTGCGATTTTATTTATTTTATTTATTTTATTTATTTTATTTATTTTATTTATTTTATTTATTTTATTTATTTTATTTATTTTATTTATTTTATTTATTTTATTTATTTTATTTATTTTATTTATTTTATTTATTTTATTTATTTTATTTATTTTATTTATTTTATTTATTTTATTTATTTTATTTATTTTATTTATTTTATTTATTTTATTTATTTTATTTATTTTATTTATTTTATTTATTTTATTTATTTTATTTATTTTATTTATTTTATTTATTTTATTTATTTTATTTATTTTATTTATTTTATTTATTTTATTTATTTTATTTATTTTATTTATTTTATTTATTTTATTTATTTTATTTATTTTATTTATTTTATTTATTTTATTTATTTTATTTATTTTATTTATTTTATTTATTTTATTTATTTTATTTATTTTATCATGACACACAAAAAAGGACCAAATACTGTGGACCTAATCATTATCTGGAAAAAAAAAACGGTCAGCTGTAACGTAATTAAATCGCGCGACTGAATGACCAATAATTTGACGAGTACAATCCCAACATCCGCGATTTAATTATTAACAAATAACCAATACCAACCTTTCACCGTTTTCATGCCAAAAGTGTCAATAATTACTCGTGTTCGGACGATAAAATAATTTTAACAGCGGTATTGCAAAAGTGACAAATCATTTATGGGGATCGATGTTTAATGAAAAGCATTGTCAGTTTTATTTTTATCAGTGCTTTTTTTTAACCGAAAGGCGACCAAACGAAATTACGATTTCAGTATACAAATAGAATATTCAATGAAATGATATATTCATATATCGTAAAATTAATGTACACAATGACGACTTGAGACAGAGATTTTAGCGGTTTTCGATAATTGCTAATAATTCGTGAAATATCGGAGCGTCGAGCTTTTCGGTCGACGAAACGAGACGACGTAATTAATTATATTAAAACCGAAACGAGACTCTCTGCCTCTGTCTTTCTCTTGCGGTTCGAGTGAACGACATACATATATAGACCGACGGAATGTAAGAAACCGCAGGTTGCGCACGCGTATGGATTAACGGAAACGAAAGAGTCCTGAGCTCCCGAGTCCATCCTCTACCGCCTAACAAAATAACTCTATCTTTCTCGGATCTCCGCGCGACAAAGTGAAAGAAACGCGATATCATTAGACGTAATTTTACGAGAATATTGGAGAGTTGGACAAATATAGGGCACGCGATAGAGTGCCGACACAGTGGCGGGGAATGAGACCAAAAACTAGACGTACGGCATTGAGACTCTCGAGGGTGTAGACGATCTAAAAAAAATCGTAACAAATGAGATACGAAGGCGAAACGAGAATTCACAGATAATCTACCAAAGATTTACTCTTCGGGTAAATTTTTCGGAAAAAAAAAAAAAATGGCTTATCGTGAATTTAAAAATACGATGAGAATTTTAAAAAAGACATTTCAAAACGCGACAAAAAATTTAAAAAATACATTTAAAAACGCGACAAAAAATTTAAAAAATATATTTAAAAACGCGACAAAAAATGTTTAAAATACATTTAAAAACGCGACAAAAAATTTGAAAATTCAAGGAATTTCGAAAAACCCTCCATTATTTATGTGGAGTTCCACTATCAAAAGGTTCATCGCGTCCCTTAATCCTTTCGAAGAGTTCATTTTCTTTATTACTATTTTTTATACCTAAAAAAAACTGTAATTTAGGGAGAAAAAAAATTGTTATCGTGAGTTTTCGTAAAAGATGCAAAAACGCCTATGTGGCCATAGCTCATAGTGCAGCGATAGGAGTTGGCGAGTCGCGAAAGCGACGAAGCGATGGGGCGAAGGAAACGTGTGACTGAGATGATTTGAAGACGCGGAGTTCAGGCGAATAACAGGGAAAATATACGAGACGAAGATGGCGATGGAAGGGTGGAGGGGTTGGAGGGGTTGGGATGAAGAGTATGCTACTGAGGAAAGACGAGGCAACAGGATAGTAGAAAACTCTTCACCATCGGCGCAACGTGTGACCGAAATACGGAAGAGGAATGGTTACCGTGGCGCGTCTTCCTTCGGGTATCGATTTCGTCTTGCCGCTGAGAGGAGAATGAGAATTTCCTACTGAATACGTATTGGAAAATCTTCTATACGTTGCAGTGTTCGTGTACTAAAAACGTATACTAACACCATATATAGGTATATAGTATATAGATATATAGCATACAAGTCCAGTGTCTGCTACTCCTCAACAATCTCCGACTTTGTTGGCTCCGTATATCGCGAACAGGAGTACATATCGATCAAAAGAGGAAGAAAATACGAAGATTTTAGGCTTTCCCGGAAAATCATCGTAAGCCTTTTTAATGTTTATTGTTATTTTTAATAAGGAATTTTAAAAAAATTGATAAAAAATATAATTTATGTACTAATAAAATAAATATATATTGAATACATATTGGAGTAAATTGACAAAATATATGATAAAATAAAAAATAGAGTAGATCGGGGCAAAATGGACCGGCTAAGGATTACGAATCGATATCGCGATTTCAATGAAACGAATTAACTGGTTATTACAAAATTAAATTCGAAACAAATTCGTAAAAATAAAAATGAATAAAAAAATATAATTTTGTGGAAAAATTGGTTATTATATGCGAAAAATAAGGAAATGCATTCGGCTTTTCCTATTATACAGTGGCGAGTCGATATCCGAAAAGTTTGCCAATTTTGAGACGAAATTTGTTTTTGCAAGAAATAAGCATATTGATCGTCTATTTCAAAGGAAAGGAAAAGCTTCAAAGAGAGTCAGCGACAGATACGCAGAGAGAGAGAGGGAGATTTTTCATTGCTTTGCGTATTTCCGATACTCCGGTAAAGATTACCGTGCAATAGTGACTGCATCGTCGGCGTATCGTTCGTGGAAATCTTCGTGAGTACATCCCGGGCTTTGGGGCGGAGACACGATTTCCGTGGTAAAGGAAAACCATTTCACGGTTGACTTAGCAGCGGGCATTGGTAACGCCAACTGCTACTTCGGGCCGATCGTTTCGCGAACGAGAGTCTCGTTAGCATCTCATCTAAAACTCGTACCGAATTGCCAACGCCTACGGAGGAGAACGGTGAATCTATCCAAATCCCGCGACAATCTTACTGCATTATACCTTCAATTTCGAAACAGATATCTTCTCGTCAAAAAGCGAAGAAATACATTTTTTTCACATTTATTTCTATTTTTTTAATATATTCATTTATTTTTATACATTTTTTTTCATTTCTTGAAAAAGCAGAGAATTAATGTTTATTAATTTACGTCTAATTTTTTTTTTTTTTTCAATTTTTATTTTTTACGTCTTTATTTTACTTTTATTAACTACGTTATTATTGGAATTGACACTCTTGTGGTTCTTTTGGTAACCCGACCTCGTGACACTCAGTGCAACGGTGCAGATGAATACTTTCACCTCATATGCACTATGACATTCACGAGCTCTCCTTTCTCACCTTACAAACTTATTCTGCGATGGAAAGAAAAAAAAAAAAAAAAATTTAATTATCCAATAAACTGCTATCGCCGGAGAATAGATCAACGCCATTTTTTTTTTTTGTTTTTTTTTTATGTTTTGATAACAAAAATTCCACGAAAATACACTTGCCGGATAGTATACTTCGGCGGAGAAAGGCTCTTTTTTCACGACTAGTAAACGGAGGATACTCTCCTGTGAGAGAGGATTTTTCCGTGCGCCTTACCTCTCTCGCGAAGGATACTTTGCATTTTAAAAGAATTCTCACTCCCTTCCCCGAGTGGAGAGACACCTTGAAAAATTGGAGGCTGTCCCAAGGCGCTATCGGACGAACGACGTCTTCCCCTGTGCGTTAGTTCAAGCTGATCCCTCCCCTCCCCCCTCCCCCTCTCTCCCTCGCCAGCGCACTCCTGTACCTCACGATAAAGGGCGAGGGATATAAATCTCGCGGGGATTAACTCTGCGTGACTTTATTCAGTCTTCACTTATAAGTCGCGCTTGGAAAGCATGCTATAGGTGACCGGGGTCTTTCGGATCACTGCGGATAGAAATGAACATGTTTAGTTCCGAAGATTCCTGCGACTTTTTGTCGTTCATCGAAAGCAGTTTTTTCGAGAAAAATTTCGATTGAATTCCGAAGTTTAAAAAAATTGAATTAAGCTTTGAATTTGCAGCTTTTCATAGTTTTACATTTGACCGCAAGTTGAAACTTTATTTTTGACGTAAATTTGAAATTCTGTAAAATTTTTTTTTTTTTTTGCTTTCGTTCAAAGGTTTCTTAAAAACGTAATTTTTTTGCTTCATATCGAAATTCTGTTGAAACTTAATTTTCTAACTGAAGTTCAAAATTCTGTTGGAATTGAGTGTTATGCGTTAATTTGAAATTTAACTTCGAGTTTAAATTCAAGTCGATTAACCGAATTTAATAAACCGAACGAAATAAATTTGAAACTCAAGTTTTTCAGCACCGGAAAATCATTTATTGGCGCTTTTTATTACATTTATATCGATAAAGTCGGTGAAAATTCGAAAAGGTAAATCTGCTCTTAAAGCTCGAAAAGATTGAGTTATGCATACTTGCGACGACGTCGACGAGTTTGAAATATTTGAAACACTTGGGTTGGCACGGCGGCATCGACGAATGTGCGATAATATGACTGCATCGGCTTTAAAACTGTCGTATATCGAGAAGGCTTAAGAGTGAGTGCATTAGCAGTGAACGCATATAGTTTCGTCGGCTTCTGTACACATGCACTATATTCCTCCTCGTTTTCCTCGCTATTTCCACTTCTCAGCAGGTGAGAACACCTGTTGATCTTTCACTCGCGGTCATGGCTGCGGACGCTTTTCATATTCTTTCATGACGGCTGTTTGACTCGTCCGTCACAGAAGATCGAACGCCCCGCCGACGCGTCAAATCCCGGCGTTTGTTCGGACAATCCGCGGTTATCCCGAAATTCCGAACTGATGACAAATGTAGCCGCTTGCCAAAGGAGCATTGGGAAAAAAAAAACGAATCGCGAACTCCGTGCGAAAAATCATTCGTCAGGTTTAGGGGCAAAGAGTAGAAAAATAATCAAAGCAAATAGAAACGATTGTACTCTGACACAAGTCCTCCGTAATGAATGGGATCTCTCCGATTAGCCGGTCAATTACCTTCACCTCCATTCCCAAATCTTCAACGTTGGCAAATAGCTTTTACTTCAATACGCCTCATTCATTTCTACGTTTTCCCGATATCATCTCATCGGGCGGAATAAGTGCTCGCCTCGCGGAGACTCCCGAAAACTTCCTCGTTCACCGGTTGTCCTTGTCTCCCCGTTGGAACGGGCGGGCGAAACGTCTACGATTGTAATATACGGAAAGTGTACCGTCAGCACAGATTAATAGAGGTGCGCGCTTGGCTCTGCCCACCCTTCTCGACGCGGGGATGGAATAAAGGGATGAATCTGAAGAGCCAGCGAAAAGAGAGAAAACTACCGAGATGGTGAAAGACCCGAATAAGGAGACGAGTTCCGAGGATACTGGATACACAGATCCGATTGCTTTATATAGAGATAGATAAGGATATTAGACCTCCCATTTGCGCTGATCAAACTGCCGCATCTATATAACAGACACAGGCTGAGTTATCGCTGCACTATTATTGACAATTTTCTGAAGATCGAATGGGGCATCATCAGCGTCAATTTAAGCATCAAATTCAATCAAAATTTCGCAGCAATTTTTCCGTCGAGTCGCAGCAGTAGCTTAATTCGAAATTGAGGATTCAGTGGCTACAAAATCTGAGTCAAGTGTCTGATTTTTTTTTTTCCCCCAAATTCTAATGATGGAAAAAGAATCAATTTTTTTGACGGAAAGGTACACGTATTGCGAATTCGACAAAAAAAACATATTGCCACTGGAAGTGGAACTTATTACTTTGTTTCCGAGACGTTCTGGTGGACACTTTCCAGTGGAAATGATGCATCCGATACACGAAAAATATTGATTTTTTTAAGTAAATAACAATAACCAGTAGTTTTCCAACGTTTACTTTAATTTGAATCATATTCCAATTTATTTGATAATCTGAATCCTTGCGATGAACTATCTATCGAAACTATCGAGATATGAAAGCTTTTGCGACCATGAAATTTGAAAAGGAAAAAAAAATATAAAAAATACATATATAATGCCGAGTTGTTCCTCAGGAAATTGCTTGAAGCAATCCTCACTCGCCTATGTAGCCGTGCGTCTGACTTTACGGGCGCAGCTACTTTAAACGAGCGAAAATCAGTGACCCTGCTAATCTTTCCGCACCAGATCCACCGACGACTTCGCCGACGACGAAGAGCAGCCTGACTACGACGAGAAACGAAGTCGATTGAACTCGGTCATGCGTGTCAGCTCGCTGCGCGGATTCGACGCTGAATCTTGTCTATTTATTGCCGCCGTCCCCCCTCCCCCCTCCCCCCTCTTGCCCCCTTCTCTCTTCGAGCAATCTGGATGATTATTGGAAGAGACATTGCTCAGACGGTGAATCGCGGAGCTCCATCCCTTTCGTTCGTTCTACCATCCAAGTCCGATTGGATTGCTATGCTCTGCGGATGTTTTTCACAAAGATTCGTGGCGTTTATCGACATCCAGGTACAGTGAAACCCCTCAATAGTCGTAGAAGCCATCCCTTCATAGAGCAATTTTAAGGACCAACTTACGAGCGAATAGAGAAAAGGACTATTGAAGGATAAATATAGAACTACTGTTCTACGGTTGGACTATCGCAGGGTTTCCGCGTAATATGACTCAGAAAAATAAATGATTTGCCATCGTACAGGGAAAGAAGTATCTGATACAATATACCATATATCTAGTAAAAAAATATCGTCAATTTCTGGTAGTGCGGAGCCAATGTCGCCACCTATCGAAAAGTACGAGAACTATGCGAATTTCGACCATAGAATATGGTAAAAATCCCTATAAATGTGGTAAAAATGATCATAATATCGAGCATTTTCGTGATTTTTTTTTTCGAATTAGATGATTAGTTGACTAATCAGTTGATAGAATTAACAATCAGTTGGTATCAATTTTCTTAAAAATGACTCATCCTAACTAACTATTAGTACTTTCATCTCACAATTGTTTTCTACATAGTAAATAACTGTTCATATGATGATATGAAATCGTTTAATGGATGATATTAGGATGAAAGTGCTAAAAAAGTCATTTTGTTTCGAAATACAAACGCGTTTTTTGATATAAGTCTAAAAACTGCAAATATGACTGTGTAAATATTCCAAATTTTAATCACTGCATATGCGGTAACTTTCTGTTTGTCTTCCTTTTTCTTTTATTTTCTTTTATAAAACGTCTGCGAGTCGGAGCCAACCGGTTAGTTTTGTACACGTTGAATATTCAGGACAATGTGGATTCTGGCCGTATAACGAGTTCGGGGAGAGCTGAAGCTCCGTTACATTCTTTGTACCTTTGCGTTTACGTTTTTTCATTTAAAATTGGTACGTAGCGTAGCTGTGAGTTATGGAAAGAGGGGGTTGGGGGAGAGAAACAGTGGGTGCCACGGCAAGAGACACAATTATACGAAGAACTGTCTGCGTACCACTTGCGGACGCGTACAGAGGAACGTATCTATTTTGCAATAAGGCACAGCTGTTGCTCTCGAACGAAGCAGCGCTCGTTCCGATTTGTACCATGTAACCGTATGTGTGTTGGTATACGTGCGTTGTTCGTATACCCACGACAATGCTTCGCCGTGTGGGTGTTATAGTTTGAAGACGCGCGAAGTGTCATATACGTCATCGGACGTAGCGAACCATTTCCCGGACGAGAAGGAACTTTAACGGCTCGGTAGTAGTTCCGAGAGAGTGTTAGTGCGCGAACAGCGTCGACCTTCGAGAAAAGAGCAGCCGACAAGCGTCCTTTTCATTTCCCACATTCATAAATCTCACGTGTGAAACGCGGAGCTCTGGTTGAAGTGCGAGAACTATTTTGCGAGACACTACTGGCGAACGCGTCTATATAATACTCTGTAAGAGCGAAAGACACTTGAAGAAGTGACGAAACATGTGTTAATGGTATTCGGAATGAAAAAACTGATAAGCGATTATTTTATTCCTGAAATTTACAGCCGCTTGTAAAAATTGAAGAAATCGCGTAATGATCGTTTTTGCTTCAGCGTAAAGGAAGCTTTGGTTTCGTGACGTTTTTTTTTCGAGGTTATCATGTCAATGGTCTCAGAATGTTTAGAAACATCTAAAAAAACACATTTAAGACTATAGCTGCCGCAAATTTTGAGTAAACGAATGATTATTCGATGTTAGCATGCAATGCAAATAGGATGATCTTAGCTCTCATGTATACACTGCTACAGACGTAAGCCGATCATTTAGGGCTGTAGTTACGCTGAATCTCGATCGGTACAGCAGTTGATAAAGAATCGCCCGTTGCCGCCCACGTGCTTTCCAAGATATCCCATTCCGTTTCTATACTGGAATGTTATATGCCATCAGATCGTTACAACTCGTCGTCCTCAAAGCGGGCGTCTCTATAAGTAACAGCGGTTAAGGTCGCAATGATCACCGAGCAAACGGTCTCAAGCGGTTCAACGATATTGCCAATTCCCGCGAACTGCATTGTCGAACTGTTCCCTCCGATTTATGGACTACCAACGTTCCCTGGGATCGCCGCCCGAAGGATAGGAATTATCGTCATAAATCAATTCTCATACGACGGAGTTCTCTCCGTCATCATCATTTCAGTTGGACAATAAAAAAAAAAATCATACTTAGTATGAAATGAAAGTAACAAATGATTACGACTCATGTAACAATGTTCCGAAGCTACCAGAGAGATAATAACTTTTGGTCGCACTATGACATTTATATGTACTCTTCCGTATTAACTTTCGGACCAACAGGGATAGGTACCCGCGCATCGCGTACTTTGGATTCATCCGAGTAGCATGCAGCCAGAAGTGGGGTTTCGGGGGGAAGGGGTCGTCTCTCTGGCGAGGGTGGTGACTGTAAATGAGGCCATTCCCTCCGGGTGTGTAACCGGTTAGCCGGTTATTGTTCGGGGAGCTTTTCCCGAGCGCAACGGTGTGCATTTCTGCTGGGCATTTCCGGCTTCTTAATGTATAACAGTACGGCTTAACACCCACTGTATCCTGGAGAATACGAGCATTCAGTAATCTCTGCCATATCCAACCCCCAGATACGGAAGTGAGAATTACCGTGCACAACGTTCGAGACGAGGAACATACTTCCGTTGCTTCTTCGCCTTAGTAATCCGGAACTCCGTGATTCAGGAAAGTCGGGAGACGAAATAAATTTTAAAAAATTCATCCTTTTTCTGTATACATCGTGAAGCTCAATTAATTTCAACTAATTCGGGATATCGGAATGTGTATCCTGTATTTTCAATAATTTTTTTTTCTCCTCTAATTTTTTTAAATTTATTCTTTTTCATTTTAATCAACTAAATCAGCAAAGTTGCAGAGTTATTCATGTTGAAAAATATATTATATTTAATAAATGTCGAAATGAAATTCCATGCTATTTAAAAATTCGATATTTCCAGATTAATCCAATTACACCACCAAAAAGAAAATTTTTTAAAAATTCCGCAATACGATCTAAAATGCATAGTATCGGATTTTTTCAAATATTAACGAATAAAATAATTTTGCGACGCGAAAATCGAGTTTGCGACCGTTTTTACGAAAAAAATAAAACACGATTTCGTTGAGTAATTTTTTTTTTTTTTTTTTTCGGACCCGTGATTTTTTTTACGTGATCAGGACATCGGTACGAACAAAGAAATAAATGGAATTTTTTGTAGGATTTTTTTTTTTACCGATTGTAAAAAATAAATCGCGCTATTTGACCCGAAATCTTCCTTTCGACACACTTTACCTTCGACGCGATATAACTCCTTCAAATTTCTCGGGATATTTCATGCCAAATTGGCAACTAGAGTGCGGTAAACTACATTTATCGCAAAATCTTGGAGTGTTTCGAAACTTTGTGATAATGCAAGTGCTATATAGGTACTGAGAAGAGCACATTGTTGATCGTGTTACAGATGCCCCTCACGGGACTTACCTGCTGATAGACGGGCGTCGGTTGGATCCCGGTAATCTATTTGTCCCGGTTAAGGAGGGTTCTGATCTGACGCTCGAGTGTGCCGCCGAGGGTGGAAATCCGGCACCGATTCTAACGTGGGGCATGATACTGTCACAGGCGACGTTGGATGGTCCCGAACAGCCGCCGGACAATCTCACTGTTCTACCATCAACACAGAACGGTCACAGCGGTGCGCATCTCAAGGTACTGCGGGGACACCACAATGCGACCATCACTTGCACAGCTCGCCACATCACTCTCCCGATGCCGATGAATGCCAGCATACTACTAGACGTCGAATGTAAGTAAACAACCAAAATATACTCACCACATGATAGATCCTTACAATAAACCGAATAAAACATCGATAGCTTCAACATCGATGAAGAAACTATTCATAAATCCGGATATCCTTCAATATCAATTTTTTTCGAAAAGATCGAAAACACACAAAATCGAAACGAATTTAAATTGAAATTAAAAAAAAACTGATAAAAAAATCTTTTGAATTTTCAACCAAAAACACTTTTTTTTTTTTTTTCTCGATAAATTACGAAATTCGAAAAAACGTGAAGGTTTTCGAAAAGATCGAAAACACCCAAAATCGAATGAAATTTTAATGGAAATTCAAAAAATGATAAAAAAATCTTTTGAATTTTCGGCAAAAAACACTTTTTTTTTGCTCGATAAATTACGAAATTCGAAAAAACGTGAAAGTATTTTAATAATTACGAAAATCAATTTTTCGATAGCGAACTATTTAAGATTTATTGAGTGTTGACATGCGTAAAGTTGATGGAAAGTAGTTAAATCGTTGAAAGGCCCCGTAATATACTTCGCGCAAAGTTTCACAACAGAATGTATACTCTATGTACGTTTATCCACGTGATAGAGACTGAGAGAGTGCAGTTTCGTAACATTAATTAGATACACTCGATTGTCGTTCGTGTACCATACAGGAGCTAATATACATATCCTCGACAGTTAGTGTACATGCGATAAAGTTGTCGCACGTGAAGTGAAAGCTTCATTGGAGAATTGAGGACGTCGGGGGGGCAGAGAGATGGGGAATATTGTTTCAGTTCTCGGATCACACGCTTGGCTACGCCGGTGCATCGCTCGCGCGTATCTATGCGCCGATTAGATTAATTATTCGTTCTACTACTTGTTAGAGAGCTTAACATACCGTCAATCCTTTTACAGCCTCGCGATTCCTTCTCAATCGTTCGGAAATCAGTTTAACTATTCGTCTCAATAATCGTCGTATTTTACGAAAAAAAAATATCAAAAATATATCTGATATTACGATATATATATATATATATTTTTTTTTTTGGGATTATTATATTTATTTTATATTATTTAATATATTAATTATATGACACCGAAATTCTATGTATTTTTTTTTAAAGATCGAAAAGTTTTTTTTCCGACGTCATAAATATTGAATCGATGTTATTCGATGGAATACTCGGCGGTCCAATCGGAAGCGACTTCAATGAACGATTAAACAAGAGGTTATGTAAATAGTTAGCGTGTCGCAGGGATTCCATTAGTTGCCGAAAAATTTGCGCAATGTTATCGCGAGGAAAATTGCGTGGGCTGTCGGCAAGTCGACAATGGTACAGTTAGTTTCACGTTCGTGAGTGTTTACAATAGTAAATTTCATTACGAACAGTTTGTCATGGAAGCCGCGCGATTCCGTTGAATAACTCGCGGACCCTTCTCTTCTCCCTCAGTCGGTAGCGTGTACGAGGGCTGTATTATGTGATGTACTTTATTTTCTTCTCGCTGAGGTTCCTCCATACTCTCGGGGATGAGGGGGTTGAAGGGAGAGTACGGGCTTTGCCTCCAACCCCCTCCCCGCGCCCCCAACCATCTCTTGAACACCCGGACGCCCAGCGAACACCGGCAAAGTCTTCTCTTGCTTCGTGGAAAGGTACGGCAACTCTAACAGTTTCATACCAGTCTTCGGGGAAAACTTGCCGGCGTTGGGATTAACTCTTGCCGAACAAAAACGGGAAGTAGTAGGTACGGAGCAGTTGAGTTTGCTTTCCTCTGCCTTTCTTTCTCGACGTCCAGTATATTTCAAGAGAAAAAAAAAAAAATACGCAAAAAGAACAAAAAGATATTACTAATATAACTGGAGCGTATAAATGCGCGTTGCAGTATATGTAACGTATAGGTTAACTCGTCTTTCTTACTTCGCATTCAAAGTTTATCCTTTTTGACAACAGTTTTTATTGCATTTCACGATGCGGGCTCGTCGTACGAATTACCGAAACATTTCATACCGTATGATGAATTAAGAGGGTCAAGAGGGTTAAATTACGACGGTGTTCGCCAAATTACAATTTTTTTTTTTTTTTTCTCATTCGGCACAAAAATCTAAAAAAGTTTTGTCATTTTAGAAAATATTCGAAGGATTTCTCCGTCGGTAAAAAAAAAAAAAATTTCAACCGGTTTTACTTGGAAATCGGATTTAGGTGTGAAGTATAAAAGACTTTAACGATCTGTATTTCTAACGAATTTATCGTGACCCCAAAACGATACTTTTCATCTGTTCAAATAACTTATTGCGGAAAATCATTGAAAAGCCTTATTGTAGGGATTTCATTTATCGATCGGTAAAAGCGATTTTTGATGGGCGAAAGGGATGAGGAACTCTCGGAGGGAACTGCTCGTCTGTCGCTTCGCAATTGTCGAAAACGTATTAGTGAACGAAAAAAGGCATACAAATGATTGGATGAATGCGGAAGCCTACAAAAACGTTCCGACAGAGCGATCTTTTCTGTGAAATTTATATGCCTCTTTTATGACTATTCGATCAAAAGCTCACATTTTAATTTGCGCTCCGTGTGCTATCAATGAAAAAAAAAAAAAGTTCCTATGTCTTCGCATCAACGGAAACTGTGATGAATACCGTTTTGAAATCATTGTTATTAAAAAAAAAAAAGTGGAAGAATTGTCTTCCTCCGCGTCTATCTATACCGCAGGGAAATACAATTTCTTTTTTCTCAAATCATTAGTTTCCATTACCGATTGAGTACTTTTCACATCATCTTAAGACGATATGAAACAACTCAATCGGTAAAAAAAATGGGAATTCATTTTTTATTCGAAGTTTTTAAAAATGTTGCATAACCGTTGCTGCGGCGCCGATAATTCGATTGCACAATCGATCGTTACAAGTGCTTTTATTACAAACTTGAAATTTTCATTTTTGACGAGCTTTCTGCTCGCGTAATGCACATTACACATTATAGATAATGCAGCGCAATTAACTATTAGGATTGACCAGTAGTGCGCATTAGTGATTCGGATGTATCCGCTTCGTAATTAAAATGAATGCAACACTTTTTTTTTTTCTTCCAATTGAGTATAAAACGCGACGAGGATGAGGCGACTGAAGGGAAAATAACGACGGAGAATAAAAGCCAACGAAACGGATGGATCAGTTCGTTTGTATATATCCGTAGCTATGGAATGCATAGCTGAGTTCGCATACACAATGCGTCATATATTTTAATTATAATTCCGCGTTAAACAAAAGCCGTAACGGTAATCAGATACTTCCGGAACAAAGGATCGGCGAGAGCGGAGCTCTTCAACGGTTTATTGACTCCCAGTCCTCCGCATAGATACCTATAAATCCGTACACTGTATGGCATTGTTTTTTTCGTATCAGAGAACGTTGCAATCGATTCGTCTATAATTATTGTTTCGTTTTTTTTTTTTTTTTTTTTTTTTTCAATTTCCACATTGCAGTCTCGTCTACAGCAGAGTGCTTTTTAATACTGACTAACGAGTACAGCTGTTCGCTTCGTTCGCGCCGTTCCAAATTTTTTTTCGACGTCTTCGTGACAATTCTAATTAGCTAATTTGAATAATTTCAGAATTTTCATTTGTTTCGAAATATGAGATTTTTCATTATTTCGCTTTTGAGAAAAATTTCTCACGATTTTCCCCAATCATTTTTTCGATCGAATCGTTTCTTCCAATTATGTATACTTTTTTTTTTTTTTTTTTTTTTTATATACCCTTTACAGTAGCGCTTCGTTAATTGTTTCACACGAACGAGTACCATTCTCCACTTACCATTGTGGAAAATATATATAAAATAAAACGTAACAACATGGTTCAGTTGGGAGAGCAGTTAACGCTTTACTCGTGAGGACGTCGTCTTGGGGAGGAGTTCTCGTTGTTTCACGAAGAGGAGAACCTCGTTAAGCGAGATAGACGCAGTCGCCTTGTCTCAGTACGTTCGTCAGAACGGCACGTTATTTCCGTGCACTTTACCGCAGGCCCTCTGTCTCCGGACTAAGCTCAGGAAAGCCAGCGTCGGGAACCGCGGCGGTTCGTAGCTCTTGAGAAACTTCCACTCTGTCCCTCCTCCCTAACGTCTTAAGCTTGAATCTTGAGGCTCGTCAATGTCCCAAAACCGAGAACCGAGATACTTGTAGATAGAAACAAGAGCTGAGGCACAGTTCTTACTCTCCTGAAGTACGGATGCATCGTAGCGTGAATTTATCGCCAAAATAACGAAATACATTTGAGAATCGATACGAAATTTTTGCGCATTATTAAGAACTTAACTTACAAGGGGCGTATCAAATAAAAGAGAACGGAGAAACGGAGAAACGGAGAAAGAAATGAATAAACAAGGATTTCCATGTTTCCGACATTATTCTTCGAGAATTCGAATGATCGTAAAGCGCAGGCGTGGAGCGAATAATATTGCAGCGATAGGGATCCCAACATGAGCATAAATACGCACCAACGTAAACACGTCATGAGCATCTAACGGGGGTGGGAAGCAAGAGGCGGAGGTGCCTGTTTCATCGGATTCACGTCGTGTTCGCGTTTGTACTCTCGATCAATCATATTCAAGTTAACACGGGTGACGCGCGTCTGTTCAGATACTCGAGGCGAAGGTCTCTCTGCTTTCTGTTCTCCCCGTTCGTTCCTGTTCACACCGTATCGCGAGCGCAAGCAGCCTTCCCACGGTGTGCGCTATAAGATTGGAACGGTGAAGGAGGCGGGTAAAGGGGTGTAAGAACGAAGCAATATCACAGCGACTGACTTGAGCGGTTCGCTCGGCGACGCATTACCCAACGGCAAGCGCAGGAACGGAATCTTGCGAGGCAAACGGTAGTGGAGAGGAGAATTCTGGCAAAATACCGAGAGACCAACTAGCCACCTATATGTATACTACGGTTTCACTACGCGATCGAGTGACATTTTTTTTTTTTTTTTTTTTTTTTTTTTTCCTCAAGCTTCGGAGCGATGTGTATAACCTTATCGTCTCGTATCAGAAACTGCAATGTGTATCGACAAGCGACTCAAGACCGTCAACGATCCGTCTGATATTCCACCGCCAGTTTTTTCAATTTTACCTTCGGCGTTTATCGTTGAAGCGACACTACTCGCAATCTTGAAAATATAGTCCCGAGACATTGACTTTAAGGTTTTTTAAAACTTTTACGAAAAAACAATAGGCATTATAATTCGCTGTTAGAAATTCAAGAGCTTTTTATTCGGAAGTAAATGTTGCGAAAAAGTGCATTGATCTCGAGTCGTCGATAAAACAGAGCTTTCGGCCGATCTTTTCATAATAATAATAATAAATCTCAAATTTGAAAAAGGTAAAAAATTCATTTAGAGACCGAAATAACTCACAATTTAAACTTTTTTTTTATTCTCCTCTCCTCCTCTCGTCTAGAATTTCCGGCGCTGTCTTACACGCCGTTCTTGATTCTCATCCCTCTATACGTACGTCTAGAAAGCCGTCTTAGCAACGCTTCCTCTCTCTCTCTCGCTCTATGTATACGTTATATTTATCAACAGCGAATTGCAATGTTATCGAAAGATTTACGAGAAGACTGACCAAGTCAGCATCGAAGTTTCGCTGTACGCCGCGCGGCGTACAACGAAACTACAGACAGTCGAACGTGTTTCCAAGGGCCGTGGATTTTAAGCTACGTTAGCACGATTTCTATCATCCATTCCTTCTCCCCGTCGGGTGGATGATCCTCTCGCTCTCCCGGTAACGAAGACAGAGAAAGGTATAGAGTAACTAGCAAGACTGAGAATCCAGAGGAAGGAAACGCGGATAAGGCGAGAGAGTTCGCGGCATGAGTTTGCCGATCACGTCAAGGGGTCTCCTCCCTCTCTGCTCTCTCTCCATCCGCCCGTCTCTCCTCCTATCTATCCCTCTCCTCTCACACCCCGAAACTTGTCGGAATGTACGTGCCATTTCTCGAGGAACATCGGGCCGGAGGAACTCGTAATTGATTTACAAGCTTCGCATCGCGGTAGAGCGTCGGGCTGAGGTGCTGAGCAACGAAGCAAGGAACAGCTCACAGGAGCGCCGGGCGAAAGTGAGCGAGTTGAGCTGAGGCTGTGAGACATTACGCGACACTTCGGGGTCCAACGTCAGCGATAGTTCGCCCCCGTGGCTTCTTGTCCGCCATTTCGCGAGTTTCTACGCCTAAGTGAGCTTTGAGCTTTCGATCTGTCGTCTTCGATGCGGCGCCGGCGAAATTCACTGTGCGTTAATTACCGTCGATTCTACACTTCATTAACCTCGATAATCATAACGAACGATATAGCGGTATATTCGAAAACATGGCTTTCATGTCCGTACGGGAAAATTCTGTTGAGTTATTTTTTTATCAGCTATCAAAGCACAAAGAACACTGTAGACGAGTCGTTATTAAAGGAGTTGTGTGGCGATTCGAAAGTCACTTTAATGTTTAATTTTTTATTCTCGAAAACTATGGGCGCTGAGGAAATAATGTTTTTTTCTACGGGAAGTTAAATGTATTGAGAGTTTATAGAAAAAAAATTGTCAACCTATATTAACAGAAAAAGAAAATATGATCGCCGGAAGCGGAATTACTTTTTTTTTTAACGATGCGCATTCTCCACTGGAAACGATGCGGCTAAAGTGAAAAATAAAAATGGGATATTCAAGTTCATAATAGTGACGAGTCGTTGAAGATGTTTTTTTATTTATTTTTTTATTGATCTTCAATATTTAATAATTACGTAAAAACGGCGACATTCTTTCATGAATTTCTTATGCTTCGCTTTTAATTCGGAGCCCTTATAATATACTATATTAAAAAAAAATCGATTATCGTCAACGACTCGTAATTATTATTAGGAATAAGTAATACTTCTCAAAAACAAAAACAATTCACTCTTCCGGAGGCCATATCTATATATATATATTTTCAATATCTGTCTCTTTTTTTTCCGTAAAATACTGAATATACGTATCTTTCAGTGAAAAAAATATCTTTTTATAATCTCTTATAGTTTTCGAGAAAAAAAAGATTAAAATGCGTTTGAAAATATTTTGATACCTCTTCGAACGAATTTTAAGTTATAGATTATCAATATTTACAGTAAAAAAATGTAATTTATGTCGAAATGCGTTATTGACATAGAATTCATTAAATGAATACCCCAACCATTACCTGCACTTGGGAAGCTCTGTATAAAAAAAAAAAAAAAAAAAAAAAAAACCCCTCTAATTCGGATAATTTTATTTTTTCCGCTCGTGAATCGCGGTTGTCCTCGTTGTTCTGTCCCGTTTCGCGCGAATGAGAAATTCTCGGTACTCCTTGTTCGTCGGAATTACTTCCTGTAATCTTTCTCGTGAAAAGTTATTCGTACGCTTTGATAAGCGCGCGGAGTATATGAGAGAGCAGTATACCGTAGATATTAGATGATGTCGCGGCGCAGTGTCGAGACATTCACTCTCTCGAGGAGATCTCCCCCATGACTCGGTGCGGTGTGAGAAAAGGGGTTGAAGGGAGAAACAGCGGCAAAGGATGGCTATGAGGCTAACGGCGAGGCGGCGGGGGGCAGGCAGAGGGAGGGAGGGAGGGAGGGAGAGATGGTAGAAAGCTGCGGAGACAACTTGGACAGCCGCTTCGGGTCTATACGTACTCTCATAAGATATTCGTGAGTGGAACGAGAAGTTACCGTTACTACGGATAAAGGAGGATTCGCGGAGCTTGTCTTCGGGCCAAAAGAGGCCAATACCCGTTACTCCCCCCTCTCCCTCCCCCTCGTCTTACCCCTGAGGATAAACGAAGCTGTGTCTCACTTCTTCACTCGGTATAACTCCAGTTTTTAACTCCCCGAATGGCTGGAGGTTGGCTCGGTCGCTCGTTGGTTGGGGCAAAGTGCAAGCAAAACCTTGAGGGTTACAATTCATTGAACGAGGAAGGATGCCTGTTTTTTCTTTCATTTTTTTTTTTTTTTTGCTATACTCGTTTTTTTTTTCGTTTCTTTAAATGCCCCGCACTCTCATTTGTGAACTCTTGAAACTACTATAAAAGGAACTCTCGAGTCACTGCCAAAAACACCGGGGAATGTATACGTACCGAGACTTGCAGGGAATATGCCCGCAACTTTGCACTCGCCGTTCGGCGGATATATCTCTCGCTAAGATTATTTAGCTCTCGAATCCGCAAGGTGGAAGTTGTCTTTTATTTTTATAAAAAAAAAAAAATAATAATAATAATAAAGGTATTCTAATAATACGTACGTACCTACACGCCCGCTGCGTAATATCGTAATCGTAATCGAATATATCAGTTTACAATAATTTTTTTTAATTTTCCACTAATATTACTGTAACATTTTTTTTTTTTTTTTTTTTAAACATTTACGAAAATTTTCGGAGATAAAAACTGTTTTTTTTCATTCGATAAATTTTTTGCAACGCGATCCCAAAATACCGCTAATATTACGACTGCCGGGAAATGGGAGTTGTTTTTCGGAGTTTAATTTACCAGTAGTGACCGAGTGGAAAGTGATGACGGTGAGAAATGTATTTTCTCTCTTAGCCTCGTCGTAATAGGTCGTAGTGTCGGTTGAAATCGGACGTTTTTGTCGTGCGGTGCCACAGTTATAGGATCTCGCAGGACCGTCCTGTGGGCAATGAGGCAACAAACAACCCTCCTTTATCGTGCCACAAGCTCGTCCTTCGCTTGTTCTTTTTTCTTCGTTCTTTTTTTTTACTCTCTATTTCTTCTCTTCTTGCATCGTAGCGTTTATATATCCTTCTATTTTTCCTATCTCTCTCTCTCAGAGTTGCCCGTCACCCCTCTTTATCCGCCTATTTCTCTATCTTCGCGAATTTCCCAGTTTCCCATTGTCTCCCGCGGAGGACAGACTCCGCGCGACGGTGTTCCAACAGTATGCAGCAGCCACCCAGCAGCCAGTCGCCACCAGAAGCTCATTCGTATACCTTCTCATTCCAATCTCACTCGGTCCCATTCTGTTGATTTATCCACTGTTAGCTACGACTATTTGCCCCCCCCCCCCTCCTCCACCCCTCCCCACTGTCCCCAGCTGGGGCTTTCAGCTTGGCATACCCTGCATCGGAGTCTAGTAGCACGTATACTTGTAGTACGATGAAGAAAAATACCGTATAGATAGGAAACTTTACTGGTAAAAGAAAAAATGAACGTCGAAAGATCGATTCCATTGCATCTTCTGCCGGTTCTCGTATATCGGAATCAATTCATTGATGAAGTTAACCAATTGATTAGTGAATCGGTATCAGCGAATTATTTTTTTTTTAAGATCTGATGGTTCGAAAACCGAGTGCAATGTTTGATTTTTTTTTTTTTTTTTTTTTTTTCGGAAGATATAAGAGGTAATTCATAGATTTTTTTACGGTGTACCCTCTCAAGTTGAAACGGATTATTCAAGTTACCAATAGTAACGAGGTATTGACGGTTTTTTTTAATTGGTCTTCCGTTTTCAATAATTACGTGAAAATTCGAAATTTCGTTTTTTTTTTTTTTTTCAATTTGTTTTTGATATTCAATACGCGTACCTTTCAGTAAAAAAAAAACATTTATCTCCTATCGCTTTCGAAAAAAAAAAAAAAAAAAATCGTTTGGATTTCGAACCCCAAGTAGAGATGTGTACCTCCGAACCGGAAATTATATTTTTCCTCTTCTATAATGTTTAGTACAACTTTTCGAAATCTATAGTACGATATCGTAGGCTGTGTTGAATACTCTGTATCAATATGGCGATCAAAAAGCTCATAGACTCAAAAAAGCGGGATGAATGTGACAAAAACCCAAGCGGAGGAAATATGTCTGAATGCACAAGCAGAAATAAACGGTCTCGAGATCTCTTTTCATCTCCAATCCATCCAACTCACGATCCTCTCCCCGCGACGTCTATTCCACTCGCGCGACTTTGTTCTCGAATGGTATATTTTTGCCTCGTTAAACGTGCGTTCCACTCATCGATTTTACTGCATGCAACACGCGAGGATCGCCTTTACATCGCGATAGATTTTTCATTCGGGACGGTGGGAGTCCTGGATATGGCTTCGGGGATCAGAAAACGATACATCTAGATCCGTTGTGACTGTATCGGATAAAGGTTCGCGCGATTCCACTGTCCTGGTGTCGACAAATAGTTGGAAGAAACATTGGGCGAAGTGCCTCGGTGAGGAGATGCGAAGCGTGATCGGTTGGATGGGGAGAACCGATACCGTGAACAGCGTTAGCTCTATTCGAGAAGAAAATTGCGACGTGCGGGAGTGAGGAACTATGGCGCTCGGTGAATACGCCCCCCCCCTCCCCCCGTTCCACTGGATTGTACGCGATCCTATAAATAACTTTAGTTCGTGAGAAATTGATCTTCGGATATCGGACGATGAGCATCCGTATTACTATTCACGATTCTTCACTGACGTCGTCCGACGTTTCTTATAGTGTAGCAGCGTCAAAATATAAAATATAAAATATAAAATATAAAATATAAAATATAAAATATAAAATATAAAATATAAAATATAAAATATAAAATATAAAATATAAAATATAAAATATAAAATATAAAATATAAAATATAAAATATAAAATATAAAATATAAAATATAAAATATAAAATATAAAATATAAAATATAAAATATAAAATATAAAATATAAAATATAAAATATAAAATATAAAATATAAAATATAAAATATAAAATATAAAATATAAAATATAAAATATAAAATATAAAATATAAAATATAAAATATAAAATATAAAATATAAAATATAAAATATAAAATATAAAATATAAAATATAAAATATAAAATATAAAATATAAAATATAAAATATAAAATATAAAATATAAAATATAAAATATAAAATATAAAATATAAAATATAAAATATAAAATATAAAATATAAAATATAAAATATAAAATATAAAATATAAAATATAAAATATAAAATATAAAATATAAAATATAAAATATAAAATATAAAATATAAAATATAAAATATAAAATATAAAATATAAAATATAAAATATAAAATATAAAATATAAAATATAAAATATAAAATATAAAATATAAAATATAAAATATAAAATATAAAATATAAAATATAACGTGAAAGAATAAAATTGTGATACGGACAGATGTTAGATGGCCGGAAGTTCGCCTACGCATAATTTCAGAACTAACCGCGGTTCTCGTATAACCCGCGTTATTTCGTTTCATTCGAAAAATGAGCAACGAGTCGAGGTCAGCGGACAGCACGAAACAGCATCTACCGGCGTCGACTCTTGTCGCCCGCGTAACTATATAGTAACACGTTAGTTATGCCCGTGTCACACCTTTTCCTCGTCGTTGCACAACGGCGCGGTGTTTAAATTTGTACTCATTACAAAATTCAAGTTGGCGGACGAGCGGATACGCCAGGATGCACCCGCGTGCAAGCGACACTCCATTTAAACCTCAACGCCACCATAATATTCTTTTCTCTTTTCGACTACTACTCTTTCTCACTCTTTCTGCCTCACTATACGCTCACCCTTCACGCAACGGGTTCGGAGGCAACAAAAAAAAAATCCAATGGCTCTTTAGTTCCCTCTGAAGGATGTGACTTTACTCTAAATAAATATGCAGCCCTCCGGCCAAAATAATTACGCGTACGGCCAGCTTTTTACATAAATGCAAAACACAAGACCGTTGTTTCTTTAATTCTCATTTTTTTTCCACTCGCCGACTGTCTGACGAAATTTTTTTTTTTTTCCGTATTTCCCAAAATTTGTATCATATTTACAATTTTTTTAAATCAAATAAGAAATTTTGAAAAATTTATTCGATTCCCTTTCGAAATGAATAATAATATTTTTAAAAAATCGCGTAATACTTGAACAAAATTTCGTTGTCGAAACTTTCGGCTATAACCGCGTCGGTGTGTTAAACGAGGAGAATCCCCCCCCCCCCGTGAGCATTGGCTTCCGCGGTTGCACACTGAATCGTCGAATAATCGTGGTTAAGTTAGTAACGCGGCCGGGTTCGAGGTTACGAGGGAATGTTACGCTCCATAAATTACTATTACGCTGCTAATTGTACGCGCTAACGCGAGTGGGGCGTAGAAAAAAAAAAAAAAAAAATGAACAGCTGCAAAGAAAAAGCTCTCGGGCGGTGCCCTCAGCAGCGTTGTCCTTTGTTTCTTTAACACCTTTTCTCGAATAGAGATCTCGTCCGATATCGCTGTGTTGAGAATAAAAGAAAGAAAAACACTGCCGAGTATCTTCATTACACGGGACGTTCGTTGCTTCATAAGCCATAACAAAGTCATTTATCAAAAAGACAAAATTGAGAGACGAAAAAAAAAAAAAAAAAAAAAAAAAAAAAATTCACTCGTGCCGAGCGGACACGGAAATTTCGATTAAAGTTTGCGAGGTCGTTTCTCCTCGCGAAAGCGAAAGCGCAATTTCGCTAAACTTGAGTGTATTCACTGTAATTGGTCGCTAACTGCTTCATCGAATATTTATGCGAATCTCTGTTAGAATTTTCCATCTCGTCACGCGAACGAGTTTCGCGAACAAAAAAAAAAAAAAGAAGAAAAAAAAAAAAAAAGAAACAAAGAATAATTTTCTCATTCCATTCTTCGCACTATTCTCGCGAAGCCTCGATCTTTTTTTTCTCCCTCGCGTATACATCTCCTCGGTCTCTCGAGGGCGAAAAACGTTGAGTCGCCGAAGCGACAATTGGTTTTATCTTGGAGGGATATCAAAAGACAGTCGACAAAGGTGTGTTCAGGTCGTGCCGCCCCATCCCCCTCCCCCTCCCCCCGTTTTCCCAATCGCCGACGAGCCGTGAACATAGAAAATTTATTCGACCATGTGCTCGAACTTCATTCTACTGTACCATTCTTTTCTACGGTTGATGCCTTCGCCGACGATTCTCTCTCGTACGGGAGAGGGAGGCTGGGGGTACGTTTTCGTGGCTCGAGTCTGGAAAGTTTTGCCTCATAGTAAGAGAGAAAGCGAGCATTCGAATCCCCGATGAACCAGACTGTGATCCATAGACGCCTCCGGAATAGTCGAACCTCAATCCGTAGACGCCCCGGTTACAGATAATATCGATTCTCGATTCGCCGATAGCTTTCGAAAAGTACCCCGCGAGTCGAAAGGGAAGAAAATATACGAGATGAGGCGCGAAAAAAAAAAAAAAAAAAAAAAAAAAAAGATGCGCCGATGAAGAAAATAATTCTACAAATCGAACGATATCGGAGTTTAGTTTAGCATTAATTTTTCATTAACCCTTTAGTTTGATAGTTTTTCTTAATCTTCTCGCCTTCATCGCGAACCCTAATCAGTATTTAACTTGTTTAAAAAAAAAAAATCAGAAATCATTTAAAAAAATGTTTAAATAATAGAATCTTGTGAATAATCTTTTTTCCTTTATTTATCATTCTACAAATAACTTTGATAAATAATTTTAATAATAAACAATAATAATAATTGTGTTTAAAACTTTTTATTTTTATTTAATTTTCAAATTTTCGCAATAACTTTCTTTTCTTCATTTTTTCGTTAATTTAACAATAAATTAAATCAATTTAATTAACTTTTTATTTTCGTTAGTTAAAAATTAATTATTTTTAACAAAAAATCTTTTAAAACGAATTTTTTTTTGTTTAATGTCGATACTCGTCGGTATTGACAATTTTCCGCGGCCCGGTGTCCCATGCGCCTGTCGATAATGCCTTTCGATGATAACAAGGCGAAACATCGCGGGATGGCTTCTGTCTCGCGTTATAACAGCGTTGCATATTATTCCGGATACCTGGTACACAGCGAATTCCGTGGTTCGCGCGATTCGCCTAGCCGCACAATTGCAGTCAAAGTTCTCATTAAGCGATCGAGGTTTGTGGGACACTTCTGTGACGCATTGTTCGCTTTGTTTGGTGTTTACGCTGTCCGAAGGACTGCGGGAGGGATGAAGGGAGTGGGGGCGGGCGAAGGGTATGCGGGTAGCGAGACGGGGCGTAACTCTCTACTGTATGAACCCGTAGAAGTGCTTTCATTAAGCGCGCATTGTCTCGCTAGACACCCCGGGGTCGGTCCGCGTTCGCACCTCCCGCCATTATGGCTCCGTGAATACATAACTTGATCGGTCCCCTGACTCCGAGAGACTCCCGCGCCGAAGTCACTCACAAACTACGATTTGATACATCTCCACTTTATTCTCGCGAAGCCAACGCGTTTTGTTTCTTCACTTCGCGTAACATCATATAAGTACGCGTTGCCGCCAATCGCCGAATCCATAATTCACACTGCTCCGCGACTCGCCGCGATGTTTTGCGATTTTAGATTTCCTCGTCACATTTATCCAAAACCGCGTTTTTTTTTGTTTTTTTTTTTCCAAATCGCGCGGCTCGTCTGCTGCGCGGCGTTATCGCGACGTGGAAATTAGTATCTCTTTTATTTTAATTGATCATTATTAATAAATAAACACATTTTTTTTAATACATAAAAAAAGGTATTTTTTTGTAAATACCGTTTTTTTATAAAAACGCCTTAATTATTGTGTTTATAATTTTTTTAAATGGATAAATTATAATCAATACAATTATGATGTATTGTTTTTTTTTTTAATTTTTTTTGGAAGGAATTTTTACCCAATTTATTCACTCATAAATTGGAGTTAAATTTTTTTTTTTTATTAATTACTTTTTCTATTTTTTTCTCTTTTCATAATTGTTCATTAATAATTAGTATACAATGGATTATTGTAATCTTCGTAAAGTAACTGAATTTTTACGGAAATTAAAAAAAAATTGATAATTGTGTGGACAACAAATTTTTAGTAAGCAGCAATTTCATTCGTATTTCGGACGATGTCGCGTTTTATGCGATACGTATATACGACGTTTTACCATCGGCATCGCGATATCTACACGCGTTAAGGGACTTTTATCGTTTGGTATCGCCGTAGTTAAGGGGGAAAAGAGGGATATGGAGTTGTAAATTCGTCAATAGCTGCCGACCGATTACGCGAACGCTCTCTGACATTAATCGTTTTGATACCTGTTACAGATACTCCGTCATTCGTGATAACCCGTCTACCTGGTTTCGGAATACCGATTGTCGAGGGGATGTCCGTCAGTGTGAAATGCGAAGTGGACAGCAATCCATCGAGTGCACCGATATGGCGTCGCGGTAAGTAATGCGGTTACATCCATAAATTCACTCTTCCTATCGCTATCTCTCTCGCGTTCATCAACTCACTTCCACTTTTCATATATATCCGTATGGAGCTTCGAAAATTTCAAACTCTCAACGAGAGGCCAACGTGTGTCAATCAATTAAAAAGCGAACGTGATTTTCGTGCTCATCGCTCCATTCTAATGGCGCGCATCCGTAACAATTTTTCCACTTTCGACGCCGTCCCGTCCGCTTTAACGTCCGATATTATTAAAAAAAAAAAAAAGTATTCGCGACCACTTTTGCAAGTAAAAAATATTCTTTCACAATTAATCGTTGTTTTGGTTGTTGTTGTTTTTAATAAAAATTCTCTCGACTCTTTTCGATGCGAAAAAAAAAAGTATTTCTCGATTATGCCGATAATATTTTAATTAAATAAAACGTTACGACGATGAAACTTTGGTGGATAAAATATGAAAATTGGAACGCAAAAAGTAAAATGTTCTACTGTTCTAAACTTAAGTTGGGAGATTTTTATATTTTTTTTAAATTAAATGTAAAATTCGAGTAAAGTGTCTGCGATTTTAAGTATTTTTTGTATTACGGGGTATTCGGTCGTTTCAAATGCGAAAGCATTTATTAATTTTCTTTTTTCGGTTGAAACACTTTTTGAATTAAAATTATATGGGGCGGGTTAAAATTCCCGAATGTTCAGAGTTCGAAGGCGCAAAATCCCGAATCGAAATATCTCACTCGATACATTTTACGACGGGTCAATCCCCCGAAAGTCTAAATAATCAATAGAAATAATCGTATCATGGTTATGGCTACGAAGGAAAAATAATACGAATTTAAATTCCCAGAAAAGACCAAGTTCCCGAAGATGCGGCAACTCCATGTTTATTTCCCGACAAATTATAATTACGATATTCAAAAACAAGAAGGTTTAATGCTCAGAAAAATGTACAAATTCGATATTTAATTTAAGGAATAAGGAACATTTCGAAAGCCTAAATTTCCGAAATTTAGTTCAAAGGACGATCATATACACGAAATTCGCATTTCGAAAATATTTCATTCAGAACGCTCAAAGTAACGAATAAAAATTGTACGAACGGTTAAATCTCCGTAACTTAATTCCCCGAACGTTCAAATTTCCGAAAGTACTCTCTCCGAATGGTCAAATCTTCGAATGCAAATTTCTTCGAAAGGATAAATCTCAGAATGCAGCTTTCTTCGAAAGAACAAATCTCCGAATGCAGATTTCTCCGAAAGGCAAAATCTCCGAATTTGTACATTATCCTTTTTTTCACCGCTGTTACCAACAATATACGAAGGCGCGTTCGTTTTCGGGTTTTTCACCTTCCGGATTTTTACTACCCGGGTTTTTAACTTTTCGGATTTTTACTATTCGGGTTTTTAACCTGTCGGATTTTTACGATTCGGATTTTTAACCTTTCGGTTTTTTCTTTTCATAGTTCTAAGTTTTCGGGTTTTCACTTTTCGGAAATTTAAGTCTTCGATTTCCTGACCTCTCATACTTTCAGTTCGTTGATTAAAAGATCTTTCGTATTTTTACTCTTTCTGATCATTTATTTCGAAATATTTACATATCGGTTACTTTCTATTCGGAGTATTAAATCTTCGAACAATTGGCTATTCACCAATATGCCTGCACACTGCTGCAACTTGTTCGGAGTTTTAAGTTTTCTGATAATTGAAATTCGATTTTTGTTGCCATAGCTGTTTCTACTATCGGTAACGTTTCAATCGGTCTTTCGCTCTTTCGGGAATTTATTCTTTCATGTTTTTTAAATTCGGGACATTGACCTTTCTGTTTTTAAAATGTCGGTAATCAGATTTTTTTGGTTATTTTAAGTAGTGTAAAAAAAATGCTAAAATGAGGCCCGTCTGAATATTGAGTATTCGGGACTTCTATCCCGCCCCAATTATATGCCACTCATCGTTTGTACCGATGTTACGATAATATTAAAAAAAATCTCCAGTTACGAAAATAATAAATTAAATCAACAATAATAATAATAATGATAAAAATCTTAATTTTTTTCAAATTTTTTATTAAAAAATATTTTTTGTAAGACAAAAAATTAGGTGCTGAATATTTTTTCAACGACGTTTCAGCGTCCAATTAAAAAAAAAAAATCCTCGCGACTGTTTTCGTAGCCAAAAAGTAGTGTTTCACATTTACGCGGATAATATTCAAATAAAATGAAAAGTTACGACGACGAAAACTTCGATGAATAAAATCCGAAAATTCTCGAGTGGAATATTCACTCGAAAATATCAACCGAAAGTTCATTGTGAATTGTTGGAAAATCGGATTTTCTATTTCGGAGAGAAGGGTATTACTGCCCGCTATTGGCGTGTTGTATCGAAACGGTTCAGTGGACGATGACGATTTCGTGCACTTGTCACCCCCGTTCTTTCGCGTTCGTCCACTTCGCAAATGGAGCGCTCGAGATTAAAACTGTAGAGAATACAGTGTACGGCGGTAGTGTTCCTCCATTTGTCCTTCAGCCAAATTGCCCATCGCGTAATATTCTCCGCTCGCTAAACGAGAGCGAAAATGTTCGGTTGGCTCGCTTTTTGCCAAATCACGAAAAATTAGCTATACGTCATAGAAAAAATAAAAAAACGAAGGATATCAATCCCCACTGTCGTCGCGAGGGGTCTTTTCTCTGGCGTTGCTGGCGTTTTGGCGATAGACAAAGCACCCGATCGTTTCTTTAGTTTTTTTTTTTTTTTTTCTTCTCTCGCTTGCGCGCGTTGGCAGAGAGAGCTGAAACCGATCCCCGCCACTCGGTTCGCTATCTTTGAAAAGAAACTTTGAAAAGATTTTCCAGCTATATCCGGGGCGACCTTTCTTTTCGTTCTCAACCAGTCACCTTTTTTTTTCTTTTTTTTTTTTTTTTTTTTTTTTTATTGTTTCTCGATCTACCGTCCCACTCCTGCCGCCGAGACCGCGATTTTCACCCGCCATCCGCGCTATCACCATCCATCCGCGCGACACATAAAACTTTGTTTCGAAAGTTGCGACGGAATATAACGAAACCGGGCAAAGCGCTTTTCTCTCTCGCTACCGTCAGTATTATGACCGAAATCCTTCTCCTTCCCCCTCCCTTCCCGTGTCCTCGCTGCACATTGTCCCACATTCTGCGGCATCGGCCAATGCTACACGCGGGGGATGTTCTTTCAATCCCGAAAACCAACAGCTGCGGGGGCTTCGAGCCGCTCGGTGCCGCTGCTATGTGTGCTCGCAGCCGAATCCTAACAGGAACCCGCGCGCGCCGCAGCCCTCGTTCTCGTTCGCGTGTGCCAAAGCGAACGGATTGAAATTCCGTACCGAAACTTTTTGATGCCGCGGCGGAAAAAAAAAAAAGTCGTAGTGTCGAAACTTTCATCGGTCAACGCGGCGGAAGGGGAACGATACGGTAATGGCGCTTACTCCACTTTCCGACTTTTCAGTCACATACACTACGACGAGCCAACTAAGCACTGCGGAAGGCGCGGATGTCGCTGATGTTGTCTCATTGTTAATTTATTTGCATTTGAAATTTGAAGCTAAAGTATCGTCTGCAGAGATATTTTCAGTGTTTTATCGTATTTTGATACATTTTGATTTTTTTTTTAATTCGTCGCGCCCCCCCCTCCCCCTTCTTCCGAAAATAATAAAAATCGTAATAATAATTAATTTAAAAAATCGTAAAATGTAATAATAATAATAAAATCAATTATTAATCAATAATGAATTTCATTTCGTAAAATATTTTGGAGTCGATTGATTTTTTTACATTTTCCAAAAACAACGAAAAAATAATTAAAGAAATATTAATAAATTGTGATTTTACGTATAAAAAAAAAGGAAAAACGGATTTTTTTTTTTGCGGGAAATAGCCGCGGCCTCCCTTAACATACCTGTCATGTACAATTCCCCGGTATTTAAAAGTTCTTTGCGTTTCTTTTTTTTTTTTTTTTTTTTTATGTTTCAGACGACGAACCGCCACCGGTGGAGCAAAGCGAAGGCGGCTGGTTGAATTTTACGAAAATAACTCGTGCGGAGAGTGGATGGTACAAGTGTTTCACGCGTCACACGCTCGGCAGCTTTTCCAGCATTGGTTATTTCCTCAACGTACGCTGTGAGTAAAAAATGTATTATTTTTTAATTTTTTTATCATTACAAAGCAAACCGATGTCGATATGTTCACTGTGGTCGGACAGCGATTTAAATAATTCCGACGTTTCCAATGTAAAGCGTCCATTAGCATTGAAATTTTTCATCTCACGATACACTGCAAATATCGTTTTTCAGTATTTGCGATACTAAATCTTCGCTAATAAAACGCACAAGTATAGCAAATATGTGTCGAGTAGCGTAAAAAAAAAATGTATATATATTGTACATAAATTAACAGCGGAAAAACGAATATTACGAGAATTCTTATGGTTACTCCGAGTAAAAAGGATTTTCGCAAAATTTCATGTAGAATATTATTATTTTCTTTCTTCGTAATTTTTTTTTTTTCGTAAAACTGCCGAGTCGTACCGGGAATATGCATTTTCCACTTCGGCAACATTCGCGACATACGCCGATTGAGGCAAAGAGCGAACGCTTGACGTGGCTACGGACATTAAAAATGCTGCAGTTAATGCATTTAATACAATTATAACCGCAGCGTAAAAAACTATGACTGCTCGCAGCTTTTTCCGAGAAATTGTGGTGATTAATTTTTGGATTTCTTCACAGCGGAAATTTAGAGTAATAGAGAAAAAAATAATTAGTCATTAAATTTCTACCGTATTTTTTTTTTTTTTTTTTTTTTTAAGGGTAAAATATTTATTACCCGACGAATTCGATTTATCGGAAAAAATGATCGTTCGATCCGCGAACTATGATATGTACACGTGTCGTCGATTGAGATTCGCGACGTCACACGATACATCATTTCTCAGCTCTCCCGCGTCTGCCGTCCTTCGCTATTTTCGGTTACGTCTATACGCCCTGCTGTTCGGCATGATCTCGTGCATCGATAATAGGAAACCGCGGTGATTTGTCAAGGGAAGGAAACCACCGAGCCGACCGGAAATGATCCCCAGTCTCGTCTACGAAAATTTGCAAATTTCCGCTAACCACCTCTCCGCGTACCGCCAACCGCTCGCGGAAATCGTGCCGTCCTACGTAAAGCATAAGCCAATGGGTAGCCTCGGGTGTACTATTACTCTGAAACCCTGGAATAGACACTGTAGCGATTGAACGCACGGTGCTGTCGATGCTTCTCGCGGGTCCCATCGCGTTGAGCACAATATACGGCAAACGATCTCCGGCTGACGCGACCCGCAAATCGGGGATCTGAGACGTATTTCTATATTTCTCTTAATGAATATACGATCGAAAAATCGAAGAGAAAGGAGCGAATTTCTCTAAAAATGGCGAAAAAGTGTTAATCTATATATATAAGATATAAATATTTCACAATTTTTTACAATTTTCGTTTTCTGTTTTTCCGTTCTTACGATGCATTCTCCCGACTCGTGCCAAAACGAAGGACGCTACAAACTTCCGAGTTCCCTAATCTCTAAGCAATTTGGCGCGGAAACCTTAAAGTTTTCATTAAAAAAACTGCGCTCTTCGCATTCTCGAGAATAATCGATTCCCCGTACGCGGAACATTATATTGTGTCTCTAAATTGCACTTAGGATTACTCCTCCTCTCCCAACGGTATTGCCGACGCTATTGCTCTCACCACGTTTCTGTGTCCCTCCGACTCACTATCGCTTTTGTTAGACATAATTACGACTTCTACATGATTACGACTAATCCACAAAACGATTATTATCGGCATTACGAAGTCGCCTATTGAACCGGTGGCTCTTGGCTTCCGTTCTTGACGCTCGTATGGTTGGTGTTCTTACGATAATATCCCGAATTTCCTGAATTTATCTCTCACGAGTCAAGGAAATAATGGCGGAATTATAGTCAGTGGGGAATATGGATCAATAAGCATCTTTTAGCTCTGATTCGTCGAAATAGCAACTAATTTATAAACAATTGGACTTTGTTTAATAAATAATAAATTATACATTTATATAGATTATTATAAATAAAATAATAATAATATATAATTTTTTTATAAATTATTATTATTTGTTTTATATTTATTATTTATTTATAAAAAATCAGATGTTGCTTCACCTCGAGAAATTCAAGAAACGCCCATTGACCGTCATTACCCCATTCTCCGCTATAGTCTCGAAGCCGCGATGATGACATTGTCTTGAAATCATTGCGGTTGACATTTTTTTCCCCATGAAACGTTTGAAAAAATCTCGGGAATTAATTTGCGCGAAAATAAAAAAAATCTCGAATTTTGCGTCTTTGATTGGATGCACTCTGCACGATGTATCGTAATTGTTATTCTTTCAATAATCGAAAGAAAATAATAAAAAAAGGCGTTTCCATACGCCATAACGGTCGAAAAAGTATTTTTCCACTCGTTGTATGTAATTTTCAAACAGATTTACCTATCCTCATTCGTCTCGTTAGGGATGTAGTTGCATTGCGGATGAGTGGAAGACGGGTACGAAACTCGCAATTCTGTTGCGACTCCGAAATGGCTCTTCGCTTTCATCCACCGCCTTCTTCGCCCCATTTCGTTTTCCTCCCCTCATCCGTCAGCTCTGCCTCGTCGCGCTCCTTTCGCCATACGATCCGCTTTCATTCTTCCACTTCGTATTTTCTTATAACCCTCTCTTCTCTCGACTCCGTACCGTTTTGCTTTTGCTTTCTCCGTCTATCGCACTCCGCTTTATATATCTATGGAGGATTCTCACCTTTTTAGTCGGACGAACGAAAAAGAACAACAGGTTTTTCGCGAGAGCTCTCTACTATTGTGCCGCTTTCCCCTTGATGGCCAGTTCGCCGCGGTGTTAAAGTTTTCTGCCGTATCGTTGCAGCAACTTCCGCGTTTTTGTCTTGAGTGTCCGTTTTTTATTTCTTTTTTTTTTTTTTTTTTTCTTCGTATTGTTCAACGTTGTCATCTGGGTATCTCTTACTCCGAGTTCCTTCGAAATTTTCGTAATTTAAAAAATATTCTTCTTTAGTTATCAACCGCTGCGGCACTAATACGAAACCATAATTCAGTTTATTAATCAAATTTCGTTTCGATCATAATATTTTTTTTTAATTATTTAATTATTTATTTATTATATAATAAATACATTTCTAAATATAAATAAATGAATTATTATTTACAACAATACATACATAATAATAATAAATCATTTTTATTTGTTCATTTTTTAATTTTTTATTATCTGTTATTATTTATAATCGATTCGGTATTTTCGAGGATGAAAAACAATAAAAATTTTTTTTTTTACTCGAAAAACGATACTACGACACTATAATTCGTTTCGTTACACAGTTATTCTCATTTATCAACCCTCCGTTCAGACGAAATATACTTCGCGCCGTTGATTTCAAACAGCGAGTATATATCTCTTTCGTAATTCTCTCCGAATGCATTCTCGTAATTCTCCGTGAAACTTGTACCTACCGGTGATCGGTTGTCTGTAACTTCGTACCTAATACTCTCCCCGGATGCGACTTTGACTCGAAAGTTTTACGGGACTGGAATAGGTCGGTACAGACGTTGAAGGTGAATCTATGAGCGTCGAATGGTTGAGGTTCGCGTAATCCACGGACTCTATTGTGTACGCGCAGTCTTAACTGTGAGCATCGGACGCGTATAAAGTCCTGTCGCGGCATATAGTGGAGTTTGGGGCATTATGGACCATGCGAGCATAACGTCATTACGAAGCAAAATGGACACTTCCAGAAAGTTGAAAATTAAGGTTGACAATGACTTCCAAAAAAATTAAAAATGTCGTATAATGCGAACCGCCATATCCATTTTCCTCAAACTCCCCCTCCCCTCCACCCCCGTCTCGTGTTCTAGTTGTAAACGAATTTTTAACTCAATAACTCAAAAGCCACAATAATGACATTTTTTTATTTTAAGATGTGTCCTATTTTACCCCCAAATGTATTTTTTTCCCTCGGAAGCTCGTCATATTTCTTACGAATTTAATTTGTCAAGAAACAGTTAATTCATACCTGCGAAATGGTGACGACGGTCTGTAATTTCTTAGGTGGTCCATTTTACCCCAACCTCCCCTATGTGTATAACCGTGTCGAGGGGTGAGAGAATAGGAAGGAAAAGAGTAAAAGGTAACGGGAAGGGGGATGGAGGGGGGGGGGGGAGGATTGGAAGGCTAAGAGGAAGAATGGTTTTGGTTGTTACTGCGAGTTCTCCGCGAAACTCGAGCTCCGGTACGGGGATGGCGTCGGAGAACGAGAAATAGGTGGTAAGGGATCGTGGAACGAGATTCCACTTCCGCCCAAGCAGTGTTACTGGCGAGGGGTTGCGCGGGGGATAGAACGGAGCTAAAGTTTATCCTCGATACGTGCAACTGATCCCGATGCGGCTGATCGAGACGCGTAAGGCTCACGACGATACACAGATGACGACATCACGGCGCGAGTCGCGACCTCCGAAGAACGGAGAACTTTCCATCCCTCTTCCTCCTGCCTCTTCGGCACACTGTAATGCCGCTCTCTATCTCCTCCCTTGTATCTCGCTTATTCGCCTATCTGCCCTAAAGATATTCGATACTCCTTTCACGTATACAACGAGACGGGGAAATCGATGCGCCTTCGTTGGCTTGTTGGATACTGATTTTGTCGGACGCACAACTTTACGTACAGTTTCAGCTATGCGGGTGGCTTCTACCATGTAACTTCTATTCAACGTAATCGTAGAAGATAGGTGACTGATCACGTTTATGTTAACAAATGCAAACTTTTTTTTTTTTTTTTTCTCTTTTTTTTTTTCAATTATACATCGAGACTTTTTTAACTTTTTTCTCAATTTTATTTAACCGAATAAATGATACGTTTTTTTTTCGTCAGAAATCGATAAATCTCAGGAGTATTTATCTATTAATGTGTCGCCTCCTTTTATCAACGAAAACGGATTTTCATCGTTGTTTTCGTGAGATTTTTAATACCATATTATACTATTCCGAGTTGAAAAAAATCTCATCGATCAATCGGTAGTTTTGGTTCCGATGTTTTTCGAATGATAACAGTATGTACGAGTTATTGGAACAATTTTAAAACACGGTTATTCGAATCTTTGAGATATTAAGAAATAACTATCTGTCAGATAACCCAGATATGGAGACCGAAGCGGAAGCACTGAACGGCGAAGCAATGGACTCCCGTAAAATGGAGGTTCAGATCGGCGGTGCGGTAACGCTGGAATGCGACGGTGGATGTTGGGGACACGGCACCGGTATGGATCCGGTCGGCGGACCGGGACCCCTCGCTCTCGGTCGTGTCGTTTATCAAGACGCCGGTGAATATCGATGCGTCGCACCTGACGGAAAGATGCAAGGTACCTGGCGAGCGCAATTGCCCTATCACGTCAAAGTCACGGGTAAGTCGTAAATTTCGTTTTAATGCATTCTCTCGCCTCAAATTTTTTAAATTCCAAAATTTTTAGATTTAAACAAAATTTCGAATTTCAATGTTTCTCGAAATTTGTAAAATTAAAATTTTTTTGAAATTGTGGAAATATCGAAAAAAAAAAAAATTAAATCTCAAAAATGTTAAAAATCAGAAAATTTTGAAAAATTAAAGAAAAAAATTTAATATTAAATTTTATACACTTTTAAAATTAAAAAATTTGAAAAATTAAAAAAATTCGAATTTTGCAATTTTTTTTTTTTTTTTTATTATAAATAATATTTCTACCGAGTATCGCCGCGACCCTCGACACCGACACACCCCCCGTCCGATAATATGCTTTCGACAAAGTCCTCGAAAAACTTTTGGCTTCTGGATATCGAAAAAAAAAAAAAAAAAAAAATCACCATTCAATTTTCTCTCATCGGACATCCGGGGGGGTTTTCTTGATTTCCTACTGTATGGCAATCATCTTCACCGTTTTGTGGGGGATGAGCATCAGAAATCCCGGCGGTTGGCGACAGCCAATTACATGGGCTGCTAGTCGCACACATTTCGATTTCGCAAAGTCGAGTAGCATACTCCGCGCGGGGATATGCGGCTCGACCGCGGCCAGCAAGTCGCACAATGCGAGAGGGGGACGAACGCGTGGAATCCAAAGTGATTTCTTATCGTCTGAATCCACTAACAAAAAAAAAAAAAAAAAAAAAATAATCTTCCCTGCTATGCGCTCGCGCCGAATTAGATGGGTTACTTGTGGGGCTTCTTTTGCCTCGAAACCAGCAGTCGTTCGAATGTTATCGGATTAGCCTTCTCGAGAGTAAGAAGTTGTACGGCTGAAAAGAATAATCGGTCGTCGAGGTACGTCGAGGTAAACCTCGGCGATTGAAGCCGAATAGAATAATCGTGCCGCGGACTAAAACCTCCCGCAACCGCCCGTCTCTCCGGAGTCGATTAACTCGTACTCTCTCATCCCTTTGCCCATTCGCTCCATCTATCTCCTCCGTTCGTAGTAGTAGTAGTAGTAGAAGTATACAATCCTTCGATTCTCGTCGAATCGGAGTTATCTGTGAAATAACTTTTGAAATGCTCTTCGGCGTCCCAAGATCCGTCGAACTGTTTTCTTCCGCATGGAAAAGGTACGAGAAGGCCGAGGAGAGGGTTAATGTATTTTTCTAGATTTTCCGTGCCGCGCTTGCAATCCGCATTCGAACCGTTGCCCCGATAACTCACTTGACCCCCCCGAGTGAAGGGAACACGCCAGAGGCCGATGCTCTCTTACCCTCCTCCCCCGAGAGAAATGCGCGATCCAAGTTTTCTGGCAGTCGTGAAGAGGGGTTGGTAACGCGGGTTTCGAAGGGGTGGATACCATCCGGGGGATAGTATAGCGAACAAGAGAGACGCTTGAGGGCGGGAAGGGAGCGGAGGGAGGGAGGGAGGGAGGGATGAAACTGCTGGACGCGAGGGACGCGTGATTGAAATATGGGAGTATACTTGCTTCGTCTATTTCACTACTATTGCCTTTGGTATACTGTACATGTGCTATTCAACCGAAGACTCCAAGAGCTCGAAGAGGACGTGAGGAATCTCGCAGGAAGAATGGATCCCGCGGAGGAGGGATGAAAAGAAAGAGAAAAGGAGAAACGGGGCAGTGATAGATTTATGTGTCAGTGCGCACCAATGATCGATTAAATTCATTCTCTGCTTCATCAGCAAAATTCATTCACACCGATCGTAGGGGTAGTAAAAAAAAAAAAAAAAAAAAAAAAAAGAAAAAATTTGGCTTGTCTCGCGGTAAAACTTCGATAGCGCTTAGAGCGATCGAACGACAATTTTTTTCCGCCCATTCAAGTTTTACTGACAGCTTGCAATACGACAAACCGACGGGGAGGGGACGGGAGGAGGTTATGTGTATCATTTTTGTCTTTAATGGTTCGATGGGTCGACAGCTTTTCCGGGATATTGCGATAACGCGAAGCGACCGAAAGTCGCGCCAAGTATGAGTTTTTATCGTAGTTTTTCAAACGAAAATTGCGTCGATAAACCGTCGAACAATGGCGGAGTGAAAGCTCCTTAAAAACGAAGTCGCGTTGCCACGAATGTCTTCGCGATCGAGTGGTTTACAAGTGGTAAAGTATTCACGGGGATCTTCAACGAAATGTCTTGTGATCGTATCAAACTTTTCGGTTAGTTGAAGATTCGTGATTTATCGGGTTAAACAACAGTTCGATCGTTAAAATTTCGCTTATAATATATATATATATACTGTATGTTCATTCGCGATATCGCAGCCATAAATTTGAGTCACGTATCTCGTCGGATGATAGCGAACGTCGGTTGATCCGACAAACGCGCGGCTTCGTTGTTCTAGGATTACGAGTGTATGCCACTGACGCTCGTGCAAAGGTATTCTACCCTTGAGCTGCCGACCTTTCTGCTTTACGTCAGACGCACACAAGTAATTGCGTCATCGTGGGAAAATCTCGACGGCAATATCCCCCAAGACGAGACATCTTTCGCCCGAGCAAACGGTGCAAATATTGTGACTCACGAACTATATTGACAGTAAAAAAAAAAAAATGATTTCGCGACTGCCGTTCAAGTGGTTTTCACAATTTAATAAATTATTATTATTATTTTTTTTTTTTTTCGACATATATTATATATTATAATAATATTTATCATAAAAACATTAAAAAAAAAAGATTGAGTCCGTTAATGATATATTATTATTATTATTGTTAACAAAAAAAAATTGATGAATAATCTAATTTTTTAACATTATTTAACAAATAAAAATAATATTAATTTTATTTTCATTGAAACATCGAAGGAAAGCAGTAGGGATATAAAAAGTCTGCAAAAATAGGGGATGAGAGTTATACTTTTTTTTTTTCGCTGACATCATGTTTTCCACATTGGTTCATCCCGCGATTAATTTTCGTCTGGACGACGTACGGCGAAAAGAAAAAATAACTGTGTACCTTCGATAAGTTGTAACCATGAGCAACGAAACAAGCGCGGGATTGTAGAGGACATAGGGGGAGAAATAGAACTCGTCGCGTGAGAGCCAATGACGAAGACATGATGTAATCATCGAAGAGCCCATGGGATGGAAAAACGAAACGGGAGGAGATTCACCGCTGTACTATAGTCAACCGAACCTCGAAGTCAATGGCTTTTCGTCCTTCGTAGGTCCCTAGCGACCGGTTCTCCGTCAGTCGGGATTACCTTTTTTCTATGCTTGTCACGTGTATCTCTCATCCGGGGATAGACACCGTGCCTCGACCACCACCCTCTCCTCTCCTCCTCCTCCTCCTCGTCTCTCTGCTCCCTTCGACCCCTCGTACACCTCCCTACGCCGACAAACTCTCCAGCCACATCATGTCCCGCCGAGGACAGCCTTGCAATCGATACTCGATTCGTTTTCTACTGAATTGCCGAGATTCCGTGTCGTTTCACTACGGAGCTTTTTCGCCATACGAAACGACGAATTTACTCCACGACCACTCGAGTTCCATCTAATACTCTACCTGGCAATCCGCATTATCGTTTCAATAATTTCAAAAAAATTTCGTTCTCTTGTATGACATTTTCGATGTATTTTTATAGATTCACTTACGGCAGTATTTTTCTCGAAAACTCTTGATTGTAAAATTAATGTTTTTTCTTTTTTTTTTTTTTTCAAGTTCCACTTAAGATTTACAAAATTGGCAAAAAATAATGGGGAAAAAAATATTGTTAAATAATAATAATAATAATAATTTCATACAGTCAAATCAATTATTTTGAAGCTACAGTACGATTTGTGCGGATCGAATTATTGGTCACGATATCGTCGTCATTTCTCGAATGCCGAATAGCACATCGACTTGGAAAATTTTTGAAATTTTTTTTCTCGAGTACTTTAGTTCGTTTTTTTTTTTTTTTTTTTTTTTTTTTTTTGCGAACTAAGAGTAATGACGAAATATGGTGCCACGAAGTCGAGCGAAATGGTGAATCTCGAAAGAAAAGCTCCATGGGCCGGTTCTCGTAGATTAATCGTATTCCTCGTGTGACCCGCGCGTTTTGCATGCAGCGCTGCGACTTCACCGCCGCGAAATAGCATGTAGGCATATTAGATATGCGAGACGTTGCTCCGCGGTCATAAATCAATTCGCATCCTCCCACCGTTTCCTACTTTTGCCATATCCCACCCCCCTTTCCACCCGCCTCTCTTCCCCATTCTCACGATTTCAACCCCTTTCTCTAATGCGTTCATAATTCATGCTTAACTTAACACAAGGGGGCATCGTACGGAAAAATTAATGCCCTCGGAATTATTCGCAGCAATTTCATTCCGGAACCACTACGCTTTCTCGGTCTCTGCACCCTAACGAGTTGGAGCCAACGATAAGATATCTCCTCGTATCTTGGTGGAGATTTAACGCTCCGACATATATAGCACCTCAACTTTTTCTATTTTGTCCCCAAAATCGACATTTTTAAGCATTTTTATAATCACTGCTCCGAAAAAAAAAAAAATTTTTTCTTTCCCAATTTTTTTTTTTTCGCGATATAATTTTTTAATTACGAATTGTTAATAATTATAATAAATTTTAACATATGTTACTATGATTATTTATACGAATAATAAATAATATAATAATAATAATATTTAATATTAATAATAATAATAATATTTAATATTATTATTATTTATAAATATAAATAATAATAATATTTAATATTATTATTATTTATAATTAAAAAATTATTCGTCGTAATGAAATTTATGCTTTTTTTTTTTTTTTTTTTTTTGGAGCGACCTGTACGTCTGTTCTCGTGACAACAAAAACGATCAACCGGAACGAACGGACGTTACGAGTAACATTATTTTCTGTCTAGCGATGGAAAAGTAAAAGGGGTGAAGGGGTGGGGGTTGGGACGAGCGGAGTTGCACGTTCGCAGCCGCACTCGACGTATGTACATACCAAAGCATTATTATTTGATCGTAAACTATCCGTTCCGGCGGGGTGGTCAAATCCGCGAACTACGTGACGAGCGATTCGGGCGGAAAACGAACGTATGCACCCCTGGGGAGAGAATATATCGGTTATAGAGTTTACCTATCTGCATCGGATGTACGTGATTTCGACGTACAAGGTAATCAACCCCGACGCTCGTCATACAACGGTTATGAGTTCACTTTGTCTCCGACTGAATTTTTATTCATTTTTAACAAAAAAAATTGTCCATTTACTAACACACGATTCGCTGCATAGAATATTTCACGTTATTGATCGAAAGTAATTACGAATTTTTTTTTTTTTTTTTTTTTTTTTTTTCTGTCGCTCAGTCGATGTTTCATTCGCGGAAATAATTGCGAACCTCGGGTGGCCAATGTGCCACCGAGAATTTATAAAGAAATAACATAAATTCCAATGAAATTCTTCAATACTTCGAGAAAAATGCCTTTTCCGGTCATCCGAATAATTTCAACCATTTTTTTTCGCGGTTTTTTTTTTTTTTTTTTTTTTTTTTAAGTTCTCCCATCCGCCGTATATTCGAGAAGCCGATAATATGCTTTTCACGAACGCGCTGTATTTTCGGTATCCATACTCCGCGTCTTATCAATTCTCTCTGCTGCACATCCACGCGGATAACACTCGTCGAAAAGACATCGTGAATACGTGACTCTCTTCGTACGTATCCACGTTTTCATTACATCGGTTTTTCTCGCATCCGCGCGTAAATTCACGCTGAACATTTTTTTTTTTTTTTTTTTTTTTTTTTTTTCGGAATGCTGTTTACATTTTTGTGAGGGTCGGCTTTCGCTTATCTCGCGCAAGTGAGAATGGGTACGAGCGATCCCCGGAGAGCAAGTGTGCGGACCACACGCGAGTTCCCTTTGGGGGATAGTGGCACCGGGAATAGTACAGCAGCTTCGCTTAGTCCGGCGTTCACTCATCCCTCCTCTCTTTCCACCCCTTTCCACGCTTCCCTCCCGTAGTTTCATTCGTCTCTTCTTGCCGGGTAACTCGCCCTACTATCCACTCTCAGGAAATGGTCGAAGACTGAAGGTAAACCCTCCTCAATTTTCCCCTCGTCTGAGAGGCAATATAGCGAACCTTTCCCAGTGATTTAACCTGTCCAAACGCTTCGGGATCGACATATCTGCACCACACGGTGTATATGTATACATATAGCGCGAACACTTTCCAACAACGTTATATATACACAGACGTATGCAAAGGCAGAGAAAATACTCTGGAAATTGGAAATTTGCACGTTGCTTGCCATCATTTTTTTTTTTTCTTTTTTTTCGCTTTCTGGTAGAAGATGTTTTCAGGAAGAATTTTTTTTTTTTTTTTTGCGATTTCAGTGGAAACTTTTTCTGGAATGTTACAATACGGAATAAATCACATTCAGAATAAATTTCTGAATGTATGTATGTCCGATGAGTTCGAAAAAAAACGTAAACCTCTATAATTGCCGTATTTTTTCGAATTTTTTTTTTTTTTTCAAAAAAGTTCGCTATTTTTTTAAATATTATCATTTAATTTTACTATCATATTTGAATACAAATTATTCAAATTGAATGATTATATTTGAGAAATAATAGAATTTTTTAAAATTCAACATTCCAAACGAACAGTTTGCGAATGTGAAATTTGCACCAATTTGCAAAATTTTATTTATCTCCGATGAATTTTTTAAATGAATTATGAAAAATTATGAAAAATTATGAATTACGATGAAAATGTACGAAGGAAACATTTGTCGGTAAAAATGGTGAAATTTCAAAATTTTCAAATCATGTGATTTCACTTAATCCATAAATCGTCTCTAGCAGCAAATTCTATTATCTATTGGAATTGTTGATTCCTTTGTTGCTCCGCGATGATAAACATATTTCAAGGAATCCCTGACGAGTAGCTTCATTCAGGGACGAGAGGGTCAAGTGGTCGGACTTAGAAACCCCAAACAATTTCGCCATAGATATAAAATCGCGTGGCTAATGGATTGGAGGAGGTTTCGAGCGTTGCGCGTACGCCGAGTATAGGATCGCAACGTAATCCGCAAAATTCACGTGTATAGAGGAACGGATAAAGCTCTTCGGCTCGTATATACGTGTATATATATCTTTAGCATACAGCGAGTCCTCGAGGAACATTGTAATTCAGTGGAATACCCTTCTCTGTGTGTTCGAAGCGGAGAGCGTGCAGGGAATGGTTTCTCTGTTCGAGTTCGAGTATCTCGTACGCCCGATTAGGGAACTCGTGCTGCTGCTGCTGCTTGCCTGCGCCCCTTTCATCTCGTTTCCCCTCGCCTTTGGCTGCTTCTCTCGGTGCACTGCCTCCGCAGCTTCACCTCCGAGTCTCGCAGAGAGAGAGAGAGAGAGAGAGAGAGAGAGAGAGGTCTTCCAACTTCACAGCCACCCGCGGCAATGCCGTCTATACACGAGTATAGCGCCGGGGTGGTCGGTAGATCGATACGAGCCAACGGCCGCGGCATTTCCGGCAGAACGAGTAGTGTAACCGCCTCCCTTCGGCTCTTCTACCCCCATTTTCCTCCCCCCTGTCATATCCTACCGTCTCATCATTTCTCATGTATGCGTATTTAATATTACGCGATCATCAGTCCAGTTGAGCATTGGACCGACAATGTCCGATGATCCGGCTTCGCAAATGATTGCGGCGGTTCTCTCTACACACACGAGACCCATTGACAACGTCCGTTCACGTGCACTTCTACATCCCCCGTAATACACGTGTGTTACATAGTGATGTACATATGTATTTAGTATGTAATATGTGTGCATTGCGACGCCATTGTGTATTCGCATATGGGTCATATTACATATGGCTATATATACACATTAAACACAACGTATATATATATATATATCTATATATATATATGCATACATTGGTACCCGACTCTCGAGCAACGCTCGTGGATAATTTGCAATGTTTCGCTAGACAAGCAATCAACGACCGTCGGGCGAAAGCATATTGACGAGCGACACGTCGAGGCTCCGCTGTTCTCGTGTTTTGACAAAAAAAAAAAACATCGATGTACAAGTTAATGTTTTGACAATGTTTACACGCGATTGTGAATGTTGCGTTTCGTTAAAGTTTCACGAAAATTCATTTTTCTTTATTTTCGGAGTTATCTTTCAACCTTTCAATAACTGGGGATTTAAGGGAGTAAACTGACGAAAATCGAGAGAATTTTTTTTGTTAATTTAATTAAATTTTTTTTTTATATTATTTTACAAATAATAATAATGACAATTTTTTTTTTTTTTTTTTATGAAAAGAAATCTATACGAATATTGAATTTTTTTTTTTTTTTTTTTGAACGCGTTAACTTACATCCGTTGAATGGTCTTTTCGCACGAGAAACGAGAAGCGGAATTCATAGTACTGAGTATTATTACCTCTACCCATCCGCTTGGGATTTATTTGGGCCGATATATTGCTGGCAGAGCTATAGGTCTTACGGCGGCTCAGCACGAGGTCGACTGGCGAACAGACAGACAGGAGGACGTCTCCTAGTTACGTTACGTCGACGATAGCCCACCGGTTACCTCGTGGATGATCACGACGTGCGCTATATGTGTAACTGTGATACTATAGGAGGGAACAGAGGTGCCAAATACATTGTCGCGCCCTATATCCGCCTCCTATCCTCCACCGCGTACGCATTCGCGTCGGGTTACGTACGTCTCGACTCAAACCGGACAGAGCGGGTAATTGCCATAGCCACGAAGACATACACTCGGACGCCCATCAGGCGTCTCGAATCTAACGAGAATCCGATCGCTTCGGAAACACGAAGGCATCGTAAATCTCCGAAGCTTCGTGCTTAAATCGAACATTAAACCACTTCGAAACGGCAAAGCAATTCGCACCTCAATCGTATTTTAGCATTGCGTCATAAAAAAAAAAAAAAAAAAAAAAAAAAAAAAAAAAATCGTTTCCCGATCGTGAATGTTACGAGTAAAGCAGAAAAATACATTTCACACTTAGCGCTATATTTTTTACCCTTTCTGTCCGTCACTATGACTATCAACGTTTTTTTCCAAAAGATCGATAAATTTCCGCACATACTTTTAATCGCAGCGAACCGCAGCGTTTTTTTTTTTTTTTACATAAAAGACGTGGTTTCGGTATTAAATTTCACATTTCTTCGTTCATATTTCTGATTTTTTTTTTTTTTTTTTCGTCTATTCTATTACTTCGAAATAATGGTATCCCCGGCGTCCGCAATAGGATATGATGTTCTCCGTTCATATATATACGATATTAAGCAATGACACGGGTCAGAAGTTAGCCAACTGGAAGAACACAATGTACCGTCGTTATAGAGAATTCCATTAAATTAACAACTCGACTCTAATGACGCGGATTAAAATGGGATAGTGCAGTAGTACATGAGACATTAGCGGAATGATCCGAGTACCACGAAAGGGCGTATGGTTTTCATCCACTTGCAGCGCCGAGTCTTGTCCCATTTTCGGCGGACCGCGAAATATCGAACAATGCGCCACTCGAGGCCATCGAAACTGTAGATCGGATTCTCCCCCCCCCCCCCCCCCCCCACCCACTTTCCCACGCCTCGCGATTTCAGACACCTTATGTTCCATCTAACATTTCATCCCTTCCGCTACTCCATTTACCCGATTCTCTCCCGGTACCATCATTTACGTAAAGCTGACCGACTTTCCGATTGAAATTCAACATTTCTATCAAACAATTGCAATCGACGCATAAAATAATAAAAAAAAAAAAAAACATCGATTTCGTTCATCCAAACATTTTTTTTTACCCGATTTCGTTTCTGAATGAATAATTTCGAATTTAGGAATTAACATATATTTATAGAAATTTCGACGAAAAAAAAAAAAAAATAATCGATACTTTTCACTATTGGCGTCGAAGTAATTAGTGTTCATCTCCAACTTGCTGGACTGCAAATAGCAAAGTTCGCTTCTCTTGTTGGTTGCACTTCATCGATTTACGATCGCGGCAACGACTCGGTTGAACTCTCTCGTGGCAACGAGCCGGTTAAAGGACGTCGCGAAGGACGACGATATATCTCGAGAAAAAAAAAAAAAAAAAAGAAAGTAAAACGGAAAGAAAACCATCGTACGTAAGTATATGTACCGTTGGAAGGTCGGAGCGGAGCGCAATCGCTTAAACATCCGATGCAAAGCTCGGCTCTTCCAGTGGAATCTAAATACATATACGGCGGTACATACGAGAGTGTTAGTACCGGTTGTATAGGTGGGTGGGACACGTTTCTCTCTCGAGAGATAGCCGCACGCCCGCGAGCGCGAATAACCTTTATAGGGCTCATTCTGAAAGGAACGAGAATCGAGATACGTACACCGAGGCGCGTATACACAGTGAAGTACGCGATGCATCGCCCTCGCGAGCGCTCGCGCGGCCCCCCGCGATGCCATAGGAATAACAGAGGCGAATGTAAAGTGGCACTCTTCGCGACCTAAAAGTACACGTAAATATGACTCGAGAGTCGCAATAGTGGCGCAGTATATAGGTATAGGCGTGTTATAGGTACAGAAGAATGTAAAATGCTAACGCGGCAACTAAAAAAAAAAAAAAAAAAAAAAAAAAAAAAACTTATCCCTTTTTTTCACCCTTTACGAGGTCAGTCTTCCGAGTTTGCGTGCCTATTTTACAAAGAATCGACACGCATTCAACGGCGGCAGCTTTTTTTTTTATTTCTTCGACATCAAACGTCAATGCGCGAAACTTAAACCGCGAGATACGTCGTCGCTACATATTCATACGAAACATTTCTGCGAAACGACGACGACGATTGTGCGTTGACACGTTTGTAGATTCAATTAGTTTCGAAGTTCTGTCGCGTACGTCTGACATTTGTGTTAAGATTATTCCCGGTTGCAGCTTCGACGGGTTCGACGTGACTTTCGGACGACTTAAGGAAGACTAAGCCGCGTGTCAAATATTGGCTTCCGTTTGATGTTTATGCGCCGGTAAAAGTTCGTATAGGTATTTCCATACAAGTGAAAAAGAGTTTTTACCGGCAATAACTGTTACCGGTATTAAAAAATATCGGTAAATACGATGAAACGGGAATATCGGTATCGATATATCGATCTAATTATTTCTTTCGTCGAATTTCATATATTTCGAATATATTTTGATTATATTTTTTTTAAATCTCGTAAAACACATAATATTTATTAAAAAAGAAAATAAAAATCGTATCCAATTTTTATTAAATAAAATCTTTTTTTTTTTCTTTTCGATAATTGACAAAAATAACCCGAATTCTGCGCATCAGAATAGGCAAAGTTGATGCGTGGCAATTTCCGCAGATACTACGGCAGCGCGAACCTCGAGGTAAAACACGAACGCTTTAGCGTCTCAGATGAATATTGTTACCTCGGGGTAAAGACTAACAATAAGACGCAAGATAGTCGGTCGTTTGCACATATATGCGCACATAGGGGTAAAAAAGTTGCAGGCGGATATTGCGTATGTAGAGTTCAGCGGCGGCTGTGGTTGCCAATTCGCTTTGGTGGACGTTACTTTTATATGCATAACGTATGTGTATTCCAGGTATACGCTTTTCTGAATGTACATATATATATATGTAGGTGTAACGCCTTCAAAATGGACTAATCGGTAAAACGTTCACCACAGAAATTGCCCCGTGCCGCAATACAGCCCCCGCTCTCCCGCACAGCCCACGGTTGTCGCGCGTTCCCTTTACGATTATCGTTTCAACGAGCGCACACCATCCGAAGGTTTTCATTTCCCCGGCGGTTGGCACGACCGCCCAATACACTCTTTACCACACAGAAACACCGACATACGTACGTGTCTATCGCGCAGCTCGGAGCTTTCATTTAGCACTTATAGCCCCAACCCCCTCGCGCAGCCGTACACACGTTCTCTTTTTATTCATTCTGTTTCAACGTTTTTACTGTACTTTTTGTAATCACGAAATATTAATCATAATAATATGATTAAACGAGGCATGAGGACGTTTGGTGAAGTTTCAGTGACGAAAGTCCCGTCTCCAAAGCAAAAGAAATGCATTTGATTATCGAGATTCGTCGATCTACAGTAGAACTCCGATAACCGTGGTGTTGAGGACCGAAGAACCCCCGGATATCGAAATCACTGTTAAGGCGATCTAAATGCCATGTAACGACATATACTTTATTTTCACTACTCACAATTACGATTTAGTACATCTTTGTTAGTTTGTCGAATCGCTCAACCGCGGCAGGGGGCGCGCGTGGCGCCAGAGCACTGCGCGCGCAGGTCCCGCGCGGTTTATCGGAGTTCTACTGTATTAACCTAAAATTTGATGCAGAAACGGAAGTAATACCATTATGTTTGGCATTGAGTTCAATAATAATGGATACGACATTTCGCATTCTGCAAGATTTTTTATTTTTTGAACAGTGACGACAGTCCATTCTCCTCCTGTCTTCCCTACCGACACAGGGTAAATCGCGATCCCTGCCGTTAACGTCTTCGCAAACATTCTCGTCGAGATGTGACATGAACTATAAATAGCGCACGACTATATCACCATTGTGTACCACTCCGGACCACTCCGGATCTGGTTACTCTCTTGGGGTATTCCTTGTGAGATCGACGAGATCGAAAGCACGCGAATGTATCTATTGTGGGAATGTGTATTCTTCTTTCGAAAGAAGAAAAATAGGTACTATATGTATGGCATCTTTTCATTTCATAGTCATCCGATGACGAATGTTCATATGCAACTATCGATATTGGCAAATTTTACATGCGCGCTTTCCAGATGTCTGTATGCGTTGTTCGGAAAAACGAAAAGTTTTATGAATGGACGAACGTTTCTGCGAAGGGCTGTAAGCCGTGTTTATGAAGTTGAAAAGTTGTTAGATCTTTTTTTTTTTTTTTTTCTGACAGTCCTCGGTCTATATAGCTACGTTAGTTTCACCCTGTGGTTTCGTTACGTATTGCACAGTTATATATACGATTCTCGGTGGAGAAGCTTGAATACGGTATCGGTATTCATTGTTCGGCAGTCTTCTCTCGAGCGTAGAGCACAATACTTGCAGGGCATGTCGGTCTCGTTCGAGCGTAACCCATCGATCGGGGAACCCCGCCGTTACGCCTCCACCAGTGCAACGCGCATCTTCGCTTCCATTATCGCTCACTTCCTCTGCCGGTTCAATGTTCCTCTTTCTTTTTTTTTTTTTTTTTTTCGTATTTTTTTCTCTGGAAACTCCCGAACGAACAACCAAAGGCAGACGCGTAGAAATAAAAATAAAAGTATATCAGAGATCGCGATAGATACGAAGAAAAAACGTCGAAGCAATAGATAGCGAAGTACGAAGATTTCGTGTGGAATTGATAGGCTGCTGCGGCACCGCGTAAGATCGGTAAAGTATCGGTAATGTAGGAATACCGGTTTTAGTAATCTTTCGTCTACTTTTAGACGCCATATTTAAACTAACGAAACTTAGAATACAATAAAATCCGAAATAATAATAATAACGCAATAAAATAAAAAATAATCAAATAATATGAGCAAAAAAGTAGTTGGTACGGAAAATGGTCACAATCGGTACATCTACACCACGTGTTTGTTTTTTTTTTTTAATTTAAATAAAAAATAAAAAATAATGAAAAACTACGTAATAAAATGGCAGAAACGACAAATACGGAAAAAGAAATTCAATTCCTTTGGAAAGATCTTCCTTCAATCTCGGATCTTGGTACGAGTTTGATAAAGTTCACTTCCATTCCTTCCGTTCTTTTGTTTCCTTTGACAACATCGCCCTCGGGCTCTTTACGCATCGTCTCAAAGGCACCCAAGGGCCGCTGTGTTGGCCTGATGAGAAAACGCTTTCACACGTTCTAATGAGAACGCTGTTCGCGGATTGTCGTCATAGTCGGAAATGCGATGCTTACGATGCCTCCATTCGGGATCATCCCACCGGAAAAGTTCCGCAGTCTCTCCGAACTACGATTCTTTCGAAGCTCCGTTTCAGTACTGCAGATTACGTCGAAGACGCTTCGCGTGTAATATAGCGTATAGTTGTTACACCATCAATGGGCGAAGATGCTACTGCAGCGCTTCCGTTCAGTCCGCTGTTCCAAGAACAGCATCCCCAAGATACTCCCGCAATTTCAGGGTGGAATATTCATGAGGTATCCTCCGCGGGCAATGTTCGGCTGCTATTCACGGTACAACGTGTACAGATGCGCCCCATTCCGTATATCCGTTGTCGGTTTAGGAGGAGAAACTGAGGGTGGGGGAGGGAGACGGGGGTCAGAAAGCTTGCTTTACGAACCAGTGAATCTATGCAGATGAGAGGGCACGAGAAACCACGTGAATCCTACGCCTGCACTGGGGGTATCCGCGCTTCAATTAGCCAAAGTGTACATGTGCGTCATACCCCTACCGTGGCGCCCCCTTCGGGGGGAAGGCAATGAGACTGTAGTCGATGATACATATAAATGCACATATTTGCCCACATCTCTCGCCACCCCCCGTGAATACACCCCTCCAGTGGATATCGTTTCGTTAAACTATACGATATGCGCACTTTAATGAGAACGAGAGATACCTGTGCTGAAGTATTACACTGCAACTGGTTGCACATTACGAACGCGTTGACATTATACTCATTGGTATGTTACACGCGGAGTGTAAATTTAATATAACACAATTCGTAATGAAGCAAATTGTTGACATCGCTATGTTGGGCAACGTAAACGCGTTACGGATTCATTGTACCGGAAACGGCGGAGCAGTGCGGCGGCTTACCGTGTAATGCGGTAATAATCGTAATGGAAGGGCTATTTTCGTAATATTTTGACTAATGAATGTTTACTTGACATTTTTTTTTTTTTTTAATATACGGATATAAATATTATAAATATTTTTCGAAATATTTAAATTTAATAAAATATAAGACTTGCAGTATAAAATTAAATTGTAAGTTTTACACTTATTGCCTATTATAGTTATGGATATAAATTTTTTTTTTTTTTTTTTTTCGAATATCAATCAAATAACAATTGTAGTCACGAAAAACCGATTTCAGCCAATAAATTCTATGGTCGACACTCGTAATCGTTGTGAGTGCAGTTTTGGGATTATCTGCTTTCGTTTTTCAGGGCAACCGATGGTGAATCCAGTGTCACAAACGGTGACAGCGAACGAGGGACAGTCCCTCGAGATTATAGTGGAGTTTTGTGCATTGCCGGCCTATACAAGAGTCGTTTGGCTCTCGTGGGAGAGAGTCTACACGCCGGGTAGCGAACCCTCTTCCGACGGAGTTTTCGCCGCTCCGATACTGGTGAGATTATACTTTCACAGTTTCACAAGTCGTACTTACATACCGCAATTTTTGTGTATAAAAGTCGAAACGAAAGAAAAAAAAAAAAAAAAAAAAAAAAAAAAAAAAAAAAAAAAAAATATGCCGCGCAACAGTACCCGGAGGCCTCGTGCCGAACGGCACAAAGACCGAAATTGTTCTTGCGATGTTTCTCCGGTTTATCGAAAGCTCCGAACCCACCGCCTCGGGTCTGAACGATTTGTCGGATTTCTGTTAGGGTGACGCGACGGCGGGGAGGGGGGGGGGGGGATGTTCGGGATTGGGAGGCGGGGGAAGCGCGCGAAAAATAGCGACGAAGCCCTGCGGGATCGTTCCGGTATTGCGTTTCGTCGGTCTGTGTACCATTTCCCCAATCTTTGAAGCGCCCGGCTGTTTTTTTATTGGGAAAAACATAAAGCGAACAGTCGAGATTCCCAATGACGCCCATAGAAATGGAAAAACTTGATCGCTCGCAAAACCTGTCGATTCTTAGGGTTGTAAAAAATTTTTTTTTTTTTTTTTTTTTTCGCTCTTACATCGAAGACGGAAAATGCGTCACTCTGTTTATTCCGGAAATTCACAGTGAAATAAACAGAGTTGATATTTCAAGATTTTTTTTTTTTTTTTTTTTTTTTTCGATTTCAATTAAAAGTATCCATATCGCAGTAGCGGTTGTTTCGTAAGAAAATTACCGCCCCCGGCGCCGCGATCTTTTAACTTATGAGGGTTTGGAGCCGTCAGCTTCACCGCGCCGCTTATAATCCCCACCTATAGGCTATAGACACCTAAATTTTAAGATTTACCGAATTATAAAAAGTATAATTAATTAGGGTTTCACCCTTATAAATACATCGCGCATCCGCATCCATATAAATGACTCGCCGTACCTTTACTTTACTTTATCTTTTTTCCGAAGTTCTTCACTCTAAATGTATTGAATCGCAAACCTTCGTTAGGATTACCGTGTGAGTTATTTTATTATTCTTTTTACCCCTTTAAATTTCAGAACGGCGAGACTGAGGCGTGTTACCGAAGTACATTACGCTTCGAAAGCGTCCAATGGTCGCACGCCGGGGAATGGATGCTACTTGTTCGTTCGCCGGAAGGCATTGCGGACGCAGCCGTATTACTCAACGTGGCGCGAGCATCCGGTTACAGCGACGCTGACTTCCGTACGCTGAGCTCAGTGCATCTGATACTATGCCTTAGCCTCGTAGCGCTTCACTCGCGGCTCGTTGAGATCACTGCGAATCGCTGACTTGGAAAGAAGTGTCCGGACGGTTCGTCTCTGGTGAAACGTCGCAAGAAGTCCTGACTTTAACATACCCTTCTAAGGAGAGAGAAGGGAAAACCCTTGAACCGGCGTCACCGGTTTCTCGTACAATTACTCGCCGGAGTGCACTCTCCGCGACAAGCGAATTCGAGGACACAGACTCCCAGAGAAAATTTAACATCCCCGACAAACACCGCTCTCGATCTCTCGAAGAGATCGAAACCCTTCAGAAATTTTCGCGTTAAAGTCAAATTTGGGAAAATCCCTTCCCGATTTTGTCGAACGAAAATACATCGAAAACAACGCACGGGTGACGATAAAATCGATTAATATCGAGAATATCAACGATTATTGAAAATTAATTGGAAATTTGATTTTTTTTTTTTTTTTTTTTCAGTTGTTGTTTCGATCTATTTATGGTTTACTTTCGATGCGAAATTATAACGATACATTCTGTCGAAGGATCGTGTTGAATTTTTTCGTTGATAATTTTTTTTTTTTTTTTTTTTTTTTTTTTTTACGATCGATTCTCGAAATCGCGTCACCCGGATTTTCGGTGTAACGAATGTATGTTCGAACACGAAGGTTCATTATGCATCACCAGGGCGCGCATTTTTGATCGGTTATTCGCGATCACATTTTTTTTTTTTTTTTTTTTTTTTTTTTTTTTTTCGCTCATTCGGGATAATACAGAAAAAGCGGTCTCGTTAATTCTCGCGCATTACACGACGTGTGCCGGTTATGGATATTTTATTAAATATTCATAAACGCCGGGGGTTGAAAATGTTATTTGGTGGAACGTGTCAAGGCGACCGGATTCGCATCGCTGATACTCGCGAACAAAATGCCGATGACGATAAACGATGAGGCGAAACGGAATATATGAAAAAAATAAAAAATAAAAAATAAAATCTATAATTGCGACGACTCCCCCGAGGGACCCGCGCGCGCGTGACTCACGAACAAAGTATTATAGTATTCATAATGCCAATAATGAAGTTGTACTGGAAACATGTAATTGGTTCGGTGTAAATAATTGTATAGATACATTTCTCGTGACGAGGTGACGACACGGGACGTTTGTATGATGGAATAAAAATGTCCTAATCTATCGATGTATGATGCCGATACGACGATAAGATAATTGTTAATATGATTTTTTTTTTTTTTTTTTTTCGCGAGACGTTGGTTACCGGACTGTTGGGTCATTAATTTTTTTTTTTTTTTTTTTTTCATCCGATGCCGCGTCCCAGAATAGCAATTCGAATCGACAAGAGTCGAAGAGGTGTTGCGAATTTTTGTAAATTTTTTATTGAAAATAATAATTCGTTGTTTAGGTGGAGATAAGAGATAATAAAATTATTATTATTATAAATGAATCGTTTTTTTGGAGAATATATTCACCGGCGGCTGAAAAAAAAAAAAATATACTCTTCCGACGACCGTTTTATTTTCCAATATTTTTCGACATATTTTTTTTTTTTCCATTTCCGAAAAAATATATCTTTTAGCAAAAGAAAAAATTTTGTTATCTACTATAATTTTTTTGAAAAAAAAAAAAAAAAAAAAAGACGTTATTCGGATTTTGAGTGACAAGGCATTTAATCGAATAATTTCTAAATTCGCAACAACTCGATTGTCGTATTCGAAAAAAAAAAAAAAAAAAAAAAAAAAAGAAATCGGCAATGAAATGAAAGTGACCAATTGTCTTTTATTTTTCCGTATCATCCAAGTGACGCCACTGTAACCGATGTCGACTTATGCGTCATATTTTACGTATACGTTCGCGAAATTTCGTCGATAAGCGAATAAAAAAAATAATTAAAAAGAAAAAAAAAAATGTACGGATAACGCAGACGAATAAAAAAAAAAAAACATGCGGCAAGCATTTTTTCTTGCACTGCCAAAGACGAGTCTTCTTAATGAAAGAAAAAAATAATAATAATAATAATAATAAAAAAATAAATAAAAAAAAATACTCTACGGATTCGGAGTTAGTTAATTGATAAATTGTTGTATATTAATTTTAGGTGAAAGTAGATTTGTAATATGTATATAGGTGAATGTAAATGGTTTGGCTGTTGTGTACGCCGTATGACGAATTATACACAAGTAATACTGTTAGAGATATATTTATTATTTGTTGACATATTTTTATAATGTATTATTTTAGCGATAATTTCACAATTAGCTTTTCGAGGCGTCGATAAACGCCGAAAACTTGTAAGCCGAATCGGGTTTACAAAAAAAAAAAAAAAAACAATTTGTTCGCTCGTACGATCGTAAAAGTAATCCAATTAGTAATGTAGGAAATCTGTAATTATAATGCGAGTCGAGTAAACTAATACCGAAGCAGAATCGTCCATTAGTGCACTCGAACTTTGTTTCGGAAACGACTCCATTTAATTTCCATTTTTTTTTTTTTTTTTTTTTTTCGATTATTATATCGACATTTACCCTTTGAAATTTCCGCGCATCTCCAATGTTTACGAAAAAAAGAAGAAAAAAAAAAAAAACAAATATTTTCGATCGGATATTGTTTATAGAAAATAATGTCGTAACGATTGTTATCCCGGTGGATCGATAATAACAGATTAAACTACGAGGTGAAAAAGAAGAAAAAAAAAGTGAAATAGATTGGGACAACGTTTTGCCAAGTGTAATGGGGACGAGTAAACGTGCGTATTACTCGGTACGTTGATAAAAAAAAAAAAAAAAAATGGTCCTTACTAAATTTAAGTAACGAGTAGAAGGGGAAAAAAAGTGAAAAGTCAATTTGTACATTAGACGACGATAGCGACGATTTTTTTTTTTCTTTTTTTTTTATATGAATTGCTCGACCAAAAAAAAAAAAAAAAAAAAAAAAAAAAAAAAAGAATGTTTGCGATGCCGAGAGAAGACACGCCGCACTGACAAACGAAAACCCGTTCCAAAACAATAGTAGTGATCGCGATAAATTTGCGATGATAAAATAATTTTAAAAATTTCATAGAAAATTTGATTAGGCGAATACGTGAAATTGTGCAAAATTTGAGGAAAAATTCGTTTATCGCTGCGATGAAAACGAAAAAAAAAAAAAAAAAAAAAAAAAAAAAAAAAAAGTTATAATAAATAATCGCGAAAATACAAACTGAACAATTGCGTAATTTTCCCGTGTGCACGAGACGATTGATTTTGTCGCCAAAAAAAATTGAAAAATAATTTTCACTGTGAAAAAGTTACCGAATATCGAGCTTATTCGTCGGTCGGCTATTACTACTACGTGTACCAAAATTCGACCGAGTAATTACCGCGAAAAAGTTAATCAAACGCCTCCCCCCCCCCTCCTCTCCCTACTCCCGAACGTCAGCTGGCGCGAGTGATATTACGTTTACTGAGTTTCTCAGATGTTATATTCGACGAAAGCAGAGACGGAAAATAGCTTAGGAAGAACGAAGTTTAGATGAAGTTAGAGAGTGTGATTTCACGAGTGCGCTTATCCGATATACTCCGAAAGAGGTGAAAAAAAAAAAAAAAAAAAAAAAAAAAAAAAAAAAAAAAAAAAAGATTCCATTGGGTGCTGGTGGGGTGCATCGGTGTAATTAATGATTTTTCGCGTAAATAAAGGCTCGCCAATTTAATTTTATCCAGTATAATGCATCTCTTTCCTTTCGTAATAAAAAAAAAAAAAAAAAAAAAAAAAAAAAAAAGTAATCACGTTAACGTATCCCCGACGTTCGTGATGCGTCTGCGGCCGATATCCAGCCTGTCGATGGATTTTATCGCATCGACGTTTGCTGCATCGCTGAACAGATTGAGAAAACTTCGCCGCTTATTGTTCAATGCTGGAAAAGTTCATCGAGCATTAAAGAAGACACGTACGTATTTTTGCATTAGTATTCTCGATTTAAGAACGTTTAGAAGACGAAGGAATGGTACATTTATCCGAATATTCGAAAATCGAGTCAATTTTGGAATTTTTTTTTTCTTAAAAACAATACGATGAAGTAAAATTAATTTTTTTTTTTTTTCTGATAAATACATGCAATGCGAGTCTTTCGAAAAAAAAATTTGTCGAAATATGTTGAAAAATGAAAAAATTTCGCCGCTGGAAGATAAACTCGTTTATTTTTTGCGAAATATCAATTTTTTAAGGTTAACTGATGTCTGTCGATTAACGATGTCGATGTATTAAATATTACCGAAGTTACACGATTGGAGAGATATTTGTAACGAGGAATTATTAAAAATTTATATTTTCTTGAGAAAGCTTCGGGTTTACCGAACTTACGATACGGCGCTTCGGGGTTAATAATCAACACCTAACCTTCAAGTGATTGGAGTAGTTTCGTGCGTTCGCATCTTCAGATTTTCCAACCGGTAACCCACTGAGACTAAAGTCCTCGACATTAACTTTGAAGCATCAGACCACCAGCAGCTTCACAGTCTGATGCATAATGGATCGACGGCAGCGGTGGTCACTGCCTGCGGTTACTATAATCTCAGAAGCTCGTCGGTTTTCAATCCGATTAACGGCTGCTTCGCGGTTGTAATGTTTTCCGCACAAGTAACTCCGGCAAGTCGCAAACAAGCGAGCAATCCTCGTTATTATGCGACAAACAGATTTTCCTAATCGGATGAAAAGGAAGCCGTAAAGTGCAAAAAAAAAAAAAGATTTTTTCCACCAAAAATTCACAAAATTCAACGCAATTTTTTCAAAATTTCAGGCAGAAAAACAAATTTTTTTAACCCTAAAAAAAAAATCGCGTCAATAATTCCCGACGATCGGTTATTCATAATTGTCTGTGTAAAAAAAATCCCGAAACGAAATATTAAAAATTATTTTCAAAAATTAAACATTCAAAAAAAATTTCGACTAAAAAAAAAATTATTCTACTCTCACAATTTTTATATATTTTCATTCGAGGATTTCGTCGAGTGCTCAAAAAATCATTGGAAATAAACAATCGCATGAGATTAGTACCGCGATATTTTTTTCCATAACAAAAAAATAAAAAGATTTCCCAAACGATATTATTGACACAAAAAAAAAAAAAAAAAAAAATTGCTTATTAGCGCAAATGTGGTTAATTCATTAATCGCAGCCTTGCGCGTCAGGTGTAAGGAGTTTACACACGAGAGAGGAGCCGTTCAACCTTTTCGCAGTGACTTATTCGATGTCTCGATACAAATCAACTCGAAACCAGCAATTAACAACAGTAGGATTGCGGCGCTATATAGCCATATCGCCCTTTACGAAAATACCCCTTTGCTCCACTGTTTCTCTCGGTACTTTTTCTTCCACTTCTGCCACTTGTTCAGTTCAGCTCCGCTACTGCTGCCTCTGGTAGCTCGCGCCCCCCACCCGTTAGAGAGAACCGAATAACGTCTACGAAGGGGCCAGTAAATTACTCTTAACTTCTCGGAGGAGGGTAAAAATTACGGAGTTGGAAAACGCCAGGATGGGTGGAGCGGGAGGCTTAAACCGACCGGCTCCTCCTATCCCAGTGAGGCTATAACTCTCGCGCTATCTACGCAGAAACGTTGTGCCGTTTTCCTTCGGTTCCCGGTGTGTCCCGTTTGCCTAGAAGCCCCTCTTTAGTCCGTTCAACTTATTCCGGCTTTTCTAGCTCTCCCGCGTTTCTCGACCTACCGACCCGCCGGGGAATCCCCCGTCATTTATTTATCTCTAACGTCCGATGGGACACAGCTGTCGACATACGTAAAGGTGCATTAATTGCCAACGCTGAACAGCTAAAAGTGTAATATCGTAAAAAATTTTCGTAAAATTTTCCGATAAATAATTATTATATCGCATGTACGATCGAAAAATATTTAACGAAATTTTTCGAAACGAACGATTTTTTTCGAAAATCGTTCGAAAAAACGCGTTTCGCACGCGAACGCATTTTTTTTTTTTTTTTTTTTCGAGTTTTTTCGTAAAGCGTTCTGTAATTCAGTTTTTCGAGATATGGCTGGTCGAACTTTTTCGACGTAATAAGGTCAGTCGCGATCGCCCGCGGCGTTGCACATCGGGTTGAACTTTAAACACTCGAAAATTAATTAACTATGAAATTTTATACACAAAAGTAGTTAAATTAATAATAACAATCATAATAATAATAATAATTAATTAATTATTGGTAATAAAAATTCCCTGTTTTCAAACCTCTTTTTGCCACCGCTTCTGCGAGTGATTGAATAGAATCGAACAACGGACGCGACAACAATGTATTTCGCACCATTTTTTTTTTTTTTTTTTTTTTTTTTTCATTATTATACTCGGGTGACACAAATTCGATACTACGGTAATATTTATAATACGAATTCGAAATACAACGGGTCGCTTCAATTTTCACTCGCAGTGGCAGCGGCCCCGGTGCAAGTGCGCGTTAATCGGTACAGTGGCAAAATTTATGTCCGAAGCTTCGCGAGAGAATAATAGACTGCGAAGCATGACTCGCGGGGGCGCGTTAATACAGCGCTCACTTTATTCGACCAAAGTGCCACCTCGGCCAGTCGGCTAATGAGCGAATTGCACTCTAAATGCTAATTTTCTTCATTCTCACGTCACGAATTTTATTACACCGCGGATAGAGATTCGAGAGACCACCTCGGGGGAGATGTCTCAAAGGCTGTTTCGTCGCTAAGTCGCTTAAATACTTTAAACGCGCCATTGTCTCCTTCGATAAAGCTTCGGCTACTCGTAGAATCAAAGTAATTGAATTTCGAAATAATTATTTTTTTTTCGAAGTTTAAAAAAGAAGGAGGAGGAGGGAGGGGGGGGGGGTCATTGAGGTTTAAAAGAAGCATTTATATTCGGCGATTTTTGGAAAATAATCGCGTTTTTATTTTTTTAACCAAAATCTGTTCGTTGTATTAAAAATTGCAAAAATTTCGATTTTTTTTTTTTTTTTTTTTTTAAAAATCATATTTAATAAATTAAACTTTAATTCTGTATTTTCGTGTAAATCTTAAGAAAAATTGAATTTTTTTCGATTACGAGTATTCGATAAAATTGAGTGAATAACACATCGAATAACTTTCGAAACAATTCAAATTCGAGTACTCGTTCGTTCGTTGTGCACCGCAAATATTCTGTTTATAGATAAAACTTCGAGGCCCGTAGACAATTCACCGAAATTCGATTCGGCTGAAGAGTAAATTGCGAAGGAGTTTTCGCCGCGAAAGGACGAAAGATACAGTCATGTTTTACCACTATAGCAGGTAGTAGCAGTTCCTCCATCCAGTTAGTCCTCCGGCGCTTACGATGAGACGAACCTTGTATTACCGCCGTTGGTTTACGTTGTATGTAAGGCGGTAGACGTAGGTAAGCGTTAAAACTTGAAACTTTACCAATTTAACTGCGAGACCCCGCGAGCCGAGTAGAATGTTACTCTCTCTCTGTACGCGGGGCGGGAGGGCGGGAGGGCGGCGGGACGAGGGGGCAAACAACTTCCCCGAGTGGGTAGAGAGATGGGCAGTTGGTGGTGGTAGTAGTAGTAGTGGTGAGAAGACGTACGCCGGTAAGTGGTCGTAACTTCGTCGAGCTTCACTGTCAGCGAGAAAAGCGATTAAAAAACTTAGCGCTCTCACTGTTACTCTTCCACCGCCGGCAGTGCGCTCGCTTATCCACGGGCGCTTCGGCGAAACAAGACGAAGACGGAAAAAAAAAAATATATATATATATAATCAACTGGCAAACAAACGAGTCAACGGGAATAGCGTCGCTCCGGTTCGCGCGATCACTGCAGAGCAAAACTTGTTCGCGAAAAACGAAACAAAAGATGAGACTAAGATTAATGAAGGTAAACTTCAATGAGTCAACATTTCAGGAATGATAATGAGAAGAGGATTAACGATCTTGATTACCGAGGAATTTTATCCGATGAAAAACATTTTTAAAACAATCGATAGCCGACCGATTGCCAATGGATGGGATTCGTTCCGAAAGACGCGTAACAACTCGCGATATTTTATATTATCTTCCGCGATATCCGGAAATTGACGAATACAAAAATAGTAATGACTACGATTTGTTTTTTTTTTTCTTTTTTTTTAAGTCAAATTTTTTCGATGAATAAAATTAATAAAAATAAAAAAAAACTGATCGCCTACGATTGGCGATGCAATTTTTTTCGGATTTCCGTAGTAACTCGCGATGTTTCAAATTATCTTTGACGATTTTCGTAAATTTGTAAAAATAAAACGATTTCGTTGATAACGAGAGTGATAACCGCACTGATTTGCTTTCTCTTTTTTTTTTTTTTTTACGATCAAATTTATAAAAAAAAAAAAATAGATCGCATTCAATTGAAGACTAATGGTTTGGAAACCTCCGTAATAACTCACGATATTTAAAATTACCTTCGACAATATCCGGAAATATTAAAAAAAAAAAAAATTATTTTGTCGATAACGAGAATAATAACGGAATCGATGTTTTTTTTTTTTTTTTTTTTTTTCTCTTTGCGCAATTGAACTGCATAACTGTGCGGAACAAATATTTGGATGGATCGAACGAAATAATTGTAACGAGTAATTGCGACAACCGATTTTTCATACCCTACTGATAAGAGTGAAAACAATGGAAGGGGATGAAGCGGGAGAAAAGCACACAATCACGTGCGATCAATGCATAGGAGGGTTGCATCGTTCGACCCCTTTTCGTTCCCATCCCCTGTTCCTCGTACTTCTGTCTGTGTATCGCTGTAACTCTTCATAAACTCGTACCGAAACATAGCCGTAGAGGGAGAGAGAGAGAGAGAGAGCTTTCGACGCCGGAAACTTTGGATTCGGTCGATCGGTTGACGGATTTATGGATGATACGGTAGTTATTATGGATCGGTACTCTCCTGCGCCGGACAGTGGAAGTGACGATAATGGATCGCGTACTCTTTTCCAAGGACTTTGATGAATGTCGTAGTTTTTTTTTTTCCGCCTCTCGTTGCATCTTCTCGGACGCGCGCGCGCGTAATAACTCGAAGTTTGCACCAATTTTCGTTTCGCTAATATTTCTGTCACGTCGCATGGACACTTTCTATTCGGTGAATCCTCATCGCGCTATGTCCGCGTAAAGCAAAGAAAAAAAATCGGCAACGCGTTAATAACGCGATACGATGTAAAAAAAAAAAAAAAAAAAAAAAAAACTTTTTGTTGAATCATATTTAATGCATTTTTCGTAATTTATCAAAATTTGTTTGAAATTCTCGCATTTTTTAATGCGGCGCAAACAGTGAAAAAATCATTTTATTGCCTCTTAAAATAATCATAATATAAAATTAGGAAAAAAATATCTATAAATATATTTTGCTATACTATTGTTCCATGAAAAAAAAAAAAAAAAAAAAAAATATCAAACAATCGATTCGTTTCTCGGAGCGTCACGTATGGATATACACCCTTAAGCCTCCCAACGAGTTCGCGAAGTTTCGTTAACGTGTACATAACACGGACATCAATTTTGTAATAAAACCCCCAAACATTATCTCGACGCTCTGCGCAGCGCAGTTTCCGCTATCAGCTTATATCTCATCTTTCGCACGTCCTCAAGGGGGGAGAGGGGAGAGGGGTGGGTGTCTGGTTAAGAGTATAAAGGCATAGAGAGTAAAGAACGGTAAAGGTAATGCAAATGGCGTTGGAAGTGAAGGTATATTGCCGGAATGGGTGCTGCACGTCGCGGCACAAAGTTAAACGAGCTTACGTCGTTCCATATTGATGGCGGATTACGTCGCCCAGTTTGGACGTTCTCTACCCTCGTCGAGAGACGCGCCAACGTATATAGAGATAGTTAGTTCCACACCTATCCTCGTCACTTTAAGATCGCGACACGCCTTGTCGGTTTCATCCGGTGCGGCTCTTTGGACAAGAAACTCGTACTCTCGCGAATATCCGCACCTTGGTACCGCCTTTACTCGTCTCGTTATCGCGCGCGTTTTGCGGCTTCATTTCGAAGAGTAATCCAGAAATCTCCGACACAAGACGAGACGCAGTTGCATAAATTAACGCGTTCTCACACCTTTGATTGTAGCTACGGAGGGCGGAGGCGGCGGGGGGAGGGGGAGGGATGCGTCAAGGGAGGCATTTCTCGCGAGACTGCGAAACGCATTATTATCGTCCTCACCTTGGGTTCGTTTGGTAACGAGAATCAGTTCTCTCTGTGCTCCGTATAGACACCTTTCAACAGCCTCTTCGGGCTGTTGGCGCTATTCGTAATGCGCGCTCCGGGGTACACGCGACACAAGAGATACACAGTGTTTCGCGAGCTTCTGCACAAATCCTAATTCTACCGTTGCATTCTCTCGTGTGATTCAACGAACGGTACCCCATTATGGAACAATTCTGGAGAGGCTTGTCGTCCTACCGCGTCTATATATATAACCCCCTGTACGCGTTATAAATTTCGTACTCGAGCTTTGGTTGTCGACTCGTTAGTGCAGCGATGCAACGCCGAGAATGCATTTCTCGTGAAGGTCTATGTATCAAGAGACGCAAAATTGTAGGTGGCGTGACGCTACTGTGTATACATACGACAATATACCGGAAGTGGAATATCTCAGGAATGAAACATCGGGTCAAATTTTTGTTGACTCTTTTATAATATAATTTGGGGTCAATCTTTCGAAAGGGACATTACCGACGATATGCGAAAAATCTGTGAGATTCGTTGCGGAAAATGGAGAAATTGAAAATTCGCCTTTCGTCACAGCGTCGAGTCGTTTGGAGATAAAGAATAGGGACGTCAAAGATTAGGAGACAAGAAAAATTCCCAAACCAATGGAAAAACCCAGTAACTGCCAACAAAATTTTATAGCCCAAATGCAACAGAAAAAATAGATTCTATATGACAAAAACTATTGGTTTTTTTTGCAAAAAAATTGCTATAAAAAATTGTCGTTCCAATGCTAGTGGTTTATTGTGACGCTTGCAAACACCGGAACGCCAATTTTTTGCAGCAATTTTTTTGCAAAAAAGATAATAGTTTTTGTCATATAGAATCCTTTTTTTCTGTTGCATTTGAAATATAAAATTTTATTGATTTTTTTTTTAAAATAATATTTCTCAAAAGGATTTTTAAGTACTTATCGTACCTTTTTTTTTTATATATTTTGGTAAATTATATATACTGTCGCATTGACGATGGAAGTAGTTATAGAGGTGAATGAGAACGACACGGAAAGGGTATCAATTGTTACAAATACATCGAAGATCGACGAATTAAGGGGATACATCGATCTAACGGTTTGAAATGCGAGTGAAATTTTGAATTTTTTTTTTTTTTTTACCGACTGTAGGAGATAATAAGATGATTTTTGTACCCAAAGGTTGATGACACCGTCACGGAAAAATAAGAATATCGTAAAATTTATTATATGTACTGTTACGTCTGCGCTGTCGTCAATTATATGAAAAAAAAAAAAGAACTGTTGTCGAAAAAAATATTGTCGCCGACATTTTTTTTTTTTTTCATAGGACGATAGCTGTGCTCCAGTGGAAATGGTGCGTCGAAAATGGAAAAAAAAAAAAAAAAACAGATCGTAAAGCGTAAAATAACGCGCGTCTCCGGTACAGAGAGTCGTTGTTGAGCGGAGAGACGCGAGCGCGTAATTGTCGGGATGAAGGACCATTTTGATTCACGAGAAATAATCTCTCTCCGTTAAATTAATCGAAGGTCTTTGGAGGTACGCGCGAGAAATCCCTTCAAGGATCGCTCCACTTGAATGAGACCCTTAGGCGATGTGGAAGGGGTTGAAACCGCTCGACCTTGAAGTGCTTACTAACTCGTCTCTCCTGCGGACCGACCCTAGTGGACACAGGCCAGACGATTGTGTCTGAATTAATACCGGACAAGTTTCGTCCGCTTGATCAGCGCCCCGACTCCCGTCTACCGGTCAACCCTTGTGACTCGGACGCTGATTCTCACGGAAATTGCGGCAATAAGTTCGGAATCCCTCGATTGGCAGAGACGAGACGGTTAACATGTTCCCTCGAGTATACGAGTAGCTTTGGACCATTTGCACACGATGAAGTTGACCCGTTTTATAGATTGGATTTAGAGAAAAGCTATACATTAAGACAATAAGCTTCAACTTGCAGATCCGGTTAAATTTTCGAGTCAAAAATTATCCTATATATATTTCTCGCTCCATTCTCTCGATAATCTCGCAGTTTCTCGAACATTTCGCGGCTTATCGCACGCCAACAATAATGTAACAAAAATTAATCGTAATAAATTTGTTTTTCACCGGAAGTGACGTCACAGAGAAAACTGCAAAAATTTCATGATTTTTCGACGATTTTCTGAAAAATGTTATTATTTTTTTCGTAACGTTACTTTCGATCAAAAAAATTATATTTTAAAACCAGAAGTGACGTCACTGAGAAAATTGTGAAAATTTTACCATTTTTCAACGATATTCTGAAAAAAAAAAAAATCATAATTTTTTGTTTGACGTCACTTCCGGTGAAAAAAAAAAAAATTGGAAAAAGTTTTGAAAACGCATAGGTCGGGGAAGCAGCGGGAGTGCGAAGCGCACGAGACTGGCTTTCGAATACGGAGAAAAGACTTCAATTATATATGGGGTTTCGATATCGACAAACGGATCAAATTCACTTTCCATTTCAGACCTGAAACTCGTTGTGGTTGTCGAGTTTATCATTTATTCGTGTTACAAATCCGGCGTTATCAGTTCGATAAGCAGGTGCGCGAGAGACGATAACTAACGAACGGTGAACTTGGCACCACTGACCCGAAGTCCGGGGGGCTGAGTCGTGACCGTGAATGACGGATAAGCCAAAGGCTTGAAGGTGGCAGCGCGACTCTTTGCTTGTTATACCGTATATACTATATGTATATACATTTAGCAGAGCATCGAGCCTCGAGCCGATCTTGCGAGGCACGGGTAGCGGCGTCAGGGTAAACGCATCTAACCCTGCGAACGTGGTGTACCGCAGTCACGACTATCTCACTGCTATCGTGAGTATAGCTATGGGTGAGAGAACTGGGTTACCATACACTATCAACCTCTTCGTATCGCACGAGACTCTACGGGAACACGAGAGAGAGAGAGAGAGAGAGAGAGAGAGAGATGAGAGTGGGTCAAGTTCAGCGGCAGATGTACGTGCAAACCGTGGAAGGCTCGCGGCTCACTGTCGCTTTCGTATTCAAGCGCCGTTTGCGTGTCATTATATAACTATATATGCGACAGGTGTTAGTCGATGCGTAACATCGGTAATCAGAAGAAACGATGTTCTTCGTGCCCCGTAATACTGGTACGTTAAGTACATCGATTACCGATTACTTCCGGCAGTTATTCGTAATCACGATCGTTTCGCGGCATTTCATAAACGAGAGGAAATTTTTTATGTATTTATTTATCTATTTGTTTATTTGTTTGTCCGTCTATTTCGTTAAAAAAAATACGTCACGATCTCCTATAGTTGTACAAAAAATAAAAATGCAAATATTTGACACGATTTCCGCGTCGTCTATCTTCGTGTTCTCTTAATCAAGTGGTTCAGCTGAAAGGGAGTAAATTCCGATGGTACGATTTATCCGATAATCCTCTCTATGACTGATAGACTCATCACAGACGACAATGTAGACGTCGAGCAAATCGTCACAGTGTAGAATGCGATTTTTAAAAAGCCAATAAACTCGCGTAACTTTATGTTATGGATGCAGTTACACAAGCGAATTCGAGCGCATCGCGTTGCTTCGGTTGGATATCGTAACTCGCGCGGCTCGCGCCGAACATATCGTTCAATATACTACGCCAACATCTACATTTACATATAGATATATATATATATATCACTATAGTTGCCTATCGACCGTCAATACCGTCGTGCGAGAGTCCTTCCTCGTTGCACGCGGCAGATCGAGGCACAGACAAGAGATATATTCCCCGCGACCCAGAGATACTCGATTGCCGGTCATGAACGCGCTGTTCTACATTTCTCGACGATACAAGAGGCCGTACTTCGGTATGTAAACACCGAAGCGTCTCGTCATCCTACAAGGACTGCCGCTGATTTTTTTTTTATCTTATCATTATTATTATTATTGAACACGCGTGGGAATCAAAAAATCATCACGAGACTGTCGCAAAAAATTAATTTCCGCGAAGTCAGAATTTAAATGACATTTTTTTTAATTAAAAAAAAATTTTTTTAAAAATTAAAAAAAAAAATTGTCGGGGATATATGGATCGGAAACCTAGCACCGCGTGAGATCAATCGGTCATTCCCTTGTATAGGACTCCGCAAGTTTGGCGCGTTACCAAATATTTCGCTCCTACTGAATTCGGCTGACCGTGGACTCTGTGAACGATAAGAGAGCACCACCCGCATGAACTGGAATCGCAAAGCCGAAAGCGGAAGTGGTACATAAATATGCAAATTTTTATTAATTTTTGAATTTCATCTCTCGCATTAAAAAATAATTATTGTCCTTTTATTTTTATTATTGTTTAATACATCGAAATAAAACGTATGATAAATAATAAATAAATTATAATTATGTATTTTCAATTTATTTATTATTATTATTATTTAGTTATGAATTGGAGTTGTTAAAAATTAATATCCCACGTATCACCATTAATAATTAATCAATTAATTTTTCCCGTTCGAATATCAGTTGATTCGGAGCCGATGCTTAATTTCATTAATCGAAGGCTATCGCGATCGACGAATATCCGAAGATGTCCTCCCACGCCTCCGCGGCACCTTGAATCCGCGAAATATATCCTTAAGTTCGACGCACCCGAAAAAAAAAAAAAAAAAAAAAAAAAAAAAAAAAAAACGACAGGTGAGCCGAGCGATCGGCGTGCCTGGAGTTACGATTTAAAAGTCCGATATAGACGAGTGTTATAGTGTGTAAAGATAATAGTGCTATCGAGGTCCGTGTTGAGCCCAAAGCGGCGCCCATAATACCGGAGTCCTTGCGAAGTTCGGCAATCATCGTAACCCCGAGAGTTCGTTTGCCGAATTCGTTGACTCCGTTTCGGCCGACTCGACCCGGGAATGACGTATCGCGTTGAGGTACACGTTAACCTACCTACATATCTGCTAATACGCGTTATCGACCTCGAATTCGTACGTTGCCGCGTTAACCCTGACGGTTAATATCCGCGCGCAATACCTGCCTAATATTAGCTATGGCGGCTTATAGTAGTCCCCGCGCTATCCATACCTGTACGCGACGTTCCACAGTTCATGTACGCTTATCAGTACGATTTAAGGAAACTAACGTACGACGTACGTTATGCATGTAGCCGATCATTTCATCGAAATAAAAGTTAAGCACCACTAAACCCGACATTGATTTCTCGTCTCGATTATATTTCGTTTATTTAACAATAATCGCGAAAAATGTGCGGCAAAATGGGCAAATGGCGAAACTGAGGGAAATCGAGAAAATGGCCGACATTTTTTTTTTTTTTTCAATAATGTAAAATTTGAAAAAAATTTTATTCGATTTGAGAAAACATTCGAAAATAATGCGAATCGCGTATTTTTACAGTTTTTAGGTTTTTTTTAAGGTTATGTCATTATAATGATTGTTATTATTTATTATTATTATTACGGTAAATTTTTCAGGATTGATAACTCGTTAATTCGGAAATTTGATACGAGTGCCAATGCTTCGATGTTAGTGGGACAGATATGACGGGAATAATTTTCGTATTGCTGTCTACATATAGGGTACGTGTTCGTCGATGGTTATCGGAGAAGCGAGGACGTCGCGTATGCCGCGTTACTGAAATTGATTCTACTCTTATCTTTATCTGTGACATTCAACTTTTCAATGACAAACGAAACACCATTGAGAGGCAGAAGGATCGACGAGCTCTCTCGCGGCATCCCGGAGATCGCAAAGTTTCACGGGCTTCGGGGCTTAACGCGCGCCCGGCGGCCTCTTCACGGCCAAACTTTTGCCGCTTTGGTGGGAGAGCGCCAGATGCAGCCAGAGCTCTCCCTCCCCTGTACGGGTGGTGGACTCCCAGACTCTCCCGCTTAGGTATAAAGAACCTCGTGTCACCGGTGTTCTTTGACATTTTTTTATTGCCCACCAACAACTGCTCACCAAGCCAAGGAAGGAAGTATGGCGGAACGTGCATTAATCTGTTACTTAATCGTCGGACTTTTTGTTCTTCGCGTTCTGCCCGGTCACGTCGATGCATCCGTTAATCGTGAGTACTACACTTCGTTTATATTTTCACACGTAGTAAACACATAAAAAGTTCCATATACATTTATTTTTCGAGATAAATTATTAAAAAAATGATGTTTGCGTTTATTTCGCGAAAACTTCGATAAAACATCGAAATTTAAATTTGATATCAAATAAATCGAAAAAAAAAAAAAAAAAAAAATACGTTTCGCAACATTTTGACGATTCTTTTATCAAAATCTCGAGAATCAGTTTGAAGTTCAGTTGATTACCAAAAAAAAAAAAACATCGAGGCAATTTTAGGTTATGTGAATTTCTCGATATAGTTACGAAAAAAAAAAAAACTCGAAAATATAGAGAGTACGATGAAATATAAGATGAAATTATGTCTCTACTTGAGTTACGAAAATAATTGAATTTCGATTACGTCACGGCGTACCATTAAACGGAAGTCGAGTCACCGATATTGCGAAAATAGACTATTCACATTTTAACGAGTTCCGACTACGCCGGAAATCGACACGTCCTCTTTGGTATTGGAACTTTTCGGAACGGGTCGGGTGGATACTGAAAACTCGGAAAGCGTTTAACGACGATTCGCGTGTTAGACGTCCGGAGAAATCGAATAGACGACTTTACTTATTGTAGTTAACGGAAGAGATGTGGGGGCGGGGGGGGGGGGGGGGGGGCGCAGCAAAAGCTCAAGGCGGAGACTCCCGAAGGGGAAAACTAAGTCTCGGCTATGCCGACAGATAACGGAAGTTATTAAACGAAATTTAGTGTTAGCAGTTAAGCAGAGAGGTGGTTTTTCGGGAGTTTCGCGGGGACATTTTCCTTTTCCGCTCCGAGGGCCGGACACTAAAACCGAGTAAAGCGGCGTCGTCGTATACCTTCAGAATCCGAATTCCACGTGCAATTCTCGAATCCTTGGATTCAGTAAATTTTACACTGAATATCTCTACGGGTCAACGAACTCCCTATATACCGTCGACCTACCTGGGGGTCGCGCAGTTCATTATCGAGGGTGCAAAATTTTTTTTTTTTTTTTTTTTTTTTTTTTTTTTAATTTCGAGACTTATTTTTTTGCATTTTTTCGTCACATCCACAGGCTATTGTAAATTTCGTTCGAAATATTTTTTTCAATTTTTTATCGTAAATTATAACAAAAAAAAAAGTTAAACTATACAATGACGAAAAAAAAAAAAAAAAATTAATAACGTTTTTTCATTCATTCGTTTATTTATTGTAAAATGGAAAACAAATAGCGAGTTCGCGATGTAAAACCCGCACAAGTAAAGAAACGAGGAGCCTTCAGTTCGCGAGTTCAATTACAACGATAAATAAAACGATGGAAGCGATGTGTAAACTTTATTTGCAGTCTTTTTTTAAACTTTTAAACTGAAGTTACGATCATTCGAGATTACCGTAGCGTGGGCATTGCATTGGAAAAAAAATTAGCATCGAAAAAAAAAAAAAGAAAAAAACCATTAATTTACCGTCGATATAATGACGAATGCAATAAGCTTCGAGTCGGAAGATAGTGTTTTTTTTTTTTTTTTTTTTTTTTTTTTTTCGACCAACTAGCGTCACCGAAGCCGCATCTAGATAACCCGATCGAAGGTCGGGGCAGTGGTGATGGCAGTGCCGCTGAATTTGCGAGTCAATATACATATAGAAGGGTAAACGGGGGTCGGGGAGCAGCACGCGGTTCTCGCGAGGGAGTGCAGCTCCCCGACTCCGCTCCGGTGTTCTCCGGCTGCGCTCATCGCGATCGACCGACCGAATTTACAATTCAAACTAACCAACCACCGTGAGTTCCCATAATTTTGTTTTATTCCGACAGCCGGACCGAACAGCCGGAAAAGTCTATCGGCAGTGTACGCGCGGCGGTGGCGGCGCTCACCCCCGACAAATACATTTATCGTAATGCAACCCTATATAACCGTATATACCGCACCCGCACTATACTAACCTACATTTCGCATCGGTAAAACTCTCCCGAACAAAGCGGAGCATTAAACTTGCAATGGAAATACTTTTTTTTTTCTTTTTTTTTTTTTTTTTTTTTCATTATTAATAAAATGAACAGAAATATAAATAAATATGAGGTACACGTGAGATTATTCTATCGGAATTCGATTGCTCGAGATTTATAGTTCGGCATAACGGTGTCAAAGGCTAAACCGACTAAAGAAATAAAAAAAATTATAGAGACAACGGTGGTAAATGCAAAAATTGAGACGCAAATACTAAAATTACCTTTAAGTCGAATTAATTTTTAAAAAAATGCGTCAAAAACTATCGAATTAATACATTAAAAAAAAAAAAAAAAAAATTGAAAAAATTGAGATGCAATTTCATCAGAATTTAATTAAAATTCGTCCAAAATTCCTATAAAATCTATAAAAAATGAATACAAAATAAAAAAAAAAAATTTCACACAATTTGCATTTTTTAAATATTTTCTCAAATTCAACGTCAATTTTTTTTTTTAATTTTCCCCTATTTTTCTCATTTCACCCCCGTGCGTCGGACAACGAAAAAATAGTGCGCAGCACATTAACCACTTCGCGATCGTCAGACAGAATAATAAAAAAAAAAATCACGGGGACCAATCGGAGTCGCGTTAGCGATGCAAATAAATAATTTTCAAATTCATACACTCATCGATCGTCTATATACGGGAGAAATTTTTCATTTTTGCGATTTTGCGATTGACATCGAATACGCGTTTCAAATCGTGTCACACAATTCTCTATATATAATACAAAGCTTGGCAATGGAGTCACAGAGACGGGGAACGGGCTGTCGGGGGGGAGGGGGGGGGGGAGGAGGTCGGAGGATTATATATGCAGAACAGATATGTTGGTTTTTACGTATATCGAGTGGAGTATATTGGCATCGCGATAGAGAGAGGGCGAGAAATGGGTTTTCGTCGACGAATTCCGTGCGGATAGCATTGGAGTGTTATACGCGGCGAGGCATCAGCATATCATCATAGCCATGTCCCGCGCGTGCTTTTGACATATCTATTACGCGTTTCGGAATAGCGGCGACTTCGAATTCTATGGTTAAAGCTCTCCCCGAGGGGTAGACGAGGCGTAGAGGTCCAATTAATCAGCCGGCGCGTGAAACGAGAGGGCAGCATAGGAAGGTAGGCGCGCGGACCTACTGACGCTGGTCCCGCAACTGCCTGGGATTGTGGTGACAGATTTCGTCGTATCTATTCTATCTGCTCGAATGAGCATTGAACTCAACCCGACAATACCGATAAACCACCGAAAAGGATTTTCCGACAATTCTATTAGTTATTTACTTGCATTGCGGGCATTTCGATGTATTAGGGATTTATCGGCATTCGCAATTCATCAATCGCTGCATCATATCCGAAGCCGCGATCATTCGAACCGCAGAGGCAATCCGATGTTTTTTTTTTCATTCCTTAATTCAAATTAACGATCGTATCGTTATATTCCAAGCGATAAACGCGAAAATCAACGATAGAGAAGATGCTGCGAATATGGGTTTCGAATAATAATAATAATGGCAAAAAGTTATTAAAAAAAATCGAAAAATCATAAATTGTTTAACGAATCATCGGATTTTTTTTTTTTACCGAAAATTTATTCGTTAATTGACGGAGAAGTTCGATGGTCAGTTTCACCAAAATGAATGTGTGTATCATTAATAAACAATATAAAGACGAAGACAAAGATCTTCACGCAAAATATCGGGACTAATGGAAAATTTAAAAACCGCAATTATATTTTTTTTATTCGACTGAAAATATTTAAAAAAAAACGCGTTTTAAATTTAAATCCTTTCGAAATTTGAAAAAACAACAAAATTAAACATATTTCACGATAACATAAAAATTCGAAACCCATAGCTTCGATATGACTTCGCCATCGATTCGCCTTAATTGCGCAGAAAATAAAAATACTATTCCGATGCAAAGATTCGTATCGACGGTACGATATAACGGAATTGATATCGAATTACGATATCAACGGCGACTTGGATCTACGCGTCTATTCTGTTCCGTTTTATATTACCGGTTCGCATCAAGCGGAGGGGATGGTGGGGGGTGGGAGAGGGAGGCGCAGTCGTTCGCATCTTTTCCGACTTCACAACTCATCCAATCAAAAGTTTCGTCATTACCCACAAGACATTGGCTTATTGGTATTCCATGGTAGTCGCGTTCCACATCCTTGAAAATCCCATTGCTGTCCCACGACCGCGCGTCCCCTAAAGTCTCTGTTTCGCCGTTACTTTCGTCTTTTATCAGAAGCACGCCGCGTGTATAGTCTCTTGTCACAGGGAGGGAGGGGTGGGGAGCTATTCGAACGTTAGTTTTCTCTCGTGTAATCGCGTAGAGTTCAACAACGTGCATCCCGTCGACACGACATGGATAGTGTAACGCAACGATAGTTCCTATAACTTGAGAGGACGGGAATCCATCCTCGCGAGAGAAAGGGTCCCGTGAGGTACACAGCGTTCCCGAAATGTATTCGCCTTCTCTCTCGTCCTATACATATTATATACATATTTCCATATATATATATATATATATATATATACATATATTCGCGAAACGGAAAATCTATGCGATGCCTTCCGGCATCCCGGAAATATAAGCCGTGATAGAGGTAACGCGTAATCGAAACCGTTCCTCCGCAGAGGGTCAAACCAGTCCCTCGGAGCACTCGAAAGTTTGGTTATGGAAATTGGCTTCGCCGTCCAGCAGTACGCAATCATTGAATTTATCGAAGGGTTTTTGTCTGACGTAAGAAAAAAAAAAAAAAAAAAATCGAAATTTTTTCGATGTTCAATCAAAATCGATTTTCGACATCGTTATTTTATTATTATTGTGTTAGAAAAAAAAAAAAAAAAAAAAAAAAAAAAAAAAAAAAAAATTAATTTCTCGCGTTCGACAAAGTAGAATTCCCGTAAATTTCAACACGATTTTTCCTCATAAATTTACTGATTTTGTTATTTAAAAAATCATCAAAAAAAAGTTAATAATTATTATTATAAAATAATTTTAAAAAATTGTTTTTTTTTTTTTTTGTTATTTTACAGTGGCGGATGTACCGTGCGGCAAAGCCGCGACGAGCTCGCGATTCGCTCGCGTCGTCGGTGGCGAAGACGCCGTACCACGTGAATTTCCTTGGCTGGTGAGCATCACGAGAATGGGAGGACACTTTTGTGGCGGAACGATAATAAATTCTCGATACATACTGACCGCTGCCCATTGTTTATGTTCGTAAGTATGCATAACGTTCGTAATTAAGATCCTTGAAAGCCGAAATTCGTAAACGTCCATTTTGAATCAATTTCCGATCGATCCGAATGGTTAATTGGCACAATTTGGCCGAACCAACGGCGGGCGGGTGGACGTAGCTTCGCGAAATTCGAATTTAATTATGCAGCTGTTGAAACGCGGCACCGCGTCATGGAAACTTCATTATCAAATTACATAACCTATTCCGTCGCGTAACCGGAAGGCGGATGTTAAAAGATTGTACTTTATATCCGCGTGAATACTTCGGGAATTAAATGATTAATCAACGGCCGGCAATCGAGAATATTGCTATTGAAGCGTTGCGTCTTAAGGCCATTTTGTTACTTTCCCCCTTTCCGTTGCGAATAATTAAAGTTCTATTTATAACGAACGTAAACAACGCGCAGAATCCACAGCCTCATTATAAATCCCCGTCTGTTTTCGTAGATAGTAATATAAGCCCATTTCCCGAATAACGCATCACTTCGAGTGTCTTAACCTTCCATACCATCCGTATACCGGTTTACGTTTCGCGAGACCATCAGCTTACACGCTTCTGATATAATTTCATTAAAAATAATGAGATTAATGAATTTTCCTCATTATTCTCTCCCCTTAGCGCGCGATATCGAATTCTCGAGTGAATTTTAAAACGGCTAATAATAAACAAAACAAAAAAAAATGTTAAAGTTGTATATAAAGCCGAAGCTTCGTTAACGTTGCGTTCGTTAAATTGTGTCCTTTGCAATGTGTTCGCTGAATGGTGAACACCATTCAATAAAAAAAAAAAGTTCTTTTGTTACGTCCCGTAGTTAAAAAAAAAAAAAAAAAAAAAAAAAATGGCGTCCAATTACGAACCGTTACGTAAATGTAGATGTATCCCCTTAATAATAATAAAAAAAATCCATAAATATGCTTTTCCATCAAATTAGCGGTACCAAATTTTCTTTATAAAAAATAAATAAGCGAAAAAAAAAAAGATTAATTTTTTAAATTGAAAAACCCCGCGAAACTCATATGTGACGAGCTTTTTGCGAATCCCTTTTCCGACAATTACTCCGCTGCCGTTCTCGATCTTCGCATCAGCCTCCGCCTCTCTTAATCGTCTGTTTCTTGTCGTCATATACTCCCGCAAACTCCCCCCCCCCTCTCCACGCTTTCCTCACTCACCCCCACCACCCCATCTCGCCATCCCTCCGCGCAATACCAGCAACTAAACGGGGAAACGTACGAGTTTAATCGCCAACGGGCCGTAGTAAACAGCCGCGTTTCGCACATTCATCACACGACGGTACAAACGGTATACGCAATCGCGGTGTTGGGGGCAGATTGTCCGATTAAACGGTAGCGCGCCGGAGTTTCGCTACCCTTCGTTCCTATTCCTCACCATCGCTGTCTGTTTCTAGCTGCAAGACTGCAAAACGCGTGTTTCATCCCCCGCTGAACCGCATCGCGGGGAAATGGAAGGTTTTCCTACCCCCCCCCCCCCCCCTCCCGCCGCCCGTCCCCACTCTCTTTACGCCCCCTCCCCTGAGTCCGAACTCGCGGTTCGCCGTGTACACCGTGATTGCGTGCTGCAGGTTACGAAACAACTCGGTAATTGCTTGCAGCAACCGAGCAAAATGCGTTGCGACGAAGTTCGGTCAAACGGACATACAAACAATCCAAACGCTGCCGCGCACACCACTAAGCACTTCCCAGCCATTGGTCACGAGGCCCCCAACTTCTAACGTAAACTACGCGTTCATTATTATTCTCGCTTTTAGCTTGTGCTTCATCCCCCTTTTTCCGTCGATGGATTAAGTTTCATAGACGATGTATCGCGAATTTTTTTTTTTTTTTTTTTTTTTTTTTTTTTTCTGGTTTTCGCGTCTGTCGAACTTTTTCTATTTAGCGTTTCCGAATAGACGAAACAACGGGAAATTTGTTGAAAGTAACAAAAAAAAAGAAAATTGGAGTTTTGCATTAGCGAGCAAAGGGGTAAAGTTTGTCGATGGACTTTTGAGATTAAGCGATGATCCGACACAGCGTAAATACACAAGACAATGGAAATATTCATTAGAAAGGATTTACCGGCTGTGTATTAAGATTTTTTTTAACTCGAAAAAATATAAAAAAAATACTGTTACCAGGGGAAGCGGAAGTCCATCCATGCGAAAGAAAAAATTTATAATGGGCGGCGATGTTTTTCTTCCGCCGTTATCGTTAGCGCGTTAATTATCGAAGCTTTTGTTTAAAAAAAAAAGTGAAAAAAAAATGCTCTCACTACATTTTACGGAATACAGGAATTGGTGAATGTCGAAGTTAAACGAACATCTACAATTTTTTAATATTAATATATGAAAAAAAAAAAAAATAAAAAAATTTCCGTAAAACTGTAAAATAGATCGATGACACTACGAACGTTGTTTTCTTTGAATTCTCAAGTGGAACCAATTCAATACCACCGCGTCAACTTCGAGTCACTCTCGGCGAACATAACCTGAAGGGTCCCGAAATACCTGCATCGATTGTCGAAAGCGTTCTCAGCGTTAGCGTGCATCCCGGCCACAAGTGCGGACAATACATCGATGACATTGCGATCCTGGAATTGGCCGGTCCAATATCCTGGACGGATAGTGTGCAACCCGCCTGTTTACCAACTGCGAACGGTGATCCCGGTTACACAGCCTTCGAGGATACTACAGCTACTGCAGCCGGATGGGGATGGCTCGGCGAGGATAGATCGAGAAGTAAGCGAAGACACATTACCATCTTATCGAGAGCACTTCTAAAGCTCATTGACCGGCAATGGAATAATCCAAAACTCGTTATTTCACTGTCCATAACGGCCGAAACATGAAACCGCGGAGGAGAGGGGGGATTTTGCGGGAGAAAAAATGGCATCCATTTCGATTCGATAACTCGCAACGATCGATCTAAATATCGATAAATCATATTTTTTTCAGCGAAAAGAGTTTATTTTTTGCAAAAAGTCGCTCATTGACCGGCAATGGAATAATCCAAAATCCGTTATTTCACTGTACATATAAGACGGCGGAAAAATGAAACCGCGGAGGGGGGGATTTGGCGGGAGAAATGACATACATTTCGATTCGATAATTCGCAACGATCGATCTAAATACCGATAAATCGTATTTTTTCAGACAAAAGAGCTGATATTTTGCAAAAAGTTGGCGTCAACGTGGTGAAAAACAACGTGTGCAGAGAGTGGTACGAAAGTCAGGGAAAAAAAACACGAGTCGGTCCGCATCAGATGTGCGCAGGCCACGAGTCCGGGGGACGTGACTCCTGCTGGGTAATCTTTTAATAATCGCTATCTACTCACATTGAATTATGCATAAAATCCTTCGTATATAATTAAATGGGAATGGGAATTTTATATCAAATTAATTCGCTTTTTTTCAATTTTCATCAACCGTGAAAAAAACATTTTCGACATTTACATAACGAAAAAGAAAAAAACACAATTATGAATAATAATAATAATTATTAATCTTTGTCATTTTTTTTTTCAACATAGTTATTGAATTAAAAATCATGATTTTCATAGAAATTCAAATATAATTTTGCGAATAAATAAAATATATGAAAAATCAAATCGAATTCGTAAAATATTATTATTTTTTTTTTTTTTTTTTGGCAAATTGGATTTGAATTTCGAACTATAAAAATAACGATTTCAATTCCAATAACTATATTTATATCGCTACGGAGTACAACTCGTTAAAATCAAATTTCTGGAACAGAGCAATAACGTTGGATGCGGTATTGCGATCCGATGTGTCGTACTGTTTGTCTGTATATATATTTTCGTTGCAGGCGGACAGCGGCGGTCCCTTAATGGTCGGAAGTCGTCTCGGCGGTGGTACGATGGTTGTGGGGGTTGTCTCGTCGGGGGTGGGATGCGCCCGACCGCGACTTCCGGGAATATATACGAGGATTTCGGAATATATTCCTTGGATCACGCAACAGGCACTCGCGAAGCGTTAAGCCGAAATGCATTTCGAGGAGATGAAACCTCTCAATAGGATGAATCTCCAGAGTACCCCGAGGCTTTCCCCAGAGAATCTTAAGCTTCAACCGGATTCTTAACTACAATACTGCTGGTCCACCGCCGTAATTCCCAACGCGGCTGTTAATGTACGTCGGTTTTTTCTTCGTAAAGAAAGGGGACATTTTTTTTTTTTTCTAGTCATCGAACTGATTTTTTGTTAACATTTAACAATCATCTCCCGAATCATTCGGTGTCCGTACACCCGAAATTCGAAATGAAAAATTCACACGGAAAAAAAATGTTTTTTCTAATTTTCGAAAATTGGTGATTTTTCATCAATAAAAAAAATCAACATTTTTTTTTTTTTTTCGAAAATTTGAAAAAATTCTCAAAAAATTCATAAGCATTCAAAAAAATTATGAAATAAATTTTGGCTAAAGAAAAAATTGGATTACCGGTAATTCGATAAACAATTATTTTTTTTCTTGCTGCAATTATTTTCCTGTCGGAGAAAAAAATGTATTTAAACGAAATTATTATATCGTATGCAATATGGAATTTTTACGGAACTGGAAATGATCGAAAAATTGAAAATTATCATTGTATAAATTGTTATATATGTAAATGGTGATAATAGTGTGTCGACACTATCAATAATTGTATTCTCCGATATTTGTTATTTAAGAAAATAAGTTAAGTTTTAGTTTTATCTGCAATAAGGGCGTTTGTTCTTCTAGTCAATTATATTTTTAAGTAACTGTAGAATCAATTATCAAAGATTATGTTTTACCACAAAGTATTATATACTATATAATTAATATGTTTAAAATCGTATCAAAAAATAAATCAAAATTGCAATTAAAATGATGTATTTTTTTTGATAATCTTTTTTTTTTAATCGATTTAATCGTTTTCCATTTTTTCAAATAAATCGACGATTAAATTTCTCAGATTTCCAGGGATTGGAATTCATGAAATTTATTAAATTTATGGATTTTTTTTTTTTTTACAAAATATTATTTTTTTTTCTCGCGAATGTTTTTTGATTTTTCATTATTCATATACCGAAAACATGTTTTCGTTATTTTATTCAATCCCTACGAAATAATAGATCTTCAGGGATTACATTAATCTTCTCGAGTCGAAAACCGAGTGAAATATATATATTTTTTTTTTTTCAAAAACTATAGAAGGCAATGATTTTTTCTTTTTACTGGAAACTCTTGCGGATCTTAAAAAAAAAAAAAATTCATGAAAAAAAATTAATTCATTACCTCCGAAAAAAAAAAAAAAAAAAAATGGGAAAAAAGTGAAATTACACGCAAATTTCGAACTGTCCGGTAGATATCCCCTTAATAATCCTCGCGGCAGTTAAAAAATCGACCCAACGTATCGCGCATATGCAGAACTATCAAATGTAATTTTTTTTTCGCGTTGATCCATTTCGAGAGAATAACGATTAATCGGATGGAAGAGGATATCACCGGCGAAGCGACGCGTAAAGGATGCCATTTGTCTTCCGTTCCAAATCAGGGAGCGCACACCTTTTTATTACGCATTTCGCATTACACGCGAAGCTACTATGAGTTATATATACCCCTCGCGAACAATAGATCGCCAAGCGAAACAAAGGGCAGTCGATTGGCGTATAGAAAATGCAGAGTGACCCAAATCAACTGGGTAATTACGTTTTGTTCGTTCGTTCGTTCGGCCGTTCGTTATAGCAGAGTCATGAGTACAATATGGAAAATCTACTGGTATATTATACAGGGGGCGCCGGGCGCAAAGTGCCGAGAGGCTTTCCTGTCCCCGCGGGACACAGGTCGCTGTGCACTCCGCGATATACCCAAATCTCCGATGACTCATTTATATCGCGCAATATAAACAATGAAATTTACCAACGGTAGCCAAATATTATCATTGTAAAACTGTTGGAACGTATGTATTCGACATTTAAAATCCCCGACACACTTTCGTTTGTACACTGATGGGATTTAATGAAAATTTATTGCGCTAATTGCTCCATTCTCTGTTTGATGTACAATGCCTTTTTTTTTCTTCTTTTTTCGTTACAATCGTCTCGCTTTTCGCGCTCGCAGTGGATTCCACGTTACTCTCGTGTTGTCCGTTATCGAGACGATGTCCAATCCTCCCATCTGCAATCCTTTGATTGCCGACTGGAAATAATTCGGTAGAATTTTTTAATTAAACGATTCATCGATTTTTCATACGCTTTGCAGTTGAAATTTTTTTTTTTTTTTTTTTTTTTTTTTTTTACTCACCATTCTTCCGGGTCCTATACCGCGCACGCGGACTCTCACCGTTTTGTATCCCTGTTCCAGAGCTGTCTGTGGAAAAATAAAAAACATTTTTTTTACGTATTCGACGAATTTGAATTTAACGAGAATCGAGAGAATCGAGAGATACGAACATCGATTTTTCACGTTTACTCGACAATTTAAAACGGTAAAAACACATAAAATTGTACATTTGAATTGTAGACACAGGTATAATCCTGAAAATAAATAAAGTAAATGGATAAAATATTGTATTCCGTTAGATTTAAGTTAATTTTTGAAAAACAGTTGCTTACGATAGAAATTATATTCGAAACTTTTATCGGAGATTCTATCAATTTTTTTTTTTTTAATTCAATATTTCGCTGTTTTTAACGGGACACGTCGACGGAAAACATAGATTTTTGCAAATCGACCGGAAATTATATTTTCGTAAAAATTCGTGGTATCGGTACGCAAAGGTTTTACGGCGATTCCGCCCAATGCTAAGTAAATGAAATTGTTAACATACGGTACTTAAACTGATGGCAGTTGCCTGAGCGGCGATATTTGTTCCTTTTCTAGCGTTTTTGAAGCCTTCTGTGCCGCATGATTTTAATAGTTTCAATATTCCTGCAATGCAATATTATAATTTGAGACAAAAAAAATGTTAATGACAATGAATTTTTTGTTTATTATGATAAAATGAGACGTTGCGAGTTTCGGCGCATGTCTTGCGTCGGTACCTTTGAAAGTTGTCACTGAGATGATAGTATTGTTGGGCGTAACTCTGATATTGACGATGGGAAGTTCCTTGAATGGAACACCGTTGAATAATACGTTTGGCGTGTTTTCGTCGGGAAACATATTGCCTCTGGCAAAAAGTTCGTAATTTAAAAAATTGCAGTCCGCAAAGTCGATGAGAAAAAAAACATCGAACTTCGGCGAATTGCACGTTATTCCCGAAAAAAAAATTCCAGGTACAGTAATATTACGATAGATAAAATAATTCTATGAATTCGATATTTACGTTAATAACGGCGATGTATTTGAAAAGCGATAATACGAAATCTTTTTAGGTTATGTAATACGACGGAATCGTTAAAACAATTGACGTTCGATGTTTAAATTGAATGACAACTGTAATATTATTTTATTCTACTCACTTGGTAACGATAGTGTCAATGTCAACAAGTTTTTCGCCCTCAGTACCTTCGTCGGGGGTCGGCATCGACGCGATCATTTGTTTCTTATCCTCCTTTAGTAAATTCGCGGTTGTGTGTAAATATTTTCCGGGAATCCTCGTCACGTTGGATAAACTTGATTTTAGCCGACTACAAGAGTTAAGATCTACGAGAGGAGCTCTCAACAATTTAATTACATTACGGAACATTGTTTCTTTTTAATTATGCACGGTTCCCGGTGTGGAGAAATGAATGGACAACGAAACTCAACGACGACTCGTTGCCCTAGCAGACGTAGTCGCCATTACGCTCGATCAGCTGCTCTCGATACTCCACGCGCCGGTGAAAAAAAACCTTCGCGCATGTTATGCCATCTGCAGTTTCTCGTTCCAGAAGCTCGATAGTCGATGCGCGAGTGCCGATGTGTTTTCGTCTGTCGACTCTGCCGAAGGATTCGTGTCGTGCCGCAACATGAACCATCCGCTGATGTTACGTGTGAAGGTAATGTGGAATATACAACTATCGATAACAACGCTAACAAACATTCTTTAGAATAATACCCTTCAAAGAATTGAATTCTGCTGTATCTGTAACCGTCAACGTTGCGCATACGCTATACACAATGTTTACGTTCGTCAATAACAACACGAGGGGACAAAAACGACAAATTACCCACATACAGTCGTACAATGCCTTCAATCTTTTATTATACACAATGCAGGGTACTTGGTAATGATAATCAATGGAAATTAATGCGTACCGTTGTATTCGCTTCCGATAATTTCAATGTTCGAGATGACATAGACAGATATTGATTTATTCGTAGAATTTAATAATAGATAGATATGTGACTCGTCGTTGAGATGGAACAATTTTCGGAAACGGAAGGGCGTATCTCGAACTATAAAAGATGCAAAACATACGTCAGATGCGCCCGTCTGGTTTCGATATTCGATATATGCGAAAGCTCAATCGGGTCAATAGTCAATTTTGCAAGTATAAACGATAAGAATACGACGGAGGCGCATTTCTCTTCGGATAGTCAATATTTCTCGATTCATCGGATCCCTCGAGACTTCTTTCACGACAGACTTCGCAAAGCAATTCATAAAAAAAAAAAATCGTAAAAAATCTAAAAGCGTATTATTGCGTGTTATTGTTATTATTATTATTTTTATTTATTTTTAAATCATATTTTGTTTAATTATATTTTCCATATTTAATTTTACGAATGATGCTCTCACTTAGCTTACTTTTTATTATGTTTCATAGCTTTATAAATGAAAGACAATAGGAAAATTGAGGGTTAAAATAACTAAAGCAATGAAAAGTTAAGTAATCAACGAAATAGTTTCGCCGCACTGGTGAAATTTAATTTTTCCACAAACAATGATTTTGCCAACGGGCTTCGTAGCTTAATCCGCGATGCGCGTTTATAATACGTGTTCGAAATCAACTAAAGTTATATCGTTAGATCGCTGAGGCACGTATTCGCGCGGGTTTCGCGCGTCAGTTATACGTTCGTTTTACACCCACTGCGTCTATGCTGCTTCGGCGAATAAATTATTTTCACCTTTCCATTGTAATCCCAGTTTAAAGCGCCTACCACACCGCCGTTCGAAAATTATCCAATTTCCGGATTACGCGAAAAGTACATATATGCGGGTCGGCAAATAAAACAGATATCTGGCATTCAACATCCCACCGGAAATGCCGGATAAGTCAGTGACGAACTTGGTACATAATTAATTTCACTTCCCGCTGAGCTTTTTTTTTAACGGCTATATGCCTCTCGCGACAACACATAGTTTTGCAAAGTTTCTCTATATATAGAATCAAAGTTCCGAAGAACTATAGATATCCAATTTACGGGGGGTACGTCTACCCAACGGTACGATATCCGAGTTATATTTTGAATTTTTTATTTTTTTTTTCTCAAAAACTGCAGGAGATAATACAATTACTTTTTTTTATTACCAAAAGGTATGCATACGAAAACTTAAAAAAAAAAAAAAAATTTCCCTCTTTTTGAGTTTTTTTTTTTTTTTTTTTAAATCGAACATTTGACTTGGTTATCGAGTCGGCAGGTTGCGTTCATATTCCTGTAGAAACATTAATGATCCATCGTAGCTTTACATGCGTATAAATATTTTTACGTATATGTTGTTTTTTTTTTTTTTTTTTTTTTTTTTTTTACGGAGGTTTCGCATTGTAGTACAGTAACGGGTCAACTTTATTGAAGGCCACCCGTTACACTATACTACGGTTAAGTTTCAGATAGGTGCCTCACGGTTTAGGCTCTGATATTGCATAGGCATCTCTCCGAACGGAGATGCTTCGGCCCCTTCGGCATTAAATCTATTGGGCCGTAAAAAAACATCGGCCATGCATTCGAAATTTAACGAACGAGTGGCCCCTAGCGACCTTTTGGAGACGGGTGGGGTGGGGGTGGGTAGGGAGGGTGCAACGATCGATCTTCGTACAGTCTATTGTAAAGCGTTGACCATGATCCTTCCTTCCCATCTCTGCATACCTTTATCCGCACTACACTAGCGTGATGTTCCCTTTTTTCACGTGAACGACTTTAGGGATGAGCCGTACGCATGAATTCTTTTGCACCCTAAGTCTCATATCGAATTTATCTCGGCTCTCAACCTCGTCATACCGGGATTATTATTAACATATCAAAAGCTTCGGCTTACCGATTTTGACGTATTCGACTTCGACGAGAGCGAATGTCATGCGGTCGATTTATTGGGAGTCGAGAGTTTTTTTTTTTTTTTTTTTTCGAACGAAAAAAAAAAAAAAAAAAATTCATCGCGATTTATTATTTTTTCTTGCGTCATCGGACGATCGTGAACTTGATAAAGTTTTTGGTAACTTACCGGCTTTTCTGGACTTTCGTCGTTGATGACTCGTAAGTTTGAGGTGAAGAGACTCGATCGCTGCTTCGTCGCGAATTTTTTGAGATATTTTTGTAGGGAGCGGATACACACATTTCTATCCTCGATAGTCGGATGTGCCACCGAGCGAAACCGAAAATTTGATTTTTGTTTCTCAAAAACTGTAAAATGTAATAAAATCCATTTTTTTCGAGCCGAAAGGTACGCCTATGAGAGTCTTGCAAAAAAAAAAAAAAGAAATTGTCGACAGATATTGAAAAAAGAAATGGCTACAGCCGCTGGAAGAATAATTGCGTTTTTATTTTATTTAACAGCCATAAGTATGTTTTTTTTTTTTTTTTTTACTGATTTTTAAGACAGAGAAAAAAAAAAAGAAAAAAATGTTCACTCAGATTTCGATGCGTCAGAGACATATCTCCTCAGTATTAAACGTTGGGATTTGCAGCACCAGCCGTTCCTATCGAAAGATTTTTCCCGAAGGCTGCGCTCTGCGCCTCAAACTGAGAACTTGCAACTGCGATAAGTTCGCAGAAGCGAAATAACCGTGTAACGGTGTATCGTTGAAAAGGAAAAAATGAACAGCATGTATGCTGCTCTATACATCAGTAACTCTGCATTCAATGAATAAAACATATAACCGACTTATGTACACATATATATATACATATATATCGTATATACAAAGATATTTCAAGATATATGTGAAATCGCTATATCTGGAAGGGTGTCACTTGCACCCTCGTAATTCCCACGATGATCGTCGGCACAGTCAATAATTTCGTCGTCCCGCTGTGCCGATGTGGGCGATCGAATAATCCGTACCTAATTCGGAATCTATGTATAGCGTTACGTGCCGAGTTGTCGTCGATCGTTCGCTCGCTTCGCGCCCTCTATATCTCAAAAGCAATTGGACTTATATACGAGTTTAGGTTTGACGGATCTCTAGAAATCTCGAAGACTTTTTGGGTTCCACATCCCCTCGGGATCGATGTGATCCCAATAGAATGAAAACACACCCACCAGGTAAATGCTTCGTCTCTTATAACTCACGCTACCCTTCCCCTTCGAATATAAGATATTTTCCATAAATTCACCTCCGGGACTTGTATAATACGCGGTCTGACCTCCCGGAAGTTTGGTTGCCGGACTGTCGAGCATAGAGTTCCTCCTTTTCCCGACCGTCCATAACTTAGCGATGTCCCAATTCCATTGAATCGCTATACCCGGCTTATGAGTAAATAGCGTACTTATGGAAACGTCGGACAAGTAATTGAATTAGTTTCGTCCAAAGTATAGCCAACATTTCGTTACACAGAACACAGAATCATTTGCAGGACAGTTAACGAATGGCATGTGAAACCCTTTCAAAGAGAATAGATTACAGTGCGCGTCATCATCGAGTTAAGTACAGTTTCCCGGAAGTGAATTTCCTCGGATTCATCAGAGAGGAACGATCTCTTTGGTCTTAGTTTTCAAAGGTTCCGCCATTTTTAATGCCTCAAGTATTTTAAAATGAGAAAGAAATGAATGTACAACAGTTCCGGTAGAAATGATTTTCGCAAAATTGAGTTTTCCGCGGTGCGATACACGGAACAAAGTCCCTTTGGAGTGCTAATCATTGTGCCGTTTTGCTCCGTTTTGCACTGTCGGCAATCCGGCGTTAGACAGTGAAATTCTCATCGTGTCTCCGCAACACCCTCAACCAACCTGCTGGTTGTAAACAGCGTTGTGCTTCGGGAACCGGTTCTGTCAACCGCGGGAAGGTATATAACGCGGTTTCCTTCTAATCGCTGCAACAAGACGTACCTAAATGTTCCCAACTAAAACGCATACCTTTGGTTGCGGAAACACGAGTACCGATGCTGCAGCGTATGAGATATTAGACAAACAACCGACCCGCCGCACACGACTCGAAAACCGCTTTTCTACTATGGCAACCCCCGCCATCGACAAACGCATTCAAAACAGAAACCGCGGGGATGAAGAAGCTAAATGCACGGAGTAATTTATGTTTACGTATCCGCGGAAGGCAGTCAAAGAGAGAACTTTGTATACCCTCGTGAAACCTTTATGCCGTTTTCCACACGGAAACTCGTCCAGTTTACGTCGTCAACTCAATCTTAACTACCCGCCGCAAATGTCAAAGACCTGAGAAAAGGTACACGAGAAATAGCGACCGTGATAAAGAGACGCGAGAATCTGATCAAAATTACCAATTAAGTTGTGTCGCATTTGATAGGAATCTTGACGTGTACAGCGTCAAGGAACTATTGCTGAAGATTTTATCGGCAGAAACAGTCGCTTTCGATGTTTGAGAGTTGATTTTTAAGAGAATTATTTCATACAAAAAATGAAAAATTCTGTTGGTATATTTTATTAAGGGACTGCCGAGTCAATCGGGTAGACATTTCTCAAAAGGTCTTTCTACATGTTTCATGCAAGATAATTGCGAAATTGGGGTCATTCTGTATTAAAGAGGTTCTACTTTACGTAGAAAAAAAATGGAGGAATTCATTTACGGAATATTAACTCAATTCATGACGATAAATCTAAGAACATTTATTCACAGTATTCGTGTAGTTTAATTCGTAATTTTAGTTCGTTCGTGACGAGAAAAAACGGTCATTTTGATTCACGATGGATACTCTACGAATTTGTCAAGTAGAATTTGTGATAATATTCATCATTTACAAATTAGAGGAATACGTTTATATATAAAAAAATTTTTAAAAACAGAATTATATGGCATTGATTAAACTTTTCATCCGATTGAGAATTTGAATGGCTTTAATTTTCGGGGAATTTGTAAAACATATTTTAACATCCAAAATATGCGATCTCTCGGGAAATTGTTCGAAAATTACAAAAGTCCGTAATTTGAAAAAAAAAAAAAAAAATTGCATAAAAATGTGTTTTTGAAATTATTCGTTTGAAACGATTTATTTTTCAGTAAATCTAATGATATACAATTTCTGAATGTACTTTTCCTCTTCAATATTTATTTTTAAAAAAGTGTTTTTTTTTTTTAGTAATTTTGTATAGAAATTGTTTAACGAATCCCATGAGAATGTCTGTTGGGATTGGTGTTCTGATCGTTTAACAAAATTTGTAGGTTCAAATATTAATGATTGTAAGTAAAGTATTGTTTTTTTAAAAACCAAGAATTTTGAAAACGCCATACAAAAAAAAAAAAAATCATATGAGATTTTTTATAATTTTTTTTTAGTGTTAAAAAATAAAAAATATGGCTTTTCAAAAAACCTGAAATGGCTATATTCCCCCCTTTAAAACGTGAAAAAATGATGCTTAAAAAATTACCACCCGATCGACTTGACTCTAACGCAAGGATTCCCTTAATTGTGAATAGGGGAAAACCAGTCGAGAATTGTGAATGACAATGGTTCGCCATGAATTTCCAACGGAATACCATCGGTCTGTGGTTTTCATATCACGTTTTTTAAAGAACAGGTCGGACGTGTAAAAACCAGTGATAAATATCAATTTCCTCGTATCCCCGATGACTCGAAATACGGTTAATAAAACGTTCGAGGATAAAAAAAAAATAACGAACTCGTTTCCATCCGATCTGCGAGGAAATTCATGGCTCATCGGACCAGATAATTGGCTTATTATCTCAAAAAAAGAAAGAAAAAAAAAAAAAAAAAAAAAAAAAAAAAAAACGAAGTCTTCTTCATTCGTCACGCGTATTCGAAAGGCTTTCCAAACTGGTTTAAAAATGGTAACGATAGCCCCAAAATTATCGTGGGTTAACTAGCGCCCAATTCGACTGTACCTATCAAAATAAACCGTTGGCCGTACCGGATCGGCTCTTGTGTCCATCCGGTCCGGGTCGTGCCCCGTGAACGGCATCGCTAAGGAATTCTTCGTCCGTTCATGAGAACGAGACTAACTCTGCCCCATCGTCAGTCGCACTTTAAACCTATTTCTATCTCGCTTGCTACCGTCCAACTTTACGTATATATATAACGGTATCCACAACCTCCGTCGTTCCATCTCACCCTAACGCATGCACATCCCTCAGCTTCTCCTTTTCGTTCCCTCTCTGTTTGCCGCGAGCGCGCGCTACCCTCACACTCCCGTCTTCGTGAATTCCCGGGATCAATGCGTCGGTGCGCCAAAACGCCTGCGCTGCCCTCGATCCCCACCCCGTTCGTTGACGGCCGCCGTTCTCGTATATGGAACTATCCTACCTTTTACCGTCCCCTTCACCCCCTACCGCGATAACCAAGCAGCAGCAGCAGCAGCAGCAGCAGCGGCAGCACCACCAGCAGCCACCACCACCGTCGTCGCCACCGGCGCCAACCATCCCCCGTTACGCGGATCCGCAGAAACTCTCTGATACCCCAACGCGCCTGTGCAGGGGTGGCGGCGCCGAGGCGCAAGAAAAGTCCGCGATCCGCTCTAGGGTCTCGAAGGGCTGGTGCCCCGATTGCCTGACCTTACACGCAGATAACCGCGACGATTTTTTTCTCTCCGTTTCTATATATGACGAATAATGTTACAAAACGTTCATCAACACGAGGATGTGTCGTTTTAGTTGACCATTTACGGTCATTACGCGACAAGTGATCATTCGATAAATATCCGTTGGGGGGGTCTCGAGCCGACTCCCCGAGTGTTACATTGCTACGGTTTGGAGAGTGTCAAAGTGGGAGAGTCGAGTGAGAATAGGAAAAAGAAGGGGATTACCGAGTGCAAGGAGCTATCCAACGGACACCAACACTGGCGATAAGACGGAGGGAAATCCCGCGAGAGGATAACCAGTTAATGGGTTGGATATAATATATCGTAAGGTCACTTATCCATCTATGCCGGGTGTCACTTAACGTTTGGAATATAAAATCGTATTGGTTTGTGAATTTAAAAGGAAATTATACACTAAATAAAAAAAGCTTCAAGGACCGTCGACAATTGCAATGTGAATCGATTGTCGCGTAGAAAGAATTTTACTCCTGGAAATAACGCATTTTTTTTTTAAATCTCATTTGTTGAAAATTGGGTGCGCGTGTGCTATGACAGTTTGGGGAATGGGATTCGGATGACTAGAAAAAAAAATCTACGATTCGAGTGCGCGATTTATAGTGGTGATGGTTTTAAACAGTGAGAACTCGAAGTTTGTCCCGCGCAACCCTACAGTGTCGCGTGTCAAGTGCTTGTGGTAATTCACCCTGTGCTATCTGTATCCTTTTTTCCGCAGCTCCCCTGTCTTTAGCTCACCTAATTACTGTCAGAACAACGTTATTGCGGCCCACCGTGTCGTTGGCACACCTACGTAATTAGAGACAGCAGTCGGCTTTTCAAACTTCGACGGATACAGTTGACGGGGATCATGTATCCTTAGCCGGTTTATAATCGGCGCGAAAAAGGGTTGCGGTTACGTACTAAGGGACTACCAGACGAACAAACGTACGAAATTTACGAAGGCGCCAAGATATCATTTTTTCGCCTCGAGATAGGAAAGTTCCCAACATTAATCGAGGATTGAACAACCGTTGCCCGACGAACTGCCGTTTAACACAACACGCCCTGAAAGTGAGTTCTAACGCTTAAGTCAATTAAAATGATCAACTGTCTCGATTCCCGAAGTAAATGTGCAAAATCATCGGGTTCTATCGAACATTGCGGACTACTGGTCCAAAGCAGTGGTTAATTTAGGTATAGGCTACCTACGCACTGCTTCCAACTGCATTAACGCCGTCTGCATAATTCGGCACGATGATTCCTAACTCTGGAACGCTAGTAGGGTTTATTGGTTGAAAACTCGATCGAAATTCTCTTGATGCACTGCACATAACGAGGAGTTGGGAGAACTAATGATTAGTTGAAGGAACTAATAGTTAGTTGGTAGAACCAATTTGTTTCCTGGAAAAGTAGTTCTTCCAACGCATCATTTTTTGCAGTGTGTCAGATTTTACCACATCGGAAAATTATTTGATTCCCGACATATGTGATTCTTTTCTCTCAGTAATTCTGTCAATATCTCGATAGTCGCCTGACCTACTGATCGAAAATTCATGTAGATTGGAATAGTCATTTCTAATTGAGGGATTTTCCAATAGAACATTTCATATTGGCTTCTTCGCAGAAGAACGTCGGTCTTGAAACGCTTGATGAAATCCTTTAGGCGTTTGGATCGTTCGGTATGAATTGATATTCACCTTTCATACAGCTTAGCGGATAATCAACTGAAACTCTACCGCATGGGTATCCCAAGTTCTTGGCGTTGTTTGTGGATGTTTATTGGAATCCTTATTCCAGGTTACGATGCATTTATAATGGTGTAAATTCCAGTGAAATTCACTATCGTTCTACTGTAGTTTATAGATCAGGTCACGTAGACGACGAGCGTAGGCGTCAAGTCGGATCAATTTTGTTTATTGTGAAGTTAGAACGTTTACGTAAACAGTTGGTTGAAATACGGCTTGTTGTTTTATCAAAGAATCACACATTTTTGTGTCAATCCTACAGCAGTTTTGACTAATTAATGAAATCCTCAGTATTCTCTTAATTCAAAAAAGATCTTGAGATCGTTTCACGAAGTTTCGTATCCCCAGAAGAACGAAAACAAAACGCATTACCCAAGAATTTTTTTTTTTCGTAGGGCCGGCAACTCGAGAACTGAAATTCTCTGGTGAGCGGCTCTGTTAATGTATAAAGTTGTTTCTTCTTTTGGTATTCGAAAAGTACTTTGTGCCAACAAAAGCATTCTTAGCCGCGATAAAGGTCTAAAGTCGAATCTTTCATGAATGTATCGCTCGTCTTTTTGTACGATGTACATGATGGCTAAAATGGTTGCGATGAGCATAGGATTTCATCGTAATAATTCAGTGGCCGATGTCTATCCGATAGAACAATGCCCGGCGCGATTCCATCGACGGTAGAATTCGTTACACATCGCCGTCTAGTGGTGGTGACAAGACGGGGTTTGTAGTTATCGAACCGGTTCCATATGACACGGTTAAACTCATACAAAGAGTACATTTCAATTATGTAAAGTATAGCATGTCAAAGTGGCTTTTACTCGTAACGATTCGACGTCTCTCCTTTACCTCTCTTGTCTACCGCGCGTCTCATATACTCTTGCTTTCGTTCTTTTACGAGTAAGTGATATATTGCTTTCCGGCAGACACGGGGATTTCATGCAAATCCGTGAAATCGTGAAACCAGTATTCCGCGAGGTATTCCGCATGTGTCCTGGTTATATAACGATTTTAGGGGCACCTACTACGCGAACAAGGAGGAACAAGTTGGAGTGACGAACGAGGATATTATACCTACTGCCTAAATTCCTCCAACCAACTCCTCCACCGGAGTCGCCCCTAACCCCTACGGATTCCCCACTTTTCGTCCCCCACCGTTAACGCACCAGAAACGCTTGAAGAGCCGGTGGTTCGTGACCGCGTTAATTTTACGAGGGTCCAACCTTTCTCCTGTATCAGACTGACCCGAGGGATGTTTTTCCACTCCAACTTCGTCGGAAAGTTACTCCTCGTCTTCTTGACAAGCAAGCATACCACACACGAATATCCGGTACTTGTTTCATCCCATAAAGAGCAAAGGGTCGTCCCAATCCTTGACCACAGATCGACATTTTTTCTGGTTACCGACAATAGGTACTTTCTTTTCTCCGTAGCAAAATTAATTAATATTTTTTCTCATAATTTTTCATTTTTTATTCATTTTATTTTAATTTTGTTGCAATTTTTCAAAATAATTTTTGTCTGCATGGCTCGTTTGACAACGGCGCCCATTTTGCATCCTGTTTGCTGATGGGGTGGAAATTCCTATTCCGGTAGACATATAAATGTTTGAACTTCCCGCTGGAAGATTAATCTAAGCGATTCTATCCGAAAAGAATGGATGAACAATCAAAACAATCGAAATGATCTTCCGCTGCTTTTTCATCGTTACGATTGGTTCCTATTGACTTATCGGCTGCAATGGCGCGTAAGATAAATACATCCAATTTGAAAAGTTTCGTTGGAAGAACATTAAGTGCTGAGGTGTAATAACCTCCAAAGACTGCTTCACCAGTATTTCATTGCACGTATACAGAACGATAAATATAGTCCGAGTAGGTATAACGCGTCGCAACAGTCAGGCATTGTATAACGCAAGAGTTTCTTCTCCAAATGCTGCCGTCTATCTTTTTATCAAGTCACGAACTTTTGCGCATAATGCTTTTCAAAGCAATTTACTACGTAGACGACTCCAAACCGTCAAGCAGCATAAGTCAGACGAACGTACGTGTCTGCATTCAACGGAATTGTTTAGATCCAATCTATATTTCTGGAAAATGGTGGTAAAAATGTTCCACATCTGCCCATTCGGCTTCTCTTGATCACGTTCTCATCAAAGGCTACTCTGCAGAATTTGCTCAATTCCAGAAATCCGTTTGATTCTTTCTTTGCAACAGGCGTTAAGCATTCTCGGGATGTCAATAAATGTTAACCACATAACAACGGTCCTTAGTAAAGTGTATTAATGCCGTAACCAGTAATTATACTTGGGAATCAACCAAAACAAAGGAAATTCCAGTTGATGCATCAATCGACGCGGCACAAAGCCTGATGCAGTTTACCTACGCTATACCGGTTCACACCGGTAAGGAAATTCTCGGTAATTGAACACCCCTCTGTCTCCGTCTCTCTGCTGATCGCTCAACCCGGTTTAGTATTTTCTTTTAGTTTACGTCACGTCGCATTCCCTTTGCTGATGCCACTGTAGCTGCAAAAAAATCGCTCTTATCCCCGCAGCAGATCCCTCTCGATTACAATGCCGCGGTTTCTGACGTCTAAATGGCTGATGTGTGCGTTGGTGTGTGTATTCCGCGTTATAAGCAGATACATCCCAACGATATGTGATACCTTTTGCCGGCGGGGTGCAGTGGGAATCGATTGACATTGAAAAATAGTGATCCTCCGCGATACCCCCGGGGATTAGTCATAATCCCCGAATTGCCTTATCCCATATCACTGCTTGATTTCTTTGACGTTTATCCGATCGAATTTCCGACTCTCGAAAATCACCCAATTCACCCTGTCGACTTTTAAGGCATTGAACTATTCGTTATTGCGCATTAGTTCAGCGAGAAATTTATCGCAAGGTAAATGTGTCCATTGGAGTACATAGCGACCGCGTCGATGTTAAAGTTTATTGACGCGACTGCTTATTAACCAATGTGATTGATCGCAGAGTGAAAAAACGTTGAATTTCACGCCATACAAAAGGTTTGTACCGTTAGGAATAAATAGGGTAATAACATTCAAGTTTTTCTACATTTTTCTACCGCAGTTCGCGATCTAACGGTGTCGGCAAGAGTGACTTATGCTATTTAGGACATTTTTTACTTTTGTCCCTAAAAATTTCATATGTTCAAAAAGAATGGAACAACGCTTTTTTTTTGTTTAAAAATTTTTTAAGAATTTTTTGCCCCATGGGTCCGAGATATATGAGCATAAAGTTGAGACATTTAACGCCACACGTACCGGAGACTTTTACCAGGCGACGTTCAACGCTCATAACAATAATGTAGAAGTTTGTAAAAAAAAAAAAACGCTTTACACTATCAAACAAATGACCCTTCAAGACTACTCTAGAATTTTTTTCAGAATTTTTTCACCATATTTTATAGTTAAGGGGATCATTTGAAGGTAATGATTAGTAAAAAATATCGGATCGACGTTTGCGTCACCTGTACGTCGATGGAATATGCCAATAAGTAGCTTCCATCTTTTCCAAAGAAACATTTATATATTAAGGATTAAAAAAGGTTAAGGATCAAGAAGTATCCGCGGTATTTATCAACAAAACAAGGTGTCCCAACAAGACGACGGCTCAGAGCATTTTAAAGCCGTTCTTTAGACACCATATTGCGCCATCCGCTCGCGCATTAATGTTCTCGTTATCTCGCAAAACTTCGAAACTTTGAATATCAAATTTGTATGCGCTTTCTTCAAACTCTACTATCCTACTTCGCACACTAGTTTCAAGTCTATTTACACATGATGCAAAGTTCAAATTATATTAAAATCTCGCGTCACATAGACAAACGTCAGAAGTCAGTTGTTTAGCTACTAAATTCATACGAAATTAGACACCCGGCGATCTTTTGATTGTTTAAATAAACAATTCGCAAAATCTAATAATAAACTTAGAAGAACAACCGATAAATACGATAAGGCGTAGAAACTCAAGCCATTTGTCTCTTTGGATTGAAAATAGATATCCACAACTTGTACCGACGAAGCCGTAACACGACTATAGGATATATTTGTACGTAGCTACGTAGGTGCTGATGAAAAACTTCGATCTATAAATAAATTTGGCCGTGAACTGTCCCGTTTCGGGCTTTTCTACGTCAAACTCGACGGGTTAAGCGTCAATGTGGACTTTCTATTTTCTCGTCACACAGATCGCGTATTCTTCATGTCGAATTCTCGATCTATTGATCAGTAAGGCCACCAAAGTGGATTGCATTCTTATCGATATACAGTAAAAAAAAAAAACAAGGAGAAAAAAAACGCTAAGAAGTAGTTGACGCAACTTTCGGCGATTTTCTATTAGTTTGAATTACAGACGAAAAGAATTGCAGGTAGAGAAATGCTATTCGCTACTGTGCTTTCCGCGCGATCGCACATCGAGGTCTTAGTTTTCCATTCGTTCTCTGGTTGTTTCACTCCCCCAAAAGTTTTAATTAAATTTCCCAGGAGCTTTTATTAGTGTGAATAAAATTCGACTCGTGTATGTAATTATTTACCTTAATTAAATATTAAAGTAATTTCGTAACTACGTATACGAGTATTTGCATTTAATCGTTGGCAATGCAATCGTCAGACACACAGTACGCTCGGGTTGTTTCACGATTTTCGGTACCCTACGAGTGTGCATATCGCATCTGTACATTGCTTCAATGAAGCGCGCAACACATCGCACGGTTTGTTGACAACTATTAGTATCAAATTTCTTACCAGCGCTCATTTAATCAGCAGCAAGATAAATTTTAAGGGCGGGAGCGACGCGTTGCAACATTTTGAGTTATTAATTTTCCAGCTATCGAAGTTCCAATAAAACGTCGCTGACGTTGATATTCATAACGAGCAAAAGGGTAAAATGGACTATTGGGGTACAATGGTTCAGACAAAGATGACGTTAACATGGGGTAAAATGGACGACGCAAAAAATGTGAAAAAAATACTAAATCATTGAAGCAAACAGTAGACATTGGGGTAAAATGGGTTCCTGTGGTACTATGTCCTCCTGGAGGCAAAACCCGCAATAGCCGACCCGTTTTGCCCCATTCCTCCTTTTAAATTTTTTTATTATATTTTCCATTCGGATTTCCCGCCCACTCTATATCGGTTTCAGCGTTTTTCTAGTCTCGTCGATATAGATACGCATCGTAAATCATATTCGACAATATAAAAAAAAAATATATATATATATATATATACATGTCTTGCAGTTTGGAGTGTCGTTGGAAAAATATCGGCAAAGTTCGATTTTTTTTTTTTTTTTTTTTTTTTTTGCGCGACAGTATCGGGCCGAGGTGCCGTTGCTGCATCTGGTCCTCGAAGCCGATGCTTTTTCCTCTTAGTGTCACCTGCGTTACCAGGTAACCCCTGTTAACGATCCTCCGAATGGGCAATTTTTCGCTGGAAGTACTCGTGTTTTTACCGTGTAAATCCAAAGAGGGGGGAGGGGGGGGGGGGCGATGGGCCGAAGGGGGGCGGGCGGAGGGTCAGATCCATCGTTCCACAATCGCCAATGATTCATAGTCTCGATATGACGTAAACTGCACCTCGGTGAATTGATTTCTACGATGGGTTTCAATCGACGGCAACGTTAGCGAAATCAACCCTCCCTCACCGAGATATCGGGATTTACGTATTGGTAGTATATGCGCATGTGATATAGATGTATACGCACCGATTGTACAACGCTCTCGTTCGGTATACAAACTATTATACCGTAACATGAGAGCCACAGGCAAAATTCTCTCGCGGTATACCACTATCATCCGAACAGAGAGATTTTTACGAGTTATTTTTTACTTTTTTTTTCGTTCCTTTCCCCATCGATCTATCGGAGGCTCGACGAAATTGGATATCAGTGTTATCGAAAAAAAAAAAAAAAAAAAAAAAAAAAAAAAAAAATTGTAATCACGAAACACATAGCTTACTTAATTTTCTGAGCGTCGAGATTAATTCATACGCGTTCGACGTCAACGAGTCACTTTACTGTTCAAAACATATAGTTCGTTATTATTCATCCGTTAATATTATCGCCTTTGAACTTTATAACGTTCGTAAAAATTTAACGACCCGAAGTTCGTATTTTTCCGCAGTTAAAAAACATATATATATAAAATAAAACTCTTCTCGAATAGTTTTTATATAATAATGAATTTAAAGATGCAGTCGTGTCTACGATCGAAGTTAGAACTTCATTCCGCGTTTCAAAACGCACTCACCTTTGATTATAAACTCGAATTTAGGGTTAAATCTTCTCATAAACATCCGGTTTATTTCGAGGTTAAGGAGGTTTTTTAAACGCGAATGTAAACCGAAATTTGATTCGATGATTGAAGATAAAAATCCGGACAATTGAACATTTTCATGGAACACATACAACGTCCGTTTCTTTTGCTGATAACAATAATGCGAAAGAATGTAGAAACATTCTGTTTGAATCATCGAAGAAACGACCCTTTAAGACGACTTTACAATTTTTTTCAAATTTTTTTCACGATTTTTTATGGTTAAATGGATCATTTTAAGGTAATGACGAGTCGACAATGCCGGAGGTGTATTCAAGTCACTCATACGTTACGAGTTAATTAGCGCGAAGTTTCAAAACTAAATCATATGGAACATAGAATATTGAATTCTAGTTAAGGTTCCATTGAATTTACAGTTAACCCCAAATATAACTCAACTTCACGTCCATCACGTCCCTTTAGACCTGAAATGTCTCGATCATGAACGACCGAAACACATCTTCTTCGATCGATTAACTTGATGTCAATTATAGAATTCCCGTAGTTCGGAATAACAAGAATTCATCATTTGCACAGCAGGTTATTTGTAAAAGCGACGAATTTCGTGAAATATCGGCTTCGAAAGAGCGTCCGAAAACGTTAACAGGTCAGATTTGCACGAACTTTGATACGGATTCGAATTTATTTCGCATTTGTCGATCTTTATTCGTCGTGTACTTTGATCCAATGTTTGCCAATTAAAAAACAGAATTCATTAATAACTGACTTTTTTTCCCATTATTTGTCCCTTTAAGTGGGTTAAAACACTTTTGAAGTCGTTTGGTGGCCGTCTTTACACGCCTCCGTTTCTATGCGCGCGACAACGTCGAGATAACGCTAAAGATATCATCCATCCCTCCGCGTTTCGCACGATACCGCTTTCGGTCGGCCTTCGTCGTTCCCGCGGTTATCCGAAATATCTCAGAGAGGTAGTGAAACCCCTCGGCAAGTGAGGCATTTAATCCGAAACATCCTTCCGCGTGCTTTTTATAACCCGGTCAGCTCCGGTGATTGATATAGACGGTTATACAAGATGTACGCATGCATCGATGGCCCGTCGATTGCTTTTCCCCAAAAAAGATATATCTGTTTCGTCTTTTCCTTCCGAAAAATCGTTTACTCAACTTTTTCCTCCGGAGGTTATTTCACCGAAAAAAAAAAAAAAAAAAAATCGACACAGCCGTCATCTCTTTCCTCCAAATACCAATCGCTATTCGAACGTATAAAAAAAAGTCTCATCCTCTCGTTTCTTCTACGAAAAAATTGATCGATCCCTCGTCAATATCGTTTGCACAGACAAATCAACAAAAACATTTAGCAATTTTTTGTTTTCAGTGTACAAGTAACGATTCGCAAAATCGGAATTATTCGTATGTTTAATTAGAATTCAATGGCATCGAAATTAATCGGCCAACCAGATATCACGAATATTCCCGCCATTTTTTTTCCCTTTTAAACAGATTTTTTTTTGCCGCGTAATTCCGCGAAAAATATAGATACAATTTAGCCGCTTGCATGTTCGATAGACGGTACCGTCATTCACATTTTTTCGATAACATACGACTGTTTAATAGAATTCTGACTCGTTCGGTGGGTTACTATAATCTTTTCAATATAAATTTCACTAAATGGATAAAACTGAATGAATTTCACGGGGGTGGAGGCGAATTTCGGGATTTCCGATCCAATTAAATTTATATGCGAAGATTTCTTTCTTATCTTTCCGTTACTCTCGTCTATTTATCGCGCGGACTTTCACTGCAGAATGCTAATAAATTATAAGTCGCTATTGATCGCGTCGTTTTTTTTTCTTTTTTTTTTTTTTTTTTTACCGAACATACATTATTCTTCGATGGTTTCTTGTTTGCGTCAAGTTTCCGCGGTACATCTCCGCGTCCGCTATTCGCTACTTGTTCGTGAGCAATCCGACAGGAGCAATTCGGTGAGATCAGTCCGGCAATGGCAATGGTGAAGGTAATACGGCACTGCTACTTGCCGTGTTACACTCTTCTTTCTCTCTGCCGACGTTCTATATCCAACTCATGCCTTCTCTCTATCTCGCTATTCGGTACATCTCTGAACTTTATTTCCCCGAGGATCACTTCGAGAGTTTATCGCTCGAGGTTTACGTCGTAGCGTTCTCTTCGGCTTCGGGATTCCCTTGAACCACTCTGATTCTGTCGCCGAACGAATGTCCCTTTTTCTTCGTCTTCTTCGCATCGACATTGTCGGGTTGCCGCTTCAACTTTGTGAGATCGAAACCCTCGTATCCTCTCCCGCTGACTATTGCTACGGAATTCCGTTGCCCCCTTTATTCATATCGCGCGCCAAATATCTTAAGCGTTTGGTCTCAGATATTAAAGTATCGATTGACACGAATAAAGTATCGAATTATATCGTATTATATACGAATATAGAGCGATTTTCGATGTATCAGCATTCAAAATGATTTTTAAAAAATTCAAAAATTCCTCGACAAAAAATCAAATCGAAGTGAATTTTTGTAAAATTTTTGTAAAATAATTAAATAATATTGATTATATTTTTATGATAAATAATGATTGAGAATAACAATATATATTAATAATAATTATTATATTATATTAATGACATTTTTTTTTTATATTAGTATTCTTTTTTTTTTGTTATCATTTAGTAAATGTAACAATATTTTTTTTTGTTTTTTTATAGTTCTGATTTTTTTTTTACATTCGTAAATAAAGTTTAATCATATTTACGATAAAAATATTAATGATCGAACTTTGTTCAGACTGAGAATCATTGAGAAAAGTTGGTAAAATTTGAAGCAATGGATAAACCATTGTCGATGGAAGTTGATACTTCCGTCTCAGTTTTGCTCGCGTTACTCTCGAGAGTTCCTTTGGTTAATCATATATCCGACATCATTCACCCCTCACAACCGTAGCGAATCCTTTGGGTATTCTACTTTCAGCCTCGTGAATACTTGCATGGATGTGTCTCTGTGTCGGGGTTTATAGGATGTTATACTTGTATATACGTCTATACGTTGCCTTTGGGGTTGAGCCGTAGAAAATGACTATAGCAGAGGCAGCGCGAGAGAACCGCCACCCGCCTCTCGGACGGCTCCGGCAGGTGCTCACGAATTCCGAGATAGATAACTCCAGGGAACACCGGGGGTCGGCAAAGAGAGTAAGAACGATGAAGCAATAGGGGAACGCGAGGCACACGCGAGATTTTTCAAGACGAACTCGCCGGCGAGGATCCTCGCGATCGAAAGTTTTATTCTACCGGGGAAATGAGCAACACACCGAACTAATGTATTCCTCGGCGAGGGCCGATGGAAAACGTTGTATATTTCTTTCTTATCGAATCTACCTGTCCGTCTATATTTCTTTTTGGGGAATTCTCGTATCTTTCCATGCGAACTTCTATTTCTGATTTAATACGAAATGCGGATCGTACAGGAAATGTACTGCGATAAAAATCTCCGAATTATTAAGGACGGTGTATCGTTGCGTATTTTACGAAATAATGCGATTCGCGTGAAACTCAGAGAAAATTTCGACAACTTTTTTATAATGGAATAAAAATCTGAAAAAAATCAACCATACAGAAGGTGATAAGAAAATTAATTTTCCATAGTAATAATTCCAAAAAGTTACAAACAAACAATTTTTTCGATAATTTTTTTGAATATTTATGAATTTTTTGTAAATTTTCGGAAAAAGAAAAAATGTTTTTTTTTTATGGATGAAAAAAAGTACTTGGGGTATTGCGATGTCAATCGAGTAGGTAGTATTAAAAAAATTGCTTTCCGATTTAAAAAGAGAAAAAAAAGTGTACTAATGAATTTATAAAAAAATTCGGCATTTTCAGGCCAAAAAGCGCGTCTTTTTTTTCTTACGGGTAAACAAAAACTTATTAAAAATGTCATACAACTGATTGTTCGTATCGGTGTACTGAACACGTAAAAAAAAATTCAGGTCCGAACATAACTACGTGTGGAGGAAATGCCATTTTTTCAATATTTTCTATTATAAAGAGAAAATGTTATTTCTCCTACAATATTTAATATCCGGAACTGGAATTTTTTTTACATAATCAGAACACTATCACCAACAAACAATCGCAAGGCATTAATCATATAATTTTTTTTTTCCCCGAAAAAAAAAAAAAAACACAATTTTTTTGCTTGAAAAGGCCGAATTTTTCTCCATTTCGCAATCGCTACGATTGTGTTTATGAAAAATATTCGTCAAAGGGATTCTCGTTGCGGAGAACAAAAAAAAGTGTTAAACTCTTCTTTATGGAACGACGAAAAACTCTTTGTCCGGGAAAAAGCGATTCCCTTGTTCGGAGTTCATGATAGAGATTCAACGAGTCATTCGAGCGAATCGAGGAGAACGGAGGCCGGTGTCGGCGACACGAGTGGAGATTTAATTATAATCAGATGCCCCAGTTGGAAATACTTCGTCAGCCCTCGATAACTGGACGGGTAGTTATATAAAGAGCGATCTTCCTTGAAATTATCAGAAAATCGCTCTACCATCGTACATCACAGAGAAAGATACGGTACGGTTTTCTGATTAAATCATTGATTAATAACATAATAACGTTATAACTTGTCATCGATCTTCAAACTATTCGAGAGAATTTTTCACATTTTTTTCATCCATTCGGGCATTAAATTCCACAAAATCTTTGACATGTTTGCACGAGATTATCGTTAAGCAGATTACGATATATTGCGTTGTCTTTCGATGCCGATAAAATGCTAAAATATATTGCAAAGTGTATCGAAGAGATTTTGCATGCGTAACTTTACGCGTATTCTTGTAGCTGTTTGTATTTTTCAGATGAAATTTACGCTCCAAAAGCTCCTTATTCTTCGTCACACGAATCTTATTTATAATCTTTCGCGTATTCGCAATCCCAAGCGTAAGAGTAGAAAGTGATACGTTATTTTTTTTTTTTTCGTAGAAAATAATTAATAATATAATAATGTAATTAATAATTACTATGAAAAAAAAGAAAAATTTAATTAATTTTAAATTGTACAAATACATTTTTAATTTTTCAACCCCCAATTTTCATAGTCATAATAGTTGTTAATAATAGCGAAATTTCACCCGAAAAAGAAAAAAATTGGTTCCGAGATAGTAAATTAAGGGTTAATAGCAAAACCGGAGTTATATCGAACGATATGGCGTACGTTGAGTGATTGAATACAATTTTTTTTCTTTTTTTACGTTGTATATCATCGACCCGCGCAGCTATTACTAAGATTATAGTCGACGCAGTCAAGAATACCGTGAAGAAGCAACAGAGTGACAAGACGACGAGAGAGTTGAATGCTTTGCGCGTCGCTGATGCTCGGGGTTAGCATAACGTAAATGATGAACGACTCTGACCGGAAGCAAGAATGACGGAGTACGATGTAAGTCGCTTTCAAAGCGAAGCTTTGCACGGAAAAGCATATTCTCTATCTCGCTATCCACTCTTCAAGCTCAGGATAGCACCCTCGCCTTCTCGCATACGTATAGAAAAATACGATCACGCGCTCCACCGAGAGACATAGACAAACGCGCAAACGAATGGAGTGCCGAGGAGAAATTCAAAGAACTATAAGATGATAGGAGGCGTTAAGAACGACGCGTATACGGAAAGAAAAGAAAATCTTTTTTTTTTTTTTGTTTTTTTTTTTCTCTCTCTCTCTCTGCGACGAGGAACTTTTGTGAAAGCTTTTTTTTCCCCGACGATTCAGAGTTTCTGTAGATACACCTGGTCTCGTTCAGCGCTACATTCCTTATGGATCTTCCTACTGGGAGTAATGAATTCTTCAAAAGAATATTATCCGTGTTAGAATAAAACATTTACAGGCGTAATCACGAAACGGGAAAGCTTCTTGCGCGCGTGTTTTGCCTTTTCATACAAAAAGATTTGTTTTCGTGAAAAAAATCCGTGTTTTCTTTTTTTTTCGAGATTTTTATGTCAACGTGTTTCGAATTTTTCGAAACATCGAAAAATGCCGCAAATTTTTTTCAGTCGAGCGGAAATTTCGAGTTTTTTATCCGCGGATGCGAACAGAGATCTCATGTAAGTGAAAAAAATTTGAATTTACATCGTAAATTTTCACATCGATTCCACATTAATGTCTTTTACTCACAAATCTCACAAACAAATGAAAAAAAAAAGTTTGCATTTTTTTTTCAAAATTTTTTTGTATAGAAGCTGTGGGAATAAAAGAAATTGTAAAATTTTACAATTTACGGGTTTTTTTTTTTTTTTTTTTTTTTTTTTTTTTTTCACTTACACGCCCCGTTTATTCGCGTCGTCGGAAAAGACAATTTATTGGTCAAAGCTCGTGGATGAAGGGACTGTCTCTCGTAACGCAGAGACCACATAAACATAACGCTGCGAGAGCTCTTCTGTTTACCGATGACCATAGAATATTACATATGCATACCATAAACATTTTTTACGACAAGAGTACTAAAGTAAATATTGCTTGTAGTAAAGAAAAAAAGGATGGGTGGGGGGGGATGAAAAGATGAAATAGGAAAAGATTTGCGTAGTCCGCGCGTTGGGATGATCTGTTGTCGAGTTATGTGTCTCCGAGACCGCAGTTGTCGTCAAGTGACCAATGGTGCTTCGAATAACGTAGTAAAATAGTTGTTTTTTTTTTTTTTTTTTTTTTTCTATTGCTTCGCGTCTCGTTCGATCGCGAAGATGCGAGATACGTGTTTTTCTCTCTTGTGTTTTGCCGCGATGTATAGATACGATGGTCGAAGGTTACCGGGGGCTGTAGGCTCAACGTGTTACATCAATTGAACAATTTATAGGGAAACTCGCCGCTTGTTATTTTTAGCAGCACCAACGGCGGTGGCAGCAGTTCCGACAATTTTATTATACGGAATAAAACACACAGATATAAAAGGGAGAGGGCGAGCGCGCGGGGATGGTGAGCAAGTTATACGGGGGCGTTAACGGAAGAGAAATCCACGGGGGAGAGATGATCGTCATGCGATTTCGCTTTAGGGTGTTTCGCCATTCGTTGCCAACTGTACAAACATTTCTGAAGATCTACAAAAAAAAAAAAAAAAAAAAACAGCAATAACGATTGAGTGCCGAAGCTGTTACCGTGAAAGCTGTCGGCGGTAAATGGTCCATTGCACGAAAAATCGAAAATAAATGGGCGAAATTGGATTTAATAAAATACATTTTTTTGCATAACTGTGTTTAACGTATTGAATATAATTTTTACTGTTATCAATCCACTTTTCTTCGATAAAAATCATCGTATAGCTGAAAAATATTTTTATGCAATTTAAAAAAAGGTTTTCCTGTTCGTTGATATTTGCATTCATTGGATTCAATGCTTATTTAACGGAGGTGTTTATTTATTGAATTTTCGATATCACAATTATTTCGGTTACTTATCGAAAAATGCAATTATTCATTATGGGCGCTCATCGGAGCCGCGCGCCAACCTCGCATCCACCGTTGTCGGTGTTCTTCAAATATAATTAACTCAATTTGTCAAACTTTGATTATTAGTTTCAGTAACGATGTTTGTAACGCTAAAAAAAAAAAAAAAATGTATGATTTCATCGCGTTGAAAGTTTACAGAAAATCACGACCGACGCTGTCTAAGAATCATGCAGTAAATTGAGATCTAAAAGTAGTATGGATAGTTTATGGAACGTTACCGTTCCGAAGTTCAGTTGAGGAAAAATGGACGAGAAATAATGAAAAAAAAAAAAAAAAAAAAAAAAAACGAAGACGAAGAAGCTAAAGCGAAAAACGTTAAACGGGGAGAGCTGGCAACGGCGAAGTATCGGTCGGCAATAGGGGCAAAAGGGGTGAGGGGGTTGGAGGGGGTAGTGGAGGGGGCGGGAGAGAAACAAGCGAAAAGAATGGCAGGTTGGAAGATGTGGCTATAGCCCTGCCGACTCGATCAGTACGAACTTTTCGCCAAACTCAATTAAGAATTCACAAGGCGGTAGTGAATATCGGCGATGGAGCGCAGGGAGAGGGGGGGAAAAAGATCGACGTCAAACTGACTGTACACTACAACAAAGTATAAACCCTCCGGACTATTACTGTATCGATGCTATAAAGAACGACCAACTTCACGGTAGAGCTGTCTTATTCGCGCTTTGAAATTCACACGACGGGAGGAGGGAATGGGATGTGAGGTAAGGAGTTCTATAGATGGTGCGCCCGATCGGGAAAAGTGGCTAATGGCTAATTCGCGTTGGCCTCCGTCGACGGTGTGATATACGTACACCCCTTTGGAATACTTCCAGAGTCGCTTCAATCGAACATAACGTGCCGGCTGATTTTTCAATTTAGCGTCACACCATTCTCGAGACTCTCGAACTTGGAAAAGCACCGAGCTGATACCAAAGTGTGACGAAGATTTGCACCTCGTTTTGGCACGAGTAGTAAGGTGCACGGTCGTTAAAGAAAATATTATATACCAACAGAAAATCTTTAAATAAAAATCTGTTTATGAAGTTTGTTATCGAGTACCGAGAAGATGCACCTGGCGATCCGAAAAGAGCCAATTGCTTGATTCTTTTTTTTTTCTCAAAAACTACGGAAATTAATAATACGAAATTTTTTTTTTTTTGTCAAGAATTTTTTTTTTTCCATAATTTTTTGTCAACTTTTTTTTCTAAGATTCTCAATATACGTATGTTTCCGGAAAAAAAAAAAAAATGATTATCATCAATAATTTTTTTCACAAAAAAATTAATTAAAATGCATATGCATAAACCGCATTGGAACAATAATAAAAATTTTTACGGAAGTTCGGAACCGGATATAATCAGCAATTGCTATGCCTGCTTTACGATTCAACGATTCGTAATCAACTGTTCGTGCAACTTCACAGCTGGAACATCGCAACTGCCCCAGTTTGCCTCTGCAACTTTAGCTATCCACGGGAGGGAAAGGAGGAGAGGGGGGGGGAGATGAGTGAAGTTCGTTACTGCATTGCCGCGATACAGTATCACGCAATTCGTATCTATTACCGGCTACTGGGACACGGTGCGTACTGTATTTCGATCGTTGAATGCGGTATTCCAAAGCCCTTAGACTCGCAGAACTGCCCCATTCTCGCACCACTCACGCATACACGCATGTCTGCACTGACGAGGGAGCCACGGGTTCAGAATGCCGAAGTCCAATCGTTGGAATCGTGAATGCGAAACTTTCCAAGCGTTCGATACGATTACATGCGCGATGCGAAGAATGAGAAGATCGAATACCATCCCTAATACAATGTCCTTTAATCGTCGTTTTTATCAGTCAGTTGTTCAAAAGAAATCAATGAAACCCATTCCAATAATCAATAGGAAACGATCCCTTGCAAATCGTCCTGAACGCTACGCAGACGCGGATGTTACGTATGCATAGAATTGGGTATATATAATTAATACATAGAGTGCCCATAACCTATCCGCAACTTTATTCTACTGGGTAATCCCTACTATCCAAGTGGTTTCCAATCGCCATTGATTCAATTTCTTTCTGCACCATCCCTGATTTTGCTTTTATTGCACAAGGCATGCTATGAAATATTGATTGTTGTGTATACGTCTGAAACACGTACACAATGCGCATGGAAAACACTGGAAAGTGAAGGAAGAAATTGCTGTCAAAGCTCGATAGCCACGATCAGCAATTTTCAGGTTGAGTCGATCGCGTGGAGCGCGAGATATGTGTTTGTAAGACGGTCACGTACCCGGTACCGATCACGTTCGTGGTGATTGAGCATCAGACTCAAAGGAATAAACGTCAGGAACCCCCAACCAACCCCTCCTTCCAAGTCTCTTCCCACCGAGAGAGAGCTTTACGCCTGTCTGCTCAACTGCGTAATCCGTTGCTATACTTGTACGATGGCTTTCGGTATTTGCGTAACATGTTACACACTTCTAAGTTTAACATGACTACAGTTGCGTATAACCGCGCGCCGATGATAGGTTAAATTCATTAGGTCGTTGGTGAAGGTTCGGCGATCAAGGGCTTTAAGGACTTACTTCAGATGAAGGCCACTACTAGGGACTATTCCTCTGGGTGTCCCTCCACTACGTGGAATACAATACAAACCGCATAAACCACAGCGACTCTCGAGAGTGTTTCACGGAGCTCTGTGTATCGATCCTCGAACACAACGGATGTAGGAAACAGGGCCAATCCGCGAGTGCAATGCGTGTAGTAGGCGAGTAGAGTAATCTGATTTGTTTCGTCGATGTATCCGGAGGATGTGAAAAATTCATTGATGGTTCATTACACCCGACGGATAACAGAAGGTTTTCTACACTCCGGTTCTTTGTCATCGTTGATTACAAACATCGAGAATTTATCCTGTTTCCAGCGTACTATATCCGATTCTGATCGCATGGTTCGTTTTTATTTGATTTATCGTCATATCGACAGTGACGTCACTATCGACTATTTTTGAAATGAAAAACATGATTATAGAAAAAAAAAAAAAAAAGGCATTGTGTCGAATTAGCGATAAGATATTTGTTAGTTTAGAGTATATTGGGTATTCTATTTTTTTTTTTTTTTTTTGCAGTAATCGAGAACTTTTATTAAACTTTTAGCGTTTTAAATGGATTTTCATCAATTTTAGGTTAAAACTCATTTTTTGTTTTTTTATTATTGGTGAAAATAATCTTACCGATAATCCTATGCTATTTATTGTTCGTATTGGTATCCGGATTATCGAAACAATTCCCATATCCGAATATAGCAACGTTTGCAAGTCTATTTTTAAAATTTTTTTTAATTTAAACAAAATTACACTTTTCATATAATCTTTGATAGGTGGAGCTGAAATTTTTTTAAACGATCGGAACACTTTTACAGAACAAATCAACAAATAATCGTTATGAGATTTTTTTTTCACCTGCAAAAAATAAAAATAAAACACTCGGAATCGCTGGTTTTGAAAAATGATTACGGCGGAGAATTGTTCGAGTCGTATCCGCAGTTCCCACAAATTAATTGAACTTTGATGTGTGGCAGTAAAAAAAAAATAATACGCGCGTTTTTTATGAGGAAACAAAATTATTTTAATGCGCTCGCGAGATTTATGGTCCGACATAAACGTGAATTTTATTATGTCTTCAGGGACTGTTGTTTAACAGTTTGCCGTATACAGTTTATACATTTACGATTTGGATGCTGAATATTTGTATATCCGATCACCACGGTATATATTGACGATCGTCGATGCGGGAAACTCGACAAAAAAATGAATGAAATAAACATTGACTATTATTGTCCGTTCCAAACGCGCTTCGTAGCAACGTCATCATAATCGTAATTCGATATTTCATTATTATAGCTCTCTGCGAAGCTGCGGATTGATCAAACGATAATTATTTCGACTCTCGTACAGTTTTCGAAATTCGATAAATACGAAAAACAAAATGTTGTCTGACTCTTGGGAGCTAATAGCGCGACTCGCGTCCCCGAATAATGGTTCATCGATCATAAAAAAATAACTTCGGTTTCATTTTTTTTTTTTTTTTTTTTTTTTTTTTTTTTTTCGATTCATTCAACTGTAACTGGAACGACTTCTACTAGTTTTGTTTTGTAAGAATTACCCGAGCGAAAATAACTCCGATCGTATTTGCCATTGACCCGAGAAATTGACAACCGAATTGTCCTTATTTTTTTCTATCAGTGCGTTTGTATTCGCGCGTTGTCGCGATAGAGAGAACTAGAAACTTCGAAAAATGATCCCTTGCCACAGTTTCGTCTGGTATCGACGCTGCGGAGATGTCGAAACATTCGATTTTATAACACAGGAACGCCGAGTTGCTACACGTATTGCGCTGAACTGACTGTATCTATATATATGCGAGAAACGCGCACTCCTTCCAAGTTTATGACAGATATCCTGCTCCGTGTCACCAAAGTGCCCCAATACCGTCGGAGACATGTATGACAACCAACGGTCCAGAGATTTTATATGAAAAATTGAAAAGACAATATCGCCATCAATTGCCATCAATAATAATGACCCGCGCGCGTTCGCCTATCCCACCTCTGCACTTTAATTGACGTTGAAGTATTTCTATTTTTATATTTTTATGTAATTGAAGTTGAGATTTCTGAAACAGACGTTACTTCGTAGCTTGTGCGCCGGGTACTCCTTCAAATTGCAGTAAAAATGTCCGTTCCATAAATCGATTTGGTTGGCAACAGAGAATTCAATCTCTCTACTCACGAAGACCGATTTATCACTTCTTTCTTGTGCTATTTTATAAATCGTGCGATAACCGTAACATAAGTCATACAGTGTCAATTAAAGGAGATCGCGGCTAGTTGAAATGGAGGTCAAGTCAAATTCAGGATGTAAAAAGATCGAAAGCTCCACGTAGTTAGAATGCCACTCTGAGGAGTAGATTACCGTAGTATGTTCTTCAAGGTACGCCCCCCCAGGTTTGTCTTTTCAGAATTCATTCAAATTTGGTGTATACATTGTTTGAAATACTATTCAAACCCCTGTAAAATTTAAATTCGATTTACCGTCTCGAAGTCGAAATATTAACTCTCAAAGTTTCCATGATATACGCATCTCCTATTTTTTTATTTGCAAGTTTGATATCGAAATAATAGCCCCCATAGGCTTGTTTCTTTCCAGAATGTGTTCAAATTTTATATGCACATTATCTGATATATGATTGAAACACCTGTAAAATTTAAATTCGTTTTGCCGTCCCGAACTCGAAATATTAATTCTCAAAGTTTTTCATGATTTGCATGTAACCTATTGAAAGGTGCATGTAGCAATGATATGTTTTACATCATAGCATCAAAACTGCGTGTGAGAAGGTCATAAAAAATGGAAGTACGCTCGAGAAGGATTACACGAATACTCTGTAGAATTTTGAGACCGTTTACCGTCCAATTTTTGAAGATATTAGCTTCAGAAGCGCGATATTATGAATATGAGGAAACTTGCTCCGTGCTTCAATTAGCCTCGATCTCTGCTACAATAATTTCTAGAAATGAATATTTCACATACAACCGGAAGTTTAATTAGATTTTTTGTGCCTTCACAATGCTGTTATTGAAATACTATGCCGCTTGCGAGTTTTGGCATCCAATATTCGCAACGCCTTCACTTTCAAACACATTTTAATCAGCATAAATTGCATTTTAAATTCACCCGGTTGATAGTTCAAAAATATCTGAAGGCCGAAGTTCATGGCTCGCTGTTATTATTATTTACGCGAATAATACTCGGCGAGAATTTCAATGAGTATATTTAGACACAGAGCCGAGTTTCGTGTTGAAGAAGGATTCCAACTATGGTGACGGAGAAAATCTATTTGGCGATTTCGCCCTCCAGCGAGTGGTTGAGGAATGGCTGCGCAGTTCTCGTTTCACAAAAACAAAAATGTCGCGGAGAGGACTTCTCACGTGTATGTAGGTGTGTGTGTGTGTGTGTCAACGACTCCGCGTGTCTCAACTGCTACGCGTCGAATCGATACTTCTTGCACGCAACGGTATAAACAGTGGATATACAGTCAAGTCGTTGTACTTTTGACGTTGGGTACCTCCGTTTTACACCGTTTCGTAGCTGCGCGACCTTCCCGAACACGGAAGGCCTCCACAAGATTTACAAGCAATGGATATCCTATGTTTGAGGACTGAAAAAATATCCTGATTTTTGCCGCTTTCCGCTTACGCGATATCGAAACCTAAAGCCCTAAAATGAAGTCACGAAAACGTTTCAACGGTAAATGTAGAGAGCGGGGATAGCCAAAGCTCGAGTCTGCTGCGTCTTTGTCACACCGACTAAATCGGTAAATCAAGCGTCGTGGTGCTCATCGATTTTTCACTGAATAACCTGACGAAATCACTCGACAACTTGACATGGTGACTCACCCTACTGGATCGTACCGAATCACACGGAGGCACGCGCATCAATTTGTATTATGTCAGTGCGCTCACCTTTTTTTACCCTGACAACCGTGTGACATTATTTGGACATAACTCGTCAACGGCACACCCACCACAGGCCACACGAGTCCTGAAATTATTTATCATTCGAACGCATTTTTTTTTTTTTTTTTTTTTTTTTTCGGTATAAAAAAAAATCGATTTAAACGCAGAAGTGGGAAACCTTTGCGAATCAGTTGGTTCTGTGATTTCGCAAACAGTTTAATTGTTACGTACATCGAACCCGATGTGTGTCTCACATCGCGACTTCCTTCGCTTTTCTTTACCGCATGCAATATTTTTTTTATTTTTTTTTTATTTTCGTTTGAGAATCTCGCGTTTTGATGATACACTCCTACCGGTCGTATCATGACTTGCAGATCCGGTACGGCAATCTGAAAAACAAACTTTCCGCGGAATAGCCGCTCGGCGGACCCAGTGGGGCTATCCATCCGGGGTGTGAAGTTTGTACCCACAGCGGTCGGCTATCGACCATCTATATCATACACACACACATCCGCACACGCATGCTATAGATATCCTTAGGGAAAATGAAGATCCACCAACCGCCCGACTGAAAGTACAAACTTTCAACGCGAAAGCTGATGTTTAAGCGAACGTAACTAATTCCTTTCGCCCGATCGTGGATGAAGCAAATATTTAGATAGAGGAGACCGGGGGATCCTTTTTTTGTTTTTTTTTTTTTTTTTTTTTTTTCGAAACCGGGGCTAATTCCAACACCGAGTATCCGCAACCAACAGCCGCAGCCGCAGTAACAAATCGAATATTTTACTCAAAAAATATGGAATATGGAACTTTATGAAAAAAACTCAACTTTTACCGGAACTTTTTTTTATCGAAAACTTTTTATTTCCGATTTTTTTTTTTTTTTTTTTTTTTAAGTGCGTACACTGCGCGAAGTTTCCGATTTTTTTTTATCCGGAGCTAATTGCAACACGCGGTAAAACGGAATTGCTGCAGTAAAAAAAATCGAAAATTGCATTGGGTAAAAATGGCACTCTATGAAATTAGAGTGCATTACCATGGTAAGCAGTGCCTTGAAATAAAATATCCGATTTTTTCGATGCGCACTGCATAAAATATTCGATTTTTTCAAAACATTTTTGTTTCAACTAACCCCGGTCTCCGTTACAAACGCCCGCTATACGTTTGCAAGAACACCACAGTATTGACGAGAAATTCGAAACACTCGATTCATCGCTGAACTAAAAGCCATTATTTACTTTCGGGACCGAAGGTTTCACCGGCAAACGATTTCCATTCGCGCACTAAAAAAATTTTATAACGCGTTAGATTTTTCATCAATTCCCCACACACTCGCGATGGAACAAAAAATATCGCCCTTCGTGTTTTATGTCGTTTGCGTTAAACGATCCATCGTGAAAACATCGTTATCGAATTAAAAGCATCGAAGAGAGAGGTACGAGAGCGGGCAGTTTTAATTCGTTGAATGAAATATCATCACATCCGAGAGTATTGCGAGGAAAATAAACGGAAAACACGACGAGCCTTTAAAACGGAATTTTTTTTTTTTTTTTTTTTTTTTTCGTGTAACTAACCCCATCAAGTAATTTAATTATAACGACTAATCGAGACTATTGCCATAAAAAAAGTTGATGAAAATAACGAAATGTACAAATAATTGTAATGGAAGGTAACTGCGACGCACGTGCGTCCTTCGTCGCTTCTCGACGGAGTGATAGATTCTCTTCGAACGTTCAGAGTCCGCTACTGCGCGATTGTGCGCGAATCGTGCGCGATAGAATCTTGCGGGGGATTATCGGAGATAAAAGTCCTCTCCGGCTGATGATCAATCAAAGGGCTTTGACGAAAGGGAATGGAAGCCCATCCAGCGCGCGGCGGCAAATATCGGTTTGTCGATAATACCAATGACACAGTGGATGATCGCGATTCGCTGAAAAGTAGGGCATCATCAGCGGCAGCGGCAACAACCATTCAACAGGAATTGTACACCCGACTCGTCGGTCGGTGAGACAGGGTGTCTGTCCGTTGATTGGTTAGCGACGGATAGTGCAGTGTGATTGATGTTACACTCGGACGTTTCGATGAACAGACCGCGAGCTTCAAATTTGGCTATAGCTTCTAACTTCTTGGGACTTTGTCGTCATTGCGCCGTATGTGTACCTTTATCAGTGTTCCTAATTAATGCAGCCGCGCGCTACCATGGAAATTCGGAATAATATTCGTCGTTGCAGGGTAAAGAAAAATATACGAAATTTTTTTTTTTTTTTCATAAACTCGATAAATTTTGAAGTCCTTAACAAAATCACACCAAATTCAACCCCTAACATAAAAAAAAACATTTAAACAAGAAATTAATCAATTTTTCGATAGATTTTCTTTAATGAAGTATAAGAAAACCACTCGCATTAAAAAACTCTTCGCTTTTGCGTGATCAAATAAATATACTCCGGCATCGAAAAAAAAAAACAAAAAAAATTAACGCCGAGCATTTTTTTTTATTTATTTTTTTTCTGTCGACGAATTAATTAAATTTAATTTTTTTTCACCATTTCCAAATGTTTTTTCGCTATCGATAAGCAAAAAAAAAAAAAAAAAACGAAAACCAAAAAAAAATGCCCGCAACACGTTGCCCGTGGAGGCAGTGACGCGCAATTTCAATTTCCCCTCCTGTTTGTTATTTTCTTGTCAAGACGCCGGAGGTAAAACTACTTTTAAACTACGCAATTGCCTGAGGAGAAGGAAAAAAAAAATCGTCCAGTTTATCGGAGAAAATCGAGTCCGATAATCACTCCCCTCCGTCGAGATAAAAGGTTGAGGTCACGAGAAACAAAAAGAAAGATTGAAAAGTTCGCGTCCGGAACGAGTGATGCGGTGAACGCTGAGGCATCAACGACAAGTACCGAAGTCTATGCGACTGTAGGATGGCTACGGTGGCCGGATATCGGAAGTGTCATCCCACGCCATTGGCGACCACTACCCATTCCCGCCTTCCCTCCCGTTGACCGGTCATTAATGAGAAACACGTGAGGCGGTTATTGAATACTCACTCCGCGTAACAGTCGAGCCGCGCGCGACGCAAAGAACAACAACGACGCCTCTCCAATCGGCGTTCGCGGATACGCAACAACGATACTAAAATAATCGTTCTACCAATCGCCGGCCACCGAGCAAATGGTCAATGATTCTCGTAAATTCATCTCACGTATGCCATACGCATGCGCAATAACTCCCAATTGCGTTTACAAACTATACGCAAAATTGTAGATATTCGATGGTAAACTATGATTTTCGCGTAACACATAGATAAACGATAATTCGACATTTACGTATAAATAATAACGGGCAACGATAACGGAGGCTATCCGTGCCGAGCATCGATTCTATGACGTTTGTGCACCGCGCTTAGCCGTTGCGTTGATAGTAATAATTTAGTATCGACGAGAGAGGAAAACCTTTGTTTCCCCACTGATTGCTAATGACGAGAACGGAATTAATTGGAAATGCCAATATTACTAATGATTTCATAATCATCGAGGATTTATTATTTTACTTCGCTAATTATTAATCGACATTTCGCCGATACTTTTACAAGGCGCAACAGGATAATCTGACGTTAATGTGGCGTTTGACAAAATAAAGAAAACCATCGTGTCGATCGCTGAGAAAAATATATACAATAATAATTTTCGAAAAATTCCAAAATTATCGATTAAAAGTCGTGTGTAAAAAAAAAGAATAAATTACAATACTTATTATTCTACAATCAGAATAATAAAATCATAAAAAAAAAAATTAAAAAAAAAGCGTAACAATAAATAATTATTCGCAAATTACAGTCGCGAAATTTTTATTTTTTGTTAACAGAATTATCAGCAATTTTATTATTTTTAAAAAATTATCTTAATTTCATCCCTTTGAAAGTAAAATAAAAAAGAGCACAGAAGTTATTATTACAAGCGAACGAATAATATTAAACTTTATTATCGCGTCAGTAGTCGGGCATTCGGAAGTTAATAAAAAAAAAAAAAAAAAAAAAAAGAAGTGGTAACGCGACGGTGGCGCGAGGGAATACGCGCCAATGGGACCGAGAAAATTCGCGGAATCCTTCTGATCAAACGTATCGAGAGTACGTTTCCACTGTAGTACAGTGGCATTGCTCGTTAAATGAAAAACAGGAAGGAAAAGCGTCACGCGGAAATGAAGAGGCTGCCGGCTTTATCCGCGTCTGAAGCTTCCAATCTACAGCGTGACACCGCAATCACGTAACGTTGGGGGTTGCCGCACACGGTAGGAGAACGATGGTTAGGGAGACGGCAGGGGAAGGGGTGGGGGGGGAGGGAGGGGGATGTGTGCAACAGAGAAGGGAATTTCGGCAAACCGCGAAGCCCGCGAGAGGTGGTGAACAGATCCCCTTCCCGTACGATCCGCGCTCTCTCCATATACAATCACTTCACCGTTTTCCATTCAGTCGGGTCGTAGATCGTCGCTTTATTCTCGAGATAGATATCTCTCCATTATATGCTGACCCACATCGCGTGAGCTAACACCCCCCTTTCGCTTTTCAAATAATTTAGATATTTCAATACTGATGGGAGTCAAAACGACGAAAAAAAAAAAAAAAATGTATCGTTTCACCCCTAAATATGGCTTTACAAATGCTGCAATAAATTAATTATATTTAACAAATAAAATAAAGTAAAAAAGGATAAAAGTCGTTTCAAAGCCATCGTAAGTAAAAAAATATATATATATATTCAATAAAGTTGTTATATCGTTTATTATTTGATAATATTATGTTTAATAATAATAATCATTTTTTTTAATTTCTTTGGTTAACTACATTTGAAATGATAAATAAATATCAAATTTCGAATGGCGAAGAGAAATATTATTAATTTAATTATTTGCCTCGTAAAATCGTCGTTACAGTCGACGTTACGCACTTCATCAATCGACTAATTAATTTAACTCGAAGCATTTATTACGCTAATAAATATTATTTATAATATCATTTTGTGTAATAATATTATTATTTCGAGTGATATTTCATCAATTATATCAAACAATTATAATAAATATTGATTTTTAAATGCTGACGAGATATATTATTTTTATTATTACTTATCTCTCGTAAAATCGTCGTTATAGATTAGGTTAGGTAGCGTTCCCCTTATTCCCTGTCTGCACTCAGCTAAGTGGTCACCCATCCAAGTACTGTCCGCGAATAAAGCTGCTTGACTCGGGTGATCACCGGAGACGCGCGCCAACCGCGCATCCACCGTTGTCGCGGTAAAAGAAAATCGTCGTTATAATTAACGCACTTTATCAATCGACTAATTAACTTAACTCAAAGCATTTACGCCACAATATTAAGGGAATTCAAGGCAAACAGTTGAAATCCGGGATTGCGTTGGAGTCAACCGTTGCGGAAGCTCTCGCGAGCGAGAAGAGTGGTTTCGGCTTACGTCGTTGCTTTTCGCGATGTTCAACAGAGTAATATCTCTCGCCGGATGGTATATAATTGCCGTTCTTGACGGTGAGGGATGTATATTCAATTTTCAAGGATATAAGGTGGACACGGCGACTTCACTGTCTGAAGCTTTGCAGAGATCTCGACTGGCGCGGTACACACACACAGTATGTATATGTGCCGAGAGCTACAGAGCTTTTATACATACCGCGGTTATGTGGAGAGGTCTACGCAATTCTTTCATCAAACTCTCTTGACTCCCACCCCAACTTGAACGACTCAGAATATCCCCTTTATACTCGACGTCCGTACAACCCTCTGCCCGTCCCGACGGCACGTCCATAGACTCTTCGCTTTCGAACAAAAGATTGCTGACAATAGTGGTCTTCTTCGTCGTCATCGTCGTCGTGCGTCTTGGAGAAAGAGTGTGAGAATCCGGGCGCTCGGAAGAACGCTTTCGCAAGGGGGTGGAGAACGGAGGGTTGTAGAGAGAGAGGAGACCTTCAACGCTAAAGATTTTTACGCTCACCGGGCCCTCTGCGCATTATATAATATCTAACCATTCGACAATCTATATACATATACGTTAGTTACTCGGAGCTTTTCAAAGCTGAAGAAGTGGCAGTAGGCATTTGCTTTATTCGAGTAATACATATAGTTATATTTCAGTTGATATACTCGTTGATAAAGTATTAGTTACTGTATAGTGTGTGTGCGTACGGCAAAGAAATTAAGTGATTTTTTTTCCCGATTTTTTAATATAGAGGGAACGTTCTCAATCGCTTGGGTATTCCCGACGATGGCTCTCGGCATTGTACTGCGTCTTATAATCGATCACTTTCGGTTGACCGAACACCGGCTTAACTAAAGCTTCGGGCACTGAGCAGATATTAAATAAATATGTGCTTTTAGCGTGTATCTCGGGAGCTTCCGTTGTTTAACGATACTTCGATCGTCGTAGAAGTTACGTGAATCGACAAAGGTTCGCGCGGAAATAGGGTCATCATAAATGATCGATTCTAGTTATCTTTTTTTTCTTTTTAAAAAAAAAAAAAAAAAAAAAAATACACGATCCTTTATGAAAAAAAACATTGCGATATATATCGATATTATATCGAAATCGGGAAGCCGGTTTTCGTAGCCAATAGGGATCATCCATTTCGATAGTACTAAGATGGACCCAACCGAACCCACGTAAATGCGCGCGCATTTCCGATCAATCAGCTGTGCGGTGAAAACATAACCTGAAAAAGCACGAGCGAAGCGAGTGCGTTGTTGATAGTGGAAGATAAAAAAAGTCAGAATTGTAAAGCAGTCCTCTCGAAGTCAGAACACGAGAACAAGAAAACGTTTCAAAAGTTTTTATACTGTATAGTCATTCATTTATAATGATGATTTTACTCTCTAACGTTCGAAAAATGCGAAAACGTAAAGATCGCGAAAAAAAAAAAAAAAACACGATGTAATATAAAAAAAATACTGTATTATCATGCAGTCCTCTCGAAGGCAGACATTGGCAGAAAATGCGTTCGGAACAACAATAAATAATACACATTTCAGACTCTACCAGGGAAATGCATAAATGTGAAGTAAAGAGTGAAAATGATCGATATATAGACGGTCAGTAATGGGGAGTGTGCGCCCCGGCGAAGTAGCACAGGATATAAAGTACAGTGTACACATACATACATTACGCTGTACCCTATAAGTATATACCATCGTACATACGCGGTATTAGGACTCTGTATATCGCGCATACCATCAGAAATAACGTACGTCATTTTTTTTTTTTTTTTTTTTTCTGTAGCCACTTTTCCAGCACCTGAATGTATATTTATGAAGCGGTCTTTCTTGAGAATAAATAGCATCCTCTCGTACCTTTTTCTTTTTTTTTTTTTTTTTTTTTTCGTGAAACCAGTCGGAAGGAAACATATCGCGTGACTAAAATCAAAAGGGCGCATATTGTATACATTCGGATACGGAAAATACGCCCAAGCGATTGCGGTAACTGCGAATACGGGTAAAGGGCGGGTAGGTAGATGTTACCCCACCGATGCGATAATGTATTGCGCCGGAAGGCGCTCACGGACTCCACCTGCGAATATTTCGACCAGACTGCTCCCTCCCGCGCAACTCGACGAATACGCACAACGCGGACGATTATATAGTAGATATTTTCTATGTATATATACACGGAGACATACCTATGTATATGTATAATAGTATACGCGGCGGTTCGACGTCTTCTCGTAGATTTTTACAAGACTGTGGGGCGTTCTTATTCGCGTCAAAGCCCCGCGGGCACCGAGTTCCGTAGATTGTATGGAATTGAAAAAAATATTACAATTTAGCGAGTGAATATCGCAGTTGAATAAGCATAGCTTTCGAAATTTATGCCTTCCACCCCTCCCGACGCTCGATCTACTTGTAGCGAAGATGATGAAGCATCGAAGAGAGATGAAACGATGAGAGAATGCGAAAAGGGCGAAAGGTAAGAGTGTCTGACAAGACTGAGATTTATCCACTGGTTTGGGAAATCTATTATAGCCGCCCTTTTTGCGAATATTAGAACGACTTCAACGATGTAAAGACGATTAAGGGGCAACGCTTTTCAACTTTTATCACGAGTTCTTCTTAACGCTCGCGAAACAGCCGTTAAATTAAAAAATTAATGCAATAGACTCGCTAAATTGACGGTGAAAAGTTTTTAAGTATTATAATTTTGGATAAATAGAATATATTATGTAATATAATAAACATTTTTTTTTTTTTTAAGTTATACATTATACGATTTTTAATTTTTTTTTTTTATAAATGTTAAAAAATTATAAGTAAAAAAAAAACGGATTTTTTTTTTTTTTTTGCGAATTAAACAACATACGATGATTTTATTATAACAATACAGATTTGTTCTAAAGGGCGAAAATAAAATAAAGCAGATGTACGTATATTGCGAGGAGTAGTAATAGGAGGGACGCTGGGAGACGAGATGAGAAAATATGTGGGAGAGATTGTCGGGGATAAGGAAAAAATGAACGACGGTTGGGGGAGGAGGCGAAGAAGAATATTCCATCCGTAAACGCAAATCTCCAAGTAATATTCCCTCTGATTGAACGTACTTCTAGCAAAAGCCGCGTTATGTATACATATATATACCGCAGCTATATATACATATAGTGTACACCAATAATATCTGTATACAGCATGAAAATTTATTTTTTTAAATTTTTTTTTCCTTTTTTCTATTTACGGTTAATTTACGAATGACGTACTCTACTAAAAATACGAAAAAAAAAAAATCAATTCGAAATTTTTATTACGTTTTTTTTTTTTTGCGTAATCCGCGCACTCGCGCGTCATACTTCAATCTTCGAACGTCCGTCAGTTATTTTATCCTGCGTACGAAAAACCTCTCTGATATTACCTCTCGTCGCGGACTAATGCGAAAAAAAAAAGAAAAAAAAAAAAAAAAGTAATGGAATAAAATGCTTTCAAAGGAATTATAAAGATAATATCACTGATGGAGTCGTATCCAGTGTAATACGCACGTGCTATACCGTCATAATAACATAATATTCCTTTTTATTCACCCTCAATCTTCCGGCGAGCTATCGCCGACTTTTTCTCTCTTTGCGTCGAGATATTCATACGAAATTGAGTTATTCATGACTTTCTGGACGAGTGCGTGACTCGGCGTGATTATTCGAAAACGAAACTAAAAGCCAATGGGGCGCGGGTGGTACATGCGCGGTTCATGCGGTTGGGTCAAGCAGCCTTTAGCGCTGTTATTGTTGTTTTCGTTATTATTATTATTATTATTATTATTATTATATTATTAGCAATATTATTATTATTGGCATTATTCGCGAGATAATACGCTATCCGATGGAGGTGAACCGATGTCATATCAATGCCGAAATATATATATATATATAAATATGGTATAAATATATAAATCGATAGAAATGTGACACGGTGACGTTGTTTTTCATCCACCAACGAGCTACCAATCATAATCGTTGAAGCGCGATGAAGTAACGCCCGTGGGGGGGAAAAGTGGCGATTCGTGTACCTCATCGGGAGTTACGGCGACGCGACATTAAACCCGCGCTATAGAGGTGTTCATAGAGGGAAAGCTTTGTTTTCCTGAAAAAAAAGCATTTTGCTTTCGAATACATGAAGTTTTGTTTTGGTTTGTATTTTTTAACGTTTTACATTGAGGTATTTGGAACGCAAAAAAAATCGGAATTTCTGTTCGAAACGAAAGTCGTTCTTTTTTTACTGTTCATTAGCTTCGAATAATCCGTTTTTTATTATAAAAAAATGATGAAAAAAATCGGTAAAAAATTGTAGAGTTGTCCTGAAGGGTCTTTTATTTGATGGTTTGATGATAATTTTTTTACGCATTTACGCATTATTTTTGTGGGCAAAAGAAACCAATGTTGATCGGCAAAAGGTGTTCGGTACCTAAGGGGTTAAAAGTCGCTTGTGGTTGTATTGCACTTTTTAGTCGCGGTATTTTCGGAGCTATCGGGTCGAAACTTTTTATACAGGAGACGAGGCATCGCCCGAGGATGCATTGGATTTTAGTTTGAGCAAAAATCGGGAGAGAGAATCGGGGGAATTATACGGAGAAGGATCAACCATTGCCGTCCGCAAACTTGACGCTGTCGGTACTCGTACCCAGCGGAATTCTCTCGCTTGTTCCGTACCAAAACTTTCCGCATCCTCTCTGTACAATAATCATTTGTTCCGGCAGAATCTCTGCGACCCAACGCCACGCCTCGTCATCCCGCATAGTTACACTTCAGTTATACTGCCGACCATCGCACGACGAAGGGAGAGGTCTCCCGAGCCTCGGTCCTCATTCGTTGTAATTGATAAATTATGATTGAGTGAAATCAAGGCAATCTGAAGCTTCAAATGCTTCATTTAAATTACTTATTAAAAAAAAAAAAAAAAAAAAAAAAAAAAAAAAAAAAAAAAAAATTGCAAAATTTTTTTTTCTAGAATAAAAAAAATGAAAAAATTGATTTTTTTGGAGTCGATTTTTTTTTTTTTCGTAAGTTCGCGTCTTTTTTCTCTCGATATTTTTAATCGCGGGTAATAAACCGACGTTTCCAAATTAATTTTCGTTAAATATCTCGTATAGCAGAAAACCTATTCGTGTTAACAATTAGCATAACTCTGCCAATTCGCGAGACAAAACGAATTGTTTTCGGGGAGAAGGTGTGAAATATCGTTAGGAACATATTACTCATATATATACGACAAGCGCTGAGTGGAGTTTGCCGTGAATACACACACAAGAACTCATATTCCCCCGTCGTGAAATAGGAGTCCCCGTCTCGTGTCCGTCAGAACGCCCCCAGGCTTTTGGCTCGACCCCCGCTTTCAGCTCGATGTCTTTGCATATTCCAGGTCACGTACGGGCAATGGCAATGACCCTGTGCGGGACGCTCGCGAAATACTCGATTACCCTGTTGTTTTTCTTTTTTTTTTCTTTTTTTTGTTTTATTGCTCGTCTGGTGCCTCGAGCCCTTCGCTCGTTCGTCTCTCAAAAAAAGGAAAGCGCAATTTTTTGTCTCTTTGCACGTCGCTAACTAAACTTTAGGTACCTCGGGCGCTCTACGGATTTTAGGGGACGACATTGCGCGAAAATAACACATTCGCTGATATATACGCTGACGATAAAGTTATGTATAAAATATATAGAGTTATGCGAAGTATTAGGTATATATAATTGATATATACAGTATATATTATAAAAAAAAAAAAAAAAAAAAAAAAAAAAAATGATATATAATATATTGTATATCACTTTATTTGTATATATAGTATAATTCAGCATTCTATTATATACTAAATACTATATATATATCCTTTTCCGTGCGTATGAGCGCCGAACATTGATGTATATCACAGCGACGAAAAACAAACGCCATTTCTTTTTATTTATCGCCGTATCTCGCCACACGGTAATAAAGTATATATACGATTGCGTCGAAGGAAAGTAAGCGTCAGCCACACGATTTTCTCTTCGCACGGAAAGGTTATCCGTGCACAAGAATTCTCTCTACTCGGAAAAATTTCTCATGGCATTTTCGGTCGCTTTGTCATTTGCCTTCACCCGCGTAAAAAACAAAACGTATATGACGCGAATTTCAGTAGACTATCCTTGAAGCGAAAACATCTTTGATGCGGAATTGGAAGACTCCCGTTGGCGCGCAAAAAATACGATGTTAATTTCGCGCGTAAAATGAAAATGGAAAATAAATATATGCAAAAAATGCATTAGAAATATATAAAAATCGGTGTTTTTTAGATAAATTTTTTACTTTATATATATATATATATTTTTTTCTATATATCGGAGAATGCAACATTATTATTTTTCTCAATGGATACAACTCGGTGACGATCGCTCGGTTCGATTATTTATTTGGGTGAATCGATGTACTTAAACAATTCATCACCAGTCGCAACTCAGTTGACCGGTATATCGATGAGAAAATCAAATTTTAAGGTTATTTAAAAAAAAAAAAAAAATTTTCGCAAAAAAATTCATTTTTTACGTAATTTATAGTATATACTTGCGCCGATCGACAATTCTATTTGCATCGATGAGATCATCGAAATTTTCCATACAATCGAAAAGAGGAAAAAAACGTTATCCTTCGCGGCAAACATCGGCGATGCGAGCCTTAAGCGAATGTGCGCAGTTACGCGTTATCGGTCGGTATACAATTCGTTTCATGTGACCCCCTTCGGTTATCTAGTCACTTATCCGTAATCAGTGTAAACCATGTGCATTTCAACTGCACCTTTGACCGGCCGTTGTGCCGGATAAAGCCGAAAATAGAACAGAAGAGAAATCCCGCTGGTCGGAACAGATCAGTGTAGCGTATGCGTGTTCGTTGTGTGTACCCAGCAAAGCTTCGTTGAATCCCTGTGGATATAACCGAACTTCACGGCTTGTAAAGGGTAATATTTGCTCGACATACAGTTATTCATCTACACTCCTCTGTCCGGACAGGCGATGTGTGACGAAAGAGGCGTTATGCGTATAAAAGAAAAATAGTTCGAAATTCAAAAAAAAAAAAAAAGAAAAAAAAAAAAATTTCGAAAAAAAAAAAAATTGTGATCCATAATTCGATCGATAACGCGATTATCGGAATACTTCGCAATCTTCAATTTTGAATTATCGCCGAAACGTTGTCAATTAAAATTTAAAAAATTCATTATTTTCATTCTTTTTTGTAATTGCATAAGTCACGATAATTTTGAAATGCGTGCAACGCGAGTGGTAACGCAAAAAACATTCGCTCTCTTTCTATGAATGCAGTGTAACCGTTGGGTACATAGCTTCGCTATTATCGCGAGTTATCGAGTCAATCGTAGCCGCGATGGCATTAAAGTCGAACATTTATAGTCGGTAAATATTCCAGTTTCGAAATGGAACGATACGACGTATCGTGTGTTCACCATCGACCATTATCGTCAATCAATTGCATCTCACCGCCGTTTCAGTATATAGAAATTAAATGAAAAATAGAATCGAGTGGATTGCGCTCCCGCGCCGCCCCCTCTCCTGGCGATCGCGTGACGTTAAACATCGATTACCGGTTATTAAATATCGATCACTTCGATATAAATGTAATTTATGGAATTCACTTTATGTGCCGCACTCCCCCCCCCCCCCCCACAACCCCCGCGGGCATCGCGATTGTACCGCAATAGTTAAGCGATGTACGTCATCTATCGGACGCGGCTACACTTCAGAACCACACGATTATAATTACTATCGCTATGGTTCAACGTTAATGCGAACAAAACGCGAGTGTCAATCTTCATCATCCTGACGGTGTAACGCTAAACAGGCTTTTCGTAATCATCCCTCGACTGGTACGGCAGGTTTATGCGTTTTTTTTTGCCGGAGATCGAAGGCGGATGTATTTCGTATTAGTTAGGGAGACCGGGGTTAGTTGAAACACGAATCGAGTCGGAGAAAAAATCGAAAATTCTCCGCAGTGCCTCCATGAAAATTACATATATATTGAGATATATATAATAATTAATAATTGATCAATAAATGATAAAAAAAAATTACGAAAAAAAAATAATAAATAATTTTTTTTTTTTTTTGGCTTTCGTTCATTCCGTAGTCTCATATTCATTGCGTAAAATTTTGAATTTTTTTAGCGTCGAATTTTTTTTTTTTTTTTTTTTCCGAATTATCCTATGTTGCGTATAGCCCCGGTCTCCGGCAAATGAAAAATTCTGGTCACGACATCGCTGCGCCCCTGTGGGGCAATCAGATGCTTCGAACTTTTTGCACTTCAAAATTCTAGCGGTGAAGCGTTTTTTTTTTAAAGATTAACGGACGATCCCCAAAATATTGCGAAACGTGATCGCATTAAAGTACAGAAAGACTAACGTCAAATTGATGGTCCGTTTGTTCCCCTTCGCGAATAGATTTACGAAGTTTGAGGGTTCCGCGTAAAATTTGCCAATTTATTGGCGGATCGATAAAAAAATATATATTTCCGGTTCGTATTCGACAGACCGTCGCCTTGCGCATTAACCACCGAAGCTACGGGGTCGCAAAACTCGATAATTCACATCGCGAAGTAAATTACTTGTAGTTCTCGTCACGAAAGCTGCAATTGCAAAGGTTAACCATAATACAACCGAAAACAGGATAGATATGCATTGAAATTGTCGTCGAAAGGCTGACCTGGTTTTGCTCTTTTCACCGAAAGAATGAGAGGTATTGATAATCCCAAATAACAATAGATCATCGAACGTCTCATCGAGGTCGCGATGAATGAAAGTCCGCATTCAAAAAAACTGCCAGAAACACGCAGATTTAAAGAGTTACCGCGTTACTTTATGCCTTCTGCGTTCGATGACCGTGATATCCCTTTAAACGATGGAATGTCGAAACCGATGAAAAATCGAATGGATTCATATCTCGGATTACAAATCCAACGATTTCGTTTCAGTTTTCTGTTTTTGGTTTCGCATGTCTACTTGGAAAATTTGATACCGCGATGGAACGAAACCGCTACTGATCGATGAAAAGATCGAACGATTAAAAGACTAAACACAAAAAATGCCGTTCACGGGGAATCATGAAGCTTATGCATTCACTGAATGGCCCTCCGCCATCGAGGCTTCATGTATCATTGTTAGGCTGCAGTTTCGAGTCATTTCCATTGGCAACTCATGCCAAGCCGTGTGTCTCACTTCTGTTTCGTCGTTTTTTTTTTTTTTTTTTTTTTTTTTTTTTTTTTTTTCCTCGTGTTTAGCGGGGACCACGTGACTCCCGCAAATGCACCCAACACTGTGGAATGGTTCGAACGTTCAACGCGTACAGGATGACGAGGATAAAAGGAGGCGAATGAGAGCTTCATAGCCGAGCGGCTAGGATATCGATGTTAGCATTGTCCCAGACAAAGGGCGAGCGTGTGCTGCTTTTCACTAGCGTCATATAAACACAGGACTGGGCTATCACGTGCATGGATATAGGAGTCCATACCGATTGTTCGTTGGAAGTGGCGGATAACGAAAGCTCCCGTTTCTGCCGCGATGACGGGGGGAGTCTATATCGTGAAAGCGTGCCATCCAAAAGCGCTATAGTAAAAAAAAAACGAAAGCTTTGTCGTGGGGGGTTTTTTTTTTTTTTTTTTTTTTTTTTTTATTGTCCGGGTCTACCGAGAAGCTATTTGGTTCGCTTAGCTTTTACTATGCGGTTTTAATTCTCGTGTACATCCGACGATTACGACGTGCCGCATCCCGCTATTGTAAATTTGGCGAAAGTGTTCATTTGCGAAGATCGGTAAATCACTCGATACAATTCGTTTCAAGAAATTAAAAAAAAAATGTTAATGGATACATCTACCTGACGGTTGAAATACTAAATTCAATTTTGAATTTTTTTTTTTTTTTTTCAAAAACTGCAGGTGATAATAAACGGATTTTTTTTTTTTACCGAAAGGTATATCAGTAAGGAGTCTCGAAACAAAAAATTAGCCACGTATATAGAAAATACAAATAAACATCGACGCCGGAAGAGTAACTTCTTTTTTTTCGAAGTGTTTGGGCGATGGACACTCATCAGTGGAAACGATGCATCGAAAATTAAAAAAAAAAAAAAGAAACGGGTTATTCGGATTGATAACAATGAAGAGTTTTCGACGATCGCGGATATTTTTAAATAATTTTTTTTTTTTTTTTTTTTTACGAAATGTCAAATTAAAACTGCAGCATGAGAAATCGGCAAGAGAGTCTCGAGTTACTCTTCCGGTGACGATATCTTTATTTTTTTTCAATATATGTCAACAATTTTTTTTTTCTCGAACTCTCAATCAATGTACCTTTTGGTAAAAAAAAAATTAATTTTATTATTTCCTACAGTTCTTGAGAAAAAAAAAAATCAAAGATTTGACTCGTTCTCGGGTTCCCAAGTCCACGTATTCAATAATCGCCCCAATGTTCGAATGCTTAAAGTTTATCACATGACAATGGAAGAAAAAGTAATGTAGATGTAGCTGTGCAAACCATCAATCCAAAGCCTAACAATTTTCTATTCGGAGTTCTCAATATCTCGAGAGGATTATTGATAGTAGAGTATTAGAGGAGTCGAGAAGCTTCCGCCCGCGTCATTCTCGTCGAATTCTATAATCGCGTACGTCGGAATAAAACTCTATAACTGGGTCACTATGTCTCAGGAATTCAATACGCGGTGATCCCTCGAACTAAGGGTGCAACCGAAATAAAACAGGATGACGGAAGTACCGCGCAAAGGTCGCTGAAGGGCGCGCGGGGGCACGCGTTGCGCATCGAACCGATTTTGTCACAAAGGCTCGTAAGAGCCCTTCGCTCCAAAAATGATGCTTCATTGACGGCAGTCGATTTCGTCGCGTTCATTTGAACTGAGAAAATTTTTCAAAAATTTTACGCAACTCCGATTCTTGGATTTCTCCAAATCGCTCAAAGGCTTTCTTTGTCTCTTATCTCTTTCGCATCCTGCAAGTAGAAACCCAATACTACGTTCCCGCAGACGCAAAGGTGTATCGGTGTCGAATGGAATCCGATACATTCGCAGAAGACTCGTGCAGTTTTGTACAGAGTTTGAAATATATTCAGGTAGAATGGCAAAACGCACAATCGGGTATAACAAGCCCTTTGCGAAACAAATAACCGGTTCCGGACCAGTAACAGATCGGTTTTTGCAAGCAGTTGTGTTTGTTGTTCTGTTGTTTCTGTTCCTTCGAAAAACCAGTTGTTTTCGCAAGCAATTGTGTTGATTTTGTTTGTTTCTGTAGTTTCGGAACGACCCGTTGTTTCTGTAAGTTGTTTTCGTTCTTTTTGGATGTGTATACAAATATATCAAATTTGATGCTTTTATGAACCATAATCCCTATTCTAGAGAATGCCTCACACGCGTCTGCGAGACCCGGTTGTTTGCTAAAAATCTATATATTTGAGTTCATTTATAGTGAAATGCAAACACCGGAAAGTAAGGAAGATGTCTGTTGACATACAGTATTGATGTAATGAACATTTTAGAAGTTAAACGCTTTTGCAAGGAACCTGAAACGACCATTTTTTCAAAACTTCAAGATTTTCCTGCTATCACTTGGGTTTAGCTTTGTGTCGTATTTTAGGGTCAACTTGGGCGAAATTTCCTACCTTTACGGTCGAATTTATAAATAGGTTTGCTGTCGTTTTATGTATGCGTTGATGTAGTTATGGGTTACGCACCTACTCACGTCTCCGATCTGCGATAATGACCGTGAAAGCCGCATTATGTGCTTTCCGCGAAGTGTGGACCACTCAACGGAACCATTGGCGATAATCAATAATGTCTTCGTAATTCTCGATACGCGGGATTTCATTCGCCTCTCTCACTCCCACGATCGGCGTTCCAGAAGCTCGCAGTACCCGTGGGCGTTTCCCCCATTTACCAACATCGACTTTCGCACGGTACCCGTAGGCGATTTTGCGAAACCAACAGCGGAGAACGGACCGCGCCCTCGCAACATCACCCCTCAGCGCGCGTCATGCGGCGTTCCAACTTCCCCCAACCTGTGTTTTAGCCCACAACTTTTTTCTATAATTATAATTCCTCGTCAAAACAATGTGTCAACGCGCTTAGCTTATGTCTCCAGCTGTTCGTTGAATTTTTAAATATTTCATCGAACTCTCGGAGCAGAGTACGCGGATTAAATTTTGCAGAATTTTTTACCCATTTGTTGCACATTATTTTTATTAAAAGAAGTAATGAACAACGCGAAAGAAATACCGCTAGTCATGTTACAGCAGAATTCGCTTATATTTTACGAAGAAATTTCCAATTATGATTATTATTATGTTACTTTTATCATTACATTTATTATACTTTCTATTTTATTTTACAACATTTTTTATAAAATATATATTGAAAAATTGTGAAAAATATTTTTCCAATACTTCGTTCGTCTCTTACATTGCGTGAATATTAAAATTTTCATGGTCCTTTGTACATTTTTATTTTTCAAAGGTTCCAATGTTGCCATTGCCTCCAGTGTCGTTAAATTGTATTTAAATCAATAAAAATACATAAATAAAAACCTAACCGCGATAAATGATTGCGAAAACTATCATTTTGTTGCTGATTTTGCTCGGTTTATGAAACGCATTGTAATACGAAACTCATAGTCACTCATGCGAAATATCTTCGGTATCATTTCGAATCTCTTTTTTTTTTAATCAAATTTGATGACAAAGACGATATACGCGCTTCAATATATCTCAGCGTGTCTCGCGAAAGCGTCTCGCGACTTGGGACATGAATTCTCGGATAACATATAACCCTCGTCTATCAGTAGACGTGTATCGGCAAACGATTGTTTTTGTAGTTATATACGATAGAATCGTACGGTCTAGCGAACTGGAAAAGGGTACAGACGTAACGATACGCGATACAAACGAGACAACCTTGACTCCGAAGAAAGCAGAACTTCACTTATCGCGAACCCCTCCCCCCCCCCCATCCGCTTTCGAAAGGTCGCCTTTTATCTTGTCGGCGAAAAGTAATGTATCTTCTCAAAAAACAAAAAAAAACAACAAGCTTATGATGCAAAGAGTCCCAAATACTAATGGCAAAAGATGGAACGAACATTTTCAAGTAACGGATCGAAAACATTGCCTTAACATAATGTTATTATAATAACAATAATAATAATGTTATATTACTAAGGTTTCGTGGAGCTCCCGCGCTCGCCGACGCCGTATAAAACGTACAAAAAAAATCCCCTATTTCCTTATTATTGATACTCCTCATTCAAAACCACTAACTAAAGCAACCGTTGCTATATCAATCGTAACCACCGTGACTATAGACATTTAGTGATATTATCTCCTCCATAACGTTAGCATTGCCGGTACTCTAGTCATTCCGTGATGGATGCGTCCCCGTGATTTTAACCTCTCCGTGACATTAGTTACTCTGTTATTTTAACCTCTCCGTGACATTAGCTAGTCTGTGATTTTACCTCTCCGTGACATTAGCTACTCTGTGATTTTAACCTCTCCGTGACGTTAGCTAGTCTGTGATTTTAACCTCTCCGTGACATTAGCTACTCTGTGATTTTAACCTCTCCGTGGCATTAGCTACTCTGTGATTTCAACCTCCCCGTGACATTAGCTACTCCGTCATTTCAAGATCTTCGTGACTTTAGCCCCTCCGTAACGTTAGCGTCGACGTGCTCCTAGCGACTCCGTCATATTAGCGCCTCTGTGATTTTAACCGCGCCGTCACATTAGCATAATGCCTAAACTGCTGTCTTGTAATTTCAATTGATTCACCTCGAAAAAAAAATACAAAGATTCTCCACATCACGCGGAATTGTACCGTATGTGAGTCTGTGAGCAATATACGACGATGTGCAACGATAGAATCTCAGTACAATAAAAAAAATGTGCATAATATACTGAAATTTGAATAAAGTTAATTTCCCTCTGGATAAAGTCAGTTTGCAGATTTCATTTGGTTCATATTCATCACCTTCTGTTTTTCGCATATTTTACGGTAATTACGGTTCATTGATTTTTTTTTTTTTTTCAAATTTATGCTAAATGGAAAAAAAAAGTTTAGAGCGTCACTACTATAATTCCCGACCCGGTTGGTAATCGTGAAATCTCGCCGATCTTTTCTCTCCCGTTCTGTAACTATCGAGAAGCATAACGCAAAAAGTTCATTAAAGTGGCCTTTCGACGAAGAAAACGTTTAAGGCGGTGAAGCGAATAAGCGGAGATTCGCGGAAAGTGGTTGCCTCGATCACTCGAGACTTCGGGCCGAAGACTGCAAGGGGAACTACTCGCGAGCATCGATTATAAAGGAAGCGCCCCGCGCGGATACCGGGGAGCTATCCGCGCGCCTTGCCCCGAGAGGATTCACGTCGCGGCAGAATTCCCCGTCGTTCCCGGGTTCTCTCAGCCCTCAGCAATCTCATTGATCTCAAACTACCTTCAAATTACAATATCTTACTCTTCCAAGCTGATTATAGTTTAAATGAAAGTTGCATTAAGTTAAATAGTCATTTCCGCGTCTCTGACCGTAAGAGGACATGGAATAAAAAAAAAAGAATAAAACATATAGATAAAGAACGATGGGACGGAGATCATTCGGTAAATTACATTGATCGATGAATAATCGTATTATCGTTTTGGCGAATCGAAAGGCAGAATGAAAGTATACAGTAAAAATATATTAAAAATTTATGAAATTCAGCATTTTTGTACAATTAATATATTTGATCTCATATATTGAATAAATTGCAGATACATTTGAAAAAAAAATTCAATATAAGTGAAGAAAAAAAAAATTGTTAATAAAATTTAATAATGTAATATTATTTTTTTAGTTTGATACAATTTATAAAATAAATAAAAAATAAATTTTTCCTATGCCACGAAAAAATTATTCTCTAAATGACTTTTCTCGAAGTTTTAAACGATTTTGTACCGCTATAAAAATGTCGTAAAAAATTTTTTTACGATACCAAAGATGCGTCTACTTGGTATCAAAAATATCGAAATTCCACTAACGAGAACGTTAGTGATTTTCGTCAAGTTCAGGCGCAAGTATGCCGATAGATATATCCTATCTATCCAAAGTTTCGTAGCGCGTTATAGGTATAGAAAATTTTGTTCGTAATCCCATATCGCGTTGCAACGATGAAAGACCATGAAACTGCCACTGCGGCGGAGGGCGCGCATGTACCCTCAAACTTTCCGCAAACTATATTAAACGGAGTGGATACCCGTGCCTTGGCGATGGTAACCGCCGCTGTTTCGGTGTATATACGCTTCATGCCATCAGTTGTCCTATACGAAGGCCCCGACCTCCCCCCCCATTGCGCTTACAGTTTTGCTATCACCTGCAGAACTTTGTAAAAGCCAAACCACCCGCCCGCAAACCTTAATGTCACGAGGAACCAACACCCGACAACGGAAGCACTGACAATACAATTTATTTGCCGCGTCTGATGTAAAAAACGGAAAGCGGCCGAAAAATTGTGGTGACCACCCACCTGATTTGAATTAATAAAAAAAAATGTTTTTTCATTTTTTTCAATTTTTTTTCAAAACAACCCGCAGCCATATATACGAAAAAAAAAAAAAAAAAAACACTATATATTGATAGCATTATTTTTATTATTTATTTATTTTATTTTATATAAATATATATATACATTTAATGGATAAATATCGATACCTTGTATAAAATTTGGGTAAACCGGGCGACTAGTGTCGAGAATTTGCACCAAACAAAATCTTATCGTCAACGTTTTGCGTGCATCGAAGCGCGAAACGACGCCGCTAAGCTCTGCTGTTATATATATTTATTTTTTTATGTACTATGTGCATAGGGTACATGGGGATAGAATCGGAGAGATAACGATGGAAGAGCAGTTTTTTTTGTATTGCTATTATTTTTTTTTTTTTTTTTTTCGCTCCATCGGCCTATTTTTATACGAAATTGGTGGTGATTATATTTTACGTCTTCGACTGCTACCGTTTCTCGATATCTCACCAGCATTTTCTGTTGTTATATCAACTCCCGGTAAACTTGGAAGACTGAGTTTCATTTCGTCTTAATGCTAACAATAACTGTAGTATACGAATCAGTGAGGCGCAATGGCCATAACTAGTTTCCGTTCCTTTCCTTTCAATTCCCATTCGAGTTTCCCCCGCCTCCGTTTACCACACCCCCCGTTCTTCGTTCCAACGGCGCGTAACATTTAGAATGCTGTTTCCGCGATGCCAAATTTCGTTCCGAATGGAACGATATCGTTAGCACAGCGGGAACGCGTTCTTTTCTTCGAATTCCCGACTTTCTTGTAAGAGGGTGAAGAAAAACGAGGGGAATGGCTACCCCAGTGGGGCTGTGACTAGAACTCACTTATACATTGAGCCGAACGGTCTTTTTCCATTGAATCCACAAATCAGGTCGCTGAAATAGCTGCGGTAATCGATATGTAAAGAATCTCTCGCAACGCATTGTTCTCTTTCTTCATTCTCGACATTCAACTGTGTCGTCCTCTTCCCCATCCCATTGCCATCCGTGGACATCGGTGGAAAATTCAAATGGATGAGGAAGAATGAGGGAATGTAAAAATAAAGCTGAGTAGGAAGAGAATTCTTTTGTTTGCGGAGATAGATGAAAAGTTGCCATTGGGCGGTCCATTATATATTTTGAATTTTTTTTTTTTTTTTTCTCAAAAACTACTCGACGTAATAAAATGAATTTTTATTTACGAAAAGCTGCATGTGTTCGGAGTCTTACAAAAAAAAATTGGCGAAATATATTGAAAACAAAAGATACACAAAAATTCGGAACGGTAGTTTCAATTTTTTTAACGCTTTTTCGATTTTTTTTTTTTTATAAAAGATGGAGCCGCCAATTTTGAAAAACATTGTGTACAGCTCTACAATATCTGCGCTCACCGAGAGTACATTGTGTTATAACGACCTAACCAAGTGGAAGGGGAAATCGTGAAAGTAGATTTTGGCCAAAACGACTCGGCCGGACGATAAGAAGTTATGGACCTAAAATTCCCAGCACCTTCCTTGCCTTCACCCTCATTCCTTGGTAGGTGTAGCGCGCTTCCTTGGATGTGTTCCCGCCGTCTAGTTAAGACCCCGCAGTACCGTACACAGCTATCGCTATATCTATATCTATCCAACACTGTAGTGTGCTATATCTCCAATAATCTTGGAAGACTTTGAGACTTCGTTCGCTCGGTAACCGAGATTCCCTTTCAACGTTCGTTCGTTCGTTCGTTCGTTCGTATCCTTAGCCACCCCCGTTCTCTCGTAACCTCAAGAAGTCCTCGGATGTTTTTTGTCACTCCGAGACAAAAGCTTCTTTCTTTGCGAAGTATCGTTTTGTCTCGGACGGTTTCCCTCGTTTGATCGCAGCTAACAATTTTCTCTCAGCTATTCCCACCCCCGCCACGTCGCTGAGGTCAACGGAAAATCAATGGTTTTTTAACTGGCGACCTGTTCAGCGTACGGAAAATTGTCGCTTCCACCGATTTCGTCTGATATTTTTTTCTAAACATTCGGAGCAGTCGTGCGCGAAAAATCTCAAAAAAAAAAAGAAAAAATCGCGTTACGAAATTTTTTTCAGAAAATACTATTTTTTTTATCGTCATTTTATTATTAAAATAAAGCGTACAATATACGTATAGCGTTTCGAGGTAAAGGAATATAAGAACTTCTCTTTAATATCTCAGTGAAAAACATTTTGCAGTCTCCTGGGAACGAATGTCTATGAGATCCCATCTCCCCCACCTCTTCGCCCCCCATCCCCCTCCACCTTCGCCGAGAAATGGTTTTTAAAGCGGATTTCTCGAGTGGTTTGCAATGCGGAAAACTTTGAAGGACGCAAACCGAATAGAAGTGAAATACGGAGAGAGAGATCGAGGAAAAAGAGCCAAAAGTATCAGTATCACCGGTGGTGCTACCTCTCGTCGGGTAGTGGCTTTGTTTGTAGCCGTTCACCGCAGAAAACTCCTCGAGGACTCTACTTTGAAATCTGTCCGAACACGGAAACCTTCAACCGTACAAGCGATAAGTCTACTCAGAAATGCCAACCGTGTCCACATTTCCCCGCGGGGGATTATTCTTATGTCCCTTCTTTTGCCGTCTGCGTTACTACCCCATTAAAATAAATCTTTTTTTCCGAATAAAACAGAAAAATCAAAACCAGTAAACCAAATAAATGATAATTCTGCGAAAAATAAGTAAAATCGCGATTTCAATAGGAAATTAAACGAAACCAACATATATAAGGGTGCAAAAGTGTTAAGTGACAAACGTACAACGATACGGAAAACCCCTCATTATTGGTTTCGCACACGGAGAGCAATTAAGGGTAAAAAAAGAACGTTAGCCGGACGCGTCTAAAATTCCCGACAAGGAAAAATACGGAATTCGATGTTGAATTATGGTAAAAAAAAATAAATGAAATGAACACAATGATATTTCATGCTCGGGAATAATTTGTGGATTATTATTAATGCCGCAATTAATTCATCGGTCTGTATACTCTACTTGTGCGCTCCCGCGGAAGAGCCGTCCTACTCGATGGTTCCTAATATGTTTGCTGAAGTCGCAAGAGATAGGGAGGTTAGGTTACATGCAGGGGGTTGGATAGTAAGAGAACGAGGTATTTCGCTATTCATACCTCTACCTACTACTTACCGACCTGCAACGTGCACCCCAGGATATACCTACTTCCTTATGTGCGTACATCACCGTAGTAGTTACGGCGATGCAAACTCGCAGTTTCCGCTTGCGCAAGCCTAGTTAACGACGTTTCGAGATCTCAGCGAGTAAACTCAGGATGTTCTGGTTCCCAAGCGAGAAGCGGGCGAGAGGGTAGCATCGCGACAGGTGAAGTGGTCTCCGGTCGGACGTACGAACCCACCGTTGGGGTCGTCGCGTGTTCGTTGGCAACGTCGTCGCCAACGTCAGAGTCTCTCCATCAAAGCGTATCATACATATATGTGGGGAAGAAGAGAGTTGGAGAGCCCTCTCGTGCCTCTCGTCCCTTTTAAGTTCGAGGATTTTTGTAATACGGTTTATAACGCGGATTCTTGATGTTTGCGTTTTTTTTTTTTTTTTTACAGGAGGGCAACGAACGTCGCCAGAATGCGGGACCGGCTTTCGTGGTATATGGTCTTTCTGATTCTGCCGACTATTTTACTCGCCAGATCGCTCGACAAGGGTAAGTTAATCATTTATCTTTTACAACTCAAACATTTAAAAAACTATGCAACGTCCATGTTTTTTTTTTTTTTTGTATGAAAGTTTTACACAATTTTTGCTAAAATTATGAAACGACTATTATTTGCAGTGTAAATTACGAAATACTGAAGTTTTTTTCATATATTCGCGTGGAAAACGAAGAAGATAAAATATTACTATGCAAATCCCCTCAAAGTGAGCATTCGCGGTACCATATAAAATGTTCAAACATTCTTTTTCACGTAACTCAGGACGCTTTAGGATGTTTTTTTTTTTTTCTTTATTTTTCAAATTACGAAGACAATTTTTTCTCTTATCCAATGAACTCGTAACCTTATTTTTTTTTATTCTATATCTGAAGCCGTATATTAACATAAAGTTTTAATCAACTCCTGGCCTCTCCTTTTGCTCCGTTGGGAACATTAAAGGATAAACATCTCTTTCGCTTTTATCGTATAGCCTCTCGCGAATAGCGAACTAAAAGAAGCTATCCTCAAAAGGTTGTTGGTTATAGAGAGACCGCGATCTATATGATTGCCTCATTACCCAAAGATGGCCGCGGGACGGTAGTGAAAACTTTAAACGTTGCGTCTAATTATTTTCTTTTTCTCCAAACATCGCCCAATAATTTCGGTCGAAAATTCTTTTTCATCGAACGACGACATTTCCATATTCAATGTCAAAAATAATTTTACAAAAATAAAAAAAAAAATCTCGACAAAAAAAAAACGCCTTAAATTATTAAAGTAATTCTATAAAAAAAAGAAAGTAAAATAACAAATAATAATCATAAGCAACATATTATTATCTTTTATTTCACTTTTTTGTTGTTGCGAATACCATTTCTTTATTCCACTTCCGTTTCAATAAGATTTTTCAAAAATGTGTAAAATGATTTTTATTTAATTACTTTTCAACTAAAAAATATACGAAAACCGAAGCGATTATTATAAATAAACAAATAACAGCGTATAAACAGTGAACCGTATTATTTTCAAAGTTAAAAATGTATAGAATAGAAAAATTTATTTAGAGAGAAAAATCGGTGAGATATTAAATCCGAAACTGCAGATTGCGTAGGCGGTCCCGATGCGCAGTTACGAGATTAATCGCATCATTACGTTCGTGTCGACATGCATTATATCGGGAGGATTAGAATCGGTCAAAGGCATTGCCAGGGGGCGGGGCGAGGGGCGGGGGTGGGGGGATCTATACAGCGGGAATCGAAATGTTTGACTTTGAAAGGGCTTCATAAGAAAACGTAAAAGCACACAAGAGGTCGAAGGAGCGTTAGCCGGACGAGTGGTACGTCGTTGATGGCTGCTCCAAAGAAAAGAGGTGGCGCCCGCTCGATAGCCGACGAGCTTACCGACAACTCTCCGAGCTTATGAGAGTTTTCCTCCCCCGTGCTACACCCGCCTTTTAGCCTTACACCCTCGACTCACATTTGATGCTATAGGAAACGGTAGAAAGGGAGGAGAAGGCGGCGGCAGGTTGATAGCTGCGCTCCGCAAAGAGAAGATGGTCTCTATGTATGTGTCTGCGTTGGTCTCTGTGTATGTGTATTGGTTAGCTTAATAACACCAGAGCGCGCTGGTGTAAGGAGTCGGTTCGACTAGGGTTTTGCGCACGAGAGGGGTAGGGGAGGAGACAGGGGGAGAGGCAAGATAGCCAACTTCAGCCACCTCCGTTGTATCAAGTCAGCGTCCAAGATCTCAGGTTTTTTCTTTTTTTTTTTTCTCTCTCTCGAAGCCAAGAAACTCAGATAGGGTCACCCGATAGTCGATAGTTATGATCGTAAACCCCTCGACAAAACTCAACAGCCGAAGCCAACGAAATATCCAGCTAAACCTGCTTTTCCTTTACGACGGAAAGAAGAAGAAAAAATAAATAAATAAATCCGGATTTCGGAGGGGAGGACGCGCGCGATGTGACGAGGCCTACGCATTTCTAGTGTACCTCATTGACGCAACGGCCCTCGAAAGATGTCACAGATTTTGGACCATAGCGCACGATAAAGATAGCAAAAACGCACCACTCTTAGGGTTGTTGTCTTCCCGATGGAAAAGACTATATAGTATATGACTTATCCGTAGAATTGGGCAAATGTAATTGGTATACAGAGCGATATATAGTCTATATATACCATTATGGTACTATTACGGTACCATTTTATGGTAAATACAGTCTATACATAGGATTTTGTTCATCGAGAGATTTACAAAAGCGTAGGAAACTTTTGGTGAACGAGAATTAGTCATGAACATCGTGAGGTAATATTGTTACAGGGGTAACGATTAATGGTCCCGCGTTAACGACGACGCACTCATCCGTTACCCACTTTCTAACATAGATTTATAGAGTTGACTATATGCCGTTCTCGGGGCGGCTAATGAAATTCGTTAATGAATAAACAGTGATTCGCGTCGGTAACCAGAGGGCAGGCAACCGGCACCGCACATTCGACAGCGGTGATCAAACCCTCACTCACCCCCCCCCCCCCCCCCCCTCCCCCTTCCCTCCTTCGCCAGGAGAGGGTGGTACACCACCCTCTCCGCGACCTCTTCCAACCTCAGTCTCTGTACCACTCGTGGATCTAATAATGCCGGGGAAACTACGGAGACGGCTATGAATAATGCGGAATGGTCGGTATTAGAACCGCCGAGCTAACTACCGACCTCATTAGAATAACAACCGGCCCTTCTGGTCTGATATCCGTTATTTCACCGACCGCTAAGAGGTTATTACAACGAAGCAAACGCCCGCGGCGTATGACGATTTTGTTGAAATTGTCGTGACGACAGTGACGAAACCGCAAGGACTACTATTATCCAAATTTGCCGGACCAATCATCCGGTATATCGGTGACTTACATTTTTTTTGTATTTACATATGAAATTTGCACATCGCTTCTCAATATTTTTTCAATGATTCAATCCAATTGTCAATGTTATCGAAAAATCATTATCGCGCCCTTAAATTTTTTGTACTTAAAATTTTTGTAAAAAAATCGAAAAAAAAAAGTAATTGCATATATTTCACTGAAATTTCGATGATACAATTTTAGTCCACGCAACCGCGAAAGAGACCCAATAATGCAAAAACGCATATCTTCTTTTCGGCAATTTATAAAAAAAAAAAAGGTCAATGTTTCAAAAGTTACCGAATCGGTTTTTTTTTAAGTTTCAAACCACCAGGCGAATTCCAAGTTCGTCACCTTACACTATAAGGTCATTGAGAGTACCAATTCCTCAAAGAAAGCAAAGGAATTCCATAAGATAGCTCGGGTCTTGCCGACTACGAACCCTCAACCCCCATCATACACTTGTAAATCATACCTCGTCTATACACAACCTGTACAAGCATCTGGTCGCATTGTCTGGAGGAAGACAACAAAAGAAAGGTAAAATACGTCTCTTACCTCACACACAAGAGTTGAAAGTTCAGTCTCGAGTGTTCTCATCTTCCGGTGGGCGCCCCCTGAGGGAGGGAAGAAGGGGAACGAAGGGAGGGATGCCTCTGTGACCGACGACGACGGCGAGGACGGTGGCGAGACGAGTTTTGCTCTTCTGTCGGTTCACCTGGCTTCTGGCTATTCTGCCTTATAGTACTATTTTTTTCGCTGGCACATTCAACCCAAAGACTCTTGTCGCTCATCCACATTGTACACTCGCCATAGATCGCGACAAGACTACCTTCCCGAGTTCTCACCGCTTTTTTCGCTTTGCCACTCATCGTTTTCCTCCCTCGAAAGTACCAAAAAAAAAAAAAAAAAAAACCTAACCTCGTCGAGTTGCGGCCGGCGTAGACGACGCTATTAAAAATTAATATTGGCGAGATGCGAGAACCAACCCCCCGGTAAACCTATAGCCGTATCATATTCCGGAGCTCTTTCGGACGACGCATATATCGTGAATAATTAACATTACCCTCGTTAACGATAAGTGGCCGAGGCAAATGTTCAACGCTAGAGACATAGACTATAATAATACCCTCTTTTGCTTTTGCATAACTCAAATTTTTTTATTACCCTTCGGGTTATACATTCTTTTGTAGCGTAATATTGCGATCTCTTAAAAATTGGAACACGTTGATTTTCTTATAAAGATCGCGGTAACTTGGGGGTTCATTTGCAAAAATCAGATCGAGAGGGTTTGATGGAATTTTTGGCTCTTCGCGATACAGGAAATTCGGGAAAATTATCCCCGAGGGTTGCGACCGGAGATACAAGGGATATCGTCGGAATGGTTTTCCCGGCTTTCGTAACGTGGGACGGGGGTAGTTTCTTCGTCATAACGAATACCGTACTGCCCTACTCCGCTGAAGCCTATTGCCGATGCAAACTAAATGCATATATGCGAGGAGGACGACAGCGCACCGGAGGGTCATGTCTAAGGCGAACACGGACCCACGGGGGTTAGAGAATGGGGGAGGGGAGGGGTTGAGGACGAGAAACACCGCATTGCACGTATACACAGACGGAATTTGGAATTCGTGGTCCCGCGAACCGGTCAATATAGATACGCGGGAACAACGTGTGCTACTTGGACGCTGCTATGGCCGACCCTTGCTACTGGGGCTCCTCGCATGTCCCAATGTTCGAGGAGAACACTTGACGCCGGTGAATTGCGCGACCAACCAACGAACTTGTATGTTCGTCTATCCAAAACACGCGGGGGCGCGAAACCCCGGAACTGAAAACGACAGGAAGCCCGGAGAGGATGAAGGTTTCGGGAAGCTTGCGGTGATACCTACTCACACCTTCGATGACTCTCCACCCTTCCCCTCTACCCCTCGTCTCAACCCTCGGTGTCTCATACCCCACTGAAATTCTCAACACGCCCGACAAAGTTTCGATTCAACCGTTGTCCAGACGCTCTTACGGGTCATCCGAGTATACAAGCCGGTAATGTCGGAATGATGTTCGATATTGAATCTGTCTTACCGAGTGATCGGATGAGAGAATCATTTGGAAACTCGATGCTTAGCGAAACGAAGTCGAAGATATTGAAGGCTTTAGGTATTACGAAAAAATCGGCTAACGAGGGGTACGAAACGCATCACATCACTTCTTATCATCGTAAATCATTTTGGAAACATTGAAAAAGTCGCATCTACATGAAAGTTCAATAAAAAATAATTAATCAGATATTATTATAGTCGGGGAATTTTGATTTTACGAAATTTTTTTTATTTTTTTATTTTCAGTCATTTTTATTGAAGAAAATTCATTTTATATAAATTACATTACTGAAAATGAAGTGTAATAAAAAAATTGTATTGACAAAAAATTATTAATTTTTGCAGATTTTTTTTTTTTTTTCAAATTTTTCAAAAAAAATCTAACTTTTCAAAATTTTTCGAAATTTTTAAAAAATTTTCCGAAAATTTCCGACTGAAATCGTTAATGACTCGAGAGGGCACTTGGGGTTTATTGACTTTCGGGGTCTTTCGGGGTCACGCTGGAGGGATGAAGACCGACGACAATAATATCTACGAATCGACAGTCTAATTGACATCTGGTGGTAATAGTGTTAACGGATTAGAAAATAATAGGTTTTAGTTGCAATACTAGCTGCGGGTCAATTGTGATCGGCGGCTCGACAGCCAATCGAAAATTCTAATTCGGTCGATAGCAATAGATGTTCTTAATTACCATTTTTTTATCCTCGAGTCTCGTTGTCAATCCCGACAACGATTGTCAACGGAACGCGCGAGTGACGACTGGTCTATTCCGCAATATCGCGAACAACGGATATTGTATTTACTCGAATATTGTGGGGGAAAAGCCCGTCGGACCGATTGAACGTACGAATAATTAAAGTGCCGCCAATGTGGAACAGTCGCTAATAGGCGGCAGTCTGATTCGTTCTTCAATAATACATAATAAACAGATGAAAAAAGAGTCAATCAATGCGACGCGCCAACTCGATCAATTTACTAATAACTGAAAATACTCGACAACATCCTTTTTTTTTAACACCTGTATAATACGCTGACCCTCGACCCTTCGTACGGCAAAAGATTTTTTATTCAAATTTTTTTTTATTGACGCGATTTCATTTTTTTCGTATCCGCGATTTGTGGATCTGAAATGGAAGATTCGTCATACATATGCATTTTTAATTTATTAATATTTCCCATTAAATATTTAAAATAATTAATAACAATAATGAATTGAATTTTTTTAATTTAATAATTTAATTTAATTTAATTTAATTTTTTAATTTAATAAAAATTCATCGGATGAATTTTTCATTACAAACCCATCGTATAAGGATAATCCACCGATTGGCGTCAAATTCATTTATCACGAAGCGAAATAATGAACTTTTTTAAAATTCTGTTAATAAAATATAAAAATAATAAAGTACAATTATATTTCGCGAATTGTCGCGAAAATAAGAATTTAGAGAAGTGTTTCCACCATAAAGCGCGTAAACAACAGGCAACGTATTAAAATTCCCGAAAGTATGACACATCGCCACAAGCGCATTAAATTTTATTTTTTAATTTAATTCCCGACGACGAGGTTGGGAGCATTTTAAGTAACGAGCTTAACATTCATTCATTAGAAACTAATCTCTGCACGTGTTAAATATTCAACAGTTAGCGGTCCAAAGAGCGTAACTGTGTCCGACTCGTCTCTTTCCTTCTCACTAATACCCTTTCAACTTTAAACGAGCGATCGGAATTCTTGAGAGCTTCGAGAGACAGCGAGGTGCGCCTCGTCAGTCTCTCGTTATTTTGTAGACACACCTTCTTCGCTTTCGAATATTACTCAGTGGGAGAAATAATCAACTTTCTCACCGACATCGTCGGATTCCGCCTCTCAATTAATGTCTTTTTTTTTTTTTTTTTTTTCAATCGACTGGAATGTAACAATTAATCAATAACCTCTGCAGCGCAGGGGGATGTATCGGTTTTTTTGCTCGTTATACTTTACGAGAAGTGTTAAATTATTTATCACTAACGCCCCCGTCGGTGCAATGCGTCTCTCTTTCGATTTTGCGGTCGAAGGAATTTTGGATGTGAAGCATAATGATTCAATAACCAAATGCACGGGGTAAAAGCCGATTTAATTAAACGCCTCTTTATTTCCGGTGTAATACGATGCGAATATTTATCGGATGAGAAATTATTTGATTACGAGATCAGCACGTTGTCGAAATTACGAACGAAACATCGAACACGTTAACCTCCGCGATCGATGGATAATAATATGCATTATTCACGCAACGATCGTGTATAATGTTAATAATTGTATTTCGCTTGTTTCGATCAATTAATTGTGTTTTTTTCTATTTTTTTATTTTTTTTTTTATTGGTTACAGATCGCCGAGTGTCGTACAGCATACCGTCCGATTGGCGGGCGCTATGGTACAGCAATCTCGACGAGTTGCAGAGAGTCAACGAGGCGAACGACAACAACACCGTATCGAATGTTACGGTGCAACTCGGCGGCACAGCCTTTCTTCACTGCAAGGTTCGAAATTTAGCGGAACGAACGATTTCCGACGCCGAGGTTAGTAAAAGTCGTTGCGCGCAAGAAGCCTGCAACCCCCCCATCAGCGGTTGCGGGGCAGAGAATTTAATTTGTTTTCGCGTCACTTGAATAAACCCCACGGGATTGAGATAACAAACGCAACTCCGTATAAATAACGGACGCCAGTTGGATGAATAAAAAAAAAAAATAAAAAAAATGTTTGCGAAAGGAAAACAAATAGCAAATACTTAGGTAGCGAAATTAAGTGGAGATGAAGAAGAAACGAAGAAAAAAAAAAAAAAAAAAAGTAAAACATCGTTTCACTAACGTCAAGACGTTCTTTATCTCTTCGTGAATTATTAAGAAGTTTCGTTTAGTTGAAATGCGGTATTTAATCCTTTTGGACGAAACAAAAAAAAAATGGATGCAAAAAATTTATTAAAAATATCGGAAATTCGGCCATTTTATAATATTACCATTATTATTGTTAGTATTTTTCTATTTTTCGATGTATTTTTTTTTTTTTTTTTTTTGCCGCCAATAGATCGCGAAATTATTTAAATTTGATTTTTCGACAAATGCGATCGAAATATTGGTAATTGTTGGTAACGAAAATTCGATCAATTTATTACGAAAGAGGTGAAACGGGTTATTTCCTTTTTGCGATTGAAGGGAAAGACCTGTGTTGGGCACAAGTTCATCAAAGCCGCAGCATGTTATGGGACATTGTCGCGGTCCTCTCGTTACGTCGAAATTGTCTCGGTGACGGGAAGAATGAGGGAGAACGGCGCCACGACAAGAGAAAGCTTTATTCATGACCGTTAATTTCACCGGACAGTTTATCACGGTCGACGTCCGGCTTTACCTTTTGGACCACCAAACACCCCCCCCCCCCCCTCCCCCTCCCTCCCTTTCCTCGCTTTATACGCCCTTATCACACAGTATGTATGTCTTTGGACGTCGGTGAGTGAAGGACGACAGGTTCGGCCTGTGACCAGATTCTGAAAGCTTTCTATTGTTTTCCCTAATTGACCTCCGTGTACTATCGATCGATTTGGTGATTAGGTCTAACGATATTGTAACGCATCGAGGACACTGTTGACTCCATTTTTGGGGACAACATATTATAAATTAAAAAAAAAAACAAAAAGAAAAACGTGATTTCGGAAATTTGGGGTAAAATGGTGCGATGTTTTTTGATCGGTAAAAAAAAAAAAAATTCTTCCGGAAATCCTGCAATTGATTGATTTATACCGGTATCCTGATACGTAAAAAAAATGACTTTTTTTGAAAAAATTTTTGAAAAAAATTGATTTTTCATTTTTATTAAAAATAAATGACACTTTTTTTTTTACGAGATCGGAACACCAGTACTACGCGACAATCGCATGGGATTTATGATACAATCCCTTTTTCATCTATAAAAAATAAATACAACGGATTTATCCGCGTAAAATGTTTCGCTCCAGAAGAATTCTCGATCATTCATAATTCATTGGAAGAAAAAATTGTTAAATATATTTAAAATTTCGAAAGCTCGTTAAGCGATTCTCGTTGTATACCAAAACGTTTTTTTAATACGACGGGCGTCAAGGCGCGGAATCGGGGGGTTGAGGTTATGTCTTGGATAGCGGAGTGAGTGGGCTGACGATGACATTGCTCGCTCGCGGAAATATGAGACCCTCAGCGCGTGATGTAGTGTATAAAAAAAAGAAAAATTTAACATATTCCAAGTTTATGTGGAATTTGTCGACTCTACATTATGCGCGAGTTCCGTCGTCTTTCTCCACTCGAAAATTCAGGTCAAGTTAATATTATCGATGTCTTTGTGTCTCAAAATCGTAGTTCGTTCAGTTCCGTTATCGGATATTCCTATCAATATCGTTGGTGTCATCAGGGAATACGAAGTTCCGAGGGATAGCGAAGTAGAGAAAATCGGGGCAAAACGGACCGGCTAAGGAATACAAACTATTCTCATCATATCAGACGCACGAAATAACTGTTTGTAACCAATTTAAAAGTTGATAACAAATATTTCGAGCTTTCGAAAGAAAACAAACAGATTGGGGGCAATATGGACCACTTTTGTATAAAATAAAAAAATTCATTTTCGGAGCTTTTCGATCTGTAAATTTCAAGTTTGAAGAGAATAGATACGACAGTTCGCAATCTACAATTTTTTTTTTTTTTTTTTTTTTTTTTTTTTTTTTTTTTTTTTATAGTGACTTGTAACTTAAATTTTTAATTGTGTCGTATTCCAATTTGCTTCGTATGGATATTATTATCGCCTGATCCATTTTTTCCGGTGGTCCATTTTACCCCATTCTCCTCTACATATTCGTCTCTCTATACGCAAGCGACTCTGTCGGATCAATTTATGAAAAGCTTTCATAATGGAGCCTAATCTGCATATGATCTCAGAATTACTCGTAAAGTGGGTCATACAAATGTCCGCGTCTCCGCTGTTTCGAATGCCGATATTTCGTTCGATCACTTGCCGATTTGCTTTTAACCTAAAAAAAATATCACTTGTGCGCAAATATGCATAACGTGCACTCGTTGATCCATTCATAAATGAAAATACCATACATACGCGTATCTTTATCCGTACCATTTATTTTAGATACCATTTTCTATGAAAAGTCACCAATCACCGGAGAAAATAGATTACCGATACTATATTTTTCTTCGGGACACAACGTGACCTTTTGAACGTTGTGAAAATCAATATTCTCGAATATTTATGGTAAAAAAAAAAAGGTATAAAAAAAAAAAGGTATAAAAAAAAATTGTGTGGGACGATTTGTGACGTTAATTAGTCACAAGAAAATCAGCTTTTTCGTGCTTTACGCGTTTTCAGATATCTTCATTAACACTTTTTGGATCGGAAGTCAGCAATTTAAAATTCGATGACACTTAGCAAAATAATTTTCGGCAATGAAAAATAAATATTTCGATCGCGAGAATTTCCAAATTTGAAAAAAAAAAAAACAATGAGTGATTTTTTTGAACAATTTAAAAAAAAATATTGGAATATTATACGAAAATAAAAAATAAAAAAAATATAATTATAATAAAAAGATATATCGAATAATTTCTTTAATCAGAAATAATGAAAAATTCTATTTCCGAAGGTCTATGAAGAGATAAATTTTAATTTATCACCGTCCACTTTGCGCCGAAAATTGACTTAAATCTAACAAATTAATGGACAATTTATTCTCATCTGCGTTCTGTTCCGATACACGCAGAACGGATCTCTTCGTCGTCCCAATCATCGTTCGTACCGCTGTTCGTTCGCTCGATTACAATAGCCGCCGTATCGGTCTCATTGCGCGTATCCGGTAATCAGAATCGAAGCTCTCCGATAACGGAACAGAATAGCAAATTGAAGACGTCCTTTAGTTCCCCCGATCCTCACTCCCCACGGAATATTCAGCTTCATCTTCCAGTTTCAACGTTTCCGCAACGTACCGACTTCAATGGCGAAAGTGTATCCGGATAATACTCAATTACATGCGAAACCCGATCGCGCCTTTCAACGGCAGCAACGGAATAAAATTCGACTGAAAACGCCAGAAGCCTTTGAAAATTTATTTTCCGCGGTATCGTCGAGATTACAGAAATACGCGGTTGAAAAATTTCTCTCGAGTTCCTCGTCTTCTCAATAAACTTCTTACTTTGCCGTTCCAAAGTTGAAGATTTTCAATCCGAGACACCGGTATATCCTATCCATAGATTCTGAACTCCGAAAAATCTACATTGAGACTTTCTGACCGCCTTTACGCGGTGATGATGGTGATATTTGAACATTACTTTCGAAGTAAAAGTAACGTAACGAAGAGTCGCAAATTTCAAAATCTTCGAAAAGTTTACGTAAACACTTTTCTCCCGATTCCAGCGTAAAGGGGATTAGTGGATCAAAATGGGATGATAATAATACTGATAACATATAATTGGAGAAACGATTTTTTGAAAAATACTTTTTAAATTTGTATTTAATTTGCAATTTTTTTTTTTTTTTTTTTTTTTTTCAAATTTCATAAAAAAATTTCTCAATTAGTTTATATTATGATTTACCATTATTTCACGTTATGTCACATAAAAATAATTTTTAAAAATCGATAAAAAATTTCAAATAAAAAAATTTGCTTTTTTGAAAATTTCGTCACAATTTTTTTTGTTAAATTTAACGTGTGATAAAAGAAAATAATTCTCAGCAATTTTCCCGTTTTCGGACAATTGCGCCACGCGACGCGATGTAATAAGACTTTCGTCCGAACGATTTACGCACGAGGTGCGAGGGTTTCGAAGTTTACAGAATTCCCAAATTTAATAGATCATTTTTTTGAATACTGAATTTTTTGAGAATTTTTTCGAATTTTCGAAAAAAAAAAAAAAAAAAAATTAGTTTTTTTTTATGGATGAAAAATCAGGAATTTTCGAAAATTAGAAAAAATTGGCAAACAAAAAATTTGGCAAAAGGTGTAATCGGATATAGATAGTGCGTTACGCGTCTAAATTTAGCGCACAGCTGTAAGCTGAACATAGAAACAGAGGACAAAAGATGGTGTGACCGCGATGCGGATGGCGCTGAACGCGCGCAACATGGCAAACCTGTCGGACACGAAAGTTTGACGCCGAAACTGTCGTTTTCCATACCCACGATATCTGGTGTTCTACAAACATCGTATATATATGTATAGCAGTTGAATATCCTACAAGCAAATATGAAACTGCGCGGTAGCGTTGTGGAGCCATTCATTGTCAGTTAGAAATGACTTTCGCGGATGAAACGTCAATACTATATACTCGTGACGATGGGAAGCATTGTTTCAAACGACGAGACGTTACGAATCGAAAGCACTGCCCGTTTGCCTCGATGTTTCGCCGTTTATCGCTCTCGTATTTGACGGTTCTTCCGTATTTTCTATCTCTCGTAACACTTTTCGTAAAGCGAATGTTACAACTCTCGTCGTTTTTGTTTATGATGCGGACAATATATTTTCTCGAAATGTTCAGCCAATTTCTCGAGTGCACACGTGCGGTGGCACTTGAGAAAATTAGTTTTTATCGTCCGGCGCGACGTGTAGACCGCGGCGACTTTTTTATAAATATGAAAGAGAAAATTCAACGAACCGGCAATGCAATTATTGTGAATCTTATCAGATGTTCCCAAATCAATATTAACTCTATAGGAACATCGGTACTATACGATAGACTTATCGGAACTCAATTGAGTGCATTTCTTATAAATTAAAAAAGGAAATTCAGCGATTTCGGCGAAAAAAAAGACTTCTATTTTTTTATAGGGGAAAAAAAAATCGTATTCCTGATTCCACGCGATTGTTCGTTGATAATAGTGTTCCGATCATATTAAAAAAATCTCAGGTCCAAATATTAAAAATTGCGGAAGTAAATTTTTTTTTTTTTTTTATAAAAAAAATTATTTTTTTTTGTTTTTTTTAATTAAATTTTTTTCACACGATGTTACATTGGCTGTTAATTTTTTTACATGATTATGACACCGATACGAACAATTAATCATATGAAATTTTTTTATAACACTCTTCTTACCGATAATAAAAAAAAAACGCGGATTTTGACCTGAAATCGGCGAATCCTGTAACTCCATTAACTTAAATTAACTGCATATCAAATCTAAACTTCGGCTCTTAAACTTAATTTCGTTCTTATTAAGTTCGCAGTCGCTACGATTTACCGCATTGCTGAGGGAAAAGTTTTTGTTAACCCTTTTGGAATGATTACGATGTTAAAATGATTCGTCTATAATCGACTGTGACGCGATAAAAATGCATTTTTTTCAAGCGCAATCGCCGAGAGCTTCCGGTTCGCAGTTAATAATAATCAAATAAGAAGTACTTAGCGCTGATAAGGCTATTTAAATATTCCATATCAAGAGTAATCCGAGTATTTGCCGAGCTGACGAATCACTACCAATGGTAATCGCTTCCCGACTACGCCGCCTACGTTCTTCGCATTGTTACGGATACTCGCGTAAACGTAAATATCGTTTTAACGAGAAAATAAACGCGGAGAGCACGGAATAGCGTAAATTCCGGTAAAGGTTCACGACGCTGAATTTACCGAGCGATTTCCTTCGTCGGCAACTGTTTCCATTTGCGCGCGTGTAACTACCGAAAAGTCCGCCCAATTGTGTGTACGTAGTGTAGTATAAAGTATATAATGCCCATTAACATACACCCGGAGGATCAAATAACGGGAATTTCCATCCATGAAGCGTAATTTTTTTTTTTTTTTTTTTTTTTTTTTTTTTTTTTTTTCGCATTTACGTCACATATCTCGAAAGAGCGGTGGAAAAACGCAAACAAAAAAAAATAAATTTTTTTTTTCTCTTTCTCGTGGTGGTGGGAGGGGATGGAGCTTTTTTCTGCGTTGCGGAGCAGCATAAGTTTTCTCCAGGGGTTCGAAAGCTTTCGTTGCATACGTATTCCTTTGGAACAATCCATTTCATTGTACCGCTTAGACTATTCGCGTTTATTTTTCAGAAATGAGAGAAATACATGGAAAGCATTCTCATGCCGATTATTATAATTTGTAACAATGAATAATTGAAATAATTGAACGGCATAACTATTCATGCGACTATTGCGTTTAAACATTTTTTTTTTAATACAATAATAAATTTTATTATATTAAATTTTTTTTTTTTTTTTTTTTTTTTTTTTTTTTTTTTAATACGATATAACTATATATTATCGAAATTTATGAAATATAAAAAAAACGTGATAAAGGGATAAAATTTTTTAATTTAATTATTTCAATTTTTTATTGATTAATTCCCCATTTCGGAGAATCAGATTTAAGAGTCGTTATTAATTGAGAAATCGTTGCGTGTTAATGTATATCTATGGATTACAGTGTTATATGCAAAGCTAAAGGTGGAAATGTAATTTTTTTTTTTTTTTTTTTTTTTCCCTCACAGATATCGTGGATTCGTCGACGCGATTGGCACGTACTGACGAGTTCATTGTTCACGTACACAAACGACGAGCGATTTCAGGCTCTCCATCCCGAGGGATCGGACGACTGGACACTTCAGATCAAATACGTTCAGGAAAGGGACAATGGGACCTACGAATGTCAGGTAATATACTAATGAAATTTTTCTTCTTGTTACCGTAACCCCTTCACAATGATCGTTATATATTTGAAGCGGAAAATTCGCATACATTAATTACGTTTGCGAGGTAAATCCACAAAGGAGCGATACGGACCAAAAATTACGATAATTTTTTTTTTTTTTTTTTTTTTTTTTTTTTTAAGTTTAACGAATATCCCATCAATCAACTGATTGCACCGAAAAACTCTCTTTTTTTTTCGCCCTCGAAAAATATTTTTATTCACATTTTCCAGCAGCGAAAAAAAAAAAAAAAAAAAAAAAAAAAAAAAAAAAAACAGCCGCAATACCGCCGAATTTTTTCGGCATTGCTTCCGTTATTACTGTGTTAAACATACCAAATTCAGGCATTAGAGACTCTTTGCATTCCGAAGATTAACAATCTCCCAGCATTCCACGCGAATTGTCCATTACATTGTTCCGCATCGGAAAACCGGGTGCGCGCGTTCAAAACGCATTCGCCTGCGGAATACCAAATGTGCGTATAACCAAAAAAAAAAAAAAAACATAACTCGGTCATTCCTGCGGTTGTAGAAAAAATATAAAACTTCGAAAGCCCCCATGTTACACGGTTGCGATTTGCAAAGTTAAAAAAAAAAAAAAAAAAAAAAAAAAAAAACGAAAAATAAACATCGCGCATGAAAAACACAGCAGTTTCCATGGCTGATGCGTTTTCCCTCTGTTTGGTCGACGGACCGGGGAATCTCGGGATACAAGCGACCCGAACCCGTTGGGCTATCGTTCAACTCGTACGCTCCAGTTTTCGGAACTGAATATATACGCGAAGCCGACATATCCCCGACGTCTGGTTTTGTTTCGAAACGTTCTCCCAAAACTGCAGTACCGAACCCCGAAAAGCTCCGCGTAAGTTCGGACCAAAGGATTCGGGGAGATCGACCTGTTGGCGTCGAGTTTTCGTGGGTTAGAGAACGCGTACGCATTCGGTAACCTGGTGCCTCGGTTTCGTTGGACAAAAGCCAAACTTCGTTCCGCGTGAATGCACTATGGTGCATTATGCACTCCGGTCCATTAATTATCAATACAATACTTGGAAAAGGCCCTTTCGCAAAATTTTGTCACTCGCAATATTTCATTGCCTTCCGAATGTTTGTCTCGTTAATAATAATACGAAATTAACGGCAGAGCCATTTCCGATTCGTCGATTACAATCGCGCGATGTTATTCTTTGATAAATAACGATCGTAAAACTTAACCTTATTTTTTTCTGTTTTATCGATCTTTTAATGCGAAAAAAAAAAAAAAACTGATTTTGCTTAAAAATCTTGTTTAATTTTTTATAGCATCAAATTATTAAAGATAAATGACGAATGCGCGTTAATTTGAAATAATGATAAAAATCCTATAATTATAATTTTCGTAATAAAAGAAACGACAAATTTAGGAATTAGACAATCGAAATTAATTAAATAAAAAATTAATTCACTGATTAACAAAAAGTCCAATTTGTTTAATGATTTAATTAAATAGTTGCGCTGTCTTAACTGCATTTTTGACGATTTATTTCGAATTTGTCGATACTCATTCTTTTTTATTATTAAAATCGTACGAAGCATTAATTTTCGCGCGATAAATAACTAATTGCAAATTTTGAATTTATAATCGTAATAACGCGATATTAAGTCTCATAATTCAGACCCTCGAGACTTATGCCGAGAGGGTGGCGTGGTATGTACTTTAAGTGTTGCGTCGTACAATTACACATACGAACAGTAAAGATCCCTTCATCGTCACACCTTTCCCAACGGTACTTGTATATAGTAACACCCGATCGCGGGTTTCCGGTTCACATACCTATAAACGGGTTTCACTCCCGTTTCCAATCTGCTTTCCCGAAGCAATCGCCCAACCCAACGTTCACTTTTACCCCCTCCTCCCCCCCCCCCTCCCCCGCCGCCATTTCCAGTGGCCTTCATACACGATATATATCGTGGAACTCCGTTCGCCCACCGTTCGCGTACGACCCCCCGTACACGCTGTATTGCTATCTCGAAGTAGCTGCTGCCCCCGTCGAACTAACCTCACTTCCCGGTCAACCTATTCACCTGCACTACCGCTGGAACACGTATGGCGTACGATATGTAATATTGTACCTCTGTGCAGCAAGATGAAAGCTATACATAACCTATAGCGTTTCACAGCGCCATAGATACATAAAAGTGTTCTTCTCAACTTCGTTCGCGCAATAACCTCGCGTACGACTACCGCTCGACGAGAATGGCTAACTTTTCGATTCTACAAACGACGCATTCACCTTCGTGACGAAACTTCTCGTTATTATAGTTATCAGAGAATATCGTCGTTACACAGTAACAAGAAACATTTTACGCGTTCCGTGAGCTTTTTTTTATAATTTTTTCGGACGCTGCGTACGATGCGAAATAATGAATATCCGATATTTTTGTTTTATTTTTCATGAATTTTTCGGATAATTGGTATACGATAACGAATAAATATTTTCTGTTGTTTCGTATTTACGAATATTCGCCGAAATACTCACCGCGATCGATTTCCCCTTTGTAGCCACGAGTGATTTTACTTATTCAAAGTGCTGCTTCCGCGCTCAATACTAATGCCCCCCGCGTATGGACTTTATCACACCCACGGCGGTGGCATTGCGGTGCTTCACGCGCACAAATCGTCGGGGGCTTTTGAATTCTGGGAAGTGGGGAAACCCGATGAGAGAAAGACGAACCAGAGGAAAAACACGTTTCGAGAATACACGAGAGTACTGCCATCCACTCGTTGGTATAAAGCTGCTTGCTTTCCGGCTGAATTACATCGCGCGAACGGAACGATGGCTTGAGGCACTTTTAAGGCAGCAATGCTTGTACCGACGATAGCACGATTCTTTTTTATCGAAAAAAAAGAAAAAAAAAAAAAAAAAAAACACGAAAAAAACCGTCGTACACTTTCTTTGTGTCATTTTTATAACAACGCCGACGAGTATGAATATCTAGTCGTCTGTCGACAATAATGCATCTCGGGGATATACTTTTTTTTTTCTCCGACGACAGTTCTTTTGCGGATTAAAATTCTCTTTGCCTGAGAAAACACGCGCTCGACGTTGCGCCATGACGAAAATACGCCATCTCACGGGGAAAAGTACGAGTCACATTTTCATTATATTTTATTTCAATGTTTTCACTTATCGAAACTCTGTTGAAAGCAAGAATAATAACGTGCACTCTCATTGTATTTTATTCAATAAGATAAACGATAAATATCAAAGTTTTTTTTCTGTCATAAACCGATGCAAACGCGATACAGAGGGGGTGGTCCCGGCAGGAGTGCGCGGCTTACCGGGACCGAAGCGCGGGGGCCCTCGTCGCCCGCCATTGTCTGAAGTACACGCGGGGGTCCCGACAGTGTCGTGTTTCCGACAACGTGGTGGGGGTAAGCTACCGTACAAACCCAATAGTGAGGTCGCCGTGTACGAACGCGTCCTGCACAAGAGACGAGTTTATGTAACCTAAAAAGATTCATTAAAAAAATGAGTTTATTTCGCGTTTTATTTCATAAATACAAATCGTTGATTTTCGGTCTCTCGTGATGATACGCCAAGAAATACTAGTGCGCAGCGAACTGCGCATCATTTCTCGCGGCGTGTACTCGGGATTAAAATCGTTAGGTGACGTGTAAAATCGCAACGGCGAAATGAAAACGAGTGTTTGATACGAGCCGCGAATTAATCGAATAAAGTCGATAAAACGTACTCAAGCGTGCGAAATAACACGAAAACAACAAAAACAAAAGTGGCGAGCTATATAGCAAAAAAAGAAAACGCAGTCCTCGAGAATCCCGACGAAGAATGAATTTCAGATTCCCCACCGTGCGCGAGATGAAATATTCAGTGAAAAATCTGCAGTGTTCGCGTTGAACAGCTCGCCCGCTGTCTCGACAAAATTCTCGCTCGACACGTCGACTCGTTCGTGAAATACCGTGGCGCAATAAATCCTTCAAGAAATTGTGAATGTGTCTTTTTTATGTCTTCCAACCTGAAAACCCCTTGCATCGGTCCCGTGGGAATTCTCGAAAGCCCCCGAGGAAACAGATTCGTTTCTAAAATACGCGCGATGTCAATGACACGAGGATTCCTGTAACGCGACAAGAAGATACAAAAATGAATAGATTCTCGCGTTTCAAAAAAAAAAAAAAAGTTTTTTCCGAGCCCTTCGATATTTCCGACGAGTTTTCTAAGCCTATTGACAGCCGACACGGAGACGTCCCATCAACTCGGAGATTCGGTTGCTGTTATTCGAAATTCTTCGTAAAAAAATAAAACGAAAAACTATCGAAGATTCGAGACACCGTGAGTACAAAAACGCAGATACATATATATAGAGTCGAATAATGAATAAATATCACGAGAATCCATGAATCACGATAACAGACGTACGAATGATTTTGCTACGAGTCGATCGTCGCGAATAGTTCTCACCGGTGAGTACCGAATTTTCCTATCGAACGACCCAATTCTCGGGAAACGTTCGCCGCGTGCGGGGGTACCTGGGGCTTTGCTCGCTTGTGCACACATTGACCGTTGGCCAACCGGCCGGCGAGCTATTACGACACAGTGCAATCAACATCAAGCATATTGTCTGTGGGCAGTTCGAACGTTGGGTCGGGTACTGTATGCGAGAATGAAAGTGCCCCCCTCCCCCCTCCTCCTCCTCAGTCAAGTGCACGAAGCACTGCTACTCAAAATATCCCCGCGATTTGCATGATACTCGGCGAAAACCTCGCCAACGATGAATGACCGCTGTGCTTCGTTGATGGAACATATGAGGCCAAAATATTGATCAATAAAATTACTCAACGAGGTACGAGCGAAAATTACGATTTTTTCCCCACCGACACAAAATCAATATATAACCATCGCGATAAAGCTTTTGAAAATTTTTAAAAAATACAAATTTCATTACTCTCGTTTCGCCACTTCGAAACTTAACACAACAATTTTTCAACCATGCGACGCATGCATATTTGGTTTATCGAAATTAAAAAAAAAATCTTTTTATTTTTCACGCGATATTTACACATTTTTTCATATTTAAAAAAAAAACATTTTTCTTTTATCGTTTCGCGAGTTTTCTATTAATATCGAAATATCGTATAAATACATCGTAAATAAAAGTCACGTAAAAAAAAATATTAACTGTGTAAAATGTAGAAAAAATAATGACAATCATTATTATTATTTTTTTTATTTTTTTTTTTATTAAGTACGTCATATCTTTGTGTTCGTTGCACAATTTAATTTACGCGTTTCTCTACGTCAGTTAATTCCGTAACCTTGGAATTATAATTTTTGGTTTCCGCTTTACGAGAATACGCGCCGTGAATGGGAAGCTTTATGGTTTAGTAGCGTCGTGTAATAATACGTACAAAGACTACGAGTGTATAACATGAACTCCGGCAAAGACAGGGAGGCGGTTTGGAATTACAGTGGTCTTTGGTGATAAGCGGGATTTTAGCTAAACAGAGAAACGACCTTACAAACGTACAGTCGCGCATACAACACAAGGAATTTCTCTGAGACTTGGGCCGCGCAGTTGCTCGGTAGTCTGCGAGGTTTCTCTCCTCTGCTTTGCTGCAACTTCCTTCATGTATATTTGCAACTGTGGACCTCAACCCTCGGAGATTAACTCCGGCATACCGAAGTGTTGTCGGAGTTCTTGTGGACCGACCGTGCGGCGCGTCCTCCATAGTTACTATGTTCAGTCGCAAAAATCCTTGTGGCAAATAAAATCACTTAGCTAATGTTTAGACTCCACTTAACTGTCGCTGTTGCATTAAGGAGGGTGTATCGCGGCGTATTACCAAAGAGTCCGATTCACGTGAAATTCTGAGAAAATTTCGACAACTTTCGGATGGAATAAAAATCTGAAAAAAATCAACCATACGGAAGGCGCCAAGAAAATTAATTTTTCATAATAATAATTCCGAAAAGTTATTAACAAAATAGTTAAAAAAATCAGTTTTCAACGAATTATACGGTAATCTAACTTTTTCTTTAGCCGAAATTTATCCGATAATTTTTTTGAATACTTGTGATTTTTTTTGAGATTTTTTTTTTAATTTTCGAAAATTCGTGATTTTTTATTCATAAACAAAAAAAAAAAAATGTATTTTGTCAGTTTTTTTTCGAAACTGACAAACTGAAACATGAAAAAAAAAAAATTCGATGTTTGCCGTTTTCGGTAACTCGACACTCGATTACTTCGACGATTCTTCCGAAAAACGAAAAAAAAACAAAAAATCAGCGGGGTGATTGTTTAAATTTCGTTTAATCAAAATATGCGAGACGTTTCGGTACATAACAAGCGTTTTGCTGTGCGAAACGTGAGACTTGGGTAACTCGCTAATTTGCGAGTTTCATCGGACCCGACAACGAAGACGACGACGGGGCGTAGACAACTTTATCGCGAGAAGTACGAATTATATCGGGATGCCGTGCGTTTCATTGAATCCGAGAGGGAACGTCGACGAGGGTTGGTTGGGGCGGTTTTGAGAGAACGAATATTATACCCCGTTGGCCCCGAGAGCGAACGAACGAACACCTCGAAGGTCCTCTCGTGGAGAGAGGTGGTAGTATCGATCTCAGTCGGCTTCGACGCCCGCGGGCGCCTTGCAAAGACGAACTTCCGAACGCGCGCGTTGCCTTCGATGCCCTGAAATCCCTCGGAGTCGCGGAGCGGAGGTGACGCGACCCACGGGGTCACACGAATCTTCGACAGGGGGAAAGGGAGAGAGAGAGAGAGAGAGAGAGAGAGTCCGACACGCGAAATTGCGGCGAAGGGTCGAGTGTACAAGTCTCTCAGGTCGACAGTCGAGTTCGACGGGAAAGCGAGAATATACGATACACTTTGAAGCGTCGCAGGGAAAATCCTCGAAGTTTTTTGCCCCGGAGACGCCTTCATGAATTTTGACAAAAAAAAAAGGAACCCACAGCTTCTGAGCAAAGACCGTACCGAAAATCTCGCGATCCCCGAGAACCCGCGCGGCGTGCGGTCAGCCGAAGGAGTTTGAGGTTAGGTTTCGGCGCTACTGCAACCTGCGACACGTTATATATGTTAGCCTCGGTGCTCCTCATTAATATATATAACTCGGAGACTTTGACGAGCGTATATTACGAGCTCCGGGTTTTGCGGGATAAGAATGCGGTGGATATACGCGTGTTGCCGCTCCCTGAACCTGTTACATGTATCGTATCGTATTCCGATTCATCATCGTAACTATATAGCGATCCCTCTCTCCCCGCATATGGATTATATTATTCATGCAACGCTGAACAGAATTAGACTGTTCATGTAGAAATCGGGGGGAATGTCGTAACGCAATATTATACATATTACGAACGATATGATTACCTAATAATGGATATACGGAATATGTGAATTTCGGATGTAAAAAAATTATCTTTTTTTTTTTTTTTTTTTTTTTTTTTCGGAAAGACGAGCGAAGTCGGTGAATAAAAATTAATTAACATTTTCGATACTTTTAAGACACATTAAACGTAAGCGGATGTCGAGGTTCTGCGAATTAATGATTTTTTTTTTTTTTTTTTCGATCGTAAAATAAATACAACGGCAATCATTTTTTTTTTTTCTTCGTTTTTTTGGGGATGACGAGCGAAGACGGAGAATAAAAATCAATTAACATTTTCGATACTTTTAAGAGACATTAAACGAACGTCGAGGACCTGTGAATTAATGAAATGTTTATTTCTTCGATCGTAAAATAATTAAAACGGCAAAATAAAATCGTCCAGTATATTGACCCCCGGGGTGGTCGCCCCTTGAGTTCCGTCTGCAATACGCACCGAAGTTCGCGCCGATTTCTCGGTAACGGTAAGAGAAACGGCAGTAGCACCAGCTGCGAGGGAGGAAACGAAACACGGAGGTCGATTCGGGGCCGCGCTTGTTGAGTCGCACGAGCGAAATCGATTTTATATAAGTAACAAACCCTGGGAAACGTCGGGTTCGCGTGAACGAAAAAAAAAAACGAAAACAAAAAGAAAATAAATAAATAAAGTTAAAAGCGAAAACAAAATGAAAGGGAGGGGGAGAAAAAAAAAGAAAAAGAAAAAAAAAAACTTCAAACTTCCGGTAGCGCCGAGAGGAAATCGAACAAAACGTCGCGCATTGTCACGCAAGTCTATGGAACTTTAAATTCTCGTGTGTATCGATCATATATCCATCGTACGTAAAACGTGTCAACATAGGTGGGTTACGACGGTCGGTACATTGCATACGCAAGTGTTACTGTATGCAAGAAGCTCGACATTGCATGACCGGAGTGAACGCGCGGCTGTAAATCACCGTACTCGGTGCATAAACATAGCTATATCCATCCGCAAAGCTGTATATTTCGAAAACGTCCTTTTCTATACCATCCATTGCGCGCGTGTATATTGCAATATTTATATAAAATCTCCGGTTTTCCGAGAATAAGTATCAAGGTAACAATATTTTCACGGTAACTGCGCGTATTAATGGAAAATTTCGCGATCTATTGGCCACTGAAGCGACATACGGGTGACCGGGGCGCGTTGACACATAGGATTTCAAAAAAATTCGCGATCTCGCGCACTTCAAAGAATTATTTACCATTTTATGGATTATAATTTCATAAATTTCATACTCGTTGCGCGGAATTTTTCATTTTTTCGTCTATTGCGTCTGTTTCAACTAACCCCGGTCTCCTTTACGACGAAATTCGAGAATAACGAGCGAATCCTGCGACGGAAGATTGATAAAGATCGATGAAGTCACTATAATGGAATGGATTACGTGTTCCTGTAGAAAAATAACGAGCATTCTGCGAATCATTGGTCTTTGAAACACTATAATAGCGATCGGGGATAATTGAAATATATAGTTAAAAAGCGCAAAAAAAATGTTTTTTTTTTTTTTTTTTTTTTTTTTTTTTTTTTTCCAAAAGAATTACCATCGTATGCACTTGCGAGTGTTTCAACTGACCCCGGTGTCCATTAGCACGTAATCCGAGAATAACGGACGAACGGGAATGAAAAGAGATCGCGGAACTCACTATAACGGAATTAATTCTGTACTCCGACTGCGTCGAAATTTTTTTTATTATATACTTTTAAATCCCCAATGGAAAAGGACGGAGCATTTTTGTAGAAAAATGGTCACTGAAGCAATATAAAAGCGACCGGGGCTAATTGAAACACAGATTTTCAAAAAAAAAAAAATTAAAATTTTGCGCATCGCGTATAGCACTCTATAGAATTATTTATCATCCTATATATATGCACTATAATTCTACAAAGTTTCATACTCGTTACGCGGATTTTTTCAAATTTTTTTTAACATTTTTTGTTATCGTACGACGGAATTCTAGAATAACAGACGAGGGGAAAAAATCAATGAAATCTCGCAGTATCGGAGTAAATTTTTTTTCCTGACGGCGTTTGCATTTTTTTTTTTTTTTTTTTTTTTTTTTTTCAACTTCCGTATCGAAAAACAATGATTATTCGAAACGACCGATCGGACCTCCGCGAAAAAAAAAAAACGAAATACAAATAAACAGAAATGCAAAAAACCGCGCAATGCCAGTCGCCGATCGCTTAGTCGCGTCAAAATGCCCCGAGGAAGGAGAATGAAATTCCCGCGGATTATTTTATCCGACAGTCGCGTTATCTATCGTTCCGAAATTTCATAAATTCTCGCGGGAAGTAACGAAAAGTTTGACGAATGAAGGTGCGACACGTTAACTCCGTTGAAGCTGTTCAATGTCGTAACGATAAAAAGTACGGGTCGCGTGAGAAGAGGTTAAGTCAACGAAACCGATGGGGGTCTTCACGCTTAGAAAGTTACGGGAGACCCCAACGGTTCTGATTCGATTGTATCGCATCGGATTGTTATATATATACATATAAATCGTATATATGTGTGTTATATTACGTATTACGTATATATATATATATATATATATATATACATTGGATATATAAACACACGAAGTACTACCGCGTCTTCCGTGATTGAAATGATGTGACTCCCCGAGCTGCCCGAAGTTGAAACTCAGTTTGCAACCGTCTTGTGAACAGACACGCAATCTCGTACCCAACACGCCTCTCGTTGCCACGAAACAAGTCAAGTACTTCACGGGGACAAATAGTAAGTGGGCATGCGAATAATAGCTCGGCGTCCATAAAGGAATTGCAGTAAAACACTTTTAACGTTCAAAACCTTCCGAGGATCCTGGAAAATTCATAAAACTGTATAAAGTAGCACGGTACTCAAAAAAAATTGGTCGAAAGAGCGTTTTTTTTTTGTAATTTCACATAGAAACACAGGATACATTTTTTTTTTTTTTTTTTTTTCGACTTTAAAGTTCTTTTGCAATTTTCAACGGATGCAAGTTAAATTGAAAAATAATAATAAGGTTAAGTTTTTTTTTTTTTTCTTTCGAATATTATTCGATAAATGTTGAAGCCTCTCGTGAAGAGATTCGTTTTCTTCACTTCGCGACATGTGTTATCATTATTTTCTTTTTTTTTTTTTTTTTTTTTTACCGATTACGGTACGATTCGCTCGTTCCATAAATTAAAGGGTTAAAGGCATCGGCGACAGCGAGAAATTTTATTTGGCTCGGGTTTTTTTTTTTTTTTTTTTACCAAACTTTCGACCTTTGAAATTTACGACTTTGGCAAACCCCAGGGACACTGTAAAAAAAAATCGAGGAAAGGGGGTTTTATACGCGGTAAAAAATAATGGTAAATTTAATGTACGAGGCAATTAAAAATTGACAAGCATCGGAAATTAAAATACCTTCGCCTGTAAATTTACGAAGATTTTAAAAATGAAAGAAAAAAAAAAAAAAAATTACATCGTAATTATCGAATAGGTAATAAAGAAAAATCTTCAGTACCAATACATTAAATCCCCAACATTTTTTTTTTACCGCGTAAATCTTTCAATACCGATATTGCAAAAAAAAAAAAAATTCATTCTACAAATATAAATGAATTGATAGTTCAATAACATTTCTTCGAAATCGAAACTTACAAAATTTCATTTTTACACGATTTATCATTATTATTATTTTTCGTTGTTCGCAATCCTTTCTCCACGAGGAAACTAAAAATGTACCGACAAAACTAAAAAAAAATTTTTTAAATATATAACATAATAAAAAAAAAAAAAAAATTTTGCTCCAAAACCGATATTTTTAAAACATATCGCAATTTTCGCGAAAGTATATGAAAAAAATTTAGTATCCAATTCATCGCAGTCTTACGTGAGGTTTAAAAATTCCGCGAAGTATCTAAGGGTTCCAAAGTACCAGCCGTAGGTTATTAGGACGTGAAATAATGCTGTCGAAAATCGTTCCGCAGAAGGTTTTTCGACATATTTGCAATTTCGCACGTACAGAAATATGGGCCGAGTACGGTACGGGGATATTCCCTCGTTTATCGTGACACCGAAGAAACCCCTGTGGAAAATCTCGCTTCGCCGAGGTCCCCGGTACCGAAGGTATCATGCATGGGATATAATATTTCCGGACCTATATGCATCCGCGATCTGTATACAGCCGGAGGTGTACGTAGGATAGGATAGTAACACTTTCCAGGTATCTTCTGTACATATGGCTCGCGCGGTATGCGCTTTCACGTCCGTAAGATATATCGCACATGCATAGGTAGAGTAGCTTTATGTATGTACGTGTATATGCGTTTTACGAATCCCGTTCACATATTCTCGTTCAGTTGGAAGGGGAAAGAGTAGAGCGCTGTGAATATATTGCGAGAAAAGGTATATCTTCCCCGAGTGCGCCAAGAGCGCCAACCCCTACATATCGCGGCGCATCCCCCTCCACTTTCATAACTCTCTCTCTCTCATTCACCATCTCTCATTGTACGCCTCTCTCTTTTCCCGGGACTGTCTACGCTCTGTTTCTTTATCTCTCAAGCTATATATCGCTTCGCGATAGAGACGACAATGAAATGCCCGAAACCAGTGGGAGAAACGAAGTGCGAACGCGAAAGTTTTTTAAAAAGCAAAAAAAAAAAAAAAAAATTACAACGTTACAAGAATACCGGAATGCAACTGCAACTTGCAGAAATATTTTAAGTATTTTCGAAACTTGACTCGAAGAGTTATATAAGTCTTCTGGGAAGAGTTTTGAAATGGGTAATGGAGCTTTTACAATGGTTGAAAGCGGATTTTGTAGCGGCGCGCGGTCGAACGCAGTAGAAAGATCTTTCAGTTGCCTTCGATAACTAAAACTTTTTTTTTTTTTTTTTTTTTTTTTTTTTTTTTTTTATGGCACCAATGGAATGAAAACAATTTTCCGAAGGTAATTACAGTCTGCTTCTTTATTGCGAGTTACAAAGACTGTAAGGCGATTTCCAATTAAAAGACTTTTTTATTTAATTATTTATTGATTTATTTATCTACACATTTTTTTATTATTTTTTATTTTATAATTACGAAAAATCAACGGTGCCGAATATAACACGTTGTAGGAAAATTTTCATCTTTTTTCGTCATAATTTTTTTTTTTTTTTTTTAGTTATTCTTTTACATTTTTTTTGTAATTACCACCATTTTTTTTTTTTTTTTTTTTTTTAAGTATGTACGCTTTTTTTTTTTTTTTTGTGTTATTTGAAAGATCGCGAGAGTTATACGGCGCGAGTGTACGGCATGTAGACCGGTTCTCAAATAATGAGAAAGGTGGCGCACTCCTCTGTCTTCCAATGTCGTCTCACTAATGAGCGAGCAGCAAGCTAACATCGGTACCTCTAAGCCTCGAAGGATTAGTGAGTTCCGTATAGAAAGCCCGTCCTTAATACAGGTAATTCAATGCCAGTCTAAGACAGAGTAATCATCCTGCGCTTCGTACTTCTCGTTTTGCTCGTCCAATGTATCATCCGCTTCCTTCAACGAGCGACGACTGCCTTTCGAGAGTTCGCGCGGTACCGGATAACCCGCCTCTCTACGCTTGAGACCGGCGTTCGAGCACCAATATCACTCAAAACAGAGTTTCGCAGACGTCTCGAACAGCCAGTAATATCTTACGGATAATGGAGAGTTTGTTTCAAGGAGATCGAACGATCACCACTATACATGGAGATAAGTCAGTCGGATATCCGTAAAGCTTTCCCTAACGATCCATCTTACATCAATCTCTATCTTTCTCTCCGCCCCCTCTTCACACTATTATATCCATACGTCTGATAAGCCAAATTCGGCTCATACGCAAGAAACGCAGACAAACAGATACTGAACACACAGCCAATTATATGATATCGAAGCTTAGAGACTTTCCGACTTCGTTGGATTCGGGATTAGCGCGGATTATACAGATTTATTATTAGCCGAAATCTTTTTAACCTTTTCAGAGTACCCGTTATCGTTAGGATGAATAATTTCGCAAAATTCTCTCGTCAGGGAGAGTTGAAAAATGATTGGAAACCAATGGGATCTCCTTGAACAGTAGTCACGCCACGCTATGGTCAGACGCGCGCGTATAATGAAAATTACGATATCTACTTGCGATTTATTTCGAAATTTTGATAAATTGTTGATTTTCAATTTATCTTTAAATATTTGTAAATTTTTTACAAAAAATTTATTTTTAAATATTTGTAAATCGTTTATTAATAAATTATTTAATATTTTTACTATATTATTCAGTAAACTTTACAATTTGATTTTAACGAAGTTTTGCGAATTTTGAGATTTCCCCTTAACGAAATTTATCGAACATTGAAGTTTCGCGTTAACGAAGTTTTGAATTTGTCGCTATATTGGTAAAGAAGCATCCAGTAGCGGTCGCGTTGAAATTTCCACTCAAATTTCAACTTGTTGCGCTAAACTTCGAAGTTTACATTCGATACGAGTTACAAGTTCGCAACCGCAACTCTCAATTCGACTCTGAAAAAGCTTATGTTTGTGGTACTCGTCACAATACGAGAAATAACTCCCAAAAGTTAAAGAATAGTAGAAGTCGAAGTACTATTCATTTATCAACGCGAACTCCATTCTTCGCGCATCTTGGCACAGAGTGAGAATCCCGGAAAATCCCTGATTAGCCACTGCACTAACGACCCCATTGACCACAGTCATTCAGCGCATGGCATGTTTCTTAACGAGTGACGTACACTCGAGAAGAGGACCCCAGTAGCTGCTAATGCTGCTGCGGGTTAAATGGCCGCGCGGATTCGCGTCCCACACGAAGACCCCGCAGTCTTGGCGCTCACCTTCCTACGTTCCTCTTTCATTTATTTTCATTCTTTCGCTCGTCCATTGTTCGGACTTTAAGCTTTTTTTTTTTTTTTTTTTTTTTTTTTTTTCTGCACATCAGAACCTTCGAGAAGTCGCGAGAATCAGGGAAACTGATAACGAATCACCTATAAGTGGCGTATTAATTACTATCGTTTGTCCAGTTAATGACTCGACGGCTGATAATCAGTACGATGACTTTGTTACATTTTTTTTTTTACGGAACGCGATTTACGAATTCTTCTTATATTAAAAGTTTTTTGATGATTTTCTGAAATTAATATTTAGAAATGATGATTTTCGTAAAATCATGAAAAATTTTTTTTTACGCAAAGTTAAAAATTGAGAATTTTTTTTTTTTTCTTATTTAGAAATTCTGTTTATTTGTATTGCTGTTTGATGTGTGAAAGTTTTTTCGAAATTAGCATTTTCGTGCAAAAAAATTAAGAAATTGCGCTTCAATGATTTTGGATCATTTCGCAGATTATCGAAATCGCGCAATGATAATTTTTCAAGAATATCCATTTCAGTATCTGCGCGTTTCTTCGCCGTAATTGTGAAATATTCGCAAAGAACTTCCTGTATATACGAGAATAGAAAAAAAAAAAAATTGACTGTCGGCTCGTGGAACTCCGTCGACGACGCGGTTCTTTGTGAATCTTCGATTTGTACGATTGATCATTAGTTGACCCACATTCGTGGGCTCCGCCCGAACGCGCCATTCGTGATTTCATTAAATTGGAATACCCAGAATAAGCCGTCGCTATGCATTTCTGCCGTCGATCCCCTTTACCCGGTTCACTTTTTCTATGCATTTTTTTTTTTTTTTTTTTTTTTTTCCGTAACGCGACCTTTTCTGCGCAACTATACAAAAGCACTGCCGCGTCATCTTAGAAAGTCCGCATGCAGCGGATAAAGGAAGTCGAGATGAATATCCTCTCGCGTTTTATATATGAATCGGCGAGGGGAACGAAGAAAAAAAATGAATGCGAACAGCCAACAGTCGGCTCGTCAGGTTGTTCTTCTCGATTTTCACGAGAAACTAAGAAGAGGGGTCTCTAGAAAACCACCCCTCCGACCCCCGTTTCTCCGTTTGATTTTCTCGAACGCATTTCTCGCGAAGTTCATTAAAGCTTCGGAACGGGAGAGCGACTTTTATACTTTTCCTATTAAGTTATCCCCGTCGGGGAACTACTGCCATACGATATTTCTAGACGAGTCTATGCCGACAATGCCCTCCGGTCGTTCGGTTAACTATAATAAGCTCTGTCGTGAAAATTAATCATTGGTCATCGAGAAGCTTCGTTACGATTGAATGCGAGTGGCGCGTCGCTGACGACCATTCGCGTTGAACGACGCGAATGGCGAATAGTTAAAACTTTTTAACGTTTTCGCCGGCTGTTGAACGAACGGTAACGACTCGTTGCATTAACAATTGAAACTCTTTGCAGCGCTTGCAATGGGACCACTAGTAATAGTTTGGAGTAATGTTGACCAATTGACAACTGTTTCGAACGAATTCTGATTATTTAGGAGTTTCACTATTATTATTATTAATTCGTTAAATTTTTTTTACGTGTCGCCTATTATTTTATTTTATATATTTTCGCAAATAATTTTTTTTCACGATGAAACTATTGTAAAAAAAAAAAAATTCGCTGATTAATTTCGGTTTCACTTCCGATTTCCGGTGGAAAAATAGAAAATTCGGAAAAAAAAAAAAAATACGAATTTACAATTGTGGATTTTCTGAAAGGGGAAATTCAGTTGGAGTGTTAAAAAAAAAGGTTAAAAAGGTTAAAAATAAAAACGCTGAAAACAAAGAAAAGCGATGAAAGTAAAAATCCGACCATAATAACACCCATCCGTGTAGATATTTTGCTCAAAGCTCCTTTTCTCAACATTTTAGACACCTTTCAGTGCCTCGACATGAAAGCCTCGAAAACTATTTTTTTAACCAAAAACAAAGCTTCCGCCATGTGAAAGCAAAAAAAGCTCATTAGCGATAATGCATTAAAATGATTATTCTATACATTCCCGAGTATCTCGCGTTACGAACGCGAAAGCCCGAGAAAGTATTACGCGTTATATAAAAAAAAAAAAAAAAAAAAAAAAAAAAAAAAAAAAAAATTGTACACGAGAGGAGGGATTAGCCTCGAAGCATTGTAGCTGCGAGTCGTATTGTTTCGAACCGCACTGAGCACAGATACCAGACGCGTTGTAAGGAGGAACGGTGTTGCGTAAAGGTACAATAGGGAGGCTAATCCCTCCGAGATGGATTATGTTAAACTCCAAAGACGAGATTGTTTGCGCGCGAGGGATCGCAGAAGCCTCTCTACGGCAAAAACGCTCCCGGATGGTGGTAATCGCTCACACAAGGTGCACAAAAACATTTGCAGTTGGGGAGAACAGTAGAAAGCTAAGAAAGAAGGTACGGCGGACCCCGCGACCCCCGCCGAACAGCCAACAGCTTTTCCTCGAAACCCTCGCGTCGAATTACAAAAATTTATCGACACGATGTCCCCCTCTGACTCCATAAATATGCGTTGTATCATATACCGTACACGCGATGTATCACATTCGGGTCGAATATAGTTGCGAGACGTATTCTTGAGACAACAATCTGATGAATGTTTTTCTTTGGCTACAATTTTTTTTTTTTTTTTATTGATTTCAATCCATTGATTTTTTTTTACGAACTTTAACAAATTTTTTTCAAATTTTCAATTTTTTACGATTTTTTTTTTCAAATTTTCAATTTTTCACGATATTTTTTTTCAAATTTTCAATTTTTCACGATATTTTTTTCAAAATTTCGGAAATTCGAATATATTCTTTAAAAAATTCGATTTCTCGTTAAAAAAAGTTAAGTTGGATAATCTTTAAACGATTTTGGTTATAACTGTCCCACTGAATCATTTTTTTTTTTTTTTTTTTCAAGTTTTCGGTACTTTTCGCTCGAAATATTTTTTCCACACGCCGAAAACTTCAGATATTTCATTTACGATAATTTAACAATAATTATCCAAATACCCGGCAAATAATGCACTCGAAGCCCATTACCCGCGTCGTAACTGACCGTCTTTGGTAGCGTGAATCGTGAATAATGGCGAAATTTCGTCGAATCTCGTGTACGAAAATCCTCAACGATATATACACGTTGTGTACCAAGAGAGAGAGAGAGAGAGAGAGTTGTGCGATGCGCCACAAGAAGTAGTTGAAATCCGTGTTGAACGCTGAATTTCGCATGGCGTGCATGGTAGACGGTTCGAAACCGAATAACCCGAATAGTTGCACCACTTTGGACCGGTATTCCGTAATAATAATCATCACGAAACCGTATATTGCGCTTCCGCCAAAGAGGGTCGACTTCGAGGGGATTGGGGAGGGGTGGGGGTGGGGGATGTAATCACAATAGCCACAGTGATAATAATAACAGTTGATTGTTCCCGAGAACGCGCAGACCATTTTAGACAGCGCTATCTTCTTAATCGATTTTCTTTTTTTTTCTTTTTTTTTTTTTCCTATTATACGCTCGAGGAAAAAAAAAAAAAAAAAAAAAAAAAAAAAATGGGAAAAAAATAAAAGAGGCAAAAGAGTATATGCATGTAGTAGTAGTGGCTTTCCCCGAGAGTGGCTCCGAGAGATGAGGGTCAGAAAGACCCGCGTACCCCAAGGAAGGCGCTGGGATGCCAGAGTGCCCATGGGAGACAAGGTAGGGCGACGCTAAAGTAAAGGGCTCCCCCTCATTATTTTACTATTCATGTAGCCTCAGTTCTCTCGACTTGGTCGCCGTTCCCTGAAATTCATTTCCACTACCCCACCGCCCCCCACCCACCCCTCCCCCTTTCACAACCTCCTTCCTCGTTCCATCTTCTTGCCACCGGCTTTTCTATTTCACGAAGGAGCTGCAACCATGAGTGCGTGTTCTTGATCTTTTGGGAAATTGAGGACCCTCTCCTCTGACATACATCTTCAGCTTCTTTTATCTTTGAACCTTTTTATATTGCTCCGCGAAACTTCAGACGCCTTTCCGAGGATTTTACATATTATAATACTTTGAAAAATTGTCGCTCCTCCTTTCCTTTACATCGTACAGAATGTTTTCGTCGACTTAAATTTTTTTTTTTTTTTTTTTTTTTTTTCTTTCGAGATTTTAAGGCTTTGGTATTTGAAATATTGTGAGATCATTTTTGAAGGAATTCGGTAATAAATTTTTTTTTTTAAATTCGAAATTTTTCGAATTTTGAGATTTCGAGACTTTAAAAAATTTTAATAAATTTTTTTTTTTTTTTTTTTTCGTATTGTTGTTTCAGGTCTCGAGAAATACGGGGATACTCTCGCACTTTGTTAATCTGAACGTTGTCATTCCCGAAGCGTTTATATTGGGAAGCGAGGAGCATCACGTGGACGTGGGATCCATAATAAATCTCGTGTGCATAATAGAAAAGGTAAGAGAAATATTTATTTTTGTTATTTCATTTGAATTAAAGCTTCGATAGAGGATTTACAATATCGGAAAAATATAAAAGAGAGTAATGAAATAAAATTTTAATTGGTGATTAATCTCCAATATAAATAAACGAGAAATTTGTTTTTTTCCGAAAAAAAAAAAAAAAAAAATAATAATAATAATAATAAAAGTTTAAAAAATAAATAAAAAATTAATAATAATAATTAAATAATCAAAGGGTCGAAGAAATAATTGCTCTTTTGTATAACCAAAATATTAACCTATTTCACTGAAGAATCCATAGTTTCTTCCTATTGCGATTATCGTAGACTCGAAACTTAATTGAAACTCTATAAGAACACTTCATCGCGTCCATTCAAGTCTTAAGCCCCTTTAACTTCGCGAATTATAACGATCGCGTCAAATTCAAGATTAATCCAACGAGTTTCGATATTAAGAGCTCTCAACTTAAACGTTATCGCGAAAACATTTGTAACCCAATTTCTCTCTAAATACGTTGATGAGCCTAAAGTACGAAAACGCTATGATACTCGTGCGCTGAAAAAAAAAAAAAAAAAAGAAAACCGACAGTTGTGACACTGACTTCTTATGAAATACACTATTAGATTCGAAAAAAAAGCGAACTATTAACATAAAAAAAAAAAAATTATTAACTTAAAAAAATTTTTTAAATTATCAACTTACAAAAATAAAAATAACTATTAACTTAAAAATTTTTTTTAAATTATCAACTTACAAAAATAAAGATAACTATTAACTTAGAAAAAAAACCAAACTATTACCTCACGAAGAATCTAATTATCTACCGAAATTTCGTTTTCCCGACTAACTATCGATACTTTCAGCTATTAATTTTTTTTTTTTCGGAGTAAATCGATTGCTCCGTAACATAAAATGAAAATTAAAAATATCGCGGCTCATACGACGGTTGGGATCGGGTGAATATTATTAATAACATCGCTCGTTCAATACAAAGAACAAGTTTATAATTCGACAGAAAAAAAAAAAAAAAAAAAAAAAAAAAATCCTTAATTTCGTGTGTTAATACCAAAGTTATTATTATTAATATCGACTATCGATAAGCGAGCGTAATAATATAGCGCAAGATGAAAAAAACCACAAAAATGTATATTCGTTCAACGAGACGAAATGAACGAGGGGAGGGGGAACGAGGTGCGCAAAACTACCCTTCGAAAACTCGGTTTCCGCTATGACTTAAACTCTCCGCCCCGACAGTGGTGATTAATTAACTTTTTTTTTTTTTTTTTTTTTTTTTTTTTTTTTTATTACCCACGCGGCAATGTTCGTTTTGTTTTCCCGATGAAAGTTCGTCTGTTAGCATTTTTTTTTTTCTCCTTTATTTCATTAATCGGTACGAATGGCAATCGGGTTAAAGGGAAGGAAAGTGCGCAAAGAAAATTAAGAGCGAATGAGGAACGATGGGGAGGGAGGGAGGGAGGGAGGGTTGCAGAGAGAAAAAAGGGGATTAAAAAAAACGGGTAGGCGGAGAGGGTGGGGTTTGTCGAGGGGTCTGCCGTACAACCACAAAGCTAATACGGAATGGAACGCGAACCCGTAGGCGATTCGGGTTCTCTCGATTCACTTACTCGTCTACAAGCGTTTTTTGCTGCTTGATCCACCCGTCACAGGCATAAAGCTGCGAGGCTACGAAACGACGCCAAAGTATCGGGAACATTCGCCGAGACTCACGTCGGAGAGGATGTAAAACCTCTGAGCGAACTTTCTCGTCGGCTATTATTTCACCGAACGCGAGAGTAAAAATCCCGCGCAAGTCGGTGAAGATAAACTTTTGTAAAATGATCGCGGGATTGAGAGCGATGTTATCGTGGATATAGTATGGATGAGAAATAGTTGTTCGGTGGGGTAATACGTACTTTGCGTACCCGACGCGAAGATATAAAGGTCGTACGGTTACGTAGGCGGCTGCGGGTCAAAATGGCTCACGAAAAGTAAAATCATTTTTTAAAAATTAACATAAAATAAATAAATTCAAAAATTAAATAATAAAAAATAAATATATCATTATTATTATTAATCGTCCGTTTATTAAGGGTTATTGATGAATTGGAGCCGAAAAAAAAATGTCAAAAATTCATCCAATATGGAATTCCAATTTCTCGTAAATTATATCGCAATTTTCTTCAATTTTCATGATAATAATAATATAATTAAAGATAAAACGACACAATTTTTTTTTAAATTGGTATATTATGTTAAATACGTCATTACCTCCAATTATTGGATGTAATATGCTTACAAGAAAAGAGCGCAAAAAAAATACCGAGTCTCGTCGAGTTGTCATCGATTACCGCCAATTATCGAAGTTAACGTGAAAAAAAAAATCGATTTAGTTTCCTTATTTTTTTTTTTATCGATCGGATGAATTTTCAGAGGATTTTGAAAAATCAATGAATCATCTCGACAAACGAGTAACGCAACACTCCGATCGTTCGGAAAATTGTTATTTCTCCACTATTTCGACGAATAGAGTCATTGCGTTTCGTTGAAACGCCGCGCGCGGTACTTTCATGCAGTGTACTTCGTAATCTCTTCTTCAATCCAAACTCCTCGATTGTAAATCCTCTTTGAGTGGATGCGCGTCGAGGTTGCGGAGTCTGCCGTTCGCGAAGAAGAGTTCTATATCCATCACCGTAATACATTGTCCGTATCCGTTGCTCGTCGAGTACGCGTGGAGCTTAAAGCGACGGGATGCAAGAGGTATATCGAGTTTCTGACGCGAACGGAGAATAAAAGCCGAGAGAGATTCTTCGTAGGGATGTTGGATAGATATATAAGGTCCTCTGCTAGAACAGCGTAACCCGATATACTTCATAATGATAGTCGACACTCAACACCCCCGCGAACTCACCCCACAGACGAGAGAAAATCTTTTCGACGCATCGAATCTCTCGAATACATCGCGAACCGAAATAACCGACAATGATTTATTCGTAAATCAATTCATTGAATTATTTGTATAAATAATAATGAATATTAATCCTTTGGTTTTTGTTTTTCAAAAGAAATTAAACCGATGCCCGCGATTCAGCAAACGAAAAATTGCCATGAAATTTTCATCAGTTTACAACACGAAAATTGACGAAATTTCTTTTTCAGCGGCAAATCTATAGAATTTGATTTTTCATTTCAATTGCTATCCAAAATCGTAATTATTATGATGAAAATTCTTTTTTTTTTTTTTTTCGCTAACGATTTTCTGTTGAAATAACATTTTTTTTTTTTTTTTTTTTTTTTTTTTTTCGAAATGCCGATTCGCGAATGGCGATGGACGGGGATGAAATTGAAAAAATGACGCGTCGATGGTACGCTAAAGGTATATAACCTATGATTGTCGTTAGTTTCTATATAATTTATTTCGAGCTGAAAAGCTGAAAGCCGCGCGCACACCGTGCGGCTGCATCATTTTAGATACGAAATGCTCCTACGCGGTGGCAACGAGGATTTGCATTCAAAACGTTGAGCAGTAGATATCGTCTATTATACATTAATATATAGAATATATATATATAATATATATATATCTCGAGCGATGGGAGCGCCCGGGGGTCGAGTATCGGCAATGACGAGAGAGGGAGAGGATCTGTACGCCTATCGAGCAATTCCCTCGGAATGGCTTTCAACGATCGCCTCTATAGATAAAATATACGAATGAAAATTCAGCGTGGCGTACTAAAAAAAAAAATTAATAAATAATTTTAAAAAACACATAAAAAAAATACGGTAATACCTATAGAAAATTATCGGGCGGAAATTTACAGTTCCACGACGATGCATAACCTATGAAACTGAGTTGTCCGTTGCAAGACGAAATTACGACAGTCTATTCAAATTAAATCCAATAAAAAAAAAATGAAGCGGAGTGCAGTTATTTTTTTTTTATTCCCTGCGATCACGAATCGCCCTTTATGACGAACGAATTATTCTAGTTGGCATGGTTATTCCTTTCGCACACCAAAAGTGCATCGAAACGGTACACGAAACGATCGCCGTTTCTCGCAATAAAAATCTATACCACTGTAATAATAATAATAATTTTTTTTTTCTAATAATGATAATAATAATAAAAATAATTACAATTACACCAACAACACAATTATTATTATTATTTTTTCTGTAGAAAATAATTACGAAAAATGATCGATAAATGATCGATTTGTCAGATAATCGAATATCGAAGCTGAAGTAACCTTCGATTTTAACAGTCGATTTATTAAAATTATTTTTTTATTGCGAGAAAATAATAATAATAATAATTATCATTATTATTTTTTCGGTAAGAAAATAATTTGAATAAATCGACCATAAGGTTAATGCAGCTTCGATGTTCGATTATCTGACAAATCGATCATTTATCGATGGCTACGCGATAACCTTTAAATCGATAATCATAGACAAACCGTGTCGCACCTGTACCTTCCACAGGCAGGGGATGGAATTTGACTGACAGAGTTTCCAAAGTGCATGTGATAAAACTGACCATGAATGTCGTGTTATCCAACGATGCCGCGCAGCTTCCGAGGATTAATAGGGCGTTGCCGTGGTAACAATCTTCTCAATTTCATTGTATACGTGCCTATCGCAAATTTGGCTACAAGTTTCCGTTAATCATCATCCCCGCGGTATTAACGAGCGCCGAACAAGTTATTGACTATCATTGAAGTATCGGAACGATCCTCCGCTTCTTTCCGTATTTTACATTTTTTTTTCGCGGATGTAAAAATGAAAAAAAAAAAAAAAATCCACAAAAATAAAAAATTTAAAAATAGGTTAATGGATTTTTTAAAATAAACCCCACGAAAAAAAAATAAATAAAAAATATCGATACGTTCGATGTGTGAAATACATCGAAGTTCTCAATTTTTTGAGATTTTCACCAGCGAGTCGAGTTAATTAATTATATATCGGCGATCAATCAAAATGAAACTCTCGAAGGTTTTGATAATAAACAAAAAAAAACAAAGTTTTTTTTTTCACGTATTTCCCACTGAAACAATTAAAACGTCAATCGAATTAAATTTACCTCGGAGTACGGTGTGTAATTTAACGAAATAAATTCACTTTGCGAATAATTAAAACGGTGAAGCGATGAAATTTCCATTGCTTCGGAAATTTACCCGAAGCGATATTACTTTGTGACGGAGGAATATACGCGTTTTGTTGTATAATGTGAACGTTGACACGATTATTATTATTATTTTTTTTTTAATTAGCGGTAAATACCGTTCGAAGTCAATTAAGCGAATTAAAACGTTCAATATCGCGTATGCGAGAAGGATCTTTGCCACTTTCGACGGTGTCGGAAATTGCGAAACGTGTTTCCGCGGTTCGGCACTTTGTGCTTCAAAAGCACTTCAACCGATCTATGATACATTAACGTTGTGCGTAACTTGTAATTGAAGAACCACCGATGATCTTTCCGACGCGCATTCGTCGATACTTGAGACTTTAATTAAATGCGCGCGTACAACGATTTTCACTCGAGCAAAATTATCGCATAATGAAACAAAAGGCATCTAAACGATAAATATTTTACCACTTAAACCGTCAATCCCGTAATGAATATGATATGCTTTATGCTATTTAATGTTAAATTCCGCGTTTAATTAATTAATTGTATTCCATAAAATAATTAAAATAAATAGCCAGTGGTGAACCAAAATTCAACAGAAGTGTCGCCAAAATCAGCCGAAACGTTAAACGATTTTTTTGAATTTCGGTACTCCGAAATTCAAAAAAAAAAAAAAAGAAAAAAAAAAAAGACTTTTTTTTTTCTGAAAAAAATTTATCGAGTAGATTTACTAATCTACTCGATAAATGTGATAAGTGATTAAAATTTATTAAAGAATCGCTATAATATGGATTGAGGTTGAAAAAAATTTATCGAGTAGATTTACTAATCTACTCGAAAATTTATCGAGTAGATTTACTAATCTACTCGATAAATTTTTTTCAACCTCAATCCATATTATAGCGATTCTTTAATAAATTTTAATCACAATTCCAAATTTGATTTCGTAAATTTTTATCGTATTCCATCGAAAAACAAACTAATCATTAGTCGTTGACGAAGAAACCACAGAATCGTCGCTAAAATCAGCCGAAACGTTAAACGATTTTTTGAATTTCGAATTAATTTATTCCATAAATATTTTTTTCACCTCAATTAATATTATAACGATCCGTCTTTTTAATGTAATTTTAATCGCAATTCCAAATATATTTTCCTAAATTTTTATCGTATTCCATCGAAAAACAAACTAATCATTAGTCATTAACGGAGAAACCACAGAATCGTCGCTAAAATCAGCTGAAACGTTAAACGATTCGTTAATTTGCTCCTATAGCGAGAGTCGGAAAAGCGAGTTCGCGCGGTACACAGTCTATTTTACAAGGTTCAACATGTTAAAGTAATACCAATTGTAGCTGGTAGTACAGTACGAGGGTCTGGTAGCGTATTTGCGACACAGGGGAATCCCCGGGTACAATGTAGACCTGTGTCCCCAGCATTCGCATCGTCTATACTTCACCGCCCCTCTCTCGCGCCCACTTCACCTCCCCCAACGGGTTGCTATAACCCGTATACATTCCCATTTCCCTGCTATGACATACATGCATTACATGAATAAGTCTCCAAGCTTTTGCCGTTGCGAGAGCTGCTGGTTTGGAGGACGGGGCGCGGCGAATACATTAGCGCCGGTAACCGCAAGCAGATTTAGATCTTCGGACGGCGGACTCTATAGGTGTTATATGTACTATCGCCTCCATACGATACGTCGTTATACTATATTCCTATTGTTTCCCTATATATATGTATATAGATATATACATATACCGTTATAATCTTCCCATATAGTCAGAGATATCATTGCACCGACTCAATTATCGTTGTACACCGTAAAGTACGTATACGTTTACTGTATAACGTTTCAGAGTCCAACGCCGCCGCAATACGTATTCTGGTACCACAATAACCGGATGATAAACTACGATACCGCTCGCGGCAGCGTTAGCGTACAAACCGATCCCGGACCAACCCAGAGTCGGCTCATCATTCAGCAGGCAGTCGAATCGGATACGGGCAATTATACGTGCAGAGCCTCCAACACCAAAGCCGCATCGATCTACGTCTTCGTCACGGAAGGTACGAAAGTATTGTATTATATATATATATATATTTCTTTTTTACTTTTGGAAATATTCTATATTTGAATCTTTGGTCTTTGTGATTTTTTAATGTTGAAGATATTATTTTCATTCTCCGCGAAGTAAAGCGATCAATAGCGCGCGTATTGTATGCGTTTACAGTAGAGCCTCGATTAACCGGCAGTAGCTTACTTGTACCTAAATTTCTTATTTTTTTAAAGAACTCTGTAACGGTGAAAACTTCATTCATTTCTATATCTCTATTCCCTATGAGTTAAGCTGCTCATTAGTGCGCTTATTGCATTAATGTACAGTAGAGCCTCGATTAGCGGCAGTGGCTTACCTATGTCTAAATTTCCCATTTACAAAAAGAAGTCTATAGCGTTAACAACTTCATTAATCTCTATATCCCAATTTCCCACGAGTTAAACCGCTCAATAGGGCGCTTATTGTATTAATATACAGTAGAGCCTCGATTAACAGCAGTGACTTTCCTGTGCCTAAAAGTCTTATTTTTTTAAAGAACTATACAGCGTTGAAAACTTCATAAATCTATATATGTATATTCCCCGTGAGTTAAACCGCTCAGTAGTGCGCTTATTGTACTAATGTACAGTAGAGCATCGATTAACCGACAGTAGATTACTTGTACCTAAATTTCTCATTTTTAGAAAGCATTCTATAGCGTTGAGAACTTCATAAATCTATATATGTCTATTCCCCGTGAGTTAAACCGCGCAATAGTGCGCTTATTGTACAGTAGAGCCTCGATTAACCGACAGTAGGTTACTTGTACCTAAATTTCTCATTTTTAGAAACCATTCTATAGGGTTGAAAACTTCATAAATCTATATATGTCTATTCCCCGTCAGTTACACCCTTCATTAGTACGCTCACTGGATTAATATACAGTAGACCCTCAATTAACCGGCAGTGCATTAACCGCGCCTACGTTTTTTCTTTTCATTTCAAATGAAAATAAAATGAAGGTGAAATAGCAAAAATAACAGAGTCTCTTAGAAAAGGAACTCAATATTCTTGAAAACTTCTTTTTTTTTTTCATAACCAACAGTAAAGGAAACAACCCATGTAGCGTTGCAAACTTTATCTTACAGTACAAAACAAAATGACGTTGCGATTGATTTTGAATTATCGATGAGCACCACGGATCCGCATACCAGAAATAATTGAGTTATCACTGTATTTTTAAACCCGAAAACAAACTACGGGCGTATAATAACGCGGATTGCCCCAATCCATCGTTCTACAATGTTATGTCATCTATACATAAGCGATAGTTATGTATCGCAAAGCCTCTTGCCTCCCCACAATATTCCCGGATCAGGCAATAATTATGCTTATGCCTTTGATGTTCATCGTCGAATATCCCAAAACTGTATTGTGTCCCAATGGCCATCAACAAGGAATTAGAGAATCGTCACTAATGAGTGTAAGTCGCTTTCAGTCTCTAATTTGTCATTCGAGTTATAATACGTTAATCAGCTTTAATGAAACGCGCGTAGCCAGGGAAAGAGGGAACTCTATTAAATTTTGCAAATTCCGGATACTCGTCACAACGACATACGGATTATTGCGGCTATACATATGCACGATGATAAGTACACTGAAATTGAATTCTGCATAATTGATAGGCTTCGGAACATTCGCATTCGATGGTCTCACTTCCGGTTTCCAATTAAATAAAAAAAAAAAAATTGATAAAAAGTTTGAAAAAAAAAAAAAAAATTATCTCAACTAATTATTGTTTCTCTCAAGAAGTTGTTAGGTCTTTCGTTTTTGTTTTATGTCCGACCGATGGTAAAGTAGACATACTGCGTATATAAGCTAAATAAACTGTATATATAGATTATTTACTCTATATATTGATTACATAAGCAAAACTCTCTATATAACTTATATATAACTTTCCCCAATCGACGAGATGATTAATCTCTTCCATTCCACCGCCTCAATCGACCGCCAATCTATCGACTACCACCGTTTTTTCCCGTTTGACGATTGATTCTGATGCAACTGTATTTTCTGTTTTACAGGCGATAAAATGGCAGCGATCCTGCGTCGTAAAACGTCGGGCGTGAAGCGAACGAGCGTCGGAGGTTTGGCGCTGACGCTAATCGTAACCGGCGCCGTTTTAGTGCGATAAGCGTTCCACTCGGAACGGTCCATTATCATTACATTTACGTTGTCATTAGGTAGGTAAACTTTGCGACTACGAAACTCCCTCGATTACTTCTTTCGTTACGTCGAATGATGAGATGAAAAAAAAAAAAAAAAAAAAAAAAAAAATGATGAAATGTTAAGACGAAAAAAAAAAAGCGAAAAATGAAATAAAAATAACAGAAATAACGGTCCAAACCAGCGATTCCCCGCGTCGCCCACATCCACCCGACAAAATTCATTCACACATCGCGATCAATCGCGAGTTTTTCGAGACATTTCGAATTTTCATAACTTCCGGTGTGTGAATGTTACATTGCGGGAGGTAATGATATTCATCGACACTGAGGTCAGCGCTGGGAAAATTCCCGCCTGCGAGAGATTTAGTGCGTAGCGGTTCGTTGGCGACACGTAATATACCAACGGGCAACCGATCGGCACGCTGGTTGTGAACCGGAAATTTAATGTAAATACTCGTAAGTGTAATAACGCTCGTCGTCGAGCCTCCCGCGCAACGACGGTTATAGTACCATTACATCCTAAAACTGAAGGAAAAAAAAAAAAAAAAAAAATACACACGTAATATATGTATATATATTACATATATAGAGAGCTGCGGCGACAACGCTGAAGGATCCGGTTAGAAAAAAAATACGGTAGAGACTATAAAAAAAATATATATATATATACAGATAAAAATTGAAGATTTCAATTGTTAATGTGATTCCGTTCGATCTTTGCTCGAAATAATTAATTTACTTAAATACGAATTGAAATCGATCGATTATACGATACATTTTTTTTTTTTTTTCGTTTTAATTCATTTAGGGAATCGATTTATCGGTTAAATTCTATTCGAACGTTTCCCGTTCGGCTGTGAAGTTTGAGATTTAATCCGTATCGAAGTTTTTGAAGATTGAATGGAGTTGTCGTTTTTTTTTTTTTTTTTTTTTAGTAATTTATACGTTCCATGTATAGATCTTCCAGCGGGGAATGTCTGCGTCGGAACATCGAGGGGTACGTCTACTTGACTCTTCGAAATTTGAGTGAAATTTTGGATTTTTTTTTTTTTTTTTTTCTTAAAATTGTGAAAAAGTATTGAAAACGGAAGCGGAAGCCGAAGAGTGAAATTTTTTTTTTTTCATAATTTTATTATCTTCTACAATTTCGGAAAAAAAAAAAATCGTCCATTTGATTCATTTTTCCAACCGCCAAGTAGATAAACCCCTTAAGATTTGCACGACCCACTGCCACGCGCGCATTTGTCATTTCGTTTAAAATCGAAATATTCAGAACGATAATCGGAAAGGTCTGCGTTCGGCGATCGCGCGAGTGCCTCTCATTTTTTTCGAACTAAACTCGATAAAAGCACAAAAAAACGCGGTAAAAATTGTTCATCAAACAGTTTTCAGCTTCGGGCACTTTCGACGGCCAATGGCGGAGGGGATAAACCGAACGACATCTCAACATCGAATTTTTCGAGAATATATTTTAGAACGAAAACTGGTAATGTTATCCTGAAAACACGTTGCGTACAAGTTTCGCTCACGAACTCAATTAGCCGCGAAAAAAAAAAAAAAAAAAAAAAAAAAAGCACACGATCGCATTATAGTGTTCGTCGTTGAAGGATTATCGATCGAGTTTGTTGTGCCGTTGCACATCGCTTAGCGGCGAAAGGGTGAACAACTACGTTCGTTATTCAAATTAATCAGTTTGTTGTAAACCGCGCCGATAACACCCGCGGTGTACAGACATGAATTATGGGACCACATACACACGTCGCGGTGAGAAAGCCAATGAAAATCGATAAAATTTACATTTACGAACGAATATTGAGACGGGGGAAGGAAGGGTTTTGATATACGGGATGATTGAGATTGGTGACGGCGATCTGCTTCGCAAGTGGCCGTAACTGATCGACGAGAGACTTGTACGATCGCACAAACTCCTGCGTGTTTGAATGAATTATTCGATTGACCGCGTTTCGCTGCTATCCCGAGCAGTAGTAGTGTACCTTTCACGGTAGTTACGAACGAATAGGATGATTTCGTAACGCGTTAAATCCCACCGAATGCAGAAACGTCGTTGGAAACCGAAGGAGCGCCGGTTATGAATATTGCTACACTTGCCGTTTCGCGTGCACCGCAATCACCGCTACGAGGGTACAAACATACAGGTTAGATACACCTGTTTTGCCCACTGTACTGTTTTTCGCATTGCCGTCGCCCCATTATTGTAACTCGTAAAAAAAAATCGTAAAAATTTACAAAATTATTGACTCAAATTATTATTATTATTGTTTTTTTTTTTTTTTTTTTTTTTATATCGGAAGTTTTCGGAATATTTTAATGATGAAAACTGAACGTGTGGCCAGTGGCGAAATACGGTGATATCTAACCTATAAAAATTCATTACGATCCGATACATCGACACATCTCGAATGGAAAAGTTTGTTGTATAAACTATATACAATTTATGTATTGGTTTTGCCATAAATAGGTGATATATATAACGATAAGCTGTATAATTTGTATATACAGTTTATATACGTTATATATATACCAAATTATATACATAAATCATATTTAGTCAATATAACATTTTTCCTCCGGGGATGTCACCGCGATGTTCGTGTTTCCGTGGTGACAGAGCGTGCGAACTTAGTTTATCGAAAGATAACGAAAATCCCTGTCGCAAGCATATATCTGGCTGCGTCACGTCGAGAGGCCCCGATCGGCATCGGCGTTCGTTCGTTCGCGTCACGACACGCGCGGTAATGAATTGACGAATGAAGGTCCGTTGGCGTAGTTGTGTCGTGCAACTCTTGTCGAGTGCAGCACGTACCGCCAACCACCACCACCGGCAGCTTGTCATTATCCGTATTTCATACTATATATGTAGTATGCATACCATTACAATTTCACACACAAAACATAACACGAAATACACAACAGCGTAATTCGTTCGATCGACAAAATAACTATACTATACATACTATACTATATAAAAAAAAATAGTATAAGTACATGTAGTGTACGCGTATAGTACGTTTTGCATTTGTTTGTTAAATAATGAAAGATTGAACAACCAATTCGCCAATCTCCGTATACCACGTGATCGTATTTTCGTGTTTTTCTTTTTTTTTCGTTTTTTTCATTTTATTTTCTTTTTGCGCGAAAAATCCATCGTTTTAACCGATAAACGCGTGAAAAACGTTTATCAATCGTTTCCCCAATGAAAATAAACATTATTGACCTTGAAATAGACGATTGGGGAACACGGGGGCGTCGCCATTTTCTCGAACATTGAGAATACAATACCAATGACAACGGCGTTGTTTCGACGACAATTAGTATTGCACCAATGTCAAAGATACTGTGTTCCATTGACAATGGCATTGCCTCACACTCTCCTTCGCGCCGCGGATAGTGGAAAAGTTAAGCGTGACGATAAGGCTGCACGACAATGAACAGTTGGCAAAGGAAATCAGACGCGAGTCAAAGCCAAAGCGAGCGGAACACACAGCGACGAAGCCGTACACCACCGCCTCCCGTTCGCCTCTTCCTCCTCTTTACTGCGATGAAGATCAGAGTCGATTCAGAATGAAACTGCCCAACAGTGAAAGAACGATCGAGTCTACGCTACTTACAAACACGTTACAAGTATTAGCGAAGCGGAGAAAGTTTCACATTGCCAGCAGCGCCCCCCACCCGTTCCTTCGTCGCCCCGTGTCTCTCTCGCTGCGTTCTTTCCCCGCTGTAAGGCTTCGCGACTACGAATAAAGCGTCTTACGAACGATTTAACGTCGTGCAACGTGAAACCCTCGACGTTCGATGCTCGCAGCGCGATAAATCAAATGGGACATAAAATTCATAATAAAATCAAATTGTTTGCTTCGATAATCGCGATTCGCAACGATAACGTGTAGAGGTTATGATATTCGAGAGAAAAATGATTTTATTCGTTAATCGCGATCTAATTTGTGAAACGAGAAGTAAAATAATAAATCGGAAAGTCGAGAGATTCGCGCGAAAAATCGAGCAATTGTTACACGCCAATTGGGTCAATGAATTATTTGCGCACGTGAGTTTCGGTGCTGTTGGTTCGATGGTAAATATTACTCAACGTCGCGGAGCAAAGTCGATGCAACGAGGAATCGGAAAAATTATTTAATTACCCGCAGTGTACGAGTGTATCCATTAAATCGATAATAACGAATCGCACGAGGAATTTCGGTAATTTTCGTTTTATGTCTTTCCCCGAGGTACGCGAAGGTCGCCGAAACGGGTCGTGATAAATCTTGCAATTGTGTCATTGTAACGAACGAAGAAAAAAAAAACAAACAAACCCATTAAACTTGCATTGTTCATATGTATAATCGATGTAGATTTATATCATCCAGAAAATAAGTTATCTATTGTTTAATCTGCAAATAAAAAAAAGTTTTAAAAGTAAATAAAAGAAAAATCCGAAACTCGAACAAAAAATAAAATAAATCGCGAGAAAATTAACGGACAAGCGAAACCACACACATGCACCGACGCGGCCATGTAAACCGGTGAATGTTGAAAATAATTTTTAACGATATAGGAATAAGAATGATGTACCTTTATGTCTCTCGTTAGCTGCGTTATTCAGAGATTTATTATTGATGTAAGCGAACGAAAAAAAAAACAAGAAAAAGAATAATTTAATGAGGATAAATCGACGAAAGAATGACGAAACGACTATGGCGCCACTTCTAAATTCCCTAATGTATTTATATACTAGCGATACCGAAGTCGATGATAATGATATCGTAATTATTACATATATATATATATATATTTCATAGATATACATTTTTATTTCAAATAATTTCGATTTATTATTTTTTTCTTCGTTTTTCCGTTGATATTATCGTCGACATCCCGAATTAGAAGAGATTTAACGAGGATTATTAAGAGCTGTGAGAGTGTATAATATAATATCTCAAGGGGACTCAAGGAACAAGGGTACGGATAGGTAGAGTACGGATGCTGCATTGAACGGCTTTGAACAATGTCTTTGTTACGAACGAGAAACAAAAAAAAAAAAACACAAAAAACAAATCGTTGAGACTTTCTTCTCACGTGATTCGCGTTTTTTCGTAAATCGTTTTACTTCAACGCGTAGTTTTTTTTTTTTTTTTTTTTAACGCTTCGAATGATATTTGTTACGAATACATTGTGATTATTTGACGATTTTTCATCTCGCCGAAACCAACGACGAATCATTAATATAAAAAAAAAAAAAGTACACTATCGATATCGTATACGTACGTATGAGCTATGCAAATTGATCGGTAAAACAGAAAAAAAAAAAAAAAAAAACACGAAATTCAAGCATTCGAAGTGATAACGAGAAGCGCGTATCAAGATGCATATATATTTGGCGCGTAAGCGAAAATATCCCCAATCGTTTTTAACACGCGCGATTAACCCAATGGCGTTAATTTAATTTTCGTACCGAAGCTCCCAAACGAATGCGGTGTGTACCAACAGCGACGGGCAAAACAAAAATGTATTTTTTATCATGTCATCTATGATTTTAATTAAGAAATCACAAATTACGATGCAACTAATGAAATTACATTCGAATTATATCTGTATACGCGACAGTATGTATATTACGGATACATTCTATCGCGTATATATCACATATAGGCTATACATATAAATAAATAAATAAAAATAAATATATATACATATATAGAATCTGTTAATACTAAGTTAAGATAATACATTACATGGTACATTACGGTGGTATTTCAGAAATAATTCTCAAAGAATTGAACGATCCTTGCAATTTAAAAAATTTCTCAGTATATGTCTGCAATCATGTGTTATAGAAGAAACGATCCGATTCAATAAACGTGAATGAAATCGCGAAAATACCCATATTATTATTATTATTTCCAACGATTCTTCGTGGCGTGCAATGTTTCGAGTGTAATTGGAGGTAAGTACGACAACTTATATTAAAAAAAAATCGGAAAAAAATAAAAAAAAAAAAAATCGGTAAAAAAATGAAAAAAAAACTTCAATCGATCTTTTGTCGTAAAAATTATTTACTTACGAGCCTCTGATAGGCTTTTCTCGCGTAAAAACGCCATGAAACGACTGCTGAAAGCTGACCATTGATCAAACGAATGCGACGTCCAATCCAAGGATTTGCCGATGAGAAGACTCGACCCTCTCGGATCCCCGAGAAACCGTAGAGCAGCTTAAACCTCTCAGCATTTGTTTCTCATACGACGGACCGGTAATATCCGGCGAAGTATTTTGTCCGAATTTTTAGAAAATATGTGCGCATATTTCGCTGAGAATTCGCTTCGGGAAAATAAGCCGATCGTCGTAAATGTATGTTTTAATTTTTTTTTATTTTTGAGGAAATCTCATAAATTACGCGAAATTGCCATTAAAAAAAAATGCAAATTTAAGCAAAAAATTGCAACTCCGCTATATAGATGTGTTTCCTTAATGAAAATGTGAAAGAAGTTTTTCAAAAGAAATTCAACATTTCTCTCAAAAGATTTTCGCGTATTTTGCATGTAAAAAAGACTTTTCTTGCTTCTCGAGTAAAGAACCCGAAGAGAAGCTTTAAACATTAATAAGTTTCTTCTCTCAGCTCTCGTTATTCGACGAATAAAAGAATATTATTGTTATTATACACGCTATTTTAATTAATTTCCTGCAAAATACCGTTTCGTTAACAAATACGATAGACTTGAATTTGTTATATATTTATTCATCGTTCTTTATTCACTAACGAAGTCAACATCAAAGTTTTGCATCTCGATATACATATTTTACGCTCTGAGGACGCAAATTATCGATTTTTCGACTTTTTGACGAAATTTTACGAAATTTAAATTTATTTCTTACGAACTTTTTTTTTTTTTTTTTTTTAATAACATTGTTATTATTATTTTTTTTTCAATAATTTTTTTTCGATGAAAATGATGAAACTGCGGAAAAAAAAAAAAATTAAATGGAGGAATGGATAAAATACGAATAAAATTCACTTTGATATTTTTTTCTACTACCGAACTTTATTACAATAGCACGTATGCGTATTACTCGTACATAATACGAACTTATGTAGATAATATATCTATCTATATATATGTATATATAATATAAAGGACCTCAATTGATAAACATAACGGGATATTAAACTGAGCTGCAAGGGTGTCTTTTATTATTTTTTTTTTTTTTTTTTTTATTACCTTCGGCATATGAAAATTCATGCAAATTTAAGAGGCGTATATAAAAACGCATCTGGTATCGCCGCGCCGAAAAATCTATCGTCGAGGGGAAAAATACATCTCACATTAACAAATTTTTTTTTTCTCTCTCTCTCTCTCTTTCTCTTCCTTTCCTTTTCATATCGAAGCACTTTACAGCTCGTTAACTAAGAAATTAGAATATTCGCGTTACTATTCGGCTGTATAAAAAACCCCTTGCGGCTAAAGACGTAATAGTGCTTTTTTGTTTGTTTTTGTTTTTTTTTTTTTTTTTTTTTTTTTTTTTTCATCGGAATCCTGATATAGATAGTTATAACAAAAAATAGAATATCTTACAATATCATTAAATAATCAATTAATGAGTAAACTTGTTATTGGCATTTATAATGCCCGATAAGGATAGCGGTGGTCGTTGAAATGTGGAAAAAAAAAAAATAGAAAGAAAAACACATCATCACTCTTCTCGTAGGGCGAGTAAACACTTTTTGAGCAAATCGGCGTGTGCCTGCAATTCGAAGAAAAAAAAATGTAAATTCAATTTTTTTTTTTTTTTTTTTTTTTTTTTTTTTTTTTAAGAATGAAAAGTTATTTCCGAGAACCAACACATCGCTGGAGCGCAATCGCTGCAAATGTTAATTCTCGACGTTTTTATGAATCGCGCGAAAGTACTCCGTAATTTGTATCCAACGAGAATGGGAAATTTCTCGAGTCGAGTTAAGCCGCGCGGCATATTAATACACGCGTTTTCGGCACGTGAAAGATTAAAAAAAGGATTTCGAATTTGAGTTCTGAATCTTCTATAGAAAAAAAAAAAAAAAAAAAAAAATGAAAATTAAAAAAAATTAAATAGAGATTTACCTTCGCATGTTTAATCTCTAACTCCGTTAGTTCAACGAGATTCTTCTTAAACGCGGCTATCCGTCTCGTCTTGAAATCCGTCAGTTCTGAAAGATCGAAAAATAAATAAATAAAATAAATAAAAAAAAAAAAAAAATGAAGAAATTAATAACGAAACTTTTATTGCTATGACATTTAATTCAACGGGAATTTAATAAATATTGAAAAATCAAAATTGCCGACTCACCTTCTTTTCCTTTGTCCGACATTTGCTCAAACTTTTCGCAAGCTTCCGTCTGTACTTTCTCCGCCTTTAATAAATATTTAACGAGAAAATACGTTTGAGAAAAACGTTTATTATTCGCACGGGCGTCGATAGAGGCGTGCAATGCGCAGACATAAAATAAATTCACTTTATAAAGCTCTTTGGAAGCAATGATTATTCTTTTTTTTTTTTTTTTTTTTTTTTTTTTTTTTGCTGAATGTAATTATCGAGTCAACGGGCAAATAAGGATTGCGATATGATTTGGAAGGTCAGACAGTGAACACGAAAAGATGAACGGTAAAGTTAAAGTTACGACCGATCGCTACTGATTCATCTCTCGATTAACAAACTCATGCAATGAGCTTTTATCATGCAATGTTTTATTTCACTTCGCCAGTCCCCTATTTATCGCTATTTATCTCTGAGATTTATTGACTTCGCTTAACCCTTTCGCTACCGCGATATATTTTCACGATGACAAAAGAAAAAAAACAATAGTCCGATATCGTGATAACCGAAGAGATCAGATACAAGAATCGAGAGAACTTCGTCTGCACGAAGTCTGTAAGTGAGAAGAAACGATCGGAATGATCGGAATCCAAAATTGAACATTTAATAATAATAATATTGTTATTATTATTAATATTAATATTAATAATAAATTAAAATTAATAATAATATTGTTATTATTATTATTAATAATAATAATGGGCATTATTATCATTATTATTATTAAATGTCCGAATTATGTTTCATCATTGAGAAATAATTTAAAAAAAACCAAAATCCAAATTATTCCAAATTATTTTTCATTCGAAAAAGTGAATAAAACCGAAAGCCCCGCGGAACTCTTTGAAATGAAAATAATTTCGAAATCTACGGTATTGAAAAAAAAAAAAAAATTACTCGCGTGTAATATTGGCTTCGAAAATACGAAATAAAAAATGATTTGCACGTAAAAGTAATGATAAAAGGGTTAACGAAGCGTTGGAATACGTTAGTGAGAACCGGAAGAGCCGTAATGCGCGTAATTAACTATTTCTCATTATCGGAAACGTTTACAAGTCACAATCCCAGAAAAAATAATCGATGAAATACTATATTTCTGCGGTATGTTGGCAAAGAAAGATAATGAAAAAAAAAAAAAAAAAATGTAAAGAACATCAATTGTACGTGAAAAAGACACACCTCAGCAACCTCCAGGGCCTCGAAGAGCCGGAAAAAGCAAATTGTCAATTAGTTTACGTCGCGTTTTCGATTAGTTAACTGTTAGAATCGATTGCAAAAATAAATTCGATTTTTTTTTTTTTTTTTTTTTTTTTTGCGGCGAATCGTTGAAAACGATGTTTTTTTTTTTTCATTGACGAAAAATATATGTGCTTTTTGTCGCATATCGGTATCGCGATTACTGTCTGTGCGACGAGATAATTGCACATGAATGCGGGTACTGTGGATGTTTCTCGCAACGTGGAGAAAAAATGTGTTATACATCATACGCCCCGTTATGTTAGTCACTTTAGGAATCCTAATGGAATATCGTAACCGTAAACTTGCATTCGGAGGATAAATATCCGCAATCGATATCGCTAAACAACAATGTACGTTACGATTTTTTTTATTTTCTGCGTCGCGGCTATGGAACGACCGTTTGTTTCTTTTATTTCCTTTATTAACGTTTTGTTCTGTTGGTAAAAAAAAAAATAATAAAAAAAAAATATAAAGTTCGGAAGTTATTCAGAATTTTATTTTTTACGTTACGTTGATAGAGGAAAAATGAGAAAAAAAAACGGTCGTCGCAAAGCCGCGGCACAGAAAATGAAAAAAAAAATGAATCATCAGCTTTCACCATTGCATCGTAACGTATATTGTTGATTAACGCAGAAAATGCGTTAACTTTACGCAAAAAATGCGTTAACTTTACGCGGAAAATGCGTTAACTTTACGCGGAAAATGCGTTAACTTTACGCAGAAAATGCGTTAACTTTACGCAAAAAATGAAAAACGTTAATCAATAATTACTGAACACAATGATAGCTTTACTTTGTCGTCTCGTTCTCAAGATAAAGATAATTGAGAAAAACGCAATTTTTCCTTTTAAGTTTAGGATTAAAAAACGGAGTGCGAACCCAAGTTAATGGTTACGGATTTCCATTCGGGACCTCCGGTTATACTTCGGATACAATTTTAGGACCAAAATATCGAAAACTTACAGCGTGAACGTCCTTATTTTTCGCACGCGCCTTCTCAAGGGTTCGATTGGCAGTTTCGTAAGCGTGCAAAGCTTTTAGTCTTCGAAAAAGTAATCTCTTTGCCGCTGCTGTGTCGCGCATATAATAGCGAAGTGTATCCGATAATTTTAAGTCTTCATCGGAGGCAACGCGACCCTCGACTTTCTGTAATAAAAAATACCAACGAGAGACTCGATAAATTATCATCAATATCGACGAAAAATGATTTTTAATGATTTTCAATGAAAATATCGGAATAATGGCAAATCTTTACCCTCAATTTTTCGAATGTTTCCGCTATTTTAGCCAAAAACCTTTCCAACTTTCCGTTATCCGTAGTTGCGAGTTGCAAGAGATTTGTAGAAATTTTAATATACGAATCGGCAACGTCTTTGTGTTTTCCGGTCTGACGATCAGCTCGGGCCGTTGCTTCCTTAAGATTGTTGTGATAGTGCTGTATAAACTGCATTTCCTGATCGAAAAAATCGTTCACATCCTTCACAGTCGCCGAGAGATAGTATTCATCGGTTGTTTTGGAAAACGATTTAACGAAACCGCCAAACATTTCCATTTTATTTTTCCCTGAAATAATAACGATACAAATTTATTCGCATCGATTCGACGCTCTTTACGATAGTCGTGGATACGCATTGTATCTATACGATCAACAAAACAGCGACACATTTTACATTGCATATACTTTAACTTGAAGTTTTTTCGTCCGTTGAAACGATTATAAATAAATTACGAGATAAAGATGTGAATTTAACAAACTATTGCGAAAAAAGGAATCAGTGGATCGAAATAGTACTCCAAAAAAAAAAAAAAAAATGGAAGACTCGGTCGGCGTAAATAAATTAATCGAATGCAATGCATCGCATTATTTATTCGGGTCGAAATGATTCATAGAAATAGAATTTATTACTCGGCTATGAAATCAAACAGTTAATTACATTTATGCTGAAATAATGAAGGAATTGAAGGCAAAAAAATAGGAAAAAAAAAATACGTCTGGAAGGATCTTATAAATACGCGAGTAGTCGCTAATGACCTTTGATGTCGATGCGACGATTAAAAAAAAAAAAAATACGCGCTTTTTCTAAAACATATATTTTATAATAATTATTCTCACCCCTGACGCACAGATCCTGATCGTATTCGAGAAAAACTCTGAGATTGTGATCGTTTCGAAAAACCGGATGGTGCGCCAATCTCGTAAGAAACATCTCGTGCATTGCCACAGTTTTTTTGAATGTTGCCAAATATTCTCTGAAAATGAAATCGACAATTACGACTCCGAAAAAAAAAAACACAAAAAATATCCCGTGATCGGCGTTAATTTTTCATTTATTTATTTAGGAAGGAAAATGTATTGAAAAAAATTGGAAAGAAATTAATTCTTACGCCTCAAGTTCCTGTTTCATCTTTGTAAATTCCTCTCGCGTCATCGTTCCTTCGCCTTCTCCCAACTTCTGCAGCTTCTCTCGAGACGCGTCGAAGTCCGGTCGCGGCGGACACGGCGGAATCTGGTGAAAAAAAAAGTGAAAAATTAAAATGATGAATGGAAAGAATGTATGATGACAATGATGATTTTTTTTTTAAATTATTAATGATGAATGAATAATAATAATAATGATTTTTTGTTATGACAAATTATGAACAAATAATGATAATAATGACTTTTTTTAATGACAAATTATGATGAATGATGAATAAATAATGATGATGATGATTTTTTTTTTAATGACGAAACTAATGAAATGAACAAACGAATAATAACAAAATATATTGTGAAATGCGCAAATCAAAGCGACGGGAAAGTGCGCTGTTCATAATTTGAACTTTTTGGAAATAATGGGTTTCAAACTTACGATATATCCTGCATATTCCTCGTTCTCTTCGAACCGATCGTGCAGCCAGACAAATTCTTCGTGTTGTCTGACGACCAAGCAGTCGGAGTTTTCAAACTCTGGCAATGTTGTTTTCGTGTGTACGGTAAATTTTACTTTGTCCTTTTCGCTCAAAGCGTCCGATATATCGACTTGTAATGATTTGTCCGACAGGTCGACGGTGTCGGCTTGAATGATCTGCGAGGGAATAATAAAAAAACTAACATTCGAGGGCAACGCAGGCTTTAAAAAAATAATAAATCATAACCCTCGATTTTTCGAGAACTCGAAACAAGAACACGAAAAATAAGAAAAAAGCCGAACGACAAAATTCGAACGTAAAAAAGTAGGGTAATTGGTTCAAATGAAAAAAATTCGAAACAATTGAAAAAAAATGTACCTTTTTCGGTGGCGCGCTGTTTAAAATATCAGCGGTGTCGCATATGCCGTCCTGTAACATTGTTAATTACGTTTCGGATGATAAAGGATGGTCAGGAATATCGCGTTTGGTTTAGCGTAACTTGTGGGTCGATTAATTCATCGAATAATTCGTCGATGACCGGCTGGGGAGGTATTGCTGGGGTACGAGTGATAACAGGTTCCACCTACCATCATGGCGGCGAGCAGCGTCTTCCCTTGACACACACCGTGTCTGTCACTTGTCACGTTACAACTGTCAAATAATTATTCGACGGCGAGCGTACGACTGTTCTTGTCTCGTTGCTCCAAGCGCCGCATCCACGTATTATCATCTACCCTTCCCGCGGGCGTCCCAACCTTTTTTTCCCCACTAAAAAAAATCTTTCTCGATATAATTACTTGAGGTCCGGTCCTCAACGGGTCTCACGACATGATGTTTGTCGACTCTAATCCGACACAACCGGAAAGTATAAAACGCGGCGGAACGAGAATATCAGTTGGACGGTAAAGATAGCTGCGTCAAACACGCACGCAACACTGTCTTATTAACTGCCGCGAACGCGAAACAGTATGGGTGTGTGTAGGTCACAATAGCCGCAATTCACACGCAAGCTGCGAGAGCCTGCGGAACATGCGGAGCGCTGCTATTCAACAGCGACAAAAAAATTGGATATGGCTGCGTCGGCGATGTAGACAACGATAGTTTTTTTTCTTTTTCGAAAAATGATCTGTTCCATGAGAAAAAGTATTTTTGCGAAACGTGAATTAGTATTAGTTAAAATTTGAATTTGATTTTCAACATGAAAATCAATTGTGCATTGCGGCATTCGGTCAGATTTCAAGTCATTTGACTGCCACGGGGCCGCCACGTGACGAATGCAATATTGAGTGATTTTATACGATGGGTAGATACAATAACAAAAATAATGGATTTTGGGATTAACCGGTCCTTGAACCACTACCCCTCTTGACCTTCATTAGAAACTAAAAGTCACGATTATTTCGCATTTTTAGTGTATTATATCATTCAGCGAGATTATTGTTAAGTATCGTTCCTTGAAATTATTGATTAGTTTTGCGTTGACCGTGATGCGGCTTCTCGAAATAACTTTATAGCAATTACGAAAGTTTCTTTTATGTTTTGACTTCAATGGAAGTCATACAAATTTTCTCTCGATCCACGTAAGGTGGTGAACGTAAACGTAGTTTCGTTCAAAATAATTTTATTCATTTTAGTTTAGCACTTCAATTTTTGTAAAATAAGAAAATTAAGCGATGGAGAATTCTGCAATGAAAAAAATCGACCAATCGTCCCGAGATAACTCTCTCCCAATAATAAAATATAACTCCCCCTTCCGTACAAAAATTTCCTATTGCAGTTTGTCCAACATTCATAACTAACCTAATAACGCGGAGAATATGAGAGAATCGCTCTCGTAAAAAATTCAGAGACGCTTCATTTATTCGTTTGCCGCTGTCTACAATCTTCGCTTCGCGTGCTTCGATGCATAATTACATCCGCACGGTTAATGCGTTACCCGTTATGCACGGCATAAATTTGAAGTGCCGTTTTCATCAATGCAGCAAGATGAATATGTAGATATTGCATCGTGTTTCCCGACAAAATCATTTTTTACTTCGGAGAGCTCGTAATTTTGAATTGATGAAATAGTGATTAAATAAAATGACCTCAGAACATCGGGTCAAATAAACAAAAAAAAAACGTTTATCGTCAATAAACGCGCACCAGACGGACAGACATAAATAAGCTATGCGAAAGAGCAGATATATATATGTTACATTCAAAATGGAACACCCAATATCGTTTCTTATCGGAGACCTGCATACGCTACCATTGATTATTATTATACGTAATTAAATTGCATGATAAGAATGAAAATAGGATGTTGTATGTGGGGCGTATAGATATACGTAAATATATTGACACTTTGACCTGTCGGACAGTCGTGATTCTTTCGACGTTGAATAATAGACTATATGTTATCCAATGTAAACGAAGATTACGTGTTTTTCGAAAGAAAATTTCATTAAAAAAAATTCCAAAATTCTTTCCTTTAACCATCAATTCTACCTTCGAAAAAAATCTATCAATTTCGTCGTTTTCGAGTAACGAATAAATTTCAATCGTCATTTAAGCTTAAAAATCATATCTCGAGTAAAAATTCAATTATAATATAAATAATGATAAAAAAAAATGAAAAAAATTCGAGATAAAATATACGGATTAATTTCGAAGTTTTGTCTGCAAAATGTTCGTAATTTTCGTATCGAAATCCCCGCGCTTTACGTCGGAAAATCTACGTTAGGGTTTAATAATAATAATAATAATATATTAATTACGATAATCGTACAAAAAAATGAGTTGATATTTCAGAAAACCCTGTATATTTGTACAGATACATAAGCATGATGATTACAAGGGCGGAATACCACCGCATACAAGTTAAAATTGATTATCAGAAAAAAAAAAAAAAAAGAAAAAAAAATGAAAAATCGCTGATCAATAGTGAACGAATATTTATTACGCACGAGCACAATGAGAGCATTGTGTATATTTAATTTTTTTTTTTTTTTTTACTAACTCATCATTGATTACAATATATGCTTAAAATACGTTGGTTTTTTTTTTTTTTTTTTTTTTTTTCATTATAATGTTACACGATCGATAATCACATCTGTTATTCGCTGACTAGTGACTAAATGAATACAAATAATAGTGGGGGAGGGATATGTGCGCTAAGGATTTTTTTTTCAACATCAGTATAGTACATCTTTGTCACCGATCGCGTGCTGATCGGTATTTTTTTCGTCTTTTTTTTTTTGTTTTTTTTGTCGTAATTCTGGCGCCCGAACTCAATCGGCACATTCATTGAACGATTTCACATTGAGTTAATCGTTACAGTACTTAGAAGTAATTTTATTATGAAGCCAATACCAGTAATGATCGTTCATCGTGACTGTGAAATAATAAAAAAAAAAGTACATGAAAATGGAAAAATTTCGTTTCATTGATCATTTCGCCGCTATTTTTTTTTTTTTTTATTAAATTTTTTTTTTTTTTTGCTCGTCGTTATTTTAAACGCCGACAATTGTATATATAACGGTAACCATATATGTTTTAGGCTCCCATTTTATTTCCTATCGAAGATCGTATAGCATAGATAGATCGCGTAGATAATCGGTAAAACGTGAAGAAAGAAAATAAAAATTCTTAATTACAATCATTTAGGTACATTGATACATACATATAGAGTCGCGAGACCGTTAACGCGAGTGGATAAACCGGTGACCCAAAAATCCGGACGTAAAAATTACGCATTTTTACTGCGTTTTTGAAATTTAGCAAAATTTTTCTTCGCGGCATTATGATTTTTTTAATCTCATCGCGAACTTTGGGACATTCCGGCGTTAATCGTGATTCTCGCTGATTCTCGCGATAAAGATATTTCTTCGTAATTTCATGCGTTTCGATTTTTATCTTTTTTTTTTTTTTTTTCTTATATTTCCCGAAAAATCTAATGTCGTATCAAAGTATATTGTTGTCCATAAGTATATTTGGTTTTTTTTTTTTTGTTTTTTTTTCGAAGCTTCAAAAGTTGCGGCGGAAAGATGAAATTTTACATACAAAATAACTCGCGATCTCGCGATTATATTTTATTTTTTTTTTTCATGCAGCCAAATAATAATGAGATAAACGCGAGATTTTGGGTTATTTTTTTAATGTATATAATATATATATCTACCGGATTGAGTGTAAAGATCGTCGAGGATATGAAATAATGGGCCTAATAGCCGCTCGTTTCGCCTCGGGAATTATTTTTTCGACACACCTTCCCAAAAAATTAAGATGTACAAATTAATAAATGTTTCCAAGTTTTGAAAAAAAAAAACCGTCGAGAAGGTCCGGTGTGTGATGATCAGATCAGTTCGGTGATGGAATTATCAGAGATGGACAGTGCATCTCTAGACCCAGACATGCGAGACGCATTGCCCCCAAACCCTAGCAGCATCCACCGCCCTGCGCGTTCCCCTGACCACCATTACCCGATAAACCACCCGGACTTGTCGGCGAATGTTGGGGACCAATTTTTATTCCATTTGCCTGAAATCGTTAACGATATACGTGAAATTCTATTCTTATATGCAAAACATTATCGTTCGCGTAAAAAAAAAAAAAGAAAATTGATATTTCGCGCGTTGTCGTGTATTCGAAATGCCGATCGCGCGAAATTCGCTGGAACAAGTAATTTCGAGGTAAAAACATCGCGTTTTTATTTTTTCAAGTTTACTTTACCTCGTTATTGATAATTCGATACTTAGTTACGAAAAAACAAAAAAAAATTATTATTAATATAAAAATTAGTATTACGATCGTAAAAAACTATAAAATTGGAATAAATTTTTTTTTTTTAATGCCGATCCCGCGAAATTTGCTGGAATAAATAATTTCGGGGTAAAAACATCGCGTTTTTATTTTTTCAACTTTACTTTACCTCGTTATTGATATCGAAAACTCCTTCCTGAATTTTCTCATAAATTTCTTTGGCGGTATTGATGAACGCCTCCTCAACATTGGCAGCAGTTTTGGCGCTCGTTTCCATGAAAACGAGTCCATGTTCTCGAGCAAAGGCTTCGCCCTCCTCTTGTCTGACTTCTCTTCGCGCATCGAGATCACTTTTGTTGCCGATCAGCATAATCACCATATTGGAATTGGAGTGTTGTCTCGCGTCCTCCAGCCACGTAGTCAAATGATTGAACGTTTCTCTGCGCGTTATATCATAAACGAGGAGAGCTCCAGCGGCGCCGCGATAATAAGAACGCGTTATGGAACGGAACGCTTCTTGACCGGCCTAAAAAATTAAAAAAAAATAAAATAAAATAAAAATAAAAAAATATTCATCAAAAACGATATTTTCGTAAAAATGTTAACAATGCGAAGATAAATATTTACGGTATCCCAAATTTGAAGTTTAATCTGTTTTTTGTCAATCGTTATCATTCGGGCGCCGAATTCAACGCCGATTGTCAAATCGTGAACGGGCTGAAATCTCTTGTCGGTGAACTGTAGAAGTAGACATGACTTTCCTACGCCTGTGAAAAAAAAAAAAAAAAAAAAAAAATTAACGTTAGGCATTTTGTATGTTTTTTCGCTAACATATGTTTTCAATATGCATAGCTATTCTCTATGGGTTATTCCTTCTCAGGCGCGTATAGAATAATAACAACACGTTTTTTTGCGCCTCAACAACACGCATGCGATGCAAGGTGTCAATAGTCGCGAGACAAACAATAATTTGTACGCAAAGTTGCTGCATAGTATCGAAATCGCAAGAATTAAACTTTGAAGCGCAATTCGTCAAAAATCGGTAATAAACGAAAAAACGTTATTGTTTTGATAGAAATTTTTTTTTAAACATGTTTTTTAATGTTAAAAACAACTTTATCGTAAGCGAAAAAAATGTGTCGACTCGAAATATCGAGATAAGAAAAAAGTGAAAAAAAAATCGAGTCGCGATCTTTTGGATATATTTGTTTGTATATAAGCGACGCATTTTTGACAACAAATGCGACGGATTAAAGACAATTTGTGGCGTAAAAGGGAGAAAAAGCAGTGGGAGCTGTCACGCAAGACGTAATACAGTCCGTGAATCATGATTATTGGAAAATCATCGATTCCCTTTGTTTATAATCGAATCTCTACTCACCCGTGTCACCGATGATAATGTACTTGAAGAGGTAAGCGTACGACATCGTTTATTATCTTCGTAACGCGAGGCTAGAAATTACGACAAAACTAATTCCTTGTCAAACGGTTCACAAAATGAACTTCACAGTTTTTACTTATTTTATCTCTTCTGCTGCTTTGACCGTGACGTCATTCAGCCACTTCGACAAAACTCGGTCGTTTTCGTCGACGTTGCGAGGAGCGTTCGACTTTTTGGTCGCAGTGCCCCCGTCGCGGCGCGTTACGAACCACGGGTTTTAAGGTGCTCGCGCGTAAAACTACGTTTTCGAAACACGACGTCGTGGCAGTAATAACGGATAATAGTAATTGGCTGAGGCTTTCGCTTTGTCCGGCTCGACGACGCGCGACAGCAGCAAACGAGACATACGTTGTTTCTTGTGCGAGAACCTTTAATGCCGGTGTACACAGTTAAAGCGGCACGCGTGCTGCTCTCACGAGGAAGCAGCCAATCCGCGGAGAAACGAAGCATTCTGCTCCGATCGTGTTTACTGCGAAATAAACAACGAAGTCACAGTATTTACTGACGAAGTGTTTTATATTACTTTAAATATTTTACAAATGAACGTGAGACATGAATTTCTTCGTGAAAAAAAACCGATAAATAACTCGCACATCAACGAAGTCGATTATAATAATTGTTCTACCGGCAAAAAAAAACCCGAAGGATATAGAGTCCAATTTTTATGTAAGTTCGTAATAAAACGTTTTATTCTTCATTAATAAATAATAAATTGATATTGAAATCATTTTTTCATTTATTTTTATACAGTTTAATTAATTAATTTCTCTGACGCATTGTGCGCACGCGCAATGGCCGAAAACAACGATAATCCAAAGAGCGATTCTTTCGATGCGAAAAACGAAAATTCGCGGATCGCATTTTACAAAAAGCCTATAAGTCGAGATAATTGGAAATTAGACGTCGAAGATGAGGAAAATCCTCAAGAATTGCGACGTCAACGTTTGTTGGAATACCAAAAAAAGTATGTAATCAATTCTGAATTTATCCTCCAAATAAACATAAAAACTTTTTAAAACATTTTTTAATTTTTTTTATTTTGCCTACAGAAGCAGAGATGCTGCGTTTAACGTCGGCAGAGCAATTTTGGATGCGGCTCTGGATTCAGAAGAAGAAAATCTCCAAGAGATGGAAGTGGAAAAACGATTTAATCGTTCGACGAGAAGATATCGTCAGTATGCAAATAAATTAATGATGTCAGAGTGGATGCTGGAGGTGCCGCAAGATTATTTAGAAAAATGGATAATGATTCCGTGTCCAGAGGGCCGCCGATCTCTCGTCGTTGCCTGCAAAGTTTGTTCCATTTATTTATTAATTCTCCTCAAAATTTAAATTCAAACTTATTGCTAATTTTTTTTGTTTTTTTCTGAGTCCCAAATTCACGTTCACCGCTAGAAATTTTATTTCACGGCAAAGACGTTTTTTTTTAGTTAAAGAAATTAAAGAAAAAAAAAAAAAAAAAAGAATTTGTAAAAATAAATTCGTAAAAAAAAAAAAATAATGTATTTCAGATTTTATCCAATTCGTAGAACAGCCGAATAATCGAATTTTCGTTATTAATTTAGGGTAAAACGAAAGCATACAGCAGACACGGGGAGCGACTCGGAAAATTCAATTCCGCTCTTCCGGGCGGTAATTCCCGAGAGCACAACAATAGTTGCACGATACTCGATTGCATTTGGTTGAAAAAACAAAAAATGTATTATGCACTCGACGTACTCGCGTGGTCCAACCAGCCGCTATTAAATTGCGAGGTACAGTATCAGTTTAATCGAAAATAATGACGATCGAGATAAAAAAACGTTAATAATTTGATAATTTTTTTTTTTTATAAATAATAATAATTATTAAATAATTCTAAAAAAAAAAAAAAAAATTATTAATTTTTTTTTAGGCCGAATTTCGGCTCTTTTGGCTGAAGTCACAGTTCGAAGACACAAAAGAATTGGAAACTCGAAACACCGCTCGCAATACGTTTCCCATAGTACCTCTGCCGAGTGTTCCTTGCAACGAGAATACATCAGAACTGATCGAAAAAATATCGAAACTCGAGCCGCTCGATGGTTTTTTATTTTTTCATCGCGAGGGACAGTACACGAACGGTCGTACGCCGCTCGTTACGTGGCTAAAGCCATTCATGATGGACGAAGTATTGGGGATCAACGTTCCCGCGAGTCTCGACGAGAAACCCGCGGGATACATCGATTATCGGCATCATATCGAATCTCAGAGGTCGAAAAATAAAAAAGTCACCGCTGAGGTCAATTATATTCGTTTATAATACTGAATGGAATATTTAAATGTTCGAACAATTTAATTAAAAAAAAAAAATGTTTACAGATGGATGTTGTCGACGGTGAAACTTGAAGATCGAAGTAAAAAAAAAAAAAAAAATGACGAATCGTTGCTGAGGATTCTACATACGTGTACATAAAATTCAATGTCATGTTGTGAATAATGAACGAAAAAAAAAAAAAAAAAAAAAAAAACGAAAAGATAATCGACCGATAAGCTCCTCGAGGTGAGCGTATTTTCCAAGTTAAGGCACATCGCTTGCGATTTTGTATAAAAAAATAAACTTAACGTAAGTTATTGTTATTGAGAGAAATCTCCGTTGTTTTTAGTGCGATTCTGTTGTTTCCGAAGTTAGCGTTAGCGTTTGCGTTGAATCGTAATCTAAGGTGTGAAGAACAGTGAGCGCTTTGTCGTTGAAGAACAAGAGAAATCGATTCATCGCTTCGGTCGTAGAAGCTTTCATCTGAAAAAATCGTTATTCTTTTAATATATTGCGTCGATATTGATACATCGTTAAGAAATAAACTTTCGAAACTTCGTATCCAATGATTCGTAAAAAAAAAAAAAAAAAAAAAAAAAAACGCACTCGATTATCCGTCATAGTAAACGACGGCATACTGATTTTGTTCAAAATACACAATCCGAGTTGTAGACCCGCCATTTCCAGCATTTGTGTTTTGATAACTTGATGAAACTTTGCAACGTGTTCGGGTTTAACGTACATATCGGTCTCCGTCTCGTCTCCGTCGTTATCGGAGACTCTGCAAAAAAAAAAAAATGATTTCCGGTTTACTAATGATTATGCGGAAATCGGCGCTTACGAACAAAAAAAAAAAAAAAAAAAAATACGTACGCTTTCCACATTTTGGCTAATGCTTCCATTTCGAATTTCACGGTAATCGTATCCGATGGCGCCAATCCGGGTATTCGATATTCCAAACGAATTTCGCCCTTTTCCGGTTTTTCATGATCGGCATTTTGATTTAATATTATCGGGACGAGCCAAGTGAGTTCGTCCTCCGTAGCGGGAAGCGAAACAACGATGCAATCGAACATATGGCCGATTATCGTGTGTACCGCGTTCATCGCGCTCTTCGTTCCGCGACACAGTAACAACGGTAATTTCATTGAATTGTCGCAAGCGAAATCCATTACTACCGTTCGCCAGGAGAGAAGAATTCCCCTATATATCGATTTTTCGACTTGTTCCTTGTCGCTGCTTTTGGCGATTATTTCGATCTGTTTAATTTTTTCAATATATCGTAATATAACATTAATTTTTTTTTTTTTTTTACGGAAAAAAGGTTTTACGGAATTTTTTTAATATGTTCAATGAGAAAAAGTATAATCTGATTGCAAAATATTGAAAATCAATTTAGAAAAAAAAAAAAAAAGAAAAAAAAAAATTTATCGAAATTTACGTTAAAAGTTCGTGAAATTTTTTTTTATTTTCTTTTTAATTATATGTTTCCATATTAAACGGAATTAAATTGGAATGCAAAGAACATAGAGAATTACATTGACCGCCGGAGGATCCGTTGGACTCGGTTTGCAGTTTATACCCTCAGCGATGGTGAATTCAGCATCATAGGTCACATTCTCGTGCGGTAGAATACTAGCAACTTCTTCCCTGAGTCTCTTGGCGTACAATTTTAACTGCAATTCAGTTTCTGGTTGAAAACCAAATAATGTCGAAACGCCCCAAACATTCCAAGTTTGTTTGACGAGACCTGTGATCCCCGAGAAAAAAAAAAAAAAAAGATCGAAAAATTTGCACATTGTTTTCTAAAGAGAATAATTTCGAGAAAACATCATTTCTCATTAATGAACAGCTGAAATAACGAAGCGTAAAACCTTCTAAAGATTCGAGTTGCTCTGTCAGCTCATCCAGCAGAAGAGGGTTCTTCGGTCCCAAACTGAAATTCTGTCTGCACTCAGGCATTGCTGGTGTCCGTACCATATGTGCCCTCAACGCATCTCGTCGTTCTCTGTTCAGAGAAGTTTCCATTGTTCGTTCAAACTAATTGCGAAAAATTAGATCCGCGAATACGACGTTAAATTAATACAATTTTGAGTTAAAAAAAAATTTCAAAAGTTTTACTTACTTCGATAACCTACGCGTACTTTGCACGAAATTGCAGTACATGTGAGTTACATACTATGTTTTTTTCTCTCAATGATTTAACTTCGACGGAAGACTTTGTTTTTTGTTGTATGTAAACAATAACCGTAGACGCAAAACACGCAAAACAAACCGGCGAAATAATATATAAACATTTCTAGCTACTTTCTCTCATCCCCTCTGCCGAGTATTTAGGTTTTTTTACCAGAGAATTACTGATTCGCGGGTGGCAACAATGAATGAAATTGGTATTACCGATGTCGAAAACTCGCCGAGATAATTCAATACGGCGACTACATCAGTCGATTCGTATTGCACGTGTTCGTATTTTCATTCTTTCCATTGACCGCGAAATAATATTCGGCCGCGCGATTGTTTAACTTTAAGAAAAAAATAAAAGAAAGAGTAAAAACCCAACAATAATGAGCTACAGATCGAGAAAAATAAGTAACGCCGTCGCGAAACCCGTAGTGAAGAGTCAAAATCGTTCCGTAAAAAAAAAGATTAAACTCGTCGAAGTTGACGACGAAGAGGTTAGAGACGAGAGTGTTGACGAGAGTGCAAACGAAGTCGTGGAAAATGTTGTCAGCGGCAGTGAAAACGAAGACGACGTTGTCGTCAGCGACAGCGAGAACGAGAGTGAAAATTTTTGTGTCGAAACCGACGACGACGAGGTCAAGATGGACTCTGATGACGAGGAGGAAATTCAAAGCGAAAGTGACACCGACGGGGAGGACGAGGTAAAAGATGAAACGCGAAAGAGAAAAAAATCGCAATACAACGCCAAGGAGGAAGCACGGTACGTACCGAAATCCGTTTTTTTCGCGTATTAAATTTTTTTTTTAAGCGAACTAAAAATTGTGCATTTGTTTGAAGATTGCAGCGTTTGGTATTCGGCGATCCAAGCGACATTATAAACAATCTCTTAGTGAAGGATGAGTCCAAGAATATTGAGGTACCGGGGAGAAGAAAGGAACTGCCAAAATCATTGGACGACTCTGACGATAGTTACGATTCTGACATTGAAATAAAAAGCGAAGAGGATGACGACGAGGCGGAAAACGTAATTAAAAACGGAGCAGCATGGGTTGACGAGGACGACGCGCAATATTCGTAAGTATTTGTCAATTAATTGTTCAAGAATATTCAATTAATCATTAACTATTCGTCAATTAATTAACTAATAGTTGAAAAATTGGCAAATAGTAAAAATGAAAAAAAATGAACTAATAGTCAATTGATTACCTAATAGTCAATTAATAGTCAATGGTTAACTAATCGTCAATTAATCGTTAATTGTTAACTAATCGTCAATTAATAGTCAATTTATCACGAAAATTTCTCATAAAATGGCTAAAAAAATTCTTTGCTTATCAAGAATAAAACTAAATTCGTGAAATATTATTATTATTATATAAAAAAAAAAAAAAAATATATACTTTGTTATTAATGCACATAATTCCGAAAGTACATTAATAAAAACGAATATCATGACTTGTAGACTTGGAAGAGCACTGAACGATCAGAAACGCAAATTACCATCTGGTAGAACGGAAAAAGTGTATACCGAATTATTGGAGAACAAATTTACGCAACTGGTTGGAACTCCGAAATGGGCGTCTCTTGAGGCGAAAGTTAAAGATGAGGATGAAGATTCGGACGACGAAATTCTGAAGGTAATAAAAATTTAAAAATTCGCGATGTATCATTAAAATAAATATAATCATTTTAGTAATGAAATTTTTTAAACTCGTAATTTCTGTTTTGAATAATTGCCTTATTGTTTATTAATATTTTGTTATCATTGTTTATTGATTGTTTATTTATTTATTTATTTTTCCCAATATTGTTAAAAAAATCCATTCGACGGCAAACCTAAAAAACGTTATAAATTAATTATTTCAGCACACTACCCATTTGGTAGCGTCAAAGGGAAAGAAGCTACGCAAAGGAATAATCGACATCAAAGTCTTGACGGACATAAACAAGTCGACGCGAAACGAGGGTCCGTATGTCTCGAGTTTGCAGTTTCATCCAACATCGACCGTTGCGCTCGTTGCCGGTGAATCCGGCGTTTTATCACTATTTCAGGTATTTTTATCGATTATTACAATAATCGGATAATTCATTTTCGAAATGCAACATCGTCGACAATTTTCGAAAAATTTGAACAATTAACAAAATTATTTTTAAAAGAATTCCGAAAAAAAAATCCCGAAATACCTTTTAGTATTTTTTTTATCGAACTGTAATGCTGAATCTTTACAACCATTGCTTTCGTTCATTTAAAATTTTAATGAAACTAACGACGATACGATGTTTATCAACTAATAAAACTATGAAATCTCACAGGTCGACGGCAGGGAAAACAATAAATTGCACAGTCTTCGTTTCGACAAGTTTCACATAAGTTGCGCTAAATTCTTGAAAGAAGGAAACGAAGTGATCGCAGGAGATCGAGATAGAAACTATAGTCAGGGTTACGATCTTATGAGCGGTAAAACTTACAAAATTCCATTGCCACACGGTATCACGAATATGAAGGTAAAATATTTCCGTAAAAAAAACAAAAAAAATACTTTATCAATCGCAATTAGCAGTTTTTATCGGATTTTTTAATCATCTCTGTAGAATTTCGAAGTTTCACCGGACAATAAATGGATCGCAGTTGTCGGACGCGGAGGCGAAATACATATGTTGTCGGGTGCGACGAAGGAACGAATTAATACTTTTAAAATGAATAAAAGGTGCACATCGGTCGCCTTTAGTCCCGACAGCGGAAGACTTATTTCACACGGTGGTAAGTTTCGCATTTTATTATCATCGTCCATTTTTTTTTTTTTTTTTCACGACTTTAGAAAAATGTTGATTTACGTTTTTTTTTTTTTTTTGTTAAACTGTTTTTTTTACTTAAAATTTTTTTTTTTAATTGAAATAAATGTTTTTTTAAAATTATTTTGTAGACTCCCAGGAAATGTATATATGGGATTTGAGGAGTCAAAACTGCATGCATAAGGCAGTCGACGATGGATGCATCGCGAGTTCAGCGATAGCATATTCTCCGAGCGGTCAGTTCGTAGCTACGGGCAGCAAACAGGGAGTCGTGAATATCTACGACACGGAAAGCGTTTTGGCAAATCGCAATCCCGCGCCACTGAAGATAATTCTGAATCTCGTAACGCCGATAACGAAATTGAAATTCAATCCGACATCGGAGATACTAGCGATGTCGTCGAGTTACCAGAAAAATGCCTTCAAAATGATACACATACCGTCGTTCACCGTTTTCGCAAACTTTCCGACTTTTCAGACAAAAATGGAGAATCCAATGGACATTGACTTCTCGCCGAGCAGCGGATTCGTCGGATTAACGAATAATAAACACACCGCGTATTTGTACAGATTGAAACACTATGGAAATTATTAATTTGCATTAATAAACGTATCTTTGATAATTTTTATTTTTAGAATTTTGCATCGGCAAACCTTTGTTTCGCTTGCAATATATCGATCGTCAGATGAAATTCTAATTATCGATATTTGTCGATAAAATCTCATTATTTTTTCATTATCGATATATGTCGACAAAAATTCGATATTTTTCTTCAAATTTTGAAAAAAAAAATTTGTATATTGACTTTTTTTTTTTTTTTTTTTCATTTACTAATTTTTGTTACTCTTCACTTTCGAGGAATAGAAAAGCAAAACAGTACTTTTTAGTTTCAGTGATGTATATTTTCTATGCAATTTCATTATCCGGACGATCGTCACAATGTTCTGTACAACAGTTCGATATTCACGCATTTCTTTCGACAAATTTTATTCTACTTTTACCTTTTAATTTTTTTTTTTTTTTCTTAATTAATATTTTACAATCTTTAAAAATTAAGTTGTGGGTACGAATAATACTCACGTGAAAAATACTTGCTACACCTTTATTTACAATGTGCTTCGGTGAATTTTTTCGATTGATCTAATTTTTCGTTTTTTTTTTTTTTTTTTTCGTTCTTTTTGAGAGAAAAAAAAAAAAAAAAAAAAAAAACATTTACTCGCGGTAATGAATGCGTTTGGTTTTTTTTTTTGAAAAATCACTCACTCCTCTGATTAATCGGAGTGAGAAAAGCGAGCTATTGGTCCCCCGTTGTCGTTGGCAGCGTATTTGCGTCGCCGCTGCTCTCGACGATCAGCATAACAGTTTCCGCCGCTCCGCGAACGCATTCCACTTGATGACCCGCCCAGTCTTTCCGTTGACAAAACGTCGAGCAGTAAGGCGTACGTCTGCACAACGAACATTCGGCAAATGCTTCGCGATTGCAGTTCGCACACTGAAATAACAATATAAACGAAATTGGAGTCGTGAAAACGAAAAAAAAAAATGACTAAATATCCTAAATACATTTTTTTTCGTATCAAAATATAAGAAAAAAAAAAAAAAAAAAAAAGAGAACTTCGTATAATATCGTTCCGTTGACTAAAAAAAATTACTAAATATCCTAAATACATTTTTTTCGTATCAAAATATAAGAAAAAAAAAAAAAAAAAAAATAGAGAAATTCGTATAATATCGTTCCGTTGACTAAAAAGAATATTAAAAATATAATTATTAATGCGAGAAAAAAAAAAATAATAATATACCTTTTTATTGTGAGTTCCGGAAGACGGCTGCAATCCAACCGTCTCGATGACTTCTCCTCGCGTTCCCAACTGCGCGACGAGCGCTTGTTCTCTCCTCTGTTGTCTACTCGCCTCTTTGGCGTCTTCCAAAGTTTTTCTAAACTCGTATGCGAGTTTCAGCATTTTACTCGAAACGTCTTCGAGTTTTTTGAACATTTCGTCGACCGATTGGCCATTTTCCGTGTGATGAACGCTTTGAATTACTGTGTCCTGATCGGGCGCCTGATGCACGACTATCCCATCGGCCGACACGTACTGCGGCCAAACTTCTTTCTCGACAACTCCGACCTCCGTGTCGCTCTCCTCATTGTTACTTCCGTCTCGAGAATTGTCGCTCTTGTGTTTCCGTAACGGAGTCTCGCCGTCCGATGCTTCGCGCGTTCTTCTTCGGCGCTTGTAAGGTGTAAACAGCCGCACCGGTCCCGTCTGCGGAGTGCAAAGAATCTTAGATCGATCGCTCAAAGTAAAATTATTGCAATCCAATGGAAAGAAAGTCTCAAAAATTAAAAACAAAATTTGGTAAAAAGTAATGGAAGATATAATTAAATAATAAAAAAAAAAAAAATGAACAAATCATTTAAAAAAAATTATTTGAAAGAATTAAAAAAAAAAAAATTTGGATAAAAAAATAATGAAAAAAAAAAAACAAAATTTAGTTACAAAAAAAATTATAAAAAAATGTTTAGATAAAAAAAAAATCGTCTCACCGCGCTATCGTCGTCGCAGCAAGCAGCGCAGGTGCACGAAGTCGCATGTGGTTTAAGTATATGTTCCTCGATGAGAGTCTGTAGGCTTCTACCGCCGAATCTTATGCTTCTCTTCCAATCTTTGCTCGATGCGCGTCCGCAGAGTGCTTCGAATTCGCTCGGCGTGTACCAATCTTGTCCGAGTTTTATGCATCTTCCGCGACCCCCCGAACCGAATCTGCTTTTGTGTAACTCGGCGTTTGTGTTTTTGCAACGAACCGGAAGTACCGCCAAATTTGCCGATTCCGCCCAACTGCAGATCTGTTGATTCCCCGCCGATACGTGGATCTGCTCGGTCTCGACGTCGTCCGCAGTGTTTTGGATAACGATGTGCGTCGCCTTGAGTTCGCCGTTCCAACGCAATGGATCGGTATCCTTGTCGTGACGCGGTTCACATATGAAACCATTGTCGACGCATAGCATCTGCTTGAATTGTCCGGATCCCGATAGCTGCATAATTAAAAAATTCGTTGATTCAAAAAATTAATAAAATTGTATTCTTTTATTACGCTTTTTTGGAGCAGAAGACCGCAAAACTATCTATAAAAATCTATTATTATTTATTTATTTATATTTACAACTTATGTGAGACTTTTTTTTTTGGAGAATTATTGATAATTGTAAACAATATTTTTCGATAGTATTTCGAAAATTGTTATAATCTGTGTTTCGAAAAATTCGGCAATACGAAAATTAATGCGATCTGTAATTTGAACAAAAAAAATTATTTATGTTATGCTATACAAAAAAAAATGTTAGAAAAACTGAAATTTCATCTCGGAAATAGGCGATGAAAAATTTTAGTGCATCTTTTAGGGTTTCAGTGTTACATAACTCATCTTATGATACGTATCTTTTCCAAACATTTTTTTTTGTTTTTTTTTTATTCTAAGAATATTTACGCAGCAATAAAAGAGTCGAGTAGTCGATTATCAATTTTTTTCTATTTTTGACGATTTTTTCTATTTTTGACGATAATAAGAATTTTGGGTTCACAGTACGAGTCGATGCAAACTATATACACTTTCCAGAGTTTCATAAGGTTTTTTTTTTTTTACGTCTCCTTGAGAATTCTGTTGCGTTCCCTTTGAATTTAATATTTCAGCGACAGCGATTTTTTTAATACATTCCAAAGAGTTACTCTTTTCCTTTGGAGCTTTGAAAACTTTGATCTTAACGCAGATAGAAATATAATATCGATGAAAACGAGTCTAACGAGTGGCAAAATGGATTGCATCCGCAGCGACTACTTTGCATCGAACATTTCAAAATCATTCATAAACTCGTAAATTCGTAAAACTGAAGACAAATAATTTCTCATTTTTTCATAACACCATTGAGTAATATTTTTTTGCATTCTTTGCATTTTTGTGTCATAGAATCCTTCCATTAGTGGTTATGAAACGAAAAATTTGACAACAATCGATGTGTCCGAAAATTCCGAAAAAAAATCGAAAAAGCTACGAGTTCGTATTATCGATTGTAAAAAAACAATAAAAAAAAATTGTTTACATCGAAAACAAAAAAAAAACATCGGATTCGAGAGTTCGCGGTGGTGCGAGACAAATGTAAGACGGAAAGTGACAAAGTAACAAAAAAAAGTTCAAGACCTGCAATTGATCGGAGGTGATGACGTTGAAGGTGGTGCCATTGGTGGAGTTGGCGACTCCGATAATGGAGCCAACGGGGAGTGAAACTGGTACACCGACTCCTTGAACACCGGTCGAGACTCCGGTAACCGATGTGACGCTCCCGGTTACTTCGTGTTTGTGCTCGTGTTCGTGTTCGTTCGTCGTCATACCATCCGCCTCCTCGGTTTCGCTCGTCAACCCTTCGGACATGTCCGGTAACACAGCGACACTTTCCGATGTTTGATTCTCCTCCATTTCGGCTGCTGTCGTCGGGTACTCGCCGCTCCTCGGCCTCGCAAACTTGGTGGGTCCCCCCTCCCCGCTCCCTCCTTTGACCTCCCCGTTCCCCGATTTCCCCGCACTATTGGCGAAGCCGCGAACCACGACCACCCGCCGCCCCCTTCCTTACTCGACTTCGCTTCGTTTCTCTTCGACTACGATCGTTCACCTTCGTCGATCGCTCCCTCGCGATTCTCAATCCTTTGCACGGTCCGCTACTGTGTTTTTTTTTTTTATTCGTATATATTCGATCTATAATATCCCCTTATCTTGTCGGGGCTCGGGCGTCCGACGGACTTTGCGCGTGTTGCTTTACCCTAGCGCTGTGGCATCCGCTTTCGACCGCTCGACAGTTTTCCCCCTTCGATCATTCAACGGCAACGCCAACGAGACGGCTGCAGCATGCGCGCCTCTACCCTCGTCGTTGCGATGCGTCGGGTTACTATTTCAGCCCCCGTACCTTTACTTTTAATTTTCATTTTGCCCATAACATCCAAATTCATTTGTTATTAGGAATTGAATACATTAATGGTTTTTTCTTTGTTGAATATTGTGATGGAAAATAACTGCGAGATCGAACGATCATTTATGGACATATATAAATAAATACGAACGGTAATTCGTTTTTTGCAGTGCGGTTTATTGCTATTGAGTTCGGAGTACGGCCACCGAAGCAGCACTCGTCGAACCCCCGCGCGCGCAGGTGAAGTTCTACTTGTCGCTATATTTGTTCGTGAAAGTCTCGCGCGTGTAATCTTCGAATGTCGAAGATTTTGTGGGAATAGAATCAGCATTAAATGATTGATGACAATATGAAAACGAGAAAAAAGAAAAAGATTTTTTCGAAATCGTAACATTGATCCTTCTATGGAAGAAAAGAAAATACGAAGATACCCCTTGTCGATAGAATGGTCACCCATAAGCTTATCGACGAGTGAAAAGTTAGCGCGCCGATTTATCAACAGCGCAACGCAGAAAATTCTACTACAACAATTTGTTACCATCGGAACAGCTCGGTCGGTATCTCACATCGCCTTAAAATATTATATTTGAAAATTTAGATCCGACAAATATATCACGAAAAAAGAAAATTATATCAGTTCCAATGTACTTTTAAATATGTATTTAACGGGCAATCATTTATAAAGATTACGTAAAAAACTAAACGCCTCTTATAATCCCCCGCGTCTAATTAAAAAAAAAAAAATTCATCTTTACAGTCTTTGCGTTTATTTATCGACGATATGCGAGTATTCATATCCCCTTAATTCATTATCGGTCTTCCGAGAACCATCACTTACGTTAATTCAAAGTTTATTTACCGTGTGATAACACATTTCCGTGTGTACAGCCAACGAATAGATATACAAATATGTTAAAATACCTTTCCATGCACCGGGTATTATTTATCGCCGCCGTAACAAAAGGTTTAGTACAACAATTGCACTGCGGGGTCGTTTAAGGCCGAAGAGTGTATCATCCGTAGTGCAGAAATCAGATTCCATTACATTGGAGAGCGGGAGAATAGAGAACCGTCGTCTAGCAGGGCGAACACACTATATTTGCTGTTAAAGTAGATTAGGGAGAGGTGGGAGGGTGGGGGGCGAGGGGACGGCAGCATGATAGGGAGTTGAATCGCACGGAAGAAGAGCGCGGTGAGGGTTTGTGGGCTGTGGAGAGTTGTGTTTCATAGGTGTAGTAGGCGCCTCGGCGATATAGTCTCAGGAGATGGGATATCCAACGGAGTTTCGCTCTTGGCTTCGGTATAACCGCGTTAGACGATGCCCTTTGTTGTATCAGTGCGCCAATTGCCTTACGGTCTGATCTTGTCCGATATTGATGTTCGTCGAGTCGAGAAAACCCCCTCTCCTCTGTCCCCACCCCCATCCCGGACGTGTTGGGATGATGGGATATTACCAGTTTTACTCACTTACTACTTCGAACATTTCCGGTATCGACCGTTCGCGATCTTTTCGATTCTATGATACCGGCGCACAACATCGCGAATTTTTTTCATTTTTTTCATCGATTCTACATGATAAATATGTTTTTCGTAATCGACATTCGACGGGTGCGCGTTTAATGCGCAGCAGGTTGCGCTTATCAAAGTCAAGCACCGTTCCCCGTGGTCAGTACTTGGATGGGTGACCGCCTTAGCCGTGAGCATTAGTTTTTACGATTACGAGATACGATTATCGCGCTGCAGTGGTTGTCTTTTAAACCACGTGACAGCTTTCAGACGATCGCGAACTTTGAGCTCACGAGATATTTACCTTTGAACAAAAAAATGCAAGCGAACTTCGCCCTAAAAACTATGCGAAACTCGCGTCGTAAATCGCGGGGATAGCGTGTGTGTATCGCGCAGTGACGCGAAAAACTTTGTCGTATAAATGCAAAGGACGTTCGCTCGTTTCAACGTTACTAGACAGATAGGCGAATATTACGGCTGTATTACGTTGTGTACTTATGGTTCGTGTTATCGATCGCTTATGTTTTTTTTTTTTTTTTTTTTTTCGTAAACGAATGTTTAAGACGGGAGAGTAAGGTTATGTAGGGAAGTTAGACATTTTCGTGGATCATGTAGCGCAGCATGTCATATTTTGTAAGCACCCCGAACCCCGGCGAGTTTGACGTCGTTGACGAAACTAACGAAGGTCGGGGAGTCTCTGTTGTTGTTGCTGCTGTTGTTGCGGTGGTGGCGCGCCTGTTAGGCACGAAGGTGCAGTTACCGAAAAAGGATGGGAAACGCTTCGGCACGAACCAACGCAGTTTTAACCCGCGTTATTGGCGATTTGCAGCAGAGTATTCAGTGGAGCGAATGAGTTTTGGGTTGAAGGTTATATTGCTGTGTGTGTTGGTGTAATTTAGTAATGAATACGGGGACGTGCAACGTGAAGTGGTACCTGCTGATATGTTGGTACGTAACATCTGGCGGCCTATGAAATGCAGGCACGAGCAGTCTGCAGTTGAACGTTACGAGCACCGAGAGTTATGAGCCTCAACTCAATCTCCGCTCGGTGGGGCCCCCGCGCGCGCTAACGCAAACCCGGCGTAACAACCAACGGCAGCCTCAGCGGCTTCGATATAATTGCGATACCAAAATCTGACCAACTTCGCCTCCTCAACCCCCGTCCCCTACCCCTGCGTTATTATAACTTATAATAACCAACAGCGGTCAAAGCGACTCTTGCCGCTACTTTCTCGTTCTATTAACAACGATCGACAATCGTTTTTATTTTTTTTTTCTTTTTTCTTCGTTCCGGACGTTTTAACCTATTTTTCTCGATTTCTTTTTCACCGAATCATTTTTTTCTGCAGCCGTGCGTTGGACAATTTACGTGTTTTTTTCTCTTTTTTTTTTCTAAATAAATAGTTCGAAGCTTTGAGGACTTAATGTACGATTTCTTGAATAAAATTGCGAATTAAACGAAATTTGATGTTTTAGGTTATTTACAAAAGCGTATAAATTCGGTTATATTTTATGTGTCGTTATTGCATCTCGACAGACATCTTATATCCTAATGTTTCCGATACATTCCAATTAATAATAATAATCACAACGATAAAAGATTTTTGACAAAATTTCGGGGTTATGAAAAGATCGAGTTTTTCGGACCGATATATCGTGTTGAAGAGGTGTTATGCGAACGCACAGCGACGAGAAACTGGCAATTATTTACGGTGGAAAAGATCCTTTGCATAAAATTACACTCATCAAAGAAGTTGAAGTATCAGCTACGCTCGCGCGTGTTCTTCGAACGCAAAGAGCAGCGTTGTAGCTACCAAAGATATTTGAATAGTGTAAAACTCCATTAAACTGTGAGACAAGAAACTTACGCGCTCTTGTGTAGACGACGCGATCGCGTAAGATTTTCCTCAGATTCCGAATATCGCGTTGCATTGCCGAAGTGGGAACGCGAGCAATTAATATTTCGTCGATAACAAAACGTCAATATTTTTTGAGGTTAGTAATAATCGAGAAAATTTTATTACGAACGTTGCCGCCATATTTGATACTAAATCATTTTCGCGAACAGTAGACATCGCCTTGAGGTTTGAGCTTTTTTATGAAAACATTATTATTATTATTAATTGAACTGAAATCCTAAAAAAATCTTTTAAATTTAAATAAAATCGATATTTTAGTTCGAAAAAAAAAAAAAAAAAAACGTTCGTAAGTTATTGCGTTTGGCGCCAAAACGACGGCGCAATAACGTGTTATGTACCATTGTACGTATCCGACCTCCGAGTGATAATAATGATTGAGTTCAATATCGTGAAAATAAATGAGAAACGATTCTCCGATCTGCCGCCGGTTTATATCAAGAAACAACGAATGGGGAGCTACGACCTACGAACTAATAAGCAGCGGGACATTTCGGTTATAGTTTACTCCTTCGCATACAGGCCGTTGCAAGCGATTAGTAATTATTGATCAAGCATTTGGCGCCCGACTGACCTCCCGATAAAACCAATAAGAGTCACGTTATATAGTCGACACATGCGGTGGATAACGCACCCGGCATAGGGGTTCCGAATTACGAGGTAAAAGATACTCTTTCTTCCGCCCCCCCCCCCCCGCGATGTATTTACTCAGTTGCCCTTTCGCTGCACGCGATTCCTTACCACTGATCAATTTGTATTAATTTGTAGGATATATATGTGGTAAACCGATCGATATCACCACATCTTCAATGTCTTGTTTTTCGTTGAATATATTTTCGGTGAATATAAATTAAGGATATCGCAATGCGGGTCGATGTTTTTCGATGTTAACATAGAAATTAACGGAAATGACGAATGAAAAAAATAAAAAAATATTTTGATTAAAAAAATTATATTGTTTGTATAATAATAATAATACGACATTCTATAGTTCAATAAATATGTAATTATATGTAACGATTTTTTCTCAGCTATATAAATTGTATTTAAAAAAAAAAAAAAAAAAAAAAAAAAGATCGAACAGAAATAAATTTTGGTACAAATATCTTTAAGATTGAAATTCAAGATCGAAGCGAGACGATCGAAAATTCGGGTCTCGTAGTTGCATGGTTTGCTTGTTTTCTTCGGTGCTTCGAGGTCAACATTGCTTATTTCACGAAGGAGCCAACGGCAAAACCATTTATCAAAGGCACACAACACGGTAACACCTATGCAAGAAAAATCGACAATGTTTCAGGTCTCAAGTGGGAACGCGAGAAGGGGGAGGGGGTGGGGGGGTGCGGGGGTTTGGCGTGCCAGTGACGTGGGAGATAGATGTACGGGGGACCCTCACCTCTCACAGTGCTTGCTGCGCTCTCCATAACATTCTCGGCAGCAACAACATTATGTACATTGCCGTTCTCACCCCCTCCCCCCCCCCCCTCCCCCTGCCAGCGATCCTCACCCCATCCCCTTTCCAGTGCACAGCCTCTCGTAGGGCTCTCACTGCCGGTGCAGATGCTAACGGACTTTTGATCGTCTGCATGTGTTTACAACGTCGTTGTAACACAACGAGCGAACGCGAGGTTCACCGATCGGAACTTCGATGTTTCTTCGTAACTTTGAGTGCAAAAAACATAAAGCCTCGAAGATGGTTTTTGCGGCCGATCTTTTACGATACTGTTACTCGTAGACATATATATCGAGAAATAAGAAACATAGGGATGTATGTGAGGTTATTAAATACGAAAAACATCGCGCGATAAGCCCTTATGCTTCCGAGCGATCGTTATCTCGGCAACATTTACGATGAATTCGCGGTTAAATCGGAGCACCGAACGGGAAGAGGGAATAGGTTTGCTTCAAAATTGCATTTGTAACGGCTATTACTCCGTTAATTCGTTTAACTCTGTTTTGCGTATTGCCATAGTGATCGGATCAGCGGAGAGGGATATATAGAGACGGGGGTACGAGTGGGGAATTGTTCACCTGAAATTTCGGGGGGAAAGTGTAGTTGATGGAGCTTTCGATGATAATCAATATTTAATGATGCTTTTACGTTCGCGTAAATTCGAATTATTAGATTAATTCGTTACGACTTTCGATTGTAATAACATAACCAATACGCAATTTTATAATAATTCATTTGCGGGCATATAATAAGCGATAACTTAATTATTCCATGTCGCGATTTATTTATTTTATTTGTCGCGTTTTTCAAGCGTTCGATGTTTTATTTGTCGCGGACGAGCAACAATCCGCGCCATCTTGCGGTACAATTATTAATTAGGATATCATATCGCCGCGATTTTCTTTATTTTTTTAAGACTGAACAATAAAACTCTGAAAAAAAGAAATAATTCATAACCTTTATACTGTTGTGACGAAATGTATTAACCGCCAATCGTTTCGAGACAATACAGACATTCGATACTTTTTTATATAAATCGATGTATTCGAGTTTCGATGTGTCAGGGATTGTTTTTTTTTTTTTTTTAGTACATTATCACTGGAGATTATATTACGTATATGAGAACTCATAATATTTCGATATTCGAATTTCAGTTGTTTTTTGTTTGTTCACCGCATCGTTTGGTATGCCACCAGCTATTTTCCACGAGCACCACGCCAACGCAGTCGACACGTACCTATAGCTTTCGCTCGCGCATCGTTCGAAAACTCCGTTCACTCCTGCGTTTTCGCGTCTCCCGGAAATGACAGTACTACGATCTTTTATAGACCTCATTAAGGGAATGTAACGCGTAGCCGATCGTTTAATGCTCCCGGCATGTAGCAACGCCGTCCCCCCTCCCTCCGCCCCCCTCCATCGTTATCGAAAACCGCGCAAGCTTCGTATAACGGAACGCCGTATCGTAAACGCTTCTATCTCCGAGTTTCCCGAATTATTTATCATCTTGTATATGCATGATATTCGCTGCGTTGACCACGTGAAAATCGATTGAGTAGTCCAATATAATCATAAACTTTTTGTAGTCTAATACTATACGAGTGCAGTATCACTCGTACATCGGATATATACAGGATAGCGCGACTATAAACGTGAATGAAAAACGCGACTACCCGCACGTACGAGACGTCGAGTTTATCGCGATCTGATCACAACACGAAAAATTACCTCGTATCATTCATAAAATGTCGAAAAAAAAAAACCAAAAAATCGTGTTTACCTATTTGTGTGAAATAATCATAATAATTGCGTAAAAAAAAATGTTTTTTTCGCGTAATGTTTATTTTCAACATTTACTATGTGAATTTTTCTGAATAATTTTATTCATTTTGTTTTTTTTTTTCGATCGCCTAAATATTAATTTACAATCGTCGCCGGTGATTAAATACGAGAAGTGAAAAATCTAAAAAAAAATACACATTTCGCGCGGTAATAAATCCCCACAAATAGCCACGAACGTTGCAATATAAGCATTTATTAGATGGGCTGTAAGTTGTGTTTGCAGTCCGTGTGTGTGTGGGACAATAGTTTGTCGTCGTACGATAGCACGACGAACAAACCACAATTCTCATCAACGTTGAATGATCGAAACCCGCAATCCTTGTAATAAAAATGCTTTCGTTCGATTTATTATTAAGAAGAAATTCGGATATTTGGGCAATAAAAATTTTATTTTACATGAAAAAAAAAAAAACATCGATTCTGTTCGAGAATTTTTTTTTTATATAAAAAAAAAAAATTTAATTAAAAAAAAAAGTTCGAACTTTTATATTCCATAAATTTTATTTATTATTATATAACATTAATATATTAATATATTTTATTATTTCATATTATCGGTAATAAAAAAAAAACAGAAATTGTCCAACAGCTCAATCGGACTATCGTGTGAAATGCGGAACAACTGCGAAAAAGATCGACGTGAATATACAAGTATACGATGTCCGCCATATTCTCATAAAGCTCGCGACCAACGCGAGTCTTAGTGGTTGTCACGGTCGCAGAACCCCTTTAGCCCCTTTAGGTGGGTGTATATAGCTAACTGCAGTAAATAGAAGCAGAAATAGAGTAGCGGGTAGCATAGTATCCCTAACCTGATGTAAGTACCGTTGCTCGCCACCGCTACTGGAAGGCACTCTCCGCGAGCGCGAGTACATATCTGGCTGATGCCGCTCGTTTGTGTGTGGCACTGGTGCACGTGACGACGCGCGCCACCGCGACCCTAGGAGGCGTCAGATGAGCAACTGTTGCATCCTTTGCTACACACCGACTCTCCTACGGCACCTGATTCTCATCCTCCAACGCGCCTCGGGAAGCGGGAGGGTCGGGGAGGGGCGAGGGAGGAGGGGGGGTCCGCGGACATCGCCACGTAGCTGTCTCCCTATGCAGCCTGCGTAACCTACTCCACGCTTTCAACTTCAAACTCTCCGCGCTACAAACCATTTTTTCCCCTTTCGCGTCTTTTTTTTGTTTTTTTCCTCGATGTCTCAGGGATTTTTCAACTACGAGCCCCATAGCGACACACAGCCTTTTATCATTCTTGTTTCCCTTTTCGCGGGATCCTTCATATTTCTCTGGCAAAAGGGGTGCAAAGAGCGAACGCGTATGAACGGGAATTGGGGGGGGGGGGGGGGGGGGAGCTAGAGCAAAGGAATAGACGATGAAAAGATGGTATGGCTAGGCGCGCTGACTGGGAAGAGCTGCCATGTGGGATATTAGGGGGATGATATGCGCGGGCCGAGCGACGCAATGCCCCGAAGAATCGCGAGAAAAGGCGAACGCGCGCCCTCCGCGGTGCACGTCGGGAGGACGTCGGTTATGCGTCGGGGCGATCGAGTGAGGTAGAAGGAGGTGAGCGCGTCGGCGGCTATACCCAAACGCCTGGCCCCCGTAGTCAGTCTGCGTCCGCCAGTCGTCGCGACGCCGGTACAGAGCGGAGCGCGCCACTTTTTTTCTTCGTCAATAAAGTATCTTCAATCGTTCTAACCTCAACGTACTTTGTTCGCGATACTATCGACGTAATCCGGAAATATCGTTCGGAAACGTCGTAAAAGCTTTCGAAGCTTTTCGTAACGGTTTTTTTGTAATCGAAAAAAAAAAAAAAAAATAAGATCGCGTTAATTTCGAAGAAAATTTATTCGTTTGCCATCCGTTGGTGAATCTTCGCGGCTCGGAAAGAATAACGTGCAAATAAATATCGCCCAGTTTCGGGGATTTACGTTGCGGCGGCTTCACGGGAGATTTTTCGAGCGATTAAAATTTCCGCGTAACTTGACCTGTGACCTTGCGATTCTCGGGATTTTCTATTTGCTCCGCTAATTCGCTGAAAATCTTTCGCGTATTCTCGGATTCACTGCGAAGTTTTGCGCGTGTCATTCTCCTTGGTAGAGAATTAATTTTCGAAGCTTTTTTTGAATCGTCGATAAAAACGGTTTTTCAACTAACTTGGCGCGTCAGTGATTTGTTTTCGTTTTTAACGGCTCAGAAGACTCCGATATCGACGAGTTTATCGAGAAAGTACGAAGCTACGAGTTCATCATTGACGAAATCCCCGTGCGCACCGACTCATCGCTTCGGTGAGTTTTTTCATTCTCGATGTTTTATTGTTATTATCAATTTTTTTTTCATGTTTACGTATGACCGTTGTGTTTCTACCTAATACCGTCAATGTAGCGTGCAAAGTTTTTACTTTGTTCCCCGCGAAAAGCATTGACGCCGTTTTTTTCGTAATAAACTCGACGCCGTTCGTTTGTCGCGTTTCTGGGTCTTTGTACTCCGTGTGTAACGAAAAAAAAAAAAAAAACGCGAGTCTTCGCGGTGTATACATGTAGAGACATATCCCAATTGCGTGTGCGGCACAAATTGAAACGGAAATAGGGAGAAAAAAAAAACTCGCCGGAAGTTCGAAATATTTTCACCTTGTGCGATGTACAAATAGAAAGGACACGGAAGCCGAGAGAGATATTTGATGTTTACTCGGAGTGGGTTTCTGTAAGCGCGATTTTTCATTTTCGTTCGCTGTGTCCGGTGTTTTTTCTATCAGCTGATGCAACAGGATACGTCCCCTTTGCTGGCGAAACTTTCGATAGCCGTAGAGATTTCGCCCGTCTGCTCGCCGGTTCGGAACTTTGTTGTTCCTCGTTCTTCACGAAAGTTCGAAAATTTTGCCGCAATGAGGGAAAGATAATCATTATTCTGTTATGAGACGAAGTTGACGGGAAAACGTCAACGATTTTAGACCGAAAAAAAACGCGATGTTTTTTTTTTTTTTTTCGTAATATTTTTTCATTCGCGTTAAAAAAAACTGTGAAAAATAAAATTTACGGATTATCGGGGTTTTTTTTGTTTGTTTTTTAATCATTCGTCGAGTTTTTATTTCGTAATATTAACTTGTCAATTATTTCAGTTATTTTCCATTCGAGTCGAAACACGAAGAAATGTTAGGTTAGGTTTTATTTTTCGGTTCATCCAGTCGCTTCGTCGTCGTTGACTAGAATTTCGCAGCTACAGCCATTGAAACACACAAGCTATTCGGTCTGTACGGGTAGAATCTTCCTCCCCGGTGCCGGAAACTTTACTTCTTGTCGAGCCTCGAGCCGTCGATCCTACGTCGTTTGAAACTTTCTCCACCCTCTCGCCACCCGCTCTCGTTGTCGTCCGACGAGAGTCTTCTTCCTCGACGTTCACCTCGTTCTCGTCGAGAGCTCGTTTGGAAACGTTGTTATCGAACCTCAGACGCGGCAACCGTGACTACCGGGACTAACTTTTCCTACCGCCTAACGGCGTCTTTCCTCCGTCGTCTCTACTCCCCTCCCGCGCGGAAGCGTCTCCACCACGCACTGTCCATCCACTTACCTTTTACTTTTAAACCGAAAGAATCGTCGTCGTTACGATTCCTCCGTTGACGCTTTTATGAAACGAACCTTTTTTTTTTTTTTTTTTTTTTTTTTCTCGTAACCGATCGGTACGATTCTCAAAATAAAATAGATCGCGTCTAACCGTTGTGTATACTCGAGGGGTCGAGAATAAACGTTTATTTGTTAAACACGACGTCGAAGCGAAAATAAACGTACGACCGATAATTGTAATTACATTAGCCGATTTTCATCGTGACCCACAGTCAGAAGGATCATCGATATTACGATATTAAATTTGATGCAATGAATTTCGAAATCACGATGATTAAAATAAATGCATTATTCCGAAACATTCATTTAGCACACGAAATTACTGCAACTATTTGGAAATTATATAAGGAGGCATTTTTTTTTGTTAAATTATTTATTGCGTTATTTTATTTAAACGCCATGTGATACGAAAATTGAAGAAAATATATATATATATTTTTTTTTCATCACATTGATTATACGTGATTTACAAATACATTTTGGTGTTACTGACTACCGAATCGTCTCAATAAAGTCAATACGTAAGAATATTTCTTTAATTTTTGATTGATTATGTATATATGATTTTAGGTTAAAAAAAAAATTTAATTTCGTTAACATCGATCCTGTAAATAATAAAATTTCGATAAATTTATTTTCACAATTGGGTTTTTCTCTCAAAAACCCAAACGCGCATTCGCAATCGCATTATAGGTAAAAAAAAAATAAAAAAAAAATTGAAAAAAAAAATCGCGAAAAATCGGATTTGAATCTTCGTAATATGGTATCGCTATATCGCGAAGATTCAAATCCAAAAACCCCAATGCCACTACCAAAAAAAAAAAAAAAAATTCAAAAATAAAAAAATCTAAAAAAAACGTATTTCAAACCCCCAAAAACAAAAAACATCGTATTTCAAACCCCCAAAAAAAAAAAGAAAAAAAACCCATTGATGCAAAAGTAGAATGCGCCAACCGATCGGCTTTCAGTCTCTCAAAAGACGTAGAAATATGACGTCGTCTAGGATGACGGGTTGCCACGGCGTAGGGGTGGGAAAGACATTTCGTAAAATATAGGTATGTCATTGGCTCCTCGATAGGTGAGAATGCAAGAAGATAAAAGGCGAATAAAAAGAAGAAGCAAAGAGAAGTAGAAAAGCGTCGAGAGATGGAGAGGCATAAGTAGTTACAGGAGAGACGAGAAGACTGCGAAGGGGCGGGGGAGGGGTGGAAACCCATCGCTGGATGGTTGGTGTGGGTTCCGGCAGCGTCTTCCGTCTTCCAGGTGGCTGCTGGTCGAACTTCTGTTTCTCCTTCTCTCGTAGTGACTTCGCGTCTGGTATTGCGCGTCACTCTCACCCCCTCCTCCGTCTTTACACACCACGACGCTTTTCACGGGTTCTTCTTCATCGTCACACTCTTCCATTCTTCATGGTTTCCATTCAATTCGCTAAAAAACTCACAGACCTCTCCTTTCCCCTTCTCTTTCCTCTCTTTCTCCCGAACTATACGAAACGTCGAGTACATAAGTAGAAGGCTTCGGGTGTTCCGTGGCATAGAAGGTTTTACTGTATCTGGTAACCAGTCGGTAGCGATATAGGTATATAAAATAACGGATAATAGCAGCACGGGGTGTATAGGACGAAAGGGAGTGGTGCCTCACGATCGTTCATCTTCGTCAGCGAGTGATTGGTGAAACAATCGGGAAAACATCCATATATTTCGCCGGAGGTACACTTTCCCCTCCTCCCACCCTTAGCCTCCTCCCTCTTTCCTCCCGGTGGACTCTCCTGTGTAGCAAGATTAACGCGAAAACTCCCCCTCGCAACCTCCCAACCCCTTCGCTCGTCCGCGTTCGCGTTCCCATTCACGCGTATGCCTCTCCCGCGACTGGGTAATTAATCAAACTACGTCGCCGCGCGTTGCACGGCTCATTCGGATTTCGTATGCGTACGTCATTTGCATCGCGCGACAAAGATTGCCACCTCTTCCGGTATACCGCATCTAGTATGCCGCGTACATCCTCCCAATTCTTGCCACTGGCAAACACACGCCGCGTGTATTTCTGCAGTCCGAACATAACCCCTATTTTCCTTCATCATCTGTTACATCGCGATGTATTTTCGCGATTAGTAAACTCCACAACGTTATTTTATTTGTTGAAAAATTTCAACGGGGATTTTCTAAGGATTATAAAAAAAAAAACACATTTTTTCGATGTTTTTTTTTTAAATCAATAAGCTTTCAATTGTTGTCTAATGGGTCTGAAGTTCGGGCGCTCGTAGTTTTTTTTAAAAGCAACGGATATATTCACGTCAATCCGAAACGAAACCAAAACGATAACCTATCTGGGAATGAGATAGGAAAGAGGATTTCATGTAAAAACATTCGCGTTTGACTGGGATATAACGAGCGAAAATAATAATAACGTAACTCGGGGATTTTTACGTGGACGATGGGTTATGTTATTATTTGACGATTTATATATTATTCATCGGAGGTTTGAAGCGGCGCTGTTTTTGATATTTCGTTAAACCTTTGAAGTACGGTACACCTAATGACCTGGAAAAACGATTAAAAATGTGATCGCCTTTAAAAAAAAAAAAAAAAAAAAAAAAAAAAAAAAAAACGATGCGTTGGGAGATTTAATATTTACTTACGAAAACTAAATAATTTTTTTTTTCTTAAAAAGTTATTTTTAGAATTGATAATTCGTTTTTCTAATAATTAAATTTGATAATTTAATAATATTTTTCGGTAATTAATTCGTTGTTTACCTTTTTTTTTTTCGTAAATACAATTCGATCATTAAATTGCTTTTTGAGTCTAAAGTTTCGATTTTTTTCAATTTTTTTTTTTTTTTTTTCGGTGTATTTGATTTCAGTTAGAAAGTTGAATTAATAGGGGAGTATTTTAAGGTCTCTGTATTCGAATCGAAAATCGACATCGACGAATTGTTAATTTTTGTTTTTTTTTTTTTTCATAAATATATTACGCGGTTGTGTACCACCGTATTTCAAAAGGTCAATGTACCGCATCGTCGCTCAATAAAATACCGCGAAATACATATTCCTATAAAATGATTGAATGCGAGCTGTAGAGGGGGTGAGAAACTTTGCATCTTTGCGCGGAGAGATAGGAGAGAGAGAGGCTTTCCGCTGCTAGAAGTACGTAGTCGAAGTTTTTCGTACTTCCAGCAACCAAAGTTGTGCTCCACTCGCCGAGCGATGTATTCCTTCTTTTTTATCGTTAAAAGGTAACATGTAAAAAAAAAAATAAAAAAAAAAACTTTTCCCGAAAAATCGATCTTTTTTGCTATTGTTCGGAGAGAAAAAAAAACCATTTACTCACAATCCCTATTCCGCACACATTCGCAATTACAACGGTTAAAGAGAAAAAAAAAAAAAAAAAAAAAAAACGAAAAAGAAAAAAAAAAAAAAAGAACCGCCGAGACGGATGGTAAAACGATATGATTTCGCGAATACTTTAATGGCGGATAAGTGCATTGTGTTGTATCGATCGTCGAGAATTCGCGACGCGACGCGGGGATATCTTTAAAAACATAAGAAATACAAGAGTCGAGAGAAAATGGAGAAATGGAAAAAGACGATTAAGAAACCGTTGGTGGATAGAAAAAGAAAAGGGTAGGAGGGTAGGAGGAGGGGGAGGGGGGGGGGCGGACGGTTGAAGAGTGAAAAGCTTCCCGGTATAAAATAGAACATCTGCGCTCGAAGCTCGATTTTTATAATTGCTGAATGGATGGGTGACGCTTTTCCTCGGTTTTTCCCCTCTCTTCGCCTCTTCGTCCCGCAAGCGTTTTCCCGGGCGAACTTAATTTCATACCGACTACTTATACGAACGGAGCGCAGAGCAGAGAACACGATGGAACCGTCGTGGAGGAACGGGAAAAGGTAGGAAAGGGTAGGAAAGGGGCGAAGCGGGGGGGGGGGGGGGGGGCGCGGGGGAGGGAATGGTGGCTTCACGCGCGTAATCGCTGCGAAGAACGGAACAAGTCTACGATCGTGTTTGTGCTGTTTCGAGCAGACGCTATTCTATAACGTTCAGAAATACCATTTACCGAACAATGGGGGAAACACTAAAATAGCGAGAAACGCGAACCGCACCAACAGATAGGGGGGTTTTTCCTCCGCCGCGGCCATTCATACTTACATATACCTACATGTATACCGAAAGAAGGCGAGCAGTCGTGACAAAAAAAAAAAAAAAAAAAAGACGCGCAAACAAAGAAAATAAATAAAAATGTCAACGAGGGAAAGATTGAGAGACGACGTTGTAATCTGCACGAAAACAGGTGGATGATACCGTTAACGCTTTTTTTTTTTCTTTCCAAGTATAATTACACGTTCGGAAAGTTATTTTTTTTACGTATTGCTATGTCTGTTCGCTGTTTTGCGAAATATCGATTATTTATTTTTAGGTTTAAGTCTGACGCTTGCAAAAGTTTTTTTTTAGGTAAATTTTTTTTTTTTTTTTTTTTTATGTCTGTGAATCTCGTGTTTAAATAACTTTAATGTAATTATAGTTGAAGGAATTAATTTAGATTTTATGTATATTATTATTTAATAAAATACGATGTATAATCGGTTAATGATTAATCGTAATATTAATTAGTCGTTTTTTAGGTTATGTAAGGTTAGGTAGCTTAGCTGAATGCCGGCAGAGAATGTTAGGGGGAGGAAGGGGGAGGGGGCGTAAAAACCCGGAAGGGTACCTAACCTACAAAAAATTAATAATTTGCAAATTTTCTGACATTCAATTAATAGAATATGATGCATTTTAACTCCAATTTAAATTTCACGACGATATCTATAACAATTATCGAGATATCGTGGTAAAAACACCAAAAAGTGTGGTTTTGAAGAAATGCCATTCAAAATTTCGGTGAACGTGAGAATCGCTGCGCATTTTTCGCTCTTCCGTCCGTAATTTTGCGAATTTCGTATTACACTCGACAGCCTATAAATTTTCTACAGATTTTACTAACTATATATGAAAAAAAAAAAAAAAAAAAAAAAAAAAAAAAACATTTTTTTTTTAAATATTTCGAACCTTTAACACGAACAATAAAAAGACTCCAAAAATACAAATTGCCCTTGAAATTGCAGTAAATATTTAAATATTTATCGACCAATAAAGTGTTACGAAATTTGAGGTTAAAAACTATGGTTTCCACGTGCAAAGATATTATCGGCAAATTATACAAGACATTGTAATCAATGTATTTGGTATTCAATGCGGCGCATCGACGACGCGGGGACAGATGATAGGAAATTGAGTCTTTCCGATCGCGATCCACGATCACGTGGGTGTTGGGGTGTTAGACTGTGTGTACGTAATTAATGTAAACTCTCGGACACTGTGGCGGTGTATGTAGCGCGATCCGGCATTAATAACCCACTTGACACGTGATGTACCGTGACGCCGGGATTATAACCGGCGCAGCGTTATACCACCGATAAGGATTCTCGGTGTGCTGCATAGTTTCGCGAACATCGAAGGGGTTGCCTCCCCCTTCGACTAACACGCACGATAGACTAAACGCGTAACCCGGTGCGCGGATCGAAAAGCAACACCTCCCGCGCAGGTCCGCGAGCAGAATTTCTTCGATCGTTAATACCAATTTGTCGTAAGATTTGTCAGAAGCAAAGACCGGCCGCCGGTGCCTCATACAAGTTATCCCGCGTCTCGAAGACAATGCGAAACTTCGCCGAAGGATTTGATAACCCGTGCAGAAGCGATACGAAACCTTTTCAATGAAAATTGTATTACACATTGTATCGGTAACAAACCCTAAATTCAAAGTTCGTCCGAAGCCTAACAATATCGTAATAGTTACGAAATTCGCTCCGAAATCGTATCCCCAAACATTGCAGAAGACAAACCGAGTTTCGGGATTCTCGGAATGATGGAATTATTCCGTTATGACCGACATATCTGATGCGTTAACCGTTAATCAATAATCTTTACAAGGTAAGGGTTTCGAAGACGCGGTGTTTCAGTAACGTATGCGGAATAAAGTGATAACTTATTCTCCGGTTCGCTGAAACGACGAGAATTTACTTAGCGATGAAAAGCTAAGTATTCATTGAAATAATTAAAGATATCAGTCACTGTTTGAAATATTAAACATTTCCATAAGTGTGAAGTGCTGTATTGATTTTTGGAAAATTCGACGGCAAACATATCTCGTTGCAGTTACAATTTTGCACGACGTTTCAACTCGATAACTCGAAAAGATAAGATAACAGAAATTTTTTTTTTTTGTATAAATTATATTTTTTGGTAAATTTTGGTAAATTTTTTGGTAAAAAATTATAAATAAAAAACAAAAAAAAACGCCGCGGTATACGTTTTATTATAAATTATGATAATGTATTTATTATAATAGTATTCATTTGATGTTTATTATTTTACCCCGATAAACAATAATAATTTTAATAATAATAATAAAAATAATGATAATAATTTTGGTGTTTATTAGTAACTCATTAAATGGACGAGGAGAGGGAACAAAAAACAAATGAATAAATGAACAAACAACATTCTGAATTATTGATTTGTAATAGCAGTATATATCTTTTTCGGAAAGCAATGCTCTTGAAATAGCAGTATGCATTCTGTACTTTATACACCAAAATTTGCTTCGAATTCGTAATCAAACGAGCCGTAGTATTGTGCTGCGTACATACAGTAACAACAGGTTGTATCTAACCCCCTCTCGCCGCGGTGGGGCATATTGTTCACATGGTAATGGGATCCGGGGGTCGTCAATTGTTCGTTGGGCCAATACTCTCTCGTGCGGTGTTGGCGCTCCCGCGCATTCCTTCCGATTGGATGAGCGTTAATCGAAAGGCGTAAACGCTAAAGCCGAAGCTGTTCCAACGGTTAGTTACCCGAACCCGAAACTATCTCCGAACGGATAACAAAGCGCAACAAATACGTTCAATGTATTTCTCAAATTAAACGTTCAAATTGTTGTTCAATCGTCATTAAAGCAATGAAAAAAGCATAGCATGCCCTGTAGGACATAGTTGTCGAAAAACGTTCAAAACCTTTCGAAAAGTTGAGGAAATCTCGTTCTCTTCAAAAATAACATTATTGATTGTCATTACCGGATTTTCGCTTAAGAATGAATCTCTGCACCGGCGATGTATTTTTCAAATAAAGCGTTCAAATTGATGTTCAATCGCGAAAAACGTGCAAAACCTTTCGAAAAGTTGAGAAAATCTCGTTCTCTTCAAAAATAACATTATTGATTATCATTACCGGATTTTCGCTTAAGAATGAATCTCTGCACCGGCGATGTATTTTTCAAATAAAGCGTTCAAATTGTTGTTCAATCACGAAAAACGTGCAAAACCTTTCGAAAAGTTGAGGAAATCTCGTTCTCTTCAAAAATAACATTATTGATTGTCATTACCGGATTTTCGCTTAAGAATGAATCTCTGCACCGGCGATGTATTTTTCAAATAAAGCGTTCAAATTGATGTTCAATCGCGAAAAACGTGCAAAACCTTTCGAAAAGTTGAGAAAATCTCGTTCTCTTCAAAAATAACATTATTGATTGTCGTTACCGGATTTTCGCTTAAGAATGAATCTCTGCACCGGCGATGTATTTCTCAAATTAAGCGTTCAAATTGATGTTCAATCGCGAAAAACGTGCAAAACCTTTCGAAAAGTTGAGAAAATCGCGTTCTCTTCAAAAATAACATTATTGATTGTCGTTACCGGATTTTCGCTTAAGAATGAATCTCTGCACCGGCGATCTATTTCTCAAATTAAGCGTTCAAATTGTTGTTCAATCGCGAAAAACGTGCAAAATCTTTCGAAAAGTTGAGGAAATCTCGTTCTCTTCTAAAATAACATTATTGATTATCATAGCCGGATTTTCGCTTAAGAATGAATCTCTGCACCGACGATATCACCGAAAGGGATTTCACGTCGTTAGGGAGATAAAACGAACGACTACGCGTCGTGTCAACTTTCGCGCGTGTTTATTCATAGGCTACTTAAAGTATTCGCCGATGGTAGAAACAATGTATAACTGAGTAACGTTGTGATTATTATATGAGAAACGCTGGTGCAAGTTTCGTTGGCTTCGCAACACAACCCGAGAGAGTAACAAACCGGTGTATTGCTCTCTCGAACACCGGTATAGCAACAGAAGCAGTACATACTACATAGAGCAACAGCCGTTCACTTCGTCGCCCGGCGACTCTATGAATAGTTCATAAAGTCGTTGCTGCGTGACGGTGTCCCATTCCCCTCCACAATTACGCGTCGACTAAATCTCCGAAAACTCCTCTGTCCCACCTATTTATACGTCTTTATAAAGTAGACGGATAGGTCGATGAGATCAAATACTACAGTGACTAACCGAGCAGGTGAGCCAAAGCGCTCGAAAACAATTTATAATTACACCAAAACAATTTTTGTCAAATTCAATAAACTCGGAAATCAAATATTGACAACCAAATGTATGTACGACACATTTATCAAAAGTTCAAATACTTCGTAAATTTACAAAACATTTTTTAAAATTAAAAAAAAAAAAAAAAATTATTGCATTTTTTAAATTGGAAGTCATTTTTTATGAATGGATTTGAAAAAATTAATTACGATAATGAATATGAAAATATGCAAAGTTTCTCGTAAATACGCTTTTTTAAAATAAATTGCAAACACTGTTTTGAAAATTATTTACGAAGCACATATAGGTAATTATCGAATGTATGGTAATTTTCACATTTTTGCATTTAAAATTTACAATACGCTATTAGAAATTTTATTTGGAAATTAATAAATGAAATGTATATGAAGTTTTGTCTATACATTGTTCATGAAATTCACTATACTTTCGAGATGTAATTTTAATATAAAATATATTCAATTTTCATGATTTTAAAACACACGTTTCGTAATCATTGGTAAATTAATTTTAAAAATCTGCGTAAATCACGTGACTGTAATGCGAATTTCTTCATATCTTAAATATTTAATATCATAGCGAGTTCATTCCTCGTTTATTAAATTTAATTTCAAAATAATGAAAAATGCTACGCAACGTATTCTAATAACAGTGTTAATTAATTTATCGTAAATTTAATTTAGATTTTGATTATATCTCGTGTTGTAATTCTACAAATATTTTTCTCTTTTGAATATTTTTAATATTTTCACAATATTAAATTTATTATCTTAACATTTTGGTTGCATACATCGTGTTACACTTATCATCAAATGTTTGAAATTTCTCGTATATTAACATTGAATTTCTATATATTCAAGTAAATTTAGAAATGTGAATTTAAATAGTTTGAATAGCAGTAATCACGTTAATACAAAAATATATTAATACTAATTTAATTTATATTAAATTTAACCGGACGTATTTAATTTCAATATGAAATCCGCGATATTACATATTCGCATAATTAAAAAATAGCAAATTTACCTTTTTTTTTTGCAGTGTACTGACGTACGAAAATCGGTAAAATAAATTATTCATTTTTCTGTGCAACGAATAGATTTCGAACGGGAAACGTCATTAAATGCTTTGCGCTTTTTTTTTTCTGATGGCATCGACCTTACAGAATAATGAATTTCATTTTCAAATTATTACTTACGTTTCATTTAAATAAATTTATCAACAAACTATTCGACCGATGCACGAAAGCTGTTTATTTATTTATTGACATTTTTTTTTTTTTAACAAAACCTCAAAAATATTCATGAAAGTATATTTCCATCGATGGATTCGACGCGTAACGCTCTCTCGAAGCTTCGCAACAAATTTGCCAAGTGCAGCCGTGTAAACGCGGAGCCATCGAGGATAAACTCCATTATTACATCATTGTTCGCTCGTTGAATATAAACGAGAATATAAATATTTATAGCCAAATTAGGTGCATTAAAAGACTTTTAATATTTATCGATCTCCGCGATGCCAAACAACAAAATGTATTCGTGTGGCAAACACACCGAGTGAGAGACTGGGGGTGGGAGGGCACCAGAGGGTTTTTGTCGGACACGAACACGTAGTTTCGAAACTATGTAGTAATAACTATTTGTACTTCGCGTGTTGGAAAGATAAAAGTGTGAATAGGAAGGTGCGAAAACGTAAAATCGCTAATACAATGAATGCGGTGAATTAAATAGCTGTTATGTAATAATTATTTGTCGATGAAAACAAATGTTCATTTTGCATTTATGATTTATCGTCAAAACCGGGCGGTTCTCGTCCGATTGTGATTTCCGAGAGTTTAAATAAAAAATCCAAGTGTTCCGTTTCGGGTTTTCGAAATAATTAATAAATAGCGTCTTTTAATTTTTTTATGAACAAAAATAAGATTATTAAACGAAAAAAGAGAAAAAAGAAACGGCGACATTTCTTCTTAGACACGTTGATATTTTTTGTCAATTCTACTCAATCAAATACGCGATCTTCGCAGCACGAGAACACATAACAATCATTTGTACAAAATGATCATTTCTGGAATTATTCCCGACAATTTTTCGTCCTCAATATCATTTTTGTCTGCTTGACTAAAAAAAACCCGAATATAATAATAAAACGCAGGTAAACCGGCACATCGTCAATATCCATCGATCCTCCCCGTGTTCCATCCTCCCCGGTATCATCCAAACTAACAATAACCGGCCAAAAATATACATACGAGACACAAAAAGCACAAAAAAACGTTTCCTACTTCTGTTTCGCTGGGGTTATGTAAACGCGGATGGGTACGATGAGCCGAAAGGGTGAATGAATGATGAATTGGAAGGCCGCGGGGTGACCGGGTTCGATTAGCATTCCGTATAGGTTACCTCGCGTAGCTCCAAGCCTGTTGGCTCATTGATGAGGGTGATAAAGATACCCAAAACGCCGAAAACACCACCAAAAAAAAAAATGAACAAAAAGCAACAAACCCTCTCAAGCAGCGTTTCCGGCTCTGGAATAACACTTTGCAAAGTTGGAGCAGAGAGACGGGGTGTGGTGTCCGCGAACCTCGGCTAAAATTAGTGCAACCCTTCCCCCTCCCTCCGGGTGTTCTAGGTATGCAACACCAACCTATAGAACATACCTGGGAGCTTCAACCACCGATATAGATATTCGCCAAACTTGTATGTGACACATTCCTGTCGCGCGAGGCACCGCTGAGTCTACCGGAGGCAAAAGCTCTACCGGTGTTCCTCGCCTCCGGTAGCCCCTCCGCGTCAAGCCACAAAGCGTATACGACCATTGCCATCCAGCGCTCATTTTGGTGCATGCTGAGTTAGCCAAGAATGTTAATAGAAAATACTCTCAGTCCCATGCCGGGTGGAGGTGTCGAGCGGTAGCTTTAATTATGAGACTCGGTAGGGGACGTTGGGAAACTCCTGAGGTGTCGACTGGGGGTGCTTCTCTCTGTTGCTGGGATAGAGATAGGGGGCGTCGGACTGTTCCAGAGGTCGCTTCGGGTTTGAGGATTCTAAAAGAGACCTGCTGGAGAAAGAGACACGGAAATTCGAGCGAATCGAATCTATGTGTGCGCGTATAAGAGGTGTATGTGTGCGCGAAAGAGATCGAGGTGTTGGGAGACTTTCCCCGCAAGCACCACCAACGAGTCCCAATTTTCTCCAATGAATCTGTCTCTAATCGTTCGTGGCCGATTAAAATTCACCACACTGGTGCCCCGAATATCCCTCGTCGCTATCCGCTTAAAGGTAACCCACCCCCACCCCCCCAAAACCCCTCCCAACCCCTCTCAACCCCTCCTAACTTGTTTCAACGTCTCCCAGCAAAAGAGCAAGTGAGGTGATGAGTTTTCTTCTCTTCCTTCCCTTCCGGTACATTCCCCTCCATCCCTTCCACCCCCCGAGACCTCAACCATTTATAGTTAACTCGTGTGCTCTTACCCCCGGCATGGTGATCTTCGAGAGGGGGATAATTTCGCTTTATATTCTATCTCGGATTTAATTCGGTTGGCACAGTCAACCGTTAAGGCATCTTCAGTTTCTCTCGGTCCTTCCTTTTACCCTCGGCGAGGCCTGTACTTGTAGAACCCCGACGAATGGAGAGGGGGAGGAAAGGAGAGAAGAAGACTTTCTTTGATTCACATTCGCTATGGCGAAGAATAATTAACGCGTTTTCCACCCAAAATTTAATCCTTCAACCTTATTAGCCGCTTTCTCTTCGCGAGTCTTATCAATTCATAGGTCATCCGTGGGTTTTGGAGGTCTAGAGGGTTGATGCGGTCTGTACAGCGTATACAGTATTCAACGGAAGTTCAACTTAAGCCCCCGGAGGGCTCAGGAGACGAACTTGTATTCGATCATAGCTCTGCGAGCTCTTGGTGAGTCGCAGACAATCCGAAAGATCGATTCACCTTTGCGACACTCGACGCCATGGAGAACGAAGAACAACGAAGTTCTTCCCTTACCTACTTACCCGTCGTCACGAGACAAAGAGGCGAAGCTTTCTCATTTTCTGCCATTTTCTACCCCCTGGGCTAATGCTGGTTGTCTCATTTTTATTTGTTTTGCTTTTATTCCCCGACTGCGAAAAGTATGCTATACGATCCTCCGCGCACGTTCGCACCTCATTCGCCACTCTCCGAGTCTTGTTTCTATTTACAAGAGTTTCATTCTCATTTCGCTCCGAGACGACGCGGATACACGGAGCCAAATGACGAATTTCGTTCTTTAGGACGAAAAAAAAAAATAAAATAAAAAATAGAGAGTCTTAAGGTATATCGAAAAAAATGTTATTAGTTTTTTCAAGTCATCATTTTGTTTAGTTCGCGTTATAAATGAAAAACATCGGTTATTGAGTTAATTTTCTGAAAATTTAATATTATATTGATTTTTTCGGGATATTTGTTATTTTTAATGTTTTTTTTTTTTTTTTTTTACATTTTTAGTTTTAGTCAGTTAGTTTTTTAGTTTCTCGTGTTAATTGTGCACATCGAATTTTTCAAAACTTAATCGGATTGCATTCATGACGTCACGATCACTCATGCGTCTTCCCATTGGCTACGAGTTTCGATGGCTTTTTAACTCGGAAAACTCTTCGCTCGAGTAAACATTTTAATAAAAGATAAGTTTTCGAAATTTTGGAATCATCGATGCGATTATTTTCAGATCGATTTTTTTTTTTTTTTTTTTTTTCGAGTGCAAATTTATTCAAAGTGTACTTTGAAATTTTTCCAAAAAATCTCCGATCGTTCGTTTCGAATTTTTATTTTTTTTCTTGTTATTCGATAACGATAACATTATTATTAATGACAATATTAGGAAATTATTGGAAATAGTTTAGCTTTTCTTTCGTTTTTTTTTTTTTATTTTTCTCGTTGTTTAAAAAGATCGGAGATCCGCACCATGAATTATCTACAATCGTCATAAAAACGAAAACCTCTCCCAAGCGGCTTGTAAGAGTCTCCAAAGCTTCTTTTCGACGTTTTCCTCGAGCAAAGAAAAATAATATTGCTCGGGATAGTGGATATTACTATCGGTCCGGTATCGATACAAAAAAAAAGAAAAAAATATACAACAGTTTGCGAGTTACTCGGGTGCTTTTGCTGGACGACGTTCCCCGCGTTTCGCAACTACATACACGTTTTCTATATAGCATATTGACGATAAATTCATCGGTAACTCGCGCGCGAGCGCTCAACGGATTTCAGCGAGCGTTGCAGCTGATGCTTATCCTCTGATTTGTCGATTCTCTCCCGTTCAACGTTATCGTTTAACATGAAATTTGACAATTCTTGAATTACTCAATTCTCTCAACCGATACCGACGATAATAACGAAATAATTTATGTACCAATAATAGAATGATAAGAGAATGCGGCAACCGAAAAATTGGTCTGTCGATGAAATATGAGAAAACCGTAACGCCGAAGGAAAAAAAAAAAATTGTATCCGAAAAATGTAACAAACAGAAATAAATTTAAAAAAAATGATAAAAATAAATAAATCGAAAAAACAATAAATAGAAATTAATAAAAAAAATAATAATTAAACAATTTTCAAAAATTCGAATAATAAAAAATCTTCAAGTTTTTAAAAATTATTTAACAAAAAATCGAAGAAACAAAAGATTTGCGATAAAAAAAAAATAGCAGACAATGATTAGGTGAAATATTTTTTTATTTTTATTTTTCGTGAGATAAAAGAAGCGAAGATTCAGGATAAATGAAGGTATACGGAAGAGATGGAACGTAGCGTTGTGGATGAGAAGCAGAGAGTTGGATGGTCTGGTGGCGGTGCGCGCGGTATGCCTGCAGATGCAGAGAGACACCGGAGTAGAGTGGGACTGGAAAAGCTTCGTAGGTTACGCTGAAAAATGTATCCTGCGGCGTTGCATCTCTCGCATCTCTCGCCTCGGTTTCCCCTTCTTCTTTCCCTCTTTTCCTCTTTCACTCTCATCTCTCCCTCTCTTCCACCTATTTCTCTCGTCCGTTCCGCACACAGCTCGAAACTTTTGCGCTCTCTCGCGCGTGATGCGGAGAAGAGCCACCGGAGCAGAGAAGCAGACTGCTTAGCTTGCGCGTACGGAAGACACCCCACTCACTCAGGTCCGTGACATCCCCTAATCCTTCTATAGTCGCGCTTCCCTGAATCCTCTTATGCGCATCTCTTTATGCCTTTCTCACCCCGTTCTTTTTCGCCTCTCCTATCCATCCCTCGCGGCCACTCCGTTCTTTTTTTTCTTTTCTTTTCTTTAACCCGTCTGTTTTGCGGGCTTTTTTTCTCCGTTGCTTCGTCGACTAGCAGCTAGTCATCCATGTAACAATACGTAACAAGTATTCATCCGGGTGAATTTCATTCATCTTTTCATCAAAGCCGAATTTATTAGGTCAGAATTTTTTTTTTGTTGCTGCAATTAAACTTTGATCTTTAATTACGTGATTTACGAAAGACGGGGATTCATTTTCGGGTTAAAAATCGTGTTTTTTTCTTCTATCGGTATCGAAAAATCTCATTAAAAAATCCCATGCAATATCATTTATATAATATTTTCAATGTGAAAAAAAAAAAAAAAATAAAAAAAAAAAAAAATACTTTTTGAATTTTGAGATATTTGTTTTTGGAGCTCGAAATACGCTAATTTCATATTAGCGATAAGATTTTTTTCAAACAGATAAAATGGACAGAAATAATAATAATAATAAATAATAATAAAAATAAAAATGAAATAAAATTCAAATAAAAGTTAACGTAGTAAACTTCAGTTTTATGATTCATTAATGAATTTCTCGCGTATTGCGTCGCAGCAATCGGAGTAATTATCGTCTCTCGTCTATTCGAGATCTCGGAAACTCGTCCCGATAAAAAAAAAAAAAAATTTCCCATTCGATATTAACGTGAAACTCGAACGCTATTATCGTCATATCAAATTTGACTAATAGCGTTAACCCTCCGTTTTCGCTCACTGTATCACTGTATTTCTTGGCTCTCGCCACGAAAAATAAAGGATACAGAGATAAACTGAGTCTACACTGCTGAAAACCGAAAAAAAAAAACAAAAAAAAAAACAAAAAAAAAACACTATAAGAGCGACCGGTATACTGGCGATTTCTATCCTGTAGCGCGTAGCTTTCGTTTTCCCTCTTCGACAGACTATGCTATTCTGTGTTCCATCGAAATGTTTAATCTGATCACCGAGAAACTCATCAATTTATGGTTTCTATATGCAGACACACCGAACCACTCCTCCGCTTCTTTTTTGCTCTGTCCGACCACTCGCGTTAGAGATTATACATTGATAAACTAAATACGACCGAAGATTCCCCAAAGCCACGAAGCTTCGAAAAAGGGGATTCCCCCTGTATAATGCAGACTACGAACTCCACGTTTCGTTTTGTACAACACGACGCCCTGCTGCATCGTTCAATAATTTATTAGCTCTCGCAGAATCGAATTTATCAACGATTTGTACAAAAAAAAAAAAAAAAAAAAAAAAACGCGATGTTATTATACCGTCGAATTCAGCGGATCATCATAAAGTAAAGTTCTCCTCATTGATTCTATGGTGAATAAAGATTTCGCCGGAAAATTCAAAATTGAATGAAAATAAAGGTCTTCCGTTTAAACTTCGAATCATCGATTTTAAACATTGCGCGAAGTTTTTAAATCGGTAAAACGTTAAGAAAAACTGTTAAATAACAGTTCGTAAAAAATATTCTGCACGATAGAGTTTATCGCACGTCGTTTCCGTTGTGACGATATTTTTTTTTGTTTTCGTTTTTTTTTTCGTCGGAATTTCCATTAAACGCATTTGTTTAATTTAATTTAAAAAAAATCGCCTGTTTTATCGAATTAATCACATTTATACGACGAGGAACATCGACGATTTATTCCAATTATTCTACTTTTAATATTCCTATCTCTCCCCTCACCTCCCCGTACCTCATTAATTCCTCGACGGACGTAGACCGACGGGGTGGAGAATTTAACGATCGAATGCGGTGAAATTATAGCTTCCAGAATTTCATGGTGCTAATCGATCGAAGCTTTCGCCCCCTCTCCGCGTCACTTCGACCGTACGACCTGTGAGAAGCTTACGAAACGCCAAATTTTGCCGAAACTTAAGCAAAAATTTCCTCCCCCACTGAAGTTACTTTTAGGCGCGTTGAACAACGTGCGCTAAATTCCATCGATCCGAAAGCTCCTTTAATACGCGGTAAAAATTGAATAATGTCTTTAATAATAAATGGATGACGAGAACGGATTAAGTTTGATGCGAATGAATATAGAAATTCTGTAACTAAATTTCTTCCTAAGATATTCGGGTCGCTTTAGCGAATTCAATGAAATAGTATCGATTTTTTTTTTTTCTTCATTTACACGATTTACTGTAATTTTATTATTTCGAATTCAATTCGTCGGGTAAAAATAATTTTGGCGCGAAAAATTGATTTCGAGGCATCGATAAGGCCGTAATAAATAAATCCAATTAATGGAAAGGTTGGGATGGAAAAATATAAGTAAATATCACGAGAGCGACGAGCAGAGGATTTTATTTACGCATTAGTTGCATTCAATGTAACGGTAAGGAGGGGTTGGAGAGGGAGGGGGGGGGGGGAGTAAAGACCATATATATAGATGGAGAGGAAAGGAAGGAAGCCGAAGAATTTACTGATCATCTGCGCTATATGTATAACGCTTCTGTCCAACGTTCCCTCAGAGAGATTCTCGAACCGAAAAAAAAAAAAAAAAAAAAAAAAAAAATAAGAATAAGAATAAGTTACCCTCATTTGTTTCGCGCTATACTATTATCGGCTTTTCCAACGACTCCCCGTGTCCGCGGCATTGCGAGACCAGAGCGATCATTAAACCTCCAGAGAGAATTCTTTTGTTTTATTTTACATAATATATATATATATATATAATTTTTTTTTTTTTTTTTTTTTTTTTTTTCGACGATATAATAATGACGACTTCGTTGCAAACCGCGACTTTGACATGAAAACACAAAACTTGAGAGGGATGATTAGCGCGCGCCGATCATCGGATTTCTTCGATTTTAATATTATTATTATTATTTTTCACATCTGATATAGTGATTGGAGAAAAAATTCGCGGCAGCGTTTTTGAGCGGCGAACTCATTACAAACTTTTTCCGAACTATCGTTAGAAGATTTTGTCGGTCGGCTATTTCATGAGGCAAAAGCATTTTTTTTGTCGGTTTCGTCGGTTCATCGAAGTTACTCTTTGCGCCCATAAGAGGTTTTTAATTGGTAAAAAAAAATCAGAGTCGTATTAAACGTTGAAAACTGAGAAAACATTTTTCGTCTGTGCATTATTTTTCTTCGATGTTCATAATTTTTCGAGTTAAGATCATTTAAAGTTTTTCGGGAATAAGAAAAGGGAGCGAAAGAAAGCAGAGATGGCAAAATGTGATCGATGTCCGAGATAATTCATTGATAGCTGATTTATCCCGCGAGATCTGTTTTTTATTTTGCACTGTATTTTTTTTTTAATATTAATTTTTTTCATAAATATTGAATATTAATTTTTTTCATAAATATTGAATATTAATTTTTTTCATAAATATTGAATATTAATTTTTTTCATAAATATTGAATATTAATTTTTTTCATAAATATTGAATATTAATTTTTTTCAGAAATATTGGATATTAATTAAATAATATTCACTTCGGAGGCAATTGAAGGTCAAAAAACGCGTTTTATTTGTCGTTAATGGTAAAAGATATCTTATAAAGAATCCATTGTAAACGATTATTCGTATCGGTTTCCTGAATATAAAAAAAAAAAAAAAAAAAATTGAAGTTCCAGTATAACATCGTGCAGAGAAAATTACACTTTTTTCAATACTTCGTATTTTTTTTTTAAATGTGAATTTTCCTACAGTATTTAATATTTGGTTCGGAATTTTTTTTTACTCGAATAGAACGCGATTACCGATAAAAAATCGCATGGGAACAGTGATACGATTTTTTTTTCATTTGCAAAGGATTAAAAAAAAAAAATTAACTACTCGTTCATTTTTTTCTTTTGATTCTACGAATTTCGTTAAAATCTGGAAAAAGGTGATTAAATGAAGCGGCAGGTAGCAACAGCAGCGGGAATAAAGATTGTTCGTGATTATTGGCAAAACGTTATTACAGTATACCACCGGATTCTTTTACTTTTAGGTTTCGTGATAAGCGAGTGCTGGTAGAGAGTCTTTATCTGGCGATGAGCCAAACCACCCGGTACTACCGACACTACCGACTTTTTTTAATTCTTTTTTTTTTTTTCCGCTAAGTCTTAAGCAGAGAGAAAAAAAAAATAACACGAATCTCACCTTTAGCGTTTTTTTCGCTCTCATCTCTCAACAAATTATTCACCGAGTTGACTCTCCGCTGCAAATCCAACTCTTTGCTCGAGACTTTTATCTTCACCGGCAATCAAGGAGTTTTTCTCATTTAAACACGAACAGTCTATCGGCGAGGCGCGTGGGTGGCGGGGGGGGGGGGGGAGGAGGGATTTTCTACAAGAAAAATCGTCGAGTACACATTTTTTTTTTTTATTGAAGTTACATCGCGATTTCTCATAAAAAAAAAAATTCTTTAAAAAATATAAATAAATTCGAAGCTTGAATCGTAAAGCCTTAAAAAAAAGACTGTATACAATGACCGTCAAAATTTTATTTCATTTCAAACATAATTCTCGGGTAACAAAAAAAAATGCAAATAGGAGCTTTCGATACATTGAGAGAAAAGCTTTCGCGATTGACAGAGGAGTGTCGGGATTGATCCTCGCCGTCTCTTGGGGTTTTCCATTACCATCTTCAACGCGAATTTCTTCCTCGAGACTCGCGAAACGATTTTTCGCCTCGACGAAGTTATCATCACGGGATGGTTGGCGTCGATTATGCTCTGTCGATGTGACATATCGTCGGAGAGAAAATATGATAAAAAAAAAAAAAAAAAAAAAAAAAAACATCGACGTGTATCAAAATATTCCATATTTTTCTGATCGGTAAATTATACTTTTTTCAAACAGAATAACGAAAAATCCAAAAAATTTGCAATTTGCAATTATTATAAAAAATTATTGACGATAATGCGTCAGAATGTTAATATACAAAAAAAAGTTACAACGCGTAAAATTTTTTTTTTAATAATAAAAAAAATGATAATGAATAATAAAAAGTGTTAAAATGATAATGAATAGTCGAAATGCAAATTTGACACCGTTTTTTGAGCCGAAAGGATAGAATATCACGATGAGTATCTAACAACCGGTTATCGTGAATTCCCGTTCGCCGCGATACGGTTGGCACGCGGAACATTGCAACTCTATGGGGGTTTTCACGCTTTTCGATCTCTCGACGATATAGTCTGCTGCGGCAGCAGTAGCAACAGCAGCACACAGGGCTATGAAAATACATAATTACCGGGCGCCACACAAGGGTGTCGTTTCCGACTGTTCTTTTAGTCTCCGCTTCACCGCGCAGCCACACACAACCCCCGCCTCGCGCCCCTCCGACAACGCTATAATAATATAAAACTATATCTATAGCGATCTCGCAACTACTGTACAGTCGAATAACGAGGCTACTCTATGAAATTTAAATATCAGTAGCGCAAGTACTGCATCACGAATATCGTTTAACAACACGAAATGCACGCGCGCGTGCCGCCGACTCCCCCGCTGTTTAGTATTCGCCGTTTTGCGTGCGACTATCGGCGCAATACTGCAAACAGAAAGCGTTTCTTCTTTTCCTCTATTCCTACCCCTTCCCCCTCCTCCACCCCTAATTTTATATTTATTCCGACGCGTCCCGAACTGAGACACACATATAATAAAAAATTCTCGCGTTTAAATACGTAATATTTTCATAAATGCCGGAAAATTAGCTTAAACACACGAGGGGCCATTAAACGTATTTTAATGCACACGTCAACCGTCCGTTTTTATTTGTACAGTCCAAACGAAACAAAAAAGTATTATTCATTTTCATAATATCGGATAATAGCTTTTTTTTTATTCTATAAACAGCCGGCAGTCGAGTTGTTAATTAATATATCGAAAATTCATTATTGATACGATAATTTTATGCATTTTTTTTTTTTTTTTTTTTTTTTACATTTTCGGTCGTTTAAGGAGGAACCACCCTGCAGTTTGAAATTGGAGTCAAAGTGTGAATTTTTTTTTTTTTTTTCTCCGATAATATACGAAATAATAAAATTATTTTTATTTTACCGAATTGAATGCGTATTTCAGTGTCTAGCAAAATGATTGTTTGAAAATATTTATATTAAAAAAAGCAGATATGTCTGCCGAAAGAATCAATTTTTTTTCCCCTCTTTTTCGGACGATTGGCGTTTAACGTTTTCCAGGAAAAATAATGCTTCCAAAATAAAAAATTAAACGGGTTATTAGTCGGTAATAATTACGAGCGGTTAAATCTGAAGCACGAGAAAGTCGGCATTTTTACGTATTATTAAACCTTAAAGACCAATTATGCAAAAGTAATATCGACGTCTCGTCATTGTTATTGACTTAAGTAAACCCATTCATTTTCTATTTCAGTCGTATTAATTACACTAAAAAGTCTCCAAATCCGAAAAAAAAAAAAAAAAAGAAAAAAAAAAAAAACCCTTTCCGCAATACAATTTTTATTTTTCAATATCCATTGACGATATTTTTTTCTAAGATTCTCAATGTATCGATACAAAAAAAAATTATTTTATTATTCTTTATAGTTTCTCACGAAAAAAAAAAAAAAAAAAAAAAAAAATCGGCCACCAGAATAAAGAAATCGGTGGTCGACAGGCCGACAAATGTATCGTAAGATTATTTTAACGGAAATTTCGTAGCAGCGGAAGAGGCGAATAGGTTGGGACATTAGAAACGGATTATGTGGGTAAAATCAATAATTTCATAGGTGCGTCTGTCTAAACGAATGAGGGAACGGTTAGTGTAAACAATAATAGAGACGAATCCAAAAGTGGCGCGGATAGTAGTCGTGTGCTACGCGGTGCCATAATTTATACAGGCGGAAGCATCCCCGTGGCTCTCCTCTCGCGGGTGGCGCTCTTGACGCTTCGGGCAAAATTTCGCAGCTTCGAGAATTTCAGCTGAACACATTTTATCCTAACAGCTACGCGAGCTGTTCGAACTGCGTATTTATATACATATACATGGAGTTTCGGCTATACGTACTCCGAAATACGCGTTCACCCTGAACCGGCATTTTAGTCCAAAAAGTACGAAGAGGCGGCGGGGGAGGGGGAGGAGAAGAGGAGTCTACGAGAGTAGCTACTTGTCTCGCGTTCTCCGTGAAAATCTTAAACACGGTACACGCACACGAGACAGCGGTGGATTCTATTTTTGATTTCCGGCTGCTAGAAGAGTAGAGACAGATTTGTAACTTTCTCGTTTATTTTGCGATTCGTGTACCACGAGAGCTAAATGTATTCCTGACAAGTGGACGTACGTTTTCTTGCCCCCTTACGTTGCGTGCCTTTCGATCTCTCAATGAATTCGTTATAATGCATTTTTCATCGCCTTGGGATGTTGTTTTCGAAAGCAGCAAAAGCTGCAATCGTTACTCGCGCGAAATTTTTATAATCCGTTTCGTACGGTGCGTAATACGTAAATTCTCAAGAGAGTTTACCTGACGCTCCGAAATCTCATTTAAATTCCGATTTTTTTTTTTTCGAAAACTATAGGAGATAATAAAATAATTATTTTTTTAATATTGAAAAAAAAAAAAAAAAAATTGATATCGCTAAAAAAATTACCATTTTTTTTTTTTTTTTTCGAACAAAAAAAAAATCGTGTCACTTTCAAGGGCAGTGATTTTTAATGCTGTTTAAAGCTCCGAGAATCAAAGTTTTATCGACGAAATGTATTTTTCTCGTCGGAGTAATAATTTCATAGTTGTTTCGGGGGGTTTTTTTTTATGCAGAGAAAAATTCGACGTTAGTGGCAGGTGACGCAATAACGTCTCGGAGTGATAAATATACGCTTGAACGCCCTTGACGTTCACGATAGAAGGTAAAGAGACTCTTTTGCTTATCATATTCGATATTTACTAGGAGAGGAAGATGGGAGAGGGGTGGTGAAAAGAGGGGGGGGGGGGGGAGGGGGAGGGTTTTTCGCGCTTGGCGATTCCGAGCCGTTAAAGTATGGTATTGGCTCCTCCGATAACGAGAAATCTACGATGGTACCCCACACCCGGGTTCGTTTCGTGTCCCTGCGGGGTTGCCACTCCACACCTTTCTCACGCTCGCCTCTTCAACGATTTCACTATTTCACAAAGCACCGTCGTTCCCGAACCTCGTATAGAACCATTTTTGCCGTCACCCCCTTCCCCTCTCCATTCTCACGCCATTGTTTTCTTTCCTTTACTTTCGATAACTATGCTTCTCTATGTTCGTCGAGAGCAGCAATGAAAACATAGCCTTTCCTTTTTTGATATACTTTCATTTCCTTCGTTTTTTCTCATTTTTCTATGTATATATATATATATATATATAGGATTTTTTTTTTAATGAGCTCCGCCAAGAGATTGGAGTAATTTGTTGTTTTGAAGTTTTAGGCCGTTCATTATTAAAAACGTCGACGCTTTGTTGAGATTTTTTCCGGTTCTTCGTATTCGTACGTTTGCTGGTTTTACAATTTGGCAGCCCTATGATTTTTTTTTTTTTTTTTTTTTTTTTTTTCGATCGTAATAGAAAATATTCATTTTTCCTATTAAATTTTTTGTTGCCGTGAAATAATAATAATAATAATAATAAAATATTATTATTTTTATTATTTGCAAATATTATTATTATTTTACATTGTTTAAATTATTGAAAGTAATTTTGAAAAACCGCATTTCGGTAAGCGACCTGTTTATCATTCGTCATTCACGTTTTTTTTTTTTTTTTGTCAGAGAGAAAGTTTTGTCAAGGTGATGGTCGAATCCTTGCACTTGACGTTAGGTACTCAGTTGTTGGTTTTACGACGATTTAACCCACGAGGAGCCCATCGACGCTCGAACGCCAGTTAGCGTCCTAAGTGTACCGTTGTGATCTTTAGCGTTGTTCGTCTCTATTGTTCCGATAATTGGATGCCATTGACAGACATACTCCCTCCCCCCTCCCCCCTCCCCCGTCTTTCCGATTCGCAATCAGCCGATAAGCCATCAACATCGCGTTTTTCAGTTTCTTCTTCGGATTCTTTGCCTCTTGTACTTTCAGCGCTGACGCGCTCTCTAGGAACTCCGAGACATTTGACCGATTCGTCGGAGATTTATGATCTTAAAAAAAAAAAAAAAAAAAAAGTCAACAGCATGAAAAAATCAAATTTTTTATTATTTTCTTTTACGAAAACGATTTCGTAAGAAAAGAAAAAAAATCCAAAGATTATAATCAATTTGAATATTAAATATCAATACCAATAATGATTAATAATAATAATAATTATTGTATTATTAATATAATAATAATAATAATAATTTTATTATTATTGTTTTCATTATTATTATTTTTTTTTTCGTCAAAGTTTTTCAACACACTGGAAAAGAGTTAAAGAATATTCCGCTATCGACAGACGAAATTTACTCGAAATTAATTTTCCGGAATCGAACGATTCAGTGAATTCTCGCCGAAGCAGTAATATCTCATTTTAAATAATCCAAAGAGAGGGGAGGGTGGGGGTTAATTTGCATTTCGTAACTATTTCGGAGTATCGTGATCGATAGAGGGTGATGAAAATGTTTGGCTATTTCTGTAAAATGATCGGAGTAACGCGCCGTTTGAACCGATTGGACTTTCGAGTCGAAAGCCCGTCGACGTGAGCGACCCATCGATGCCGCATAGAAATAGCCGATCGTCGTGCGTTCATCGAGTCATTCACAATTATCTTTAATCCATAATATAATTACACGTTTCAATACTCCGCGCCGGTATATATATATATATATAGATAGAATCGATGTACATACGAATGCAGTATATAAACAGCCCGAAGCTTCGATAGACGTGAATGCGAACGAGAATACTACTGCCGTAAGGCGGCAATGAAAGAGCAATCGAGCGACAAGTTCCTCTCGTCAGATGTGTATAAGCCGACGCGATATATCGGGGACGATGGCTGTAGCCGCGAGAGAATCTCAGCCCGCGATGTATTATAACTGAGATTTCTGTATTGACACGTCGCTGAGTTGAGTCGCGCGCGCTTGCAACTTAGTCAGAAGAGACACGCGAGAAATATGCACTTCAGGCGAGACGTGCGACATACCTCCGCGGCTCCTCCAACTCCCACCCCCACCCCCTCCTTCCGCTATATACGTTTGAGAATATGTATCTTTGATAGCGTTCTACTGTGAATACGAAATATAAGACATGCGCACGCGTTGTCGACAATCTTATATCGTCTTATCCGCGTAAAACTGAAGCTTCGATATTTCGTATTGTCGAGTGTTTCGGAATAAAAAAAAATAATTTTTTTTTTTTTTTTTTTTTTATAAAAGAGTTAAAGTAATTGAACTGCAGAATAGGTTAGGTTAGGTAATGTTCCCCTTATTCCGCCGTATACCCTTCCGGATTTTTTAATATCATTATCATTATTTCATATCCATAATATATTATTATTATTATTATTATAAATTTAAAGAAGTTAACCCTTCGACTTCGTAGGGTCGTAAAAATGAAAATTTTGAAAGCAGACTATGGAGGTATGATTTTTCGGAATTTTTTTTCGCTTCGATGTAAAACGGCAGCGAAAATCTCTATTTCCGTCGTTTTGCGCTCGCAACCCCTTTACCATAAGCTTTAGCCGCGCGAATAACCCTCTGTTGTCTCTGTACGAAGTCATGCATATGTATATCCATGTTGGAAGCGTCCGCGATTTGTTCGCAAAACGTCGAAAGGAATAGGAAGTACCCGTGAAACAAACACGAAAGACGAAACCGTCTTTGTGGGAATGAGTGTCGGGGGTTTGGTGGGGATAGGGGGCGCGACTACCCACTCGAAGAATTTCGCGAGTGAATTTAACGGTGAAACTGTACGTAAGAGAGACGAAGGGGTTTTAAAGGGGAGGAAGTGGCGGCTGACTGTTTGGCGGAGGACTCGCGGAAGTATGGAAGGCGAGTAGTAAATGGCGTCGAGAACTGACTGGTATCAGTGAAGCGAATGCGCCGTGACACGGTGGCAGCGGCTTCAACGACGACGACGACGCTGCGACGACGACAACAGCGGTGCCATGGAACTTAGGGATATAACTTGTCACTCGGTGCCAAGTTCGGAGCGCACGAGGATTTGTGTCCATCACAGAGGGACCCTTCCCTCTCCCCACGCTGCCGAACCTTCTTCCTCCTCCCACTGCTTCTCCTCCGCATGCATATTCAGAGCGAAATTGTACGACCGTGTTAATGATTCCACTGTGAGACGACCCACTATGTTAACTCGTCAGGATGTCCCGACGCTTCAACCGCTTTCTACATATGTATCAATCCAAATTTATTATATTTATCGAGTTTCTCCATTTATTCGATAAACTAATCGATCTATCGAAAATTATCGGTGATTCGAAAACCGAACGAAACTTAATATTTTTTGGTCTTAAAAATTATAATAATAGTAGTTTTTGATAAAAAAAAAAAAAAAAAAAAAAAAATTCGGGTCTCTGTATTAATAATAATAATAATTATTATTGGAAATCATGCAATTAATTTTTTTAATGGAAAGGTATATTTATTGTGAGTTTTTTGAAAAATATTGACAACAGGTAATAAAAAAAAAAAAAAAAACTAATTTTAATTCTTCCGGTCGCCATGTCTGTTTTTTTAAAATAATTTTTGTAAGACTATGAATATACCTTTCGATAAAAAGATTTAATTTTATTACTCCCGATAATTATTGAGGCAAAAAAAAAAAATTAAGTCCGATGCCCGGATGAAGAATTGCTATATGAAGAATTCGACCCTCGCGACCCCTATCTTCATCGACGAACGCATCTCCTGCGCTGTCCCGCTAATTTGAGAAAAATAGTCGTCCGCCCCATCGCCACGGATTTCGTCCCATCGCATTATCTCTATTCCTCGGAGTTAAAGACTTCTGGAAAGTTTCCAGAATCTTTCGTGCAATAGATGGTAAACGACGATGTAAATGGAACGGGAGAAAGATATATCCTCAGCTGTGTGCCTGAATAATAGAAACTTCTATTTCGTGAATTAAAACTTTCGTTATGGAATATTTCTCCTCACAAATGCATTGTAGCATTGTCGCGGCGTAAGCGCGTTAAACTATTTATGCGGAAATTGCTTCGAGACAAATTCGAACGCTAATTCAACTTGTTTGATAATCGCCGAGTCGCGTCGAAAACGGAACCTTATCAATTTTCGTCAAAATCATTTATTTCTCGTTCCTCAGCTCTCGCGAATTTTTTTTTTTTTTTTTTTTTTTTTTTTTTTTTTTACGAACAGATATCGTTAGGTTTCCGAACGACAATTGAGACAACGTAGATATTGCGTCGGGTGTAAAAAGAGACCGTTGCCTACAGCGTTGATGGGGTTTCACCGAGGTGTCCCTTTCGTTTGACTATAAGCCACGTGACAGACAGTCGTAGGGGTGGAATGGGGGAGGGAGGGGAGGGAGGGGTGGGGGAAGGGGGTGAGTGAAACGAAGGAAGAGAATCGTCGCTCTCTCGTCCAGCGATTTCTCTTTCTTGCCTTCCAATCCGAGCGAATAATCCTCCGGACATTCGAGGACACGTGTTACCGAGGAAAAGTTGGGTACGTAGTAACCACCCCCTCCGGTATCTTCTGTGTGTGTGCGTCCAACTGACTCTCGTTCTTTCTGGAAACGTGTCGGGTCGCGTCTTTCGATATGGATCAACTATAATTTGACGAACAGCAACGGCAGCAACAGCCTTGCAAACCGTACGGCGCACGGGACGAGAAAAGGGACAATGTATCGCGGCGTCTGCTGTCCTCCGCGTTCGATTGTCGAGCAGTGACTCTGTCACCTCCCAGCCAAACGCTCCCCCGATCCTCCCAGCTGCCCAACTCTCTCCCAATACCGGATAGAAAGCCTTATCCAGCCGTATCCACCAGACTGCACACTCTGTAAAAAGACATCCCTTTCCCTCCTCTAACATACATCCCGATACCGCTTTATATCCTATCTCACCGTTCTACGTGTCTCCCTATTTTGTTATTCACAAGATATCCCCCATTGACGTATCGACAAATATAGAGTAACAGACGCCTCGATGAAACGACGAATGAATAACATTTTATGCGCAGAGAAAAGCCGCTCTTTTTTTTTTTTTTTTTTTTCGTTTGACAATCGGAATTATATGTTTAACAGACGCGTCGACGAGCTGTCGAGATAATTATATTAAAAGTTGGAGTAAAGAACGTCTACTTAATACCGAAGAGAAAAATGTTTCATATATTTTTTTTATTATTATTAATTAATTCAAATTTTTCGATAGGACTTTTTTTTATTTTAATTTAAATGACACTACGAAAATTGACGTCATTCAATGGACTTTTATCGGATATTTAAATTTGATTTGAATAATAGATATATAATATAAAAAAAATATACATATATTTATTTTTTTAACATTTTTTTTTAATATTAATAACAATTTTTTATTATCATATTTCATTTATTTTTATTGTATCGAAACGTAATAAGTGAAGAAGAATTTATCTGACGATTTTAACGGTACTTAATCGGTTATTGACTGTATAGCAAATATATACGGTATTTGTCAAATTTTTATGTATATTAATAACAAAATTGATCTTTAAAAAAAAATTCAAAGTTTCAAAGTTGTAACGAAATTCGCGATTAGAAATTCAGGAGATGTTCATTGCGCAATGGTTACCGCGCTTACCAACGGCGCCTTTAATCCCAAATTTATTCCGTTTTTCTCCGCGATTAACAGTGACGAAGTACGAAGAATTTGAATAGTACTATGAATAGGAGGAATGCAACGGGTGAGAAAAGAGATTTTCGTTCGAATTTCTCATTTCCATACCGCGATGGACAGGGATAGTTTTTCCTTACGATCGATCGCGTCGTCTGTCCCATCGCGACCTCCGACTGTCGTCTACGAAATGATCAAAGTCGTTCAAGGATAATGATATTTCATTTGTCTTCTGCGCATCGTAAGCACACGTCGCGATGAAAACGTGTGGAGCAATGCGAGAAACTCCCTTTCTGTACTATCGCACCGTTGTTCGAGATGCTGCGCGAACACCGGCGAGATATCGATTTCCATAAACTCAGATTCCGAAGAACTCGGTATTTGTCTCGACGTCGTCCTTGCGATCGATCGTCCATCTTTTTTTTGTCCTCTCGAATTCGAGGATTTCAAGGTGTTTCACATTTTTAACTCTTTCGATAAAAGAAAAAAATGTTTGCCGCACTTTATTTTTAAGGATTCAATTTTGAAATTAATTTTTTTCCAAAACAAATCGATCTGTTAGATAAAAAAAAAAAAAATCTCGACAATAATCGGAAATGATAAAAAAAAAATTATTTTTAAATAATATTAATATTATTATATTAAAAAATAAAAAAAAATTGTAATTTTTTCTGAAATCGTCGAACTTCCCTTCAACTTCGCTCTTCAGCATTTTTTTTTTCCCTGAAAATCGAACTTTGAATTTCTACTTTCGGGTTAACGACACTACTCCGTTCGTTTCTAAATGAATTTCCAAGAAATGCAGTCGCGCTTGAGATACGATAACTCTCGTGAGGCTTATGAAATCTCAGATTGATCGACAGTTTCGTGGATAATTCGGATATTCCCTTGACGATAGATTAAATGTTGCACGTCATCTGTGAGCATTTGACATTGCGGGACATCTCGAGATATAGTGCATACAACACAGCGTTATCGCTGCTTCGTCTTCATCGTCGAGGGAGTCGCTTGACTAAGTAGCACTTTCCAAGTTATCCGGCGTCATTATTATATCTCGTCGAATAATTATTTCGTCCTGTATACACGCGAAATTTAATGTTCATATTACACACTCGATAAATCGTTTTTCATTTTCGAAAAAAAAAAAAAAAAAAAAAAAAAAAAAAAAAAAAATTATATACATATCGATAATATAATAATAATAATAATATTTAAAAAAAATGATTATTATTTTTTTTATTAATATTTCAAATATTATTAATAATAATAATAATATTTTTTAATTGATATCAATAAAAAATCATTTATATAGGTATCGATTAAAGTATTACAATAGTACGATGAAACTTTATTCACAATCCAATTGTTCCCCCAAACTTCGACGTTACGGAATTGCGGAAGCTCCGCTTCGGACGACTGGATTTTAAACTAATTATGAGTACCAAATAAACTTCAGCCTTTAATGAGCTTGTGCTCGCATCGGTGATCCCGAAATCGCTGGGGAACTCGCTGCGGGTCGTGCCAACCGCAATGATCACTCACAAAGTGATGCACCGTATCCACAGATAGTTATTTACGGGTTTATCAATCGAATGGGTTACAGCTGTTTAACCGCGGAAATTTTCGAACGCTCAAGAGAATCTGTTTATAAAAAAAAAAAAAAAACGCGCGATATATATATATTTTTTTTATAAAAAAAAAAAAACATGCGAAATATATATATTTTTTTTATAAACAAATTCTCGAGCGTTCGAAAAACTTGTTTATAAAAAAAACGTGAAATTTTTTTTTTTTTTTTGTAATAATAATCATTATTTGCAATGTACGGCTTTTTTCGCGTACGTAAAAAATAATTGACAACGCGTAATATTTTTGCTGAATCATTTCGATGCAAAACGACTTGCGATGCGCTCGGAACGAGACTCGGGAAAGAATAGTTTAGGAACGGAAAAAAAACGATTACGACGATAAAAATCTCTCTCAGCGGGTTCAGGTAGACCACCAACTGTGCGAACTGAGTACAGTGACAAAGTATACCGGGGACTTGATGTTTCCTTTTTGTAATCGCGGGATGTATGCGCTGTCCTATAGTTATGAAAAAGTCGAATGAATTGATCAATTAATCAACACACTTTGTCTTCAATATCGATCTTTAGGTACCCATCGTCGTTGTCGTCTATAGCTATAAAAAAAAAAAATCAACACGATTGCTTCACGGAAAAAGACTCAGTTATAGTTTATAATTTATAAGAGAATTTTTACGTATACGTTACAATTTTTATTATTAATATGTATATAATACATTTTTTTTTTAATTAAATAAATACAAAAAATATTGATAATGCCGTAAGGAATATTATACATAATAAAAAAAATAAGAAAAATTCACAATATGAATATTAATTTTAAATAATTAAATATCGGATTACGAATGAAAAAATCATAATTTCTCAACATTTCCAACGAATGATTTTTAAAATTCGTTAAAATTATTATCATTTATTAATTTTTTTTATGTTAATATCAAAATGTAAGGAATATTATTAAAAATCGACGGTAAGCCAGAAAAATGGGTTAAATTAATAGAAACTTAACGGAGAACGAAGCATCGTGTGTCCCATCGCGGCGCATAGAGAAATCGATAATAAACTTAATTTTAATCTCGAAATCTTTGAACACGAAAACAATTTTAGATTTAAACTTTGAACTTACGTTCGTGATTTTTGCTGCTCTAATTACGCTTTTCCCCCCATCGCGCGATCTACAAGGTTATTCTTACCTTTTGCAGGTATCCGTTTCGTATTCGGTGGACTTTCGCATCGCCTTAAGGTAAATATTAATATTTTCAATTACTTTATTTCGCGATTACCTTTCATCTATAATCTTCGATTCTTTTTCTTCATTTCTATAATTAGTTTCCATTCAAATTAATTGAAAGTCCCGAAAAAAAAAAAAAAAAAAAAAAAAAAAAAAGATCGATCATTAGAAAGTCCAAAGAAACAATGCCGCTGCGTACGCGCCATCGTTAAACGCGATAAAAGCCGTACGCCACCGAGGTACATGCATTTGTATGACAGCGGGTGGGACATCTTTCATCCGGAATTAATGCGAACGCGTCACTATTTTCTCTCGGAACTGTGAAACTTCAAATATTTACATAATTAGGAGATCGCCTCGAAGAGCGTTGGGGTAATAGCCGCCGGTGCGGAGAAACAGCTCAACTATAACTAACGTGGGGCCGGTGCCCCTTATCCCTTTAGCGAAGTGACCCAAGATGCTTACCCTTCTTCTTGCACTTCTCTTCCTCCCCCTTAAGACAGGTTGCCTCTTCGTTTCTTCGGCAAAACATTTCGACGTCTTAAAACTTTACTTTTTCCTCCGAGTCAACAATCTTCGAGTAAAATATATATAGCTGCGATATTGGAGAGGTTTTTGCAAGTATATCAACACTTTCTGTTTGTTCTTATAAAACATCGAAAAAAAAAAAAAAAAAAAAAAAAAAATGGTAAAACTTTTTCAAAGAATAAAATATATTTAAATGGGAATTTATTTTTTCTTGACTTACAAAGTCTCGAGTGTTACGATGTTTTATATCGCAGTTTTTTTTTTTTTTTTTTTTTTTTTTTTAATAATGTTGAAATGAATTTAAAGTGAATGACAAAACTTTTGTCTCATTGATTCTGCGAGAGAGGAAACAGAGGAGTGGAGAGGTTGAGTTTTGTTCGGGGGAACGCGGAGAGTGCCCTTTACGCGCAATCGAAATTCGACCGTGCGAAAGCTTTAACGACGACTGGCAACGAATGACTCGACACTCGCCCGCCCAGTCGGGAAAAAAACTTCTTTATCGCTGTTTTTTTTATTTCGCGAGTTTCTTTCGCTACTTGATATTGATTTTTACATTTTTTTCTTCTGTACGCAATCTTCAGGGGCTACAGAACGTTTTGATGGTAATAATCGCGATTTTTTTTTTTTTTTTTAACGTATCCGATGTTTTGTTCACGTATCCGAAGCTCTGTTAAACTTTGGATTCTTGTCCTCGTAATAATAATGCAAAAACGGGTAGTAAATTTTTCTTCGAATCATCGATGAAACGACACTTTAAGAAGCTTCTGCAATTTTTTTGAAAATTTTTTCACGATTTTTTTAATAGTTAATCGAACTATTTGAAGGTTATGAATAGCGAAGAAATAGCGGACGCGTTTTTACGTCATCGATACGCGAGGGGTTAAATATTATTTTGGGTGGATTCGCGTAAAAAATAAATTAATCTCGAGAAGCGTTGTTCGAGTCTCAAATTTTCTCGTAGCCACGCGTAGCAGAAGAAAGGAACATTATTAAAAATTGAAGCTCTTCCGAGTGAAAGTCGGACCGGTAGTCGGGTTAACATAAGTGTTGCGGTACTCGGGGCGTTGCGTAGATCGTCGGCTCGCCTTGCAAGCTGCAGGGAGGCGAGAAAACCGAAGGAAATACGTTAGCAACTCGGTTGGGTCTGTAGAGACTCGTGAGCGCGTTGTTGCACGCTGCGTTACGGTGAAACTGCGGCGCACGGCGTATCGGTGCACTTGTGCACCACAAGGATGTTCTCTCCCCCGTGTACCCTGCGCCGCTGTAACTTCGTAAAGAGATAATTCATAGTACCGAGAGTGCGTTCTTTGTAGCTTTTCTTTTTTTTTTCTTTTTCAACGAACCACCTTCGCTGGATTGGATCTCACTGCGGGTACCGAAGGCTATTTTTATTTCAAGTTGATGCTACACAACCGAGAAACGCGGAAGCTGCCGCAAGAGCGCAAGCATCAGAACAACCGACGTTTCAGCTCGGCTTGCACTCGAATTACACCCCACAGACCCCAACAGACACACTTTCTTTTTTCGAACCCTGAAAATCTTTTTTCGCTCCAAAATTTTTTTTTTTTTTTTACAATTTTATTTCATTTATCTCATTTCCTATCACATCGTGAAAAAAAATTCTGGCAATTAATGCACTGACAATCAAATTTTTTTTTTTTTACACAAATTCGTGAAAAAAAAAAAAAAATTTAAATAGAAAAAAATATAATTTTTTTAATAATTTTTACGATTTACAGTAATAATAATAATTATCATAATTGATTTCCGGACGGAGTGAATCGAGTTGCAGTGTAGAATTACGATTCAGTACTCGATGACCGATCCTAATTAATTTCTGATTAAAAACCGAACGATTCTTCTCTACCGCGCGATCTTTTATCGTGAAGCTAATGACTCTCCAGTTTCCCCATCGAATATTTCTCTTTGTAACTATCGTATCCCAACGGGGATTATGCACATTCGCAGAATTCGAATATTCGAATGTATCACAACTTCATCGCGACTTCAAAGGATCCAAATTTGTTCGCATGTGAAAATTGTTGTTGTGTCAAACCGGATGCACAGGAACGGGAGACGGAACTTCAACCGCAAAGCGGCGGGTATATAGTATTTATTTGCGATGTGGTTGTACCGGTACCGGTTGCTTTTTGGATATGGCAACTGGCATCCTGGGCGCCAGTGGCAGAGATATAGAATAGCATGAGTTGCATACATACCAAAAAGAGACACCGGTCCCGGTGTTTCGATAACAAAGTGAGGGATTTCAACGCTTACGTGTAGCTATATGTACTTCACACAGTTCGTTTGGGTATATAGATCGAAACTTGTTAAAACTATATCTCTCGAAAGAGCGACGGAGTTGCGAGAGACTTCACTGTATACTGTACACTATGAAAAAAAAAAAATATATATATATATACAGACATATATACACATATATATACACCTATATGGACATATATATACCTATATATACATATTTTAGAAAGCAACAGTAAGCGGAGGATTGCAGAGGGTAGAAAGAGAAATTGCACCAGACTTTCCGAAAAAAAAAAAAAAAAAAAAAAAAAAAAAAAACATATATATATATAACGAGAGTTCCGATACAGGGAATCGGAAAACGACTCGTCGAAACGGAGAGAGAGTATTCGGAATAATATTTGCCGAAAGAAATCCCCGTTCGAAACTGATAATCGGGAATAATTATTCGGGGCGCTGAAACGTCCCTCTCTCCTTCCCCTCTTGTCTCTCATCCTCCTCCCCCTTTACCTCCCGCATCCCCCTTCCGCTGGTCGAGAGGAACGTACGCTATGTACGTATTATATGCGCGGATGTGCGCGAGGGTGCGAAAGGGGTTGCGGCGTGACCGAGCGAATGAATGCGTCGCCCTCCAACTCGTAACGATCGGATTGAGGTACCGACGCGTACGCGATGGCAGTACTACTATCACGCATAAAATCATTGTTCTATTCGTTGCAATATGTACAAATATATATCGGGAGCTTACGTAACCTCGACGAATGAGAGAATTTTTTGTTTTATTTGTTGTTGTTATTTTTAATTTGTTTTTTCGTTATTTATTGCTTGGATAATGTGCTATTTTTAGGTATTTTCTCGAACGAATGTGGAATGTATTTTTTCTTTTTTTTTTTTTTTTTTTTTTTTTTTTTTTTTTTTCAAATCGAATTTTCAGGGTTTTTTCAATGATTCGTTTGATTTGATATTAAACTTCGGAAAGTAATTGCAAAGGGTTGTTTTCGTGGGGAATTTTTAATCCTAAAACACCGCAATATTCATCTAAGAATGAAAGTATATAACACAATTTATACAAAATATATAAAAATACATCGTAAGATAAAAAATTTTTGTAGAAATTATAAACTTCGTATATTTATATTATTATTCTTCATCAACGGTCTTGCGAAATTTTTTCAAAGATCAATATTTTTATACTTTATTGTAGTGAAATTAAAGACAAAAAGCCGAAAGCCAAAAAGAAATTATACTTTGAGAAAGAGAGGCAAAAAAAAAAAAATTTGCAAAAATTATAGATTTTTCACTGACAACGGTGGATGCGCGGTCAGCGCGACTCCGGTGGTCACCCAAGTCAAGCAGCTTTGTTCGCGGACAGTACTTGGATGGGTGACCGCTTAGCCGCGCGTTGGTTAGCGCATTAATCGCTGAGCGGAAGGCTCATTCTTCTGAGACTTTGGTGTTCTCTGTACCTTTCGCAGGTGCAAAAAATACCGAAGAATCAGTTAAATATGGCCGTCTGTAACGGGTTTTCCGCAGTTTTCCCGTATCCTCGGCAAATGCGGTACAGTATAGCTAAGTGGGCTGCGGACGCACAGGAAAGGTTAGGTAGGTTAGTTGAGTGCGGGTAGGGAATGTTAGGAAGGGGGGGGGGTGGCGTAAAGATCCGGAAGGGTATACAGCGGAATAAGGAAAACATTACCAAACCTAACCTACAATTTTTTCGGAAACGGCTCGGGGTCCAGCAGATCCATTTTTGGTTATGTGGAGTCCGAATACATTAAAAAAAGAACTGTTTACGCCTGGTAAACATAATATTTAATCCTCGTTCACCTGCAGTGATTTTATTATAAGAATTATTTAACATCCAGACGATCGGTCGGGGAGAAAAAGAGTTTCAATATTATTTTCACAGTCGACTATCTTTTCCGGGGCGTCGTCCAGTAATTATATTGGCTTTCGTTGCGGCTTGCAACCGCTTCACCTCTGATAATTTATTCAGTATTTGACATTATACGTTGGGTTGACTGCGTTTCGTGTATCGGTGTCGGATTTTTCAGATAATTTTATCCGTCTGTAGGATTTATATTTATCGCCAATAATCGACTATTAACCAATGTCGATGAGTTCATATAACCTCTACAGCATCTTCGATAGCATAATTATTTCACAGTTTCAAGAACGGGTCATAACCTCAAAAGATAGGTCAACATTTGTCGCAAATTAACGAAAAGAACATTCTATTTCTGTATTGTAATGAATCGGTGAAATAATGTTTTCCAATTCGGCAATTCAAAGCCAACAATGAGAGACGTCTAGAGACATCAGTTTCAGGATAAAAAACGGCAAACCGTCATAGAACGCGAAATCAATACCGATGCGTCCGATGTGTGCAATCCGCGAAGGGCATTCGTTGTCGTTTTTGTTGTCGGGGTCTCAACGCTTTTGTCAATGTGGATTTATGGCTACAACGATGGCTTTCTGGATTTCCTGTTTTTTTCCTTTTTTTTATGCCGAAGACGGCAAATTGTTGTCGATTTATGTCCTCTCTCTCCCCCCCCCCCCCCACACACCCCTCCTACTCGTTGTCATACACTCGGAAGGTTCCAAACGAAATCTCTTTGAAGTATGAAGTATAGAGTACATGCCAGAGAAGAGTGAACGCGCGCTCGACTCAGAGAACTACGGGGGGCCATAATCAAAGACATCTTTGAATAGGGAGGACAGGGATAGAGGAGAGATCCGAGGCAGTTTAGCGAAAGGGGTTTCATCGAGTGTGCATCGCTATGGTATGCTGTAGGGGGTTTTCTGTATACCTCGAGGAACCGCATCAACTTCGCCGTAGACAAGAAAGCGAGCGGTTGGTAAGGGCAGCAGCAGCCGTATCCAGCATCCAGCAGCATCTATCTGCAGTGGCAAAAAAGGGAAAGGCGAAATGTCTTTCGAGGGTTAACAAAAAAAAAAAAAAAAAAAAGAGCACGAGAAAAATATTGGGTTAGAGAAGAAATACAGTCTGAGGCTATCAGGGGAACTCCGATGGCTGTGGTCTTGCGGAAAAACACACAAACGCGAAGAGGAGAGAAGAGAAGGCACCAAGCCGAGGCAACGTAACGGTCGAGGGGCAGCCGAAGCCAGTCAGGCAAGCACACACGGGTGATGCGCTGGACCCGAGGACGGCGAACCTACGAATTCGATTATTGGACTGGAGAGAGGTAGAAGGAATCCTGGGTGGCTCATGGTTGCGCGCGGAACGTGGTGGCTCGCTCGGTCGCTTCCGCAACCGTCCAATGGGTCTCTATGGTCTGCCAGCGGAAAGAGAAGAGAAACGACAGGAGTGGCAACCAAGTCGAGGCTTGTTGGCAAAAAGCTTCGGGACTCCCGCTGTGCTGCTTCGACCTCCAACCTACCCAACCAAACCCCCGCACACCCACCTGGCGTACCCGACAATAAATCTGTCAATTACCCGGCAACGTGATTAGCATTATGAACCGTTGTTTCTTCAACTATCTCTCCCCGGTTACCTATCGGTATCCTTGGTACGTGGAAACCTTAGCTTCGATTCTTCTAGCTGTCTTTACCAGCGCCCATTTCTACTACGACCGGCAACTGAACCGGGCGGCTATGTACTCTTCCGTATCACGTACCCTCGATGCTACGCTCCATCTTAAATGATCCCCCTAATACATTGCTTCACCCAGTCTTCCTTTTTATGGACAATTATCTTTCGTGGGCGAACACTGAAAGCTCTAAAAGAGGCCAACGCTGGCTGTGTGGTTTGCTGCATGGCACGGTACCTTTTTGTCGTCATTAAGGAAAGATTTGTTTAAATTTGCCATTTCGCGCTTGAAGCATCTCCAACAATTACGGATTATATTGGGGATAACATGCGAAACTATCAATCAATGGTTTATATTGAAGAAACTTAGCATATTTTGTCTTCCGTATTGTATAAATTTAATTGTAAATGCAGAATCTAAATCACCCGATCTTACTTGGTAGCGCCGAATCTAGAAGGAGAATCTGCGATGCAGAAATCTGAATTAGAATCTTTAATGCAGAATGTTTTATGGTTAAAAGAACGATAGAATGGGGGGAAGTTGTGTGCCGTTGTAAGATGAATAGTCAGAACACACGTTACTATCAAGTAACGGTAATTAACATAGGATATTTACATAGACATTAGACAAACAGGTTGATTCGAAAGATATACGCGCCTGCATAGTCTGTGTTGGGGTTAGGCGCGAGAGGCGGGTGAGTTGAACGAGGTTTCATCGAGGAAAGAGGTGGGGGGGGGGGGGGAGGGTTGGTTGGGTAGTAGGAACAAGCAGTGTATACTAAGGAAGGGTTAGCGTGCTGTTGTAAATACAGAGCCCGTATTCCAGTAGATAGGGGTGTGATTCATGGAGGGCCTGGCGGTCACGATCTATAGATCCTACCCTGATACCAGCGTGGCATCTCTCCCTCTCCTTCCTCCAACTCTCGAGGCTTCTCCGACGTCCTCGTACTACGCAAGACACGCAAACCGTCCATATGTTTGTCTACTGGATAACGCACCCAGTTCCCGAATAAATACCATTCTTCGGACAATGAACAATTATCAAAACGCGACCCTAGAAAACACGCATCGACATAACGAAATTATCTGCTCATCAGACTTTGCCGATTGGTTCTCAGGCTGTAAATCAAACTTCCAGCATTTGGAGGGTCAGTAATTACATTACGGGACATTTGGCAGATTAAACTGTGGGTTACACATATCTGGAAAGTCAAATTAGGTGATTGAAGACGTTTTGGAGGATGTTCTTGATGTTATGTCTAATTTGGAGATCAAACTGTGTGCGTTCAGTCAGTATAACTACTTATGAAGAGTATTTTGATATACGAGTAGTCGGCCTGTTGGAAAGGCGACATCGCCCATTATGATTCTGCGGCAAAAAATTCGCTGCCGAATATGTTTCGAAACGAGGACGAGAGTCGAAATTTAGGAGCGATAGAATCCAACTTCAAGGCCATCAAACGTATTCGTCCGTCTGAGCGATTCTGGGCTCTTGGGGTTGTAAAAAAAGAACCATTGAATAATATTTCATCGTCGAAATGATGCCTGTGGCGGTATTGCAGTACTTTTATTACTTCGATAGAGTGGTATATTCATAGAACATATTCGAGAGATATGGAAGACCGAATGACGCAGGCGATCGTGAGCCATCAGCTATAACTCCGCTGTTTGGTGGTGCTGCTTTAGGTATGCTTTGGGTATACCATTGAACCGGTGCAGCTAAATGATCGAGTTGGCTTAGAGGGACCTGCTAGTGCTATGTACATGTCTCCGAGGATATTGTAGGCACGTGGTCGTTGAAGCCACGTTGCGGTTTCATCTGGAATGTATCGGCGGTATATAGGAAGCCAAGGGCTGGGGGTGGTTGTTTCCGTGTGAATCCTAGTTACGGTCTCGTGACCCTTCTACCCCAGTAGTCCAAATATGTCTCATACTCAGCTATCCACCGCTAAAGGTCATCAAACCAACAGAGTTTACACTGTGGCAATCCACATCCCCAACGTCTTCATCATGAATGTTTCACGCCAGATTAAGTGTCTGCCGGATGTTGAACTGGTGTACTTTCTTTGTCAATTCACAACAGATGTTTCAAATATGATTCAGAATTTGAAGCTTCAATTTGTCGTCATACACATAAGGTTTAGCGAAGGTGTTGATGAACACGAGTCTGTTAAATGGACTCTTTGCCGCATGGAACGAAAAAAAAAAAAAATGTGCGAAACAGTATATTCGTGTTGAATAATGGCGTAGAAGAAAAGATAACCGAATGAACTTTTACCGCTTAACCTGTGGAATAGTTTTATTACCATAGTTACGAATTGCGGATACTAATCGCAATGCAGGTTGGAAAAGTTTATAACGCAAAAGAGTGAGAGAGAGTTGCGATGGAGGATAGGATGAGGGATGGCGCTGTTGAAGCGGGTAGGAGTTGTATTCAGACGGTTTGTGCCAACCAGTCGGGGGATTCAACCAGACTCGACTACAATATATGTACATCCATGCAACATACATATGTATAGCTTTGCTGGAAGAAAAGGGAAGAGGGAAGGGCCCACCCTCCCTGCCCGGTAACGTCGGAAATCACGGAACAGGTAGGCGCGAGGGAAGCAAAGCCGACGGACCGGATCGATAGCAGTGAGGAGGCCGTTCTCCCGAACCTCTCCGACAGTTTCATTCACACTCACCATTCACAACGAATCCTATAGTGCCAAGCGAATCACAGTTTCGCCGTTGCCTTCCCCCATTCTCTTCCTTGTCCCGTGTACCGATCCTATTGCCGTTCACTGCTCGGACGCTCCTGGCAACAAAAGCATTGTTGCGTTTGAAGTTCGAATCGGTAACATTTTTTTTTCCATCCAGCAATGTTTCTTATAAGAAATATATTAGAAATAGTAAATATTTATTTATTTACTATTTTCATCGAAAATATGTATTAAATTACATTTCATATCTTCTGATTATTGAGCTGTGCATCTATTTTCGATTAATGCTTTAACGCCCAATCAAATGATCACTTTTATTGCAAATAAACGTTGAAGAGTCTCACGATACACTCATCTGAAACACTTGCTTTTCTACCGCTATTTCTTGAAATTGTTATTTCTATAACCCGATGCGCGTTATCCGAAATTGGTGTTGGTTACAAGTTAATTCACAGCGATTGAAAAATCTCTACAGCTTCTTCCTTTCCTCCCTTTCGCAATTTCTAAGTAATACTTCTTCCACGCATCGGTTGAACTTCCAATCGATTAAACTCTGTGGATATTTACTCAGGAAGATGCAAAGTTTAAAACCGAGATAGACGAGACAGAGGAGGAGGAGAAGAAGAGATGGATAGAGATTCCTCTGAAGCGCGGAAATTCAATTGAAGACGTTGCAGATCGCGATAGTTTAACAATGTTGGTCAAAGGGCACCGGTCGGCGTTCTCGCTAGCAGAGCTGTGGCACATTGTTGTGCTTATGATCTTAACGTTCTGGGTTCAATATCCCGAGGCACTCAATTATGATTACACCAGCTTTCAAAGCTCCGACACAAGGCGGGATGCAAGCAAAGGCGGATATTCGACAATTCAAAGTCTAGCAAAATCGGCTACGGTTGCTACTTCAACGTTTGAGGCTTCAATCAGGTTTCCTCCGTTCGTTCGTTCGTTCGTTCGTTCGCTCGTCCTTTTATTCGTTCCAGTCAGGGAGGATCAATAGGTCCACAGAGATCCAACAGGTTGGTTTGTTTGACACGTATGTGCCCGACACTGGGGTTGCTGGTTTACGCTATGTAGGAAACAAACAGTGTCTTGTTCAATCGCTGGTTCGTCAAACGAGCAAAGGTCCCTCGGATCACACACGTCGATTGGCTTGTCAACATTCGTTCGGATCAACTACGCTTGCCAGACGGATTTGCTTCGTTGAGAACGACGAGAGAGTTGATATTTCCCGGTTATCGCGCGCGAATCATTCCCTTCCCCCAAACCTCCCTATACACTCAATGATGTCAAATTCAACAGGTTGAATTTTCAACCTCAACCGAAGATTGGTCTCTCGAAGTCTTTTGGGGTTTGATGGATTGTATGAAAACTTTCGCACAACCGATTTGCCGCGAGCAACCAAGTGAATCAACCAGAGCAAACATCATACGATGGGTTGGAAATGGTTGTTATTGTATTGATCTCCGATCAACACAAGAACCACATCTTGTTTTACATGCTACATGGTCTGGAATGTGCTCTCTTCTGTTTTGCATCAGTCAATACAGTTCGGTGTTTGATGCCTTCGGTGTTTCGGGTTTAAATTCAGAAGGCTTTTCTTGGCATTGGTATACATCAGATCTCTTCCATTTCCGCATTCAGATTTATGAAATTGAACCTCTTGTAAGTTACATTGTCTGGAATCGGACTAGAATCGCCCTACGAGAAGTGAAGTGTCCGGATAACCCAATTTCATGGATAAAGTAGGAAAGTTGAAATACCATTGCGACTTCTGAAGGGTTTAATCTTTATGGGTACTTATCGCGATCGTTAAATACGGACACTTGGAAATCGTGTGGGTTCTCTCCATAGCAGGGAGTCATATGCTCAATGCGTAGGTTTCTCGGTCGTAATATTGCCCCTCGCGTCGAGATTCATCCGTGCGTCTTGTTTAGCATTCGAGGATTTTCGGTGATACTTGGCTTTGACATTGGGAAACGCGGGTTTCACGAATGAGTACTCACGGTGAGCATAACCGCTCGTCAGGTGCAGTCCGATGCTGCTATCCATGCGGTTATATGAACTTACAAGTACGGCGGTGGTTGACGAGGGGCAACACTACAGGCATCTCTCCCAAACCCAACCCGGGCTGCGTATATATACCATTCCCTCGTTGCCATGGATATTCCCGTGCGTTGGCTTGTCTGCATTCACCAGAGTACGACGAAGACTGCATTCGCAGCCAGGATATTCCCTCTTCACGCTTACGCTTCGCCAATCTGAATACCCTTGGTGTTTCCTCGTACAACAATAAACCTTTCCACGGATTCCACGCCAAGTATTTTATAATTGTAGCCACGAATTATATTTCATAATGAATTTTATTTGCGCTGCGAGTTACGCAATGTCTGAATCTTTTTTTTTTTTTTCACCCAACCAACATACGCGAATGCGTTTGCGAGTTAAATTTTTTTTTTTCTACATTGTTCAAAAAAACTGCGTGAAAAATATCGGCTGCGAAACGTGGTCAGTTTTTTTTTTGTTTCGTTGGACATACAAAAACAGTTTTTTTCTTTCACTCGTTATTTTTTTTTTTTTTTTTTTGAAAGTCCTATTGTTGGCGACGAGAATCGATCGGAAGAATAATTAATTCGCGCGACCGTTGAACCGAAGCACTCGAGAAATAATACCGATAAATTCTTACAGCGCAATTGTGCAAATTTCTCCGTGTCCGCGTGAAACTTAGCACAGCCCTCGTACCTTACGAGCTTAATAAGCCGATATTTATGCCGTTTTAGCGCAGAGTACTTGGTATATATATTTTTTTTTACATATATATATATATATTTTTTCCTTTTATACTGCACTGCTACTGGCTACAGAGCGACGAAGTTCATAATTTCGTAGCGCAGCTTGCCGGAGTATCTATAAATTGTTCGCGGGTGAGTTAGACGACGCCAGTGCCTACGAAGAGAGAGCACTGGAGCGCGTTGGTTGGGTCTCAGTCGATGTTGAGACCTGCAGATTGGAACGGGGAACCCCCGTCAAAAGTCCGGACGGTAAGGACGGCTGCAGCCCCAGGAGGAGGGGCGGGGGGAGGGGCAGAAGACATAGTTCTCGCTGCAGTGTATTCGCACAATGCAAGCTAAACTTCGGTTTCAGTCTCAATGTACTAACAAAATATGACCACACGTTCCCGGAGATGCTGGTCATGCAGTATGGACTTTAGACAAGTATGGCGGCGAAGTATAAAACAGTATTTGTCGGTGAGAACGGGGGATGAAATAGCGAGAAAGAAAGGTAAAGGTTGAGGTAACGGCAGTAAACGTCGGGAGGGTTTATTCAAGTCGTACCAACGGTACACACAGTTTACGGCTTTTTGTCGTCCTCTCAATGGTTTTTGAAGCAAGTACCCCAGACTCCGTCGAGGCTTTTATCGATTTTTCAACTTTAACATTCTTCGCCTCGAGCGTCAAGCTTACAAATTGCTCTCAACTTCATTGGTTCAAGGCTAAGACAACAACAAAAAAAAAACAGCAACTCAGCTCACTCGACGTAAGTGGAAATTTGAGGGACTAAGTTAGGGCACTTTTTTTTTTTCGTCGTTGACGCCTCGCGAATGCTTTCAAGGATCGAGGAATGCAATTTGTAACGCGAAACTAATGTACCACTTTCGTGTTTTGTGTCGAAAAGGATAAAAAATTAAAAATTATAAAGTTCATGCGCATAATTGAAGATCGCGGGGGTTGAACTTTTCGGAGGTATACGCGCGTCATAAGAGACTTGTGGGTCGCGTTCGCGTGTGAAGGGATTAAAAGTATTTTAAAACAGTAAAGGACAACGATTTGGATCAATCTTTCACTATCCGATCCGCTAGGGGGGGTCTGCACGAGATTTATGGTAGCGTTGCGCAACTCGATCATCTATTTCTAGGAACTCCGACCTATTGTCGACGTGATGCGCGTTCAGTTTCGCGAAGGATTAATCTCCAGTAAGCAAGAAACCGGTCCGAGTAATCCGGTGACTGCAAATTAATTATTTACAGGCCGTTCCGGGAGGCTGTGTCGCGGTAACAGTGTTTCTCATTCGTTGGCGTATCGAATTTTTAGCATCTTAGCGTTTAAAAATAGTGTATTAGGACACTAGTGCGTTAAATACGATTTTATGCACTCGTAGTGATCGAATAGCACTCGTGGCACACTAATACTATCCTAAAAAGACCTAAGATGTTAAAATTCTACTACAACCCCTATTTTTATGTTGATAAATCGAAAAATCACAGTAATTAATACATTTTTCGATTAATAAAATTTTTTTAAAAATGTCTCCAATTTTTTTTTATTAGGCTATTTAAATTCTGAATTACATGTTTTTCTCTCAGTAGCCTAAAATATTTTGTTATGCATTTAATTCGTCGGTAAACAGTGCATTGATGCCTCTGCAATCAGCAGAACAGCCGATACTTCTTAGTCGACCCATTATATCGCGTTCTCCCCTATAACCGTAATGACAATTTTAATGAACGCGCGGGCCACGAATGGGGACATTTACCTCATCCACATGTTTCGCATAATCTTTAAAACACGAAAATTCGTGTAGCTAAAAGTGGGGAGAAAAGCGGATTTGGTATAAAATGGTCTGTGTAATCCTTGGTGGCTATCTCTGGTGCTGGCAAGTGTTGAAGGTACAGTGGTAACGGAAATGACCAGATCTCATGGCAAGAGGTTACGAAAGTGGGATCCTCAACGGATTTATTTGGAACTTGGTAGTTTGCCAGACACTTTCAGGGGTGCGGGAGGGAGGGAGGGAGGGAGGGGGAGGGAGGGGTGGTGGGTGAAACAGTTGCCGAAGTTACTCGGCGAGTCTACCGTACCTACTTTTCGTTGAAGATTCTTGGGGGGTTAGACGGTGGGGCGGGTTGTGAGGCATGAGGCGCGGTTTCCCTTAGGCTGCTTTCTTCGTACTGCGAACACTTATTCTCTCTCACCACATTTTCCGTTAACACACTTGCGCATTGTTGCTGTTCGTTCCTTATATACGAATTTCGATAAGAGCTCTCCGCTTGGCCCGTGTTCTCGCTTCCGAACAAGTTGAAAAGAAAGAAAAAAAAAAAAAAAAAAAAAAAACTAGACAACTTGATAAAACGGCCAATGAGTTATCGAAAAATCTCAGTGCGGGATAATGATCGATACACGACCCGCTTCAGGCTTTGGAGAACTGTAACAGAGAGACCTGAAAAGAGTTCTCTTTGTTCCCATTCGATATTCTATGTCTATAACACAATAAATCCTATTTTACGCGATCAAATTTCGTTCGAGAGATCACCAATTCGATTTTTTTTTCAATCCTCTTCGAAACCATTAAATCTCATATATACAGTGACTAAATTAGTAAAAAAAAAAAAAAATTACATTTCCGATCGTATTTACTGGGATAAAAATATTTAACTGCACAACTCGATGGCTGTACGCAGAAATTAGTATAAAACATTCTGTTTCTGTTTTATACTAATAATATATAATAATAATAATAATACATAATTATCGAGAATAAATAATTCATTTTATAAAATGTATTATTCATTTTTTGAAATAACAATTAAAATTGAAAAAAAAAAAAAAAAAATTATTTTTTCGAAAATATTTTGTCGAAAATCGTCAACGCTTCGACGAGAACTTTAACTAAGGAATAAAACGTGCCGATAGTTGACGCGAACGAGAAATTATTATAGCATACAAACGGGTGTGTGTGTGTATGTGTGTGTGGCGATCGGTTAGCTTCAGCGAGGGTTCGAAGAGGGAAGGTAGATAAAAGCATCGTGCTATAGAGTCAGCGTTAGCGTGACTGTCGAAGGTGTGCCCGCCACGTCAGATACAAATCACTTAATGCTCTGTAACTCGCCCGCACGCACAGCAAACTCTACAGAATGGAAGGACGGGGCGGAAGGGTCGTGGGGGGGTCGACGCCACGCCTTAACTAGTTAATACTGACTTAGTTGTTCTCACTTATGGCCCGAGGAAAGAATCCGATAGAATCTCGTATCTCGCTATGTTTCTTCATCACTCAATACTAATTTAATCAAATATCATTTATAGCGCAGAGGCGATCCATTATCGTAATGACAATTACGATAATTATAATGTTGAATTAAGCGACTCGGATTTCGGTTAATGATGCTTAGCGGGTTGGCCGACCAACGGTGCGGTCGTGTCCCAGCGGTTTGGTTACAAATTAACCCTACGAACGTAGACTCACGAAAATTCATTCAATTTCAATGGAAATTTTCACTGTGGCCACATATCGCACAATATTTTATCGCTGAAAGGAAAACCCTTTTTTTTTAATCTCCGGTTATATTTATTACAAATTTTTTTTTTTTTTTTTTTGCAACACGAACGAAAAAAAAATCTGTATTGTCAGCGTTGAATCGCTAAATATAAAAGGATTCGAAAAAAAAAAAAAAAAATGCCGCGATTGTTGAAATTGTTTAATCTATAAAAAGTATAAAATAATTTTGCGAAATTTTCGGAGGGAAAATAAAGCGGTGCACTCGACAACAAGAGAATACGGGAATTGAACGAAAATTCTTTCACTCTCGTTGCAGTGAAGTACTTTTTGCTCCATTTTGTAAAATTAAATTGCTCTTTTGTTTACATAAAATATTATTATTTTATTTTATTTTTTTAATCTCTTTGAGACTTTTGGTGCATTTTGTAAAATGATTTTATTGTGTGTTTTTTTTTGTGGATTGACTAATTAGTTAATTCGATGACTTTTTTTTTTCACATAATTTAATTTAAATTTTTTAATTTTTTTTACCGTTTATTGGATATTTACCAAAAATATTATTATTATTATTTTTTGTCTTTTATCGCATTGCTACGAATTTCCTTCATACGCGACTGGCATTTGCAAGTTACATGAAAAAAAAAAAAAAAAAAAAAAAAAAAAAAAAAAAAAAACTATTGGTATGTTTTCGGACGTTGAAGTCTTTATTTTCCTCGAAATAACGACTAAACGGGAGTCTTTATCAACGGAGTGCCTGAACGCATCAACGAACAACCGTCGAGGGTACTCAGCGGAAAGTACTGTTCATTTCATCTGCGGAATGTATTAGATTCTTCGCAAGCATTTCGAAAGGTATACGAGAGTATAATAAACAAGAAATCGATATAGCGTCGTTTCAAAGTCAAACGTTATAACACTTGTTATTCTCGATTCGATTTGTTAAAAAGAAAAATAAAAAAAAAAATCATAACGCAGTGCAGAGTACACGCCGAGTTTCATACGAACCCCGGTATGTCTCGTCTACGGTGTATGATCGCTACTGAATTTTCATTCGCGGCGACAAATTGTAATTCAAATGTCCCCGTCGGAATATATACGCGGCGCCCTATACCCCAACCCGATAGAAATCTCGCATAATATCTTCTCGCATTTCGCACAAACTGTAAATGCGGCTTAACATTATATGCAACCATAATATTTGACCGCGTTTCGGGGTCCATTTGTCGCCCGCGATGCGCAGCTATTCGATTCGTCGCGCGAATCGCGACCGAAATTCCGCCGATTCGCGACAAGGGATGCATAAGCGAATTTTGACCATCCAATTTTTTTTTTTTTTTTTTTTTTACATTACCTACATGTTTTGAAAAAAGTAACTCACTCCTCCAGCGTCTTGGCAAGAAAAAATTCCCTGCGAACTCGTTATCTATACGTGAAAATTCAAATGTTTCGTAATTTTTTAAAAAATTTCGCGGATCATTATCAACGCACGTCACTCGCGCGGCTGATAGTGAGACTGCGTTCCGCGTCGAGGATGCGGCGTTCGTCGCCTGTTGATGGTGTTATTCCGTGGCAGGGTTGCCGCAACGGATAGCTAGAACAGCGAACTGCGCCAACTCCGCGGTTGTTGTACACCGAAATAGTATGTAAAATGTTTTATTGCATGGTAAATCTTTCACGCAACCGACCGTAGGCTACTGCTGGCCAACGTTAACGTTACGAATATGATTTGCATAGACATTAAAAAAACCAATTAAAACTGCTATGACCCCATCCAGGGGCTCCCTGTATTCTCCTTTTCCTCACATACGTGAGCGAGAAAGAGGGGTGATCCGTCCATACGTTACATTTATTTCTTGTCTCCACCTGGCGACCTGTAACGCCGTTGGCTCGACATTCGCTCGATGACAAAGACATAGATAGTGTGTCATTCGATTGAAAGGTTAATGAAACCTCAATAAAATATTAACATTAAAAATCGATAAAGGTGAATGCGCGATTGGCGCGCGGCTCCGGTGATCACCCAAGTCAAGGAGCTTCGTTCGTGGACAGTACTTGGATGGGTGACCGCTTAGCCGCGCGTTGATTGGCGCATTAATCGTTGAGCGGCCGGGCGGCTCATTCTTCTGAGACTTTGGGATTCTCTGCACTTTACGGGTGCAGAAAACCCCCCAATTTCTGCACTTATTTTTCGATATACTTTGAATTTTTTTTTTATATGGAAGAAAAAGTGTGAAAAAGCACAAAATTCAAAGTAAATTGAAAAATCTGAAAAAATTCATACGTTTTCAGAAAAATGAAGGAATCATTTTCATAAAAAAAATAATTATACTGATAATTAAAAAAAAAATTGTATTGTATTCCTGAAATAATAATAATATATTAATATTCGACAAAGTTACGTAACGACGAAGACAAGAGTGAAAAATTCATGTTCTCAGGGTTATTAAAACGAAAACGTTATTTATTAGCGTCGCGGATTTCGCGTGTTAAAACAAGTATTTAAAAATTCTCGTAAACGTTTCTCGGGAATCGTAAAAAAAAAGAAAGATTATCATGTTGGCGCGATAATAGTAAAACGGGAGAATGTGCTCCGGTAATCCTTGAAGGGGGTAAATACTTTGATGAAATGTAGCGAACGAAAATATCGATTGGTCCCTTCGACAATTCGGTTATAGCTGCGCAGCTTCCGAGAGAGTTTAGTCCCGAGTCTCGTCTCGGGTGACGAATTTTACTGGGAGGAAAATTGCTCACGTTTGATTTACACGGGTAAAAGCAGAGCGAACAGAGATCGAAAACTACTTGATAACGAAATACGCCGCGGTAGTGAAGGCGAGAGGGGCAATCGGAGAATAGAGTATTTGCTTGATACACGCTTCGGCTACAGTCGTATCTTTCGTGTTGATTTTTAATTGTGCTTTCCCCGCACATCCGGCGATGAAATACACGACGACGAGACAACTTGTTCACTCGATTGAACTCTGCACCTCTCTCCTCTCCCGACTCATTCCACTTTCAACCGATATTCTCGTAGCCCCGACTAGTCGGCGGTGTTTCCTATCTGGTCACGAAGCTTCAATGGACTTCAATTACAGTTTTATTGAAATTAATTAGCTTTCTATTCGATCTCTAAACATATTTTTTATTAATTTTTTTTTTTTTTTTTTTTTTTTTTTTTTCGTTCTGTGATCAAACCGAACGACGCTGAAAATATCGTGGAACAAAGTTATAGAGAGTTCAATGACAGTCTAAAGAATAATAATTATTTTGCGTACAAAATTGAATTCGAAACGTTTTTTTTTTTTTTTTTTACCAAAAATTCTTTATTTAAAATAATTAAATTAAATAATTCCGAAATTTATTAATTATTCGAAAAATCAATTATTTTTTTGTATAAGTTTTTTAAATAACACTAATTACACAACTAAAATTCTGTCGAATAAAGTGCCGAATCATTATGTGATTATTTATCGAAAAAATATGATCGCGAAATATACTCGTCGGATATCACAGGGTAATTATCGAAGCTAATTACCGCGATAAATTGAGGTTTACAAGTGTCGAAATGGGGGCGAAAATGTGTTGCTAATCACTTGACCAATCTGTCGAAAATTACGGCCACCGTGAGAGTACAGAGAGTCCGTTGGTGTGAAGACGAGAAATCTCTGCTCCTTCTACGAACGATGGTTAGCGGAGAGGCAATGCGGACGAGGTGTGCAGACGAGGTGGAGCTCCCGTTGAGGGTCGAAAGGGGGTAGGAGAAGGGTGAAACGAGGGGGATTGCGGAGTGTACACTCGCGCCTGATCTCATTTTGCTTTACGTGGCGAAATGGCCCCCTGAATAATGAGGAAGTCCGCACGTTGCACCTTGCCAAGTACTTAAAGTTTCAGGCTCGGTGGTTACACGTATGAATATGGTTAATCCCGATGGCAAGCCTCCCCCGACGCCCCGCCGCACCTCTTCCCTCTCTTATCTTGGTGCGTAAAGCAAAACGCTACTACGAGGGAAACTCCGCGCCGAGCAAACAAAGCCGTTCTCTTACTTCTCCGCTGTTCTCTCGTCGGGCATATAACTGACTCTACTCCTTTTCTTCTCTCACTTTCTACTTGCATAGTACGAATCTCTCGAAGACACACGCGCGATGTCGAACCGGAAGGGAGGAAGGGGAGTGGAACATCTCATAAATTTACTCCGACTTGTTGAAGAGCAAATACGACCGTTGCTTGCCGAGCGTACGGATTGCCCCACAATTTGCGACTTCAAAAAAAAAAAAAAAAAAAAGGGTGAAGATTCGTTGACTCGTTGACTCGCATATATCCGGCAAGATTTTGTCAATGGAAAAATTTCCACAGTTTTTCCACTTAAGATAACTTCGAAAAATTTTTTGACTCCAAATTTTCGTAATTTTTGATTTTGTCGAATTTTTGAAAAAATTTTGTCAAAGTTAAACGAAATTAAAGAAATCATTGTGATTCAACTAGAGTCTTCCGGTTACGAGAATAAATTGTCCACTTGTCCGATCCGTTTAAAAAATATATTTGTCGCGTGAAAAACTGGTTACCCGTTCAGAAAATACTTTTCGTTGGGTTTCTTGGGATTTCAATTTTTTCCTGAATTCCGCAGTCGATAGCTTTGCGTTTAAATTGATTCCACTTAAAAAAGTATCAATACACATAGATAAAAAAAAATTGTGCATCGAGTCACATATTTTTTTAAGTCATATATACCAGAGATCCTTTGTCATACGTCCGTTCCGCGTCGATAATATACGCAGAAGTAGCAAAGTTAAAAAGGAAGGAACGTTGAAGATGTCGGCTAACTTCGTGAAACCGGGTTATTCGAGTTTATCCGGTATTCCAATAAAGTATCGATCATGCGGCTTCCCCGCTTCGAGGCAAAATTCGGCCGAACGTCGGTCGAGTATTTATATTGGAAAAATCGCTCCGATGCGGGAAAAGATGTTGGAAAAATCATGAATTCAAAGTACACTAAAGGTACTTTCCGGTTGCTCTCCATCTCGAAGTCTTGTGAATTTTCGATTTCGGTTTATTTTGTCTTTGACAATTTTTTTATATTTAAAAAAAACAACAAAAGTAGAGAAAAAAAAATAAAAAAATAAAAAAAAAACCACTCCATCACATATTCCACAACGAAAATTCCAAGTGCCTCATTGCAGAGCGATGAGACGTAAAACTACTCGGGAAGTACATTAGATGATAAAGAACAGCGAAAAGAGAGACGAAACACTGGTATAGTGTTCATTTGATAAATCTTAACGACGTTACACGTGAAAAATACGTGTCTGGATATATAAGGGAGGAGAGGGAGGGTGGAGGAGTGGAGGGTGGAGGGTGAGGTGTGTAAAAGTGTATGCTATAGCGCGCAAGACAGGGATGATAAGGACGCGAGTAGAGAGACACGTTTCGCTGAGATGGGGGATGGGGAGTGGGGCGGTGGGGGTTTCAGGGGGTTGGAATAGGGCGTAGGAACCAGCGAAGCGCGGGGTATGTACTCGCATGCAAATATAACTAACGAGTTTCTGTTTCCGCACGTCTTGCCAGAGCCACAATTCTCAGCCAACGCGCACGAAGGGACTCTAAACTATATCCATACACGATTTTAGTTACGCGCTCGGCAAATTTCAGATAGCTGGTAGACACGATTGTGAGCGAACCCGGTATATGGGACTCTGGCAAAAGGGAACGAGAGAAAGAGCGACAGAGCCTTTCTCGCCGCTCTGTACTCCTCCCGCCCCCGCGTAGGTACTGTGCGGATTGACTCTCGGGCTCACGCGATGCGTCGTCCTCGAAATTGTGTTTCGAAGTTTGCATTTCGAATGACGGACAATACGCTCGTCCATAACCCGACATAGAAGCTCTACGGAGTAATGGGAACGTTGTTGAATGTTTGAAAAGCCTTCGACAAGAATTTTCGCCCGTTGGTTGTTGATAGTAGTGCTGATAGTGCGACCGGCCGCAATGACGAGAGAGCGCGCGCGCGCGCTTGTGCTCCGGGCATTGGATGATCGATGATTTAATCGCGGCGGAAGGTTCGATGTTGGAGTTCAGTGGTGCGCGCGATCTCCCACTTCTCTGTACGATTTCCTCTACATTGACATCCTCTTGCCTCACTGATCTCACGGTCCGTATCGCAAACCCTCTCCTTCATCTACGATCTCTGTAACCCTTCCGCAGTGCAATTCCTGATGACCCACTTTGATGCGATATCCTTATATTTAATTTCCGAAATTTGATGATTTTTTTATTTATTTTTATTTATTGCATAAGGTACTTGAAGGGGGTATATTAAGGAGTTTGTATCGTTAGATTCTCTGACAAAAATGAGGTTCAGAGAAAATTTTGAATACTTCCCAATGGAATGAAAAACTGAATAAAATCGACCATATAGAAGATGTTAAGAATATTAATTTTGCATAATAATAAAGCGAAAACGTTATTAACAAATTCGTAAAAAAAAAAAAAAAAAAAATGATTACCGCATCGGCAACTTAACTTTTTTTTGGCAGAAAATTATTCGTAAATTTTTCTGAATACATATTAATGTTTTTTTTTTTTATACATTTTTTTTACGTATGAAAAGTCATAAATTTGTAAAATTATTAGTTAGGTAAACCGAACATTTTTTTTTTTTTTTTGCATTTTTTCGATGTTTTTTGGCTCCGGCCAACCGATTTTCCTCGGAGGTATTTCTTGAGCTGCAAGGTTCGCGAAACAATCGAACCTCAACAACTGCGTAGTGCGCTAAGATAAAATTCATTAAACCTGTCGTTTGTTTCGCGGAAACGAGAGGATGAAGCAATACTCGACGAGATTGTAAGGAAACTCTATGCACACTGAATGAATGGGGGATGTACCTAATAATTAAAAGTTCGGAATCGCCGTGAAGAGCAGAAATGTGAAAGATTTTTTTTTTTTTTTTTTTTTTTTCCGAGAAACGAAGATGGTTTTCCTCATTGTACACCACGATCTTCCAAGATTTGAGAATAATAAGAACACCCCGAGTGATATTTATATTTCAAAAGAGCGTCAAGTGTATGCCGACTGCTGCATCCATTGCTAGCTGCTCTATTGTATACCGCAATGAAAGTAATCTGTAATATAAATTTCTTGATGAAAAGCTCTTTTCGTAGAATCTTAAAAAAAAATATGGAGGACCTTTTCTAGTGAAAAGATTCGTTCTGGTTGCGTATTGTAAGAAAATTAGGTTAATATAAAAAAAAAAAAAAAAATTCAAGATAAAAAAAAATACATTTTTCATTTAAAAAAAATTCTTTTTTTTATTTCGTCATTAATTAACTATTTAATTTGTTAATCTGATTAATTTTATTTATTTTTTACCGTCTATTTTTCGAATTCAAAGAATTTAATTGGAAAAAAAGATAAAATATTAAAAAATATATAATTTCAACTATCCGTAAAATTCAGTAAAATTCTTATAACTAACGATTCTACGAATCACTGCGAAATAAATCCTATTAACAACTGAAACATTCTCGAAAAACGAACAATGATATCTTTCACCGTATTTTCTCGTGCGAATAGATAAAAATAGAACACCGAATAACATTTTTTTTTTGTTTTTTATTTTATTCATTTTTATCGCTTTTTTTTTTCATAGAATTAAAAGCTCCAGAAAAATGTTCTATAAACATCTCGTCGTACGTTAATACGAAGAGGTAAACTATTTTTTGGTTCGCTGGGTACAAAGAGGAGGGATGCATCGTTCGTTAACAAAATGTGAAAAAATACGGGGGATGAAAATAGGAAAAACAGTCGAGAAAACCGTGAGCTTCGGATAGCGGAGGGATGATTTCGTTCGGTTTCAGTTTACACGCGAAATACCGTTGCGGAAAATTTGTATGGCGTATAGTTGTGAGCATCACGGGCGGCGAGAGGGGTAACGATAATCCGTTCGCAACGTAGGAACGATATTAATTATGACAAATACACGCTTCGCGTTAATTTTCATTAGTACGATCGTAAAACGTAGACATTGTATGCTAAGCGGCTCGTAATACCTAGGTGAGCGCTTCCACCCCCTCTCTCTCCGCCGTCCCCCGATCGAATCATTAAATCGTGTAGAGATTGATTGGTATCGAATCGTGTTACGTTATCCGCGTGGGATGCTATCGATTTTCACTTCTGTACACCCATTCCGAGGCCTTTGTACGTACATTCGGGGCTCAGCGGTAACGTTGACTCGTGTGAGTTTGAATATCGTCCGGTAACATGCCACTGTAACCAACCAACGCCTCTCTCACTCGTGCAAACACACCGGTAAAGCCACTTTACCATTTGCAGACATTCATTAAAATTGTTCCCGATTTTTTTCCCTTTTTTTCAACGGTCACTTGAACCTCTGATTTATCAATTTGTCGTGAAAGCCGCCTGCATACGAATAGCGCACTGTAACGACCAATCATGTCGATCATCATAAATAACGCGAAATTATTACCATGGAATTGTAAATGATTCGAATCGAATTATCGCGCACCGTAAAAATCGGCTTGAATCGGCGTATTGACTTTACAAAAATGCCAAAAAAATAGCCACAACTCAAAAATATTTCAAAAGTAAAAAAAATCAATTTGGGAAGTCAAAACATTAATTCGATTGCCTGATAAATATTGCAATTTTTTTTTTTTTGTAGCACTCGCGTACGATTTTTTAACGATTTTCATCAATTATAAATGCAGAAATCGGCCGATTGGTTAATTATAAAAAAAATAAATAATAATTTTGCGATTCAAAAATTTATTTGGTTACCCGATGAAATCTGTAATTTTTATTTTTTTTTCAATAACACTCCTACGTTCTTATAACTATTTTAATGAATACAGAGCGTTGATAACTTGCAATTTGAAACGCTTTTTGGTCTTTCGTACAATAGTTTCGAACGAGTAGCTCCTCGGGAATAATGAAAAAGGTGTCGCGACAACGATAACCGGTGGTATTATCTAACGTTAATCGTAATCTCTCGTCCATTGAACAATGGTACGAAGCGGGTTAGACGCTTGAAAATTCGTTTCTTTCGGGCAATAAAAGCGATAGGTAAGCATTATTGCAGTTGGCGAAACAAAGATAGAAAGGGGAGGGGGATGGAGGGGTTGGGGAGGCTGGAAGCCCAGTTAAATCGGCGACGAGGGAATATAATCGTGGCGCAACGGTAACGCGCGCAAACATGGTTACAGAATGCCCTCAGTGAGGGTAGAAAAGGGACATGGAGTCAGAGTCGAGTGACACCGGTGCGCCGAAGAATGGGGGGAAAAAGGGGGTGGGGGAGGGGATGCATGGTAGAGGAGTAACCGAGCCAAGAGCAATATCACACGACTGGAGCTTTTCGGAGTGCATCACAAACGTGGTGGTGGGCAAACGGCATGTGTACCGAGCCAACTCGGCAGGCTGCTACCGCGGCAACGCACTACTCCTATACCGGTTGAGGCTTTGTACACATGCTGTGCTTGTGTTCCTTCGTAACGGGTCAAACGATGAGCTTCCATCCCCTACTGGCCCCACCCTTCCAAACGTAAATAGAAGAAATGTTGTTGTGCGCGCATTGATTAGACACTCCGTGCGCGTACTTATAATCTTTTGAGTTCCGCTTGATTCTCAGGGTTAATTTAACGGAGCAAAAGTTGAGTTCGTCTGATCGCACAGCAACTTTTTCTACTTCGTACACGATACGAGTTGTTTAGACGTGTTTTTGATATAATATATTAACAATAATAATAAAATAAACAATGAAAATAATAACAATAATAATAAAATAAACAATGAAAATAATAACAATAATAATTAAAAAAACAATAAAAAATAATAATAACAACCACATCAGTTGAAATAATTTCGAACCGATTTTTACTTCGTTCTGTTATTCACTTTTTATTTTTTTCTGCTCAATCCTATTATTAGAATTTTTTCCGTTGTGTTTGTGAACTAAATACACATTTTTCGACTATTGGACAAAATCGTTACCTTACACCATTCTTCGTTCATTCGTTGGTGTAGTTGTTTCGACGCGAGCGATTTCGCTTCGATGTTCGTGTCTGAAACAACTGCTAGCAAATCCCGTGACTGGCGGCGCGAATACGACGACGCTAATCAGTGCTAAACCTTCGTCACCCACGCGTCACCCTGCTGTCCAATTAATTTGAGAACGATATTGTTAACACGTTTTCTTGTAGTATAAATAAAAAAGTTTATTCAAATTTGCTCGCGAGACCCCTGAATGAACTATGCAAATGGTTTTGTTTTGTTTTTTTTTTTTTTTTTTTTTTTTTTTATTGCGACGAAATTGTCGATAGCTGAATCAGAGGATAGAGAAAGCGTTGAGGTCGTATGTCCGAGAGAACGGGTGTGATGGAGGATGAGAGAGTGAATAAAAGGGGCTGTACAGGCAATAGGCGACAAGAGAAGCGAAGCCAGCGGCCGATTCTGTTCAGCAGGTGGCTTCGATATCGATCTCCGTCGAACGAGCCTGTAGGATCGGCAGATACACGTCGATCACGCACTGATCCGGCTCTGTACTATGGAGCGAAGGACAGGAAGCTGTGTAGAATTTAACCAGGAGAATCCAGGGACGGGGGTGAGAATGAGGAGGCGTTGGATCGTTCTCGTGGTTTCAGGGTTGACGATACACTACCAGCATGCACTATCCCTTCGCTTATAGAGAACTATACCGTAGCTGGAGAATTACCAATGCCGCTAAATGGCAAAGTTTCTTCTTTGTCGAAAACCGGGTGGGGTGCCGAGTTGCAGAGAAACGGTGCCTCTAGCAGCTACGTTGGGTAGGGGGTGTAGGGGGTGTGGTGGGGGTGGGAGGGGGGGGGGGTATGTTGCCGGTAAAGGTGGATAGCGTGAGCGTCGACCAGCCCGACGAACGGACGGGTTAAATTTGCATGGACGCTTGTCTGCGCTTCCAATTTCACGCATGCAAACATCCAGCAACGCTACCGATAATAAACCACCCCCAGTTTTGGCATAAATCAAGACCCCACGAGCAGCGGCGGGTAGGTAGCAGTCCGCGAGCACGACTTGGTCAGTTGGGAACTGCCACCCCCTTTACCTTTCCACTAACCCCTGCAGCCAGTTCACTTCAACGTTTCAGTTCGCAGCTTCTTTTTCACATCTATCGCGCCTCTGGGATCAATTCGATACGAAACACGCGGCAATTTGATGAAGATGCATATAGGGGATGAATGAAGATCGTATTACGGATTCTCGGGGATGTGGCCAGTCGTGAAAATAAAAATTTCACTGCTTCTAGAAGTTCGAAAATTATTGTTTATTATTCCCGATACGAATTTAGGCGAATTAAAAAAAAAAAATTAATGCATTCGGAAGTCTTTGACATATATGAAGGTGAGACGAAAAAATATTAAAAAACATAAAAATTTCGAAGTACTTATTTGGAAAGAGGGCAAGTGATCGACGGACGCCTTTCACCGGCGTCTCGCGCAAACAAATTAGCGCTTCGGAAGACACGAAACTCTTTCGAACTCTTTAGAAGTTATTTCCCTCCGTTTCTTTTTCGACTTCACGTTCCCGACGATAATTTTTTTCCATCCCCCCTCAGGTAAAGATGTTTAAAAGTTTCCGAGTAACACGGTCGTGCAATTGCGCTTGCAAGACGGCGTAATTGGCTGCGAACCATTGCTGGGGAATAAACATTCTCACCTACCATCGGTGAAATCATCGCTTTCAGACGAAATACTTTGCTTCTCGAATCGATCGATTTTTCCCAATAGTTCGATTGATTTTGGTATATTATTTCCATTTATCAATAATTCTCGATTATTCGATAATAATAATAATTATTTAATCATCGCGAGTTTGAAAAAATTAGAAGATGAAGTATATCGTCTGACATAGGGAGTCGGGTGTTCGAACTGTTCGTTTGACTTCGAGAATCGATAGACATCGAATCCGGCGAACGACCCGAGCCAATTAGAATGACTGCAAAGCGGCTTAAACAAACTTACGTCCCATGCATACAAATACATTTCGCGCGCAGAAGTAGAATCGAATTGACCGATTTTACTATTCGGACACTTGCATTTGGACCATTTGTTTCCAACGGCGTTAATATGAATTCCATTTCTTTCGATGCCCCTTTCTGTAGGGGGGAAGGGGGGAGGGGGTGGGGGGTGTTAAAGTTAAAGTTCCGTGGGCAATTGCGACCCTCCAAAGCAAATTAACAATAATGCGAAGCGTATGCGCGTACATGGATGTAGAAATTTTGTAAGCGGCATACAGCTGACACTGGGGGGCGCACGTGTGGCCGTGCATTAGGTCACGTATGATGAGCAAGCAGTTGATGCGTGTACCTAGACCGCGGTTCCAGCGTGTACGCAGATGGCGTAACGCACACACCGAGCACTAACCACCCCCGCGAGTAACGACCTCTCATTAATTTTCGTTTACAGCGAATATTAAATGACGACGGAACTCACCCCCGGTCCGGGCGCTATTTCCCCTCGTAGCTTTCTTCCGCCTACCGAATATATATTCTAATAAAATTCTTCGCATCGGGCCATCCCGGTTTTCGGATATTACGAAACGCGGTTACGGAGGACAATTTTGTGAACGTTATTCGCGGGAAGGTTGACTATACCTATCGTATAGTACTACCAAAAAATGATGCAAATTTAGGGGGTTCGTCAGGGTAGTTCTTGAAATTCTGTCGTTAACTTAGGAGTTAACGATCAAAAAAAAAAAAAAAAAAAAAAAAAACGGCTTTTACATGGTTCCATCCATATTTAGCATACATCGCGAATTTGTGAGATCACCATTAGCTAGAAAGTCATCCTTGATTTGGTCACTTCTCCCTTATTTTACTCGTGCATTCTCAACTCGATAACCCGCGCCATACAATGGTTACGGTATTTCGATGGTGAAGTGACGAAAATGATAAGAGTGCTCAAGTCTGTTGGGGTATGCGAATGAAATTTGGATTTATTAGAATGGGACATGGACAGCATGGATAGCATAGTTGGATCGAATGAGAGGCTTTCTCTTCAGGGTACCATATGTGGTGGGAGAGAAAAAAAAACAGTTGATGTGGGGAAAAAATCTGCCGGTTCGAAAAATCCCCGTACGGGCAAACAGCTTACAATACATAGGTGGCGTATAGTCATGAACACGGTCATATTTATTCTGGTTTATGGGCACTCGTAGCTTGCAGCTTCCGCGCGTATACTGTATTGCGCCTCCGGTGGTGTGGTCCACATTGGGATCGTAACGCTATGAACGAGGGAATTACCCCAACGTCGATCGTCCACCGTCATGGGAACGGCGGCTCGTTCGTACCTACATTCGACGACCCTGGTGATCAGTTTTCGATCTTTTTTTTTTCTCCCTTTACTCCTTTGTTTTAACTTCGAAACACGCATTTGAAACGATCCGTTCAACAAAACATTCTCCCGTCAATGTCCGTTACTCTGAAACTTTGTGATGCCATTTTTTTCGATCTCTTATTCATCGAATCTTTCCTCTCCCAACAATGTACTGATCGTAATGGAAAAATCTCTGAAACTCGGAAGTTTGCCGAGGCGCATGTAGATTTGAATAATCGCAAACCGTTTCAATTTAATAATTTCAAAGTGAAATTGCAAAATGAAACGACCCGATAGCATATATGGGTAGTATCAGAGTGTGGCGCGGAATTGTCTAGGATATTTTAAGCAAATCTCGCTTGATCGTCTCTCCCGTGAATCAGAGCGGTTTCCAGGTTTTCCCCCTTTCTAGAGAGTCGGAGAAAGGGGTGGTTTGAGGGAGGGTTTTGCAAATCCTGGAGCCTAGCATCGGGGAAAGCTGGTGACTCGGGTACGAATTCAATAGAATGGGGCAAGAGAACGATATAGGAGAGTTTCCGGTGTATCATCGTCCATGTGATATGGTATATTGCACTGGTGTATATCCATAATAATCTCCATTTTCTCTTTGCCTCACTGCGAACAATCCGTCTATCTTTCTCCCGTGTAGAGTTTTCAACCCCCGGCCTCTGGGCACTTTCTGGATAATCTTGCTTCACCGTGATATTCGATCAGTGATATACGCCACGGCTTGGTGAGCCTCGAGCGAACAAACAGTTTTCAGCCGCTATTTTCACCCGTCTCCTTCTACGTTCAACCGCGAGCGGTTCAATCATAAATTCTCAGAATGGTCCAACATGAAAATTATGCAACTATATTGGAAAACGATGAAATGACTACATTCTGATTTCTCGCAATCGTGGCAATAGTTCGAATCGAATGGATAAATGATATTCTTGATCTTCAACGATTACTGGACGGAGTTCATCGTTGATTGAGGTCGGCATGAGCTAAAGCACTTCTTCGACGGTGACTGTTATCCAGGTAAACAGCAATTTGGTAGCTGTAGGGCCTCTCGAATTACGGATGTTTGCGTATGGATCAGGAGCATTCCTGAAGGCAAGAGACAACAAGTGGCTCCGCCTCTTTCAAGAGGCCAGAAGGTTCTCCCGGCTAATGAAATCCTAGATTCAACATTGGAACAACCTAATTGGTCTTGATAAGAGACTCGATTCCCGTTGATATGAGACCCGCTAATGGTTCTTTTTTCGAACGGTTACATCCAGTTGGCAAGTCCGTTTCTCCCCAGAAACGTACGGTATTCTCTGAATCATCCAGATTGGCACTTTGCACATTTGGTACCTTTATGGAAAGTGATCATATTCGGACCTCATTCTCCCAATCGCTGTGGTTGGCTTCTTTTGTGCCTGCATCAGCGTCCATCTCCCGGCCGATTCCATCCCAGTCTCCAAGCCGCAGCTCTATAGCGTAGAGCTTTTCCGCGAACACCATAGGTACGTCTACCACCGCATGCACCGGAACGACGAGGACCACCACCACCACCATCAGGACGTCCTGCCTCCCTTCAGGCTGGCTGAGCGCCGCGGTGACGGCTGGAGGCTCTCTCCGGCGTTGTCCGACACAAGGGGCGCGCAACGGCGGCCGCATCGTACCAAGCATGGAAGGCAGAGAATCGGGATAACGTCCGCCACGGTGTGTCCACTGCGTCTGCTGCGTCCGGCGTTCGCGGCTGCACAGGGCAATGGGGGGCTGGTTGGATCCCACTCACGGGAGGACCCAACCCGGTATGCCACTCAAGTGCATTTCGTATTGATTTTAATGTCTCTCGGTAGTAGTCGTTTCAAGCTACTCGTCGCAGTCGTACTTGTCGAGTCTCGTGAGAGCTCCGCCAACAAGGATAACGGCATCAAGAACGAGATGCCAACTCTGCCGGCCTGAGCCGCTGTAACGGCAACAGCATCAGCCAGAGGGAGAGATAGAGGGTTACGGAGGGAGGGACGGAGGGGTTGGAGGGATAAACCCGCGGAAAAACGTTTGTCACTCTTAGTGTGCCGCCCGACGCCGTGTATACGGGCACATTAGGGGAGAGTGCGGTGACGGCAGACTGACACTTTGCCCGCTCAACGTGCCACTCGGGTTCTTCCTCTGTCAAAGCGCGCGCGAATATAGAGATGAATGTGCCAGAAAGGGGAGGGGGGGCGGGTGCTCTTACGGACTTCCGGATTATCGCAAAATATAAGCTCCATCCCAAAGCGTCCACTTACGTTATCAAACTATCAACGTGTATGCCGTTGAAGACATATAGAGAATCGTTGAAGAGACGGTTTTTCGAGAGGACACGTTGGGGTTTGATGTTGATGTTCTTTCGTTCTGATACTTCCTTTGTTTCATTGTGGAGAAGCTATGAAACAACTAATTTGCACCATTGAACGCACTTGCAATCTGATCGGTTGGTTCATAAATGAATTACAATTTGACTCGGAAGGGAAATGGAATTCTGCGACGCGTATACTCTATCAACTCGACTCAATGATATTTATTCATCGATACGTACTCCAACGTGTATACATATGCATGGAATAATGGATATACGAGTGTACCGTGTCTATAATCAATCTGCACAATTTCCCTTTTACTTTATGACAACTCAATCGTCCATTCTCTTGTCGTCTATTTATGCGAATACAAAAGTTCATTAGGCTAACGAATGATGTGGTATATGCGGAAGTGATATTTTTTTCTATGGCTTTGTGAGCTCTCGTTGAATTGGACGTTGTTATAGGATCCGATTGATCATTTTCAGGATTTGACCGATAATTCTTCCGCCATATCTATTCTTTTTTTTTTTTTTTTTTTGTAAAACTGAATCAATGCATCTTTTGATGAAAAAAAAATGATTTTATTACATCCAATCGTTTTTGACAATGAAAATTCAAAATTTCACTAGAATTTCGGACCATTGGATAGTTTTTTTTCGTTAAAGGAATTGATGTGTTAGCTGTTTTTTTTTTTCTTGAACAACAACGCTTTCCGCATCCAATTTGACGCAACGAGCTTTTCACATCCGCGATACGGATAATCAGCTTAGAGGTTAAGTAGAGATGTTTCATTCTACCGGAGGCATTAAACGACTGTGCAAACCAGGCGGATTGTGAACACAGGCTGGTAAAAAAAAAAAAAAAAAAAAAAAAAAAACGGGAAAGTCGATGAGACGACCCGAGACAATGTCCTCGCGTTCGCAAGGAATCCAAGATACGTTCTGATTCCTGCAGACAGACTCCGTCGTTGAACGTATCGGTAAGACGAGAACTAGTCACGTGCTTCGCTTGCTAAAAACCACCGCAAGATAAAAAAGGAAGACGATGGCTGGTTGGCTTTCCGTCTGGTCTCGTTGTGGTCGTCGTCTTGGCTTTTTCGTTGCGGCTTCGAGACTCTGACAGAGCTACCGGGGCCTCCACGGACGTTTCCACGCTCTCGTACGCGACTGATAAACTTGTCCGACCACTGCAAACCCTCCCGCTATACCTTACGACCCGTACTGCTACGTACGCCAGAATTTACCTGGTTGTTACCACGTGGAACGGGGAATTCTTGACGTCTACGAGGAAAATCTTTAAAGAACGCGATGCAGAGCCTTTCCTCTCGAGGGACATCATTGGTCTGCGTATATCTTGTATACATCCCGTTGAAATTTCTTGACCGATCTGCGTCTACAACTACGCTGAAGCAAATATCTCGAAGGATCAACATCCTTCGAGTGACGATTTTGATTTTTACAGAAATAAATTTCCGTTTCCATGACTCGATATAAAATTAGGTAAAATTTTCTTCGGAAAATCGTTATCTGCTGTTGGTAAATATATTTTTTTTTTTATTTTTAACAAAATTTTTTCGGATGAATTCTTTTAATTCTATCTTTAGCCGATCTAAAAATAAATAATTTTTTTTAACCAAAAGAAAAAGTGCTTTTTAAAAAAATCACATTTTGCATCCAATTTTGTAATTTATGGACCCGGGGATTTTTTTATATTATCAGAACGCTATCATCAACAAATAATTTTATAGGGGTAGTAATACGATTTTTTTTCGCCATCGTAAAAAAAAAAAAAATACGCATAGTTTATTTTTCATTTCTTCTATATCAAGACAATCCGCTTCTAACATCGAAACATTCCGAAGAAACTTCACATTCGCTCGTGAGTGAAGTTTATATCGAAAAACTTTGTTAGATGCAGTATTTGTAATGATAGGGATAGTTCTAGAATTTCGGTTCTAATTCTGCTCTTTCATTCGCCGGGGAGAGTAAGCCGCGACTGAGTTGCCAGAGCACGAAGTAAACCAACCGAATAACGGTTTAATTAAGCGCCGACCAACGATGTGGAGGCCGGGGGAGGGGGGCGTTTGAATGGGGTGGATAACATTTTTGTTCGGACGCATATCCGGAAAAGCGTGAAAAATGCAAATCCTACACTTTCCACGAATTCCGAACGACCCACCATCTACTATATTCTACCCGATTCCATAATTTTCGGTCTCATCTACGGGATCCTCGGTTGGTATTATCGGTCGGGTCATAGCGGCCCGATTCGCATTGATACGCGCCCCCCGAGTAGTATATCGGGGTCGTCTGCTCCTCGAGCCTCGAATTTTTTCATGCGTACGCCGCTTTCCCGTTATCGGGCCTTCGTCAAAAAATCGACGCCGCGTATATGTGTATCTGTTTTACCTTCGACGCGAGAGCACACGGGGCTATACCCACGATAAGAGAATATTTTCTCTGGAAACATTTGGCCTCTCGATGTTTATATTCTTCGGTTAGCTTGCCACTGCAACGTGTAGCGGGAATTCGAAAATCTGTATTTTTCGAAGCATAACTATTCGAAACATTTTTTTTTTTTTTTTTTTTTTTTTTTACGTCACTACCGCCGGAAGCTAGAATCGACAGCAAAGCCATTGAATATTGAAGCTATACCCGATAATATTATTTCGCTGCATTGTTGCCATGATCGTCTACGTACTACTATTTCATTCGTATTGTTTTTTTTTTTTTTTTTTTTTTTCATTTTTTTTTTTTTTTTTCTACTTTCCTCGTAGTTTTTTTTTTATCACATTGTGTGTTTTATAGTTCCCGAGAATGAATTAAAATAGAATAAATTTCGACCGGTGGCTGTAGAGAAATCGCGGTTTCGCTACTGTAAAAACGGATGGAACAGCTATTCGCCGCTGGGCGGGTTGTACGACCAGGAAAAGGGGAAGGGGGCAGACAAAGGACGGAAGGAGGACCGAAATAATGGGAATTGCACCGCGAAGAGAACGGCGCCGACGATATAGTTGCGCTTGCCACATTTTCGTCACCTGCTTACATGGCTACGTGACTTAATAAGAAAATCGCGAAGTTGCCACACAAACTCCCGGGGGCCCTCGTTGGCTTAGGGCACTGTCGGTCGAATAAATTTACAAATTTCGCGCACCACACCGGAATTCTTGATGGCTATTCGAGACAATACTTGCGCGATAGAGCAAAAGAGGCGATGTTTTTTTTTTTTTTTTTTTTTGTCAAATTTTTTTTCCTTCGTGGATCCGTAATTTTGACGACAGGAATTTTTGATTGCCAACGTATGGATTGAATCGTCGATTGAATGGACAAATAAATAGTATATAAAATACGCGATATTTGTTCAAAAGCTAATTAAATTCTTGATTAATCAATCGAAATAAACGCGCTATCCGAAATTCGAGAGAGAATCAACACTTTACAATCGAATGGACATGAAAAAGAATATATGAAATTTCCGAACTCAAACGACACCTTTGAACCTGAGAACTATTGAAATAATAAATACGATTTTTTTTTTTTTTTTTTTTTCATTCACTCATAACGATATTCGCAATAATCGGATTTTTGTATATCAAAAAAAATTTCATAAGTTAGAGATCGCCGCGCAATCGAAATATTTCATTAAAAATACGAGAATTTTTTGTTCATTCACCGGCGGTTATTCATTCAATGTGTGATTCGCCCAACTTTGGCGCGAGGAACTTTCGGCAAAAAAAAATTTACGAAAATTTAAAAATTCCCGACTGAGAAAAAACGTGAAATAACAATGAATTATTCACATGGCATAGTTGTGCGATTTCTTCGTCATTGAATATAGAAATCTCCCGACTATAACATGTTAATAATTAATTGTTATTTGACGCTTTTTCTCAGTCGGGAGTTTTTTAATTTTTGTACATTTGAGGTTATGCCGCACAGAGATCGAGCGTCTCGCGCCGTAAAATGCTTTTTTCTCCACGAATATTCAACTAATTTAAATTCTCCATTGCAGACGACATTGACTGTACGTCATAGAGTCGCTGTATCAAATTCTGTTAAGTAATTATTAGCCATTTTTGATACCATACCGAACGACGAAATCGCTCGTCTCCGTGAAACGCATATCTCCCGCCTTTTTGCAGTCGGCAGTTAAAAAATATATATACCTATATTTTCTCATCGTTCTCCATCTCGTCTTCGATTTATTTCGAGATATTATATTTTTTCAAAAATACGGTGCAATGATCATTTTTTTATTAACGAGCCGATAAAACATACAAAAAGCTTTTTTCTTCCTTTAACCTATCGATTCACTGCAAATTAAGCGCGAATACCGATGCCATTCTCGTTTCAGTAACATTAACTTGATTTCTCTCGATTGTTCGACAAAGCGTCGAAAAAAGGGGGGGGGGGAGTACACAGAAAGAAAGAATTGTATCAACAATCGATGAGTCCGGAGATTTCGTGGACAATCATAGGATGCCTCGGGTCAAGAATACTGGGTGGGGGAGGGGGGGGGGGGGGAGGGTCCAGTTCGAAGTTTTATTGGCAACAAATTCATTTTCTCTCTCATTCTACGTTCGTAGCAATTCGTTTGTAGTCCCTTTCCCGCGATATTGGATATTATATGTCAGAGTCGTACTTGTGTACCATGCGGAGGCCATGTTCTCTGCTCCAGCAGCGACGAAACAGGGCGGACTTGATGAGTCGAAAGAAAAGGGAGGGCTGCGGAAGGCAAGCAGGGAAAACAAGCACACGACGAAAAAGGAAAGAGAAAAGGAAGTAAGAGGGAGACAGAGGAGGTAATAACGGAAATTCTTGAGGCGTAAGCGCCTTAGGGGTTATGTTGTGTCGCTGTTTTGCCCGACGACGGGGCCGAGAGACCAAGGCGTGGAAATGGTCGGTGAAAACACGACAGATTTGTTCGGGGTACTCGCCATGGGTATAGGAACGAGTAGACGACCGTTAAATGTGAACACAGTCGAGGCTACGAAGGCACTGAGCCCGAGAGACCAAATAGAGAAATACCGCATGGTTTCTCCTGCCGCCTCCCCTCCGCCCCCCTCCCTCCTCAACCCCTTTCTGCACGGTGTCTGTGCGTCGATTACAGGTGAGAGTTAATTTTCGTCCAAGAGAAACAGCCCCCCGTTCCCCCACACACCACCTTCGTGTCTCGCAGTTTGCTTTTGGTGACTAACTAGAGCTTTAGCTCTCCTCTTTCTACGCTGGTTTTGCTTCGCGCCAACGAAAACCCACGAGTTCAGTGGCTCTTTCACGAGTAGACCACTAAATTTAACGGAGTCTCCGTACAAATCGGATACGACGACAGGGGCTTATTAAACTTTTAGTAATTAACGGCAAACTGATGGAATTGGAACGATGGACACGGGAAATTCCACTCGTTGGAAGGCGTCACGATGTTTTGCAAAACGATGCAATGCGATTTTTTTTTTTTTTTTTTTTTTTCAAAACTATAGGAGGAATTAACTTTTTTTTTTACTAAACGGCAGATGTATTAAGATTTTTGAAAAAAAAAAAAAAAAAAAATGTCCGGCAGCCATATCGTTATTTTTCAATATTTTTTGAATTTTTTTTTTTTAAGATTTTCGAAACACGTGATTTTTTTTTTTTTTTTTTCGTGTGAAATGCGAGTCTAATTTAGATTTTTTTTTCCTAATAAACTATCGAGGGAAATAGGATCGAGAAACATAACCTACAAAATGGATTCATAAGATGGATTTTTAAAATCTATGATAAAATCCGGGGATCAATGGATGTAAAAATCGAATTTATTCCCGTTGATAGTTTTTGAGAAAAATAAATAAAATTGAACCCGAATTTACAAGCGTTAACCGAATATAGGATAAAAATTAAAAGTCACCGACTATCAAACGCTTTTTCGATCGGTTTAAAATCCACGAGACATCGATAGTTAATTATGAAAAAATTTTCGCTCTTGGAGTCGTTTAAAAATATTAAAATTGCCTTTGTAACTGCGAAAATTCGTTTCTCTTAGCCGTCGAAGCTAACGAACAACGCCCGGCGAGATATTCATTGCTTTGATACTTCTGAATTTTACTTTTTTTTTTTTTTTTTTTTTTTTCGCTCATCACGTTCTTTCCGCATGAGAATATGAGTGATAAAAACAAGAATTCAATTATCGAGTTAACATGGACCAAAATTTTCCGCGAGATTGGATTATATTTATTGTGGAAAGGGGCAGACGACTACCGGAGTTGAATTTTAAATACAGTTTGGGAAAAACAGGGGGTATTTTCAAAGAATCGTTTGTTTCTGGTCACGTGGAAGCTGCTGGACGCTTCCACGGCGATCCTATTATCGTTTATACCGACGGCGACTTCTCGCTGCAGCATAATGCCGGCGTAGCAACGAAAAACCAGAGTGCATAGCAAGTGTTCCTTATCCTTTCCACAGTGGAGATTTTTTGCACAACTGAATGTGTTTTATTGTATTCATATAAAAACAACGCGCTGGTGAGTGCGCGTTGAAAGTATATTTACTATGGAAAAGGATATGAAACAATGCACTCGCCGCGTGTTTTTCGTTGCGCTGCCTACAGGACCACCATTGGCGCTTCGTTCCCGCGTTGTAAAGCTGAAATATTTTTTTTTCACAGGAAAATAGAAAAAAAAATTGGGGTAAAATGGACTACCAGTTCATAATTCTTCGAATCGTAAATTCCCTGAATTCAAAAGTTATTTTAATCGAAGTTATTCCTTCGATGGTTGGTTTTTGTTAGTGATAAACTGATCTCTCGGCAACCGAAATATCCATTAACCATTTTCGTTGAAAATTGAAAAAAAAAAAAAAAAAAAAAAAAAAAATGGATCGTGAAAAACGGAAATTGAAACAGATGACCACCGGTCACCGGTGTGTCACTATGCATCAAAGGGTTAAACTAAACTTCCACCTGCTGCAACGCGCTACAGTACGAGAGACGTAAATACTTCGATACACCGCAAAAGTCGAAAGTATTTTACCAGCTGATCCATGAATTCATGTTTTTTTTTTTTTTTTTTTTTTCGTTGTTTTTTATTGTTACGGAAGCATTGGGTTTTGACTAATCAATTGGAAGAGTAATGTCACCCATAATGAGATTTCCGTCACACGCGGAGACGGGCCGCAGGGCCTCTTCCAATTTTCCCCAAGGCTGCGTCTCGCTCTCGCGCCGTCGGTTCTACGGGGGTGCAGGGGGTGTTAGAGAGCTTCGATGGCACTCGAGTCTGTTGGGGACACATAGTATTGTCATGTGTTTGTGTTCCCAAAGTCGGTATCTCGATCGGGCGAATGCTAAGATCGATTTTCGATGGTCCAAACCCGAAGTAGGCACTGGCATTAGCAGTGTGATCCATCACGCTTCGTTTGCCCGATTGCTACTGGGAGAGAGGTCGTAGGGCTTCCTGCTTCCTGCACGTCCTACCTGAACGTGACAACGCTGCAACTCCGATTTGCACCGCGTGTCCTTCTCGCCAGCCACCGTCACCACCGAAACCTCTTTTTTTATCGCGGGAAAAAAAAAAAAAAAAAAAAAAAGAATTCGTGTTCCTTCGTAATTGTTCCTGCAAACATGAACTTTCACTCGAGTATCGGACACACCGGATAACACGATTTCCAAATGATGAAAGATCGCTGCGGATAGCACTCTCTGCTGGTTGCCGAGAGTTCGAAACTGAAGTCACCAGTCACCATTGTTGTTAGTTCCCGAAATAAAAAAAAAAAAAAATCCGAGTCGTAGGAAGGGTTGGCTAAGGCGATCTTCCTTCGAAAAATGCTCTTATTCGACTTTTTTAAAATTAAAAAAAATAGTCGTCGTGTTAAAAAAAAAAAAAAAAAAAAAAAAAAAGACGAATCTGTAAGAGACGACGAGGCAATCTTTATATCTTTCACAATTCGGCAAAGTGGAACAGGAGAGTTCCAGTGAGGATTTGATAGTAGGAAAGGTCCGAGACTCAAGGAATTTCACGACTAACCATGCAGAGACGTGATCCCGGTTGGCAAAGGGACCCTTCCAGCGCCCCCGGGTTGGGGGCATTAAAATTTAAACGAATTACCAGTCCATCCACGTAATGGAAAATATAGTAAATCGGGCAGAGAGTAATGCTCAGGTCGTAAATAACTTGACATATGTTCACGAAGTAGAGAGAGGCCGACCGGCTGGTGGCAGCATGCAGCCGGTAAATCGTTCGTCAACGATCGATACTATTCCCAGCAGCAACAGCAGCAAACCTCTACTACAAACTACACCAACAGTACCGCGATTGATCATAGCTCAGCCTCTCACAGAACTCCACAAGTTGCCCCGAATATACCTATATATATATATTTTTTTTTTTTTCAACCCTTATTCCCCGCGTATCCAATTGTTGTATATATATTGCCAAAACGAGCGTTAACGACGAATTATCCCTTACCGGTCGATCCGATTGGCCCATTATTTCATCGGCTCCGTTTTTCCATCCCCCCGAAGAAAATTCTCAACGCGATTACTCCGTACATTCGCATTCGTCAAAGTCCCTACCAGAAACTACCCCTTCCCGACCCCCAACAATATCGGCTGCGATACTGAAAATAGCCTCAACTGAGAAAGCAAACTCTATCGAGTATTTAGTACTTTCGGCACGTTCGCCGAGTCTCCGTTGGTTATACCTTCTCACTCTCTTCCTACTTCTCTCTTCCGCGATCACATATATTTTCTATATGTTCTAATATATATTATTTATATATCCGCATTGACATACCGCGCGCTACAGCCCCGGTAACCGCATGATTGGTGTGTGTGGATGTGGAGAGATTCCTGAGTCTTGACCGTGCGAGGGGTTTCCTCCACCGCGGTGGTTTAATTACGAGACTTCCGCCCCGCGTGGGAGAGAACCCCCGACTAGTCGTCGCAAAAAGGGAGGGTGAAACTCCATAAGTGCATGTTTTCCAAGGCATAAATAAGTCTATTTAACACACCGGCGTGGGCTGCTTGACCCGACACATTGGGGTTTAAAGGGCAAAAATTCAATCGTTGAGTACGAAGACCTTAATCGATATGGAACGATGGTTTTGCACTCGCGACGCCTCAAGATCGAACGTCACTGCACGTACGTGGACACGGGACATTAATGAAATTTTGTGGAATGCGACTAGGGTTACGAAAAAAAAAAAAAAAAAAAAAAAAAAAACCTGTTATTTCGCGGAGGAAGTTTCGGTCGAATTTTGAGTTTCGTAATTTTTTTATTTTTTATTCGGCCCGATTTTGTTCGCAAGTTTGCGAAACGTTCGATTTTTTTCTCACAATTTATTACGAGAGATAAAAAATTAATTTTTTTTTTAATGAATGATACGGGTATAAAGAATTTTGGCAAAAAAAAATTGTCAAGAGATATTGAAAAGAAAAAGAAGATATGGCGACCGGAAAACTCTAAACAAAAATCGAAATAAACTGAACTTAAACTAAAATTAAAATACATACAGAAGAAAGATGGGTGGGTCTAACGATTAATTTAGAATTAGGACACAGATTGAAAGGGGATATGATTTTTTTTTTTTTTTTATGAATGCAGATTTTCGCGACAGTTTTATCGACCGCAGTGACCGGACGAGAGAGAGTCGGATCATTACAATGAATGAGAGAGGCGCGGGGAATGCGTGACGGTTTCCGCGGAAGACGGAGGGGATGGGGAGATAAACGATTTTCGAATGCCAGGCAAATTAGGTATTCGCGACATCTTGTTGGAAATCGATATTTCGCGGGGGGGTAGGTGAGGGGTGAATTTTTTTTCACGGGTCTCCGCGAGTGCAGACGGGGTGAGTAGCTGCTGGTACTGGTTTGCAATTGGATATGAAGGTAAAACGTGTGCGGTGTGCTGCGGGGACGAGAACAGGGGGTTGAGGGGGTGCAGAGGGTTGCGCCGTGCGTTTTTCGTTGCCCCGCGGACACTCCTCTATCGATTGCGTTCCGATAGGGAATGTCCGGCTTGCCATACTATGTTCTTTCTTTCTTTCTCTGTACTGCATAGTCGTCGCACCAAGCAACCCCCGTACTCACTATCTCACTCGATCCTCGTGTATATAGAGGGTGTCGCCTTTATTTTCGTCGCGAGCCGTTTTTTTCGGCGTTGACGTTCCACCGAGCAAAAAGCCTTTGTTTAGGTTAACACTCTCTATACCAACCCCTGCCGAGAATTCGCTCTACCTGTTCCCTGTTCAGTCGCTGATAGAATACGCGACAAAACCACCCCCAACCCTCACTCCTTCCCAAACTCTCTCCGAAAGCCTTCTCTATTCGTCTCGACTTTTAGAGAAATGAGATTTATTGGAGGGTATTCAGGCCGACGGAGAGAGCAACAGCTCTTACTATAACAGATTCTTTCGGACTCTCGAAAACACTGCTTTCTCTTTCTTCGAGAGAGAACAACCCCCACCCACTCCCTTCACTCTCGATCTGGTCGACGACTGGCGAATTTTTTCATTTAGATTTCAAATATCCGACGACACGACATCGGATGCCTCGGTACCTTTCGGCACTATTTACCGGCGGCGTTGCCTTTTTTTTTCGATCTTTTTTTTTTTTTTTTTTTTTTAGATTACAGATTGGAATCGAATACCTGCCATTGATTCCCTTACGCTTCATTGTAATTTATACATTTAATTAGTCGAGCTGTGAATCCTCTTGAACTTTTCTTATTTGTTTTTCGCTTCGATCTATTCGATTTTTTAGCCACGAATTAAGAATCTTCATTTTTTTTTTTTTTTTTATTGCGACGTATCATTTACTTTGTACAATTATAAAGATTTCTATTGTTTATTCAATCGCCCGTATTTGCATTATGTTTTTTTATATTTTTATTCTTTGTTCGTCGTTTATCCTCTGATAAATAATAAATCGCCAGTGCCGTGTGTACAATATAAAGCGATGAATAAACCCGCTATATTTTAATACGGTTTATTTTTTATCCTTTCCTTTCAGGTTACCTAACTATTTGGTTAGTATCCCGAATTCGTATTGATCATTCAACTGAACAGAATCTCGAGGATTTCGATCGTCAAAAAATACGTAAGTACATCGAATTAATTATTTGCACAAATAAATTTTTTTTTTTTTTTTTTTCGATTTCTGAATCGAAAAAATATGATTCCGAAATAAATTTGACTTTTCGTAATTTTTTTTTTACTTGTCGTTTTTCTTCGGAGAAATTTGGTGTTATTTATTCGAAACATTTCGAATTATCGATATAATCTCAGCGTTAACTTTCGTACGCAACGGTGTGGTATTCGCGACATGATACGTACACATCAAGAGATACACATACACGCGAAGTTAGTCGAGTTCCCTGGGGGTTGGAGGGTGTTTGGGGGGTTCGAAGCACGAAGCTTTTTAATATTCTTCTCGGGACGCGTCCGAGAGTCTGTAATCATCGCCTAAATTACGCAGTCGCTAAATTATGGCCGATTACGCGGAGGGCCTAAATTACGCAACCCCTCGCTTGCTACTGCAAGTACGCATTACATGATCAGCTTTCACTGAGGTGGTAGTAGGTGAGGCCACGCGGTTCGTGTCGATTTACAGACACCAGACGCGCCAAATTATGGCATTAACTCGACGGAGTAAACAGAAAAATAAAGGTTTACCCTTAACAAGGCCTCTGGTCGCTTCACTCTCGCCGAAGACTAAAATACGACATTACAAACGCCTCGGAAGTACCATAACGTTGTAACGTTAAGTTAATAGTTTTTTTCCGCTACTTTACATGATAACATTAAAAAAAAAAAAAAAAAATTTAAATTTCAAATTGCAGTAACTCTGTGTCGATTTAATTTGACTTCGAGAGTTGGAATTCCAAAAAAATGATATTTTCGATGTATATACCGGATATTCAGATACGACATTACAAACGACTCGGAAGTACCATAATGTTGTAACATTAAATTAACTTTTTTTTTTCCGCTACTTTACATAATTACATTTTATAAAAAAAAAAAAAAAAATGATAATTTGCAGTAACTCTGTGTCGACTTAATTTTACTTCGAGAGTCGGAATTCCAAAAAAAAAAAGGTATTTTCGGTGAATATACCGGAAATTCAGATACGACATTCTAAACGACTCGGAAGTACCGTAACGTTGTAACATTAAGTTAACGGTTTTTTTTTTCGCTGCTTTACATAATTAGAATTCATAAAAAAGGAAATTTTCAGTAAATCCAAAAATATTATATTTTCGATATATTTTTTACGGGCCAAACACAGTCTCTCTTAAGCTTTTGATTCGCGTTGCAGATAAATAATTAATCATTTGTTTATTTATTATTCAATTAATTTAATATTTGACAAATACTATAATATATTATGAATTAAATAAATGGATAATTTATTTAAATAATTAATGATTTTTATTATCAATCATTCAAAAAAGATTTTTTATTAATAGTTTTTTTTTTATTTATTAAGTTTATTTATTTTTGTTGACTTAATAATAATTAAATTAAATAAACGTTTCACAAAATAAAAGAAATCGAATAAATTAAACATTCTAAAAATAGATTTTTTTTTCCATGGAAAAAGCGCGGCCCTTAAAGTAACGAAATAAAATCAACAAATAAAAATAAAAATCGTCGAAACTCGCGAAACTTCTGAAATGATAACTATTCTCGCGCCAATCACGAGCGTTTAAAGAGATTGTTTTGGCAGTCCTCTTGCGAATGGTAAAACATCGCGGAACTTCGTAAATTGTCCAGCCGGACGTTATTGCTATCGCGTTGCCGCGCGCCGCCGAGTTTCATAAAACTTTTCATCACTTAGTTCGGGAAATCGTTTTAAGGGCCGCGCGCATCTATACCGTGGATATCCTCATCTCTTTTTCTCTCACTTGGTGGAAAACGTGAGAGTTTTGTGTCATTGAGAATCTTCGTGGAACGTTGCCCTGTTGCTAATTTCGCTACATAACTCTCTCGAAAAAAAAAAAAAAAAAAAAAAAAAAACTTCGATATAATGGGATTTCAGATGCACGCGCCCTATGAGTACAGAAGAGTATAGTAGGAGTGTGACGCGACGAAAAAGTTTGGAATTGCCATTAAAGAGAGCGCGAGATGGCGGGGGCGGGGGATAGAGAACGGGGGGGGCAGGGGGATAGGCAATAGAAGTTAGAAAATCTGATACTCCGAGTTTGGCTTAGTGGGGCAATGCAGCGGCGCTGTGCGCTCGCCGGCTGAGGTTCTCAGCGTACTCTCTTGTACCCACCGATCGATCGCTCTTACGCCTCGGCGTGAATAGATTGCCAAAGAAGATTGGATACCGTGTTAAACAGGCGAATGAGGCAAAAAAAAAACGCGAAAGGAGAGAAGAAAAAAGATAAAACCGTGAAAGAGACGACAAGAGCTATAGCTTTGGAAATTTATACTCTTCCAGTGGCGCACGAGTTCGAGAGCTGCTCACTTTCGTCTATTTTTTTTTTTTTTTTCATTTTCCCGCAGTCGTTTACTCTAAATTCCGATGCAATTACGCGCGATTCTTAAAATTATTATCTCGTTATCGATTAATCAGTTAATCTCGAAATTTTATTTTTTTCATAATTTTACATTAAAATTATTATCATTGTTGAATAAATAAATTTTATTTCGCAAACACATCGAGAAATGGACCTCGGGGCGTCCAATTCCGGGTTCGACATTGCGGTCAAACTTTATTACAGATTAAAAAAAAAAAAAAAAAGAGCGATCCTCGATATCGTATATTTATCGAAATTATTGTTTGAAACTCCGCATCAAAATCAAGTTTTCGTCTCACTTTTAATAATAAAAGTTTGAATAATTCCTAAAAAATTTGGTTCTTAATCATCGAAAAATAAAAATGGCGGCAAATTTGCAAATACACGTGCGTCAAATAGCCCCGGTAACCTCTATATGCAAAAGTACTGAAATAAAAAGAAATAAAAAGCATTCTTTACATAATGAAGAGTAGCAGCGAATTAGTCTGCTTCTCGAATCAGCGTCAGAACGCCCCACTGCGGTATTACAGGATTCAACGTTGAGCAGTAGTCTAATCGCTGGTGTAATTACCGCTCGGCTCACAGCCGTGGTGGCGGTAATACAACGGGCATTGGGGGATCGTGTAGCCCAGTGACGTTTCGATGTGCACCACAAAATAGAACGTTCCGAATTTTGGTAATGCAGCATAGCATATCGATTAATTATTGGATCATATCGACGTGCCATTATCGCTGTTCGACTACATCCCCATATAGCGCGCAGTAGTACACCGCGTTGTTGTCTACAAGGCAATTAGAATTGGTTCGATTAACCAAAGGAGATATTTCTTGTTATCCTACAATATGGCGAATTAAAAAAAAAAAAAAAAAAAAAAAAAAAAAAAATGTCCATCTTTACGCGTCACGTGCTAAGCGATGTTGAGCTTAAGTTCGGTTGAGAGGGTTTCGTGTCAAAGTTTGGAAAAGGAGTTCTGTAACATGGCGGATGAGAGGTAAACGTTCGTGTTGCTGTGGTTTGCTGCTGGGAATGTACCGTACCGGATTTTGCATAGCCCTGGATTGGCGGGGGATGCGCTTCCGCAAGTTCGAACGGAAAGGGGAGGGATGGGGTGGTGGGAATGGTCTGGTGGACAGGGCAACAAACCCTCGTGGCAGACCTCAGATCACGCACGATACGTCCAACCCACGGTTGCCACCTAATAAACAAGGGATCTAACAACTCTCCCACCTCGGAGAATTCCCACTCACGGGGTTATACTATCGAACGACGGCCCATCGTACTTCGACACCTCGTTTCGCCTACGAAATGTTGAACTCTGCTTCTCGCAATCGTTGCACGTTCTTCACCCTTCTTTTTTTTTTTTTTTTTTTTTTTTTTTTTTTTTTTTTTCATTACGCAATTTGAAACTCGAACTTGTTTTCCGAGATGCTAACTTTTTCATGCATAACGATACCGAAATTTTACAAGAAATTTTCTACTGTAATTAGTGAAACTTTTTTTTTTTTAATTCAATTTACAATTCCTATAAACTCGTTTGTATAATAATCTGCAAAAAAATAATCAAGTTGTAGGTTAGGTGTGCCGTTAATGGCCACTGTACCATTTACGGACATTTTTGCGGTGTTTTTGAGGAAAAATGATTACGAGTAAAACTAAAATATCATTTTTACTCATTAGGCCTGCGATCGAAATAAAAATATTTCGAGAAAACGAATTTTTCGAGTTTCGATACTTTGACCCGCACGGCGTAAGCGTCCGTATCGCGTAAGGGTTTTCGGATGAATAGACATTTTACGGCCATTTTTGCGGCGTTTTTGAGTAAAAATGATTACGAGTAAAACTAAAATATCATTTTTACTCATTAGGCCTGCGATCGAAGTAAAAATATTTCGAGAAAACGAATTTTTCGAGTTTCGATACTTCGACCTGCACGGCGTAAGCGTCCGTATCGCGTAAGGGTTTTCGGATGAATAGACATTTTACGGCCATTTTTGCGGTGTTTTTGAGTAAAAATGATTACGAGTAAAACTAAAATATAATTTTTACTCATTAGGCCTGCAATCGAAGTAAAATTATTTCGAGAAAACGAATTTTTCGAGTTTCGATACTTCGAGTCGCACGGCGTAAGCGTCCGTATCGCATAAGGGTTTTCGGATGAATAGACATTTTACGGCCATTTTTGCGGTGTTTTTGAGTAAAAATGATTGCGAGTAAAACTAAAATATCATTTTTACTCATTAACCCTGCAATCGAAGTAAAAATATTTCGAAAAAACGAATTTTTCGAGTTTCGATACTTCGACCCGCCCGGCGTAAGCGTCCGCATCGCGTAAGGGTTTTCGGATGAATAGACATTTTACATGCGCTCGAAGGGCAATTTGAGAGGATGGAAATTTCGTTATAAGCCCGAAACACTCGAGTAGGGAGCAGAACATGAATGACTATCGTCACGTCCAACGTGGCAAGCGCATTCGTTCGAGAATATTACGGATTCATTGGGTAATTCGGTTACTGTCAGTTAATCGCCATCAGCTCCGGGCGGTGGTTGTCGGGGGTGTAGTCATGAAATGCCGCGATATATATATCTATATACACATCTATACATATATATGTATATCTATATACATATTAATACATATAGTATATATTTATATACATATATTGTATATATATATCGTTGGCGCCGACCTTCTCCAAGCTCTCTATAACCCGCAGGACACGATCCTTGACGCGATCAAGTGCTCCTATCTCCTCGGCAATTATTATTAAACTCAACCGAACCATTTTACGTTCCTACGTTCGTAATATTCTACACCCTTTTTTTTTTCGTCTTCAACACCTATATCCAAGATTTCTAATTACACCATAAAAATTAAGTACATCGCAAAATATATCATATATCCAATATATTTTCGTAAATTTTCGTATATTTTTGTAAATTTTTGTAAATTTTCGTAAATTTTCGTAAATTTTCGTAAATTTTCGTAAATTTTCGTAAATTTTCGTATATTTTCATAAATTTTCGTATATCTTCGTATATTTTCGAAAAAAAAAAAGTCATCGTCTTTATGCCCCTCGTCTCGGTAGACATTGAGAATCGCCTCATTCCTGCATTGTTCATCGGAACAATTAGGAGAATTATAGTAAATACGATAAATTCTCGACGGTGGGGTTGATCCGCAATCTGCGGAACTATAGGGAACAAGCGTAACGGAGTCTCTCCATCGTTTACTCAAGAATATATTTCGCGGCCTACTTTGTTTCGCCCGTCGGGCTTCATGCCGAGAGACTAAATTACATGCAAAGCGTACATCTATCTTACTCCGGAGATTCGATCAACGCGCCGCAGCACATCTTCCGTCAGGTACTTACAGAATGACGGGGATGGGGAAAGGAAGGAGAGGGGCAGGGGGGAGGGTACGATGGTTATATAAAACCCGTATGGTTATAGTGTAACGCAAAGCCCGATTTTCATCCACCCGTTGCACGCTGCTATATACCCACCAGAGGCCCGAAACCAACTCGCGCGCAAGTTCCACGAATTCGCTTCGCAGCACCGATTAGATATGCAATCTTCGCGAAAGATTTTTAAGACCCCCTCTCGCCCTGTTCGGTATACTCGGTATCTCTCTATCTCGTCCAACCGCCCGCGCCGCATAATTTTCGTACGGAATTATGCTAAATGTTAAGTTCCGTATTAGAGAGCGAAGAAGTGAAAATTTTGTTGAAAGAAGGAGAAGGAAAAGAATATCGTATTGCGATGAGCGCGAAGCGATTTCATCGTTGTCGACGGGTTTGTCCAACGGGAGGAATATAGTTTTGAAGCTTTCGCGGAAAAGTTTCAGTTTCAACCGATGTTCATGACGTATAATTTTAAGTCTATGCGTTTTTATATACATTATGTAATTCACTGGAGGGAGGAAATCGAGGGGTGGAAGAAAATGAATATTCCACTTACTGTTGAATACGAACATTCTTCGGTTTAGAGGGCATTATTTCGCACGAGGAATTTGGATGATTTAAGTGATGCTACGTGAAGTAACCTGTTTTTTTTTTTTTTTTTTTTTTTTTTTTTTTTTCGAAAAATGTTGCGTATATTAAGAATGAATAATTGAAAAAAATTTAAATCGCATCACATGACCCGGAAGTAAATTAATAAATTAAAAAAATGTATGAGTTCTTCAATGGTACTGAAAAAAAAAAAGTTGAAAAAAGTTCGTGGTAAAAATAACTGTATAGTTTATTTTTCAAAATCAATTTGGCTCTTCCCGATTTTTTTCCAACTTGCGAAGAATTCTTCTCGATTGGAATTACGTGCCAATAATTGACCGGTTCACTCCATATATGAAATTCCTCATATGATTTGCCATCTCCGCCGAGTTAACAAAGTTTTGTGAAACTTTCATCCGGAGAAAAAAAAAAAAAAAAAAGAACGACGAGCTGAGTTCGTGTTCTTTTGGTCGAAGACACTTTTCTTGTTGACCCGTCGCCGGGGATAGACTTCTCGAACTTTATGACTCCCTCCGCTGTCCCCTTTCGGCGACGGACGACAGCAAAATCAATCTACTTTCTCGCATAGAAACGGATACGTCGGTGGATAAGCTTACGCGCCGAGGAGACGAACAAGAATACGAAAGCAAAATTTAATTTACACCTTTTTCGTATAGTTTCTTCTGCGTCTGCGTTGTATTATATATTATAGGAACGAAAAAAAAAAAAAAAAAAAAAAAAAATTAAAAAAAAACGAACAAGTCGGCGGGGGACGAGCGGCGTGTAGTTTATTAGCTTCTTCTTGTAAAGTCGACGACGCCGGGTTCTCCACGTTCGTTGTAGATGGTTTCGATGGTAAAAAAGCATTAACAAGGTCTGCCAGCTCCTGTTAAGCCGTAACCCTTGGTTTCTTCTTAAGGGGTTACTACCGACGAGGCTCCCGAGAGAAGGCTACGCGAGAAGCTTCCTCGTCGTCGTCGCCCCTCACCCTACAAGCCTTCTCTCCTCTGTATCCGTCGGATCGTATGCAAATCTCTTGCGGCTTAATTACGCGAACACGCCTTCTATATGGGTTCTGGTTCGCGCGTTACCTGCGATCCGAAACCGCATAACATACTATACCGTAGCTATATTGCAGTTGCCGGGACCGCGATAAGAAAGCGGCGGACGAGTCTGTCGGAAAGTTGGTTTTTGTGTCTTAAATAAAGAAAAAAAAAACCATATCCGCAGGAAAATCGGATTCGTTATGACAAATCTTCGATGTATATTATTCTTGAAGCAGAATCGCGTCGAATCTGATAATATCCTTATTTATCGATATAATTGGATTTTTTCACCGAATTTGTTCACTAATCGATTTTTTCATGTATTCGGAACCCAAAAAAAAAATTAATGTTTTTAGCTCCCAAATTGCATAACTACTGAATCGTATTAAAAAAAAAAATTATTTACTTATTATTTTATTTTTGTTTCGAAAAATTGCAATAAAAAAAAAAAAAAAATTCGCTACTTTATCAACGTTCTGAATATCCGAAATTAATCTTTTGCAAGCCGTGAAGTAAACACTCGGTTGGCACGAGCGACCATCCGAGCAGTCGATCTTTCAACTTCAACTTCATCACGAATGTGTTACTTGCGCAGCGTATCGCAGCCCTCCCACATTTCTCAACTTAAATATAGGTGTCCGAGTATCCCGTACCGGTGTATCATCATTATTATTATCATTATTACTAACCGGGGATGTAAGCGACTATGAATCATTTGCCAAAAGATATCCGCTCGTTGATCTCGCGGATCTACGAAATGAAGCTTTTCTCCCACCTCCCCCACCGCCCACCCCTCGCGAGCCTTAGAATTCGATTAACCAAATTCCTGCGCATTGCATCTCTCCGGGATGGTGTTACACGGCGGATTTGGATGGTAGGTAGGAAGTGGAGCGGTTACAGATCCGCTGTCGGAGGGGTTAGGTAGGTTGAAGATGGGGGTGGTTAGGGTTGCCTGTTAGCGAAGCTCCGGAGCACCCAGATCTCCTGTCCTGTACTTCTCCGACTCGTACAGTCTTTACGCCCTCATTAATACGAGTTACGATGGTAGAGGGTTGGGAGTTCGGGCAAAATGGTACAGTTACGTTTCACACACTAACCATGGGATGGGAAAGGCGGGGAGGGGTTGGCCTCGGGTCTTCTACAGCCTTCTGGCGCGTCCGTGTCTCCCTTCATTCTTGGCGCGATGCTTTTGAGACGGCGGCGCTATAATGCCCCCGTGATTAATCCCACGGGAGGCGGCCTGGCAGGCAGGCATTGGACTTCCTTCGTAGCTCGCCGACGTTGCCTTCCGCGGTTGGTGCACCAAGGCAAAACGCGCCCGCGGCCCCCAACGGACCAAAGGTTCCCGCAGTGGCTGCAGCAGCAGCAGCAGCCCCAGCAGCACCAGCACACACCTTCCAACCGCTTTTCCTGGTTGCCTCTTCTTCATCCAGCGCGATTCCTAGCCGCCCGTTAACCCGTACCTTTCCGCGTCCCCGATGCCTTTACCCAACCCGCGGAATCATTATTTCACGAGACGCACGGAATTTTAATATGCACTCTTAGAGCCACAGCGTCGGGGAATGAGAGGGATGACGAGAGAGGGGCGGGAAGAAGATCGCGGACCACCGCGAGAGAGCTTCACCCACGATCTCCCACGAGCCCATCAAAATTTATAGGCTCTTTCCCTATATATTCCCGCGGCCCGCACATCGAAGAACTCCGGATCGATGACCAAGCCAAGGGCTCTCTTTACCTTTTCCTTGAACCCATCCCCCGCTTTCTCGATTCTATGTAGCATCCTACGCGAGACTTCTGCTTACCAAATCCGTCCTTTCGTAACGCTATTCTGCACGTATTTTACATAGTTCATCTTTCCGTTTTATCCGAGAACCGAATGGAATTGGAAAAGAATATCCTGTTATTCCGAGTTGATCCGAAGGATTCGCAGGTATTCGGGTGTCTCGTTAACAATTTTTTTGTAAATTGACGGGTATTTTAACTCAAACGACCGTATTTTAGGTTAAATTCCAATCGTTTATACGGATAAAAAAATTTAAGATTCGAATTCGGAAAATAATAAATTAATCATACTAACCGCAAGTAATAATGATCATTATTATTATTATATAACAATTATGCAAAATACATGCGAAATAATAATAATTTAATTTATAATTTTCAGACTTTTACAAACATTTAAATCTTTTATTTTTTTTTTACCTTTCATTTTCACGTTATTACTTGTATCATAAATATGAATTATACTATTACGAAAAATGGAGTTTGAAGAATTTTAAATATTTTCTTGATATTTTGATATAATAAAAATGAAATTAATTAACGATACGATAAATGTGTCGATCGTGAATAAATAAAAGCGGAAAGAAAACGACAAGTAGTAACAGTCAGCGAAGATCAGACGACACCGTTACGGAATCCAGAAACAGTAATAATAGAAAAAATAATAATAATATTTCTATCGATTACTAGAAATTAATAAGTTATTAGTGTTCCTCGGGTAATAACTTTCGGTGTTTTTGCGTTATTATTCGTCAATAAATTGGAAAATGAAGTGTCATAGCTGTCGATAACCCTTCGATGGGACGAGAGACGCTCGGAGACCCCGAAGTTTTTGAATAATTGAACGGCTTGAGGTGAGATTAATGTTGTAATCAGTGATCAAATTTCAATTAACTAATCTCTGTAACCCTCTGCCGTAAGCTGCTTTCCTGTGTACTCTCTATGATGTACGCTCCGCTCGATCGGTAACCGGTACAGTAAGTACAGTGGAAGTACAGCGAAGCTTCTCAATGGTTTCAAACGCACAGAACCGAGCGACGCCTGTTCGGCGGGCAATAAAAATTATTGACAGGCTGACTACTGAGAAGTCAACATTATATTTTCGAAAAAATCATTTTTTTTTTTTCGTAATTATCGCCTGCAACGTTCAAACATTTATTTTGTTCTGCACTGCGATACTGTTGTTAATAAATAATGTCCCGAGTTTTATTGACATTCAATTTGCTTTCACATTATTATTTGTATAACACGATACTATCACGAAAAACAGACTTAAGAGAATTTTTAATATTTTTTCAAAGAGAAAATACGATAAATGAGTCTGTCGCAACAAAAAAAGGAGAAGACTGCGTTAAGTAGTAACAGTCCGTAAAGATCAGACGTCGATGTTACCGACTCTAGAAATAAAAATAACAATAATATGATAATATAATAATTCACTGTCAAGTAAACATTTTCTTTTCCAGAGGATAATTTTTTTTATTTTTTTTTTTTTTTAATTCGTGTCGTCTGAAATGTTTGATCTTTTTTTTTTGTCTTCATTGCCTCGAGACTTTGCGAATGGAGAAGCAGTTTATACGAGAAATCTACTTAGCCGCATAAGATGATTAAGAATTAAGAGATACCGTAGACTTCGAGAGGCCATTGTTTCTACGGACATTTCTACCGGTATTTCTACGAAACGCGTCTGCTAATATGAAACAGTTTCTGTTTCATGTGTGACCAGCTGTATAGAGATATTTATATATTCGCATTAATTCGCTCGCTCTTCCAACGACGGATTAACTTTCCATGGCGTTCTGCCAGATTCTCCTGTTCTGACCATCCGTTGCAATCTCACCACCATTCGTGCCCCACGCAGGCTATCGCAAGGCCACGGCGGAGACTCGCAAACATTCATCAGACCAGCATATTTGTTTTTTTTTTTTTTTTTTTTTCATCTAACTAAGTAACACATACCGATCCAAAATATTTTTTCTAATTTAATTAAAATCTTTCAACTCCGCAAATGCGTAATTTCCATCAACCCGAAAGTTCGAAATCGGAATAAAATTTTGAATTTTTTTTTTTTTTTTTCAAAAATGATCGATGCATAAAAAAAAATCAAAATTCTGTAACATTCCGCAACTCTTGGCATTTTTGCTCGTCCTGCAACAGCTCGACAAAATGGTTCTGTATCCTTGCCAATTGTCCATGTGAACACGATAGGCATTCTCGGTTCTCCCCGATGTTTCGTCGCTAATCGAAGCGGCAATTTTTTTTTCGTAAAAACCTTATAAAATTATCAAATTTTTTTGTAAAATATCGATTCCATTGTGAAATGTAAAAAAAAAAAATACTACGATCGAAAAGATCGAGATCTATGGATCCCTCAAAATTTACTCATCGCCCCTTCGCAAACGCGGCGTTACGGATTAAATTTATGTTTCGACAAAAGCATCGAGATAAAAAAGTGTATTTTATTCGCGGTTATTTTAGGCGCTGCGGGGGGGGGGGGGGGGGGGTGGCGGTGGTTGAAATAGGAAATTCTTTAGACCGGGACATGCGAGTTTCTTATCCTTGCAATTCACATTGCACGACGGCATTTTGAACAATTTCCCTTGCCGCGAACCTTGAAAAACGCCCGGCGGTAAGGTAAGGTACATCGAGAGAAGAGCGTCTTCCAACGGCACACAGAGAGAGAGTTACCGGCTTCTCGGAACTCCCACGAGCCCCTCGGGCGATAGAACAGCCGCCGCAGCGTCCCACTCATCCCGTCCTCTTCACCTTTCTCCACCCCCCTTTCTCGTCGGCAAGCTACACGCTTTCTTCCCTCCAGCGTTCGGCACTCGCAATCCTCCTCCGCCGGTTCTCCTCTCTCGTCTCCCACCTTTTTCTCCAACCATTTCGAAGAAACTCATGACCAGCTTCTGGGGTATGCGTGCCCACTGCCGGCGCTTACCTTTTTCTCATATTATGGTTTGCATTACAGATATTGAAAAGACCGCCTCCCGCACCCCCTCACCCTCCTCCTCCCCCGTTGCTGCCAACGTTGCCAGCACCCTGGTACAGTTAAATTTACAAGCATAACGTCGGCTTCACTGTTAAAGTAACTGAGACGATCTTCCAATTTCGAGACGCCAATTGTTTCGCGTCGTGCAATAGAGCGATATTATTTTTTTCACGCGGGAACGCAAGGGCTGTTTTTTCTCGAGAAAAAAGCATAGATTGTGAGGAATTCGAGAAAACGGTGGTATGATTAAAAAAAATAATCTCGAAGGCGAAATAGATCTTTGAGTTAATTTTGTTCAGAGGCTCCAGTTACCTAAATTACGTCAATTTTCGACAAAATATGATTTTTTTTTCCACCGACAGAAAAATCGAAAAAAATTCTATTATGTTGGAAAAACTCTGATAAACTTTTTCGGCACGTTGCAAAAAAAAATTCCGCAAGTGAAAACACCTAAAAAAAATCTGTAGAAGTTAAAACACCTAAACCGGGTTTCCAAGTAAACCGATTAATAAAATTAATATTTTAATTTTTAATAATAATATTTTCATTTTTTTTTTAATAAAAAAAAAATGATTATTTTTTTTTAATTTTTATATGTCTATCATATTTTATGCTGTTTTTTTTTTATATCAAAATATAGGAATCGAATTAAGAAAGCAGCGAAATACGAAGTGCCAAAAGCAAAAACTACGATTCTTCACGCTCGGGAGTAGAGAACAATTAAAAAATAATAAGTTGTTAGGCTCAACCGCAAGTATAATCGCGAAAACTCGCGCGTTGTCCGTGACTAAGAGTAATTACCGCAACTTGTTAATCTACCGACAAAAGCGGTAGCGTTAAAAAAAATAAACGAGTGCTCTACTGTTGAATTAACGCTACAAGGACAATACTGCAACAAAAAAAAGGCCTTCAGTCGTTGCGCGCGTATGTATAAATGCCATGAAAAAAGAATATTCTCATTAAGTCCACAAAGTGGAAGCGCGGATGGGCTTTTACTCGAGTGAAGCATGATTCTGGCCGTAACAACCACCTTTTTTACATCAACTCATCGTCTTCGTCATTCTACGACGCGCACTCGGTGCGCGTCGGTAAAACCCACCAACGGCGAACAATAGCCTATCTCCAGGGATTTTTAATATTCTAATCATGTTACTCGCAGTCTCCGTGGTAATGGTTTTCTTTTTTTTTATTTTTATATACAGACTCTCTTTACTTTTATGTAATCACGCTGAGTTAATGGGACCATCATTTTGAGATGAATTCGACGCCATCGCGATATATCATTCTCGCGGCAATTGCACGGATTCTGATTTTAATTTAATATTTTTTTTTTTCGGAGAACATTATGTTGAAAAAAAAATCAGTTAAGAAAATAATAATTTTGAAATTGTTATTAAAAAAATAATCGATATTATTATTAATTACTGATTTTTATTAAAAATAAAATTATTAATTAATTTAACAAGAATTATTATGAAAATTATTAATATTATTATTATAAAAAAATCAATTAATAAATCGATTTAAAAAAGCATACAATTTTCTCGATGAAAAAAAAAAACGAAAGTTTAACGATGTTATAGTCGACGAGTAACGAGCTAATGAAGTTTTCCGACAATCAGGATGCCGGAGACTCTCCGGCGTTCTATTTAGCGCGAAGTACTTTTTTTATAGAATAAAAACTTTGTCTCGTCATAGGATGAAATCCGGTTGCGTTATAAATAATTTTGCGAAAGTCAAAATGTTCGTCACGGAGTCGAGAGTCGAATATAACTCACCGATAATTCGCGCTAATTCCGCCGACACCCGTATGTGTACAGTGCGAATTATTTTTTCATGGGATCGACGGGGGCGGCGCATTCTCGCGTACGAGGAAATCCATTATCGGTATTTATTCGGAAAAACTTGGGAATTCGTGAGCGCAATTGCGACGTCGCGAGAGTCCATCAAACAAGAGATCTCCGCGCGACTGTTGGCCGCGCGTGTTCATCAACCGGTACGCGCGTACCTCGCGAAATTGAGTCGAGAGAACTGAAACACCCTGTGATCGATAACTATAGTCATCAATTATCCATCAGCACCCGGACACCATTCATACCATTCCCACGAAACCATTTTTCACCCCGTCGTACTCAATCACAAGACGTTAATATGGATGAAACGCGAAGTTATTGTGACGAATAAATCGACGAAAAAAAAAAGATAAACGCACACGCAGAGGAGAACGGGGCAAAACGGACCGACTAAGAAATACAGAGCGTTATCACGATTTCAGAGACGCGAAGAGACAAAATTAAATTCATAAAAAATATTTCGAATTTCCATGAAAAAAAAAAATTCAGTTTGGGGGGCAAAATGGACAATTTTTCAAAATAGAAAAATTCCATTAAATTAATATTAAATTAAAGTTAAATAAATTGAATTAGTATTCATATCAATAATATATTATTTATTATTATTAATATTAAATAATTTTTATTAAATTAATTAAAATTGAAAACTTAAAACTTTGTACACAACCCGAACTAACCATCATGTTTAACAGTCATTTTGACGAAAAAAAAATGAAATTTTTGATTTTTCGAAATAATTTCATATTAATTATATTAATTAATTAATATTAATAATTGAAATTATTTTTATTGTCTGTGACTGGCAATTTTTACTTTTATTTTTGCAATGGTTCATTTTGCCCCGATAGTTCGTATTGCCCCATTTTTCCATGCAGAGTATATAAACGGAGCGCACTAAATTGCATTTCGGATTTAATGCTCTGTCGGTTTAACATTGTCGTAAAAAATTCAACGGCGACATCTGTATTGACTTGTTCACGAGTCGTAATACTTTACAGTGTTCATCCAGATATACAAGAAATTTATTTTCAATACTGAAATGTGCAAAGAACGTCGGCATTCAGCGTTGAGAAGCGACAGATGTTACCATTTATTATTACTATTATTATTAGTATTATTATTAAGTAAACTATTTTCAGCTCATTTTCCATCGCGACGGCGAAATGTCGCGATATTCTCTCAGTCGTGAATTTCAAATAAGTGACAACTTTACAGAGTAAAGTACCGGCGGTGAAATATTATAATTTCGATGAGAGGAGCCTCGAGAGAACCTTTGCCCCGTTACTCTTTCCATGTCGTGAGCGCTTTGCGTGTATTTCCCTCGGTGCGTTTTCACGCTCTTTGAAATCCCGCAGCAGAGAACCTCTATGTATACACTGGAGAAGCTATACCAATTTTTCAATAAAACTCCGGCCAACACGCGACGTTTACTAACTTACATGCATGTTTCAGTCTTGTAGATTATTCGGATATTTTTATTACATTTTTCCGGAAGATTAATGGTCTTTACGAATTGACTTCTTTTGCGTTCGAAATGTTTTTGAATTACGAAGTATTTAAATAAAAATCGATGTAATTAATAAAGATTCGAGTTGAAGTTTTTTTTTTTTTTTTTTTTTTTTCGGAAATGATAGCAAAATCATTTTTTTAATATTCAATTTGTCTGCAAAAAAATGTCGAAAAATATTTTGAAAAAAAAAAAAAAAAAAAAAACAGATATCGCCACAGGATAATTTGGTTTTTTTTTTGTTTTTCGGCGTTTGACCGACGACACTTTTCAGTGTAAACAAAACAGATTACAGATTAATTTCCAAAAAAAAAAAATATTTTCATTATTTTTATCGATGAAAAATCACGAATTTTCGAAAATTCTCAAAAATTCTCAAAAAAATCATAAGTATCGAAAAAAATTTGCAAATAAATTTCGGCTAAAGAAAAAGTTAGGTTACCGGGTGTTAATTTCTTAAACAATGATTTTTTTTTTTTTACTAATTTGTTAATAACTTTTCGAATTATTATTATGAAAAATTAATTTTCACGTAACCTTCTGTATGGTTGATTTTTTGTCACGTGAAATTCACGCGAATCTCACTTTTTGGTAATACGCAGCGATAGATCCTTCTTAAGAAACGAGAGACAAGTAGTTATTGCGTTAACGTTTATATAATTCGTGGGAAGCGCGGTATTTCCTGTTACTTTTAAGGCCTCAAATTCCGCGCCGGTCTCGTGACGAAGTTTCCACTTCTACTACCGGATTCCTCAGAATACGAGAAAATAAGATCAACCGGAAGAGTCAGAGTTTGCCGGATGCCAAGGGCCGTTTTATCACGAGTTTAACCGCAATTGCATTTTCGTTCGTTGGGTATTTAATGACACCGCCGATACGTATGAAAGGACTGTTGCGCGCTTTGAAGGATATTTTAGCGCTGGAGAACGCGAACGAATATAAGCAATTCCGTTGAATGAAACATGGAGAGGGGGAGGGGGAGGGGAAGGGGAAGGGGAGGAGGCGAAGGTGGACGGGGGTTTTCTGTACGGTTGAGGGCACAGGGTGCCCACAAAGCACGTCGGTTTGGTACTCGACGTACCGCGGTCGATCTCTAGTACCCTCAGGCCGGGGATGTCGGGTGGTTGTTAGCGATACAGTGTTAGTGATACCCACGGCATCAGGCGCGCGTTGTACGTTTCGTACAAACAAACAGCGGAGTCCCGAGTCTACAACAACGACAACAACGGTACTTGTTCCGATGCAACGACGACGATGCAACTGCCAATCGACTTTCGAGAGTTCGCGCGAACGTGTTCTCCACGCGCGCGCGAGCCTCTGCACTCGGTGAATTTGTTTCGTCGAAAAAACGAAGAAAAAAAAGCCAAACAAACACTTATCATTACATTAAACGCAATTTCTCTGTCACTTTTATTTCCTTCCGAAACTAAAAACGCGAATAAAATCTTTCGCGAATAAAAATATGTTTGTTGATAAAATTTATTTACGAAACTCGTTTTTTCGAAAACTTAATTTCGGGAAAAAAAAAAAAAAATTCTGGAAACTAATGAAAATAATACAAAAGTAGAGTTAAAAAAAAATCTCGTAAAAAAAAAGGAAATAGTAGATAAAAAATTAAAATAATACGGTGTAATAATAATAATAACAATGTACTTAAAAAAAAACACATTAAATTACTGTTTCGTGAGAAATCGATTTACGAAAAAAAAAAAAAAAAAAACATTGTCGTATTTCCACATCGAAGTTTATTTTTTTCGACATAATCGTAAGTATAAGTTCTTTCATCGCGGATTAGCCGCGTATCTTCCATAGACAACGAAAGAGCAGTGTGTTTCTTTGAGCGCAACGAGAGGAGGTTATGTACGGAACCATTGAGAAATGTTTACCCATCAAGTAGTAACTCAAGCGTTGGATTGCACGTACTTCGCTATCGGATTAAAACGGAGTGGGGATACCAACAACGCGACTGCGGGGGCAGCGAGTAGTTACAACAGTTCGCATCGTATAGACACAGAATGGATGCAAGAGCCGCGATCGATCGATCGGAATAGAGCATTTAAACACAAACGTAAATGCCGAAGAGGAGCTTCCATTCAAAACGTTCGCGAATATTGTCGAAGTCTCCTCTCCTTCTCCGCACTCGCGTATTCGCCCGCGTAATCCCTGAACTTCCGGACCTATCGGAAATTTCGCGTACTCTTGCGTGCAATATTCCCCATGATATTACAACGACACAAGTACTCACCCGCGCGATATATATACTGCATAAAAATATTCACCGATGAATTACCTTCTACTTTTCGTTTTATATGTATATATGTACATCAATCGATACTTTATATCCTCTTTTATGGCTCGCAATGCATTCGCGCACTCTTCGCACATTGCGCAGAAAGTTTATGAATGCTTCATAAGCGACGAGAAAAAAAAAAAAAAAAAAAAACGCGTATATATCCTCAACAGTTTATTCGACAGTGGGGCGTTATTTTGTAGGCTTAGCAAACATTTCGGAAAGGATTTGATCCGCGTGAATAAAGTAATCATTGAGTATTAATACGTAGACGATGTTCGAAAGTTTCGTGAAAAAAAATTTTCAAAAATACATCGATAGTAATGATCCGAAAAGTTACAACTGATTTTTCGCTCGTTTAATACATTTTAATCGATTAATTTTTCATTTTTTTTTTTTTTTTTCCACAAAATCCGTCGGAGATAATAAAATGATTTTTTTTTATTGAAATTATTATATCTCTCGTAATTATGAAAAAAAAAAAAAAAAAATTTTTTATTTCGAACCTCAAAATTCCTACTTAATTACGAAAAAAAAAAAAAAAAGTACGTCGCTTTTTTTTCGATCATTCAACTATTCTTGATTTACCGAAAGTTCTAATCCCGTGTTATAAACCGCGTGAACTATGAGTCGCGTCCAACTGACCAGTGTGGCGACGCGGTGACCTTAACAAATCGCGTCGCATAAACCCTTCGATCGTATTTTATTCGTCGCTCTCCGGTATCGTATGAAAGCTCTCTTTTCTAAACGGGGCGAATCGGTCTCAGCCTTAAAAATGTCGAAAGCCGAATGTTCGAGTTAAATGAGAAACATTGGCAAATCGTAAAAATCGCCATTTGGATAGATGAGGATTGAGTTTACTTGGCTCGCGCGCGCCTCGATTTCGCTGGGGGTTTCTCTCCCTCGCGAGAGAACACGTCGAGGGAAGGAACCGAGAGAAACGCTGTAAATACAGAGAGAGAGAGAGAGGGGGGAGGGGGAGGGGGAGGAAAGGGGTTATAAATCCAATTGGCTCGACCGGTGTGCTTTGTTAGGTGAATGCGACGTGCCTCTGGCGGTGGTTGAGCACCGTGATGGTCGTCCCGGTTGTCCGGATCATCCCGGCAACACTAGCGCCGGATGTAGCGTTGTTAACCCTCATCCCTATCCCTCCGCGCACTGCAAACCGGTAATTTCGGTGCCAAACTCAGGTTTCCCTTCGTTCGGCAAGCGAATCTCTTCGTTTTCGCGCATTTGTGTCTTCGATGTCCAGTATGCGATACGAACGATTTAGTTTGTTGCCAAAAAGCACACGAGCCCCGCGAGGCACCCTCGTCACTGGGGGTCGGTTATTCCCTCAGTTAATTCATAAGGAACGTAAAAAAAAAAAAAAAAAAAATTACGCGAGATATCGATACTCAACAAACCCGTTCGACGCAACTCGTTTAAATGTAATCCCCGGTGACTACAGAATCGAATTTTTCAACCTCGAAACATTTTATTTTTTCGATCCCGTAATTTGTGATGCTATTAAACTTTTACGTGCGGCAATTTTTTTTTTTTCGGCGCGATGGAAATTTTTTTTTATTTTTATTTATCACAACGATAAGAATGTCTATAATTCGATTTATTTTTTTTTTTTTTTTTTTTTTTTTTTTTTACAATGGAAGATATTTTATTTTGAGGTCTTAAGGGAATAAAAAAAAATTTCGTTTTGCGGCGGCGTAATATCTAAAAATAAGATATAACTTTCGACTTGGAATGATGTAAGGGGCCGACAGAAACTCGATATGTTCGCTCCGCGGTAACGAGACGCGGTGGAAACGGAAATATTTTATCCTCAAGTAATTCAAAACGAGAGTGGAAATAAATATAATAAAAAAAAAAAAAAAAAAAAAAACGAAAAAAAAAAAATAATAATTCATGAAAAATTCAGAAATACACAACTCGAAGTTGTTGCGAATTTGTTTTTAATGAATCCGCCAGAGCGCCAGTGAATTCGTTGCGTGACTCTTCCGCGCGGTCAGACGAAAGATATACTGGAATGGTGAAATGGAAGGTCGTAGGTGAGGGGAGAGTATTTTTTTTTCTACTACCTCCCGTGCGTATGTAATTCAACCCCCAGAACCACTGGACCCGGCGTGGAATATCGATTATTCGTACGTTTAAACATTCCGCGCCGTTTAATTTGCGTTGTCGCGGACGCGCGGGCGTTACGAGAATTTGAAGAAACATAACCTCGTGTCGGGACATATAACGCTCATGAGAATTGATTAGAAACACCTGAAAACACAACGAATTCACTGCCGGATACTAAGTCTTTCCTCGTGGGGAAAAACCCTCGTAGAAATTTATAACGCTTTCTCTCGTCTGTGTTTTGCTCATAACGTTTTTCGGGGTTTTTTTTTTCTTCCTTCCAACTGTATAACACATCGAATAAATAACGAGACTAATGAATGCGTCCGTTTTCCCGAGGCGTTGATAATATAACGAGGATAAACCAATTATCCCGCGTAAATGTAATTAAAGTCAAGCAACCAATTAGAATTAATACGAAAATTGATAATAAGCCGACGTGAGTTCAACGAATTTTCCTTTGTCGGAAAAAAAAAACAAAAATTTATTCGGCTAATCGGTTACGAATGGGTTTTCGACGCATCTTTTGCAATATATAAAAATATTTAAAAAATTCTTTTCATTATTATTATTATTATGCACGTAATAATAATTCGATACTTTCGAGTCGAGAATAACAGGTAATAAAACTATGTGACGATTTTAAGGTATCGATAAGACGATATTACGAGACAAAAAAATCTCCGATATATATGTCATGTTTTATTATTGTAATTTTTTCGTGGCTAAGTAGACGCAGAAAAGTTTCATATGCTAGTGGAATTTTCACTCGCGACGCCGTAAACCGGACGTTTGTTTATTTCACGATGGGAAGCATTTCATTATTATATGCTTTGTAAATTGAAAATATTTCTTGATCGCGGAAGAAAAAACGAGAAATGGTTCGGATCTTCAAACCAACCGGCTGTCTTCTTTTTATTTTTTTCCTCGGTCCCCAGGCTAATGGGAACCGACGCAAGAGATTGGCTCTCGTAATCCTCCACGATGAAAGACTCCGTTTGTTCTCTTTTTTTTTTTTATCTCTTTTCAGTAATATAAGCGGAAATAATTTTACTCTCTTTGACGTCGATTCTCGAACTGTTGGAAAACATTTTTTTTCCATTCGTCGGTAAACGACTCGAAGACACGTAACGAAGAGTCGAGTTATCGCAAAACATCATCGTCGTAGAATCCATGATGTAGAATAATAGTTAATGATAATTGTACGACGTAACCTAATTTTTATCGAGTACTTACGAAAATCGAAGCTCGAAGTTTTGTTAACGGAATAATATCGCGGTTATCAACACTTATTCCACTATTGAGTTATTGAAGTAGTATTGAAACAATAAATGCGAATATTGTTTTTTTTCGATCAAAAACATTCAAATAAGAACGCGACTCGCGGAAATTTAAAATAAAACGCTCGGGGTTTTCCTTCGATACGTTAGTTGCGGAACTCCCCGCAGGGACACACAGCGGCGCCGCAGTCGCCCTCCGGGGCCCGTGCGTGAGCTCTGGCAGTTACGACAAACTCGACCGCGTGTTTTTATTAACCACCGGGAATTGTCGTTGTTTTCTGTTACAAAACTACATAAAAAATCGCGTTTCTACCTCCAGCCTTGAAAATTGTTATCTCTTGTGTCGAACTGTCGATAAATCTGTGCAAAAAAACTTCGAAATAAATGATTATGTATGAAAAAAAAAAAAAAATTATTTTTCCACTCGCGATCGATGTTTTAACTGTCTCCGTACGATACACGGTGGATTATTAAACTCGCCGGCTACGTGTAAGGTGCGACGGGAGCTTAACGTTATTTTCGCTAAGCCCCCGGGCCTCGTCTTTGATATTCTCGAAAAAACATCGCGTTTCTACCTCTAGCAGTGAATTGTGTTTATTTCGCGTGTGCCGTGCGTTCGATAAGAGTGTTTTTCGCGTAATCGTTGCTGAAAAATACATTTCGTTAATTCTTTAACTCGCGATTCATTTTTTATTGACAACTGGTCGACACGGTGGACTATTAATTCGTTAGCAGCTGAGGTGTGACGAGCCGAGAATCCCAAACGCCGTACCGCGTAGTTAAATGAATTATCCCTAACAACGTGTAACATAAAATTCTCAGTGTTTTAACGCGAAACGACGTACGCGGACCGTTCAATGCAGCGCACACACGTCGAAGTGGCACCGCGATGATCGTAACGCAAATAATCGAACGGAAGAAAATATATCGGTAAGCGAACGAATGAAAACGAAAGGCGAGCGCGAGACTATTTTTTTTATCCCTCCACCACCTGTCAATGTTGAATAAAATATCAATGCTATTCCGATAACTTATGACCACACTGCTCGAGTCCGGATCTAACCACTTCTTTAGTGATTGCCTTTTGTTACGGTTGAATTGCCGAGTTGCCGAGGTTCCTTATGGTCCCGTTGCTCCCCAAGGAACGCTCTTTTCAGACTCTTTCACTGGGAAAACCATCGCGCAACTTCTCGACAAACTGACCACTGCTCAGTGGGCGTTCCCCATCCGCATTCTCGCTATATGCTCCATAAGTGTATCAAAACCTTTACAGATCGTCGCAAAATTAATTTACGATAAATTATAACATTCATATCGAGAAATCGAAATTGAGAATTTTTTTTTTCGTGTTTTTTTTTTTTTTTGCGAAGTGCACGAGCTCTCGATTTTTACAAACGGATAACGGATTAACGCATACGAGCGATCGGTTTTTGTGACTTTAAATACGAAAGGGCGTAAAATTACGTAATACGTGAAATTATCCCACGCGTAGTTTATGTGATATATTCACGTGGGATATTTGGCGGGCGGCGCGTTATGACATAATACTTTATTTCAACAAAGTTTGATACATCCTGTATAACAACGAAAATTCTATGTACAACCGCCGCACGGAGCGGCGAATGGATCACCCGATTCGATGAATGATGGAAAAAAAAATCATTCCTTCATTCGTGCGCCAAAATGCGTGCCATCGAAATGGATCACTCTCTCTCTCTCTCTCTCCGGTCTTCGTGCCCAATTTAACCGTAAAATTGACTCTGAAAAATCCTACGATTTATTTATCCGAACAGCTTTTCGGGAAAACGAAAAAAAAAAAAAAAAAAAAAAACACGAATGCATTCGCTATGCGGATACGCTGGGAATGTGAAAAAATATAACGCGAACTGATAGTTAAAAAAAAAAAAAAAAAAAATTCGCCCCGAGAGAGCGAAGCAATCGCTCGATGCTTTCCGTCGAAAGGAAAAACAATGAAATCACCATACGCCACTTTTATTAAGTGTTCGAGAGAAAAAAAAAAAACGACGTTATACCGGGTAAACAATAATAAAGTAGCAGCTTCGTATCGTCGTAAAAATGAAATGTTTTTCAAGGATAAAGGCTTTGAGATTCTTCGACAATTAGTATATTCAAATTTCCGGCTCTTTCGCCAAAAATTATATATTCGTCGGGGAAATTGCTGTTTATTCAAGAACTTGGAGCCGAAAATTTCGGGAAAATACACGATGGTTACTCTTTGATATTATCATTCAAAATATTACATAGACGAATTATTCATGAAAACATTCCGATTTTTCTTTTTTTTTTTCTTCTTTTTTTCATTCGACTCTTCGATCTAATTTTTTTTTTTTTTTTTTTTTTTTTTCTAAAACTTCGAAGAATTTCGGTACTTTCTCGGGAATAATGCTTATGACAAAGGAAAGCAACGTTTGCGAAGAAGAATAGAATTGGTTTATGTGATCCCAGAGATTTTATCTCCGAACGAACGTCCAACGTTGACAGACAGACAGACAGACGGACGTTTTTGCAAATTGTGAATCTCGACGAAGCAACGCTGGCGGCATATGCCACAGGAGAATATACGGAGTTTCTCAGTATACCGAATATCTGGATACGGAAAATATGTTACGAAGCAATTTCCATAAGCACCATACATCCCCCTATCAGTTCGCTGATTCGAATAAAGAGCAAATGTTATTCGCGGACGGATTTCAGCGAAATCTTTTTTTTTTTTTTTTTTTTTTTTTTGAACCGCCAATTTGTCGCTCGAGGCAAATGACGTACGGCTTCACCTGTCCCGGGCACTTCGGCTACGAAAAATCGAATAGACAGTAATCGCCGGGAGAGGGGCTTCTTTCGTGTACTGCATAAGTATCGCGATTTCAATGACTGCTGACTTGATTGGATTTAAGATTTAGGAATAGTCAGATCGGAGGCCGTCAAACTCGGGACAGTTGAAAAAAAAAAAAAAAAAAAAAAAAAAAAAAAATCGATGATGAAATAAATTATTAAAATATTAATTGTTATTATTATTTTAATGATTACCAATGAATAATAATAATTATCATATTTCGAGATTCACGTGGTGTCGTCAAAAACAGTAATATTAATAATAATAATTTTTTTTAAGGTTTCACGTAAAATTGAGAAACGAACTATTTCACGCGATAAAAAAAAAAAAAAAATTGAAATTCACATAAAAATACAGATTAATGAAATTTTCCATCGATAATTTAAAATATCCGTGAAATGTACGAAAATAAAGTTTTATATGGATTTCATTGGCTTCTTCATCATCGAATCACGTTATTCTCTATTTTCGATGCCATTACCGGTGATTGTACAACGTCGGCAAAAAGATCTCTAATTAATGAGTCCCATCGTCTCTCCATCTCTCGTCGCCGACGATTTGATTGTCGCCCGTCAGCACTTGCAATCTTTCTAGTTTACCGCTGCGACTGAAAGCGTTGGAACGCCGAATAGTCTTTGGGGGGTTGGGATGTGGCGGTCGGATAATTTAATCTTATCGTTGGATGCTGTAACCGCTTGGATTCGCTCTCAACAATGTCGACTCGTAAAATTCAAACAGCAAATCAGCATTCTGCTTTCTCTCGAAATTAAATGGAGTACCGACGATGTCGTCGGTAACGTAGATCGACCGAACGATCGAATCATCGAACGCGACATTCACGCGAAATAACTCAACAATGTAATAAATTACTCCGATAAAAATCGTTTTTTTACACAAAACAATTCGATGCAAAGTGTTTTCGTAAAAAAAAATTAATATCCATCGTATTTATTTATTTCTTCGTCAATATCGAAAATTCCGAAAAAAAAAATAAAAAATGTACTATTTCCCGATATTATCGCCAAAACATCGCGAAAAACCCGTAAAACAATGAATTACAGTTTTAACAACAACCGGACTCCGAAATCGTATGGAACGTACCGTGTTTTCGCATCGCCTTCACACATAACCTCAAATATATCTTTGTCCATTGAATTCCCCGTGTGTACGGTGACTCGGGACTCCTTTGCATACACGTATATCCACGTCGTAGGGTCAGTTGGTTTTCTGTATGCATACTGAGGGTATACGCGCGAAACCGGTACAGAGAACACGCGTGTTCGCGAGATATTTCTATATGCAGCCTATTGCAACTCGCAATGAATCGTCGCCGGTGGCTGTTGGCTGCTGCTGGACTCTGCGTTACCGTTGGTATATATATACCCACCAACCGACGCGCGTCCCGAAAAAAACGTGCGAACCCTCCCCCCGCGTGCGCGCGCGACGAAAAATGCATGCGAATGTAGTTTCTGTCTCCATTGTGCGGACGTTGGGGATGAAAAAAAAAAAAAAAAAAAAAAAAAAAAAAAAAAAAAAATGCGGGATTTCATGAATAAAAGACTGTGATTTTCATAGAGCTCGAGCGCCGGGCCTCCCCGGCATGCATGGAAAGCCCGGCCGGCACCCAACCGCCGCTGCACCGGCTCACGGAATCCAAAGAAACTGCGCTCCGTGAGCTCTCGCAACTCTATATCATGCACACCCCCTCGAGAGCACCATAACACAATGACGCAGTTCTCCGTCTCTCGTACGTGTTAAAAAAGCAAGAAGAGGGGGTGTGGGGGTGGGGAAGGGGGGTGGTGGCGGTGGGGTCCGTTCCTAACTGTACAGACGGCGAGTGTTGTTAGCGCGGAAACGTTAATTCGGATTAGTTTTGCTTCTATAATATAAGAGTGTTTCCCTTTCTCGCGTATATGCTATGCGTATAGGTACTCCACGTTCCGTTCCTAACTAAACACGGTGAGCCGGATCTTTCGCGGATTTCGGCGCAAAGCCACTGTATCCTCAACGATAACGCCCTCTATGAATAACACCTACTGATTTATATAGATATATATATATATATTGTATATACATTTTTTTTATTTTTTTTTTATTGTACACGCGGACGAATAATTGGAAGACAAAGATACGGAGTTATCCAACTGATTAACGCGCCTCTTAGGAAATTATTTTCGATTTTATTGAAAAGGGTGTGTCGTTCGATTTTCGTGTCTAAAGTGAGATTAACGGAGATTTTTTTATCACCTCGCGCGATAAGATGAAAATCTGAAAATTTCAATCCCAGAAATGGTGATACAAACAATTAGTGATTTTTTTTTCGATGTTTTTTTTTCATCGAAAAAAAAAAGAAAAATCGAAAAAAATTCGGTTTTTCGCAAAAATTTAAGAATCAATTTGTTCTTCAAAAATTTAGGTTGCCGGATGATTCGTTAAATAAAAACAAAAAAATTTCATAATTTTATATAATTATTATTATGCAAAATTAATATTTTTGGCACCTTTTGTGATTTTTTTTAAGTGTTTTAAACTTTTATTAAATAAATATTATTTTTACGAAAAAAAAAAAAAAAAAAAAAAAAAAAAACGAAATGTTCGATCGAATTTTTGAAATACTGAGATTGTGGGATTATGGATGGGGTGGGGGGTTGGTATGGGGTTACGTGGAGCGTCGTGCAATAAAAGTGAAATTGCTAGAGCCAAACATGCATTGATGTTTAATGCAAAATTCAAATCATCTGAGATTCCATCGGAGTCGAGATGTTGGTTGCTATCTCCCCCGCTGTGCTCTCGCTGTCGCGATCCCCGGTTGCTTTTGCGCCGCGCCATCGGTGAGTAGACTGAGAGAGAGTAACGTACGTCTTCGTCGCCTTGAACCCCCGACGCATCGCGGTAACATATGACGCAATCTTAGAAGGAATTGTCAAGGAACCGGAGTCCGATCTTTAATGGATGAGACGCGCGTGCAACGGAGTGAGACGGAGAAAGGAGATTTCGTGTAGTAATTGTCATGGTATTCCTGAGCAACGAATCCCAACCTATACATATTTATTCCCCCGTATATCAAATTCAAATTTAAACTATCATTGGGAAAACGCGTAATTTCGTTTGCGGTCTATACTCGAATTTGAATTTCGGCGCGAAGTCCGAAAATTTGTGAATTACGTTCAATCGTAATTCCGTACTATCCGAGATGAAGTTTGAACGTAAATTTCATCCGGTTCGACGTCAATTTCGAATTGTTGATTTATCGTATCCGATATTTCGACTTTTTCTACTAATTTTTTAACTCCCGACTGCCCGCCGAGCGAAAGACGGGAGTTATGCGTTTCATCGCGAACACGTGACTTCGCGTGTTTTCTTCGTATCGGATTTTCTCCGAAACGACTGAAAATATCTTTTTTTTTTTTTTCGGTTTTATTATGATTAAGCGCGAGTTGACGGAGATAAAATGGTTAAAAAATAATGCACTCGATATACATCGAAATCTTTCGTCGATTTATGCCGCCATTATTTTTTCGTTTATCTCACGCCAGAGCGCTATACACCCGATCGCAATGAACAAATAAAAAAAAAATTAAAAAACATCGAGAGATTCCTGCACTCAACGACGAATAAATCTCCCGACTATAATACGCGAATAATACATCGATGTTTCACTCTTTTTTGTTAATACAGTTATTATACTCTTTTTTTCAGTCGAAATTTTTTTTAATTTTTGCAAAATTTTTTTTTTTTCGTAAAAAAATAACAATTCCTCGAGTTTCTATACAAAATAATAATAATAAAATTTTTTTTTTTTTTTTTAAACAATTAGTCGATGAAATTGAATTACAGTATTACGATGAACCGTAACGAAGCAAAAAAAAAAAAAACGCATAGAAATGAAACGGGAAAAAATAATAAGAGAATTACTGGCCACAGGGTGAATCAAATTGCGAAACGCAGAACGACTCTGACAGATTTGTTCTCATGTATATGTTCGCCATCAGGAAGTACAGTGTTTCACGAACGGTGAACCAAACCGAATTCGCTGGGGAAGTTCGGGGGGTGTATAGAGACGGGGGCATCGCTGTTCAGCTTGTTGGTCGGTCGGTTTCGCCCGCCTATCCCCACAGTATAACTTCGTACGAATTAGATGCTCGACTGGACTTGAAATACTACTGGTTACGACTTAAGGGCGTGTGCTGCACTCATACCACGAAATGTTGGGTTCACGAATAAATCACTGGACGAACTATACTATAAATGTCGTTATACGTTACCTGTGTAAATTTCGGGTCAACGCGAAATACGACGCTTTGTTAATATTACGAGTAAACGACGCGAACTCGATTTTCGAAGAGAATTTGGTCAGTCGGGGGATAAAATTTATTTCATGTCTCATTTTTTTTTTTTTTTTTTTTTTTATCATTAAATAATAATAATAATAATAAAAAAATTATTATATTAATTTAAAATGTAATTATTGCAAATTCGTCAAAAATCGTAAATAAAATGAAAAAATTTCGAAATGGTTGATAAAAATAATAATTTTTTTATTTTTTACATTATTTGTTTTTGTCGATCAACGATAACAAAAATGTTTTTATTTGGGTGTAAATATTTGGATAATCGAGAGAATTTCAATGTGCGGTATTATTGATGGTTCGATAACTGGCGAACAATCATCGAATTCGTTCGAAAGGCCGGAAGCATATATTTGCACATAGCAAGACTATTGCTAACCCAATGAAGTTTCACCAAGTACGACGTCCAATGGGCAATGTGTAATGTGCATATTGTACATCAATACCCGGTCAGTGTTTGTCTTACGGGGCGATAGATTAATGCCGAACTAAAATGACCATTGTGCGGTACCCGCGCAGCGCCGCTCTCTCTCTCGTACACGCGATCGCAATGCGCCTCTCGTACGCTATCGTTAACTAGTTTTGAGTACCCATCTGTTCATTAGTTACTGTATACGGTAGAACTCGGTCAACCGCGGGATATACGAGTTTAGTTTCGACCTGATGTTTCGACACGATACATAACTAATTATATTGTGTCAAATGTATCGAAATCTATGGACAATATAACGATATTTCGCGTCGTTGAATGATCGCTCGTCCATTAATGCCAAAAAAGAAAAAAAAACTTTAATATTACTTCGTAATAGACATTTCGAATTCATTTGAATTTAAATCCAAAAATCTTTTCAAAATACAAATCGAAAAAAAAAAAAAAAAAAAAAAAAAATTTTTTTGCAAGATTCTCAATACACTTTTCGGTAAATTTTTTTTTTTTTGCATCCTGTAGTTTGTGAAAAAAAAAAAAAAAAAAAAAAAAAAAAAATTGGGAAACATTTTTTTTTTAAATGTACATTTACATTTCTAAGAACTCAATTATTACGGAATAAACAACTATCACTATTGTGTTTACAAAATAAATGTATGACGTCAAACGGACAAATTGCATCTCAAAAAGTCATTCTAGAGGCGGTCGTTTGACATTTCAGGACGATAACAGTCCCGCGCAAGAGGATGAAAACCCCGAGGCGCGGTAACCCCCTTGCAAAGCTCACTAACGGTAAAGACATCTCATCACGTGGTTGACCGAGCAGTGCTCGAGAAAACAATTTGTCTCTCGCGTCGCCCGTACCTACATCTTTACAATGGTTTTTCCAAGTGGGTACTGTCTATGCGCAGGTCTCCGCGGTACGACGGAACGTGCGTGAGTGGCCTCCTTCCCGGAGGGCATTTGATAATGAGCTTGTAAAACGGTATATACAAATTTCGCTCCGTTTCACGGGGCTTCGTCACTGAAAATCCTCCCGAATTTTTCCCAGAAAATTCATATTTTAAATAAAATTAAAAAAAAAAAAAAAAAAAAATTTAATAAATTTCAGTTTTCGTATTTTTTCGTAATTTTTTATTGAATTTTTTTACGAATTTTTTTTTTACGAACGAATTCCATCGGAACATTTTACAGAGTCCTCATTATAGGTATCATATACTAATGCCGAATTTCGCGAAGTCTCATTATTTTTTGAGGTCCTTTCGTCGTAAATTTTGAGGTTATCGAGGTTCGATTGTGAGAAAAATCTCTTGTCTTTTGCCTCAATTCAGCTCGAGGCGATTCTCACGACGACTCATGGGGATGCTGCAGCCCCTTCCTTTCCCCCGCCTCACCCCGCGCACTCGCGCCATCCGCCTATCGAGGTGAAGTAGCAAAACGCCCTCGTAAAACGAGAGTTTTCTCACTAATAACATACCTTCCGCGACACTGCTCTCTCTACCCATCTCGTATTATGTGAGTTACCGCTAAAAATAGTCGGGAGACAGACATAACGTGATGTTTCAACCGCGATATCACGTCTCTGGTGATGACCCTCGGGGAAACTTTACTTTACATCCTCTTTGCCACAAAAGGGGACACGAAACTTTCATTGCGAACGGTCGCCGTGCCGTTGCCGTCTTCGGGACTGAAGCGAATCGGGACAACGCAAACCACAGACATCGTTGTCTGAATCTGAATAGTTTCACAAGTCAAATATCGATCTGCTAAATACCAGAAAGGTGTTACGGCTCGTATTTTAAATGATAACGGCATACGCTCTCTTTACGAAGTTTTAACAATTGATAACAACTCCGCGCGGTTGTTAACCTCCTTCGATGTCGATTCTGCGAGTTTCGATTACCAGATCGGCGAACAAAATTCTAAAAATTACGAAAAAAAATTCTAGAAATTCAAAAAAATGTTTAATAAAAGATAAAAAAAAATAATCTCGATAAAAAAAAAAAAAATTATGGAAATTTATAAAAATTGGTGATTCGGAAAAAACGACTCGAAAAAAAAAAAAAATATATTATTGAAAAATTAAAGTATTGAGAGACTTTCAGAAAAAAATGTCAAAAGATATTGAAAAAAAAAGGGAATATGCGGTCGAAGTTACGCTTGCTATGCGGATTCTTCTGATCGATAATCTCATTTGTACCCCGTTTTGCCCATTCATCGGCTAAATCCAGTAATTTCCGGGCTCTCGACAGTCGCGACATTTCAGCGAATCCAACAAATCCCGTATCGGACCGGATAATCAATTATCAATTCATTTTGTTGACCGTTGATTCGGCATCTCTGCGGAGCGTTTCCATCCCCGTTAGCACTATGATGGCACCCAATTTTCAGCAGAATTTCCCCCAGAAATTTCGATCTTTCCTTCCCTCATCCGTCGCTTGATTTGCACTTCGCAATTCTTGCGAATCGAATTATTTTTTAATCGATTCCCGAATTTCGATTCTATCGAACGGACGAGCCGTGTTATCGCCGTATTTTCTTTCGTAACTGAAAACTCTCCATCGTCAAAACCCCACCATTCGCGTGACTCAACGACGCGGAACATGAGAAGATCGTCAAAGAGACTCCTCCTGCCTTTCGGTGAATTTTAATTATGAACTCGCGGAGTTTCTCCTCTTTAATGAACGTGCGGTACTACGATTTGCAAGCCCTCCACCCGCACCAGGCACTTTGAGCACTTATTTGAACAACCATATTGCTTTCGAAGTGCCGTCGCGTTAACTGATGAAATGAAAAAAAAAAAAAAAAAAAAAAAAAGTGCAAGAAAAAAAATATTAAAACATCAAAAAAATCGTCTCATTATTTTTATTACCAGTTTCAAGCTTATTATCGTTCGGTTTCCCCATAATTAATTGTTTTTTTTTTTTTTTTGACGCCCAAAAGTTCGTACAAAAATTTATTCGTATTATTGTTTACGAAGCTATACTTCGTAAGTTTGTTAGTTAACAATTAGAGAAACAACTCGAATGTACAGTTATTCTAAAATATAATTAAATATTATGATAAAAATAATAAACAAAAGTCAAAATGTATGACAAAAAAAGTTTCAACTGCTATTTTGACTAACCGGCGATATGATATTCGTTAAAAGTTTTCATTTTCTACCGAAAAACGATATATCGAGGAAAAAGCTTATTTAGTTTTAATTAAGGCAGACGCGCCCGATGGAAGATGAAATTGCGCTACCGGAAGGGATATAGCTGGACAAACGTAAAAAAAAAAAAAAAAAAAAAAAACGGTTGCTTTAGGCGCACGACGAAAGCCTTTGGCGCTTAATCGGATAAAGACCGGGTGATGAAGGTTAACGGGCCTATATGGCTCGTCGCATATAGGGGCGGATGGTGGTGGTGGGTATCAGCGTGGGTATGAAATGTCTTGAATTCTCTCGTGTTCCCTTCCTTCCACGACTATTTGACTTTCAAATAGCGCTCGACAGGCGCATGGTCCACCGGCGCCGTGGCCCAACCATCGCACACGGTTATCCGCCATAACCCGCGCACTCAATTTCGGTAAGCAATTCCGGTCTCGACGGAGCTACAGACACGCACCCCCTCGTCTTCCACCCAATTCACCCTCCTCCTTTGCTTACTCTGGCGATCATCATCGTAAGACCGTGTCACGATAGTCGCCCCCTCCACCCCCACCCCCTGTTGTTTTCCCCTCGCAGCGATAAACATGTCGCTTCGCCAAACAAAACCCGCGATCTCCCGTTCGAAGAACGAATGCCTTCGTTCCTTATTTTTACAAAATTGGTGTTTAGGTTATTTTTTTTTTTTTTTTTTTTTTTTTTTTTTTCACTACCGACAATTTACGAAATAGCCGTTTTGAACGGCGAAACTCTGATGAGAAAAGAAAATTTAGGAAATTCGCTCATAGGGTATAATAATAACAAATTATTATTAAAAAATGATTATTATTTATAATCATAATAATTTTTATCATTTATATATTACTTTTGTAAATTATTATTATTATTACGAAGAGTATTATTAAATTATCGTCTCGAGAGATCTATAGACGTTGAAATTTTTGTTTTTTTACTTTATTATTTGTATAATAATTATTATTATACTGTAAAAAAAAAAACGGACTTAAGAGAATTTAAAGAATTTTTTTTATGTTTTTATTTGGTAAAAGATGTATTAATTAACGATACGATGAATGAGTGAGTCGCAAAAAAATAAAGGAGAAAATTAACAGAAAGGAGTAACAGTCAGTGATGATCAGACGCTACTTTTATCGAGTCTAATAATAATAATAATAATAAATAAGAACCCTTCATGACTCACAGGATTAACGCGCCAAATTTAACGGGTAGTCGAGAATTAAAAAAGTTTTTCAATTGCCATTTTTTTTTTTTTTTTTTTTTTCGTTTGAAGTATTTAATGTGCAACAGCATGAAACGAAGAAATGTCGAGGTGTTGAAGATTTGCGTGGTTTGGTAGGATAATCGCGAAACGTTAAAGTTTCGATGTCAATTTCACTCATCGCTCGACATCACCACGAGCCATTGAACTGGAAAGTTAGCAATGTAAACAAAAGTTGCCGCGAGAGAAGAGTGAAGCGGTGGGGGTGGGGGGTGGCGGCGTGTCGATATAGAAACGCGACATTGGAACAGTAGCCCTCCCCTTCCTTCGTTGGATCAGTCATTTCACGCAATTGATTTTACTCCTCGCAGACTCTTCCCAACGTTGATACCATCGGCATTTACATTGAAGGCAGTTTCTCGATTGCGTTGCCTCTCCTCTCTCATTTCTTTTTCTCTCCTTCTCCAGTCTCTCTATCCTTCGCGATAGCTTAAACGCAGTCCCCGGATGAACGTGATTCGATTCAGCGCGCATTCCGATTCAAACTTTTTCTTTGTTCTCGTGGGGAAGGGAAGCGGGAGGGGGAGAGGGCGCGAGCGCCAGAGTTCCCCCGTGACACCTCAGCGAGGGTAATTTCCGTTTGATTAAGGGATGGGTGAAGATCCAATATTAGCGTCGCTCGCGTCACAAGTGCCGGAGATCGAAAAATTCGCGCTACGGACCAACTGCTGTCGCCTGACCACCCTAACCTATCGACCCCATCCCCTCTACTCTACAGCCCTTCGCTCCGGAGTTTTCTCTCCGGCCGCCCGTATGCCCACTCGACCCTATACTAATTAAATTAAATCCCGACTTAATTTATCCCACTTGCGACCGCTTAACGACATGAAAGAGATTGCCATTCGCTACTCCTTCGATCTTTTTTTTTTTTTCTCTTCCATTCCCCTTTTCGCTCTCTACCCTTTTTTTTTTTTTCATATTCCGGGGAATGAGCGTAATCGATTATCATTCCTGACTCTCCCGCCGGTTTCCTTTATTCGTGTCACTTTACAGACGAGAAAAAGGCTCTTAAAAATTCGTATAAAAGGGGCAATGGATTATATGAGTATTATGCTTCAAAAAATACGAAAGATATCGGAAAATTTTAGAATTTCCGATTGGTTTCTTTTTATTCGATAATTTATCGATTTTTAGGGTGTTTTTTTTTTTTTAATTATAATTTATCGAAATTTTTTTTTTTCGTTTCGTTTTTGAAGAAATGTGAAATTTATTAATCGTCGTTGACGAGAGACGATTTTAGGGTTTAATAAATCGAAGAAAATAATGTATTTGGGATATTTTTACTTCACTGATTTTTTTTTTTTTTTTTTCATCGCGACGGAATTTTATTTTCGTTTTTTTTTTTTTTTTTTTTTTTCATTTTTTATTTCTACGAAGTGTCGACATTCCTCACGGTAACGTATATAGCATAGTTTGAATTCACTCGACTCTTTATTCCGTCGATACCTCGTCCCAAGAAAGTCCCAGGGTCGGGCCTAAGTTGGGAATTCCAATTTATGAGAGCTTTCAATGGAAGTCCGACTCTGGGATATTTCATTGCCCGTCTTTCGAATGCCTCTGATACCGATCTTTTATGGGAAAAAAATAAAAAAAACAAAGGGTGGATGAGGAGAAGAAAAATAACACCGTAATTCTTATATCCTGATGGCTGTTAAGACTCGCGTTGCCTTCTACAAAAATCCCTCAAAGTTAACTTAACCCCAATTCTGCGATTTTGATTTTATCAAAAATCGCAATGATTTTTCGACGAATTTAACATTGTGTTCCCGATGAATAAAAAAAAAATGCTCAATGCATACCGATCAAAATTTCGAAAGCTTTCATTCCAACAAAAAAAAGGGGTGTAAAATTCGATCGATCGAGTACCGTAAAACGTCGTTGCCGCGTTCGGAAGAGCTAATAATGCAAATAATTAGTTGGAGGTTGATGCGCGCGTTGGTGATGGGAAAACGGCTCTGGGATCCAGCAGATGAGGACGATGGGTTGAGGGGGTTGGGAGGGGAGATTCGTTGCGCCCCGCTACTGGCGCACTCGCTACCGTCGTCCAGGAATCAAGTTAACGCCGCAGTAAAACCAGCCAAACAAACTCAGCTTCGCTCGAGGGATTTCGCTTTAGTACTCTGCAGCCCAACCCGCAGGTCGACAATATAACTCGAGTGTGAAGAGGGTTCCTCAACGATTCGCCTCTTCTGATGCTACCAAGAGAGGCGGCCGTGGCGGCGGGTGGCGGGGGGAGGGAGGGAGAGGGAGGGAGGGGGTGGTTCAGGGGTAAAGGAAAGAGGATGGGGAATGATTGCAATCACGCCGCCTCGTAAAGTGATCGCCCACATTTTCACCACCGGCCCCCTTCCCCCTCGCGATCTCACCCTTTCACCGCGGCAGCTCCGCACTGACATCAGCTTCTAACCCCTTCTTCGCATCCTAGTAGCATCCCAGGGTAAGGCGTAAATGTCAAATTGTGTTTTAACGTGTATTACTTCGCCGAAATGGCTATTGCACCTTCTGAACCCCTTGTAACGCCCCCACCCCCTCACCCGACCCTTAGACATCCCTCTCTCATCCGCGAAGCATCCCACTCACGCGGATTCTTTCTTCGCGAAAGAAGTGGATGGATAAAATCGAATTTTACCAGAGGCTTCTCCGCCAATTCTTTCAGCGGGGGATGAATCGAAAATCGACGACGATTCGCGAACGTTTAATGCAAAGAGCGATATAAAGAATTTATCTCTACGCGTTAATAAAAGAATGAGACTGTGGTGTATCGGATATATAGGGGTTTGATGGCCTGAATTCGATGTGATAGGGACCCATGTTACATATAGTTATGTAATATTCATTACAACTCATAAATAACTAAAATTCCCTAGCAGGAAAAACGAAAAATTGGATATTCAATACTTAGAAATTTATGTTGTCAAACAATTTCCGAAAAATCAATTATAGTCGATGTTGAATTTTAACAAATTTTTTTTTTAAATTACCAATTATGTATTGCAATTTTTTAAATTTTTATTAAAATTCTTCTCGATCCATAAGATTACGTTGATTTTTTCGCAATTTTTTTATTAACAGATTTTCAATTATTTGACGGACTATTTTTTTTTAGTTTGTAAAAAACGTAAAAAAAAAAAAATTAAATTCACTGATTACAACTATTTTTTTCACTTTGAAAATAAAGGAAATCGGATATAAAAATTTCTATATTATCGATTAATTATCTCGGACTTCGATACTTTCGAGTTTCGATGTCCATTGATTTTTTTTTTTTTTTCCTGATAGACACCTCGTCGCTACACGGTGCAAATGTATGCAGCATTTATTTATAATTTATAAAAAAAAAAAAAAAAGATTACGCGGGACGAAGCTGTTGCCGAAACCAATTTTCGTCGAGACGAAACGCGCCGTTTTTTTTTTTTTTTTTTTTTTTTTTTTTTTTTTTTTTTTCCTCTGCAAGATAAAATAGATCAGCCACGCTGCGAGCCGGCGAAATAACCCAGAGACTCGAAGAATATTTAACTTGTGTTCGGAGCCTCGATATACCTCGACAAGCCTGTAAAAAACTGGACGAGGTTGAAGGAGGTTAGGTTCTCGCGTATTACGAAATAATGATGACATAAAACTACAACGAGTTCTACTCAATGGGAACTTTCTTGAGAACTACGCTCTCTCGGAGTCGTGATAGAGTTTCAAGTTGGGTTGTGCGCCCCGCGTGCAGACGGCACGAGAACCCTATCGCCCGCGCGTTTTTCCTCCCCGGATAGCTTCGCAGTGCGATAGTTCAACGATATACCCGAGGGCTGTGCACTTACCAGATCGATGCATTGCTCTTTAACACTTCGTTGCTTCTGTTCTCCCGCTCCTCGTCCTTTCATATACATCGCGAAACTTTTCTGCCTGTAGACCTACGGCGGCGAGGTTTACTACGGCTCACGCGATTGGATCATATAGAATTAATCGATTCCTCGAAATCTTTTTTTTTTTTTTTTTTTTTCGTACATCGCGCTGTTGTATACTATGCTATTGTTTACGAGGTGAATGCACTCTTATGCATTCTTATTAATCCATTTACAAGATTAGTCTCTCCAATCGAATTTCCTCGTTAAGTCATCTTTTTTGTCGGTCTTTTTACGATTCCCCCCCTCCTACCCGCATCCAGTTAATCTACCTAACCTTTCCTGTGCGTCCGAAGCCGACTTACACTGTACCGCATTTGCCGATGACGCGGGAAAACTGCGGAAAACCGCTTCCGGTACAGATATTCTACCGATTCTTCGGTATTTTTCGCAGCTGCGTAAAGTGCAGCGAACATCAAAGTCTCAGAAAAATGGGCCTTCCGTTCAATGATTAATGCGCCAATCATTCCAATTCATACATTTTAACGAATAGTACAGTTTCGAGAGGCTTTCGGAACGAATTCAAAAAGTAGGGTTAAAAAAAAAGCCGATAAAAACGATGTCAATTAGCAGTTTGAGGGTTTGATCGGTGTTTCTTCGTACCGAAAGACATCGACACGCTGGATATACGGTTAGATGTATAATTCTGCGGTGAGAGGCAGACGGCTCCTAAGGGGGATGGGGTTGCGGTGTTGGGGGTTGCGGTGGGGTTGGAGATGAAGGTGGAAGCCATATAAACCGTTGGGGTAATAGGTGTTAGACTACGTGTCCATTTAAGAGTAACACGCTACGAGTTTTACTCGACGAGACATAACAGTCGCCCCACGTACAACTACTAAATTTTGTATCCGTCCACATACCTCTCCGTAGTACAATGTAAAATTTACTCGACGGACAAAAAGAGCCCTTTACCGCGATGGTTTGAGAAGCTCATTCATGGCGGAGGTAATATACAAGTGGCAAATAATCCCGACGATAGGAAGATGAGAAACACGACTTTGTTTCATAGTACGCGTGATTGAGCGCTTATCTCGGCTTACATGTCGAGAGATCGTCCTATACACCGAGTTTAGCGATATTAAAAGCCGTCGCGCAACAATGAAGACTCTGCTCTCGTATAGTCGCGAATCTTGCATAGTGCGTCAATCAGAGAGCCTGTTTTAAAAAATAATAATAAAATAACAATAAGCTGAAGGAAAATACGTTTTACGGATTAAAACGAAAGCGCGGACCACCGTATTACGCGGAGAAGCTTTTTGAGGCTCTAAGCCCCCTGTCCGATAATTTCTGTAGGCCGGGCATTTCTTTTTGATGCTTCGACTTTTAAATATATAGGAATAACATTAATGAAAACAACAATAATAAATAATAATAATAATAATAAAAAAATTACGAATAATAATAATAAAAAAAATTACTAATAATAATAAAAAAATTACGAATAATAATAACGATAATAATAATAATTATCATTACTGAAACACGAGCATTTGTTATAGATTTACATCGAAAGTTTATTGTTTATAAACTCGATAATTAGCTACGATAGAAACAGTAAACGGCTACGCAATTCCAATATGAATAACGAATACAAAATGAATATATTCAACAATTATACTATTTTCTTTATTATTCATCATTTAAAGTTAATTTTCACGTTAAAAGAGATGTAAAGAATCATTAATGCGTCGCTTGATCAATTTTATTAACACATTCAATAGCAACGGTAATTTCTCGATATCGGAAATCAAAAAATCGCTCTCCCTTTCATTTAAAGCTTCACTCGGGAGTGCCGCATCGTTTCAATTTAGTATTCCCGCAAAACTCAACGAGAATTTTGTACCGCTTCATTTTTTTTCCATTTTCGAGTCGCGCGCCGCGATGTTAAAGCAAATTTGCGAATACCGTGTCGATGCGAGACGAGGAATTTTTTTGGCTCTTTTCATTCGGATTTCTTTTTTTTTTTTTTTTTTTATGCAGAGACACTGAAGAATAAACTGCTCATACAATACGCAGGGGCGGGTAAAAGGGGGGTGTATAACGTGTGTGAGAAAAAAAAAAAAAAAGAAAAATGGTAACAAAAGGAGAAATCTTCATTTAAAATGGCTGCGCGAGGCATTCGGCGTTGGGTTTGGTTGGGTTAGCAGCGCGGAAACATATATATTACACCTCGAAAATGAAAGCAAGAGCAATTCAACAAGACACAGGCTGTCTAATTCAATTTGCTCGGGTGCTCCGGCTTTCTCATCGGATCCCCGGGCGTTCGCAACGCGTAGCCCAGGGAAAGCCCCGAGTGAGAGAGCCAACGAAACAGCAGTAGCAGCAGCAGCAGCAGCAGCAACCCCACGCGCACGGGCGCTAAGCGCACAGAACCGGAGCTTTCTCTGGCGTCTGCTTCTGCTAGCTACCTACTCTCGGTGTTTCCAAGAGCGAAACACGAGCGCTAGAGGAGAGATGCCTGCTGGTGGATACCGCTTTCACACCTTACCGACAATTTGACGCATTCGCGGTTTAGCCAGCTTCGTGCTTCTCCTGCAGCTTCTGCTTCTGCTTCTGCCGCTGCCGCTGCTGCTGCTGCTGCTTTCCTGACTCTCTGCCGGAGCATTACAACGAACGAGTACCCCGCGAGAGATACTGAATATGCGGTCTACTGGCTTTTCCTTCCACCTCCCGTTTTCTCACTCTGCCTTTTGCTCAATCCAACCCGTTGGAATGAGAAAGGTATGGAGAAACGTCGACATGCATCCCTCCTTCTCCCATTCGTCAAATTGTCGTCCTGACGCTCCGAAACCGTCGATGAGTGAGTGAGCGGTTTTAGCGATATAATTTCTGCGCTTCCGTCACCGAGCGACGGAAAATCATATAAAAGGGTTTTTTTTTTTTTTTTTTTTGTAGATTTCGGGGTTTTATTTGATTTGGCAATATAGAACCGGAAGTGCATCACTGAGCAAAATTTTAACGAAATTTTTATTTTTATTTAACAATCATTTTGCATCGCTTTAAAAAATAAAAATACGAAAAATAAACTGTTATCGTATTTGCCGATTATTTATTTAATAAATAACAATAATAATGAATGAATAAATATCTGTTTTTTATTTGATCGATTCATCGGCAGTTTGTTTGCTGTTTTTAGGGGAAAAATATTTATTTGAATGGCGAAAAAAACTTTTTTTTTTTTCCTCGATAAAATATTTTTGAAGGACACGAAAAAAAAAAAAAATTGAAAAATAAAATCTTATCGCTTTCGTCCATTTTTTAGTACACAATAATAATAATAATAATAATAGCAAAGAAATATCCATTTATCGGTTGGTGCGCCGGAATTGGCGTATCTACCTTCGCGGCTTTGTGGACGCGGAATGCATTGTTTCACAAAAGCGACGAGTACGGAGGAATATAACGAGCCGCGAAATTATTTTCCGACTCGAGAAACATAATTAAACAGTCCGTTATCACCTGATACTCGTTGCGAGTGTATCTTGGACAGTTATCCGAACGCACAGCGGGGGCGCCTTTGTGCTGCTGATTCTACGAGGCGCTTACCGGTAGGCGGCGGGGGTTACGTCCCATTTAAAGGAGAGGTTTGCGCATTTTACGTTTTCATTGCATTCTATCTTTGTAGATAAAGTCAGTTTTATAATCTTTCTTTGTTTTTAGCGTCGCACTTGTTCGTTAGTGAAAAAAAAAAAAAAAAAACTCATCGTTGCTAAAGTTTAAACGCGAAACTCGTCGATAAGCGAAAAAAAAAAAAAAAATTCCTGAATTGGTTCGCTAATGTTATTTTTGCTTCAATTTTATTCCCGTAGTGAAAAAAAATGAATCATTGTGCGACATTGGCACTTTATCGATAATTCTGACGATTATCGAATACCGGCAATTATCATATCGAATCATTGTCGACCATTGAAAAAAGCTGAAAAAAATCGATGGTCGACGTATCGCTCGCGGAAAAGTGATTATTTCGATGATCGCGTTCCGGTATCATCGACATCATAATTTGTTTATGCAATCCCCGTTTCTAGATAATTCGCCGTGAACATCGTCAGATATGATCTTCACAGCCAATATTCATGCGCACGTTTTGCATAATAACTGTGAGTACTCAATGGGGAAAACTGATGAGACCTTTCCGTCCGACAAAATTCATGATGCATGATGTTGACGTCGTTGTTCAATAATCGATGTTTGGCCTCCGATAAATTTAATTTGGTATAATCTCTCGTAAATCATTGCCGATACCTTTTCCAAACTAATTGAAATTCTTCCCGCTGATGTTTCGTTTTTTTTTTTTTTTTTTTTTTTTTTTTTTTTTTTTTTTTTTTTCATTTTTCCGGTTTTTTCATGACTCGAATTGAATTTTTTGCAATATTAAAAAAAAAAGAGAGAAAATCATTGTTCCGTTATTTTACAGTCGTCACAGTGGCATTTTTATTAAATTTATGTATATTTTTTAATGAACCTGTCGACTAATTGTTATCATTAAACTATTTTTCACGAATAGACAACAGAATACGACATTTCGCTTCTGAAAAGCGCTTTTTCCGATGTATTGATATTTCCGGATGGTAAAGAGCGAAGTTCATGATTTTCAATAAATTAATTAACAGGGATAACGGAAGGGGGCTGTAGGGGGGAGGGGGTGGAGGTCGCCGGATATGACTGTCTCATAATCGGATATATAGCGAACGTTAATTAATTGAATCCCAATGATTTCGCGACGCACACACGAGCAGTCGAATTTTTTTTTTTTTTTTTTTTTTTTTTTTTTTTTCATTTTTCAACAGACTGATAATAATTTGCCGTGTGTGACGGGTTTTAATTAGAGAAATCTACGCCAGCGAGAGCCCTCTCTGTAGGCATCATACACTCCGCGCGGATGCCGCATTTATGATCCAAGCTGAACAACGATTTATGCGCATCGGTCATTGCTGACACAGAATTCGAGTATTAGCCGTTTACTCGGTCCAACATTCAACCCTGCGTCGCGCATTATATTCCGGCCATCAGCAGTATAATTCATTCCACGTGTTACCGACTGCTATCGTATAACAATTAGGTACGCGGATAGAAGTGTTTTTCGAAACCGCACCGACGCCATTTTGCATTTCCAACATTTTTTTATGCGTTTCCGCACGGTTTCGGTACCGGTGCAACCAATGATTATATATATACTGTATATATATGTATATAGAGGATGTAAAAAAAAAAGAAAAAAAAAAAACGAAAATCCAGACAGTGAAGCTAAGCGTCCCGACTTAATTCACGCATGAGTTCCTCACATGAATAATTCGTCACTTTCCCGAGTGACCAGAAAAAGTGACAAAATCCCAGTGAGAGAAACATAACAGTTTTTTTTTTTTTATAACAAGAGATTTGCATTCGAAAAAATTTGCATGATTTTATGAACGCCACTCGGGCGAATTTTTCCGCGTGTTATCATGCATTTTGGTCCGCTGAAGAGAGATTGGATGGACGGAGTTTAATTGAAAAAAAAAAAAAAAAAAAAAAAAAAAAAAGAAAACTCTTCAAGCACTTCGAAATCTTATTGTAAATGCAATCGCCAACATGTTTTTTGAACTCATCGCTCGATGGTTACGTTTTTCCATTTAATCTTTGAATTTTGTCTTTTTTCACACATTTTTTCCATATTAAAAAAAAAAAATTCAAAGTAAATTGAAAAATCTGAAAAAATTCATACATATTCAGAAAAATGAACGAATCATTTTCATAAAAAAAAAAGAGTTGAATTCCTGGAAAATCTATTGTACAATTAATTTTTTCATCAATTTGTTAATAACATTTTGCAATTATTATTATGCAAAAGTAATCTTTTCAGTACCTTTAATATGCGTGAATTTTTTCAGATTTTTATATCATCGAGAAGTATTTGCAATTCTCTCTTATTTTTGTCGTATTTATGCGAAATGAACGCGAAGCGACATAACTACCTTAATGTTCATGTTCTTTCGTTCATAAATTTAATTCCAATTGAACAGTACGATGGCGCAGCCAATTAAACATCCTCTCTATCGCGTTCGATTTTTGGACGATAAATTCTTAACGATATCGAAAATAATTAAACATATGAATTTCATTGTGAAATCGCCTTGATATACGTAAACCCCCCCCCCCCCCCCCTCATTGCATCCCGCGTTACGTGAAGTAGATGTAATTCCGTATTCCAATAACCGTAGCACTGTCTACATAAATAACATAGAAACGGTAGCTGTTCGACGAAGCATTATGAGGTGCTAATAGAAGCGAGGTACGGTGGTATACGGACGCGGGGCATCTGCTCGTGTTTGGAGAGAGGAAAACAAAGCCCCGAGATCCTACCGGGCAGCAATGCAAATACGTTCGCCACTGGTAACTATAGCCTCACCACGTTTCAGTAGTTATGGTGTACGTAGGTAATTCTCAACGCTAATAGCAAATGTTGGGCCAAATTCAGGACTATGCTAACCATCTATCATTCATGCTACGTACGAGTCTTCCCCGAAAGTTAAGTTCGGCTCAGTGATGTGGAATGGGTTATCTCTGAACTACTACGGTCAACAGTGATGCATAACATCATTCGTTATCGGAGTATCGGTCAATAGTTTCCACATACAATCGAAAGCGAACCACGAAATCGAAACCACGACTATCCGAACATTATTAACCTCCTGCAGACATGAAAACCCAGCATTGGAAATGTGAAAGAATGGAGCCGTATTTGGCGTCGAAAGCAGAACAGCCCTTGTTTTGGAAAAATGTCGGAAAGTTGATGAATGGAATGGTTTCATTGAACGGGAAGAGTCGGCTGGTAGTATCTCGGAACTCCACTTATTTGCGGCATTGCCATATGTGGCCATATCTAGCATTGCAGTCGTTAAAATGGTTCCCTGTTGTTGTATCGACTACCAATAGCTGCACTAACCTTTGAAAAATCTATGACGGATTTCTATCAAAATCAGGAACCATTTCTGGAAAAATAAGCTCTGGGTGACGTCTTTCAATAGTATGGAAAGGGTTTCTCTCAATGTTAATATTTCAGCCTAATTAGCTGTATGAATGAATGACGATCCGTAGCCGTATTTGGCGTCGAAAGCAGAACAGCTCTTGGTTTGGAAAAATGTCGGAAAGTTGATGAATGAAATGGTTGCATTGAATGGGAGGACTTGGTTGATAGTATCTTGGAACTCCACTTATTTGCGGCATTACCATATGTGGCCATATCTGGCATTGCAGTTGTCACAATGATTCCCTGATGTTGTATCGACTACCAATAGCTGCACTAACCTTTGAAAAGTCTATGACTGATTCCCATCACGATCAGGAACCATTCCTGGAGAAATAAGCTCTGGGGGACGTCTTTCAATGGTATGGGAAGGGTTTCTCGCAATGTTAATATTTCAGCCTAATTAGCTGTATGAATGAATGACGATCCGTAGCCGTATTTGGCGCCGAAAGCAGAACAGCTCTTGGTTTGGAAAAATGTCGGAAAGTTGATGAATGAAATGGTTGCATTGAATGGGAGGACTCGGTTGATAGTATCTTGGAACTCCACTTATTTGCGGCATTACCATATGTGGCCATATCTGGCATTGCAGCTGACACAATGATTCCCTGATGTTGTATCGACTACCAATAGCTGCACTAACCTTTGAAAAGACTATGACTGATTCCCATCACGATCAGGAACCATTCCTGGAAAAATAAGCTCTGGGGGACGTCTTTCAATGGTATGGGTAGGGTTTCTCTCAATGTTAATCTTTCAGCCTAATTAGCTGTATGAACGAATGACGATCTGAGAAGCGTTTCGTATTGCTGTTCAACCTGACGAAAGCCAGGATAGGGATCCTCCTCCTTTCTCTCCACTCGGTAATTCTATAGCGAGAAGGTTTCGAATGTCTCAGTGTTTGACCGCGGACTCTTTACATATTTTACATTTCCAGGTATTGCGCTCGGTCTTTCAAAGTCCACTTGAAAGCCTCAGCTTATTCATCTATTTCCAAGTGGGAGGGGTAGGACGGGGGAGGGAAACGAAGCGGAAAGGAAAATGGAGAGGGAGGAGGGAGCCTCAGCTCTCTACTACCGGTTAATCCATTAAAGACTGCAGTGTACCCACTTGACTACAGTGGTTTTTAGGCTTTACCTCCACACTACCAACTTCCGCGTTTTATGCGCCCGACATCCTTTGTACACCTTCCATCAGGCAAAACCACCGGGATAGCGCAAGGAATACACCTGCATTCACTTGCCATTCCAGCTTCCGGGCTTTAGCTTTAAATCGTTTGTACCAAAATTCCATACACCAAAAATTTCGAAACCAACACATTCCATGGATTACGAAAATTCAACATAACGCCCGCAAATTCCATTGACTCATTCGATAAATTATTATTAATATGAATATTATCATTATTAATATAATTATTTTGATCCACTCAGCCGCAACCGTATTTTACCTTTACAATCGTTTGTTTCAGACAATGAAGATAAGCAAAGTGGGGAATCAGACAAACTCGCAGGATCCGCAGGCGGTAAACTCGCGTGTCTTCGTCGGGAATCTAAATACCTTTCAATGCAGCAAAACCGACGTTGAACGCATGTTTCAGCGCTACGGACGACTTGCAGGTAATTTATTTTTTCGAGTTTTTTAGTTCATAACAACCGAAGCTAATAACCGGGTGGGTTACCATTCGATTTTCGAAGGTTAACCTTCTCATCGGATTCACTACGGGTTTTGCCCAAAAACCCGCAATTGCTCGATTCCGGCTGTGAAACAAAACGTAATACCGCCATTGTGTTCGCGTCTTGACAAAGCCGCCCGGAGTCCACTTTGTGTCTGCGCGTCATTGTTGCCACCTTTCGCGCGCGAAAGGTGGAAAGTTAAGCTGTTTATCACCGATTCACAGGACCATCTTCTGAAAACCATTCCTGGATTAGTCGTGCATCCACCGTAATTCTCCACTCACTCGACTTAGATTCGTAGTCTTTGATGGATGTTGATACAAATAACTCAAGTGGATTTAGATGTTCGCGGTTTTCGTCCTTTTGCCTGATATCAATGTCGATTTTTATTGAAAAAAAAAAAAAAAAAAAAAAAAAAATACAAGAAAATAAATAATTCGACACTTCTGTTATCGTAAAAAGTGCAATACGATTTTTCTGTTAATAATCAATTTCCTGAAATTTCTCGATCTGCAATAAAATACAATAAAAAAAAATTCCAAAAAAATTTCCCAAGCAGCCTAACAGTGCAGTTTCGTTGGTGATACAGGAAACCAAAACATTGATTGCCAATATCCGTATGAATGATTTAATGAATGAAAGATAACGCGATTTGCTTGCGGTAAAAATAACCGTCTTCCGCTTTCCTGTGTCGAACGCGGATGGGTTAATGAAATAAATTATTCCCAACAGTTTATGAATTATAGTTATTATCGATAGTCTGTTCTTATCATCGTGAACTGTTGGAACGCAAATTCTGTTGTAGGAATATCGATGCACAAAGGTTACGCCTTTGTACAATTCACAAATCCATTTGACGCTCGTAGCGCCTGTCTCGGCGAAGATGGACGAACGGTTCTCAGTCAAATATTGGGTGAGTATGTGTTTCCTGAATACATAAATGTTGCGAGTAATCTGTCACTCGCGTGCGCGGAATTTGAAACTATCCGACGCGTAGAACTTCTCGTTACATTGTAGATAATTGTATTAATTATTAATTGACTCAGCTATGTGTGCCGTTTGGCAATTAGCTGATTAAGGTGGTTATGTCTCTTCGCGTTCATTTCGCATAAGTTCGAGAAAATTGTGAAGAAATTGCAAATACTTCTCGATAATATAAAAATCTGAAAAAATTCCTGCATATCAAAGTTACTGAAAATATTAATTTTGCATAATAATAATTCCAAAATGTTATTAACAAATTGATGAAAAAATTAATTGGTCAACAAATTTTCCGGGAACCCAACTTTTTTTTTAATGAAAATGATTCGTTTATTTTTCTGAAAACGTATGAATTTTTTTCAGATTTTTCAATTTACTTTGAATTTCATGGTTTTTCACACATTTTTTCCGTATAAAAAAAAAATAATTCGAAGCAAATTTGAAAAATCTGAAATCTGCTTCAAGAAAAAAAAGCTCTCGATTTTCTAAATGCGCAAAAAGTAAATTCGAAATATCGAATTCGACCGTCCGACACTCGAACAATTGCGACATCAGTGGACGTTGTTCGGCGCGAGTGTAAAACAAAGGAAAATCGAAACGAGTGCAGGAGAGGTGTGGGGAGCTAAAGTAGGTCCACTGACCGAAACGCTCGAGGTCCCTTTGGGCGCAAAGGACACCACTATTCCTTCCCCTAGCGACGACGAAGACAGGGGTAGCAATAGCAGTGAAAACGATAGAAGTAGAGAGGCATAGAGCGCAGTAGATGTAGAAGTAGAAGCAGCAGAAGCGACACAAGCCTCTTGCCTCAAATCTTTCTTCGGCTAATGCAAGAACTGTGTTCGTTCGAGTTGTGTGTTGGGGGTAGCCGCCCCCGGCCGGGGGTCGGGGATCGCTAACGCTTGGGCCTTGAAACTCTTGCATCGTCTACGGATACGTGCATTTATATGAGTATATAGGAATGCGCTTCTAGCATCAACGACACCCGCAGACCATTCACCGGAAGAAAGGGACCCGTTGTGCCTGATACATCCGTCTCCGCGTACATCCTCCAACCATCCGGCAGAGATGTTCGTTCGTTCGCGAGAGTACAGACTCTATGTCGGCAAAATCCTCGATAAAACTGTAAACTGCAAACCCAATACAATCGTTTCGATTCTCCGCACAGACCACCGTGGGCATCGAGACAGATGTTTGAAAACAAAGTAAATCGTAGTCCGATGTCCGTTTTACACAGTTCCCAACCCCTCTATCCCCTTATCTTCTCGTTGGAAAATTTGCCTCAGGCGGAGGTCACGAAATTTCATCGAATTTTACCGTCACTCCTTCCTTCCGTCCCGACATCGTTGATATGAATCCCTGGCGAGGAGTGAAACGAGACGAGGGCAATTATCAGTGGAATAAAGAGGTCAGATGACTGTGTCAATGTTAATCTGCTAATTCAATTAATTAGCTTATTGAGTCGAGAATCTACCGGTGAAGAAGTCCCTCTGCGGCAAAAGAGGTGAATGGGAAAAGAAGGAATGGACTATTTCAGTTATAAAAGTCATAAAATAGAGACTCAAACGAGTCTCGATTGCTTGAACAAACGGTTAAAGAATACGAGATGAAGAAGATCGACAAACCTCGTTCGGACGAAATTAATATGTCTGAACTTAAAAGAGATTTGATTCTTAACAATTATCAAGAATCGGAGTCTGTCTACAGTAGCTTTTGATGGCTTCAAATGATTTATAGTGGAAGATACGATGTCGATAACAATAGATGATGACGTGGTAATGAAGTAGACGAGGCGGAATACCCGCCTCGACATCAAATGATCGTGTAGCAAATTTTCCTTAATTGCAACCATATAACTACGAAAGGTCAGCGTCTATATTCAATTTCCCTTAAATTGATCCTTCGTATTGAAAATTTATCTCGATGTCTGCCATATCAGATGGGAGAGCCGCGATATCGTCAATTTGGCTGACATACATATGACGTTACATGTGAGTTTAATTTGTCTTAATACATTAGGACACAAAGGTCCCGAGTCACATCAACCGGCGGTTACAGTAGAATCTCGATTAGCCAGGGACCGATTTTTTTTTGAAGATTCTCTTAGAAAACGACTTCAATCCCATTCAAAACTTCGGATTTCCGGTTATCCGTTGACCCGAAAGACCCATTTGCCCAGATAAATCGACAATTCCAGACGATCGCCATACTTCCATATGCAGTCATCCATATTTAGACGAGCAGACACTATCACTTGTCATCAATACTTTCCGACGTCCGCTAAAAACCTAACCTTTTCCATATTCAGCAGACAATGTTCCGAATGAATTCTAATTCGTGTTATGCATTTCCACGAAGACCTTTCAACTTTGGTTGATTTTAACGTACTGAAGCAAACCGGTCTTCAAAATTTACCAACTTACCTGCTTCAAAATCCGGTCTAACCTGGCCACCTAACTCGTGTTACGCATGTCCACGAAGACCTTTCAACTTTGGTTGATTTTAACGAACTGAAGCAAACCGGTCTGCAAATCTGCCAACTTCCCTGCTTCAAAATCCGGCCTAACCTGTCCACCTAACTCGTGTTACGCATGTCCGCGAAGACCTTTCAACTTTGATTGATTTTAACGAACTGAAGCAAACCGGTCTGCAAATCTGCCAACTTCCCTGCTTCAAAATCCGGCCTAATCTGTCCACCTAACTCGTGTTACGCATGTCCACGAAGACCTTTCAACTTTGGTTGATTTTAACGAACTGAAGCAAACCGGTCTGCAAATCTGCCAACTTCCCTGCTTCAAAATCCGGCCTAATCTGTCCACCTAACTCGTGTTACGCATATCCACGAAGACCTTTCAACTTTGGTTGATTTTAACGAATTGAACAAACCGGTCTGCAAATCTGCCAACTTCCCTGCTTCAAAATCCGGCCTAATCTGTCCACCTAACTCGTGTTACGCATGTCCACGAAGACCTTTCAACTTTGGTTGATTTTAACGAACTGAACAAACCGGTCTGCAAATCTGCCAACTTCCCTGCTTCAAAATCCGGCCTAATCTGTCCACCTAACTCGTGTTACGCATGTCCACGAAGACCTTTCAACTTTGGTTGATTTTAACGAACTGAAGCAAACCGATCTGCAAATCTGCCAACTTCCCTGCTTCAAAATCCGGCCTAATCTGTCCACCTAACTCGTGTTACGCATGTCCAAGAAGACCTTTCAACTTTGGTTGATTTTAACGAACTGAAGCAAACCGGTCTGCAAATCTGCCAACTTCCCTGCTTCAAAATCCGGCCTAATCTGTCCACCTAACTCGTGTTACGCATGTCCACGAAGACCTTTCAACTTTGATTGATTTTAACGAACTGAAGCAAACCGGTCTGCAAATCTGCCAACTTCTCTACTTCAAAATCCGGCCTAACCTGTCCAAATGAATGCCCCGTTAAAAATAAAAACGTGCCTCTCGTCCGCGAATCAACGCTGATTCGTTGCGAAAAGGGCCATACGTAAATCCATGGAAGCGATGGCAAAATGCGTACGGTTTTTATTATTTATTGTACATTTTTTTTTCGTATAGCATGCTTTCAGTTGAGGGGAAGGGAGGGTCTGGAACCGGGTGTATTTAATCTGACTGGGCAAAGCAAGCCTTTGAAGGGGAAGGATAAAGGTGGGGTTTGACGAGGAAGAAAGATGGTAGAACGGGGAGAAGCAGGCGGGTGAAAGAAGGTAAAGGACGGGTTGAGCAGGCGAGCTCTCCGGTGGTCGGGAGTCGACTGGCGGCATCGCTTTATGGCTCCCTAAATGAGCGCTGAAAGCTGGCAAACTCTTGAGGATATAATCCTGCTGGCTTTTCCCGATTCTACGGATCTAGCGCCACTCCCCCGGTCCTCACATGAATTTATATGATATGCTTGGGCTTATAGAAATGTCTGAATACCCCAAGCCCCCTCATCCACTGACCCCGCCGCTCCCTATTGCCGCTCCGCTGTTGCTCTTTCGCTTTCCCTTCCCGTTCTATATCTCCTCTTTTGTTTAAATCTTCTACCTCTTTTGTATATCTGTCCTGTTTTTTTTTTTATTTTTATTTTATTTTATTTTTTTTCATATAAAATCAACGATAAAAACGGATATTTTCGCTCGAACGAATAGAGATTAATTTTTTTTTTGTTTTTTGATACTGAAAAATCCAACGACCAATGATCATTCAACTTTTCCGCTCTCGAGTTTATGCTCCGGTACATCGAAGGTCAATGAATTTTTTTCATTTTGTAAACGTTGAAATCGCATTTTATCCGCCTAACGCTTGAGCAGCGAGCGATGAATCGGGAGTAATGTTTGAAACGTTTTAACAACGATCAATCACACAATAGAGTGGAACGGACAGGAGTGACTGACGATAACGCGTCCGATTAAATTTTGTTTTCCGGATTGTAGCCTCTTCACTGTTGCATTGGCTTGTCGTCTTTGGAATGCTAACTCTTCGAGGATTTTAGTGAATTTTCGTTCATTGATAATTAGGTGATTTTACGAATTAAATTTACAGCAAAAGAACGGAAATCAAAGATAAATTAATAAAATCAACTAAACTATTATTACATTATAACAAACAAGAAAATAAAATAAATAATATAATTATTATTATTTACATAAATGATTACTATAATATATAATTATAATTATAATTATAATATAATGATTAATATTAATTAATAAATAATAATTATAATTAATTTATTTTTTTTTATCAACTTTATTAATTAACTCACTTGAGTTGCTAACTTTCCGCGGTATATTCCTAAAATATATTTTTCGTATTGACGAACGTTTTCACGGATATGCCGCGTACAATATCTGGGGCACCCATAGATGTATGCGAGAGAAAGTCGCTTATAATGGCATAGGTAAGGGGGAAACCTGACGATGGTGCACCGTGATGGCTCTTGTTCCTTTCGCGGTAGACAATTTCAAAGCGGGTTAATTAGATGATTAAACTCTTCGTGAAGCAATTAATTAATATTTTCTAATTAGTAACGTCGTAGCTTCGGCAACACGAGCAGAGACGAGCATTGTCATGACGGTTAATTGGATGCGGTTCGGTGCCTTTAAGTTGGAGATTGTGGTTTATGTTTGCGAAACATTGTCAATCCGATTTTACTTCAAGAGCTGTACGTCTGGAAAATGCGATACTTTTTGCACCTCCAGCGTTTCCTTTGTGTATTTCTCGCTCTCGAATTTATCTACCCGCTCGTTTTACGGCAGAATAAACAAAATATGAGGTATTTGATACTGCGAATTATAACATCGAGAAATAATAGATACGGTTCCGTCGTTAATTATAAAGTTTTATTGCTGAATGTAAAGTAAAACCTCAATTATTCCAGAGGCAAATGTGACGCGGCGAATCCGAGAATAATTTATAACAGCGGATAATCGCAAACAATCGTAATCCATTTTTTTTTTCTATTATTATAGAATTCTTATCGATCTTTTCAAGATTTTTGGGGTCAATTTATTAAAAAAAAAAATTTGGCATAAAAATTAACCGAATTTTTTTATTTTTTTTTTTATAAATAATACAGTTGTATTTTCAAACAATTTTTCATGCTTAGGATTTTTTTTAATCGCCCGTGCGATTTGGCAAGTTATAATTCGATACAAAGAAAAAAAATCGTAAAATAAATTTCACTCGTAATTCGTCATGGGTTAAAAAATTTTTTGAAAAAGTAATAAAAAAACATCGACGCCATTAATTCAACGCTCGGAAATAATCGAGATTTTCCTGTATACAAATGTACCGAATTATCATATCACCGTTTCTCATAGTAAAGTTGAGTTTTTATATCAATTCTTGTATAATGTACTCCTTGGGGTATAACAGACCTCCTTGTCGGAGATAAATTTGTACAAAACTAAAAATCTTTTCTAAATATATTTACAATTTTTGTTTGACGTTGGGAAAAAAAATCATATCGTGACCTGTGAATCGTCAATATCGATTCCGAAATTTATTTTTTTCCAATGTTATCATTATAACGTCATTTTTGTATTTTTAAAAAATTTTATTCCCGTTTTCAATTATTCTTCAAACATTTAGATTGAAAAAAAGTGTCGACCCGTTCGAAAAAAAAAAAATCCCCATATTTCGCGCATTCAATTTTTTTTTTTTTTTAAATAACGACTAACTTTCGATCGTCGGATTTTGAATAAAAAAAAAAAAATCTTCGAAAAACTAAACCGCGAGCCTCCCGTGTCGTATACCGGAGTAAACTAACAAGTAAATTAATCGAAAAATCTATAAAATCGTTGAAATATCGTAAAAAATAACAGTGCCAAATGCGCGCGAGTAATTGGCCGGTGTTCTGCAAACATCTTAAACGTTGACGTCAATTAATAGAGTAAGGAAAATTCGTACCGGCAAAATTCGACATAGCTTTGGTAGAAGTAAACTCGACTCTTGTTCGAAGGTCCTTATCGGTAAAAAGCTGTTTCAAAGTTCGTCGGGGAAGGGGTGGGGAACGGGAGGAAGGGAGGGGGGGGGGGGGATGGGATTGGAGGCGACTCGCTGCGGACTCGTGCGACTGGACTAAAGTTTCCTGGTTCAAGCTTCAGCACCAGTTCTCATGCCACTCGGGGATTACGAGAAGGAAATGACGAGACGCGAGGAACGAGAGAGCCAAGAGTTCTCCTCTCACGGTGTATTCCAACAGAGCCGAGCGCCGAGCTACGCTACTTTGTTTAATATCTTAGCTTTCTCCAAACTATTGGTAACGGAGTTTCCAACTGATAGACTGTTGACAGAAAATACGAGGAACGAGATAGTCGCAGAGTCAACTTACGTTTTCCATACGCGAAGTTTCCGCGTTCATAACCATTTTGGCTCGGAGTCGAAATTTCATTTTATCATTTTTTTTTTTTTTTTTTACTACCCTCGACACGGAAGCATGAAAAAAAAAAATTGTAGGTTAATGGAAAGTGGAAAATGCATAATCGGCGTACACCAATCAACGGATGCGCGAGTGTCGAGTAATAATTTATTCATGACAAGATAATAGTATATTGGATAGCCGCTGCTTTTCGATGCGGTTGTCAAAGGCAGGTAACTATAGTTCAGTCAGGCGTTCTGATGCCTTATAATTATCCGGTGTACCCGACTTTGAACAAACAAACAACCGCGGCATTAATTCAACAACTTTGCTCCTCGTTCGACAAAGTACGAAGGTATTAACTTTTTTTCTCACCGCAATTTCAAATATTTACCAAACATTTCGATTAAGCAAATAGGAAAACAAGTCGATCTTAAAAAAAAAAAAAAAAAAAAAAAAAAAAAAAAAAAAAAAATCGATTTTATTTTTTATTAATATTATTATTTTATTCGAAATTTTAAATATTTCAAAAAAATTTCTATTGTGTAAAAGTGTCGACCAGTTTGGAAAAATTATTTTTTGTTGTTATTATTTATTATTTAAAACATTTCGATTGAGAAAAAACGTAATTAAAATTTTTTAATTTTTTTATATTTATATTCGAAATGTTGATTTTTTTATTTCAAAATAGAAAATAATTTTTTCACATAAACGCTTAATCAGCTCTGTTCATTGATGAAAAACGTCAGTTTGAATAAATTCGAAAGTCGGAAAGACCACAAAATCGGTTAATTCGGGTGTTCGATGAAAATCGATCATGAAAACAATTTACTCCAAAACCCATAACTACGGAGGTCATATCCGGAAAATGAACTCTGTTGATAGGTGAATAACACAAGTTGTTGTTTCGTGAATTACAAGAACCATTCCGCGGAGGGTGTGACGGTAGGATTGGGGTGTGAGGGTTGAAAAGGATATAGGAATGCGGGAGGTCGGTAGAGGATATAACATCGGTACCGAGGCGCAAGCAGGGCAATTTAATTAAACGATCGATAAATTGCGTCGAGTGGGTGAGGAACCCTGCCGTTAGCAATCAAGTACAGTAATTGTTTTCTCACTTCTACTGCTATTGCCGCCCCCATACGCCTACCCTCGAGGCTGGTTGCTCGCCGGTTGCTCCATAGACAACCAATTATTGACCGGTCGAATTAATTATTGCTTCACGGCTCGAGTTCCGTACAATTTCTATTTTTTCTCCTTCCCCTTTAATTCACAGACCCCTCGATTTGCTTCTAAATATTCCGACCCTTTTTCCCGAATCTTAAAATCGAAATAGCGCAATTAACAATATCCCAACATAGCTGACGCTCTCCAATTTCCAATTGATTATCATCCCTTTATCTCAAACTAAAGCGAACACCATCCCCTATCGGTGGACAATTATATTTTTTTTCTAATTTCCAACAACTTCAATTCGCAGCTCTCAATCACGAGAGCATTCATGCTTTGCCCCGGAGTTCGTAACGCGTGTTATTATTGCAGAGATAGAATGAACGTAGGGGTGAGGTAACCCATACGGCCTGCGGGATAGACGCGCGGTAGGTGCGGACAACCGAAGCGGAATATTCAAAGCCCATTGACACATATCAAAGTTGCTACACGCTACAAGTATCGCGGGTAGTAAGGCAGTTTGGAAATGTTTGTTCGTGCGATGAAAACCCCACCCAACACCCTCCGCCCCCACCACACACCCACGTAAACGAAAAGATTCGCCTGGGTACCGGGTCTGTATGCATGCTTCGCTCTGTAGCCAACAAATACCTGGTGAAACTGGCATAACTAACGCGCGGTGCCAGAAACAACACATTGGGATGCGCACATTTGCTCCCCCAACTACCCCCCAACTCCCCCAACCCTTCCCCGCCCCCCGACCCCCTCTCGACGGATACTCGCGCGAGTGTTGCACACTGATGGTCGGTTCACGCACAATGCACCTAAAGCATGGATACGGCTACCAGGAACGTGTAGCTTACGCCCGAGTACAGTACGTGTAAGTTTGTGAATCAACGCATAACACGTCGGATCGTCGTGGTTGTAGGTACAAATTGCACCCATTACTCTTGCATAACCCACCCTATCCTGTACTCTAGGCGCTAGTCGCGCATCGCCCACGACTATTGTGTATGAAATGATTATGACCGTACGGTATGAGGTCGCAAGGTCGTGCAATGTCATATACGTCACATAGATTGGTGCTGCGCGGAATGGTAGCATCCCCAACACCTATCGAGAGTGCAAAAGGGTCAAACCCCGAGAATCCTATTCAAAACAACGAAACAGGAAGCTATGACGAAACGATCCTTTGATTCAATGTTTGTTAGAACGTCGACGCTTGGGAATGCCTTGTTGCGATTCGAAATGTAGAGAGGTTGGAAGGGTTGAATGGGTCGATAAGGTTGATTCCGAAGATCGTGAGTGATGGACCATTTTTTGGTTATGAGAGATCCAACTTTGCATGGTTTGGGTGACTTTAGTGTCATTAATGCTGAATTCAACACCAACACCTATCGAGAGTGCGAAAGGATCAAACGCCGAGAATCCTATTCAAAACAACGAAACAGGAAGCTATGACGAAATGAACCTTTGATTCAATGTTCGTTGGAACGTCGACACGTGGGAAGGCCTTGTTGCGATTCGAAACGTAGAGAGGTTGGAAGGGTTGAATGGTTCAATAAGGTTGATTCTGAAGATCGTGAGTGATTGACGATTTTTTGGTTATGAGAGATCCAACTCTGCATGGTTTAGGTGACTAAATCATTGATGTTGAATTTAAGGATACATTTCAAAGGAAATAGAGATCAAAGGGCTCTACGATTGGGTCAACGGTCGAATAACATGGTTTGTTCTTTTAAATACCATTGGAGGATTCTGGAAAAAATTTGAACGGTGATGCATTCAGAGGCATCAAAGGGCATTCAAAGGGCTTGAGGACACAGTATTTAACAATTTCTGGGGGTTGAGGAATTGGTTTTTTCGTGTCGACAGGTAAATTTCACAATTTTTCGAAGGTTTGAACATCGATGGATCGACTCAACGATTCTGTAATTCGAATGAATTTGAGTAGAAAAATGGTTTTTGTTTGTTGTGTTACACGGAGGAGCGCGAGAGTTCGATATTGATTGGGATTTCGAATTATTATTTTTTGATCTCTCAATTCACCCGGTCCTGTTGAACCAATCAGACAAATGAAACGTTTTTGACACTTCGACCAATTGCTCTTTCCTTCCGCCTCCGTAGCAACAGGTTAATTGCGTAACTCTTTAAATCCTCAATTCTCATTTTATCTTAAAAAAAAACTCTGGAAAGTTTAAGGGGTTTCATCTGACTGGCGGTTCGATAAACGAGTCAAATGTTTGAATTTTTTTCTCGGAAACTATAGGATATGACTTTTATATATGAATATGAATATGATTTTTTTTTCGTGATTTTTAAAAATAATATTTACAAAAGAACGAAACGGATTTTCGAGTTAATAAAAATTGCGAGTCGTTAAATATAAAAAAAAAATTTATATATTTTTTTTACATCATTTAATGCTAACGCCTTGTAGTAAAAAAAATTGATCACCTCCTGAGAAAAAAATTCCTAATTTCGTAATTTTTTTTTAATTTTCTCCTGTCTGAGAAAAAAATCAAAATTCGACGATATCGCCAGATAAATATGTAACTCCTTATGAAATATGGATTTAGTGTCTCAGAGAATGCAGCATCGCCTGTTCCGATGCTTTTTTTTTCGTAAAGTAATCATTCCCATAGGTAAACGAGGAGTACAAATAGCTTCCAATCTATTGGTACGTTCCTCCTTCGCTTGAATGGTGATTGTCCCTTCGTATGCTGCGTCATTGACAATGATGGGAAAAGCCCATTGTCCAATGAGTAAACGGGAAGCCCTATTGGTTCTATTAACAACCCCTATAGTATATCAACAGTACCGATTGTCATTGATGGAATAAATGTTTTTCGAAAGTGTTGTAACATCCTTCGTCTTTATGACGAGAGATAGAATTCGTTACAGTCAGAGTTAACCACTTCGACAAGTTTATTATCGGAACTACCGATGACCGTCAAACAATGGCTCTCGAACACTCGGCACTTGGTACGTTCTGTTTGTTTGCCTGCATAATGTCTCCCGTGAGGCACCGTGCAAATGTTTACCGAACGCAAAGCTGCTTGTTCTCTTTTTTTTTTTTTTTTTTTTCCTTTTCCTTGTTGTGTTGTGTACCGCCATCCGTTAGCATATTTCAATTTAAATTACACGAAGAAGGAAACAAGAAAATCCGAGGGTAGTGAACGAAAATTGCGAACGCGTTTTGCTTGAATTCCGCGGCGCCCTCTGCTGCCGGGTCAGACAGACGTCCTTACCGCGAAGTACCTAATTTGAAAAGATTAGTCCATCTGAAATTGTCTCGTATCGATTTTTTTGTGGGGGAAAAAAAATTCGTCTTTTTTTTTTTTTTTTTTTTTTTTTTTTTTTTTAGGGCGGCCAAAGCTCAGTTGAAGCCTATATTCGGAATTTAGGCGGCCAGAGAAATTCCAAGGGGGTTTCTGCTTTTCTTTACTGTAGTAGTACTGAATTAACCGGTAAACATTGCAGCATGAAAGTGGGTGCTTTCCCGCGGTTGAGAGCTTGAAAACCACCCTTTAGCGGGCATTCAGACAACTACGGCAATCCTCTGAACAAACCTACCCTCCCTCCCGTGATACTGCCGAGTGGGTATAAAGAAAGGGACGCGAGAAAGCAGCAAGCCAGTAGGCTTTCTGAAATTACCTGGCTAATTAAAAATCTCCTTCTCGCGCAAGTGCCACGCAGCTGCAACGACTTTAGTCGTTCCGTACGCCCCGCTGTGCTCCTATTTTTCTCTTTTTTTTAACTCCTTTTTAATTTATTAATATTTTTTAATACATTAATTATGTTTTTAATGGCTTTCGTCATTCCGCGAGAAACACACATTTTTTCGAGAAACGCGACGGGATTTTTTTTCGTGGAATGAAAAAAAAAAACATAAAATTTTTTATTGACTTAAATTCACAGAATCGGAAAAAAGTCGTTTTGAAAAAAAAAAAAAAAAATTTATCGTACGAATATTTTTTTTTTAATTTTTAAAATTTGTATAAAAAAAAATTCAACCGAAATAGAACGCTGTCCCGCGCCTCAGAAACATTTTTTTTTCTGTATTAAATATTCTCTTTATACGAATTTAAAAAAAAAGGCTTTTGACCCTTTGCCTTTAATGTTCGCAAACACTCAACCGCTACCACATAGTAATTCGTAATTGACGAACTCTCGACGACTTTAAAATCGACGAGACACAACTCGCAATGACAAAACCGCCGTAGATGCTTCACGTTTGAAGTTATCTCGTTAAAAATCGTTGAGGAATCGCGAGAGAGCGCCCTTCAAAGTTGCGTAACAACAAAAATTAGAAAAAAAAAAAAAAAAATGCAACCTCCGCTTTTGATGCCACTGCGGCCCTTTCAGGAGTTATTTCCGAATTCGAGAGCCGCGCTTCGGCGTCACATATCGCGGAGGCCACAGGTAAAAATGTGCACAGCACGGATATGCCACGCGGTACGTGACTGCGCCACACACGTGAGGGGGGTAGCGAGAGAAAACCTCATGGGAAATACTCCAAGGTATCTGAATAAATCGAAATACCTAAAGTGATTCTCGAACTTAAATTAGTTTCTGGTACCTTTCCTGGTGGGGCATAGGGGATGCCGATGGCGGAGGGATGGGGTGTTAGGCGTGACCGACCCGGTCACGGGAGACCCAGATTTCTGCACTACACTACATCTTCTCACGTCTTCCGCACGCAATCACATAAAAGTCGAACAAAAAAAAAAAAAAAAAAAAAAAAAAAAAAAAAAGAATTACATACTGATATATATTTTCTAATCTTTCGCGCAAGTCAAGGCTTCCGTTTCTTCGGGGAATCGTAGGGTAGTTCTTGGGGCCGATACTCGTCGATCTGAAGACACGTGTGGATGCGTATTTCACTAAAAGTCGATGATTTTTCCGGCGATAGAATTATTAAAAAAAAAAAAATCAATTATTTTTCTCACTCGATTTTCTTCACATTCGGGCGTTTGGTGACGCGAAAATGTCGATATATCGAAATATCGTAATTTTGCGTATATATTCCGTACGTCTGGGAGGTGTGTATATCCGCCAACGAAACTTTATTAACGTTGGAGTATTCTATCTCTTTTCTTTATGTCGTCAACTTTGTTGGCGCGGGCGTGAAGGGGGAGGGGGGGAGGAGGCGGCAGGGGGTGGTTTTAGTTCCGTGACGGTTTAGTAAGAGAGGAAGAGGAAGAGTGAGATAGATTCAGAGCAGCGGTAGAGTTCGTACCAGACAGTTCAACGCTATTCCTGATTCCGAACGAGGCTAGGTGCGCACGCATGCACCTTCAGGATTCAAGCACGACATCTCGCTTTAATGGTTTTTTGAACTACTCGCACATGCACCTTACTACCCTTCCGTACAAACGACGACGCCGCCCGCGGACGAGGGTAAGGGATGGGCGCCTTCTATTTACAACCGGAGTCAAAGTTTCCTGGTGAAATTAGTTTCGAAGTACAGTAACAGCGCGTGTATGTCTCGTGATAAACCCTTGTAAAGCAATTCCCGAACAGAAAAAAAAAAAAAAAAAAAAAATACATATATATATATACTATACATCGCGATGTATAATGATGCATCAAACGGAAATAGAAATTTTCTGTAACGAGATTTCTTCGGATTCAACAGTTTGACGAAATTCGTTTCGACCGTTTAATTTAGAATTTCGCACTTATTTAGCTTCCGCCGAACCACCCCCACCCCCCCTTTCTCAAGCTTCGTTGTCGAGCGCAAAGGGTCAAAATGTATCCATTCGAAAACCTTTTCTTCGATACTTTGCTATGGCAAATAGCCGCGATCCGCCGGAATACTGAAAGCCAACTATTCGCACACAGACCGCATTTCATCCCCTACCCTCCCATCCCTCAGTTCCACTCACCCTCATCGTTCCGAACTCTCCACGGTCAGCACCACAATTCACCTGGTCTATTTCGCAATGAAGTCGTTTCGCCAGAGTCCGGTGAGTGCATTGATCATTCGCTTTTCGAATCGGAGAGCTTCCAAGTTCAAGTAATAGCCCTCCCCTTTCATCGACATTTTCCCCATCCGGCTTCGTAAGAACGTGTTTGACCGGTTCAACGAAAGCTCAACGACTCAAAGCGAAACGAAATTCAAGCTTCAAGGAAAGGCTACGAACGGCTTCGATCGCATCAACACATTCTTAGTCGATTTTTTTTTTTGTTTCCTTTTCTTTTTTTTTTTTTTTTTCATATCGCTTTTACCGAAATTGTAAAAAATACCCAATGAAATAAAATTGTCGACGCGACAAACTTATTGATTTCATGCGTAATACATCGATCGCGAGTTTTTATGAAAATATTTATTTTCTGAATTATAATTATTATATAAAAATTAAATAATTTTGATTATTATTCATCTTATTTATTTGATTATACCGGCGAACGAAATAAAAATCACGTTTTCGTGGCCCGAAATATCGAGAAAAACAAAAAATGAATTTTAGTTAATCCGAGAAAAACGTTAATCACCCATCCGCTTACGACCATTAAATCACAATTTCTCCATAACGATCTTTCAATCGTTAAAAATAATAATAATAATTTAAAAAAAAAAAACGACTTTCACACTGCAGATAATTTTTTTTTGCCACCCCGATCGGGGGTGGCGCAGCTGCAGTTAGAGTTCGTTGAAGAAGAGTCGTGGAGAAAAGTCTATCGGCAGCGCGAAACGCACGTAAGAGTTGAATAACTATGGAGTACCGCGCGCGGGTGAGAGAGGGCCGATTAATTTCCGATTGTCAGAGCGCACGGGTACCGCGTCCACCCCATAACAATGCGATCGATCACCGCGCTAAAACACCGGCATCCAGAGTTGTGCGCTATTAAATATATATATATATATATATATATATATATATATGTATACGAAGACACACACAGCGCGCGATGCATAGTATATGCGAAACGGCGGTAGAGAAAATCGGTTCGGGACTTGTGGAGCGATGAAGCGCGCTAACTTTTCTCCTGTTTGAAAATAGAGAAACGAGAAAGAGGATAGAGAGTGGAGCTTAAAATAAATAATACTGCGCCCAGAGGGTTAGTTGGAGCCTCTCGTTGCGGTGCTTCGAATTCAACGACGATTCGCTCCCTTCCAAACCACCCTCTCGTCTCCCTCCACCCCCCACCCCTCCTTCCGCCGCCGAACCCCCATTTACTCCACTCCGGCTTTTGCCATCGACTTGTGTCGGACAAAAAGAAATCTTCAACCCCCCCGAGTCTCCCGATATGGCACTAAACATATACCACAACGCAGTTGAAGTTCTATTAAGCGTACTTACCCTGTTCAACCGTACGACCCCAACTTCAAAAACCAACGGGCATCGCTCCAACTTCCCATTTAACGTCCTTAACCTCTGATTCCATACCAGACATTTCGCCTTTATGAAAAGTAAAGATAAGCTCGCTGTAAATTTTTATTTTTTTTTTCACTTTTCCGACGAGACTCCGAAGAATATAATGTACGGAAATAATAATATATATAAAATAAAAAATAAAAAAAAATTACAAATAATAATAAAAATAAATTATGATATATTTATAATAAAAAAAAATGCCGCGAAATTATTGTTTTTCGATTTTTCTCATCGAGTTCGAAAAATATTAAAAAAATTCTCGATGCGAGTTTCGATCTGCGATTACGAAAAAAAAAAAAAAAAATTAAAAACATCCTTTGGGATGAATGAGCTAAATACACGTTTCGAGCGATTTTGACGAAGGATAAACCCGACAAATCGCTCGTCGGAGTAACCTGCAAACGAGCTTCTCTATCCCTATCCCTGTTATATAACTTACACGGTGAAAAGCTTCCGGTACAGCGTCGGCAGCAACATGCCAAGGGTAAAGCGATGAGGGAACGCTGGGATCAGTTACCTCATTAAATCGGTCGGCCTGTAGTACTCGCTACTGCGGGTAACATGAATTAAATTTGCCGTGTGCCCCCGCTGCGCTCGGTTGTGGCATCGCTGGCAAAACAGAAGCAGCAACTAAGGCGTACACGGGAGAGAGGATCGTTTTGCTCGGGGTTAATAATTATATGAAATTTTGAAATTGGATGGTCGCGCACAATTTTGCCGGTCACGGAAAACGATCTCGTGGATGTTAAACCCTTTGAAGAACAGAAATAGACGGTACGTACATTCGATAAACCTATTAAAAAAAAAGTTAATAATAAAAAAATGTAAAATTTTAAAAAATATTTGACGAATTTTTTTTTTTTTTTTTAAATGACTATATGTTAAAAAAATAAATAAAAATAATAATATGTGTAATAAAAAATCAGTTTACTACGTTTTTTTTTTAATAAATTATTAAATGAACAATAAAATACGACATATATATCGTTATATAAATATTTTTACTTTCCCAAAGGTGCGCGATAACTAATATTGTTTTTAATATTTAATTAAAAAAAAATGATAAAAAAATATTTCTAATTACTCGAGACGCTTCTCGATCGACTATAACGGCGCGTAACTAAGGCAACGCAGTAGCATCGCTGCGGCTTTATCTCGGGGATCGCGGGAAGGCGATAACGCCTCACGGTAGTTAATAATTTTCGCGGAAATTTCAAACATTCTCGGTATCGCATCTATCCGATGGGTTTGATTAATTCAAAATCGTAGTTTAGTTCAAACTGCCGGAAATACAAGTAGATAAATATAGATATATATATGTACAAGTAGATAGAACACTTCGGGACTCGCGAACTAAATAACAACGTTAGCGCCAACGTTGTATGTGACGGCACTCAATGGAACGAGTGAAGAGACGTATATTTCTGTGCGATAGTGTATCCAGTACGGGCATTACACGTTATACATTATGCTTAGCGATGGGGGAATCTCTCGTGCAGTGACCCGATGAGAATAGGGATAGTTTCCCGATTCTGGTTTGAACCGTCAGGCGCAGCAGTATCCTTGTTTCACGACAAAGTTTGGAGGGCGCGCGCGAGGCGGGTTGGCGCTCGCGCGAGTAAGTGGGGAACGAGGGGATGGGGATGGGGATGGGGAAGGGGGAGGGTGAGGGGCTGGCGGCGTCGAGAGAAGCGCCTGATTATTATGCGCTTCGCATTGTCATATTCCATTACGAGAGTGTCGGTTACAGATCTGTAGCGAAGCTCGTCGAGGCAACCAGCAGTTCGAAGCACAATTCACAATGCGAACGGCAAGCAGAAGCAACACGATAGAACATTGCGAGAGAAGGGAGAGATGGCAAGAGGGATGAAGAGAAAACGAGAGAGTGTAGTCTTCAACGACTGACGGTGACATCGATACTCGAGTGCTGAACGCGTACACAACACGGCTACCGAGATACCAACTAACTTCATATTCCCACAGTCACGAACCTCCAAATCCTGACAATCCAACTCTATCTCTCTTGCCCTCCGACTCATCGGGAAGTTGTATACGAAACCCGTCTAAACTTTACACCCCTTATCGATAACCAGAAACGGAGATCGCTGATGCTATAGTCACTTTATTATTATATTGGGGAGTCTATCGAAATGTTCGTTCGAAATAAGACGGTTTATTTTTTTTTTTGGTTTTACATGGTTTTCTGGTCCTGAAAACCCTTTTGGTTTTCTTGGTTTTATGGAAAAGTCGGAGAAATGGTCTTCAATTTTTATTTTCCTGGAAGTGTCTTTTGATTTTTCTTTACCTGGAAAAGTCCTGGAAATGTCCCTAATTTTTTTATTGTCCTGGAAAAGTCCTGGAAATGTCCCTAATTTTTTATTGTCCTTGAAAAGTCCTGGAAATGTCCCTAATTTTTTTATTGTCCTAGAAAAGTCCTGGAAATGTCCCTAATTTTTTATTGTCCTTGAAAAGTCCTGGAAATGTCTCTAATTTTTTATTGTCCTGGAAAAGTCCTGGAAATATCTCTAATTTTTTATTGTCCTTGAAAAGTCCTGGAAATGTCTCTAATTTTTTATTGTGCTTGAAAAGTCCTGGAAATGTCCCTAATTTTTTATTATCCTGAAAAAGTCCTGGAAATGTCCCGAAATGTGCAGAATTACGATTCTGCGACTTTTCGACGACGAAAAATATCGTATCGTATCGTATTAGCGGTACAATACGTGAAGATTTATTAATGAATCACATCGAAGGATCAACAGAATCCCTCAGCGATGAATAAATATTTAAGTAATGTGTGACACTGCATCTCTGAAACTTCGTTAAAATAGCGCATCGCTCTCATTAAGAATCAATGCAATGCATATCGACACATCGCGTTTAGAATGCATCCCACAGTTTCGTCATTGTTACAGATGTTAACATGGTCGCCGAACCGAAGCCCCATCAGACCGGAAGAAAGAGACAAAATATGACGAAAACCGGAAATGACTGGTAAGTGTCCTAAAAAAAAAAAAAAAAAAAAAATTTCCCAGAATTTTTAATAAATGAATAAAGGCGTAGATAACGATAGGATCGAATATAAAGCTTCGGGAACCGACGACAAAAAAAAAAGACGACAAAATTTCTTTTGTTACCGGCGGATTTTTTTTTATTGTATTACGCGAGTCTCCGGGGAAAAGCGTTGAACGTTCTCGGTCGTCGAGATATAAAGTGACGTTGTCCGATGAAAAGCACACCCTCCTCTTCGGTCGCGCGCTTTCGCTCCACCAACTTACTTGGATGGATCAACGGTGGAAAGGGAGGGGAGGGGGAGGGGCGGTCGGTCCACTATCCGAGCGGAAATAGCGATAGCCGGATTAGTTAGGAAGCACGTGCCTCTCGCTACACCACTCTCCACTTCCCTTGAGTGTTTGAAAATTACGTTTCCCAGTGAACGCCATGGTAAAGTAGCGCTCATCAAAATATGGAACGCCGCGATGCGCGAATGGCTTCAATAGCTTACTGAAACGCATATATGCCCGCGAGTTATCCATTTGGTTTCCCTCGTGGAAAAAGCTTTGTCAATGTAAACCTTTTTTTTTTTTTTTTTTTTTTTTTTCGATATTATCGTTATCGTGTTTGAGAAAAAGGGAGAAAGTGCTTTTTAGTCAATACACCGAAGGATTTTTTTTTTTTTTTTTTTTTTTTTTTTCGGAAAACTTGGAAATCACGTAAACTATCGTAAAAATAACTTAAAATTTTTGTAGCTATCGTTATTATGGTATGGAAGGGATCGAAATAAAATTTTGATTATTTATTGGTAATTTATTAGTAACTAATAAATCAAAAAAATATAATATATAATATTATTATTATTATTATTATTGATACACGTATGACATATATATTAACATATTAAATTATAAAAAAAATTAACAGAGTAAGATACTCGAATAAATTTTCCAAATAATCAATATTTCAATTTTTAATATCATTAAATCGATTTGACGAAAATATTTCTGTGTTTCAGGGACTATTACTACGACAGGTGAGTTTTTATAATAAAAAATTGACATTTCTATGTTACTATATCGATAAATGCAAAATTATTCTTGAATTCCATAAAAAAAAAAAAAAATTAAATTTTTGCGATATAAATGCACTAAACTATCGAAACAATAAAATGTATTGAAACATCAGATATTTCGACAAATACGTTGATAGTATTAAATCAATGGGACAGAAGGAACAAAAAGCCAAATAAAGGGCAGTCCATTATCGAACTATCAATATCTCTGTACGAAAAAAACGAAAATTGATTGAATTTATCGCTTTCTTGTGTATCGCGACTCGAGTTTTACGTAAAACCTTTGATATCGCGAAAAAAAAAAAAAATCGATCGAAAATTTAACAGACGGGCGAAAGATTTGTGAAAAAATAATAAATCGACCGAAAATTTAACGGACGGGCGAAAGATTCGTGAAAAAAAAAAAAAAAAAAAAAACCGATCGAAAATTCAACGGACGGGCGAAAGATTCGTGAAAAAACAATAAATAGGGCGGTTTTGAAGGGATGATCGGGTGAAAAACAATGAAGCGACGGCAAGGGATGGACGAGAGGGTCCAATATAATATCGGCTAACTGGATATACGGAATCCGTGCACTTAATATGTGTCAACGGGCTTAGGTTGCCGGGGACTACAGAGACATGTTACGGCTCCGATTGCACTGTGTCCTATGGTCCTATGCTTGCTGCTGCTGCTGCTGCTGCAGCTGCCCCCTAAGCCCCGGGATCACGAAGCGATATCTTCGGGGACGCGGACGTACCTGATTAACCTGATACCTTCAAGTGTATTCGCGAACGCCGGCAACGTCATGGGACAAAACCCTCATTAAACTAAGCGATCAGTCTTGTTTCGGTGATGTCGCCCGTTTATAATGTCCGGCAAATTACGCGACAAATTCGTAATATATCTTTCGCGCGGTTTATATTTCACATATTAACGAACGAAACAGTAGTTTGTTACTCGATCGCAAATTATCCCGAAATGTAAAAAAAAAAAAAAAAATGTCTCGTATAGTCGTGAATTTCGGAATAAATAATTTTTTTTTTTTCGATTAATTTTGTTACATAACCTCAAACGAATTTTTACGAAAAAATACATTTTTCGATCTTTTGAAACGCTGATATTTAAAAATTAATCTTTAGTAATGCAAAATATTGTTGCGAACAAAGTTTATCATTTTTTTTTTGAAAATATTATTTCGAAGAAATGTTCGAAAGAAAATTTTGCTGAAATTTCGATTAATTTCGAGATTTTGCGTAATACGGTGAGGTGTTTCGTGTTTATTAAAAAATATTAACGTGTCGATTATGAGAAGAAACTGATGATCGGCGCGCGTATTAACGATCGATAGAGGGGATATTATATCAATTCCGAGTTTGAAGAAAAAGGCACTCGTAGTTACCGAACGATTTTGTAACAATGGCAATTATAATTTGCATTACGCGCATTTTTTTTTTTTTTTTTTTTTTTTTTCGCATCGATATAATGTAATAACCTTTAATTTCGATAATAATAACGCGAGACTCGAAATTTTATCGCTGTTGTCGTAAACATTTTAAATTAATAATAATCCAAAGGCTTTCTTTCTTGGCGTTGAAATCACCCTTCGGGTTTTTTAGTCACTCACTACTACTTTGCATCGTACCTCCTGCAGAATCCGATTACGAAAAGCGCTGTAAGCTTCGTACCGCGTGGTGTGTTTCACCGCTTTACAGGTTATGACGCGAATGCGAATTTTTAGATTCCGGTTACATAATCACTATTTTCCCTGAGGCTTTTTCTCCACGCGAGCCGCGTAACTTCGTTTCTATCGCAGACGATTTTTTTTTCGTGCGGAGGTCAAAGGTGAGCGAAGGAAAAGGTCAGAAAGTCGATCGCAAACATTTCCAACGTCAAAGGTCGCGAAGTCTTTAATTATTCATTACTAAACGACGGCAAATCGAATGCAAGCAAAATAACGTTTGTCATTACCGAGGTATTTGCATCATTGCACGATAAAAAATAAAACTGTATATACATTTTTCATGGAATACAGTAATACGAAATTTACCGTACGACACACGAATATTAATGTTAACCTGGAAATGCAAATTTACAAATCATTTACAAACTTAATGCACCAGACGACGTTATTAGAAAACGCGTTTGCATTCGTGATTTAGGAAACCGTCCATCAGCGATAAAGCAGTCGATTAAAATTGCAGTACTTACGTTTGAATTAAAAAAAACGGCTTTAGTTATACGAAACGAAAAAAAGTCTTAGAATACCGTTTCGTTTAATTACGCGATAAATTTTATTTCTAACTAAAAAAAAAAAAATTTCAATTATTATTTAGAGATTTTTTATTTTTGAATATTTCGTTTTTTTTTTTTTTTTTTTTTTTTTTTACTATTACTTACGATTTTTTTTTTAAATTCTTCATTTATTTTATTAACAATAAATAAAATCGGCGAACTTTCGCCCATTGGAAACAAAACGCTCGGCATACTTTTGTCTCATTCGACTTTTTTTTTTTTTTTTTTTTTCAACGATTTCACGTTTGTTTCAGTTATTACGCATCGACGGCTTTTCCCCCGCGATTAGCTCCGCCGTTGAAGAGACAACGTTTGATGCAACCGAGTCGATCGCAACAGCCAAAGCAACAGAAGCCGCAGCCAATTTTAAACAACAGTACCGTTCCGGATTTGACTCAATTGAAAGTTTACAGTAAGTTTTCCCCTTTTATTTTTTTCTTTTTTTTTATTCGCCACTCGCATGTAGCAAACATTGTTTCACGGTATTATTTATCTTCGCTCCGTAGGCAATCCGGATATCCTTATTTGCGGAAATTGCAGAGAGATATACACGGATCTCGGCGAATTGCTCGAACACAAGCGAAACTACTGCAAAGTACGTTTCACCTGCAAATGTCACACCTTCAACGATGGATCTCCAAGTAGGTACCGCAAAAAAAAAAAAAAAAAAAAAAACGCATCTTCATGGCTGAGATTATTTTTTTTTCATAATTTACGTCTAAAAAAAAAAAAATCACCTCAGAAACAAAGTTTACCTTTGTAGCATCGATAATTTTTTTTTATTCACATTTTTCTTCCAAAAAAATTTTAAAAAACACCTCAGAAACAAAGTTTTCCTTTGTAGCATCGATATTTTTTTTATTTCATATTTTCCTTCCAAAAAAAAAAAACACAAAAACAAAGTTTTCCTTTGTGGCTTCCATAATTTTTTTAATTCATATTTTCCTTCCAAAAAAAAAAAAAAAATCTCAGAAACAAAGTTTACCTTTGTGGCATCGATATTTTTTTTTAATTCATAGTTTCCTTTAAAAAAAAAACATCTCAGAAACAAAGTTTACCCTTGTGGCGTCGATAATTTTTTGTAATTCATATTTTCCTTAAAAAAAAAATATACAAAAACAAAGTTTACCTTTGTGGCTTCGATAATTTTTTGTAATTCATATTTTCCTTAAAAAAAAAAATACAAAAACAAAGTTTATCTTTGTGGCTTCAATAATTTTTTTTAATTCATATTTTCCTTAAAAAAAAAAACACAAAAACAAAGTTTACCTTTGTGGCTTCGATAATTTTTTGTATCCATAATTTACTTCCAAAAAAAAAAAACATCTCAGAAACAAAGTTCCCCTTCATGACTTTCATATTTTTTTTTTTTTATTGATAACTTATGTCTAAAAAAAAAAAAAAAAAAAAAGTAAATTGTCCATTTTGCGCAGAAGACTCTACGACAGCGTTGCTGTGTGTACTCTGCAAGGATTCGTTTCCCTCAGCCTGGGAACTGATGGTCCACGCGCAGGCGGCGCATATGATTAACATATACGAATTGGGCAGTCGTTCGCAGAGCCTTAGATCAACACAAAGCCCTCTGCGAAGTCCGAGTCAACAGCCGACGGAGTCATCACAGTCAATCCACGAATTGCAGGTAAACGGCGATAATATGCCGGCGATTTCCTTAAAACAAATGGTATTGTTATAAACGGCTTGCAGATCGATAGTTTCATGAAATATGTTGCGATTGCCGTATTTACGCACTCCTCGCAGTCCGGCAACGATAGTTGCGTTAAATAACGATCTTTGGCATCCGTAAACGTTGCCAAAGAGCTCTGAAATCCCAAAATACCAGAATTACGACGGCGCGTAAATGTCCGCGGGATATGCGACCATTGAAGAGTGTCGAATAGTACCGTTTACTACGTGTCGCGTTAATAATAACTCGTGTTATAGCCAATCCAACGCGTGAACACGGCAACTGTTGCAGGATATCCACTGTCAGTGAAAACTTCGAAAACCTGAAAATTTCAGGAATTTTTTTTACAACGTCATGGAAGTCGGGAAATGAAAAATTTGTGAGGAAAAATTCGAAAAATCAAAAAAAAAAAATCGAAATTTTTTTTTTTCGGTGAAATTCTTGGAAGTTAAATAAAAAAACATAATTCGAACGTTTTGTTCATCGTGGATATTTGTCAGGAATTTTTTTTTTATTTCAGATTTCGTCCGATTTAAAATGAAATAAAAATAAAAAAATCTCAATAAATTTTGCTTTCTAAGAAAGTATTGTTTTCGTGAAAAAAAAAAAAAAATGATTGCCGACTTTTTTTAACCGGAATACCGAAACAGGAATTTCGAAGAAAAAAAAAGGTCTTTTGATATTTATTGATAGTCGTCGCGACGATTTTTCAGGGAATCAAAACTATGGACGGCGAGGATCGCGGAGAAGATGACGATTTGGATGGACACGAATTGATACCATCGCCGGACAGTGGAAAATCAACGGACAATGAGGGACTGTCGTCTCCGATTAAAATACGCAGCGGTATCAATGAATCCGATCACGAGGATTGCGACGATTTAATGGACTTGGAAAACACTGCGCGAACCGGCATTATCCACGGACTCAGTAATGTACGTCGTAACTTCTCATAGTATACTATGAAAACAAAAGAAAAAAAAATCACTTTTCATAGTATACTATAAAAAAAAAAAAAGAAAAAAATGTTTTAATCACTTCTCATAATATACTATAAAAAAAAAAGAAAAAGAAAATTATAAAAGAAAAAAAAATTCAATTTTTTTTTTCTTTTTTTTTTGTAATATACTATGAGAAGTGATTTTTTTTGTTATCAATTAACTGACGAATTTGTTTTTCGCGTTGCAGGATTCGTCGCTACAGTGCAACATAAACAACAGCCCCCGGAGAAGCGGCGAAACGATGATAACACTGACCAACGGATCTCTGTCGGCTCAAGAATAAGTGGAAACCGCGATGAATGAATGAATAATCTTTTTTTTTTTTTTTTTTTTTTAATTAAAAACGATTGTATATAATTGGCTTCGTAAACCGAAGGATGTGACTATTGACGACTGTCGAAAGTTCCGGCCGAATGACCGCGACGACGTTTCAGCCGGCGAAGTCCGAGTGACAAAATTAAAAACACAAATAATCAGCACTATCTTCGATGGCGGAGTTCTTTGAATACGGAATTAATTATTAATCAAATTTTCTTGCATCTAAAATGATAACTCCTATTTCTTCCGATAGTCGTGAAATTTCTAATTTCAGTCTTTGATTGAATGGGTTACAGAGGAAAAAAGAAAAGAAAATACTTTGCCGAACAATATAGATGCGTTTTATTTTTTCTTATCGGTAAATAAAAATCTTATCAAAGATCCCGAGAATTTTTTCAATTTTTTTCTGTTTCAATAAAAAAATTACATCGTTTCTTAAATATTTCATATTCTGATGCGAGAATTTTTTTTTTTAAATAATCGAAACACTAACCAATAAAAAAAAATCGCACGGGACAAGTGATATGATTTTTTTTTTCCCTCAAAAAAAAAAAAAAAATAAAACACTTTACAGACGAAAAAAAAAATGCTATAATCTTCTGCAGTTTTCGATAAAAAAAAAAATGTTACACCCTTAAGAGTAACGCGAGTATCCTATGCGGATAAAAAAGTTTCCTGCCATTGGTTATATTTTAGTTATTTCTTCGCTTCGCTACCGAGGATCGGAGCGTTTGGTATCCAATTTAACATCGACGAAGAAGATCGCTTCTCCGTTTTAGCAGAATTCCGGAAAGCGGCGGCCTACTGTATCGACGTTGTGGTATCATAAGCTTCCGGTTCGATCGACGAAAACTCCGAAAAACGCCATTGAAGATTAAATTACCAACACTACCTGTTGTATCCTTCGTATACATACGGTTCGACTTACGAAATATGTTTACTAATAATAACTAACGAACGATTGATAATGAGTTAATATTTAATAGGAATAAAATGGTCTTCCCTTCCTAAGGGAATTTCTCTCTCAACGAGCGCCTCCAATGGGACATATCGACCTCGGATATTGGGATTTTAAACGCCCGTCTGTACATAGCTTTCTTCGAATGCCTCAATGCATTATACGCCAATTTCGTTCCTTAGTATACCATAAAAAAAAAAAAAAAAAAAAAAAAAAAAAAAAAAAAATCAACACTATGCATATACTAAATAACTCCGCAGCTGTCAAAGGGATGAAAAAAAAAAAATATTTTTTTTTTTCGTTTTAAGTTTCTCAAACCGATATAATCGCGTTTATTATAATTAAAAGAAAAAAGAAAAAACAAAATATCTCGCGCGACGATCGATTGTTCAAACGACGAAAAAAAAAAAAAAAAAAAAAAAAAAATTCATTCGCGCTTTCGAAAAGTGTTAAATATTTTGAGATACTCGCAATTAGGGATAATTATTACTGTCCGGAAATGAATCATTACACATTGACTGTTTTCGGCGGCCCACTATGTTGTCCGTTACCAAAAAAAAAAACAAAAAAAAAAAGAGAAATACATAAATAAATGAATATTTAAGAAAACTCAGTCGACGAAACGATTTCTTGAATTTTTCTGTTTTCCTAAAAAAAAAAAAAAAAAAACTCGTCACGATTTTTAATTATTTGAAATTATTTCGAAGATTTTTTTCGAAAATCGGCTCTTCGACTCGATGCCGCATTGGTGCCGAATTTTTTTTTTTTTATAATTTGGAAAATATTTTTTTTTACGTTTTTTTGTTTTATGTAACAAAAGTGTGGAGATAAAAAATGAAGAAAAAAATATGGTAAACGAATATAATTTATTCAGTCATTTGTTGTAAAATTCAACATTATACATTATAGTCTTCGGAGAGCGTAAAAAAAAAAAAAATTAAGCATAAGTGGTTTCAACATATTGAGCGAAGACTCTGAAGGCCTCGAAAGTCTCCTCGCCAACGGGGGCGATACTCGATGGCGGAGGATTGAATCCGTAGATACCACCGCCGGGCAACTCGATGGTGTAACTGAGTGGAACACCGCCGGTTCCCATTACCCAGTCGTCGCTTCCTCCCGCTGCAGCATCTGCAATATAATATTTTATCGACAAATTAAGATAAACGAACGAAGAAAAAAAATTAAATAAATAATAGTAAATATCAATGTATAGTTACACAATACATTGGTGGAGCTTCCGATGGCGTATCTCGTTCCGCGTACGGCGGCGAGTGCCTTCTCAGCCTTAACAGCGACGTTGCGCTACAGAAAAAAAAAAAAAAAAAAAAATTATTAATTAATAATTATATTAATTATTATAAAAATTAAAAAAAAATTAAAAAAGGTTAATTAATAATATACTCACGAGAGTCGGTTCATTGTCTGGCAATGCAGACGTGAATCCCCATGGATGCAGCAAATACTGTAAAAATTATTATAATTATTTATGCATTTTTGTTACGAAGTTATTATGAAATTTGTATGATGCGCCAATTGTTATTGAGGGTATTATTGAGTCTTAAAAGTGATGTAGAAAACATTTACCTGGCCGTAAGAGTGGAGAGTAAGATAGAGTTTAATAGAATTCTTGTTCGCCAAGACAAAGTCCCTCAGAGCAGCGGTTTCGGGCTCCGAGAACGGCTTGTTGCCGGCGTAAGTGTCGCTGCATGGGTAATCGGATGCTCCAACGGCTGGAAAGAGTGTAATAATTCGTTAAATAAATAAGAAAAAATGATAAATGATAAATGATAAATGATAAATGATAAATGATAAATGATAAATGATAAATGATAAATGATAAATGATAAATGATAAATGATAAATGATAAATGATAAATGATAAATGACAAATGACAAATGACAAATGACAAATGACAAATGACAAATGACAAATGACAAATGACAAATGACAAATGACAAATGACAAATGACAAATGACAAATGACAAATGACAAATGATAAATGATAAATGACAAATGATAAATGACAAATGACAAATGACAAATGATAAATGATAAATGATAAATAAATTTTGACTTATTAATTAAAAGAAAAATTATAAAAAAATTCTTACTCATCCACTCGAGTTCGAAGTTCCGGTTGGGATCAGTTCCGTAGCAAGTGGAGCCTTTGTTAGCGGAACGTGTCTTTCTCCACAAACGATACTGTAAAAAAAAAAAAAAAAATGAAAAATTTGTTTAATTCACGAGAAAACCAAATTAATGATTTTTTTTTTTTTTTTCTATATTATTTTGAATATACGAACCGATTCGTGAGTGAATTCATAACCATCGGGGTTCAGACTCGGAATAATGTACCAGTCGACGTTCTTGTAGAGAACACTGTTAGTTTTGTTCGATACGAGCTGATGAATGGCATAGAGAGCTGTAGTCGGTGCGATCCATTCGCGAGCGTGAATACCAGCGTCAAGGAGAATGGCCGGCTTATTGCCAGTTCCGCTTGAGATCTTTGCACCATAAATTGCATTTCCTTCGTACGATTTACCGATGTTCAGGAGAGTCACATCTTTATTTGTTTCTGCGAGTTCCTTTAGATAAGCTGCGATCTATATATAAAAAAAATAATAATAATTTTAAAAAAACATCGTATATTACGTTGAAATTAAAAAATTCAAATTAAAAAACTTTTCAAGTAATTTTTTTTTTTTTTTTTTTTTTTTTTTGAAGTCCTTACCTCGCTGAGACGAGGATAGAAGGTGAAAGGATTGCTGGCCTTCGAGCTTCGAGCCAAATTTCTCGCCAATTCGTTGGCGATATAATCCTCGCCGATGTTGTCGGCAACGTTTTGGGCAAAAATTTCATAGACAATTCCGTGATTATCGAGAACAGTCGTGAAATGCTCGACCGCGTCGGCAGTGACGAGTACTTCGATCGCGGAATCGAGAGAACTCGACATCTTCAAAAAATCGAAGTCCGGATGGCCTTCGTAAGACCGGACTACCGATAGTTTCTCTTCATTGTCGCAAGTGATGCGCAGTCCTTGCATTCTGATAAATAAATAAATAATAAAATCATCGCGCTACCGCACGAAACTGATGGAAAGTCTTCGATAGTTGATTAATTTGAAGAGCAAAAAAAAGCGCAAAAGATCGATAGATTGAGATGATCCATTAATAAATCGAAGTGTTGAAACACACAAAAATGTTCGGAATTAAATAATTACGATAAAGTCTTATCGGTCAAAGCGCCCGCAACCGGATTGCTATAGGATTAATGGCCCCAAGAGGAGGGAATGGGAGAGAGTAATGCAGTGCTACGGAAAAACCAATCGATTTATCAATCGTCGGTCATCGTGATAAGATTACGAAAGCGGGAGCATCGGAACACGAGACAGACGGAAGCTAATCGATAGATGCAAAAAAAAAAAAAAAAAAAAAAAATCAGATAATCTCGAGATTCGTTAGATAAAAATATCTTCTAAGACGGAATAGCGCAGAAAATGATTTTAGTGTACATAGTTGATGCAAAAACTATCGCGATTTTCTTTAACTTTCAAACGACTTTTTTCTCGTAACAACGAAAATTGTCGTGAAATTGTTTTTTTTTTTTTTTTTTACGAAATAATTACCCAATTATTAATTTCACAACAAAGATTACTCGAGCGTGTAATTCGAAGGTAATTTTGAGTTTTTATACAAATAAATTACAATCGCTGTAGTTTTGTGTTTTCAGCGACCGTTACGTGTTATAAACAAAAAAAAATCGAGTCCTCCGCGAATTAAGATAATAATAATAATAACTCTTACTAATAACTTTTTCTTCGAATCGAAAAAAAAAAAAATTTAATTGCAATTCAACAGAAACGATGAATTATTATTGGAGTTATTATTATTATTATTATTATTAATAATTATAAATTGTCGTCCGACACGCGAAATAAAAAAAAAAAATATACCAAAAATGGGAATTATTAAAATAAAAAATAAATATTGACGTACCCTTGCAATGGCCGAAGGAACTCTTCATCTCCAGCGCAAACGCACGCCGTAAGAACGGCCACAACGAGGAAACAAGAACGCATCATATTGATAACTAAGGAAGCACTCCGTGTTTCCCACGTTTTATACCCAAGTTTTTCGTTAATTCTTATCGGATTCTTAATAATGACTTCGATCTATTATCTTACGAATGTAGAGTACTACACTTTAATCGCGCTGCGCGATTAGAGAGAAGCGCGAGATCATTTCTTCTCTATGTTGATATACAAGGATAAAAAAAACGTTATCGCGATCGTATCGGGTTAAAACCCGAGAGGAGATATACACAAACGCGGATTTATATTGTATCGATACGATTTTAAGATATGCCTAACGAAGCGCGACAATTCCCCTAATACCACGTACCCGGATAACGATATAAGTACATCCGCGCGTGTGATGTTCGAAGAATTTATCAGTAATTCGATTGCGTATGCGATACGTGACTAAATCCGACGTTACTGATTTTTCGTGATACACGAACACCATAATTCAATTTTTTCGAAATTTTTTTTTTTTTTTTTTATTTTATTAAAAGTACAACATTAACAAACGAAGAAACAACGGTAACGAAGTTTTTTTTTTTTATTTGATTTTATTTTATTTATTGATATACATATAGTTATACACGTAAATATAATAATAATAAGCCATAATATATTACGAACAGAAAATCTATATATGTATATAATATATTTTTTTTTTTTATAAAAAAAAACATCGAGTATCATCACAGCCTATTTTTACACTGTTAATCTCCTTAAATCCAACTTTTTTTTTTGCGTCTTTAGAAGGATAATCAATCAAGCTGTTTTTTATTATCTGCATTGCAAACATTCTGAGTGGATTAATTCGATATCTTTGAACGATGATTTTTTCGAAGGAAGACAGATGGACAGTTCCGTAGATCTCAAAAGATCGTTACGGAAGCGACAGTTCGGCCGAAATGACGTTTGAAAAAGAAATTGCGCATTACGAAAAAAAAAAAAAAAATTCGAAAATAATTTTTTTTTTAAATATTTATACAAAAAATATCACTATTAACAAGCTATACAAATGGGGGCACTTCGACATTTTTTAAAAGGGTTCTACAAATACTGCCAAGTAAAGTAGAATTTTTTAACCGCTTTTGGAAGCCAATGTTTTTATTTATATTAAAATATTATTGTATTATTTTTATAATAATAATATGCGTTATCAATATTTATTTATGTTTAAAGTATTTAAATGTAATAATAATAATAATAACAAAGTCTATTTATGTGCGCACTGCTTTTATGTACGGGTACGATTTTTTAGATTTAATTACTCGGATTTGCCCAATCTACAATGTATTAAAACTAAAATATCGGAAAGAATTTTTTTAAATGTTATATCGCAAGATAACATCGATAGTTGCGAGAACCCTTGGCTCCTAATCTCTCGGTTGAATAAGATAAAGGAAAATAACGCGGGAATTATTACTATAAGCTATCCGCGTCGAGATGCAACTTTTTTTCCCATTATTTTACGGGTCGGAAAACTCGCGCCTTCGTTGAAAAAAAGGGTTCAACCAAATAAGGGCCAAAAAATGATCAGCTCTTCAAATGACCGGTCACATGACAAACCCTGTCAGCCAAGGAAATTCATGGTTTCCCACAGCGATCTCGATTCTTTCGCATTATCAAACCTTTCGTCTACAGTTCATTTCCTAATAACGCAAATTTTGTCGATCAACCAACAGAAATACAAACCATCGTGTCAAGAATAATTTAGATACAAATGTCTGCATTCGTCAGTAGTCGTCGCGCGGGAATAAACGCGGCTGTCGGCCTGCGAAACTCGCGCGATTGCCTGTATGCCAGAGACGAAGAGAACGCAAGGAGGTGGGGTGGGGGATCGACCGCCATTTACATTTCTCCGTCTCCGAAACGCGTTATGCTTGCGTAGCTGCGATAAGCAAAATTGACGAGAGGTAAGAGGCCGCGTTTGGAATCTAATACTACTGCTGAAGGACAAGTGTCATAAATCAAAATGCGGCATCAGTCCATGCCGTAGTAATTTGTTTTATCAGTTCGCGAAACAAAAGAAAAAAAAGCGAATAGTAATCGCGTCGAAAGTTATCAATACAAAGCAGTCGCGATTTTTACTCGGAGATAAAACATTACGGAGTTTTGCGTCGCGCGGTGTTAAAGATTATTCTTTTGTTGTTATTAAACGGTTTAATTCTCGGGAGATATCGACCAATTGACGGAAGATGCATAAACTCGGCAAACTGAATTCTTCGATCGACATTATACCGTTGCAAGGGACCAGTGATAGTAGTACTAAAAGTATGAGGAACTCCACGGATAATCAGATTCCACGCGATCCACGCGTACCTCGCGATCCATTAATCATTTCTCGGGTCCAAATGGTAAGAATAATGTTAATATAGACGTTCATTGATAACCTCATTCTTGTTCTTTCGTTTTTTTTTACACTCAATTGTTGTCGGCTCTCATCGCCGACTTCGTGCCTAACCTCTAAATACGCTACTGCGGCATACGCATTTTTTTTCATGATTTTCTTTTTGTTTTTATCTCGCAATAATTATCCACATATCTAATGCCTTCATTAACAATATCAACGAATCTCCATAGCGACGCATTGTCGATAATTGTGTAAATATACAAATTAGAAAATACGATGTTACAGTTTTAACGGCCATTGTTCGCTATACATTGTTATCGTCTCATGGACGTGCCTTTCGACTATTTTTTCATTTTTCGTCATTCGCCGATTACGCGTTTTGCTACCCGGAAGCTAATAAAAACTATCAATTACGACAGAATAAACATTACGACGAATGGGAAAAAAACAAAACCAAATGCAGTTAACAATCATTTTGTTTTTTAACTTGTTGCTGTTTCTCCAGCAACAATATCGATTAATTAGTACCACACACATTCGATATAAAATATTAATTTACATGACCTCAAAATCGCGCATTGGCTTTGGCAATAACAACAATAAAAACATAAATAATAACGTTTTTTTCATTTTTCAATGTTGGTAATGCAATTGTTTGAAATGAGACAAATCGTAAATTTTTTGCTTTTTTGTTTTCGCTAAATTGACGCCAATAAAAATGACTAATATTACAATAGAGTTTTTTTCGATTTTTAATAATTTAATTAAAATATTTTTTTTCTAGTATATGTATGAAAATGAGGACAAAGTATACATAGACGTCAACGACATGGCGGATAGTTTGCAGAAAAGGTATCGAGATTACAGAAACAAAAAGCGGGGGCCCTTCAGAACGATGGTTCGCAGAGCGTACGATGAAATAACGGAAAGTTTTAGCAAGAAATCGGAGGGTTCGCCGTACAACGAGGAAGAAGATGACGAAGTTGAGGTGGAAGTACGTCGCTTCATTGAATATTTTATTTAAAAAAAAAAAAAAATTACGAAAATTATAAAATAATTGAATAATATTTAATTTGTAAATAATTTATGCGCAATAATAATAAATTAATCAATATTTATTATTATTATTGCTTCCAAATTATATACAAAAGAACATAAATAAATAATAATAATATTTAATAACATATATATAATTAATCAAATATGACGATTTTTCGATTTATTAAAAAAACGAATAGTATAACTCTATTTTTTTTTTTTTTACATCGCAGTCGGATTCGCCCGGCGATGTTATGGGCAACGAGTTGATAAAGATGTACAAAAAATCGCTCGGCGGAAAAAACGGTAACTCAAGCGATAAAGAGCTCATCGATATCAGCAGCGACGACGAGGTCGACAAATGCCCGATGGACGTGGAGAGAAAAAATCGAGAATCCGATGAGGATAAAAAATCGGAAGGGTGTCCTGTAAGCGCAAGTACTCCTAAGGAACAGATAACAGTTTCCACACAGGAAATCTCGGGTTCGGTGAGTTTTTTCTTTGTTTTTTTTTTTTTTTTTTCGATGTTTTATCGAAATTTTCTTCCTGAAATTTTTTCATCCAAAATTGAGTAAAATCGATCATTTATTATTTTATTTATTTTTTATAATTGAAAATCTATTCATTTTCAATTTAAAAAAAAATTTTTTTCCAACCATTTTACTGCTCGAATTTTGTAGTCGAATGAAAAGAGTTCTTCCCAAAGTTTCTAAATCCATTTCCGTTTTTTTTTTTTCTTTTTTGGCAATCAGTCGAGAAAAACTCCAACACCCGTTCCAAAGGACGAAACAAAATCGAAGAAGAGACCGAGGGATAAGGACGGGGATAGTCCGGTACTCGGGGCAACGAAGAAGAAGAAAACCAACGTAATACGAAACTACGAGTGGAAAGTTAAATTCGCGGATATCGGCGGTTGTACAAAGGTCTTGGAGACGGTTTGTCGACTTTTGGTTCACATGAGACATCCGGAGATTTTCAAACAGTTGGGAATATCGTCACCAAGAGGTTTTTTGCTTCACGGACCACCGGGATGTGGAAAAACATTATTGGCGCATGCAATCGCCGGGGTAAGTAAATAGCCTTCGAATTTTTTCTCCATCGCCGTTCCTCAGTTTCGCGAGTAATAATCGTATAAAAACGATTTACCGTATTTAGGAATTGGAAGTTCCGCTGATAAAGGTTGCGGCGCCGGAACTCATTGCCGGCGTTTCCGGCGAAAGCGAATCGCGAATCAGAGAATTATTCGATCAGGCGGTAGCCGTAGCCCCGTGCGTTCTCTTCTTGGATGAGGTCGACGCGGTTGCGACGCACAGAGCCACAGCGCAGAAGGAAATGGAACGTCGTATTGTTGCCCAATTGCTCTCGTGTCTCGACGGTGTGTTATAAAAACGATAAAATCAATTTTTTTTCTTCTTTTTTTTTTCTACTATTTTCATTAATAATTACTTCAAATTCATTTTATTCAGATTTAAATACGAGAGAAAACGGAGAAACGGTTCTCGTGTTGGGAGCGACAAACAGACCCGACGCTCTCGATCCGGCATTGCGACGAGCCGGTCGTTTCGATCGCGAAATATCACTCGGTATACCCGACAAAGACGCGAGAGCCGGTATTCTCGCTGTTCACGCTAAGAATCTCAAACTCGCCGACGATGTAAGCTTATCGACGATCGCCTCCCTAACGCCGGGCTTCGTCGGTGCTGATATCGTTGCTTTATTAACGGAAGCAGCGATGGCCGCTGTAAACAGGTAGAAAATCATTTTTATTCTTTTTTTAGTCAATGAGAAATCGTTGAGAATTTTTTTTTTTTTTTTTTCAAAACCTATTTGAGATAAAGTAAATGCATTTTTTTAACCGAAAATTACGCTTATCGAGGATCGTAAAAAAAATTAATTTTTCGTTTTCAGAGTTTTCGACAATCTGAGAAACAAAGTCAACGACAAACCTCCGGAGAAGGAATCGGCGCCCGAAGCCAAGGAAACTCCGGTGGAAAACGGAATGGAAGCATCCATCGTCGACCCGGAAGTTCCGAAGGAAACTGTGAACGGTGACGAAGTTTTACCCGTTGCATCGGCCGAAATTGTTCCCGTCGTTCCGATCCTTCCAGCGGTTCCAATCGTTCCGGCGGTCAATGAAACGATAACTGAGGTACCGGTCGATCCGCTGCCGAAGAACGAATCTCCTGCGCAGATAAAGTCTCCTATACTCGAGGGATTACTCACGTGGCTTCACAACGACGCTCCACTGTCGCCGGAACGATTAGCGGAATTGAGGATCGAACAGGCAGATTTCGAAACTGCGCTAAGGGTCGTTCAACCGTCTGCCAAAAGGGAGGGTTTCGCTACCGTACCTGACGTCACTTGGGACGATATTGGATCCCTTCAAAATATTAGACAAGAGCTACAGATGGCAATTTTAGTGAGTTATCCAAGAAGTTCTTTGCAATGTCGAGGAGTAAAAAATCGAAATTATTGTTTAAAGTAATTTTTTTTTTTTTTTTTTTTTTTTTCGGCTAAACGAAATTTTTCGATGTGAAAAATCCGAAATTTATTTCTCGTATTGCTATAAAATTACTAAAAAAAAAAAAGACGTCTAAAAAAATGTGCGAAATTTGAATTAAAAATCAAATTGAAAAATAATATATACTAATAGCGATTTTTGTTTTTTTTTTTTTAAATTAAGTTTTTATTTAAATTTTGCCAATTTTTATAGCAGTATTTTTAGTTTAAGGATTTTTAGTAATAATGATAATGTAATTATAATAAATCAAAAATTTTTTTAGGCTCCGGTCAGACATTCCGAGCGCTTCGCAGCCTTTGGCCTCAACACCCCAACGGGTGTGCTGTTGTGCGGCCCACCGGGTTGCGGTAAAACTTTATTGGCCAAAGCTATCGCCAACGAGGCTGGAATTAATTTTATATCCGTTAAAGGACCGGAACTCTTGAATATGGTGAGAATTTAAAGAATTTCTTTGATGAACACGAAAAAAAAAAAATTCCTTTTTCGATCTAAAAATCGAAAGATTTTTTTTTTTTTTTTAGCTAAAAATGAAGAGATTTTTCTTTTTTTTCTTCTAAAGAAGAACTGTTTGATTGACTAAAAAAGAAAAGGAAAATCTAAAAAAAAATATATATATATATAACATTTTCTTTGCGTTTTCAGTATGTTGGCGAAAGCGAAAAAGCGGTTCGACAATGTTTCGTAAGAGCGCGAAACTCAGCGCCTTGCGTAATATTTTTCGACGAACTCGACGCACTTTGCCCAAAGAGATCGGACGGCGATAATAACGCGACTTCGCGAGTCGTTAACCAGATGCTTACAGAAATGGACGGCGTCGAGGGCCGTAAGGACGTTTACCTTATGGCGGCGAGCAATCGTCCCGATATAATTGATCCGGCGGTTCTTCGACCCGGAAGACTCGACAAAATTCTTTACGTCGGCTTGCCGACCGCCGAGGACCGCGTCGATATACTCAAAGCTCTGACAAAGGTTAATATTTCAAATTCTTCAACGCGGAACTCCTCTCCTCGGAAAATTAATTTCCATATCCTTTTCAACCCGAAATAAGTTTTTAGAGATCTGTGGATTCGCTGGAAAATCTTTTTTTTTTTAAGACAAATTTCCATTTTTTATATAAAAAAAAAAAAAAAAAAAAATACAGAGAGATAATCGTATTGATTTTTTTTTATTTCGCAGAACGGCACAAAGCCGCGATTTTCATCGGCCGTCGACATCGAAGAAGTCGGCAAAAGTAGCGGCTGTGAGGGTTATTCGGGAGCAGATTTAGCGTCGTTGGTTCGCGAAGCCGCTACAGAAGCTTTGCGAGAATCAATGGCAAAAATTGTCGACGATCCAACGATTATTACGGAAGTATCGATGCGACACATCGAAGTCGCCTTTGACAAAGTCAGACCCTCGGTGCACGAGAAGGTAAACTATTGTTTTTAATACCGAATAAACGGCGTCGAGCTGATTACCAATTAAAATCCTTCAGCAACATAAATAAATGTCCAGAATTTCCATAAAAATCGCCTTTATATCGTCAACAGGACGTGAAGCACTACGAAAAATTGCGTAAAATGTACTCACCGTTGCAAAAGACACCGGAAGTAGTGCCGATGGATACGCCTGTCGACGCGCCCATGATGGACGCGGTAATGGAAGCCATGGAAACGTGAGATTCGCAATTGTCTTTAAGTTCGTTTCTACGAGTGATGTCGGATTTATCTGAATTTGTTAATAAACATGTAATTCGTGGAATCGGTTCATAAAATCGTTATAATACCTATAATTCCCATTGTTTGTTTTACTTCGTTTCACGATAATTTTCATTTTTTATTACGTTATTTTCTTTCGTTTTTTTTTTTTATTACAGAAAAACTCCGGTAGATCAACGTCCTCGATAAATTAAAAATCGATGTTAATTTTCATCGAATCTCACGATTTTATATCGCACCGTAAAACTCGAGAAGAATCGCAATACCTCATTTCGTTCGTAATGTCGATACGTTCGAAGTTTCCGTAAAACTGAATTTTTTTTTCTTTTTTTTTTTCACTTTTTTTTCTATCGAGAATTTAGAAGAATTGGAAATTACGGAAAATACATAGTCTGGAAATACGGACTTTAATAGCGTTTTCCACGGATCTGCACTTTCTTTCGCGAAAAAATTAAAAATTGAAAAGGTGCACTTTGGGGCGCACAGCGGTAAAAAATGCTGAAACGTTCGCTTCTCCCTTTCCTCGGCGTCGGGGGAACTATCGAATCTGATTTGTAATTCATAGAAAATTATACGGCTTAAAGAACCGACGAAACATATCGATAAGCGGAAAGAGCCGTATGCTCTTCAAGAATATAAGAGTCAATGGTACTTAACGATAATTGGTCCGCTATAAGTAAATTGCGTAACTATGGACTCGAAATTCTCTCGACTACGATATCACGGATTCCCGGGGATTGTATTAACTTTGATATCTCATTATTCTTCATTCGTTGTTTTAGTTATTAATTTTTCAAAAATGGAGCAATGAAAGTACGAAAAAAAAAAAAATTGAAATAACATATCTCCCGATCGCTGAATTATTGAAGACTGTAAGCCGTAAAGTCTCGTCTCCTCGAGGGGTTTGAAAAAAGGGTTGAAAAATTGAGGGGAAATCAGACAGCTGTGGGCTCACAGGCTGTTTTCTCACTTTTCAAGTTTTACGAGTCTTAAGAATCTAATGGGCGGCAGTGAGATCTCAATTGCATAGAATCTTAGCCTCCGGATTTGAATTCTTAAGATAGAAAGACGAAGAATACGGAAGCTATTACTGCCTAACGGAGTCAGCAGTGTAATAAACGAAAGAAAATAATGAAACGACTATAAGTAAATATATATCGGAGATATAATCTCGACGAGTAAAATTTCTACGTCTGCGAGAGTCCATGCGGAGAACAACCGATAAGTATTGTTCCCGTTGTATGAAGGAATATTTTCTTCGTCTTCGGTGAGCAAAAAAAATAGTATGAGAGACGAGAGAAGAAAAAACGCCGCGATCTCGACGCACCGTAAGCCATTGGATTCGACGATTGCTTCTTTGAGGTGAAGTATTACGACAAAACTTCTTTTTTTTTTTTTAGATTTTTTTTTTTATATCGAAGTTCGATTGTGAGGTTTTTTTTTTCTTTCTTCGTGTGTTGAAAAATAAGTTCGAAGTTTCAAGGTTTGCGGGACTATGGAATCACCACGGCGAATCGGCTACTATGTGGGAAAACTTTTACAAGATTTACAACAAAATAGTTATCGCGATAATTTTAATATTCGCCGTTACGGTTTTTACCGATCTCTGCTTCAATTACGACGATCTAATCGTCTTGACCGACGACGGGTGTATACTCGCCGGTATATGCGTTATTATCTTCAAGATTTTCAACTTTCATTTCCGTTCCGAACGAATAAAATCCATCATCGACACTGTTCACGATCCGGTTGTTTCACTCAACCGATCTTCCGGTTAGTAAAGATTATTTCACGATGGTTGAAGGAGATATTGGACCGATTTTTAATCATTTCTTACCGATTTTAACGATTTTCTTTTACCGATTTCAACGATTTTTTTTACCGATTTCAACGATTTTGTACCGATTTTTTTTTACCGATTTCAACGATTTTTTTTACCGATTTCAACGATTTTGTACCGATTTTTTTTACCGATTTCAACGATTTTTTACCGATTTTTTAAACCGATTCCAACTAATTTTTAGCGATTTTTTTTGCCGATTTTAACTATTATTACCGATTTTTTTGACGATTTTAATGCATTTTTTACCGATTTTTTACTCATTTTTATCGATCGCTTACCGGTTATTCGATTGCATTGCATTCCTCATTAAAAAAACAACTCTTTCACCCGACCGATTTCGATTTTACAAAAAAAAAAAAATCGTTTCACGCGCAGTTTCATTTCAGACCCAAAAGTCCGGATACTCGTGCAAACGTGCAGCTTTTACGAGAAGATATTGTTGCACGGTTTCTGGACGATCGGTACGATACTCTCGGTCGCTTTAATATTTTTCGTTCCCGTTGAGAAGGGCGAATTGCCGATTCGGGCGCAATATCCCGTCGATGTCGGAAAATCACCGATGCATCAGATAGCATTTTGCCTGCAGGCGTGTGCCGTTAGTATCGGTTTAATATCGATTATCGGTATGGATAGTATAGTCGTCGGTCTCTACAAGTGGATAAACGTTCAGCTTGTTGTTCTCAACGCTAATTACGAGAACTGTTTGAGATCCAAAAGTCGCAGAGCGACTTTATTAACGAAACAACAACTTCGGATGGTCGAGAAAAACGATGAAAAGGACAATAACGATATTACTTTGTTCATTCCTTTCAACGAACGCGAAGCTCGTCTCGACAAAAACGTCGACTCTTTCGTACGACGATTCAAATTATGCATAATGCATCATCAACGGATAATCAACAGCGTCGATGAACTAAACGACATCTTCGGCGTCAGTATGTTCGTCCAATTGTTCGCGAGCTTTTCGATGATATGTTTCACCGGTTTCCAAGCGGTTTTGGTAGGTTTTGGATTGTCTTTCGAGTTTTAGTACGAAGCTTACGCGACGATCGTTCGCAATACATTATCGAAGAGAGGATAAAGTATTTAATTATAATGAAATAATTGATTAATCGATCGTATTAGTCAATTATTTTGCAAAATTATTTTTATTGACTAATTAATCAATTATTAATTAATAAACTTTAATAAAATAAAAATATTAATTTCCAGTGTACAAAATCGAAAACACAAATATACTTTCGTAAATAATTAATTAATTAATTATATTTTCGTATTCGGCTTTTTAGGCAATGGAAATTATTGTTTTCACTTTTTATTTGTTTATTAATCAATAATTGATTAATTCGTTAATAAATATAAATGATAAAAAATTATTATTATTATTAAAATAATATTAAAAAATACTTAATTAATTATTTAATAAAGTATTTTTTTTTTTTAGAGATTGTAAATTATCGTTTTTATTTATTTTAATTTACGAAATTTTTATCAATAATCTTTTACCGCTATTTAGGGCTCAAAGAATTTTTCGAGTTTAGCAAAGTTCAGTGTATATCTCAGTGCAGCTTTTTCGCAATTGTTAAACTGGTGTTGGAACGGAAACGCTTTGGTATATCAAGTAACTATACAAATTTCTTTCATTAATGAATATATATATATATTTTTTTTTTATTGTCAATGTCATGAGTAATTTTCAAATAAGAAATATCGTGCAAAAATATCAATAGAGCGCCTCGTTGACGGCGAGTCAATGGCTCTCCGGTTGGGAGGACAATATTTCACAGGAAGTTATTTCGCTGATGATTATTTCATTGATGCGATCGAAAAAACCGCTCAGTTTAAAGGCCGGAAAATTTTACACGATGTCTATGGAAACTTTTATCGCGGTAAGAAATTTTTTTTTTCGAAGATAAAAAAAAAGACTAAAGTACACTTTTTTTTTTTTCGAAGTTAAAAGAAAAGACTAAAGTACACTTTTTTTTTTTTAAGTATCGAACTGTGAGAGATGCATAAAATTAACTCTAATGTTACGAAGCGTATTAATTAAACAATATCTATAAAATGTATGTTAATTTTTTTTTCTTTTTTTCTAAGATATTACGAAACTCTTATTCGTTTTTCGCTCTCCTGACGCAAATGAACGAAACTACGTAATCGTCAGCGAAAAAGAGTTATAATTTTTAAAAATGACGATGTATCGCTAAAATTCGGGTTCCGATATCGATAAAAATAATCGGTAACTCAGACTTATTGAATCAGTTATTAGATTAAATAAATGGAAGAATGAGAAAATGATCGACGCAATTTTTCTAGTAAACGCGAGAGACAGCGAATGGTTTCGTTCGACGTGAGTAATTGCAAAAAATTCGCACCATTTACATTTCTATAAATCATTACTTGAATTGTGAAAATTGATCTTTTTTTTTCATAGTTATCAATTCGAAAAAAAAAAAAAAAAAAAAGAATTCTCATCATACTGTCCGATTGAGAGGCGTTTTCGCGAAAAATTTCTTGTCGATTCACGCGAATGACACGAGTGGACGGTTATCGAGTCTCGAGACGATATCATTCGGCCGAAATAACGGGCCGATTGTCTCAACGATTTTCGAAAACAATGCGCTATTGAAATAAAAAAAAAACAATAATAATAATAAAAATGAATTTAAATTATTGATCGTCTCTTTGTCGTTGAATGTTCGATTCTTCTTCGGCCGATCGAATGATCTTATTCTCCACGATCCACGGATGCTTCAGGATACCTTCGCTGGACAATCGACGGTCGGGAACGGCAACGAGTAGCTGAGAAACGAAAAGAAAATAAATGAAAAAAAATTACATCGCTAACATTATTCATTGTCGACCATTAATCGTGTTGTTATTATTAATTCTATTAGCGTATATCTCCGGAAGTTTTTTTATTTTATTTTTTTTACGATTAAAAATTTTTTTTTTCTTTTTACGATATTTTTTTTTTTTTTTACGATTATTTTATTTTTTTTTTTTAAGACAACGAATTTTCAATAACTTTTCAATAACTTACTCTGGATATCAAATCCCGAGCGCCGGGGGTTACGTGGTCAGGAAAAGTGTATCGAACTTTCGTGATATTACGGTACGTTTCTTCGTAATTAGCAGCGACAAAGGGCGGACGACCGACAAGGCATTCGTAGCACAGTACACCGGCACTCCACAAATCGACGGTGTGATTGTGAGGTTTTCCAGCGACCATTTCCGGCGAAAGATAATCCAAAGTACCGCACAATGTTTCCCTTCGAGATCCGGGCGCGTGTACCGACCATCCGAAATCAGCGATTTTTAGATCGCCGTGAACGCTGAGCAACAAATTCTCGGGTTTTATGTCCCTATGTATCACCTTTTTCTTGTGACAATATTGCAACGCATCGGCTAATTGGTATATATACGTTGCGGTTCTGAAACAAATTTGAAAAAAAAAAAAAAGAAAATTTAATGATAGTTAATTTATTCGGATTCACGCGGTACATACGAAATTATCGTCGAAAACGTGTGCAATAATTTTTTTAATTTTTGTATTTTCATTTTCTTTTTATTTTCTCGATTTTTTTTTATTTCTTCGTGTACCTAATTGACGGCACAGCAGGAATAATGTAAACTCGGGATAAATTCTGACGATATATTAACAGAAATATCGGCACTCACTGCGCTTCGTCGAATCGCCCGTGCAGTTGGGATTTTAACTTTTTGTACAACTCGCCGCCCTGAGCGTATTCCAGGATTAAGTAGATCCTTTTATCATCGTGAAAGTAGCCGTATAGTCGAAGTATATATGGGTGTCTGAAAAATATCAAAAATATTAATTTCTTTTTAAAGAAAAAATAAATACGCGATGATTTGGCGACGAAAATAAATAAATAAACGAAATAAACGAAATAAACCGAATATATTTAATAAATCGAATAAATCAAATATGTTGAACAAAACGAAAAAATCGAAAAAATCGAATAAATCGAATGAATCGAAAAAATCGAATGAATCGAATGAATCGAATAAATCGAATGAATCGAAAAAATCGAATGAATCGAAAAAATCGAATGAAACGAAAAAATAAAACAAATTTTTTAAAATACCTCAGATGAGATTGAATTTCGACTTCTCGGCGAACCTGATGCTCAACGTCAGCCTGTTTTACCTGTTCCTTGAAGAGTACCTTCATGGCGATGACGTATCGGGATTTTTTTTCTCTTGCAAGATAAACATTTCCGAATTTGCCTCTGCCGAGGGGGCGTCCAATATCAAAATCGTGTAACACCCACTTTTTTTGGTCATTTTTATTTGCAACGTCTTCGTTCGATTGTTCGTTGGATTGTACATTATTTTTTTTTGTTGCTTCGCCATTTTGGAGCGTCGGCTCCACAAGTTTTGCCACGGAGGATGTTTTTGGCGGAGGCATCAAACCCACGGGATTTACCGCTGTATCGGATTTTGCTCCGTTTTGAACGGCGGTAGCGACGTAAGTTTTTGGTACCAAATCATTTGTTTCGCTATTGGATTTTTTTGCAGTTTCGATATTTCCATTCGCGTTTCTGTCCGATAGAACGCCTGCAGTTTTCGATATTCTCAACTGCTTAAAGCCGTTTGGCATCGGAGACAACGACTTTGGCAACTGCACGACTCTCTTCTGCATGCCATTCTCTTTTCCCTTTAGCATGTTTCTCGAGACGAAAGACTCTTTTTTATGGCATTAAAGAAAAAAGTTCGTGTTAAATATCGCCGAAATCAACGGTTAAATAAAATGTAAGAAACTTCGTGTCAAAAATCGACGAAATCGAGACGTTTTCGATGGTTAAATTTGCAAAAATTTCGCGTCCAATATCGCCGAAATCGACGTTTAAATAAAAATGAAAATTCGTGTGAAATATCGCCGAAGTACAGAACTTTTTGCGAGTTTATGAATAAAAACGAAAGAATAACTTCGGGTCAGATGTCGCAGAAATCGAGGCTCAGTTCGATAGCGAGTAAAAGTTCTAAATATTTCACCATTATAACGCGTGTATATATTTTTTTTAACGTATTTTTGAAGCAATAACTGACTGCAGTTTGATGAACGAAGAAAAATCAATTGCGACTGAAAGGCTTACCTGCCACGGGACGAACAGGTAGAAGACAGTCGACGTGCCCTTGCGGTCCCGAGCGTCTTGTTTGTGTCGCACGATTGAAACTCAATTTTCTCAATTTTGTATGAAAAAGCTTGGAATTATTTTCTTTATTGTTGAATCGATAACTCAAATATTGAATGGTTCTTTCCGTTGCGCGAATAATTTAATATGTATCTTCGCAAAAATCGTACTTCCTTCGAACGCTCGACGAAAGGTCCTTCGACTCTCACTTCGCCGTTAGTTTTTTTCACATTTGAAAAATAACGAACATTCCTGACGTGTAAACAGCACCCTGCGCGCGCTAGAATACGAAGGGTGCCGCAATTTTCTTATCGATTGTTCGACTGTTGCGCCCCCAAGCGGCGTTCCAGTTGAAGTTGAAATAGAACTCGAAATAATAAAATTCGACCAATCGGCTTGCAGCTTTACTTCTAAAACGCGACGATGCCCGTCCAATCAGCGTCGAGAAACAATGAATCGACAAGCCGGCGGCACGACATGTGAGAATTGAAACAATATGGCGTTCACGTTGTTTTTCCTCCACTATCATTACGTTTTGTCGAAACAAATATTGAATGAAAAACTAATTGATTTATAGAATTTTTCGTGCCAAAGTTAACGACCGAATACGATGGATCTCAATTCATTGCGAAATGTAAAACAAACAATTTTCCGAAAGGATTAAATAACCTCTTAACCTCCAAATTGATTGTAAAAATTCTTCGTAATTGTGATCATCTTTTTTTTGTTTTTTTTTTTAGTTCAAAGACTTTCTGTTGCTGTACAATCAAATTTCCGAGACTTGCTTCAGGCGTTGCGCGAGTAGCACTATAACCAGAGAATTATCAGGCGAAGAGGTGAGACTATGAAATATGTGTTTATTCATCGATATTAACGAGCGAATGCATCGACGATGTTATCGCGACTGTTTTGTGTTCAATTCAGATCGACTGCGTAAATAACTGCGCGGGCAAATACGTTAACGCTAATCATCGAATAATGGGGGTCTACATGGAAGTACAGTCGGCATTAGTGAACAGGAGGGTACAGGAATATAATGCTGCCGCTGAGAGTGCCGCGGCCGAGGCTATCGCAGCCGAAAGCGCGGCGACAGAAAGTGCTGTAACAGAGACCGCTGTTCAAGCGCAAACAGTGGAGCAATAAACGACGATTTTTATTTGTATAGATGAATGTTAAATAAACGTTATTATATTTTATTTAAAACTATCGAATACCATTTTATTTCTGCGGATTACGGATTTATTGCAATGATCCATTGTTCCCGAATATAAACAATTTTGATAAAAAAATTTCTCGAGAAAAACAAATGTACATGAAAATATAAATAAACAACAATTTCTTCTCGGTTTCCGATACATCTCCGTTCGAATTCTCGACGCTCATTGGCTGAGCTTTTTGTGGGCGTCACGTGATCGCAAATGTCCCCATGCGTGCGCATAAACAACAGAAATCAGATGTTCGGTTCGGTATATTCGGCTACGCACTGTGTGAGCGGTATTTGTACCGTATCGTTATCGTATATTTATCCTCCCGTCAGCGCGAGTTGAAGTGTAATAATTAACAACAAATAAAAGTTCCCACTGCGGATATTTCATTTTCATTTTGTCCAAAACGAAACGACATCAAAGTACTAATGATTCTCGAATAATTTTACCCGGATATAAAAAACGGTGTATTTTTACACACGACTGTCGTGTCTAAGATAGCCGGCATTTTTTTTCGCGACACTCGGGTTCGCTGCGTTTTTTTACAATCGACAAAACATCGATAATAACAATGGAGAAGTTGAATATAACGGAAAATAACGACGCGAGTGTCACAACGAGCGAGAATAACGACGAGAGCAATTTGTCGGAGTTATTCGACAATGGATTGGCACTTTTCACGAGTGTCTTGGAAACCAAAGAGGCGACAAACAGTTTCAAGGTTCAGGTACGTTACGAAAAAAAAAAAAAACAAATCAGAGAAAAATAATGAATGTCATAGTTTCACATTTCGTATTATCGCGATTTTTTTTCTTTTTTACGAAAACAGTCAGACGTCAAACGTGCTATGAGTATTATGGAGGATGCGACGAGACTTGTCTCAATGGCCGATATATTCAGCAATAACGAGAGCCTTGATGAGGTCCCGACGGAGAATCTTAAGTACTTTATGCTCCCCGTTATCCTTGGAACTTTGGCTACGAAAGTCTGCAACGTCGACGATAGAATTCATCTCGTCAATGTGTCGCAAGTATATTTCGCTGATTTTCTAAAGAGAGCCAAAGCCTATGGAATTACCGATTACGAAATACCGGAAGAAGAGTCCACAGAGCTCTTACCGACTTCGCAGGCAACGGGGGCTTCAAATACGGAAAAAATCGAAAAAATGGTGAGATATCGTTCAGAAAAATCTAAATTATCGATTTTTAGGAAAAACACAATGAAATTTGACGCAACGATCAAAAAATGCAAATAGTTGAAAAAAAAATATATATTAAAAAAAAAAAACGTATTATTATTTATTTTTTTGTACCATTGACAATAAAAACATATATTATGATTTTTTTTCACGTAATTTTCGTGAAAATATTTCACGTTTCTCGATATTTTATCGTAATTGTATTAATAATAATAATAATATTATCGCGTGATTTCCCCGAATTAATAAGTTCGAAATTACAGGTAAACACGCGAGAAAACAAGTTGCAGCGTTATCGCGAACGAAAAGAATTGGAATCTCGATTCGCGGTGTTGAAAGAGAGTAAAAACAATCCGAATATCGATGACGAAACGTTGCGCGAGTACTTCGTCACTTGGCTAAAGTGTTACGTTAACGTGGCAATCGAGGAACTCGACGCTCTAAAATCCGAAAAACAAGTTCTCGAGTACATGAAAAATTTACCGCCCGATCATTCGCGCAACGGGGATAATCTTCACAAATCCAAAGTACCGATATCGAAGTTAAAGCCGATAATCATCACGCGGGACATCGTCCAGAAACAGGTATACGGAGCCGGCTATCCGAGTCTTCCGGTTCTCACAGTCGATGAATTTTACGAACAAAGGGTGAAAGATGGAGAGTAAGTAAAAAAAAAATAAAAATTATCTACTTAACGACCAGTAAATAAAAAACGTATTGGTGACGAAAATTTCTCCCTTTCAGTTGGCCGGACGCTTCGCAACGGAATCAAATCGGCGGAAAACCGTTGCAAAGCGCGACGAGTGCCGCGAATGATTATCCAGACGAAGATCGCGAGGACATCGAGAAAGAGAATAATATCGAATGCGACGATCCCGAAACCCGCGCGCGAACGAACGCAATGGACGAATACAAAGATACGCATCGGCGCGGTTGGGGAAATCGCGCGAACAGAAGCTGAATTTTGGTATAATATTGATATCTATCGTTTCCCTTGAAAATTGTAGAAATACAAAACGATGAAAAGATTATTATTTTCCAAACACGATAAGTCGAATATTTATTATTTTCGCGCATGAAATTCCATAGAGATTTTCACTAAGTTAAGAAGAATATGAGACGTAAAAAAAAATCGAAAAAAAGAGATTATCGCTAATGACTTTGATTTACGTTTATGAAATAACGTTTTTTTTTTTTTTATCAATCGGTATCATAGAATGATACGAAGAAATATTTTTTTTTTTAAGAATTGTCTATTCCCACGTTGTATAAATTAAATATAGTATAAGAATAAAACAAAAATAACGCACTATATCAATTTTTTTCGCTCGTTTTCACCGTTTTTTTTTTTTTTTTTTTTTTTGAGGATTTTTCGAAGGATTTCTTTTTTTCTACGCTTTGAAATAACAATTTAACAATTGTTCATTTATTTTAAAAATCGTCACGAAAACATACATAATTATCTACCAAACATTCTCGAGTACAGTGAATTGTTTAAAACCATTAAAAAAAAAATTGGATCTAAGATACATGAAGGATATGCGCACATGAAAAAATATGTTTCTCGATAAACACGAAGGGGCGGTGTAGCATAAAAATATTCGTTATACTTAACATGATCTTTGTGTATAATAGCAGTCATTCAACGATCGATATAATTAATTATGCGGTAAAATCTACAAGACGTTCGGAACGAACATCGAATGAAAAAAAAAAAAAAAAAAAAAAAAAAATTTGAAACATTAATATTTCATTTCGATGTTCGACCGCCAAAAATCTCTCTATCGTCCTCTTGGAAGCGCGCGGTTTACGACCAATAGGATTATTTGTCATTCGAATAATTAGGCCGTCGATATTTCACGATTTTTCTTTTTTTTTTCACGACAGTCATTGCGATAACAGCAAAGCGATTCGTTCTATCGAATCAAAGGGATAAAAACTCCGAAACGAAAAATTATTTCGTCGCGAGAATAATTTACGTTATTCTTAATGATAGACACTGAAAACGATAAACAATGTATATACGATACTTAAAAAAAAAAAAAATTCCAAAAATGAATTTCGTATTCAGTATTTTGAATTTTTTTTTTTTTTTTTTTTTAAATCGTAAGATACGGATATTTTCGATATCGAATCGATTTCTTCGGGAAATTCATCAAAGTTCCGTCGTTTAAGTATAATTCATGTATCACCTAAATTAAGTCAACTTTAACACTATCGCCTTACCGCACCGTTAATATTATTGACTCGTTGCTATTAATATAATTCTATAGGACTGATATGTAGTTACGATTTTTTTTTTGTTTTTTTTTTTTCTTTCATTTTTTCTCATTTTTTTTTTTTTTTAACGATGAAACAACGATTAATTTCGCCTCGAATTCTTCTCAAAGATCGGTTCGCCCGGGTGGCGTCACGTTTCCTTCAATCGCGAAACCCATCGAATTATTTCTTTCCGCACTGAAATCCTGAAATTATAAATATAAAAGAGCGCCGGATGGGGGCCCCGAAAAAAGAGGCGTTAATTTGTAACTATTCGCCTCGAAACAAAATCGTCGAATCATCTTGGAGTACAATCTTCGCTTTCTCTTACGGTAATAACATCGATCCTTATGTGAACGAGCAGAGCGGCCAATTCGAGGTCTTCGCTATAGTTGTTCTTCAATGCGACGCTTCTATAACCGGTTCTCAAGCAGCGGACCTGTATAAAATTCGTAAACACAATCAAATTTTTCATTAAACTCGAGATAACAATTTTTTAAAGACTTTTTTTTTCCGCGGATAATAAAATTCATTACTCACGGGATAAGTTGCCTGACCAATGAAATTATTGTCACCAAAGACGTCTTCGTCCTGAACGACGAAGCGGAGAAGCGCGTAATCGGGATTCGCGATTTCGAATTGACAAGATTCGTCCCAAATCGGGTTGAATCCATTGTCGGCTGAAATTTTCATTATATTTAGTAAAAAAAAAAAATAAAAAAATAAAAAATTTAATAAAAAAAAATTAATCGAAAAAAAAAAAAAAAAAAAAAAAATTTATTAAAAAAAAAAAAATTTATTAAAAAAAAAAAAATAAAGAAAATAAAAATTGTTGCGTGAAAATGTGACTGCAAAAGTTTGGAAAATACGAGCGGCTCACTTATAGTTTTGGTGGTCATTTTTGCTCCGGTATCGAATTCCGCACCGACGACTTCGACTTCGACAAAAGGGCTCGCGGTGCCTCTGCCCGGTTTACTTAAATGACGAGCGCCGATTATCTTCAAATTAATTCTTATCGGATCGACGTCGTAGAGAGCGGTTCGATCGTACGGACTGAAATCCTCGCGAAACATGTATTCCGGCTTTAGGACGTAACCGCAGTTGCCGTTTTGACGAAACTTCGCCTGATTCAGTTGCATCGGCTTGTCGCCGGTTTGATAATTAAGCGCAACCATCTGACAACCCGAATTCCACATCGGCGATGGATTGTAATTCGACGAATCGATTCTCTGTCCCTTGGGATATACTCTGCTAAATTGCACCTGCGAAGTAAAGTAAATTTCTTGTTAATTTTCCTCGACAATCGATGAAATTTTTGTTAATTTATCAAATATAAATTAATAAATATAAAATTAAAAAAAAAAATAATATACATAAAATCTCAAATAATAAAATTAAAAAAAAAAACTATAATTACTCAATTATAATAATAATAATTATCAATTATCATAACTATAGTTTTTAAAATTAATTTTATTAATTCAGAAAGTAATTATACCAATTATCATCGTATAATGATTTTCAAAAATAAAAAATAAAAAAAGAAAAACTATAGTTACTTTAATTATAATATAAATAATCAATATTATTATTTTGTTAATCACATATTTTAAATAGTATAAAAAAAAAATTGTATTACCTGATGATACTTAAGGAAAAATGTATTTTCCTGTTGACAAATGATTTTCTCCGCTTTAGTTTCGGGAAAGCTGCTCATCTCTTGAAACACGAAACCCTTAGTTTTTATTTTATCGTTATTGAAAGCAACCGAACGGCAATAAACGATAAGATTCGACATTTCCTTAGCAATTCTCCACGCGCGTTCCATTTCCTTGTGTTGATTTTCTCGCACACTTGCGTTTTGCGCCGTTTCCTTTATCTTCGCCATCCATTCGAGAGCAATGTCTTTGGACGGTGTCGCCGCTTCGAAGACGGAGCACATGCTGGGATTTTGTATCCTTAATATCCAATCGAAACCGGGTTTGTCGCCAACCGATAATTCAACAACGGCTCCCATTACGTCCAAAGAACCTTTTTGCAAATGTCCCAACATAAGAGAATCCGAGGAATCGTTTTGATTTTCTTGATAATCGATTTCCTCGACGTAATTTGCCGGAAACCAGTGTTGTTTTTTGCCTCCGTAATCGCCTCGCCACCAGCCGCCGTCTTGACGATTAACGTTCGTTATTATCGCGTGTTTAACGAGAGTCAATTCGTCCTCTCGACGGGCTTTGTAATCGTAAATCGCTTTAACGGTTACTTTCGATGCAAAACCCGTTGGATCCATGTATCCGGGGATTCCGTATACGCTACCGTCACCTTCTTCGAGTCCCATACGTCTTACTACTTCCTGATTCACCGGATGGCATAACTTTATCTTCTTGTAGAGCGGATGCCTCTCGTAGTAACTAACCAACTCGACGAGACTCTCGAATTGCACGGAACCGATTGTGTATAAACGACCCTCCAGTTTTATCCGACAATGTTTTATCTTTTTTTCGGCGCGAAATGATATCGCGTACGAGTTGTGCTCCTTTTCGGACGGTCTGACTAGAAATGCTCCGTCGTACGGCACCCGCTTCAGCATCTCCTCGGCGAGCGTTCGCGTGCATTCCGAATGCCACCATTCTTTCTCCTCATGTTTACTCGGCTGCGGCACGGGTTCTTGCAGTGTTATCAGAAATTCCTGATTCATCAAATTTAATGGTAAGTAATGGTAATTAATGGTAAGTAATAGTAATTAATGGTAAGTAATGGTAAGTAATGGTAAGTAACGGCCAGTAATGGTCAGTAATGGTAATTCATTTTAATTACTGGTAAGTAATGGTAAGCAATGGTAAGTAATTGTAAGTAATTGTAAGTAATTGTAAGTAATGGTAAGTAATTGTAAGTAATGGTAAGTAATACACGAAATTTTCGAGACAACAGCCTGTTGGCGATGAAGAAATCATTTTTTTTTCGTGAAGAAGAAATAAAAAGATGAAAAATTGTTATTTTCAGCTGAAATTTTTGTATCGGCTTGTCGATTATCTTTGCTTCGAAATTTGAGTTTATATTTCGCGATTTCATTTTTTTTTTTTTTTTAATGTAAAAACATCGTTACTGAGGCTTCTGAACGTAAAATGTACTTAAAAAGCCTTACGACCCGTTTGGAGAAAATTAGAATAAAATTCGTATTGTTTTTTCCGAATGTTACGTTGGATTTTGAGGCGAAAGTGAGATTCAGAGAGAATTTTTATATATTTTAATATTCGAAAAACGCAAATAACGCGAATCTTAAACGGCAAATAACAATAATTATTACCTGACTTCTGAGCGGATGATTTCTGTAATGCGTTATTAAGCTGTATAAACTATCGAAACAATTCGTATCGATGAGATAAAATTGCGTTTGTCCCATTTCCTGTTTCAGCTTTATGCGACAATGATTGACTTTTCCCTTTCGCCAGAATGAGAGACAATAATCGCCGACGAAAGTTACGCACTGACGAACGAGGAAAGTTCCATCGCCGAGGTGAGAATAACGTCGCAACAATTCTTCGGCCTCTTCTCGACCCCTTCCGAGTTTTCCGTGAAACCATTTCTCACCGAAATGCAACTCGTCGTTCGGAACTCCCTGAATTTTATTTAATATTCTTTCAGATCATTGTGAAGCGAATGAATAATTTTTTTTTATTTTTTTTTTTACGGACCTCCGAAGGACGATGAATCGCTCCGTCTTCATCCTCGTCGGGTTCCGTCTCGTTGCCCCGCGAAAACGTATCGGTGTAAAACAATTTTCTCTGCGTTAACACGAAGAAATGCGGATTCCATTCTCTTTCTACCGGATCTTCCAAAAACAATATACCATTTTTCACGGTATTACGCAAATCCATTTCCTGTTTACTTTCATTCGTGTGGACGACGAATGTACTCTCGTCAACGCCGTCGGGAAGCTTCTTGTGTTTCAACAATATTCGTCGACGCAAAGCGTACGGAGATGGCAAACAAGTTTCGTTCTTGTCGACCGGCTGAACGAGTAACGCCTCGCCGAATACTTCCTGCATCGCTGCTGCCATTTTTCTCTGTTGCGGCAACGTGCAGTTGTCCTCAATCGACAGTATCACCGGATATCTAATTTTAATAAAAAAAAATTTCACGATTATTATTCATTTTAATAATTTTTATTACAAGTTGACGAATCGATAAATAAATAAAAAAGAATTCAATTGCTGTGAATAATAATGGTAAATTTTTTTTAAATATAATAGTCAATAATATAAAAAAATTAAATTAAATTTATATTTTAAGTTTTTTAATTTTTGGTTGTTATATACAATTTAATTTTTTTTAAATTTACGATTATTATTCACGGCAATTAAATTTTTTGTTTTTTTTTAATTTATTAACTCATTGAGAGAAATTAATGGAGAATACTTACTCCGAAGTCGTGAATGCGTGTTCTTTGATCGTTTTTATAACATCCAAAAATTTGATTTTCGTCGTCAGCGTGTGTCCGTGAAAAATAAAGGGCATCCCGTCGGGACCGTCCCAACAGTCGAGTTCTATGCAACGACAACCCGATCTCAATGCTCTTACGTACGCCTGGCAACTGCTTTCGCTGCTTATCTGATCGCCCATCAAATATCTGAAAAAAAAAAATCGTTTTTCGTTTTTTTTTTTTTTTTTTTTTTTTTTTCAAGGATCGAAATAAATTGAAAAACTAACGTATTGTGGGACGAAGCTATCCAATAATGTGCCAAAGGCCTCGTCATATCTTGCGTAACCTCGTCGTGCGTCTGATCCCAAATATCGTTTTGTTTTGAGAACAAAAAATCGACGAATTCTGGAAGCGTGAAATACGGATCCTGAACGTCGCGTTGAGGATCTTGAAGATAATCTCTAATAAAACGGGAAACTTCGGACGCGTCGTTTCCGGTAAAATCGTTTTGTTCTTTGATGAGAAAACTTTGAAACTCCTGCAAAGCGAAACCCTTGGAATCGACGGAGTAGCTGAGCAATGTACTGCGATCTGTGAAATTCTGAAACATATTAATAATTTTATGAATTTTTTATGAATTTTCTTTTTTTTTTTTTTTTTCGTTAAATTAATTTTTATAAAATATGGAATACGATAAGTATATGAGAAATAATTTGACGATTCTCACGGTATAATCGGACATTAATTTGTGATAAAGTATAACGAAATCGTCAAATCCCAATTCGGTTCGATTTCGCGTGTCGACTTCTTGAAATAATTCTCGAAGTTTATTCGTCGATACTTTACAGTTGACTTTGGGTAAAAATGTTTTAACATCTTTCAGGGTAACGCTGCAACAATAAAAATGAATTTTAGAAATACCGTTACGTCTTTAACGACTGAAAACTCGTAAAAATCTGTTGAGAAGAAATTTTTTTTTTTTTATGGCGATTTTTACTAACGTTTCTCTCGCGCTTTCCATCGCGTAAAATTCTTTTCTCAACCATCTCTCGACTTGCAATGGATAAGGCGCGTCTATCGTGTCCTGTACCAAGTGCCGCAAACCTTTTACCCACAATTCGCATTCCTTTTCGCTGAGAGCTGAAAAAAAAAACAGTTTTTTTAATACAAATTTTCCGTTTTTCGGTGAAAACTATTTATAACGTGAAAACAGCAAAACAGCGCTATAGTTTATGTTAAAAAAAGTTAAAAAAAAATTATCGAAGAAAAATAAATGTTTCCGACGTCTTACCGGATATCGACAGAGTCTTCAATCGAAATTCCGATCCGTAGTAAACCACGAAACATCGCAAATTTTCGATTCTTTTAGCATCTTCCGGCCATTTTTCGAAGTCCTTAGAACTTTTGCCGACCCGAATTTCTTTAACTTCTCGTATCTCAACTAAATGTGTGAAATTTCACATAAGTTATCAATAAAAATCGAAATAATTTACAGTATTTAAAATTGTGTCAAATTGATTACATGATAAATCGATAAAAATGATCGATCGGTAATTTAAAAAAATTGAATTATAATATTCAAAATCTTATCAAATTTAATAAATAAAAATCAATAAAATCGATCCATTGATATACATACAAAATCAACTAATATTAGTATCAAAAAATTCTGTAAAAAAAAAAAAAAAAAATATGTTTCAATTTTTACCAGAGCCATCGAAAGGTCTGGCAGTCGCACTTCGGGACCAAACAATTTGTCTAGTTTCTCGACGAATCAGCAATGTTTTTTTCTCAGGTCTCCGCCTTTGGAAAAATTTTGTTACCACAGTCCCCCTTTCCAGTTGACTTATGATTTGTTCCATTTCTGGTATAATTCCATCCATTTTTGACGTCTATTGTGTTAAAATGTGTTATTTTTTCAAATTTTTTACTCTTTCATAAAAATTTCATCCACGAGACTCTGAAATAAAAATATCCAAATTAATATATTTTTATTTCTCGTAGCCAATTTTTTTCAATTTTTTTTTTAGATTCTTGTGAAATAAATAATTGTTTTTATTTCAATTGTAATTTCGTGTCTTATGTATCGCTGGATGTAGCGAACGATACATGAAAATTCATCGCCTCAGTTTATACTTACGCCGCATAGAACAGCGAATGTTTTTGAGAAAAGTGATTGGTCTCTCATGTTGTCGTTCCTTGTAGCGAAAAAGTTGTTCACCTTTTGGCATATTTCGTGATAAAATGCGCATTCCTCGTAATGCTATTGAATAAAAAACAAACAAAAAAGCAAAAAAAAAACATCGTTATTTCGACGTTTTTCACGGACTCTCGAAATGCCGGTTCGTAATTTTTTTTTTATCTAATTAACCAATGAGAAAGAAATGACGAGATTCTTCGAAAAATAAATAAAAAAATGAGCAACAAAAAAAATTGCCCTTCGAAGGGCTCACAGATTATCGGGAAAAGGGTTGACAGGAGCGAAATTTAAGGTTACTTCCGGTCCGTAACTATTTCGTTAGTTTTCTCGTTGTTTCGTGTAAAGCCGAGCGAAATGTTGTAAACAAATTTAAACGCGCGAGCGTAACACAAAAAACTTACCTCGAAACCAGCGGAAGATGATCAGTTAATCCGATAATAAACAAAAAAAAATCACAGCCGATAACACAATCGCGACTCCTACGTCCGAGATTTTTTAAAACTAACTTGTGGCAATCGCATTGCGCCGGACGATTGGAGCGAGAGATTTTTTTTTCGTGATTAACGGTGCGTACTCGCGCTTAATAACATTCATGAGTTGTCTACGAGACAATACTGAGAGATAGAGGCTACATGAAGCGTGCGATAGAAGAGTTAAATCTCGGTAAGAGGAAGGGTTGCGACCGCAGGCAGCAACAACTCTGCAACAGATGGATCATATGCCCCTCCGTTTCACTTCAGTCCCCCTCCTCCTCCTTCGACAGAGTGTTTCCAACGATTCGGACACTTTGCTTTCGACTTTTAATTTTTGGACGCGGGGTCACGCGTCGAGTTTAACTCGCCGTGTCGATAACACGAATTACTCTTCTATCTACGTATGTAGGATCGATCGAATGAATATAATTCATTGCAATTATCAATTTCGTTACAAAAATAGTTACGATGTGCCCCCATTAAAAAAAAAAAAATGTTCGTAATTTTTCGAGAACGAATAATCGATTAATCGAAGTTTCCTGCGAAATAAGAATAAAGTATCGTTTGAATAATTCAATAGACAGCATAAATCGTATTCTTTTGGACATTATTTGTATTTTAAATTATATCCACTCTGTGACCCCCTGACTCTGTTACAAAGTTTACAGAAGACGGTTTTAAATGAATCATTCTTCACGAGAAATTCTCGTGTTCGATAAACTCTCGCGTACGTCGTTACACAGGCAATAAATTACGGCAAAAACTTACATATTTTTTTTTTTTTTTTTTGTTCACGAAACAAGTTTAAGTTTAGTTTATTATGCTATGATGAAGTTATTCGGCATTTAATAAATACATCTAAACTCGGGAAATAATTCGAGTCGAATTATCGAATGTCCGGATTTGTGGATCGTGTGGGACGGGAAGGAGGGAGAGGGAGGGGGTTAGGGACGATCATCATATAATCTATTGTTCAAGCCATGAAGGTAACGTCGAATTCGGCGACTTTACTTTGATGTTGAATTGTTTGAGAGTCGCCTCCAGTGCTGTATGATTACCCGAAAAATATGCCGATACCGCGTTATGGAACAGCAACAATTGCTTGTGCATAACTTTCACCTGTTAATTCGAAGAAAAACAAAAAAAAAAAATGAAATGAGATGATCGAAGCAATGTTAGATTCCGATCGTGGTACTCGACAATAATTTTTTTACGTATTTACCCTGTTTTCGTCCAAAAACTTAAGTTTTATCGAAACATCGGAACGCAGCTTCTCGAAATTGTGTTTATGTTGGTCGTAATTGGTTTGCGCCTCTTCGAGTCGTGCGGCGTTGCTACCGTCGTTTTTCGCGTCTTGAGCCAATAACTCGAGATCGGTTCTGTAGGCGTCGTACTCTATCCTGTTTTTCCGAATACATCAAATGTTTAATAGCTTTTGATATTTCGATTTTTTTTTTTTAGAAAAAAAAAAAAGTATTTGTAAAAAAAAAAATAAAAAAAAAAAATATTTTTCATATATTTTTATTAACAAAAAATTTACGACTGGCTGAGAAAAATTAAAATCGTTAATTATTCACGATCGAACTTCATTGGCTGGTCTCGATGTATCTTTTTTTTTTTTTTTTTTTTTTTTTTTCGCGAATGTAAAGATCGTCGATAAATCGGGAACGGTCAATGAATTTTGAGCGGAAATACGATCGTATTTTTTTTTCTCTGTGCGACAATCCATTACCTCGCCGTTTCGTACTGTCGCACGGTCAATAACGTATCCTCGATGGTTTTATTGCAAAGTGTATTAACTGACGAGACAAAAAAATTGAGGGCGCCCAAGAGGGTTTCTCCATTCTTCGTCAAATTTCTTTGAGTCTCGGAATTGTACAAAAACTCCTCTTGCAGCTCCGGCGATTTTTGTGCCAAGTCGGAAAATGCTTCGCCAAGGGCGTGTTGAGTTTGCACGACGTGATAGAAATGCGACGTTAAGGCGCGCGACAGACGCAAAATGTTGCAATACTTTCTCTGCGTGTCGCGCAATAATTCAATTTGAGTTTCGAGCTCTGAAAAAAAAAATACATTACTTAATTAATGGAAAATCGAACTCAACAAAATCGTCGGTGATTCGATTTTTTCGGCAAACCGATTTTTTTGACAAACCGATTTTTTTGACAAACCGATTTTTCGACAAACCGATTTTTTCGGCAAACCGATTTTTTCGACAAACCGATTTTTTCGACAAACCGATTTTTTCGACAAACTGATTTTTTCGACAAACCGATTTTTTCGACAAACCGATTTTTTCGATAAAACGATTTTTTCGACAAAATAATTTACCGGAATCAACAGTCCTCGATGATTTTCCGAGTTTCTCGTACATCAGTTGCTTGGTGCATTTATAAGTCGAGATACTCCAATTTTTCAAACTCTCGATTTTACTCTGAGCCGATCGTAGCGTCTGAGTATCGCCATTCTGCAGTGGACTGCTCGGCGCGAATACACCGGCTGAATTTCGTATAAAAAAAAAAAAAAAATTCTCATTATTTCATCGTTGAACTAAAAGTGTATCGTGCAAAGATTGAATGAGTAAAAGAGTTGAATACAGACGAAGTGAAACCGTACAAACTGGAGTCGACGGAGAACTCAGATCGAGATGCATTGTCATAGCTTTCGGTTGATTATCACCACCGCTGTAATTCATCGGCTCATGAGGGGGTGGAGTTCCCGTGTGCACCGCGTTATCGCTCTCATTCAGCGGTGGCGAGTGTTTCAACATTTCGTGAATACTTCGCTCCATTCCGGTCGGTGTAACGCTTTGAGACATAACTTAATTTTTTTATCGTTATATACACCTGAAACAGATATTTAAAAAAAAAGATTCGTACATTTCGCATTAATCTGACCAATCGATGTCGCACTCGAAACTTATTAAAAGAAAACCTTTCAAAAGTTCTTTGAGAGATATTTCCGATATTTTTATTTCGTTCGATGTTTGGAGGTTTATTTCGCATTGCGTATATTGACGATTGGGTACTCGGTTGACCAATAATAACAATAATAATCGTGTTATTTCCGAGATTTTACATTGTAGTAATTCTTCAGGTGATTCGTGCGGTTGTTATTTCGTTGGAATCAAAATAAAAAACGCGATTGTCTGATTTGAGATAAACTCGCAGTTTCATCCTATAATTAACGTGCGCCATTAATTCGACGATGTCGTAATACGTCGTTATTCGAAGATATAATCGGTTCCCGATAGTTATTTTGTACAAAGGGAGCGCCAAAGTCCAATCGAAATGAAAAAAGTTTAGTCACAGTCTCTCCGATAACGAGATGCTCTAACCGGAAACATTCCTTCGACTTGAATGCATAGAAAAATGAAAGTTTTTCAAGGTCATACCGCATGCGTGCAATGGTGGCCGATCGATGGGATTCAATCCGGAGAATTAAAAATACGATTTTTGTAACGACTATACGAAAATTCGGCTATATATTAAAAAAAAAATGAAATAACCTATATAATCGCGATGTATTATCGCGTATATTGAAAACGCGAAGGGTGGGGGAAAGCAACGACAACTATTAGGATTCAGGTTAACAATTGGAGTCGAATTCAATTCTAAACTCATCGTATCTATTTATGGTCTAAGAATATACCATTTTCCATAGCAATTCAACGAATTATCGTAAATAAATTTATTTTTTTAATATCTCAAAATAACAAAGTCGAAAAATATAAAATAATATACGAGAAGAAGGTACCAAAAAAAAACCATCCCAAAGCTAAGATTACTCGTCCAGCGAATGAACAATAAATAAATAAATATTTGAATAATAAAAAATTCATGAAATAAATTTCGATAATTAAATTTTTTTTTTTTTTTTTAAATAAACAACTTCCGTTTCGTTTTTCGTATTTTTTATGATTTTGTTTATTCGCCGGTTTGTTAATTTTACTGATAAGTGTTATATCATTTTTACGTACCGCAGTGAAGCAAATTATTATCGCATGTCAACAACGCAATTTAATTCTAAAAATAAGCGAAATAAGGAAAAAAAAATGCAATGTAGAAAAATAATGAAAATACTTTATTAATCGAACAAAATAAAGAATCGTTACAACGTTCGCTTTATAAGGGAGAAAACTTACAGACGCGCAAACCGCAACAAAGCCAAATGCGCAAAGAACACTGGATGCCGGCGGAAGCAAAAAACCATTAATCGTCAAAAATCATGTCTACGCGTGTCGAGTGACGATTTACAAAATTATTTGCACGATCTCACGACGGAGCCGATTTTACGAGCTGCAAACGAAAAATTGAAACGTCGCAAAAAAAAAACAAAAATTTTGTTCACTTACCGTTGATTAAAATACTCGTGTCGTCTCGGCGTCAGAAGGGAAGAATTCGATGATTTTTACGATTTTCAGTTACGAATTGTTTCATATCTTCATTATCTGTAAAAAATAACTAAAAAAAAAACAAAAATAGAAATGAATTGTTAGATATTTCGCGGCATTCGAAGTATTCGAAATAATGAACAGCGTGCGCGGGGCACGAGAGTGAATCATAAAATAATCAATCGCACGGGATTTTTACCTTTAAACGGAGGATATCCAAACGTCAAGGTACTCGCCTATACGTATGCTATATCGTATTCTCGATTTACGATATGTTAAAAGAAAAAACCCCTTCGTGTTACACCGATCGATATAATGAAAATATCGACGCGCGCAATCTCCGATCGAAAACAATTCGATGATTTGTTTTTTTAAGATACTGGAATGGATGAGTTACTGTGAATTTCGGGAATGAGTAAATAGTCGAAGGGATCTGTCAAATACAAGAACCACTTGGCGACATCGGGGACGGACAGACGCAACGAGGGGATCAACCAGTAACTGCGTGTATTTGATAAGAGGCGAAAACGCGCGAGCGAATATCGCGAGAATAATGCGAATCAGCCTTTCTGGTTTCTGTTTCGAACATTGGGGGCGTTAGTGTGGATGAGAAAAAAACGTTGCCGACTCCCGCGTACCGGAGGCTCGTGTACTCTCGGTTCTGTCGTTGGGGCACACGATATTCAAATCTTCCGAAAGCACGATCACTTGATCACTTGTGGCCGAACACGATTCTCACTTTTTTTTCTCGGCATTGCGTATACCAAATATAGTTCATTCGAGTTTTTCTGATCTTTGCTTTCCGAAGACACGCGCCCGGCGTCTCTTTGTCACGAGTGCGAACGTAACGTCAACGTCGAGAGCGGGCAACCCGGCTGAAAAAAATCACAACAAACCGAAAACACGACGAAACGTCTTCAAGGTAAGTGCAATAACTATATTGTCGTAGAATCGTGAATGAAACCCTCCTCCCCTATGTCTCTGCATTGATATAACGAGTTGTAATATGATAGAAATGAATGACAGACACGATACGTGTTTTTTTGCATGTCAAAACGTACGTACCGCGGAGAGCCCCTATCGCCCGGCGGCACAAAGGTACGCGAAGTACAGACTTTTTTTCCATTGAATTCTTGGAAGCGAAGCTTCGCTCGTTTTGTTTATACGTTAAACATATTCGTTTTCGTTTATCAATTAACCAATTTTTTAGACACAACGTTTTCTTTTGTTTCACATCGGTGACATTAGAGTGAAAAACAAAATTCCGTTGATACATCGAATGAGTGTAACTTTGACCTTTATTTTTGTAAGATGGCAACAAAGACACGGGTTGCACATTGCGGTTAGTAAAAAAAAAAAGCTTTAACGGAAAATGTTTTACAAATTTTTCGCGAACGAAAAGTGCGGGTAAAGATTTCGGGATCAACGCAAATCGGGGATTTATTTGTTTCCATTATTTCGGTACAAAGGGTCGTCAGAAATGAACAAAAAGTTGCAATGTTTTTCGAAATAAACAAAGCTGAAGCTTTGACGATCGAAACGCGCGTCGCACCGATGTTTACGTACGGAAACTGCGCTCGTTTGATGCGACTCGCGCGACCTGTTGCAACGTGCAACGAAACTGCGAGATGTTAAGCCGGTCGTTGAACATTTTTTTGTTTTTTTTTACGGGTACTCATCCATTCCGGTTCTTTCAAGATATAGATGTTGGTTTATATATAAAAATTTACTTTTGACCGTTAATGGATTATAATAAATTTAAAAAATTGAAGTTTTTTTACCAATCGAAATCAGGTAAAACGATTATCGAATTTTTCGTAACTTTTATCGCGTAATTTGCGGTTTAGTTACCCCCCTCCCGCCACTTCGTGCCGTTCGAGATCATTGCGGCTGTTACGATTAATAATCATTATTCATTATAAATATAGTAAATTTAAATTCAATAGATATATACGTAATGGATGAAACATTGCGAAATTAAAATTAAAAAAATTTCATGTCGGTTCCCAAGACAGGAAAATAATTTTTTAAAAATCGAAAAAAAAAAAAAAAAAATCGTCGCGAACAGAAACGTTTCATAATGTTTCTCCATTAAAGATGGTCCGACCGAAGACGTACACGGAGTCCGAGCAGATAGCAATTCTTCACGCAGTTTTGCTGAACAAAGATATATTGGAAGCGCCTAAGACAAAGTATAGGAGTGAAGCTTGGCGAATAAAATGGGAAGAAATCGCGGCATCGATCGACGCGTATTTCGGCACAAACAGAGGCGCGACGAGAGTTCGTTCGCTTTATACTCACTGGAAAACTGCCGCTAGAAAGAAACATAGCGTAATCAAAATAACAGCTCTTACCGAAGACGCTTACGAAGCTACACTCACGATGGCCGAGCGGATTTTACGACAAATATGTCCCGATATATTTCCCAAATTCGGCGGCGAACCCACAAAGGTAATTTTCATAATTTTTTATCGCAATCAATACATTTTTAATTGTTATTACCGCTAGTGGAATAATTGTTATTAAACAATCGATAAATCAAAATAATGTATATTTTCAGAAATTATTCTTTTTTTTTGTAATTTTTTTGTTTGAAAATATTATTTCGAAATTCATTTTTTCAAAAATATTATTTTGAAATTCATTTTTTCAAAAATATTATTTTGAAATTCATTTTTTCAAAAATATTATTTTGAAAATCATTTTTTCGAAATTATTATTTTCAAAATGATTATAATTTGCTATTTTATTTATTTATTTTTATAATTTTTTCCAATTTATTTTTATTTTTATTCCTGTTATGTTGAAATATATATTTTATTGCGCTAACAGAGTACCAATGGAGATCCTGACAAAGCGACCGATCAAAACTCCGACAAAGTTACCGATGAAGCCTCCGACGAGGCTACCGACGAAGAGGAACAAAGCGAACCTCAGCCGCCGGAGAACTCGAAGAACGGGTACCCGATGTTCGGCATCGATATTGCACGCATTATCTATCGACTCGCAGCTTCTAAATGTTGGGACGATTTTTTTAGCCACGAAGAAAATCCGCCGAATCTCCCGGAGACAAAAGAATCCGAAACTTCGGCGACACCGAGCGACGAAGCCAAAGATTGCGAAGATCTCGAGGAATTAATCGAACGAGCGGAGCCGCGTGTCGAGGTGAAAAATGATTTAAATCCGGAATTACCGGTACTCGGTAATTCCGATTTGGACGGATTGGTTTTGGTAAGAAATTTTTTTTAACGCGTTAAAATCAAATTTTCAAAATAACGCGAAATCACTCGACGATATTACAAAATTTCGAAAAAAAAAAAAAAAATGTGTTCATTTTTTTCAGAGTCTTCAATCGATGATCGATATTCCGTCAGAAATCGAAACCGCAGTCGCCAACGATCCCGCAGTTTTTGAAAACAATCAAAAAATGGATGACGACATCGGCGAAATCGTTGAAGCGATTAAAGAATTCGTACAGGAAAAATCGAGAAACGACGCGAAAACAGTTTTGGAATTAAAAAACGAGGACGCGGGACCGTCACTCGATGAAAATGAGGCGATGGATACCGAAGAACCTTTGGATTTAACGAGAGACGACGCAACTGCGCAAAATATCGTTGCGAACGATAACGAAGAATCCAAAGAGATCGAAGCTTTGGAAAAAAAAGAAGAATTCGTTTCAGCGCTCGACGAAGATAATCAATCCAATGCGAAGGAAATCGAAGAAAGTAAAATGGAAATGAACGCAAACGCGGAAGGATCGGAGGAGAAAAATGCCGAAGGATCGGAAGAGAAAAATGCCGAAGGATCGGAGGAGAAAAATGTCGAAGGATCGGAGGAGAAAAATGCGGAAGAAAATTCGGAGGATCGGAGTGAACCACCGGTAGCGCCGGAAACGATCGTCGCAACGGACGAAACATCGGCGGAAAATTCCAAAATCGCGAAACCTTCCGTTCACGTCGCCGTCGCGGAAAAACGTAAAAAGAAACAACGCGCGAGAACCGTAAAGAAGCGTAAAGTGACGAAAGGTTCATCGGCGGTATAACTTCGTCGGCGGAGATTCTTCGACGATTTCTTCTTCTTGTGCCTTTATAGCTAAACGTCCAAAGTATAAATCTAAGATATCTCAACGTTTTGACTTAAGTTTGATGACTAAAAATACGAAATTAGTCCTTTGAATTATTTTTTTTTATTTTTATTTTTTTTTTCTTCGTTTTTTCTCGACTGAAATATTAATATTTTTCTAGCAGAATCGATGACTTTTTTGACAAAAGCGATTGTCGAGATTTTCGTTCCAAAGTTGAATAATTTTTTTTATCAGACGAGTTGCACACGTTTTTGTTTTTCTTTTATATTTTTGAGTTTTAAACTCGTATCTCGCGTACACGCGTTCCGCGATTTGATTTTCATAGTGTAAAGTCGAGAAATTATAGTTTGACGAATCATAACAATTATTTTTGTTACTATCTAAAGATCGTTATTAATATTTGTCATTTATTTGCGTTATCGATAAATTTAAGAGAGAAAAAAAATATATTAACTATTAATATTGTTAAACTTTAAGGATCGATATTTAAGGCGACCAAAGATTCTATAAAAGTTTCATACTTTGTCGAAAATACTTTCGATTTCGGCTGTTAATTCCGAAGAATTTCATTTGATGCGTATAAACGCCCAAAGCACGAAATTCACGATTTGTTTAATCGTTTATCGCGATAAAGTTCGTCACGTTTATTCCCGAGTAAAAAAATTCGTAACTCGTTTTATAGTATTATTAAACGTAACTGCGTGTCTCTTACACGCGTCCAAAGTACCTATAAGTTTAAGGAAAATCGATACTTTGATTAATCATAATAATGTTGAGTTGCTACTCGATAATAATAATAATCGTTATTAATATTTATCGTTCATTCGATATTTTAATTATCGTATTATTATTACAAACAATTGCGACGTTAAAATTTTCAGATAGACATCGATCTTAAAAAAAAAAAAAAGTCTGAAATGACCAAAATGTCTCGTGCGTTGTGGACAATAAATCGGTGAAATGTTCCATTGTATATCCATGCAGTTCTTTAATTTTTTTTTATTATTTTTTAAGAAATAATTTCGAATCCTCAACGACCGCAAGATTCCTTCACTCCATTTGCAAGTCTTGAATCTGTAAAACAGTGTTAGTAAATTATTATTTAGTCGAAAAAAAAAAAAAAAAAATATGGAAAAGTTATCGACAAAATGATAATTCGTGGCGCCATACCTCCTGAACTTTCTGCATTTCCTGAGTGAGCAGATTATCCAAAATTTCTTGAAATCTCTGTCGCAACTTCAGATTTTCTATATTCGCGATTTCTATCTCTTGCTGCTGTCTCCGTTGTCGCAATTCCGCTAATTCGGCGTGTAGAGTGTCCAATCGCGACTGCAGAGAATCTGAAAGAAAAAAAAAAAGAATAATAATTGACGATTAATAAAATAATTTATTAATAAATAAATAACCGGCGATTAATAAAAAAATTGATTAATAAGTAAATTACTAACAATTAATAAAAAAAATTGAAAAAAAAAATAAACGGCGATTGATTAAAAAAATTGATTAATAAATAAATAATTGACGATTAATAGAATAACTGATAAATTACCTCGGGGAGCGGACGAGGACTGCGATTCATTATAACTATCGGGGATCATGTATTCCGAATGGAAATTCTCCAATTTCGTAAGTTTCGTCGGACTGTTGCTTTCGATTTTCGTTCCATCGCCGGTGTTGCTATTGTCGGGATGAAACATTTCTTTGCTGAATTCGGTAACCAATTCGGTGCGTATAACTCCCTCCTGTCCCGATCGCTCGGAATATCTGACTTGCATAGAGTTCGAGTCGGAGACTCGACTCTCCGCGGACATTCTGCTACCGTCGTCGAGTTCCATAACATTTATATTTGCGTCTTCGTCGTCGTCGTCGCTGTCGCTTACCGGTTCACCGAATATATCGTGTTCGGCTGAAAAAATATTTAAAAAAAATAATTCGAAAGATCGAAAGAAAAAAAAGAAAAAAAAAAAATCGTCGGTAACTTACCGACATCGACGCTTTGCGAGGCACTGCTGTGTATTACGTCCCTCTTACCCTTTACTACACCCGAATTCGATACTTTACTCGGTTTCGTATTATCCTCATCTTCGCATATTACTTCCCATTTAACGTTTACCGCGTCGTTATCGACTCGCAACAAACGCTTCACTTCCTTCTCGATCTCCGGCGCTTCGACGTATTTTTTTTTCAACGTTTTCCGAAAACGACGTCGCCGCACGTTTTTAGCGGGTGGCGTTATCCCGTGCGGCCATAAAAATTTCTTGTCCACCTTATTGGGATCTTTTTTCTTCTGACGCACAGGCGACTCCTCGTCGGTCGTTGGTTGATCATCTTCTTCTTTGCATATTACCATCTTTACGAAATTTATTATGTGTTATTTATTGTGTACCATATACATCTTTTTTTTTTTTTTTTAAACAGAAAAATTTACCTGACAAATATCAGCGGTTTTGTAAAAACTTTTGTTGTCAATAGTTTTCAAAGATTCCACAACCGTTGGGAGATCCACTACCTGAAATGAAAAATTTAATTTTCGACTGTCGTATTTTTATTTTCCGTTGTATTTTTTTCTTTCTTTTTGTTATTTACTTTTATAGATCGACAAATAATTGGCAAAAGATTTGAGAAATAATAATGGCGCAGAAAAAAATTATTAACGATGCGTCGCTGTAAAAGCGGTGAATAATCAGAATTCATCGTTATACATTTTTTAAATTTTTTAATCAAGAATAAAAAGAATATTAAAAAGTAAATTATCACAGACCTTAGCATGAAGCAACCAATGATCAAACCTGACCTCCCCATAGCGCATATCGGGTTCCAATTTTATACTCAATCTGTCCTTCAGCGGCATTCCGGAGCGCAAGATCTCTCGCAATATTCTCGCGGGATCCTTAAACGATGAAATAAAAATGAATAATGCAGTTGCAACAATTAATGGTCCTTTTTAATGACAGGCAAATATTATTAAAATCGTCGAAAACAATCAACCGAACCTCGATGTTTACGTTTTTTCGAAGTATTGAGAAACAAAAAAACGTACCTGTGGCAAACGTAAAATAAACTGACTCTCCAGTTCGACTGGAGGGTCGGACTGTTGTTTAACATCCGCCGGCGCGTGTCGATGCATTTTTTATATAATTGTTTATTCTTTTACTCCAAATTATTGTTGACACTTGTATCAAACGCAGAAATTTGCGAATTAACGATGTTTTTACGAGGTTATGTTCGCGACAATCGATTGCAGCGCCTCTGCTGTGATTATGAAAAATTACTAAATAACAGCTGATTTTTGCCTCCCGATAATGTCGTCTCGTATGTTTTTCTAATCAACGAACCAAGTTGTGTTGTATTTTTGTTGGTATTTGCGTGTGATAATTAATAAATAATGAATGCCGCTGTGAAAACGCGATTGTTTCAAATCGCAAAGACGTTACAGTGTCGTTACTTTCGTGTCGGACAGTTCGAAGGAATATTGAAGATCCGTAGCGATCGAGATGTATTTATTGTGCAGAGAGGAAACAGTACGAAAGCCGAAGCCGCGAGGATACATAACCTTATGCGTCGCAAGGATTCGAAGGGTTCTGCCATAAATAAACAGGAAGAAATCGGACCGTTCGGTTATTTTCTATTGGCAAGTCAATACGATCGATCTTTATTGTTTTTCTTCAACAGTTAATGAGTCTCAGTGAATTATTGCGTTATTCGATGTAAAATTTTTACTCCAAGGATAAAGCAAATATCTTTGATTAGAGTTATTAATTACAGTTGAACAATATCGTTATTGAAAAACAGCTCTCTTTCCAATAAAAATTTATCCCATTCGTTACTCTGTATCCGTTGTTTTTCTTTTTTACAAAAATATGTGAAAAAAGCTCGATCGGTAACGACCACTAAAATCGTAATTTTTTTTCACGAACGCTGATATTTTTCACGTAAAAAAATTGTATATATGCCCACTGCAAAACTAATTAACGCAGTGAAAGTTCATTTATATTTCGGACATCAAAATCTCGATACTCATTATTTTTTAAAATACAATTTTTGTTATCGATCGAGTTTACCAACTTAGAATAGCGAATGAATAATTATTAATAAATTATTCGGTGTAAAAAATTAATAAATAAAATTAATGATTGTATAATAATGGTAATAATCACAATAATGATATTAACAATACATTTATTTAGTTATCAATAAATATATTTCGATAGGCTATTCCCATTTCAACGTTTATATTAGGATGTTGGCAAATTCAACGACGCCAATGGAAACTCGCGTTGATCGACGATTTGCAGAAACGCGTTAATTCGACACCGGCGCCATTGCCCGAGGAGTAATTAATTTTTTATTAATGCCCAATAATATCGATTTTTTTCGATGTTTTTTTTTTCACGTTTACCCTAAAAATCTTTCAGTCTATCGGAACTCGAGACAATGGAATATCATCCGATAAAAATACAGGGGCGCTTTTTACACGATAGAGAATTCATTGTCGGACCTAAGAGTTTGATAATTAATGGAACCGGAGCTTCCGAAGGAGGTGGCGGCGTTTTTACGCCCGGAAAATCAAACACGGGATTCTACGTAATAACGCCTTTTAAGGTCGAAGATCGCGAGTATGTGAAAAATGTTAACCACGAAAAATCGTTTGAATCGATTGTTCAGCGATGTAAATTCAACCAAATAGTTCGAAAGCTGAATTTAAGTTTTGTCCAATTATCGCAGTTTAACGATTCTGGTAAATCGCGGTTGGGTACCACTGGAATACAAAAAGAATCGTCGCGAAGCACAAACCCAATCTGACGAACTCGTCGAAGTAACGGGCGTTGTCCGACTTAATGAGAAGAGACCGCCGTTTATGCCGAAAAATTCGCCGGATGCTGGAAAATGGTACTTCCGGTAAGAAACAATATTCGTTCTGTAAAATAATTAAAATCCGTCTTTCATCGAAATTTCGATGTTTCGAGCAAAAAAAAATTTTTTTTTTTTACGTAAAAAATACTTCGTAACATTATAAATTTTTTTTAAACAGAAAAAAAGAAATTTCTTCCACAATTTTTTATATTCTGTGTTATTTTTTTAACTAAAAAAAAAAAAAAAAAAAAATTCAAAATCGAAGAATCGCTTCGAGATATTCGGATTTATCGATAATTATCGTTTTTATTGCAGAGACTTGGAATCAATGAGTAAAACCGCCGGCACAGCGCCGATTTACATCGAACTGATAGCCGACGAAACGGTGCGCGGAGGTCCGGTCGCCGGACAGACGCGTATTACCCTGAGAAACGAACATTTCAGTTACATCTTCACGTGGTTCTCGTTATCCCTCGTCACAGGATGGATGTGGCATCGGATGTTCATTCGTAAATTGCCACTAATGTGATTACCGAGTCGTAGTAAATTGTTCAATTGATAGGCGTTAATATATTCGATTATCGATAAATCTGTGCGATTTTTTTAATTAATATAATACATACCACGAGAAACCCAAAGCTTCGCACGTCGTTTTCTCTTCTTTACCGATCGAATTTTTGGTTTCAGAAATTTTTTAATTTTTTTTTAACGATTCTCTCGATTTTCCTCTCGAAGGACGGAAAATAAAACAGTTGTGAGTTCAGATTAATGAAAATATATATTTCGTAAAGAACCATTTAATGATTAACATAACGACGAGGTGCGCTTACCGCCCCAATCCTTAGCCTCGAGAAAAAAAAAAAATCATTACATACACTTCTCATAAAAATGTTCGATTAATCGCAACGATAAATAAATCGACAATAAATTTACGGCGAGACGCGTTTTTTCGCGAGAAGAAAAAACGAATCTTGCAGCGCTGACGAAAAAAATGATGAAAAAGTTTCGCATGCGATCGCGAAGTAGAATTTCGATTTCGCATTCGGTTCGACGCAACGCTCGCGTTTTCACGTTTTTTTCACGTATAACGCGCGTTTTCGCGACTATCGATGTGAGATATGAACTTCGGAGCTAAAAAAATTCGCTCTATTAATACTCGTAAACAAATAATTGCGATCTTAATACAGATCGATATCCGGAAAAACGCAAAATACTTTCTTATAGAAATATTCATAGGATACTTTTTTTTTTTCTTTACTTTCACATGTTTTTTTTTTTTTTTTTACATAGATGTGTATATATATATATATATCGTCGTAAAACTATTCTTGATATCGGTCCCTCAATAGGGAAAAAAAAAGATATTGTGCTTTTCGCGTTTCGACGATATAACGCCGAGTCTCCGTCGACAAAAATATTTAATCTGAAACTCGATTATCGATATAACGCTTTTTTCGCGATGGAACATTTGGAATTTGATTTTTTTTTTTTTTTTTTTATCTAAGTGCTCCACGAAGACGTGAAATTCATTTATACATTTACATATATTATCGATAAAATTTGTGATCTAAAATTCTTTCCTCAACTTGATATTCTTACGTTTTTTTTTTTTTCTTTTTTTTTTACTCGTGCAAATGTTTTGTCTAACAACTTCTCATCGTTGGACGATATTTGTGTGTTTTGGATTAATAATTCGCTCTTTTAATGATAAAAATTCGAAGCATATTTTGATATACTTTCGAAAAAAAAATCTACGAGCGAATTTCGTTTTTTCTTTTTTTTTTTTTTTTTTTAGCGACGCATTGGAATTATTCGTCGAGAAGACAGGTGCGGACGAGAGCGTTGCAAACGGCGTAAGGATCGCAGTTGCTGCTCGGTCGCCGGTCCTCCAGATATCCCTTTTTATCCTCAGCGACTCCCCGAGGAATTCTTATACTGACGTTACGGTTCGCGACACCAGCGCTGAAATCGTGAATGCTACTGGTTTCGCATTTTCCGGTAAGACGACGTTCGTTGTCCTTTCCTCCGCGGGGATCGTAAGCGGCGATGTGACGCGCGTGTTGTTTGCTTAACTTTTCGATCGCTTTTTCGATTTCGCCGATTCCGTTGTCGGCGCGCATCGGTTTCGTTGAGAAATTGGTATGCGCACCGGCGCCGTTCCACGGTCCGTCGACCGGCTTCGGGTCGAGAGTTGCGATCACTCCGTACTCCTCGGCGACGCGGTGAAGAATGAAACGGGCGATCCACAGATCGTCACCGGCGCTTATTCCGACGCATGGACCGACCTGCGAAATAAATTTTTCCCTTAAAATTATCTTTTTTTCAGTTTTCGTTGTTTCGCGAACGAAAAAAATTATGAAAATTGTATTTCCGCATCGAATTCTCATTTTTTTTTTTTTTTTATGTTTCTTGATAAATTGTGTGAGAAATTTAATTAAATGAAATGAAAAATGAGAAAATCATTTTTTTTTTTCATTATTATTATTATTGTTTTATTTTTCCATAATAATCATTTTTTTTTAATTTTACAAACAATTTGAATTTCATCTAATTTTTCGATATTTAAATCAGAAAGTCAGTTAAAATGCAATTTTTTAATTCACAGAACTAACAATAATAATAGTTATTATTATTATTATCTCAAAAAAAGAAAAAAAAATACCGAATTTTTTTTGCGAAGCAAAAAAATTTTTTCTTTTTTTTTTTACTTTTTTTAAATTTTAAATTTTTTCGATAAAAAATTTTTGAGAATTTACCTGGAATTCCCATTGGGACGGCATAACTTCCGCATTGGTACCGGCAATGTTAACACCAGCGTACATACACGCCCTGTAGTGCGCCTCGACGATTTCGCGGCCGATAACTTTATCGGCGCCGACACCGCAGTAATACGGCCCCTGAGCGCCGGGGAAACCGTTCTTCGGCCAGCCGAGTGGTCTTCCGTCGAAATCGAGGAAAGTGTATTCCTGTTCGATACCGAACCACGGCTCGAGATTCTTCACCTGTTCCATCGCCTTGTTGGCGCTGTAACGTTGATTCGTCGCGTTCGGACTTTTGTCGCTGTTGTAAGTGTCGCAAAGGACGAGTCTGTTGTTTCCGCGTCTGAAGGGATCGCGATAGATCGCTACCGGGTAAAGAAATACATCGCTGTTTCCACCCTCTGCTTGACCCGTGGAACTACCGTCGTATGTCCACGTTGGCAAATCTGCGAGGCGAAAAAAAAAAAAAAAAGTAAATATCGATTTTTTTTTCAATTTATTAAAAAAAAACGTAAATTTTGATTTTTTATTTATTTTCGTAGTTTCGATGTATCAAAAGTCGTAAATTACGAAAAAAAAAAAAAAATTTTAATTTTTTTAAATTTATGTTCATCGAAAAGTTTCGATTTATCGAAAATCGTAAATTACGAAAAAAAACGTAAATTTTGATTTTTTTTTTTATTTTCGTAATTTACGATTTTCGATAAATCGGAAATTTTACGATGGAAATAAATTTTTTTATGTTGTATATTTATATGAAAATGAATAATTATTATATGTGGAATAGTTTAATGACTGACCTTTCGGATCTTTGGGTACAAAGTCGAGAGTTCTGGTTTTCGAACGAAGTCCTTCGCCGGTACCATCGATCCAAATGTATTTGGCTTGAATTTTGTTATCCGGTTGCGGCAAATCCATGTAACGACCCAATAGGGTTTTGTCGAGCGCCGCGTTTGGCGAATCCTTTAGCATCGTTCTCGACATCGTGGTGCTAAAAAGCAGATAATAAAAGAAAATTAGTTAACACATTCGTATGTATATATATATATATATTTTGCATCTTCGATTTTGCGGGGATTTTTACGACTGCGATATATCAGTTGTTGATTGATTTTTTTTAAAACGTATTATATGGAAGATAAGCAATTAATAGTTAATTTATCTTTAATATCAGTAATAATAAATAACTATAATTTTTTTTTATTTTTTATTTTTAATTCTGATAATATTTTGTTATTAATATTTCATCAAATTCATTAAAATAAGAAAATAACTCGTTTCTAATACGCATATTACGATTGTAGTCATTAACTACTGTATCGACGATCGTTGGCCACACGATTGTCATTTTCTTTCGTATTCTTTGTATGTTCCGCGATGAAAGATACTTATCTCGTCTTTTTCTACGAAACAACATGAATAATGGGGTTTCGGTATGTCGTCGAGGTTTTCGTGTTTTGCGATGAATCGCCACGTGCTTTCCTTTCTAATAATAAATCCGGCAAACATGTGTTACAACGGAGTGTGTAGAGTCGGACGAAGTAGAGAGTTCAAGTGAGTGACATACGAGCAGATATGCCGCATCTCTCGACAACGTAGCAGTGTTTTCATGGGGTCATTCAACCTTTAGGACTGATAATGAGACTAAAACTAATCGGCCATTGATACTCATAATTTATTTTTTACTTCATCCCTTTTCGGGAAAAACAATATACGCACCTATTTATTTACGAAATTAACAAATGCTTTCCATTTTTTTAATCGATTTTATTGTTATTATTATTTATAATAAAATATTATTAAATTTTTATGATTATTATAAAAATAATGATAATAATAATAATATTTTATTTATCATTAACAAAAATGCGCTTTGTGTTGAATTATTTCGTTCGGAGTTTAATGGCGAAACAAAATGGACGATTGCGAATAGCGCGAATAATAAAATACGATTATTATTTTATTTTTATATTCGTTTTCGTTATTAATAAGTTTCGTTTATAAATGGATATGAAATTTTACGATGATTTGGCAAAAGTCGTCGTGTTTTCTATCCTCGCGATAATCCCTACTGTTTCGCTATTAAACGTCGAATGAAATAATTCGAAACACAAAGAGCGCCGCTTGGCGATGAAACAGAGTGTCCAATGAAACGCGGAAACGTTCGTAAACAAAGAGGCGGCGGCAGGAGACCAGTTAGGAAAAGTTATTGGCAATGATCCCGGATTTCGGGGTTTTATTCCTCTCAATAATATAAATTCGCTGGTTTCGCGTTTCTCACGCAGAATAACGATCTCGCGCGCCGTCCCGTCCTTGAATCTTAGAATAAATCAGATAAAATATACAGTTTTTCGCGTCGGTAAGAGCGAACATTTTTTTTATTTTTTGGTTTCGAAGGACGCTAAAAATTCGTACGATTCAAATGTCATGGATAATCGATGATAATTTTTTTTTTTTTGCGCAATTATCGATCTATTAATATTAAATAGGCGATGACATTTTTTTTTTTTTTTTTCGATGTTCCCGAAATAGAGTTCGTCGTTAAAAATAACAGAAGCATTTGTAATAATTGCATTAAAAAAACTCTTAGCAGTTGAGAATTATTCTTCGGACAATGAGTATTAATTAAATATGGCGGTTCAATTGTATACGAGAAGTTCGCTGCGCGTCGCGCGTGCGTCCAGTGACCTTTCGATCGACCTAACATCGAGCCGAAGATACAAACAGGATGTTTCGTGTGCCACGCGTCGTTATAAAAGCCGGGCGCCGGCCTATGGTCCAATGGGAAAATACGAGTGTTTACTACTTTCGATCGATCGAGGAGCAAACAGCAACAAGTGAAAGTAAGTAACGGTTACAAAGTGAGAGACGAGAACTCGACTCGACGAACTGCCTAATTTCCATCGATAAATCGTTATCCTAACCTCACTAAAAATCTCGACGTCAGCGACTTGTTTTTTCTTTTTTTTTTTTTTTCGTGTTTTGATGGAATTTTTGTCTAAAATTTTTCTCGTACGATATCGATGCCTACGTGACGAAAAACATGTGTCTCTGTTAATTATTTCGATCTGAGTTCACATAAATCGTTTTATTTTGCCGAAGAAAATGTTGTTGATCTCGGGAACCCCCGTCGAGTCTGTATTCAAATAATCTGCCAGCTGACGATAGTTGTAACGACGCAAACATCGATAACGCGAAATGGTAGACTCATTGATTACATTTTTTTTTCCTTTTTCTTGCTTAATACTTTTCGTTTTATAGCGACTAATATTTCGCGTGTGAATGATAACGCGCCCGCGCGTGCTGCGTATCGCCCATTAGAGTTGAAATGACGTGAAAAAAAAAGTAAAGTAAAAGAAAAAGAAGATATTGCCAAAGCGATGTTTTTATCGATGTTTTTTGGAACTTTTGTGAAATGGAATTTCTGCTCTACGCACGTTTCGTTTCGCGTAACGTATTAATCGGAGAAAATGAATAATAATAATAATAATGATGATTCGACATCGCGTGATTCACACGACGCACGAGGCAACGAACTTATCTCGAATTTCGCGTCCTATCGCGCGGTCTCTAACATAAAAGGAATTAATAAGTAGAAATAAAATTATAACGCGCATTAATCCAAATCGGAAGGCTGTTAAATCATCAATAGATTTTTTTTGTTTTTATTATATTTTTCGTTCGACGAAAAAAAACAATTGCACACGATACGAATTCGCGATCTCGAGCGGTCGCGTCGTAAAGTATATCGCGGTCGTGATATTTTTTTTTTTTTTTAAGAATCTTCGCTCGGAAAACATGAAAATTTTTATTTCTGCGAATATTTCAGTGTTACTATCAGACTATTGGTTTTTTCGTCTATATTTCAGTTTTTAATAAATCTCGAAAAAAAAAAGTTAAAATCTCTCGAATTTATGAATTTTTCGTGGAAATGCGTCTCTCGAAAGAGTTTTTATCTCGAGACCTCGAAGTACCAAACCTTAATTTTTTTTTATTTTTTTTTTTAACTTTGAAGTCACGAGGGTGATAATTATTTAACGTTTTCGTGCGGACGATCTTTATTGAAGCGAAACGCATTTAATGGCAAAATAACCGGAGAGCGAATGGAGGTCAGATACATGAGATGTTCGGCTTGAAATTTTCAATCCCCGGGTGATGATCAATACGACGACACAAACGCAGCGAACGGAATTGTGTTGAGAGCTTACGCTTTTTTTTTTTTTTTTTTTTTGTTCGCTGCAACAATACGCTCCGACAGTGAGCAATATGTACATTGGAATACATCGAGTGAAAATGCACTCGAGAAACCCGATCGATCGTAAATGTACACGTGCTTCGAAAAATTCTTTACTTCGCGGCGCATCCGTTCGAACATTGAATAAACATTTTTCGGAATAACAATAATTTTATTAATTCCTCATTTCAAATAAAAATAATAACAATTGATTAGTTATTATCATTATTATTGTCATTATTGAGAAAAAAACAACTAACAATAATAATTAATAATAATCATTTTTACGATCGAAAATTAAATAAAAAAAAATTTTCGAACTTTTCATTTGCAGGTTAATAATTATTAATCTGGAAAAAAACATTAAATTCAAATTTTTTTTTTTCGTATTTCGATTATTCTGAAATTCATTATAAATTATTTTTTGTCAATAAATTTTTTTTTTTTTGCTGTTTCGAAATAAAATTATTTTAGCAGAAGAATTTTTTTTTTTGTTTTCGAACGCCCTGTAGAGTTGTTAGATTGTCGCCTCGACGGCGTGGAATAGTTAAACGAATGCAACGAGTGGGACTCATGTAAAAGGTCACGAGTCGTAATGATGGATTGACGGGATGAAATGCTCCGCAGCGTGAAAGCCAATCGAAATATGTGGGTCGTTACACGGGTCTGCGTTCAGAAATTCTCAGGGTATCGTGGCATTGCCTCGTCTCGTCTGGTACCCGCGGGGAATACATAATTTTCGTTCGAAAAAAAAAACTCGACTCACAACTCCGGGCGCGTTAAACGGCTGACGGAAAGTGGTACTCGTGGCCCGAGCGCAGCGAGATTCCGATGCAATTTTCCTGCCAGAAAGGCGCACGGAACACGAAATATTTTTTTTTTTTTTACTTCGAATTATTAACAAAAAATGTAAAAAATGTAAAAAATGTACCTGAATTCTCTGTTATTTTGACGATACATCGCAATAAAGTGTTATTTAATATTTATTTTTGTCGTATTTTTTTTACGAAATTATCGATCGATCGAAATAACATCGATTAAATAATAATAATAATGAAAAAAAAACGAACCTGAAACATCTCCCCAACATCACCCATTTTGGTTGATGACCGATGACCGATCGTTGAAAAATACCGGTCTCACAAACTTTGACTAAAATTCGGCAACTCATTTTTGTAACGTCGAAACGGCTCTCGTGTTGTCTCGCGGTACGGCTGTTACTACACTGTTACCCGCGACTGTGAAGCTAAACGAGATGAAAGCCTCGGAGAATCTCGGCTTTTTATGCGCACTTCTTATCGAGTAACAGGGGCACGCAGAATGGGAGATAAAACTCGATTCGCCCGGTCCGCACTATTTATCCCGTTTTTTTTCTCTCTCTCTCTCTCTTTCGCTCGCTATAGTTTCGCGGTTTCGATAATACGCAACGGAAAGTTCGCTCGTTGGGATGATATATATATCGATTCTTTCTCTCGTCTCGTCTAAGAGTAATTATTTTAACACGCGAATGTCGTGTGTACGATGAAAGTATTTATTGCGAATGCCCTTGAAACTCAGCTGCGCGCAGGGCAACGGTCTCTACTGGTCGTGTGAGCGCACGAAATTCTGCTTTTATGTACCCTCCCTACTCCTCGCGGGCAAACGCGTTGCTCACCGAGAGCTCTGTCTCCGCAGCTCCGCGTTATTCTAACGTTTTCGGAAAATCGTGGGAATTCGAATTCCCCTTAACGTTTTCGTATTTTATTGTACTTTTCTTTAATTTTACGGAAAAATGCGAGATAGTTATGAATTAACAGTTTTTTCATCGATCGATCGTTGCGTCTTCGCTAACGGTTCGCGTTCATTTTTGTTTATAGGTTAGAAATTTTTTTTTATCGAACTAAATTTCGTTAAAATTTACTGATAAATCGATTCGCATTAAAAGTGACTTTCGGAATGTAATAATATCACAGATATAATGACTACAAATAATAAAATAAAAGTTATGATAACGAAAAAAATAACGCAGACGAAAAAATGATTAAATTTCGAATTTCGCATGTCGCGATCTCTGTAAAGTATAAGTATACAAATAAAATTTTTTTTTTTCGCAGTTAAACAAATGAATATATTCAACGGTTGCCGATATTTGTATTTCGTTTATTTTCATTTAAAAAATCGTTGATAATCGTTAGTTTTCGCGACAAATCGATCGATCGAACTTTCATATCGTAATTTTTAATTCGGTTCGCGATCAACGAAGTGATATCCAGGATTGAAATTAAGTTATTATAAGGTAACGTAATCGTCTTAACGGAGTTATCAGTGAATTTACATAATATATTTGCTTCGAATAATAATCAGAGGAAAACGAATATTATCTTCGAGTGATTCCCGTGCGTGACGCACACTACTGTCCCCAATGTATCTGCCCGATGACCCCCGGTAAACTTTATCTCGCGGTCCGTTCGGCGATTGTGTACAATTTATTGGTGTAAAATTTTTTATTTTTTTTTCTAATTCAATATTTTTTCTACGCCCCTTCATCATTTTTTTCGTTTCCGCCGACTCGGGATTTAAATTTAAAAAATTTTTAAACGATTATTTGAAGATCGAGAAATCGACCAAAAGTCCCGAAGTTTTCGAGATGAAGCCGCGAAAACTGACAATTGGACGCACGTGATGCTCGCGACGCGGAGGACAGTTTTGGAACGAATTTACATAATTCATTAAAGTTGAATCATACGATGAGTTTCGATTATGCAATTAAGAGACCCCCTGTCGCGATTGTTGCGATGCAAACGCGACTGATAAGATTGCTCCAGTTAACGACTGCCAATGAGTTATATCACAAACGTATATATATATATTGCGATAAAAAAAATATTCCGAAAATTAAAGATTTTTCCAATGCTTTCCGCGTAATTATTTTTCATTCAAAAATTTATTTCTGCCGCGCAAAATATGATTTTATAATTCATATAAATAATTCTGCAATTGTAGACATAACAATGAAAAAATCATTTAATCGTAACTAACAATAATAATTATTTATTTATTATTTATCAATGATTATTTTTTTATAATACTATAATTTTTTGTCTTCCTTACCGACGGAGTTTTTTACGAGAATTATTAATTAAAAGAATTAAAAATAATATTAGACACTCTGAAAAAATGTAATGCTTCGTAGTACCATCCGAAACTCCGGAATATATTTACGAAATGATTAGAAATGTGATGTCCAATAAAAAAAAAAAAAAAAAAAAAAAAAAAAAAAGTGACCGCTTTGCTCACCTCGTTCCGGAATTCTCGGCGTCCTTATAGCAGGATGAGGATCAATCGAAACTACGTGAGTGACTGACGAGCCTAAGACATGTTCTCGACGAAGTAAATTTTTCTATTGTTTAAATTTTACGTGAATCACTTGAGTAGCGAAGACCGTTTCTTCTGAACTCCGAAGTGGAAATGAAAAGTCAAATAATTCGTTCGGAAACAACGATCTTGAGTCACAATGCGCGGGGCATTGTTATCGCGATAGGGAAACTTTCGAGATTATCAGATGAACTTCGTCTCGCGATAATCGCATCTGTGACTCGGGGCGATTGTAATCCCGTTAATAATAACATATCGTATCTGTGTCCGCGGAGTGGCGGTGCACATCGCGAGGTCATCGACGTGTCTTTGTTGCATTAATCGTTTTCACGACCTTCAAAAGACTAATGAAAAAAAAAAAAAAAAAAAAAATTTCAATCGAGAAAAAAAAAACGAACGGAATTTTTTTTTTTTAATTTTGTTTATTAAAAATTTAACAATCGAATTACGAATTTTTTTTTTTTTTTTTCGTAACTCGATTGTTAAATTTGTTGTAAATTATCGATCGCTGCCACGCGCCATTTTTTTATTTAATTGTATCGTTGATAAGAAACTTTCCACGGGGTTCGGTAGTTTCCAAAGTTCTTTCACATTAGAAATCTACTCTCGCAGTGGTGGATGACGTGTCTCGCTTCCTAAATTGGAAGAAGCCACATAAATCGATTAAACGTGAGCGTCTAGCAATTGTGTCGCGTTTATTCGAAGCGCAGACAAGATCCCGGGTTCGCTGATAAGACGCCGTAGTCTCCGGATACAAATATTTAAACTAATTATCCGATGGAATATTTTTCGAAATATTGTAAAATTTTATTGCGTGAAAAATTCTTTGGCACACAATTTATAGTCGAAAAAAAAATGGTATTCTTTGAAAATGTTGTGTCACATTTTTTATTAATTGATTGATCTTTGCATTAACATTCTTTGCTTTAAGTCCGATATATCGATAATCTCGAAGAATTTTATTTACGAGACGCGCAGTCATGTCGTTAAAACAAAACTCTCGGGTACCCGTGAAGCGATAATGATTGGTGAAATATTCATATCAATGGAATTCTGTTTTATGGACAGTTGTCAGTCTCTGCCGCTTGCAGCGTTCAACTGCAGATGGCGCGCTACACTCGTCGCGAGAGATCGCGCGATCCCCCGCGATTCAGTTACGTCTGACGGCATAGTAGATTTTACAATAAAAATACGAAGCAAAATGTATCATTTTTATTCGTATAAAAATGTAATTAAATATTAAAATTTTCAAGCGAATTCACTGATTTATAGCAAATTTCATGTAACTAATCCCCGTATCGTCGTCGTTAATCGTCGTATTTGTTATTATCCACATTTCGGGTTATTTTTATCGCGGATCTTATGAGAAATTCGTAAATAATGTTTTTTTTTTTCGATGTTTTGAATTTTTTTTTTTTTTTTTTTATATAATACGAATTTTTCATAAAATCTTCGATAAAAATAATCCGAATCTTATGTGTCAATAAATACGACGATTCTGGAAAAAAAATGAAAACCTTGAGAGGGAATCCGCGTCGATGCTGCGTGCATCACGCACGGGTAATCAATCAATAAGAATCTCTAAAGACCCAACCGCCCACGTGCTTAACGTTAGAACTTTATGTGTAATAAGATTTCAGCGAGTATTAGTTCGCAACGAAGAGGCTGACAAGAATATTGTTGGTTATGTTAGACACACGTACGCGCGCGCGTTCCTTCGAACGACGCTGCATTGCGATAGAATCGTTGCGAATTTGCGAGAAACACGTTCATGCATAATTCCGCGAATGCATCTACGCGAACGAAGAGCTTCGGCGTCGAGAACGAGTGCTCGAGAATTTCAACGTATCTTTACTCGCCGCACCGTCATTCGTGTGCATTAGATCGAAGGAATAATCGTTGTAGTTCAAGGTTACTGTATCATAAATAAACATCGTTCTTCGCCTATCGCCACGCACTTTCCCGCGACAATGGAAAAAACGTTTTTAACAAAACTGATAAATATATTTCTTGTCGTAAAAGAAAAACTCGGAATTTTTTTTTTTTTTTTTTTTTTTTTTTTTTTTTTAATTGGGCGATTTGTGAATTGCGTCAGAAACGGATAGAATGCAAAGTTATATTGCATAATACTTGAGTTTAGCCTGTTAAACGGTGCTGTCGAGTCGCATTCACGTGAAAACAATGCGGAAATACCGGTGAGTTTTTTTTTAACTTCCGCCGCCGAATTTGTTGCAATTAAAAGACGCGGCAACGTCGCAACGGAAAATAATAAAAAAAAAAAAAAATTTAAGAAAAAACGGTTTGAAATTTGATTGGTATTAGTTTTTTTTATTAGTTTTGTCACATAAATAAATTGAGACTTCGGTGTACATATAAACGTAATGCGATTTTATCACACGATATGTAGAAAAAAATTCGATTCCGTAATTCGCTAACGGAGCTTCTTATCGTGACTTTTATTTATAGTCCACTTAGATACTTAGATAAAACATCGATAATATAAGACATTCTTTGAAAAAATACGAATCACGTGCATTTATTTTAAATATACAAAATTATATACATATAAATTTTAACAATATATTGATAAATGTTTAATTACCTTTAGCGTCGTTCTTTGGACTCAGAAGAAATTATTTAGCCGAGAAAATGTGTGATTCTGAAAAAAAATTGAAAAAAAAAAAAAAAATTATTTTCTTCGATCGAATTTCGATAAATCGAACGGAAACACATTACGACATAAACACATTAAATCCAATCGATAAATCACATTGATTCACTTCGATAATTAAATCGCATTTTAATTCAAGTTTAATAAACATATTTTTTTCTGTTTATCGTATTTCATAGATTTATTCATTTTCTCGACAAATTAATTTTCCCGACATAACCCTATTTTCATCGAAAACATCGACTACGCAGAAGCGTAAAAAAACAAAAGAAAAACTATAAACATCGAAGACGCTTAGTCAACAAGCATTTTTTTCTTCACGAGTGCAGGAAAAATAGAAAAACGTTTACGAATCCGTAATAGTCGTCGAACGTGTCTAACGACATCGGAAGGTGTCGCGTGCGGAAAACACTCGCACGCGCGATCTGTATTGAAGGTCAAAAAAAGAAGGTACTCGACGGATATGCGTTATATATTACCGATAACGCTGTAATATAACGTGTCAAACACGTTTTTCTCCGCTCGCGTTACATATCATTCGCGTAAACATAAATATCCGCCATTCCCGCGGCACATACGCGCCGACTGACTCCGTTAATTTAATTTAATTAATCGTCGCGCGGCTTATCGATAATCGATAAAATTCAAACACCGCCGTGTCTCACTGTCCGTATCGGCAATATATATATAAAAAAAAAAAAAATGTCTCGACAGGTGCATTTCGCGGTATCTATGAATCAATCGTTTGACAGATCATCGAGTTGAATGGTCTTTGACACAAATGTGCAAATTGAACGAAACATCGATGATTTATGTTTTTTTTTTTTTTTTTTTTTTTTTTTTTTTTTTTTCGGGCATTGAATGATTTTTAATTAGCGAAGGATACGAGTGAATTATTTATATATTATGTATAATACATTTATTATATGAATAAATTATTATTTCGAATGTCATTATTATTTTTATTATTAATTATTATGTATCTCTTACATTCGTTCGAAACAGAAACGCGACTGACGAAACTTTCTTCGTAACTTTTTCGTAATTTACATTTGAACTTTGCGCGTTTGCGAAATTTGTAGTACACGTGTTTCTCGAGTGATTCGCGATGTATTGGACGAAAATTAACCTGTTATCGAGACAATGCTAATCGAACGACACTTAACCAACTCGTTAACCGTTTGAACGTATTATCGGACTAACTAACTAACTAAGAAGCTCATCGAATTTACGAAGTGTGCGCAACGGCTATAACGAGGTGCCAACTATTTAATGCATGCGACACTTCAAGGTCACCTTCGCAAATGTCAGTGCACCTCAAGCGTTTTTTTCTTCCCGTTTGAAGCCCCCGTTGTTTATTTTTTCACCGCCGGATCGGCAGTGGAAACTTTTTCGATCTTTTTTTTTTTTTTTTTTTTTTTTTTTTTTTTCGATCTTTTTCTTTCATTACGTTACAATGCATATAATGAATACAATAATTGTAAAAAAAATCGTTAAATTAATATTTTTACGTACGAAAAAAAAAAAAAAAAAAAATTTTATCGAAAATTACTGAAATTCCTTAAAATCAAATATTACGATAATTCGTAAAATTAGCGAATGATTCGTTTTCTATTGAAATGGAGAAACGGATAATAAAATAGTGTCATTGGGGATAATAAGGAACGTTTTGCCGACCTTGTCGGACACACCTGTTAGCATGAGAAATCCTCAGCTGGAAACAGGAAGAAAGAAAAGGCGTACGGAGAGACAACTAATAGGTACACTGAGACGAGAATAAAGCGTCGAACGTGCGGGGAATTACGATTTTCATTGAGCGATCGTAACTCGGCGTATGCGTCTTTTTTTTTCTCGGAAACAATTAAAACCGCGTAACCAACTATGTACTCCAACGACTTTAATTGCGGAATGATAAATTAATGATGAAAAGAAATGGCAGTGACGAGATATTAGGAAATTACGCGACTTTACTTCGTGTTTCACTTTTCCGCGACGGCGCGTTATCGGGTTGCGATACGATGAAATTTTCATCGAAAATAACAAAAACTTCGCTATTAATTCCGTGTGAATTCAATTTATATAGAACGGGCGAAACATCGATTAAAGTATTTTATTAATTTAAGCGTTTTAAGTGCGCAATAAAAATTAACGCAAAAACCATTAAAACACATTTTTCGTTCGCATTTCGTAAAAATTCGAAGAATACGTCATCAATTGAAACTTTGCACATCGTGCTGATTAGTCTCTGGGAACGGAGCGAACTTTTTAACGCGTATTAATCACACGCAAGAGAGAAAAATTATAAAGAATCGCATTGCGCGCGAAAATACGTAAATTTTCGTAAAAAAAAAAAAAAAGATCCTAATATTCGTTGATTATATCAACGTTTCCAGTATTTCTTTGATATTCTCCTTGAAATATTAAAAAATTTAATATCCGTCATATAAAAATAAAATTTTGCTAAAAAAAAAAAAAACGAATAGCAGAAAAGCTCATCGTTCGCCGCTGCGGGATATCTATCCTATAGCTATAGTCTTCGATTTTACAATCGACTCTCAACAACATTTTTTTCTCCATTATCAATTATCACTATCAATAATCTATCGATGTTTTTTAATAAAAAAAAAAAGTTCCGAGTATAACGAGAAAAAGTGAACAATTGTTTTACTCTCGTCTCGTATCGACGATGAGCCCATACACTTCGAATACTTGAAATCACGTGATGAAAAAAACACGAGAGCCCATTTCTTATTTTTACGCACGCGATGCGATAGTCAAAACACGGAAAAAAAAAAAAAGTCTTATCGTATTTTTCGATGGGATTAAGACATCTTCTCGCGACGATAGTTATCACAAACTTAACGAATACCCCGAGTGTGTTTTGGGCATCGAGTACTTTTGTCTGCGTCACAGTAACGAGAAAATACCACGGGGAGTGAAAATTGTGAGATTATCCGTTACGATAAGATTAATAACGATTACGAAGACGAGTCAACAATTTCTCAACGTCCATAGAGAAAAGGGACCGAAAATACGTTACGACTGACGATTCGAGAATCGGGACGATCGAGTGATTGATTAACGACCGCCGTACGAATTACATAGGTGCGCGAGGATGTAGTTGAGTTGAATTATAGTTGACGATGAATGTTCTTTATCGTCATTATCCAATTTACTAGTAGTGAGTATTCCGAATTCAACTCATCACTATCGGCGCTCTCGATCGGTCATAATGGCGGCGATATTATGAATTTGTTAGAAAATCGAGATTTATCGATAGAATTTCCGATAAGCCGCGATATAAAATTTAAAAAATCAGCATATTTTTTTTTGATTCCGATATTTTTTACGATACGCGATTTAATTCGTTAGATAATCGATATTTATCGATAGAATTTAAAATAAGTCGCGATATGACATTTTTATTATTGTCGTTTTTTTCCGCGCGGAACTATTTTGTAGGTTAGTTCACAAAAAAAAAAATGTATTGATGTATAAAAAAAATTGTGTTGCGTTTTTTTTTTTTTTTTTTACAAGTAGTCGCTAAAGACATTTATCTCGCCAGTTATGCAATTTATCTACAAAAATGTTCGTCTCGCCGAGTTATTGGTCACACGCGAGTGTTACTCGTCCGGACGATTTATGTACCGGACGAATTATCGAATGTATGCTAACAGGAATTTATTATTGACACTTTCGAACGACAGTATAATTTGCGATCGATAATCTTATTTAAGAAATTTTATTTCAGACCTTTTTTTTTGCAAACTTATCACGCGAATTTGCGACGCTGGAACGGTGCGCATATTTATCGTTAGTAAACAGATGAGATATGATGAATTTATGTAGTTTTTTAAAAGGGCGTTTAGCCGATTTTAGGCGAAAGAACGTGTTTTATTTCTTATATTAGTGTTTTTGTTTATTGAAAAAAATTAAAAACGCTTTTTATCCCGAGATTACCGAACCGTCGATACTCTTCGAATACTTCGATGATGTAACGCGAGAAAGGTATTCCGGGTTATGTTTGCACTTGGCGCGATCTTTTTATTTTCGGGATTTCGTTTCGGGGTAAAATGTTTAGGCAGCGAATAGTTGACATCGATCAATAATATTTTTACTTCCGGTAATGAATTCATGTTTCTTCGGCTTGATTTTTGTTTTTATTTAGTTTCAAACGGCGAAAAATTACCAAAAAAAATGACCGAAAGAAAAAGTGCGAAAAACTCCTCGATAACCAACGATTACAAAACTCCCGAAAAAATAAAAAAACATCGAAATTCTATAAAAAAAATCAAAATTTACCTGTTGAAGTTGTCAGAACCAACAAATCTGTCGGTACTTTCCGTTCGGTTGAAGTTTTTTCGTGAGTCCGATAACCGCGCGCTACTAAAACACCTGACGATCGCGAGTAACCGCCGATGTGATAATCGTAAGTCCGTACGTTACCTATCCGCTGATAGGACACAGAACGGAATATAAGCGATACTGTCCGTTCGTTGAAATCGTGGTGACATTTTATGTAGGGGGCGAACACGGCTCGCGCAAGCGTGCGCGGTGTTTTCCGAACACCCCGCGCCAAAGAGCGGTAACAAACGATCGCGTGTGTAACCGTCACAGCGCGTACCAGTGGCGCACCACACAGTCCTTGATCCCCCTTGTTGCGCGGTTACCGGTGATTCGCTTCCACTTCCAGACTCCCGTGTAACTAGATGATCAAACATGCATCGTAGAGCGATCACTCTCTGGTACCCCATTATCGTATCGCGTAATATACACATATACACGAAAAAAAAAAAAAAAAATCATAAGATTGACGAATGTGTGCAGCGCGCGCGGGCGGCCTTCGTAGTACGTGATCTCTCGATTCAGTGTAACAAAGTCGGTACACATAACCACCGCGCGCGCCATGAGCAACAAATGGAATGAAATCGCTGGAGGACTATACTTCCCGATCGTCTATCCGAGTTTATCATTACATATGGATCGACGATATATATATATATATATATTCTCGTGTATACCGATCAAATTGCATCGGCTAATACATATCGTGTTTTGTTTGTTTCTTCGCAGATAAATTACGTAAATACAGAACTCTATGCACGTCCGTTCGTTATTTTGTTGCGGTGTTTATGTTATTTTTCCCTTCCGGTTATCACGGCGAGTATAATGAGATGAATTTTTGCTGACCTCTCTCGAGCCGAAGAAAAACTCGATCGAGAGATATATAGGGAGCTATTAGGCAGGTGCCGTAAATAGACCATGAAAACATTTTCAAGGAGGTCGAAACTTGGCGTTCGGCAAAATTCGATACCTCGATATCGGTCGCGACGCGACGTTCGCAATAGCGTAAAGTCAAAACCGGAAATGGGGCATTAATACTGTTCAAAAAATGTTTTTGTGTTTTTATTATTATTATTATTATTATTATGTGCCATTTTGCCCCACATACTCGTTAAGTCCCGCGCGTCCGTACGTGATTCGATGATTGCGGTTCGATCCCGAGATCTTCGGGATATCTCGTGGTTCGGCACGTGTAATACACATACAATGTATTCGAACTGTTTACGAAGTTTTTTAAGGCCGATACTTGTGTTAATTTGAAGCTCCAATAACTATCGGAATACAGCACGCGTATGCTAAAAGCACATTACGTATATATTCTGTATGTAACGGAGAGAGCTTTCCTCAGTTCCGTGTAAAGGTTAGGATTTTTTTTTTTTTTTTGAACATCGTTATACCTATCGTCTCGTCAAATTAGTTTGACTCAGCCTCGAATGTTATCGTTCATTAGCTACGCCGTTACGTAACTCATAAATTCAGCATCCTGTCGTCCTCGCTGAACTGGCAGTGTAACCGCAACCAGTGACGGAACGGGGGGCGAGCGGGGAGGGGGGGGGGGGGGCGCGAGAATTATCATTGAAAAAAAATAATGCACGACGAATCTTTCGGTGTGAGCAGCAGAAATATTCGATCTTTGAGAACAGAGACGAGATATCGAAGATAAAAACATCGATAAAACTCTATGAAATCGGTACGACGAATAATTGTTTCTCAAATCTTGAACCGGCTTAACGGAAAAAATCAAATAAAAATCGATACCTACACGTACGCGTTGATTTGTGGCGAGACGCGGTTTTGTGGCGACAATATCAATACATCGCGAGAAAAAAAGTGATCGATGCGCATCTAACGCCCATAAATGATTAGATGAATAATTTAAGTTGCTCGGTCAATATTTACTCTCTTTTCCGTGTTTACGTTTTGTCTGTCACATCGTCGGAATATTTTGCGTCAAACTTACCGGAAAAGTTACTCGCAACAACAAATACATAGTTGAGGTTATGTTATAAGTTGTTTATTCATTTAATGATTAATAAATGAAAATCATTTTAAAAAATAGATAAAAGGAGAAAATAACAATAATCAAATTCGAAGAACGTTATGGATTATTGTTGTACAACGAAACATCGCTAAATATGAATGACGATAACTTTGTTTTTTTCACGAAGTTTATAAGAAAAATAAAGAAACTATTGAATGTCAAAGGTTAAAATTGTCGTTTTTATTGCCTCGTTGATTTCTCAGTCCGTTGTTCGGCCACATTGAACCGAACCTTGAAAACACTTGAAAAAAAAACAGATCGAAAAAAGACACACGGAATATGCGTTAATGGCGTGACGAAGGTGTACGCGAATCTCGTTGCGTTCTCGTGAGGGTAGCCGGACGATCCCACGCTGGCTGTTGATGACCCTCCGCTCGCTATGAAAGCATCCGGCTTTAAAATTCTCCCAATTCCTCCCCACCGACCCTTCTCGATCCCCTTCCACATACTTATTTCTGTTCATAATCAAACAACGCGGGATTCTCTCAATTGTCGCTGCCTCCACCGAACGCTCGAGGGGAAACCCCGTGCAAGTGCGACGCGTCGCAAAGCTCGGAAACGCGACACCGTTGACGCACGGACATTATATTGTGACCCCAATTGTCCGCGAACGGGCGACAGGGGTTCGCGTGTAAAAAAACGTTATTCAACAATGTAGTTACATTGTTAAACACGTATATATCTTTTGTTTTTATAAAACTTTCGTAAAAAAGCGTTTTTATTAGAAAAAAATTCGATTCGCGGGATCTTTGAGGATCGCGAAAAAAATGTGTGGTCGGTAATGTCGGGATTCCGAATTTACAGGATCGTTACCAGCGTATATGTTTATGATTTACCGGGTTCGGTCATTTCATTAACAGTTATAAATCCGAGTCAAATTTTAGATTTTTTTTTGTCAAAAATTATGGGATCTAAAAAATGATTTTTTTTATACTGAAAAATACATGATACAGTTCGCCAAAAAATCGAGTTATTCTTCCGGCGACGATATCTTTTTTATTTTTCATTAATTGTTGTCAAATTTTTTTTCTAAGACTCCCAATCCATGCTGCTTTCAGTTTAAAAAAAAAATCGTTACTCTCCGTAATTTTCGAAAAAAAAAAAAAAAAAAAAAATCGAAATTCCGGTAAAAAAAAAAAAAATATCGCAATTTCGAGGTAAACATTAAAAAAAAAAAAAAAAACGGAAATAAGAAAATCCTATATTATCGCCCGGGAGATTAATTCTCAAAATACGGGAAACGTCAGGAATCTGTAATAACGACCGCTCCTCCGTTGTATTCATTGACGAATATATTTTTTTTTATATAATATAGAATAGAATAAATTTGTATGCACACATTATTCGTGGAACACTTTTTCAAGCCATACATCGAGATAGTTAAATCATTAGATAGATATGAAAAAAAAAAAAAAAAAGAAACAAATATATCGAAAAACATAAGTAAATATCCTATACAAAAAAAGACGAAAGAAATATTGTTCGATAATCGGCCCAAAATTGGTCGACACTATACTCCATGTATGGCTCATTATAATTTCAATAAACTGTATTATATTGTAGAATATATATATGTATAATAAACGTATATATATGTATTGACGATGTGAAATTTTACACAGCACCGTTGAGGAGTTTTTTGTCGAATAAGAACTCTCCGAGGGGACCGTGAGTCGTCATCATCTTTCCGAGAGTCGAAATTTTTCCGGCGAGATCCCGTTGTCCCTTGTATTGCTCGTCCAAAAAGTCGCCGGTGAGGTAGTCGACGAGCTGAAAAAAAAAAAAAAAAAAAAAATTAATTACAATTTTTTTTTTTCAAAATTAATGACTCATAAAAAAAATTAATCGTCAATCGATTAATTCGATATAAAAAAAAAACTGATAAACTCGTAAAAATCGTAAGTGCGATATTAACCGCTGAAAGCACTTTTGCTATAAAGATTTATAAAGTAAAAAAAAAAAAAAAAATGTGGTCATTATACTGACGTGGTAATCGTTGAAAGAGGTAGTCTTGGGGGTCTCGCAGACCATAATAATGTCGCGAATGCTGCGAGTCACTTGGGCCTCCAAATTAAGAGCGTCGGTCAGAGCGTCGACACCGCTGGTCCATTCCTCTCGAATTGGTCTCTGTTAACGCGAATAATAATAATAATAATAATGATAAATAAATATAAAAATTACTAATAATGATAATAATTGTAAATATCTCGTATTATCTATTCGTATTGGACGATTCTAAACATTTTTTTCTGAAAGTTCAACAGTCGGTAAAACAGATATCTCGGAGTTTCGGAAATCAAATGCACGCGAAACGCCGCGGTCGGTAATAAAATGAATTTTGTAATTTTTTTTTCGTGACTAATATCGACGGATACTTTGGACGTAAAAGACGAATTAAACTTTCGCGAGTTTAATTAATTGGAAACAAAAATTTAATTTTTTTTTTTTTCTGAATTATCGACATTTTTTAGAGATAATTCGAGAGATAAGATTTTTTTTTTTTTATCATCGGATTATTGGCGCATTAATAAGGATTATGAAATTATTGATTAAAAAAATACATACCAACGGGAATTTCAACAATTTACTGACATCGGTGGTGAGCTGTCCGCGCATCAGGAGATATTCGATAATTTTGATCGCGTGTTCGCGCTCTTCGCCGGCGGCTTCGATGAACAATTTGGTGAAACCCGGACGGTTCACGGTATCCCGTGAGAAATGTGCGCCCTGAAAAAAAAAAAAAAAAAAAAAAAAAAAAAAAAAATTTATTATACATTCTTCGAAGTATTTTGCATATAACATTTTTCCGAATGATCGCTAAAAAAAAATTTTTTATGATTTTTTTTTTAACGCCGTTAAAAATTCTTTTTGGATCTCATTTAGCAGACGTTGAAACTTTCTGCACTCGGAAAACACGTCTGTCGATTTACGACTGCAAATAGACGTCTTTACGGCAATGCAATTCGGACCGTTTATCAATGTTGCGCCGCGGATGAGTAATTGAAGAAAATATTTCTGAATTAAAAGAATTATTCTGCTACTCAATTTTTTAAGAATTCTTCGTGAGAAAAAATAATAATTTCGGCAAATAACTCGATTTTTAATAATTTTCGTTTTTTTTTTAAATTATTCAACACAAATGATCGTCAAATTTTAATAACCAATTTTTTAATTTTTTTTTCAATTGCATTTAATTAAAAAAGAAAGTGATTACACGTTTTCAGAATGTAATTTTGATTGTCGAAAAAATTCGATTTTCTATAGTTGCTTTTTGAAAAAAAAAATTACTTTTTTTTTTTACGTTTTGATTTTTACGAATTCCGAAATAAGCAAAAGAATTAACTTATACGATCGGTTATCGTTGTATTTTTAGACGACATTTTGCACCGCATTTCGATAACATCAAAGATATCATACATTGTATTGAAACGAATTTTTTATTTCATTTTATTATTATTATTATTATATTGCTTTATCGTTAAATTGCGTAAAATATTGTTTCGAAGTTTCGTAGTAATTAATCACTCAAAAATTTAATTAATTAATAATTAACTAACAACTAATTAATTAATTTTTATTTTGTTAATAAATAAAAATATTTTTAATAATAAGAAAAATTAATTAATAATTTATTAATTTATTTTATTAATATTATTTATTATTTTTAATTTATTATTATATTAATAAGAAAAATTAATTAATAATTTTTTTTTATATTTTGGTAATAAATAAAAATAATTACCATTGCCAAGTAGGTCATCGCTGCTTCGATCTCAATTTTTACCTGTCCTTCGAGAATCTTTACACAAGGATCGACCATGTCGAGCCATGTGGTGGTTATGTCCGCTGGCGGCAGAGTACCTGAAAATAATTATTTAATTCAGAACTCCGCAACTCATTAATCTTTATCCCCCCGGAGGCGTTTAGGCATCTTTACTGTTCAATAAGGAAAAAAAAAAAAAAAAAACTTTACGTCTCGTAAAATACTATTCGCGTCTCGTCGAAACCGTTTATTTTCCAGCGATAACGAAGCAATAAAATAAAAAAGTTATTATTCTCAAATTATCGACTTTCGCCTCGTCGTTCGTCTCGCGATTAACCATACATTTCATTATTTATTCGCGCGTAAAAAAAAATAATCTCGAAGTCGAAACTCTTTGCGACAACAATATTTTAACGACGATTTTCGTTCAATTAAAAAAAATAATCGAGAAATTGATCAATTGGTAAGAAAGGTGCGTTTTCTTTCGTAAATAAATGATTATTACAAGATGTCTCTTGGAATGAAAAAAAAACAAAAATTTTAAATTATTTTCGAAGTATTGCGGGATATTTCATCGTTGCAAATAATCGATATTTTTTTAATTGATTTACGAGACAAACAATTGCGAACGAAATTACAGCTGAGAAAATAAAAATACAGTTTTTTGTTTGTTCGTTCAATTTTATCGCAATTCTCGTATTTGGTGCTCGTCGTTGCGTGCCTTTCAATTATTTATTCGAACAAACAATTAACCGCTTCGATCGATAATGCGAAACATTTTTTTATGATTTTTTTCATAAAATGTTTAACTTTAAAGGACAAATAAACGATTATTAATATTATTATTAATTTTAAACGCAGAAAAACATCGCGCGTATGTGAATTTTCGTTCGATCAATAATACGAAACATTTTTTAATAATTTGTTCCCTAAATCGTTTAACTTTACAGGACAAATAAACGATTTTTATTATTATTATTATTATTAATTTTTAAATGCAGAAAAACATCGCGCGTAAGTAAATTTTCGTTCGATCAATAATACGAAACATTTTTTACTGATTTCTTCCCTAAATCGTTTAACTTTACAGGACGAATAAACGATTTTTATTATTATTATTATTATTAATTTTTAAATGCAGAAAAACATCGCGCGTATGTGAATTTTCGTTCGATCAATAATACGAAACATTTTTTAATAATTTGTTCCCTAAATCGTTTAACTTTACAGGACAAATAAACGATTTTTAATATTGTTATTATTATTAATTTTTAAATGCAAAAAAACATCGCGCGTAAATAAATTTTCGCGATATTCCATTTTTCGATCTTTTTTCGTTATTCGGCGGTAATTCGGCACAACATGCAGAGAAACTGCATAACGAGTGCACGTAGTGTTCGAATAGTTGAAAGTGTTTGCGACCTTTGGAATTTGTACTGAAGAACTCGGAATCGCCTACTCGCGTTCTCTAATCGCAAAACATTCACCGCTTATCGTTCGACGAATGATATACCGAATAAAACTGTTCAGATATAACCGACAATGAAGGCATCTCTATGGACTCTACGGAAACCGAACTGAATCACGGAGCATATTGCGGTGTAATCGCGTCAACAAGTCACTACTAAGCGTTAATAAAATTATCGCTGTTGTTCTATGCGTTTCGAAGCGAAACTTTATAAATGAATAATAGTTAATAAAAATAAAAATAAATCATAATACCGATTAAAAAAATGATTATTATTCGTTTATCAATCGATGGGATTTGATTTCAAATGTAATTTTTTTCAAAATCATCGCAATTATTTAATGCGATCGGAAGTATCAATTTATAAATTAATAAATTTAAAAATCATTATTAATTCTAAATTTACGAATTAATAAAAATAAGTTCGATAATTTTGCAAAAGTTCATAAAAAAAAAAAAATTCATCCATTAGTAAATTAATGATTAATAATAATAATAATTTTTTTTATTAATCTATGAAAATTCATTTTTTCAGCGTAAATTTCGTTTAAGCTGTTCGTGTATCGAAACCACAAGTTTTTTTAATTGTTATTGTAAATTGTCTCTCAACATTCCCCGCCGTTGAGAGATTATTTTTTTTTTCTTTTCTTTTTTTTTTTTTTTTTTTTTTTTACGATAAAACGTTAACTTCGATCTCGCGATCGATAGACATGCAGCTAACGATAATAGGAGAGAAAAGAATGAAATTTTTTCGCTCTCAATCGTTTTAGAAGCGAAATTGTAAAAAGTAGAAACTATTTTCTGTGAATCGCGCGTGATGTTGCGTTCTCTCCGCTCTCGATAGATCGATAGATTAAGAATTCGCTTTATCGTAAATCTCGAGTACGCGCTATCGGAGATATGAATTACGGTTTTTGTCTCACGTAGCATCTTATCGAAGACAAAAAGTTTACCAATCGCATTGTGATATAAGAAGGGAAAGAATGAGTAAAATATCTATAGATTTTTAACCTTTCTGCTCGCCTCCGCGTCAAGGAGAATACGTGTTGAAATGTTATTTTTACCATACAATTTTTTTTTTTTTTTTTTTTTTTCTCGTTTTATCGTATTTTTTTTCGCGTATTATGGAGATGCGATATCGATGTATTTCGTGAACTGGAAGATGAAATTAATTCCCATCAGTTTCCGGAGAGTTTCGAGGACTTTGAAACGTAGTTAGGGGCGTTACGCCATTTTGAATAGTTGCCAAATGCCTCGAGGAATCGTGTATCCGAGTAGACTTACGTTTGATTGCTGCATTGAAGTGCTCTAAATTGGTTCAATTTCATCGTCTTCACAAGAACCGCCCAATTATCTAAGAGGAAGTTGTAAATACCTCTTTGACGCGATGTTAGATTATCAACGCGCGTAACGGATATTTTGTTTTTCTTACGATAATCGAGATACGATTTCGAATAGTTCGGCACCAATTCAATAGAATAATTCGATTCGAATATTCGATATATTTGAATTTTTTGAGTAATAAAAAAAAATTGAAAAAAAATTCAAATAATTCGGATAACTCGAAAAAAGTCGAAAAACTCGAAAAAAAAATCGAATAACTCGAAAAATTTGAAAAATGTCGAGAAAATTCGAAAAACTCAAAGAAATTTAAAAAAATGCGAGAAAATTAGACGGAATCCGAAAAACTTGAAAAAATTCGATGGAATCCGAAAAACTCGAAAAAATTCGATGGAATCTGAAAAACTCGAAAAAATTCGAGGGAATCCGAAAAACTCGAAAAAATTCGAAGAAATCCGAAAAACTCGAATAACTCGAGAAAAAAATCGATTATTTCGTATTCCCGAACATTTTAATCTGCTATTCGATTAAAAGTCTCAATTCTATCGATTCGACGTCAATGCAATAATGAAATATAGTTCGATCTCATTTTAAGTGAAGCTAACAAGTTTTATCACATCGAAGTGTCTCAAGGCTATTTTCGCTCCGTTACATCAGCAATTTTTCAATCATCAACAAGTCGCAATTCGTTCGAAATTCTCGTGAGATCTCCAGAAGGAAAGTTCGAACAATTGTTCGGGAAATCCCGGATTATTTTATTCTACATACCGGAAGTCTGCTTTAAGTATTTACCGATAACGCAATAACGGGTCACGTGTTCGCGAAGCAACACGTCAGCTACAGCATCGGCGGTTGATGTATTTTTGTCAAACAACGTAATAGAGAGGCGTTTGATAGCGCATTCGCGAGTGTCGTGTGATACGAGTGCATGAGGTCAATATGATTCTCGTATATTGTTGATTCACTGGAGGAAAATGCGTTGCGATATTGCGAGGAAAAACTAACGGGACTTTACGCATTTTTGCCGTTTTGCGAACGAAACTTTGCGACTCAATAACCAATCGATTAAACGAGTTTGTCGAGTCTGCGAAGGGGTGGGGGGGTCAATGATTCTCGTAGAAAGGCGTTTTCTTTGTGCCAATCTAAGCGTTCGTTTCATAAATGATATTTTTTCGAAAAAAAAAAAAAAAAAAAAAAAAATTACGAAAAATGATGTAAATTTTATGCACAGAATTTGAATTTTTTTTTTTTTTTTTTTTTTTTCGAAAGAAAAAAAATAACTTCTCGATTTTTTTTTTGCAAAAAATGCAAATTTAATGTGTACAATTTTTGTTTTTTTCGTGTTGCATAAGCGTCTAACCGCTAAATTATCAGCCGACAGTTAAACGACGAAAAACATATAAAAAACGCAACGACGACTGATCGTCGTAATAAACCGTCGATAAACGCGTAACTAAGAATTTGTTTAGTCAGTTTGCAATATCGGACCTTTGAGTCGTCTATGACTCACGGGAAGACGCGATTATGGGTGACCAAAGTTTTTCTAGGGTTCTCGATGAGCCTTTGTCAACCGATCGAGAGAACAAAGGCGAATAAATATTATATTGTTATTATGGTGACAATGCTTTTGTTCGATATCTCTGACTTTGTTTTCCAGCTTCGGAATAATAACTCCCGAACGATGTATACGAACGATAAATTTCGAACGCTTCTTCGAAATTTGTTTATGAGTCATTTTCGTATTGACACGAAAATATTGAAATTTTCGGAATTTCAAGTTTATACGTTATAAAAAAATTTCTTTGAAATAATTCATAATAAAATTGTAAAATAAATATCTGCAAAAACAGTTGTAAAAATGTCGTTTCCAATCGCGTAACCGAATGTTTAAAAAAAACAATATAATATTTTCCGAAAAAAAAAAAAAAAAAAAAAAAAAAAAAAATTTTAACTTTAATATAACATCATTTTTATTATAATTTTTCGACAAAAAAAATAGATTCGTAGTTATACGACTTGAAAATAATAAAAATCGTATTTAAATTATATATTTCATTCATCGATTGTACATCCCTGGCATGCAGTTAAATATTGGCTGACAGTGCCCCACGTTGGTTTTGTCGCCTCTGATAGAAAACATGCCAAGCTGTGGTCTATTTTTTTTCTACTGTCGTAAACACATGGTAAATAAACGTTTCTGAGAATTGTTATTCAGTCTCCGTACATTTCTATCCACTAGTTTTCCAAGAGATCGAGTATATAAATTACGGAAAAAAAAAAGAAAAAAAACAACTTTTAACACGAAAGTTCAAAAATAACCAAGAAACGGTGCAAAACCGCGAAATATTAACGAATTGATACGCAAAAGTATTTTTTTTTTTTCACGAAAACATCGAAATCAGAAAAAAAATAACTCGAAAAAATTACATCTCATAAATAAAGTACTTACATTTGAGCCCATCGCCGGCCGCAATGTTGACGCAGGTAACGGCGAGTACGATAGCACACAGAAACTTCATCTTGATCCTAATTTTGTTTCGTCGACAAAATAAGTTTATATCGAGATTTTTTAAGGTTAGGAATGAACGGAGAGTAAAAGAAAGCCCGTTGATTCGCGGTATCTTCAATCACTTGATTGGGGAGAGGTAGAGTTTCGAGTGACCACAACAATGTATAGAACAGGGGATTTGATAAATTGATGGTCGTTTAACGGTAAGCAACCTTTATACGCACTGGTATAGAAGGCTGTGAAAATCTGTCTGCGCTCGTCGAGTGTCTCGTCCAAAGACGAAATTATTCTTGCAGCGATGTATTGAAGCGTTCGAAGCGTATCGCGTTCGGGAGGTTTGTGTGTGAGAATATAAAAACTCTGTTGTGTGTATCAACGATGACTAAACGTTCATCGAGCATACATGCACCGATACACTATCCATTGGCCGCTCGGAGACAAAGTGTTTGGTTGACTATATGTGTTTTCAATAACGTTGCGCGTACTATACTGTCGACAAGGTTCGTGACGTCGGCATGATAATCGTTCTTAAATTTTCTCGGTATTCGTGATTATTTTCGTATACATAGACGCGACACAATCTCGTAGGTACGCGAGACTGGAATATTCTCCGCACTTTGGGTACAGTCGACGCATGCGCATTGTTGAACAGCTGCGAACCGAAGGTCACCGAATTGAGTCGAATCTTTCCGAGCCTCTTGATCGTCGCGATGCTCGAATTACGAGAGAAAACAAATAGTTTTAAAAAAATACGAGGAAGCGTTTCGCTATTGAGCGAAAAAAATATTTATATCTCTCATTGTTTCGTCATTCGAGGGGAAATTTCAAAAGATTCATTTTTATTCGGCATCGAAATGTCATACGCACTTTGGCCCCGAATTTTTTTTTTTAATCCCCCGCGCATGCGCATTACTTGGTCAGCTGATCGGAATGAGTACCGAGAGTCGACGGAGAAAGACGAATTAACTAACCGAACATCCCTACCACGGGTACGGGCTTCAAGTGCTTCGATATCTCGCGATCATCATGTTCATTGTTTAGCAGGGCGTCGAAGCGAGAGTATTCACGCTGTTAGCTAAATCGAGGGTGCATTCGTTATTCCGAAGTAATCGAGGTATGAGTGTTTTTGTGTCATATACTTTATTTACTATACTACGCCGTATCAACTGTACTACGTTCGCCGATATCATTCATCATTGCCTCGCGTGTGAAACGAACTACGAACGAAAACTCTTGCCTTTCCCTCTGCATGTATTGACTTTCCAACGGTACACGAAATACAACGTCGCATTTGTGCGTAAAATGACGAACGGTCAAGCGGCACGGGTATCGGTCGGAACTCGATCACGTGATAACCTAACTTCGCCGTAGGGGTGGACAAACTTAGACACTTGTACATTGGCACGAAAACATTGCCCCATACCGTTCGAGGAACTCGAGGAGAACACAATAGTTTTTGTTTTGTTGTTTATTTCTTTGATTTTTCTTCAACAGTTCAAGGATTATTATTCGTCTATTATTCTTCGAAATCGCGAGATAATGTACGAAACAAAAACATCGAAAAACCGATCGAGAATTTGTTAAATCGATTATCGATTATTCGTCAATTGGCGGAACAATAATAATTTTCGAAAAATGTGTATTGATCGACGTTATTCATTTGTTTCTTCATTGTTTTAAATAAAATAAAACATGCATTCGTTCATTAGTCATTCCCTTCGTGCATTACTCACGTCCTTTATCGATAAGAATAAATTCGAGTCATTATCATAGTTCAGCAAGTGTTTCTCGTTCCAGTTATTCTACAACATTGAAAAATATCGAGAATCATGTACGTAATTGCAATTTTGTGCACTTTACTCGTGGCAACCTCCGCGGAGTTTTGCTACAACGATGTCGAAGGAGCTTGCAGTTCCAGACCAACTGCTACTGGTATAGTGTGCACTTTTTTCTATAACCGATTTTTTTAAATTAAATATTTATAAATCGTTTTCTTATCGGCCATTTTGAAAACTTTCAAATTTCACAAAATGGCGGATCGCAATTTTTTATATCGAATATTTATGAAAAAAAAAAAAAAAAAAAATTATTTATCTACTATCGCAGATGGACCATTGCTTGCGAATTGTGACGCGAAATACGGAAGTTTCGAGGCATTGCAACCGGACCTCCAGGCGTATGCGAACGCTCACGTAGAGACGAGCTTCGAGTTTCTCTTGATGTCGACGCATTTCGGCAATTACGAGGCGAATCGCGACGGTTTCAAGGGACTGTATCGCAAGCTTTCCGACAAAGCCTGGGAAGACGCTATCGACGTTATCCAATTCATCACGCAGCGCGGTGGAAAGATGAACTTCAATCAGTTGCCGCGTTTCAAGAAAAACGTTAGTGCAAACCGAAACATCGCCCATCGATATTTCTATGTTAATCGATTCGATATATCGATATTTCAATCCTCGATTCCATATATCGATATTTCGATGCTAATGGATTCGATATATCGATATTTCGATATAAATCGATTTGATATATCGATATAAATCGATTTGATATATCGATATAAATCGATTTGATATATCGATAGAAATCGATTTGATATATCGATATTTCGATATATCGATAGAAATCGATTCGATATTCAATACGATATTTCGATATTAATCGATTCGAAAATTGATATATCCATATTTTATATATCAATCGATTCGATATATCGATATTTTGATATCTATCGATTCGATATATCGATATTTTGATATCAATCGATTCGATATATCGATATTTTGATATCAATCGATTCGATATATCGATAGTTTGATATCAATCGATTCGATATATCGATATTTCGATATTAATCGATTCGATATATGGACATTTCGATATTTCCATATTAAAATTTCGATCAACGATTCGATAAATTTGTTTTATGTTTCCAGCTGAAGGATAAGGTTCTCCAGTTGAATGAACTCAACAGTCTGGCAAAGGCACTCGATTCGGAGAAGCAACTTGCCGACGAGGCTCTTCGCATTCACACGCAGGCGCAGCATCACACGAAACACGACTCGTCGGTTGCTCACTACATCGAGGAGAAATTCTTCGAGTCCCAAGCCGAGTGTATCCGCAACTTGGCGGGACACACGAACGATCTCAAGTCTCTTCTGGGCGATCGCGATGCTTCCGTTTCCGTCTTCTTGTTCGACGAATATCTCAAGAAGCTTTTGTAAATTTCATATATATATATATATATATCTTCTATTATTATACTCCTAAATATCGATGATGAATTTATTATTATTATTATTAACATTATATACAAAAAGTAAATAAGATTAATGTTCAGTTGTTCTTTATTTCGATGGCGTTCGCGCGATACAGGAATTTCAAGTGTATACGATTTTTTTTTTTTTTTTGCCATTAAAGTTGCGATAAATATCGCGTAATAGTTGGGCGCAATGATTTTTATTATTTTTTTTTTTTTATCGGGAAATGTAAAATCAGATCGAGAAACTCGATAAATTATTCATAAAATTCTTTACCGCTGTGGAATCGACGGAGTTCTCCCAATTTCCGTTGATTTTGAAGTGACTTCCGATAATCAATGCGTGAGCTCTCGTGTACTTTTTTAAATTTCGCGCGTCGACACCCGATCCAACGATAACGGGTCCTCGCGCGCTTTTCAAGAGTTCTGAAAAAACGAAATTTTCGATGTTTATCGTTAAAAAAAAAAGAAATTTTTGAGGATTTCGTAACGTATTTTTTTCGGTACCTGCGAATTCATTTTCATCGGCCGGACATCCGGTTGACGTTCCCGTCAAAATAACTCCATCCGCTAAAAAAAATTCCGCCGCTTTCGCGGTCTCCGATAGACTCACGTCAGACGTAATTGCGTGAGCGCTTAAAAAAACGATTTTTTTACAAATTCGGAGAATTTAATTTTAATTATCAAAAAGTTATGTATATTATTTTCTGTTATCGTTGAATTTTACTTTCGTTACTTTACCTGTGCTTTTTCTTTATGTCCGCAAAAACGAGAACATTATCCGCACCGATTTGTCGTCGATAACGCAAAAGATTTCCCGCGCATGCGTCGATGAAACCCTCGTCGGCAACGTGAGAAAACACGAAACCTTCCGCTCGGATAAACTGAAAATCCGCTGCCTGAGCAATCGCTATCGCGTGTTTATTTCCACCCGCCAATACCTAATAATACGAAATGCAAACGCGAAAAAAAAAAAAATGTGGTAAATAACGCGTCAAAACGCGTAATTTTATAGACAACAGAGACTCGTAACTACCTGTACACCGCATGGTACATTTTCAGGAATAATTTTTCGTACTTCGGAGCAAATTTTCGACATCATTGCCGTAGTCTCGGGTTGTAAATCTTTTGCTCGAACGTACGGAATATCGTGCATATTTTCGACGAGAATACCGTCCTTTAACGTCACGAGAAAAAAAAAAAAAGACGATATTTAAAAAAAATTGTAGACGGGACTAAGGAAAAAAAAAGATAGAAAACAAAACAGAATAATAGCCGAACGAATTGTTGCCGAATTATCGTAATGTAACAAAATCGTCGGAAATTTTTTTTTTTATTTTAGCAATTCGTCGAACTCACAATACCGGCGTCTCTGTATATCTCGGCCTCGCGAACGGCAACGTTTATTAGTTTCTCGGTACTGCCGTTGTATCGGGGAGTTCCTGACGATATAAACAAAACTATGATTTTGCGACAACCGATATCCTTTTTTTCTTTATTATGTCGTCAATGAAATACCCAAAAACAATGGAGATCGCGACTTTTTATTATTAAGGTATCGATACTGTGTTCTGATTAACCGTACCTGGCAATCCACCGACGTGTATCATTCCAATAATCGAACATCCGCGCTTAGGAAATATTTTTTTAAATCTTTGCATCGTTTTTTTTTTTAATGTTTCAATTGTTTTTTCTCTAAAACAAACAATGAACTCAATGAGAAATAACAGACGCGGATAATGGTCGTTCATGCAGATTTTCAGAGTTTTTTTTATTTGCGTGACGCGCACAATCTTTTCGAGACACGGCACCGGTACTGGTCTCGTTTTGCCTGATATTTTCGAAGTCTCCCGATTACCAATTGTTTTTTATTTTTTGATTATTTAAGTCGGCAAACGATGAACGAATTAATCTGCGTAAGTATTTAGTTCCGTCAGTAGAGATTCTTTAAAAAATTAAAGAATATTGATACAAAAGTAGTTACCTTACGCCTTCGACTCTCTTAACTTGTACTGCGCATGCGCAGCGCGGTCTGCGCAGCTGACAGGTGAGACACAAAAACAGTTATCGTAACTTTAATCCTGTTGCATGTGGCCGATAGAAATCCGTCCGTTGGGGGCTCGAGAAAGTCGAAGCTACAATACTTAACCGTAAATTAGTTCGACCGAAAAGAAGCGACAAGCGGTATCAGCTGAGGCGATGTATCTCGTCGATTAGGCAATATCTTTCGTCGAAGCGTTTTTACACGCGGCGCCTCGATCGCGAGGCCAGTCAATCGGAATAATCAAAAACTTCGTATCCCAAATGGACAAAACATTTTTCTTTTTTTCATTAAAAACACATTTTTATTCGTTCGTATGTATATATATATCATTGATAGATTGTAATATAATGACAGTGAGATTTTTTTTTATAACGCCGGGCATGAAAACGAGAATTGCTTAAATATCATTCTCATCGAGCTGATTCCTTAGACTATTTGTTTATTTATTTTATTTTTAATTTTTTTTTTTTTTTTTTTTTTTTTCATCAATTTACTTATTTCGTCGCTTCGCCCCTCTATTCGTTTACGGTACCAAGTTTATCGACTATCTACTGTGCTGTAATGCGTGTTATTTTTTTCTCTATTATTATAATATGTATGTATAAAAAGAAAAATTAATAAAAAAATTGCGAAATATACGAATAAACGAGACATAACCTATAGCGAGTTTGGACTATGAATAAAGCGTCGTGCACCGTCGATCTTACGAAGGTTAAAAAAATAAAAAAATAAACTCAAAAAATGGGTGCAAAAGTTGGAGGAATAATGAAAAAGAGTCACGCGAAACGGCGAAAACTCATTCGCTACAAATGAAATACAGTTTTTCATTTAGTTTTTTTGATAAATTTATCTAAATCGCTTTCACGTGATATCTAATTACAATTCTTTATACGGGATCGGGTCTAATACAATTCTTTTTTTTTTTCGATAGTAATTAGTCTCGTAATGGCAATTGCTGACACATGCATCGTCCTAAGTGTATAAACAGTCCACATACTACTACTTTTTTTATTTAAAACTGTATTTATCCATTTTTTTCGTCTTTTTTCTCAATCGATTAACGATCGCGTCGACTCCGCTCTCTCGAACCCGTCTTCAATCCTATCACTCCTATCGTTTTTCTTTCGCTAAATTCATCGTCTATCGAGACAAATTTTACACGAAGTGTTATTAAAAAAAAAAAAAAAAAAAAAAAAGATAACCTCAATTCCCAGTCGAACGCACAGGTCGTGTCGTTTCGCGTTTTTCGAGAACTTTCGTAATTATACGCTATAAATTCACGTAATTGTAATTATATTATTTAATTAGTCTTTTTTTTTTGTTTTTTTTTTTCTTTTTTTTTTTCTTTAGAGTAAAATGCACGTTTTAGTCTCGGAACGCGGGGTGTGACGATTAAAAAACAACGAAAAAAAAATTCAGTCACAATTCACATGCTACAATTGTACTACCGTTGGGGAGGGGGGATCGGGGAGTCTATATCCGTGTCGTAGAAATACAAAAAGAAAATCAGTTTTTTTTTAAATCTTATTTCGTATTTCGCTCTTTTTCTCCCCCCTCTATATTCGCATATATGTATCAACGCTGTTGGGTACTTATTTTTTTTTTTTTTTTTCTTTTTTTTTTCTCGTATATAAAATCCACGTACAAACTTACGTATGGCGTTATTTTTTTATAATAATAATTATATCGTAATAATAATAATGTTGTGTTTGTAAATTAATAAAATAGAATATAAAAATTTCGGTGGCTACGCGCATTGACTAAATGCTTGTCAGATGATCCCTTTCGATTTCGTATTTTTTTTTTTATAGGTAAAAAACAACTTATCCGTTAGAATGATGGGAATGAATCTTTTTTTGTGTGTTTTTTTTTAATGTATGTGTTTGTGTTTTGTTTCTTCCTCTCAACGATCGAATCTCGTATAACTTTTTTTTTTTTTTCGTGTATTTCAATAATCGACAAAAAATCCAATGACGAAGATTTTTTTCCATTATCGATTATCGACTGTCGATAACGCGTGCAAACAATGAGAATGAAAAATTCGAAGGGTCTTCACACTTTTTTTTATTATTTTTTAATAGTTTTTCTACTATCAAAATGTCAATGGGGGAGAGAGATGCAACGATGGACTATCGTAAATTCGAAATAAATCGATAATCGCGAAAAAAAAAAAAATTGCATCGGAAAAATTTTCGGAATTTTTTTTTTTTTTTTTTTCGCGATACCGACGATCGCGACTCGAACTATGGTCTCATCACAGCAGCTTTCGTATGACGCGATTCATGAGGATGATAGAGCGCGATGAATGAATTTCACGATCTTTAGCTCTGTCTATTAGCCATCGTCTCTGTTATATCACAATTTTTTTTTTTTTTTTTTTTTTTCTGTTTGTCAATAAACCTCACGAATTTCACACGAGTATCGCAAGTCAGATCTAAATAGTGGACTAGGGAAGCAATTCTTATTAACTTACAATTTTCATTATTATTTTTTCATTTTTTTTTTTTTCTTTCGCTTCGTTTAATTCAAACTCTTCTCTATTACCGAAGGGCGCGCGTTTGCACAATACGCGATGTCTCGACTGTCGTCTCAAATACTCGCAACCATTTATACCATTAGTCATTTTTTTTTTTTTTTTTTTTTTTTTTTTTTTTTTTACTTAGTTACAAAGTCGAAACGATCACTTGTGTTCCAACTTTTTCATTTACGTGTGAAAAAATATGTTAAAATGAAACTGTTATAAAAATAAATGAAAAAAAATTATAATATTAATTAATAATATATATATAAAAAAAAAAAAGAAAAACATGGTACGTCGATAAAACGATTGCTCGCTTTTCGTTTGTCAGCGTTTGTAATTGTCGATTATCATTTTTTTTTTACTTTTCGAAAATTCGGCAAAATCTCGTAAAAAAAAAAAAAGAAAAAAAAAAAAAAAAAAAGCCGAGAGCATCGATAGGGTTGATTTTCGTCCCTTACATTCAGTAATTAATTCGTTAATTGTCATTAATCTGTGTCTTTAATGGAACACTAATCGCACCGAAAAAAATCTTTTTTTTTTTTCTTTTTTTTTTTCGTTAAAAATTTTCGTGCGATTTATTGGATTTCCATTGGTCATTCTTGTGCTCATAAAATCGGTAAATAATCGAGAATTCAGGCAAATCGGCCCGTAGACTCGTCAATTTATAAGTGTTTTCTTTGCCTTTCGTTTTTTTTTTTACTTTTTTTTTTTTTCGTAAGCTATTGTCACATCCTATTGTGTTGTGTTTTTGTTTGTATACTATGATATTGTAGAGGAAAAAAAAATGCGTTAATGAGTTCGTAATTCGTTCGTTAGGCTCGCGCGGGGCATAAAATCCACCAACCGACACGCACACGCACTCCCACACCTTTGAATGTTATTTCTATCTTTTTTTTTTTTTTCAATTTTTTAAATCGTTTATCCTATCGTTTTCGACACGTTAATCGCGTCGTGTCGATTTCGAGGAAAAAAAAAAAAAAAATTTCCTCACGTGTCGTGTACGCGTGCGTATGCGTGTCTCACGCATGGCGGCCCTATTGCATTTAATATATATTGCATACTTATAGTTCTAATGACTTATGGAATATCCCCAGACAACGCGGCGGATCAAAGGGGCAGAGGACTCGGAGAGAGTTCTCGGGAACTGTTCTCTTTCCATCGTATTTTTTTTTTTTTTTTTTTTTTTTTTTCCGTTGAAAGATGTTAAGGGGATTTTTTTTTTTTTTTTTATAAACTTTTGAATTACCGTACCACTTTTTTTTTTTTATGATTTTAGTTAAAAAAAAAAAAAAAAAGATAAGTAATTCGGTGAAAATAAGATGAACGATCGATTAATGACGATTTTCAAAAAATCCTTTTTGTTTTTATCGTTATTTTTGTTTTCGAATCCTAACACCGTCGCGAAAGAACGGTGAGTCAAGAGATCGAAAGGATTGAGTTTATTTCTCATCTTTTTCCTTTTCCTTGTTCTCGTCGAGTTCTTTATCCTTTTCGGCCTCTTTTTCCTCTTTGTCGGACTTTTCTTTGTCGCCTTCTTTCTCCTCCTTCGATTCTTTCGTCTCCTTGTTATCCTCCTTACTACCCTCCTTCGCACCGTCGGTCTTTTCCGGCTTTGGGAGATGCGTATTCATCTCAAGACTCGTGCAGAATTCCTCCCAATCCGGGAAACAGCGCTCCTTCATTCGCGAACAGTGACCAACTAAGTTCGGGCAATTCTCCTGCATGTAGTCGCGCAGCGAGTATGGAGTGTCCTTCTCGATGTAGAGAATTTGCGCGAGATACGCAAAGGCAACGACGTCCAACTAGAAAAAAAAAAAAAAAAAAAATTATAGATTTTTTCAAAGTTTTGATGATTGCATTTTTTTTTTTTTTTTTTTTTTTTTTTTAAAGAAACTTACCGTAGTCGGCTCGTCGCCGAAGAAGAAAGGTTTGTCGGAGAGCATATCGCAGAGTACCTTGAGATCGTCGCAACCGAATTGCGCGACTTCCTCCGGGGTATGGCTTCCCATTCCCTGCGCCTTAACTTTCTTGGCGCCCTGAAGAGAATATAAAATTCAAAATTATTAATAGAGTAAATTTTCGATCGAATAGAATTTTTAATAATTATTTTTTTTTTATTTTTTTTATTTTTTAGTTATTATTTCGATCAGTCAAATTTAAGAAATTGCCAATGAGAGGAATCGGTTGTTAATTATTATTTCCTATTAGATAAAAGTACCGGAAGCGAAGGAAATGAGACTAAAATTAGCATTTTTTTTTTTTTTTTTTTTTCGTAATAATGCATATATATAGCTAACCTTTCGTCCAAAAGTGAATTTGAAGAAAAAGCTGAGAAGCCGTTCGGGAATGCGAGTTCCGAGTGCGTGTTGCAAATTGACTTTGTAACCCTTGAATACGAGATCCATGTTCTTCGTGCGCCAACAGTTGACCACCCATATCAGATGATTCTCGATCATCGAGATCATAGCGTGCGAAACGCTTCGTTGCTCCGTCGTCAGACCGGCGTCGAGATCCTTGTCGAACTTCTGACTCAATTCGCGAATTATCACTTTGGTATCGGATATCTCCTCGCCGTTTAGCTCGATGAACGGCAATTGTCCCTTCTTCGAGCGGAACTTCATCTTGTGGTCGATATTCTGCAAAAAAAAAAAAAAATTTTTTAATAAAAACTTTTTATCTTTTACCATTTATCATTTATCGTCTATCATTTATCATTTATCGTCTATCATTTATCATTTATCGTCTATCATTTATCGTTTATCATTTATCATTTATCGTCTATCATTTATCGTTTATCATTTATCATTTATCGTCTATCATTTATCGTCTATCATTTATCGTTTATCATTTATCATTTTTCGTTTATCATTTATCATTTTTCGTTTATCATTCATCAGTTATCGTTTATCATTTATCATTTTTCGTTTATCATTTATCATTTTTCGTTTATCATTTATCATTTATCATTTATCATTTATCATTTATCATTTATCATTTATCATTTATCATTTATCATTTATCATTTATTGTTTGATAAATACAAATAAAATAAAGAAATAATCCGATTGGCTGTAAAGAATCTTTTCGTCGTTATATCGGGAGTACATTTTTCGTCGGTTAACGTGAGTCAGTGTCGACTTCAATGAGAAAATGGCACAGTGGCTGGACATTGAATAGAATGCATTTGTTAACTGGATATACACACGCTGAGGCCTTTACTTTCAAACAGACATTACGGGTTTTCTCTGACAATCGAGGCCATTGTGCTGACTCGACGTTAAATTCACCGTGACGTACCTACATGCAGCGAAAGAGATTCGAAAGAGCAGTGTAAAGGCAGCAGCAGCAGCACAGCAGCACAGGACTAGGCGTGAACATTTAGCGAGTTGGAAATGAGGAATCTTTTCACCGTCCGCCACGGCTTGCCGGACGGGACACTGTGGCATCATTGTGTGCAAAAAGAAAAGTCGAATGTCCTCGTTAACTAACCGGCGATGCGAGTTTTTAATAACCTCGATACGAGTTATCGTCTTTTTTCATTATTTTTTTTTCTTCAAAGCGATTGAACATTTAATCTTTTTTTCGATACTATTTTTTATTTATTTACGAAAAACGTGAAAAAAAAAAAAAAAATTAGTTCGATGTTTTTCTGTTAGAAATTAATTTTTTTTTTTTTTTTCCGAAACGATTTTTAATTCTTGTCATTTCGATTTTTTTTTTGTATTTACGAAAAATTTGAGAAAATTTACTGATGTTTTCCTGTTATAACTTCCTGTTACATTTTTTATTTTTTTTTTTTTATTGGTGCGGAATAAAATTCTCAAAGATCGCGTGGGCAGTTGGGGCTCTAAGATAAATCGTAAATCCAGCAGTTATCGTTGAACAGGACGCAACGCGTTAAAGGCTTCGTCACTAATTCTTCGGTGCTCCGCTACTCTCCGGTGCATCGCCGATTACGTCATTAGCACATTGCGTAGGTCGGGCGAATAGAGTAGATAGGCGCGACGAATTATTACGAGCTGTGATAACGGTGAGTGGAGTAACTCGTTGGCCAACGCCAATTCGTACGGCAAATCTTGATTTCCGCATCATCGCGAGAGATGATCGCGACAAATCGTCCAATCGTAACGATTACGCGATTTCACGACGATTTAACAATTAGTCCGGTTTTTCGATACGAAAAAAAAAAATTCGCGTCACGAAATAATGTTAAAAAAAAAAAAAAAAAAAAATATAACCCTACGAAATATTTTTATACCCCTACCCTATATTTTTATTATCGTCCAATCGATTATTTGAATTCCGAATGATATAATAACAAATAAAATTATCGTTACGAAAAAAACTCCGAGTCACGAAAAAATATTCGTTCGATCGTAATAATTATTCAAATTCTCGACAATCGCCGATAAACCAATTTATTAATTCCAAAAAAAAATTGAATCCCGAAAAAAATCAGAATCGTTTAAAATGATACATTTCGCATCGATATACTTCGACGATATAATTAAAAGCCTCGTATACTAATGATTACGCAAATTATCGACGATTTATGAGAAAAAAAAAACTCCGTGTCGCGAAAAAATGTTCGCATAGAAAAACAACGAAAAATATGGCATCGTATAAAATGATAAATCTTTCGCTCCGCTTTTGCTCGTCTCTACATCGCGTCACAATGACGACTAAGCGTATGCATGTGTTTTTTTTTTTTTTTTTTTTTTTTTTTTAATGAATGAAGACAGTGGATAATAGGGTAAGAGGAGTCGACTTGTATCATTGTGTGTGTATTTTACTCGTATAAGCAGTCGTTGTGTAGCGGGGAACGAAGAGACGAGTATAGAGAGAGTAAAGCGCGTAGTATTGCTGCTGTAGATACAGAAGGAACGGGGGATTTACCGAGAGGGGTGGAAAGAAGAGCAAAGCAAAGGGAATCGTTGTGACGGAAAGGGGGCGAAGAGGGCGAGTGACAGGCCGATGAACCCACGAAGGCAGCTTCCGTTGCTTGGCAACGAGGCATCTCCCCACTCCGCGCCACTTTCGCTACATACAGTTCTCTCGTCGAGCGCTCGCGTTATATAGCCTCACGCCTGGCGCTGTTGCTGTGTTCGTACTGTCGGTTCCCGTATTATAGTAGTGTGTGCCGCGGCTTCGCAAGTAGTATTGATCGCGCGAAGCTGCCGCGCGGTTAATATCCGCCGGCCGGCCGGCCAACAGTCACAGCCAACGGCCACGAGAGGGACCTCTCGTCTCGACGCTCGCCGAGGGAGGGTCTTCTCTCTTTTCGACTTTCTCTCGACTATTCGAAATTAAATTTTTATTTGAAAACGACAAATATAGTTTTACCGTTTTTTTTTTAACTTCGTTTATAATACGAAGAAAATTAATGAAAAATCGCTTTATTCAGGAATTTATGAATTTCGATCGTTTTTCTCGACGACTCGGTATTAAATTTTTATTCGAAAAAACGACAAATATAGTTTTACCTTTTCTTTTTTTTTTTAACTTTGTTTATAATACGAAAAAAATGAATGAAAAATCGCTTTATTCAGGAATTTATGAATTTCGATCGTTTTTCTCGACGACTCGGAATTAAATTTTTATTTGCAAACGACAAATATAGTTTTACCTTTTTTTTTTAACTTTGTTTATAATACGAAAAAAATGAATGAAAAATCGCTTTATTCAGAAATTTATGAATTTCGATCGTTTTTCTCGACGACTCGGAATTAAATTTTTATTCGCAAACGACAAATATAGTTTTATCGTTTTTTTTTTAACTTTGTTTATAATACGAAAAAAATTAATGAATAATTTTTTTTTTCTTTTTTAATTTTCGGGAATTAATGAATTTCGTTCGCGTCTCCCGACTACTCGGAATTAAATTTCTTTTTTAAATAGTTTATAATAGAAAAAAATTAATGAAAATTCTGTTTATTTAGGAATTCATGTATTTCCTTCGCATTTCAGATCTCTGGAGAACTTGAAATTTAAATTTCATTAAAAAATTACGAATATTATGGTGTTTTATATGTTTACCTATTTCGGAGCACAAGAAACTAATGAGAATTTTCTTTATTTGCGGAATTATGAATTTCTTTCGACTCTCTCAGCGACTCGGAATAAATTTTTTTTCAAAAACGACGAATGTAATGTCTTTTTTTTAAATACCTATTTAGTGACACAAAATATTAATGAAAATTCTCTTTATTTCGGAAATTATGAATATCCGTCGACGTGAAATTAAATTTTTATTAATAAACGACAAATATAACTTATATTTTTCGTTGATAATTCTGGAATACAAAAAAATTAATAAAAAAAAGTTTCATTATTTCGCAAAAATTAATTTTTTGTGTTTTTAGCGATGAAAATTTTATTCATTTTTTTTTTCCAACCCACACGCGTTAATTCTCGTTTTCGTGGGAGTCGATCGCGCGGACGACGACGAAACGCTTGTTTAGCATATCATTTCGATTCGTTAGTGCACTCGCGTCGCGAAGTATCAATTTAAGATTGTGATGAGAATTGATGTTCGTCTTGCGCGATCGTAAAATTTTCATAATTAAAGTCATTTAAGGAGTTTTGAGTGAAGCAAATTAGTTATTGCACAGTCGCGAAGTATCGTTGCGAATTTATTTCGTCTTTTGGATATTTAATTCCCGCATTTACCCCTTTTGCACTTACAACCTTTTCGCATTGTTAAACCCCATCAATTAAGTACAACTGTGTCGCGTATTTTTTTTTTAAATTTCTTTATTCTTTATTCTCCGTGTTTCTCACGTACGGCTTTGTACGTACGGCGCGCAAAGTCCCGCGATATATCGAACCGAACACGCCAACCAATCGAGAGGCCGGAAAAGTGGAGCCGGAGTTTCGATTTTTTTATATAGCTTCGTTGCATACGAGTGTCTGTATTGATCAGAGTTTATGACTTACGAAAAAAAAAAAAAAAAAAAAAAAAAAAACCATTTCAACCCCTTCTAACGATCGATCAATTAAAACCATTAATTAACAACTAAATTATACTTTTTTTTATTCATTTTTATTTTCAATCGTATTTATTCGAAAATATCGGAATTTTCAGACTCGGCGCCGCGAAACCCATAATTACGAAGTTTGTTAAACACGATATTTTTTTCATCGTTCTGATTAAAAAAATATTCTCGAAAAAAAAAAAAAAAAAAAAAAAAAAAAAAAAAAAAAAGTTTTGTGGGCGAAGGAGACTCGAAAGAATGTTTCTTCCCAACTTGTTTTGTTAACGAGTCTTAATTGGTTGATTCAATTTCTCAAGTATGCAACACGGGGTACGCAGGGGCGGTGTCCCGGGTACGAAGGAGCGCAACGCGTTGGAATGCGTTAGGAAGAGCGAAGACAAAGGGGAACACGCGAGAGAGGATGGGCTTTCCGTCTCGTGCAATGTGTGCCTCGCGGTCCCACTGCACCGGCCAAACCGTGACGAGAATATATTTATAGAGACGCTTCCTTACAAATAAGGAAATCATATTCAATGCGCCCGATGTTCCTTACATCGTAATAAGGTTCGACGACTAATAATATTCCGAAGATTCGCATTTCTCGATCTTTATTATTATTATTATGATTATTTATTTATTTCGAGAAGAAAATTACGATCCCCGCGAGATTCGTGAGGGAATGCATCCAATAAGACGGGGGGACTGGAGCGCCGCGCTGGACACAGCGGCGGTTCAACTAATTAATGAAAATATAGACAATTGTTTCTAATTATTGGGCATTATAATTCGACCGTTCATGTTCCAAGGTTAAGAGTTTACATGAACAATAATTGAATTAATTGTAAGGCTATTTATCATCGTCGTGGAATTTAATTAATTTTAACAAATACATCGACACATATATATAGCGTATTTGCCGAAAATGTTTCTTTTTTTGATTCATTATTAAATAAACGTATAATAAATGAATAAGTTAAAAAAATATTGACAATAAGTTTTTTTTATGAAAAAATTATCGTATTTTTTTTTTTTTTTTATTAATCAATAAATCGATTAAATTTTTTTTTAAATAGAAAATTTTTTTTTTGCATGCAACATTTTTTTTTTGTTATTGAGAGTTACGAAAATAATAAGTAATTAATAACAAAAAAATTTTAAGCCGTCGGTTTTTTTTTTTTTTTTTTTTTTTTTTTCGAGATCCATTTTGTTTGGAATAACTCGGCGAACGACGATACAATGCTAAATACAGAACATCGGACAATCGACAACGGTTTGCCATTGATATCGCGTCGGGGAACAAAAAAAAAAGGAGACTAAAGACAAATAAATGAATGAACGCGATGAATAGAAGTCACTGTTCCAATTGTGAGGAGCGGACAGTCGATGGACGACGTTGAAACGGAAGCTAAACCATTCGAGAACTCGCGGCACATCCCGATCTGGCAATCCGAAACGGTAATCATAACACGCGACCTGTACTAAGGTTCGTCGATCGTATTTGCAAACTCGAGCGCTGCATATTAGTTTCTAAACTCATAAGAATGCGATTAACGTCTCGTTGCTGTGTCCGCCACCGTTACGAAGCGTATATAGATCAGCGAAAAAATTAAAGAAGTTCCGTTACGGAATTATATCGATATATTGACCGCAAAAAAAAAAAATTTTACGGAATTACATCGATGTATTGACCGCAGAAAAAAAAAATTTGTTACGGAATTACATCGATGTATTGACCGCAGAAAAAAAAAATTCTGTTACGAAATTACATCGATGTATTGACGGCAGAAAAAAAAAATTCCGTTACGGAATTACATCGATTTATTGACCGCAGAAAAAAAAAAATTAAACTGATATAAATTGTAATCTTTTCTCAAAATATACAAAATTTCTCGTAACTCGTATTTTTATTATTATTATCATTTTTCTACGTAAATCGAGGAAACTACTTATCTTATTCCGAATCGAGATGTATACAATGTATACTTCAGTGAAATTTACATTGTAACATTTTACGGAGCGTAGCGTCACAGTTAACTGTGAATTTGTACACTCAGAAAAACAATAAAAAAAATAAAAAAAAGTTTTTTTTTTTTTTCGTTCCGAACGTACGTGATATATTTGAGAGTAAAAAATATTATTATATTTGAAAGAAAATTAATAAAGTTAATTAATTTAAATGAATTTAATTTTTTTAAAGAATTATTATTATTATCGCATCAGAATTTTAGTAGCCCGATAAATAACATGTTATATTATCGTATTTTTTCGTTTTGGTGCATTCAACTTCGACTCTCATCCTTCGAGAGAAAAAAAAAAAAAAAAAAAAAAAAAAAAGTATTCGACTCTGTTGCGCGTAAATAAAGCTTCACGGGGGAGTTGTGTAGAGAAAATCGAGTTAGGAAAGGGCTTTGAACTCTCAGAGCTTTTTGTACGACTGTTCTTAGCCCTAATCGTAGCTATGACCGAGTTATAGTAGCTGCAGCGTGTAGGAAGCTACGAGAACGTTCCGAGGAAAAAAAAAAAAAAAAAAAAAAAAAAAACCCATAGGGTACGCATAAAAAAATGGTTGCGTTTAAATTAATGAGAGACGAGATAACCGATAAGATAATACAGACCTTCGAGAAACTCAAAAAAAAAATGCTATTAATAGTCGATGGTTTCGGAAAAAAACATATCTATATTTTCTTTTCGAGAAAAAAAAAAAAAAAAAAAAAAAAATTTAAAACACAATGTTCGAGAAACAAACGCCGCATTGTCCGAATAAATGAATGAAATCATTTCGTCGATAAGACAACCGTGTAGAATAATATTTTTCTACGCAGAAGTGTTTATGAGTTCGTAGCGTCGCAGCAAATAAATCTTCGGTGAGTCATTCAATCAATCCTCGGTACAGGCGAACCGGAGAGCGGTGTGCAGTTGGTAAATAATTCGATCAATTCAAACGACATATTCGCTTATCGTTTCCTTTGATTCGACGATAATACAAATGCGTCAAAATATACATTTATATATTTTTTCCAATCTCGAATAAATCGTTTAAATAAACGAAAAACAATTTTTCACGAACGAAAAAAACGAATAATAAAAATTGATAAAAATATAATATAAAATATCGAAAATAAAAAAAAAGTCGAAAAAGGGGTAAATTCGTGGAAAATAACTTCGCGTAGAGAATATCCACTTCATAATAATAATAATTATGTGAGTCTCGGCGTCGCGACGCCACGGGGGATAAACCTAACTTTCCGATACACGGGGGCAGATGGAACAGGGCGGAGAATGGACGGAGAGGAAAGGGGGGGGGGGAGCAGGGCGACGTTTCGAACAAACAGAAAAACACGATATTCTTCGGGATCGATGTTATTCCCTCTGAATCTCGAACCGTCAATATCGATATATAATCTCTAACGAAAAAAAAAAATCCTCGAAGGTTTATTCCGAAACGAGGTTCACTAAAACGGTCATAAATGTTTCGACGATAAGAAAAGAAACGAAAAAAAGCCCCCGACTAATCGGTACAGATAAAGAGAGTCTACGGTTGTTGTACGACTCGGTTAGAACGCCGCTCGAGCGCAACGAGGGTGAAAAAAGACAACGAGGCGCGCGGAGTATGAGGGGGGAGGGGGGGGGGGGGGGGAGTTAAGGCGCGTCCGTGCATTCTGGTTCGTCAAGTCCGTGGTGACTAACGACGCCACCAATGAGGGAAGTGTAATAAACCTCGCAAAGCGTCGTGAAAAATCTTCAAGGGGGAAAGATTTTTTTTTTATTTGCGACGCCTGAAAGCCATTAAACGACGAAAATACATCGAAGCAAAAAAAAAAAAATGACGAATATAACTTTTTTTTTGTGGATTTTTTAAATTTTTTGACGAAATAAAAAAGAATGTTATAAAAAAAAAGATCGTTATTGCTTACCTCGTACTTGACATCGTTGAGCCTCAGCCACGTCTCGACTTTGAGACAATAGGGAGAAATCGATGGGATCAACGGCGTGCGTGAGAACTGATACAGATATACGATATCCTTTTCGAAGCTCGGTTTGTGTACGGTAAGTGGTTTAGCAGGATTCGTCGAAGTAGCCGTAGCAGTCGCAGCAGCGGCGTCGCTCGTATCCTCAGCGGTCTTTTTCTCGGCTTCATCTTTCTCCGCAGCCTTGGCGCTTGCCTCTTCCTGTTGCTGCTTGTTGTCTGGCGGCGTCTCGTCCTTCAGCGCATCTTTTATCTCCTTAACGTTCTTCGCGTCTTTTTCCGTAGCCGGGGTGGCGTTGTTCTCAGTCTCCGTGGCCATTGTCATAGCAACCGTTTTTCGCACAGTATATTATTAAAACTTATTTATTTGTTTTTATTTTAATGTAAAACAATTGGTTAAATCGATCGATGAGAGAAAAACTCGAACGACTCGGGGAGACAGGCGTTACTTCGCGTGAATAAACGTCGAACCGAATAAAACACTGATAAACGAGCGAATGAAAAGGACGCGTCGATATTCGATTGATATTCGGAAAACGCGAACTGTTCTCGTAGCACTCGAAATTCTATTTTATTTTTTCGAATGTACGCTCTGTACGCTGTAAGTGCGTAAAGTATACTAGACGGGCCGTGTACTACGCGCGTTATGTCGGGTGGCGCGCTCGAGAGACTCTGCCTCACTCCAGCCGAAGCTGTCTTGCCGGCCGGTATCTTCGACTAGACTCGGGAGTTCTCGCTTTCCCTCCCCCGTTCGTCATTCGGCTACTCGGGTCTCGATTCGGCTCGAATCGGCGCAGCGACACCCCCTCCCCCTATAACGCTTCCACCGTTGCAATAGTCGTGACTGTGTGCATTCTACATATTAACCAATTCTTGTATCTTGTGGGGCATCCCATAAGCGTACGAACATTTGTGGATATCGAACTTCGTATGCGTCACGCGCATCGATGCACGGAACTCATACAACTTTGGATTTCCGGTCGTTGATTCTTGCGCATGCGCGCATCCGCCACACCCCGACGACGCCATCTTTAATCGCTCGACTACCCCTAACCGAGAGACGATGGGGGGTCCTACCTACGAGGGATTCTCCAAAAATCTTCTCTTCTTCGTAGCAATAGAAAGTTTGCATGGATATTCAAATATTACTCGTCATATAACCGTTATTCTACATTAAAATTTTGTTACTCGAAAAAAAAATCGATGAAAACTCGAAAATGTTCACCCATTGGTGATGAAAAACAATACATTTTTTGTAAAATTTGTTAAACGTTTTAATATTTTATTTTATCGTAAATAAACATGGAAACGGTTTATTATAGGTAAAGGAATTTGGGATTTCGGTAACGAGGGACTATTAATGCAAAGAAATATCGATCGTACATTATCAATCGACTTTTTTTTATTATTGCATCGCTAAACTGCCGTTCCGCACAATTTCTCATTCTTCAACACCCCACTCTCCACGCGCATTCTCCTCCAGCGGCAGCACTTGTCGCTTGCTCTCGTTTTCTCCAGATTGCTCTTCGGCACAATCTTCGCTCGGGAAGAGCAGAAAATAGAGGAAAGGGCCGTGGGGAGGCGGAGAGAAGCGCGAGAACGTTTCCCACAGATCTCATGCCACATGCGTTGCATCCATGCTCGGGTGTAGCCTTGACTAGGCTTTCACGTTGAAAAGCTCATTCCCCGAGTCTCGAGACGGCAACAGCGCATCTCGTGCTTCTTCGGCATATATGCATGTCGCACGCGACGATGTTAATGTCTCACGCTATACATCGAATCATTTGTACTTTGTAAACATCGATAATGGGCTCAATTGGGGGCAGACGCATCCATCAAGTCGATATAGAGCGAAAAAAGTTTTTTATTTAAAAAATCGTTCGGTATTAAATCTTTTTATTTAACATCCGGCAGATGTTATTTCAGAGCTCTTTCGGGAGAACCTCAATGCGATATTCTGTGTTTCATTAATAATTATCATAAAATAACAATATAAACTCGAAAAACTATTATTATTCTCTTCTTTATCGATCCCAACGAGAATTCAATATCTATTATAAGTAAATTCCCCAATGATCTTATATTAATTTGGAGCACCGATAAGTTTTATTCTCGATTCGATATTATTTATTCGCTCCATCTCGACCGTCGCAAATTCTCCGTTGATAATTCAGAGCAATGAGCGAAAAAAAACCATCCACGTCTCGCTTGCCCCGACTTACAAAGCCGAACACTTCCGCAACCGCTCGAGCGCTGGAATCCAAAGCCGATCGTCGCCGAGCGCGATTCAGGTATACCGAGGGTACGCGAAACTTTCCGAGAATCGACGAAGTCCACAGTCGGGGTCGCGCTATGAGGTGTGCCAGACTCGGCGATATGTCATCGGAGTTTTACTGACAAGTAGATGAATAGTTATAAACGCCGTTACTCTGTCATCTCTCATAAAACTCGCAAACAATTGTTTTTTAATCTGTTATTGACCGTAACATTTCTTTGTTACTGACCGTGTGACGTCCAACCCGTCGAAGGGTTTATACGTACACAAGCGAAACAAGACGGTGAGTGTTAATCTCGAGGATTCACAATTGTTGAATCTAATTGAGAAACAGCTGGTGTTCCACGAACTCACCTGTCACTCGATTCATCGCATAATGAAAAAAAGAAAAAACGTAAATTCGTAACAAATTATCGTATCGAATAATTAAAACGCGCGAAGTTTTTTCGCGTGTATGATTGAGAAAAAAAAAAAGAAATTTCAAATTTTCAAGGTTATCGACTTCGTGAGATTCGTGAAATATTTCCGGTGAATACCCCCCTCGAGCGGCGTTAACCGTTAACCTGATTTGACAAGCTAAATAAGGAATTCCAAAGCGCGCGACAACCCACGATTTCCATTGTTTGCACAACGAGATTGATAATTGATAATTCTCTCGTCGAACTTTCAGACCTCCGAAAAAAACGTTCTTTTTCACGATTTATAAAAAAAAGTCTCGGAACATCGAAATAATATATCGACGGTTTTTTCGTTGACAAATAATTGATTATTATGAACTCTTTATTCGGACGAATTTTATTGCTTGAAACGCAAAAAAATACAACGATGTGAAAGTTGAAATTGAATCGCACAGAATTTGTTATCTGTAACGCTACGCTAATTGCACTCGTAGCGCACAATTATCTCGTTACGACACAATACCGTTACTTTGGTCTGTTTGTTTCAATTTATTTTGCCTGTTATTCTATAGTGAACTATGTAAATACAAAAAAACAGCAATGAGTTTCAAAATTAAAAAAAAAAAAAAAAAAAATTTGATATCTTTTCGTTAGTTAAAATTTTTTTTTTTACGTGTCAATTAATTAGCAATTCGTTTAATTTATCGCTTGCGTAAGTCTTCCGCATTATTTAGTACGAATGGTCAAACTCTTCTACTGCAATCCGATATACTCAGTCGTAACGCAAGACTCGCAGCGGCCATTCAACAGACTTGAAATTGCAATTCTTGTTGTGTAAAAAATAAACAGCAAATCAAATTTTTTTGCCGAAATAAAAAAAAAAAAAGTATTTCTACATTTTTTCATTATTAATTAATTTTAATTAAAATTATGTGCACTTAAAAGAAGTCGAAGAAATAATCTTGGAATTTTTTTCAATTAAAAAACCTCTTTATCTACTATAAACATTGATATGTTTGCGCAATTGGATCGTCTGGAATGTTTGTTTTTATTCAAAGCTATAGATACCTATTTCTACGAATTAAATTCACGTATTCAAGTGCAACGTTTTTCTTTTTGAATTTTCAATTATTTTAATTGAAATGAGTATAATAATTACAAAAATATATCGACTTGAAATAAAATTGAAAAAATCGCTCTTTTTTTTTTACATAAATTTACGAATAATTGCGAAACAACGAAAAAAAAATGTTTCGTTTGCATTAAAATGTATTACTGATATAAATTTGTTAATTATATTAATTTCCATAATTTTTTTTTCAGATAACATTCCGCGGGGTGAAATCATAGACAAAAAAAAAACTTCGTTATCACACGAAATAATGGACCACAGGTGATGAGTGTTCTCTGTTTACGATCATCTGACATTTTTTCTACAAAAATCGACGTAAATACGGGTCCCGGTATTACCGGACCGGAAGCAATAACTCTGACGAAAGAGTCGTCGATCGTTACGAAAATATCTACCGACGAACTGGCATTACTAGCAAAGCTGGAAGAAGCGAATAGGTGAGTTTTGCAATACCGCGCATAACTCACCGTCGTTGTAAAACGCGTATCAAACTTATCGGTCCGCCGCGACAAACCGGCTATCCGCTTCATGTAAATCTCACGATACGGCACGGAAAACGATACGAGTTTTTCCTTTTCCCTTCGCGGCAGTCGTTTTCGCGAGTCGAGTTAAATATGTATTATAAAACTATGTGCGGAGGACGTGGGGTACTGCATCGCGGATCCTTTCTGACGTGAGGATTTTTCTTCTACGAATTCATTCGCGATAATTGTCGAAATAATTCTTTAAACTAAAAAAAAATGTATATTATCGTCATAATTTTTATTATCAAGAAAAACGGGTAATGAAATCGTAAATTTTAAGGTATTGCGGAGACGATTTCCACAAAAAAAAATTCCGTGCGTAAATTTCTTAAAAATCGATAATTTTATCGGGAAAACATACGAAAATGTATAAAGTATCTAATATCGACGTGGTATCGATGAAAAATATAAAGAATATTATTTACCGCCGCGAAACTTCTTATTTTCGTTATTTTCGTCGTATCGACGAGAGTCAACTTTTTCGGTAAATTAATATTAATGATATAGTGCTTTTCAAGACTATATCTTCAAAAATTCGACGGCAAACTATCTTCAATTTTTTTCAGATTTTTCGTGTAATCCTTCGCTACACTATATTCACTTTTCATTAACTTCCCACATGTAGTTTTGACGGTATAAATTAAAACGTACTATTCCCGTATACAACGTCCATAAGGTTACGTGTAAATGATGCCGACTGCGAACCTTCATATTTCGGCTTCGGGACGGTAAAACGTTTTTAAATTTTACAAATATTTCAAAGATATATTAAATTAATTGCACACGAAATTTAAAGACATTTTACAAAAAACAACCCAACAAAGTCACTACTGTAACGAAACTACGCGATCCCTCGATAGGCACTTTTTTAATTTCGTTAATATCATGTCACCGCGAAAAATCCCATTATAAAAGGGGTCGTTAGGTCCCTCGACAATTCTCACAGCACGCAAAACATTATACCGGAGTAACGAAACATTTTCTACGGAAAAAAAAAATACCGACGGTTGCAAAATCGTTTTTTTTTTGCATGAAGAAGCAACTCTATCGGAATCAGCAAAAACAGTGAACCGAACCGTAGGAGTGTTCCGATGCATAAACCGGACGCTTTGTCATTGTTTGAAACCCGATAAAGTTCGCTTTGGACAAAATCGCGTTGATTTCCGGTACCGAGCGTCACGTCTGTTTATAGTAATCTGTAAATAATACTGTTACGTCTTTCTTCTCGTAACTATCGCCTGTGAACGTTGTGTCGACAGAAAAAAAAGAATAATAAAAACTAAAGCGCTGATAGGGATAATTCTTTTTTTTTTTTTAATTTCAAACTCTCATTAACCATTTATTCAATTAATTTTTCTTTTTTTTTCTTTTAATTTTCGTAATTTTTAAAATTAATTTTAAGGTTTTAAGTTTTTACTAAAAAAAACTAAAAAAAAAAAGGTTTTCCATGTTTTCGAAGTTTTAATTACTTTTCGCCTCAATTCATGTAGAATAATGTGTGCAAATAAATAACAAGAAATTTCGTGTAATTATAAAAATTAAATTTTTATTTTACAGGCGCAATGAATTAGATGCGAAATCGTTGAATTCATTGCACAGTAATCACAGCCGAAAGGGATCGGATACATCGCAGGTATCTTTGGCGTCGGGGGATAGCAACAGCGGTGGCGATGTTGCTGGACCCCGACGCCACGAATCGACCGATGATGAGGAGGTCAGATGGAAACTTTGGGGTGAAGTTGTCGTCGATTGGGAGAATTATTGGAAAAAGAGAAAAGATTTCGTCAAGGAGTTGGTGCGGCAAGGGATACCGCATCACTTTAGGTTCGTATTTCTCATCGAAAAAAAACAACAAAATAAAAAAAAATCGAAAAATAGCTTCTCAACCAAATTAACTAAAAAAAATCGAGAAATGGCTTCTCAGCTAAATTAACTAAAAAAAAAAAATTGAAAAATAGCTTCTCAGCTAAATTAACTTACAAAAAACGAAAAATAGCCTCTCAGCTAAAAAAAAATTAAAAAGAAAATCGAAAAATAGCTTCTCATCTAAATTAACTAAAAAAATTGCTTTTCAGCTAAATTAACTAAAAAAAAAAAATCGAAAAATAGCTTCTCAGCTAAATTAACTAAAAAAAAACGAAAAATAGCCTCTCAGCTAAAAAAAAATTAAAAAGGAAATCGAAAAATAGCTTCTCATCTAAATTAACTAAAAAAATTGCTTCTCAGCAAAATTAACTAAAAAAATAGCTTCTCAGCTAATTTAACTAAAAAAATAGCATCAGCTAAATAAACTAAAAAAAAAAAACCAAAAAATATTTCTTTATTTTTTAATGAATTATCTAAACAAATTTCAGAGGTATAGTTTGGCAGCTCTTGTGCGGCGCGCATCAATCGCCGGTTAAGAAACAATTCGCTGATTACATAAAAGCGACATCGGCGTGCGAGAGAATAATACGCAGAGACATAGCGCGAACTTATCCCGAACACGACTTCTTCAAAGAGAAGGACGGACTCGGACAAGAAAGTTTGTTCAATGTAATGAAAGCGTACAGTCTTTACGATCGCGAAGTTGGATATTGTCAGGGATCGGGTTTCATCGTTGGATTGCTACTCATGCAGGTGAGATATATCGAACCTTTTTTTTTTATTGCTACCATATCCTCGTGACGTCGAAATAACTATCCGGTAACCGATTAAATCAGTAAAAAAAAAAAAAAAAAAAAACAATTATAGAAAGAAAAATACTATATTAATAATTAATAAATAATAAATAAAATATAAATAATTTATTATTTTAATTTATTTATAAATTTATTTTTATTGTTTATTTTTTTATTCATTTATTATTACTATTTATTAATTACTTAATAAAAAATTTATTTTAATGACGTAAAATATATTTTTCTTTTTATAAAAAATTATTTTTATTTATTTGGTGTTTTTCTTTTTTTTTTTTTTATAGCAAATGCCGGAAGAGGAAGCGTTCGCCGTTCTCGTGGCGCTGATGCAGGAGTATCGCTTGCGCGACATGTTTAAGCCAAGTATGGCGGAGTTGGGTGTCTGTATGTATCAACTGGAGCACTTGGTGGCGGATACGCATCACGAATTACACGGTCATTTCACCGCCCAAAGTTTTCACACATCTATGTACGCCTCGTCGTGGTTTCTGACTCTCTTCACGACGGCACTGAGTCTTCCAACCGCTTGTCGGATATTCGACGTTTTTCTGTCGGAGGGAATGGAAATTATTTTCAAAGTTGCCCTCGCAATGCTGGAATTAGGCAAAGAGGATTTACTCAGCTTGGATATGGAAGGAATGCTAAAGGTTCGTTTTGATTATAACTTTGATTTACGAATTTTTAATGATTTATCAAATTTTTTAAAATTAATTTGCCGATTTTATCAATTTTTTTTTCCAATCGATTTAATTAGCTTTTACGGTTCCGCTACTTTGGGATCAAATTATTTAACAGAATTTCAGCAAATGCGATTTTTTTTTTCAGTAAAATTCGATTTAAAAAAAATTAATTTCAAAGTTATCTGAAAATCGAAGTAAAAACGATCGGCACGTGAATAGTTTACCGATTTCATCAACTTTTCCAATCAACTTGATTAGATTTTACCTTTGCGTTTCTCTGGAATCAAATAATTTAATAAAATTTCGTCAAAAACGATTTTTACTCTAAAATTACATTTTTTTTTTTTTCTTCATAAAATTGATAATAATCCGAAAACAAAAGTAAAAACAATGGTCACTCCATTACTTTATCGATTATTTAATAATTTCCAATAAATTCCATTAATAATCACCTGCGCAGTTCCCTAATATCAATAAAAACAAAAAAATCTCATAAAAACGATATCATACCTTCAAAATAACAATTTCCATCGATAAAATCGAAAATGATCGGCAAACATCAATAAAAAGAATCGATACTTCATTTTTCTTCGCAGTTCTTCCAAAAAGATTTGCCGGGAAGAGCGGAGTCGAGTCCCGAGCGTCTTATGAATCTCGCGTACGGAATGAAGATAAATCCGAAGCGTATGAAAAAATTGGAAAAAGATTACACGGTACTGAAGATGAAAGAACAGGAAGAAATGGTTGAATTGCGTCGATTGAGAGCGGAGAATCGTTTGTTGAGACAGCGAACCGAATTATTGGAAGCCGAATCGGCAGAATTAGCCGACAGATTGGTCAGAGGACAGGTATCCCGCGCGGAGGAAGAAGAAACGGCTTTCGTAGTTCAGCGCGAATTAACGGCGCTGCGACATACGCATCTCGAGACGAGTCATCAACTGGAACAGGCGCACGAGGATTTGCGCTCATTATCGATACTTTTGGAGGAAAATTTATCGTCAAAGCAATCGTCGATCGACGAAATCGTTCTGAAGCAAGAAGCGCTATCGCAGAAGGAAGAAATGGTTCAGTGCCTCCAAGAGGAATTGGTCAGAGTTCGTCTTCACGAAGCGGAAAATGACGCGACGATAAGAGATCTGAGAGCCCGAATTCAGGAACTCGAACAGGATAAGAAGACGCTTAGGGAATATAAACCCGACAACTCGGTCGCCCACTTGCAGGAAGAATTGATCGCTGTTAAGCTCCGCGAAGCTGAGGCTAATTTATCACTGAAGGTGAGAAATTAACATTTATTACGTAAATTTTTATTTAAAAAATTATCAAACTAAAGTTATAATTAATATTTATAAATAATTATTTATTTATTTTTTATTAATATGTATTTAACATTTTTTTTTTAATTTATACATTTTTTTTAATAATTATTATTCTACAATTAATAATGAGATATTTAATTAATTAATTAACTAAATTTATTAAATGTAATATTACTTTAAATAATAATGTATTATTAATATGTTTCAAATAATTTTTTTTACGCACTTTTTTATGAAATATGTTTTTTTTTTTTTTTTTTTTTTTTTTTTTTTTTTAGGATCTGAGACAACGCGTCACGGAGTTAAGCACAGCGTGGCAACGACACTTGCAGGAGCATCGCTCGAATCAGCCGGCGCAAGCGGCCGACTCGACGCCGAAGAAATTGTTGTTTTGGGAAAATCGCGGACACGAGAATCAGAAACTCGAAGAGGATTTGATGTCAACGCGAATGCGGGAAATGGTTGCGCAAAGCGAAGTCAAGGAACTTCGATTAAAAGTAATGGAACTCGAAACTCAAGTTCAAGTGACGACGAATCAATTGCGCCGACAGGACGAAGGAGAGAAAGCGCTACGCGAGGAACTCGAATCCGCGCTTTCGCGCGAAAAAGACATGTCGAGTAAACTACGAGAACAGCAACACAAGTATTCTGATTTAGAGTCGAAAATGAAAGACGAAACTATGATGGCGAGAATAAGGGACGCGGAACACGCGCAACAGGTCGCCGAATTGACCCAAAAAATATCGCTACTCGAGCTGAAGGTTTGCGAGAAATTAAATTAATTTTCTTTTTCGCCAAAATTTTCGATTTTAGGGTTCAAATTTCCATTGACAAATTTTTAGAGAGTCGATATGTAACAATATCGAGTTTTTTTTTGAAACTGCGACTTCGGATTTTTTTTTTATTGTTTTTCTCAGTCATCGAGAAGGAGACATTTTTTTTTTAATTATTAAAATTCGTTCCGTAGGATAAAAAAAAAAAATTTGATCGAATTACCGAGATATATATATATTTTTTTTTTCCATACTACAGCTTTGGAACGATTTTTTAAATTATTTTTCTCAGTGATTGAGAAGAAGAAAAAAAAATTAAAAACAACAAAAAAAAACGTTCCGCAGAAGAAAAACAAGAAATTTTAATTCATCGATGTTTTTTGTTTCCGCAGAACGAAGAGATGCACGCGGAAGGCGAACTGAGAAGTAATCTCGACGATAGCGAAAGAGTGCGCGAGTTGCAAGACAAAGTCGCCGAATTGAAAGCTGAGGTGAGCAAATTTATTACCGAGAAAAATTTCACGCCGATTCTTCTTACGATATAAATTGGAAGCCGTTAGTTATTTATTTTTCTCAATTAATTAATCACACGGGCGCCCGTAACATTGCAAAAGATCGATAAATTAGCGTTTCAACGATTGGTAAAACGTTGGATTCTTAACAACCGCCCGTGAGCTTCAATTCAATGTAAAAATAGCACCGCTTGACTCGAATTCGAGCTTTGGCTTTCCATCACCATTTTCTAATCTCCACGAAAAAAAAAAAAAAAAAAAAAAAAAAAAAACTAAAAAATCTAAAACTGAAACTTTTTTATACCAAAATGTATAAAAAAAAAAACCAAAAATTACTAATCGCGTGCAAAAGACGAACTTAGCAGAAATTTATGAGGACAATGACGAAAAAAAAAACAACAAATGTTTATATTAAAAAAAATAGCAAAAATTATTGAGGACAATAGCGAAAAAAAAAAAAAAAAAAAAAAAAAAAACGTCGTTAATCCGCATTGTCCTTACTATGTGTGATTTTATAGTTCCCTACGCCGATCACCAGCCCGGAGACAGAGCCTTGGCGTTGGCTCGAGTAAGTTAAATAAAAAAAAATCCAAAAGAACGAAATAAAGTATCAAACTGTATCGTTCATTATATTCATTTTGCTCAAATGCTCGAATTTACGTAGTTTTTCTCGCAGATGAGTAAAGATTTTTATTTTATTCGAATGCTTGCTATGAAATATTGAAAAAAAAAAAAAAAAAAAAATGGATTTTTGTAACATCGACGATTTTTCTCGATTTTTCTATTTTTTATTTTTTTTTACTTCGTAATAAATTTTTTTTTATTTATGATTACAAATTTCGGATTATCGATTGTTGTAGCTGATTGATTATGGAATCTAATTACTTGACCCTTCACGGGGTGGTTTTGGGGGCCTCGTGCACCCGATGTAAACTGAAACGGACGAGGTGCGGTTATCGTCGGCCAACAGGTCAATTCTATCGATGTATTTTCGTTGGTATCGATTTTACACGATACCGAAGGGGCGGAAACCGCACGTGAGGGGTTAAATCATCGTTGTGCATGTTGCATAAAGTCCTGCGAAAGGATTGCATGATTTTTTTTACCTATTTATCTTTTTTGTCGTTTTTACGTGCATAAGATCGGCATGAGAAAGAAGCGCAATGGAATTTCGTCGTAATCGATACACGCGGAGTCAACGATTTTACGAAAATTACCTCCTAATCTCTGCACCCTATGATCCAAAAAAAGTTAATTCCTCAATAGTTTTTTATCGCATTATACTTCGTTACAATCGATGTAAAAAAAAAATTACGAATTTCTCTTCATGACTGATAAAAAAAAAAAATATTGAATTTCTCTTCATAACAAAAAAAAAAAAAAATTACGAATTTCTCTCGACGAAAAAAAAAAAAAAAATTACGAATTTCTCTCGACGAAAAAAAAAAACAAATTACGATTTTCTCCATAGCAATTTTTCTTCCCAGTAAATTATTTCGAGTCTCGTCTTCGGGACTTATGAGAAGATTCACTGTATTTTCCGATCGCCGTCTCCTCGTCGTCTTCAACTCTCATTACCCATTCGCCCCATACGTTTGTGTCGCATATCTATACGGAGCCTTTTATGGTAAATGTAACAATAAATTCCATAAACAGCGGCATTGTGAAAATACCGAATACCATTCGGCGTCATCATTATATGAAATACGAACATTACAATCGCCACATTCGTATTTCAGCAGATTATCGCAAAGGCATGCAGAAGACTTAATTTTTTCTTATCGATTAACATCGATTGAAAAAAAAAAAAAAAAAAAAAATCGTTTATTTGCCAATAAGAAAAAATTGAAATTAAAATCGGCACATTGATGGAATGAAAAAAAAAAAAAAAAAAAAAAAATTTGTGCTCCGATCAAACGCGGCTGAGATTTTATTTTTTCGTTTGACGAATTTATCGTATACTTTTCGCAGGTCATGAGGCTTGAGAGCAGAAAGGACAGGTGGAACGGTCAACGCGGACAAACAACTAGAAGTATCAGTATAGACAACGAAAGTGAAGTGGATGATAAGGATTTGAGACTCTGTCTTCACGATCAGATGAACAGCACTACGCACTCATCGTCCCAATCCCCTAAATCGTAAAAAAAAAAAAAAAAAAAAAAAATGGACACAAAAAAAAAAAAAAAAAAGACCATTGCAATGGCCATTTTACATGCTGCTGCTCTGTATTATACGAAACTTGTACCCCCCGACGAAAACATCAGCAAAAAAAAAAAAAAAAAAAAAAAAAAAAAAATAGAAAAAAAATAGAAAAAAAAAAAAAAACAATACTCTAAAAATGCACTTACACACTAAAAATGTAAGAATTCACTTGTAGACTGTATTCTGACTCACATCTTTCATTCATATAGTACATATATACGTATATGTTATTTGAAGTCGCAAATTCTTATTTAAAGAACCGAAATTTTCCTGATATTCTTCCGTATGATCCAAAATGGTACTTTCCGTAATCTCAATCCTTATCTCTTCCTTTTTTTTTTTCAGTTGCGCGTTTCTTTGGAATATATCGGCAAATATTGTACATAAGATGTTAGAGTGTTTAATTGCAGTGTTAAAAATTCATTAAATCGATTGATTGGCTGTTTAATTAATATTTAACGAAATATACAAAATTTGCGACAAAAATCTATTGGAATCGCGCGAATTTTTGGTTGAAAAGTATTTCGGCGTTTCGCCGGTCAAATTTGGCGGTACGTTGATTTATGATGTTAATTGGGGTGCAAGAAAATTAAAGTCCGAAAATTTCGTTCCCTAAATTACGGAAATGTCGATTTACAAAAAAAAAAAAAAAAAAATAGCCGCGGAAAGAAAGACAGAAAAAAAATAGTTTTCTGACAAAAATCTATTAAAGAAAAAAATTAATTTGCAGTTTTAAAAATGCAATAGAATTTTTTTTTTTTAGTTTTTCGAAACCACCAGTGTTTTTTTTTCGTTAACTCGACCCTTAAAAAAATTTACCTCACGAAACGACCGCCGAATACGAAGATAAACTCACAAAATATTTGAATGATCCTTAAAAAAAAAAAAAAATAAACATGCATCGTTAAGGGAAATGTTTATATTACACTTGAACTTCCATAAAATTCGTGACAAAACACGGATTAGTTAATAGATTATAATAATCGTAATCTACCGAACGTAGTTAATTAATATATAATATTTCGTCACGCGAATAATTCCGATCGAATATAATAATCTATCGTCAAATTTTCACATTGTTTGCGATCTCGCGATTCGTGAGAATAATATTCAATCCGTAAAAACAATACGCCGCGTGCGAAGATTGAAAAAAAAAAAAAAAAAAAAAAAAAAAAATAGTTTATTTTACAGTCTTTTTCGAGTGTTGCAACAACTCGTAGACTCCTCGTACGCGGTAAATCGCGAGACGATTCTCGCGTAAATATCTTAAATTCATAATCGTCGAGAATTGTTTGCGAATCGCAAAGGAAAACAAAAAAAAAAAAGATTTCATCATCTCATTACGCGCGTAACGATACGAATTGATGAAAAACGTCGAGTATATGAGGATCGAGATCCGGCGTAAACAGCAGTGTCTCCAATGTTGACGAGTATTTCATTACCTGTTCGTAATGCTGAAAAAAAAAATGAGTTAAATTAGAATTTTTTTTTTTTTAATTCGACTTAATTTGATTTTTTTTTAATTCGACTTAAATTAGAATTTTTTTTTTTTTTTCAAATTCCTTAGAATTTTTTTTTTTTTTTCAAATTCCTTAGAATTTTTTTTTTAATTCGAGTTAAATTAGAATTTTTTTCTTTTGTAATAAATTTTTCATAAATTTTATCGAAAATCGAGAAAAAGTATTTTTACCGATAAGAAAACTTGTTGAAGTCGTCCAATGGTCCATCTATACCAATGAGTGTTGTAGTCGATTCCGTCGGTGTCGCAACGCACCAAATGCTCCGAGAGGATCATTATGAAGCGCTAATAGTTTCCAAAACAATTAGAATTAATTAAAAAATTAATTTTAACACGGAGACAGCCAATAGTCCGATATTTGCGAAAGAAAAACAATTTTTAGTACCTGAAAAATAATGAGAAAGAGATTTTTCTGATCGGCCTGCGCGGCTTCGAGTTTTTCTTCCATTCGCTCGACGACGTCCTCGGAGGGCCGTTCGCCGCCGCTTTTGTCTTTGTTAGCATTGTCCTCGTCTTCGGACGATGTACCGGATCTGCTTTCTGCTCTTCTCAGTTTCTCTCTCGCATCGGCGAGTTCCGTGTTTAATTTTATCACGTGCTGATTTTTCTTGCGTATCGTCAGGTGTAGTATTTCCCAAATGTATAATCTGGAAAAATCGAAAACCATTGTCAGAAATATAGAATATTAAAAAAGCAAAAAATTATTTGGATCGAAAAAAAAAAAAAAAAAATTGATTTCATACTTTGTAAATTCGGATGCCATTTCCTTTGAAAATATCCAATTGGCGATAGCGCTACACTCGATTATACCGGTTTTCAAAAGTTTGTCAGTGAGGACGACCATCATTTGGTAATGATTTATCCAAAGCGCAAACATGTTGCGGAGAATGCAGATCTGCGCTTCTTCCGTTTCTGCGAGTACCTGAAATTAATCGATCGAATAAATTGAATACGAATTATTGAAATGCGAATTAATCGAATGCGAATGAATAGAATGCGAGTTAAACGAAAGCGAATTTATCGAATGCACGTTAATCGAATGCGAATTAATCGAATGCGAGTTAAATGAATGCAAATTAAAGGAATGGGAGTTAAATAAATGTGAATTAATCGAATGCGAATGAATGGAATGCGAGTTAAATGAAAGCGAATTTATCGAATGCACATTAATCGAATGCGAATTAATAGAATGCGAGTTAAATGAATGCAAATTAAAGGAATGGGAGTTAAATAAATGTGAATTAATCGAATGCGAATGAATGAAATGCGAATTAATGGAATGCGAGTTAAACGAATGCGAATTAATAGAATGCGAGTTAAGCGAAAACGAATTAATCGAATGCAAATTAATGGAATGCGAGTTAAGTGAACGCGAATCAATGAAATGCAAATTGATGCATAAAATCGTATCGAATCTTTGTAAATAACAAAAAATACCTTAAAAACGTAGTGAAACTTTCCGATAGCAGCGAAACTGTGACTGAAACTCTTCGATCCGAGATTCAGTAATGTTTGAACGAATACATCGATTTTCAAGGGATTGAAGCTATTCGGTTCCTCATTCTCTCCCTGACCCGGCAGCGTATTCAATACGGTGAGTACCTCCTCCGCGGTACATTTGCGTCTTATCGCTACGACGAGTTCGTGAGCCGCAGCGGTTCCCGGCAACGTACCTAAAAATTCCCAATATCGTTATCAGCGATTAACGATTTTTCAAATAATTTGCAAAAAAATTTGCTAAAACATTAAAAAACTTTCGGTGGACTCACTTGCGCCTTCCGATACATATTTGTAAACGGGTTCGGGAACCGCGGGTATTAATTCGGCGTACGACTCCGGCATCATGTCGCGAATTCTCTGGTGGTACGATAATCTGCGAAATTAATGATTAACGAGTTTTTAAAATAAATCACTAAGACAGCAGAGTCACTAATATTCTTTAAAAAAAAAAATCGACTATTTTACGGAAAAAAATATTAATAGAATAAAATTTAAAAAATCGTTAGGAATTTTCATCGGCAAAAATGAATTTTTGTAGCTATAAACATATTTTTCACCACAAGAATAAAATTTCTTCAAAAAGTTTTATATAAAATAATAATACTATCTATAAATTTTTTTAAAAATGTATCCGCAAGAATTTAATATTTTGGGTGTATAATGAATATTCGATTGATATCATTGATGGGAAATAACTATAAATCGATAATTTTTAATGATTAAAGGATTAACACTCAATTTGCAAATTTTCGTATAATTGAGATTATTGATAAAACTTTTTAAAAGTCGTGGAAATTAGGAGTTAAAAATTTGTGGACTCACCGTAAGGCTTTCAGCAGTACTTCCCGTATAAATTTGGGTCTCGGATGCTCGATGTCGCGCTGCAAACAAGAATCCCAGTCTTCCCACGACCACCGAAACTGGAAATTGCTTAAATGATAAGCGAACCACCAAACGAAACGATCGAAGGAAGCGGCAGCCATGCTGTCGATGCGGCGGAACAGAATCTCCGTCGCTTGCGCTAAAACCTGATAAAAATTGTCGAATTAGTTTCTCGTTTATTACAAATTAGTTGCTATTTCGATTAATAACTAATTATTTATTGAATAAAAAGCTAATTATTGATAAAATCGCTGTTATTTCGATTAATAACTAATTATTTATTAAATAAAAAGGTAATTATTAATAATTTAGTTGGGATTTCGATTAACAACTAATTATTTATTGAATAAAAAGGTAATTATTGATCAATTACTTGCGATTTCGATTAATAACTAATTATTTATTGAATAAAAAGCTAATTATTGATCAATTAGTTGCGATTTCGATTAACAACTAATTATTTATTGAATAAAATAGTAATTATTGATCAATTAGTTGCGATTTCGATTAATAACTAATTATTTATTGAATAAAAAGGTAATTATTGATAAATTAGTTGCGATTTCGATTAATAAGTAATTATTTTACCAAAAAAAATTCAATTACTCACCTGTGGCATAGTTGAGGGTTGAAGTTTGCATAACTCAATCAGAATCGCGCCGTAAGAAATCTCGAGATGCCTCGGCGTCGGGAGTTTAAACAATTCACCGAATATCACTTCCACTATACAGTAATCCAATGGAATTTTGGCTTTGTACGGAAAATTCAATAAATGCGCGGCGCTGCAAACGAAAAAAGGATAATTTGATGAGAACATATTAATCTTAGGAATTAAATCTTCAAATTAGTAAAAAAAAAAAAAAAAATAGGTACCAATCTTTCCGCTCGTAGTAGCAGTTGTCGATTATTTGTCGCAAGTGTTCCTCGATGAGAAATCTTTCGATCGCGTGACTACCCGGGAGGACGGGCCCTTCGGCGGGACAATCAGTGTAATCGAACATACGAAAGACAACCGTCGGTAGAGGATAGAGAAACGATTCGTGATGCGGAGGCGGCAATAGTACCGGCAAATTGTGTTGCAAAGCCTCACAGAGAATCGAATCGAAAGCGAGATATGGACGAGGAATGTGTTTCTCTGCCCAATTGTCCTGTCGAAGCTTTCTGACCTGAGCCCACAGACAGTCCAAATATTCTTCCTGCGGATGAGGAGTATCGCTCGACCAGACGCGCAATGCTGGCTGATGCTTCTTGCTTCGTTTATTCAAGAATATCTCAATCGTAACCATCAGATGATCCAATTCTTGTTCCTTCTTCTCGTACAACTCGCGACCGACCCACGGCAACGTCGAGAGAACTGCAAACACGTACCTGTGGGCGAATTTTTTCATTTTTTTACGTAATCTCTTTACCGATACGTGCGATACTCGTTTTTCTCACGTAAATCAGATTTTTTTTATTAATTAAGTTTTGTCTCTGGAAATTAATCGAAAGTATTTCGTAATAAAATTTTTTAAAATGTTACAACGATTTTTTACAGAGTTTTTCGAGTTAACTGTGGATAATTGATGGTGAAATACGGAAAATAATTGTAAATTATCGAAAAACTGTTCTTTTCAAAATATCGTCAAAAATACGCGAATTGGAGTAAAAATCCGTGAAAAAAAAAAAAAAAAAAGGCATTGAACTTACCAATCGCGTCGCACTTGGGGAACGCTGTCCTCATTAGCAGCGTCCAGCATATTATCGAATAATTGCATAAGCGAACCGCACGACAATACGTGACAATTGACGAGATCAGCGAGAAATCTCAGGGAATATCTCGCGGCGTCCCATTTACAAGCCTTCAGCGCCTCTTTGAAATTTTTTACCATATAGTCGACAAATTCCCCACCAAAATTGAAATTTTTTGCGTTCAGAAGCCCAACAAGCGTTGTATAAATTGTACATTTTTCTGGCATTTTTATAGCGCAATCAGTCAATATACGAAGAATTTTGCTTCTAAAGGCTCCGAGGTCCGCCTCCAGTACCGACGCGAGTCCTTCAAGATTACTCTCCAGCGACGATGTGGATTTTTCGCCGACACGAAGAATGAGCGATTCGAGGCGATCCTCAATCTCCTGATTCTCCGAAACCCTCCGACGCTTCTTGTAAACGCGATCTGAAAATTATTTTCCATTTTTTCGAAATTCCGGAGTATTTTTTTTTTTTATTAAATCGTTTTTCCTTTTTATGAATTGTAATTGGAAAAATCAAAAACGGCTCCACACGATCAGTGAATGTTCGTCAATATCGGAAAAACATATATGATATATATATTTTATTTCGAATTACGTGTCAAGAGGTTAGGATTTACGAATCGTAAAAAAAATAACGTTTGGGGAAATTGTAAGGAATTAAGGGCATTCATAGCATCAGACTGACGGCCGACTGTTGAAAAGTTGTGAGTTCTGTATCAACCATAGGCAGTAAAATGTGAAAAAAAATAAAACGCAAAATCGAATTTCGCGTAGATTAGATTATGGATGATGTGTGCGTGGCGTGAAAAATAATAATACGAGTGATAAGAAAAAAGTTAACATATAAATCGATAATAAACACCCCTTCGTGTAAAAATCGAGTAATTAATTAATGAAATACGATGCCAAAACAATTGAATGAACTTTCATCGGTGATATCGAGAAAATTGTTCAACGAAAAATACATACCGTATCCATCGTCATCATCGTGCGCTCGTCTGCGACTCATCGTTCACAATGTTTTGATTTCTTTTTTCGTTTTTTTTTTTCGTACAACTCTTTACACGATGAAACGAATTGCGTCTCGGAAACAATTGACGCGAAGTTACAACTATTTGTCACGTCCCGATGATATCCGGCAGTTTTCTAACCGCAAAATGTACGTGTACGACGCTTAAACTAATTCTCGACCTCGAATTTATTGGGATTCGTGTAGTCGTCCGACTACGTCCGCGACAGACACAATTTTGTTTGATTCACACGGTGTCCGTTTGGAAGCGTCGTGTACCGTGTTCCTCTCAGCCAATCACAGCTCTTGACATCCATTGCATCAAAAGCGTTACTTTTGAAACTTCTGTTTCACGATATCGTTCCTTTATTTTTTTGTATTTATATATTGCGTACGGAAACAAATAAAGACGCGATATAATAATGAGTATTATGAATAATTCAGATACTTCATCGTTTCGAATTCATTAATCTTGCAATATCGCAAAAAAGAAAACAGTTTTTAATTAAGCGTATTCATCGTAGATTTTAGTATCCCCCAGTCGGTTGCCGCAGTGCCTGGTCCGGTGAAGTGGTAAAAGCGCAGTTTCGTCGAAACGGTTCGTTCAAATTAGAAATTTCAGTTCGCGACTTTAAAGCGCCTCTTTCTATTTGTTCCTTGTACAATGTTCGATTGTTGCACACGTAGAGGGGATGTTTGAGAATATTCTGAAAATAAATCATTATTCTAAATCGAACTTAAATAAATCGCGGATATCGGTCACTCGAATAATCTCACGTTTGCAAGAGCGTCCGGTTGATCCATCAGAGGCGTGAACTGGGAATCGCAAAAATTGTCGAAATACTCCGAGGGCTCGAGACCGTCGTTCGTAACGTTTTTCTGATTCATTTCTTTCGCGATCGTTCGCAAGACATGTTCGTTGAGAGTTTTTCTCATCAAATTCTTACGACGACCTTTAAATATACGATAACTAGTAAAATGCGTTTCTCGCGATCGCGAGTGTTTATCGAGTTTACGTTACCAATATTATGTATTTCATCGGGTTCCGGTTCGCGAAATGCGTCCTGATTCGACGTGTGCCAACGGTTTTCATTATCACTCGAATTTTGAAATACGCGTAAAAAACTGTGTTTTTCACGCTGCCGATTATTATCGTTATTATTCACGGGACACTTGATGCGCGAGTTTTCGACCATTTTCCTCGATGTCAAAGAAGAAGAGAACTCCAAAACGGCAAAAACAAAAACAATGGAAGAAACTTGAAATGGTTGTTATGGCAACGATGAAAATGACGTCTTCGTGTCTTTGGTAACGTTGATCACTAATTTTATTTACGTGCGAGCAACGATCGTATTTTATATATATATATATCATTTCTTTGTATATATATGTATAATATATTTATACAGAAAATAAATAAATAAATTATTATTAATTATATCCATATAAATACCTCGCGGTTCGTAATTTCCTCGATGTTTTGACCGCCGAAATTTGATTGGTTTTCGAAGCGATTCTCGCTGTCCTCGAAATTTATTGAAAGGGCCAATTAAAAAAACAGACGAACAAACGGTACTATCGATTTGTTTAAAATTCAATTTAAACTTCTTTATGATACACTCAACACTACTATATTTTCTTATTGATAAATATTATTTCGCGAGCTTATGATAGTTGACGATGGAAAGTGCGCACCATCTTAGCGCCGTCGTAGGGCGCGTGAATAGAATATTCCTGGAACGTCGGCTCGACGAAATGGTCCTCGGGAAGCGTATGGTATACCGGCTCTCCGAAGTACGTGCCGACTACCCATCCTGGATAATCTTTCATCAGATCCGCTTCTTCATCGCGATTTTTTCTCACTTGCTTCAGGAACCTGAAAAATAATCGATTATTTCTCCAAAAAAAAAAAAAAAACTCCAAAAATCCAAAAATTGTCAAAAATTCCAAAAAAATCCAAAAATAACAATTTTACAAAAAAAAAAAAAAAGAAAATTGTTTACGAAATTATTTAATGCACGTTTTGCAGGCAATAAAAAAAAACGATTTTTCGTAATCAATATAAAAATATCGTTATTTACGAAAAAGTTTATTTAAACGTTTTCTAACTCGATTTTGGATTAAACAAATTATTATTAAAATTTTTTTTTTTGTTATGCGGAATTTGAAAATAGATGTTAAAGGGTGAAAAATAAACAATTGCTTTTAATCGATTAATGTAATGACAATGGGTCTGAATATAGAACTTGTAAATAAAATAATGAATCAAACATTTTTTTTAAAACTTATTTACCGTTTTTTTATCGTAATAAAAATATAATATCTTTAACGACGAAGACGTTTATTTTTTAAAGATTATCCGATTCCGCATTCGGTGAAACGTATTGTTATTAAAAGAAAAACTATATTTTAATAATTTGAAAATAAAAAAATCGGGTCACGTACGCTCTGTCCCTCTCAGCGTCGAGCAGCGGTTGGAGTGCAAATCGTGCGCTTCTCAATTCGATGACCTCTCGTCGATTTCGTCTGTAATTTATTCGAAATCCGATGAAACCAATAATATTCGTAACGACGAATGCAGCGATTCCAGTTTTCCCTGAAATAATATTTAAAACAAATACGAATACATATATAATTTACAGGTTATGTTTTGAATATTTACGTAATCAGCGGGTAGGTTTACGGGAGCGTATTTAATACGGTATCAAAATTGTTGCTTACATCCTATAATAGATCGAAGTTTTATTCGCTCGGTCTGAATCGGCGAATAACCCCCGGGCGGTGGTAAATCCTGCGGACCGATTTTCGATGCCGTAGTCATTTTTCCGAACGAACGACTGCGGTCGCTCCTACTCCTTTCGGAGCTGACAAGCTTATGCTTGGAGATCACTAACGCAGAACTGTTCAAGACGATTCTTCTTCGATCCTTCGACCGGTGTTTAAGCGCCATCTATGGATTAATCGTCAAATCTACACGGACGAAACAACGCACGGCGTGTACCATCGAGTGTTAGAATTTTTTTCGTGACTATAGACGCAATCCAAATTCGCCTTCTTTTGACGTGCTCCCCGAGACAAGCGCAAATATGGCTGAGGTATGCTTTTGAAATAAATCATCGAAATCTACGAATATCCGTGCAATCCTATCAACGACAATGCCGCAATCGCGTTAATAACGCTTCGGCGACATTTTTCATGCCGACAATCGGATTATTTAAGATTCACAATTATTACGATGTCATCGAAACGACGAAAAAACTTCCCGACAATAAAACGTCGTTTTGTTTGTTAATTTTCAGGTCGACGAAACTCTAAAGAAGAAGAGGACTTTCCGTAAGTTCACCTTCCGTGGGGTGGATTTGGATCAACTCTTAGACATGTCCCAGTAAGTTATTTATTTATTTATTTATTTATCTCATTCCATCTCGTAAAAACTAACCTCAAAATCGAATAGATCGTTCTTTTCGAGTTCGCGCGTTGTTTTCCCACTGTCAATTCCCTTTTAATCATTATTAACGAAGATTCTACGTCCAAAATAAGAAAATAAAAACAAAAAAAATCATTTTAACTCGATTTTTAATACTTCGCAAAAATACGCGATTTTGGTTGTCAATTTTTATTTTTTTTTCCAGCGAGCAGCTGACGGAGCTGTTGCACGCCCGCGCACGCAGGCGTTTCTCTCACGGATTGAAGAGAAAACCAATGGCACTCGTTAAGAAATTGCGCAAAGCAAAGAAGGAAGCGCCGCCAAACGAAAAGCCAGAAATCGTCAAAACTCATCTGCGCAACATGATCATTGTTCCTGAAATGGTTGGATCAATCGTCGGCGTTTATAACGGAAAGACCTTCAATCAGGTGGAAATTAAGCCGGAAATGATTGGTCACTATCTCGGCGAATTCTCCGTTACCTACAAACCTGTTAAGCACGGTAGGCCTGGTATCGGTGCTACTCACTCGTCTCGTTTTATTCCACTGAAGTAAATCTGTATTTCTTTACGAATAAAATAATGTAAAAATGCAGATATCCTGTTTTTTTCTTTATTTTCTCAACATACAATCAATTTTGTTCGTTTTTTATTGTGTCCCATTGATAACAATTGAAATTTTCGAATTTTCGGTGATTGGGGTGCGAAAAAAAAAAAAAAAAAAAAAAAAATTGTACTTTTAATTCGATTTTTATTTTTAAAAAACTATAATTTTCGTGATAAAATTTCAGTAACACGAATTTTAGTTATTGTTTATCATAACTATTATTAATAATAACTAAAATCATCGAATTTTCGGAAATTGGTGTGCGAAAAAGAAACAAATAGTTTTCTACTTTTAATATGATTTTTATTAAAAAAAAATTATCATTGTTTCGAAAAAAAACTCATAAAGCAGAGATTATTAACTAATTATTGATATTATTAATTAATTAATAATAACTAAAATCGTCGTAAAACAATCGAAAAACGATGTGCAAAATAATAAACGAGTCGTTTTCTACTTTCAATCGAATTTTTATTAAAAGAGAATTATCATTAATTTAATTAAGTCGATAAAACTTATAAATTGGCGAATTTTGGTTGCATGTACACACGCATTAGTATCGATTTGTTTTTTTTATACGTCTGAAGATCGATGATAAACACATTAACGCGATAATGTATCCAAACGCAATCCACGTATCAATTATAGTTTCTCTTAGTTTGTTAGTATAATCTATCATTATAATTAATCCTCCAACTACTGACGATTATAGCGTTGCGTTTTTTTTTTTTTTTTTTTTTTTTATTCGTAATATTAATAATCAACGATGCGTCTACTTTGACCTCAAAAAGTACGAAAAAGCGTCGTTTCAAATCGGAAGAATCCTTCGTCACGCGTAAAATTAGCATTTTTAGAAATTTCTTCGCGACTTTTTTTTTTCTCCTAATCCCCGTCATTTCTCCACCGGAAGTACGATAAAAATGCATTTTTTTTTTCAATGCATATCGCGATGAGTCGCCGCAAAAACTCATTTTTTTTTCTTTTTTTTTTTTTTTCTATTTTCTAGAAGCGAAAGAAAGCCCACGTTTTTTTTTTTTTAGCCCACCAACTAAGTGCGATAATGATATTAGGAATTATGATAATTAAATAGTACGATACTTATCGGTAATTAAATCCTTAGTCTCGAGAATGATTTTTGCGGTTCGCGATCGATTAAAAAAAAAAATTCGAAAAATCCTTTTTTTTGTTTAAAAAAAAAAAAAAAAAAAAAAAAAAAATGAAACGAAATACGGAGCATCGGATGCTCGAGATATTAAATCGGTAATATTTATTACCTATTCGTTGAGAGTTGCAAAGAAAAAATAAAAAAAAAAAATATATAAATCGATACGGGAAACGCGGATACCGATTACTCGGTACAAACCTCCGCGCGCCCCGCCGATCCAAAGTCGGTTAACGTTAAGTTTACAGCGTACATCGGTATTGCACACTCCTACACATTTACCATTGATATCTTTTCAAAGAACTATAAGATTAATAGTCGATGATGCCTCGTCGAAATCGTTTCTCTTCCGTCTTTCTTAATCATTCGTCCGCTTATCCATTTTATCGGAATTTTCGCTGTTTTTTTTTTTTTTTTTTTTTCGCATGTATACTAAGGTGGCGAAAAAAAACTTTTAATTTCTTGATTAAGCGGCTCACAGAGATAATAATACTTTTTTATGAAAAACTTACCGAAATAAATCGCAAAAAAAAAAATTATATCGATTTCCGGATTTTTTCTACGATTCGTATTTCACGAAATTTTTTTTTTTTTTTTTTTTTTTTTTAGATCTACACATCGATAAATATGAAATATTTTCTCAACTTTCTGCTCGCGAAATTTTTTTTTTTTTTTTTTTGCGTGAAAAATTAAAATAATCGAGAAAAGCGATTGAATTTCGAAAATTCAGCGTTTTTTTTACCACCTTAATGTATGTATCTTACATGTATGTACACAAAAGTACCTGCAAAGACGAACACGTATATCAAAAAAAAAAAAAATAAAAAAAAATAATGCCTATCGCTCGATAAATGAAAAACGAAAGAAAATGAAATATTAGGTCGTCGATACGGAATCGGCGTCGTCGATTAATTCTTCTTTTATCTCGCGATTCGCCGCCGCGTTCGATGTCTCCTGTGAAGCCGAACGATTCGTTCCCGAAGAATTTTGTTCCGACGACGGATTCGTCGGCGGTTCCGCTTTCACTTCGTGTTTTATACTTAACATCGGTTTCTTCGGTTTTGCCGGTTCCTTCGCGTAGTCTATCCTATCGCGTTCGTACATAAATGTCTTTCGTTTTCTCTTCGTCGGTTTGCAAACCTTTTTGTAAAGAAGTTTCATCTCCTTAACTCGACTCGTCGGTATTGTCCAATCCATTTCGCACGACGATAGATCCGAATTGCGCGTCGGATCCTCGTCTCTCTTGTACTCCGGTATCGGTATTCCTAAATTCTTCATCACGCTAACGATAACGTCGTCGACGATGCCGTTTATCACGAGATCCGCTTTCTTGTCCTGCAATCGTTGTGATCGAAAAAAATCGGTAACTTTTTTTCTTTTTTTTTTTTTTACCGATTCTCCACATCGTTTTTGCGATTAATATACAGAAAAATATCTCTACTCACGTGTTTAGTCGGCTGGAGATTACAAATCACAAGGCGTCCGCCATATTTCTTCGTGTACAACGGCAAATTTCCGCTCGGAATTATTTGCAGCGTCGTTCCTAAGCAAATACTCAAATCGGCAACGCTGAAAAAAAAAAAAAAAAAAAATTTAAATATTATTTTTTGTAAAAAAGAAAAGTTCAAAATATTAATTTTTCATTTAAAAAAAAGTTCAAAATATTAATTTTTCGTAAAAAAAAAAGTTCGAAATATTAATTTTTCGTAAAAAAAAATTCAAAATATAATTTTTCGTAAGAAAAAAAAGTTGAAAATATTATTTTTTGTAAAAAAAAAAAAATCAAAATATAATTTTACGTAAAAAAAAAAAGTTCAAAATATAATTTTTTGTAAAAAAAAAAAATTCAAAATATAATTTTTCGTAAAAAAAAAAGTTCGAATATTAATTTTTCGTAAAAAAAAAAGTTCGAAATATTAATTTTTCGCAAAAAAAAAAGTAATGATAGAATTTTTAAATTTTTGGAGCGAAAAATATCATCGAAATAACAATAAAATCCCTTAAAAAATTACCTCGAGTGAAGATCCGATAATGCGAGATCGTTATCTGGTAAATTGTGTTCCCAATCGAGAATCGTGTCGTGCATTCTTCCGCGACATGGACGACCGCCGATCTGTTCTGACCTGCAGACAGTCTCGAGGCATTTCTTTCCAACGCTCGTGGTCGCAAAATTCCGAATGAATTGTCTGTAAAAAAAAAAAAAAAAAAAAAAGATCGTTTGCGTTAGAAGTCTTAACGATTTAAAAACAATTTTTTTAAATTGGTTTATCGATTAATAATTCGCGACCTCACCTGCCGCACTTGTCGCACTGTTCGACAAACATATTTCCGTGCAACTCGGCGAGATTGCGTCGCGGCACACCTGACCGGAGATGCAATCCATCGATGTTTTGACTTATTACGAATTTGATTTTGTCTGAAAAGATTTGTTTATTGAAATTCGTGAATTTTTTTTTTTTTTTTTGGTCTGAAAAGGTTTTTTTTTTTTTTTTTTTTTTCGGAGACTTACGAATTTCAATGAGTTTTTTTAGCGCCATGTGAGTTTTCGTTGGGATCGCTTCGTCAAAGGAAATACTCATGTCGGGTTTCAAGCCTTTCTGCTCCAATGTCCAAACGCCGTTGAGACCTCTGCTTTCGCGAACAGTTGAATAGATCCAATAAGATACGATAGTTCAATAAAAACCGATACATGACAATTTTTATCTATATTTTAATATAGAAAATTTCTCGCCGGAATTTCGATGTATTATCATTTATTTTATTCATTTTTACAAACGCGATAAGAAAAATAAAGTTTTTCCATGATAAATGGGATAAAAACAAAAAAAATTGTACAAACCGGAAGTCGGGTATTCCGGCAGCGGTGCTGATGCCTGCACCGGTATGAACCACGACGTGCCTCGCCGCTTCGATCCATTCTGCGAGGAGGCCGCACTTCAGTCTCAGAGTTTCAACGCTGTCGTATTTCTTTAAAAAAAAAACCGATAGCGAAGTTATCACAACGGCTGTTGGTAAAAAAAAAAAAAAAAAAAAAAAAAAACGTTCGATTGTACAATAATGTGTGTATGAAGCGACGAGACAATAATGAATTAAGTGACTGTGATTAGTGATGAATATCGTGGGAAAACGAGGAATTCAATGAAAAAAAAAAAATATATTATCGATTAATTAATCGAAGATAATTTCGATCGATATATTGAATGTTCAAATGAACAGCCTAATAAAACTCAAGTATTCCGCGTTTTCGTTCGCAGGTTCTGAAGATAAATTAAGAAAAATGTATGATTTTCTTGGAATTTCTGTTTCCCTCGCATATCCGTTGCGAACCGGAAGTCGATACGCAAATAGTCCGTAAATCGATTACATGGATTTCTACCGCGAAAATATTAATAAATAAGTAGTTTCTCGACCCCCGGGATGACAATCGATAATTAATCGCGTCGTAAGGGATTAAGAAAAAAAAAGTTATCTCGGTGCCAAGATAACACGTGAAACGGGACGTAACAGCGGCACGTAACAAACCTCTTATTTCGAACGCGTGATATTGTGATAAAATGCAAGTATTTTTCTCGTTAAAGGGATTGGAAGTTAAATTAAGAAAAATTCATGAATTCGTTGAAAAATCAGTATCAATCGCGTATCCGGTGCAAACCGGAAGTCGACGCACTAACGGATCGTATATCAATAAATCGAATCTGAACCGCAAAAATATTAATTAAAGAGTCGAATAAAAAATCGCGAATCGATTATTAATCGTGTCACAATCGATCGGTACGAAAAAATTATTATTATTATTTCAGTGCCGTATCCGTAAGAAATTAGCACGCGGAAGCGAATCCCGCGCGTTTTACGACTATACATATAAAGTGCGCGGAATAACGTGAATACATCGATGAAAAATTTTATGTTACCCATGAAAATACCCAAATTATTTTCGCTCAGTTATGCTCTCCCCACAGACATCCAGAGATTTGCCAATGTAATTCTGTAGGATTTTGCAAAACTCCAATCTCCACGCAGTGATAGAGTCGCAACAAGAGAATTTAGATGTTATCGCAATCTTACAGCCGTATTGTTGATTCTTCATTTTTTCCAGCATACAATATGCCATTTTACGGATAGCGTTATCAACCTGTGGTATTGGAAATAATTAATAATGTGTAAAAAAAAAAAAAAAAAAAAAAAACCAAAATCGATCTTTTGGATTATTGAAACAACAAATCAGATTTGTACATTTTTTCGAAATTTTTTTTTAACATAATTTTTTTGAAGTACGGTTAACACAGCGGTACGATGCCACAGAGTGATCGTCAACCGATTAAAAATGATAAAAAACGCAGTTGAACTGTATCTCTGCAACCGCGACGATATGATTTTTCAAGGCTGATGTAGCGAAACCTTTTGTTTTTGCCTGTGGGTACCATAATAAAAAAAATTTAAGACAATCATTGCGTTATATTTGTTTGTCGGCTCCAAAAGAAAATATTTTGAAAATAATAATAATTATTATTATTATAACAGCGTTGCAAAATGCTTACCTATTCATCATCATTAAATAGTTGCATAAACAATAATAAACAAATTTCGTAAATAATACAACAAAGGATCATATAAAAAAATTAAGTAAACAATAATTTTATCGTTTTTATTGCATCACGAGTCGAGAATTGACTCAATTTCACGTCTTTATTGTCAGTATATCCTGTTTGCTGATGAAAAAAAAAAAAACCGTAAAAATAAAACATTCGACGCTCCAAGAGATTTTCGAGAAGTTCGATGTGCTCGGCGAAAGAAAAAAAAGGAAAGCATCATCGTCATCTGAGAAAATAATCGATTGTTTATACCTCCTCTAAGCCGAGAACTCCTTTGTTTTCGTAGGGTGACAGCCCGTCCGCGTAACTGCATGACATATCGCGGCAGATCACAGCGTCGTTCTTTTTCGCTTGTTTCTTCGTTTTTTTTTGTGTTTTTTTTTTTTGTTATCGTGTCGTCAAGCTAATACCGAGAAGATCGAAGGCCCCCGTAGTGTTAGAACTCACGCGCGTTTTGCCAACGTAAAATATTCGTTTCACTTTCTTTCGACGAAACTCGTTGTGTCGCGCGAATTTGTCGGTTTTCCAATTCGTCACTACCGAGACGCGCTTACCGCTTCGAAAACATTTGCGTAAACAATGTTTCAAATAATAACAATGACCGCGTGCCGGGGCCAATGTTCACGAGGCCTCGGATTACGTCGAATGATAGGAAACTCTCAGTAATGAACCGGAGGGGGCCCGCGCGCTCACGAATTTTATTTTCAATATTACCAGTCCGTCATCTACAATATGCGAGTAACCAAGAGATGCATAATAAAACTGCTTTACCTCCCTTTAATGTCGGGAGTTGTTGCGCGCAATCGACCGGTGTGGAATATCGAGTACTCGATGGGCTCCTCGAATGACAGTCGAGCGATATGGACCACAATCCTCAACCTACGGGAAGATACGGATATTCCCTGTATCGCAATTATCTTTGTATCTCTCAAAAGCGATTGGACAACGATAATGAAAACGATTTTGCGGCGACCAATAGAAATCTCTCAAAATTCGCCGCAACAACCAATCAAAATCCGTGTTCTCCGCGGACAGAGGAGATTAAAAATTGCATCTCGATGGACCAATAAACCCGACGTCCTTCCGTTCCGTTCTCCTTACTAGAAAATAATACGAGAAAACGAGGCTCGATTGCAGCGCGCCATTTACGATTTACGTCGTGTTTTCGCTCGATGAGAAGTCACAAGTTTTTTTTGCAACACACAGGCTATTTTCACCTGTGTGTACAAATACGTTTGCGTACACCTGTGCCTTCGTGTATCGTGTCGATTGTAACTGGTCGGATAAACCCGGCGGGGAGTGGGAGAACGTACGGAAAAAACTTTTTTCCGTCGTGTGTCGAAGCGTGGCGACAGTCCGTTCGCGTAGTGCATTACGATTCGACCTCGAATTTATGACGACTCCGCGAGCACTGACGTGTGAGTTAGCGAGTCGGTCGTGTGGGAGGGGCAAAGCGGTGAAAGAGGGAAGTTGTAATACAGCATAACCATCGCTGGCTTAGGCCTCGTCAGAGAAGCATATCCTATAAACTCGCCGCGAACTAATTGAGCCCAAAGTCTCGTTTATATCTGGTAATTCCGTCGCGACAATCGTTTGTGTTGTAGAGTGTTCACCCCCCGCCCTCCTCACGTGATTCTTCCCAATCGTTTAACACGGTGACCCGACGAACGTGTGTGTGTTTTTTTTTTGATCACCTTACGCGGACTTTACGGACTCAACTGTCAAATTTATTCGTATGTATTATGCACCTCGGGGGGATTTGTTTTACGCGATAAAGCCAACGCTCGCTGAATGACTCTGGAGTATCGAGAATCCCGTCATCCGCATAATTTTTCATACTACGCATAGTCCCCAGCGATCGCGGACTCCAAGACGTCACTGTGTAAGTGTGTGTATGTTTTTTTTTTGTTTTTTTCGATATGCTGTGACGTATTTTACGATCGTATATAATTTATTCGAGAATCGGTCAAAATAGATTTTTTTTCGATATAAATTTTTGTTAAATTTTTTTTTTTTTACGAATGGATTGGATGGATGAGAATTTAAGGAATTTTGGGGTTTATTTGTTTTATTTCGATTTTTTTGCGGATTCTATTCAGAGAATAACCAACGATGAGTACCGTTGAGGAACAACCGGGGCCTTCCAGGCCTTCGGGATCCACCAGTGAAGAGAAAGAGAAAGACGATCGTATGTTCGAGTGCAATATTTGTCTGGATACACCTAAAGACGCTGTGGTCAGTTTATGCGGCCACTTGTTTTGGTAAGTGCACAACATTTTTTTTTTTTTTCAAAAATAATTATAGGAATTTTGAAATCGTTTTATTTGCGTTTGTAGAAAAATTAAAGTTGCATTAAAATTTGATATTTTACTGTTTTGTTATATTTTTTTTATTTATTTAATGAGTTATTTCGATTTTTATTGTGTATTTTGCATCGAAACTCAAAGTCATTAAAATCGGATAATGTGCCGTGTTATTGTATCAAAAATTGTTTAATTAATTACTTTAATTTTTATCACGCATTTACCTCAAAACTCCGAAATTTTTGAAATTCGATAATTTTCTGTTATTATATAAAAAATTAATGAATTACTTTAATTTTTATCGTATATATCCCTCAAAACTTCGCGATCTTTGATATCCGATAATTTTCAGTCTTATTGTATCAAAAATTAATGAATTTCTTTCATTTTTATCACGTATTTTCCTCAAAACTCCGAAATCTTTGAAATCCGATTATTTTCCGTATTATATTGTACAAAAAAATTAATGAATTACTTCGTTTTTTTTTATTATAGTTGGCCGTGTTTGCATCAATGGCTAGAAACTCGACCTACTAGACAGGTATGTCCGGTGTGCAAAGCTGCAATAAGCAAAGAAAAAGTCATTCCATTGTACGGTCGCGGAGCAACAAAACAGGAGGATCCCAGGTGCGGCGAAAACAATTGTTTATTTATTTTTTTCACCAAGAAAAATGATTTTCTTCGATCTCCAATATACCCCATTAAAACAACGAAAAATCTATAATTTATCGATTTTTTTTTTTTTTTTTTTTTTTTACAGAAACAACGTTCCCCCGCGTCCGGCCGGTCAAAGATCAGAACCCGAAGGTAACAGTTTTTCGGGACTCGGCTTCGGAGACGGTGGATTCCACATGTCTTTTGGCATCGGTGCCTTTCCCTTCGGATTCTTCACTTCGAGTTTCAATTTCGGCGAAATCCGGATGAGTACCACCGGTGAGAAAAAATAAAATACGAAAAAAAAAAAAGTGGCTTTTGAAACTTTAATAACGCGAAATTGACGAAAATTCGACGATTCAATGGTTTTTTTAATATCGAATTTTTTCTTCACAGGTCCGCGAGGAACTCCACAATACGAAGACGATCAGTTCATTTCGAAGGTATTCCTGTGGCTTGCAATGATATTCATAGGGTGGCTATTGATGGCGTAACTTTGGTTGGCACCGTTACTCGTCATTTTATGGATCCTTATGATATAAAACGTTATTATTATACAAAATAATATTGTTAATCCTCCGCGTAGCGTATACATCCCGTGAAAAAGGTTCCCCGGTCATCGCCAATATTAATTATTCCTTTTTATCCGTATTGTACTCAAGTTATACAAAATGAAAAATATGAAAAAGCGACGATTGAGCTTCGAGTTCATTTTTTCCGATTGATTTTTGATTTTTTTTTAAATTGTTATTGACTTACGAGCGAACAGAGTAAAATAACTCTATTATTCTGTATATATATATACACATATAATGTATTCGCAAGAAGCGACTGTCGGCTTTGAATTAAAAAAACAGGAAAAATCACCGAAAAAAAAGGGAAAATCTATTGTAGAAGAGAAAAAAAAAACGGAAAATAGTATGTTATCCTTTAGATATAAGAAAATATGAGTTTCCATAGACTTGTACAGCTGGAATGCAACTTGACTGTGATATTGATGAAGCGAGCAAAAAAAAAAAAATGCGAAAGTCTATCGTTGAAAAAAAAGACGAATTTTTGTTTTTTCTTTTTTTTCAATTTTTTTTTTTTTTTTTTATACGTCGGACTTCATCTCCATCACTCGTTATACTCCAATCCAGGTGTTCAAGTTCCATTGGTTTCACCTTTAAGAATACGAATATCCGCGGTAAATTGGGATTTTTTTTTACCGCCGCGAGTTTCGAACGCCTCTATGTAAATACATAATATTTTTTAGCGCTTAAGAATCGGCGTAAACAATAATAAACGTGTCGTACGATATATGATAATGTTATCGTAAACATAGTGTTGGGTAAACGATACAAAGATGTGGAAATATAAAAAAAAAAAGATGAAAACATCGACATCGATTATGTTTTTTTTTTTTTTCGCAATAAATTTAATTTTTCATTACGCGACGCTTTTTCATTGCGGCGTTACGGTATATACGTTGTTCTTCGGTTTCTTTATTTTTTGTTGTAATTATCACGAAAGATATCGATATAATTGTAATAATTAAACAAATATAATCGAAATAATAAAAAAAAAATTGCATTTAGTAGTACACTGTGAGATTTTTTTTTCCGATTGAATTGGCCGTCGTATTTGTGTTAAAAAAATATCTAATTTATCGCGATGTTTTTTTTTTTTTTTTTTTTTAATAAAAGAAAAAAACACGAAACGGCAATTACTTATACCAATAAAATTTATTTATATCACATGAATGTGGGAATTATTAATCGCTAATTTGTGTTCATTTAATTCTATTAGTCACAAGTACTTTGTGTATTACAGATAAAAATATGTGCGCGCGACACCGAGAATTCCAAAGCGATTTAAATGGAAGCGGATTCTTGAAAAAAAAAATATTCAAATTCAGTATTATTACATCTTTAGAAAAAATTGTCAAAAAAATTTAATGAAAAATATGGAATTTCGTGGGTAATTAAATTTCGTCCTTTGTCGGCTTTGTTTCTCGCTGGAAACCCTTGGAGACCAAAAGTTCGTTGCACTCATCCCGCGTTAAACGAGAAAGCTGCAGTCTCTCCACGATCTGTAATAATTAAACTTTGCATTAGTATCATACGAAAAATTACGTAAAAATTGTTAAATTATCATTTTTTCGTAAAATTTGTTAAATTATCATTTTTCGTAAAATTTGTTAAATTATAATTTTACAGAACATTTTTAAAATTATAATTTTACGGAAAATTTTTAAAATTTCAATTTTACGTAAAATTTCGATTTTTTTCGTAAACAACGAAAAATCCATAATTTATCGATCTTTTTTTTAAATTTTTTACGTAAATTTTTATTTTACGTAAAATTTGTCAAATTATAATTTTATGTGAGATTTGTTACATAATATTTTAAATCGTTTGGCAAATTAACGAAAAAAAAGAAAATTAACAATAACATATGGTAACTTACTTCATCGTTTTTGTCGTAAAGCACCAATTCGGGAACTGCTCCTTGAATGTGTTTGAATTCAACTCGATCGCTGTTGCATTGATTCAGGAAAAAAATTCAAAAAATTTGTCTATAGAAGCAGACTAATACTTATGTGTCTCTGTGTTTGATTATTATAGGTAATTAACTTGTCTGTGAACATAGAATTACATCGGAATGCATGATTCACCGGTACTAAAGCTGAAATAATAACTGAAATATTCCTCGAAAAAATATTTTCCATTTTTTTTTTCTCCACTTTTCGAATTATTTTAAATGCATTTTTTTCGTAATTCGATTGTATTCACATTGATAGCGAATTAAAAAAAAAAAAATACGAATAAAAATTTTTGGTTCTTCGTCATCGATGTGTTATATACAGATATAACATATAACTTATTTCCGGAGCACACAGGTTGCACGACAAACGAGTTTTTTTTAAAGGATACTAATGCGGCACATCCTCGAAAATGAATTGTTTCACGTCGGGCAGACGATTCAGGGAACATCCTTGACAGCTCTGTAATAAATTTAAAAAAACTTGTACAATAAATAAAATAACAATATTGACATATCGGGTATAATAAATTCAACGACGAACGTCCAGAACGGTGCCGGTAGAGTGTCGATTAAAAAAAAACTGAACAAACGCCTGTAGATCGCAGGACGCCGAAGGAATTCGGCTCTTGAAAAAATGTATTAATCGATTACCTCTATGACGGCTCGAGCGTAATTGCTGCTCGCTCCAGTTTCCGACAAAACAGTCAGAGATATTGCGAGGATTAAAACTTTGATCGAAGCGGATGCCATTTTCTAGCGGTGTGTGATGATTCCGTACACCTTCGTGCGTCATAAACGACCGTCACTTGACCGGTTCGTCAGGGGTTTTTCGCGTCTCTCGGTCTCTCCGAATAAACTTCAATCTTCCCGATTTTCGATTGGACGCAAAAATTGCACTGCTTTTCGCGAGTTCGTTCGATGTCTCTAAAAATTGATAAACACGATACGAATCAACGCCAAAGTGATTTGTCTCGTCTTTGCAACAATAATAAACGAATTGCATTCAAAAAAATAAACAAAAATAATCTTAAAATAAGTTATCTTCCAGTGTTGAGATAATTTTTCATTCAGCGCCGCGACGAGCGGCGGTTGATTGATGATTATTTAGTGTGTGTACCCAGTGAAAATGGCGCTGTCGTGTGCAAGTAAGATTTTTAATCGTTTTCGTTTGTTCAGTTAATTATCGTGTTTGTGCTTAAAATATCCGATTTCCAGATAATCGAAAAATCGAATAGAACGTTGCGATAATAATCATCGTATTTTTGTCGCATTTGTTGATTCGTTTTTACGACCGGCCGGTGCAACGTAACCTCGAAAAACACGCGTCTTAACCTCTCAAAAAAGCATCTCGTTATTCATCGGTGTTTATTAATTCGCAGTTTCCAACGAGGTGCCCGAGCATCCAGTCGTTTCGCCGGTCTCGGGATCGATCTTCGAGAAGCGTTTGATCGAAAAGTACGTCACGGAAAATGGAGTCGATCCCATCAACGGCAAGGAGCTCAGTGTCGAAGCACTCATCGATATCAAAAGTAAGCGTTCCGCTTCATTGTGGTTTTTTATTTACATTGATATCAGAAAAAAAATGACATCGATCATTTCCAGAGTATTTTTTGGCTTTGCGTTCGCTTAATTTATTTTTAAATACAATTTCAAGAATATTAAGTTTCGCATTCGATTAAATGTTTTCGTAAAATTAAATAGTTGAATTATTAATTCAAAGGGATTTTTTTGTCGGACGGTTGGAAAAGAAAAAAAAAAACTGAGCGATACTCCAAAAATACCAAATTGCATTTATGGTTTTCTAAAAAATTGCCGATATTTTGAATACAAACAAATCAGATTTTCGTATTTATTAGAGTTTCGTAACATACAACAAAACCCGATTAGTTTTTTGCCTGAAATATTAACAATTTTGGAGTTTTCCAAAAATCTGTTAAATTTTAAAGATAAAACTGACGATTTATCACTTTACATTATCAAAAAATGATTACGAGACTTCTCTCTATTTCTGTGTCCCGTTTACCGCTTAAATACGAAAACTTAACATAAAGTATTGTTTTTTCAGCTTCGCCGCTCGTAAAACCAAAGCCCCCGAGTGCGACTTCGATTCCGGCGATTCTAAAGATACTACAAGATGAATGGGACGCGGTAATGTTGCATTCGTTTACATTGCGACAACAGTTACAAACGGCGAGACAAGAATTATCGCACGCGTTGTATCAGCACGACGCGGCTTGTCGGGTCATAGCGCGATTGACTAAAGAAGTAACCGCGGCCCGTGAGGCTTTAGCAACTCTCAAACCTCAAGCGGGCATCGCGCAGATCGCCGCAATTCCGCAACCCGTAAGTTTCCTAATGATATCTTCAATATCATTAAAACATACGAGACGCGTAAGGAGTTATTAAAAAGGTATTTCTTCGTTTTACAGGCAGTCGCCGTGGAGGCTGGTGGAGCGGCCGCCCAACCCGCCGAACAGGCAGGAATCACCGAGGAAGTTATACAAAAATTACAAGAACGCGCGACGGTTCTCACGCAAGAAAGAAAGCGACGAGGTCGTTCGATCCCTGAGGATCTGTTGCCTCAGGACAGCATTCGCGCATTCCAGACACTCGCCTCTCATCCCGTAAGCGCCGATAATTAAAATCCCGTTTTTTACCAAAGCTAATTGATAATTTATGGTATTTTTTTTTCTTCAGGGTCTCCATTCCGCTAGCGTTCCTGGAATTTTAGCGATTGATATACACGGCGCCGACACGAGTAAAATATTGACTGGTGGAGCCGATAAAAATGCAACGGTATTCAACAAAGATACGGAACAAGTTGTCGCGATACTGAAGGGTCATACCAAAAAGGTACAGTTTTAATAAATATTTATAGATTAATTAACTGTAGTTAACAAAATTATAGGAAATAACGCAATTTATCATTTATCATTTATCATTTATCATTTATCATTTATCATTTATCATTTATCATTTATCATTTATCATTTATCATTTATCATTTATCAACGACTAATAACTAATTGTCAAACGAAAATGTTTCTACAGGTAACAAGAGTAATATATCATCCCGACGAAGACGTTGTAATGACCGCATCGCCCGACACGACGATTCGCGTTTGGAATGTAGCAACGAGTCAAACGACACTTTTGCTCAGAGCTCACGACGCTCCGGTAACCGGTCTCTCGCTTCACCCGACGGGCGATTATCTCTTGAGTTCCTCGTTGGATCAATATTGGGCCTTTTCTGACATTCGCACCGGCAGATTATTGACTAAGGTAAAGATTTTTCATTATTAATTGAAAAAAAAAAACGAATTTTTTAAAATGAAACTAATTTTTTTTTTTTTTTTTTTTTTTTTTAAGGTCGCTGGTCCCGGCGGTCAGCCATTGACAACAGCGCAATTCCATCCCGACGGCCTGATCTTCGGTACCGGTACCGCGGATTCTCAAGTAAAGATTTGGGACTTAAAGGAACAATCGAATGTCGCCAATTTCCCCGGTCACGCCGGTCCGATAACGGCGATTAGCTTCTCCGAAAATGGTTACTACTTGGCAACAGCCGCCGAAGATTCTTGCATTAAACTTTGGGATTTACGGAAATTGAAGAATTTCAAGACTCTGCAGCTTGACGATGGCTACGAGGTTAAGGATCTTTGCTTCGATCAGAGCGGCACGTATCTCGCTGTCGCGGGATCTGATGTTAGGTAAATAATGTTTTTTGTGTAAAAAAAAAAAGAATTTAATTTATTTAATTCATTATTTATTTATTATTATTAATATTATTTATGAATTATTTTCACTGATTTATCGATTTATTATTTATTAATCAATTAATTACTAATTCATTTTTTTTCATTTTTTTTTACATTTTTTACATGGTATTTATGCGATTTTTTTGGCTTTCAGAGTTTATCTGTGCAAACAGTGGCAAGAATTGAAGGTTCTGAACGATCATACAGCTACGGCGACTGGCGTGCGCTTCGGCAAACACGCGCAATACATCGCGTCTACAAGTATGGATCGAACTCTCAAGCTGTACGGACTTCCGTGATTTCACGAAAATTAATTATATATTGCATAATTTCTTGTCGAAATACCGTACCGCCCGGCGTAATGAGCGCGTTGACGGAATGATTTGAGTTTCGTAACAGTAAAAACCATTTTTTCTACCGTTTCGAAGCGCCACACGAATACTTTTTTTTCTCTCGTATTTTATTCGTCAAACAACAAGTGTTGTACAGTTTTTTTGGTACATTTCTCTCGTCGTGAAAGTTTATGAATGACAAATGTTAGAGAGATTATACATTAGTAATTTTTTTTGACTCGAAAGAAAAAGAATTGTTAGATTCAGAGAACTGATTACAGGATCATTAATAAATACTGTGAGATATCATATTGTGTGTTTTTTTAAATTTATTTTTCGTATCCAACTGTTTCGATAAATCCTTTACATCTGATAAACTATTTGCGGGAATAAATATGCATAGAATAATTATAATAGCATTTCGGCAATTTTTTTTTTTTTTCTTTATGAATTTTTCGTTTTCCGGAATCGATGTAAAGTTGCGATTGTCAGTCACAGCAATTGCGCCACGAAATAATGATCGACTTTGTTTAAAACTCTGAAGATATTCATCATTTTCGACGAACTTTACGGAGACGTGGGAAAGGATTACCAACGTTGACGGAAATATACGTCCGAATTTTTCGACCCGTCGTTACCTTCAATTGCCTCCTTTAACTGTAAAAAATGGGGAGAAATTCTGGAAAAAATTATAAAATAATGTTGAATAGTCGTTTTGAACCGCAGCGCCACACATTCAACGTCCCGTCCATTAAACGGATAAGAGAGTTACAACACAATCAGCGAGTTTCCAACGTCAGCGATCGGACTGAAGAAGTCTGCATCTAGTGACGAAATTCTTGTAGAACCGATATTCGTGTACGCAATTAGTTATTTGCTAGTAAACATCGAGTTCACTAGTTTTCCGGACTTTTTACAGTTCGATCTCCGGCACAGTGAAAACTCAGTACAAGTTCTCTGATCGCAGTAAAACGCAAGAGATTTCGGGAATTAACAAAAAATGGCGTCGCCCGCTCGTGCAGTCGTTCGTCAGGTAAAACCGCTTCTGTCACTCGATGCGGGAGAAGCGCGACGAAGAGTTCTCAATTTATATCGCGCGTGGTATCGTCAGGTTCCATACATAAGTGAGTACCCGCGTTTTTGTTGATCTGCGAAACAAAAACAAAAATACCTTCCTAACCTCCAAACATTTTTTTTCGTATTTATTATTATCCCTAAAGTTTATCCTTTTTGTACGATAAAAATCATTAAAACCAACGAAATTCATCGTAACATCGCTATCATGAAACTTCTCTCGATTGTGCTATTAAAAAAAATTAACTGCGTTGTAAACGTATCGTATTATTTTTAGGCGATTATGTAAAAAGTCGAATCGCAGCATTTTACCGTCTGTCAATCTTTAAAAACTTAAATTCCCGCAAAAAAAACAAAATGTATCGATAATTATCGTTTTTACAAATTTTCAGTGATGGAATATGACATACCACTGTCTGGCGATGATGTGAGGGCCAAAATTCGCGAAGAATTTTATCGTCATCAGAATGTCAAGGATATCCGAGTCATCGATATGCTTGTCATCAAGGTAAGTGCCGATGGCTGTTCCGAGATCTTGACGACGACTGATGTATATTTTTTACGACAACTAACGGATATTGTTGACGACAACTAACGGATATTGATAACGGCAACTAACGGATATTGATAACGGCAACTAACAGATATTGTTAACGGCAACTAACAGATATTGTTGACCATAACAAACAAATATTGTTGCCAATGATTGATGGATATTGTTTTTCTCTTTAGGGACAAATGGAACTCAAGGAGACGGCAATGCTGTGGAAGAACAAAGGAAATCTGATGTATTGGTTCAAAGACACAGTGGAGAAAAAACCCACAGATTTCGTCTCCAAATTCCTAGCCGGTCACGATTAATAACTGATCATTAATACCTCATAGTTTATTTTCTAGAGGGGAGATACTTTGCGTCGACTATAAAAAAAAAAAATAATATTAATAAATTGTACATATAGCCGTAAAAAAAAAAGGACGTGTATTTCTCGTTGTCCCAATGTATTTCCCTAAAAATACGAAAAAAAAAAAAATTCAATGCAAAAAAAAAAAACGAATCTCGATATTTGTTTTCTTTTTCTTTTATTACAAGAAAAGAGTATCAATTAGAACGAATTACAGAAGATAATTATCGCTGTAATTTACAAATATTTGTCTTTTACATCGATATATTATTTATTTTTGTTTTGCTTTATTTTTACTTTTTTTGTTTGTTTGTTTTGTTTTATTATTCAGTTATATACATTTGACATCGTTGTCTGTGTTGTTGTCGTATTTTCTTTTTTTTTTTTTTTTTTTTCTTTCTTTTTTATATATTACTAAGCACCTTAGGTACAATCTGGTTCACTTTTCACAGCCATACAGATAATTTGCTTTCCCTCAGTGAACAAGTTATATAGATTAACATACATGATTCGATTTTTTGTGGTTTATTTTATTTTATTTTTTTTTTATTTACTTATTTTTTTTCCTTTCTTTTCTTACCCTGTCCCCTACAAGGTGGGTTCGGATCGAAGCGTCCGCTCGAACGAGATCTCGTTGTGCGTTTTACTTTCGGCGTTTTTTTTTTTTTTTTTTTTTTTCACCTTTCGTTAATCTTTATTATTTAAAAAAAAAAAATAAAAATAAAGTCCGTAACACGCAGTCGGTCGTATAAAAATTCGTCGGCAATCGAGGAGGCAACACCCGCGCGTCGGGGGGTACGGGGCAAACGCGGGCTTTGGCCGCACCGATCGGTATAAAGACAATCGGCAATCGGCATTCGTTCAAAAAGCTCAGGGGGGGGGGGGGGGGCTGCGCGATATTTCCGCGATTATCCAAATTTGTTTCATTTTTATAATACGAATTTTTTTTTTTTTTTTTTTTATAAAATATCTAAGTATTAAAAAATATACACTTTCGGTAACTTTGATATACATAAATTGCACGTACAGAGTTGCTAATAACTGCTAGAGAAAAGAAAAAAAGATCGTAAAAATGGCAACGAAAAAAAAAAAAAAAAAAAAAAAAAAAAAAAAAAAAAAAATGGAAAAAAAATAATATTCAAAATCGTACTTATCACTCGCAGTTATGTTTATACCGGGTTAGGCGAATAAACGTTTTTTTTTTTATTTTCCGTTTTCGCCTAAATATGAAAAAAAAAAAAAAAAAAAAAAAAAAAAACAAAAAAAAAAAGGAAAAAATGAAAACTAAATAATTTATCGTACGAATATTAATTGATCATACGATGCTTTCCCTTTCGGATTGCATGTCGTATCCGGCGATAACGCCGCGTCTCAACGAAACGTCGCTATTACGCAAACCGTTGCCGTTGAATAAATTAACAAGCCAACTTCTAATGGAGTTACGGGCGGATGATTTTTTATCGGGTACGTTAACAGCGCTGCTGGGGGTTTGTACGATCTGATCGAGTGATCTCCATCTCTTGACGGTAACCGTATCTCCCGAACAAACGTTTTCTTGTTCTCCCAAAAGCGGTGTTTCAGCTTCATTTACGGAATTATCGACACGCGGAACGATTATCACGTTACCATTGGGATAATTGTTGTTCAAAATTTTCCCTGTGAGATTCGTTTTCGAATCGGTTCTCGTGCATTTGTCGCAATTTTCCAACGAACGAAAGCTCTTTGGCTCCTTCCAGCGGAGCTGTGGCGAGGAAATTTTTTTGTTCCGAAGCTCAGCGGGAAACGGATCCAATGATCGAGATTCGCGCATTATGCTCTGCGAAGGATAATCGCTCGTCGTCGATGACGATGCGATTGTCGACAATACACGAGTGTTTTTCCGATGTTTTCCTCGCATATCGAGAAACAAATCGTCGAGTGCGAGTTTTATGTTTGCCGCCCGATCCTCGGCCTCCTCGCGTATTATTACGTTGTCGAGAGTCGTTTTTGACGAACTGTCCATCAGGTAGAGTGGCGCCCGTTCCATTTTTCCCAGACGAAGGGTTCGCTGTATCGGACTCGATCCGCCGCACTGCGAAGCCGAATCCTCCGGCGTTGGCTTCGGGATACTCGACTGACGTCTACTGCCCGCACCGAGACCACCCAACAGCGACGCTTGTCTTGACTCGGGATTCAGCTTTGGACTTCGCCGCGGACGACAAAACAGCGGCGGTAGATCACCGACGTCGACCTGTTTTCATTAAATAAATTTCGTTTGTTAAAATTTGTTGTAATAATAAGTTAACAAAAAAAAAAAAACAAACGAAATAAAAATGCAAATTTAATTTGCGATTTTTCGTATTATCATTATTATTATTATATGAAGTTGGATTTTTAAAATATATTTACCATTTTCAGGCAAAAGTATAAAAAAAAAACGAAAAATTTGAAATTTATTGCATTTTTTTTTGTTCAAAAAAGTTTTATCGACTTTTTTTGAACTTTTCGGACGTTTTGTTGACTTTTTTAGTTTTGTTTTTATTTTTTCAATTTTTTTATTTTTCAAATCGAAGTTTTCCCGCGAGGAAGGAGAACGGCGAAGAATAAAAATAAGAGAAAGAAGAAGAAAATGTAACGATTTTCATCGCGACGAGAGAAGATTCGGTGAAAATAACGATCGCGACTCACCTCTCGTTTCTGTATGGCGCGTTCGTTGGCTCCGACGAGCCAATAAGTCTTAACATCGCCCTTTCCCTTCATGTGCACCAATCCGCGCTCCTCGACGATATAACCGCCGCATTTATCCAGCGCTTCTTTACACTGACCGCTGATGTGAATTCGCAACGGTTCGCCGTTTGATTCCATTCGCGATGCTGTGTTAACAGTGTCACCAAAAAGACAGTATCGCGGCATCGTCAGGCCGACAACGCCCGCTACCACGGGACCTAATTTATCGAAGAAAAAAAAAAAAAAAATGAATTTTTTTTTTCTTATTTTTGAAATTTTTTAAAAACTTTTTTCTTTCTTTTATTTTTTACCTGTATGAACTCCTATTCTTAGCTTCAATGTCTCCTGAGGTCTGTGCGCTATGGTGTGTAGTTTAACGGCATTTAAAAGTTCAAGAGACATCGAGGCAATTTCTCCGGCATGTCGGTGACCATTTTTTATCGGAAGTCCCGAAACCTGAAGAAAAAAAAAAAGTAGTATATTTCCATAATTTACTATCAAACGGTTTTTTTTATTTTTATTTTTACGTAAAAAAACGAAAAAGAGATTTATTTGTTATCATTAATTTGCAGTTCTACTTACCACCATGTAGGCGTCTCCAATCGTCTCGACTTTGTACACATCGTATCCTTTTATTATGCGATCGAAAAGTGTATAAAGATCGTTCAGGAAATTAACCACCTTTATGGAAATTAAGTATAACATTGTTATCTTCTTTTTTTTTCCTTTTCTCATATAATAAAAACAACAGAAAAAATATATATTCATCGATTAATATGTTTACCTGAAAAGGTGTGCTTTCCGCCGACATAGCCGTGAATCCGACGATGTCGCTGAAGTATATAGTGACTAAATCAAAGGCTTCCGGTTCCACGCCGATTCCGTTCGTCAAACAATTGGCGACGGGTCTGATTATGCGAGGAATTAAAAAAAAAACACATATATATATACATAAATCGATTATTTACATTTCCAATAACCTTATGAATCGATCGAAGAATTATTCAATTTTTTTTTTTTTAAGGATGAGATTCCGCGAGAATTCCAAACATTTACCGATAGTATACCGATGCCGTACAAGAATTTTGATTTTGCATAATAAAAATGCGAAAATGTTATTAACAAATAAATAAATAACAAAAAAAAATAGCGATTGAAACTTTTTTTTCTTATTTCAAACGAATCTTTTGAATTTTTCAGAAACCATCCAAATTTTTTCAGAATTTTGGTTCATTTTTCAAAAATTCGAAAAAAAAAAAAAAAAAACACAAAAATGTAAGAAAATTTTGAAAAAAATTTATATGGTTTCTAGAAAATCAACAAATTCATTTTAAATGAAAAAAAAAAAAAACTTTCACTCGTTTTCTTTTTAAATAATTTATTTATTTACTTATTTGTTAATAACTTTTTGGCATTATTATTATTATTGATATCTTTAATACGGTTGATTTTTTTTTTTTTCAGATTTTTACTGTATCACGAAGTACTCAGTGAAATTTTGATCGTATTAAACTTTTGGGTGGAAATTTACGTCTTAATACGTCGTTTACTTACTCGGGTAACATTCGGTGGAGGAGATCTTCGGTTTTTTGTTTTTCCTCGAAGAGAAGGCGCGTACGCTCACTGACTAGATCCTCGAGGTTATTCGCGTACTTTTCCATCATATCCATCATTTGGTCCATTATATTACGGTGGCGACCGGCCTTCATTTTCTTTAAACGCGTTCTGATCATTTTGAAGTCCGGTCGCAATTCCGGACTCTCAGCCCAACAATCCGTTATGGTGCTTACAATATACTCGGCACAGTCGGCTTCCGATTCCGAAAGTATATCAACGTTTGGTCTGAATGGTGCCTCACCGTCCTCCGGATACCTCTTTACTCTGTCTATAATTTCTGTAAACGGCAAAAAAAAAAAAAAAAGTTTGTCAATAATTAAGCGATTTTTCAGTGAATAAACCATTTTTCGGTGTTCCGATATGCGTCGCTGTGAGTGTTTTATAATCCTCTTTCATTCATAATAACTGTTTATATAATTATTTTGAGACTCTAAAGGACTGAAATTAAATGGTCAGAGTGTCGGGAAAGATATTGGTTTCGGTTTGCTGAAGATATTTCTATTTTAGATATCGCTGAGAGGTAAAATTACAGATAATATCGATTTTTCGTTTTTCAAGCGCTTTTTTTTTTTTTTTTAATATTCGTGATATTTTTGGAAATTCAGAGTTATTCTGGGAGTAGAGACTTTCGGTTACAGGAATATATCATCAGTTTTTGACATTTGTTTCAATAATATATTTATATCCCGAGAAATTTGATATTCGGAAGGCATTTCTATGAGTTTCTCGCCATTTAATTGATTTTTTCTTTATAAACGCGTTATGCTATAACGCGTCAAAATTAAATGCTTTATAGATATTTCGAGTCTTTGAATCTCAATTTTTACGAACGAAGAGTCGCGCAGAGAAACATTGTATCAGTGTCTTCGAGACGTTAGAGTCTCCTATCGAAAGCTAACAAATGTACGTTTCTGCATCAAGCATTCGGATAATTGATTATTGGTATACAATTGGTATGAAAGTTCACGTTACGGTTAATAATTGAGGGTTCGAAGGATCGAGGGTTCGATAACTCCGGCTGAAGGATAATTGAGGATTCTACGATTGTGTATAGTATTATATTTGAAATTACCTTTGGGTTCCAAATTGACTCCACCGTACGGTCCCTTGCGACCGATCATCTCGAATAGAATTATGGCAAATGAATATATATCTCCTTCCTGAGTACCTCTTATCGGGGCGTTGGGATTCCTCAAGAGCTCCGGTGCTTTCCAAAACAAGTCTGTAAATCATTCGTATTTATTAGTGAAAAGGGTTATTAATGTTTCTTTTTTTTTTTTTTTTTACAGTTTATCGTTGATGATAGTTATTTTTTTTTTTTTTTTTTTTCAACAGTTTATCTTTAATAATATTTTTTTTTTTACGGTTTATCGTTAATGATAGTTATTTTTTTTTTTTTTTTTTTTATTAACGATTTATCGTTAATTTGCTCACTTCGATAATACTGATGTTCACCGATGCTGTCCGACTCGGCGCAGTGGCGCATGTCGTGGAGACCGAAATCGGAGACTTGAAGTACCCATCGTGAGGTAACGACGCAATTGGAAGACTTTAGATTACCGTGGCAGACTAGTACTGACGACTCGTGAATGTACAGCATACCCTACAATTCCACGAAAAAGAAAAAAAAATCATTTTTTACGTTTATAAAATTTAAGAAGAGTGTATCGTTCCATTTTCAGCCAAAAGGGAGATTCGGAGAGAATTCCGAAGACTTCCCGATGGGATAAAAATCCGAAAAAAATCAATCGTACGGAAGGTATTGAGAAGATTCATTTTGAATTTGTTAACAAATTAAATTAAAAAAAAAAAATTGTTCAACGAATCACCCGGTAATCCAACTTTTTTTTTAGCGGACATTGATTCGTTCATTTTTCCGAATACAGGAATTTTTTTTGAATTCTTTTCTACTTTTCGAAAATCTCGATTTTGGAGAAATCTTCCATCGATGTCGAAAAAAAATTGCGTTACCGGATGTTTCGTTGAACAATTTTTGTTTTTACTATTTTACTTTTTTTTTTAAAACCATTTTGTTAATAATTTTTTGCCATTATTATTATACAAAATTAATCTTCTTAGGACCTTCTATATCGTTGATTTTTATCAGATTTTTATTCCATTGGAAAGTATCTGAAATTCGCTCGGAAACTCCGTTTTAGCTGAGACTCCAACAATAAGAGATAAAGTCAATTTTCTTCGATAAAAAGAAGCATCCAAAAACTTTGGTTTCTTATCGATAATCATTTGTTTTCTTACCTTAATGAGATCATGAACTAGTGACGCAATGAACATATCGTCTAACTTTATATCTTCGTTTTCAATTATGTCCTGAAATAAAAACGTAATAAAGTTAATAAAAGAAAGAAAAAAAAAAAAAAAAAAAAAATCCAATAGTACTTTACGATCGAAATTTTTTTTCGCAATAAAGCAATTCTCGAGAATCCGGGTACAGCGTAAAAAAAAAAAATTGGATAAAAAAGTTGACAAATTTTGCTAAAGTTACGCAATTTCGATTATTTTTTTTTTTTAACCATTTTGCGAATCATTGACAACAGTTTCATCGTTTATTATTCTCTTTGTGGAAAAAAAATGTTTATTGCAATAATGAGAATTTATTATTCATTATCAATGTGAAAATAGCGCTGTACCGGAGTTCGATGAGATGGCAGAGTTAGGAATGTAAAATGTTACTTACGTAAAGACTTCCTTTGGCACAATAATCGGTAATTAACAATATTCTCATGGGCTCTACACAAGCGCCGATAAATGAGTTTAGATTTCCGTGTCTTATCTCCCGGAGTATTCGCATCTCTTTCATAACGTCGCGCGATATGTCTTTTTTCTTTGAAAATTTGAGCTCTTTAATGCGAACAACGACGCCGTGGTAATGCCCCGTCTGCGCGAACACCTGACCTCCGCATCTTGACTCGTATGACATTGCGCTAACTAAGCTTAACTGCAGAAAAAAAGGAAAATACAACAGAAATTAGCGAAAATAAAAGATTTTTCAAAATTAAAATCTACGGTATTAAATCTTTAGACAGTTTTTGGTAAAAAAAAAAAAAAGTGTTAAAAGCCAAAGATCGATCGTTTATAGCGAGAAAACGCCGTTTAAAGTTTTGGGAACTTCACGGCTGCGTAACGCCTTCAAAAACGGCTTTTCTTGTGTATTTTTTCCCGTAGAACACGATAGACACATTTTTTTTATCGTTACTTCATCGAAAAACAAAGTTATTTCGGTTTTTCTGAAGTGTAGCGAAAAATACGATTTTTTTTCTTGGAGGCGATTCCTCTTTGTTTTTATACAAAAGCTGTCCTCGGATTCGTAAATAGCACGAAAAAATACGTGGAAACCGAGGTGAATATCTTTCTAAGATCACCATTAGCTTCGTTAAAAAAAAAAAGGCTTCAAAACCGCAAAATCGATAGATTAACGCGAGAAAACGACATTCAAAGTTTCGATTTCTTCGCGGCCGAGTAGCAGCTTCCAAAAATCCTTCTGAAATTCGCCAGAGGCGATTATCTTGTGTATTTTTTCCCGTAGAACACGATAGACACGTTTCTTTTATCGTTACTCCATCGGAAAGCAAAGTAATTACACTTTTTCTAAAGTATATCGAAAAATCACGAAAAAAATCCTCGAGGCGCTTCCGATTTTTTTAAAACGCCGGAAATATCGTTGGACTCGTTGAAAGAGTACACTGACCTTACTAGGGGAGGACATGAGGTTATCAAGATGCGGATATCCGTGAATTTCACTCGGATCTATTTTCCAAAGCAGACCCTCAATTTCTTGTTCGATTTTCCAACGTCGATATATACTCATTGTGATAACAGCGGCGCAAAACAGTAAAACGGCGAGTATACCAGCAGCGACGATGCTGCGAATATGCGTATCGTCTTTGGGACAATGTTCGTTCAAAAAACCACAACCGGGTTCGGCTTCGGGTTTATTTTTTCCCGGCCAATCCATCGACTCCGACGGCCTGTAAACCTGTGCAAAATCAACGACATTCCTTCTCTTAATATCAACGAATTTTACCATTACAATTATACAACCGTAACTCTCGTAAGGACTTTTGAAACCAAAAAATGATTTTTTTTTTTTTTTTTTTTTTTTTTTTTTTTTTTTTTTTTTTTCGATGATTGTAAAAGAAAAAATAATAATAATTCACGCAAGTGTCGTAAACAACTCACTCACTAGTGTTTCACCCTGTTGAAACTGTCCGACCGGTTTCATCTGAAAATCGCAAGAAAAGTTGTTCATCGTAAAGCGATCTTTTTTTAACGCGAGAACGGAAAAATTTCCCTCCGAATCGCCGTGTTTGTCGATCTTTATCGTAGCACCGCTCACGCCTGCGAAGAAAATAGAGAAATAGTTCAATTTTTTCGTTTAGTGAGTTTAAAAAAAAAAAAAAAAATTAACAAGCGATTGTGGCGCCAAGAAATTTTTTTTTTTTTTTTTTTTTTTTTTTCAAACGAAAACTCACTTTGATAAACATGTTTTCGTATAATCGTCTCGATTATTTGAGTCCCGTTGCTGACTATTTCCTCGAGGGACTGATCCGGTTGTTCGCGCAATAACTGATCGAGTGCTCCGGCGTACAGCATCACCGAGTCGTAGAGATATGCGGCGTGAATGGACACATACTGAAAAAAAAATAAAAATAAAAATAAAACAAAGATAAGTATTAAAATCTGTAATAAAATTTTCTCGATTGAAAAAAAAAAAAAAAAAAAAAAAAAAAAAACGCCTAAAGGTCATAACGTTTTTTAAAATTATATTTAATTTCATTCATCAATGTATATCTCGATAATAAATTCTTATCAAATACCTTTTCGTACTTCTTGAGAAGTTCCGGTACCGGAAAATTGAACGGTTCTTTGCTACTATATTCGCGAACTTTTTTCGTAAATTCCTCGTAATTTTGGGTCGGCGGCGTCGAAGCAACGACCATCAAGGATCGCGCGCGTTTGAGAAAATCCTTCGGCTCGAGGCAATTCTTCAGATTGTCGAAGTGCTCAGGTTCTGAAATTAATTCGTCGATGAATTTTCTTTTTTTTTTAATATTTTTCGAAAACTTCAGCGCGTATTATTATTATTATTATTTTTTTTACAATCAAAAGAGACGAACAGTAAGATAATAGAGTAGTAATTGATAACAATAGAATCGATTTTATGTATAAAAAATAATTATTAGACTCGCGTGGGAAAGGGCGAAAATACCGACTCCATAAGTACTTCTGTGCTTCACGGGCCGAGTACGTCATCATGTCCACGTGGATCACCATGTACTCCCCGTTGTCCAGTAGCTTCTGATTTTGCATCGAGTTCATCATGTCGATCAGCGACATTGCGGTACCGAGGAATATGTAAACTGCGGATTATAAAAAAAAAAAAAAAAAATTTCATCGTGAAAAAAAAATCATTCGTTTTCAATTTAAAAAAATCAATTTCAAAAAAATCAATTATTTTTTTTTTTGCTATTCATGAAAATAAAAGTAATAAAAAAAATAAATAAATAAATAAATAAACAAAAAAATAAAAAATAAATATAAAAATAAAAAAAAAATAAAAAAAAAATAAAAAAAAAAATAAATAAATAACTCACTTCGAGTCATATTTTTGGTGTCGTGTATAAGTTGAAACCAAAGGCTGACTTGGCAGCAAGGCAAACGATCCTCGCAACATGTGTGTCGATCCTCGACAGTTTTGTGATGATTTACAGTGAGATTATGTTGCACAGCTTGATCCTCGAGCGACCGCGCGACCGTGGTCCACGCTCTCTCCGTTATTATGCTGAATTTATTCCAACCGTAATGGAGCAGTAGCGCTATCACGGATTTCGTAACTTGCGTATCCGGCGGTTCTGTTCTCGCGAATGTCGGTACTTTCGAGGCTTTGTAGTCCGAACATTTCTGAAACACGACGACACGTCATGTTTAGCGTCGAATTACGATCGATTTTGTGTGTTTTTTTATTTTTTTTCTTCAATTTTTATTTTCATTTTATTAGATTCGCAAAACTTTCGAAATGGACTCGCGATTTTTATAAAAATGTATAAAATAAAATTATAATAAAATAATCGAAGAATAATAATAATATGAATTAAAAAAAAAAAATGTTTAGCAGGTTTTTGGTGAATCGGAATTTCGTCTGTTGTCGACGAATTCGAAATAAATAATAAAATTAGTAATAATAATAAAAAAAATAAAACGATAATAAATAATTTTTAAAAATCCTAAAAAAAATTTAATAATAATAATAATGAGAAAAATAAAAAAATAAAATTTTCGGCATTTTGGATAAATCGGCATTTTATCTGATATCGATAAAGTGCAGAGGGTGGCTATGCGCTCTCGCGTTACCGGAACCGATGTTTGCACTGTGGACTGCGTGTCAACGAGTTCTGAGAAGCAAACGGGTTAAATATAAATCGCGGACGAGGCCACAGCGTGGTAAATCGGTGTGAGGGAACGGCGTGTGACATACGGACGACAGCCGGAGTGGTGTACTGATACAAAACCCCAGTAGCAGCTTTCTTTGCTCCGATGTCGATGTATGCGATTGTTCACACGCGTTCATTAGCATATAAATTAAACGCGACAAACGACGGAGGCCCACTTAGCTTCCGACTACCATTCGTCGAGAGAAGACGATCGTTCGAAACTTTATCTACAGGTTTCCGCGATGGAGACACATCGACGCATCATCACTCATTCCGACAATCGGTTCGCTTGTCTTGTAAATCAATGTCATCGAGAAAATCGATCGAACGAATTGATTCAGCTAATGATGGATAAAATTCGATCGAATACCGAGATAACTTCGTAACGTTAATTGTGATTTTTCGGAGAAACGAACAGATTTTAAAGAAGCAATGATTTCAATACGTTTTTGAATGTATTTCGGTATTTTGGTATTTTAGTATACAGACGGAAATTTAATTAAATTATTTTAACTGATCGATAAAAAAAAAAAATTCGGGAGCTATTTATCGTTTTTGTCTGTTTTTCGTGTAAAAAAAAAAAAATTTGTTTTATAATATTTATTAAAAAAATCAGTAAAAATATGTCTCTCGATGTATTGAGCCTTAAATTGCCGCCAAAAGAACATTTTACGCGAAAGGATTTTGACGAAAAACAAAAAAAAACAAAAAATTCCTAAACCGCGAAAGAGTGTCAAGTTTAGCGTTCAGGTTCACAGGGTCACTGGGGTAACCCTTCCGGTTAACGCCAAGTCGCGTATCAAGAGGTAAGTAAGTTGAACGGACATCGACCTTGTCAGAGGCTGCAGTCGTCCGCAAGACAGTGTGTAAAAATAATTTTAACACTATATGTATACCTATAGCATAAATAAATGTCTACTAAACATTCCATCGAAGTTGCGCCAAGTTTTATCGTTGTTTTTACAGTCCCCTTTACCTCCCAACGGAGAAACGTATACGTATATTTAAGTTTCGCAAATGCTTTGAGTTCCTATTGAAAGATGTTGCGAGAGCGATGAGATATACCAGCTGCGGGTTTCGCGGCATCGCATTTTGCTTGACGATAAAAATTATTCCCGAAAAAAAAAAAAAAAAAAAAAAAAAAAAAAAAAAAATTCGGAGCCTTCGAAATTCTTCGATTTCAAAAAATTTCCGAGAATTTTTATTTTTTTGGATTTTTTAATGATAATAACTCTCGTGTATAGAGGTTTCTATGTGTACCGAAGTCGAATTGGAGAGCAACGAAACTGACCCGCGCGACGGTTCTGTTGCGCGGCGGAAAGTCTCAACACCTCGCGATTGCCGCGAAGAGGTGGGCTTTGGTCATTGCCGGCTAGAAGCTGCCGCGTTATTCCTGGCCGCGGTCGGCTATATTTAGACGAGACCACCTTGAGAGAGTCCGCGGCTCAGCCGAAGGCGGTTCCTGCTTGCCTAGTGTTCGCCTCCCTGACTACCTACACTACTCTCTGCAAGAACTGCTGCTATTGCTGCTGCTGCTGCTGCTCTCTCATCGTATACGCGGACGCGAATTGTGCAACCCGCAGGTCTGTCGTATTAGTCCCGAGTGCCCGAAGGGTTTTTTTTTTTTTTTTTTTTTTTTTTCTTCTTCGACTACTTTAGCAATCGCCGGCGAAATCAACGTCGTCACGATGCGCCTCTTCGTTCGGGAATTTTGTTTGCGGAACGAAATAGGGGATAAGGAATGAAAATTGAGATGCGTATGTTGAGGAAAAAGTCGAATTATATGGTGAAAAAAATTAATAAATATGATTGATGGTTTGCAGGGAAAGTAATTGATTATTTTATAGACGATAAAAGTTAAGAGAAACTGAGTAAATCGTGAGAATTGCTAAAGAGGGTGAAAGAGGGTTTTATTTCTTTTTAATGGGTGAAAAAAATTAGATTATTGATTTTATGTAATTTTTTTTGTTGGTAACAGTGTTGTGATCGCGTAAAAAAAATTATAAGTCTAAATATAAAAAATTGTGGAAACAGTTTTTTTTTTTTTTTTTCATACGATATTTGAAAAAAATGGATTTTCTTCTACACGTTTCTATATTCGGACCTGAGAATTTTTTTACACGATCGGGACACTGATACGAATAATCAATCGCATGGGATTATAGATAAGATATTTTTTTACCGATAAGAAAAAATGCTGAAATTTCCGAACCCGGAAAGAAAATAAAAACAAGTTATACTCTTCCGGGAGCGATATCTTTTTTATTTCGCGATATTTTTTACCAATTTTTTTTTTTTAAACTCCCGATACATGTAACTTACAGGGAGGAAAAAATTATTTTATTACCTCTTACAGTTTTTGTGAAAAAAAAAAAATAAATCAAAGTATTGACTTCGTTTGTTTTCTAACTTCTATATCGATGTATTTCTTTATTAAAATTTAATTTACGCGACAAGTTCCGCGTAATAAAAACAAATAGAAGATACCGTTCGATACATAATTATTATTAAATGCAAAATTTCGCTTCGCAGATGTCGCTGGATGTAAATGATATTTTCTTTTTTTTTTTTGCCGGTAAAATATAATTTTACGACTCTTTAACGACGAGCGTAACGTTCCTCGGGGTCTTTGAACTCAGGGAATCGCTCCGTAGATCGGTGCAAAACATACGGCGACGAACGTTCCAAGGCCCTCGCAACAGTTTATTATATTATAAATTAAATAATTGAGAAATTTATAAGTCACAACCGTCCGTGAATCGTTTTCCTCGACGCGTCGGTTGAGAGTCGCGTGACGAAACATGCGATTGCCGCGACGCATGCGAAACGCGAACCGAGAGACGAGAGTCTCGTTTGTCGGTAAACCGGCGAATTCGTATCGAACCCAATGAATAATTGAGTTGCGATTGCGGGGAACGAAATTGATGCGAATTCAACTGGACTATCGTCCTGTGTATTCGCACGGGGAATACTTTGGACCACAAAGGCTTCTCGGTGAAACTATTTCAAGCAGAAAGTCAAATGAGGCTGCAGCTGGTAATACGCTACGAGATTACGTTGCCTCGAGATTGCGGCGTTCGTTTTTTTCATTTTTCATCGCAAATGGATGAACATTCTGAAATTATTTTTTTTATAGTAGATCGCGGGGCAAAATGGACACACGGAAGCGAAAAATCATCATTCCAAAAATTTGAAATGAAATTGGAGAAATAATAATTGAAAATAAAATTCGAAAAAAAAATCACAAAATTAAAAAAAAAATTGAAATAAAATTCGAAATTCAATTTCAAATGTTCTTTTTCCGAAGTTTTCTTCAATTTTTCCAAAAATTTTCGATAAATTGTCCATTTACCCCGATATTCCGCAATTCCATATCAGACTATCGTAATTTTTAAAAAAATTATTTTTCGATCGATTTTTTATCGATTTCATCGCTCGTGCCTCGTGCGGCGCGAGTTTGACGAGAAACTAACGAAAATGGTAAAAAAAAAAAAAAATTATTTTCGAAGGGCGACAATCTTCGCGGAGTCGATTGAATTTCCTTCGACGAACGTTCGGAGTGGATGTTCATCGGGTGAGAATACCAGATCGCGCCAAGGCAAACCGAGAGCCACGCGTTACTCCAGAAGAGTTCTTTCTGGTTGTATAGTATATATATTGCGACGTCGTGATCGAGAGTTCCGATAGGATGGTAAGTCGTCGGCTGTGAACGCCAAGTGCCAGTGGGGGACCGCCGCGCAACGTGTCCCTCCCTCCCTCCCTCCCTCCCTCCTCCGCAACCCCTTTACCCCGCGCGCCTTCTTCTCTACTTCATCAGCCACCTATTTTGCGTCCTCCTCCGCGGTCGTCACTTGGGCTCCAACACAGATAAAAGCCCGTTGGCAGTTGGTTCTGTTGGATCGTTGTCGATGAGGATAATATCTATCTCTCCCTCTTTACTCTGACGATGCGACGGTGTGTCGCGGGTTGTGTATTCCTCTCTACTCCGCCAAGACGCGTTCAATCATCGTGCTATGCTTCGGGAGTTTTATACAGGGTGTATCCGAATACGGATGACATTGAACGAAGTACTTTGTACCGGTTATTAGCATTGTCGTCATTTCCCTCCTCCCCGCGCTTCCCCCGCCGACAGCATCAAAATTTTATCATAAATACCGAAGGAGTGCCAATCATTAACTATAATCGAACGGATTCGTTATCGAAAACGTTGAGAATAGTATGTATAGTTTAAAATTTTATAGAAAATGGAATTAAAACCTTAAGGGGGTATCTGGCGGTTCGAGAAAATTAGAGTACATTTTTTTTTTTTTTCGCGGACTATTGATGGAAAAAAATTGCAATTTTTTGTACTTAAAGAATGAACCGGCGATCGGCGATTTTTTTAATCATATTTTTTTTTTTTCAAAATGGCGACGAATTAAAATTAAAATTTGAGAAATTTTTGAGAATATCGCAATTTTTTTGGAATTATGAAAAAATTAAGATGGATTTTGAAAAAGTGAGGTTATCAACGACTTGGTTATTTTGTTAACTTGAATAACCCGTTTTGTTCTGTGATTTTAGAAATATAGTTGCCACTGAAGCAATGTCCACCGCCAAAGGCCTCAAAAAAAAAAAAAAAAAAGAGCTGCTCTGCCGGCGGCCATATCTTTTTTATTTTTCAATGTATTCCGACAATTTTTTTTTCTAAGACTCTCAAGACATGTACCCTTCCCTACAAAAAAAATGATTTTATTTCCTCCGATAGTTTCGGTAAAAAAAAAAAAACAAAAATTCTTCACCGCCAAACCTCTCAAAAAAGATCAATTCACTCTTCCATCGTCCATATCTTTTTTATTTCTCAATATATTTCGCCAATAATTTTTTCCAAAACTCTCAACTCATGTATCGTAAAGTACAAAAAATTTCAATTTTTTTCATCCGATATATTTTAAGAAAAAAAAAATCAAAGATTTGACGCGGTTTTCCAATCGCCACATGAATCCCCTTAACGCGAGATCGCCGGGGCAATCATAAAGAACCAATAGACTTTTTTTTTTCTCTCTCAACGTGGGAAACGCATTTTTTTTTTGCGACACCCTGTACACGGAATACGAACGAGTCGAGAAAGACGACGGGAAGAGAAGCAGATCGGACGGAGGCGCGTGACGAAGAGGAGACGAGTGGCAAAGGCGAAGGAAGAAGAGAAGTAGAATGGCATGCAGAAGAGGTGGATACGTGGGGAGGAGAGCACGAGAGAGAAAAAGAGAGAGAGAGACAGAGAGAGACAGAGAGAGAGAAAGACAGAGAGAGACAGAGAGAGAGGGAGAGAGAAAGAGAGAAGAGCGGAGGAAGAGCGGAGGAAGATCTGGGAGTGCGGCTGGCGGGAGTGTACACGAGCGCCGGCTTTCATTTATTCGTAAATCAACAGCAAGAAGTATTTATAGAACGCGGACAAATAGTGATAGTCGCGCGGGCGCTAACGTATATCCTTGAATGACGAAACCGCCGAATAGAATATAATGTACACACATGTCGCTGTTGCCTGTGCGGCTTAAACACGACGAACAAATGGCTAACGTTAAAAAAAAAAAAATTAAAAAAAATACTTCGTCGACGTAAAACGCTTTGTCAGAGTAACAACATCGACGATTTTTCTCAATTTTAGTCGCAAAGAAACTTTTTTTTTTTTTTTTTTCGTAAATTTTTTCGTAATTTTTCGTAAATTTTTAGGCGGATTATTATTATATTTTTCTATGTTTGTCGATGTATTGGAACGTAAAACTAATGAATAATAATAACTAATAAGGCGCAATAAATGAGTTAAAAATTGAAATATTGTTTTGTATAAATAATTATGATTTTTGGAGTCCTCGACGGCTCCAAAATTTCAGGTATTAACCGTGTCAGCGATCAGAGGATTTTTCCAGTTCTCACTCAGGTGAAAGGCCCCAGGGACGCGTTTGCACCGAACCAGTACGGTGGTCTATATAACCGCAAAGATATATCGACAGTCGTGAGCATCAAAAGGGCGTAAATTTAATATTAAAGTCCGCATGAGTCACGACGCTTTGATTCTCATGCGTCGATATTCGTGTCGGCATTTAATAAATTGCCATCGACCGATCGCATGTAAACGATTTATATCGAAAGAAAATAATAAATTAGCAGAACTGATAATTAGTTTTTAGAGAAAAAAAATGTATTTTTTTTTCGCAATTTTTTTAACGGAAAAATTAATAATCATAATTTTTTAATGAAAAAAAAAAAATTAATAGTCATACCATTTAATTTTTTTTTTTTAATTAATAATCATAACTTTTCAATTTTTTAATATTCAAAGTCACGTTGGTTCCGAAGACCAGGTGCTCCGCGCAGAGATATTAACTTGGGGCGATGATTCTGCGTCCCTTCGCGAGTAATGTCCGATCTTTCGTAAGCGATATTTGCCTATTTGCCGGAGGGGTTAATTGTTTGTATCGTTGTTAAAATCGCGGATATGAAAAATTCCTAATATCGACCGAATATTTCATTCTGGATGACGTTCTTTTTTTTTTTTTTTTTTTTTTGCCGTCCGAACTTATCGCTCGCGCGTGTTATAAATACGCATTTATAATACACGGGGACCTGTTGCGGCGCTCCGCGTTCGATATCTCGTGCGTAGTTCGAGAATTGAAGTCGAAGGCGCGCGCGCGCGCGCGTACGGGGGGAATCGGGAATGCACGGGGCCCGTAGTGCGTTGTGTTTGCCTGCAACGCCGATGCGAACTTTCACGTAGGTGGGACCGATGCCAGGTGGCCAAGTCGTCGTCGTCATCGCGAGAGGCATTCTGTTGGAGTGTTTTGCGAGGTGTAAGTGTAACCCATATCTCTCGTAAGATTTTTTTTTTTTTTTTCTACCGTCCCAACGGTTTTGCCGCTGTACCGAAGGGGCGCGCGAAGAAAATTGGATTTTAAACAGAAAAAAAAAATAAATAAAAAAAAACGCATTATTGGAGTTCTCTTAAGTTCTATTTTCATCGGAAAACGGTGGAACCTTTTCCATCGAAGTATCGTCGGTTTGTCGTAAGAAAGTTGAAGAATAAAAAAAAAAAATTGAAATTTGAAAAAATCGAATTCAATAAATTTTTTTTTATTTATATTTTAATTTTCGCAAATGTTATCTCATTTTTTGTTAAAAATAGCGTCAGTGAAAAAAGAAAAAAAAAATTCTGAGCTATTTTCGTGTTTTGTCCCAAACGGCTTTCGGGTCGATTTCGCCGCGCATCGGTAAAATTTTTTGCTGTTGTTAAAGATCGTTGGGGAAAACCTGGGAGGGGTGGGGGAGGGGATTTAATTACCGAAAAAATAGCGTTAGTATTCCCATCCAGTAAGATCCACAACTCAAGCAGCAGCTCATCGAGAACTCTCCAAAAAAAAAAACAGCAGCAGCGCCGCCGGTTGTCGCGTGACGTCGCGGGCGGTGGTTCCTCTGTAGGATCGCGACCCTGACCCTGGCGAGAGAATCAGGGTGGAGGGGAAGGGGGTTGGGGGCGGGAGGGAGGGAACCGGCATTACTCGAGTCGAAACGGAACGAGATATCGTGGGTGTCCAGAAACACGTGGGAACCTGTGGCTCGAGGGCAGCGGCAGCGGCGGCGGCGGCGGTGTGATGCCGACGCCCGTTCAGACTTGATATTCGATTTCTGTGTCTCACGTTTGGCTTTAAACTTCTTTATCACCGCCTCTCTCTTCGTTTCTCAATTCGTCATTCTATCGATATTATTATTATTGTTACTATTATTATTATAATATATTTATCGGGATCTATAATTAGAAATTTGTAATAATACCGATGCGCGTTGCGAAAAGGATGATTTTTTTTTTCTCGAATGCCGAAAATGATTAAAAATTTTATCGTCTGAAAAAATATTTATAAAAATATTGCGAACATTTTTTTTTTTCCTTTAATGCTGAAAATGATTAATGTTTTTGGTGTTTAAAAAAAAATGATATATTTCGAGAAAATATTTATAAAAATACTGGGATTTTTTTTTTTTTTTCCTTTAATGCCGAAAATGATTATTTTTTTAAGTGTTTAAACAAAAATTATATAGACCGAGAAAATATTTGTAAAAATAGTTGAAATCATTGTAAAAAAAATGCTCGGAGTGCTCGGGGGGGTAAAAAAAATTATTCAATAACAAATTGTAGTGTAAGAAGCGAAACGTGCGCGCGATTGCGAGGGCAGTGGGAAAAAAAGAAGTAAAAGAATGGCCCTTGGGTTGTAGCGTGACGCGGAGGCTGTAGCGCTCTTGTCTCCGATCCGTGGGACCGACCACTTCGTGGCAGCGGCCAGGAACGTCGAGTGGACCACGAGGAGAGAGGGGGAGGGACACCCGCGCACAGCGGTAGACATTCAACGGGGCCGGTGGTGAAGCGAAACGGAAGGGGTATATCGATCCGCTCGTTCTGTCTTTGAGCTCATAAACGCGTATACTTATGTATATCGATATATATATATCGATATTTTAAAATCGAAAGGACGGAACTGTTGTCACAAAGTATGTAACTTACGTCTTATAGATTCTCAACAATCGATATTTATATACATATATACAAAAAAACAAGCGAGTAGTATGTCCCCAACTTCGGACGCCATTATGATATGAATTTGCATATATTTATCGACATAAATATAACGGAGTTTGCGCTTCGGCTCCAAGTAAAATAATATCAATTTATATCGATCTATTTTCAAGTATAAAAAACGAAAAAAAAAAAAGCAATTATTATCATCACTATAAAAAAAAAAAAAAAAAAAAATTTCATCAACAATAAATAATAAAAATGTATTAATAATAATTTTTTCGAAATTATTATTATTATTGTCATTATCATTATTAATAAGAAAATCGATCGAAATATATCATTTTAGACAAAATTAATGATTAATTAATAATCGTTAATATTATTATTATCATTATTTTAAATAATAACGTAAAGTATTAATTACTCAAATTGTTTTGTCAAAAATATGCATATATATTGATTTTTTTTTTTTATATCGGGACGAGTTATAACGAAATACGAAATTTAAATATATCGGTACCGCATAGAAGCGGTGAGTTAATAGTCGATTGTGCAAAGGATGGAGACGTAAAGAAATGCGCGGAATGTGTTTTCCCGATGCATAAAGCTTCATACGTATGTAATGGAGTATAGTATAAAAGAGACAGCGCCGAGCAGCGGGTTCCTCCTCGCGGTCACTCGCGGTTCGGCTCGTAGGTCGCCTCGTCGAGCAATAGCCAGAGCTAAATATAGCCGCGATAAACACGGGCAGTTAGCGTGCCGCGGTAACGCCGTATCCTCGGTGTGGTTGTGCCGTATCCTCGGTAAGAGCCGCACGCACGCGCACCCCACCCATAACAACTCTTCCAACATATGAAGCTATGTATTCATGTATATTTATGTGTATTTTACTCGTCCGCGTATATGCGATGCCATCACGACGCTGTCCAACAGTGTTGGTACACGTGCGTATAGCCCGTAGCGCCAGGAGTCTCCCGGCTCCCGTGGGAGCTTAAGATGACTCTTTGTTTTCTTGTTATTTCACTTCTTCTTCTTCTTCTTTATCTTCTTCTTTGCCTTCTTCTTCTTCTTCTTCTTCTTCTTAGGTGGCGTATTGCTTTTATTCTTCGCACGGTCTCAGCGGACTCCCACGCAGATTTACCCCTTCACCCATAATTTTCTCATTACAGAGAGGAATCGAAAGATTTGCAGTGTACCGCCTTTCTTCCGATATTTTTCATGTTTTTTTTAGACTTCGGATGAGAATTCTGGAGTTTTAGTAACTTAAGGAAACTTAAGGCATTGGTTGAGGATCGATCAGTTGCGGATGGAAAGGGAATTACTGATTTTATTTGATCCTAAGAGACGACTGATGAGGTTATGTGAAATTCTTGATTTTTCCAAGAAATTTCTAAGGTCTGATTAAAAAATAAGGAACTTCTGTCATTTTTCTTGGTGTTTTTTGATTTTACTACATTTAAGTTTGAAAATACAGGGATACAGGAAAATGATGATGTTTGGCAAGTCTCGGATTCGAGAGTCTGCAATAAAGACGGAGGACGTTATTCTCAAGGATTCCTGTTAAATCCAGTTTTCTCTATATCCATCGTTAGCGATAGTTAGAATGTCGTCTTTCAGTTAGTATTCATTTTTTTTTTTTGAAACTTCAGGATCTTCCTTATCACCGCTATAAATAAAGTGTAATATCTTCTCCTATAACTACACAAATGTTGCAGCAAAAGTTTTCTACTTCAACTTAATTATCTCTAATGCTAAGAAATCAATGATTAGCGAGAGCATTTCGTTCGCCATTAGCATTTTATTATTGCATTGATATCGGAATCATCGAAAAGAAATCATGAGAATGAACTGCTTATAGCGTTGGGCGCGACCTTTCGTTTACGAGAAACTTTCCGCCGATTCGCCATCTAGCGGTCAATCGTCGTACTTCCCATTTGGGAAATAACTCCGCAAAGATTCGCACGTTTACGTATACTCCACGCCCCTCCAACTTCGGATCTTATGGAACGAATTCGAAGCTTCGTGCACCGAGAACAGTATATTCTTCTCCGAAAGGAGAATTGCCGAATTACACGGTCTTTTCCACGATTGAACGTGGGAGAGAGGCGGTAGGAGCGTTTAAGAAGCCGGCGACACCGGCAGTTCTCGTAAGATGTAAACTTCTCGAGGCCGGATCCAGTGGAAGAAGGAGCTACACGGACGAAAGCTTCTGTCGATGTACATCGCACGCGGCCCGAGAGCATCGTTGGCTGAGGCCCCCGCTAGTGAGGCCTCCTATAGACCTTTCTTTCCTATACACGATTCGTGGTGGTAGTGAGACGGTGTGGTAGCCCCCGTGAGCACCTTACCGGACACCGTGGGATCTCTCGCGGAGATCGGTCCGACCGGTCGGTCGTTTTGCGCTCGCGCGCGAGAGATCGTCGGGGCTAAATATATCCGAGATAAACACCGCCAGTTAGCAAGAGCCCGAGCAACGCGCCGTTATCCTCGAATCCTCGTAAGGAAAAAAAAAAAAAAAGGAGAAACGGAAAATAAGAAGAAATAAGATGCATCAAAAGCGGAAGGGGGGGCGTGCAGTGAGCGAACGAGAATAAGAGGGAAAAGAGAGTCGAAGACAGAGATGATAAAGAGAAAAAGAAAGAAGGCGAAGGAGGGGAAAAAAAAGGATGACGCGAGAGAGTATAAGAGCGCTGGAGTCGGGGTGGTCGACGCATAACCGCGCGCGGACACCGTGGGATTCTTCTTCTCGATTCACTTTCTCCCCTTCACTCTTTTCTGTTTTCCTTTTTATTTTTTTATCTTCGCCACTCTTTATTCCTCTTATTATCTAGTGGTTCCTTCACTTTCCTTGATAGCAAGATTTACCGTGTTATTTTTGTTTTCGCCTCTTTTTTTAGTTACTTTTTAATCTTCGTGACTTTCATATTTTTATCTTTCGAAGAGATTGATAATTGGATTGTTCGAATGTGCTTCATTCGAATGTGCCGATCAATCGGATCGGTTTTTCAATGTTTTCACACGTATTGGAAGGCTAATGGACCATTGAGTGGACAGAATTGTATTTCATAGAATGCGTTTAGGGTAAATGCGTTTTTTTCCCCTGCAGAGCGGAAAATTGCGTTTAATTTTATTTCTCAGTGAAAAAAAAACCTACAAAAACATCCCCGACGACTAATAGTTTATAAGAATCTTCTTATCACCTTCAAAAATCGTCAGTTACCAGTATAAAAGAATGTAAAAGCAGTTTCACTTTTTTAATTTAATGATTTTTGACATTTACCACAGAAAAAGAAAAATTGTAAAATTTTTTACACGATCACAACACTTACGATCGTAAATCGTAAAAAAAAATCGAAGAAAATATTCCATTGCTTTTTTTTAAATGAAATTACGTCTTTTATGGGTTTTTATTTTATACCAAAAAGGCCTAAAATGGTCTAAAATGGCCGAATAGGCCTAAAATGGCCGCAAAGTCCTAAAATGGCCGCAAAGTCCTAAAATGGCCGAAAAGGCCTAAAATGGCCGCAAAGTCCTAAAATGGCCGAAAAGGCCTAAAAATGGCCGGATGGCCTAAAATGGTTACTCCATACTCCGCGACTACTAATCACTGATAAAACGAAAGAAATAATTAATAAAAGGGTGAAATAAAAAAGCGAATTGATGAAGAGAAGAAAAAGAATGCAGAGAGTTGATTTGTACGCGAAGGGTTAGTACGCCAAGCGATTAATGACGAGTGGCGGGATCTTACACGGTGGTCGGGGGATAAAGCGGTCGGCATCGACGACGCAGATTAATTCGAGGGCTCCGGCCGCTATCTCCACGGTGGTCGAATATAGCCGTCCGTGAAATCCGAGTCTTACTTTATTCCCTCTTCTCCATCCTCCTTCATATTTCGTTTCCTTTTTCTTTTCTTATTATATTGTTCTATCTATATTTTCTACCGGCAATCTGTTTGGTTTCTTTATTAAAAGTCGCGTGTAATCTCAATAGCGCCGATGGAGACGTCTCCGCAAAGCAACGCGCACGAGTTACATATATGTTTCGCGTTGTCATGCAAGTCGTTAAGTTATACGAAGAGATAAGCTCGGTACTCATCTTTTCGCTTCTAGAAATTCTCAAACGTATCTTCGACTATCGCGCGAATTGTTTCGTGGAAATATTTTAAAAATTATCAAAAATACGCTGAGAATTTTTTTTTTTTTTTTTTCCCGACGTAATAAAATGTATTAGATGCGAAAATCCGATATTGGTAACGTACATTCAATCGACGGAGAGATTTAATGCTGAAAGAATATATGCATATTGCATATACATATTATTAAATACACAACTGTTATCGAACTCGTCGCACATGTTACGAACTTTCGTACAGCTGTGTTACGTACATATCGATCGCTGAGAAACGAAAGGTCGTATATCGCACTCGTTTAAGGCGATCCATCGATTTCGTTAGAAAAAAAATCTCGTTATATATATTTTTTTCTCCGTGAAAAAAAATCGTGGGAAAAATTCATCGCGGTTGGTTGTTCGTAAGGGTATTCTGGTCACTCAGAAAAATCGCTAAGTTTCAATATAAAAAATTGCAAGAGGAATCGCATTTTTTGCAATCGAACATTTTTTTTTTAAATTCTATTTAAAAAACAAAGAGATCTCCTCCAATTTTTCATATTGAGACTTCCCGATTTTTTTTACGTATTCAGCGCACCCTTACGAATAATAAACCATAAGGAATTTTTTACATAATTTTTTTTTCTCACACTGAAAAAAATTAAATACGTTTCTGCGCCCAAAATTCGCAGTGCCGTTTCTTAACGATTTGAAATACGCCCGTTTGGTTCTCAAAACTCGAGTAGATTACATACACGCGTCATGCGATAAAAAAATCTCTTAGTTGGTTGTAACGCGCGAGTTTTTCAAGTGGCAAACGTCGCCTCGTCTCTGTCTTTCTCGGCCACGCGAATGCGTGTTTTGCCTCTTAACGAGGTATATACGGAGAGTCAGCTTCGGACTAATCGCCTTAATTTGTCGCCGCCTCTATATGCCGGGGGCCCTATACCGGCGTTAAACTTAATGTCACATTCTAAATATAGTCGGGAAGAAACGAAGATGCGCGACAATTCCACCCGCGGGTACCGAACAACGGCGTCGCGCGACGTCGGCTGTTCGCATTGCTGGATCATCGTCAGTCCCCGACAAAGTCTATATAGATCCTAATCTCTCTGGTGTTACAACGTCGAGAGAGATCTTTGTCGACCGAACGATTTTCCTAAGCGTCATCGTTTCGCGTCCAAACGTTAATTCTTGGCGCCGTCGTCATCAGCGAGTCTTTGGCGCGTGAATCGCTGACCGATCTTTTACCGATCGCTTATTGATTATTGATTTTTTTCTCGAGAAACGTTCGAACAAAAATATTTACCGATCAATCAGAATGTTATTCCGAATGCTTAACGATCTCTTACCGATTATTAATTATTTCTCGAGAAACGTTCGAACAAAAATATTTACCGATCATTCAGAATGTTATTCCGATCGTTTACCGATTTCTTACCGATTATTCTTTATTTCTCGAGAAACATTCCAAATAAAATATTTACCGATCATCCAAAACGTTATTCCGATCGCTTACCGATTTTTTTCATTATTTCTCGAGAAACTTTCCATCAAAAATATTTACCGATCATTCGGAACGTTATTTCGATCGTTTACCGATCGTTTACCGATTTTTCATTAATTCTCGATGAACATTTCAACAAAAATATTACCGATTATTCGGAACATCGTTCGATCGATCGACGTTGGCGAAAGCAAAGAAGATTCCTCCATCGAATCCGCACAACGGATTTCTCGTGCGGCGATAATGAATATTTAAATACAATGCGTCGTACGGAACACAGAAAGATCTTATCATGTATCTCTACGTACATAATAAATCGCGAGCGACAAGACGACTCGGCAAAAGAAGGGAAAACCACGAGTCTCACTCTCCGACAGTCTCAGTCGCGCTGATGCGCGTTCTTATTAGCCGAATGAATGCGCGTCATTACTCACAAGTTGGAGTTCTTAACCATTGCTTGTCCAATTGAGAGTTAATTGGACGTATTTCAGCTGAAACTCGCTGTTACTCGTCACAAAACCTCACGCGCACGCAGTCTCATCGCGCGTTGCGTGTTTTCTGCCCTCAAAAAAAAAAAAAAAAAAAAAAATGTTTTCTCGATCGCGGGACGGTTCTATTTATGATCGCGAGCCGTTCCCGTCTTTTACTTATTTTTTTTAGGCATTAATATGAGATAAAACGGAATCGCAAATACCAGAGATTTTTTTTTCTCTTTTTTTTTTTTAACTTTCTATTAGTATTGCGAAACTTTGAAAAAGTCGATCTTTAGGCGAAATGTTGGACGAGTAACTTACGTAACTGATCATTGGTATGTTCCGGGACTGCGACACGATTGCCTCGACATAGCAGGATCCTTCCGGACCGAAGAAAGCGGCGACACCGTCGCAAATCATGTCGATCATCGCCCTCGTCGCCTCGACGGTCTCACCTCTCGTGTCATTCCATCGCATCACCAGTCGCACGTTTGGCAAGATTTTGGTGTCGTTGTTGATCTGTGCGATTTTTTTTACATAATCAGAACACTATTAATAAACAAATAATCAAATGGTATTAATTTTACGATTTTTTTTTACCCACGAAAAAAAAAAAAGAAAAATACACTTTTTTCTCGAGATCGCTGAATCCGAGTTAATTTTTTTTCTCGCAAATTGTATGATTTTTTTTTTTTTTTTTTTTTTTTTCCTGAAAAATATATTTATTTACAGTCTTACAAAAAAAAATAGTCGAAGAATATAGGGAAAAAAAAAAAATAGATATGGTCGCCAGAAGAGTAATTTGTTTTTTTGGCAATTTTTCTCAGTCGCATTGCGAGATTCTGTAAAAGATATGAACGGTTAGCCTGAACCTTCCTCAAGGAATGACCGTCGTCACGTTTCGTGGGTATTTGCGTGGCCCCCTCACGTACCGTTCGTCGCAAACGTTTCACAAATTTTACTCCCATTAAATTGCGCAATAGGCAAAAAAGAACGACTTCAACAGTGAGGAACGCGCGTGTCAGGCATACAAAGAACAGTCTTCGTGTACCCGCAGTACCGTTCGACTGTGTTTACTGCTACTGTCCCCGTCTCATCACAATCACCTTGGAACTCATTCACTACCGCATTACTGACCATTCGTCTATCCCATTTGTCACCATTCATTTTGACTTACAGCCGTTCCGATCCTCAAAGGAATCAATTCTCAAGTATTCGTCGTGTGGGATAAATTATATTTGCCGACATGTATACCGACTGCTGATTTTCATAGAATGTTTAGTCGATTCCATAAGATAAAATTACCAATAATTCTCCTCAAATGTTCATTTATCATAGAAATTCGTGAGACAATCGTACATCACAACTGATTCTCGATAAAAAAAAAATGAATAGATAAGCGTTATGGTTATCGGGAATTCAAAAAATCGGCATCGGAATCGGCAAAAATAACATCAGTTCGTCGTTCGACAATCGTTTAACAGTTTTTTTCAGATATGTAAAAAATATATATAATTAACTATGTTATTTCTTGAAAACGATTACCGACTTACCGATTTTTCGATTACCGATTTCTTGTATCACGATAATTCATAAAAATCGTCATTGATTCGCGATAATAAATCAAATAACTATTAATTCTCTGCTGGATAATCGCTAAAATCGGTAAGAATTCGAAAATTATGTAATCAGATCGTCGCTCGATAATAATTTACCAGTTATTTTCAAGGATTCAAAAAATAAAACGGTTTTTTTTCAATCATTAACTCCGCTATTTCGTGGTATCGAACATTTTACCGATTTTCTTGTATGCACTACCGATACCGATACCAATACCGATTTTCTTGTCATAAAAACAGCGATTTTTTTTAAATATCTTCAAAAAAAACTACAAAATGATTATTGAACGAGAATTTGACTTTTTTTTTGCCGATTTTTCGATTTCCATAATAATAACCCTTTGATTTTTTTTATTTTTGATAATTTATCGTACTGAATATATCCAATTAGTCTATCTTTCCCCTAAAACTTATCGAGACTTTCAAATTCAAACGAAAAATAAAATAAAAACGCTGTGAAGAGTTTAGCGTTGAGTCTCACCTCGTCGAGTGCCATAGTAAGGGCTCCGGATATCGCGAGTCCCTGTCTATCCTTGAGACCGCCTTTGATTGCGGTGAGATAACCGATCGTGAGATTCCTCGGGCCGTTTCGTCGCGCCGGCCAATTGCTGGATGCCGCGATGAACGGCGACGAGGACGATGAAGCGGCGGACAACGACGCCGATGCGGAAGATACGGAAGACGATGAGGACGGTGAGGATCCGTGAAAACTGTGATGGTGTTGATGATTAGTCGGCTGATGATTGTTAGGCATATCGCTGAGTACGCGAGGGACACCGTTCGGCACCGCAGCCGACTCGAGTAGCGCAAAACATGGCCCGGTGCCGAGCAACAAGAGTACGAGAATCGTCTCGGTGTTCGGGAGCCGTCGTTGCCGTTGCCGTTGCCGTTGAGATTGGCAAGTTGGGTGCCGTTGGTGCGGTGGCTGGCGACGGGGAGGCCTGCGGCGGCTCGGTGATGGCGGGCCGGGGCGCATGGCCGCCGCCGCCACCGGTCAGCGCCTCCCTCCCGCTCACCTGTTGACAAATTAAATTAACAATTTTTTTTTTTTACTTTATTTCAATTTTTTTTTTTTTTTTTTACGAAGTCATTATAAGGCAACAAAATTATTGTTATTGATACAGAAAAAAAAAAGTTCGATTTTTTTTTTTTTTTTTTTTTTTTTTTTTCGAAACGTAATTTTCGGTAATTAGGATGGGAACCGACGGGTTCATTAATTTTTTAACTTCTGATGGTTTTATCGACGTTTTCATGTCCGGAGGCATTTTTCATACAGTTTTTTAAAAAATGTTACCGACTTTTTAATTTATTTTTATATAATTATTAAACTATCATTTTTAATAATTTGAATAATGAATACAAAACCTAATTTTTCTTGGTCGTCAGAACAATTTAATTTCAAATTTTTTTTATTTTTATTTAAAGACGATGATTCATTACCGATTGAGGATATTTGTCACATCACCTTAAACCAGAGACAATGTCAGCAATAAAAATAGTTAAAAAAATCTATTATTCACAATGATTTCGATCTTTTCGGAATAAAGATAAATTATTTTCTTTTTTTTTTTTTTTAAATAAATTCTCCGACGAAGAATTTCGGTTTCGTCGGTAGATGTTCTTCCGCCGTAGGCGTTAGTTACTGTGCGCGAATTCTCGCGGCCCTACGGAGGTCGACAGTTGGTCACTGAGCGGCGGTCATAAAAGCCGAGAAATAACGATCGTCTCTCTTTCGCTCGTCAAACAAAGGCGTGACTACGAAACCCGCGAGCTGATTAAACTCCTGTCATCTTAATTGCGGATTTAATTGCAAGAACGGTGTGCTTAGGGGCCGCGCGTGCGTTTGCTACGTACCCCCCTACCGACGGCAATCCTACACTCTTCCTTTGGCCGCATCTCTCTACGCTATTATTGACCGTTTTATCAGAATTTTCTTTCTTTCTTTTTTTTTTTTTTCTCGTTTCTCACTTCTTTTACAAGAGTTCAATAGCGTCTAACCTCGTGATTAATTTATCACCTCGTCTCGCAATTATCCGCTAACTTCGAGCGCAATTTTCCTATTTGCTTTGCGCCGACATTAATCGTCGAAAAAAAAAAAAAAAAAAAAAAAAAAAAAAAAAAACGAAGGACAGTCGTTTATTTCGCGGTCCCTAAACTCAATTAGCGAAGGAATCGAGCAGCTCAATTGTCATAAATAATAAACACATTTTGACTACTTATCACAGTCTATATGTAGAAACAAATTTATTAGTCTCTGCGTTCGTGGAGAACAAAAAAAATTAGACAACTATCGAAAGAATTTACATAGCGTTTTCGCGAAACAATTGTTTCGTTATCTGAATTAATTCGGAGCGATGAAATTGTATTCGAGTAAAAAAAAAAATTGCAATGATCCATTATATATATATTTTTTTTATAAAAATACCATAAAAATCTGTTTTTTTTATAAGATTTTTTTTTGAAAAAAAAAAAAAAAGTCCGTTGTTTTTTTTTTTTATTAAAATGTATCAAAAAAATGTATTGAAAAAAAAAAACAGTTATATTCTTTCCTTTATAAAATTTCGGATAAAATTGCCGCTGAATTTCTCTCTAATGCGCAATCAATAAGCCAAAAAAATTGAATTTCGCTAAAAAAAATTTTTTTTTTTTTTTTTTTTTTTTTCGGGTAAATCGTATAAAATTTCAAATTGCGTTTTAGATCGCGTCTTTCAATATCGAAAAGATTACATAGGCTAATTCCCGACGACGACGCGACGGGGTCTCCCCATCGGTATATATTCGCGAGAGCAATTTTTCGCAGCGAAAATGATTTCGAATTGGTCGAGTGGAGTGAAGGAGCAAATATGTTTGACAACAGCGAGGGGTACGAACCGACACCAAGTACATCGACGTCGAGGCCGCGCCGTGTGATCTCCGCGAAGTTTGTACTTTCGGTTATCGGGTTTCCGACGACGAGATCGTGTTAGTCGTCAGTCCGGAGAGTTGCAGAGTATCACACGACGCCAGAGAGTTGTTCGCTCGTTCACTTACCACAGGCGGTAGTGTGTCATAAATATATATATATATATCTATCATACGCCGCTATTAGATTGGTCCATTTCGTTAAATTGTTGTTGTTACGAGACTCGCGATCGCTATATGTCGTTTCGTTGTTAAAATTGCAAACGTAAGACAAGACGCGATCGTCGATAAACAAATTTTCGAATTCATTCAAAATAATACGCAATTTTTTTTTTCCGCGATGTATCGTAACATTTGCAAACAGAAATACAAAAAAAAGATCGATAAACTTAAAATTCAAATATTACATCGATAAAACATCGATGCATAACTTTTTAATAACGGTATCCGCGTTTTTTATATTGTTACGCAAATTTTGTGAATTTTTTTTTTTTTTTTTTTTTTTTTTCATTCGTAAATTCTTTAATTCTCATAATTCTACGTAAAACTGCGTATCGCGTATTCGTGTTGTGATTCTCGAGACGACTAACGATTCGTCTGGTGTTTCGAATCCAAACGATACTACGATATTTGCGGTTTTTGCGGAGTCGTTAGGTAGTTCAGTGCCGACACTTGCCGCGCGGTGTTACAGTCGCGTTTCGTAGTTTCGTTGCGCGTTTTATCGCGAAAACCAAACCGGAATTACGAGAACATAAAATTAGGATAATTTTCGATTTTTTTTTTTTTTTTTTTTCATCGTATTTACGATTTATTCCGAATGGCCGAAAGGCGCTTTGCGATTATAGTAATTTCGAATGATATTATACTTGTATTATACACCGCGGCAAGCGAGTAATTTCGCAACATTTTCACGACTATAAAGTTTCGATCGCGATACAGACCCGCCGCGCTGTTTGCCCGGCGAGAGAGCTTCGGGTTGACGTCACTGGTAACCGCGGATGCGGCATTGGCAGGTGCGAGAGACCGCAGCTAATATCGCACCCTCCGCGATCCGTCGCACTAAGCAGCGGTAGATAACGAACAAATGTTTATACGCGTATGCGATTGAGCGCTGTAGCTGCTGTTCTAATGTTACGACACAAACTCTTTTTTTTTTTTTTTTTTTTTTCTCTTGAGAAAATGTAATATCGGACCGTAAAAAATTTTGAAATTTTTTTTTTTCTCGGTAAATCGAAATTCGTTTAATATACAATAATTCGAAGTTTTTACGCGCAAAATGAATTACTGAAATTTTTATTCATTCTTTTTGCTTTGTTTTGCGATAGAAACAGATTAAAAAAATAATAAAAAAATTATTAATATTATTTAGTAATAATAATAATAATAATATAACGAATAAATAGATAATAAAAAAAATTCCGTTCGAAATAAATTTGATTTTTTTTTTTATTATTAAATATATAATAATTTCGATTTTTGACGAGAAACGGATAATATTCACGCGTTTTGTGACAGTCTCGGGGTACTGACGAGACCCCCGATGTTTAATCGGGAACGTGCGCGCGCGCGAAACTCTCGGGGAACTTCTATGCGACTGTTTTTGCGGTCTCGCGCAACGGACGAACGGACCGAGATAACGCATTAAAATAGTACGCGAGCGATAACGCGTATTTATAATATTGAAAAGCGTGAAAACCGAGCGAACTAACGCGGCAGATGGAACGTTACGCGCGGTGGCAACCATTAGTGCGACCGTAAGAAATTTTAAATTGCATTCTCACGAAGCCAAATCGCGCTGTTAATTCATTCGAACGAATGATAAAATGCGGTTTTTTAATTTTATTCAACGACTATACACGCGAATGTGACTAATTGTCGACATAATCCTTGAAACTTTCGAAGAATAGATTTATCGTAAATTTTTTTTTTTTTTTCGTTTTTTTTTTTTTTTTTTTTTTTTTTACAATGGAAGGAAACGAATCCTATTCTCGGTAAGCGCTAAAGGGTTAAGGAACAATACTTGCTGCGAGATCTATTAGTCAATTGAGGTCACGTGTTAGTAACACGCGACGATTGGTACGAATATCTATGTTTTTAGTCGACAATAACATCGAGAATAATCGATATTAAATAGTTTGAGAATCGATCGAATCCACCGAATGTATTAAATCGATCGAAAAACACAGATTTTTTTTTCGTAATAATTAACTCAACTCGTTTTAGTTTCGAAATAAAAATAACTTAAAATGACGAATCAAACGAAAAATATTGTTTATTTCTTAGATTATAGAAGAAGTTATGGATTTTTTTTAAATTTACCTAAACAACATCGCAGGGGTGCTTCGGCAAGAAGATCTTCGGGGTCGTTGATTGGCTATTTCGCGCGCATTCCGGCTGCAATCGGGATCACTCGGGGACGCTGCGGCAGCCTGAACTTCAAACGGCCACCTGCAACAATCGCATCACGAAAAATTCATATATTTTTGTTTTTTTTATATTTTTTTATAACCCAAAACTTCCGAAATCCGAAATCTTGCATTTTTTTTTTTTTTTTTATCAAAAACTTTAATGAATTTTTTTTTTTTTTTCCGCTGAAAGATGTACTCAAAATCTTACGAAAAAAAAAAAATCGAAAAAAAAAAGAACCACAAAAAAAGTTATGTTCTCCGGAAAAGTGAGTCGGAGTTTTTTTTTTTGGCGGACGCATTATTCGATAAAAAAAGAAAATAATTTTATTATTTCCGGTAGTTTTTTCGAAAAAAAAAAAAAAAAAATCATATATTTGATACGATTTTCGAAGCATCGGGTCGACGTAACCTTTTTATTCGACTCTTATAGATCGGTCGTTAAGCGATCGATTTTTTTTTTTTTTTTTTATTTCTCGATACTCTTCAATGTCAATAAATACAATCTTAAGATATGTGAAATGCTGACCTACACTATAAAATCAATACAACGGCACACCCCCTCGAAACGTGACAGAAGCGATTACCGTTGAGACAACGGAGGTTGTGACTCGCGCAATGGAGTTACTTATCGATCCATTGATCGACGTGAGAGAGCCGCTCGCGTAACAACGTAATCGAGTCGTTCAATCGATTGCCTCGTCGATGAGACAGACGTCTCTAACTCATGATCACTGCTAATACACTTGTTCGCTGATTTCGATCTATTAGCAACACCTACACACACACACAACTATATAAATCAATAAAGATCTACGAAAGTCAAGAGGCAATCGTTTATTGATTCGAATCTCATCTTTGATGGGTTGATTGTCGGAGATAAGTGGAGAAAATATTAGATTTATCATCATTGTTTTTTTTTTTTTTTTTTTTTTTACGAAAGATCGTTAATTTTTTTGTAAAAATCGCGTAGTTTTCTACGTTTTTTTGGAAAATTTACATATTTATAATAATAAAATCGATAAAATTTTTCATATAATGTAATTTTCATATAATGCGAAATAATTCGGGAGTAAAAAGTCAACAAATCGAAAAGTTTCATCTTTTTTTTTTTTTTATTATTTTTTTTACGATTTTTTATGTTCGCGATTGGAATTTTTTTCAGCCGTTGATAATTTTACCGTTTCGAAGAAATTTTTCTGATCGATAACAAAAATCACGATGTTTTTCTGCTCAAACATCTCTCCCGCCTCGTGAGTGAACAAAAAAAAACAGTGTTTGTCACTCGTCGAATTCGAAAATTATGCATACGCGCATTGCGTCGAGTCGGCGATGGAATTTAACATCGCCGCGTTGCGGGTCCCGACGAAACGCTTGTCGTCGAGAAGATGAACGTGTACAATCGCTAAGCGCCACGAGATATCGCGGTATCGTCGTACTTAGGTACACACACCGCGCGTCGTTATTTTTTCTCGCACGGGTTTGTCGCTTGGAATTCGCCGCAAATGTGTTTCGCGACGATATCTGCCCCGCGAGTAAAAAATCATGACTGTCATATGTTTTTCTCGTGGTTTTCATTATCAAATAATAAAACAACGCCTTAGTCTCTCCGCTGTGCTCGAACGCGCGCGCGCGCATGCGTATAAACGCCAATAATTGGGTTTACCAACACGAGAGAGTCACACCGATTTCTTTCGTTGTTGTGTGCCACAGTTTTAAAAGAGAGAGGGAGAGAAATTTTACGAAGCGATCACCGATAATCGTCAAGTTTTCCATTGAACTTTCGAGGTCGATAAACCGGCCTCTTCGCGTGTGCACGAGCGTCAGTGAGCGCGAACCGGTATTTGTTAAATGATATGACGAAATGTGAATAAAATCAAACGACTCAAATTAATGACAATAAAAACCGAAAAGAACATTATGCGTTAAATAAATTTCTCGATTTTATTAACTTCTTATCGTAATGAAATGACGCGTCGGGTTGCCATTTTGTCTTACATAATAAACCCGAAATTTTTTTTTTTTTAATCGAATTTTTCGATTATCGATTTATTTTGTAACCGTCAACCGTCACGTGGTGGTGGCTGTTGCCCATCGCGGGGATCACCGGACTCGTTCGTTTAATGAACATGCAAATGGCCCTTTGCCTGCTGAGTACTCCCCCTCCCCCCTCCCTTCCTCCCTCGCGTTTCTTTCCCCACTCGATTCTGTGCTCACCGTGCCACGTGCAGTCTTTTCTATTCCGTCACGATATCGCACCCCAATCCCCCAGCGGCGTAGCGCTAAATCCCTTCTCGCTTTGTTGTTGCCCATCGCTCTCCCACAGGCATTGGAATCGTTTCGCTTTCGATTCATCGTAATCTCTCGCGAAGCAAAGAGCGCGAGTAGTAAAATCCCCCCGAATAATCGTATTTATCGAAAAAATATTTCGTCTCATCGCGATCGATGATAAAATTGTAAAGATATTTAAAAAAAAATACGAAGGTGCTAATAATTCGTGTTAAATCATCGATGGCAATGTTAAACGTTCGTTAATCTATTTACCTGTGACTCGTGGCCGTGTCTTGCATGGTAATCCTATCCGATGAATGGATGAAGATTCCGGGTGCTATTGCGTCGGCATTCTCCGCTCTCCTAGCCTCGGGCTGTATATATATATATCTCTCACGAAAAAAAGAAAAAAAAGAACCGAACGAACTCGCGACAAAGTCAAGCGGCGAAACTATATTTACTCAAACACCGTTTTCATTATTATTTTTCGAAACACTATTATATCGGTCCTGTCGCGACGATTTTAATATATAACGACGTTGTATAAAAAAAAATATGGTTACACTTCGATAGATCGGCACGACGCACTTGATATTTCGTCTTTCCTAAACACCGATTGCTCTGCGCACCGCTGACGTCGTCGGATCTCGCGACGTACACATATATAACACACGCGAACACGGAGACACGGGGACGCACACTCGCGCATTAACGCCGACCACTTCCGCGCGCGTTGCGGATATTTTAGCGCGTTGCGTTGCGCGCTTACGTTTTCTTATGATCTTCGGTTCGTTCGTAGATATATATATATATGTATATGTACGTGTGTATTGTGCACAGATTGTGCGCGCGCGCGCGTTCACCAATACTTACACTCGAGAGAGTTGGGGCCTCTTCTCGGTTTGCCTCGTGTGTGTCGTACGTAGTACCACTGTGGGGTCGGCGAGCTTCGAGCCCGAAAAAAAAAAAAAGAAATAGAAAAAGTTCTTGTAAAGCGATCGCTGGCGAACCCGACAGAGCAAGCGCGGTGTGTAGTGGCAGCGGCAGAGCAGCAGACGGCTGGATCCAGCAGCAGCAGCCCAGACTCTGCGCTGTGAATCAGTGATCTATGGAACGTCGGCGAGGGGGTTTTTAGCCTACACCCTCATTTTTTCATCGACGCACGATTCTTTCACGTATTCTTTCATTCTTATCAGTCGCAGCATTTTTTTTTCGTTTGTTTGTTTTATCCCCGATATATCGATGATTCGACGAGAAGACTGCGGAGGGGGGGACTAACACAGAGGTCAACAATGGTCACGGCACGATATTCGTGTCACTTTCGAACGAGAATCCGATTTAAAAAAAATTTGATGTATTTTTTTTTAATGCCCGATAAATTACCGTGATTTTTTTTCTCGTGGCACGTTTTGTCGATCTTTTTTTTTTTTATTCGAAACTGTTTATATCCGGCAAGCTGGGACGATATCGGAGATTCTCTCCGCTCGCGACCGCGCGATATTATCTTTGAAACGAGAGACACTGGGCAACGACGATCGGCACCACAAACGATAAGACTGCGCGCGCTGGCGGGGACCGCGACGTACTGAAGCAACACATGATTTTCTAGATCGGTAGTATTGACTATCGCCGCTTGGGGCGCAGCACAATCGCGCTCGGCGCGCTCTCCGTGTAGTCCGTGTAGTTTGACTCTTGTAAATAATCTCTCGTCTGTATATACGTGTATGCAGACACATAGATGTATAAGGAAGCAAAGGTCTCGTGTTAAAATTTGACAGAGAAAAATAGTTAGCACCACAGCCACTGCTGGCGCTGATAGTATCGATGTGAACGCACACATCGATACTATCACTTGCCCCGTCGCGTCAGTTCGCGCTCACGCGTCTTGCAGTGCTGTCACAGTGAAATTGTTTTATTCATGTTTAGAAAAAAACATTGAAATATTATAAAAGAGCACAATGAAATAACCTCGCGGATAATTTTATCGACCATTCCGCGAATCGACATGTCGTACAACATCTCGTCACTGACCTCGCGACCAAAGACAAAATTGAATGATTTGTCGAGAATTCGTATTTTATTCTCGCCGGGTACACAGTCGATGTATTTTTTGGTGCCTTTCGCAATTTTCAGCGTCTCGTTGCTCACTTTGTAGCTGCGTACAAAGACTTTGTTTCACGTACGAAACATCGAGAATAATTTATTTATTTGTCGTTTACAAACCTCGGAGCAACGGATGATGAACCAACGGGTACGGAATGATCGACCGGCGAGATTATTCCACAGTACTCTTTTAGAATTTTCGAATGTTTTTTTTTAACTTGAATAAAACGATTTCACTGTGATATACAGCAAGACGCGTGAAGGCGAACTGTCGCGAACGAGGGACGAGATAATATCGATGTATGCGTTCACACCGAATAGAAATATTAACAGAACATAACAAAATAATGTATCAATAAATGGATTATTATCATTATTATTGAATTGTCTGACTTCTTATTTATGAAAAATAAATCGATTGAAAAAATCGTATTGCGTTAACCTCACGCAGGTGGACTTCATAATCCCCGTCGCTCGTGCAACAGGTTGCGGCATTTATTGTGATCGAAACTTGTATAGGATCATAGGTTGTAGGATCGCGGGATTTTATCCGCCCCCAAGCGCACAGGAACGCCGTGGTAAAAAAAACTGCGCACGGTTATTTTGAATGTATCATAGTTATCGTTATTATTAACAAATAATAAATATTAATTATTTTACCGTGTGTTTGCGACAAACGCATTGAATCGATTTTTTTTGGGATCTAATGTATCATTTTTTTCTCGTAATTAATCGATAAGGCAGTTTGTAACTTTACCGATAAAATGAATCCAACGACCAAACTTACCGATAAATACGAATACTTTCGACCTTCGCGTAACCTCACAGTTAAAATATAGTATATTCGAACAATCCACAGTAGCTAAAAGCGAAACTGTTGGCCTCTTGCAGTTAATAAAGAAACGCCCCCGCCGAAGATGTTGCACGCGCGGGGTTACCGTGTAGTCGGTTCACAGCCTACCGTAGCCGGTGTGTACACGCAGTCGCTCGGTCTGCAATCCGAGTGTAAACTCGGCGGAGTAGCGCGACGTAGAAAAAAAAAAAAACGCCATTTACGAGTAGTCAGGTGGACTTGTCGGTACACTTGCGTGTTTTGGGCGTCACGAGAAATAAAACTTTTGAACCTGTCTTCCAATTGATAAATAAACAGTGTCGTTAAAAATGTCGTGTTGCGGAACGGAGGAGGAAGAGGACGTAACGCAACGCGAGGATCCCACGAGAGTACGCGGATGCACCGATATTATTTGGCTGTGTATTTTCATAGCTTTCTGGTGTCTTATGGTAACGTAACCTTCGACGATTCTTATTCATAATCGTTTTTCTATTAGTAATTCAACTATTTTCCGCGCTCCTGTCATACGGATTACGTTTTTCAAAAACTATTCAACATATTACGAGAATATTATTGTCGATGATTCTTCGCCTCGGAGATCGTGTCTCATTGCATTCTCGCGGAGTTTATTCGTTCTTATCAGCTTTTATAATCGAAGTTTTTCGTCGCGACACAGATTTTGATAGCGGCATTTGCTCTCGTTTACGGCGATCCTGTCAGACTTATCAACGGATATGACAGTTTTGGTAACACTTGCGGCGTCAAAAACGGCCAAAAGTATGGAGATAAACAATCGGAAGTGTCACGCGATTATCTTACGGGATTGGACACCAGTCAAAAACCGTACGTATTCATTTTTTTCTTAAAAAAAAAAAAAAAAAAAAAAAAATTATATCTATAAAATAAATAAATAAATAAAATTAAAAAAAAAAAAAATTTATATTACGATTTTTTTTTTTAGATACCTATTTTTTCTCGACATGAAAAACGTTAAGCAATCTTTGAAGATATGCGTGAAAAAATGTCCCGACAGAACGATGAAAAGTATGCAGGAAGTTTGTCAGTTTTACAAGGAAACGGATTCGCAACTATTTCTGGATCAACCGGGCGGCAATTTTTCCACTTGCAACACTCAGAGAAAAAATGAGACGGGATATTGTCCGACGCTTCCTGTTTTCAAGAGTAGTCCTATTTTGAATCGTTGCATACCTACGAGTCTCCAGGAAGCTGGAGCTACGCTAGTTTCCAATCTCTACGGCGTACTTAATTCTTGGGATGTCATAGAACAGATTTTGACTGATCTTTACAAAACTTGGAAAGAAATTCTCGGATTATCGTTACTTTCTTTCGGTACGAATTATTTTTTTGATACTATAATGAAAGAATCAGTGAACACTGTAACAGCTGTAGTTGCATTTATATTTCGGTTGTTTAAGCCTTTGAAACGGAATACCAAAGATAATAAAGTTTTTCGAAAAAAAAAAAAAAAAATTGAGAATTCAAAAATTTCGATTTCAGAGCCGAATATATCGAAAATTCATGCATTTTTGCAAAAAAAAAAAAAAATGTAGATAACTTTTCGATCGTTTAGGCCTTTGAAACGGAATACCAAAGATAACAAAGTTTTTTGTAAAAAAAATAAATATGTGGGGTTGAGAATTCAGATTTCGATTTCGGAGCCGAATACATCGAAAATTCATGAATTTTTGCCGAAAAAAACCGATATGGATAACATTTTTTTAATAGATTTACCATTTGTTTAAATTTCTTAATTTTTATCTGTAGTTTTATCGCTGGTGATGATTGCAATTATGAATTATTTGGCGAGTATCGTGACATGGATTGTTATGATTCTCGTGAGCATAGCTTGCATCGGTGAGTATCGCAGAAAAAATCGCAAAAAAAACTCAATTCTTAAAAAAAAAAAAAAAAAAAAAAAAAAAATTGTTCTTTTTTTTTCAGGTGGCACCGGTTTGCTATGGTGGGCCTATATAGATATAAAAAGAAAATTGGACGGAACGGATCCCAACGAATTATTGGAAGAATCGGTCAGAAATGAAAAAGCATTTTTAGCTTTCGCTATCATAGCGACAATTATCACAGTGAGTTTCCGAATGAAATATCGATCCGTCAAATTTTCGCAAAAATCTCGATACCCGATAAATTATCTCAACCTTTCAGCTTATTATATTACTACTCGTTTGCGTTGTAAGAAAACGCGTGGGTTTCATGACGGCGCTATTCAAGGAGAGCGCCAAATGTCTATCGGAACTTCCCGGACTATTTTTTCAGCCTCTCCTCACGTTTGCGGCTCTTTTAATTTTTTTTATTTTTTGGGTCATAGTTATCCTGTGTCTCGCAACAGCCAGTGAGTAAATCTTCAATTTAAAGTTATGTTTCCGAAAAAAAAAAAAAAAAAATTACCGCGTTGAATCTTCGATTTTCCAAAAAATTTAACACCAATATATCGTTAGATTTTGAAAAAAAAAAAAAAAAATTACCGCGTCAAATCTTCGATTTTATAAAAAATTTAACACCAATATATCGCATTTAATGAATAAATTATTAATTATATTAATAATCTATTAGATTATCCCGGAAAAAAATCGGTACAAATGGTCAACGTATCTGGTAACGTGCAACTTGTTCGTTCGAGTGACGAATTAAATCCATTCGACAAGAGACCCGAATTGCCCGTAAACAGTCCAAACAGTAAGTATTGCCAGAAAAATCATATAATTTTTACAAAAAAAAAAAAAGAAAATATTATTAATGCTGAAATTTTTTTTTTTTTTTTTTTTCAGCTTTCACCTTCGTAGAGTTCGTCGATGCGACTTGGGTGAAGTACATGTGGTGGGTTTACATAATCGGTTTAATATGGATATCGGAATTTATCACGTCGTGTCAAGATATGGTAATTGCCGGTGCTGTGGCCCACTGGTACTTTAGGTGACAATTTATGTTAAAAAAAAATGTTACATTTAAAAAAATTTTTTTTTTTAACGCGAACATTGTAATTACAGAGGTAAAAATGCGAGCGCATCACCGGTGTGTTCCGCGATGGGAAATTTGGTGAGTTATCATCTCGGATCCGTTGCCTGTGGTTCGCTATTAATCACAATCTTCAAATTGCCGCGACTGATCCTCACCTACTTACATCAAAAGTATATATTTCCATCGATTTTTTATCGATCACTAGTTTCGTATGCATTGCCATACAGTTTAATTTTTTTTTTTTTTTATTTCTTGTTTCGCAGATTCGAGAGGACGAAGGAAACTTCGCCGTGCGCTCAGTGCGGTTTAAAGTGTTGCATATGCTGTTTCTTCTGTTTAGAAAAATTCATTCGCTACATGAATCACAATGCATATACTGTTATCGCCATCGAAGGAACGCATTTCTGTAACGCCGCGAGAATTGTGAGTTTTTTCGTTCGGCTATTTGATATCATTGATTTTTTTTGCGAAATTCAAACGCGTAATTTCGCGAAAATCACATTAATGGTTTTCTTTTTAATTTTAGTTAATTTATTAATCGGCAAAAATAATGATAATGAAAATTTCGTTTATGCATTTTACGAATTTGTAGGCATTTACGACAATCGTCGGTAACGCCATGCAGATTGCCGTAATCAACGGTGTCGGGGATTTCATTCTTTTTCTCGGCAAATGTTTCGTGATGGCGGCAACCGGTAGTATCGGTTTGTTAATCATGAGACAGGATCCCCGATTGCATTTTTACGCCGCACCGATATTCGTCATCTGCGTATTCGCATTTTTCATAGCGCACTGCGTAATTTCTCTTTACGAGGTAAGCAACTGATATACGCACTTTAATATATTTAGTTTTTTTGCGGAAAGGTTCTTTCAGAGCATTTTAGCTAAACGCACGCAGTAATACTGATAAGAAAGTAAAAAATTGAATCTCCATACATTTTTTCATTCCTATAACGATTTTTTTACGATTTTCTTTCTTATAACGATTTTTTTTAGCGATTTTCTTTCTTATAACGATTTTTTTACGATTTTCTTTCTTATAACGATTTTTTTTAACGATTTTCTTTCTTTTAACGATTTTTTTACGATTTTCTTTCTTTTAACGATTTTTTACGATTTTCTTTCTTATAACGATTTTTTTACGATTTTCTTTCTTTTAACGATTTTTTAACGATTTTCTTTCTTATAACAATTTTTCTAACGATTTTTTAAAATAATTTCAGACTGTAATAGATACGCTATTCCTATGCATTTGCGAGGATCGGAATCTTAACGGTGAAAATGGCAAGTGGCGTCAATCGCCACTCGCGCAGTTCGACGCGATTCCCAATGGAGAGGGACAACAATCCCACGAATTAGCGCCTATTAACGAATAACTTTTCTACCGTTTTTTAAACATTTTTTTCGTTTTCCTTTTCGGAATTCTCGATGTTTATTCGACGTCTCAGTTAATAGTGAAGTATATCGTGAGGTTCAAACGTCGAATAGACCTGAAAGCAACGCAACGACTAACTATATCGTCGCGACGAAACGAATTGCTGTTTTCCGAGCCATTAATTGCGTGAATTTAATATTTTTAAGACTATTTCGAGTGTCGAAGTTCGTACGAAAAACTCGAACTATCGATAACTCTAATTGTAAACACTTTTGCTGCTATCGTACAAATGACTGAATTAATTTCATTCGATAACACGTATCCGCTGTGCAATACTTAACAGTTCTATTCCTGCCGATTATAATGTACAAATATGCGATTTTTTTCGCAAAATTTCGTGAGAATTGCGGGGATTTTTGACGATACAAGAAACAGAGTTATAATTCCGCTTTTAACTCCGACTTAACGGCACTTTGTATATTTTTTTTACGCAACGCGATTCTTTGCCTTTTTTTTTCTTTTTTTTTTTTTTTATAACGAATTTTTGTGAAATCGATGTATTTTAATGCGTTTCGGAGTGTCTATGGAAAATTCACTTTTTTGCGGTTTCATTAACGGCGTCTGAGGGAAAATTTGAAGAAATGAAAAGAAAATTATTACAAAGCAAAAAAAATTATTATTATATCTCATATAAAATTTTTTTTAGTTGAGAAATCATTTAATAAAAAAAAAGCTTATCGTAAATTCAAAAAGGGTTTTTTTTTTCATTTAAATTTCTTTAAAAAAATGAAATTTTATCGAAAAAAAAAACACTTTCAATGTTTTTGACATTAACTGTTTTCTCAAATTTAATTTTTTTTTCTTTATTTTTTTTAAATTAAAAAAAAAATGTTCCGCGTCTCTGGAATCCGAATTGCGCGGTGTGGTAAACTGGAGATTCAAGGGGTGTGCCATGTATTATCGTTTACCTCTTTAAAAATTATTATCTTCGCAATCACGCAGTGCAGCAGTATGAAACCGCAATGTATAACCGATCGCGGAATGTTTTCTCGTCTCGAATTCGTGACGATTTGCGAGCGAAGCGCCAACGAGCGCTTCTCTTCGCGTGGAAACGATTGACCAATGTGCAAAAATTGTATAAAATTTTACAAACGAATGAAAAAAAAACGTCTTTTCGATCGTCAAGATCGCCGAGAAGTTTTTTTCACAACGCCTTAAATAGCAATAATAGTTTAAGACGAAAAAAAAAAAAGGAAAAAAAATAATAGTTTAGTTATAAAGACGAAACCGCTTCCGAACAATGAATTAATTTTCGTGATATTTCTAATCCTAAGTTAGCGCCTAATTGCAAACGTGTCATTTATTTCGAATCGTGTTAATTAATTAAGGAGCCGAGAGAATTTTTTTCATCTTTGGATCGATGTAATCATTTTTTTTTTTTTTTTTTTTTCAGCAATTTGCTATTTAATCGCATTGTAGTATTAGCGGTACTTATTTTTATACTTTTTAGTTAATTATTACGTCTAAAATAATTCTTCAACGACCAAACGTAAAAAAAAAAGAAGAAAAAAATCAGAGGCTCGCGTAAGTTAATGTACTTTACGATCCGTAGATTGAGAAATTTCGCACGTTAAGTATATTAATTTTTTTTTTTTTTTTCACGTTTCATCCACCGGTATCCTAAAGTAATTTTTTTTAACACCCGTTACGCCGAAACGCGTTAACTACGAAAGCGTTTATTTTTCTATAAATCTCTTTTATACGCAAAAGCGCTTCGGGAACTGATAAAATTACGATGCAAATTATACCGATCATTATATATATGGTATATATATATATATAGTATAATACTTTTACACAAATCCATTTATATATTTACGTGATGCAAGTGCATTTTTTTTTTTACACTTTTAAGATCTTTACACGCAGATTACGAGACGCAAACGTTTAATGTAAATGTGTCTTTTCTATTTACAGTTAAAATCGATGGTTTATGTAAATTATACGAATTTTAATGAAAAAAAATTAATGTTTCTAGAGATATATATACATATATATATATTGTGTTTAGAAAAAGTGAAAAAAATGCCATAAACAAAACATTTTATTATTCTTAACATCGTCATACATTCATTCGAATGGCAAAACATTCCACGATCCTTCAATTCCTCACTTTCTTCGCTACAACGGTAGTTTTCTTCTTTTTTTTATTTGCGATTTTTACCAATCGTTTTTTTCCCGATAATTTCTTCGGAGATTTCGCAACAATCGGAGTCTTCTCCTCTTCGAGTTTTTCTAATTTCTCGGCTTTCTCCAGAGGCTCACCTTTGAATATATCGTCCATCGGGTTGAGAGCGTACGATTGTTCGGGTTTATTAGCTTCCCGCGACAATTTCTGCTCTATTCTGTTGACGTACTTTCCGCCGGCTTTTTTGTTTATTGCTTGTCGATACTGTAAGAATAATTTGGGGGAAAAAAAAAAGAAACAGTGAGAAAAAAATTCAACAATTTCGTGTGCCAAAAAAAAAAAAAAAAAAAAAAAAAATGAGTCATCTATTTTCGTGCGTAAAAAAAAGAATAGATTACGAAAAAAAAAAAATATTTGTAATATTTTCATTGATTTCGTACTTAAAAAAAAATTTAATTATAAGGAAAAATGTTATCGATTCTTACGTGAAAAAAACCGAAAAAAAAAAAAATTTAATTTTGGGCGTAAAAAAAAAATTAAATACCTTAGCCGGTGAGATATAGTGAGGATTATCCCACATAGTTTCTCCACCGAAACTACTCGCAAATATTTTTACCGGATTCAGAACAAATCTCGGGCCGATTTCCGCCAAACCTCCGTCTTCGGTAAGGATTTGAAAGTTTCTGAACCATATTCTGTTGTCGAGTACACTGAAGGTGTAGACGTGATCAAAGAAAGGTTGACTCTTGGGATGACGATTCGGAACTCCGAATATTTGAGTGAAGAGTTCCTTGAGAACCGTGTAATGAGGATTGTTGCTGAAATTTTCGTCAAACGAAAGCAACGGACGAGAACCCTTCAAACAATTTCCCGTCATTTTCAACTCTCCCATTGTGTAAACTAAAAAAACAAAAAAAAAAATTACGAAATTTTTAGAATTTTTTGTTCTCGAGTTTTAGCGGATGAAAATTCGGTGATTATTTTTTATTTGAATTTTCGAAACGATACATACTATTTTCTACGAGAAATTTGGCGCACGGTCCGGTAGGAACGTTGGAGAACCACATATACAGATCCCTTTTTTTTCTGCCTTCGAAAAGAATGGCTTTGTTGCAATTTTTCACTTCGCATATTTCGTTGACGACTTGAAGATTTTTCGAACGTTCCATTTTCGCTTCGGTTCTGTGATGTGGCATTAGAGTTTTGATATCCTCCATTAAGTGACGATCGCGATGATTTATTCCGCGCGATCCGAAAACTAATACGCGCTGTTTGTTTATCCATTTGACCTGTGATATTGAAATTGTGTTGATATTCGTTGAATCGAATTAATCGAATTCGGTTTTTTTTTTCTTTTCGCGATTAATAACGCCGATAATGCGATTGAGTTTTTGTCGATTCTAACCTTTTTCGACGCGGGTTCGTCGGACATTCGTTTTGCCGGTAAAACTTCCTCCTGTTCTTCCAGTTGTTGCACTTGATTTTCTTTCTCAGCCTCTTTCCTCTTACGTTTTAATACTTTCTTTGCCATTGTTTTAGTTTATTCACTTTGTTCACTCGATGTTTGTCGTTAATGTTTTATGTTTGACACGTGCTTTTCGCGCCTCGTGTATAAATGCAGTCTCGTTTTTTGTACTTCGCTCTATTCCGATTTATAATAAATGAAATTGGTTCGTCGTTTCGCCGGGCTGTCGCGTCGGCGCTGCGTTTTCAGCGACAAAAAAACATACGACGCTGAATATCCGTACTAATCTCGTGTACGACGTACGACAGTGCGGCAGCCACATTTGCCGAGTCGAGCACATTGCCTACACGTGATTAATTTTGAATAATATTTCCACAGTGTTTTCTCGAAGAAATCTTACGGATTTCGAAGTTCTTTAGTCGTAGAAACAACACACAACAAGAAATATGGCAAAGTTTTGTCTCAGTAAGTATGACGACATCGAAATAATAAAAACAGACCTCGTGTCTTTTAGTGGTTATGTTTATCATAATTTTGGACGCTCGTATATAACAATGCAATAAAATACCATTAATAACTCAGAAAATCTCGTATTTGAAATTAATAGTGTTAAAAATAAAAAAACCTGCAATTATACAATTACTTTATTCATTCGATTATTTTTCTCGTTTGTTTTTCATTCTCTCGGCTACCATGTAACGGTACTTACGAAACTACGATACATTCGCGTATCATATTCGTAAAAACATCGAAATTACATTAATATACGTAAATTCTTCACTGCAAAGCTTCTCCAAAAATATTTTTGTACGCAGAGTGATCCGTGTGATAAAAAAATACAAATTACTTGCAGAGAAACCCAGCAAGAGAATCGAAGCTCGCAAGAGGTACAAGATTGAGAAGAAGGTACGCGAACACAACAGAAAAGTTCGCAAGGAAGCGAAAAAAAATCCAAAAAGTATGTAATATTTAATTTATTTATTACTTGAAATATATTTAAAAAAAATAAAAATGAATTCTCAAAACTTCATTTTTTACTAATTATTATTATTTATATACTTATTTGTCTACCAGAGATTTTATTTGTTACTTAAAATATATGAAAAAAAAAAAAAAAAAAGTCAAATCGTAATTTAAAAAAATGTATTATTATTTATTTTGTTTACTTATTTGTTTACCAAAGGAAATTTTCATTAACTTTAATTGTAAAAAAAAAAAAAAACAAAGTTAATTTCTCGAATTTTGAATGAACTCTATTTTTCATTTTTTTTTTTTTTTTTTTTTTTTTCAGAAACAAAAAAAATGATGCAAATTCCAAACCAATGTCCCTTCAAAGAGGACATATTGAAAGAAGTAGAGGCGATGAAGAAGTTAAACGAGAAGGAAAAACAGAAGCAGCGAGAAGCTGCGAGAGAAAAGAAGAAGGAAAAGCAGGCGAAGGGTTTGGAGGATTTGGTATCTCGGGCAGAAAATAAGCAGTCGAAACACGAGGCGACGACAATGGAAATTAATAACGATCCGATAAAAGCCGCCGTCGGCAGAGAGGAAAGTTCTCTCAAAGCGTATTACAAAGAATTCAAAAAAGTTCTCGACGCTGCGGACGTTATATTGGAAGTCGTCGACGCGAGAGATCCGCTGGGAACGCGATGCAAACAGGTAGAAGAAGCCGTCCAATCGGCAAAGGGAAACAAACGTTTGGTTCTCGTCCTCAATAAAGCGGATCTCGTTCCTCGCGAAAATCTCGATCAGTGGCTAAAGTATCTGCGCGCGAGTTTGCCGGCTGTGGCATTCAAAGCGTCGACACAGGATCAGTCGAAACGACTCGGACGCAAAAAATTGGGTCTTAAAAAAGAAGATATGATACAGAGCGGCGCGTGTTTCGGAGCCGAACTTTTGCTCTCGTTGCTCGCGAATTATTGCCGCAACAGCGGTACTGTGAAGAGCAGTATACGCGTTGGAGTCGTCGGTCTTCCAAACACCGGAAAATCGAGTATAATAAATTCATTGAAAAGAAGCAAAGCTTGTAGCGTCGGTAACACGCCGGGAGTTACGAAAGCGATGCAAGCCGTTCAATTGGATTCGAAAATTAAGCTTCTCGATTCGCCGGGAATCGTCTTCGCGACTCCGCAATCCAACGATCCTAACGATTCTTCCGTTGCGCTTAAAAATGCGGTTAAAATACAGGCGTTGAGAGATCCGTACACACCGGCGACAGCGATTTTAAAGAGAATATCGAAACAACAAATTATGGAACTCTACGATATGCACGAATATTCGAGTCCCGATGAATTTTTTTCTATGAAAGCCGCGCGAATGGGAATGTTTAAGAGAGGAGGAGTTCCCGATATGTTGGCTGCTGCGAGAAGCATTCTTAACGATTGGAATTCCGGGAAAATTAGGTATTATACGGTACCACCGGAGGAAGCGCCGTGTCAAGTATCAGCGGAAATCGTCACGAAAGTTGCTGACGAATTTAATATCGAGAATTTTGAGGCGAACGAAAAAATGATGTTGGATAATGTTGAGGCTGCGGCAGCGAAATTTAATCTCAATGTCGTTGATCCGCTTTTGATCGATAGCACGGGACCCGTCGAGTGTGCGATGGACGTTGATAAAAAAAAGGTATGAAAAATAATAATAATGAGAGGAATGTAATCATTTTTTTGAGAATTTAAATTTCTCAAAAAAAAAAAAAAATAAGGCGACGGTAGAATTTTTTTGCGCGCGATAAATCGAAATTTTTATTTACATAATTGAATTCGTTTTTTTTGTAAACTTCAACAATTTTTTGTTTTTTTTATTATAATATTATTTTTCAATGTTATTTTTATTATTACAGAAGGAATTCAAATTGCAACAGATGAACGAAACGAGAAAAAAGAAGGCGGAGGAAGCGAAGAAGAGGGCTGAGGAGACGAAAAAATCGCCGAACGCGCAACGAAAAAAGAAAGTCGAACCGTTGTTTGAAATCGAAGGAAATCAAAAGTTGAATAAACTCAACAAAATACAATTTAAAAAAGAGAAAAAGGATAAAGTACGGAGAGGTGGGTTTCGATGCAAATGTTATTAACTCGTGAGAATTATAAAAAAACAAACAAAAAAAAAGTCATATTCGCTGTCGGATCACTAATAAAATATGCATCATTAATAAAATAAGATAATGAAGAGAAAAATTATTATTTAAATTTTTTAATAATGAACTATTATTATTATTAAATTAATATTATGATATTGTATTATTTGATTTTGCCGATGATAATTTTCTTTATTCATTTATCGAAATATTTATCGTAATTTTATTATAACATTTTTTTTTATTTTTTTTTTTATTTTTAAATAAAATTTAAATAATGCTAATCGTCTTTTGAGTCGCGCGGTTTCCTGAATTTTAACAAACAAATTTATTAAAATTTGCTTCGGCCGCCGCGCCAATTGAATTTTATCTGCAAAATGCCAATGTTTTACTTTACGTTATTTTTTTATGTTACATTTTTTTTTACCTTTTTTTTTATTATTTTTTTTTTTTTACAGAAAAAGAAGCTGTAAAATTGGCCGATCAACTCGAGGGCTTCAATATCGACGCGGGAGAAGATTACAACTTCGAAACGGACTTTACGCCAAAATGAAATGGCGTATCGATCATTGAAATGCAATCGTTGAAATAATCAGAAGAAATCTAACGTATAGATGCCGTCGACGTTAGAATTTGTACAGTAAATACAGAATACAGAATTGTTGAAAAAATGCCGTGAAAAGAAGAGCCGATATTCTCTAAGTACCGAAATAAAATTGCGATAAACTTAAACTCTCAAGTATTTTATTTTTTTTCATCGATCGCCGCAAATTCCTGAGTTATGTGTTTTTTCTTTAGTTTCCAGGAAAATCAAGTAAATCAAGTCGCGAATCTTGTGGAATGCGATAAAATTTCATATCGTCGAATTGGTCATCAATTGGATACGCGGCCCGTAGCAACAGATTGACCAATTGAAAGCGCTTATAGGGAGTAACAATCGTGAGACAGAAGAGAGCTTTGGCTCCGCGAGACGCGTTCTCCGATGTATCCCCCCAACGATGTTAAAATTATCTACTTGGCATCTATTTCAACGGCAGTGTCGACTCACGAGTTTTCGACAGCAAACAGTGCCGCAGCGTGGATGACTAAGTCTTTGCACTCGACGTGACCTTATCGCGTCCGACACGTGTTGAAACAAATCGAATCGACTGATAAACTTTAATTTCCTATCGGACACGAGTTTGGAAACTGTTGTCTTATCGTAATAATCCAATTCTATATCCGTTTTGGGAGGGAAAAAAAAAAACGCGTTGGCGGAGAGAATTACTTCACCACATTGTTTATCTTATCGGTGCTTTGAAAAAATTTGATTAGACTCGTCGGTTCGAAACGGCGCGACGTCCCCATCAGACATTCTCTGAACGGCGCGAGAATTGCGTCGACGGAAAAAGTTTCGATTTCGATAAATTAAAAAAAAAAAACGAATAAAATTTAAAAAATGACGGAAAAAACTCGTTTCAGCGCGGAAGCACTCGGCTGGCAAAGGGCTCCCGGACCTTTGAAAGTTTGGAAAATCGTTGAGGGACAAAAAAAAACTGCGGAGGGTGAAACATTGAAATTCTCCATTCAAGAAATTCCCGAAGATCGACACGAGGAAATTCTCGAACACATGTGCACTTTTTTCGCGCGGGACGAAGTTTTGTGCAGTTATACGCGTGAGTAGTAACGACGGATTGTTTCATTTTTTAATTACCATTCTTATTGAATCGATACCGATTTTTTTATTTATTTATTTCGTAATTTATGTAATATGGTGTTTTACGAAATTTATCCGTTGTGTCGAAACCTAAAATTACGAAAAAAAAAAAAAAAAAAAATACGGTGGCGACGGCGGTAAATTAATTAAATTAAGAAAAAAAAAATGTAATATTGAATAATATTATTATTTTTGTAATTTAATTTTTTTTTCTCCTTTTTTAAATTCATTGCGAGTTTTCATTCTCGTGAAAAAAATTAATGGATAATTAATCATTAAGAGTAATAATTATTTATAATAATTTTTCTTTTCATTTCATTAGTAATTTATATATTTTTTTATTCATTAATATATTAATATAGTTAGAAAATATTGTAAATAATAAAAATATATTTACAAAATTATAATAATTAATATTGATAGATTAAATTTTTATTCGTGAGACGAAACAATATTTCGCGAGAATAAAAAAAAAAAATAAATAAATAATGTGAGAAAAAATAAAAAGGAAAAATTCTAAAATGGCATTACGACTTAAACTACAAATTCCAGACATGCGATCGCAATTGAAAAATAATTACTAATATAGACGAGACGCGATCCGTGTCACTCGTTAACTCCGAGTTTAATAAATTATCCGTTAAATTCCTAAAATTTCGCTTTTGAAGTTACCGACGATATTTCTCTCCGATCGTTAAAATGCGGGCGACGAGCGTCTCGCGTACATCGCGAAATTTATATTTTTTCATTAATTAACGAATGAAATTTCAGGTGCCATAGCGGATCCCGTGGTGATCGCTGATTTTCGAAAATTATGGACATTTCCACTTCAACAGGGAACTGTCGTCGGAGCTTTTGTCGTCGACGAGAAGAACCCAAAGCCGCGTTTAGCCGGAGTTAACATGACTCTCGTCATGTGCGACGCTGCAGAAAAAGGTGTCAAAGGAATTGAGGTGAAAAAATTTCCAAAATTAAATATTTCACAGCGAAGAATTATTGATAAACGATGAAATTATGCGAAGAAGAATCGATCGACTCTGAGAATTCGATAAGCCGATTAATTGCGAAATTTATCGAGAGACCGGGAATGAGATAACTTGCAATTAGTTTTACACGCGCGATGCGCGATAGACGATAATTAGTTCGTCGATAATCCGAGTCAAGCGATTGGGAGAAAAAAAAAAAAATCCATTTATTATGTTGAATAATTATGTATTATGAATTAAATGCGAATAAATGATTTCTTATCCAGTCGTTCGGCCGGAATTATCGACTAATAAATTATACGATATCGGAAGACTGCGAGAGTCTCGAAAATTATTATTAAGATATCTCGCAGTGGGGTTCGCGATTATTTCTTCGCGAAAATACTAAATTCAGATCGATGTTCGGTTTTTAATGCTTTTTTTTTTTTTAAATATATGGTATTTTAGTCCCTTACGTAGGGGAGGGAAATATATGTTCCGAGTTTTTGACGAGTTATTTACCGTTAAATGGTCCGTTTGGCTGTAAAATATTGTGAAAAAAATTTCGAAAAAATTGGAGTCTTTTTTTTTTTTTTTTTTATGATTCGAAGAGAATATTTTTTTAACGCCATTGCGCATTATTCTTACGCGCAAAAGGAGACGAAGCGCGCGAAATACGATAAATAGAATCGTAGAAAGTAAATGCTATTTTTCTCGCGGCTATTCTCTCTCTCTCTCTGCTCTTTCGCTGCTCTACTAAAATCTAAGGATCGAAATGTAAGATTTTGCATGCGATAATATCGATGATTAATTTCAGTTTAAATCGGACACCGCGAAGAAGATAATGAGGTTCATGAGTGGTCTTGAACACGAAAATGACACCCGAAAGGTGTACAACGTCGATAAATACATAGCGGCCTTTGGTTTGAGCGTTGATCCGGAGTTCCGGGGTCAGGGAATCGGATACCATCTTTTGATGGCTCGGTAAATGACTTTCTTTCTTTCCAATATCCTTCAATTTCCGTAATTTTATATGAAATTGAAATTTAAATAATTTATTTTCAAAAATTCGAATTTATAAAAATCATTTAGTCGATGAAATTAAAATTCATAAAATGATTAATTGTCGAAAATTAAAATTCGTAAAATCACTAATATTATAAAAATAAAATTCATAAAATTATTAATTTTATGAAATTAAAATTCGGAAAATCATTAATTTTATAAAATTAAAATTCATCAAATAATTCTTCAAAATCATCATCAGCTTGAAAAATTTTTCATTTGTTTTTTTTTTTTTTTTCACAGAGATGAAATGTCCGTAGCCTACGACATTACAGCGACGTCGACGGTTTTCACGGCGGTTCCTGCGCAAAAGGTAGCGGCTAAAGCGGATTTCGAATTGATTATAGAGCGGAACTATGTGGACGCAAAAAATGAGGATGGAACCGACACGTTTCCCGGTATTCCACAAAAATCTTGCAAACTCATGGGAAAAACTTTTTCCCACGCGAAGAAAGTTAATGGAGTTCATTAATTAATTAATTAATTAATTAGTTAGTTAATTGAAATAAAAATCGAGATAATATTAATTAATAATTTGTTTCGCGTAATCGATCGATAAGTAGCTTCATATTTACGATATAATCGTAAGGAGGATTTTCGAGAATTATCTTCGTTTCCGTGGTATTAAAAACTAAACGCATAAGCGACTTATGCGCACTTCAGCTTTATATAAAAATGAATTTCAATCAAATGCGAAGGCGAAGTTTGCAAAGGCGAAGTTTTGTAAATTCTACGATTGAATAAGAAAGCGACGGATTGCTCGCTTTGCATAAACATTAATGCAACAGTAATTGTTTTTTAAATTTCCCTTTCCGATTCCGAGATTTGCAGAGCAGTGATAACGTTTCTCGTGGGAATTTTTTCAAAAGTGTCGACGGTGATTTTTTTTTTTTTTTAATCGGACAGTGAGTTCCAGAGATGCGAAAATCATAAGACATAATGATTATCGATCGATAGTTAATAAAACAGTAAAAAAAAAAATGAGGAGAAAGCCGAATCGCTGCACTCGATGAGGTCAATTCGATTCTTCGCGAATTAGCGGCGAATTTTTCTTCTGATTTTAGAATTCTATAAGCCGACAAATTGCGCGATTTGTATAAAAATTCCAATAGTATCAACGATCGATTTGTTCGGTTCAAACATTTTTCCAAAAAAGAAAATACTTCGAGTGTCTCAGAGACAAAAATTTTCGAAAAACATCGATAGCGCCTTTTTTTTTTTTTTTTTCCGATATCCAAAAATGATCTATCGATACCGAATAAATCGTAAAAAAAAAAAAAAAAAAAAAAAAAACAAAGAAAAAATAATTATGCGACGTAAGTTTCGAAAACATCGATAGCGCATTATTTTCTCCGATATCCGAAAATTGTCTATCGAAAACGAATAAACCGTAAGAAAAAAGAGATGACATAAATTTCCAAAACATCGATAACGATATTTTCGTATCCCCGCGATATAGGTGCCGCGAGTATAAAAATTATAAAAACGACTTGCATCCCGCAGAGTTTTAATTCCACCCGACAATTATCGATCGGCAATGAATAAAACAGTGAAAAAAAAAAAAAAAAAAAAAAAAAAAAAAAAAAAAAAAAGTTCAGAGACGAAAGAGGAGAATGGTGAGTATAGAAGAAGGACGACCCGGTGCACTTGACGAGGTCATCTCGATTCGTACCGAATTACTCGTTTAACCGGAGAGTCCGAGGGGTGGTGGTCGGGGGAGGGGAGGGGGGGGGGGGTGGCGAGAGGTGGCAGCGCGACGGGGTTTAGTTGAATCCAGGAGTACGCTGTGGTCCCTCGCCGCGGACGGTGCGCGCGGACAAACGTTGCGAGAGCGCGAGACGGGGATAGAAGGAGAAGAGAGCGAAAGAGCGACTGCGATAGGATGAATGAATGAACGAACGGGATAAACGGTACGACGTCAGGGCGGCCGGTGGGGTGGGGATGGTACGAGGAGCGCCGGAGGTAAGCAAAAAAAAAAAGAAAAAAAAAAAAAAAAAAAAAAACACATCGAGGGAGAAAGAGCGATCGAAAGCCCAAGAGACGAGAGCGGAGTAGAAGAAACGGAGTTGCGCCTCCGCGTGACCCGAGTCCGTGGCGACCGATGTGTTGTGCGGCCGGTTGGCTGTGCCGTTCGCATCCCCCGCGGGGGGGAGGGGGCGGAAGGGAGGCAGTGGACTTGTAAGCGTTTTACTCCCCTCGACTCAGTTCACGTTACGCGTAGTACTATTTCGTAGTACGTGCCGGCAGACGAGGGGTAAAATGCGCTTCGGCGCAACGGGGACTACGCTTCTCGTATATCGCCGTTGCAACTTTTCCGCACGGAAACAACTATGTATATAAATATCGAAAAAAAAAAAAAAAAAAAAACGGGTTTTCCGTAAGAAGTTACCGATAGCGCGGCATACTGCATTATTATTTTTATGGAAAATAAATAAATCTCTTAACGTATGGAACTCCGCGTGTTTTTTCGATATTTCGATATCGAAATCGAAATAATCGATATAAAAATAATTCGATACTTCATGCAATATTCGTAATTTACTATAAATAAAAAATTAAAAAATTAAAAATTTTGAATAATTTTAACCAAAATAATAATAATAATTTTTTTTTTTTTTTTCAATAGTTATTTACGAAAAAATTATAAATATTGCGATTTTTTATATTAATTTTTTTTTTTTTTTCATTCCTCCGTTAATTTAGTTTTGCTCCGTGAACCCTCCGGGGGTGAAATTTATCAAGATACAAACTGAGTAATACGGGGATATATCTATAAGTATAGTTTTCCGTACGGCAAAAAGTCTCCCGGGAAACTTGTAAGACAGGGATATAATGAGGAAGCAACGAGAGAGTTACTCGGCAACGTAGAGATGAAGAAGAAGCCGCGTAACGGTGTTGTGCAAAAGCTGCGATGCAAGGATCGTTGGGTTTCGCGTACACCTCGTATTTAGTGCGCAGATCTCGTATACGTTCGCGAGGGATTTTGGTCCGACGACGGAGGTCGCTGGGGCTCTATACCTGTGTGCAACTTATGGCGCGAAAAAAAAAAAAAAAAAAAAAAAAAAAAAACAGTGTGAATGCGGGTCCGGCATTCATTCCAATGCCATCCAATAACCGGAGCTGCGCGCGTTTGCGCTCCGCAGCTTTCCGAGGCGACGACTGAACTCATTCTTTCTTCGTGATCCCGTTATCCCGCGTGCTAATTGCGTTCTAATTATTATCATTCATAATTACGCCGCAACGTTCATTTATAGTGTCCGGAGGGGGTGAGAGAGGGGGGGGGGGAGGGGAGGGGGTATTCCATTGTATTAGTTATATCGAATGCAATATCCTATAGTACCTTTCATTCATTCATCGAAGCACTCGGGAACAATCGATCTTTCTGCCCGACTAACGGGTCATAAGGTGATAGCGCCGAACTCCCCCGACACCTATGAACAATGAAAAAAAATTGTTTTGTTGCGAAACATTAATATAATAGAATCTGAATCGCCATTCTGTCGTTTGCAGCAATTGAAAAAAAAATGCCGAAACGAAATAATATTTTGGAGTAAATATCGAAAAAAAATTTTTGGATTTCTCAAGAGTATCGATCGCGGAGTGAAACTTTCAATTTTTTCTCAAAAATAAAAAAAAAAAAATATCTCTTATTTATAAATATATATTGTCAATTATTTTTTATAAGACTCTCAATGTATGTAACTTTCAGTACAAAAAATTTCAAGATTTTACATGCAAATGGTTAATGCGTTATAAAATAATAATAACAATAACGGTTCTCCATTTTTTTTTTTTTTTTTCAAAAAATTGCTATACATCGCGCGTTTCACATAAAAAAATCAAAGTTTCGATAAAATTATCCTTTTTTTTTCATTATAAATTAACACTAACATTCATTAACATTTTTTCATTAATTTTCATTATTTCATTATTTTTTAATTATTCATTTTCATTATTAATATCCGAATTTCAAAAATATCTTCGAAATATTTCGTTAAAATGCCTTTAAAAGCGTTGCAAATATTTCGAAAATTATTTGCAATTTCGCCGATGCAGAAACCAAAGACTAGTGGTAGTTGTTGCACAGTCGGAGTAGACTCGGGAATGCGGGGTGTTCGAGACGCGTCGTAGCCGCGGGGAATACACTCTCTAACCCCGTGTAGTATAATCGATCGTCAGAGGGGTACAGGGGGTCGGGGGACGGAGGGTGTAGAGGCCGCGGAAGGGGGTGAAGCCGGAAGGACAGATGGAGAAGTGGAGAAGAGTATAGAGACGATAGGTGAACCGGAAGTGGGCCGTGTTCGCCGCGTCTGGTCTTCTTATACGGGGAGAATTGTGACTTCGGCAGGCAATTGGGTGAATCTCTCGTCTTTAGATCGGTACGCGCGTATTTGCCATAGACGGGCCGCTTGCATGTTCTCCTCATTCCTTCGCCTCTTTCTTGGGCTTTTCACTCATTTGTGAATAGCGAATTGAATTGCCTCGTTTGCTATCCGACGAAGTCGGAGCTTTACATTGGAATTTTTTATCCCTCATGCGAATGAATATCGGTACCTGAATACCTATTTATTCGAAGCAAATAAATGATACTACTTCGTTCGGAAGCAATCATTTCGAAATTAGCGAAGAAAACCTTTGATAAGAAAGATGAATGGTCGTTAGAACATTTTTTTTTTTTTTTTTTTTCGAAACGTCATAGACGCAAAGATTCGGATGCTTCAACGAGCAGTGAAAGAGTTTCTAAGTAATAAACGAGAATTCGACGAATCGTGAAATATTTTCGAGCGTTCGTTTGGACGAAAGTTGCCGTCAAAGCGCCGGCAATGAAGTCTTACGCCGGAGAGATCGGTAAGCCGGAAACGCGTTCACATAACGCGCAAACCTTTGGTCAACTCGACGGCGAATCAAACACGAGATTGCAGAGACTCGCGCGAAGAAAATTTACTCTTATGTGTGGGAATAGCAGGTTTTTGATATTCAGTTTTAATTAACCGATTTCAACAAATTATTGATAAAAAAAAGTAAACATTTTTGAGTACATGAAATAATTATATCGCTATAGCTATACAGAAATATGTGCGGTCATTGGAACATTGATAATTTCAAGATTTTTTCTATTCCGGAACTGTGATCCGACTACCGATTTTTACGATCCCATTTTCGATTTTTCTTCGATCGGATATCAATTTTTTTTCCTTTACAGATTATGAAAGGGATTCGGCAAGTTCCGGCAAAAAATTGTATTATATTTTTTTTTATCGGTAAAAAAAATCTGTTACGAAATTTCCATGCGATTAAAGGATCGCACCGATGTCCTAATCGCGTAAAAAAAAATTCAGTTCCGAATATAACGTGTGAAAGTTCCAATTTTTTTCCAAAATCATTATTCAAATTTTTTCATTAAAAAAAACATTAAATTGTCCGATCACTGTACCCATAAACAATCCCATGGGATCGTATTTATGATACGATTATTTTTCACCAAAAAAAAAAAAAATGTTTTTTTCATGAAATCGTATCGATAAAATCGGCAAAATGGATAAAAATCGGTATATTCCGCTCTTATCTTCGGAATAAAAAAAATCTTTAAATTTTCAATGATCCGATAACGGCATCCATTTTTCTGCGGTTTTTTTTTTTTTTTTTTTTTCGCCAAGTTTTTCTTCGTAACACGATGCTTCGAAAGGAATAATATGTACTTCACTGCGTCGCCTAGCGATGTTTTTGCCCATAGCGAAGTGAAGACTGCGCTTAGAGTCTACACACAGTTATAAATGCGCGCTCTGCATGCCATTAGAATTGATTTACCCTCTATTTTTATCGCGAGAAGTTTCGCATCTAAGCGGTAAAACTGACACACCGCGAAAAACCGTTGTTAACACTTACTTCCCCGCAATCGGTAGCGACCGATAGTAAGTAAAGCCTCCGGTCAGCGTCACCTAAAAGCTCTGATACGCTCTCTATCCCCGCCTAAGAATCACAACGCCCCAATTCCGACAATTTCTTCACCCAAAACCTTCGAAGTTGCGCCCTTATGTTTCCCACCAATCGATATTGCACCCGCGCGTAGTGCCACGGGGATCGAGTGCACACAGACTCTTCAACACATCGAAGAGCTTCGCTCGCGTGTGGGGGGGAAGTTTCCACCAGTCCTTCCGATTCTCGAGATCCGTCAGGACGGCAAGGGGCAGCCCCCACCTATCCACGGTACGAGTAAATATACACATAGGGATGACTCTCTCAAACCCCGAAAAACACAAGGGCCGATCTCTACCGATTTAACCCGTATAACGAGCCACAATACGCCTTTCCGCTTCTAAGCCTTCGAGGCCCAGAAACACAAAGGCGCATCTCAGTCATTGTAACCTGCAAATCGAGTGGAGTTGCGTCTTTACGTTTCCAAGTTACTGATACATATACATCGGTATCCGACGAGCTGCAAGAGGGAAGAATAACGAGGATAGGAGTACAGAAAAGAGTCGGTGCACGAGAGAGCCACAAACACGCCGGAGGGTGAGGGTGGATGGTGTCCGCGGGGGGTAGAGGGAGGGGGTGCGCGAGGGGGGGAAGATACGAGAGGGCGTCGAAAGAGAGAGGAGAGGTTGAAAGCGAGGAGAGACCCTCGACGAGTCTGCGCTGTCGCGGGTTCCGACAAACATGTCCGCCCTCGGGTTCTTCGAGGTTGAGGGATGTGTGCGGCGCGCCATCGTGTGCCTACCTTAAAAATCCGGCGTCTAGTCCCCGGCGCGCGTTCGTGGGCGTTAGTGAGTGACCGGAAAAAAAAAAAAACGTTTTGAACTCGAATCGAGAAAACTGAACTGAATTTACCAACAAAAAATCGAAAATCGGCAAGGAAACTAAAAAAAAAAAAAAAATTAAGTAACAACGAGAAACGGAAGTGAAACGGAAAAAACGGAACGATCCGGGAGGAAGAAACGGAAATAAGTAAGGAAACAAGAAATTAATTCGTCGTCCCGTTTTTCTGAAGGCTCCTTACCGATTTTTCGGTGGTTTCGTGAATTGTTCGCCTGTTACCGATCGAATTTTGGCTGTTAAAAAAAAAAAAAAGAAAAGAAAACGAAACGAAGCTGAGGAAAGCGAACAGCGGCTATCGACGATTTCGCGTGTACCGCTCTCTCGTCTGCTCTCTACTCAATCTCTGATATTCCGCCGACAAAGGTGCGTTGCTCTTTCGATCGTGTCGTTCGGAGAGTATTTTATTTATTTTTTGTTTTATCGATTCGTTATTTCGCAACGTCGCAAGGGTTTGTTCTTCCCGCGAAGCGTGCAACGGAACTCTATGTGTATCATCGGGGTTTTCGGTGACGAAAATGTTGATTTTCTCATCGGAAGAGACGGAATAAATGTAAAAACCGGTATAGAGAAAAGTGCAAGGAGAACGGAATAAGAAGAAAAAAAAAATCGGGGGCTTCAAGACGTGGAGAGAGGAACATTGGGAAGCGAAGAAGTGAGACCAGGAAAACGGAGGGAGAGCGCGAAGCGCGAGGAGAGAGAGTGAGAGAGGAAGGGAGAGAACGAGAATACTGGTGGGTCGTATCGATTTCGGGGTGAAAGCGGCGTGACGAGGAAGAGGCGAGTGTCGGTGTGCTGCTTGCTACTGGCCATAAGGGTGGTTTTGCGCGCCCCGGCGTGGGTCTCTCTCCTCTCCTCTCCTCTCCTCTCTCAGCGTTTCTCTTCCTTCTTGAGTTTTGTGGACGAGGAAAATAACTATATAACCATTACATACCGGTGCCCTGTAGTTCAATCAACGCAAACGGTCGACGGGCCTTTACCTTTCCCCAAAAACTCGCGAGGGACGGAAAGCCTCGGGGCTCGTAGATACCCCTCTATGAGTTCTGTATTTCGTTTCTCGATTATTTTACCCTCTCGAAAGTTTCTTTTGACCGGTTTCTGTTGGTCTTTCCGCGAGCTTTTCGTAGTAATAATGGTTAGAGTAGTAGTACTATGATTACTAGTATTACGAGTACTACTACGAGTGTCTGATCTGCACAGCCTTTCCCTACTTATCGCTTCGATTTCTCTTTCCATCTCACTTTGAGTCTCGTAAACTCCAACGCGCCCTTATCTACCCTCACGCGGTTTATTCTACCATCTTTCTTAGTCTCGATACCACCCTTAGACGAGTCTTTGGCTGTTGCAAACGTATGCCGAATTTTACTTTGCCTGTTTCTTTCGTCTTGTCTTGCTGGCCTTCTTCTTGGCCTTCTTTGGCTTTGGCTTTGGCTTTGCCTTCGTCTCTTCGCGAACCCTATGTAGTAGAAGTTCCATTTCGCTCGAACACCCCGTCGTAGTCGCGTTCGCGCGTCTCAGGGGGGTAACCCTATCTCGCTTCCTCCCTCACCGGCGCGGAGGAGGCTCTCGAAAAAAAGGGTATATCGATCCGCGGCTGGTCCGGGACATCGGTTGGCACGCCACCACGAAATCGTGTGCAACCTCCTTCCGCGCGCTCGAGACCTACGCTCGGCTCTTCGGCTCTTCGGGGTGATACCCACGATGACGATTATAGCTTAGGACTATGGTGATGATGATGGGACTTCTTTGCCGTTTTTTAAATGGGTTATAATGATTTTTTTTTCCTTTTTTTCAAGTTTGTTGAGATTTTTGTAAACTTTTTCTTGGTTTTCCGATATTTATTTCGTATTTTTTAATATTTTCAGAATGTGATGAAAAATATTGGTATTTAGGTATTCCATCACCTAAATACCGGTATTGAAAACTATCGGTTAAGAATTAATCGATAAAACATTTTTTTTCTTTTGCAAGTAGTATTTTACTCCAAAATATCGATGTTTTGTTATAGTTTTGAATTTTTGCAAATTGTTATAGTTTTGAATTTTATCGATTAACATTCTTGTTATTCCGATAATTTTTATTTTCATTGCTTTTCAATGATTTTTCATGAGTTTTTTCGAAAAATTTTAAATTATCAAAGTTGGATGAAAATAATGAAAATTTAAAAAAATTCTCGATATTGCAATTTTTCGTATTTGGATTACGTTTTTTTTTTTTTTTTTTTATAAGTGAAATTTCACTCCGAAACATTGATGTTCGGTTATCGTTACGAATTTTCAACAGAAATATTCTCTTTATTTTTGTATGACGTTTTTTCTTGAAATATTAAACGACGGATTTGATCGATTTGCCGATTTTATTCGACTGGAAGAAGAACATCGGTATTCGGCTTTTGTCTGTTAGATATAAACTGCCGGTACGCGTATTCGTCATGAGTTACTGCACAACGAATATCTATATTTTATCGATTTCGCTTCTTGGCCGCTCGTCGCTCGAACGAACGCCCGTCCGCGCGCGCGGCACAGCCCTTTGCCGTCGGCGTGTTCGGTATCCGACGCGCGGCTCGCCGCCCCTTATCTCTCAGGAAAAATCTTGGGGTGAACCCCGAAGGTGATAGAAACGTGCCTCGAAGGTTCGTGGCTCACCCCCCCCCCCCTATCACCCTCTGCCCCTGGCCTCTCGCGTCCTCGATTTCTCTTCGTGTTCGTCGTTACGCGTCTACGACGTTTTCGTCGAATTTTCTCCAAAAAGCACGAAAGCCAACCCCATGAACAACGAAAACAAAAAAATACATAAAACGAAACGAAATCCTCGATTCTCTTGAATTAGGGAATTCTATTTCGTTTTACAGACGACGGAAGCCCGCGGACACGGAGAAAAAATATCAGCTATTGGGGAGGGGGGACCACAGAATGAGGGAAACCGAGGAGACAAACGGGTCGAAAACGGACCAATCGGCCCTCAGAACGAGAAATGATTTTTAGAAGGTGAGTTTTGATTTTTTTTCTCAAATTTTTCTTCGATCCAAAATTCTGTATCTATAAAAACGAAAATTTATTAAAAAAAAAAAAAAAAATCGACGGTTTTATAAAATTTGTTGGATTTTTTTATTTAAGGCAATTGAATTTTAAGATCAAAGAATTAAGTGCAAATAAATAGTTTTTTTTTTTTTCATTTTTTACGAATTCGGCAGTGTGCATTGAAGAATTGTCTGATTTTGGTATTTCGCCGGATTCGTCACCATATATTTTCGTGATGAGTATAGCATTTAGTATGCAATGCCATTGAGATAAGAATTATCGATGAGCATACGTGCTGATAATTCGGTGATAGATGGGACACGAGGGGAGGCGGGGACATCGACGATTATCTTTTCAACGATAGAACCGCGAAAGTACCCACGCTGTGGCTCTCGTTTAATCCTTCAACTCCATAGTCTGTCGTTTAAAAAAAAAAAATTCTCAACTGCACGATGTTTTTCTAAATCGAAATTTTTGATTTTTTTTTTTTAATTATTGTTATTACGGTCAAAAGACTTTTTTTTAAATATATAGTACGATTCACCAATTTTTTAAAATTAGAAGATCATCAATGCGGAACATATAAAAATTCGACAATTTATAAAAAAAAATACATTTATTGTATATTGGTTTTTTTTTTTTTTTCGAAAAAAAAAAAAAAAAAAAAAAAAAAAAAAAAATGTATCAAATTTTTTTATAAAAAAATAAGAAATACGAGATTTGTGGACGAAAAAACCAAACGTTCCGACGTTAATAATATCAGTGACGGCAGTAATATATTTTCTCGGGGCGCAAAACGATTTACAATGTTACTTTTGCCCGCATCTTCCGCGTTAGAAGTCGCGAGCAGAGTCGAGTCCGGGAAATAACTAACGTTCCAAAGTAAATCTCGAAAGTGCAACAATTCTCTCGCAGCACATCGCAGTCCGGTACCGTCTGGTGGCTATAATTTCGTGAGTTGTCTAACTGGCCGTAGCCGCTACGTCCTTTGGACTTTGCTACTCTGTTATCGCTATTTCGCCCGTTGACTCCCGTTTAACCAAAGTTTACCAGACCCGTACCGACGGTCTATCTGTGCGCCTTTGTTCGTAGAATAATTCGCGTATCCGAAGAGGAAACAGTGCGTCGCACAGTTTTGCGTACGGAAAACAGGAGAAACTTTCTGAGATACGAAAGGGGGAAATGTACAGCGACGATGACCTCTTCTTTCCCCGTACGACGTTTACTCATCTTTACATTTTTGTTTCGTTAGTAAAAAAAAAAAAAAAAATATCAGTTTTTTTCAAATTTTAATTCAATTTAACTAAAACCATATTACTTTTTTTTTAAATAAATTTCACTACCAAAATTTCTCGTTAAAAAATGACTAAAACTAACATTTATTGCAGTTCAACGCATTCGAACAAAATGCTAAAAAAAAAAAAAAAAAAAAAAAAACCACGACTGTTAATATAATAAAAAAAAAATGATCGATCTAAACACAAATTTGATATATAATCCACGTAACGCTCTATAGGTCAAGGTGCTCCGTCCCACGGCTCGATTATCGGTCAAACAGGCAATTAGACTTCCCAACTACCAACAAACCCTTAAAAAAAACCGACTCTTTCCATTAATCCCCAACTTATAACATTTTTTCCCCAACAATCATCCCCGTCCGCGATCCATCGTATTTCGTTCAACGTTTTTTTCGCACCCTCCCGTACTTTACCGTACCGTAATCCCGCACACTCTCGTATTACCCCCTACGCATCACGTTTCCTCGCGCCCTTGTCGTTTGCCTGTTCGCGCGTTCGGAATGCGGCACGTACAGTTTTCGGGGTGTCGAAATAGGCATTCGTCTGTGGGTCAAGGTTACCCAGTGAGGAGGGGGATGACGGGGGGAGAGTTTCCCGACAACCCCGCGATCGCATTCCCCATGAACCACTGTCGAGTTTCGAGACCTCCCCCGCCGTCCCCCTCGTCGTCGGTGATTGTCACCTCGCGCCTCGTTTCCATTGATTCTTAATGAAGGAGAACGGTACTCTTTCTCTTCCTCGGGAAACTTCTGGCGGGTTTACGCATAAAACATTCTCAGGACAGCATGTCGTTTGCATGAATATCCATTGAGATGCGTATTTGAAGGACGAGGGGTTGAAAAGCGTGGAAAAAATTCGGTGGTTTGGGGATGAAATTTTGAAGGATATATTGGAGTCGTGATCTGTCGAGAGTCGGATACGTGATGCTTAAACGTGCCATATGTGTTTGTATCTATTTCCGTTGTCCAACTACGACGGGCGGGAGGGGTTGGGGAGGACCTCGCGGAAAGAAGGATTGGTGGGACGAAGCGAGAGTACAAAATAGAAGAAGCAATAAATGAGGGGTAACGTGGCATAGCATGAACTATATAAATGGCTATATATATATATATATATATATATATATATATATATATATATATAAATATACACATATATATATGTATATATAGAGATATAGAGATGTAGGACGCGGGGAAACACGGATAGGACGTAGTCGGGTTGAGCGATGCGCGGAGAGCTTCACCGGCGACTATTGTGCGCGATTTCATGCGAGGATGAAGTATATGCAGTATATATGTGGGTCGTGGCTGTGACGAATCGATTATTTGTTCCTGTTCACCAAGTCCCGTCGTGTGACGGACGCGAGAATATAACTCCTGGCTTTCCGAGATATCTCGCGTATCGACGCGATGAATAAAAAAAAAGACGATGATACGTTCCAATTTTTTTTATTAATTTCATTCGACTCAAAATTAATTTATGTATTTATTATAAATAATAAAAATAATAATATTTATTTATGTACACCATATTCATATAATTATTTATTATATATATACGAATTTATTTTCATTTAAAAAATGTATTTAAAAAAATCGTACGAATCGTGTTGTTCTTTTTTTTTTTTTTAATATATTACATAAATAGTTTATTTTGATTTTTCAACTCCGAAAAAGCGGCTAATAATCTTTTTTTTTGGAAAACGATTTTTTTTTTTTTTTTTTTTTTTTTTTTTTTCGAGAAGGGTTTTCGTGTTTGTGGATTTATAATAATAATAAAATTTTAATCTGTAGGCAGTGGGCATGACGGACCGAACTAATGCAGTGGCGAAAACACGTGCGCATCAAGTACGGTGGTCGAGTTGGTGTCGGTCAAGGACAGCGGGATCAGGTGCAGCTGCAGGTGCGGGTGGTGCAGCTGCAGCAGGGGGAACAGGGCGGGCGACTGAGCTATCAGATCTGCCAAGAGGAGGAGCAGCCTCAACTCTCGTCTACTCCACGCCGCAGCTGCAGCCCGACAATCATGCTATGCTGCGGCCGCAGAAAAGTGAGTTATTTTTTTCTTATCCTTGTATATCGATCGATAAACGTTGTCGGAGAACGGCGCCGTTCGACAGGGGCGTTTATCTTTAAGTTCTTCCGAAGCAATTATTATTTCATTTGATTTTTCGAAATTATTAATCAAATAAATAATTTTTTTTTAATATAATTAAAAATGAAATTCTTACCGATTTATTTCATTGTCAGTCATTAAAAACGAAAAAAAAAAAAAAACTTTAGCATAAACTCGTGAATATTTCCCTCTGCGGTAAGAGAAGTTTTACGATCGTTTTACGCTCGCAGCCCCCCGAGCGCCTCGCGCCCGACCCGGTGATCGTTAAACTCTGTCTTTCATTATTACCGAAGCCATTTCTACGAGAAAATAGTGAAACACGAGTCGTTTTCAACAGCGAAGAATACGATAACAGACAGGAAGTGTTTATTTTTTATTTACGGATACTTGTGATTCTTCGGTGGAAAAAATGGATTCACTTTGCGGTTCTCATTTCTATCGTTTCCCATATTCTTTTACTGCCCAACCCTCCATCCCCTCCTCTCACCCCCTGTATTTGACCACTTTGTATTCCTCATCGACTCTTCGCGCGAGAAAATCCTTCAAAAATTCATCGCACGCGCGACCGACGAGTTTTTCGAGACGATATAAAACATCGACAATATCGTCGGCGATCGCGGAAAGCTTCCAAACTATAGGGATGTATAACAGTATCGATAAAAAAAAAAGAAAAAAATACATCGAAACAGTGGATGCGGAAAGACCGGAGGAGACGCGGTTGTTATATATATACATATATATGTTAGGATTCCCATAGAAGTCAGAGGCGAAGTCGAGAGATCCGCGCGGCACTCCGACGAAGTGGCGGAAGTGAAAATCGTGATAGTACGGTCAGACACGGGCCGTTGAAACGATTACCGCGGAGGTGTGGCCACGTCGGACTCTCACGGCGTGTGTCCCTCGCTTCCCTTACCGAAGGAAAACTTTGTCCCGCCAACTTTTCCTTCCGTTATATCTACTATACAGGTTTACGGTGTAACCTGGAAGTAGATATAACCCGCAAAGGACGGCCGCCGCGCCGAGCTGTGCAACGAAAGCCGAAAATACGTGGCGTAACGAAACAACGAGGAACTCGACGAAATTTCGTTTTCCTGACTTGTTTTCTCCGTGTCCTTCGTGTCTCCTCGATACAACACCTAAAAGAGACTTTGTGGGGTCTCTATCGCGATTCTACGGTCTGTGTTACCCGGATATTGGCTTTTCCCGTTGTTGTCGGAAGCTTCGAGGGTTATAGTGGAAGAAAAGTTCGAAAGATTGCCCGTGACCCGGTCTGAGCGCATGCTGACCACTTCCACTGGGACGTCGTTCGATGTTTTTTTTTTTTTTTTTAAAGTTTTACGTTGCGTAATGGAGTAATTGCTTAAAATTTAAAGGTTAAGATTCCATGAATTTTGAGAGAAAAATTTAATGTTTCTTTGATTTTTGTTGATTTTTACGAAATTTCACGACTATACCGATAATTTTGCTTATTCATAGAAAAAAAAGCTGTTTTCGAGGAAAAAAAAAAAATCCGATTTAGTGATACGATTTATCAATTTAAAAAAATTGTTACTTGCTTTTTCGAATTTCTGGTTTTTATAAAAAAAAAAATAATGAAAAACCATTTATTTTAGAGAATTACGAATTTTCCTTTCCGCCCTCTCGTGTCGCGAGCAGTGTACTTAACATACGGGCCGCACAATGGTGTTAATTCCAGTTAGTTGGTTCGAGAGGCGCGTTTCACTAACAGAACGTCGATTGGTCGGTGTCACTGTGCGGAATAGAGTGCACGACAGGGATTGGAACCCTCTCCGATGTTTCAGTGAGCTACTTGGCACCCCCCGAGCTTATTGCGGGGCCGGAAATCGGTTCGAAATCCTGTTAAACCATTCGTTCGGACCAGTAGCACTTGTACGAGGAAAAAAAAAAAAAAAAAAAAAGAGAGGACTATCGAGTCGACGCGGGTTAACGTCTGAACGCCCGCGAATACTCCAACAGACCACGATATACGTATAAGAAAGTGTTGGTAATGGTTTTATGTATAGCAGAAGGTTTACCAACTTCTACAACATTCGTAAACACGAATGTTGTGAGTCGTTTAACCCTTCGAAGCCATTTATACCGTGAAAAAGCTATTATTTTTTTTTACGTTTATTGATTACATCGGATTCATATATTGCATCGGAGAGTGGGGCAAAATGGACACGTGGGGCAAAACGGAAAAATAACTGAAGCATTTTTTTTTATTTCACGTAAAATTGCACAAAAATTGAGATAACATTTTTTACCGATTACCGATTGAATTTATATTACTTTTTTCATTTTTGTAACAATTTTTTTTTGTTTTAATTCAATTTTGGTAACATAAAAAAATGATTTCTGGTAACCCGCGATATAGGTGTCCGTTTTGCCCCACTTTTCTCCTAATTATTCTTTGGTACTGCAAATAATCGGATTTTCGAAAAAAATTTGTTATTCCATTTTCTTTCTATAGCAGAACATTTTTTAGACACTTTCAAGAGAGTTATATTATTACCCATATAAAAAAAATTGCATTTGCACACGCGATTATTTCCCTACAAAAAACAGCGCAGACTTGGCAAATGCGTAAATAACTCTCTATTATACAAAAAAGTATATAAATAATATCCCAACTTGCCAAACATATGATTTTTTATTGCGGTGATAAAAAATTGAATATTCATTTAATATCGTTGTCGTAAAAACGTAAAAGCCGAATAAAATAAACTCGTCATTTGTTTCGATTGATTTTTTGACAATTTACACGTAATCCATTTGTTGCTTTTTTTTTCACCCCTCCGGCAATTTTTTTTATTTTTTTTTTACGAAATAAAATATTCGTCTACAATTACTATAGCGATATGGAACCGTCTACTTTTCATCACTCACGCAATCGCCCCTCCAAATACTCGGATCCACCTAAAAAAAAAAAAAAAAAAAAAAAAAAAAAAAACGAAAAAAAAAAAAATTCCCGACACTCGTCGAGGCTTCGGGTTACTCGTTGAATTTTTCGGCGGCGCAATTGAATGCTATAATCGCGTGATACAATCGAGTGTATGAAACGAAGTGTTTGAGAGCGAATGAGTGAAACGGACGGTTTTGGTTAAGTGGATTGGAGAATTCGCAGGCTGCGGGTCCGCGTTGACGGAGAACCGGAAATGAAATAGTTGCACGTACCGCGAAAAGAGACGAGAGAACGTGAGAGATAACGCGAGTGAGAGTGAGAGATGAGAAGCGAGAGGGCGAGACAAGTTTATTTAAATTCCACTAATGATGTCATTAAAATAATAAACGATGTCGTTTAGAGTAGAATGTGTAACTACTCACGAGTCACGGAGCCCCTCCATCGCCTCAGGCCACCGAGTAAGCGTTTTTTTTTTATTTTTCCTTTTTTTTCCGGCCGCTTTCCACCGATGTTGGCTTCTGCGGCCCAAAACTGTTCTCTCATCCCATCACTCGCTTATTTCAACCCCCTCGACTCTGCTTCCGCCGCTCTCTTGTAACGCAACCCCCTTATACGCTCACCGCAAAAAGTTCGCTCGCTGCAACGCGCACTGAGCTGTACTTTCCACTGCAGCGTTGCATCAAAACTCTCCCCCAACCCCCACCCACCCTCGTTGCGGTTCTGTTCGAGTAACAATAGTCTAATGTTTATTTTTTTTTATTTTTTTTTTTATACTACCGCACCTCTCATTCTTCACTTCCGACTTCTTCGACTTATTCGTGAAAAAAAAAAAAAAAAAAAAAAAAAAATACAACGAAGCGAAATGGGAAAAAATTTAATATACACTTTGCGAATGAGGCGGAAACGTTTAATTTTCGCGTAAAAAGAATTTATGGAAATAATTTAAAAGCTAAATGAAAAAAATGAGAAAAGTAATTAAAGATTTGTATCGAGTAAAAAATGTCGAGTTCTTTGAAAAAAATTGTAAGCGCGATTTCGAAATTAAATAATGTTCGAGTTTCATAGAAATTATTGTTATTATTTTTTGTTACGATTTTCGAGAATAAATAAAATAAAAAAAGTATATTCGTATAGAATATCGAAACAATTGCGAAAGTTGACAATCGATTTATTCGTTTATTGCACTCGCGAGTACTCACGGAAAAAAAATAAAATAAACATCGTGTTTTTTCCGCCTTTTTTTTTTTAATTCCCGTAAGTATACGTCTTTAACGAGAAAAAAATTAAAATAATAATGATACAGAAAGGAAAAATAGCAAAGCTATGTTGCCGGGGCGATAATTTGGCGAAGGCGAGAGAAACGGTTCGAGTCACGCGAGTGTAATGCAGGAAAAGAAGTAACCGAAGTTGCGGCAGGATATGCCCCGTGCATGTAGAAACGAAGCCGAGGGTTCGGTACGGGTTTTTCAATTTCATTTTTTTTTTTTTTTTTTTTTTTTTCAAAACGCCTCGGGCAGCGAACACGACCGACACTGGAAACGACGCGAAATTTCCGTTTCGGCGTGTTTCGCGAAAATGACTTTCGTTGCCGGGTGTTTTTTTCGAGAGGACGCGAAAGGGTGTCAAGGGGATTGCTGGAGAAATTTGAACACAGAACTGCGAACATGCGTTCCCGTCTTTTTCGCACGTAGACGAGATCCGAGCAAAATTGAAAAATGTTGATGTAAAATTTAAAAAAAATTTCATCAAATTTTGAATAAAATTTTCATAAAATAAATAAATAATAACCAATCCACAGTAATTATTACATTTAAAAAATTGCTATCAAAACAAAATTCTTATAAAACCAAAATTTCATCACCGATACTAAATAATCATCATAAATAAATTCCCATCGAAACACTAATAATTTTTTTTTAATTAAAATTAAACTTGAATAAAATTTCGATAAAATTTTGAAAAAATTGTTTTCAAATTATTTATTCAACTATTTCAGCCATTTCTCAATATTAATCCAAATTTTTGCGTTAAATTTTGAATCAATTGTTATTATCAGCAATTTTGTCATTTTGCCTTTTTTTGCGCCGTATGTTCATTTTGCCATTCTATTTCTTTGTGTATATCGATTGGTGAGAAACCGAAGGGCGTATGTTGAGCCGCTTAGGGTGCAAAACAATGTGATACACCGGTACGTTTCTTGGACGGTAGCTACGGTTACAAAAAAAAAAAAAAAAAATCTATAGTTCCTTCTCAGCATAGAGTATTATGTAGCAGTTTCTACCCTATCGTTTTCCGGAACTCCGTTTTACGTTCACCTTCCATGTATCCCTTACGCGGTATATATAGGTACCGAAGCATCGTCTATCCCCCGTTGGCCTCTACCTGCCATGCATGGCTTTCATCGTTTCCAAGAACGTTCAACGGTAGTTTCTGCGAAGCCTTCGACTGGGAGCTCTCAACAACGTCGAAAGCGATGCACCTTTCTGTTGGATCCTATATGATATTGTAGCGTATAGTTAGGTAACATCCAATACACGATACACATGCGAGTTCGCCTCTACCTATCCACACGCGAACCCGACGTTTCGCATGCCGGGTTTCTACCCGGTCTTCACGCCTTCGTTACATTGTCCGCACAACGTTTCTACTGTGGGGCGCAACTTTCTACATAGAGGGGTATTATCGTCTTCGATAATTACGGGATATTATTGTGTATGTCCTGGAAACGTTTGGTAGGGGTTGCGGGAGACCTCTTAGACTATTCAAATTTGTACTCATTACGATTGTCAGTACGATGAATGATGATCGCGCGAATTAGGTTATGAGAGATCCAAAACCTCGTCTTCTTGCATTATTCACGCGATCGCATTTACCGCGGATTTTCATTCAATTTTTTTGTACTTTGAAGCACCAATTTTAATATAATCATTAACTGACGATAAGATTTTGAAAGTGCCGATTTTTTTATTTATTATAATTTTTTTTTTTTTTATGTACAAACTGATCAGTAAAAGCGGATATCCGCTTGTAGTCGAAGAATTAATTTTTATTTTTTGCTTTTTTTTTTGTTGTATTTCATAAAAAATAAATTGCATTTGTGAATTTTTTAAACGATGAAATTTCAAATTATCGAATTCCTCGATATTTTCGTTTAAAAAATATCGGTTTAAGAAATGTTTTATCAATATTCGTCGGTATGCGGATTGTAAATTTTTAATGTTTTTTTATATATTTATTTTACGTGAAACAATTCATTTTTATTTTTAAAAAATTTATATTTAAAGAGTTTCAATCCAAGTAATATGAAAAAAAAAAAAAAATTTCGAAATATTTCTACGAATCGTTCGTATCGACGTGAAATTTGTGATATATTATTCCCATTCGCATTTTATTTTTATTTTCACAATATTTAATACATTTTACAACCCCTCAAGTGACCGCAATTAAAATTCTCGATCGACATGACTATTAATATGTATATAAAAAAAAAAAACAATATCGTAACTCGATAACCGTATGCAAATTTCCACTCGTCGACATTAATGCAATTCCAATGGAAAATTAACCGCGTCGTGATGTGAGTTTCACGGAACAATGATATTCGGCGTCTTTCATCTTTCCCGATCTCTCTCTCCCCCCCGTCTTTCGATTTATTAATTCGCCGGAGTTATTATTCTTGTGTAACGAGGGAATAAGTCATGAATACGAGGAGATTCGCGAGTGAGTCTCGCCGCCTTTTGTCTCCGTATAGAGTCTCTCTACCGGTTTTGCCGCGATGATGGTTGGGACTGTGGGCTCCTTTTGCTGCTTCTGCCACCGGGGTGCTGTCCGTGACGCGAACTCATTATTCATCGTCCTCCCCCACCGACCCCCATCCCACCCCCCGCCTCTCCTCTCCCGCACTGCCTGTCGATAACAGATGGCCAATTAAGCACCAGGAGTAGAGCTCGTAAACTCGCGTCCCCCTCCCTTCTCTCCATTCTCATCTTGTTCCACATCCCCGACGCCCTAACTGCCTCGTCGCAAAAAAAAAAAAAAAAAAAAAAAAAAAATACATCGCAAAAGAAGTAAAAAAAAAAAAAAAAAAAAAATACGCATTAAATTTATAATGGATATCTTAATTTGTCTTTTAATTTTTTCAATATCGACGACGGGAACGATACTACGAGATTAAATTCCTCACTCCCTTTCATCAACCCTCCCCCACCCCCTCCCTTCTGCACCTCCAATTCTTACCCTTGACGAAGAAAGGCGTTAGCGGAGAAAAGCTTTCAGGGTCTCCGGTCCAAACGGCAAGTACAGTAGAGAGAGCCTAATGCGAAATCAATATCTAATTATCTTTCTTCGTCGTCGCGAAACGAAGGACGAGATGATGGCAATGGATTTCGCGTATTTCCGAGACCTTCCTATTCTATAATTTCCATCCCCGGGAATCTCTGTGCCGAGAAGCGAGGATCGAGGAGTCGGAGGGATTCGGAGGGGAAGAGAGAGAGAGAGAGAGAGACGGTGGAGAATTCTTGAATAGTCAGCGAGCACGTCGTCGAGGTCGTCGGCGAGATTTCGCACTGATATTATAAAAGGAAGCGACGAGAGAAGAGAAGAATTTCGCTACGGGACATGTCTAATTTTCAAAAGGTTCTTTCTATAGCCACCTTTCCTTTTTCCTCTACTTAATCGTCTTTTTTTTTTTTTTTTTTCTTTTTTTTTATTTTTACTTTTGCCGGTGAGAATAGAAGTGGAGTCACGAAAGTCAGTCTTTCAGAATGTCGGCAGAAAGGCCGACATGAAAAAAAAAAAAAAAAAAAATACATCGCGAAATATATCTGTGATGTATGAAATTTATTTCCGTCGAAAAATCATTTATTATGGATATATGTCAGAACATATTTCTGTATATAATTATTCGATCATTATATTAATTTTTTTTACGTAAGAGTGTCGCTCGGCATACGACGTTCAAAACAATAAAAATAAATCATATTTCACTCTATTTTTGTAGTTAAAACATTCAGTCACTCCTACGGAATTCAATTATCTGGTAAAACAATATTAATGATTATAGATGAAAAAAAAAAAAAAAATTACATCGATGATAATGCAAAAAAAGAATTTCACAAACCTAAATAGTTATTCGTATTAATAATACCATAAATTAACAACTAAAATTCCTTCCTAAAAATGAAAAAGACGTATCTCACTTTTTTTTTCCCCTTAATTAAATAACCAAAATCCCTTCCTAAAAATCAAAAAGACGTAATTCACGTTTTTTTTTCCCTTAAATAAACAACCAAAATCCCTTCCTAAAAATCAGAAAGACGTAACTCACGTTTTTTTTCCCCATAAATAAATAACCAAAATCCCTTCCTAAAAATCAGAAAGACGTAACTCACGTTTTTTTCCCCTTAAATAACATTGAATCCATTTTTTTCGTGTCATAAAAGGCGTTGATAAATATTTGTATGTACGATAGAGAATCCAGAAAAGTCGGCTTCGATAAATTGGCTCGTAGATTCTATGATATAAAAAGATATAAAGTAGAAATAATAGGCAACAACACAGCATCAGTTCATAGAGCAAAGGATATCGGTCTTCGCTGGTCTCGTATGATCTTATATATCCGCCCTTTGCCTCTATGTACCATCTACAGCCATCCACAAGGATTATTAATCTTTGGAAAGTCCGTGGTTACTGACTATGTGCATTGCCGGTACTGCTGCTGCTTGCTGGTGCTGTCTCGTTGCCGTAGGTTAGGGAAGAGGCCACAGAGGACGTAATATTCCCGGTGGAGTAACCCCAGCAGCACGTTCTCGCGCTTTCGCCCAGAAACGACGGTGAAGGTTTACGGGTTGAGCAACGAATGGGAAGGGGGAGGGGGAGGATGGGGGTAGAAACTCCTCGACTGGATTTCGAGGCTTTAGGGGTTGCGGGGTATATATGCAATGCGCAGTGAGAGAGTCACGACTACTGCTTCAACTGTAGACTTCCCTCAATCTCTCATTCTCTCTCTTCAACATTTCTCTCTCTCTCTCTCTCTCTCTCTCTCTCCTCTCTCTTCAATATTCTCTTTGTCCGTTTCTCTTCAACATCCTCTATGCCTCTCGATTTATCTCTCTTCCATCCCTCCCTCTCCCCCCCCCCCCCCCCTCTGTATCTCTGTCGTCTCTCAGTTTCGCGGTCGCCCGCGGGAATGGGCCGCCGACTCCTAAATGTGCTTCGCAGCTTCTCTATGCTTTAGGCTCGTTGTAATTTTCGACATCGACGACGTCGGTCGTCTATTCCTCCTCTGCTATGTTGGCTCGCCGCAACGCTTTTCGGTTTCCGGCTTTCCTCACGTTTTGTTTCCACCTTTCCACCCCTTCTAACGGTTTCCCGTGATAACGGCACGAATGCAGATATATATGTGTGTATATAGATATGGATAAGAATTGGGTATAGCGAGGGAAGACGAAACACCCTTGAGATCGTTTCTTTCAAGTCTTTTTCTCCTCCCAACGATCTTTATACCACTTTTCTCGAGTAAAAAAAAAAAAAAATTAAGGCCCATCGGGAAAGAGCGTTGGCGACGTTTCAACAATTTGGGAGAGTTGTGGATTCGAGAAAAGCGCTTCGTTTACTTAGAAGAATAAAGAGGAGAAATAAACGACGTCTGATGCGGGGAATTCGAGACACCGTTTCAGTTATTGCGATTTTATTTCGTTATTTTTTTTTTTTTGTTAAGTTATTTTGATAATTATTTGTGTTTTTTTTTTTTTTTTTCTTTAAAAACGATGACAAAAATAATTTATGAATGAATTATTTTTAAATAAAAATAAATCGTGAAAAATGATTAATTGAAGAAGTTAATGATTAAATATTGTATTAAAAAAATTGTGTGAAATAACAAGTAATTATTCGAAAATTGTAGTGCAGAAATTAACAGACACGATAACGAATAAATCTCTCGATTATTACACTTTTTTTTCATTACGAAGTTTTTATAATTTTTGTGAAATTATTTTTACGTACTGAACGCAGCGATTTTTTTTTTCATTTTTATAAAATTGGTATATCGTCGCCTGTATTATTACGCTAAGCAGTGTTATTGAGTTCTTCGTCACTTCAACGCGAAGGGTGCCTTTCACGCGGCGATAAATCATCGAGGCTTCTGTACACCGAATAAAAAAAAAAAAAAAAAAAACCCTACACTCCGGAAGTTTTCTTCGCGCTCGACTTCTCTCCCACTCCCAGTAATTGCGGCATCAGAGTGGCGGCGCGATTTTTTTTTTACACACAATTTCTCGAGAGATGAATCGTTAAATTGTTTGTCTCAGGAAGTTTGATAGTTAAATGAAGTATCGTAAAAAAACGACGAAAGATACAAACGAATAAAAAATGCCTATCCTTCGAAAGTTTTTCTTTTCTTCATTTTTTTAAATAATAAAAATATATTTTCAAAAATAATAAAAAAAGTTTATTAAATATAAATTATTGCCATATAAAAATATAAAACAAACGATAAATAAATAATTTAAAAAAAGTGATTTACTGACTCATGAAAATCGATGAGGATTAAAAAAAATCGTGTGGAAATCGAAACTGAAGAAAAAAAAAGTAGTGGAAAGAGGAATATCGATGGAATTACATATCCTCGTACTCCCCGCAAATGTATAAGTATACAGAGGGGTTGTATGTACGAGTCTAGTTGTGGTGGTGTAACCCGTAGTCCCCGCGACCTCTTATCGAAAAATGGCTCGTTCCCAATTCCATGTGTATGAATGTGGAATTATCGGTATTTCGGAGTGGGACACTGCTGGGGGTGGGCAGGGGGTAGGTACCGAGCGACTGACGTCGACGATTCGGTCGACGGCTTCATTCTTATCGCTTCGGCACGTCAGGGCATCGAGTCGCTTCTGTGCCGCTGGGGCCTCGACTCGCTCTCCGGCTACGAATGGTTCGACAACGCGAGAGATCGTACAATCCTCCCTCCGCCCTCCCCCCCCCACCCCCCGTCTGTCCGTCCCGATTGGCTCTGACATTTACGAGTCGGGATGTTACGAGAGTGGAGTGGCAAGTTATACCATAGTATACTTACCATTCGAATCGAATATCGCAAGAACGTGGTCTCGGTGCCATCGCGGTACCTTTTTTTTGCCATTTTTTTTTTTTTTTTTTTTTTTTTACTCGTCGAAGAAGAAGGCGAGCTGCTGGCGAGTGGTGGACGCAGAAACCGTCCGCCGACAAGTGAGGGAGGAAATAAACGATTTGAGACGCTAGAAATGGCTCTCGTGACTTTTCCGCTGATAATAATAATAATAGGGTGAAAAATGATGATGTGCCTAATTCTCGGGATATTCGGAGACAAATTCGTAAAGTCCGATGGAGATTTAATATTTCAATTAACCCTTAGAATTAATTGATTGCGAAGGGCCGAGGAGTCGACTGTTTTATATCGAAATTGCCCCAATTTCATCCGAATCACGTGACGAACGATAAATGTCTCGGTTAACAATAGCAATTTTCAGTTTCCCATTGATTTAGTTACTTTTATACGTTTTTTTATCGTTTTTTTTTTTTTTTGAGTTTTGTGATTTTTTTATTGACATATAGCGTTAAAATACATTTTATTGGAAAATTGAAATGAGTTATTAAAATCGCAGTAGAATTTTTTTCGGTCGGAATTTCATGAAATTTTTTTTTTATTTAGGGATTAAACAGTAAGAGACGTAACTATTGACAAATACGAATTCTTCACATATTTCATACGGAAGAATGATATTTGGAGATTATTTGTCGAATTATTTTTTTTTTTTTATGTCAAATTTTATAAAATATGTAAAATATATATTTATAGAAAAAAAATATTCTATACCATCGATCCTTTGACTCGATTGAATATTTTTGCGAAAGTACAAAATTATTTTGTAATTCTGTCGAAAATACGGAATTAATCCGACACTGTCTCGCGTCGATTTTTCGCGATCGATCGAAATACTCCGAAACCTCGAAGATAACCCACATTTTCGTCACAGATATAGATATCATTAAAATAGCATCGTCCCGGTTGTGATATGGATTCGAAATAGTTATATGAATGATTGATGATGTTGAAAAAAAAAAGATTGAAAAAGAGATTGGAGATATATTGCGAATTACGATTCTATTTTCCGACGACACAAAGACGCGTTGATTGACGAATAAGAAAATCGATTACAATTGATAAGGAATTCGAGGTCATTATTTCGGATTCGCATTAAAAATTAAATTGCAAAATACAACGGTGTCGAAACGATGCATTAGTTTCCAATGATTGCGAACAAGTCGCCGGGATGTCGGGATGCGATGATTTATTAATGAAGCAGTGAGAAAAACAAACGCGCTGCGTGCGCGAAATGTTCGCTCGCGATCGCGTTCATCGTCGACCGCAAATTGGAACGCGAATTAAAGGCCATTAATCATTATCCCGCTGCCATTATTATTATTATTACATCGTAAAAAAAAAAGTATATCGCCGCGACAATCACTTTTTAGAAAGTCCAACGACGATGGCGAAATTTTCCAAGAATTCTACGTTCAGTCTAAAGGCGTGCATTCTGAGACTCGTGTGTACTGTTTTGTTATTGATGTTGCAAAAGTTTAATGCTCTAGCGAGAGTATAGAGTTACTACTTGCTGTATCGCAAGTAGACAGTGAATTGAATCGACAGCAAGAGGGCGCTGCGTCGAGCTCCGGATTTCTCGATAAATTCGTCGAGACAAGTAATGAATTATAAATCAAGAAAAAGTCCTATAGGGATGAATATTCGAAAAAAAAAAAAAAAAAAGAGTTCGCTACCGGAATTTTTTGCACCCCCCGAAAAAAACGCATAAAAACACGATTTTTTAAAATTCCCTTTAAACCTTAAAAAAACAAAATTATTCAAAATTCGTAATTTTTCGTGCAAAAATTTTTCGAAAAAAAATTTCGATCGCTCAAAAAAAAATATTTGCGTTTCTAAAATATTTGTAAGATTGCATCTCAAAGGATAAATAATTTGCGGGACTTCGAACGGAGATTAAGAAAAGTCTGCGATCGAAGAAAAGCGGCTTATACGACCGCTGGACTATTGATGCGAGGTGCGAGACCGACAGATGCGTCCACGTCGCGAGCGACAAGAGAAACGAGATTCTCTCCCTTCGTTCCTCGTCATTGCATCAACACCCCCCGCGCTCCTCTCTCTCTCTCTCTCTCTCGCCGCTGCTCTGTACCGCGCAGAGCCCGCGGGCTGCGAAACGCCGGCGCATTGAGCGAACCCCATCGCATTGCAAGCCGGGAGAGATGCCGGGATTTCCCTGCGAGGACTATAACCTGCGACGACTACATTTCCAATGGTGCCTCTCCACCCTCTCGTCCTCCCCGTCCCGCCTTCTCCTCCCCGCGATCCGCCACGCTACTCCCCATCGTGCTGCAGACCGGCGTGCGTACGTTTGCGTGTACGCCATTACTACCCTCCATCCAGTGGAACGTAGCGAAGCTCGTAAGAGAACTCGACTGTGCCCCGAGAGGTAATACCCGGCAACCCTCCCGCACGGCCGTTACTACTACTACAAGCCATTACTACTACGAGCATCAGCTGCCGTCGCGCGCGCGGGGATACTACGCTCTCTCACGGCTCTCTGTGCACAGTGTATATATATATATATATATGTATATATGCATTTGTATATATACATATACTATATACATACATAAATATATATATATACTCCCGCAGCACCAGTCGGTGAAACGTGCATTGACGTTCGCCGGTTTTACTCTCGTGAGGCTTCGACGCCGTCGATGCCTTTTTTTCTGTACCATTTTTTTCCTCGCATCCTCACCCCTCTTGGTCTCTTCGTCAATTCTACTTATATTACACACCTACGAGCGTCGGAGGCGCGAGAATATCGAAGATTCTCCTGTGGGGGGCTGCGAAATATTTTTTTTTTCCTTCTTTGCCATTTTTTTCAACGATATTTCTATTTTTATGGATATATTTTTATATCATTGTTATTTCATTTTTTTTTTTTTCTATTGAGTTCTGTACGCTTTTGTGGGACTTGGAGGGTTAATGTATTTTATTGATAACGATTTTTCGATTTTTCAAAGGCGATCATTTTTTTTTCGGAAGGCGAACAATGTGAAATTTTTTTTTTTGATTATCGCGATTGCGTATCGAGCGCTGAGCTTTTTAGGGGTTGCAATTTCGGTGGGAAGTTTAATGTCTTAATATAATACGTATAAATGGAATTACCTCGGCGTTCGTTTCATTGGTACCGAAACCCAATCGATTTATTTGGCCATTTATGTACCGCTGTATTATTACAACGGGGTGCGATGCACTCAGGTATGAAATTATTATTATTATTGTGAAAATGCATCTGTAATTGGATTGCACTGTTCATCGTTAATGCGGCTATTAGGAATGGCGAATTGATGAAAATATCTCCATACTTTCCAAACACAGTAAAACAATTGGTATTTTCACTTCCGGCGGCCATTTTTATTTATTTTTTTCCCGATTTTTTAAAATAATATTCTCAATAAATGTAACTTTGCGTAAAAAAATATCATCCTATCGTCCCCTATAGTTTTGTAAAGAATAATAACACATTTCGATTGAAAAAAAAAAAAAAAAAAAAAAAAAAAAATCGAGGATTTTCATCGGAGAGCGGAGTATTCGACACGTGGGAGTCGCATCTAAGACATCGTTATATCAGAAAGCGATACGGATTAAATACACACGAGAGTTGTAATCTTGAGGGATGCAGTCGCATATACGGCGGCCCCTCTGTCCTGTGTTCCTCGTTCTGCACTTCGGTTCGCTTCTCATAGTCACCCCCATCGTCAACGTTATCTCGTTGACCTCGCCGACCGTGAGGTCAAGAGAGCTTAAGACGCGCAGGCGGGCGACGCGGGGAGAGGCAGCGAAGCGTTCTAATCCTACTTCGCCGATGCCGGAGCTCCTTCTGTCTTAGTCGTTCGGTTCTCTTCCTATTGTACACTCGCTTTTTCCAAAGCGCACACCATCTATTCGCTCCTTCGACGTCGAGATTTAGACGCCTCCCAACCCCCCAATCCCTACGCTTTCTTCCGCACGAGACTTCTCGGATTTCCATTGCATGCCTCTCGCTGCTTTACGGTAGAACTACCGCGACTACTCTCCCTTCGTCGTCAAGACCATCGCTTATTACAAAGTTGCGATAAAAAAAATACCAACCCTCAATCGAAGTTATTAAAAAAAAAAAAAAATGAATAATAATAATATCTGTTATTATTATTTTATTTTATTATTATTATCTTTTCGTGATTTACAAGATACTTTTTATTTATTATTCAGAATTGCCAAAAAAATGTATGATATTAAAATTTGGTAATTATTATTGTTGTTATTATGATTAAAAAATCTAAAATCTTCGATTAAAGTAATAATAGATTTTTTAAAAATTATTAGCAAATTCTGAATAAAGAAAAATAATAGAGGGTATTTTTATTATTATTATAGGGTAGTATCACGATCTCTTGGTATCCCCGTCTAATCAACGAATCGTTAAAACTAAAAATAGGAAATTCACAATCCCGAAACAGAATCAGTTATTGAATAATCGCAGAGAGAACAGCGTATACCAGAGAGGGTCCCGGAAAGTCCGAGCGATTCCTCTCGGTCGTCTGGTTTATCTGTAAAAGCGACTCGAAGCTCGGTTTACCGGTCCGAATGGTCGAGGCGGAAGTTACCGCGAAAGCCGGCCAGCATCCACCTTCTTCTGGGTTATCCTCGCGATTTGCCGGGAGGATTTCGCGGGGGGTGGCGATGGTAGTCAAGGAGAAGGGGTGGGAGAGGGGGGGGCGGTTGCGCTGGAGAGCACGACACGGTTGTAGGACGACGTACGATGTCGTCGGTGAGAGAATGAGAGAGTGAGACGAAACTAGTTACTACCCTTCGTGACGTCACGTCGGGGGTCGATAATACCCCATACCATCGCGGCGTCGTTTCTCCGGCGCATGCGCGCATCGCCAGGCAAACCGCTCGGACGGGGGATGGTGAATCGCTTTTCCCTCACTCTGTCCCTCCGTCCCTCCCTCTCTCCCTTCTACCCCCCTTTTCATCCCCCCGTCGAACCCCTCTTTATCGCTATAGACCCGCGTGCGCTATAGCTCCGCTCTCCTCCATTCTCTCTCGTCAAAGCGTTACCCGTATTCGTATACGCATGTTACCGGGTTCTCTCTTTCGCTACCAAGTCGCGGAACTCGCGCTCATCCGCGCGCTTCCCGCCATATTAAACGACATGGGGTAAAGGCCCACGTCGCTTTCGTCGTCGTCGTCGTCAGTGGTCGTCGTCGTCGTCGTTGTCGCTGTCCCGGGGTTTCTAATGTGCGACAAGGGTGGCTCCGGCTGCTTCTTCACTCGCAAGGTAATCTCGAGTCAGTTTCGCTACCGTTTCACCTGACCGTTCTCGCGGATCGGCGTTATGAGTGGCTATAGTTATTGCTACGATGATATGATTTTTTATACCGATATATCGAACTTTCGATACTTTTATTTTCATTATTACGGTGAAATTATGTTTTTTTTTTATGTGATATGAGATCATTTTTTTTTTTTTTTTTTTGCGGGAAAAAAATATGAGTTTCCTGGTTAATTACTCACGCAGCGGCGACAAGGGGGATAATAAATTTCTAGGGTCAGAGGGGCTCCCTGTGAAATATGAGAGGATTTTACGCGTTTTTGGTTAATAAGAAATGCGACGAAAATCTCACACGTGTGACCCACTTAGGGGAAACGTGGAATAAAGTTCCGATGCGATGACTTCGCCCTCATGGAAACTAAGTATATATATAGTGAGATATATAGATGATATGAAACTTTTTGCCGCAATATACGTAATTTATATATGGAATTATTAATTTTTTTTATATAGTATATATTTTTTATATATATATTATATATTTATGACGAACGTCTCGGATATATTTTTCACGATATATACGGCAGATATATATGACATATAAAACGTTTTGATGCGAAATATACAATTTATATATATATATTTTTTTTTTACTTGTATTATATACATCGCAAATATAAATATGAAATATATATGTTATATTTTCCGAAATATATTTAACTTTTATTACATTTTATCGGGACAAAGATTTTACGATTTTTTTTTTTCGCTCCGAAACAGCAAACATTTCTTATCATATCGTTTTTTTTTTCTCATTATTCTCATTGCGATCGATTGTAAAATTATTGGAGAAAAAAAAATAGGGCAGTAGGTAATTTTACCTTGAAAAATAAAATGAATACGCGATAGCAAAACTGTGATTAAAGTTTCAGCTATTTTGTTTATTGTTCATTGTGAAGAGAAAAGGATTTCTCTTGGCGGCTCTCCCAACTTTTTCCGATGGTCCCTTCTGCGCGTTTGCCAGCAGTTTAGGACCTCCGATACCTATATCCCGTGACTCGACCCCCTCGAGCGGTGTGTGTATCCACTTTATCAATCCGCATAGACGATGAAATCGCTGAATCGAGCGTATAGGCTTCGATCCTCTTTCGTTTTACTACAGTAAATTTCCACGTGAACCGGCAGTGTCCATGCGATGAATTCCAAACGACTATAGATACTTTGCACAGGACAAACCTCCGGAAGGAAACAGAGAGAAAGGAATGAAACAAAAAAAAGAAAAAAAAAAAAAAAAAAAAAGAAAAAAATAGTGGGAAATCCGAGAGATGCGCATGCTATTCGCGTGCGGAGTAAAGCAACGCGCGATCTGCTGAGAGAGAATCCTCGTGACCGACGATAGAATGCGGTCAAACGCGTTTGGCATCGGATCGACTATGGTTCAGAGAGAAAAGAGAGATATCGGAACCCCAAATGGCATATCGATTCTCGATTTATCGCCAATCCCCGCCCCCTAACCTCTTCATGACGCTGTTAAGAATTATATCGATTTGCTGATAAAAAATTGCAGATTCGAGGAGAAAAGAGGGAAAACGACAATTTTCATTATTCATTTTTGTCAAAGACTTCGGGGAGTAGTCAAATTATTATATATCGAAAATATTAATAAAATATAATGACATCGCATATGAATTTTCACAAAATCGATGTTTTTTTCATAATTTGGAATTAACTCACAATGACGAATATTATATCATTATTATTGTCATTGTTTTCGGTAATTTGGTCATTTTTTTTTCGGTTATTTTCGAGTCATTTTTTTTCGAAATTAAAAAAAAAAAATTTTAGTCTACAGTGAACTTTTTTTTCTACTAATACACATAAGTGATAAGGCGATAGTAAAACGATAGGTATCTACTTTTTTTTTCTCTTCGCAGACATTTGTCACTAAGCATTCTATCAGTTTTTCGAACTCAGCTACCATACTTATGATATTTGTCAAAATTAATCGATCACCGCACATACAAGTATCGTAATATTTGTCGTTTATTTTATCAGGAGGGGCGGGGAGAAGTGACAGACATAAGCGCAAGTCCCGGTCGGCAGGCGCCTGCCAACCAGTTGCGCCCGAAGGAACCTCCTCCGATGGTCATCCAAGGGGATTTCAGAAAGGTAATGAAAATCCCGACGATTTCTTACTAAACGAAAGACTCGTATCGTAAATTTGGCTCTTTTTTTTAAATATTCAAAAATTATTCGAAAAAAAAAAAAAAAAAAAAAAAAAAAAATCAATATTCAATAATTTTTAATTTTTTCAAGTCAAACAGACCGAAGAATCGTCGGTTTAATGAATAATCATCGAATTAAAATATTCGATAAATCGTTCGCGCATAATTGATTTTTACTGTTTAGATCGCGATAATCGCGCAATCAAAAAACAATATTAAAAATTCAAAACCAAAAACTTCGATCGAAACTTTCGTTTGGGAAAAAAAGAAAAAAAAAAAAAGAAAAATGTCGATAATTCGCGACTACGAAAAGTCGCGTCCCGTTGACCATAAAAAATTCATTCGACCCTCGTGCACTCTAATACATCCCCAGTCGTTACTTCGACTTCGAAGAGTCGAATGAATTTTTTTTGGGACACAAAAAAACATTTTACAAGGCTCCTCCATACCTGAAGTAGAGGGACCGTCTTTCGCAGGTGAGCGGTATAAGTACGGAGATCTTCAAGCAGATCGAGACCGTCGAGAACGACCATGACGCTTCGACAGCCGCGGCCCTCGAAGCCGTTGAGAGACGGGGTGAGATGGTCGTACGGGTCATCGAACCACGTCAGATGGGAAGACAGGCCTCCGAGGCAGCGAAGAAATTTATCTCCGCTCAAGTGAGTTTACTTACACACGTCTATAGCATCTTTATATATCTATAGTCATAAGTTAAGAAACAGAAGGGCGTACCCCGTCGATGTCACGAGTAAAACAGAATCAGTTCAGCCGTCCGATTCCTCAGCTCTCGATATCATACGAGACGTACTGTTATAAATTATTTGTTGGTAAAAAAAAATTTATGAGACTATTTTTTTTTGAAAAAAAAAAAAAAAAAAAAAATCAATTAATAATGATAACAATAATAAGTAATTATTGTTATTATTATTAATTTTTTTTCCCGACTCGATCTCCGACTTAATTTATCGTTTTTTTTTTTTTTTTTCGACCTTTTTTTTTACTTTCCGATGACTTTCAACTACTGTATGAAATATGAGTTGTAACATTAAGAATATCGAACGCTTCGGTAGCGCATGTTCTCGTAGAAGTTCTCGTAGAAAAGTTGGCCCGAGGTACGCTGAATCTTCTACGGTGAATCGTGAATAAAATATTGCGACGAACTTTGAAAATAATATTAGTCGATGTGAAAAAAAAAATAAGACGTGAAATTTTTTTTTTTTTTTCTTCGAACTTCGGAAATAATATTAGTCGATGTAAAAAAAACTCAGACGTGGAATTTTTTTTTTTTTTTCATCGAACTTCGGAAATAATGTTAGTCGATGTAAAAAAAAATTAGGTGAACATTTTTTTTTTTTTTTTTCGAAACTTTCGCGTACTGGTTTCGCGCGAAACGCTTTCGCGAGCGAATTAGAACGTTTCGTAACCTTGTACAGGGGATATTTTTTTTTTGCACATTTCCCGCTCGACATCGCGATCCTTCGTTTTCGATGTTACAAGTTTACAGTAACATAGATATATATACGTCGTTGTCCTCGTTTCACAGGATCCAAAGCACCCGATATATTTCGTGGAGATAATTAAGAGACCGGGGCAGACATTGGGTCTTTACATCCGCGAAGGCAATGGGGTCGACAGGAACGACGGTGTATTCATCTCGAGGATAGCGCTGGAGTCCGCAGTTTACAACAGCGGCTGCTTGAAGGTGCGACTGATTGATTTTTATTGCCTTCTTCCCTTTTTTTTTTATCGGCTATCCGATGAGACTGAACTCCATTTCGCCAAAAATAAAATTAATCAGCAATAAACGTTATTAATTTTAATAAAGAAATAATTTTCCTTAATTTCTCGAAGTGTTCCGCCGTCTTAACACCCGAAGAAGTTGAAAAAAAATTATTTCCTCGTTAATATTAACAATATTTATCACGAATTCAATTAATTTTTGTGGAAATTGTGGAAAAGTAATTAATAATTATCGATTAATTATATATCGTTGATGTTAACGTCTGTTTTCAGGTTGGCGACGAGATCCTCGCCGTTAATCTCGTCGACGTAACGCACATGAGCCTCGATGATGTCGTAATAATAATGTCGATACCGAGGAGATTGGTGCTCGCGACGAGACACGGTCCTCATCAACCGGTATCTCATAGTCGCCAAACAGAGCACAAAGCACCACCGGTTGTCGTCATAAAACGCGAGCTAAACGAGGACGAGAGCGATCACGCGACCAGTAATCACATCAGGTAAAATAATTTTTTTTTTTTTTTACTATTTACCGGCAGTGGATAAAAATCCGAAGCCGCAAAAGATTCTAATTAATTAAGATAATACTTTCGGTACAAATGTATCCGTAAATTTAATAATAATAATAATAATGAATTTTCGTTATTATTATTATTATATGAATATTATTAAAAAAATATAATAATAATAACAATTAATAACAATTAATTATTATCATTATTTATTTATTTATTATAAACAAATTATAATTATTAGATTTACACGATAAACGCGAAAAATTCGAAGATAAAAAAAAAAAAAAAATATTGAGGATAAAAAAAAGAAAAAATGTTAAAAAACAAAAAAAAATGTGTAATAATAAAAATCAGAGACAGCAATCGCAGAAGGGGCGACGGAAGGGAGATGCTACCGTCGAGATCGAGACTCGGTCTCACAGGACTCGGCTCGAGTCAGGATCTCGGCTCCAGCAACGGCGATCTGTATTACAATTCGCGACCGGAGGGCCATTGGTCTTACCAACCACCGCCACCGCCGGTTATCACTCATCAGCCAAAGCCCTCGACGACCCAACACTTTCAGCCGTATGAACGCGGCTATCCGAAAACCCTCGAGAGCCTCGCCGAGAAAGTAAGCAAAAAAAAATCCTTTATAGACGGAACGAGCAATCGAGTTCGCGACTCGTCGGGCGAAGTTAAAGTCATCCGTCGATCTTTTCGCGCCAAAAAAAAAAAAAAAACGAAAAATCTGTTAAATGAAAAATACAAAAAAAAATCAAAATTGTTGATAATTGAGAAAAAAAAAAAATTGTTTCGAATAAAAAATAAATAATGAAAAATTGTTAATAATTGAAAAAAAAAAAAAAAACAAAAAAAATTTTGACAATTGAAAAAAGTAAAAAAAAAATTTGCGTCAGCGGAAAAGTTTTCGCTTCGCCCGAAGCCGTCGGTAGGTCTAGATGTTCCTAGGCGATGTGGATCGAGCACCCTTTACATCTGTCTGCACCGTTAATCACTTGTTTGCCCTCTGTACACTCTCCGAAACGAACGCCTCGATAAATAATAATAAAAAAAAAAAAAAACAAAACGAAAAAAAAAAAAAAGAAAATCAAGAATTTTTTGTAAATAAAATAAAGTAGCATCTTATCTAGCGATGAGTCGCAAACTATTTCGAGATCTCGATACAAACCCAAAAACAAACGTGACTGTCGATCTCTCTGTCTTTGTGTATCTGTGCCCATCGAAGTGCACGATCCCAGGTCAGCCGGCCAACTCTTTTAAAACCGTCCGAGCCGTTCGGATGAGAGTCAACCCTTACGGTATAATCCAATGAAAAATCACGAATCAATTTTATTCAATTTTTTTTTTTTGAAAAAAAAAAAAAAAAAAAAAAAATTGACTAAAATTCAAAAAAATTTTGAAAAAAGAAAAACTTTGTCGTGAAATAAAAAAATTGAAGCTCCGTTACAAAAATTGAAAAAAAAAAAAAAAAAGCTTCCGAACGACGCGGACATAGAGCGTCGGCCGGCCGGCCGCGCGCTATACCCGTGTCGACGTGAAACTTTAATAACTAATTAGTTCTGAATGAATGCTACATTGATATTAACCAAGGATTTCACGAAGGTAAAGAAAACAACAAATCTTCTTGACTAATTGCTAGACCTTTGTTAATAAGTAAAATAATGTTTTTGATATATATAATATTGCAAAATATTTATGATTCTTATTAATAAAATATACATATTATGTATATACGTGTAACTTCGTATCTTTGAAGGATATGTATATCGTATTATTGTGTATAATGCTGTGTGGCGTGTCAACCCCTAACCCCGATATTCCGTTAATCCAAAACCCTGCTACCAATGCTTTTCTTGAAGAAAAAAAAAAAAAAAAAAAAAAAAAAACCAAAATAAAATCAACAACAATCCTGTTTTAATTTTTCATCCTTTTATTGTGTCTCTCTGTCACTCTGTAGTCTTCTGGTACCGTCGCGATTTTTGGGTCTTCGATATTTCATTTTTTTTTTCAAAAAGCATTTTTTCAAAATTCAAAAACCATTTTTTTCAAAATAAAAAAAAAAAAAATCGGTCTCGCAAATGAGCAAAAAAAAATTAAAACTCAAAAAATGAAATGGGAAAAGGCCGTCGCGAGGGTACCGAGAATTTCTAAAAAAAAAAAAATGGGTCAATGGCGAACACGAGGAAGAGCTATAATCGATTTGCTTTAACGAATCGCAACCAGGTACATTCGTTCTACACGGGTCCAGTGATGCCGACGAACGGAAATCGGCGGATGTCGACGGGCGGCGGTATGCAGTCGGTGAGCGGTAGATTGACCGGTCAAACGCAGAATTCTCATTACGGTTACGGCCAACATTCCGGAAGCGGCAGAATAATGCCGCGAAGTGGTTCCGATCAACATTTGCCGAGGGTCGATTACACGAGTATAACGACACCGGCCCGACATACTCTGCTGAGATCGAGTCTCAAATCAGGTTGGTAGTCAATTTTTTTTTTTTTTTTTTTTTTCTATGGAATTTATAATTATTATTAATATATTAATATATAAAATAATTAATACATAATAAAAATTATTAGGTAGATTAGCTGAGTTTTCGTAGGAAGTTTAGGAGGGGAGGGAACCGTAAAAACCCGGAAGGGCGGCGGAATGAGGGGAACACTACCTAACCTATTTTTTTTATTTTGTAAATAAATTTGGATATTTGATTTTTCGAATCAATTTTTCCGATAAACCAAAAATTAATAAATTTCTATAAAAAGGCTCTTCGGCGCTGCGTTACAACTCGAGATACGCGGGTCAGACGGACACAACGACGAGTTCGCAGCGAGGACAGGGACAGTTCGGTACATTGACGAGGAGACACAGACCATCGTTGGATTACGCTTCGGACACGGAAGCCACGTGTTCGAGTTCACCGAGATCGGCTTACTACTATTACAGGCACAACATGAACAATCCGTCGCAGAGTAGCGCGGTATCGCACCTCGCTACGCTGTCGCGATCGCAGATCGGCCAAAGTTCCTCGGGTTTGAGATCGAATTCGTTGCCGCGCAGTGGCAGAACGTTGCCGCAACAGCCCGGTCTGAGAACGGGACTCAGTACGGTGACATCAGGACTGATCGATCAGGAGGACAGCGACGGGGCTCTGTCGGCGCCTGAATTACCTTCCATCAGACGGGACAGAGGTAAGAATCGGCGAATTGAACAGACGATCGCAATAATATCGATAAAAAAAACATTTTTCAAAAATTGTAGGGAGGATACCATCGTCTCCGAGTGTCTTCACGTCCGACGAGTACAGAGCGTGGCTGAGTCGAACCCCGAGCACGAGTGCTCTTTACGAACAGATAAGAGCGACGACGAGCAGACCGCCGCGTTACACGTACAGCGCCGAGAACATTCACGCGGCGGCCAACGCGGTAAGTTTTGGATTAAATGGCGTTGAAAAACACAACAACAAAAAAGTTGATTTGGAAAATGTTGCATATTTTTATTAATTTTTTTCAAGGCTGAGTACGGAGGTTACGGATCGTACAGACCGCTTTCGAGTACTCTGGATCGTCTGTCGACGAGATCGGCCTCGGCGCAGCAGGTAAACCTGGCGAATCTCCGCGCATCGACGGCGATAAGTTCATCGAGTCATCGAACTTCGGCGGGTGGTCAGAGACCTGCTTCAGTCGCGTCAAACGCGCGTTCGTCACTCGCGAGTCAAAAAGCATCGTTGACGAGCTCTGCGACTCAAAGAGCAACGTCGGTAAGGAGAATAAGAAATTTATTGGATTTGGAATCAACGAGAAACATACCCACGCCTACACCTACCAGAACTCAGGATCAAAGACTGCTAGACATTAATCCTGCAGGTATGCAACCATTTTCGTAGCAAATAACAACAAAAATAATAATAATAATAGCTAAACATCTGTCTAAATATTCTTGTATCATTGAAAATTCCAGAGTTCCTCAAGTATAAGATAGAGAAACCACCGACAGTCGGTACTCCGAGCTCCACCAGCTCCCTACTGAGTTCTCTAGGCGATAGCGGGGGTGGCGATCTCGCCGGTGGTGTCAGTGGGCTGCTGTGGGTTCATTTGCTTGCCGGCCGGGGACTACGTTCGACGACATCGTCGTCTGCAGCGACAACGCCTTCCACCCCATCGGGCCAACCCAATCTAGGTAACGTGCATCTTTACTTTTTGAATGTAAAAAAATGTAATATCGGTCTCAAGAGTCTCAATAGTCTCAATAGTCTGAAAAGCCTCAAGAGTCTCAAGAGTCTCAATAGTCTCAGGAGTCTCACGAGTCTCACGAGTCTCAAAAATCTCAAGAGCCTCAATAGTCTCAACTGTTTCAATACTGTTCATAGTATCAATAGATTTCATGGATTCAGTAGTCTCTGTAGTCTCAGTGGTCTCAATGGCCTCAATGATCTCATTGGTCTCAATCGTCTTAATGGTCTCAGGAAAGGAAGAATGCACTAAGGAATCACCATTTTGGTTATTGCAGGTAGTTGCGGCCTGAGGGATCTCTACTGTGTCCTCGAATGCGACAGAGTGCACAAAGCCCGAACAGTCGTGCGTACCGGTGATCTAATGTTCGATTGGGACGAGACGTTCGAACTCGATCTCGTTGGCAATCGTCAATTGGATCTTCTCGTTTACTCGTGGGATCCGCAGCACAGGCACAAGCTATGTTACAAGGGTTCGGTGCATCTGGCTACACTGCTCAAGGAGTCACCGCTTCATCAGCTCGCTTTGAAGGTCGAACCACGCGGGACGATCTATCTGAGACTCCGCTACACCGACGCTCATCAGACTTTCAAGCGTCGTGGCCTACCGGTCATATCGTTGGCTACGAGAGTTGCTCCCCTTTTCGGCGTTGATCTCGATACCGTCGTCAGTCGCGAAAGCAAAACAGGCGGTGTTCCCGGCGGAGTTTCAACCGCCCTGGCGATGGGCGGCGCGACGCAGAACGTACCGATTATCGTTTGGCGATGCGTGGAGGAAGTCGAAAGAAGAGGACTCGACATAATCGGTAAATTCAGTTAATCCCAAAACCATTCACGTATTTATAATCGTTAATCGTTGAAGTAGGTAATCGTTGAGAATACAAAGGGTCTGAAATGAGGATTTTCCCCGAGTAACGTTTGTTCTTTCTATTTTTTTTTGTTATTTTCAACAGGGCTGTACAGGCTCTGCGGTTCCGCGACCAAAAAGAGGATACTTAGAGAGGCCTTTGAGAGAAACGCGAGATCGGTAGATCTATCGCCGGACAACGTACCCGATATTAATGTTATAACGGGAGTGCTGAAGGATTATCTTCGTGAATTGCCGGAGCCACTGTTCACCAAGTGCCTCTATCAGATGATGGTCGACGCACTCGCCGTATGCCTACCCGACGATCCTCAAGGCAACGCTAAACTAATGTTCAGCATTCTCGACTGTCTACCGAAGGTCAACAGGGTAAGTTGCAAATTTGGAAAGTAACAAATTTCATGATTTCCACCAACTTTTCGCAAATTTCGAAAAATGCATAAACCAAGAAACACAAATTGGAAGAAATTGATGGGCCATCGAGAATTTTCGTAATTGTTTTCTCCTTTCGATTGCAGTGTACTTTGATATATCTGTTGAATCATTTGGCAATGGTGGTGTCTCAATGCAACAAGATGTCACCAGCAAGTCTTGCGGTCTGCTTTGGACCCGTATTGATGCTTCATGCTGAAGACACAGCGCCGCCTCTCGACTTCCAACAACCCATTGCCGTACTAAAGTATCTCCTAGAAATATGGCCGGTGAAGTCAGGTAATGTTTTCCATGGATCGACCACGACGACAACGACGACCCCGAGAGTCTCGAAGAGCTCTCATCTACGTTCGGGTTTCGATACGAGGCGTTGACCCGACGTTTCGTCACCGTTCTCGTAGACACGTGCGCCAATTGGAAAAGGACGAAGGATAAAGTTTCACTCGTGACACCACGGTACAGATTGATGATATAATAGTAAACACACAACCGTCGTATACTTTAGTGTATACTAATATCATAATAAATATTAAAAATGCTTGACGATAAACGTGTAGAGGAGTGATGTTAGATCGCAACTAGATGTAGAATTATCAGAGGAATGAAGTTATTATTGCATAACAATTTAAAAAAAAAACATAATAATTATTGAAATCTCGAACCGTTGTAGACGATTGAAATTTTATCACGCCAATCGGACGTACGTTTTCGTCGACACGCGTGCGAAACATTTGTTCCGATATTTTTATAAATTAACTCTTCACGCATCCGGAAATTTTTTTTCTCAATGAAATAAAAAAATTTGTGTTCTTTTTTCTTGTGAAAAATTTAATTAAAAATTATCGAAAAATTTGAAAAAATGTTTTTCAAAGAATTTCGATTAATTTCGAATATATTTTAAGATTTGTTATTGCTGTTATTATTTATTTGTAAAAAGTCGAAATCGTGCGTGAAGCGTTAAAAAAAAATATATATATATATCGAAAAATTCTTAATTTTTTTCGAGAGGTTTTCTTTAAGAGCCGAGTAATCAGTGACTCATTTCACAGACAGTTCGGAAGATTTCTTCAGTCGGTTCAACGCTCCCTCGAGTTACGCCACAAGTCGTGCGCAACAGCAGCTCCAGCAATCATCTTCATCAGCCACAGCAGCAACCGCATCAGCAGCATCAGCAGTCGCAGCAAACGCAGCAACAGGTTCATCAGGGAACTTTGGGACGCCAAGGTCTGCCCTGGCAGCAGCCACCCTCGCTTCATCATCAGCCCCCCACTACAATCCCCGCGGTACTCGCACCCTCCATTCGTCCTCCACCACCAGTCAAGCCACGACAGGTTCGTAAAACTTACATTTTTTTTTTTCGTTACAATAAAGCCGATGGACAAAAAGACGATTCCGTTGAAAAAAAAAAAAAAAATTTTACGAATAATTAAAATTATTAAAATTTCAATAGGAATTCTGAAAAATAATAATAATAATACATTATTATTATTATTATTATTATTATCGTAATAATAGATGATTATTATTCAATTTTTAATAATCATCGATCGTCATCGGGGCAATTGTGAATAATCCGAAGAAGAAGAAAAAAAAAAAAAGTATGCATGATATCTGTGTGTAAAAATCGCTATACTCTACTACTGTGTTTTACTCGTTCATTCCTCTTCGTAAGCTTGCCAAAGGGAAAGAGAGATGTGACGAAAAAAAAATAAAAATCACCGATGCAATCGCGACTCATTGGTGACTTTTTTTTTTTTACGAATAAGACGATTTTTCTCAGATGGCAATTTTGGTATCGCAGACATTTTATTATTTATCGTCACGCGCGCGCGCACGCGCTCGTCGTACCCATTACTTCTCTGTATATTTTCTCAATCATTTTTTAAAGTAAAAAAAAAAAAAAAAGAAAAAAAAATCTTCACTACTATTTCATTTTTGTATTCTCAATTGTTCGTTCTCTTTCTTTTTTCGCACGTATTCAGAGCAAACGCAAATTGCCGGCTCTACCAAACCGCTGACAGCACAGAGACGCCGCTTCTTGCACAGGTATCATCTCGTTATAGTTTTTTCCGTCCCTTCCATGCGCCCCCCCCCCCCTGTCCTTCCCGCCAATTTATCTTTTTCCCCAATTGCTGCTCTACTGTTGCAGCGAATTTTTCTCGTCTCGATCCTATTTTTTTAACTGTATTTTTCCTGAACGAAAAAAAAAGACAAAAGGTTTTCTTAACTACGCTTGACTATCGCATGGCTCCTTCGCCGCCATGAAAAAAAAAAAACAGACGGCGAAAACAGACCTCTGTTCTCAACTTATTGATCGGCATGCTGACATTTTTATTTTCATTTTTGGAATGCATCGTGTGACCTCTTTGAAAATTATAATTACGTTTTACCGAAAAAGTTTGATTCGCTTTTTGCGGCCACAATTGCACCACGCATCGAAAAATGTATTCTCCTTTGGGCGATTCGATCGTTTAGAGAGCCGATTCGGATGCGAGAAATTATGTAGTCTTAAGATTATTGAGACTGTTAAAACTTTTGAGACTATTGAGACTATTAGAACTCTTGAGACTATTGAGATTAAGAAGATTAATGAGACTATTGAGATTGTGAAGAGTAATGAGACTATTGAGATTGTGAAGAGTAATGAGACTATTGAGATTGTGAAGAGTAATGAGACTATTGAAACTATTGAAATGCTTGAGACTCTTGAGACTATTGAGACTATTAAAGCTCTTGAGACTATTGAGACTATTAAAGCTCTAGAGACTATTGAGACTTTTGAGACTATTAAATCTCTTGAGACTTTTGAGACTATTAAATCTCTTGAGGCTTTTGAGACATTTGAGACTCTTAAAACAATTGAGATTGTGAAGACCATTGAGACTATTGAGACTATATTTTGTACGCTCACTTTATATGCTTAAGCAAAGTGCATTTGTACTGTCGAATTAGTTTACTATATCTTTTTTTTTTATTTCTCGATTTCCGGTCTTCGAAATTTATGATTTTCAAATAATTTAATGTGTCACAACTGCCGTCTTCGTGGTATTATTTTGTTTCTCGAAATACGCTAATAATCATTTTTATAATTCGTGTGACAAACAAATCTTTGCGAACAACAAAAAGCGTTGTATATCCTCGTCCGGATCAGCCTGTATCGATCGAATCGATTTAAGTAGGTAAATCGACAATTTTTAGGAGACGAAAAAAAAGCCAAACACGATAAGCACCTTAAGTCGATTAGAGTGAAGCAAAGAATAATCGGTATATCGTCATCTACCGTTTATTAGGATACATAGATTAACCACAGATTATCGAGGTTATTCGAAGGACCGTTTTTCTGAGTGCTTACGGTGATCGATGGCCGTATCTATGCGCAGGTGATAGTCTCGTCTCCCGGTTCACCTAGCAGTGAGGAGTCAGCCTCGCCGGAGCCAATTAATAAAGGGTCCTGCGGGACGCGCGATGTTCTCGGGTTCAATGGTAACGGAATGATGACCGCGGCGACGACGATAACGACAACAACGACGACGACGATAGAACAAATAACGCCGACGAGCAGCGTCGACACGGAGGAAGGACATCCGTCGCATACCGAGGAAGGCGAACGGGGCGTCGAGGGCGACGCTGAGGCGAGCGACGACGATCACGTCGCCAAACGCAATAACTCTTAACTCCCGAACAAAAAAAACTCACATGTTGCTGATTATATAATCTGCTAATAATTGCTGTTGATTCGCGTTCGATTTGAAAACATGAAGAAAAAAAAACTAAATATGGACGAGAGAATATACGAAGGAACCACAAATAGACAAATATTATTAAAAAAAAAAAAAATACATTATATAAACTGTACGAGGAAACAATGATAAACGAAAAAAAAAAAACTACTAGAGAGAAACTGTGCGAAGTGTGCGAGTGAAAAATAGAATGAGGGATGAATCCAAGGGACAGCAAACTTTTTTCGATCGATACACACAATTTAAACACTATATGCCAAAATAAGACGAAAAAAAACACAATTAACGAAAAAAAAAAAATACGAAAAAAAAAAAAATAGTTCGCTCGCCGGTGTCCTTCTATCATCCTTTATAATTACGATTATTCATAATTATCTAAAACTATCGACTGTAAAGGGGCAACCAGTTGAAAAAAAAAATAATAATTTTTCGACATCGCTTTCGTCTTACTAAACAGATTTACTCCTTCGAAAAAAAAAAAAAAAAAAAAAACAAAATAACCTTTCTAATTATACACTGTACCATTTTACGTACGTATAACACGCCAGTCTGAAACGCAGTAATTTTTCGAAACGGTATATATACATATATATATTTATTCGAGTCTCGCGCCGACCGGAATAATTTACAATATAAATTAAAAAAAAAAAACACAAATATTAACGCGCCACCGTTCGGTGGCCCCAGAGGTGCGGTCGAGATTTCGTAATCTTAACGGGGGAATCCCCGTTCTCCTCTCTCAAAGCCCCTCGATGATCTACATATATGCGTTTGTATTGTCAAGTTTAACCACGAAATATTCACGTTCGATTTTTGTAATAAGTGAAAAAAAAGAAAAAAAAAACCCCACTCGCGCGCCCCCGCAACCCCCCGCGCGTTTTTTTCTCACCTTTGTAAACTCTTTTACAATTTCTATACGAAAAAAAAAATGGAAAAAAAACATAAAAATAATGAAATCTCCGTCTCTTTCGAGGATCTTTCCCCCAAAACTACAAACGAAACGTATACTCCGATTGCTAAATATTGTTATTTCTACGTAAATAAAAGAAAAAAATAATAATAATAATAATGCGCTCCGATACTTTTTCACGAATCAATATTGATGATTAATCGAAGATAATTCCTTCGCTGATGTAATAATTAATTTTTCTACCGAAAAATACCCAACGAATTTTTTTTTTTTTTTTTTTTTATACATATATATCCATCTCCATCTGTATCCAGCGAATAATCCGGGCATAAAGAAACGAATAGCGAGAGAGTTTAAGAAGCTTTTCTCAATCAGGTGACTAAGAAAAAAAAAAAAAAAAAAAAATGAAACGAACGATCTTAGAAAAATTCAACGAAGGGATGGAATTTAATATAACGGACACATTCATAAACGATTAATGAGAAAACGAATCACACAAATAAACATTTGCAGTTGCAAAAAAAGATAAACATTGATGGCGCGTTGGAGATTGATGATAAAAAGTGAGATAAGAAAAAAAAAAAAAAAAAAAAAACAAACAAACAAACAAAAATATATATGAAACAATAACGCGAACACGAACCAAAGTGGCATACATAAAAAAATAATCAGTTTATATACAATATATATATACTATGTATAGATAATTATACATACGATATGTAGAATAGCGACGATATACATGTGCTTTTGATAAAAACTATTAATTAATAGCGTTTAGCTAGTCCTTCGTTCACAACTAAAATAAAAACTAAAGAAACAAAAAACAACAACAAAAAAAAAAAAACAAAATGGATTAAAGACACAACAAGTATATGATATGAACAAATAATTATTACAAATTGAATTGACCGAAGCGAATGAAAAAAAAAAAAAAAAAAAAAAAAATCGAAGATTATAGAAACGAGAAGATAACTAAACTAAACTCGTAAAAAAAATTTTTTAAAATACTACATCGCGCGAGAAATGAGGGCGCGAGGAGAGAAAAAAAATATAAATATATACATAACTGCAGCATACCGAATACGATGTATATACGTAATATTTGCGTACGACGAAGTTCATAGGTCGCCGAGAGTTGGGAACGTGGAATGAGTGAAAACGAAACAAAAAAAAAATGAAAAAAACAATAATAATAATCCACAGACACCGAAACGAGTAAATATAACTGAAAAAAAAAACTCCACGATTGTTGTATATGTGACAATAGAAAAAAAAAAAAAAACGCCGTGTGAACTCACCGAAACGATAATAATTACGACGTTACGAGATAATTGAGGATTAAAACGCTAAAACAAAGAAGGTGAAAAAAAAAATCGAGCAGATTAAGAGATGCGAAAAAAAAAAAGAATCCAGAAGAACCGCTAACCCTTTAATCCAGTAATAGCCAGTATTATTATGCGTCTAAAGAGTAAAAAAAAAAAAAAACCAGTAAAGTTAACGTCGAATGAGCCGTCGAGAGCGCGCGATTGAATCTAAGCTGCGAGATCGATACGAAAAAAATCTATGAAACAAAAAAAAACGAAAAAATGTCTCAAAATTACGATCGATCGGGCGCCTCGTGGTAATCACCGAATCTCCGTAAAAAAAAAAAAAAAACACTTTTGATTGTAATATACACTACGATTCGCACAGTTAGCTATATTATCGAGCAAAGCGGAGAAACGATGAGGAAAAAACAAAAAAAGAAAATGAATGAACCATTTACCGGTAGAGAAAAAAAAGAAAAAAAAAAATAACAAATAATATCGATTACCATATAGTATATTGTATAGAAAAAAAAAAAAAAAAAAAATCAGTGTACCATAACTCTCGTGTAGCTTAATTAATTGATTAATTGATTAATTGAAGTAATTCGTAATAATAAATCCTCCACCCGCCACCCCCCACCCACCCCCGGGTCGTAAGTTCGTGACTGTCTCCCGACCGTGTGGGCGGTCTGAGAAAAAAAAAAAAAAAAAAAAAAAAAACACCGCTAGTAATTCGCAAGCAATGTTTATTGATCCGATACGACGAATATCGCTTCTCGATATATTTCCGCGATTCGAGACGCCGTGTCGTTTTGCATTACGTTAATTTTTTTTATCTACCGATCGTTTTCCAGTCGAGTCGTCGTCGGCGAATTTTCGAGGCGTATGTGATACGCTATCGGGATATCCCGGCGCCCAATAACCAGAGAACTTGGATAATAATATTCGTAGTGATGTTATAATAATGCATTATTTCGTCGTAGATAAATGAGAGAGGAAAAAAAAAAAAAAGAAATAAAACGAAGCGAGAATGGGACGCGAGACAGTCAAGGAAGAATTAATGATAACACGAGGAAGCACACTGCCGCAATTTTTATAAATTAAACTTGTTATTTATGCCTGACGATCGATTGATCGAAACGTGGAACATTTTACAGCTATGAGATACTCAATGCGGTTTAACGATAAACCGACGATATAAATTAAAAATGAATAAATAATGAATAATAATAATAAAAAAATATTATTGCATTATTATTATTATTGAATTATTTATTTATTATTAATAAATAATAATTAATAATAACAATAATAAATTATTGTTAATTATTAATATTATATTATTATTATTAATTAATTATAATAATATAATTTGTTATTATAAACTATTAAAAAAAAAAAAAAAAAAACAGGGTTCAAGCGTTTCGATCACTTCGACAGGTGTTTTTATTGTAAGAGTCTTATGAGCGCACACTTTCAATTCGTTACCGTTGTACAATCGAATTGAACCCTCCTAAAGTACGAAAGAGTGACGATGGGACAAAGGAACGTGAAAAAAAAAAATAAATGAAAAACTGTAATATCGAAAAATGCGAGAAAAATGAAAAACAGCCAAAAATCTGATAAATTCCGGAATAAACTGAGAAAAGAACGTGAGCCAAAAAAGTGAATAAAAAAAAATGAAAAACAAAGTAAACGACGAGTGGGCGAGTGAGTTCGACGCATGGAAAAAAAAAATCATATACAAATCTAATTTTTTAACGTGTAAGTGACGTTTGCATTACCTGAACGATTATCACGTGCAATCGACGTTTATCGAGTTGAAAAAATGAATTTCATACATTTTTTTTTTTTTTTTTTTTTTTTTTTTTTTTTTTTTTTTTTTCGAGGAGAGATAACGAGCCATAAAAATTTTTTGAAAAAATAAAATAAAACAATAGCGAAAGAGGAGGGCTTGTGCGCGGCGATCTCTGTTTCATCGACTATAATGAACCTCGAAGCCACAATCTCTCCCTCGAGCTCTCGGGCCAATGCTCCGAAAGGCTTAACGTTTAGCTAACTACGTTTTACGATTATTATGTACTATAATAAGTACCATGGACCACGTTTGTCATACCGAAACGTTTCTAAAGTTGTAAACGATAACACACACCCATCACACGAAACATAATACAAAGCGAATGAGACGCAAGGAAAGATAAGGGAAGGAAGAGACAAAAAAAGAAATTACGAGAGATTGGATGATTGAAAAGTTGAAAAAAAAAAAAAAAAAAAAAGATCGAGTCGAATGTCGCGAAAGTTTTTCACAGTAAAAGGGAATTGGTTACCAATGAAATTTTGAAAAATTGACGCAAAATTTTAATAAATTTGAAAAAAATTTTGACAAAAAAAAGTTTGCGAATTCAATTAGCAATTTTTTTTTTGTTTTTCAAATTTTTTTAAAATATCATCAAATTTTATTTCTCGATCGATGGGAACCGATTTTTCTTCTGCTGCGATCTACACGCGTTGTTTCGACTCGATTTTTTTTACGCTCGAAAAACTTTTAGTCGCGTATCCTTAAGAATTTTTCGACGAAAATTTGAAGGATCGAAGGAAAAAATGAATCAAGAAAAAAAAAAGCCCACACGAGTGTCCCGCACGACGACTCTAAGTATCCCCGCTATAGGGTATGATGAATACGTACTGTACTAATTATTAAAAAAAAAAAAAAAAAAAAAAAAAACGCATCGCATGTTACATATTACAGGCGAAATTTATTAGAGCGTTACTCACGGCTTCTGTAAAACGCGTGCCTCTTACTCCAACGACGTTCCGAAAACATATCCCCTCGAGTTTCCCACCCCCACGACTCCATAAACGTTTCACCGTAGAAAAAAAAAAAAAAAGAAAAATAAAACAAATTAGTTACGTGAATGAATGATTGAGCGTAAGAGTAAAAAAAAGATATTGTTCGCCATCGTTGAACCAGAGAACCAAAATATAGAAAAAGACGAGTAAAAAAACGTAAAAACAATTTATTATAAACGCGAAGGATCGATCGTTCGAGCGGATTGTTTATATCAAAATACCGAGCGGAATCGTAAAAAAAAAAAAAAACGATGAAATTATATCGATCGAAGATTTTTTCAGAGCGTTCAATTAGTTTACATATCGAACCTTCGCCCGGTGGCAAAAAAAAGTGATCGGGGACCTCGAGTTAATTAAATTAAAAAAAACAAAAAAAAGAATAATAAGAATTAAAAAATTAACAAAAAATAACGAAAGTGAGAGAAAACGAAGAAGACGAAGAATGAAAAATGGATCAAGAGGCTGAAGAGCTTATCTTAGTTATCCTGAGAATCAGAAAATAAAGACTATCGCTGGATAGTATTAGATTGTCCCCATCCCACATATCACGTAGGCAGCGTAACGAAACATTGTCGCGATCGCGACGAATATAATAGGCAAAAAGGAAGATTAAAAAAAATTATTTAAAAAAAATGATAAAATGAAAAAAAGCGTTGTAGGGCCTATTTGCACTCCGTGGAATTTTTTGTACTTAGAAAATTGAGATCGAAAGGGCGAGTGAAGTGAGAAATCAAAGGATCACACGAGACAAACACAACACACAATTAAACGGGCCTCCTAAATAAAAAAAAAAAATTAATAATAACTCCTAACGATATTATTAGAGGTTATGAATGAGAAAAAAAAAAGGAATCGTGAGCATCAACACGCTTTAACGTCTTTAAATATAAAATATCCGAGTGTCGAAACAATCATAAGGAGTTTAGCTAAAAAAAAAAAAAAAAAAAAAAAAAAAAAAATCAACAATCGGCGCGTCCTTTAAAATTTTTATCATCACATGCGTATCATGCATTATCATTAGCGAAGAGAAAAAAAAAAAAAAATGAAGGAAACAAAGAGTAAAATTTTGTGCGTAATACGAGGATTAAAAAATATATATATAGACAGTCATTGTAACGGGAGAGATGCACCTTAATTTTCGAACATATCCCTTATTTTTTGTTTCGATTCATATAGCTTTTTACACGAATGAGATAAACACGCGAGAGGCGAGGAGGCGCGTGAAAATGATTGAAAAAATGTATAAGAAAAAAAATTAAAATAAAAAAAATGCGATCGCGTGTAGGATATAAAAAAAAAAAAAATTACCCACCGAGTAGTGAAAACTCTACCTGTTCGCTATCGAGCAACGTATTAGTTAACGAAATAGGATTTATTTTCTAACGAAAGAAAGAATAAATACAAACAAATAAATAACGCGAATAGTGTGCGGATCATTAGTGCTCCGGTGATAACAGATGTAAAATGATTTAAAAAAGGGTGAAAAAAAAAAAAAAACTCTCGCGAAACACGAGCATCGAGGCTTTCGCGAAAGCCTAAAAATCCAAGTTCGAGAGTTACGATGAAATAATTGTTATCGTAACAATGAAAAAAAAAAAAAAAATCCAATCCGGTATTATGGACCTTGTCGACGAAATAATTTGTTTTTCGTAAATGACGAAACGACGATATGCGTACAATACGTACGCATTATAAACAGTAGATGCGTCCTCTGGTAGAAATAATTTTTTAATCGTTGTTGGCACACGAAAAAAAAAAAAAAAAAAAAATGAAACACACGGTAGTTGACTGAAAAATGCGGTCGATTGGCCTAATTAAACGAAGGTAGACACGAAAATAAATAAAATAATTGAAAAAAAAAAAATAATAATAATAATAATAATTAAAAAATAATTTTCGCGGTAGTATCGGATTGCGATGCGACGGAATCGAAAACTATGGACAAGAAAACAAAAAAAACAAAAAAAAAAACTCGTCGCGCGCGGCCCTCGGACATAATTATTGTAAATTAATCACGCTGATCTTCATCACCTTTGAATGCGTGCGAAGCGAATGCAAGTGTGTGAGAACCTTGTAGAAAAAAAAAAAAAAAATACAAAAAACCCAATTTAGATAAAATACGAAAAAAAAAAAAAAAATAGGTAAAAAGTGGCTGCGCCACCGTAGAACTCTGTAAATCCCCCCCTCGCCAGCCCTCGCGCTCGATCCTGTTGTGCAAAAAAAAAAAAAAAAAAAAAACTGTACTATACTTATACATAATACGATTATATATAGTTAATTACGTAAAGTGATGTTCAGTGATGAAATTAAGAGAAAAAGAATGAACACGAGATTGTGAAACGATTGAGAACGAGAGGAGTGCGTAAACTCGAAAGGATTTCGAACGTTTTTCGAGAATTAAAAAAAAAAAAAAAAAAAATTCGAAAAAAAAAAAATTTCGCGCTACGAATTTCGCTCCCTCGTTGAACTGATTCTCTTTCTCTTATCGAAAAAAATGCAGAGACAAAATTCAAGAGGCATTTTTTTGAACGTGGGATCTCGTTAAACGGATCAAATATTAATTAGAAAAAAAAAAAAAAAAAGTGTAATATGTACATTAAGTGTGGCGACTGGGGTATCAGCTGGCCGCTGCTCAGCACGAGAATTGAAGAAGCGCAAACAAATTCACTAACGCAAACAAAGTAAACAAACAAACATTCACACAGACACACAGACAAAGATACAAAAAAAAAAAAAAAATAATAAAATAACGTCGAGAAAAATGAATGGAGTCGCGTTATAAACGGTCTCACTAGGCGAATGGGATAAACGCCGGATGTGCGAGAAATTCGCGATTATAAATATTATAAAATAAGAAAAAGAAAAAAAAAAATAAAAATAAAATAAAAATCTAGTTGTTGTCGGGAAGCTACCGACTCGGAGACAAATATATCTATCAGTATTTACGTATGAATTACCACGTTTGTAGGTTTACAAAAAAAAAAAAAAAAAGAAAAAAACGAATACGAAATGAAACAAGAAATGAATTTAAAAAAAATTACGAAAAAAAAAGACGTAACGATGAAATAATGATACTGTGTGAAGGAAACGAAGCAAAAAATGATTGCGCTAGAAAAGTCGATGAAAAAAAAGGGGCGAAGGGACAAAAAAAGATTTTTAAATTAACAAACGTCGCGTTAAATATTATCGCCAACGTAGGAGAATTTTTGTACAGCGGGTCTTTGCGATTTCGATCGAGCGATGTTATTGCAACGATCGATATATCGGAAAAAAAAAAAAAAAAAAAAGATCGCGGGACATCCGTGATGTCTGACTGACCCACCGGACGCTTTGCCTCGAACCAAAGTCACTAAAAGAGAAAGAAAGAGAGAGGAAGAGCGAGAGAGACACCGAATTATCTCCGATTAATTAGGAAGATAATTTCGTTTCGATATTATCGCAATATCCGATCGTCTCTGTCCGCGTAATATAGTAGAAAAATAAAAAAAAAAAAAGAAAAGCAGACAGAAAAACCAAAAAATTCCCGACGTAAAAGAGTTATATCGATTGTATATAATTTATATACAGTCTATAAATAACTTTCGCGTCCGGAATAAAATAAAAGAACTAAAAAAAAGAGAGAGACACACACAGTAGTACCGCGTGAAATTTTTAATACCGAAACGTACGATGAATACGTAAACTAAATAGTTATTTATTGCCGTTGTTCCGTTAATTGATTTTTTTTATCTAATATAATAGATTTTATTGTAAAAACCCGTAAATCCGCGTCTCGTATACGACTCCGATTCGCGAAATTAAAAAAAAACGATTATTTATCGTCACAATAGTATCGATCGAAATAAAAAAAATCGATGATTTTTTTTTAGATCCCGAGCCGTCATAGTGCCGAAAGATTCTTCGGTAACGAAAAAACGCGAGTCATTGGACAGGGAATTTTTTTTTTTTTTTTTTTGGAAACGGTGCTATAATTCTACACGGTGGTATTTGATTGAAAAGTGTGTGGGGGTACTTCGGTGTTCCGCGATAGCCGAAAGTTTAAAACGTAGTGGACGCAGTGCGCTCGAAGTTTCGTTCGAGGAATCGATTTATCGCGATTAAATTAATGAATTAATTAAAAATTAATTAATTAATGAAAAAAAAAAAAAAAAAAAAATACGCGATTTTCGAGTCACGGATCGCTTGTCCATGCAAACTACAAAGTTCGGTCAATTTTAACGAATATTACCGGATTTCCTACTAGACAATTACCGTTAGACACAAAACAAACGTTCTTAGTCAATAAAAAAAAAAAAAAAAAAATTATTATTTAAAAAAAACAAAAATGTATAGCATAGTTAGAAGTTTTTGCTTCTAGTATATTTATTGCTGGTTATTAGACCGTCTCTCCTATTCTTTATTGATTATTATTAATTATTAATAATTAATTATCATTATTATTAATTATTATTTATTATTATTGTAAAATTATAATCGATTCGTAATTTAAATTAGTCCCAATTATATTTAAATCTTGTTATACCAGTAGACGATATTGTTCATTGTTTTTTCTCGTCATCGTAGTTATAGTAGATATTTAGCAAAAGGGAAGCCGGGAATTGCCACCGTGATCGCTCGCGTAAATAACGAGTAAATTTTTTAAACTAATGACTCGAATAACGCGTCAAGAATTGCGCGATCTAACGACGACGCGTTAAAAAAAACATCTCGAGATACATTCCTCCCCCCTCCACCCCCCCGCCGCGTCAACCCTTTTATATTGGCCGCTCGGAATTACAATAAATTTAAACATTGCATTAAGCGTCACGAGACGCGGTCACGGTAGCCCCCCTATACGAGTATTTTTCTAATTTGCAAAGTATAATAAATTAAAAACGTTGGATTATCGTTATTAGAGTATATATACGAAGAAAAAAAAAAAATGAAAAAAAAAAAAAAACAAAACAAAACAAACAAAATATATATATATATATATATAAATATATATGAAATATATATTGAATATTTTAATTAGACGAAAAAAAATGAGATAATGTTATGGATATTATATTATAAAGAGAAAAAAAAAAAAAAAAAAAAACCGATGGTTTGGAGCGTCCAGTGGTCGAAGTTTCGCGGGTGTCCCGCACGAGCCCCGCGTGCGCCCAATTAGGTCAATGACATTGATTAATTAATTAATTAATTAATTAATTGATTAATGATTTAACACTATTTGTTTTTAATTGACGACGATCGAGAGAGGCACACGAGCCGAAGTAATGGAGAAAAATAAGCAAAAAATAAATAAAAAAAACAAAAAAGAGGCCACGAATAAACGCAAACGAAAGGTATGAAAATAAAACAAAATATTCGCGGTGAACGACGAGCCTCTTGTATACGCATCGATTGATCGATTGATCGTTGTTTATAATTAAGAAAAAAAAAAAAAAAATAGAATACGAGAAATGAGGAAAATAACCGAACGATCGCTAAGACACTCGAGTGGCCGAGGAATACCGGGCGATAAAATTATAAATGCTGAAAAAAAAAAACCAAAAAAAAAAAAAAACAGTCGTACGATTTAGCGTTCGACAATGAATGTGTGCATAGTAAATAATAAATTAATTGACGGAAAAAAAATAAGGAAAAAAAAAAAAACAAAAAAAAAATGCGAAAAAAAAAAGAACCCAAAAAACATAATTAAACAGGAGAACAACAGGATTATAACGAAGTGCGTATATAGATAAAAATATTAATGTAAAACAATGACTTCGTGTGTGGAGGGCAAAGTGCGGGAGTGAGAGAAAAGACGAGAGAGAAAGAAAGAGAGAGAGAAAGAGAGAGAAAAAAATCGAAGAAGAATCGTTCTATCAGTCACCTCACCTATAATATACAATGTCATAATAATATGCTGCCATACATATAAATATATGTCTACAATAAGAAGGTATATTACTAAAATATTACGAAATAAATATGTTATAAGTATTAAAGGGGGTCTATGTTTTTTTTTTTATTTCGTAAACCCTGTAATCCATTTATTATTAATAATAACAATTATTATTATTTTTTCAAAAATATTTTTATTGTTTTTTTTTTAATTTATTAATTTAATATCAACGATTGCGCGATAGCGATGGCGCCGTAGCGTTACGAAAAAAAAAAAAAAAAAAAAAAAAAAAAAAAACATTTTCGGAAGAAAAATTTGTTGAAAATGGCCTTTTAGCGTTAACTTCATTAAGTTGAATCGATGGACCTAAAGAGTAATAGAACGTACGCATCGACATAGATCGCCAGATTTATATACATTTACTCTTTCGGTCAAACGATTGGGTAATTTCTATTTCTCGAAACTCGCATAGCCGGTTCCGTATGCCCTGCAGCATCGTCGGAATGGTGTAAAGGACCTCCGCTGCTGTTATCGTCGCGATTCGAAAAAATCGATTCAGCACCTTATTTACCCAACGCGCGGAACACCATAGTGAGTCGCAGACCCGCATATAACGATACAACTACTATCTTCGACGATTATTGAAATTAGATGCAGGTAAAGAAAAAAAATTGGTCATAAATATGAACTTTATTTCGAAAAACGATAATTGATGAGGAAAAAAAAAAAAAAAAAAAAAAATCAGGAACCATCCATTACTTTTTTACGATCTCTGAGAACGCAGTGTTAGTGCAATAATTCGGAGAGTTCGTCGCACCCGCATGACAAGTTCCGCACGCGTCGAGCCGCGCGGACTTTGAAATCAGTGAAAGGTGTAACTATGTATTACTATATCGCAGATACATATATATATATATGCATTTTTCGTATATAGACAGTACTGTGTACTCAGGCGAAAGCGTTTATATGTATATAAAAAAAGTATAAAAAAAATGTTTAAAAAGTATATTTTTTTTATTTTTAAAGAGAATTTTTTTTTAATTATTATTAATTATAATAAACAAAAAAATTTTTTTTTTTTGTTATTTTTATTTTTACTTATTATTTTTAAATAATAAATAAAAAAATAATAATAGCTTTTTCGCCTCTGAGATATATATGTGTATAGTATACATATACCACCAGCAGCAGTAACAGCAGCAGTACCAGCAGTATATATGTATATAAACGTATATATAGGACACATAAAGACGTCTCCTGGGGCACGACGACGTGTAATCGCAGGACGTATATTATCGTCTGCGCGAATTGACGCAAAAATTGCATCACAAGGTGGACGGTGAGTTCGCGGTTAGTAGGTTCGCGAACGGGGAGCGCACCTTGCGATGGCGGTCGCTCGGCGAAAGTCTTATGAAACGAGAAACTTCGATAACCGATTCTCGTCGATACGCCTACAGAAATATCGTAATAACGACTATATCTATATTTATCCATAGCGAAATTTTGTTTCGGCTTAATAATCGGATAACCTATAATAATAATTTCTTTTTTTTTTTTTCCTCAATCGATCTTTCGTTGTAAATATCGTTTTATAACGATTTTTTTTTTTTTCTTTTTTTTTTTTCGTGGGGAAGAAGCGAAACACGGTGGGTAAACCGTTTAGCCGTTCGCGAACTTCGAGCGACTGGCAAAGTCTGACAGTACAGCACGAGACTACCGTGCGGCACGATAACCATTGCGCAAAGTTTGTCGTGCGTTCGATTACCTGTGTACGGCGACCGGTGCACATTCGCGGGGATACGGCGACACCGGCTCTTTTGCAATTCTCTTTTTACCTATAAAGAAGTCGCGGTACACGCGTGTTACCGCAGTCACTTTGAGAAAAAGAGAGAGAGAAAAATTGACGGGCGCGTAATCGCGAGAGTTCGCGGAATTGAAAAATATTAATCTTCAAAAAAAATAAGAAAACGTTGATTTGTTTTCGAAGTAATAATAATAATAATAATAATATTTTTGGTAAAAGAAATCATAACGATCGCGATAAAGAAAAAAAAAAATTGTAATAAAAATTATAATAATTTCGGAAATAATAATATTTAATTTTTAATAAAAAAAAAAAAAAAAAAACGAAAAAAAATCAGTATCGGTAATGTAACGAATTTATCGATAAATCAGCATCGGAGAAATGAGTGTCTTTCGGAAAGTGCATTTGAAATTCGGTGTCTTTATTCTCGTAATCGTCGTGTTGATCCTCGTTGTCATCGTCGAGGCTCTTGGTGAAAGCGCTCGACACAATGGTGAGTCGCGAATTTCGTTCGATTCGGCGCTCAGCGATTTCGGTATGTATCTTCGTACGTACGAAATGCGAGAGCTGTATTTTTAATTGTGGGTAATAAATACGCGTCGTCAAAAATGACAATGAAAAAACACAATTCCGGCGATTTTTTCACATTACCTTAAATGTGAGCAAAAGCTTTAATTCGTACGATTAAAAATGCGGCTCTACAATACGCGTAGCAACGAGTCGATCGATAAGAAAAAAAAAAAAAAAAAAATCGAAAAATTCAAAAAATTCGAAATTTCTGCATCCAAAATTCGATCTTTTGACGAAAATTTGTAGTTAGATTTATCGAACGTAATCGACGAAATCGGATGATACATCGACGAGTCGGAAATCGCGAGGAATTGAAGCCGAAAGTATGTTTTGGTGAGCAAAAATTATTATTATTTTATTTTTTTCAGCTTTTTAAGGGTCTGTAATTTTTTTTTTTTTAATTATCGATCAATTTTGAACAGAATTACTCGGCTGTTTCGCCGATCCGCCACCGAAATTAACGCTCAAACGGCGACCGGAAAATCCGAGTGTAATACAAACGAAATTTCTTCTCTATACACGCGACGAGCTACAAGTACCGGAAGTTCTGCAATACGGCGACGACTCCAAATCCATCAACGCATCGCGGTTCAATGTTACGAAAAAATTGAAGGTCATCATCCACGGATACAAAGGAAGCGGAAGCGATCTCGGAGCCATTAACGGAGCAAAATCATTACTCGAATTGGTATATCGCAATTTTTATCGTTAATAATAATTGATATTAAAAAATAAGCCGTTTTTGAAAATCTATCTTCCGAAACCGGATATAGTGACGAGAAAATATTTTTTTTGCAATTTTTCATTATTAAGTCATTTAATGTTAATGAAAGTTATTAAAAGTTATCAAACTTACGAAAATTTACGAAAAACTTACGAAAATTTACGAAAAACTTACGAAAATTTACGAAAAACTTACGAAACTTACGAAACTTACTAAAATCAACTAAAATTCATTAAAAATGATTAAACCTCATGAAAAGTAAAAATTCTTCCATTTAAATTCGACATGCCGATTCGAATTCGAAATTCGAGGTGTCCGCGACATCGTACCAATTAATACATTTTTTTTTCCTCAATTTCGAAAATTTCTAAAAAAACCAATTTTTTTTTTTTTTTTTTTTCAAAAACTCCAGGAAGACGCAAACGTGATAATTCTCGATTGGACGCGAGGCGCGGGTACGACGTATCAAGCAGCCGTAGCGAACACGGAGTTGGTGGGTCGTCAGTTGGCTCTCGTCCTCTTGGACCTCATAAATCTCGGCACAAGTCCCGGGGATGTGCACGTGGTGGGTTTCAGTCTCGGAGCCCACGTGGCCGGTTGCGCCTCCGAGATGCTGAAGAAGAAGCAACTGCTTCTCGGTAGAATAACGGGCCTCGATCCCGCCTCGCCGTTCTTTCGTCATCACATATTGCGCGAGAAATCGCGTAAACTTGACGTAACCGATGCGCGACTCGTCGATATCGTTCACACGGACGGTGCCGATGTTTTTACCGATGGTTTCGGCCTCTTGAAACCCATGGGACATATCGATTTTTTTCCGAACGGAGGACGACAACAACCCGGTTGCAACGATATCAAGAATTCTATTGTCTACACACATTTTCATGGTCCGTCGATTAAATTCATTTTTTTACGATAAAAAAACATCGTTCGCTCGATATCGGCTATTTATTATTATTGTTATTTATTTTTATTATTAATTAATTTTTTTTTTTTTTTTTTTTTTTTTTTTTCGTAACATTTTTCGTCGTTATTGACACAGAGGAGAATTTGGATCGTAACATAGCCTGCAGCCACCTGAGGGCATGGCAACTATTCGTCGCGAGCGTACAAAGCCAACTGTCGGATTGCAAGTTCACCGCGTGGCCGTGTTCCCAGGGTTCGGGTTCGTACGCTGGAGGGACCTGTTTCCCCCTCGAGACGATAAAGTGGTCACAGGAGATGGGATACGGTGCCGATCGTGGAACAACCGGCATTTATTATCTCCCCACGCGTCCCGAGCCCCCCTTTTGCGGTAAATTTTTCGTACAAAAAAAACCCCTCTGCAGACCTCGCGAAACTCGCATCGATGAAAAAAAAAAAAAAAAAAATTATGCCGATCTGCTCGCGAGGGTTTTCGCAACGTTTTTAAAAACGTCCGATTGAATTGCAATTTTACAGGAGATCCCTTGAGAGCGGCTGTTATTACGTCCGAAGATGCCTCGAGGACTTCGGGCACTTTGTTTCTAAAGATAAAACACGCGAACTCTACGACAATCTTTCCGATACGATGCGAGTGAGTAGCAAATTTTTTTATCGCAAAATTATTATTATCATTATCATTGTTATTTTAATAAAACATTATTATTATTATTTAAAAAAAAGTGTATTATTATTATTATTTAAATTTTTTTTTATTATTATTAATATTTTATTAATATTATTGAAAAGAATACGAAAATTGAACGAGAGGAGCGAAGCGCGAACGATATTCTATAACATCGCGGCGGGTGAATACCGAGCGATCAACGAAAGCGTCGATGCTATAGATGGCAGCATTTGGTATCAAGCGGACGCCGACGATACCGAAGAAAGTTCGACGCCTCGCGTACAGCGTGCGAAAACTCTGCAACTGGATAAAATGCTCATCGAGGACAGACGGGGAAATAGGTAATGTCACCACGTTACCTCGTCGCGACGCTAAACCGTTGCGTTGCGAATCGGCGTGACGAGTTGTTGTTTTTTTTTTTTTTTTTTTTTTTTTTTTTTTTTGGCGCGTGCTAATTAATGATTATAATTAAAAACAAACAGGTGGGAGTTCTGCGAAGCGAAGACGACCGTCGGCTTGGATGAGAATAACGTGATATTTCATAACAGAGCCTGCGTGATAAACTAATTTTGTCACGAACTGGGGGCCGGCGTAGGTAGAAAAAGTTAATAATAAACTCAAGCTGACGAATCCGCGACTTGTTTACTCAACATTATTCCTTAACCTATATCCCCTTTGCGACGCTTGTCGAAAAAACGCGAACTCAGCGGCGGCTGAGTTAGCAAATAGATGGACTCTATTATCATTGTTATGAGTTGTTTGCTCGTTTGTTTTTTTTTTTTTTTTTTTTTTTTCTAAGAATAGACGACGATTGCATAGGGAAATCTTCGATATCGATCGACGAAAGGTAGCAACGGGTAACCGTCGCTGCGCTATCGCTTGTTGCACCGACAGCTACGCGGCGAGTGCGTTCCCGTGAGCCGCGCTACGATCGCGATGTATTTACCGTGCCTCGCCGGTTCGAGAATTAAAGGTAAAGACGGTGAACGAGTGTATCGCGATACGAGATTTTTTTTTTGTCAAAAAAATTGAGTTTTGTGTTTAAGAAACTGGAAAAATTGATCGTTTTTACGATAATACGAATTGTCTGACTATCGAATAAATAAATGGTTTGACGGAATATTTGAGTTATCGATTTTTGACAATAAAATGAGTTTATTTTGATGATTATTGCGGTTAAAATATATCAGGTATTTTTTTTTAATTGACTCTAAAAAGAATGCTTTCGAAAGCTCGATCCACACATCTGTGTTTGTTGCGATTAAAACTAAAGTCTAACAATTGCATCGCGCCGGCGAAAGACAGATAAAAAGAAACAATTAGTCACCGATATCCGGAATTATTGCATAGTTTTTTCCTCTCAATGTCACAAACGTACATTACTTACTCATTCGAAATGATTTCTTCGTGGAAAAACTCCGAGGATCGCGGTGTCAGTTGAAAAGTGCACGCTGAGTTCGAGATTCCTGAAGCTGCCGTTAATCGGCGTGCAGCGATGGCGCTACGAGCCATCTTTCAAATTCGCAATCACGAAAAAATAGATTTTCACAAAATTCACACTGTCACTGATTTTGTCACTAATTATCGTTAGAAATTTGTGATTGATCGAGTTTACCGCAACATTTCGAAGACACGCGTGAGTACACCATATTCGCGAGTTCAAGAAACGAAAGGGTAAGAGTTTTTGTGTCTGAAACCTTTCGTTTACGCGTGCAAAATATCATCACGTTTTTTTTTTTTTTTTACATAAAATCTTTGACGCACATGGCCTGTCGCATTAAAAGTTTCCCGGCAATCGCACCGGTGAAGTTTCTCGAACGATTTCCACACGTTTTTAGGATAGATTGAACTTTCGCGATTGAGATAATCGTAGATTTCACTCGGCAATGCACAGCCTGACGCAAACGACGCGACCGCGCGCGTGCCGCCCGGCAGCCATACTGCTATCGAATACTATCGAAATTGGATTCAAGCGATTAGAATTATTCAATTGTCATAATAAAAAACTATCGTCTCTACGAAGAAATAACAAAAAGAATCACACAATCGTAATTCATATCTAAACCGTCTAAAAAAATGATTTCACATACATAAATATGATTCTACGCCGAAATACTGAAAAAAAAATTTCAATATATTTATACAACAAGAGTATTATCACTCGTAATTGTTGTACGGAACGGCGAGCAGACACGCATGAAATCGCTCATCAGGTTTTCATCTGCTTTCGTGTGCAATGTATAATAAATTTGCGTTGGCGCGCGCGGGGCTCGTAGTGGTGGGAGGGATAAGGAAGAGGATGGGATTGCAACTCTCGTTATACTTTGGTCCCTCACCGTCAGACGTCTCGCGTGTCACGAGCGCGAGGCTCACTTCTGTAATGGCCGCCGTACTGGCGTTGTCGGTGTGAAACCGTCTCTCTTCCTCAATCAAAAAAAAAACGCCGAGCGTGTCAAACGCGTGAGTCAAAATAAGATTCGTCGACAAGCATACCCGCGCGCAGTGTCGGGGATAATAATAGTCGAAAAAAATATCTATGGTTCTTCCAAATGCCTTCCGATTAATCGAAAAGTGTAAATTCGTTGTTCCGATCGAATTAAGAAAGCCGCGATCTTCCCAAAGTGCTCTCATCGCAAAAGTTTTCATCTCGTCACTGTTTACGCGTCCCAAGAGATTCGTCGAGTGCAACGATTCGTTTTTTCCATCACATTTATTTTTATCAATCCTTTATCACTGTCTACCCTCGGAGCTGTGCCAAACATTGAGGAATACATCGCTGTCCTCGGAATTATTACAAACTTTTTATCCTCGGAGGACAAAGTGTGTTTTGAGTGTTAAAAAAAACAAGAAAAAAAAATAATATACCTGTGTTAAGAGATAAGAGGAAATTCGAACGTCTCGGCGTTTTCGTCGGTAAACAAAAGTGACAGCAAGCCGATTTTTTCGGCTCGTCACGCGCAATCACTCGTGATCGAGAACTTCTGCGACTCTAAGAAGAGAAAAATAAAAAAAAATAAAAAAACAATTCGTTCTCCGATAAACATCGTTGCCGAAGAAAATTCACAAATTCCCGTGAAAAATTAAATCATTGTATAATCATCGGTGACCGTTAAAAACCATAAAAACAACAGAAAAATCATTCAAGTGACAGCAGCTAATTTTTAACGTCTCTGTGTGTTTTTCTTTCGCGTTAATTGAAGCTGTCAAAGTTCATCGAGTGAATATAACCAACAAAAAAAACATCGAAAATACGAAAAGCATCGTCTAGAAAAAACAAAACTCTCGGAGTTTCGCTCGCGGCATGAAAACGAAAAAATGTTAGAATGTGAAATATCGTCTTAAAAAATATAACGGAACGCAATTTTTTGTGATGCTGGTGTCTCGGGAAGCGATCGTCGTTTCGGCGTTATCCTCCGTTTCCCCAAAATAACAGCAATGTTCGGCAATTCGTCGACAAGCAACGCGCCGGGACCTCCCGTTGTAACGTCAAGCGGTAAAGTAACGAACGTCAGGCCGTCAGGAACGTGTCTTTCGTGTTTTTCCTCTGAGGAAATTCCGTCAACGACGAGCGAAGAGCGTCACAAGCCTTGGCGAGCGAAGGATAACGCATCGGTTGTCTCTGAGGCTCCGTGTAATCATCAAATTTTATCAAATTCGTCGCTCGCTTCCGTTGACGTTTCTCGCCCCTTTAGGACTGAAAATTGTCACAACGTCGTCAAAACATCGCACGTCATGGCGATTGGTAAATATTCTTCCAAAGACTCGTCAAACCAATGTAAAACGTCAAGCGTTGGAAAAAACGCACCGGTCGTCATATCGACGATTCACAAATGTTCCTCAAACCCCAACTGTCCGAGTCTCTCGTCAAAGTCATGCGGCAGCGTAAAAACATTGAAAAATTCATCAAATTGTCAAAACGCCGAATCGTCAACAAAAAAATTATCGATTTCGAGTAGAGATTCATTTCCGGTCGTAAAAGATAATAATTTGACGAGTAGCAATAATAAATTAATAATCGGTAGGGAACAGTCGCGAACGAGTGGCGTAATTAACACGATAGGGATTAACGCGAGAACTTCGGATTTGCTTAATTCAATTGACGATCCGTGTGGATTGAGCAATTCTAGCGATTTATCGACGACGTTGATTGGTCCAACGATCAACGAAACATCGACGGAATCGCGAAGATCGCAAAAAAATCGGCAGCACTCGTCGTTCTCGAAAAACATCGCGATAAACTCGACAAACGCAAATTTCGGCGGTAATAACGATAGAAATTCGAAAGAATCGTCGTCGACGTCTTCGGAATTCGCAACGTCGACCCCGTCGAAGGAGGAAAGACGCGAAGAACGTCGACGCTATAAACAGGATCGAGAAATTCAACAGAATTGCATGAGTTTTTTGCCGCAAGATTTGCCAACGGAGCTGCAATCGTTGCCGAGGAGTTACAAGGATCGTGAAAAATGTTGGGATCCCTGGAGGCCAACGGAACTCGAGGGGAATGTTACGAGTTTTCCGGTTTGCACGGGGGATCTTTTGCAGCAGCAGCAACAGCTGCAACAACAGCAACAACAACAGCAACAGCAGCAACAACAACAGGACACGAGTATGAAAAGACGAACGGGTGCCTCTTGTCAGGCACTCCGACACGCCGTGGCATCGCTCAATCGGCTCGATGATTTTTACCTCGAAAAAATCGGCGCCGGATTCTTCTCCGAGGTTTTCAAGGTAATAAACACGTTTTTATCTTTTCCATTAACGTTTTTATGATACATTTATCAAGAAATTGCTCCGTTACGAAAAAAAAAAAAAAAAAAATTCGCTTTCGTAATAATCGAACTTATTATCGAATAAAACGTTTTTTTTTTCGAAGTACCCGAAATAATTCATAAATAATAGAAAAACAAACAAAAATAACGTGAGAATCGATCTTTCGTGAGATCGAAAAAAAAAAAAAAAAATGATATTAAAAATATATGAAATTTCGGAATTTTTAAACGCCGAAAACGACCGCCGATCGATCGATAAAAACGCCGAATTTCATATATTTTCGATATACTTTTTTTTTTTAATTAGTATATTCTGAAATATATTCGTAATACACGATTTTTCGAAAAAAAAAATATATATATTTCGTGAAATTCTTTTTTCCATGTGATTATAATTCTCGACTAACAGAAATGTTTAACTCGAACTTCGAAACCTTGAAAAATGAGTTACAAAGTCCGAACGCGCGGTAATTTTTTCTTCAGTCGATAAAGTTCAATCATCGATAAACGACTCGACTCGTAATTAATGGCCTTCCAGTCCTATCGTCGATTGTGAATAATCATCGTACCTTATTATTTTTCGAAAAATTACTATACTTCGAACCCACCGGCGGGGAGTGATAATTCGATTAGATAGCAATCGATAATAATCGATAGTCTCGACGGCGATAAAAAAAAATTACCCCCGCGAAAGGTCCTCTTCCATTTTTTTCTTTTTTTTTCGCTTCGCGCATTTTCTTCAAGCGATCATTATTGATTCTCGGCGCGAATTCATTTTTTTTTTTTTACATCCTCCGCTTCAGCGTAGCAGTTTAGTTACTCATGAAAATTTATTAGTTTCTTCTCTCAAATCCTTCGAAGTTATATCTTCACGATATCTTCGACGATATTAGCCATTTGCGCGGCTCAACGTCGGCGGCGAAATACTTCGCGCAAAATAATAAGTTTATAACACGGAGTTTCCGTCCGTTTATCTTCTTAGATTAATATCCGCGTAGATTAGATAGGCATCCGACGTTGTTGCGATGAGGACGAGAGGCAGAACAACCGTCGAGGTGAGGCGCTCCGCTGTTCGCGTATTATATGCTTTGCTTTGGCCACTCGGCATCATACACCGTTAAGCTCGTGCGAGCATTTCACGTGATTATTAATTCCTCTGGGTAATCACGTGCGATGCGGTGGGGCATCGCGTTCTCCGCGATGTTAATAACTCGCAACACGATTTTTTTTTTTTTTTTTTTTTTTTTTTTCCTATAAGTATTATAATACGATGATAGCGCGCAGACAACTTATTTGTGATCGTATTTATTATATACATATATATATACGTGTGCTATGCAATAATTCAGAGTAGCGAAATGATGTGCCGGTCGCAGCCAATGCAGACATCGCTGATAAAGCGGAGCGCGTAAAACAACCGGCGTGCGACTGGTACACGACGAGTAGCACACGTTGATGTACGAAATAATTCGTATCCACTTCTGGCGCTCACTTACTTTGCCTCGGAAACAAATAATCTTCGTGCCAATCCCATTATGCATTGGCCCCCGTCCCCTCCCTGCCGATGCGGTATAACTGCGCGCTTATCTTCTGCTACGTGAGGATATTACGTGTGCGGCAAATTCTTTTGTTTTTGTTGAGAGTTTTTTTTTTTTTTTCATTGCTTTCCATTAGTTTCCGACACGATTCGCAGTGGAAAATGACAATGTCGATTCCTATAGAGTTGCTAAAAATAACTCGTCGATTTGTTCGATCGAGAATCGCGCATAACAGCCGCATGAATTATAGATAAAAAAATTTTCGCTCGCTAAGCAGACATTAAACGAACGTTCGATAAGCAGGAAAATGGAGTTTTTTTTTTTTTTTTTTTTTTTTTTCCTTTTAAATTTTGAGAAAAATTTAAAAAAATTATTTTATTTTTCAAATTATTTTAATAATAATAATTTTATTTTATAGTATTATTTTTACACATTTTCCCAAATTTTTTTTTCACAATTAACAAAAAAAAATTATTTAAAAAAAATAGTCCAAGTTTTTGCTCCGCAAGAAACACGTATCCATTAGAGTGCAAAATCGTATTTCCGATCAGTCCTATTGCTTCATATCAAAACAAGTGTCGCCGTCCAGTTTTAGTCGTCAGAAAAATCGATTTCCGTCAACTATCTCGGCGCTCACACTCCCCCTCCGTGTTCCCGAGTGCAATTTCCTATCGCCAGAATTTTTCTAGCGTCGTTGCCAAAGTTGAACGCGCTTTATTATCGCCCTGCTATCGGAAGAAATATATCTCTGGCCGTTAGACTTTCGCATTCGAGGACGCAGTCAGCCGTTTCGCCGGTGAGCCAGGAAAGCGCCATTATCTATCTATATATGTATATATATGCGGTATACTGTAGAATATACATATATATATATTCTATATAGCATATAAACCCCCCACGGGATCGTTCCTCGTCGTTTTTCCGGTCCGCGTTACCGAAGGCATTCCCGCATCGTACTCGTCCAAGTCATCGCCGGTTACGACATTCTTGCGAAGAGCATTCGCGACGTCGTCGACGGGTTACGTAAATCACGCGCGACTTACCTTGTTTTTCTCCCTCCCCAACCCTCCTTGACTCGCTCTTCATTCTTCCTCCACCAATCGTCGTTTATTTCCACGATAAATTCTTACTTTGACTCTATTTCTCATCGCGATATCATATGCAACGCGAAATGGAAAAGAAAAAGACCTCATTGCTTCCTTTCCACGCGTTTTGTTTCTCTCCGTCATATGTATCGCGAAATAGGAAAGAAAAGACCTTATCGCTTCCTTCCCACGCGTTTTGTTTCTTTCCGTCATATGTATCGCGGAATAGCGAAGAAAAGACCTCATTGCTTCCTTTCTACGCGTTTTGTTTCTTTCCGTCATATGTATCGCGGAATAGCAAAGAAAAGACCTCATTGCTTCCTTTCCACGCGTTTTGTTTCTCTCCGTCATATGTATCGCGGAATAGCGAAGAAAAGACCTCATTGCTTCCTTTCCACGCGTTTTGTTTCTTTCCGTCATATATATCGCGAAATAGTAAAGAAAAGACCTCATTGCTTCCTTTCCACGCGTTTTGTTTCTTTCCGTCATATGTATCGCGGATTAGCGAAGAAAAGACCTCATTGCTTCCTTTCCACGCGTTTTTTTTTCTTTCCGTCATATGTATCGCGGAATAGCGAAGAAAAGACCTTATTGCTTCCTTTCCACGCGTTTTGTTTCTTTCCGTCATATGTATCGCGGAATAGCGAAGAAAAGACCTCATTGCTTCCGTTCCATGCGTTTTGTTTCTCTCCGTCATATATATCGCGAAATAGGAAGAAAAGACCTCATTGCTTCCTTTCAACGCGATTTGTTTCTCTCCGTCATATGTATCGCGAAATAGGAAAGAAAATACCTTATTGCTTCCTTTCCACACGTTTTGTTTCTCTCCGTCATATGCAACGCGAAATAGGGAAGAAAAAGACCTCATAGCTTCCTTTCCACGCTTTTTGTTTCTCTCCGCCCATTTCTCGTATCGCTAGCTGCCGATTTTGTTCCTCGACCTCCTTACCGATCTTTCGAAGTGTTTCGATAAGTACCGCGGGATTAAACCAGCCGAATCGTCTTCCATCGTTGTGATCGCTGGTTGAATCTATAATTCAACGTATCTTCAACAGAAATCGAGGTACGAAGAGATCGGTAAGATCGCGTGGGGTTTTTCTCTTCACCGTTCGGCTTGATAGCCCCGAGAATACGGAGATCGGTAGTTCGAAAGAAGACATAGATCTTTTCACTGGTAAACGGAGAGAGATCGGTAAAAGATCGGTATGTAATCAGCTATCGTGTTGCACGGCTGTAGCAACGCTGTACCGAACTTCGGTTCAATTCAGTTGGTTGCCGATGTTGGTACATCTATGTGTTATGCATGCGTCGATATAGAGGGTACATTTTGCCGTTTAAATTCAACGGGGAATAGCACAACGGGAGATCCTTTCGTCTGCGTATATATCTCTTTCAATTAGTACCTATTGAAGTAACAGAATCGTGAGGCCAGGAGAGGAGGCTTCGTACCAATTAATAGCCAACCACTTCGACTGCTCCTTCTACTGCCTTCTACTGCGTTTTGCTGCCTGCTGCGGCTATTGCTTCTCGTCCTACTTGTGATAAATAAGTCTTCGCCCTATCATTATACTATCCGCATTCTCGTTATTCAATTTTCTTTGCCGCCAATTATACTTTATACATTTTTCATCAACGACTCGCATCGATTATATTCCGAGAATTTTTTTTTTTCCATATTAATATCCCGAATAAATCCCGAAATCGATTAGTAATATTTTATTACTATTATTATTATTACTATTTTCATTGATTATTCATTATTTTATTCAATAACAATAATAATAATAAATATTCATAAAAATAATTACGATATTAAATTTTTTATAATTTGCTCAACGATCGACGATCTTGGAGATCAATTCCTGATAAAAATAACAAAAAAATTGTTATTTCATTACTAATTCCGCTGATGTTGAAGCCAAAGTTCAAAAAACACCTTTTTTTCGGTAGAAAATGAATCAACGATTTGCAAGAATTAAAGTTCTCGTTTATTTATTTATCGGGTTATATTTACGCGTCGCAAGCATTAAGCTTCGGAGGTCAGAAAGAATGATTCATAGAATTAACAATTGGCACAATGCCCTTCCCTCGTTCTTACATTACATTCGGCATATCAGTGAGGACACTGTTGCTGAATCTGAGCTCTAAAATCTGAACGACTATAAGTGATGTTGGACCAGAAGTGTAGGGGGGGAGACGAGGGGTCGTTCGGAGGCAAAGGAGTGACGAGATGGTTGGGATCCAACGATTCATTCGGTACGGTGCACGCCGTTCATGATCATTAATGCGCTTACGGGCTTTTCCGTTGCGCGAAGTCCGTACCCAGTGTCCGTGATCATTCCAAAAGTTACCGAACCATCCGTCGGGGAACCTTGACAAGTGTGTCGGGCCTCAGCGTTGCATCGTTGCCTGTGAGAGAACGCTGAGAGAGTATAAGAGAGAGAGAACGCGTTGTGTTATAAATAGGTCAACAGGAAATTAGCAGCTGGTGGTGGTGCCGATGGTTGGAGTACGTCGGCTCCCGCTAACGCAAGCCAAAGCGCTCAAACAGTCGCGGGGACCACAGATAGAGTAGAAGTCCGGAGAGGAGAGCGTCGTCGTCGTCGTCGCATCTCTCGATGGATCCGCGAACGCATCCTCCGCGTCTAAAGCGCCTCTTGGTTTTCTCGCCGGAGAGACGAGAGTGCAGCACCGCCTTAATTCCATCCTAAAATACATTTTCCAACCGGATCTTCGTCGATCTCTTCGTCGTATAATATTTCTCATATTTTTCCAAGCGTATTATAAGTTTGACCCGTTGCGCTTAACGACAGGAAAAAAAAAAAGAAAGAAAAAAAATAAATAAAAAAAACCACGTGGCATTCTACCAGAAACGAATAGATGGGATGCTGCGTCGCCTCGAGCGATCGAAGAATCTTTATTACTGGAATAGATATTGTTACATATATGTGAAGTAGTAAACTCGGGGCACAGATAGTCGTGAAGCCTATTCGCAATTCTTGCATCGCGGATTGCTGTAACTCGATGCTTTTGTAACCTAACCGGCTTCACCGGTTTTTGCACTCTGTCAACGACGACGATGGGGGGCTTAACGTTCAGACTACGTCAACTTCGACAAGATTCATTGAATATCTGTCGTTTACGTTCGAACGTATTGACTCTCGTAGGTAAAAATTACATGAAAACGTGCCTTGTAGATAATAAAGATCGCGTCGAACGTTGGAGACTCATAGACACTCAGAGAAACTTGCAGACGCTTACGAAAACTCATAAAAATGCACAATCACTCATAAATACGCTAAGGGACTCGCAGAAACTCATAGAAATTTACGGACTTTCATAGAAACTTACAGAAACGGATAGACATTCGCAGAAATTGACAAAACCCCGCAGACACTCATAGAAAGTAATCAAAACCCACAGCACTCGTAAAAACTGCCAGAAACTCATAGAAATACATAAAAACGCACAGACCTTCACAAAAACTCATAGAAACTCACAAACATTCGTAGAAACGGACAAAAACCCGCAGACAGTCGTAAAAGTTAACAAAAACCCACAGCACTCGTAAAAACTCATGAAAACTCATAGAAATGCATAAAAATGCATAGACCTTCATAGAAACTCACAGACATTCGCAGAAACTGACAAAAACCCACAGACATTCATAGAAACTAACAACAACTGTCAGCACTCATAAAAACTCATAGAAACTTACAAAAAAATCACAGACACTCACGAAAAACCCACAGAAATTCATAGAAATGCATAAAAACGCATAGACCCTCATAGAAACTTATGGAAACTCGCAGACATTCGTAAAAACGGACAAAACCCTCGGACATTCATAAAATCTAATAAAAATCTACAGAACTCATGAAAACTCACGAAAACGCAGAAATACCCACAGACATTCATAGAAACCCACCGAACCCATCTTCCATAATTTTACGCGCTATACAATTCAAGATATTCCTGCATGTCTCTCAGCAGTTGATATATGTTGAACGAAGGTAGCCGAGGATTGCGGAGGTTGGGTCGCCGAATTCAGAGGTCGAGCGTTCCTGGCGCGAGCCCCGGAAGCACCACTCTCATCGAGCCAAGAAACAATTTTTCGTTTCATGTCTCGATCTCTCTCTCTCTCTCTCGAGAGAGAGAGATACTGAAAATAAAAATCTTTACATTTTACTCCATTTCGTCAAGTATTTTTTTTCTGTTATGTTCGAGTCGTTTACAACGGTTAAAAAAAACATGCGAAGTGGGGATGAGGATTGGAGGCAAATGTTTACAAGACGAAATTGGCCCGCGGAGAAAAATAGATTCTAGAAATGTGTCGCGACGAATGGTAAGAGAATGTCTCCTCGCGATGACTGACTGATACTCGACTCACCTATATTTTGCCTCTAATTATATTTTCACCGCGCCGGAAGACACGAAAAAATTAATTGACCGATTATTAATCGTTAGTTTTAGTTGTTGTTTTATGGTCAAAGGAAAAAAAACATTTATTTATTGTATTTCACCGCAAGTTTTTTTCGTTCAATTGCCTATAACTATAATCGAGTTTAGTTAACCCGAATGATTTATTATCCTTGACGAATGATTCTTCGTCGATTCATTTTGTCATTAACGCTTCGGGTCATTAAACTATTCTTCGAAGATTTTAGTCCCTCGCAGATCGCGAAGCATTGCTATTCACGATCGCGTTGACACGATTTGCCACGTCGCTAAGCAAACATATTTTCGTTGCAATTCTCGATGCTCCAGTGGTACGAAACTTTTTTTTTTTTTTTTTTTTTTTTTTTTTTTTTTCGTTGATAAAAAATTCATTGGCTGAGCGGCAGTCCTCGGTAAGTCACGTCGTTGCGTTATTCGGCTTCGACGATTTTTACGACTCAACGACGGATAACGAGACGTCTTTTCTTTGCATATATATATTTCTTTTTTTTTTGTCTCCTCGTTTTGTGCGAATACGGAATGAGCCAAACTCCGCCTGGTGACCTTTCGGTTCGGTGAAGAAAAAAAAAAGAAAGATGTAACAGAGAAACTTCGACATTCTTGATAAATCTTTTCGCTTCGATATACACGCGATATTTTAAATGGATCGACACTTATTGCCGAATGAGCAATAAACTCATTCGCTGGTTAAGCTGTTTTTTTGTAACAGATGCGATACGGAAAATGATTCGTAAATAAAAATGATCAAATTTTAAAGAAACCAAAATAAAATTTGAAAAAAAAATAGAAATAAAATTTGAATTAAAAAAAAATCGAAATAAAATGTGAAAAACATCGAAATAAATTTCGAAAAAAAAAAATTTTAATAAAATTTGAAAAATATCGAAATAAAATTTGGATAAAAAATGTAAAAAAAAAAACTTTGAAAAGTTTTTCAAACTTTGGTTACAAAGCTTGAAAAATTGAATTTTTATTAGTTTTCAAAAGTTTTCTCGAATTTCATCGTACTTACGAAATGTTTAACGAACTCTAACGTACGTTTTTCCATCCGGAAATCATTAAGCACAAGTGGGGGCAATGATGAATGATAATTATATTTCTCGCTCTCGCGCGATTTCACGAAATTATAATCGTTGGAAGAGTCCGCTTTCCGTACACAATTTTTAAGACTCCTCGACCCCGATCTCCGCGTGTGGTGCTCCGTCGAAGTTCACCGGCGCGCGAGGAAGCATGGCAAGGCGTGTATATAGGTCTACACGCTTTTATAGTTATACATTAATGCGATGCGCGCGTCCTTGAGAAAGTTCTCCCAAAAAACTCGTGTCGACGGTAACGACGGAAGGACGCGGTACGCCGCGCGGCGAACCGAATAGTGGTACCGTTTTCGTTCGTTCGTCTGCTCGCCTTTTTCTCTTCTTTTTTTTTTCTTTATGTTCATTCCGGTCGCTCATTTGGCTCACCTTATCGCTTAGGTACGTCTCAATGCATATTTCTTCATGTCGCACAGTCGAAATTCTCGTAATTCGACGGTAAAACACAAAAATAAAAAAATAAAATTCTTAACCCCTTTAAATCGTTAAAAATCGATATAAAAATCGAAAAAATAAAATTTATTCGATTAATTTAAAAATAATTTAATAAAAATTCGTAACATCTGAAACTCCGAAAATTCGTTAGTTATGACAACTTCCACTGTACCAACCGCACACCGCGAAGGCAAGAATAGGTAATGCGCGTTGGTTGCTCGTCTATCCGTACGACTCTAAACGCCTCTGGGAATCCGACCGTATCTTTGTCCCTAATTGCCGTTCATCGAATTATCCTTCTTCCGAGTTCTCGTCGTCATCGTCATGAGCTTCTGTGCATCTCCTGTAATTATCCCGGTGCATGAAGAACCCCCGACGTTTGCTCGTCTTCTCGGTCGACGGAAGACCGAGAAGCCGAATCAACGATCCGTCACTGCCACTGACTTCGATATCTTCAACTGCTAATATTCCATTCTAATTTCGCAGTTCCACCGACAATCTCTTTTTATCGTTGATGAAAAATAATCGTTTTTTCCACCACCCATTTCTGCATCGTAATAAATAAAAAAAATTTTTTTTTTTGAAAAAACAAAAATAAAAAAATACGATACTAATAATAATATTATAATATTTACAATATGCATTATTATTATATTAATTTAGTAATTAATATAATAATAAAATAAAATAAATAAATAAATAATTGTTAAATTACAAATTATTTATATTATTGTATTATTTCTTACAATGATTCACTATTATTATGTTTTTTAAAAATTCAATTCTTTTTAAACAAAATAATAATAATAATATTTGTCACATCGGAAAAACGGGATGAAAAGTTGAAAGGGTAGTTATTTGACTCAAAGTCGTTGATAATATGCCAAATTCGCGTTTGAAGGGTTAAAAGTCCGACAGGAACTTTGAGTTTCCGGTCGAAAGGGATAGAGAAGACGTCGGCGACATGTCTCGCGTATTCGTCTTAATCCTCGTCGTCGTTTCCGAGACGCGAGTGGACCGTTTACCCACGCAATCTATTTTCAAAACGATCCGCCGGAGTTTCGTCGTCTCTTCGGTATCTTTCGCTTCGCTTATGTCGCACTATAGCGCCGTTTATTCTATACTAATATATTATCCCTCAACGATTCTTCCTCGTCGTCTCCTTCTTCTTCTTCGCGGCTATTGTCATTCGTCTCGTTTCGTGTCTTTGTCGCTTTTCTTCGCTCTCTTCTCGTACGTTGAGAAATACGCAATGGCGTGCAACTTGCATAAACGAGACGACAATGAATAGCGAGACACTCGCTATTCGCTCGTGTGCCACGAGACAAACTTCTTCTTCATCCTCTTCCGTCCGCCGCGTCATTCACGGTCCGTCAGTGGTGGTCGCAGTTATTCCAGAATTTAAGCATCCGGTTTACTCGCTAATATTTTACAAGAAAATCTTCGTTTTTATTTTTTATTTTTTTTTTTATTTCGTAAATAAGCGCGCATTGCGTTACACAATTTATGCGCTGATATAAGAGACCAGTTGGTCCAGAAAAATACATTTTCGTCTTATTTTTTTTTTTGCGACGGGCATTTGCGCGAAAAAATTTACGAGAGTAATAAATCTCCGCGAATGAGTAGAAAAAAAATAACCAATCGAAAAAAAAAGCAAATTAACCAATTTAATAATAATAATGATAATAATAATAATTAATAATATTTATTTATTATTATTCTTCATTTTCGGTTTATCTTCGTAATTTTGATACAACAAACGTCTCGATTCTCACAAAAATACGATATTTTCTTTATTACCAATTAAATAGTGAAATGCACACGTCAGCGTGGTAACGGCGCGAACCGTGGGACGTCCTTTTTTTTTTTTTTTTTTGCGACAAATACCGAATACCTTTTAAATCAATTAGAATTCATCGCCGCGACAATGGGAAATAAAAATAAAGGTATAGGAAAGCTTCGAGAGCCGCGCGAGTGCTCGAGAATCGACGTGTTTCACTCTCTCGAGTGTCTGTTGCCTCGGCGAAAGGAGATATAACAACAGTCGGTTTAGAATGTGTCTCATTAGCACTTTCCCATCGCGCAAATTCCCGTCTTTTCCGCGTACACATCGCGTACCGCGCGATTTCGTCGGACATAAAACATTTATCAATTCCTCCCACTCGTGAATAATTCACAACTCAGTAAGAGCGAAGATCGCGATGTTTGCCACGATTCGAATTTTCCTTACGAGAAAATAATAATTTCTCTATCGCGAATTTACGAATTTTTGGCCCGCGAAACGGACAGTCGTTGAAATACCGGTTTGCGTAACAAATGCCACTGAAATACTCGATTGTCTAGTCGCATCGTAAAACGTTTGTCAAGTTGCCTTTCCGTCTCCGTAGCGTCCGATTGTTTATTACACAATACGGCGCTTGGCGCGCGCGTCGCGTCTGCATTTTTCCGAGAAAAATCTCCGAAAGGAAATTTCTCAAACTCGACGGAGGAATCCGAAGAGTTTCCCCAATCATCTCATATTAAATCGTCGACGAAAAAAAAAAAAAAAAAAAAAAAAAAAAAACTTTTTCCGGAGAAAACAATTTCTCTCGTTCGCCACTCAATAATTACTCCGTTCCTTTTTTTTTTTTTTTTTTCTTTTATTCCGCGAACCTGGTTTTGCCTGACGCGATGATTATATAGAAGTACACCGGCACTTGGTACCGGTGAATTTATATTTATGCATAGCGGAGATCGCACCGAGTTAGAAGAGCACTCAGGCAAACGAGTAACTAAGGCATCAGCTCGCGGCGCGGCTGCTGCTGCTGCTGCTGATGCCGCTGCTGCGCTCTCGTGTGTTATAGAGTTGCGTTGGCTGACCGTCTAATAGCCGGCGAATGGACGTGAGATTTTATACATATACTTCCGTACGATATTTATTTCTCGCATCCTCGAGCACACGGCAAAGTAGATACGCGGTACCAACGGGCGTTAAACAACGTACGATAAATATATACGTATTCGTTATTATGTTGTATACATAAACTGACCGGTGGAGAAGATGCGCGCGGAGACTGCCCCCCCAATGGGATAATCTTTCTCTTTGCGGCAGTGCGCGAGTGCAAAGAAAATCCTTAAGCGTGACGAGCCGCAACTTAGCCACCCGGAGAGGCCGATTAACCCGAATATCGGTCTTCGGAGACCGTATGTCGTTTGGACTCTCTATTGAGAACATTTTGCTCGACAGGCTCTTTAAACAACTACACACTTGTTCCACTTCGATCGATAGTGTATTTTGCTTCGATAGATAAAATACGGTCAGGAGAACTTTTTTTTTTTTTTTTTTTTTTTTTTTTTTAATGGTTAATTTTATTCTATGGTAAGCGAGGATGCTGGGGACTTTCACCTAATCCTTTTAACAGGATGAGAGACTCGTAATTATTAGTTGAAGTAAAATCAACTCATCTTTTTTACGAGATTTATGGAGTGGTTTTTTTTTTTTTTTATAATTATGGCGATCGAAATTTTTTTTACTTTAATTGTAAAAAAAATGTTTGATTACCTTTTTGTAAAAAAAAAAAAAAAATTTGTACAAAAGCTTTTTTCTCATCGATTAGACAAAAAATTTCGACTCAATTCCATACATAACCAAAAAAAAAATTCATTTCCTTTGCGCTCCAAAAAAAAATTCAAAATTACTCGAATTTTTTTTTTATCGATAAAAAATCAAAATTTCTCGAATTTTTTTATTTTTTATCGATAAAAAATAAAATTTCGATCTAATTTCACACGGCTCGTATCCTCCGTGTTTACAACTCGAGTCTCGTGTCATCAGCATCCACTATTAGTCCATTTGGCCTGAGATCAACGATACATCGACTCCCGAGAAGCAGACATTCGCATTCCACATTGTTTCGCGTGTTAAATGATCCCATATACGCCCCTCTGTTACTCAACACTCGATATATATGTTTCGTTTAGTTGCGGGAGGGTGGGGTCGGGTTCTCTGTGGTTATCCATCGATTACCGTGTCGCGACCGCAACCAGACAACTACGGTAGATCGAGACTGAGACATAACTCGCAAGGTTTGCAGGGCCGTTAGAAACGACCTTGCGGTTCGCCTCGTCTCTCTCTCTCTGTCTCGCTCGCTCTCTCTCTCTCTCTCTCTCTCTCTCTCTCTCTCGCCAAGAACTTTGCACCGCTGTGACTCAAGCGAGAAATCAAGAGAAGCCGACGCGCTCTCGCGGCACGCTGTACATGAGACCGAATGGGGTATTTCCTCCTCCTTCTCCTTCTCTTCCTCCTCCCCCTCCAACGGCTGTGAATCTCACTGTTGCTTCTTATTCCGCTGCTGCTCGCTGGCAAATAAGAATGTTTGAAACAGACGTGAAAGCTGGTCACGCCTGGCAGCCATGGAGTACGCGAACACTCTCTAATGAGCCCTCTTACGCTCCGTTCGCTCATTTTCGTTCCCCAACCCGGCAATGCGCTGTTTATACGCGTGGCGCCGTAAAGAATCATCCTGTTGATCCTCCGTACCGATCTTTCTATCTTCTCTCAATCTAAACGTCGACGTCGCACTGTCGCACGGGTTTTCCCCCGATAACCCGCATCTCGAGGAATTTAAAACTCAATCGTAACGCGATTAATCTAATTGAGAGCAATGTGAGGCCATTTAAGTCCGAAAAAAAAAAAAAAAAAAAAAAAAAAAAAAAAATACAAAATGGAGCAAACAATGTCTTGATAAATGAATTCCATTGTCGAATGCCGGAAACGAATGTCGAATAGACTCATTAAATTAATAGATGACGATCCTTGATAAATTGGAAGCTTTTTGTCTTCCTGTAGAGTCTTAACAGCCGTTTTACCCTGAAAATCACGGATGGGTATGCGAAACAACCCGCGACTTTCGGCTCGCAAAGTAAATAGCATTGTTATGCTGTTTACTACATCGATATGGCAGACCCTTTGCTTATACTTCGCTGTGACGAATGAAGTTAATGAGTTATTATTATTTAAAAATTATCCATAATTATTCGTGATTTCATTTTTTTTTAGTGAAATTTTTCTATTACACTTTTTTTTCAGTCGGGAATTTTTAATTTTGGAAATATTGTCGCACTCCCGGAGTGCCGAAACTCGCCAGACTCCCTTTATTCTTCGTTAAAAATAAATTCGTCGGAGTTTCGAAAGGATATTTTATTATAAATTAATTACAACTCTCAGGGTTACAGACACGTCCGCTCGCTTTGCGACTTTTATCTGAACAACTTGGGTTTTGTTATTACCATGACAACGACATAGGAAGTCTTTTATTTGAATTAAAATAATATCCCATAATTCGGCTGTCCTGACAATAATCGACGTCCTCGACGATGGTTATTCCTGAATCACTCTCCTCTGGGAATCACCTTCAATCTATCTATTGCTATAATGCCCTTGTAAATTCGTTGACTCTGTTGCTCTCCTTCGATGTCTTGGATGAGGTACCGATCATTGCCGATTTCTTTAACAACTTCGTATGGACCACGGTATTTTTCTACTAATTTTCTACTCTCTCCAGTCGAAGGTGCTTCGTACCGTACCAATACTAGTTGTCCCGATTCTAACTTCTCCGCGCATTTGCGTTTCTTGTTAAATTGCTTGCTAAGTGCTTCTTTATTTTTTTGTAGTAGATCCGCGACGTTTTCTCGTTCTTCTTCGACTCCGAATTGTTCATTAAGCTCTTGTATTTCGCGAGTGAGCAACGAGTCTCCTTTTCCAGCTGGTTTATAGTTGAAAATCAGTTCCGCTGGCGTTTGCTTCGTGATGCGATGAGTGCTATTATTTATTGCCCATTGGACTTCGTAGATCTTCTCATCCCAATCGCTGTGCTCCGTATCGCTTGTAATCGTCGGTAAACAATTTAAAATCACGCTATTAACCCTTTCGATTTGCCCATTTGCCCTCGGGGTCCCAGCTGCAATCATCACGTGGATTATCTCGAACTCAGAACAGAACTCCTTAAATTTCTTTGAACTGTAGGCAGCTCCTTGATCGCTGATAATGCGTCGTGGTTTCCCGTAGTGGTGCATTAATTTCCGTAACGCGGCGATCGTTTCGTCCGTTCCTGTGCTCGCGACGGCTTCCAGCATCACGTACTTACTATAAGCGCAGATTACACCCAATACGTATTTGTTCTCGCGTGTTGTCCTGACGAAAGGTCCCAAATGATCTACGTGTACCGTTTCAAACGGAATACTTCCCTTCTCTATAGGATGAAGATATCCGGCCTTCTTACCGGTTTGCGCTTTATAATATAAACAATTGACGCAACGATTAACGTACGTCGTGACGTAATCTCGCATTCCCGGAAAATAATAAGTTTCCTTTAATTTGGAGAGCGTCTTGTCGATACCCAAATGTGCGAGGCTCTTGTGAGCCGTTGCGACCACCTCGTGCCTCAGTTCCTTGGGAACGAATAACCACCATCGTCCCTTCGTCACTCGATACACTCTGGCATTGCACATCGTGAATTTTTTATGTGTCTCTTGATCCCCGTCTTCCAATTTATCTCGTACAGAAAGAATTTCCGGACTTGCTCGCTGCATAGCCGCTATCCAATCGGTATTGACGTTGATACCTAGAATCGGTAGTCCCACGATCGGAGACTCTTCGGCCGGATTGACCGGAAATCGGCTCAACCCATCCGCGACGCAGTTATTTTCTCCCTTCAAATACTCGATCTTATAGTTGAATTCTGATAATCTAATGAACCATCGTCCGATACGAGGGTTCAGATCCCTTTTACTCTCCAATAGTTTGAGACTATTGCAATCAGTTTTTATCGTGAATTCCAATCCAATTAGATACACGCGAAACTTCTCCAGTGCCAACACAATCGCTAGCGCTTCTAATTCGTACGAATGATACTTGGCTTCGTCGTTCGTTGTCTTTCGACTGAAATAGCTGATCGGGTGCATTCTTCTATCCTCTTGCTCTTGGAAAAGAACCGCTCCCAATCCATGCTGACTAGCATCCGTGTGGACTTCTGTCTTCGCGGTTACACTGTAGATCGCTAATATCGGTCGCGACGACAGTCTAAGTTTGATCTCGTCAAATGCTGTTTGTTGCTCCGAATTCCAAACAAAATCTGCTTTCTTCGCCAACAAATTCGTCATCGGTTTTATAATACTTGCGAAACCTTTCACAAATCTTCGAAAAAAAACTGGCCATACCAACGAAGCTTCGTACGGCTTTAATGTTAGTAGGCGTCGGAAATGATCGGATACTATTCACTTTTTTTGTCCCCGGTTCGATTCCCGATTGAGAAATCTCGAACCCGAGGTAATCTACCTTCGTTTTGAAAAAGTGACACTTTTTCAAATTGATCGTCACACCGGCTGAAACGAGTACTTCCAATATCTTCTCGAGCTTCTCCAACCCATCCTTGAATGTTCGACTTCCGGAAATAATATCATCGAGATAGGCCATTGCTGTATCTCCTTCTAACGATCCGAGGATTACGTTAATCATTCGTTGAAAAACGGCTGGTGCATTGCACAAACCAAACGGCATTCGTTTAAACTGATATTGTCCGTTCGGTGTGACGAATGCTGTTTTGTCTCTTGAGTCTCGAGCTACCGGAACTTGGTAATATCCACTGAATAAATCGAGACTAGTGAAATATCGGTGACCTCTCAACCTATCCAGCTGATCGTCGATCAGTGGTAACGGGTACCTATCTTTTACGGTGATTTTGTTCAGCGCGCGATAATCCACGCACATTCTGATTTCTCCAGTCTTTTTCCGCACCAAAATGATCGGACTTGCATATGGAGACGAACTATCCTCGATGACATCCGCCTTCTTTAAATCCGCGATCATATCCTTTACCTGTTCCTTCTCGTGATAAGAGAGTCGATACGGACGATAGCAGACGGGCGTTTCCGCAGTCAGGTTAATTGACATTTCCGCAATGTTCGTCTTCCCCATCTGGTGAACATTTCTGGCGACGACTTCTCGATACTTATTCATCAAATCGACCAGTTGTGTATGTTCTCCGTCCTCCAAATCTGAATCGATCTCGTCTTTGCGTATTTCTTCATTATTTTTTTCTCGTGTGATCTCTTCCTCGGTGCACACTTCTCCTCGCGCAATCGTCTGTCCCCGTTTAATTTTTATCTCGTCACCGCTTAGATTCATAATCGGAATAACGGACTCTCCTTTCTCGTTTGTACCGATAACACATCGTGGAATTATGTCCCCTGTGTGCCGTGTACTACCGTCGACGTAGAAATTATTCTCCGAAATGCTCCCGACGACACTAATGTGACCGAGATAATTTTTCGGAATGACGATATCCTTATCAGCCACGAATTTGCTTTTATTCGGTGTTGATACCTCCATCTTCAATAATTCCTCAAGATCATTCGCTATATTCAAGGCTCCTTTCGTGTTTAGAATATGAACATTCTGCTGCTCCGTATAGGAATGTCCGACAAGTAGCGGTACGACTTGTGCTTCGTTAGGAACGACGAAAACATTACACTTTGCTTTCACGCCGTCAATTTCAATTTCCACGGTCATTGCGCCTATTGGAGTAACTTGTCCTCCACCATAACCTGTGAACGGTTCAAATTTGTTTTCGAAATACGTGAGTTGAAGATTATCGGCATAATCTTTTCTAAGGGTGGTCACTCCGCTTCCCAAGTCGACGTAACACCTAATCGTGTTGTGGTTAATCAATGCTTCTTTGAAAAATTTTGCGTGAGTGTTTCCTCCAATGTGCAAAACGTTCTCGCTCTCCGTTTTTCGTGAGTCTTTACTTCGTTCCTTCTTTTCGGATTTTTCAGGACAATCCCGAGCGTAGTGACCCACTTTACCACACTTGAAACAAGTGATCTCTTTCGTATCTTTTTTTTTAATCGCGGCTTCTCCTTGCTCGGCGGGACGATTGGATCGATCCGATTGTCCTGTTTTCGGTGGAAAAGGACGATGACCTTCTTTTTTTGAAAACGGTAATCTCGACGCTGGACGCACGTAATCCCCTATAAAATTATCGCCACTCTTCAAGTCCGGTAATAGATCGGTCGGGTTGTTGTACCGGGAAAGAGGCCCCAAATAGGAACGGTATCGGAAATTGTCGAGTCCATCGACGATCCATTCGATGATTTCACGTTTCCCCATTCGTGCGTTATTGCATAGGGATAACTTCTCGTAGAAATATTCAACAATATTTTGGCCCGATTTTCTTTTATAATTCTGAGCCTCCAAAACTTTCTTAATTCCTGTTTCCTCGCTTAGAAAGGTACTCGTTAATAATTGTTTCCAATCGTTCCAGGATCTCTCTGCTCGTTCAAGACTATCTTTCCACTTCTTCGCAACTCCCTCGAGTTTTGACAGAGCATAATGTTTAGTGGCTAAGTCGTCCCAACCATACATATCCGAATATTCCTCGATCTTATTGATCCATCGGCGAATATCAGCATCCCCAGCCACGGGATCGAAACTCGGTAGGACTTTCGATAGATCCATGAAACTACGATGTCGGCTTGCAGTGTTATTCAACAGACTTAATCTATCTAATTCGGGGAAATTAGAACCCAAATCCAGCAACGGGATATTGTTCGGTACACCTTGGCGTCCGGCTCCTTCTTGTGAACCATCAACTTGCTGCGCCAATATCCTTTGTGCATGCAAATCTAGTAACGGGATACCGCTTGGCGTATTTTGATTTATTACGTCACCCGCATGTTCGTCGGCCTGCTGTCCCGACGTCGACTGCATCGAAGACGGAGGTGATGTTTCACCTGTTTGATCGGTTCCGTGATCCGCTGTTTGTGCCGTCACGTCGGTTGGAACTTTCTTCGGTCGACCTCTCTTTCTCTTCTGCGTTGTATTTCCAACGTTAGGATCCACGGTGTATTATATTTTCCTCGATAGGCCCGATTATGGACCCGATTACGATTCCGACACGAATCGTACAATTACGATACGATTATGGCCCGATTACGAACGACCGATTGAAAAATTCCGTTATTCCAATCCGATCGATGAATCCCAGATTCATTCACTCGTAACTCGCGCGTATATCTGGTTATAATCCCACTTCTGAAATAATTGTCGCACTCCCGGAGTGCCGAAACTCGCCAGACTCCCTTTATTCTTCGTTAAAAATAAATTCGTCGGAGTTTCGAAAGGATATTTTATTATAAATTAATTACAACTCTCAGGGTTACAGACACGTCCGCTCGCTTTGCGACTTTTATCTGAACAACTTGGGTTTTGTTATTACCATGACAACGACATAGGAAGTCTTTTATTTGAATTAAAATAATATCCCATAATATCATTTTTTTTTTTTTTTTTTTTTAATAACTTTTTTTATGTTTGTATTTCACGATCAGAAGAATGAAAAATAAAAATAGTTTTGTATGGGTATAAGAATTTGAAAAGACATAGATGTGCAACAAGTAGCATTCACTGCTTCACACTTCACTCTTAATGTCTTACATCGGTAATTTCTTGTGGGGGTTTTTTTTTTTTTTTTTTTTTTTTTTCTTTATTTTGCAGTGAAAAGAAAGATACTACGGAGATGATAGTTTTATATCTATTCAAAGTTTTATCACCGTCCCTAATTAATCAGCAACACTGTAACGCGTTCTCTCATCTTTTCGCTCGTTAATTGCCGTTTTCTTGGGTACGAAGAACCGCGAGAAAAGCGTGAATAATAAAATTTCGTTCGGATTGTTACACCGGTAGAGCGTTGATGCACCGGGCGCACTTCCTGTGAAACTTTAGTGTTATTCTTCGGTTACCGGCTTAAGCTTAGCTGATGATTATTTTTGCCGGAGAACAGCTCGGAAGTCCGTTTAGAAATCGCACAAGAAAGTGCGAACTCTCGTTGCGGGGTAAAACAGATAATGTATATACATATATTTGAACGCTTAAGGGGGGTGTATCGTTGCGTATTACCAAAGAGTGCGATTCACGTGAAATTCAAAGAGAATTTCGATAACTTTCTAATGGAATAAAAATCTGAAAAAAATTGATCATACCGAAGGCGCTATGAAAATTAATTTTCCATAATAATAATTCCAAAAAATTATTAACAAATTAGTAAAAAAAATCATTGTTCAACGAATTATCTGGTAATCTAACTTTTTCTTGCGCCGAAATTTATTCGATAATTTTTTTTTAATACTTATGGATTTTTTGAGAATTTTCTCTAATTTTCAAAAAAAGAAAAAATGTTTTTTTTTTTCTGGATGAAAAATCACGAATTTTCGAATATTCGAAAAAATTCTCAAAAAAAATTACGAGTATTCGAAAAAATTTGATTATCGGGTAATTTGGTAATCAAATTTTTTTTTTTTTTACTAATTTGTTAATAACTTTTCGAATTATTATTATGGAAAATTAATCTTTTTAGCACCCCTTCCGTATGGTTGATTTTTTTCAGATTTTTATTAAATTGGGAAGTATTCGAAATTCGCTCCGAATTTCGCGTGAATCTCAGTTTTTGGTAATACGCAGCGATACAACCTCCTTAAGTGCACTTCTCCGTCTTCGAGAGCCGAGAGGCACCGATAAAATCGCAGACGACAGCATCGATGAATCGTCTATCATCGTATTTATCGAGACTCGCGTTTCTAACGATCGCACCGCAACGCTGATATCTTACTTCGCACGTGTACCTTGTATTCTCGTCGTTGTTACAACTCCACGAGATAATATCCAATTTGTACGGCAAACACGTGCCGCGTGTTACAGTGGACGAACAATTAAATTTTCTCACTGTCGCCCCCGCGACTGTAGTTGCGATTTAGCGATCTTCCTTGAACCGTCGGAGATTAATTACGTATTCCAAACTCGTCGGCCCTTCGATCCAACAATTCTTTTCTCAAAGGCTTTGTCGCTTCTGGAATCTTTTTTTTTTTAATTTGATCAATCGAAGCAGCGATGATTCTCGAGCGATAAATTTATTCTACGAGTGTCGCTGGTCATTGTGAATATAATGGTTTTTTTTTTAATTTTCTCGAAGAAACGTCCTCATCGCTCCTCGAGCATTTTGCTTTTTTTTAATTTATTTTTATTTATTTAGACAATATTACGATGTCGCAGTTTAAAATTTTTCGTGAATTTTTAATAAATTTCATTAGATTTTCGAAATTTTCTGTATACGTTGACCTTGAAAAAGCGACTTCAATGTATTTCGATTACTGTGTCGAATCGTCGTCATTTCACGGGAATTTCATTTATTCAAAGATAAAAATATAATAAAAATAAAAATACTCTCCAATCGTAAAAAAAAAAAAAAAAAAAAAAAAAAAAATTAAATCAGAATTCTTGTGAACGAAGAAATTAACCCGGAAACCAAGAATCACGTGTGAATATCATCGTCCAAATCGACGATTTCGTATTTAAAATTTTTTCTTCGAGTGCCTTTAACCGTTTCGAATGCCATCAACGCGACCGATAAATTCGGGAAAAAATAAAAACAAATTTTTGATGGGCGATCGCGGAGATCTGGATTACGGCGAAGATTCAGAGGCGCCGCGTCGAACGATCGACGTTTTGGAGAGCAGAGTCCGGTCGGGAGAAAGTAGGTTCGCTGTGCGCAGAGCAGACTGCGACGAGAATTCATGCGTATGCGTTCGCGAGAAGCACGTGGCAGGAAGATATCTGATGCGAGGGACCCTCCGGTATATTAATTAACGAAATTTCTTGATCCCGTTTTGGTGAAAAATTCCGTCATCCAGTGCTGCGTTTATGGGCCGCGAGCCGCGTATCTCGCGCACACGATAATAAATATTCCGGTGCGTTATCTGACTGGAAAAATAACTGCGTTTCCGGTCGACAAAAAAAAACCGTTTTCCTTTCTTTTTTTTTGTATTCAAATGTATATTAAATATTCATATCTCATTTTTAATTTATTACGCGAAACAAAAAAAAAAAAATTATTTTTCAAAAACATCGATAAATATAAAAATATATAATTACTTAATTAATTTAATTGAAAAAAAAAATGTATAAAAAATACGCGGACAATACCGCGGATTTCTCGTTGGTAAGTGAAAAAAAAAAAAAGAAAAAAAAAATGAACATTGAGAAATCGTTTAAGAGATCGACATCGTCGGCAAAGAATAACAAACAAACTTCCGAATCATTTTTCGCGACTTCGCAAGAACTCTGTTTTTTTTTTTTTTTTTTTTTTTTTTTTTCCTTCTTCTCGGCTCTCGGATACTTACGCTTTCACGAGAGAGCAGCGCGCTGAGGCCATAGGCATAAAAGATTTCAAGGTAGAGGCGAACTCGACTCGTCGTCGAGTGGCGAAAGAGAGATAGAGAGCCACAGGCGGCACTCAAGCACCTTGGGATCCTTCGCGCTTGGTGACTAATTGGTGAACTCCGAGGATGAGTAGCTACTGGAGTTTCTGCCAATTATCGTACCAATTTCCTCCGGCAACTACACTGGAGTCATTAATGAGCTCGCAGATCCGCCGCATAGTCACAAAAAAAAAATGCCGCGATCTAAAAAATTCGATAAAAGATACCTCATTTTTTTTTTTTTTTTATTATTTTATAATTTATTTAATTTAAAATAATAATCGAAGAAAAAAAAAAAAAAAGTAATGAAAAAAAATCGATAAAAAATAAATCCATTTATTTTATTATTATTATTTTATAAAAAAAAAAAAAAACGAGTAAAACACCGAAAATTGATAAATTAGCGAAAGTGTGAAGCAAATTCGGAGTTCTCGTTGCGAATACTCGTAGTTGCGGAAGATTTTTCGCTCTCTTCGTTGTTCGGTAAACTTCGTCTCTCTCTCTCTCTTTCGAACCTCGCGAATCGGTGTTTTTGTGAAACTCAACGAATTCCCGGCTGAGTTTTGTTTACTCCTCGCGGATATCCAAGCGTCCGAACGGCAGGCAAGCAGAGTAACATCGCGAAATGCTAACGCGTTCCCGTTGGCCCCGACGCATTGCTCACCGCCGTTCGACTCTTATTCGTCATAGTTTGGCGATCGTCCAACTAAGTCAGCCACTGCCAAGGAATCTGTTGGCTGTATAACACTTTTTACCAATCCACGAAAATTCTCATTTCTTCGTCGGATCGAGTGGACCGATGTATATACGTGCGTTCTGTGCCCTTCTCGATTTTCGACGTATATACGTACATACAACCGGCGATTTATATCCACAAACGAAATATTTGCTTCTCTATCGCTGGCCACATTTTTCCTCGTATTTTTTTTATCGATTTACGCAAATATATAAATCTCTTCAACCCTTTAATTACCAATACACAAAATTTACCGCTTTAATGAAATAATTTTATTTTTATTTTTTCATATTCTTAACATCAATATGAAAATATTTAAAAAAATAATAATAATGATCTCATTGATTGTTTAATCAATAAAATAAAATTTTATTCGTTTCTATTACTTTGTTATCAATTTTTTTAATATTATTTTTATTAATATTAATTAATACGAATAGTATTCAAAAAATGTATAAAAAATAATGAGAATTTTGTTTTCAAAGAAAACACTTATTATTATTATTTTTACATAAAAAAAAAAAGATTTTCAAACAATTTCGTCTAAAAATATTTTTGTTTTTCAAATGAAAAAAAAATAGAAAATAATTTTTCTCGAACATTCTGATGCGTAAAGCATTTTTAAAAAATTTCAACACGAAAAAGCCTTCGAGTACAAATAGTTTATTGAAGGTTTCTTCTTCGAGGTAATCAATTTGCATGCATCGATTGAACGCCCACTCGCTGAGACGGTCAGAGAACATGTTAAATAGTCCTACAAACGATGTTTTCATTTTGACCAAAGAATTTCCCACACGTGAAACCTCTCGAGACTCGCAGTGAGAGGGGAGGGGGGAGGGAGGGCGGGAAAGAGGTTCAAGAGGTCAGAAGCAAAAGATATTTACTTGTCTCTCGTAAAATCTCTTGACGCTCTACACACACCAATGATCTTTCATCGTTAACGGAAGATCCGCTCTTCTCTCTCTCTCTCTCTCTCTCTCTCTCTCTCTCTCTCTCTCCGCACTATCATCTCATCGTATTATTCTATCTACGAGCGGTGTGTATACCGAACAGTATTCAGGAATTCACGCGCTCGCGCGCGCGCGCGCGCGTTTCGTTTAGTTTCTTCCGCAGACCCGCGGACCTCCGTACAGTACGTAAGAATAACGAAGTACAGAGAGAGGATCGGTGGGATAGCGTTCGTAACTATTTATACGAAGAGTACGCGCCGGTTGTACGAAGAGAGTGAAATAGGTGTGGGATACGAGATTCGAAAGCGCTCGTCAGCGATGCCAGAGAACGCGCGCGGTTCTCGCGTTCTCTGAATTCCTTCCTCGGCGCTCGTGCCTCGTAGCATCTCGATCTCTTGTTGCCGGTATATAAACCGACATTATTTCTTCATCTGGTGCAAAATCTAGTAATCGAAAGGGGAGAAGAGAGGGGAAGATAGGTGGAGAAAAGGTATTAGGAACCGTGTGGAACTTTCGACAAGAGATCGACGCAACGCAGGAATTGAGAATCGAATTTTAAATCGAATTTCTTCGCGTTCATCGACTAATAACGAGGATTCCGACGATAAAAGGCAAACGAAGACGTTTTTTAGACGAAGCGATGGACCGGCGGAGTCCGAAGTATTAATTAAGAATTTGAGCAATGAAATCGAATTCGTTTTCACTGAGGAATCGGCACGATGGACCGAAAATGAATTACTTTACGATGAATTCGTTAATTTTTGTAAAAAAAAAAAAAAATTTAAGTAATAAAAAATAATAATAATAATTTTTTTTTTTTTCTTTTTTCGATTTTTATCAAATTTTCAATTTTTTTTTTTCGTGGATGAAAAGTCAATTTTTTTTGTATTTTTTTGAATTTTTTGTATGAATGCCGAAAAACAGTACACATTATGCTTAAGAAGGTAATTCGGGTAATTGATCGAAGATATTCGCAAATATCGATTAAACATTTTTCGCGTCACGGAATTTTCGAAAATTAGAAACAATTTTTTTTCGCATCTACACAAATGATATATATATCGTACCGAGAGAATGACTAACATACGGAAAAAAAGAAGAAAAAAGTGCACTTAAGAATAACGAGTCGTGGTGAATGACTTTCTGAATTTTCATCCGCACTCGGACCCCTCTCGGCTCGTTAGAGTGAAATTATTCTGAGACGCGACGAGTTTTCTAATTTCTCGAGTTCTCATTTTCAAATAATACGACTGCTTGAATTTTGCAATAAATAAAAAAAAAAAAAAAAAAAAAAACGATAACATTTGCGTGACGAGTAGAAAAAGCAGTGAAATCAGACACTCGAAACTCGAGAGGTCATTTATAAACGATGCATCTGCCGCTCAAAAAAAAAAAAAAATTCGATCGTTAGCCATCCAATTAGAAGCGAAAATTACGACTGAATCGATTCGTCTTTTGTCGTCTCCTCTCATTCATGCCGTTTTTTTTTTTTTAAGAATGAAACTTCTTCTCAGCCACACGAGAGTCCCGACTCTCGCGAATACCAGTAACAATCTCCGTTTCATTAACGTCGGAGATTTCACTCGTGAGAAGTTTTCCTCGTCTCTCCAACTCACTTTCGTCCGCATCGTAGTTTTCCCAATGAAAATTTCTCACGTGTCCTCCCGACGCCCGCGCAGTCGTACAAAAGCGTCACGCACGGCGTTTGCGAATACAATGGGACAAACTTAGCATACAGAATTGCGGGATACAAAGCTCTTTCACTCTCTTTGCCGCCCGCGCGCGAAACTCGGGGAAATTCGGTTCTATCGCGATATATTCCTCTCGTTACAAATGAGAAAAGGGGGGAATCCCCCCATTGTTTTGTCTTCGCCGATTCGCGTTTCATTATTACACGGTAAAAAAAAAAAAAGGTTCTCGTATTTCACGCCCGCAAATGCCGCGAGTGATGAGACCTCCCGATAAAACTTCGTCGGGAGAAAAAAAAAAGTGTGAGGCGCGCGAGAGAGCGGTAAAAACTGTAATGGCGAGAGGAGAAACAAGAGTACCCAAGAAGCTTGGTGCCCTCTAATTCCATGAAATTAATTGCCGGCACCGATATACCGAATTCCATAGTTCCATTGATATAGAGACGACCCCGAAGCGGGGATTACCGACGTGAGAGAGTCGAAAACTTTCTCCGGCCGATACACCTGTTTTTTTTTTTTTTTTTTTTTTTTTTCCTTTCGTAGGCTCGAGCGTAATACGTACGCACGTAGAGTGCATAGGAGGAGTTATTATTGTATGCGATAATACATAGTTCTCGGGAAAGGTGGAGATGGTAAAAGGCGAGGAGCCGTACCACAGATGGGAGAAAAATATAAAATATAAAATATAAAATATAAAATATAAAATATAAAATATAAAATATAAAATATAAAATATAAAATATAAAATATAAAATATAAAATATAAAATATAAAATATAAAATATAAAATATAAAATATAAAATATAAAATATAAAATATAAAATATAAAATATAAAATATAAAATATAAAATATAAAATATAAAATATAAAATATAAAATATAAAATATAAAATATAAAATATAAAATATAAAATATAAAATATAAAATATAAAATATAAAATATAAAATATAAAATATAAAATATAAAATATAAAATATAAAATATAAAATATAAAATATAAAATATAAAATATAAAATATAAAATATAAAATATAAAATATAAAATATAAAATATAAAATATAAAATATAAAATATAAAATATAAAATATAAAATATAAAATATAAAATATAAAATATAAAATATAAAATATAAAATATAAAATATAAAATATAAAATATAAAATATAAAATATAAAATATAAAATATAAAATATAAAATATAAAATATAAAATATAAAATATAAAATATAAAATATAAAATATAAAATATAAAATATAAAATATAAAATATAAAATATAAAATATAAAATATAAAATATAAAATATAAAATATAAAATATAAAATATAAAATATAAAATATAAAATATAAAATATAAAATATAAAATATAAAATATAAAATATAAAATATAAAATATAAAATATAAAATATAAAATATAAAATATAAAATATAAAATATAAAATATAAAATATAAAATATAAAATATAAAATATAAAATATAAAATATAAAATATAAAATATAAAATATAAAATATAAAATATAAAATATAAAATATAAAATATAAAATATAAAATATAAAATATAAAATATAAAATATAAAATATAAAATATAAAATATAAAATATAAAATATAAAATATAAAATATAAAAAAATTGTCGGAAACACAGAGACGGTTCGGTTGGTTTGATGTGCGGGTATGCGATTTGCATTTGCGGTATGCATAGTACGGAATGTGGTACTGCACTTTGGCGGATGTAACAACGCAAAGAGTTCCTCTGAACCGTCGAGTACAGTGACGAAAACGATGTATTAAAAAGAGAAATACTCTCTTCTATGCCTTCTCACGTTTTTTTTTCGTGTTTTTCATCGTTCGTCTCGAGAGCAGGGTGAGCGAAAGTGGTCTGCTCCATCCCCTCTCAAGCTGCATGGGTGGCTTTGTTCTCGCGCCGCATCTTTCGTATCGGCACCTGCGGAAGCCGAGAGCTCTGATAAAATGTCTGCACACACGATATATCGCGTGAGGAGAAAAAAAATGTATAAACGAATCTTTCAGGATTTATGCACAAAAATATTCACGAGATTCTGATAAGTTATTCACATCAAAAGATTAGATATATATCGATTAAACAAGAGATTTTTCAAGGATAAAATAACGACGATTCGGCCCGTTGGTATCTTCAATTTTTCAAATTCTCGATCGCCAAATAAACAATTTTTTTTAATATGAAAAAATAGCATCGCGCCATTAAAATCCTATGCGATGTTTTCTTCGTAATAATATATTCGTCACGTAAAAAAAAAATCCGCTGTTTCGAATATAAAAAATTGAAATAATTTTCATTTTTTTCAAATAGAATTTTTTTTTTTAAATCAAATTTTTTAATATTTTTATTTTATAAAAAAGAATGAAATCATTATCCGCATATTACATCAACACAATGATGTGTACGTTTCGCGACTATAATTTGCGAATACATAGTAATTTATTTTTTCGCTCGTATTGGTTAATCGCGGGATATTTAAAAATTTCGTAAAATTATAACAGAATAATTCGTAACCTCCTCTCTCATGCGTATTTCATTTTCTGACCCAAAATCATCGCATATGCGTACCAAAGATCGCAATCGACTTTCTTTTCCATCATTACGATTCGCCGTATGAGGAGTCGAAAGTAATGTATTACTTTTATACCCGATGTCTATATGCGGATTCTAACTGTGTACTACATGCTTCTAATTCTGGTCATCGCGTAACGATCTACGCTCATAATTACTTTTTCATTCGTTCGTCTCCGTTACACCATGAAGAGAGCGATTTTTATCGAATTTACTGCTAAAATTTGTGATATAATCACAATTATCGTCAATCCAATAATACGAATTACTTTTACAAAAAAAGCAATTAATTCTCAGTCTGTTAAAAAACTTAACGAACATTTCGATCATTTTTCATGATTTTTTTTTCATTGCCGTTAATTTTCCCATGTTTAATAGCGATAAAAAAAATCAATGAGATTTCATGAACTCCTCGCGTACGCGAGACTTCACCGGCCAAGTAGAACGTTACCTTCGTTTACTCATAACAACAATACGCAAAAGCGTAAAACAAATTTCTTTGAACCATTGGAAAAAGAACAGTTCAAAGTTATTTTGCAAATTTTTTCAGATTTTTTTCGCGATTTTTTATAGTTAAAGGGGGCTATCAAAGGTATGATGACTGGTCGAAAAATTCGGACGTATCTTTACGAATTCCGTACGCGAGGGGTTAACGGGGTAAACGCTGTAAAAAAATCGTTTCGATTGGTCTTATCTTTCCAGGTCACCCATAAAGTAACAAGTCAAGTGATGGTCCTGAAGATGAATCAGCTTCCTGCAAACAGGCCAAACATGCTGAAGGAGGTTCAGCTAATGAACAAACTGAGTCATCCTAACATACTTAGGTGAGTTAATGCGCATACGAGTCGATTTAACGAGTCCGCACACTGTTCTACTATTTATTTATATCTGTATACACACAATCGGTGGGTACCCCTCTCCTTGCTGAACCCCTTAAAGGCTGAATATCGAGTTAAGTACAGGTGCGCCGTGCGTTTGTAATCGCGAATCGACTCCTTTCGGACTGCGAAAAACTTTCGCAACACTTCGCGATCGCCACTGTCGACTAAAGATTTTTTCAAAAAATAAATAAATTGAATAAATAAATAAATATCGAAAAGCGAAATTTTTTTTTTTACTCGAGCAAAAAATTTTTTTTTTTGCGCGAAATTTGGTCACAAAATAATTATTTTACGATGAAAAACAATTTTTTTTTTTTTTTTAATAATTATTGCATTATTTTACACAATTATAGAATTATTAAAAAATAATTGAAATTTTTTTTTTTTTAATTTCGCATCCGACGACAAAATTTTTAAATTCCCAATGACTCGATATCAACATTTGCTACTCGACGCTTTTTGGACGAAATTATCTGATATTTGACTCTAAAGATCGAGAAGGACACGTCAACGGACGCAACTAACGTTTGTCCCACATTCGGATCTGTTTATCGCCGTCGCGGCGATTTTATAGCTGATAGCTTTTTCCCTCTCCTCTCGTCTCGTCTTATATATCGATAACTGATACTTATATATATATTTTTTTTACGTTCTTCCCGCCTTTCGCACTTTCTCTGTCGTTCGCTCGCATTCTCGTGCTCTCGAGGAGCGTTTCGCACATTTACGACACAGCAAAGAGTCACATGGAGACGCGATTCTACGAGCTTTGCTACCCACTCGAGTCGCATTGCTTGGGTTTCGTTCGATCGATGGAAATCGTTCGTAGCTGAAACTCCGCGTCTATCTCGCTGACTCGGCCACTTTTCGAATCAGAACTACAGCCCCCACTTCACCCTTCGTAAATACTGTACTCAGCGAATCGATTTTTTAACTCCAATTTTTCTCGGTATTAAAAAAAAAAAAAAATATACGAAAAAAAAAAAAAAAAAAAAATTGGACAAGAGAAATCGTTAATTAATTATTATTAATTAATCAACAATTTTTCTTAACGAAATATTTTTTTGAATATATTTTCTTTTTTTTAATGCCGAAAAAAATTTGAGTTGAAAAGTGGAATATTCAATTAAAAAAAAATTAATAAATCAAATATTTCGATAACAGAAATCGTTGATTAATTATTGTTAATTAATTTTTTAATTAATTACTCGTAATAATCTTTTGTTTTTATATCCGAAAGGCAAATAAATGAATAAATTCTATTTCACTTTACCCTATTAAATTTCGTCGAATTCCATTGGCCTCTTCGATACACTCGAATTTCGACAAAAAGGGCGGCGCGTGGTGCAGCCGAATAACTTCGTATCGGGTTACAACGTTTGTCTCGCGTTTCACCCTTTGGCCCATTCGATTAACTCCACTCATTCGAGTTCTCCAATTTGACAATTAAAATAATTCAATAAAATCGATTATTTTCAAAGAGAAACAAATAATAATTAAATAATTTTCGAAATTCTACAACTTTCCTCGATTGTTTTTTTTTTTTTTTTTTTTTTTTTTTTTCGGAAAATAATATCGAAGTTATGCATCAATCGCGATCCATTTTTTTTTTTTTGTTTTTATAAAAAAAATGACAAACAAACATTGCGATACGCGCCATTGATCGAGAAGTTCTCGAATCGTCGATACGTCGTGACCGACTTCCGTGCGTCTCTCGTTATCGATATGAAACTGTTGTCAGCGCGCATTAACACCGCGTAGACGCATATAATATACGATTATTTTATTATTGCCCCATAAGCTATCGTTTTCTCTCGTTCTCTCGTTTCGTTTTTTTTTTTTTTTTTTTTTTTGCATTGAGTAGATACGCGAGAGACACCGGTTGTATCGCCGGCGTGTCCCCGTTTTCGCGCGATACGTTTTATCATTCTCTCCGGAATTATTTTACTTATACACGCGTTCAATGTTTTTTCAATTTTTTTTTTTTTTTTTTTTTTTTTTTTTACCACCGCATATGCGATGATTTCGCCCGGACATCCAGTGTGATGAACTCTCCACGGTTGTCCGGTGATTACCGGTTTCACCGATCGAATGTTTTCCCCGGTAGCGTGTCATCATCGTCGCAGCCGCTTGCAAACGTGTAATCTTCTCTCGATGCTCGTGTTCTCTCCGGCCGTTTCGTCTCATTCGACGAGCCTCGTCGACGATGACGGAAAAACGATAATAATAAATTTGTTTTTAAAAAAAAATCTGTGGAAAGTCAAATCGTATAGTTTCGCCGACTTTCGAACGAGAGATCCATCTTCGTTGCGGCAACTCTCGCGTACATACGGAATAATTCGAATCAACGTTTCGCGTTTAGTTCGATGAAAAATTCATTCGTTCGGGAAAAATAGTAAAGCGCGACTCATATCCAACCCTTTTTATTTATTTATTAATACACGTATTTATTATTATCGTAAAAAAGATAATAAAAATTCATTTATCGATTAATTATTATTTTTATTTTAGACTTTTCGTAATTTTTTTATTTTTTTGAGAAAAAAAAAAAAATTGAGTTTCCGAAACGTTTTTTTTTAATACCCAACGTTCGGTGACCTTGAAAAAAAAAAAAAAAAAAAAAAAAAAAATCGACGCCTTCGATTCTTTCTTATCGTACGAAAAAAAAAAAAAAAAACTGGTATTCAAGATTTCAGAGGAAAATACAATGCACAATAGAGTCGACTGTATTTTTTTTCCTGTCTCGACGTCAGGCGATACACCGGTCGCGTCGGTAGCGGACGAATGTTGGTTATCGATCGGCTGCTTACAACCACCGTCACCTTTTATCGGGATTTACGATCGATCAATTACGCCCGTTTGTCGTCGTCTCGTGGAAGCACCGTAAATTCCTTTCCGCGATAAACGTCGCGGTGAGTTTCGTTTCTGTTTATCCGCGTCAAGGAAAAAAAAAAACCGCGCGATCCGATTATAAAAGCCGCTCGAGATATTTTGTAACAATTTCGCCCCAATCGATATCGCCTCGTGTAATACAGACCCCGAATACCGAGAAACTATAATCGAGAATTCCGATTTTGGTTCGTACGAAAAAAAAAAAAAAAAAAAAAAAAAAAAAAAAATTACTTCGATGATTCATCCGCGAATATCGCCTCGTAATTTCGTATGTTCGCTTTTTCAACGTTTCGCTCGTAACGTACGCGGGGCTTTTATTTTTATTGCTTTATTTATCCTTCTCCGATGAGATTGCGCAACGATCATTTTATTCGAGAGACTTTGTCCGCTCCTTAGGGGGGTTTTCGCGTTCAACGCGCGTACGCAGACCATCAGAGCCCCTCGAGCGCCGTGAGGATCGCGCAAGTGGGTCAGAGACCTTCGATTCTTGACCATTCGCGGTGCGAGAGCCTCAAGGTCACGAGACTTAATACGGAAGTAGATTACCCGCGTTGATATACGTATGCAAGCGTTGTTTCTGCAGGTATACAACTATAGTATCGCGAATTACATTATAGCATATAGTATTATAGGTTATACACGTATATATGTATATATATATATATAGCGGCACACGTACACGTGCTGATCGCGAAGGTACACGACCAACGCGAATTACGGCCTCCGGCGAGCGCAGGCGGGGCTTCTATACGCTTTTACGATTCCTTGAAACGTTTCTCGTTCGTCTTAACGAATGCACTCATTTCCTAAGACTGAGAAATAAAGAAAAATGCATATTTTCGTTGAGAATTTTTTTTTTAATCAAAACTGCGGCAAGAATCCCGACGATCGAAGATCGATTAATCGATGATAATGTTTTTTTATCGCCGTTCGATAAATCGTAGAGACAAATACATCGATTCTACTTACAGAACTCGAAGATCTATTAAGTATTCAATGAAATGCAAAAATTGAGAAAAAAATCGGATATTAAGCGGTTTATGTTTGATATTCATTTTCGAAAATTAATTAAATGTTTGAAAGAATTATCAATTTTTGAAAAATATTATTCGTTTTTTTTTTTTTTTTTTTCGAAGAAACACCAAAATCGCGTCGTTTCATTCGAAATAATTGCAAACCGCGTCTCGTTACTCCTCCTCCGATAATTATTTCCCGATTTTACGAAACAATTATAGTTCCGCGTATATTCGCCGGTGTAACGGCTGCCCGGTTGCGTCTTCAGGTGTTAAACACGAGGAAACCGTCAAATAAGACACGTAGACTCGCAAATAACCCGTTGCAATAGCAATAATCCATTTTTCTGTTCCAAGTCTTCGCCTATCGTAAAAAAAAAAAAAAAAAAAAAAAAAAAAAAAAAACCATCTGTTAGCACAGCGAAGCTAATTGCCGTCGTGTTATTCTGTTGGACAACAGGTTTATGGGGGTTTGCGTACACGAGGGTCAGCTTCACGCGTTAACGGAATACATAAACGGCGGCAGTTTGGAACAACTGATAATGGCGCGGCACACGCCGCTGAGTCATCTCATCCGAATGAACGTTGCGAGAGATGTAGCGCGGGGGATGGCGTATCTTCACAGTCGCGGGATCTTTCATCGGGATCTCACGTCGAAAAACGTTTTGATAAAACGCGACGAAACGAGCGAAGATCTCACCGCGGTAGTCGGTGACTTTGGTCTCGCGGCTAAAATACCCGATCCAAGTTCGGGTTATCGTCTTAGTACCGTCGGCAGCCCTTACTGGATGTCGCCGGAGTGTCTAAAGGGTCAATGGTACGATCACCGATCCGACGTATTCTCCTTCGGCATCGTCGTCTGTGAACTAATCGGACGCGTACCCGCCGATCCGGACGTTTTACCGCGTTCCGATAATTTCGGACTCGACTACCTCGCCGTCGCCGAAATTTGCGCGGCCGCCGATCCGCCACCAGCATTTTTGCAACTTGCCTTCCACTGCTGCACGGTGAGTTAACGACATTTGTCAAAATTCACTTTAATTAATTAATTTTTATTAAAAAAAAAAAAAATGCAATAATAATAATAATAATACTCGATAATTGTTTTTAGCAGTTTTTCGTCTAAAAAAAATAGTTAATTAATTATTTTTGTTGATTAATGAATTAATTATCATTTAAATTATGTAAACATTTTTCATATTTTTTTAAATAACAATTTATTGCTTTTTCGTATTTTAAACAATAAACAATTGTTGTTATTATTATTGTTTTTTAAAAAAATTAAATTTCTATAAAGTAACAATAATAATAATAGTAATAATGCGCGATTATTGTTTTTTTTTTCAGTTTGTCTTCTAAAAAAAAATTGTTAATTAATTAATTTTTGTTTAAAAGAAATATAAATTAATAATAACAATAGTAATTCAACTTTTTTTTGTCTTTTTTCAATAATTTTCACCTTTTTAAAAATTTAAACAAACAAATTATTATTATTATTTTTATTTTCTTATTTTTTTTTTTTTATTATCTTTATTATTGTTATTTGAGAAAAATTTGTTTCTCACACAGCAGAAAAAAAAAAACAAAAATTAATGTATCTTTTCGATTTGTTTCGCAGTACGAGCCGAAGTCCCGACCGACGTTTCCGGAGATAGCGACAACCCTCGAGAATCTGATAACAGCGAGTGAGGAGGACTCTCGGGGTAACATAGGAAAGAGATCGTCGGTGGATCCGAGTCTGATGACCAGTATGGATGAGATCAGTCGTGAGGGCAGAAGTTTGAAGAGGCGAACGACGAGGCTGCGTAGTCATTCGGCTGACGCTCGGGGTTGCGACAACGCGACTCCCTCGGAGAAGGCGCGTTGTCACTCAGCCCGACGCGTTGCCGAATTGGCGAGTCGTCGGGATCCTCACTATCGTCCAATGACCGCAAATCCATTTCACGCTCTCGGGGGCGTCAAGAAAATTCTTGGCGATCTTTTCTCCAGTTGTCTCGAATTACCGTCTTTCGAGGACGTCAGGCCGAGTGTAACGGATGGGGTCAACGCGAAATTTAAACCGGTGCCGAACGACAGCATCGCTAAGATTCTCGAGAGGAAAAAACCGAATTCGGAGCCGAGCAGTCCAACGGCGAGAAAAAAATGGGAGAAGAAGGTGAGATGTCGGGTTCGTCTCTTGTACGGTGAATGGGGATTGAGAATAATGAGAAATCGGCATTGCGTCGACGGTGGAGGAGATGTCGATGATTTTTACGGAGAAGGAGATGATGATGATGATGATGATGATGATGATGATGGTGGTGGAGGAGGTGGAGAAGGAGGAGAAAAAGGCCTCAAAAGCCTCAAAGGTAATGATAACGAGCGTTCAACGGAATTCGTTTCTCGCAGGTGGCGACAAAGGTGGGCGCAGCGAGTCTCTTCACGCATCCGCTCTTCCGCGACGGATGGGAACCACGTAGACGCGGCAGTTGCGAGTCCGGTTTTTGGAGTTGCGTCGGCGAGGATCTGAGTCCGGAACCACCTAATCGTCGTCACGCATCAACGCTGAGCAGCTCGGCGGCGAGCAGTTTATTTCTTCTTGACGATCATCGCACGAGTTCCATCTATACGGACTCTTCGGAGGACATCGCGAGCCTTGGAGGCGGCGACTCCTCCTGCTGGGAGGATAGGTTCGGCGGTATCGGATCGTCCAGCAAAACGATATCGAAAATCGTTGAGTACTTCGAGAGGAAACAGGCGGCGTCTGGGAGTTTAAGAATCGGGGAACACGCGTTCGACGCCGGACCCAGCAGAATCGCTCTATTGCGCGCGAGTCTCGAAGGCACTGTACCACTATGCAGCATCTCCGCTGCGCAACGTTTAGTCGTCTGCGAAGGCGCTGTACGAAGCAAATTGCCGCTTTTCGATAAAAAATGATACACGGATGATACGAATGATTTTAATGGGTTATTAACTAATCAGTCACGCAAAAGGACCGATTTGTATATATGCGAATGTTTAAGAATCCGCGTGACGGAGAATCGAGAGAGAGAGATCAAGAATGAGAGACCGTAAAGGTATTTTTTTTTTTTTTTTTTTTTTTTTTTTTTTTTTCGGCGTTTTTAAAAAGCGCGGTGGATTTTTGAGACGCGCGGAGAGAGAACGCTTTTCTTTTTCTTTTTTTTTTTTTTTTCATTAGGCAGTCGAGGGAATTGGCGGGAATACTGAATTTTTATTTATTTTTTTCATAGTAAAACTCGCCGGGGAATTGAAGGTATTATAAGGGGTTTATTTATTGTTAGGATTTAGCGATGAGAAAAATAATAGTTGTAATGAATTTTTTTTTTTTTTTTTTCGGGAATTTCGGACAATAAAGCGGTTTTTTTTTTTCATTAGAAAACATCGAATTAATAATTGCATGCGATGGTTTTGTTTGTTATGATCTTTTGATTAGGATAACAAAAATTACGGGCGAAAGTATTTAAAATTGTTGGAGAAATTTCATTTTTTTTTTTTTTATTTATTGTATCCGAAAAAATTAAATTTCTCTCAGAGTTTTTTTTATTCGAATTTGAAATTTTTTTTTACACCATTGAGAGATTGTGACGAATAAACAATCGCACGGGATTATTGATACGATGTTTTTTTTGTATAGAAAAAAAATGGATATTATTTTTTTTTTTGCCGTAAATCAACTAATCTTTGATTTAATTTCGAATATATGTCGAAACATCGCGCGCGAGGGATAATCACGCGCCGACAATTAATCCAACTGCCAGAAACTTCGCGGCTCAGTAAAATCTCAAACCGATCGCGAAAAAACTTCGAGAGTATTTTATACATTTTTTTTTGTCGAATTATCGCGACGGAAAAAAGCTGACGGATTCGAAAATCTGCTCAATATATAGTATATGAAAACGCCGTGCGACGAAGAATTACTAAACGCGACGGTAACGCGAGTGACACTCCGATGGTAACAAATCGCCATTCTTATTTTTTTACGAGACGTTTTGATACTTCGATCGAAATAAATTCGGATTTTAAGGGGAAGAAACAGTGAATCGGGAGAACTGATCGTTGGTTGGTACAACTAATTTTTTTTTATCGGTTATTCCAACTAACGAACTCAGTATCTCCCAAGTAATTATTTCTTTCAGCGATTGACGCCTCAAAAAAATAATTCGCTTTCGTTCGAAGAATCAATGACCTCAAAAAAAAAAAGGAATGGCGATTTACTGTCGAGTTTCGCGTCCCAAAAACCAAATATCCATATGTCGAATTGATTTTACAACGAGTATCTCAATCGTTTTTTTCTTTTATCTCAAAACTTATTTGACTCGAAACTTATGATGAATGAAAAAAAAAAAAATTTAGGTGATTCGTATCGAGTTTTACTATGAAAAAAAAAAAAAGTATCCGACAGTCAGTGGTAAGTGATGTTAGTATCCGTCTAAAAAAAGAAAAAAAAGAAAAAAAATGAGCGATCGCTCGATATTATCAACAATTATCGACAAATAGTTCTTCAATAAAAAAAAAAAAAATTACCGGTACAATTAAAATCGGTCATTAACGCCCCGAAGCTTCAAGGCGATGTGAACTTACCGACCGAGTCGTCATAAATCGTCAAGAAATTTCGTTAAATTATTAAATCGAAAATCGTCAATATTTTAAAAAAAAAATTAATTTCACCGGAAATAACGATATTTATTATTAAAAATTCGTCTTTTTTTTTATTCGGATCCATTTTTTCACATCGCCATGAGACACGCGGCCCCCTGCGAGCCGCGAGCGCGCATCAGTGAAATACAAGAAAAAATAAAAAATAAAAAAAACCGTCGTACTGATTTCGTTCGGAAGTCTCACCAAAATGTAGTAACGTGACTGTGATGTTTTTTGATAATCTATCTACATATAAAAATACGCGCTGATACAACCCCCGTCTCTCCCCGATGGATCCCCGTGAACCGTCCGGTTGCGCTGATAATATTCTCGAAGCCTTTCGTTCCGATTTTGTTTCCCCTTTAATTTCTTCCGAATCAATACAGCGCTCGCGCGTTTCGCCGAAGAAAAATCGCAAAAAAAACCATTCAATAATTTAATATTTCGCGTTCAACGCTGACGGTGCTTCGTACGCGCGCGCGCGCGGCTACGCCAGTTCCTAGTTAATCCACAAAGCTCCGTCCTTTATCGACGCCGCCGGTTCGCCGAATTTCAAAGAGTTATTTCAATTCGAAAGTAGCGCGGAGCCGCGGGGTATTGTAAACAAATAATTGATTAGATTTAATAAAAAATAAAATAAAAAAAAAAATAACAATAAAATAAATGAATGAATAAATAATTGACGTTGAAGTTCGAGATATCGAATAAACCGATCTTCATAAAAAAAAAATAAAAATGAAAAAAAAAACAAAACAAATCAGCTTCCCGGGGACAATCGTTTCGTTACTTCCCCGACCCGAGTACCAAATGCTTCCGTTGGACCTTCCTAAGAAAAAAAAAAAAAAAAATAATCGAGAATTGAAAAAAAAAAAAAAAAAAAAAAAAAAAAACATGAAATGAGGTAAAAAAAAGAAAAAAAAAATCATCAGGGCCTATGCACAATGAACGTATTCGAGTAAAAGGACTTAAAACCATTGCGCGTTTGCGTGGGGTGCATAATATTTAAGACTCAGGACGCAAGTCAGATATATATATATTTATAAAAAAAAAAATTAAAAAAAAAATCTAAATAAATATATATATATCTAAATAGTATATTTTGTTGTCACAGAGAGTTTGTGTCCTGAATATTTTTGTTGTTTAAAAGAACATGAAAGTGAAGATGAGAGAAAAGAGAGAAAAAAAAAAAAAAAAAAAAAAATGAAGAGTAACAAAAAAAGAAAAATCGTCATAGGATTCAATAGCGATTACAGATAATTGCCAGTGTTTGAAAGCGTCTATATAAAAAAACTGATCTAGTCAGTGTATTAATGTGGCGGCCTTATATTTTGTATGTCGTAGTATGGAAAAAAAGATTAATAATACGATGAAAAAAAAAAAAAAAAAAAAAGAATTACAGAAATTAGCGATGTAAGAAACTTATTTGAGCGAAAGGAGAGGGCGAGTGGTTTTATCGAGTTGACTGATCTGTGGAAGTGAACACAGTGGATAAATCCTTCGAGAGCAATTACCGAGGAATTGTATATCGTAGATTCGTGTATTTTATACAATAAACATGAAAAAAAAAAAAAAAAAAAAAAAAAAAATAGAGAAATAAATCGGAAAAGGCAGTCCAACGCGTTAGAAAGTTCGAGCTGCGAGTGTCCGCGGCTTTCTTCACGAAAAGTTCAAAAGTTCGTATTCCAAAAAAAAAAAAAAGAAAAAAAAAATTGAAATGTTAATTTAAAACCATCAAAAACACTCGTAGTTTCGTACCAAAATCGCCTGCAAGAACGTCGCGCTCTCGATAAAGAGCGAAAATTGAACCAAATTTTTTTCGTCATAGGAGTTAATAGACTAACCAATTAAATGAGATAATTCGTCGATGATTAACCGGCGGTTAATCGCGGGTGGAGATTCGCATCATAAGACTGCGCGTTTGTTAAATAATTGTTATCTAAGTAGGCAAGTTTTTTTTTTCCCTCCAGAACATTAATTTTCCAACTGGAAAAAAAAAAAAAAAAAAAAAAAAAACTTCGACAACGTTTTTTTTTCTTCGATGTTTTTTCTGTAGCTAAACCGAATTTTTTTCTTGCCCGACGAACGATATGCGAACGAAGTCTTCGAAGGCTTTCGAGATCGATTCGCAGTATCGACTGGTACCTGAAAAGCCAAACGAAGAAGAGCAAATAAAAAATAATAAAAACAATTACATTAAAATGGAAAAATACGGCGATCGAAAAAAAAAAAAAAAATCGATTATACCGGAGTTGTTCGGACATATCAGGAGTGAGCATATCCTCGCATTGAATTACTGAAAAAAAAAAGAAAAAAAAAAAAAAAAAAAAATGAGCGTATGAATCAGTGCGAAAACGAAGATTTTAGTCGGTGTGTGCGAAAGGTGACAATGTAAATTTTTTTTTCTCGTTTTAAAAAAGAACATTATGTATTTTAAGTAAAAAAAAAAAAAAAAAAAAAAAAAAAAAAACAGTCATATTATAAAAATGGAAAAAAACAACAACACCATTCTACATAAACACAAATCATCTCTTCCATACAATTTGACTATCGTCCGTCGTGCGCAGCATCGTAACGAACAGCGTAAAGAGGACCTTAGACTGTATATATATAATATATAATTATATATATATATATGTAATTAATATTATTATCGAATTACGTGAGAAAGATCGACAAAAAAAAAGGGAAAAAAGATTAAATACCATAATGTGGCTGAACTTGCGACATTTTTTACTTCGGCGCGGGATATATACAAAAAAAAAATGAAATAGTCGTAATAAAACGCGCCGTAGGCGTCTAACGTCATAATCATCTATTCGACATATAAATAATGAAAAAAAAGGAGAATAATTCACACGAACACATATATTGTGAAGGGTGGTGATGATGATAATAATATTATTAATAATTAATTAATAATAATAATAATAATAATAATAATAGTAATAACAATTAATAACCGAATAACAGTAACGAAATGAAACGTAAGAGGATTTCAGCGAAGTTATGTTATATTGTAAAGATTCCTATATACAAGAAAATAATAAAGTTAAGGGCTCCCCAACTTTTTACTGAAACTTTTAAAGCCATTTTTCTAAAGCCAATAAAAGTCCTTCAACTTCGTCGTCGCAATCGATGCACTCGTAAAATAATACATTTTTTGTTTGTTTTTTTTTTTTTCGTTTGTTTTGCTTAAATAATAGTCGCTATCACTGTTCGCAATCGATTTATAACGAATTTGCAATTTACACGAATTTTTTTGGTGATCGGTGAACTTTTTTTTTTCGTCGTATATCGTTTTTTTTTGGATAATCATTTTTCACTTCGAAATAATAATGTGTTTCGAGAAAATTCGTTAAAATGAAATATTTTTGTTGTGGAATCTGCAGATTCTTCGTTATCGACTGGAAAACTTCGGTTATCTATTTTTTTAATTGATTTAGTGAATTTTTTCGATGTTTTGGATTACAGGAAATTCTGTTATTAATGCAGAATTATTATTGTTTTTATCAGCATTCATTTTTATTACAACAGTTCACACCGCCGCGATGCGACAATTTCAGGCGAGAAAACGTGTTTTAATTTTTTTTTTTTTAAGTTAAAAAAAATTGTATTACTAATTTCATGAAATTGTTTTTCTGATAACAGTCGTTGGATGATGGAAAAAAAAATTCATATCGAAATTTCAAAGATTGTCAGAGAAGCGGAATTTTTTGTTAATTGAAAAAACGTAAAAAACGGATATTAACAAAAAACAGAATTTCTTCCACACATTTATGTATTCGATTTCAGGAATTTTTTTTACATCATCGGGAGATCCGTACAAACAATCAATCGCCGGGAATTTTCAACAATATTTTTTTTACCCAAAAAATAAAAAATTAAAACACTTTTTACGCTGAAAACAGCCAATAGCTCTTAAAAAGGATAACCGATCCATCGAATCTTCTCTATATACGCCACATAACTAAAATTTCCTACGTAAATCCAAAAAAAAAAGAAAATCTCCACATCGCGTAAACTGGAAATTTTGAATTCCCCGTTTCCATCGATATAAAATGATTTCTGTACGCGCGAAGCATATAAAAAAGTGCCGAATCACCGAGAATTCAATAGTTTTCTCATCACAGTCGAGACGCAAGCAAAACGAAATCTCCAATCCTCCGTCGCCGAGTTGCGATTGTCTCCGATGAAAAGTCTTCTCGAAGATCGCCACCGCGATGAGAGTTTCCCTCTCAATCTTCACGCCTCGGCGTGAAAAATCAAAACTCAAACAAAAAAAAACGCTAAACTTCTTCTTCAACGAATTCTCTCCGCCAAAGGTTCATTTTTTCCCATTTCATCCATCGGTATCAGCGGAATATATCGCGTTCTCGGATCCTTTTTGCGTTCGTAAGCGTACGGAAAGACCATCGCGCGATTCGCCGCCGAATCGTCGACTTCTTTCGTCTCTACGGGTCCCGGAATCCGCTGAATGTGCGATGGTTTTTCCGTACTATTAGAATCAATCGTCGTGTTCTCCTCGTCTTTCGTATCATAATTTTCTCGACTTGGAGCCAAAAAAGTATCGCGATTTTCGAAATCCACGAGAGGTATGAATTTCCTTCCTTCGATCGTTTCGGTAATCGTGTGACTCGTCTCTTCGCTTTTCACTGTCGTCGTTTCGATTTTAATAAATTCCGACGTCGTCTCAATGTTTTTGGAAATTGACGATAAATTCCACGACTCCGTAGTTGTCGCGGCATCCGGAGAATTCTGCTGATTATTCGTCGTCGTCGTCGTTTCCGCAGCGGAAGAATTGTCGTTACTATTCGTCTTATCGACAATCGGCACCCAGTCGTCGATTTTCGTTTCTGGAACAGCGTCGGCATCGTCTATCGCGGGTTTCCATACGCCACCGTCTTCGTTAACCCATTTATTATCATTAGTCTCGTGACTCAAGGATCTCGAAGAGTTTCTTTCGCTTCTCGAAGTCTCAACGATTTTTTTCGCGTAAACGAGAGCCGTTCGCATGGGAATCCAATCGCTCTGTTCGTTTGTCGTGGTTACCATAGATTCATTGATTTCCGAGCGTTTCTCACCCTTTCCAAAGGGCAAATCTAAGGATTCAATTTTTTTATTATCGCCGAAAACTTCGAAATTCTCTATTTCTTTCGCGGATCGCGAATTATTATTTTTACGATCGTAACTAATATTTTTCGAGTCTCTAAACCTGTGACGTTCGTGCGTCTCGACTTCGTTGCTTCTCTCTGTGTTTCCCGTCGTCGATACATTGTTAACAACGTATCCATCGAGCGGAGTACCCGACTGATCGGAATCGATGTCCGTTAACGACGGGAAATACTTAACTCTCTCGTGACGCGCGTTGCCCACGAAACTCGGCGTGTATTGCGATATCAACGGCAGCAATGTTTGCCTCGCGTATCTCTCCGCCTGCGCGAGAATCCCGGCGAGTCTTTCCGGCAAAAATTGAACGGTAAACGATCGCGAAGCTTGCAAACCGCTCGACGAAGACGATTCTTGCAAATCATCGTTTGCCGCTTCGTTTCTCGCGTTTTGCCGGATCGTTCGCGGTCTCAGTAACGGTTCCGTTATCTCCGGTAATCTCATCGAACGTCCCGTTTCCTTTTTCGTCATTTGCAGTACGGGTTCGCGTACTTCACCCGCCGAATTCACGAGAACAGCGTCCGTTGCACGTGGAGCCGTTTCCGTTGTACTACTCGATACGAAATTCGATCCCGAAAAACCGCGTCCGCTCTCTGCTTCGGTGTTTTCGAGAGAATTGGAACCCGCGTCGCTCACGTCTACGTAAGTCCACGGGCTGGAAATTGATTTTTTTGTTTCGGGAGTCGCGAGATTCTCGACGGCGTCTTTCGAAACGAAGGAAACTTGGATCGCCTCCTCCGACGAGGAAAGCTTTTTATTTTCGTTTTTTGAGAAAACTGAATGAGGGGATTGCGATCCTTTGTTTGTTGATAGTTTGATGTCGTAGTTTTGGTCCTTTGTGAAGGGACCGACACCTTTTTGAGGCCTTTTTCTACCCTCCGCAGCGTCCTCCCCGTCGAGAGAGAATACTTCGATTCTTTCGTAATTCTGGTCGCGTGTAAAGGGACCGATACCACCTGATGGTTTCGTATCGGAAATCACTTCCGGTTCCATCTTCATCGCTGCAAATTTCATTACTGTCGATGCCGTTGTTGTCGAATTCTCGAGATCGACGGGAACGTTACATTCGCCCGGATATAGCGGAAGATAAACGGGTTTTGCTGATTCGAGAATCAAACCTCTCATACAGACTGAGAGACTTTTTCCGAAACTGTCGAGAACTGAAATCTTGTCGACGGTCCATGTTACGAGACCCGACGATATCCAACCGCTGTAAGCTGTATATGTTATCTGAAAATTAATTGATAAGGAAATCCGTGAGATTAAAATTTTAAGAGACGGAAGAGAAATTTGAAAAATTAGTTTTCTTTACGCTAAATCGGTGAAAATTGAGAATTTTTTTTACGAGAATTTTTATTTATAAAGAAATCATTGGACGGTTTTAATTTTTTATTAGTTTTTTGTAGCGACAAAAAAAATTTAGATTTCTGTTCACCGAAATGATTTTTTTTCCTCTGAACAGAATTCGTCTGAAAACTCCGAAAAAATTCTTGACATTCTGTTTTTCTGCACTTCGGCCGTTTTAAAAAAATGTCTTTAGGTACTATTGCCGCCAAATAATTTCAAAATTTTCTCCGACAACACAAACGGTAAAAAAAATATGATATTTTCATCGAACAGAGATTCGGAGTCATATTTTATCCATCAGAATGCAACAACTTACGGAAAATGAAAATAAATTGTCGCAATTTATTCTGTGTATTCAGTTCCAACAACAAAAAAAAACTTTAATTGACAAACTGAAAATTACGTTAAAAAAAAAAGTTTTTCGTAATTTTTTTTTTTTTCAACTAATAATAAAAAAAATAAACTGACGATGTTACATATGTCGAAAGTGATATATTTTATAAAAAAAAAAAAAAAAAATGTTATACTCGCCGCCGAGAAGTTTAACTCTTTTTTTTTTTTTTTCTTCAATTACCTCGATAGCCTCCAAGTTGGAAACCGCTGGATGTGGAACAACGATTTTCTGTAACAACGCGCCAACGAGAAGTTCCTCGTCGTCTTTACGTGTCATAGTGAATGTCTCGTTGAAATTATTCTCGCCGACGAGAGTGACTTGTAGCTTCCCATAGCTTCTCGCGGGTCTCTCGCCGCGGCTATTGTAGACTTTGACTTGATATTGATGAGCGCAGAACGGCTCTTCCTCGCGGGTCACGAGGTAAAGTTGTCCTCGAGCACTGGAGGCGTCGCTGTAATAACCCATATCGCCGCACGGACGTTCGGACCCATTAACGTCGCAAGGAAAGCAGTCGCCCTTCAGGAGACCATCGTAGCCGGTGTCGCAGGGGAATGCGGGAAATCTACACTTCGGACTCACGGAGTCCGTAAAGAGTTTGTAAGCTCTTCGATGATTGCACAGCGATCTTCCCTCCACGGAACCACCTGAATTTCATAAATAAAATAGTGTTACCGGCGCCTAACCATTCATTACATTGCCGTTAATCTCCGCAACTTTTATAATTAATGATGTTAAGTAGTCTTTCAATATGAAGAAATATTTCGTAACGTAATTACTTCGGGGAGTCAAAGGCGAAGGTTTTGAGGATAAAATTAGATAGGAATTCTTTCTTTTTTTTTTTTTTTTTTGTGCTCCGAAATTATCGGCAATCATATTTTTCCAGACGAATAAAATTCGTCTTAAAATGCAATATAGTAATAAAAATGGAATAATTTTTTTTTTTTTTAATAAAAATCGTTTTAAAGTGAAATATGATGAAAATCGAATAAAAATTATTTTTAGGTGCTTTTTTACGAGCGCTGAAACTATCAGCAATAATGTGTTTTTTTTTTTTTTTTTTTTTTTTTTTTTTTTTTTTTTCGTTGCAAGAGAATTCGTCTTAAAATGGAATATAATAAAAATGGAATAAAAATGATTTTTAGGTTTTTTTTTACGAGCGCTGAAACTATCAGCAATGATGTTTTTTTAGGCCGAATAGCATTCGCCTTTCTATCAGTATTTTTTTTTTTTTTTTTTTCAAGTCTCTGCGTGTCTCAGAACCGATGACCCTCTTTCCGGAACTAACATCGTCGTCGTCGGCGTCAGTCGAAACGGATCGTTTTCTTATCGCGTAGGAGGTAAACTGATCCGTTCACCGGGATATCGTTCGATCGCGAGTACCAGTGGTTTTAAGTGAAACGGAGACGCTGACGATGAGGACGACGATGATGACGAGCGCATTAGCTTTCTAATCGACGAACGGGCGTCGGGTACCCGTTCGCAGCCGTTCGAAGTCCCCTCCCAATCCAAGCGCTCCGAGACGTTCGATCCTTTCGAATTCGATTTTAAAATGTGAAAAAATAAAATAAATAAAAAATAAAAATGGAACAAAAAATGAAACGGAAACGAAACGAAACGACACAGATATCGAATCCAACGAGGTAACGGAGGAGCGCGTTCGGTTCAATGACCACGAGGAACCAACCGGAAGTGTAAACACTCGAAAATTCGTTACTAAATTAATATTCGTATCGTAAGTTACATAAAAAAAAAATTACGAGAAATATAATTAATCAAATATATTAAAATTGATTAATAATTCATTTTTTTTTTTATTAATTATATTTCCAAAAAATTAAATTAATATGATTTCACGATTTCTGTGAATTCCTATTTGTTTTCAGATTTTTTTTTCTTTTTTTCTTTGTTAAACTTTGCAAAAAAAAGTATAAATATTTTCGTAGTATTAAAAAAAAATCATTGCGATCAAAAATTGAATTTAAAAATGAAAAAAAAAAACAAAAATTGAATTTCGAAGCCAAAAAATTTTTTCAACTCACTCCAAATAAAGTCGGAAACAGCGCCGAGAAATAGATTCGAGCAGCCGGTTTGCATCCTCCCGCCGTTGGGATAAAAATCGACGTCACCCATCGGTTGCCAGGATCCCAGTCCTCCGAGAATCAATTGCTCGCCGTTGCTGTGTATAACGTCGACGAAAGTGGCATCGGTCTCGTCTAGTCGGGCCCTTGGATCCTGAGACTCGAAGAGAGGTCCCGCCGGGTCGAGACCTGCATCCGGTAATAGGTAAAATTAGTAAAATAAAAAAAAAAAATTCTCGAAAAAAATTTGATAAGAAAAAAAAATTTATTCCTAAAAAAAGTAAAAAAAAAAATCTAAAAAAAATGTAAAAAAAAAAAAATTCCTGTAAAAAATATTAAAAACAAAAAAAAAATTTAGTTTCTGAAAATATTTAATAAAAAAAGAAATTTGGCCCGAAAAAACGAATAATAATGAAAAAAAAGAAAACCGGAATAATGTTTTAAAGTTGTTAATTCCTCGAGATTCCCGACGGTTCGACACGGATAAATATTAATGTCGAGAGGCTAAACGAGTTCGATAGGAAAGTAAAACATTTTTCTAACGATCTTGAAGAGTTACTTGCGGGGGATTCCCCCATTCGTATCGATCCAATTAACCGCGTGGCGATGTATCGTTGCTGCGGTTTCTATTCGCCCTCCGGGGGCCTTTCCGTGATCGCCGGCACCGGACATCGCTTCTTCGATGGTAATACCACTGTAACTAACCAGTGGCCGCAGTTACTCGGTTGCTGCTAATACCACCGCCGGCGAGTTCTCGTATAACGAAATGATCGTTATATTCGCTCTCGAAGCGCCGTACGTTCTCGCGAGAGATATTGTCGTACTTCGTGTTCTTCTTCTTAGTCTCGCGGTCGTTGGATTCCGTGGCTTTCGATGAAAACCGCGCGATATTCAGTGAAATGAAAACTTATACTTTTAGAAAAGTATATTTGTTGCTTTGAATTTTGTTGTTGTCGTTACGACAAATTGCGGGGTCGAGAAATTGGACGGTAATTTAGTTAAACGGGTTATTCCACGAAAGCCTTTTTTTTTTTTTGGTAATAACGGAGAAAAACGCATATTAATATCGAGAGAAATCCCACGAAGTTATTCTATACATTTTTTTTTTTTTCATTATTTTTTTTTTTTTTCGTAATAATATCGAAAAAAAAGTGCGAAAAAGTTTTTTTACTAATTTCTTCGAATTTTTTGCAAGAAATTAATTTAATAAATGTATAACTCTCGTTTAATTTTTTTTTACTCAATTTTTCGGCATTAAAACGTTTTTTTTTTTTTTTTTTTTTTTTTAATTTTACGAATCGATTCGATTAATCGAATTAACGCACCGGTTATCCTCGATACGTTTGCGAGTTCAGCGCCGGCAAATCCAGCGACATGAGCGCCCAAACTGAATCCTATGAGATGCACCTTTTCCAACGGAACGTTGAGACTTCTGACGAGTTTTGCCAATTGTCTTCCAACGAGTCTCGTGTTGGCGGCCGCTCTCACGTAATTCGGTATCGCGCTTCCTAAACTCCAATCGACGCAAACTAAAAACGCATCAGAGATAAAAAAAAAAAACAGTTGTTAGATCTTTGTAATTCTTTTATTTTACGATCAATGGATCGATCTTACGTACTTATGTTGCAATCGTGAACAGCCATCAGAGCGGAACGCATCTCGTAGACCCACACGTGATCGCAACCCGAACCAAATCCGTGAACTATTACTTTCGTCGGAAGATCGGGATCTATGGCGTTGTTGGCTTTGTCGTTGATATTGTCGGCCGGAACTTCCATTGGTATCGATCGCGCTTTTCTGCTGCCGTACATTAAAAATCTGTGAAAAAAAAAAAAAAAAAATTATAAAAAAAAAAATTTATAAAAAAAAAAAATTTGAGAAAAAAAAAAATTTAATTGAAATTTTTTTCGAAGATTCGAAGATTATCTGAGCAAAAGCTCACATACCTGGTGCCGACTTCTTTAGGATGAGACGGAAGCATCTCGAGATAGCTGAAGGGTCCGGTATCCTCGAAGCAACCGACTTCCTCGTAACAAACTCTCGATGCTTCTCTTTTCGTCCTGTGAGGATTTTTTTTGTGACTCTCCCATTGCCTCATCGACTCTACGACCGCCCGAAATATTTCGACGTCGTGACGCTCGTCTAACGATTCATCAAGAACTCCCGACAATCTTTGCGCCTCGGTGGGATTTCCTTTGCGAAATAAATAAAAGAATATTCAGTAACCTCGTCTTTGAATTCTCGAACTAAATAACGATAATGTAATTGCTTCCGAAAAAAAAAAAAAAAAAAAAAAAAAAATGCTATTGAAATGTAATTTCAAATATGAAATTTGTGAATTTCGTTGCATCGAACATTAATTAAATTATATGCACTGCAATTTTCAAATTTTTCGTAAAATTGATAGCAATTAATAATAAAAAAAAATGGTTATTTAATTTTTTTATTTTCGTAAAATTTACTTCTTTATTAAAGTCATAAATTTAAGATTGAAATTATCGTTAAAATTTGTAATATCGATTGATAATTTTCGCGATATTAATTAATAACACATTTTTCGTAGTTAATAATTAAACGAAATAAAAGTGTTACAACGAAGTTAATTCGCTGAAATAAAAAATAAATAAAATCTTTTGATCGTGCAGAATATAAAATTATGACGCGACGAAAGATGAGCAAATCGTAATCGTTGCCGCAGGTGGTGGGGCGCGAGTCGCGAGCGTAGTAAACGATGACGCAAAGCGCGTGACGCGTTAACGGGTTTCGGGGTGTGCGACCCGACGAGATTCGTGACGATGTATTAAACGTAAGCATTCGTCGAGTCTTCTCTCCCGTTGTCTTTCTTCCGCTCGCGAATAATCGGAGGGAAAGACGAAGAAACGCTAAACAATCGCACCGGCGTCGGGACCTCATTCACGCGCGCGGCACGCGTGCCGCGCTTCATATTACGTTACACCGAGCTGCTGAGTACGAATCGAAAATGAGTAATAGGCGATGTATGCCGTCTCATTACTTCTCTCCTCCATCAGTCGCGTTCTATTTTTGTATATATATAATTAAGTATAGAAAATAAAAATAGAGAAAAAAGTAGAGACGAAAAGTACACTAAAGCATAATAAATCGTTTTTTCAAGTAAAAAAAAAAATTATCGATTCATAAAAAAAAAAAAAACGGAACACATACATAAAAAACTTTCGAGACGAATGCCACACAATAATTTTTTTTCTTTTTACCGTCGAAAAAAAAATTACTGTCCTTTAGTGTAGCATTCGTCTCGACTTTTTCTTGTATCTTTATTTTCTATACTTCATTGTTCGTCTATATCTTTGTGTTTTTTCTAAAGTCACGCGACTGAATAGCCGCGAACACCTGCGCTATACCAGAGAAGTTTTTACGATTCTTTCTCTGAGTTGTGTCCGCGTGCGTTTCTTCACCGTCATAATCGTTCGCGGCTCGTCGATTCGCGTGGGATTCGTTTTAACACTCGAGTGCTGTCATTCTTTCGTACCTTTTGAACTTACGACCCAAATCCTCGGGGTAAAACATCGCGGAGTCTCCACGAGCGATAGTAATCACGTGAGATTCGGTGGAGCGGAGACACGTGCTTCGCGCGCGCACTTCGCAATTTCGCACCTTCGATTACCAACGAAAAGATTTTTTTAGCAATTGCCACGAATCCCAAAGATCTATACGTCGCCGCTGATGGCGTGAGAAAAAAAAAACATAACCCTACTTCTCGATTTTTTATTTTTCTTATTTTAAGCGCTAAATTTGCGCAAAACTTTTACTTGTCCCGCAGTGTCGTTCCAAAGACACGACAACTCGGCAATATTATGTATAACATCGGGTATAACAAACCTTCAATTATCGAAAGTACCGCGAGAGATCGAAGCGAGCAAAAGAGCTGATTAGATCAACGATCGCGTGGTGAAATGTTGGTGACCGGGGCGACTTGAAACACGAGGCGAGTCATAGACACGTAGTAAAAAAAATCAAAATTTTCGACCAATCATAATCATTAATAAAATAGTAATCACTTAATACGAACGACAAAAAATTCCGAAAAAAAAAAAAAAAAAAAATGATTTTTTTTTTACGATTTACATTTTGAATAAAATCCATTCATTCATTCATTCAATAATTAATAAAACTTCTATCAAATTTAATCGTTCATTAATCTTGAAAAATTAACATCGAAATTAACATTAAAAACTTAAAAAAACAAAAAATTCGTTTATTTAACAATAAATCGCTTGCACTCGATAACTCGAAGAAACCAAACTAATAATAATAATCAGAAATTATTATTATTATTTTTATTATTTCTCACAGTGCCATTCACTCCATGAAATCTTGGAATTTTTTTAGAACGCGTGTTTCAACTTACCCCGGTCACCCCTACTATTTGCGCCATTCGAACCGACGAATATATCGCCAATATTTTCGTTGCGCAAGATGTGCAACACGTCAAGAGACAAGAAAAATTTATATCTCGGTCGAGGCAACGAACGCATTTTTTTTTTTTCTACGTTTCGCAGTTTATTTTTATTTTTATTTTTACTGTCGCGATCTTGCGAAGTCGTGCCTTTCTCTTTCGCCGAGCATTATTGGGAAGTTCCATTAACGATGATTGTCCAATAAATAAATACCGAGTTATTTGTTATAAATAAACAAAAATCGATGTATATTTTTTTTTCCATTATTTTTATTATTATTTGTAATCTCGTTTCGCCGCGAAGTATTGCGGGCCGCGCGAAAATGTGTTTCCGAGAATTCGCGATATATTTATGTAGGCCTCTCGGGTTTAGATCTCATGGTATTGTACTTCAATTTTTCTGCTTTATTCTCTCGCCTTTCCGCCTATTTTATTCCTTTTCTTTCGTCGCGGAGGGGGGTATTTCTCGGATATATCGGAGTCGTTGTACCGAATCCGGTACATTGGCTCTCGTCTTTAATTTTCTACATCTTTCTCGCTTTCCTCTACTCTCGTCCCGAAGGGGAGGGGAATACGAACTGTCGTTGGTATGTCTGAGACGCGTTTCTTGTCGACCCGTCGACTCGACCGACGGAGCCAAGTAAATTAGGTGAGGGAACCCGCGAGCGAACGAGAGAAAGACACTTGTGGTCCGACCGCGAAGTATCAAATGGGCGCATCTCGTGTGTAATTTAATGTCGGGATTACGCCCATTTGATTCTTAGGTTTCGATATATATTAAAGTCAGGAGATACGAGAAGAAGCCAAACGGATCGACGAACGGGGGCTTAACGGGTCTTACGAGACAATGCGCGGAGCCCGCGGCTCCTGCACCGAGACGCAACGGTACACCGTTTCTGTCGGACACACCATCCGCGCCTCTTACTTCATCTCGTTCCGCGGGGTCTTTTGAATACAAAATTTTATTTTATCCTTCGTACTTTTCTTTCGACGTGAAAAAGATCGTCGGGTATTCTTTGAGCGGTCGGACGTTCATTAAAAACGAGTTATTGCACTGCATGGATTCGAAGTATTTTTTGTTCATTTTTTTTTCAATAATTCAATTTAATTTTTTTTTTTTTGTACGATTCTCAACACATTAATTTCTCCATTAAAAAAAAATCGTTTTTTATTATTTTATTTCATTAAAAAAAAAATTTATTTAGTTTCGGAGTATTTTTCGTATTTTTTTTTTTTTTCAGCATTTATCGATTTAATTTTTAATAGAATTTTCAAATTTTTTTGTAAGACTCCGAATACTTGAAGCTTTCAGTAGAAAAACATTCAACACGATTTTTTTTCTGAATTGCGAAATGTAGAAAAAAAAAAAAAAATTTGGCAATAAAAAATCATCTTCGATCGATGGAAATATTAATTCCGTATGGAATCAAGAAACTTAATTCGATCGAATCGACTCGTACTTCGTAAACTCAACCTTGAGAAACGAGTGCCCGAGACTCGAGGAGCTTCTAGTGTGGCAATAGCGCTCCTTGGCTTGTCGGCGAGTTATTCACGCACCGGCGGTATATAGAAACGAACAAAGTGGTCAGCGCCCGCAGTTCGACATTACAGTACAATATTGCGTTAGAATGCGACTCCCTTGCGACAAGCATAATTACCCAGTTTCGTCGTATAACTCTTGAGAATTTAATGCCTGTCGGAAGGAGTGAGAAGAGATGAAAAGGAAACGAATACCGCAACGTCACGGCGAGGAGAGTTTATAGCCAACGGGGAGGTCGAGAGGATGTGCGAAGGAAGTGTCAAGGGTCGCGATGGACTCGAAAAAAAAAAACATCGAAAGGCGTATCGTAATATCGTACGCGTACTCCTTCGGTCTCGTAATCCCGCAACATTTTTTTTTTTTTTTTTTTTTTTTTTTTTTTTTCGATCGAAATCTCCCGGTGGCACAGTTTCTCGGTGACCCGAGACACACCGAGACGGCGCTGTCGGGTCACCGAACTCCGCGCGCATCATCGCACACCGGAGACAGCGCGCCGATGGAATCGAGTTGTGTTGAACAACCCAAAGAAAAAGGGGAACGAATGCATAGGGAAACCGTTGTCGGACCGCGTGGCGAGAGTCGCGAGACATCGGGAGACAGTGCCCAATCAGCGGCGTCGTTAAGATATCCATTGTTGACATTGCACGCCTTGGCACTTTGTGCATTAGTCGTGCGTTTTCACCGTTTGAACTATTCAAGACGATGCGAAACGACTCGATCGACAAAAAAATCTTTTTTTTATAGTTTTTTTTAAATATTATTATTGTTATTTTAATTATTATTATATAGTTCGGGAATTTAATGGATTCCATCAAAAAATTAATAATAATAATAATAACAACAATATTCGAGATCCTCGAGAGAAATTACAATTTTACATTTTATTTTATGTATAAATCAATTTTTTCGTTAAAAAAAAAAAGATTGTAAAATTATAATTATTTTCAAAGATCTCGAATATTTCGGGACGAAAATTAATAATTATCGCATCGCCGTAATAAACGTACAGCGGCTAATAATCACGATTTTCTCGATGAAATTTCGCATCGACGAAAAAAAATGGATTATCGTTTTCGTTATTTACCAGATGAGGAGAGAGTGGAGAAGGAAACGATTGCACATTGCCGTAACGTCGAGATAAGGTAAATGGTATTGCGGACATTGGTAAAACTTAACAGGTGTACCGAGACGCCTCTTGGAATTATTGGCTTAATGGACCGCGGGAAAAATAACGGCGGTTCAGGCGTTTGCTACTTCCTTTTTTTTTTTTTTTTTTTTTTTTTATAGCTGCAACAAGCGAGTAATTCACAGAGCGTTCCGCTCTACGAAGGTTCTTCGCTTTACTGTATATCGGATAGCAATGGAGATACATTACAGTGCGATACAGCATCGTAGGCCGGTGTAACACGGGCCGTAACCACTGATGTGGATTGTGTTACGGTTTTAATCGTCACGACTAATCTTTTTGTCTACGAAACTTGCGGAGATGGAAAAGATAAAACGTGAACTATGATGTTCGAGAATCGAGGTATATCGAGGTGGGAATTTCTTACGCGCAATTAGAAATTAACACGCGAGTTCAACGGGGGCACAGCGCCCGGGATGAGACTTTCGCTCCTTTTGTCGTCGATCTCTACGATATCTGGCGGCGATGAAGATCCTATTAAATATGATTCAAGAGAATCTCTGAGTCAATTATTATGTCGAATAGTATGCTTTTTTTTTTTTTTTTTTTTTTTTTTTAAATTTGACTGATTTCGGACTGTAAAAAAATAAACAAATAATACAATATTTTTATATTAGCAATAATATTACTCATTAGTAACTATTAAATAATTAATAATTTATTGAGTCAAAAATCAGAGGCAGTAATAAAAAAATTCATTTTTGAAGCAACTATTTTTTTTTTTTTGTAAAAAATTTTAGTTCTAATTTAATTTTTTTTCTAAGTTAACAAAATCGGATCGGAGATGCATCGTTCTGAATTAAATTCAGAGCTCTTAAAATTCAGCATAAAATGGAATAGAAAAATACAACAAAATATGCAATGAGACTCGAGAATGGAGAAAGTTCCTTCTACTGTTGCTACAGTAGAGTGCGTTTTGTGTATACGAAACATTTCTCGAGAGTCACACAACCGCCGGCCATAGCCTGTCGCCAGTTATCGTGATTAGTCGCGGAGTATGCGACGTTCACTCGAATTAATGTCATTAAAAAAAAAAAAAAAAAAAAAAAAAAAACTTTTTTGAAAAAACGACGCGTACCGAACGATCATCGAATAACTTCGCGAGAATGGAAGTCGAGAATTTGTCATCCGGCGATAACGCAATCGAATGAGTGGCGGAAAGTGAACATCCGATCGTTTAAAATTAGGAAAGAGGACCTCCAGGACGCTATCGCGGCCTGTCGAGCGTTGATTTACCCGAAATAATGATACATCGTTACGGACACTTGACTTTCCCGAGGATATATATTCAACCGGCGAAGTCATCGTCACTTCCCTAACGCTGTGACAACATTTAGTCAGAGATGTACGCAAAATTCATTTTCCAGTGAATAAATTTAATTAAAAAAAAAAAATTAGTGTTTTTTTTTTACATTTTTGGGTACTTGAGACATTAATCCATTTATTTGCGGAGTTTACAGTCGATAAATAAATTTTTCAAAGAATTAGAGTATTTTTTTCACATTTTTCCGTATTAACGGCATCAACTTTTTAGGACATCGATTCGGAGCCATTTTTTCGATTTTTTTTCTCGAAAACTATTGAAGCTATCAAACTGATTTTTTTTATACAGAAGGATACATATATCGAGAGTCTTAGAAAAAAAAATTGTCAACAGATATGTGAAAAAAAAAAAGATAAGTGTTTTTTAGTGGATTGTCTCATTGAGTGTTCATAGATTATCGTTAATCGATCTCTAAAAACACATAGTGATATTTTATAATATTATTTTATCATTTCTAGTTATATAAACGCGTTTGGCCTATCGTCACGATTGCGTAAGTAGTGCTTTAACTATCCGGTGCTTCATTAACAACTTTTGTATCCTTGAACAATGGGGTATTGTCTGCGAGCGCCCATCACGTCCCCATCTCAACCGTGCAACGTATCGTTAGTTATTTGTATACCGACAATTTGACGAAAATTGGACGAACGAGTGATGAAAAAAGGAAAATCTTCCGTCTTTTTTTTGTTTGTTATTGTTCTCCTTTTGTTTTGTCGTGGAATTAGGAATTATAATGACGATGTTTCGAGGCGAAAAAAAAAAAAAAAAAAAAATGAGGTTAGCAGGAAATACATCGCGAAGCTCGACGTACTTTTACGTTCACTCGAAGAATACGGAGGTTTTGGTAATAATTTCTTTGGGATGTGAAAAAAAAAAAAAAAAGAGATCGGGATAATGTTGAGATGATAATAGGATATGCAAATCAAGCGGCGATAGTGGCACAGAAAATCTGTTAAGTTTCTGGGTGAGTGGAACCGATCCAACCGGTTTTTTTTTTTTTCTCTCATTATTCCACCTCCGCTCCGGTCCGTCGAGTTTTTTTTTTTTTTTTTTTTTTTTTTTTTTCATTCATTCACCGATTCGCGGTGCGCGTCCGTCTGTCTGGAAATTAGGATGATCGCGAGATCGGACTCTTTTGAAACGAGTGACCCGGATTACCGCGGGACAGTGCGGCGGAATTAATTGCCCGATTCTACTCGTTCTCCTACCGACTCGACGGAATAATGAATAAATAATTATCTGCATATACAGAAGAGTATTTTCTTTTTTTTTTTTTGAATGAGTCGATTTGCGAAATACGGAGTTACGTGGATTTTTAGGCACCAGTGACCTTTTCTCGAGTTCTTTCAGACGCTTTAAACTGTTTGTGTTATTCGCGTATTGCACAATTCTTTTGTTCGGAAAAAAAAAAAAAAAAATTAAAATAAATCGAAACGCATTAAAATAAAAAATGAAATTTTTTTTTTGTCATTAGAAATAAAAAATGTTACGTTGCGAATCTCAAATATTATTCGGTATGCAATAATCCTTTTTATTCACGACTCTCCCACCGGTGTTACGAAATACACCTCATTATTTTTTTTCGTCTATATATATTTTTTTAATCGGTACGAATTGTTGCGAAATTCGTCGACTAAACCAGCAAACAATTGTCTCAATTCACAAGCAATTTCGCTTAACTACATTTTCTTCGCGCTTTCGTAAAACCGCTTTACACACAGAGTTAGATGAGTTATTATCTCAAAGTCTATTTTGTCCTCGTGGTTTATTGCACCACATTCGCTATTGCGTCGATCTCATTAATGCATTTCGCGTTACAAAAAATTTCAAATATTATTATAAACTTTTCTGTCTCTCCGTCTCCGGAGAGTATAATAATTCGCCTGAGTGATGAAATTATTAAGACACATTTATCGAGATAATTGACTCGATGCAAATCATCCAAAGTTCGTCACGAATTCAAAATTATCCGCGAAATTTAGGGTGTAATGTAATTTTTATTCGAAAAAAAAAAAAAAAAAAAAAAAAAAAAAAATAGACGGAAGAAATGAGATATAACGTTGTCACCGTGATATTAAATTCGCGGAGAAAGCCGGATTCGCGTGATTTGCGAACGAATGTCAACGCGAAGCAGCGAGTGTGTCGATCGTGCGGTGGATATGGCGACTCGAGAAAATGCACATAACTCGGTACTGAGAAGTGGAAAAAATACATTTTTTTCGAATAATAAAGATATCTAACCGGTGAATAACCACAATAGCGCAGCGGGCAGAGGCGGTCAAACGAAATTACGGAAGTATTCCGTTCGTGACGTCTGTCGTCGCGATTATGTAAAAAAATATTATATCGCGAAATCTCTGCATTCCGTTGTGAATTTACCGCCGAGTCGCACAGAATCCGGTAGAAATGTTGTTTTTTTTATTTATTTTTATGGAATTTTTAAGAAAAAGTCTTTTAAATAAATTTAAATTGCAAAGTCAACTGCAATTTTTTTCGGCAATTAGCGATCTTTTTCGCGACTACTTTAGATCCATTTTTGTATGACGATCGACGCGGCTCGGTTTTTAAATACTTCTTTAAATTTTACGCACTATTATTATTCATCGAATTCGTATGTAACGAAAAAGGAAACCGTAAAAATCGTCACGAATATACGTAAAACAGAACAGATAGTAATAGATAATAGATAATAGATATAAATAGATAATGATACACCGTTTTTAAAATTCTTTATTACATGTCACGCGCGATGATTCACCGACTTCGTATCTCGCAAAACACGAATGAACATCGAATCCGTGTAAAAAAAAAAAAAAAAAAAAATCGGAAACGCGTATTCAATACCATTTCCCGTATAAACCAATTTTAGATACGCCGTATTGTTACTATAATTCGTCAATACATCGATTGCTATAATTGTCAGAGCGCCAAGTGCCGCGCGTCGAGAACAATAAATTAATTTCCTTAATTCCTAAATTCGACAAATTGTTTTTGAATCACCGGCGAAACTTTGATTTTCTGAAACACCCGATAAAAAAAAAAAAAAAAAAATTCGTAAAAAAAAAACATCGCGGGAAAAGGAAAAATGGAAATTAATGCTTTCGAACTTTTCGCCGCGCGAAAGATCGTCGTCGTCGTCAAAGTTTTAATAGAGAATTGATTAGGCTGCGGCGATGGCGTCGACACGTTGAATGAGAAACAGTTACTTCGCTATTGTATGTAGTGAAATCCTCGATGATGATACGGCGCGTTATAGTAGCGTTACGTTAGCTTCATGTCCCATATATCTTTCAGTCGATGAATTCGATAATCCGTTCGATGGCGCGCGCGCGCGCGCGTGCGTCGCGGCATGTCGCACATACGCGCTATGTACTCGTCGTCGATAGTCTAATATAATGTGCGAATATACGTGTACATAATGTACAAACGAGAATCGCTTTCACTGTCGAACGTAACTCGCGCGCGGATAGTATATATTCGAAATCAGCGGTGCCGGTGACTCGTTTGATGGTTGTCGTCATTACTGCTTACTTCTCCTCTACACGCCGCTATTACATCTTCGCGAACTAAACCCAAAGTCTCTTCGGTAATACTTTTCTCCGAATAAACGTTCGAACTGATTTTTACCCGGTATCCTGTTTTTCGCTAAAAACGATTTTTTTTATCGTTTATAGATCGCCGGGAATAGGATGCCACCGCGCAAAAAATGTTACGCAACGGAAATATAGTATATAGTATATAGTATATAGTATATAGTATATAGTATATAGTATATAGTATATAGTATATAGTATATAGTATATAGTATATAGTATATAGTATATAGTATATAGTATATAGTATATAGTATATAGTATATAGTATATAGTATATAGTATATAGTATATAGTATATAGTATATAGTATATAGTATATAGTATATAGTATATAGTATATAGTATATAGTATATAGTATATAGTATATAATATATAATATATAATATATAGTATATAGTATATAGAAAAGGTAATGCACGATACATAATACATTTTTCAGTTCTCTGAAATCCAAAAAAAAAACTCAAAAACCTTTTTCTTCGATTTTGGAAATTCCTGTTTCGGAAATATTAATTTTTCACTGTTCTACAGTTGCCTGCCAAATTTTATCGAATTTAAAGAGTCCTGTGAGTTGTGCTTCGAAACGGTTTAATAATACGAGACAACCCGGCAGACAGTGGGGCGCGTATTTCGCGACGAGGAAAATTCGATAATCGAATTTCTTGGAAATTCTTTATCCGCGGTTCTTGAACTCGATGACTCGAGAGCATATCGTAATCTCCTCCGGACAAAGTTGCTTGCTGTCGTGTGTACGTAGTGTGAGAACGATCAACGAATTCGCGAGGGCCACCGATGACCTCGTCTAAGTCACAATCCATGAGTGACCGTACAGACGTCGGGGCAGAGAGAGCGATTAACTTAATCTTTCTTAATTTCTCAATAGCGCGGGGGCGCGTGATAGCGCTATACTCACTACTCGGATGAGAGACTCGTAATTACTTAGTCGAATGATTATTTACGCGATGTTTCACAATACAAACTTTGAGGATTCTTAGTCATTTATTTTTTTTTTCGCAAATTGCAATTATTTGCTTTCTCGTGGGAGAAACTTACGATAAGCATACCGCTGGTATGATAATAAGGAAAATAAACCGAAATGTAGTACATACGGTCAAACGTTGTTGCCCCGTAACGAATGCTAGATATGTACCTATATAATCATTTTATAACATACGCGTACATAATAGTCGACCTTCGCTCAATTACTCGCCATTAGTAACGAACTCACGATTGCATCTTTCTACTTCAATCACAATACCCACTGTACAGCGATGTATAATAACCACACCGGATACATTAGGAATAAAGCGCCATTGAAAGAGCGGTAATCTCGTCGGGATTTTACTCTCGCGAATAACGACGACAAACGCGAATTTATCGTATTATTTTGTTGTTTTTTTTTTCATTCCACTCTTCGCATCTTCCGCGTACGCGGGATGATTTCTAATTTATTTAAAAGTTTTTTTTTTTTTTTTTCGAAACTCTCGGGGTACAGACGTAGACGAAAATATAAAAAATGTATCGAATAAAAAAAATCTTTTTTTTCTATTCTGCATCGAAAATTTATTCGCAGCCCGAGATGCAATAATAAAAAAAGCACATCGTAATTAACCTAAAAAAAAAACCAAAAAGTACTCACCGAGCAATCCGAGCCAAGGAAGTATCCAAAAGGTTATGTAAATTTGTCCGATCATCGCACGTGTCGCTTCCCCGCGGCGTTGATCTCTGGATCTTCTCACCTCTTTTTTCCGTTTCTATATCAGAAATCCATCGTTCACACACGAGTCGGAGGGGGATGTAGTCCAGGGACACACGCGCGAACGTTACACTTGCACCGATACTAATACGTTTCTTTTTTCCTTCTGCAATTATCTTCGCGCTAACCGTGTACGTCGAACTTTGTCATTTATTTCACAATAATTTAAAAAACGCATTCGCCGAGGCGCTACGAAGTTTCGATGTTTATTTACAAAAATAAATAATCAATAATTTCCCGAAAAACAATATTTTCCTTTCACCGAATTAATTTTGCATGAAAAATCCGAGTTATCATGGGAAACCCTCGCGAACAGAAGTCCACGTTAAAAACCGCTCGGGGCGCAGGTGCAAACGATGCGCAAGGATCGACGCCGTTTTGCCTCCAGTCGTGACTCGTTCGCCGAGCTTCCGATACACCGACCGCGTGCGCTTCATTCGCCGCGAATGACAGTTTTCTCGCGATCTTTCCGGAAGTGCCGCGATTAGTTAACGGATCGAATTATCGTCGAGATGACATTGAATCGATCGCGCGTGCACCGCGATCTTTTGTTAAACGAATCACGATCGAGTTTAACGAGAAAATAAAGTGTTTTTTTGTTTGGTGCGAAGATGAAACGCGGAACAAACGCGTTCGGGATGTAAACAAAGGGTCAACGCCACACAAACGTCGTTCGCCGAGTGATTTCCGTTACCAATTTCGTTTACACTTTCTCCGCCTCGAAATAATATATGGCTTTCCCAAACCGCACAAAAATCCCCAGGAGTCCCGAAACCATCACGAAATATTATTTCCTCTCACGAATTTCACGTGACGCACGATTTGTATCGAGTTTTATTTCTTTCCTGAACTTCGAAGAATTTCACTCGTTCGGACTGTCCTCAGTGGCTATATAGCGTCTACTCTCTCTCTACGCCTGTCAGAGTTTTCTATCAGGTTAAACACATCGACTGCGCTACGAATTCTGATCGGTCGTGAGGTTCTCCCGTTCACTCGTGTATATTTATGCCTCGAAGAAAAAGTATATCCTTCCGATTCACCGGTTCGACGAGTTTTTCATTTATTATCGTACAGATTTTTTTTTTTTTTTTTCGTTTTAATTCTTCAATCGTTATTTTCACCGTTCGTTCGTTCCAGTTTCTTCGATGTATTTATTTACGAATTAACGAATTAACAAGGAATTACTTTTTACGATAAATCTTCGGAAATTTAACTTTCCGCGATGTTTCGAGTCGCGAAGGGTTATTTTTTTTTTCGTGAACAAAAAATTTCGAAATGCGTGACAGATAACCCGGTGATACGATTGAATGGCGCTGGTTTTTGAGAGCCTTAACTACCGATGTGTCTCGCGGAGGTTCGAGAGGCCTTAATCCAACGAAGAGAGAGTTGCGAGCGTGCAACCAGGAACGCGCGCAGTGCCTGCCTGCCTCGTGGCCTACTATAACAGAACTGACTCCCACCGTTCGTCGAGCTGAGACTTTACCTGCGGCAGTTCTCTTGGCAGGAGGAACGGTGTTTACAAGGCGGGCGCGCGGGGCCCCGGTATTCCGTACTGAAACATCGCGCGTAGGTACGACCAATCCTACGATTACTACTGATCCGATACACAGCCGCAGCTACTGTATTTTACTGCAACGATTGTTCTTAAACATCGAAAAAAAAAAAAAAAAAAAAAAAAAAAAATGGCCGTCATAAGGAGAGATCGGAACATGAAAGGTTGAGGTAATAACAAAAAACAATAATAATCATTATATCAATGACATTCGTTGTAATTCAAGATCGCCGCGATGTATTTGAATTTATTGAACAATAAAATTATTTTGATATCGAAGTTGTTAATATATGTTTTTATAATATATAGTTATTACATAATATCTGTTATCGATAAAAATAATGTCGATATCGATGTTTATCGTATATACGTTATACTTAGTATATATAGTATGTAAAAAGTATACACCGATTATATACATTCGATATATTAATTATATATGTAAATAAAACAAAATGACATACATGAATTGATTTTTCGCTGAAAAAAAAACATCGCGATATACAGTCGTCCGATAATAATATCGGCATAATAATAATATTGAATTTTTATTGACATCCTTCGTATCTATAAATACAATCATAAATACGTGTGATAATAAAAAAATATGAATAATAACCATAATAATTCAAAGTCATTAATCGCAAAGTCGTTTGAGTTGTTATTATAATCGCGACGATGAATCGCGTAAAATAGCTCCCGAGAATTTCGTCCCGGAAAAGTAACGAGTGAATCCTAATTCCGTCTAAGATGCATCCCACCGGACTTGTTAATGAAGTATATACATCGTTTCACGCAATTTCTCCAGCGTGCGACGCGATCGTGTGTCTCCATAACAACGGCCGGTTCTCGTGTCACGAAGTTCGAAAAAAAAAAAAAAAAAAAAAAAACCGGAAAAAACATGAATTATGAGTCGCAGGGGTTCGGAAGTCCGATAAGTCATTAAATCGCAGCGAAAAATCGCTTCACCACACTTCCGTACTGTGTGTTCACACGAATTAGCGTTTCGTTGCATTCACTCGCGATGCACGCGGAGCGATCGACTCGCGATAAGTGAAAACAGTCAACCGACCGTCCGAGAGACTCGCCGAGATCAGCGCGGAGAGAGAGCTCGTCGTGTCGGGGATTGGAGAGAACGTGGTTAACGCCCGACATTGGGTCGAACCGCAAGAAAAATCGAGTATTGTCGCTGCTTTGTAACATACCGTTCGCAAAAAACAAAAAATCCGACAAAAACACGAGTTTGTTACGCGGGGGTACGTGGCGATTGAATTCTGAACGCATTTCGCGTGACCGGAGGACGTGCTGAACAACGATCGCGATCCCCGCTTCGGGCGGACAGCGGCCATTGCTCAACATGGATCCAGAATTTTTCCGGAGCTTTCGCAATACGAGTTTCACTGACCCGATCGAAAGTGCTGTACCCGCATTGCTTTTCTATATTATATTGTTATGGCGTAGCGATCGAGTCTAACGGTTGATAATAGCTCAACGGGGTTATTGATTCCGTTCATGTATTGCATTAACAGAATCTACAACATTAACGAAATAGCGGCATTATTTACTCGAGTTCTACGTTACGGTTCGCCAGAAACTTTCAGAGTGGTAATCGTATTTTTAATTTTTTAATCAATCGACGATTAACCCTTCGAAACACGACGATAAAAACGACAAACCGAACATATTCGTCGATCGAAAAAAAAAAAAATGATTTATGTTTAAAAAACATTAATAATAATAATAACAACAATAATAATAATAATGTACAAAATTATCGAAGAATCTTTATTTTTTTACATTTTTTACATTTTTTTTACACGAAAAAAATAAAAACTTTTTTTATTCTGAAATCGTCGAATATCCCTCTTAAATAACATTGCCGGATGCTGTAATAACTTTAACGAATAGGTCAATGCAAAACAACAATCGCTTCATCACGTTCTCACTGCCCCTGAAGTTTTTTTTTCTCGTCCTCGCAATCAGGAGAAACTTACTAATGAGGAATATAACTCCATCGAGCGAACATAACCATCAAAACGTCTATGCAGAACATGCAACGATTCTACGAGATTAAAAAAAATTAACGCTGCACACCGGAAGCCTCGTCTACCGTCCGTCTAATTCTCCATTTCTTCATTTTCTGTCTGAAGTCTATCGATCATCATTAAAGTTTCAACGCTCATTGCACACCGCGCGGGTATGAGGATAAGAAAAAACAAAAAAAAAAACGACGAGGGCGACGAGAGAGATCCGTTGGGCTTTCACGAGGAGCATTGCCGGCCTTGAGTATCGCTTATATTACTTCCGGTTAAGAACTCAAGCGGCCGGCACTAAATCCCGGCGTTAAGTTGAATTATAAAATTGCGAACGGCTGCGCGCGCGCGCGCGCACGCTGTGCCTTGTCGCTCGGGGATCCGCGCGCACGCATACATCGTAGGAGGTTAGTTAAGTGGATATATGCGATAAAAGGCCGCGCGAGGGATGGATGGTTCGCGTTGTTAGTTGCTAACGCGGTGACGCCTCACTTTCGCTCGCGCAACTCTCATTGCTTTTTAAAACCCGTGCGCACCAATGTGCACAGCGCGCTGAAACCCCCCCGAGGTACACGACAAATACGTTTAGGACTTTCCAGAGACGCATCACACACGCTACCGGTCGAAAGTTCACTCTTTCGACTGTATATACGCGCCGTTAGCAAGGAGTCACGAAAAAAAAAAAACATACGCATAAAGGAAAGACGCGGAGGCGTCTTTGTAACGGTGAAAGTCGTCCTCGAGCCGCGGTGGACAAGGCTCGTACACACCCGCAATTCGCTCGAAGTATATTAGCGAACGCGCGATGCCTGCGTATAGCGATATATAGAGGAAAGGCTCGCGTACAAAAGAAATGTGCGGCGAGCTCGGTTGTTATTAATAGGAGAAAGAGACCCGGAGTGATCCGTGCGAGAAAGATAGCTCGGGAGTTAGGAGTGCTCAGTAAAAGCATTCATAGACGTTTGGGTACCTTGGCTCTGGTGATCCTGACAGTCCGGAACGCCTCTGCTCGATAAGTGGGTCGCGGGCTCGATGAATCCTTTCGCCACTGTCATAAAAGTTTAACGCGTTCTTCGCGGATTTTCGAGACAGATTTTCACTCATTATTTTACATAAAAATAAACTTTAGTCGATCATATTCGATATATTTCACGATTTAGAAAATAATTTTAACCACTCGATGTTGACAATCACGAGAGACAAAGGGATTCGTTGTTGAAATTTAATTCACGAGTGGCGCATGCGCAGAGACACGTTTTTTGTCGAAATGTTTCAATTTCGTTAGAAATTTTGGGTTAACGATGTCAGTTATTTTTCAATGTTGCACGAGGCACGCGAATTGTGAAGGGGTGAAATGTGAATTTCTCGGAAAGGATTTAACGACGGGATACGAAAGCGAGGTGCGTGAATGGTTTTTCGTAAAAGATACTGATATGCTTTTCGTTTGCGCAACGGGCCCGGAATGATTCACACGCGGATGCGGATGCGGAAGAGGATGCCGCGGTGGTGCGATGAAGAACGAGGTGAGAGCGAGATATACGAAATTGTACATTGGAAAGTGGTCCAATGTTGTATATCTCGTAATCGTTGTGTTTTTTGTTTTTTTTTTCGTTTCATACGAGAAACACGAGAACGATGCTTTCTCTTTCATGACAAGTTCAAGGTCACGAAAGAAATGAAAATATAGATCGACGGGTCTACGTATTTTGTCAAAAAAAAAAAAAAATGAGCGCGTGATCGTATTTTATAATCAGCTGCACTGCTAAATTACGAATTGATTTAAATATTCCGACAAAATAATCTCAAAATTGTTTCTCTTCTTCCCCGACAAACAAAATTCCGACTCGAGATCGAAAAAAATGAATAAAAATGTCAAAACCCCCTAAAATGTATTGACAATGCACAGCGTCATAAAAGCGTCGAAAAAATGCATTATAATTCATCAAAGGAACTTCGTAGTTTCGTAACACTCGTCAATCTCGCGTGTGAACACGACATTCGTCGAGTCGAAAACAGCCGACTAAACATCGCCGGAACAATTATATATTTCCGTTTTTTTTTCTGTTTTTCTTTTTGTTATCATTCAAACAACAAAGGCATCGGGATTATCGTACTAATGTTTTATTTGAGGTCACATTGAAAATTCTGTTATTTGCACAGTATATAACAATGATAATTAGTTTTTTCCTGCATGCCGCTTGCGCACAGGACATTCGCATAGATTCTTTGGTCGAATGCTTCACGCGATTTCGCGGACAATCGACGAGAAATTACGCAAAAATAATTGCATGAAAATATATCGATTTTTCATCGTCAGGCGAGTTGTTACGTCGCGCGTACATACGGTAAATTTATTATTCATATATACAATTCATCGTTTGGCAGACTTTAGGTATCTGTTCTCATCGTAATCGTCTTCTATGTCCTCAACAATCTTTACTTTGGTCCGTGGCTTACGCCTCTCTATTCTCGCCTTCCGCTCGACTTCTGAAAGAGTATTTATGTCTAACGGTAAGATAACTATTTTTCTCGGCTCGTGATATTCAACGTGAATGCTGCTTCCGTCGGGTTGAACCAAAAGCGTTGGATAAGTTCTTTCGTAAACTTTCCTGTGCTTTTTTGTTATCGCCGCTGTCCAGCAGTTCAGATCTCTCGTCAGCGGAGAGACGCGAGTCAATCGCAGTAGAGACGTTATACTTGAGTGCATTCTAAAAAAAAAAATATTAATTTGAAAAAATGATTTTTTTTTTTTCGATTTTCCGGGTCGAATATATTATTAAAGAAATATATACATATTATGAAAAAAAAAAAAAATCATTTTTTTTTTAATTTTATTTGCTGTATAAAACAGATAAACGAATGGCGAGCGAATGAAATAATTTTTTATTGAGAAATAACATTGATATCAAATCCAAGCAACTCGCCGAATAATAATATTTTTGTTGAAAGTTTTTTTCGAGATTTACTGACAGTTTTGAGGTTATCGCATCTCGTAACGATTAAAACGAATTTCGTTGAATATGACACGTTGCGTAACTTATTTTTGATTGCGTTGAACACGTTTTACTCGCGTATTTTGATGATTTTCATTGATGCTTCGATTGTTTACACTTTGTTACAATACTTTGTTCGGCTTACCTGACGAAAATATCGTAGAAATCCGCAACAATCTGCGACGACAGACTCGAAACGTACCGCGCATGCTCCGTGAAGTTGCTATGACGCGCCGAGAATCGCTTTGCAAACCAATCGTCGTCGAGTTTATTAATTGTGTCGTGAATTACGAAAAAAATAAAATAAATAAAAAAAGAAATACCAGATCTTCAAATAACAAAACAATTAAGTAAAGCTTTCGTGATTCGTGTCGCACACGTTTGCCGAGTGCGATGTTTTTTCTTCGGTGCGAGTGAACGGAGAAGCAGCGTTCTTGGACACGGCGTGTAGGTTTTCCGTGAGTACACAAAAAAAAAAAACACTTTTCGCTCGTAAAAAAAAAACTCACAAAGCTTCGAACAAAAAGTGTCTGCACACCGGATTAGAATTTCACGTAAAAAGTTTTTGTTGGTTAGTTTTTTGTTTTTTAACGATTTCACTTAAAGATTTTCTATGTTATTCACGTAATAATAAAATAAATAGGTTTGGCTTTATTATTGAATTATGTATATACGATTATAAATATTCTAATTAGTCTTTGCGATTGTCTAAACGGCACTTGGTCGTCAAGCGTAATTGCCCTTCGAAGAGTCTTCTGGTTGATACTCCTCGTGGCACGTTCCTGGTATCTCGGTATACTCCCTTCGATCCCTGCGAAAATCGTTCGTTACAATTTCTCACCTCCGAACATTCTTTTTTTTTTTGTTTTTCAACGTATAATTAGTTTTCATAACCTCGTGAAAATTGCATGGCACTGCCGAGAGTTTCTACGTCTCGCGCATCCGTTAACCCCACTGCTTACGTTTCTATTCTATCGATTATCGATACTTATGCGTCTAGAAAGCGACGAGCGAATTATCTATCCCGATAATTCGCGTAACCCGGAACACACGAATGACCTCTACTCAAGGAATTCTCATGCATTGATACATCGAAATATTCGATATTTCGTCCTGAAACATGCTTCATGCACATCGGCGAAGTTTTACACGAAACTATCATTAAATTTCTAAACCACATATAAAAAAAAACGTTTTATTATTTTCTTCTCTACACAAATCCATGCAATTTTTTTATCGTATTTTTTTTTTTTTTTTTTTTTTTTTTTCGAGCATTTGTTACACATGTAAAATTTCATACAAGACGAAGGAGACAATATTTGGGTCCAAAAAAAACGTGCACAATTCTTTTTTTTTTTATTAACAAAAAAAATTCTTCGAAACACATAAAGACACATGAAGTTGTAAAGAATTTCATTGCGTGATAACAGTTTAAACGAAAGAATTTTTTTTTTTTTTTTTTTTTTTTTTTTTTTTTTCGCTCAACAACGAGCGAATATTTCCTTTTATTTTGCCCGCCGTTGCCAAACGCGAGTGTTGCATGGGTATCAATCGGCTTTCAAAGATTCGTGTATGTAATCTTCAGCTCCCCGCGGCTCTCGTAACGCGAGCCCTCCGCTCGTCATTCGATAGCTTACAAGAGTTCGTATAGTGTAACGAAGTAATCGTACTCTCGCGAAGCAAACAATGCATTGCTTCGGATACTCATTTTTTTTTTTTTTTTTTATACAGTACGAAAAAAAAGAGAAGCAAAAAAAAAATACTGTGAGATAATGCGCGGTAATTCGATAACCGCGAAAATGATATGTAAAGTTTCTTTAAGAAACACCCGAAGCCGCTCCGTACGTACGGACGGACGATGATAAAAATTTTTGCTTCTAACGGTATAATGTTTTTTTTTTTTCTACGATTCACTAAATAAATCGATATATCGCATATATCGAATGTTTTAAATATAAAACGCGATATTTATTGTAAAAAAAAACACAACGAATGCGTAAAAAAAATTGTTCTACTCGATTTTTTCTACGATTTTCTTCCGAATTTTTTTTTTTTTTTCCCGTAAATTCGTAAAGTATAAATAACGGCTCGATAATTATTCTCAAAAAAATACAACTATTTCGGAAAAAAATTTAAAAAAAATTTTTACCGATCGAAACGTCGTTTACGAAGTATTCGATTTTTCTTCGACGTTGAGAAATAAATGCCGGCGACGAAGAATCGGATAAATTATCCCGAAATTCTCTCTTTTTTTTTTTTTTTGCGACAATTTCAATCGTTATTTCCGACGAGTTCCCCTCGCAATGTCATGCAATAAATTTTCGTCGATTGTCGATATATCGAAAAATCGAAGTTCCCGAAAAATCCCCGCGAGTTTTTCGTCGTATAAAATAGTAAAAAAAAAAAGAAAAAAAAAAAAAAATGGTAGTGCGAGGCGTTAGCTACAACGTTGGCGCATCCTCCGGCTTTACACGCGGCCGTTCAGGTCGATGACTTTTTTGATGGTTTTCCTGGAAAGTTAAAATGCTTTCTCTACCCCGTCGTCTATACGTTTGTCTTCATGCCGGCCGTCTAAGCCTTATAATAGAGGGGTACTACGAACGACGAACATTCTTCTAACTTATGAACAATATGCCTGCAACGATGACGATTAAGACAATTACAATTCGGACCTCAAACTCCATTAATAATTACGAATCCCAAAAACGACACACTGCAACGCAAAACATTAAAAGCATTTTCCAGGCCGCGAGATTCCAAGAATAACAAAATCATCGATCCATTAATGATTTTTTTCAGGCGATTAATTTCGATTAATCGAAATCCCACGAAGTACCAAATTTTTTTTTTTTTTTTTTTTTTTTTTTTTCAGTATTGTAACGATATTCGGTACGGATAATTAATTTGTTAAGAACTTTTGCGGGTTTACGGATTAAATATCTCTACTGATCGCATGCGACAACAGTACGATACACTTTCGACGGGGTACGCTAACCGTGAAACGATTAAGAAGGGTATTTCGCTGCGTATTACCGAAGAATGAGATTCACGCGAAATTCAAAGCGAATTTAGAATGCTTCGGAGATTAATAAAAATCTGAAAAAAATCAACGATATGGAAGATGCTGAGAAGATTATTTTTTTCGTAATAATAATTTAGAAAGTTATTAACAAATTGGTAAAAAAAATAATAATTGTTTAACGAATTATCCGGTAACTTAACTTTTTCTATAGCAGAAATTTATTTGCTCATTTTTTTGTGAATTTTTTTTAATTTTCGAAAATTCGTGATTTTTCATCGATAAAAAAAAATCGAACATTTTTTTTTTTTCGCGTATTTGAAAATTTTTTAAAAATTCATAAGTATTCAAAAAAATTATCGAATGAATTTCGGCTAAAGAAAAAGTTAGATTACCGGATAATTCGTTAAACAATTCTTTTTTTTACTAATTTGTTAATAACTTTTTGGAATTATTGTTATGGGCAATTAATTTTCTTAGCATCTTCTGTATTGTTGATTTTTTTCAGACTTTTATTCCATTAGAAAGTTGTCGAAATTCTCTCTGAATTTCACGTGAATTGCACTCTTTGGTAATACGCAACGATACACTCTCCTTAAAAAATTCGTTTTTTTTTTAAGCAGAATTATTTAAAGCGATTTTGAAAGAGTGTCTAACAATTATTAGTTATTAATTGTTATATAATTATAATAATTAATATAATGAAACAATAATAATATATTATTATTATTAATTATTATTGGTAACATTTTTGGTGTTTTCAGACGAGAAATAGGCATTTTCTTCGAACTTTCGTTGAGGTTTATGATTTATAATGATGAATTGCAATTGAAAAATGAAATTTTTTTTTTGCTTTTTTTTTAAATCTCAAAAAATTTGACTATAATTCCGTCGTTTACGTCTGAAGAGTTCTTAACTGTAATTCGAATCTTAGAAAAATCGTAAAACCTCACAATTCAAAATCAATTTTAATTTCATTTAATTAAAAAAAAATGTTAAGCACTTTTATTAAAATTCAACCGAATCTCCGGATTTCCGAATTTTTTTTAATGTGTTTTTCAATATTCTTTTTACGAACTCAGAAATTTTTCATGAATTTTCGAATTATTAGACACTCCGTTTTTTGATTTCGAAAAATTCGTTAAAAAAATTTCGATTGGTCAGCCAACTATCCGACTGTCAGTGGTATACCGACGGAGTTCCTCCGATGGTAAAAATGTGATATAAAATTGATATGAAGTCAACAAAAACACATAAATACCTTATTGCGTTAATTTCATTTTTTATAGTGAAAATGATGAAAAAGCGAATTATTTCTTCAATTAACAAAATTTCATCAAAATTTCAATATTTTACGTAAAAAAAAAAAAGTTTTGTTTCTTTAACGAATTTTCAAAAATCTCATCGAAAAAAGAAAACAACAAATCTAAACATTTAAACATATCGAAGTTAAACCGAAGAAACGATAAAAACCGTAAACTCCGATCCCGAAATTTGTTAATTTTTCGAAATTCACGGTTAACGTATTCCGCAATTGAATAAAGAAAAACATGCAAACGAGTAGTGATTATCTCTCATTAATTGCGCAATCGCTGAACTTTCGCGATTCTCGCGAAATCGTATTAAAAAACCTCCAATATCTGCCGATATTCATTGTAACGGTGGATAATTTATTATTGCGCTCTCGGAGGCCGGTGTATCGATGTTTTTTAATTAGCGAATCGGCATTTACAAAAGCATTTAAAAAATATGAATAAACGTACCTGTAGAGCGCGTAGTGTTGTATCAGGAAGAATATGTCGAATGCAACCGAAAAGAATCCCAAACCGAATTTCGTGGGATCGCCGAAAATACTTTCCCAATCGTCTGTATCGGGAATGCGAAACGGACAAACAAAAAATAAAATAATGAAAATAAATGAAAAAATAACAATGAAAGTTCCGTCGATCACGAAGGACATCGGAAAACGGCGCGCGTTGCTTACCGTAGTTCCACGCGTTGAGTATCATCTGCAGCATCGACAATATACCGCCGGTAAAGTCTAAAAATATATTTCCAATACTCCAACCGACGGTAGATTTTCTCTTGTAATTGTAATACGCTTGCGGCACGTATTTTATCAATGTTATTGCGAGTTTCACGTAACTGCAGTAGTAAAGAAAATCGAGCCAAACGATCACATGAGAGATCGCGAGTATCGCGGCGATTATAACAAAAGTCGCAAATATTCCGTGAATTATTCGCGCCGTTGTCGAAACTCTCTGAGTGCCAATCTGTCGAGAAAAAAATGAAAAAAAAAAAAAAAAAATCATTAGAAATTTTCGAGACGATCGCAGTGTCGGATATTTCGATTGTTTTTTTTTTTATCGATAATCGGTTTTTTTTTTATACTTCGTATATAAATTTTTTTTAAATATTATTTTTATTTTTTTTATATCATAATTAACGATTATTTTTATTATTTTACTAATTATTTTAATTTATATATATTCATTTATTTTTATTAAATAATATTTTCGAATCTTTGTTTTTTTTTTTTTTTTTTTTTTTTTTCATAATTACCTCGTATACGAAGCACTGCCCCACCGTTATGATCGTCGCGACCACCGCGTGCAGCGAGAAGAAAATATCATTCACCTGCACGGGATTCAGTCCTTTGGGATTTCGACTGAAATACTGATGCTGAAAAAAAAAACAAAAAAATAAATAAGAAAGTGAAAAAATTTCTTTATTTTTTTTTTTTTTTTTTTTTTTCGGATAGTCGAAGATTAAGTTACCTCTATAGACGGTATCCAGTAGAGACCGCAGTTGAAGAGAGCGTACATTATGAATCCGACGAGATTCAGCGAAAGATAATCGAAGTTCAGTCCGACAACACTTTTTCGCTTCCAGTTGCTGTACATTTGGGGATAAAAACTTATGCTCCATGCTAAGAAATATACCCAACCGACAACGGCACTTATGTGATAAAGAGTCTCCGACTTCTCGATCGTTACCCTCAGAAACGCCTCGGAAAAGCTGGAAAATAACAAACGATATGATACATTATAAACACTTTGATACTTCGATGTATTTTTTTTTTTTTTTTTTTTTTAAGGGGCATTAATGGGAGCGATGTTATGCGATCGAATTGATTGGGCCGTTGGGAAAAATTAATTTTTGAAGATCGCGGGATGGAATCGTTTTTTTTTTTTTTTTTTCATATCGCGATTTCGTGAAATATTTTTCAAGAAAAAAAAAAATTATTATTTACTACTAACAGAATAGTTTTTCAAGGATAAAGTATTAATATTTTGTAAGATATTTACGAGAAATAAAAAAAAATAATAATAACGAATAATTTTTTTTTTTCAAGTTTCGTCGATTCCAAAGGTTTAATAAAAATCGATATATTGGAACGATTAGTCGAGTTTGAGTTGCCGATTTAACTGATTTTTTCATCGATTCACATTCCGCCAATTGTCAAGCGAAAGTTTTCCGTCGTTTTCGCAATAAATTAATTTCATTACGTTATACATCGGAAGTATAAGAAACAAAAAGAAAAAAGAAAAATTCTTACTTGAGATTAATTTTGCCGAGTTGATCGCGCGGTATAATAATGACGCGATAATAACTCATTTTCAACGCGCAATCGGTTACGGATCGAGTAACGCCACTGTACACAAAATTTTATTATGCGCGGTAAATGAAAAAAAAAAATATATATATATATATATATAAAAAAAATTCTTTTGTATTCGAATCCGACGGACCCTCCGGTGGTTTTATCGCGCGATACGTTCGATCAGAAGAAACGCGCGAAAGTCATTACACTTATTATTAACAAACGTTCGCGCGGCTCAATAAAACATAAAGAAAAAAAATGAAAATTTTTTAAAAATTCAAAAAATTAGACTTTTTTTAAAATTCACACGGCGATAAAAACGAAGAAAATTCACTCGTTAAACTTTCGATCGTTTCGAAAGGTTTCGACGCGTAAATCGCAAAGTGCACACTGCACACCGCGCGGTCGAGAGAGCGGTCACCGGAGCTCTAGGAGATCTATGTCCCTCCAAATCCGAGAACCGACTGACGGCACGCAAAGTTTTACATCCGAAGACAGGTCGGGGTCACGAGGCTATCGGCTGAATACATTCCGCCCTCATAATCGGTTCATACAAATAAATTGTTGATCGGAATCTTTTCACCAATTACTCACGGATACGCAAACATCGATGCAATTCACATTGTCCGCTGGTTATCGGACGAAAGATCGGAAATTTTTAATAACAATAATAATAATAATAATAACATTAAAAAAATATTATTATTATTAATAATACAGTAAAAAATAATAATAATAGTAACAATTGTTATTATTATTATAAAAAAATGTAATTAAACATTTTTTGATCAAATTATGAATTATTTATGATAATAATTATTATTATTATTATAAATAATTTCTGCAATACGATTCGATACAATACGCGATATTGAGGCTAATTGCTCAGTTAACATTGAACTCTGAAAAATAGCGATAACGCCTCGATACAAATTTTACGGAATCTCGTAGAGATTGGAAGATTTTTTTTGCAATTGCGTTTAATATTTACGCAGTTTAAGTTTTTTTTTTTTTTTTTTTTTTTTTTTTTTTTTTTCTTTTTTTTTTTTGTATATAGTCGATTAGGCAATTTCGCGACGATAAAATTTAACGAGAGAGTCAATGAGTTTTTCTGATGTGAGTTTATTGATAAGGGATTCGTGGATTTACGGTTCGATATATGTATCGCAAATTATTCGCTCGACATTGAACTATGAAAAATGCATCGGTGTCGCCGTCTGATAGATACTCCCGGAGTCGCGGCTGTTATATTTTATCGGATTTCTTAAGACAAATGTGCCGAAGGATTCTTTAAAATTCGGGAGGTTGTCTGGGAATAGAATTATCTATTTCCTCCGGAGACGAAAGAAAAAAAAGTTTTCTCTCGTCGCAAATAGATGCGAATCGATAGTTTTCTGTATCCTCTCGAGAAAATTTTTAATAGATACAATAAGAAACGTTCGGCAATACGTGACAATCGGTAAGATTTTTGAAGGGAAAAGAAAAGATTTTTTACGCGATATCGCTGCCGATATGAATTTTTTTACAAATATCTTTGATTCTCTTATTCGCGAGCCAAATATTCGATTTTGTGTTAAGCATCGTAATAATTATACGTACATTTTTTTTTTGCTTTTTTTTTGTTTCTAAATAGTTTTGACTCGTTTACTCGCGAGAAATATTTTCGATTTTACTAAACAATAATTTCTTGCAAAATGTATATTTTTGGTATTTTGTAATTAAAAAAAAAATCTCTAAAATCTTAAACTCTCAAATTTTACATTTTAATTTCCTAAAATCTTAAATTTTCATATGGTTTTTCTTTTTTTTTTTTTTTTTTTTCGCACAAACATTTAAATACTCAAAGAAATTGGCGTTGCAGAATTTTTCATTGATTTACAGATATGAAAATTTCGAGTAATCGAAATTCACTTGAATACCTCAGCAGTTACTTACTCTGCAGCTTTAGCGGGCGTAACGTTCGCACTGATCATACTGTATCCTGCGGCGAGTCCCATTACAGTAATATCCCAATCCATAACGCATCCTGTGAATGGTTTGCATTCTGTGAGATTCAATACCGCAGGTACAGTTTTGACCAAATCTCCGTGTTGAACATCCAGCGATACATTCAGACTGTATATCAGCGGCTCCCTGAAAAAAAAAAAAATTTCGTTTAAGAAAATTTGTTTTCGGTCCAAAAGCATCGTTGATGATTTTACTTACGTTATCCGTAGATTGAAGGTTCCCTGTCCTCTGGGACGAATTTTTAGGTCGTGTTTGTCGACATGGAACCTCAAGTCATAAGCGTCTACCGCCGTGAGACCCAAAACTGAAAAAGTCATTTTTCAATAAAAATAAAAACGCGATGTTTTTTTTTTGTTCATTAAACAATAAACAATTGTCGGTAAATAAAATAATAAAAAAAAAAAAATTCCGCGATATAATTTACGAAAAATTAACTCACTTAGAAATATTGCTAACCCAGCAAACCGTTTCCTTGCCATATTGACGATATTCTGAAAATAAACCGAAAAAAATCATTGATTCACAACTTTTTCGAGTTTCGCGAATACTTCGAGGTGTTTTGGCGATTTTTTAACGTTGTAAACTATCGTGTACGAGAGCGACGGTATCGTATAACCTGTAAATTAACTGTCAGCGTCAGAAGTTTTCGTCGAAATTAACGAGGCGTGCGAATAAACTCGTGTCTCAGCAGTAAAAATGTGCTGTGCAACGTTTTTCCTCGCGTGTCGCGTCATTATTCACATGAATATTTTGTTGACGGATAACGGAAAGACGCGTGTGTGTTATATGTATCGGGATAACCTCAACGATTGTTGCATCAGTCACTGAATTGAAATTTTTTCGCGTAATAATGGGCGTGACGACTCTCCGTCTCACGAGCCTTGATTATTATTGTAAAAATGTTCATTATTCAATATTGCTCTTCGCGAGTGCGCTTCTTTCATCGTCGATTATACGAAAATGACAACTGTTTACGATCGGAAAACTTTCCGACGACCGTGTGCGTCTGTATGTGTGTGTGACACGAGAGCACACGACGGGCTCGTTTCACGGATGGCCGTGTGTGGTACAAGCGATCTTGCGGTACGTGATTGAACGGTTTTGTTTTATTATACGCACTTGAGTAAACAATAAAAATAAAAGTTTTCGATTATTTCATCATCTATAAACGCGTATTTTATGGTCGATTCAGTTTTTCGCGATGCATCAGTGTTTCGCAATACCGGTCAAAAAAAGTACGTTACAATTTGCCGAAATGTGTCAATAAAAAACAATCACCGAAGAAAAATTCGTCGATAGAAAACTCGACGAAGTGATTAAAAGCCACGCGGCACGATTCCTCCCTCGATCGCGAATTTTTTTTTTTTTTTTTGTTCTTTCGCGAGTCCACCGTTTTTATCCGACGGGTTATCGCTCTTTTCGTTGAATCATAATGATTCATGACTTCCCGGGCTCTCGTGTGTTGCTTGCAAATATTGCAATTTCAAGCGGCAACACACGCGGGTTGCTTGGCGCGCGTATCGCTCGATGTAAATGCCCCCGGAGAGAGAAGGCTGAAAAGAAAATCATCGACGTTTTATCGCCGCGAAGCGTCGAAATACCTTGCAATCGGGCAATTACAATTCATTAGGTATTCATCGAATGGCTTTCTGTTATTTCCAATTACTAACGATACTCATTCGCCAATATCGCTAATCATCGTCTCGATGCGATATATAACTCGAAGCAACGAAAATACGACGGCAATTATCTAACGGCACGCGGAGAGAGAGATCGAAAAGGTAAAGTAATCACTGGCAATTATAAATGTTTAATAGTTCAATCAGCCGAACTCCGTCTGGTTGGCTAATTATTGAGCCTTTGAAGCACAGTGCTTCCCTTTATCTACATATATCTTCAAAACTGATCAATCGGCGATTACATAATTTCTATAATGTGCTCAGTGATTTAATTAATATCGATATATTAACAAACGAGTAGAACAGAGATTTATGAGATATTGTATTTTCAATTAATGATTTTTGAAGCGGAATAATTAGAAATAAGGTTAGGAAATTTAAAAAGAATAAAACAAAAGGTATCGAAATAATTTTAGAGTAAATGCAAAAAAAAAAAAAAATTCGCACGATTTTTTTTTTTTTTTTAACCCGAACTCTTCGAGAAATAATTTCGACCACATTTTAGTAATATTAATATTGTCGCTTTGTGGGTTGTTTTCGTGCGCACAATAGTTATTCCGGCAAAGTAAAGCTGACAAACACAGGCTACCGTATTTTTATGACCTTATCGACGTTAAAATCGCATCGTGACTATTCATCATTATTTGCTTTCGTAATCGATATATTGTACATTCGGATTAGCGTCCGAACTTTACACAAAGAAAAATCAAAGTCAGTATCTTTGGCGACGGATAATCTCTGTATTGCGAAAAGTCGATTGTACGTTCGTCGTACGGAGTAACCTAATCAATGGATATACACGTTCGTTCGATGATTGAACAAACATAAGAGCGGTGTGCGCGCGCACGTCGCCCGACCAATAAGTGGCGTTTTGCCTTTGCAGCCGTTATATACGGCGCTCTTCCGTGATACTCGTCCGGACACGATAGTGGTCATCGACGTCGATCAAGTCGTCGTGGTTCGCCTCTATATCTTTGCTTAAGCCGATAAACGAGAGAGCGTAACACACGCGGGCTTTAGTGGGTCAAGCGTTGCGGTAAAGTTCCATCGAGATTGCCTGAGAGAAGCGCTCTCGATCCCGCGAAAGGGATGTTCGGAAAGTCCGATAGGGATGTCAGTCAAAAGTATACAAAGTGAGAGACGCCCCCAAAGGGAATTCGAATCTCGAGAATCTCGAACGGTTGCTTAATAAAAAAAAAAAGATCGATAGGCGGAAAAAAAATTTCGATCCTCTTTCGATCGTCAATTTATTTCGATTATAATTTTTGTTAATGAAATTTAACAAAATTCAATAAGAAAAAATTTAATTTTTTTAAAAATAATAATAATAATACATTATTGTTATCACTATTTTCAGTTTATTTGTTTATAACGAATGTTTGTCTATTTTTATTTTAATAATAATAATTTATTATTATTATTATTTAATAATATCCCGGAGAGGGATAATTCGCGGGGTATCGTCTGTGGCTTTCGCGATCGATCTTACGCTCGAACGGACTTTCGATACAGACGAGAGATGAGATCTCCTCGATGGCTCTTAAAAATTCGTTCCTCTCAATCGCAGCCTCTTTGTAAGAGTTCTCTCAAAGCCGCGACCGCGCTAATCGAACGGTTAAACTGCGAGATTTTCCGTGAATCCTGCAGTTCACGACAGAGTTGGTTTTTTTTCTCGACCTACTCACGAATTGCGATAAGGCCCCCGATAGCTTCGATTTCTTTCGCGCACTGTCGACGAAGGACATCGAGACGGCGAAGGTTAATGAGGCAAATTATTTTACAGATGAAATTATCGAAAAAAAAAAAAAAAAAAAAAAAATTGCAATACATGCAAAAACACGATAGGAAAATCTCATGAAAACACGCGACTCGTACGGTACCTCGAGTTGTATTACATAAAAGAACGAAGCGCTGATCGTTTCGATCGATTATATAACTAATTATGCAATCGCGTATCTGCCTTAAAATCGTCGGGTAAACGGATTACGAAGCTAATACCATACGAAACGAAATTTGTATTTTTTTTTCAATCTCTGCGATCGAAAGGGACAAATGTCAATCCTATTCTAACCTCAAAGATAGCGAAGCCCCCAGGTGGTCGTAGATTTTTCCACGAAATACTTATCGAACAACAGATCTACGAAATCGTCGCGACAACACCCCCGTGGCGTTTGCGTATCTCGTGATTTTTATCTATCGCTAAATATCCCCGACGAAACAAAGTGTTATGCGTGCCTTCGGTCTCGATGAATGAAATAAAATTAACTAACGCGAGTCCCGCGATGTTTCGAAGATAATCGAGATATAATTTTCCACGCGAAAATAACGTCGAGTTTTTCGTGGGCTATGGGTGGTTTCGAGAGTTTATCGTTAAAAAGTACGAGTGCCTCATTCATCAAGCCTAACGATCGCGGGCCGTGCAGGTCCAGTACCCCCGCGAGCACCACGTGAACTCGTTAATATTTAACGGGTGCGCGAGCTGATAAGGGTGGGAAAGAAAGTCTTTGGTTTTTATTTCTAACCTAAAGAAAGGCGATTTCTCTCCGCGATCCGTTTTTCTATAGTTCTTTGTATATATTATGTATAGATATAAACTATCAGTATATATTATATACTCGTCTTGCGAAGCAACCGTTTTAACCTAAAAATGTATCGATTTCCTGATTTTTTTTTTTTTTTTTTTTCGTTTCGTCTCGAAAAATCGATCGATGTTAATGAGAAAACGTCTCATAACAATGTATTACCTCATAGCATAACCCCCTGATATCGTTATCGTGTAATAAATATAATTTCTTTATTACGCGCATATCTCGTTGAATAGTATATATGTATATAAATCGATGTAGTGTGTCACAATCAAGAGCTGCGCACAGCTGTGTCCGTCGATGTGCGCCGCTCTCGACTTTTAATCGTCTTTAGGTCTTCGGCCCCCACGGCAATTTAATTTCACGATGATTATAAATTATCACACACACCCACGCAGCTCTTCGCGCGACCGTCAAAGTTTTATCTTTTCTCGTCGCGCAAATCGCGCGTTTTACACGATCGAATCCATCTGTTATGCCTTCCGATGATTTTTCTCATCGGGTTTCGATCGTTCAACATCGATATATCGATTGTTTGACATAGTCACGCTATGACCGCGAAATTAAAGTGGAAAAGTACCGACAATACGCGCCACGAAAGTAGGGAAACTTCGAATCCCCCGACGTTCAACGTCATTAGTCGACTCTCGTTGTTTAAGCAAAAATTTGTTTATTCGCGGTAATCTCTCGAGTTGACAATGTGGCGTTTCGTCGGAGGGATTATTGGGAATGGAAATTTTCCACGGAGAATAAATGAGTCGCGAACGTCACGGTTTTCAGGACAATGAATCATAAAGATTGGAAGAGTGAGAGAGAAAAATGTGACCTGTGAACGGAGCGTCAGGACGACGATGTTTGCGCCCTCCGAGGGTTGCCTCAGGTCAATCGCTATGCACCTTGCAGATCGCTCCCTCCCCATTGCCTCTCATTCCCGTTCCCTTAATCCACAGTCCTTCATCCCTTTCTTCACCTTTTCTTTCATTGTTCTCCGACTTCTGCACCCCCCCCCCCCCCCCCCTTCCCCTCTTCAGCCCTTTCGATCCTACAGTACAATTCTCATTTATCCGCAGTGGAAAAGTACTGCGGTAGTGTAGAACACCGTAGTCGCGTCTTTTACTTTACGATGTTTCAACGGTTGGGATACTGAAAAATCGAGAATAGAGTGCAAAACCGCAAGTATTTTTAACTCGAAAAATATTTACAAATTTTTTTTTTTTTTTTTTTTCGACTGACTGCGATTTTTCGTTCTGTTTGCGTTGTAACGCGTATTTGCCGAAACGGATTAATTTTTTTGAGAACATTTGACAAATTAGTTCAGTGAGTCACGAAGTGTGTTTTAGACGATAAATTTAGACGAATATTACGGATACGGAACGGATATTACGGATAACTTTATTCCGATTTGTCGAATTTTCACAGTTACTTCGAAGTGCGTATAGCAGACGTCACCACGAGAAATATTTACAATACCTCCGTTTAAAATTCACAGAACAATGTTTTTGAAAATTTGTTTAAACTTTACGCGTATATAATTTTTTTTATATTTCGATAAAAATATATCGATTTTTTAGAAATTGACTTTAACCTTAAATTCGCGAAATAATGATATCGATAATTGGTTATTATTTCGAAAAAAAAAAATGGATATTTATTACAATTGTTCATTTGAAATAATAATAATAATAATAATAACAACAACAAGATATATGACGAATAAATCGAATCGATTCGTTTCGATTTTCGCGATTTTCTGCTCGCAGTCAACAGCGATCACGAAAATCGTTAAAAAAGATATTAAATTGCAAATCTAATTTTATGCACGTGCGATACTCGTGTGAAAAATAAAAAGCGACTTCTGATCGAATGTCGCGGAAACCGCGACCCACAGAGACAACCGATAAAATCCGTATCATCGCCGGTTGGCCGTTCGTTATCTTCGCAAACGGGTCGTTGGGCAATTACGTGTATAGAAATATCAACAACACATTGTCGCGTGTACGTCCCGCAATCACGTGTTGCACTCTCTCGATGCAACGAGAGCGTCGTATGTACAATTGCTTTATTATATTGTCGCGGCGATCGCCGCGAACAGACGCGCAGCGGCGTTATCTCACCGACGTTACGAAATCGATTCAGGATATGCGATATACCAAATCTTTGTGTGCATTTTTTTTTTTTTTTTTTTTTTTTTTATCATCGAGTTAATAATTTGTAATCTATAAAAACAAAAACACAAAAATAAAAAAAAATTGCTCGTCGTTATCGTCGCATTATCGAACAACTCGTCTAACTGCTTGTCGCACAAGTTCAGTGGATAAAACCGATAATCTGTATAGATTAAGGCGATGAGACACTTTTTTCGGCTCAAATCCCTATACGTATCGTTTTCGGTATAAAAAACTATAATCAAATTTTTTTTTTTTACTATTGCCGATGATTTTCGATTAAAAAAAAAAAAAATTTCACGAAACGCGTGTCGATTTTATTTTATAGGGAAAATAAAAAAATTGTTTTTGAAAAAGTGAATAGCAAGTAAATTGTGCATTTGTTGCGTATAAATTAAAAAATTAATATCAAACAAATGCATAATTAATTATATTCCAATTTTTTTTTTTTTTTTTTTCGTAAAGTTATACAACAAAAAATCGTAAGTACTCCATTTTTCCGATGGAAACATAGGGGAGCTGTGGTGACGCAGCAATATTTTTAAGGTTATGACGATTAAAATTTTTCTCGGCAACCGGTTTTCGATATCATCGATTAGGAGAGAAAAAAACTTTAGTTGGACATTGCGTCAGAAATCCCTCCGGAATTTCTCGATGACTGGACGTAAACGAGCGTAGAATTTCGTGTCGCGATCTAATGTTTACAAATGACTTTGTAATTGGATCGTTTCGTCCGGTTATAACTCCGTCAATAAAATATATCAATATTAATCAAATGCGACGTTAAAAAATTGTCACGAAAAAATCCCGATAAAAATATTTATTTGTTCGAAAAATATATATATTTTTTTTCACTTCGTCAAATCTCCGTCGTTTTAAACAAACGAAAACGTCAATATCAACAAAATGCAAAAAAAAAAAAAATGTTCTAACAAAATGGCAATTGAAAAAAAATTGAATTCCGCGAAAAAAAAAAAAATTTCAAAATTTCGACGAAACTTCGATGTGTGCAGTTGGGTTTCTCAATGTTACAATCTTTCTCAGAATTTCGCGCCCCGTCAGTATTTTAATTGGTCGGTATTTCGATAATTCAGCATTTTCGATTTCGCGAAATTCGATATTTCGAGTTTCGATCGTAAAAAAAAATGTCGCGATTCGAAATGATTATTTTTCCGAATTAACGTAATATTATTCGATATCGTTTAGCCGCGAACCGTACGAGTGTTAGAGTTGCGTAATTGTCGAAGGTGAGCCGTAATTTTCTATTCCGTTTGTTTCTTTCGAATTGTCGTTAACGCTCGTTACCGCGACCGGGTTACGTTGGGTATAATTAACAACATCAGCGGTGGTCGCGAACCAACAACAACTCGGTATGCGAATGTGGTATGGATTTTAAGTTTCGGCAAACGCCACATAAAATATGTGGAGGGGGAGGACTCGGTGCACCGCTTGTCGCAATTCGTCTGTTGCGGTCGCGAAACACGTTTTCCCCAGCGAAACGGCGTTATTCATGCATAGTAGTCGGTGCGTTGCCGTGAGACCGCGGCGAGACACCGCGGCGACTGAAAAGTATTTCGAACGAGTGCTTTGGTTACATCGAAAGTTGACACCTCCGTCGTTCGCTCGTATGTTAGACAAGCAAAGCGCCGAAAGGTCAACGACCTCGAAGTACATAAAATCGAGTGCCCCGCGGCGGAACACGTGATTCGTTAGTTTCACATATATTAATTGCCGAAACATAACCTCTTTCGCTTGTAAACGAGAAAAAAAGATTGACATTCGAAACTTTCGTAAATTTCTCGATATTTCGAAAATAATTGATTTTTATGGATATCAATGTATATTTTTTCGAAATAATTAACAAATAATTTGTCTACTGTTTCCCTGTGTACTATTTTTTTTTCGGAAAGTTCAAAAAAACTATCGTGTGCGAAAAAAACCGAAGGACGTAACCTCAAAAGTTCGACATGATAAATGATGCGAGACGCGTACTTTTGCTTCTCAGCAATAATTATAAGTTTGAAAAAAAACTTCGTATATAAAAGAATTTCGGCCAAATCATCACAAATCATTCAGTTCAAAATAATTTTCATGGTTTTTTCAAATTTCACAGCTGGTAGTAAATTTTTTCGAATTACCAAACAAATATCTTCGAAATTTATGCAAATTAAAAAAAAAAAGATCGCGGCGTTGTGTCGCGTTTTTTTTTTTTTTTTTTTTTTTTTTTTTTTTTTTTTTAGATCGCGTCTAAAAAAAATTCGCGAGGCGCCAAAAAAAAAAAAAATTTGAAAATTCGTCTTAATTATTGTCTCGAATTCGCACATATTATTATTCCTACAGTACTGACACCAAGGAGCGTGAAAGCTTTCGTCAATTGAAAGATTGTTCAGCAGAGATAGAGATTAGTTTCAATTAGTTTGATTAATTCGACCTCCGGCGTGAATCCAGTTCGCGGCCCCGAGGCGTGATTCAACTTTTCCTTTTTTGCAAAGTTCCCTCTCTCTTCCCGCCCCCCGAGCAGCTGTAGTAACGTTTAGAATCGAATCCGATATCGAACAGGTAATCCGTTAAGTTTTTCTGCCCTCTTTACCTCGTAAAATCCTTCGTCTCGTTCCTTCGGTATATTAGTCTACCAATTGACGTCAATTCAAGGCTCGCGACGCTCCTTTCTTTTTTCTTTCGCCCGTTTCTCCCTCTCGAAACAGAGAGATTGCCTCTGAATATTTTGTTAGGAACGATAATCGAGTCAATCGATTTGAAATCTGATCGCCCCGACTGTGGCCTCTCCTCTGTCCCAACAGCGATTGCCTCGTCCTTGTGTTATCGATCTTTTACGAATATCTCGCGGGTGTCAGTAACGACGAAGCATTTTTTTTTTTTTTTTTTTTTTTTTTTTTTTTACTATCGATCTTCGATTGTATTTTCGCTCGTTAATTTTTAATTTTTTCTATATTTTTCATCCATCGGCTTTCATTTCGTCTTATTATTTATTTCGTCCACTTTTATTTATTTGTCTTTTTATTCCTTCGGGAAGTTTTTGTTTTTTTCTGACGACACTACGAAATAATTCACGCGGTGCACAGTTTAGTCTCCGAATAATTTACGATTCATTTTGGTTATTTATTTATTCGTTTTTTTTTTTTTTTTTTCTTTTTTTTCGTAAAAACGCGAAATATTTTTATCGAATAAAAAATATGTAAATTCACAAAACTTTTTTTTTTTTTTTTTTTTTTTTCGAATGTAAACAAACGATTGCGGTGGGAGGAAAACACTTGTTTCGTACGAGGAATTGTTTTGGAAAGCGGAGAGAACGCTTCGCGAGCCGATCGGTGTGTCGCGCGAAGGACGTCTCGTCAATGGCAAGCGCGCGGCACTTCGCGAGGCATATATACATTTGTGATCGCTCGCGGGTTTTGCCTTCCAAGAGGTTCGAACGCGGCATGTTTCCCACTCTCTTTGCTCGGCCTACACAACGAACGAGACGACATAGTATGATAGTTTGTGCTTTGTAACTGACACGACAGAAACCGCGCCTTCGTCTATATCTCCCGTCTAACACTGTCTTCGATAAGAATTTCATTCGATCGAAAAGAAATTTTTTTTTTTTTTTTTTCGTTTTTTTGAAAACACGTCAATCGCAACGGGACATTGCAGACGGTTAAATTTTGAAAAAAAAAGTAACCGGGAAGAATTTTTTTTTAAATTAAATAATAATAATAATAATAATAATGGTGAAATTCAATAAATTAACTTTTTTTTTATGTTACGGAAAATCACGTGTCAGGAAGGGGTTTGACGGGTTGATAGTATCATCGATGTTATTATTATCATAAATAAAATTAATAATAATAATAATGTTCATTTTTTTTCAATCGAATACGAACATTTTTTCATATTTATCGACACCGAAAATCGATCTTTTGCGACTAAAAAATCAATAAAGTTTTTGTTTTTCTTTTAAAAACGAGGATAATCACGTGTCAGAAACGGGTTTACCTCGTCAATAAGAATTCCGCCCGTGAAGCATTGGGTTTTACCGTAATCACGTCATCACGGCAACAACCGTTGAAAAGTTAACCCAATTGATCGAAATAATTTTAAACAAAAGCAAAAATGTATTTTTTACAACGAACTTATTATTCATCATCATTCGGCGATTGGACAATCGAATAAAAAAAAAAAAAAAAAAACGATAATTATTTATTTTTCCGTGTTATTCTATCGTCTCGAATTGATGTATTGCACTCGATGTATCGTCTTAACTCACCTGTATCATCACTGTTATCCAAATATTAAAAAAAAATATTTTCCACTCCAAAAATATTGAAAATTTGTTTAAAACTCCGTAAAAATAATTTTTTTTTTTTTTTTTTATGTTTCTCTATATCACGCACCGTCCGACTCGTCGGTACGTACTGTTCACTTTTCGCTCGGAATCTACTGATTTATCGAATTCCATACGCTTATATGTCGCGATAAATCCGGAAGCCGATAACCGGGGAACGATGACGTCGCGTGTCGATGACGAGATTCGTGACAACATTGAATGCAATTCTCTACTAAATGACTCGACAAAACTGACGCAATCGAGGCGCGTATTATTATTTTTTTTTTATGTAATTTTTTGTTTCCTTAACTTTGAAGACCGCACGCGAAGAGCGCACACGACGTTACCAGCCGCGCGCGCGATATGAATTAAATTACCCATCGATATCGAAACATTGTCGCCGCCACTTTGCTGCTCTCCTCTCGATCTTTTTTTTTTTTTTTTTTTTTTTTTTTTATCTCCCGACCGCGCAATATAGAGATCGCGAAGGTCGACACTTGACTTACTCTTGAGATCGTAATCACGATCGGGAGACGCGCGCGTGATGGAGAATATTACACGTACAAATTCCGTCGTAAAAAAAAAAAAAAAAAAAAAAAAAAAAAGATTATTTCGATATCTTCCGCGATCGTTGTCTAAAGACTTTGGGATCTTTATATTATCGTTTCCCGACAAAGATTCGTTTAATCTCCGAGTATTTTATTATCCGAGTCTCGTGAATCTACGAAAACCCCAACGAGCCTCCGAGACGCTTATTAAAACGATAATTACTTGCGATCGAAATATCTTTTAATTACGATAGTCTCGCCGAAATTTTTGTTATCTCCCGCTGCGACTTAATTTCTTTCATTTTCATCCCGAAATGACTATTTAATGATTTTTTTTAATAAATATCATATAAGTTTCGGAAATATTCCCAACTATTTCGGCGTTTTTGCGATAATTACGAATCGCAACTTGCGTCACTCGCGAGTATCAATTTTTTATTTACTTCGATAGCCTTCCGCGTCGTTTAATTTTACTATTTTCGTTCAATTTTATTATAGTTCGCGATACAGTTCGGGAGGTACGTAATGAGTGATGAAAATAACGGGAAAAAAATAAATAAATCTCGAGATGTGCACTCGATTGCTTGGAACTTATTACGAGTCATCGCATCTCGTGAACTACATAACGAGATATTCAGAATCAAAAGGGCATTTCTTTCGAAATAAAATAGAATAACATACGCCTTTCTGTTTCTCATTAATGTAAATGCGTTTTACCAATAGGATTCCCGCGAATCGAACGACAGCGACGATAGAGTTCATCGAATTTTCTTCGATTATATTTTTGATCGATTTTTTTTCGATTATATTTTTGATCGATTTTTTTTCGATTATATTTTCGATCGGTTTATGTTCGTTATATTAACCGCGCGACTCTGAAACTTATTATCGGATGCACGTTTTTCGATTACATATGAACGGCATGATTGCCTTATCGTTATCGCGTCAATGAATGCGCGATTTTCATCGCTAATACATCGCATATCATCGAATTCGGCGCAATCGCGAAAATCTGTGAATCGTCTTAATTATCTCGTGGGGTCGCAGAACTGTCTGCTCGCTTTGTTTGTCATATTGATTGCGTGATCCTCAACATGCTATCTACGTTCTCAATCTTATTTCCTCGTGGAGGTTACTTCGTCATCAAGAAAAAAAAAAAAAAAAAAAAAATTTCAAATTTTCGCGGAGCTGAAATTTTTTCGTCGATAAATTAATAATAATAATTAATTTTTTTTTAATCTATTATGTGATAATACTATTTTAATCCCTTTTCTCAAGCAATCATTAGATAAATCGACTGTTCCTTAAAAAAAAAATCCTTAAGGATATTTCCGACGATACGAAATTCCAGTCAACTTTCGATGTATTTTTTTTTTTTAGAAACTAAATTAACACAATGAATCTTATTGTTCGTCGTACCATATCGAAAAATATCATTTTATTCCTTATAATTACGTTAAATAACAATTTCATAAAAAAAAAAAAAAAATTAACCTGAAAAGTTTCGTATTTGCAGCTGTTTTTGACTGAAAGGTTAAAAATAGGGGTATCTAATTGGAAATAAGTTTTGTTGAAATTTTCTTGCGTGTTCACGTTGGTTAATTGGTCCGGTAGCCTATATATCGCGAATACCTAATTAACTGGAGAACCCCATGTGCATCAGGTTCCGCCGGAGCCGGAAACTGGGTCGCCGATTCAGGATTCAGTGTCCACAGTCTCTCTAACATGTTCCCTCTTCCCCTTCGCAACCCCCTTCCCCTCCCACCGCCCCCTCCTCCTCACCACCCGCCATGTTGCTCTCTCAATACAATATGTGTCTATAGACACGTGTATATAACCGGTGGTACATAGATCGATCGTGTCGCGATGCTAAACTGTACTGCGGGACGGTGAGAAACCGTCGTTGACCAACGGATATCCGAGCAGTACGCCGGCGTGTCCTGTAATTACTTTGCGGAAGGTTACTCGGTACGTTGTACCAATAGGCGATAGATACCCGCGTACTCTTCGTTCCTCTATTCCTCGTCGATCGTCTCTGCGTCGCGTGACAATGCAGCATCGGTCTCTTCACTCTCAGGACACGCGGACATCTAACACACCGAACAATCTCTCGATACCTTCGATCTCCGGAAATATATATACGTATATCCAACGGACGCGACTATATATTATCCCGAATGGTGACGAACGAGAGATTATTTTCGCACGGCGATCCGTTTTCGTTCGGAACAATGACGTGTTTGATTTTAAGGTTAGTTGACGGCGATCCGATCGAATTCGCGATGTTTGTACAAAATTTACGTGTTATATACGATATTTCGAATATAAATTATTTTTTTTTATAAAAATAAAAGTTTATGCATTTTTGATAAATTAACATTTTTTTTTTTTTTTTTTCGCGCGGAAAATTTGATTTTCTTCGTTTTATAATAATGATTATTATTATTTCGTAATAAGAATACGAAATATTTGAATATCAATTTATATAATAATGATGATAATAATAATAAGAATTATTATTATTTTAATTTATACGACAATATGAACAATAAAAAAATGATTTTTATTAGTACGCGAGAGGAGGACACTGCGTCGAAGTTAATAACTTTTTACGAGCGCTATTGTCCGTCACCTCGGGTAGTGATGAAGAACAAAAGTTGTGAATATAGATCGCTCGAAATTTTGTATTACTTACTGTGTTAATGGGAATGTTTTATATTCGCCAGTTTTATCCTACCGAATTTTACGGAAATTCTATAAAAAAGAAATTTAAAAAAGAAAAAAACAGACACCGCAAAGTTATCGTCGCGAAACTTTTTCGCCGCAGCGTGCGGAGAGTTCGCAGAGGTCGTCTGAATAATTATAACTGTGTTTAGTTATTAAAAAAAAACCTCGAACGCTGGAAATTTAATTTATAAAAATTTACGATTAAAATAATGTAAAAAAAAAGATCGATGTAAAAAAAAAAAAAAAAAAAAAAAAAAAAATTTCGCGTATCGTCGTATTTCGTCGTCAAGCAAAAAAAAAGTATTAAAAAACCGTCCAAATCCGACAAAAAACATCGATTTTATACGAATTCCGTGTTAGAATGACTGAATTTTCAGTCATTTGTAATACGAAATAATAGTATGAATTCTAAATAAAGTCAAATGGATTGATGACTAATCGCGTAGTCCTACCGGGAGGCATACGACAGAGTATACGAGAAACGTGTGTGTATTACGATCGAAGATATAAATCAAACGAGGGCGGCCATTCACTCGGCCGGTTCGTGTTTTCTCTCTCCAGTCAGCGAGCAATTGGCGACAAGTTGAGCCAATAAATCGTCCGTCCGGTTCGTCGATGTCCCATACGAATTTGTTGTCGCGGTGACCCCGCGAGACGACTCCCGTCCGATTGTTGTACGTTTTATTACAGCATCGCAGCGAATATCGTGTCGTCGTTGCGAAAATTCTATATCATCCGAATTATAACTCGGGACGTCGCGCGCATAAATCGAATAATCGTTAATCGATAATCGAGAGTAATTATATCGAATGAAAAATGATAAATTCACGAATTCGAAGAATGGTGAAGGAAGGAGTGGGGAATCGGATACTTTGACGAGGTTAATCAATAAAGCAATAACGTAGATTACCGTGAGAGTTTATGTATATATATATATATAGTTTGTTACAAGGCACAGGTAGCTTACACACATATGTTTTTTTTTCTTTCAACTTTTTTTTTTTTTTTTTTTTTTTTTTCACACAACGAGAGAACACTCTCTCTCGTTTACGCTCGTTCGTACGCTCATATTCCGCTCATTCACGCTCTATTGCTTTTAACCGCATTCATCCAAGAGATTATAAGATTTTTATTTTTATTTTTCGTTTTTTTTTTTTTTTTTTTTTTTTTCTTCTCGATCGATTTTCTTCATACGCCGTTCTCCACTTCGTCCTATTTGTCGACCCCTTTATTATTATTTTTTTTTTGCACGTTTACTTTCGTACCAACGGCGTGTTCTTTTTTTTTTTCTTCGTTTTATTTATGTCTGAAAATTCTTTTTACAACCTCTTTATCGTTGCGCAATGTTTTACCCTTTTTTTTTTGTTTTCTCGGTTCGCGAGAATCGTGTTTAACATTTTTTTTTTATTGATATTTCGTAACGTTATTTTTCGCGGAGTTCTTTGTGTACGATAATTTAACGCGATGTACGATTGATAAATCACTAAAAGACGGTCACGTTTTGTTTCCATTAAGTTTAGTGATTCTCTCGCGTGTGTATCGCCCCCGCGACGCTCGCTATTCTCCGCCCGCCAGTATGCACCGTTAACCGTTATGTATCTAAACACGGATTGCAGAAAAAATCGTGACGCGGAATTATCAACGAACGTCAAGCGTACGTGACTCGCATCGCGAAATATTTCACGCACGTTTTATTTTCTTACGCGTAAGAAACACACGCTGGCAGAGACTAGAAATAACGACGCTCTTTGCCTCGAGAATGTTATTACGAAATACGAATTTCTAACCCCGAAAATAGACGGCGAGAAATCAAATATCATTAGAATCACTTTTCAAGAGTTTACGTTCGAAAGAAAGTACTTACGTATTTACGGCCACGAAAACTAATAGTTTCGTAAGAAATGTCGCCTCGTCGTTTCGCTGAATGCGTGCATTTTTTTTCTATTAAATGTTTTTACGAAGTAAAAAAAACGATTTGTAGTGCACGGAGATTACGCGGGATTTTGTAACGTTTATTATCGCCATGTTGTCGAGTCGATCACGAATTTTCGCGGATATCGTCGTACCGATGTTGACTTACAGTGGACCCCGACGCGTTGCCCGTACTTGGGACTCAAAAAGCGGGGAAGCGGCGCTACGCAAGCGCCCCCCCCCCCCCCCCCACCACTGACTGGGATCCGCGTAGCAACTCCGTGCGCGCCGCGCTCGTGGTCACGCGCGGGTGTGTGGTGGGGGTTTGCCGAGTAGCGAGCACACGCGGCGGGGAAACGATCGTTACACGAGTAATACGCGTGAGTTTATTTTGTATTCGCGAAAATTTTTCATTGATAGTTACGATGTTTTGTTCTTTCGTGTTTTTTGCACCTTCGTCGCGTCGATGCGAATATTATTGATGGATACGCGCGATCGCGGCCGTTGGCATTCTGTTAAAACTTTACGGGGCTCGCGTCGTGTTTCGGTTTGTTTTCTCGGTTAGTGCGGGTGTTTGATTTGATTCGGTACGCGGATACGTTCGGGAATCAGTGAATTTGGAAAGCGTCGCCCGAGGTGTAGCGACCACGGAGCTTTCCCTGTCACCTCTCGAGGCAGTTATTTCAGAACGCGGTGCGAGGATCCCCGGAATGTTGACCCGCCATCTTGGATCCGTTGTTTGACGCATTTCTCGAATTGCCGGTGAGATCGTTGCGTCGTCCGCAACGTTATGGTTCCGAACGATTATTCTGTATAAACGCGACGGTGATAGGATTGTTTTTTTCAAATAAATTAGTTCGATATATAAACTCTACGAAACAAAAAGAAAATCTTAATTTCTTGTAGACCTTCGTCTGTCATTTTTTTCACCGGTCAGCAGGCAGCAAAAACAAAATTGGTGAGTAGTTTGTTTTTTGTTTCTTTTTTTAGATGCAAAACGAGAATCCGCAGACACATCGTGATTGGCAGAAAACTCGATAATTCTTCCCAACGAGCATCGTCATTGAGATAAATGCCCGAGGGGACGGTTGATGTACCGGCGACACGAACCTCCAAGATTTTCGAGCGGAATCATCAAGTAAGAAACTTTTTTTGCGCACGACACGATTCTGCGATGTAAAATGCTTTGAAATAAAAAAATTTTTAAAACATCGCGATGTAACCTTTACCCCGAATGATTACTTTTCCTCGTGACCGAATTTCGAGTAAAATTTTGGTTGAAAATTTCTCGACTCCTTTTCGTCTTTTCTTCGTTTTTTTTTTTTACGAAAAAAAACCGACTGCACACGATGTATGGAACGCACATGGCGCGATTCTTGATCCTTCGTTTCTCGGCCTAGCAGCCGGTTTCGCGCGAATCCCTTCCGCGCCATTACTCGACAATGGAATTTTCGGGTACACACGGTTCGGCGGGTGGCGGGCAGAGTCTCTCGGGGTCGAATAATACATGGGCAACGATTATATAACGCCGGCACGTCGACGTACGGGTTGAGTCGCGCAAACACCGCACGGAGCGAAGGTCCTTCGCGCGTTCTTTATACACCATTGCCTCTCTGCCGTTGTCGTCGGCCTCGGTGCTTATAAATAATTTATGTATCCCCGTTTCTCGAGCGTATCAGTTCTTTTTTTTTTTTTTTTTTTTTTCGGCCGTAAAAAAAACATACGCTCCCGAAAAAAAAAATGATGAAAAAATTGAGTCCAATACATCGATTGTCTCGCGTCACGAGGATTAACTGTCAAAAAAATAACCAAATAATCTGTCGTAAAAGTACATAGTCGTCGACATCGCGAATAACCTCGAAAACGCATAACGACGCGGAGAGGAACCGCGCGAGATAAATACGGGGGGTAATTACTCGAAGACCGGTGCGAAATGATAACTACACATAATAACCCCCGGGATTCCCCGAGAGCATAGCAACCACGTCCCAAGCTTTCCGCGAAAGGGGCAAAGAGGGAGGGGGGTGGGGAGAGGTCGGGCGGCAATTACCAAAAATTGCACGAAATTAGTCTACCGAAATCGCTCAGTGGCCATTTCACGTTCGCGGGTTACACGCACCGTTGAGCCTCGAATGCGAACCGGGTCGTTGAAAATTTATCTCTCATCCTCCACGGGGCGTTAGTTGGGCCAACGATGAACCACCGTCGTTCCGAAATCATTATTATTATTATTATTATTGTTTTTTTTTTTTTTTTTTTTTTTTTTTTTTTTTCGTTATAATTTCGGGTACCGACCGGACGGTAAATATTCTCGTCGGATTCTCGTTGCATTTACGCAATTTCGTCGAAATCGCGCGAGATAGGGGCTATAATCGGACGCGTAGCAAAAGTGGAGCGTTGCGATACGCGACGCGCGATAGTTCACCTGTTAATTGGCAGGATTAAACGGCGTTCGCGAGCCGATTGCATCAATCTCATTAAGCGACGGGCATAATGTTTGTGGAAACGTCCGCACGCGGGAAGGGGGGGGGGGGAGGCAGCGGAGGGTTTTGGCCGAAACCGGTTCTTCGCGGACATATCGTCGGTGTACAATTCTCTATCTCCGCACGCATGTATAACGATGTTTGATGACATTTCGATAATTATCGGCCGAAACCCCCGGCCGACTCTGCGGCTGACGATTCTCGCGCTCTTTACTCGCGCGCGCAGCGCTCTCTCTCGGTCTGTTTGCCGACGTACCAAATGGAAAATAATAGAGTGGTTTCCACGGGTGATAACGAAGGCGAAAACGTTGAATATTCGGTTTTGTCCTCCAACGGTGTCGACGGTTTAGTTTTGTCGTTTTTTTTTTTTTTTTTTTTTTTTTTTTTTTTCGTTAATTTATTTATTTTTATTGTTTTTTTTTTCTCTCGTCGCCTCGTTTACCCCGAATTCGTTTCGTCTAATTACCGCGAATTTATTTATTCGCGGTGATAATAACGCCGCGTTGATTAAATCGCTTTTGCGCTCGTTGCGTATCCTGAACGCGGAAAAATTACTCGCGCGATTGTTTCGATTTAATAATAATGATAATAATGTTGAAAAATAATATCTGTCTCTCGATTGCCAAATATGCGTTTTTCGACGATTTTTTTTTGTTTATTTCTTTCTGTGATAGTCTATGCCGGTAGATTGATAATTATGTTTTTTATGTTTTTTTTTTGTTTAATATATATGATGTTGTTTTCGTTTAATAATGATTGTGATTGATATTTCGTTCGGATTAAAAATGTTTTTTTTTTTTTGTCGGTCGGCTGATTGATCTGTCGATTAATTAATTATTTAATCGAATGGAGGGGTGGGGATCGATGTTTTCGGCTGAAGCGAACATTCGACCGTCGGGGGCCGTCTTCTCTGATTGCTGTCACAATTCGCTTACTCTACTTAGCTAAGAGATCTTAACGCTTACGTTGCTCTCCCGCTTTTCTCTTTTTCTTTTCTTCTTTTTTTTTTCCGCTTTTTTTTTTTCTCCTTCATTCACTTTAATTTAAATCCTTAATACGGAGCTTAGTTAACGGTCTAAGGTTACTAGTCGCTAATAATTCTACGGCTAAAAATCTACTCGATCTCTCGTGTGATAAAAAAAAAACTAAAAAAAAATCGCGTTTTTTTCTCTCTATACACTTTTTCTTTCGTTCGTTTCGTTTTTTTTTTCTTTTTTTTTTTTTTTTTTCTTGCAGTCGTGCGTACGTAAATAATCGAGCGAGAAAGAAAAATTTATTCAGCGCGTTCATCGTATATACATCGCTATAAATAAAATTCATTTGATTCAAGATCATTATGGTAATATACGGAAAAAAATATCGAGATGTCGAAAATGTCTCTCGGAAAATTTTTCAATGTTTTGCGAGTCGTTCTTTTTTTTCGAATTTTTCGTGGTCGAAAATTCCTCGAAAAAAATACATTTTGAAAAGCTTTTTTTTAAAGAATTTTAGATATCTTAAATTTATTGCTTTGTGAATATATCGATACATCGATACATCGATACATCGATACATCGATATATCGATACATCGATACATTAATATATCGATACATCGATACATCGATACATTGATATATCGATACATCGATACATTGATATATCGATACATTGATATATCGATACATCGGTATATCGATACATCGGTATATCGATACATCGATACATCGATACATCGATACATTGATATATCGATACATCGATACATCGGTATATCGATACATTGATATATCGATACATCGAGAAATTAAATTGCCTCGAATCGAATGAATTGCATTTAAAGATTTTGAGAACATAAAACATTCATCGTGTTTTATTTCTTTTACTATGCGTTTTGTGTGCTGTGTGTAAGGTACTCTCCAACAACGCTAATAAACGTTGGTCGATTTGTTGGCCGATAGTCACGCGACTATCGATTTAGTCCCGTCGATTTTTCGAAACTCAATATTTTTGTAATATCGACAAAAAAAAAATATGTACGATCTAATTTATTCTTCTCCTATGGCCCTTGAACTGGATTTACAAATGGTAAAATAGCGGATTGGCTTTTTATCTCCCACTTTTGGTTTTTTTTTCTTTTTTTTATTTTTCATTTTTTTTTCGTTCTTTCGTCACTTTCCCACGGTTATTGCTCTTTAAACTCAACTGTACAACAAACTCTCCACTTTTCACTCGTATTTCTCGTTTCGGATTCGGTTTTTTTTTTTTTTTTTTTTTTTTTTTTTATAATTATCATAATGATGGTTGTACAATAATACAATATAGACTCTGTATAAGTTACAGTAATATCTTTCATTCCGTTTTCATCCCTCGTGAGAGATATTTTTTTTTGTTTTTTTTTTTTTTTCTTCGTATCATTTTCGCACTCGCAACTTTCACACTCTCGCGTTCATCTCGCGTTACCTTCTCACGATAATTCTGTCGGTAGGTTTAATTAATAATAGAGCATCTCTGGATTAATAATATCATTCGTTTTTTTTTTTTCTTTTTTTTTTTTCATCTTTCTTCATTTTTTTGTTGTCTTATCGAGACGGCTAATTTACGCGCAAAGCCCGTTTTTCGCCTCTTTATTGCTTATCGATTACAACAACGTTGCGACGTTCAACGATAATGAATTTAATCCGGTCGTCCAGCGCGGAGGAAAAATGTTGCATTTTTTTTTTTTTTTTTTTTTTCGTTACGAAAATTTTTCATCGATTTTTTTTTTCATCCCTCGATCAATATTTACATCGCGTCGACGGCCGTTTTTCGAAAAATTATAAAGCTGTTGGAAAAACATTTTTTTTTTTTCTTCTTTTTTTTTTACCTCGTCTCGTCGAACAAATAAAAAAATAATTCGGAGCGAGAGATTTCGAGATTATTGGAAATAAAATCGTTTCGAGGATCGGAGAGGCCAGATATTTTTTTTTTTTTTTTTTTTTTTTTTACACTTCACCTTTTTCTCGCTCGCGCACTCGAACTTTTCTGCGTAACAGAATTCATCACAGCTACAGCAATTTACATGGAAAAAACACCTTCGACAACTCGCGAGAATTCTTATTTCTCCCCCTCACCATCGACTCCTTCCCTCCGTCTCTTATTTTCTCTCGCGTCCGTTATCGTCCAATAATCTTAATTACACAGTAAATTGTATTGCGTTTTTTGAAATCACCTTTCTTAAAAACCTAAACGCGCTCGCGGTGTCCGGTTTTTTTTTTTTTTTTTCCTAAACATCGTCTTTATATCGTTAGCATGATTTTTGTTTGTTGTCCGTGTTACGTTTTTTTTTTTCTTTTTTTTTTATCCTTAATTAATAGCTTCTATCTAAGTTCTATATCTTAAAACATCAACATCCACCCGCGAGACTCTATTAATTTCTCGGTTTCGATGTATTGAAAAAAAAAAAAATCGAGAAAACGATTAATTAGTTGGCGGAATTAATTTTTTTCTTACGAAGGAATAGTCGTAATAAAATTTATAGTGGAGTAAAATTTTTTTTTTCCCCGCAAAATTACAAAATAATAATAAATAATGAAAATTATTATTATTTGCAAGTTAATTCGCGTTTTTTAAGTTTTGAAAATTAAAATCTCAATTTTTTCAAAATTTGTCGATAAAAAAAAATGTTAATTGATTTTCTTTCGATTATTTTTGTTTTTCACGTTTTGCCGCGCTGTGCACTTTATTTTTTTTTTCCTTTACACAGATTTTTCATTTTTATTCGTGAATCGCCATTTTTTCGAGTCTCGTCTATCGACACGTTGCCGAGAATAGTTTCATAGAGTTTCAGCGGGTGGATCGTCGGGTCTACCGAATCGCGTCTTGATATGGTCTAAACCCATAAGTGTGTTATTTGCGTTTCATAATTCTGTTTTTTTTTTTTTACTTTTTAATCTTTTTAAATTTATTTTTCTTTCTTAGTTAATCAATTAGCTCTATTAATTTATCAACTGGAGCCTATTAGCTATCGGTAAAAAACCTACGAGAATCGCGCCGGCAAAGCCGTTTCCGCGACACGACGTTATCCGAATCGTATCATTAATCCCTTTTTCTCGTTTTGAAAAAACGAAGAATAATTTTTTTTTTTTTTTTTTTTTCACTTTGTCGCCATTTTTTTTCTTCTATAATTCGCGATTTCGATTAATCGTCGTAACACGGGGAGCGGAGTCTTTGCCGGACGATCCAGAGGCTATGTTTATGATCTAAATTTTTGCGATCGGTCGTTTCATACTGTGTGAGCCTCCGTTTCAATTTAATATTCGCTTAATTAAATTTTTATCCCATTTTTTCATTTTTTTTTTTAAATTTTATTCTCCATATTCTTCGAGTTTCGCGCGATACCACGGATCGAAGATACGCGCGTCTCTAGTCGCTTTTTTTTATAATACAATTTTTCTTCCATTATTTTTTTTTTTTTTTTGTTCATTTCCCAGTTTATACGAACGTGCGGGGTGCACGGTAGGGAAGGGGATGTCTCGTTCTATCCACGGGATTTTTTTTTTCCAACGAGACGAAACCCCCCGTCCGGTCGCGCGTGACTCCGGCGTCTATCGTCGCGCGCGCGCGCGTTACCTGTATTCTCATTCTTCCATTCGAAATCGTTTTTCTAATGCTTAGAATCACCTGAGTGTTCCGAGACACACGAACGTTAGGATTATCACGAGATATGAGGCTCGGTGTCGCGTACTGCTATTATCCTCCACGCATTGGCCTGAAAGATTTAATAAAAGTTATAAAGAAACGAAAGATATTTCTTAACGAAAACGAAACGAAAAAATTCAGTATCGACGTAGGAAAGTAAGAATATTGATTTTTTCGGATGTTTGAGTAGATAAATAATCAGTATCTGCTCCCCAACAGAGAGGGGAAGCGACCCTTCAAAAAATTGTGTTTTTTTTTTTCCTTTCATTCGTTTCGCTACGGAGGGAAACCGAAGTGCCATTTGTTATTACTTTCGAAGACTCACCGATACTAGTGGCATTGAAAGCCAACATTGGCGGGGGCGGCGGTATTCCTCTCTGACACGCGACCGGACTCGCAGTCAGGCTGACCACACCTCCGCTCTCTCTGTACATGAAGCACAGCCTTCTGCTGTTTATGTAGGGTTGCGGCCGATTGTTGTCGTTCGACCAACTCGATCTCCGCGCCAAGGGTGTCGCTATTACGAATTGAGTTCCCTCGGCGTCGAACCATCTTCCGTGGCAAGAATACGCTGTTACAGATAAATTGGAATTTTTTTTTTTAATGATTTCAATGATTACAATTATTTCGATGATTTTAATGATTCTAATGATTTCGATGATTTTAATGATTTTAATGATTTCGATGATTTTAATGATTTTAATGATTTTAATGATTTTAATGATTTTAATGATTTTAATGATTTCGATGATTTTAATAATTTTAATGATTTTAAAGATTTCAATTATTTCAATTATTTTAATGATTTCAATGATTTCGATGATTTCAATGACTTTAATGATTCAATGATTCAATGGTTTCAATGATTCAATGATTTCAATGATTTTCAGAATTTTAATAATTTTCATGATTTTAATCTATTACTGACCTGTAATGGCATCGTCGTCGACGCAATCGCTTTGAAATTCCATTCTGTCGGCATTCGAACAACCAACGGTCAACGTTGTGACTTCCGAGTTGCAACCGGGTTCGTCTTCTTCGCGTTTTTCCCTTTTTTCGCCGGACTCCTCATCGCGTCCGACCTCCTGACTATCGAGATCTCTTTTCATCCTCACGAGATCCCGATAAGTCAGATAAAATCCATCCGATACCGCGGATCTCTTTCTCGGCTTCTCCTCGACTTCGTAATCTCCGAAGTAATCCTCCTGCGCCTGTACTATACCCGAATTCGCGGTCTCTTCATCGAACTCCGGCGCCCAGAATTGTCGCATCTGCGTAAAATCGTCCATATCCACTTGGAAATCCTCCATCTTAGGGCTTCGGCGGCGTCTCGCGGTGGCGCGACGTCGCGAATCCGTCGAATCGATCGACGATTGTCCGAGCAAACGATCCATCTCTTCGAGGATCGTTCTCGATCCCGAAATCGGTCGATTCTCGTAATTTCGATCTTTCGCGATCGTCGGGTCCTCGGAATTTCGCGAATCTTTCTGCCGACTCTTCCGCGATTTTGGGCCGTTTGTCCCGAGTGATCGAAGAATCTCCTCGATGTCCGGCACTGTTCCGGCGGATCTTTTAACGCTTTCACCGTCGACGCTCGCGTCCCCGCGATTTCTTCCCGATCGGTCGGATCGCGTTCGCCTACCCTGACGCTCGTGCACGAGATACTCGTTATTCGCACGACGCGCTTCCGCCTCGAAATCCAATTTTCTTCCCCGACGATCCTCCGAGTGTCTCACCTTGTCGCGCTCTCGTCTTCCCGAACTCGATGCATCCTGAACGTTTCGACGACTGTCCCGAATGTTTCGCTGATTTCTGTTGACACCGGTGACCGTGAATTTTCCGAGATAAGGACACTGTCGCGGTTCCGGCGAACTCGCTGCAACACAATGACGAAAAAATCATTTAACACAATTTTATCAAATTTTCCCCTGTAAACGCAGTGTAATACAGTCATTGGATTACCAATGAAAACACAATAAAAAAAAAAAATTAAAAAATGAATTCAAATTTTTGAAATCATAGTTTCGGAGTCCGGAGTTCAAAAGCACAAACCCCAATTACCGAAGATTTCCGAAAACATTTTTTCGACTAAATACTTTTTTTTTTCGATCTTTGCTTTCCAATAATTAGTCCCCCAGAGGCTCGGGAACGCGCGACCCATTGCCTAATTTTTGTCGAGCAGCTCTGTCGGTATCGTTGGCATTAATCTACGCGAAAAAAAACTCTTTTCGTGTCAGGAAATTCAACGATAGGGGGCAGCAAAGCAAAGTGCATTGCGTCGGGGTTCGGGAGAATATACGATAAAAAGCTCAATACATCGAGGAATCGATATTGCGGCGATAGTCGAGAATTCAATGAGTTACAAATAAAAGACACTAATAAAGGATAGTTTCTTGACGTTTTTTTGTCATTTCTCGAACGAAATGAAAGAAAGGATGGGGAAAGGAGTCGATAATAAGGAGAGTGTGCGCCGCGCCGGTAGCTTACGAAACGGATTGGCCATCGGGACACAATGCTAACCTTAACGAGACAAATCTGACGACGACGCACTCTATCCGGACTCAGCAGACTTGTCTGCTTTTCAACCTCCGCAGAAGCAGTTTTCACCAAACTCATACCAACCCCCAACCCTCAACCGACCAACCAACCCCCGGGGGCGAAGTTGCTTCGAGCTCTCTAAGCTCTAAGCCCGCCATCCGGATTCAGCCAGTCAAGCAATCCTTTGGTTCTATAGCGCGGGGAACACAAACCATCGACGCGTTTCGACTCAACTCTCGACCCGTTGAGTTTTAGCCCCTTTCTCAGCTCCCGGGGAAGTTACTTCGAATGCATCCCCCAACTCTCTATTCCTTACATTCTTTTCTTCTCACGCCGATGAGAAACGATTTTCCGTCTTTCGGACTCCAATACTGTTGTCGATATATCGGTTTCTATTGTATTCTTTCGTTGCTTTATACTTTTTTTTTTTTCTTTAAGTTCTCTTTGGAGTCTCGTAGAAAAAAAACGATTCGCGGAAGTATCGATTCTCGTTATTTTTATGGTTAATTGGACGCGTTACTCGGCTCCGAGGAGAACCGACGTGGGTACATGGTAAGTGGGCCCTTCGCTCACCGAGACTTGATCTCTTTTCCAACTCGTTAGGCGATCATTGACGACTCGGGGAACTGAGGGAAGCTGCTATGCCTTCCCTCTGTGGGAAAGAAGAAAAAGAAGAAAGTAAATTTATCCCTTGGTAATGATATAAAAGTCGACGCTTTCTCGAACTTTGAGGTCTTCGCTCGACGCTGTAGTTGGTACAACTTTTGGTTTTCATTGATTTATGGTAACGATATAACCGGAGCTGTGGGGGAATTATGGAGATGAAAAAGCCTTTGGGGGATGATGCGATGCTTTTTTGTGAAAAAAAAAAAAAAAAAAAAAAAAAAAAAAAAAAAATTATTTTTAATTTTTTTTTTTTAAAGGGGAAAAAAAATCGTGTCGCTAATGCCATGTGATTGGTTGGCGATAATAGGGGTTTAATCGCGTAAAAAAATCGCGGCTCCGAATATTAAAAATTGTGGAACAATTTTTTCGAAGATTTTCGAAAATTTTCGTCGTTTCTTAATTTTTTACGTTCCGATTTCGCAGGAAATAGCCGATTAAACAGTCTGAAATTTTACAGAAATCGGTAATATATGTTCCCAAACTTCGGATAAAAATTTTAATGATCCGCAATTTTTTTTTATTTTGGAGGAATTTTTTTAAGGTTATGTGATTTACTACTGTCGGTAACAAAAACTGTAATGATTATTATTTCGAAACATTAGTGAAAAAAAAAAAAAAATTGTCTACGATCTCGAAATTGCATTCGTTACAATTTTTATTCTAATTGGATACAAAGGCGTGGGTTTCGGGTTTTTCGCATCACCTTAATCCAATCGGTGAAAAAATAACGATCGATCAGAGTCACGTTAGACCCCGTCGATTTCTGCGACAATCGGGAAGCCGACCGGAAATGATTTTTGGTTGTCGCGCGGAGATGCGCGGGATACTCAGTCCCCTTCGGACGTCTATATAGCTGCGGGAGAAGAGATTGCAGAAACCGCGCGTGAAAAGCTCGATAGCGCGATAGCGAAGGGTGCGAAGCGTAATCTATACCCCATATAGATATATATATATACATAGAATGTGGGAGGATAAACGGTATTAAATCGGTAGCTGATAATCTCTGTTATTTAAACGATTATTATCTCATCGAGAATCGGACCGAAAGGGCTAAACTACCGGTCTTCGCTCTGTAATTTGCAAATATTAGCCTTCGCATCCTTTTTTTTTTCACTATTTCCCGAGAATATTTTTCGATGGAATTAAAACTCGAAGAGGCCGCCGCCGCATGATTGATAGTTCTGCACATAATAGATAACGGCGGTCCCTTTGAATTCTTCCGACTTTCGCGAAGCCGTAATCGAGAAGAATGGGATTTGAAATTTTTTTAGCTTTCATTTTCGCGAACAAAAAACGTCGAATAATGTATGATAATAAATGTATGCATTCCGCGCTCCATATCCGTGCGAATTAACGCGAGGAATTTAATTTCGCACAGTTACGCAAAGTTTAATCCGATTTTGATGAATAACTGTTCACTTTTTCTGCTTTTTTTTTTTTTTTTTTTTTTTTTTTTCCGTTCGTTACAAAAATTCATCGCGAGCCAATTTGCCTCGCGGGCTTTTCGATCGGACGAAAAGTACATTTACATTTCACAGTTCTTTTTTTTTTTTTTTTTTTTTTTTTTTAGCGAAGTGACGCTATTCAAATAAATCTGTGAAAACTTTTGAGAGCAAATTCGTTATTGATAATCTAATCGAAATAAAATTGCGCGTAAATTTAAAATTTCGATGAAAAAACATGGCTCGCCGGTGCGTCAACGATCGGATTAATTTTGCCGGATATAAATGCGAACGATATATATGATTTTTCCCTAATTATACTCCGAAATGAAATTCGTCGAGAGGCGATGAAAATTATACAAAATTATTGATACAAATTATTATCTACTTTGTCAAAAAAAAATTCGTTATTTTTACGATATAATTCATATGGAAATCAAATATAAGCAAAAAAATTAAAAAATTAATAAATCAAGTATAAAAAAAAATAATCATGTAATAATAATAATAATAGTAATTTTTGTCATTTAATTTTTTTTTCATATAATGAACATTCGATTAACATATCGAATAATTATTATAATAATAATTTTTTTTATTTTTCGATGTATTTTTTTCGTGCGGCAAAAGTAGAAAAATTTATTTCTTCGTATTTCTCAGTAACCGATATGAACGTTTTATCAAAATGAAAAAGAAAAAACCAATTTATCACATTTCCCGATACCGATATGTCGAGTCACACGTCGCAAGGATTATTCTCGATTTACGCGATGATATACATACGATTTATCTTAATTGCGCCGTCGAAAAGTGTCTCAACGGTTCGAGAGTCGCGTGACTAGCGATAGAAATGGAAGAGATAAGCAAAGGGGAGGGGGTGGCCGAGGGGAGGACTTGGATGAGTTTCGATAACGTTCAATCAGATGACTATCGACGTGGCGAGAGTCCCTCGTCACTTCCGGTCGGTTTGCCAACCGTCAATTTACAGGCGAAGTCAGAATCGTGTTTGAGCTCTGAGCACTCGAGAAACTTCATTCGCCCCGAGGGGATTATGGAAGATCGCTGGTCTACGACCAGTTTACTGGGAACACTTACTGCCTGTCGCTCGCACTGTTCTCACCCCTCCCTCCCCCCTTCCGCCCCGTAAGACACTGTTTAATTAATCTCTTTGCTTAGCGACGACGAAACATTGATACAAATATCGTTCGTAGCAGAAATTCGGAAAAAAAATATTCCGGGGGTAATCGCAAAAAATGAAAAAAAAAAAAAAAAAAAAATTTGTTACATCATCACAACATATCGAGATAAAGATAAATTTTTTCGTTGTTTTTCCGATTGAGGATTTCGGTCAAAATAAATCAAATAAAAACGAAACACAGAATGAATAGTGATAATAATAATAAAAAATAAAAAAATTAATAAAAAAACAATGATAAACAAAAATTTGTTGCGTTTACGGAGTCACGAGACACAGCGACTGGAAAACAGAAATAAAAATCCTAGAAAGCCACGTGACTTCGTTGGTCGTTCCTTTCGGAATTTATTTGATTTCTGTCTGAACGGATTCGCGTCTCGATATCTCAATTCTGTGTATTCATCGGCGATCGGATTCGTCCAATTCTCTCGAATACGATCGGAGTTTCGCGAAGGATTTCTGTGGTCTCTATAACAGCCGATGTTAAAAGATCTTACAAGAGGGGAGGCGTCCGGAGTGATGCGCGGCGAAGGAGAGAATGACGAAAAGATGGGTACAGACGGTACCGGAAGTCTCGGAGATCAGTCAACGGGAGTCAAGTGACCCGCGTTAAGTTCAAAGACTCTCTTCTCCTGGTGAGCGAAGAGCGTAGCGCCCTTCGAGTCTTGTGAATTCCACAGCCGGTGCTTTGCTTTTCTTCCTCTTTGCCTCTCCGCGGCCTCTCGTCTTCCTTATCGCAACTCCGGAGCGTTCTACACCCCTCCGCCTCCCCCTCCCGCCGCCGTTCGAGAAGCTCCACCGACTTTACCTCAACCCTCGATACTCACTTATTTCCAGGTAAGTGTACGATGACCTCGATGCTTGCGCGCTACCGAGGTACATCGAGGACGAGGAACTACTCGGAGAATACATATACAACGCATAGCGAACCGATTCCACCGTGAAAACGATGGAGCGCTCTGGTAGCTTTGCCTCCGTCGCTTTGACGATAAAAAACGATTTCTTGCATCGCGATTTTCGGTACTCGGGGGGGGAAAATGGACTCTATAATCCGGACGGCAGTAAGCAGATATTTTCACGAGATATAAAAAAAATGGCGGAATATCTTCGTATTAAAAAAAAATGGTATCTCTCTATAAAAAAATCGGTATTTCGTTACCTTGATTCGTTTTTTAATTATAAACGATAATAATAATAATATAAATTATTTAAGATAATTTGCTTGTCTACTTTATTTGCATAAAAATTGTAGGGGAGGTTACGAGAAGGGATGGCGTTATCCTTTGTGACGGAGATTCACATTTTTTGCGGTGCAAAAGCTGAGAATATTTTTTTTTTTTTTTTCGCTGTATATAATGCCGAGACTTTGGCTGAAAACATGAAAAAAAGATCGTGTGGGATATATAGAAATATAATTCCAGTGGGTAAAAAAAGAAAGGAAAATGAAGAGAGAGAAAGAGAGAGAGAGAGAGGGAGAGAGAGAGAGAGGATTTGCAGCATATACTGCAGCGATTCTCGTTGCTGAAGGACCCAAGTGGGATATCCAGTTACACGCTTCCTGCTTTTCTCCTCGTGACTTCCTCCTTACGTATGCATACCGGATAAAAAATCATCCCTCGTTATCTTGCGCTGAGGCAAAAGAAAGAAATAAAAGAAAAAGGTTAAATTTGCGAAGAGCGGCCAGTTGCGCGTCGGGGAACGGCGGAAAATGTACGAAGAGCTCGAAACCCCCTCAGGGTTGCCTTCGGCATCCGCAGCCGCCCGCAGCGTCCCGGGCAATGGGCCTTTCTACACCCCTTTTTTCTCTCCGCTCTCCACTTCCCCGGGCAAAGTCGAGACCCATGTAATTTCGCCGCGTAGGAAAGATAGAAGAAGAAAAACGCTTGACCGAGATTCGCTCGCGCGTTGATGAGTCAAGAAAAAAGATGTATATGTGTATACATCCGGGAAATGGGGGAAAAATGGACCGATTGAGGAATACGAATCGTTGTCATGATTTCAGAGGCGCGAATTAACGGTTTATTACTAAATTTAATTGATAAAAAATATTTCTAAGTTCCAAGGAACATTACGTAGAGTTCGGGGGCAAAATGGACCATTTTTTTTAGATATAAAAATTTCATTATGGAGGCTTTTCGATCTATTAACCCCTTACGTGCGGGAAACGCCGGAGACTTCCACTGCGCCACCTGCAACGTTAGTTTCTTTTGCTCGTAACAATAACGCGAAGGCCCGCAAGAGAATTATCTTCGAACTGTCGTAGAAAGGACCATTCGAAGGTATTTTACGATTTTTTTCAGAATTTTATCACAATGTTTTGTCGTTAAACGGACCATTCGAAGGTAGTGACGGGTAAAAAATGCCGGACGTGCTTTGGCGCCACCTGCACGTGAGGGATTAACTTAAAACTTCGTTCGCAACCCGAATGAATGTTATCGTGTTTGATATTGAGTTTTATGAAAATAGCGACGAGCAGATCGCAGATTACGAAATCATTTTTTTTTTTTTAACAGTGACTGACGATTTTAATTCGTAAATTTATGTTCGTTTATTTTTCGATTCCCCATATTAACGCTACTGGTCCATTTTGCCCCGGTACTCCATATTGCCCCAATCTCTCTCTATATATCTATATACATATCGTATATGTAGATATGCGGTGAAGAAAACTTCCAGCTGTCCGCGAAAATGGGAGGGGAAACCGCGGACTATCTTTTCCCGCGGGCGCTGGTCTCGCGGTCCGGTTTCGCTCTTACCGAGATTTTTTTTTTTTTTTTTTTTTTTTTTACTCGCTGATGAAGTGGAAAAATAGAAAAGCGGCAAAAACTGGCAAGAAGACGAGCCGAGATGAAAACCGAGTGAGTCGTATGTAAATGTGTATATATGCATATATATGTATATATATATTTTTTTAGCTTCCCTACGCAACCCTCATCCGAGGTATAATTCTCGAGATTTGACGAAGAAAAAAAAAAAAAAAAAAAAAAAAAAAGAAAAGACTTTCAACGAAACGAGGGAAAAACTGGAATTTCTTTTGCCTCTTTGGTACACGCGTATATTTTTTTTTTCATTATTTTTTTAAATCCTATCTTTCCTTGGACTTCCAGCGCCGTCGACACACATGTCGTGATTTTTTTCCTCGCGGTTGAGAATATGAAAAATTCGCGGAAGAATTTTTTTTTTTTTTTTCTCTTCAGAACGAACGGAACGTTCTTCGTTGAACGTTATATTTGCTAAACTGTACGAACGCGACTATCCTCTGCGGAGAGACGAGGACCGGGGGAAGGGATGTGTCGGGGGAGGGAACCGGTTTTCCACCGCTGGGGGTTCGTGAAATATCCGAGTAATGCGGGACACCAGGACAGAGATAGGAGAGGAGAAGGGAGAGAGAGATTGCGGTTGGTATTTAAAAATTTCTGCGGGCGCGTCGGGCCGGTCGTGAATTTGATTTTGTGGCGGCGTGCGCGTTCGCGCGTTCGGCACATGCTACCCGGAGCTCGCAATGAGCTATACACACACATATACACGGGAAGAGGACGAAAATGTATGGGCGATTCGAAATTTATGATGCGAACCGTTGCCTCGAATCGTTGCGCAGGAAAACGGTAGACGACGACACACAGTACAGACCGTGCCGTCGATGTTCTCCATGCGGTCGAAATAATGTATTTTCACCTCCGACTCTATTTCGTTCGGGGGACGGGGGAGACAGAGGATTACCGTATATGCCAGACGTGTCTCGTTTCTCGATTTTCATCGATAAAATATCATAAAACGCGCCCCCCCCCCTCCCCATGGTTCCTGTACTTCCGTTCGTTAATGATTTTATTTGACACGATAATAATGATAATAATGACAATATCATCGCGATAAAGCCAAACGGAATTCGAGGTCGAAATTGCGGTATTAGGACCATTGATAAAACGTGTTTTTCGGCCTGTAGAACGATTTGTGACAAATGCAGAAAAATTGAAGGCAATTATCGTGAAATCGTAATATGACGAAAAATTTACGATTTTATGATCATTTTATTTTTTTTAAATGTTTTATGGAAAATTGCGATTATTTTTTAATAATATGATGAAATCGTGATAATAAAAATAATATAAATATAAAAATATGATAATAATGGTGATTGGTACCCTCCTGGCGTTGCTTCTCACAAAAATTCAATTGTCTGATCGCTCCGGTAATTTCTACTGCGATCCCGTGATCGTTGTATCTCCGCATCACTAGGTGCGCCTTTCTGTCTCTAAGCCCTCGTGTCCCCGTGTTCTCGCGACTCAGAAAATCTGTGCTTCTTTGCGCCATTGCTGTGTCGAGGTTTTCGCTGCTGAAATTCGATAGCGAGAGAAAGCGAGACACGTTCTATACCAAATGACACGACGCGACCGCTCGCAGTAGAAACGCTCCGTCATAGTCAGACAGCTAACCCTCCCGTTCCGAGACGAGATGGAAGTTGGCGTGCTGCTGCCGCTGCTTCTCTCACTACTACAGTTATCCTTTTTTTTGGTTTCCTTTTATTTTTTTCTATTCTGCATCTCCCTTTAACTCATTCCTCACCTTCTCGCCTATCCTCCCCATCACTTCTTCTCTCTGAACGATGGTTCGTCGGTTCATTATGCAGCCTGACGGGGACCCCTCGTTTCACAGCAACGGGCAGAGATGCAGCGTTTTACACGCGCGGAATCGAGAGAAAAAAGTACTCTCCCCCTCCCCCTCCCCCTCCCTTCCTTCCTTCCCTCTGCGTTCTCTCACTCGGCTTCCCCAACGGTGGAAATTATTTTCTGGTACTGGGGATCTGCGAGCCACCGAAGCTGCGAGAAACTCGCGCCGGAAAGGGACGCGCTTCCACGGAATGAACGCGGAAAAAGGGAAGAGGAGGAGTTCGTCCCGAGAATCCGTGAAAGAATTCGACGGGACAGTCGCGCGGAGAGTTCTACCGGAGTGATTGATTAGCTGTCTCCCGTTCGTTCATTTTTTTTTTCGTTTTTTTTTTACTGCATTTTCTTTCTTCTTTCGTTGGCCCTTGCGAGCCTTTCACTGTGTACGCGATGCTCCGTACTGCACTCCCTCCGCAATTCTCTGGCTGACTGCTAGCCATTTTTTTCAAACCGATGTTAACCATTCCCCCTTTTTTTTTCCTCCCTCTCGAGAGCGCGCGGCCAACTTTTGGCACCGACTTCGTTACTTTGCTGCGAAGCTTTTGCCGAGTGCACGAGTCATGGTCTCCCCACCGAAAATGAGAATAGCGAAAGACTAACTCACCGTGAGAGAGAATGAAAAATAAAAAAAATGACGGGGAATAAATACATAGAGCGTAATTCATAGTCTCTATAGTTTCTTGGCATTGTGACGAAGCGCGCGAAACTCATCCGGATCGATCGATTTTCCGATTCCGCGGAAGTTAAAGAAATGGCAAAAAATAGCAATTTCTTCGATGTTTTTTAGTGCGATTTTTTTACATGACGAAGAGACCGATGTAAATGGTTCATTCCACGAAATTTTTTATTAGATTTTTTTCAAGCAAAAAATTAAAAAAAAAAAACGTTTTTTTCTTGAAATCGCTGAATCCCTCCCGCAACCCTATTTTATATTGTTGTTATCCTAATTTTTTTTGCTCTTTTCTCGTCCCCGGAATTCACTGATCAATAGCAACGTTTCCGAGTCGTCGAGTCACGAGAAACCATTAATTATTTACACCGTCACAGCTGACCGACTGTAATCTTTTGAACGCTTAATCATCGCGACTCCCACGCTTCTCGGAGACTGAAAAGAAAAAAAAAAAAAAAAAGGAAAAACTCACGTCACGATGAGTCGCGAGAGAAAACTCCGCGACGAGCGAAATAATAAAGATCATGAAATTTATCAATTAATTCATATCGTATCGCTTGTGACCAATCTATTTTTTGCCTCTTATCAATCTCCTTCGACAAGTACCGCCGATTAATAATATCATAAATTCATTACCATTATTATTTTTTATAATGAAAACGACGTTTCGAAAAAAAAATTAATAATAATAATTAAAAAAAAAAAAAATTTCACGATCTCTGAAAATATTTTTCCGAACTAACGAAATCGTCTTTCCGTTCGCGATTTTTCCTCGAAAATCGGAGAAAAATTTGTTATCCCCGCGACACGTATCGCGATGTTTCTCAATCGACCGAAAATTGTAAAAAAAAAGAAAAAAAGTTCTTCAATCGTTTCGCGACTTTAGCTTTTTTAATCAATCTTTCGTTCGCTCGGCCCCCTCCTCTGCTGAGTTCCGAAAACCTCGGACGTTCGAGTACATCGGCGTATAAATCTTTGTCCAACGATTCCGAGGCAAAAGTGTACGTTGGGATTAACGAGTCGCCGCAAAAGTGGGGAAGGAAGTGCGGCGCGTTGGCTGCGCGCACCACGTATCGTTGAAATTTATAGAGTACGATAAATCATTGATCGATATATATACAGACACATGAACGCATATACAGAGGGAGAGACGACGACGACGACGAGAGTCGAAGTTCTCATTCGCTCGTGGATAGCAATTACTCGTTCTGCTCTCTCCCCGTTTTCAGCTCTGTACAGAGGTTACGGATGTACGTGAGTAGAAATTGCAGAAAGTGCGAGCCAACGTTATATATATATCTACAATATGTATGTATAGGGAAAAATGGGGCAAAATGGTCCGTTTCAATAATTCAATGAGTTCTATCGATATACACAACAGGTTTCCACTCCTTTTGAACCAAAAAATCAATTTGTCACACACCCGCTTAGAGTATTAAAACAGAAAAAAAAAATGGGGCAAAATGGACTATAATTAAATTGTATTAAAAAGTTTGTATTTAAAATCATTTTGTACCTATATAAGCGATATGTAAACTTTTCTTGTGCGATAGCCATAAAACGTGAAAATCGAAGTTTTTTTTTTATTTCCTGAATTTTTTGATTGGTCCATTTTGCCCCAAAATTTGAGTTACGCGACTGTTCCATTTTGCCCCAAAGTTTGAGTTGCGCAACTGTTCCATTTTGCCCCAAAGTTTGGGATCCGCGACTGTTCCATTTTGCCCCAAAGTGTGAGTTGCGCAACTATCCCGTTTTGCCCCATCTTCCCCTGTAGTGTCGAATCGTAGTAACGGACGAGGGCTCTTAATTGTTTTCATGCGGTTAATGACGGGTATATCGCATTCGTGCAACACGTGCTGAGGCTTCGCGCAGCCGTTGCTACTGCTGTGCGCGCGCGGATACACTCTCCATGTCCCGCGGAGTTTCGCTTGCGTTTCTCTCCAAAGGCTATCGAACATAAATCCTATTAAACGAGCTATGGCACCAAACCCTCTGCCTGTACGACTGAGCATTCATCCCCTTACCCTTCGCCCCCTTCCTCGCCGAGCAAAACCCCTCAGTAACGCGACTCTACTACTCCGCGTCTGACCACCCATCCCGTCTCTGCGCCTCAATCCAGTCGCCACCGCAATGCTTGCGCATTCAAGCGTTGGGTAAACGTTTCGAAAATCACTTTACCTCGGGGGTAGTAAGTATATCACTCGCGTGAAATTATCTTCCTCTCCGATATACCCTCATCACTTTCATGAAGAATTCTCCAAATTAGCCGGATTTCGCAACATAAATCGCGATGGAGGCAAAATTACGTTTTTTCATTAATAAAAAATATTTTTTTATTTCTGTCATTATAATTTTTTAAATTATTTATCGTTCAGTTTTACTTCTTTCTTATTTATTAATAAACTTCGATAATCGGAAAATCGTTAATTCGGAAAATTTTTTTTTTGGTTACCCAATCGAATTTTCGATCGATCGAATATTCCAAATTAAAAAAAAAAATTTAAATCGATTCGATTACGAAAAAAAAGTATGTGCCGACAGGAAAAACGTTAGGGACCCATCTATCCACCCCCTCAATACGTTTCCCAAGATACGACGAAGAACTTCCTTAATATTCAACCCAAAAAGCCTTCGACGCGTCTTTGGTTCCGTGCGATCCTCGATTTGCGTATCGAGGCCGTTCCCATCTATCCTTCGCTGATATCCTTTTGGGAGGAGGGAGGGGGAGAGGGGCTGGATCTCTGCATCCTCTCGTTTACTATACCCAACGGCTGATGCAAAACCCTCCGTAACCCTCACGTCCCGGCATCACGACTGCTCCCCTTTCATCGTCCGCTAGAGAAAGCTCTCGCGCTGCGACCCTTTGCCGGACGTGCCTCATATCACGGGAGTGGATTATTATAACCCCATCCACACGCGCGTGTCTCGAAATTGTGATAAATTGTTTCTCAACGACTGTTCCCTCTCCTACCCCTTGTCTTCCACCCTAACAGCTTTTCATCGCTCATTGTTTTCGTTATTTTTTTTTTTACGATACGCGGTGTAACACAAATATTTGCTAAGGGATGAAAAAAAAAAAAAAAAAAAAAAAAAAAAAAAAAATTATCAACTGACATTGACGTCACGCTTCGGCGTAATACGAACGAAGGATAAACAGGTCGACAGGTTCTGTGCCTCGGGCGATTTTTTTTCTTTTTCAAGATCGGTATCCCGTTGAAATGCGCACTCTTTTTCGTTCTTATCTCTCGTAGTCTTCGCCCCGGGGGATGGGGAAACTTTGGAGAGGGGTATAGTTTCGTAGGGTTGATGGAAATTGCGAGAGCGGGTTGATTGGAGTGAGAAGGGGTGGTTCGGTGTTTGGGGGATGAATGGGGTGGTTTTTGGGGGTTGGGGGTAGAGTCGCGTATGCGCTGCGAATGTTTTTAGCAGAGTTAGTATATTCGGTCGCTTATATAATCAATATACGAGAGGGCGAGAAGGAAAGCGCGGGGGTGGCGTGGAGGGGGTGAGGGAAAGAGGGAAAGCTCGGCGAGGGAGCGAGAAGGACCCGGACGGGTATCCGGGGACTAAGGGAGAACACGCGACCGAGCCAAACGAAAGTAAGGGCCGAAATAGGCGAGGAAGAGAAACGGACGGATAGAGACGGTATATCAAAACCTCTCTCGTGGTGTATAAACGCGTAATATGGAGAAACGGCGAGAAAACGAAGAGATGAGAACAGATAGAGAAGTAACTATACATATATATAGTTATATGTGTATTTCTATACATATATATATATATATATTATGTATGTATAGAGAAAGCTAAAGGGATGCAAAGGGTTACCCTCAGCGTTGACTATCCATGCGCATGGAAGACGTTGAACCATCTCTCACGATTCTCACCCCTTTCCTTCCTTTTGTCGCACATAACCCTTCTTTCGTATACGATTCTGGCATTCATTTCATCCCGTTTTTCCCGGAGACTTCTTTGGTCGAGAGCACGAAAAAACGACAAAAATTCACGATGTGCATCGCGAAATGCTTTCTCGCGGACGAGAGTTGCGCAGGAATTGCTGGGAATAACGTCGGCGAAAGATTTCTTCCTTGCAATGTCGCGTATTTTTTTTTTTTTTTTTTTGCGTTTTTAAATTTTCTTTGTGTATCGATATATCTATATCTGTTTTTATATCCATATCAATATCGTCTGTGGATTCACGTTTTTTGTATAGACGCGGCTATAACACGCGCTTTTCCCTCGTAGGCTGACTTTGCTGCGGCTTATACTTCTTCTTCTTCTCTTCCTTTGATGGGCTTCGAGTCTCATCGGGTGTCGCATGCGCTCGTAGCTTTTTCGCGTGAGAAAGCCATCTCCGCATGAAGCTTCTCCGAGTTCATTTTTCGAAGGTTTTTCTTGGTCGACATTTTTTTTTTTTTTTTTTTTTTTTTTTCGTAACTTTCGAAGTATTCGAGAACGAGTATCGATGCATATCGAATAAGATATGCCAAAGTTGCAGAGGAGTGCGGGGTCGGCGGCGAATTTCCGAAATATATCGAAGTTATTCGGAATCCGGGGATTCTAACCTCTTTCACCATCGATTATTTGTCGTTTATATATATATACTAAAAAAAAAAAAAAAAAAAAAAACTAATTTCGAAAATAGGAAATTTTTTTTTTTTTTTTTTATTTCCTCCGTAATTTTCGTTCATCTTAAGCCGTTCATCGGCGTCATTAAAATTTACAAAAATTGCGAAAGAAAAATACAAAAAAAAAATGCATTATTTAATTTTGTCGAAAGAGTTCTTTTAACGAAAATTCTGCAGTGAATCGGATTATACACGCGTGTAAGTCGCAAGGTGCACGGTATACTAAAGAGAAAACCCCGAATCGTGTAGATACGACCGCGCGCCGCGTGCTATATTGCGAAGACTGCGAATTGGCAATTTGCTTGCAAATTTCGTAATGCGAACCGGCGACCGTTCCCGTACAGCAGGTGGTACGATGTGTATAACTGTATTGTCTCAAATACGTGTATACAACGCGTATATACAATTCTATACATATTGTACTTGAATAAAGCTAAACGCATACAAACCGGACAGTCAGACGACGTACGGTACAGTGGGTCGAGTAGAGATCCCTTGTTAAAACACGAGAACGAAGAACGAAGGGAGTTGAAGGGACTCGGGGTGGAAGTTGACGCAGCAGAAGCAGAAGCAGCAGAATTCGTTTTCTCCACCTTTTTCGTGGCCCTCACCATCGTCTTGCTAACGCACGGATTTTCCTCGCGTTTCTCGTTTTTCTTTTTTTTTTTTTTTTTTTTTTTTCGTATATATATATAGACGAGAACCCATGCGCAACGAACCGGCGAAGTGGTTTCGAGGCGACAGGTGAATTAAAGTCTCGCCACCGCGAGAGAGAGACTGGTAAGGGTGTTCATTTCCTTTTCCTCACCTCGCGATCCCTTTCACCGATCCACTTCTTTCGTTCCCCCCTTTTCTTTGCTTTCTCTTGCGTCACGCGACACACACACACACACACACAGAGAGATTTCGCGAGAATAGACCACTTGTTTTCCTTTTACCATAGCGTCTTTCTTTCGGTATTTTTTTTTCGTTTTTTTTTTTTTTTTTTTTTTTTTGCTTCCATTACGTCCGAGTCGAAGAGATTTTCACACTCTGCCGATTTCTTCGTTCCTTTTGCCATTTCAAGACTGTTTGCCCACTCGGGGCTGTCGCTTTTGTTATCCCTTATGTGTCCGCGCGATCCATTTGGAATCGAATTGAAGCTTTGATTCGGCTGAAAACGGTAACGAAATATTGACGCGAAACATTGATCGCGAATCGGTGCAACGATTGCCAATTATTCGAAGTGATTGTTGCTATAATCCATATCAGCTTTGTCCACGAGAACAATTTGACGAGCACTCGTCTACAGAATTTTCGGACAAACAACGCGCGATATATCGCGTAAATTTGCCACGCAAATGGACTAATATAACATATTAAACAATGTTTCGATACACAATTAATCGCGTCTATATATACGTTTGTATTACACTCGTGAATTCGCTGTCGCGCGAGTAGATTTTAGAAATTGAAGAGACAGAGAATGACGCACGGTACAGCAACGATTGTATACGAGAGAATGTAACGAGTAGTCGATCGGGTATGCGGCAATTTTTTTTTCCCGCGAGTAACCGTGCAACTGCTGGAATGACGAGTGTTGGGAAGGAGGGGGAGGGGTGGGGGGGGGGGAGTAGGATAGCTCTGAAATCCGAACGAAACACCGAGCGAGTTGATTGAGGGGTCGCGGAAAAAAAAATCACTGGAATTCGTAAACCTCACGACGAGCCTACGGTCGTTCTCTCTCTGTCTTCCTGATTTTCTATATGACTATATATATATATGTTCTCTTCGCCTCTCGAAACATTCGAACGCGACAATGACGGTTTATTCGTTCATTGAAAAAAAAAAAAAAAAAAAAGAAAAAAAAAAAGGAACGTGAAACTCGATATACGAAACAAAAAATCAACCCGAAATCGTTCTCGTCGAGATTCTCTACGCGGATCAACGTGAATGAAGAAAAAAATAATTTTGCAAAAAAAAAAAAAAAAAAACGACTCTCGAGTTAACGAGAAGTGTTATAGAGAAATTTTATTATTTTAAAAAAGATATGAATAAGATATTAGAACTAAAAAAATAATGCAAGAAACAATGAAAAAAAAAAAAAAACGAAATTTTTTTAAATAATCAAAAATCTTTTAAAAAACAAAAAAAAAATTGTTGACTGACGAAGAAGCGTTATATTGAAGAAAAAGAGCGGATTAGCATATGGAACTAAAATTAAGGGAACAACGAGCAATTTCCATCGACAGAAGATTCCATCGACAAGAGTTATTCGCTTTCTCGTCTCCGTGGACTATCGAAAATGCGGGTTGATGACTCTCGGGGTCGAATGATCGCCGACTTTACTTTCTCTCGTTCGCGTACACTATTCACATCTCTTTAGCGGGAACTCCGAGAGAGAATAAGGGTGGAGGGTGGAGGTCTCGCGAGAAATGGCTACACGGATGAAAGGGTTCGTCGTTTCGCGGAATGAAAGGGTTGTTGAGACGAGAAAGAGAGAGGGAACGATAGAGTGCAAAGTGAATAGCAGGTGAAAAGCGGGAAGGGTAGAGAAACTCGCGGGCGGCAGTCGGGGCGATGGAGAAGAGTCGCGAGTCGTCTAGTGAAGGAACGAGCGAAAACGTTGCTGTCTGAGAGTTGCTGCTATTACTACTTGCGGAGTTGAGTATAGAATATATATCGCGTCGGGGGAACGGGAGGGGGAGGGGGCGCTTGGGACTGCGCGAGGGTGCGAGAGCGAACCTTGACGAGGGGGTGTGAGTAAGTGACAAGTTGAGGGATTGCCGCGACTGCATTGTGTGCAATCGTCGCCGTATCCCCACCGGATAGGGTACCCTTATTCCTCAATCTGCCTTTATTCTGACCGCGAATCAACCAACCGACTTCCTTTCTGACGTAATTCCAGATTTTCGAGACGATAGGCAGTTATAATAGAACATAGCAACGGCACAGCCGTTTCGAGTACTGAAGCGATGTCGATGTTATGTGCACTGCACTGCGTTATCCACGAAATGGATAACGCAACGGATTCAATTTTCGACCCTTAAGCGAATAAAGGGACTTCTTGCATTGAGATTAACGAGGGAAATGAGAAAATTTAATAATGGCGTTTACCGATACCTATTTTTCGTTATAATTCCGTCACTTTTTTTTATCGCGCGGAATAATTGAGACTCGAAGAATTTTTTTTTTTAATTTTCAGGTTTTTTACGTTCTGTTGGAAAGCGTATAAATTCTTTAAAATTTAATAGATCGATAATGCGCCTCGACAACCATTTCCCCTTACATTCCGATGCATTGATTTTACGATAATTTAACTAAAAAATATTGATTTTACGACAAATGTGAATACAATGGAAAAGTCGTGGCGTGAAGTCGATATGTTTATAATAATCTGAAATTATTGCAAAAAAATTTCGAACTCAAAATTCGGGAAAAAATAACCTCAAGAAAAATAACCGCTATTTTTCGACTGTATAGTTGTTTACTTTTATTTTATTGTAAAAAAAAAGAGATTATTTTTAAAAATGACAATAAAATGATCGAAAAAAAATGTCTCTCAATTTTCAACGATACAAATTGTTGACCTCATTTTATCGTAATTTTGACAGTAATAATAAAACAGATAATAAAAATTATCGATATTTGGCATAAAAAATATTCGTGAAATTAAATATCGTCACAAAACCATAATTTTTTTAATTTTCCGACGGTGACGCGAAATAAGGGTAATTTTATATCGCTATGAAGTCCCACGCCAGATATCGAAACGTTCGAAAAATATGACGCGGTGGTTCGACGGTTAACAAGTTAAATATAAAAATGCGAGAGGATAAACTTATCGAAAATTGAAAAAGTTTCGTTCGCGTCATATTTTCAGGTGTATCGAGGAAATATTTCGTGGAATTCACGTTTCGCCACTATCGCGTATAAAAATAAATGTGTTGTTAGCGAGTCGTCGCGATATTCGAGAATTTCATACATCTGCGCGGAGGATGACCTGTAACGGTATTCCCGGGATGGTAGTTTCCGGCTTTTCCGTCCAGTTTTCCAGTTGGTATACCGTGCGCCACCGAGGATACCTCATTGCCCCGTTGTCGAGTCGGCGAGAGGAAGAGATACGGGATAGGATAGTGCAGTACACCTGCTCGCAGATTCGATTACCGTGGCTCTTGTTGGAGCTCTGAGTACAGAGGGAGAGCGCGGAGGGCGGGAGGGTAGTTGGGTTCGTCGGGATACTCTATCGGGAATATTGCTCGCTATTCCAGTCCCTTTTCCTGTCCGTACCTTGCAGGCAACCGGGTCCCGTTAAAACAATGACGAATGCGCTCGAGAATCGAAACTATAGACATGCAGTTCCACAGTGGCTTTTCGATTCTCGTTCACTGTAAAGTCGTCGTTTGGTGACCGATATCGGAACAAAATTTCGGCGTTACAGAGCCATCGTTGCGAGATCACTGCAGGACCGTGTCACCCCCTCTCAAAGCATTCAAAACGAAAAAAAAAAAAAAAATCGCAAAATACATCGATGATATAGAAAATATTTTCGTCGAAAAACCGTATATCACGAACATATTTTTGAATTTTTTTTTTTTTTTCGAAATATTATAAATAAAAAACGCTGAATAAAATATATTTTTGTAAAAAAATGACATCGATATGTTTTAGAATATATTACGGCAAATATATAAAAAAAATATGAGATTAATATATCAGTTGCATAAAAACCCCGAATTTCATATATTTCTAATATATATTTTGCATATATATATTTTTTTTCACGTGGAATCGTTAGAACAAACTTTACTACTTCGCTCGAAGTTCACGAGAAAAACTATATAATTTAATTTGACTATCCAATTTATCGTTCTAATAAAGAATCCCTAATGACAAAATAAACGAAACGAATCCGAGGAAAGCGCGATGAAAAAAAAAAAAAAAAAAAAAAACGTTCGTGAGATCGAATCGGTTTTCTATATTGGATTCAGTCCAATTAGTCACAGTTTACTGAGTTTGTCTCTCATTAAGAATTAGAAATCTCGACGGTCGACGAGAAAATATACATAGTGACGATAGATTTATCACCGTCCCGATTTCCTCGATTTTTTTACTTCCCTTAGCTGTTTCAGTGATGATATACTTATCGGTATATACATTCACCGGTTCTGTTCCTGACACACGCGGCAAAAGTCCCCCCGATTTTTGTTTTCGCCAAGTTTACCGAATAAAGTTTACACCGTGTGGCCCAACGGTGCGGGTTTCAGGGGGTTGGAGAGAAGGGAGGGTAACGTGGTCGAGTTGCGAAATGTAATTAGAAAACCAACCCTTAACTGCCAACGGCCGCGGCTGGAACAATTACGTTCGAGGGAAGGAGAACCTAACCGCCCCCTTCCCCCCTCCCCCTCTCCCTGACCTTACGTCTCTCCCTCTCGTTTGCACGAGGTTTCGGCCGAAAACTTTGCTTGGTTCCGATCTCTTTCTCTCTCTTCTCTCCCGCTTGCTGCCCGTTCTCCTCATAACTCGTTTTTCTCTAGCAGTCTCCGCGGCAATCCGGGACAGTCTGGTACTCGGGGATGGCGAGAAGGGAAAGGGAGGGGTGGTAGCTGGTTGCAAGAAAAAAAAAAAAAAAAAAAAAAAAACACGTCCCGAAAATTCGCGCCATATGCGAACGCGACAGCGACGCAGCCGTATTCCCTGCTTTTCCATCCGCCGCTTCCGCGCGCCCTTTCCATAAGCTCCGACTCCCTCCCGGGGCTCTGATGAACCACCACCGGGGAGAAATTCAAATTTACGCCATCGTTCTCTCGACCTCGGGAACACCTCGATCCACGCGATCAAACTGTGTATGCGAGAGACTTTGTGTATTTTTCTGGATTTTTCCGAAGGCGTGAAAAATGAGTCGGTAAGTCAGCCAATCGGGCGCTTTTCGCGTCTTGGATGCGAGACATGTTCGAAGATTTTTTGAATATCGTTTATACGCAGATAGAGATTGTGGATAGGGAGGGTTGAGAAAGGAATTCTCATAGGAACTTTGCTCTCGTAGATCGCCCGACAAATCGTTATATTTCATTAACCGATTTTCCTGATTTACTGATTAACTGCAGTCGATGTAACGGAAGATCCGTAGGTATTGGGTGGCAAATAACCGGTGTTTACTAAAAGTTCAACGTATATTGGCAAATTTCTTTTTTCTCGTCTCCCCATTACGTTTATTACGGCTGTCTTCCAGTTTTACGATGTTAATCGTGAACCGGATATACGAGAATTTCGGATTCAATTGAAACGAAACCACTGTCGTTTTCTCATCGGCGTAATTTGTAGCGGAAACGGGACTTAAGGTTCCATGTTTACGGAAGGAAAAAGGTACTTTTCGTAGTTCTTTTATAGTTCGGCGTTGGTAACAAACTTAATTCGCTCGCCTGCTAAACGTCCTCCATGATGCTTTTTGCATCGTCTTCAGCAGCTTTTAATTCCCTTCTTTCGCTGCGTTACACTGGTCTCCGCCACTTCTTCCGCTTCTTCCACTTCGTCATCCGCCGAGTTTTCATCGCTCTCTCCAAGAGCTGCCTATGTCACGCGGAAAAAGAGGCTGAGAGAGGAAAACGCGCGGGTCTACTTCCGTCTACGGTTTTAAGGTTAGAATCCCCCGCTTCGTTTCGAATTTCTTACTCTCGACGACCGGCGGGCGAATTTACGAGGCTCGTTATTAAATAACCCGCTACCTCTGGCAACCCCCCGCGCACTCTTACCTTCAGCTCGCCTATCACCTTTCCTCTCTTAAACCTCTTATGGATATAATTTATGTACGTAATGTGTCTGTATGCGCGCCATCTACCGTATCTGCTATGTAACGAAGACATAACGTACCACCGATATTTACGATAAAATAATGGTTTCCGCTTTTTGAAAATATTTATTTAACAAAAATTTAAGGACATTCCGAAGTGATACGAAAAAAGAGGTTAACAATTTATTAAATCGAAAAATTATATATTTTTAAAAAATTACGAAAAAAAAAAAAGTTATTAATTATAATAATTGTAATAATGAATCATCATTATTATTATTATAACCCAAAATTTGTATCGTTTAATGTAATTATACTTTTAAAAACGACTAAATATAAAACATCGCGATACTCGTGTCTCGAGTCGAGTATCAAACGAATAATTTTCACAAAATTTCCGTCCCGATTTAAATATCACCAGTGTTCCAAAAACGTGTCTGCATAGTTGTGAATTAATCGCAGTGCGGCAATGTCGACCACGGGGATGGAAGGGGGGGTCGGGCTATCAAAATTTCTGTCTCTGCCATCGCGATGAAATTATTATTCGCGACCCGACGAGCTGCAAATTCCTTTTTGACATTTCGGAATTTCAGACACGACGCTATACTACTGGTTGTGTTTCAATATTTCAAAAAGGAAGTTGATAAACGAAATATATTCGTTTGAAAGGCCAATATTAGTCGTAGGATACTACCAAGTCGACGAATTTGTCTCTTCGGGTCGCGAGATACTGATTAATTAATTATGTCGTTTTGGTTCGCGGTACTTGTATACCTCGCGGGCGTGCGGTGTTCCATGTGATCATAAAAAGGCTTTCTATGCAGGAATTCCCGGTATATTGACCTATTACAGCGTCCGCGTTCTGACAAATAATTGTGCTTGTAGCGCGTAATATTATCAGCAGACTATACATTTACATAGACAAATCTAATAGCCGATAGCTGGCTGCTGGTATGTATTATCTCTCTTCGCGTGTCTCTCGTTCTATATATACGTATATATATGTATGGATTGTATTGTACATACATATATATAGATATATAGGCAAAACTGGGGCAATACGGACTAATGGGGCAAAATGGACCACGCAAAAGTAACATCCATACGTTTTTAACCAGTTATCACCTTCAAATAATCCCTTTAACTATAAAATATCGTGAAAAAATTCTGAAAAAAATTGTAGTATAGTCCCGAAGGGTTGTTTCTTCGATGGTCTACAGAGAATGTTCCTCCGCACTTTAGCATTATTATTACGAGCAAAAGAGATCAGCGTTGTATGTAAGCCGTTAAAGTCTGCCGTACGTTAGGTGTTAATAGATCGAAAAAACTCGATAATGAAATCTTTCTATTTCAAATACATGGTCCATTTTGCCCCCGAACTCGATTCTTCTATTGCTCGGACCCACGAAATATTTTTTATGTATTTAATTTGTTAATAAACAGTTTATTCGCGCCTTCGGAATCATAAAAACACTCTGCCATTCGTTAACCAGTCCATTTTGCCCCGTTCTCCCCTATTTGGACACAGAGACATGTGTATTCCATGGAAAATGTATTACTGGCAATGCTAGCGCCGTTGTACATCGGTTCAGCATCCCAACCGATGGGATCCGCGAGTGGGCGATGCCAACGAGATAGAAAACGATGAAATCTACGTAACCAACGTATACAAGCCATTGCGGCTTCACAGCCGTCCAGATAACTACACAAACGTTACCACACACATGCATACATGGGATAGAAAAGAACCAACACAATAGCGACCCCCTGTTCTATAGGTGACGTGATTTAAAAATATAATATATTCACTGGCTGACCGCGTTGCACACCGTTTAACCATCGGGGCGTAGAGAAACAGCCCGGTACCAGGCGCGCTTAGCACAGAAGCTCTTTCTCTTCCCACCGCGGCCCTTTCCCCGCGTTACCAACCGATGCTCATGGTATACACATTCTTGTTTCTTTTTTTTTTTTTTTTCTTTTTCATTGCATTTTTTTTTCAACTTTTCTTCTTTTTTATTCAGCCCATTCCCTTTCGTACGGCAGCGGCAAAGAGAATTTCCATCCTTCCGCTCGACCGCCATCATAAACGAAGAGTACTGCTACTCGAATCGGGGACGTGAGGTTTTTACCCACCACCCTGTTGGCTCGTTCCTCCCCCCCCTCCCTTCTATTTCATATCTTTTCGTTTTTTCTCTTGTTCTTCGCATGAACGTCGTTCAGCTGCGAAATAATCGAGGAAAAGTGCAGAAAAATAAAAGAACACCGGGAGCATTGAATTTCGTGCCTAATATCCTATACGGTGGCTAACTGTCGAAGACACGCCGGAAATTCGCAACTCTGTACACTTTTGTGTACAGATGCGCAATTCGATTTTTTTCGACATTTCGATCGCGAAAAAAAAAAGAAAAAAATTTATTCGCGGCGCAAATATTGTGAATGAACGCAAACTTTAATCACGATGATAGAGTGGAATGAAAAGCTCGTTTAACCGGGCAGCTGTGGCAAAATTTAAGTTTGTTAAAAAAAAAAAAAAAAATTCAAAATAAAGAATTTTACGAAACTATCTTAATACCGTCGAAAAAAATCATAAAAAGTTTATCTTTTTCGGGAGTTTATTAAAAAAACAGCCAATAATAAATCCCTTTTTTTGAAGGCCTGTATAGCGTTGAAAAAAATTCGATAACCAATGATATTTCTTTTTTACTTTCATAGATTCTAATTTTTTTTTTTTTTTTTTTTTTCTCGTATTCTGAAAAATGAAATCTTGTTATTATCGATTTCGGATTATCCGCGGTTTTCATATATCCGTGTGTACCATGGGTCCGATTTTCTTCGGAAAATTGAAGTTTTACATTGATTCGGTAAATACATCGATCAAAAAAAAAAAAAAAAAGAAGTTTTTTCGGAAAATTTCGGAATTGGGAGCAATTTAGAGTTGTTATTTGAAGCGCGTTATATTTTTTTTTTTTTCATTCCCTCACTTCGCTTGACTCATTTTTCGTTTTATTTTTTTTCCCTCGTCTCGTCTCTCGCGCCTTCGTTCCCCTCGTTCGAAAACCCTGGCGTGACCGTCAGCTTAATTGCTCGGGGATTCGAACTCGTTATTCCACGTTGGCCCCGCAGGCGAGGCATGCTTTTCGCGGTGTTGGCGCGCGGTCGGTCGGTCGGTCGCCTCGGCGTTGCGACTTCGTCCGTAATCCCAGCGGCGGAAGGACCGCGCTCAGCTCTCGTTCTCAACGAGTTCTCACCCGCGTTCTCTTTGTCTGCTCTCTCAAGCCCCGTGATTTCTCATTGGAGAAGCTCGCGTAAGCACTGACGTCGCCGTCCTCGTTAGACGGTTCGCTCGGACGCTCGGCGCGCTGTCCGGTATATAGTAGGTATACCGCGTGAAGAAGAAGCTTCCTCTCCCCCTGGAAACTACCCCCCGCCCTGTAATCCAACGATCGTCAACGGAATACGAATGCCACTGGCGGTGGTAGACGAATTGGGCCAACGAACGGTCATAAAAGCACGAAATCGCGGCAGAAGATATCCCACCGTCTCACTATATTGCTCCGTTTCCGCGCTTCTGTTTTTTCCCCCCTTTCATTTCTTTTTCTTTGTTCCCAATCAAACGAATACAAATACTACGAGCAACGAATGAGAAAATAACTGCATGTTAAAAAAAAAAACAAAAAACCATTCTTTCCCCCGTGGCGTAGGGAAGCATCTTGATTGTCGCGTAAAGTGGATCATTATTGGTTTTATGCCAACGACGAGGACGCGATAAAAAAGGGACGATACAAGATCGTAAAATAGAAAGATTTACTCGACGATGTTTTAAGCTTAAATTTTTCAAAAGTGCGAACACTTAGTATATTTTTCAGTGATATACAATAAACAGTGGTATAATATATAATCATAATAATAATAAATATAATAATTACATTATTATTATTATTATTATTATTATTATTATTATTATTATTATTATTATTATTATTATTATTATTATTATTATTATTATTATTATAGTATGTAATATATATTTTCCGACTCGAGAATATTTAGTTTATTCCATCAAAAGTATCGATCAGTTCAATTGTACACCGATTTTCAAACGATTCCGCAAATCGTTTCCCAATCGTTCCGGACGATTTTCATAATCGGCAATCTTGTACTTTCTCATTCGTGAAAAGATCGCGCGCGAATTTCTGCGGTGAAAGAAATCGCTGAGATATTAAAAGTTGGTGGCGGGGGGAGGCCGGGGGGGGGGAGGTTGGCCAACGTTAGACTTGAATGGACGTGGGAATGGTAAACAGATTTACATAAGTCGATCGAAGCCGTTACGCGCTACTCGGTCTCTCCCTTGTCGGATCGCGGAGAAAGGAGCCATAGCTCGAGGGGTTGAAAGAAGGGAAAAGGAGCCGCGCGGCGCGGCGTCGTCTCGCGGGGAACTTCCGGCTGTAGAGCCGGCGAATCTTTGCGAAGCACACCGACACTCGTCTATACATAGACACGGGAAACATATATTCGTATCGAAATGGAGAGGGAACGGAGGGAAAAAGCGACGCGACCAGTGGATCAAACCGAATCCAATAACTCCCGACGGGATTACAAACCCGAAGAGGCGGGAGAGACGATCGCTCGCGTGGCGGTACACGGAACTCCGTTGAAGCTTCGTCTCTTTAAATGACGTTCTTTCTCCGGTTATACTTTTTTCGGCATATTATCACGCGGATCTTCTTCCGAATCGACTTATTTTCGTATCGCTTTCGACGTATTGCGCGCAATCTGATAAGTTAATATCCTCGCTATTTGCCGAAATAGCTGTCTGCTATTCGTTAAAAGACGGAAATGTCCCTCGAGAAGTTTTTTTTTTAATAAAATTATTTGCGTTGTTTCTTTAGTGGAAATTTATTTGATGCTAACTTACGTGGCGGTTAACTGTACGGTTAAGTTATTTGATGCTAACTTGCGTGGCGAGCAACTGTACGGTTAAGTTATTTGATGCTAACTTACGTGGCGGTCAACTGTACGGTTAAGTTATTTGATAGTAACTTACGTGGCGGTCAACTGTACGGTTAAGTTATTTGATGTTGACTTACGTGGCTGTCAACTGTACGGTTAAGTTATTTGATGTTAACTTACGTGGCGGTCAACTGTACGGTTAAGTTATTTGATAGTAACTTACGTGGCGGTCAACTGTACGGTTAAGTTATTTGATGCTAACTTACGTGGCGGTCAACTGTACGGTAAAGTTATTCAATAGTAACTTATGTGGCGATCAACTGTACAGTTAAGTTATTTAATACTAACTTACGCGGTGGTTAACTGTATGGTGAACTTATCAGACATCAACTTACACGGTCGTCAACTGTATTTCCGTATGTAACAAACCCCCAAAATTTATCCGGTCAATATATATCGGTATGAAGCTCTTCGATATTATCGGAGTATCGATATTATTTTTCTGCCGACTTTCTATCGGGAAATAAAGAGGGTTCCGAGGAGCGAATGAAAAATTAATGAAAGTCCCCCTCGTGCTTCAGTGCTGAGGATATCGCGTAATATAATCGAAGCGCCACGAAACAATTCCACGCCAATCCCCCCAAAGGCTTATCATTATTTAATCGTCGAGTCGAATCGAAAGACACCGAACTTCCGGGGATCGCGCAAAGGATAGACGAACAAAAATTTTCAGCACGAAGTTTCTCATACGAGTTCGATAACTCGAACGGGGAAAATCGTATGAAAAATAAGTCGACGGCGCAGCAGCTCCAGTTGGCCATCGCACACGACATAACCCCAGTAGGATTTTCCGAAAATCCGTTTGCTTCGAAAGCGCGGCACGACTTTCCCCTGTACCTCGCGCTTCGTGTCTCGTTTTTTTTTCTCCCTCTCGCGGAATTGTCAGAAATATCTTGCAATCCGGGTCACCATTTTTGCTCGTCTATCCACTTTCTTACACGTATCTGTACGTCCGGCACACAAGTCTACGTACACAAATATCATTCCTGTTTGTGAGTTGTTAGCCTCGATCCTCGGAAATTCGACGAACCGCGTCGACCGACTTCGTCGAATCTCTTTTCTTCCCATTCCACCCGCTACTCACCCACTCCGTCCGAATCCCAAAACTCCCGAACGCGCTTTAACTTTTGCCCGGCGAGAGTTTCGCAGCGCGTGGCGATGAGAGTTTCTCCGAAGCGTCTTGGCGCAGCACTTCTTCAACTGCATACATGTATCTTTAGCTTTTTTTTTTGCGCAATTTTCCTCTCGCGATTCTCGAAAAAAATGTTCTGCATACTTTTTCGTCGTTTTGAGGACGAAAACGTCGAAAAGTCGAGACGTCATTATCACGAAAATGAACCGTCCAATTCGAGAAACGAGTCGAAGCGAAACACGAGATAATGTAAGAGGATGTAAAATTATTACGAGAGATGAAAAATAAGGGATATTTTTGTTTGTTGGGTAATTCAAACGCTTGAAATTGGAACAAAAGCTTTCCACTTATTCCTCACGATGTCGCCGTTAAAATCTATTTTCGCAGATACGTGGAATTTGATTCTGTCAAATTATAATTGACTGACGCGATCGCGGGACGGAGTTTATTTTCAGTCGCAATCGCACACGGATTGTGTGTTATTCATCAATAATATTCGGGTAAAAACCATTCGGGACAATACGTTACATCGACGGTGTGGCGAACTACTCAGTACCACTCTATTTTTCTATTTTTAACGGTGTTTTATATCCACTAATTGTTCGAATAGATTTTTCGTTGTTACGGAAAAAGCGTTCGATCGATCGATCGCTGACAAAAAAAATATGAAAATAAAAAAAAAAACATTTTCGTCATTAATTTTTTTTATTAAATGAACTTAAATGAAGACGCAATGCAAAAAATGTCAACTGTTTAATGATTCGGAATTCGTATTATCGAGTTTTAACCTCACAGGTAATCTACCTGATTTTCTTTTTCAACGTATTCGAAATTTCGTAAAATTAAAATCCGATAACTCGAAATATGCAAAAACATCGATGAAAAAAAAAAAAAAAAAATTAAGTATGCATAATTTTTTAATTCTTTCGCCGATTTTTGCAAATATAGTATATTAAAAAATAATAATAATAATATAATTTTTGCACATTTTTTTTTCCGCGGGGGTCACTTTTGAACGCCACTTCCATCGATTTAATTACAATTTTTTCTTCACAAAAAATTTTTTTTTTTTAATTCCAATTTAATCTTCGAGCAGAAAACTTTAATATCTGTATTTTTGATTCCGTGAAAATGTTTTGTTGAATTTCGCGAAAATGGTTGAAAAATGCGTATAGAGAAAATACGGTAAAACCGACGAGGGAGAGAAACATCGAGCGCAGAGGGTTCTCCGGTACCGCGGACCTTCGCGGATAGCCAATTTTCCGAGGTTATTATTCCCTAATTGTACGTATGAGAATAATTCACCGGATGCCCAGAGGAGAGGCGAAGAGAGAGGAGAGAGGTGCGGGGATGAGGTTTGCGGCGCCACAACAACCCGCGATACTCCGGGTCCGTTCGGCCGTAATTCTCGTATAAAATTTCATCTCCATTTCTCTGTACCCGTATGTTCCACTTAACCTTCTTGCGAAGAGCAATAAACCGATACGTCGGGGAAAACGGAACGCGCGGTGATGCGACCGCGCGACGAGGACTCGGAGAGAGGAAACGAGACGAAATTAAAATATTCATCTTCTATATTGTTCGCGAACAATTGGATTTCTTTGCGCGTGTCGAGATAACGAGCCAAAGAGGCGTAGTGGGGACGAAGGAGCGGGGAGTGTAGAGACCGAAAGAGTTTTTATGCGTCGCATAAAATTATTTTACGAGTACGTAAAATCATTTATTAGTTAAATTCGCACGAGAGGCGAGTCGAGAGAGTTACGTGGGTTTTTCGAGAATAACTCGGTGAAAATATTAATAAATAAATTATAGTTAAAAAAATTGCAATAAAAACAATGCGAAACTTGAAAACAAGTGCATGAAAAAAATTCTTTTATTTCGCGCCTTTTTCGTGTGATGTATTTTTTTTTTTTTTTTTTACTCACTGACTAACGTGAGGTACGGCACGCTGTGAGCCATGTAGTGCGGAGGGCTGCATGCTTCCTCTGGACGGGAAGTTGCACTTCCAGTTTGCACCTCCACCACGTGACCGTCCCTTCTGAAGAACGCCATACACATGTAACCGCTACGGCTGCGGATACAAAGTCATACGGTGAAAATAGACACATTGCCTATGCAGTTTGAATAATAAAAATAATTTTTTCATTTTTTAATAAGTTTTCGATTTTTTTTTCGATAAAAAAAAAAAGTTTAAAAAATTTCCAAAAAATTTCAAAAATTAAAAAAAAATTCAACATTTTCCAAAAATTTTGAAAAATTCCAAGAATCCGAAAATTTTCAAAATGTTCTATACATTTTTTTAACATATTGTAGATAACTTTTCCGACTAAAATAACATTCATTCGTAAAGCTCTTTTCAAAATTTATTTTTGAAGCTTTAACTGCGACGCCAGTATATTTAAAAAATTCCAAAATAAATTTGGCAATTGGTATTCTATAAAAATTTTTTTTCGAAAAAACAATAAAATAATAATAATAATAATAAAAGCGATTAAACATTTATTTTTTACTCTTTTTTTTTTAATGTTTGATGAACGTTTCCTTACCATCCTACGGTGTAGTGCGCAACCATCATAGTCATTGTTTGCGCAGGATTACTTTGTTTGATGCTGTTGCACAAAATCTTGACTTCCTGTTCGTTCTGTTCGGTAAAGTCTTGAGGATCCGAACCTCCAGTATCGATTCTCGAACTGCTAGCGTTCGATCTCGTTATGTGAAGACTCGCGTTTCTCGGATGAAAGGTGTAGGATCTCGCGAGATCGAGAGTGTGCCACGTGAGGCCGCTACTCGTGTGGCCGGTAAGCCAACTGGGAAATCGGCATTTGCTGGGCGACGAGACTGAAAAAACACAATATTAAGAATATTAATATTATTTTTTTCGTCAATTATTAATTATTTTAATTAATTTTAATAATCGCCATAAAATATATCGGGATTATTAATTAAAAAAAAAAAAACGAATATTTAGAAGACGCAGATAAATAAAAGATTTTCCGCTTGAATCTCAAATGCTTTTCTTTCCGAAAAAAAAAAAAAAAAAAAAAAAAAAAAGTATCTTTTATTTTTCTCGAAACTTCGTATTTTTTTTCGTTCGTACAAATTCGGTTTTTTTTTAACTTCAAATTTCTCTCATTCTTCCGGCCCCTCGAATCACGTTTCGCCTCTTCGAATCCACGAGAGAACGCGCGCGCGGACTTTTGCTCCCGGCGGCCCGAAGACGAATCGTAACTTTGAAGGAATCTTTTTGTCTCCTTTCGTCGCAATCATTGCGTCGGAATCTTTCGCGCGGAGATAACTAACGGAAAAGCCCACCCACAGTGTTCGCTCTACTCATTGTCGCCTCACGAATACCTTTCCCCTTCGGCTTTCTCTCACTCGCGAACTTTTGCCGGTGATAAAGTCGCGACGCTTTTCTCGTATCCGACACACATCGAGTGACAGCCAATAAAATCTCAACGCGAGCATTGCAATGGGTGAGGAGGAGCTTCGGGGGGTGGAAAGGCTATCAAAGGAAAAGATAAGAAAAAAAAAAAAAAAAAAAAAACGATCTCTCTCAGCGTCTTCGTCCCGTTTCGCGGAATTCGGGGGGTGGCGATGGGAGGGGGTGACAAGTGAAAAAAAATCGATTCCTCACAGTTTTTTTTTTTTTTTCAAGTTTGCTATTATTATTATTATTTTTCTTTCGTAAATTTTGCCGAAGTCTTGCGAAGTCCTAAAATGCACGGCATGTCGAAACCACGAGAGACTTCCCCACGGGGGAGTGGGACGTCCGCGACACTTGGTCCTCATTTTTACGAGGCGTAAAAGCCATTGTAGTATCGTTTCACGGCGGCTCCCTTTCCTCTCATTCGTCGTTTGTCCACGAGCCTAGTGCATAGCAGAAGAATGCAAATAATTCAGGCGCCAGTGTCGCTTACTTCGCTGGTCCATCGCGGAAACCTTCGAAGACCTGTACCCCTTTGTTTTTTTTTTTTTTTTTTTTTTTTTACGAAATACTATGACCACAGGCGCCGTTGCAGTGTCCACGATAATACAAATTCCTCGGTCGTAAAAAAAAAAAAAAAAAAAAAAAAAAAAATAGTGAAGAGAAGCAGCGAAGAGAGGATGACGCGGACAGTGGGGGTATCGCGGGGACGCTAATTCTCAGGTTTTAATGCCACGTGATAAAATCCTCGCGCGGGTCCGTCGAGAGAGACGAAGGAAAGTCGCCTTTCCGCGAGAAGCTCAAACTTTATTGCTTCCAAGATACCAATTAACGTTGTGCACGCGTCGCGAATGGAGAAAAAAAAACAACCGGTTTAGTCACCTAACGTCGTCTCCTGTGTCAGTGTACTCGTCGCTCGATGAGTCTCGGAACGAACGATAAAAAATACGATTAAAATAGTCGGATACCCGAGTTTTATTCGTCGAAAACTCATAGACTCGATTGCATATTTATTAAACGGCTAAAGAAATTATTGTTATTGTCGGAGATTAACACTGTATTGGTGTTTAATAATTTAAAAAAATAATAATAATAGTACTATTAAATGAATAATTATTAAAATGAATAGATGATACAATAAATAAAAATTCAATTATTAATTAATTAAATTATTTATTTTCAACATTTAATAATAATAATATTATTATTATTATTTTTTCGTAATATTATTGTCCAATGATAATAATATTTATAAAAGAATTAATGATTTTCATAACTTTATGCGATTTTTATGAAAATCTGATTGAAAATATGCAACAATACAAAATTTTTTTCGTCTAATAATAACTCCGTGTCTCGCGAGTAATAGCGTCTCGTCGGATGGTAGAGGTTCATCCACGGGGTGTCTATAATACGGATATCTTATATCCGTGAACCTGGCGTCGCAAACACACGGGAGGGGAAACGCTTATGAAAACGCAGAACCGAGTAATTTTCTCGAGGTATTGACTCTGCGAGGAGAGAGGGCCGAAGCTAATTGAAGAAACTTTCGAGCGCTCGGCTCGCAGTTGAACGGCAAAGTACGCGCGGGGATAGAGAGAAGCACAACGCGATATCTCGCTCTCTCATTTGCCTGGTTTCAGCCCTTCCCCCTCCCCCTCCCCTCCCTCCTCACCCCCCTTATGCAACCCGATTTGCCTTCAGCTCGCGCAGACCCCGAGTCAAAGGGCTTACCGCTGAGCTTAATGTTAATCCATTTTCTCCGCACTCCCAGCGAGACTCGTGATATTAAGAGGTACTCGTCGCGAGTGTTCACTACGATCTACTGCTTCAAACTGAACCGGCGTATGATCGCTTCTAGCGTTTCGAATTAGCCGGATATTTCGATTGAATAATTAAGTATTATTATTATCGGTATCGGTATCTTAAATACGAGAAATTCTGTGATAGTCGGAAAAAATAAATAATCATTTTTATTCGGGAGACAATTGTAATGTGGTTTTTTTTTGTAATTCATTTTTTTTTTTTTTTTTTATCACTATTTCTCGACAATTTTTTTCCGAGAAAAAAAATTAATTTTATTATTTCCTATCGATTTTGAGAAAAAAAAGATCACACGTTTGACTTGGATTTCGATTCATTCATTCATCCATTCATTTACTTATTCATTCATTCATTCATCCATTCATTTACTTATTCATTCATTCATTCATTCATCCATTCATTTACTTATTCATTCATTCATTCATTCATTCATCCATTCATTTACTTATTCATTCATTCATTCATTCATTCATTCATCCATTCATTTACTTATTCATTCATTCATTCATTCATCATCCATTCATTTACTTATTCATTCATTCATTCATCCATTCATTTACTTATTCATTCGTTCATTTATTTATTTATTTATTTGTCGAAATGTACGAAAGCCCAAGAAAAACTGCGAAAAAGTAGTTTATATCAGGTGAAATTCTAACAAAGTCTATATCCTCGGTACCCGATACTTCGAGTATGAGGAGCAATCCACAGAATTCGATGTGGCGCTCAACGGTCTACTGTGGCAGCTATAGTGTACGCCTGGAAGGTCACCGATCCGAGTACTGACCACGAGCGACACAGCTTGACTCTGGAGAGACCACCGAAGCCGCACACCAGACCGCGCACCCACCCTTGTCGGTCGCGGCGATCGTTAGTCCGTAGACGGTCAAGCGGCTTGCTACTGACGGGTTGACGCAATATTGGACTATTTGATGCGTTATCGCGATCGATAAGCCGATACCTATGATCACTAGATATGTTCTCTATACTTTCGGCATAAACACAATAATCCGAACTTTACCGACAATGCTTAAGGTATCAATAATAAAGGTCACGATTTCCATAGAATTACGCGGACTATAAATAGCGATTTTAACAATTTTTTTTTTTTTCATTAGTTTAGAAGGTAATTGAAAAAAAGAGGCAAAAAAATGGGATATAGTACTGTATAAGTTATTTCATACCTTTAGTTAGAGTCATAGTTCGCGATCCCTCCATCGGACTGAAGAGACCGTTGCAAGTTGCATCGTCGCTCTGCGCGACTCGATAGACTTCAGGCGCTCCCTCGGGTATCGGGGCACCGGGAAGTCCGAGATCGTGGTCCATCGTTGCCATTCCCAAGACAGCGGCTCGGTTGAGACCAACCCCTACGCTCTGATCGGCTCTCTCGTACACAAAACAACGATAGCGATCCTCGTCGCTCGACGAATGACCGTGGTGCAGGCGACCCACGAGATATCGACTGCTGCCCTCCTTCCACGTCGCCAGACACTCCAATTCCTCAACTGAGAAATTCGAAGAATTTTTTTTTTTTTTTTTTTTTTTTCGTTCTCCGAAATAATGAAATAATAGTTGAAATAAAAACGCTTACAATATTAAAAAAAAAAAAAAACCAAAAAATCTCGAAATATCAAATTCCATGAAAATTTTTATTGTTAATTAATTAAAAAATGTAATTTCTCCTCATTTTTTTTATAACGCAATTAGGCGATTTTTTTACGCGATCAGAATCCGAAAAGTTTTACGAGGTCAACAGCACCAATTTTTCACCCCTTCGCTTCGGAGCGTTCAGTCGTCCCTTCAGCATTAAATATCTCTCTCGATCCCGAAACTGGACGATCAGGCGCTCTCGTCTGTTGCGCGCGAAGCGAAAGACATCGCGCACCTTCCTTTCCTCTCCTATCTAAATCACATCTCGGAATTTTCGCTCCCCGCTCGCGAGTTCTCCGGAGGGTACGAGGCAACGCGTTTTTTTTTCCGCGATCTTTCCGACGATCGTTCTTCTCCAACGCTATACACACACGTGTTTTTTTACCCCCTCTATCGTCGACCCAAATCTCTCGAAGCGAAATGAAATTAAGATTTTTTTTAAAACAAAAACTTTTTCAACCGTTTTCGCGAAGTTTCGCGCGATCTCGCAGGACGACAGGTACATCTCACGGTTCCCGTTTTCACTCTCGCGATACAAACTCTCGCGCGATCGTTTCTATCTTCGCCCGTCGGGGAATCCCCGCGCGCGCGAGCGAACAGGCGTCAGGCTTTATCGCGACGTATAAAGTATCGTTTCGACGATCCAACGACATCCCTCAAGCGCACCGGAGGGGAAGAGAGAGAGAGTCGAGAGAACGAGAGAAAACCCTCGCGACTTCGCGATAGCGTGTCCGCCTTTGGGTTCGCGTTTGTTCCCAAGCAAACCCGGGGACGTCGACTAATGTCTTCTCGGGGATCGATAAAGAGTCGTGCAGAGGCGTTACTCCACTCGTGTGCCTTTGTGTGTCGTGTGTGTCTCGCGACCAACTTGCCAGTCGAAAACTCGAAACGTGACGTGCGTTTCGACGAAATCGGAACTCGACAAAAAAAAATGGATTTTTTACCCTAAAAGGGGATGGAAGCTTTAACCCCCGTCTATCCTCACGGCACACTTTGTCGCGTCGTTGAATCCGCGAGCGATATCGCTACGATTTTTAACCAATTTTTCTTAAAAGGGGATTTTCTCGAAATTGTTTCCATAGAGCTGTATTCGAGAAAAATTGGATTAAATTTATTTTTTTTTTCCTCGAGACTGTGATTTTTCTTTAAAGGGGCATCTACCCGATTCGATATTATTCGTGACCGTGTTACGGACGAAATGCGAAATTTCGATCGGTTACGAAAATTTCAATTTCGGCAAATCTGCTCTGTATATTTACACCGGTATTCCGAATACGTGAAAAAGTTCCCAAATCCACTTATATTAAATTGTAACGATTTTTTTTTTTTTTTTCAATAACTTTTTTTTTTTTTAAGTTTTTTGATTTCGGGAAAAAAAAAATTCCAGGGGATGAATGTATTTTTTCAAAAATATGTTTTTTACAATTAAATGAGTTTTTTCTTTAGAAAATTCGAGTCGCTTATTTAACTACTCTACGAGTCTTGATTAACCGTAAGGTGAAGTGGCACTCCGTCTCCCTATCGCTCAGCCCTCGCGGGACGATCGGTAATGAATACTGCGATGTTCTCTTTTTTCAAAAGGGTGTCGAAACTTAAGCGTCTAAAAGAAATACGATCTCTGACGGTGACGATAGACGGCAGTCGGATCGTATTTCCGTTTGCCAAAGTTTCAACACTCCTCCGGAAAACCCGCATTTATTTTTTTAATTTATTTTTTATCAAAGATTCCATTACGATAATACGTTATCTATCGAAAGAGTATCAACGAGTAAATATTCAAATTTTTCTCTTTTCACGTTTATTGACGATAAATTACGAAAAAAAAAAAAAAAAAAAAAAAATAGTTATCAATAATACATTTTCATCGATTATTAGAAAGCAGAAGGGCGTATCTACCATCGATTTACGTGTTAAAGATTATTCGATACGCCGTTCCGTTTTTCTCCACTCGACACACAATCGCATTTTCAAAATTCGAGTAATAAATTCATACCTGCACTTTCGGATGCTGGAACATCGGGACACGCTTGATACTTGAACAGTAATCTGCTGTCGTCGGTACAGGTGTCGACGTTACTCTGCGGACTCGAACAAGTGCCGTGTCCCCGATTGTAAATGAAGGTCATCGGTCCCCGAAAGGGACACGCTACCGGTGTTGCTTCCTCCCGAAACATCGAGTACAGCAACGCATCTCCCGATATATACGAGCATAACGATGCCAAAGAATTTCTATTGTGGCAGTAGGCTGAAAAAAAAAAAAAAAAAAAAAAAAAAAAAAATTATTTTACAAAAATATATCGATCGCAAGTAAAAAAAAAATCAGAAAAACTTCGAACGCAAATAATAATAATAATAATAATAATAAATTACATGAATTTCATAAAAAAATATTAATAACGGGTTACAAAAAAAATTGGAAAAAAATCTAAAGGGGATGAAAAAAACGAATGAAGTAACTTTCTCGTTTTTTAGCTTTTTTTTTCGTCCCTATTCGCTGGCGTGCTTTCTCGTGTGCTGTGTGCGCTACGAACTGTTATATATCTCTCCTCGACTTCGACTTTCCCGCAAAAGACCGTCAGGTTGGAACGCTAGTGCTGCCGACCCTATAGCGAGAGCGAAGTAGCAGAACTCGGAGAGCGAGACACAGATAAAAAGCGGCGAAGTTCGCACATTTTAAAACTATTAAATCCCGCGAAAAAGTGCAATGCCGTGTTTTTGTCGTTGAAGCGTGTTGGAAGCCCGAGTAGGTTGGAGTAAAGAATACTCTGCTGATCGTGAGTAGCTGCCTTTGCCACCAGCATTCGTGCTCTGTTTCTCCTCGAGTTTTCTCTCGACTTTCCCAACCATTCGTTGGTCAGACTGCGAGAGTTTCGCTCGACGAAAACGGCCGTCGAGAGTTCTCCGCGGGTGGCGAAACTACGAGACCCGAACGGTGACTTGTAGGGGTGCGTGGGAGTCGGTGGAGGTTAAGAAACGGGAGATTTTCGCGTTTAGGGGCGGCGGAGGACCTTCTGCGGTGACCCGGTCCGCTATGCATGGAGATTAAAATCCGATAGAAAAGAGGAGAAAAATGGGAAGGGGGTGGTTGGGGGGTGAAGCTTAGGGGTGGTGGAGAAGAAAACTACCCGTAATCTTCGGTGGGGGTGAGGAATTGCGGGGAACTCGAGAAGGAGGACAGACTTTGACAAATCGTCGAAAAATGCTACGCTGGTTCTCCGAGCTTTCTTCGCGCGCGCACACAGGACTCTCCGGTTCGTTCTTTTCTTTCCTTTCGCGCGTCAAGGAAGAGGCGCCAGTGCGAGCAATAGTGAGGAAGCAACCAAGGAAAAGCATCGCTGCTGCCGACGCCGCACGTACGTTTTAGTCGCTTGAAACGCCGTCGTTTCATTCGTTTCCTCCTACTCACCCCGAGTCATCCCCCTCTCCCCCGACAGTCCTGTGCACTGTGCACTGTCCAATCTCTCGCGAATCCTCCGTGCTTCGTGATCCTATACTTCCCCAACTCCTCCGCTTCAGTCGTAGCAGCGATATTCCAACGGTGTTGCGCTATTTTTGCTACTTTTTTTTTTTTTTTTATGAAAGACGAAACTATTTTTCATCGCGATTCATATTTACATTTGGTCGACGGATATTCCGCGAGGTACGGGGGTCGCCTTCGCGCTTCGCAGTAAAGATAAATTGATGGTGGAGACTTTTTGGAAATTTTAATTACGCGCTGCTATCGCGAGGATCGCGTGAAGGTTGAAGCAAAATAGGTTTAAGCGAGAAATTGAAAAAATAAGAATTTTCGTTAAGGGGGTAACGTCTACCTGGCGAAATTCGAGTCATTTTTTTTTTTTTTTTTTTTCATAAACTATTGGAGGAAAAGAAATGAAATTTTTTGTGCTGAAAAATACATTTGTCGAGAATCCTACAAAAAAAAAATTGTCGAAAAATATTAAAAAATTTTAAAAATACGACCGCCGGAAGTGACTTGTTTTTTTTTAATTTTTTTTTTTTTTCGCAAAATGTCGGTGAATTAAAACTGCAGCATGAGAAATTCATGAAAGCGGCAATTTTTTTCGTATTTATTGAAAAATTAAGAACGTTAAAAAAAATATAAAATCGATTAAAAAAATACTTGTGCCGCATATGCCGTATAAAACGGATGAAAAGTAGTAATTCCGGTGTATCTTCACGTGTGCAATGACCTTAATTGTCTTTGCTGCATTGCGACAGGGGGGGACCTTCGAGTGTAAAGGATCTTCCCGCTGTTCTGCCTTTTCTCGAGCGGCTCCTCGACACCTTCGCTTACTAACTCTCCACATCTCCACATCTTTATGGATCTTCTAACGTTCCTACCATTTCACGAGAAACGCGTCTTCGCGAAACGTTTGCACAGAAACAAACGTCATTAAGATCTACTCGAATAATGCTGAATACGAAAATAAGATCTCCGACGTCTCACATTTACAGAAAAAAAATCTGATCGCCATTTTTTTTTTTCTTCGTTTTACCACTTTTCCGGCGATCCCGTCCCCAAGAAATTGGTTGAATCGACTAAATCAACACTTATGGGCGGCGATAAAAAAAATTATTTCATTAAAAAAAAAAAATACCTAAGTTTATCGAATTGTTATTTAAATTAATTTTTTTTTTTTTCGTATTAAAACCAATTATTTTGTTTAATCAATCGAATACGAGTTTCGTCATTCGCGAGCGCCGATTTAGTCGAATCGATCGATCTTTTTTTTTTTTTTTTCTCAGTGTACTTTAACAGTCGTTTAGTTCTCTGAATCTCTTGCATACATATGACGCTTTACTAGAATCGGAAGAACGTGTTGAAGCATCAGCGCTCCTCCAGGAAATTCTAATGGCGTTAAGCACTATCTATAGGCGGCAGCATCGGGAGACGAGTCCGCGTTTCATCGACTTAACGAATGAAGATTTTAATTAACGAATCGGCATTCCAATTAACAGATCGTCTCTCGGTCGTTCCATTTCTTTAACAGCTTTGCCTTCCAAAGGGGACGAGGGAAGGGAAGGGGAGGGGGAGGTAGTAGCCGCGGGGACAATCCGTTATCGACGAATCGACGATAAGAACGAAAGCGACATCATCGTTCAGACGTGCGGAAGAAAAGGAAGCCGCAACTTAATCGGCAAAGCTGTTTCTCTGAGTGGAACGAGAGAAGCACAGGGCACGAGACCGCAATAGCGGGAAAACGCTAACCCCGTGAATGAGAGAGAAAAAAAAAAATAAAGCCAAGAAAAGGACAGAAGTTTCGTAACAAAAGGCGAACGAGAGAGAAAAATGAAAGGAATACAAAAAATGAAAAAAAAAAAAAAAAAAAAATACTTACTTTCTTTGAACTGCAGCACGTTTGAGTGCTTCTCGTGAATGACAACGCAACGGTAGCAAGATTTTCTGTAACAAGAAATAGCGAACGAAAATTTCGTCATTAATAATGTTGGCAACGACGTCGTAAAAATATAAATTTTTTTTGGATGCGGAAACATTTTAACATTTAAAAAAATAATAATAATATTTAAAAAATTATTAATATAATAATAATATTTGGAGTTAACATAATAATAATATTATTATTATTATTTTTACGTGTTCTAATATTTTTTTCTAATTATTCAATTATTATTTTAATTAAATTTTTTATTTTTTCATTTAATTTAAAAAAAATTTAGATTCGTCGTTATTGAACGAAAATTTCGTTATTAATAATCTTAGCAACGATGTTGCAAGGATAATAGTGTTTCGAATTGCATACATTTTCGAATTTTCTAAATTATCCATAATAATAATAATTATTATAATTTTATTTTCATTATTATGATAACTATTATTATTATTGTACTTTTTTTTTTATAATTTCTAAATTCTTATATTTCTATTAAATTCTTTTACTTACGCGCTTCGCGAAGTAAAAACTCGTTAATTTAAATTCGTCTCAATTTCTCCTGTAACCCGTGTATAATGAATTTTTGAAATCTCTCACTGACTCTACGACTTTACCGCAAGGGATTCCCTTTGTATTTTCCAACGTCTATTTATAGTTGGCTAATTGTTTTCATTCGAACCTTATATTTCAATGCGTGTTCCCGGTATGCATGAGAAGATTTATCTGATTTCGAAATGCGCGGATGAAAAGCGAACGGAGAGGGAGGAGCTTTAGCGGTGGAAAACGGAATTGAGAGAGGAATAGCGTAACGCCTCGTCGCGTAGGAATCAATTATACAGATTAACCTCGGAACGTCAGAGCGAAGAAGATCCTCGCGAGGGTTCGAGTACTCCGAGGGAAATATTCCGTCGTACTTTCCGAGGGTTGACTCTCCGGACTCTGTAACGATGCGAGAGAAAATACCACACGGAAACGGGTCCGGAGATAGTCGAGAGTATCTGGGAGAAGGCGCGGGGGCGGGCGGTGGTAAAAACAGAGAAAGAGCGCGAGAATGTGAGCGTTTCGTATAGCATAGTAGTCCCCCGGACTCCGTTCTATCATCTATCTCCCGGTCTTCATACATTGCATGCGCTCTCAATGCGAATGAATACGCGTCGTCGCTCGACCCTTCACGACGAGACGCGGAACCTTTCATTTTCGTAGTGAATACGGAACGAAGGACTGGTTGACGAGGGGACCAAACCGTTGGCTATAACACAGCTTCGTGCAGCAACGGGGAATAGATTCGTCGCGAAATGGTTTACCAAGGGATGCAGGGAAAAGGTTTTAGTTCGCGTCCCGATAGGTTAGGATAGAGAACTCCACACTTGTTTTTCACGAAGTCAATTTTCGGTTTTTAATCAATCGACCAATCCTGTCGAAACTTCGAGGAACATGTGGTGTGGAGGAGGATCGATCAACCGACTTGGCGGAGGGATGAATCCTTAATCGCGAAAGAGAAGTACGAACTTTCGGATTGAGTAAATTGATGTTCGATTGTAAAGGAGACTGTGAAGTATACTTTATAAAGATTGTGGAAAAGTTTGCGAAGTTTTTTATACGCTTTATTACATTTTTTAATTAATAAAGCGCTTCTTCATCTCGCGTTTCTTAATCAATAAGCGCTTTTTTAATTTTTTAAAAAATTTCATTTTTAGTTAATTTTTTTTTTTTTTTTTTAAACATCGTTTTGAAAAATATTTGTAAAGCGTATATTCGGTACAAACTTCAGAATTTTTCAAATAATTCAAATTTTTTAATTTCTCATCTCGTAATTTCGAATACACTTTGCGTATATTAATATTCAATATTTATCCATTAAATTAAATATAAAAAAATAAATTTTAATTTAATACGGACGTATCAAATTTATTATGAAATTTGTCATATTACTTATAATTTATAAAAATTACAATTTCAAGACATTCGCATTTAAAATTTCATTCGCACCAATATAAATTTACTTTTATTTTATAGTGCAGTTTATTTTAGTAGATTACTTTATTATACGAGTCCAATTTTTTTTTGTTTTTTTTTTTAGAGATTTTTTCACACGCCAACTATCGCTCGTTTATTCTTGCGCAGCCGTTTGGATTATTTCTGTATTCTTTTTTTACTCGTTTTTTTTGTTTTGTTTTTTTTTCGGCTTTTTCTTCCAGTTTAATGGAGTCAGAAGCAGTCTGGCCAATTCCTCGGTTTACGGAGCAGTCAGGGATTCATTTCCAGTCGCGAATCACAAAAGCTTCGTTAACCCGATTGTGTATAGTAGTCGGGGCGAACGGGGGTGGGTTGGGGGTGGGGGTGGGAGCGAGAGTGTGGGTTAAGCAAAACAACCGCGCGCGCCACTTGTGAAAGCCGGGGTCTCGCGCTCTAGCACTGTATAGCCATAGGCTTGCCTCCCGCATTATCGGCATTTTAACGCTGTTTCAAGCACTCATTCATCGCGTCGTCCCCCTTTCATCTACCTTTCGTTGTTGCCGTCACGCCTTTAGAAAATAAAAAAGACAAAAGCGTAACAAAAAAAAAAAAGAAAAAAATTGCGGCGCGAGTCGCGAAATTAAAAATTGATTAACGTCGCTGTTTCGATTGCATTAGCTATAGAGGGGAGGCGGGGGGTGCAGCAGCTCCGTTGTGGACGATCGGTAAATAGCGAAAGGGCAAAGGCACCTCGAGATTTCTGAACAGAAATTTGTGTCGCAGTAACGAGAGCAGAGAAAAAAAAATAGCATTTGTCTTGAAGTGTTCACTTGGTCTATCGAGTTTGTGCGGAGTTAACAATCATAAAATGGCTACGAATTCCTTCGTGAATTTCGAAGGACCATTTTCATGACTCGAAAGTCACAATTGGCGCTGAATCGTCGAAGGCATTTGAAATATTCTGTACTATTATTGATTTTGTGAAAATGTGGAAACTAAAGGTGAAATTTTTTTAATTTTTCTTATCGATTTATCATTCGGTATTTATTATAAAATCGAAAATTGAGGTTCGTGAGTGAAATATTAATATGCATTACCGTTAAATTGCAAATACGCATTGTAATTGGGATTTACCGCACGATTTTACAATTTAAAGTAACGATTCGACACTTTATTATTATTATTTTCTTTTTTTACGCGCGGTAATGGAGATTTCAAAAACGTCGAGACTCCACTTGTAATTTAAACAAGTATGCCGAATTCCTACGATGGTTATTAAATTGCAAAAATCATATTTATATTATATAGGGTCTCTCGTCGTTGGTAATTTAATTAATACTCGGGTATTGTAATTTTTAATAATCGATATGTCAATTAACCATTTTCGATATATGGATTGTTCATTTTTGCCGTTTTTATTTTATAAAAAATTCATTTCAATTATACATAGAGGAGATCGAAATAAAATGGATTTATCGGAACAGAAATAATTGAAAAATTGAGATTCGCTGTTTACAAAATTGATATATTTTTTTTTTAATTACAAAAATAAAAAAGAAAGTAATTTAATTATATATTATCATTATTTTATATCATAAAAAAGATTTATGAAAAAATTTAATCCAAATTTGATTTTTTAAAATGATTTCTCTTATTTTATCTCAATTTTTGCATAATTTCGCGTCGAATAATGTTTTTTTTGTAACTCGTGCATGGAAAGTGACGCTTTTCGTCACAGTTTTGCGGGACGAAAGTGGCTGATTTCTTGACAGTACTGAAATAGTACTTTATTGCACTCAGTGCGAAAAAGGCAGTTTTACGCACGCTTCGCGCGCGTATAACCCCCATTTTTACACCTTGGAAATTAAAATTTTGTACGATTCTCGTGCGAAAAAGTGTTTATTTCACTCAGTGCGAAAAAGGCAATTTTACGCACGATTCGCGCGCGTATAACCCCCATTTTTACACCCTGCGTATTAAAATTTTGTACGATTCTCGTGCGAAAAAGTGTTTCTTAACTCGTGTGATTGCAACACTCCTCAGAAAAAGTTTTTTCGCACTAGTATCGTAATATACTATTTTACATCAATTTTCCTATTTTGTTCCGCTCTTTCCTAATATATCGTTATGCACGACTATCTTTATATATTTCTATCATATAGAGTACATAATGTACGTTTCTTTTTTATTGTCAGTCTGTAAATGGATTTTATCTATTGTGCGATTTTCGTAAGGGCTTATAGTAAGGAACAACGAAATTGCAAAGGAAGTTTCTCGTTTCTCTCCCGCCGTTTTAATCCCCTCGCGATTTTCGTCGAGTTCGCTCTCGAAGCTCCAACCGAAACTCACTCCACAAAGAACCCCGCGGGCTAAAGTCATCCCTCTGTCAGCTTTTGCTTGTTCCGGGGTGCGCGTACGCAACTACCTACACTCTGTCTTGTGTACCCGAGCGTTTTGCTCTCCCCGAATTTCTGTATTATTGGTACTCACTTTCGTAGCGCGTAGAGAAGAAGCGCGTCAGAGTCGCTCAACGAAACGCGACATTGTGTAGTCTTACTACCCTTTGACGTTCAACCCCTTTCCTGGATTCATCGCCTGAACTAATTCCCGAGTAATCACATCCCATCTTAATACAATACTTTTAATGAATATTGTCTGACATGAGACTTTAGCGTTGTATCTATCTAATAACGCGCTATTTGCTATCGATAAGACTAATAACACTAATAAGATTAATGGCACTAATAATGTGCAAACAATTTTAAACAATGTGAGTCTTCACAGTCAAAATTGATTTCATTAAAAAAAATTAATATTACAATCGATAATAAAAATCGAAGAATCGAATTAATTCGATTTTTTCGTAATAATTTGAAAAAAATTAATTTCACATTTTGCAAAAATAATTTATAAAAAAGAAATCATTCTTTCGAAGAATTACTTTTGCATAATAATAATTAATGATAATAATGATAAATAATAATAATTAGTTTCTTTTCTAAATGTATATATTTTCTCAGTGTCTAATAATAATAATAACAATGAAGCTAAGGATACTCACTCGTCAACGAGGAGATACTTGTCGCCTTCGTTATGCAAACACCGTCCTTTGCTCGACAATGTGCTCCCGGATATGAGAATCGGTTGTCGCACCCCACTCTGGAACCACGTGCCCTCCCATTTCGATGTAAATGCGCACTCTGCAAACAGTCAATGAGAAACAGTCGTTAAAATATCAATTTGAAGATACAATTAGCAACAGTTATCGTTAGACAATCATCCTGTTTCCGATTAAACTCTTCGTGACGGTTTGCTTTATTATCGACTCAATATTATTTATTATCGATATATCAATCGAATATGCGCAACGGGCGAAATATAGAACACCTGAATATGAATATTCTTATTTTTAGCCGAACTTTTACAAAATCGGATGTGGAATTGTAAAAATTCCACGTTATTATTATTATTATTGTCGTTGTCGTTGTCGCTGATTTTTTTTTTGCGATCGAAATATAAAAAAAAAAACTTGACGCCATTTTTTTTTTAAACTCAAAGTTCTACATCGAGTTCCATTATTGTGGGTCGAGAGATTCACCAGTGGCAGCAGACGTAACGTGGTACAGTGATGAAGCAATTTTGTGCGCGCGATTCGTCGAAATTCTGCGGCATCCGGGAGTCGATGATGACGATGGTGATGGGTTCGCGCGCACCGATCGAGTGTGTAGCGCGAGTTTCGTGTGGATCGGGGGGGACGAGGGGAAACGAGTTGACGAGTTTGTCGTTTGGCCTGAGACTCTAGAGAGGGTTGCTTCCATCGCGTAGTACTCGTTGCGAGGACACAAAGGGATATAAGAGGGAGAGATGGGAATCTCTCGCACAGATTATTTCCTACGGCGAACGATGTCCAATCCCCCGCTCTTTCTTCCCCTCGGCGATTCGCAGCGAAATAGTTTCGACAATAATCGAAATTCCACGAGTTTCGTAGTAATCCTCGTCATTTAACGGATATGTATATCTATATGTTGGACGATACACTTGCGAGAAATTGTTCACGCGACGACGAGAAATGACAATCATACGAAATTCGTAAGTTTATTCATTAAAAATACGTACAGCTGATGGTTCGAAATTCGACTCGAATTTCGAATTTTTTTTAATTATAAAAAATAATAAAAGGATTTTTTTTTTTTACTGAAACGCATCGTCAATGACCCATTATTATTATTAACTTAAATAAACCATTTTTTTTATTTATATGCATCATTTTAGTTAACAATTTTCATTAAAAAAGTTACGCTTCCGGTGAACATTTAAAATTTTTTTTTTTAATATTTGTCAGCCATTTTTTTTGTAGGAATCTCAATATATGAACATTTAACTGAAAAAAAATAATTTAATTATCTCCCGTAATTTCTGGAAAAAAAAAATAGATAAATTTAAAAAAATGCGTTTTAATTTATCTTTTGACAAAATCTTTTTTTTTCCTCCAAAATTCAGGAAAAAATACTTTCAAGGGTCTGTTGCACGCCTTCAGTAGTAAACGTAATATTTTCAAACATAAACATCCCTTTTTCCGCAACAGGAGCTCTCAAAGACGAATCGCCGATGCAGCAACTACGATAAAAATGTTCTATCTCTCTTAGATTACAGATTGCTGTTTTGAACCGTAGAAAAAAAAAAAAAAATTCCCCTCCCGCTTGATCTCCCTGCATATTTCTTTCAGTTTCCGTAATTCCATGAAAGCCATACTTTTTATTTACACTTCGTGAAATCCATAAATCTACATAGCCTTCTATAGGTATTTCGCAAGGGGTAGGGGATGGATGATGCCGTGGAGTCTACGCTCTTCGATTTCGTCCAGGAAGCGTGCTGTGTTCGCGAATTCGCACACAAGCGGAGCATATAGTATAGAAACACCAGTACAGAGGCTCTTCGAGGGGGTGATATCGAGGGTGAAGTGAAGAGAACGCGAGGGGGTGGTTGAGAGGGGATGAGGTCATAAAGATTAAAAGTAACTCTTCGAACAGCGCGGGCCGGAGCTTGTGGGCTATGGAGCGAAGGGAGAAACCTCCCGCACGCACAACTCACCCCCCACCCTCCATAGATAGAAAGCCGAGTTTCCTTTTTCCACTTTCTCCCTTTTCCGAACGAATGAAAAAAAAGTATAAATCAAGCAGACATACAGAGAGCGAGTCAAACCCTCGCGCCGAGCAAGCGAACAGATAAGAATTTCGCGAGTCCAAGCTAACAGCATCGGGGATCCATATTTATTTATTTCCATGCGCGCGCCCACCCCTCCACCCCTCCACCCCTCGACACTATAAATTCACGCGAGATATTCGATACCCTGGGAAACCGCACATTCGTTTTGCTGAAAGGGGGAGCGCCAGAGTAGCACGAGGTTATAGAGGGTTGAAGAACGAAGCTGAGTGGATATAACCACTCGAGTGTTGTCGAGAGAGCCGCGAGTTTGAGTCCGTTAAATAAATTTAACGAGCCAAAGAGTAAAAAAAAAACAAAAAAAGAAAAGAAAGAGTGTGAGAGAGGCTTCTCCGGCTTTAATCGAAGAGCTTAACGGGGCTCTTCTATCTCCACTCTCATTCTCTCGGAGAGCCTCTCACGCTGACCGCTCGTCGAGGTTTAATCCGGGTAAATTCCTCCCCTTTATCTATCTCCTTCTTACCCATCGTTTTCGTTTGTATCAGTGCCACTGGTCGCATCGGGAAGGGGGTGGGGGGTGGTTATCGTTAACTTTAGCGACGATGAGGCGCTTCGCAGCGTCGAGGCAGACGAGTAATAGTTAGTTACAGAGTCGATAAATAGTATAAATATTGACTCTGAAGAGAAGCGTTAGGGAGCTTTGCGCGAAAGGAGTTAAGGGGTGGTTTTCGAAGGGGTGGGTTAACTTCGGGCGCACGAGAGAGCGGCAGTCTCTGCTCCCTGCCGCTCACGAACGTCCATAAGCGACCGAAAGTTTTACGAGTGAAAGTGGCGCTCGTTAAGGGTTCCCGCCGCTAGGAGCCCCTGAGGGGGCGGAGTCGTAAAACCGCGTATAGTAACTATAACTATGCCTCTGCCCGATGAAACGCTCGGCACTCATAGCACTCGCGCGCCAACTCCGAAGGCTGAGGACTTTCGCTTGAGTTATAGAAATGAGGGAAATATATAGATATACCGGATCGCGGGGGGTGGATAGACGAATGAATGTATAGGAAAATGGTATACATATAGAAGAGTCATGAGATTTCGAGTGGAAAAAATCGACCGTCGGAGGGAAAGGAAACGACGAAAGGGCAAAACTATTCAAAGCTCATTTTTTTTTTGACCGATGTTTTTACTTATTGACAAAATGGGTTAATCCGTAAATACCATTTCAACAGTAAATTAAAAAAAATCCTTTTTTTGCAGGAAATAGGTACTTGTTAATCCAAATCAACCTCAGTTCACGTAAATTTCTCATTTAGAACGTCTAGAATAAATTTTCGAAATTTTAGTATTCAATTGACTTCACGACGCTGAATGCCTTAAGCAAGAAACACCTTGTGACCCATTTTACCCCCACTACCCCTCGGTGCGATAATCGTATTTACTTACTTCCTTTTTATTCTCGAAAAATCGTGGAAATTTCCAACAGCCCGAATTCGCATCGCTGACGATTAGAGGAAAGTCGAGTGGGAAGGGGTTAAACGATTGCGGCGGGGGCGAGGGATGGTCTCGAGTGTAAACCCCCACTGTTACCTCTGTCTATGAACTTTATGGTATTTTCCGTTCTCTCGACGGCTGTCAACTTGCGCAATTTACCTTTTTACTAACGCGCAGGCATGAAGTCGTTTCGCGGGGTCCTTCGCGGGCGCAGCTCTTCAAGACTCGCGTAGAACGCAGTGATATAACTCCGTCGCTCGTTTGCTCTAAAGCTCAGCGACGCAAATTCGCGTAGCGTTATAACCCCAACAGAAACACCCCGACGGTGGCAGGACGAGGGGCTAAGAGTGCGAGAGACGGGGAGGGGGAGGGCGGCGGTTGCAATTAGGGGCTCATTACTTTCGTGGCCTCCTTGCCGTCCGTAACGACCCCCACGAGGCCGTAAGTCACCCTCGAACTATACCGCTATGTTTATACACCGCAAACTATTTCTCAATGGTACGTGGCATTTAATTTACGTTGGTGCTTCCATCTCGCTTCCGCCGTACTTTCACTTCCCTTTCTCCTCATCCCCTACAGTTGCCCCGAGTCTCACGTATACGAACGCGAAGGGGCGCAGTACTACTCTCTCGACGTTGCAACAGGACGGCGAGCGCATTCGGCGGAGCGTAAGTACAGAGCTCGTCGTAGATGAACTATTTCTCGATTAACAACGACCTGTTCTACGCTCTCCTGTTCTCTGAATCCTCCACCCCGCACCGAGCTATCCTTCTCGGGATAATTTCCGGTCGGGCCGTCTCGGGAGAGAACATCCGCTCGTCCCTCCACCTTCGCCTCCTTTCTCTATCCTTCTGGTCCCTTATGCACACGTATCTACACATTCCGCGTATTATTTCTCAAATAATAATTCAACTACGAATTTTCGTTCGAAATAAATAAAAAAACAAAAAAAACGTCCAAAAATATTAATTTCGCGCGATCTTCGGTAGAATTTTCGGAAATAAATTTCTCCCATTCACTGTAAAATACATCGTAGAAGTTCGAACTTCTTAAGTCGAAGAACGAAACTTCGGGAAAAAAAAACAACCCCTTTCGATGTAGAAGACGAAAAAAAAAAAAACAGTTCGTAATTGAATTCGGATAAATCGCGCGTCTTATCGGTGAGAATTTGAGTAATTTTAACAGGAAGTGCAATTCCGAAAGCTGTGTTCACGCCGTTTCTGGCGCGATATCGAAACACAAGAGAAGAAGAGACATTACTTTTCCGTGGTTTCTCGTTTCGCGTGAGGGTAGGGAAACCGTGCGAACGCCCGCGCGCGCGCGCGCCTCTAACGAGGCGAGTCCTGCAAACGTCCGTAATTCACCCTCCAAATGGCGAATGGCTACAGAGCCAAGTTAGGGAGCGAAAAGAGAAACGCGCGAGAAAGAAAGAACGAGAGAACAGCAGCCCCCGGTTATTCGTACGCCGAGGTCACGAAGGTAGAAGAATCTACTACGGTAGTTAGTACACACATAACAGTGACTGCACCCCCTGTGGCCTTTTTCGGCGAAGCTCCGCGTTCTTCAACGCCGAAATATTTCTCTATACACAACGCACGCTTCGCAAGGGTGAACGCGCCCGCTCTCGCGTCACGTGACGTCGAAATTTCTTGATTAAGACGACACGCGATGCCACAATGCCGAATTTACTTGATTTTATTCTTTCTCCTCTTCCGTATTTTTTTCCTTTTTTTTTTTTTTTTTTCATTTACTCACCGAAACACTCAGAGACTTTGCTCCAAACCCTCGTCGAATACTTTCTTCTAATTTTCCGGACGGTTACAAACCCTTCCCGACGAATCGTCGAATTTCACGCGAATCAACGAAATTTTTTTTTTTCTTTCGATCTTTTTATTTCGAACGGATAATTTTTGTCGTTAAATAATTGTGATAATAATAATAATAATAATCAAATAATAATAATATTGGGATGATTTCGATTGATGAAACTACGATTAATCGTATTTTAACTGTTTCTTTATCATCGGTGATAGTCGTTCGATTTGTGTTTCGTTGGAATGATTGATGCATCGAGACATTTCGCTATTGAGGTTTCGCGCTGTATCGGCGCGAAGCACAGTCAGCCTCCACACACTCGATGGCCTATAAACGTCGACTGGTCGCACGGAAATTGACCGACTGTTACAACGAGAGCGATTCTGAGAACGCGACACACAACACAGTTTCATATATGCGTGTCCTGTATTCTCGATTTGCTTTCGACGTATACGTCGTATCGTCTCATTCAACATCATTGCGGCAAACGCTGTATTTACGTATCTACATACCGGGATGGCGACGGAATTCATGCGAAAAGCTTGCAAAAGCGTATAGTTGGGAGTATATCGAGTTGAGAGACACACGGAGATGCGAGACGTGGGAAAAGCGGAGCGCATGATGTCGATTGCCATCGGTCGTCATTTTCCGAAGGGGTCAACAAATTTTCCGATAAACGTTGTATCGAAGCCCTCTGGCAATGGTATCGGAGAATCGCTGTTAAACTTGGAGAGCGAATACCGAATGTTTCGGGATTTTTTCTGTTTCACAGAAAAAAAAACTTTTTTTCGATGAAAAAAAAATTATTTTTGATATGACAGTGTTTTTGCTAAGAATTGGCGAATAATACGATTTTTCGCTCGTTTTTCGATGTTTCACAGTAAAGTTAACAATTTTTCTGTTTTGAATAATTTCTTTACAAATACAATGCGATTTAAACCGGAAAATGAATGGACAAAGTACAATTTGAATGCTAATAAAAGTGTAAAATTCGATAAATAAATATATAAAAATATTCATTGTGAAACACGAAACAGGGAAATTAAAATTTCATTCAAACGAAAGAAACCACTAATTGAAACATTACTACGTAATGGATATTAATTGAGAAACGTTTAAACGTGTTATTTTATCGGCTGCTATTTAAAAATAAAATAAAAAGTTTCACTTCAGAGAAACTGTTAGTGTCATAAAATCATTTAATTTTCTGCCGATTTATGGTTTTTACTTTTTTTTTTTTAGCATTAATTAGAAACTCTTTGATTGAGATTCACTTTAATTTGCGGGATTTTCTCGTATAAAAAGTGTCGATTTATCTCTACCCGAAGAATTACATTAAGGTGATGTTAATTACCACCGTCGGTAACAAAAATGAATTACTGCTATTTCGAACCTATAGCCATTTTTTTTTCATCAAATTCCTACAGTTCGAAAATGGAATTGATTGCAGTTTCTGTTACCAACTGAGCACAGGACGGTGTTTCACATCACCTTAAACGACAACAATCCTTAGCAATATTTCCATTCTCATTAAGCTATATATCATGAATTCAAACGCTTTTAACTACAGCGTCTTAAATATAGAGCCCACGCATCGAAATTAAGCAGAGCCCGCGAAAGCTCAAGGGGATTCCCCGTGTCTCTCGTCAGCATTGGCGCCAGGCGCTGCCTCCTCCCCTTCTCGATGCTTCTCGACAGTGAAGTGAATCATTTTGCCCAATCGTTTGTTCCCGAAATACTCCAGAAACCGAAACAGACAAGTATTCAGAATACACGCGAAAAAGACGAAGACATTCGAGAGATATCCGGGACTAAAGATCGCGGCAACGAATGAAACCGAGCGAAGGGAATAATGGCACCGGCTATCCGACACTTTGACAGTACCGGATTTCGGGGAGTGAGACAGTCAGCAGCAATGGCCAAGGCAGCAGTGACTTCGGCCCGCCACTGACAGCTGTCAGCCGTCGGAATCTGGAAAGTTTTACGAGGGGTGGAGGGGCGGGAGAGGGGTGGAGTATCCCGGGTCGAAAGTTGATATTGCTGCGTTTGCCATAGCTTTCTATCACTCTCGCCTTCCTCTCTCTTCTATAAGCTATTTCTATCATTCTCTTTCTCACGCAACGGCGACTTTGGCACACCCCCTTACCCCCTCCCCCCTCCCCATGGTCCACCATCTCTCGATTACGCGCGCGCACCCCTGTCGAGCCCCGGGGAATCGCATTTCGTTTACCGAATCCTTCTAAGTCCGACTGCCGCGCTCTTCTCCCTTTCCAGCTCTTCGGGATTCGGTGGACTTGCTGTACTGAAGGGAATCGTGTAATTCGAAACTCAGTGCCGCAAGGTACCTTTTTTTTCAATTATTTGTTTTTTTTTTTTGTAGTAAATAACAAATTGACAAGTTTTTTCGTAAAAAAAAATGGCGAAAAATTTTTTTCGTCGTATTTCTTTTCTGAGAATTTCCGGGGCACGTACTTCCGGTGAGGTAAACTTGTTGGCACCGAAAACGCGATGGGGACACGACACCGAGCAGAGACGTTTTTCTCTCATGTCGAGATGAGAGAAAATCGTGGGAAAAATAAAATAAAAATCAAACGGGAGCCAAACTCGCGGCAGCTGCTTTTGTTGTACTGACCGGAAGGTGAAATTACCGGTAGCGCCAGCCGGGAGGGGGGGGATTCTGCACCGAGGCAAACGGGATAAATTCGATGGGAAGTCCCTCACGGGAGACCGGTAACAAAAATCTTGCACGATGCACATCCGCCTCTGACATTTTTCCGGGTTGATCGCACGAAGAATTCAAGGGTTCCAATAGACAAAAAAAAAAAAAAAAAAAAAAAAATGGGTGTAAAGACTCTGAAGAAAAATGGCGAAGCACGTTTCGCGGAAAATACAATTTTATTTTTCTTGAACTTTCAACCCCTCTTAGTAATAGCTGCATATATAGGTATATATGTATAGATATACACATAATAGTGCAGACTGGATATACACCAATGGGAGGTTCACATGATACGATATTTATTATAACGTTACAGGCCTATTGCGTCGTATAACGTGTATTATATATCGAATGCCTCCTCTCAGTCTTCGTAAGGATTTCGAAAGGGAGGAAAAAAAAATAGGTCGATGCCTCAGTAACGCGTGTCGAGAAAAAAAAAGAGGGATTCGAAAAAATCTCTCACGCAGGTTCCTTCACCCTTGTTTTTCGTGGCTCGGTGCTCGAAATTGGCTTCGTTCATTTTCGAATGACGACGTCACGGATTGAAATGACGCGGAAAACGGCCAGTGCTCCCGAGGGATAAATTTCTTGCAGCACCCCTCTTCAATAAGGGATCGCTGCTTGGATGCTTTCGCTACTATTTCTAGCGGTGCCTTTCCGATTCCACCCTTATCGTTGCTTGCGGTTTTTTCTTTTTTTTTTTCTCCACTTTGTTGGCTTTCGATCTTTTTTTCCCACGAAAAACGAATTGTAACGAAATTTCGTGCGGTTTTCGGTTAATTTGGTACTCAGTGATTAATCATTGATTTGATATAATGATTTTTCATTTTTCGAAAATAATAACGAAAATATGTGTAAATGAATTACATTTTTTTAATGATTTTTTTTTTTTACGATTCAATGAATGTCATCGAAAAAAAGTGCAAAGTTTATCATCCCTTTAGATATTAAACATTTTTTTTATTTTTATTATTTTGTACAAAAAAGAAAAGAAGATAAGACAATCGTAAATTGATGAATAACATCGGTGCAATCGCAATTGAAAATTGGTAAAACAAAGCACGCCGAAGGTTCGAAGTATCCACTTACAAGGAACGGGTATAGCAGTCGTTCGTTTCGTCGCGACGTGAAGAATGCGTTCAGTCTGAAAGTAACTAAGTCCTCGAGGCCGCCACTTCTTCGCCGGCTGCGAAGTGACTTATGAAAAACTTTTCGAAGACCTCTTTCCCTCCCTCCCTCCCTCCCGCCTCTTCATCCCCTTGTCGGTGTCCTCTCGTCGCTCTCGTGTTCTCGCACTTTATTTCTCACTTTCTATATTTATTTCATTCTCACGCTCGTTCGTCACGTTGGTTCTTATTACTATTGTTCTCTCTATTTCTCTCCCCCTTTCGCGCAAACAAAAAAAAAAACGACTCTTTCTTTGCTCCGTTCTCATTCTCTCTATCACTTTGTTGCTCCGCTACTTCATTCCGCACCTGAGAGAAATCCTTCAAAACAAGTTTTCCAACCTCTCGGAGCTGTATAAATTCCGTTGCGGACACGGAGCCGTCTTCTCTTTCGTTCTTTTCTCCATTCACAATTTCTATAAATATATATATCTCTTATTTTGCACCGTTGTGTGCGCCGGTGGCTCCGGGACTCCGGGAAATAAGATTTCTCACCGTGGATATTTCTCACTGATCTTCCGAGTCGGGAGAGAGAGAGAGAGAGAGAGAGTCGCGGTCACGACAACGAAAGCGTTGGAGCCACGTGAGGAGATCCGGGGGTGATTCTCGGAATGAATAACTCATAAACCTTTGTCTACTGGCTTCGGGGGTTCATGAAATCGCGAGGGTGAAGCTGAACGAGGCGAGTGACGATGCCTCGTTACGGGGAATCGCGATGGACTTCCGGTCGACTCGTTCCTCGTCGACGGATAACCGGGAGGGTGGCGATGCAATGAAGTAGCGCCTGATAACTTGAAAGATCGCGATAATAATTTTTTTTTTATTTTAAGTAACTTATTTGGTTCTCGAACTGTACGTTTTTTTTTCGGAAAATAAAAAAATTTGTTATCATTTTTTTTTTTCGCACAATTTTGATAATTACCCTTTTAACCCCCAAATTATATTTTTTTAATCCGAAAAAAAAAATGTCCATTTTTTTTTTTACTTAATTTTTATTTTGACGAAAACGATTTTTTTTTAATTTCATGAATTTTAGGTTTCGTCCATTTTGCCCCGAAGTTTACGTTGCGCGACTGTCCCGTTTTGCCCCCCCCCCCCCCCCCCCATCGTCTCCCTCTCCATTTCTGTGGGGATACTTATCAATTTTCATCCAACGAACGCAGATTCATCGCTGCGAGTATCACCCCAAGAAGTTTCGCTCTCTTCTCATTTGTATTTCTTTTTTTTTTTTTCATTTCTCTCAACTCATCCACTGTTTTATTTCACGGTAAAAATCTTTGAAATACACCGCTCGAGCCGTGACGCACACCTAATACCGTATTCATGGAATGACGAGCCTCGAAGCGTTGTGAATAAATAAATAAATAAGCAAAGTGCCATAGAGAATAAGTGAGGGAAGAGGATAGGCGCGGGGCGGTGCAGGAGGGATGGAGAAAGTTAAAAGAGGGTTGCGGATGGAAAGTCGGTACGCAGCGCAAAGAGTTGGTCGCGGCTTGGTAGCGATTTCGGCTCGTCGACTCCTCCTTGCTGCTGCTTCTTCTCTCGTTCCACCGGCGGCTCTGCGGGTGAGAGAGAGAGAGAGAGGGAGAGGGTGGCTTCCGGTGGCGCACGGTGGAAGTTGACAACTTCGAGAGGCGCTTTCAATTTATCTCATCTCTCTCCCGGCATCTTTTCTTTCCCCTCTCTTCTGTACTCGCGCGACTCTTCTCCGACTCGCTTCGCCAGTATCCTTCACCTCATTTTTTCGTCTTTTTCATTTTTATATTTTTTTATTTCTTTTTTTTTTCTTCTTATGTCTCCCTGCACCCGACACTCGTCCAGATCCAGTTTCCCGACCCCCTTTCCCAACCGAGAATTTTCATTCTCACCGCGATATTTATTACAACTCCGTCACGTCGCGGACGCCGGATCCCGCAAACGAGCGGAGAGCAGAGAGGAAGAACTCGAAGCGAGTGAAGCGAGGCGACAGCGCGCGCGTGCGAAGCATCCGCACACACAAAGGGGGATGGAATATTTAAAAGCTCTCAACGCGTATAGAAATTGGGATCCGCTCGTCGACAGGAGGGGAGGGGGGGCTTCCGTGCCGCCCGCGTGTTACGCGGACGCTTTGTGGATAAACGCGCGAGAAGAGACTTTTCGTGTCGCTTGCACGCCTCGCCAACGACCGCAACTTTGACTTTCCATTCGGATTTTTTATTTATTTTTTTCTACCACCCTGCCATCTCGTTTCGTTGTTATCTACACGCCCCTTCGTTTGCTTTCACTCAATTTTTAATTGTTTAACGAAACATCGCGTAGATCGGGTGTCACAGACCCTATTCTCTCGCGGAAAAAAAGGATGAGCAACAAATATGTTAGAAATCCATTAAAAACCGCGTTTTTCCTATTAATAATTAATTAAATATTTATATGCAGCTTTGGTGACATATATTTCGAGAACTATATTTCACGATATATTTTTTTTTCTCGTCAGTCGCGCTAAAAAAAAATTCGAACGAGTATCGCGTCTTGGTTCGCAGTAACCGGGATGGACGCTCGCGAGTTTTCTTCGTTCGGAATTTCTCACTCAGTCGCCGCAGGAGTAATCATTTTCATCTATCGGGTATAAAAAAAAGACTGGTCGAGAAAAAAATCTCGTATGCACACGTCCCTTTCTCGTTCGTTCGTTCGTTCATCGCTTTTATTTCCTTTCGCTTCAACTCCCGACGTACTCCCGGACGCTTTCGTCCCCGGAGATCTCCCGGACATCCTCGGGCCATTGGCGCGGGGATTCCCCTCGGCGGGGCTCCGCGAGGTTTTTTCTTCCCTCGTTTCCCACTTATTGTTCCCCCGTTTTTAGATATCTTCTTCGCTGCGGTCGTTCCGTTCTTTCGATTCTGCAGCTCCCCTCTATGCAGATCACTGATTCTCTCTTCTTTCTTTCTTCGCCATTCTGCTTTCTCGTTGCGAGGGCTTTATGTCCGCCTTCTCTTTATTTTGTCGTACGGATATATCAGAGTAATTAGGCGCAATGCGCGGCCCAATTACGGCGGGGATTCCCCCGTACCTCTGCCGTTTCTCCTTCCCGAGCGTATCGTCATCGTCGTCGCTGTTAATGCCAGTCACCGCGTCCGTGTTTCCGTAATGAGGTGCTCGCAAGGAGGCGCCGGGATTTTGATTAATTAAGTTCTCACGGGCGTCTCCATTGCTTCACTTGTCTCACGTTCCCTCGTCGCATCCTGATAACTCATTTGTCATCCATTCGCCTCTTACGCGCGTTTCGTGTTGCTATTTGAGTATTAGGCGCTCAAATCTCCGTATTCGATTATTTGGATTAATTATCTTGAATAATTTTTTTTTCTTTCGGGTTACGGATGAACGGAATTAGGAAAATATAAAATTAGGTTAATAAAAAACTCAAAAATCGAATTTTTTTTAAATTTCATGAATTTTAGCGTCGGTCCATTTTGCCCCAAAATTCGAGTTCCGCAACTGTCCCATTTTGCCCCATTGGCTCATTTTTCTCCACTTTCCCTTACATAACTTTCGCATCTCGGATTTGAATGCGACTTTATGCCTAAATAACTCGCGATTATGTTCATCCCCCATCGGCGTCGATCACAACCATTCATATTTCAAACGAACCATCGCCTGGCACTTCCGGTATCTCATTCGCGCGAGGAATTTGAAAAAAAATCGAGGGAGCTTCGTGAAAGTTTCGAAGAGCCGATACGCCATAGAGCGGACGAAAGTGGAAGCAAAAAAGCAGTTGAAGTCCAACAGACAACGGATAAGAGTAATGGAAGAGTAGAATGAAATCCTTGCTTCGCGTTACTCGTACATAAATAAACTCCAAATGCCTCACATGAGGGCGGATTTTTTTTTTTTCCTCATTCACGTCTAACCTTTGTGTTATCACGCACTTTTCGAAATTCTAAGTTATGGTAACGAAATTGCGGGTACCGGCCATCAAGGAGGGCTTCAGGAAGAGGGCCATTGCAGATTATAGCCGACGGTGGTGGTGGTGGAGGGTAAAAAAAAGGAAAGAGTAAAACCGTGAAAGGGAGCAGAAAGAATTCGTGGGTTGCAAAGAAGGTTTGGCGAGGATCCTGTCGGGGTCCACGCGACGGTAAAGCGGAAAGAAGAAGAAGCGCCGAGAGCTTTGCGGAAGCGGATTAGGAAAGAAGCGCGCGGGCAAAAGGGCGAGTCGAAGAGTTCGAAATAAGATTATGCCGCGGGCAAAATCCGCTCTCACCGAGGCTATCTCTCTCTCTGTCTCTCTCTCTGTCTTCTGATCTCCTTGGACTTTAACGTTATGCTCGATCGGTCGCGGCGCGCGGACGGTATAACATTCCGTAACGGGGGGGAAGCAGGCGGTTCCGGAAGGGTCGCGAATCTGGTTGGTCGGGGAGAAGAGATGAGGCAGCGAAGAAAACGACGGGGTGAAGGGGGAGGAAGAAGGATTGGATACTTCAACCGATGATCTACTAGGCTGGCAGACGCGCGCGCTTTTGGGTGGACGCGTTATGGGCGGAAGACTCTCCTAGACTCGCAAGTTTTGAGCCGACCAGCCGGAAGGAAGGACCGCTTTCAGGATGCTTTCATTTTCTTTTTTCTTCTCCACTTTCGGAGTCTCACTCTGCCTTTCCCTTTCGCGGCTGATCTTCTTTCCTCGGGTACAGATTGATCCTATGATAGATACGTCGGGCGATAAATCTGACTATCGCGGAACATCGAGAATAATCGATACGCTTCTCTTTTAATTTTCCGATGAGTTTTTTTTTTATTTTACGAAAACTGGTAGAAAATTATTTCTAATGTATTTCTAACATGTTTTCTGCATATACTTTTTTTTTTACGTGGCTTTTGGATGACACCACTCTGTCTGTACAACACGTGCTGTTTCTACTTTTTTGTTTAGGGCTGATATATCTCGTGTCTCAACTTCGTTCAGTTTACTCCTTCGCTTTTTCTTTATACGACACTTCCTATAGCCAAATGTGCATATAGTAGAGAATTCGCATAGTTCATTCTTCACCCGAGGGACGTCTTGAACCGTGTCGTTTCAACTTTCGACATTCTTCTTCGTGACACATATCGTTTACTCATACCATGGGGACGCGCGACTGACCCTCTGAAACATACACTGTGCCCCACGTCGCTGTCGCACGCATTCTGATGCTTTACGAGTTGTTTCCACTGTCGAATAAAATTGTGCGAACTTTTTTTTTTTTTTTTTCGATGTCTCCGCTCTTGAAACTTTGCGGTAACAACGTTGTATTCTCGTTTTATCGGATTGTCTTTCAAAATAAAGCGCAACATACGTTGAAAATCCACGATTTCTGTGTGGTAAACCGCGGCAGCGTTACTTCGAATAAAGGCAATAAAACCCTTAAGGTTGCGATATTTTTTGCCAATTTTTTTTTGCAAGACTCCGAACATATGGATCTATCAGTGAAAAAAAAAATTATTTTGTTATCTCCGATAGTTTTTGAGGAAAAAAATTAAACGTTTGACTCGGTTTTTCGAATAGTCAGATAGCCCCTCAAACTTTACCATCGAATCGCGGAAATATCGATGACGAGCGAAATTCTATTATCACGAGTATCGGAAGGGAGGTTAGCGTAGATATAGGTATAGAGGATCGATACCTTCCTTTTTGATAAGACCGGCCGAAGGCCTTAAAGTACAGACATATCCCCGGAGTGTGTAGAGTTCGACTCGGTAAGTGGTGGTTTTCCAGTGCGACAGAGAAACGGCACAAGTGCGGAGGGCCAGGAACGCGATTGAAACTTTGACCAATACGATTTTACCGTAAAGTCTCCGTTCGATTCGCTCTCAGCTTCAATCGCACCGCAAAGCCCCGTGGCAAGTCGATCGACGTTTCGTTTCTCTTCTCTCTCCCGTCTGCTCCCGTTCCTCCGCGCCGATTCTCCGGCATTCCGAGGCTTTTTCTTTGTCGCTCACTTCGAATCGGCTTCGCGAATCTATCGATACTCGCTTCGTAGATTTCGCAGAGGAGTACACCAGAGGGTTTTGCTGACCTAAGCTGAAAGTCTCTCACCGCGCATTTCGCATGTATACGAAGATCCGCGCGGTGAAATTCGCTGGCTGCCTATCGATCTCTTCGTTACCTTTTTCCTGGCAGACTTTGCGGCAAACCGGTCAGTTTCACGGTACTGAGTGTCGGTATACAGCCTCTGTCCCGATCCGGTTTGTCGTTGTCGAAGAACGAACGAAGGAACGAATAAAAAAAAACGAAAAAAAAAAATCGGGTGCCAACGTGGAGGGATGAGGGTGGAGTGCGCGCGCGGAATCGCGTACAGGTTTTTTGTTGTGCGTTTAAGACTGTGTGTGGGCTTCCGAAAAAAAAAAAAAAAAAAATCAACGGAACGACGAAGAGATAGAAAAATAGAAAATGCCGTGTCGACAATACGTGGCGTAGCAACCCTGGGGATTCTTCGCTGGTGAAGAGGAGAAAAAGGGACACGAGAGGGATGAGGAACGCGTCGGATGTTCTCGGAAGAAAGATAAAAGAGAAAGTGCGAGTGAAAGAGGGTGGTAGTCGTCGCTTGCTTACGCGCGAATGCTGGTTGGAACAGAGAGGAAACAAAGAAAAAAAAAAAAAAAAAAGATATAAGGAGTAGAGTTTTCCCCGCCTTCCCCGCGATCGATATCTCCTATCGGCACTTTTCAATCAGAACGAACGCTATCTCTACAATAGCGAGGCTTCCATCGCCAATCCGCGGCGAGACAGAGAGTTCAGCGCTTTCAGCAACAAAGTCTCAGATTGGTTTGACAAACGAAACGAAAACCTTCGAGAGCCGAAAAAAAAAAAAAAATGAAGCCCTTTATTAATTTTGTTCGAAGAGTCCGACGCGATAGGGACGCAGCGGAGAGATTCTGAAAAATATTAATTGTAGAAACGTGTTTTTTATTTTTTATTTTTTTTTATCCTGAAAATCGTTGCAAGGCAACGGAGAGGAAGTTTTTTTCCGATGGCTTCGACTTAAAAAAAAAAAAAAAAAAAAGAAGCCGAGTTTCCGGGCGGCGAGCATAGAGCGTATCTTGTTTGAGTGAAGAGACAAATCGTTTCGATACGAGTCGTAATATTTTTTCGTGGTATTTTTTTCGAGTGCTTCAATAACAGATCGATGATAACTATTTGTTAGTTTAAGGGGATACATCCGGCTATTCGATAACCGAATCAAATGTTTGATTTTCTTTTTCTCAAAAACTGAAAAACATTAATAAAAAATTGAAAAAAAAATTTAACTTGCAAATCATTATTTTAATAATAATAATAATAATAATAACTATTAAATTTTTTATCGTTCTTTGATTTCATATTTTTTTATTTATCGCGCTGATTTTCCACAATTCACTATAGTCAACTGCGAGAACGCATTAGTTAGTACAATATCGGTAAAAAAAAAATTTCATTCTCGTAATTACTGCGTTGTTACTGTTAAATGGTGAAAAATTGTAACTTTCTCCTGTTCGCAGCGATTTCAACGAATCGTGAAAGTGCCAATTACTCTTCGTGGTACAGAACTGTTAAATAATCACTGGAAAAAAAATTCACAATTTCCGCGATGAAAAATAATTCCTTTTTTTTTTTTTTTTTTTTTTTCGGAACATTTTTTGGCTCTCGAACTTCATTGGTACACCTTGTTTCCGGGATAAATTACAGATCGTGAGTTTAGTTTATTAATGAGCGAAGACTCACGGAGGGGGCGCCGCGTTTGCTTTCATGGCTCAGAGAATGAAAAGAATCCATGGAGCCGAAGGGGGGGGGGGTAGTCGGGGTTAATTAGGAGCTTACATAGTTCTTTTCGTTAGGATATTAATCGACGGAGCCGTAACTGCGGTTCATAGATGTAGGGTTGGTAGTTTAACAGCCGGAACTCTGGGAAATTTCATAAAACTCGGCGGAGTTTAATATTTCAGACGATAACGGCGACGAGGGGGGACGGAGGAGCGTACAGTGCACAGTGCGTATACCGTGCAGAATACCGAGTGGAGGTTTGTGAGCGGCGCGTGTAGTATTATATATCCGAACGAAGTTTTAACACACGAGTAGCCGCCGGTGCAGGACTCGTTCGTCACTCGTTCCTCGTTACTGCGTTTTAATATAAACGGGTGGTACTTTGAAAGTGACTCGTATTAAATTTCCACCATTTTCTCTCGCCTCGCTGGCCACCGGTATAAACTCGAGCGGTGAAATTGATTTTTTTAAATGCTTCCCCAACATCTCACCGTATTTTCGTGAATTACTGTAAGCAATAACGACGCCGAGACGATGACGAGGTAAAGAAAAATTTTTAGGTTAAGAATAACCGAAAAAAAGAAAAAAAAAACAGAAAACAAGTAAATTTTGCGGCATCCCTATTTTTTTTTCAATATTTTTTTTTATCTTTTTTTTTAATTTCGCAGTACACCTTTCTGTAATAAAAATGTAATTTTTTTATCTTCCGTAGTTATTAAAAAAAAAATTAACTCAGAGAAATTTTTTTTTTTTTAAATATTAATCGTTCACTGATATCTCAGTTGTGATAATCATTATTCATTATACATTCTTTAGTATTAATTTAATGATTTTTATTAATATTTAATTTAATATTTAATTAATCGAACGTTCGTTCGAAATTTACTGGTCTCAATTACTCGCTACAATTTTGATGATCGTATTACTTCCGGTTTGGCAAATGAAACCCGAAGGTACGTCTAACGTCTGTATGAATAGGCGCTACAGGCAGCGTAAAGCGTAAAAGTCCTAACGATGAAATCGACCGGGACGCGGCGCTGCATTTGTGGTAACAGCTCTTTCGGATGGTTATGCGCGTTGGTGGTTACAGCTTGGTGCTGGAAACTGTTTGCGATAGTACAGGCGCTGAGACGTATAAGGGATGCTTGCTGCTCTCCTCGTTATGGGGTTTAGCCAGAGATGCGCAGGTGCGGTCCATAGCCACTCTCCTTGCCTTCCCGTTTCCTTGTTCCCTTATAATGTCTACGTTGGCCCGGTGCGCTATAACCCTTTCCTTCTAACGAGCATCCAGATAAAACGTCCGAATGTCCCCCCGACTAGCGTCGTCGACGTTGTCGTATCTCGTACATTCGTCGGGATTAATTAAATAATTAAAGTCCTCGCGTAATATCCTAACTTGGTTCAGTCTTAGCTTAAGCCATGACGAAGATATACGGACCCGCAACCCTTATTCTATAACCTATAATATACCTGCAAGTTTTACGCAACGGAGGAGGAAATAGGCGCAAGTGATCAGTCATAAACAGGTCATCGGTTTTACGGGGAAAAGGCTTAAATTTAAGGCAAATTGAAAAAACTTTATTTGGGATCGAAATTATTCCTATCGATCATTAAAAAAAAAAAAAAAAAACCGATGTACAATCGGTAAAGAAATTTCGGTATATACAGCACCGCCGTAAATCGGTAATAAGCTAATAACAGGCCGCTCGTTTACCTTTAATTTCTAGGTACGTCGGTAAGCATTTCCCGGCAAAGAAACGTGCGAACTAAAGCTTAGTTGTTGGTCCGTGGTACTGGCCGGGGTTGCGCGGGGGTGGGCGTGGGAGAGAGATAAAAGGTTGAAGCGGGATAAAACTCGAGTCCCAACCCCCTCCCCTGTGCCATAAGGCTGATTTACTGGGGGGATCCTATAAAACTGTGAGCGCGCAGTATCTACAAATTAGACCGATGGCCGGTGCGAGCCGCGAGGAAGGAGCCACTAGCGAAGGGAAAGAGAAACTCTCCTTTCACCATCTGTTTACAGTTTATTGCTCTATCGGTTACCTTTATTTCCGTTTTATTATGTTTTCCTTGACTTACCCGGCTGGAATCCTATTTTTCTCTCTTTTACTCGCTCGCCGAAACGAAAGGATATTTTTCTTCTCGCTTCCCTTCCCTTGGATTCCCAACCCCGTAACCTCCCCCCTCCCCCATTGGAATCGAAGAATCTCGAGGCGTCTTTATATTCTTGTCAATAAAATGTATCTTTCGCTCGACGCCGCTGATTATCGTTTCTTATCGACACCCCGTCCCTTCGTACGTTGTTTTAGGGGTTGGCGAACGAGAACATTGACGAAATCTTTACATTTTTTTTTTTTTTTTTTTTTTTTTTTCGTTCTCCACTTTATCGACCCTCTCTTTACCTCTATCCCCTTCAAGACACATCGTATTTTACTTATTGCGAGGACCCACGGGAAACTTTGGAAAATCGCGGCTACGATTCTCATCCCCCTTTCGTTCCCCACAACCAGCCGGTATTTCCCTTCGATCACCTCTCCCAGAGACCCTTTTCGACTTTATCGCTGACTTGCGGGCCAACGGGGATTGATATATCGAGGGAACGAGAGAACGAAACGTGGAAAGATAGAATGAAACGGAATCGTGGGCTTTCGAGGGACGAGGGAACTGTGATTCCCGAAGGACGCCAGTTTTCGTCTCCCTGGAGTGTCTCCCGTCCCGCAACCCTATCGTGCGGCGGGTTTCAATCCCTACAACGCTCTTTCTCTGTGGGTTTCTGGGCGCGTGGAGAGGACATCGAATTCTCTCAGCCGAATTCAAACATCAGAAGCAACAGTGGGAACCACCGATGTTCTTGTTGGGTTTAGACGTACTTCGCTCAAGAAGAGAGCCATACATCAGCTTGTAATTGTGAGTAGATACGGCCGCACGTGGGTTAAAACTCCCGCGGGAAGAAATTGAATCGAGTTTCGGGTCATTGAGGCTTCGGTGTCCTCATCGATTTTTGTTAACTGCTATTCAGTTTTATTTGACCGGTTTTCTCGAGGAGGGCGTTGCAGATCGCTGTCCATCGCGATCTCAACCCCTCACGTTGATTTCTAGATTTATATTTTTTTATAGGTGGAAAAAAAAATCGTGTCACTAATTCCATGCGATGGTTTGTTGGTAACAGTGTGAAGATTATGTGAAAAAAATCGCGGATCGAAATATTAAATATCATGGGAACAGTGACAATTTTTTTTAAGTAGAAAAAATTGGAAAATCGATATTATGGGAAACCGGGGCTAATTGAAACACGAATCACGGGTCCTGGGGACACGGGGCACTCTGACGAATTACTTATTATAATAGGCACTCCACTTTCATAAAACGCCGATCTCGTTGACTGGAACGTTCGTTCTTTTTACCGCATTTTTTCCAATTTACCTCGTGTTTCAACTAACCCCGGTCTCTCCTTAAAAATGGGACTACTTCCGCACTTTGTTATACTCGGCTCTGCGAATTTTTTTACATGATCGGGATACCGGTCGGAACAATGTAACACTCGAGATTTTTGTGAAGATTTTTTTTTTTTACAAAAAAAAAAAAAAACTCTTTTTGGCCTGAAATCGCCGGATCTAAACTACTTAACTGGAAACTAACTTTTCGTCTCTGCGCAAAAAAATTTAATGCGAATTTCTGTTCAAAATTCTCGGGTTATTCGTAGTCGGGGACTAGTAGGCTAAGTGTTTCCGATTCTTGACTCGAACAATCGACCATTTTTCTCGTGAATGTTCGGTTATTTTAAAGTTTCGTCAGTGTCCCATGAAATTTTTAATCCTCGAAGTTTTCAATTTTACTTCGGTGCGAAATTTTTTTTTTTTTTTTCTCGTTAATCCGCGAACTACTTTCGTAGAACGAAAAAGTGACCGCGAACGAACCGACTAACTCTTTTGGACGATTCAATCATTCCGTAGAACGACGAAAATTCGTCTCGCGAAAGTTCTACGAGGGTTAAGAACCTCTCGGTTAGCTGAGGAACTCCGTTAGAAAGATCGTAAGATCGTGAGAGAGAGAGAGAGAGAGTGTGTGTACCGTGTATATAAAATGACGAAATTGGCCGGAAGCCAAAGTAAGACGTAAATTTGAGAAACCGTCACCGGTTAACGAGATCGCGGGGATCAGGGATACTTCGGGACGAAAGGAGACCGGGGCTTGTTGCAACACGTCTCATATCGGAAGCCACGGTGCAAAAAAAAACAGCAATTTTACGCGGCAAGTACGGTAGTCCAAGAAATTATTGTAGTAATGAATTTTAATGGAATCTCCGAGTTTTTCTTTACCAAATAACCTAAAATTTACGCGATAAAAAAAAAAAAAAAAATTCCCCTCATCGAGTACAGCACTCCATGGAATTAGAGTGCACATTGTGGTAAGTAATTTTTTGGAGTCTCATTCTTACTGCGCGAATACTTCGATATTTTAACACCGCGTCTTCCGACTTATTACGACTTATTGACGCGATGTTTCTCAAGTCCCATTTAATCCCACTGATTCACATCGCCCCGGTCACCTCTTCTGCGAAGGGAAGGCGGCATCTTCAAGGAAGTACATCTCCCTTACAGCGAGACGCTTCCCGGTGTTTCGCAGTAACCTCACTCGTTATAACCCAAGAAACTCCGTTGCCGTGACCGTTAACGTTATCAGGTCGCGGGCGAACCGTTGCGGGTTTATTAGGTTGGCGTAGCGGCAGCGGCTAACCGTACGACGGGGTTTTAACTCCCTTTCTCCCTCCCACACAGTCAAATTCCATTAACGGCTGCTGCAACCGATATTCCTGCGGTGTCACCCGGACATATACTCTCTCGGGCTCTCCTCAGTCCGTACACTTTACCCCCCGTCGCCACCTAACCTATATCTATACATGTAAACCAATAGTCTGTCGCGGTACGTCGAGTGTTTTCGATAACGTCGAAACTCATATCCGCGTATCAAGCGCTTACCCTCCATATATTCTATCATCCGTTCCGTATATTCTCGTATCCTCGCGGCTAAACCCTAAAGTGATCAATTATATAGAAAATTCACTAAAACATGTATCGGATAATCGAATCCCATGAACGCGTAACAAGCGACGTAATACGATCGACAATATATTCTCACGGGTCTGATACAAGGGTGTAACAACGTTTTGGTTCGTTCTCGATAGCTAATTATCCTTCGGCTATGCATAACAATAATAATTCCATTCAACCGCTGTTTAAGTCTTGAGGGGGTTGGGGACGTTCGGGTGAATCGATGTAATATCGACAAAGTGTAAAGAGGAATAATAATAGCAGTAGGGAGAAAATTTTAGTCGGGTGTAAGAGGGTGGTTAACCAGTCACCCCCCCAACGCTGAGGGTAGTTTGTCCGTGCAGTGTAATCTACAGGTAAGGGGAAGGTGGGGCAAAATGGGCCAATGGGGCAAAATGGCACAGGCGCGCGACTCGATTTTTACCAAAAAAAAAAAAATCAAACCTAAAATTCATTTTAAAAAAGTACGATTTTTAATAAATGAAATAAAATTATTATTCGATAATCGTCTTTTAATAAAGTGTAGAAATTATTTGAAGTAAGTTATTTAAAGTTATTTAAAGTGTAAAGTAAATTATTTAAAATTAAATTTTTTTTGCTTCAATTAGATCGAAACACGCCCCATTTTGCCCCATTTTTTTTTTTTTTCGTCTTAATACTCTTAGAGGGTGTGACAAATCTATTTTTGGTTCGAAAGTAGTGGAAAAGTGGTGTGTATATCGACAAAACTCCCGGAATTGCTAAAGTGGTTCATTTTGCCCCACTTCCCCCCCCCCCCCCCCCCCCCCCCCCCCCTATAGGATCTCTCCTCCACCGCTCGCTGGTTCCGTGTATGCCTGTCGCACGCAGGCTTTTAAGTAACGGATGGACTTGGCGAGTAGTTCGCGCGTCGATTCTTCGCTCTTTCTCTGTGTCTCACCTTCGCTGGTCTTTCTCCTTCTTTCTACGAAGCTATGGCTCGCGCGTGGCCGGCTCGCGTGCTTTCCGGCCGTTTTCCCCGAGCGGCGACTCTGCCGTCGAGAGAGCAAATGCCGAACACCCCCGTACACTTCGCGAGTCTACCGGATCCGTATATAGGAATATATATAGAGATATATATCGATAGATTAGAAACAGAACAGCTTAAGTCCCATAAGTAGAGATGGAAAATAACGGGAGATAAGCCCTTATGTTAGACGGGGTTAAGTTACCCTTACTGTTCTCGTCCCCAGATTACTTGCTTTCCTGAAATTAGTGTCGGACCTTCGAAATTTTCGTGCCCTCGACTCGCATGTGCTCCGCGCGTTGCGAGACTCGGACCATACTTTACTCTTATTTTTACTTTTTTCTTTGTTCTCGCTTCGCGGTTACGTATCGCCTATCCACAGGTCAAATTTGTTCGTAAATCTTGCGATCATTTTTCATTCGGGAATAGGGCGTTATAGGTTATGTAGAATTAAGGAGTACCGCCATCTAGCGGTTCGAAAACATCGTCTAATGTTTAATTTTTTTTCTGAAGAACTACGCGAGATAATGAAATGATTTTTTTTTTACTGAAAGATACATGTATAGAGAGTCTCACAAAAAAAAATTGTCAAAAAATATTAAATATTGTTGGCGTTATAAAATTTTTATTGAATAATAATCTGTAGATTTTGATTTAAAAAAAAAATCAAATATTTGCATCCGAATCGTATTTTTACGCTGTTTTCAGCACGTTACGTGCCCGCGGGACATACTTTACTCATTTTTTTTTAATTCTCGCTTCGCGGTTACATATCGCCTATCCGCGGGTCAAATTTGTTCGTAAATCTTGCGATCATTTTTCATTCGTGAATACTCTGTAATACGTTGTACAGAATTGTATTGAGGGGGAGGAGCGGCACAGGGATATGAATAAGGGGTTAGGGAATGATCGCCGAGTGTTTATGATAGGTGACTACTGAACTGCACTGCGCACTGCATTGCACACGCTCGCGGTATGCGAAACCGAGAGCGATAACTATAGCAGGTTTTGGTATTCTGGACTCGAAACCGTTAGTCGTCATCCCTTCATTCCCTTTCTACCCTTCCATTGATTTCTGGCTTTTACGACGGCCCATACTAAAATAACGGATATCCGATGATGGACGAGCGAATAATAATTCCGTGAATGGAGAGGCAACCCCCCGAAATTGCCGAAGCGAGTTGGACGTCGACTGTATTGGGTCTCGAGAGCTGTATACGTTAACGTTCGTGTTCTTGAAAAATCGCAATTTTTCCCGATGCGCCCGCGAGCGCATCCGAAACTCTGATGAAATTTCGATGTTACTTTTTTTTTTTTTTTTTTTTTTTTCATTTCATATCTTTTTTTTTCATCGTTTTTGTTTATTTCTTTGTCGATACAATATGTGTTATTCAATCCCCCGACACACTCCGATGGTCCCGTCGGACACGACGAGAGAGCGTTCTCAGTGTAATTAAAAGGTTTCAAGCCGCGATGCAATCCGTTCGGAATTCTCGTTAGGCATTCAAACGACAGGATATTGCTTTCGCGATTTGAAATTAAGGGGACGTACGATCCTTGTAGCGTAGAAAAATGCAATGTTTGTTCTATTTTGGCTGCAGAATTTTTGGGGAAAATTGAATGGAGAGTTCGTCACAGGGAATCGTTGTACAGCGATGAATATTTGCCATTCGTATACCACGATCAGCGTTGTTGAAAAAAATGTATTCCGAAATATATTAAAATATATAAAATCACGAAAATTCGTAATTTTTTATCCATAAAAAAAACAAATTTTTTTTTTTTTGAAAATTCGAAAAAAATCTCAAAAAATTCGTAATTATTCAAAAAAAATATCGAATAAATTTTGGCTTAAGAAAAAGTTAAGTTTTTCGGATAATTCGTTAAACAATGATTTGTTAATAACTTTTTGGAATTATTATTATGGAAAATTAATCTTCTTAGCACCTTCTGTATGGTTGAATTTTTTCAGATTTTTATTCCATTTGAAAGTTATCGAAATTCTCTTTGAATTTCGCGTGAATCGCACTCTTTGGTAATACGCAGCGATATCACCTCCTTAAAGCTCGCGATGCGAGATTCTCCGGTAAACGCGCGCTTAAGATATTCCCCTTCAAGTATTTTTTAACTAACCAAAGATTCATGCCGCGCAAAACGACCGGTTACTAATGCGGAGAGTTTCGCGTTAAGTAGCGAAGTGTCCCTGCAGTCCGACAAGCAGCCGAGGGACACACTCGGGAGTTTACCCTCAGCGCGAATCCGCATTGCCGTCGGTGTGCGTCAAGTTCGTAAATGATGGATGGATGGGTTACCGTCCGCCTGCGGACACGAGCAAACTAAGAGGAGGGTAAATTGTCAAGGGACGCTTTTTCTGAAAAAAAAAAAAAAAAAAAAAAAAAAAGAAGAAACTTTTTCCTGAATTATTTAACAAACGAAAAAGTATTGTCGCCGAATTCTCGCCGAAGGAAAAACGAGAGAATCGTGTATACAGCCGAGACGAGTGCGCAACTCGTTGCAATATTTCCGGAAGCACGTTTCGCGTCATTGTGTTTATATTTTTGCGACGAAGCACTTCGAATATTTTATCGGAAAACTTGGATTGAGCGATAAATCGATGCTTCGTAAGAAAAATAAGTAATTTGCGAGAAAAAAATTTACGCGTTGCGATTACATCGTTGAGGATTTTTTTTTAATTACATTTTTAATCGCAGGTTAATCTTAATTATTTATCGAACATTTATTCGATATGAATTTTATTTGGTAAATAATATGTATATATGTATATTATATTATTCACTAAATAAATAAATTAAAATAATTGTTATTATTATATGATTATAATAATTAATGATTGTCAAATGATAAAAATAAAACATTAATAAATAAAAATAATTAAAAGAAAATTAAAATAAAAAATATTCATTATTAAATTTATTATTATTATATATATATACGAAATTTACGTTGCATTTTGTACATAAATATTTCAAGACTCCGAAATCGCAGTTAGTTGAATTTATATCGTGTTGAGGGTAAGGAAAATTATGAATTTCCTGGCAACTGTAATAGTTTCTTCTCCCTTTTCCGTCTGCGACTGCTAAAGCGACTGTGAGCGACAGCGAGATGAACTCTGTACTTTCTCCTCCTCCGCCCCCGCGAGCGCTGAGACGCACGAGAGAAAGACGACGAATCGTTAACGAAGTTTTCTAGAGGAGGGGAGGAATATCTCAAAAGGCTTTTAGGGCCTTTCAAAGAGTTTTCGACCCTTCATAATACTTTAGAATTCCCGGGGGATTGCCTCGTTACAGATACGCTACGCTGTTACCCTATCGCCTTCTTCGTATTTTCTCTTCTCCGTGTATAACTATATATATATTTATGTACAGATATTTACGGCTGTCTATCACAGTCACATCGTCAGTTGCAAATCAATGTATTCTTACAGAAAATCTTACTTTACTCCAACGCAATCGTATTATTCGCAATGCGATATCGCGGATATCGCACATTCGAAAAATCGCGAAAGAAAGATGTAGAAATGAAAATATTAAATTCGAATTTCGATCATATGAAACGAATACAAATAAATTCAGAATTGAGAATTACATATCACTGAAATTTCGAATATCGTGATTCGCAAATAAACAAACGATTTATTAATTTTCACATTTTTATTTTTATTTCCATTTCGCGCGCGAAGTATTGAAAAAAATATTGAGAAATTTATTAAAGGAGTACAATTAATTGGCGATATTTCGGATACCCGAGCAAATTTTCCATTTTTTTTTTTTCTCGAAAATTACTGGCGGTAATTAAATGAATTTTTTTTTACCGAAAGATACATCTATTCAGAGTATTAAAAAAAATAATTGTCAAAAAACATCGAATATTTTTTCAGTAATAAATAATTCATTGAATTTTCTCTTGTGATTTTTTAGAAAAAAAAAAAAAAGAAAAAAATTCACTCGGAGTGTCAGGTAGACAGGTAAAAAAATGCAATCTATTCGACAGCGGCTCGAGAATAATGTTTTAATTTATCTTTTCTTTGGAGTTGAATACACGACCTCCCGACAGTCTCGTCTGGAGTTCCCTCCGGCGTTGTTCACCGAGGAGCTTCTCTATCCGATGATATATCGTTCATTAATCTGATTATTTATCGCTCGTCGAGTCGGCTGCACGCTGCAAGCTGTACGTATATACGTCTGGGGAGTCCCCGTTACACCCGGTAATCTCTGTAAGCGCTCGTTGTACCGTGCGGTGACTTGGTTGCTGGAAGAGTTGGAAGGATCTCGAGCGCGAAGGGACAGAGTACCGTGAAAAAAAGTGCACGCGAGAGCAGAGATACAAAAAAAAAAAGGGAAAAATATCGCGAAGAAGGGAGAGAGCGATGTGCGCCGAGGAAGAACGGCTTTGCTCGGTGCCCGAGGACGGCGAATAGGAAAAACGAGAGGCTAGAGAAGAGAAACGAAGCGAGAGAAAGAGGAGTCGAGGCGTCTGAGAAGCTCCGTACAAGCGGCGCAATAAATTTAAAGGAAAGTAGATGCGAACGGGGAACGGTGAGAATACAGTTGCGAAATGCGTAAATCACGAAACGATAATGCCGGATGTCAACCCAGCGGCACACGTTTACGAGCGCCCATTCGAGGCCCCCGCGGGGGGACGTTCGCGAAAGTATTGTCCATTCGCGGTTATTTCGTTCGCGCATCGAAAACGGAACGCGGATTTATCTTCGTTGCGGTGTCACTATCGGTACGCATTACAATCGGAATTTCAAATTTTTTAAATTTTATTTACGCAACAATAAATAAATAAATAAATAAATAAATAAATAAATAAATAAATAAATAAATAAATAAATAAATGAATAAATAAATAAATAAATAAATAAATAAATAAATAAATAAATAAATAAATAAATAAATGAATAAATAAATAAATAAATAAATAAATATCATTCTCTCAATTTTTTTTACGCGTGAATAAAAAAAAATAGTCGAAAATAATTTTTTTTTCGAGGTTTATGAAGATAGGAAGGGGAATGACGCATAGCTTTCCCACGTATCGTCTGCTCCTCGCTATGTCACGTGTTTTGCTTCGCTTTGCTATGTGGTATGTGGTCACACGTGCGCGATGACGATTGAAGCGTCAAACGCACTGTAGCTGCGACAGACTCGGGACCGACGACGGAGAGACTACGGCTCGAGTATATTTTCATTTTGTTGATCTTTTTTTCGTCTCTCTCTCCGACGCAGTGATAGAAGAACAAAAGACTCCGTGATGTCGGAACGGACTCCCGGTCTTCTCCGGCTATTTCTGTATACCATTTATTTATGGATTATCGAGGATTCTCCACAGCAGCGAGGAATGAACTCCGAGTTTCCACTTCGGTGCTTAGTATTCGGGATTATCGGTCTTTGATTTCTGACGAGAATATATTTGACATTCTCGATCTTATGGCGTTCAATAATTCATTTGGAAATAAAAAAATTTAATTAAAATAAAAAATTCCTAAAAAAAGATTTTTCAAATATGTATAATAAAATAATAATAATAGTGACATTATTAATAAATCGTACGAAATCATTAATTTTTTTTTTTTTTCACTTCCCGATTCCGAAATCCGATATAAAAAAAAAATCTGCGATTGATATATTTATTTAAAATAAAAAAGATAATTGAGGAAAAAAAAATTAGTAAATTTAATTTACTTCGGATAGATTGTACTTTGATCCTCTATCGTATAGCCGTCGAGTTTACTTTCTCCCGCGTATATCACTATACTTTCAAAAACCTTCGACAGTCCCCGTGCGCACTGAAGCAAAAGTGGTGCACTTATTGACGCGCGTTCACCCACTCGTCGTTGATCGTTTGTGCTGCAAAACTCAACCCAAAGCCTATAGCCTCGAGAGAAGCCAAACGTGGAATAACTCCGAGCAGATAGTACGAACGCGGAACAGACAGCCAAGAGCCGTGACGTGGCATCAATTTTGCCTTCGTTTCCTCTTCGCTCTGCGGCAGCACGCGACTGCTTTAGATCGTATCGATCCCCCTGCGACGACCCCCTCATCTTTCTCCGATTCGACAGAATTGAGAAAAAAAATTTAAAAAAATAAAATATATATTTCGAGCAAAAGAATGTCTACAGCCTTGAAAAACCCCGTCAAACTCGTCGATAACAAATATATTGTTTTTCTTATCACAAGGAACGAAAAAAAGACGAGAATCCTATCGGCAATATTAATGAAAATTTTCCTCGACAAACAAAAGCCGTCGCGAGGAGATGAAATACGTACGTTGATTAAAAAAAATAAGTGTATTTCCGGTCGAATGTTCTTCATTTCCGGTTGTGTCGTCTGCCGCATGGAATTTCGTCGTCGAGAGGCTATTATTCGTTTCATTCGAATTTTTTTTTTTTTTTTTTCGAAGTTATGCATTTTTTGCTGTCTCTTTCGATTCATTTGTAGAGGCAAAATGGACCTCTGGGTAAAAATGGACCCGGAAAAAATTTGGTCCCCATATCGTTTTTTTTTGCTTTTCGGAATTGCAAAATATTGGTTTCTCGTTAAATTTAATAATAAACAATCAATTAACGGTTCAGAAATGATAAAAACGATCTATTTTCGTTAGTCGGTTCATTTTTCCCCGATTTCAACGAATTCTTTTTTTTTTTTCTCCTTGAGACGTTATTCAACACCTGCATCGCTTCATAGTAATCTCTCCATTATTTCTCGTAATTATTGCTCGATGCTTCGTAATTCTGGGGATTCACGTCACAGTAAAAAAAAAAAAGTTATAGCCGTCGTCTCGATCTCCGGGTCCACGAACCCAACAAGCGAAACGTGTACTTTGCCGCGCCTCGTGTTGTACGACAGCGACACAACATATGGTCTATTAGGACTAATAATAGTCATCGCACCGCGAGGTCCGCACACCGCCCTCGATCCTTGCTACGGACGATGTTTCACGCACACGAATTACAACGTTCGCGGCAAACGAACCAATGCGACGCTCATTCGGCGAGAAAGATAGCGACTTTACCGCATTCAGCATCCGCGTCTGGCGGCGCTACAGCGGCATATCGCCCGCGCGGAGAAGGGGAAAACACACGGGATGAGCGATGAAGTGGGTTAGCAAACTAACGCATACGAGAACGAGGCGACGGTGCTCGTCGGAGAGAAAAACTAAAGCAAAACAAAAGAAAAAAAAATAAATAAAATAAAAAAAAAAAGGGTCGTCGCGACACGAGCTCTGTGGAGCGTGCGACAGGTTTACGCAGCGAGAGAGCCCTCTCTTCCAGCGCCGTTGCTCTTTCGCCAGTCGTTCATTATATTGTGTCACGCACCGTGGCAGTCAACCAGCGGTCTCTCTATCCGGCAATGCAACCCCTCTCTGTGTGGCATTCGCCACCCCTTTCTCCGCTCTGTCAGAGTTAATTAAATCTCCAAGTTTCTCACTGTTATACTTTTGCGCAACTTTCGCGAAGATTCCACGTGTCCGCGAGAGACAATTGGCGCTCAAGTGAATCGCGAAACGCGCGACAGTTGCATCAAAATATCGTCGGTAAAATTCGTATTTTTTTTTGGATTTTTTGTAGAATCGCCAAAAGGTCTGAACGCTCGAAAGTCTAAGAACTCTGTGATCTTTGTGATCGTTCTTTTTTTTTATCGTAAATCAACGATTTCTCGGGATTGAGTCGAAATATTTAACGCTTAAGGAAATCGTCAATTTCGGTCAAAAAATGTCTTGGATTTTTTTTTTTTGAAAAAAAAAAAAAAAAAAAAAAATGTACACAAAAATCTCAAGCAATTGATTGTTTATACGATGTCCTCATCCCGTAAAAAAATTACGAATTCAAAATATAACGACCTGTTGAAAAAATTCATTTTTTTTCGAAATCAATTTTTTTTAAATTTCTTTTCAATATAAAAATGACTTTTCTCCTACAATTTTCAATATTTGGACCTATGGATTTTTTTTAAGTGCTCGGAACACTATTACCGACAAATATTCGCATGCGATTAATTCAATTTTTTTTTTCCACCTATTATTCACGAATACTCCACAAGCATCTGAATAATTTCGATCTATTCTATGGTATCATTGGCTCGTTGCGAGACAAGCGCTCTATTGTAAATATTACAATAGGCAATTCAATAGATAAAACCTATTGTATCGTTGATACACAATAAAATATGAAAATAATCGGATTGAGAATTGCACGAGAGTCCGCATTGACTGAGATGATAGACCGCCGTTATGTAGTCCGCATCGCGTATTGACTGCGCCACGAGACAAGAGATACTACGATGTGTATATTCACCATCTATGTGGCCACATATATTGTATATACATATATATATATATCCATATCACCGCAAACTGATAGAATATTGAGCAATTCTACTTCATACAGAATGCTGCGGTGCCGTGTGCTCTTCTTACCTTTTGATAGGCGTCTACATGTAAGAGCTTCGGGAGATCGCGTAACGAGAATTCTATGTCTGTCGAGCGCTCCTTCACGGCCCTTCATTCCTCGTGGTTGATTTCTATCTCCCAAAGTCGTATATATACGATACTGTAACCGTACACCCTCTCTGGGGAACTCTGACTACTCCGCGGCGTGAGTGGTAGCGCCGCGTAGGTACTAAGGTACTAAGCGAGGGTTGTTAGCAACGGGTTGCACCCTCTTCCACTCTTATTGCGTATTAATTGACAAGGAGTCGTGATCGTCCAATTACTTTGGAGATTCTGCGATTTGTTCGGCGCGTGCGCCGCAGGGCACTGAACTTCGCGGTTTCTCGATGTTTTAAAGGGGATTTACCTGGCGGTTCAAACATCGAATCAAATCTTTAATTTCTTTTTCTAAAAAATTGTAAAAAATAGTAAAATCATTTTTGTTTAAATTAAAGTGGAGAATTTTACTAAAAAAAAATCGTTTTATTATTTCTTAGAGTTCGTGAGAAAAAAATGTCGGACTATCGGGTAGATGTGCTCCTTAAAAAAATCGTAAAAAAATCGATGTTTTTCACGATTATCATTGACTAATAATAATAGTTACGTAAATATTTAATAATAATAATTGTTTATCGAGCTTTACATCAACGCAATTCGATGAATATCGTAATCGATAAATAATTATCGACTGGAATTTTCGTCTCGTAATTCTCGTTAATTGACAAGTAGTTTATTAATATGCAAAAGGACTATCGTGAGTTTCACTGCTATGAAGGAGCACCACGGGCGATAAACTTTGTCCGATTACGATAAGCTTCGGACCTCGAAGTTCCGAAACGGCGTTCTTTAAATATTGTGACTGAGCGTTTCTCGTCGTTAATTATTAATTTACTTAAAAATTCATAAACGTTCGTGGAATTTTCACAGGATGTCCGAAACTTCGTTGACCCCAATTGTACGAAATTGGAGTCAAGTTACTCAATCGGTACAGAAGCACCGAATTTTCGCGCAATATTTCCATTAAATTCGGGTTTTCGCAAAACAAATGGACATTACACACAATTATATAATATATAAAAAATCATCAAAATAATAATAATAATAATAATAATAATAATATTAAAATATTAATATTCTCAAAAAAAATTATAATATTACAATGAACGCGTTAAATATACCTAATTTAACATTATAAATTCCATTAGCCGATCGGCTATTATTTCTACTTTTCGAACGAAATTTCGAACGAAATTCCCTGACCATTAGATATTTAATATCCGAACTCGCAGCCATTAAAAAATACTATTTATTCATCTCGAAACTTCGAGTAATCTTTGCATTAGCGCCCATTCAATAATGTATTGAAGTTACGTGAATTCAGGTATTTCGTTGCGAACGACATTACGAAACTCGTCAAACGCCGACTGGCGAATTCCAAGGGAAACTCTGGGTGCATGAAGCTTCGAAGGACGACGCTTTCCGAATTCATAACGGATTATCTCGAAGTTGCTAAGTTCCGTGTCTCCTTGCTGATGCATCACGTACTTCTCTTATCTCTTTCTATTTCGCCAGTCTTCGGGACGAAACAGCCAAAGTCATATTTTTATTTATAACCACCGGAGAGACTCGCCACAGAGGCGGATATATTTGCCAATCCACGAGCCGCTCACGGTGTTTGCGCTTTCCCCCTCCCCCCTCCCCCCTCTTCCCTTCTCCTTCTTTCTCACCCTCCGCCCCTTATATTTCTTCAGCGTTGAGGGCTCTGCCGGCGGTTGGAGAACCTGCCAACGGAAGAGTAAAGTCGAGTACGCGAGAAGGGGTGCCCCACTGTGCATCACGTTCCACAGCCACCGTGGAGCAAGTGGAAGTTGCGGTTTTTCCGAGAATTTATTCCTTGGGTTCTCGTTTTCATTCATTAATAAACATCGCGGTGGCGCGTTCGTCTCTGGCAAGCGAGAGGGGTTTCCACCCCTCAACCCCCACCCCTCCTCCGTTCTCTCGATAAACGTGTTTTGCTCCTACGGGATATATCTCTCTCGCGGTTAGCGGACCAAACCCTTTTCTTCTCATACGCGAACGCGATGTTTCACGAATCCCTTGGCAGCCCCACCGTTTCGAGTTTTTAGTCTTTTTTTTTTTGGAGTTTGAAATTTTTTAAAAAATCGCCGTTTGCCGAAAAAATTACGAAGACTTTTTGATATTTTGGTTGGAAAAAAAACTTGTCTTGTCGACATGAAAAAAATATCGAAAAATATATTTACGATATATTCGATGTATTTTCGTCGAAAAATGTTTTGTTACGGATATATTTTTTAATATTTTACTGGAAATATATGTTACCAAATATATGATTAATATATTAATTATATATAACACGAAATTCATATATTTCTCATATAATTTTTTTCCATGTGGATAACACGTGTTGTTGCTACGCGAGAGTGGCGAACAGTCGTAACCGCCATGACTTGCCTCTCGTCCACAGGCTAACGAGACTTTTACGATTACCCCGCGTAAGGAAGTCATTAGCGAACACGCAGGGTAAGCTTTCCTGCACGGATTTAATGGGCGACGCCGTCTCGACGTATGGCGCGTGAGTGCGATCCTTAAAACGAAAAATTTCAAATCCCCTCGCAGCTTCCCTTCGCCATTCCCTTTGCCGCGCATTTTCACGAAAATCTGCAATGCGATTTATTTTTCGTTTTTTTTTTTTTTTTTTTTTTTTTTTTTTTTTTTTATATTTCTCCGTGAAGTTTCAGTTTCTCGTGAGAAAGTTTGTCGGATTTTTTATTTTGTCGCCAAGCAACGAATAAATTCCCTTACAATTGTATAATTTTTATAAATTTCGTTTTTTTTTCTCATTTCATTTCGTTCACATAGCGAACACGCGAATCGCTTGAATGTCTCACTATATATACCCGTGAGCCGTGTATTATTCAAACATCAGAGTAGTGTCATGTTTTTCGTTAAACAACCACTACTAACCAACGTGCAACGCGATGCCTGTTGGTTCCCTTTGATAGTCCACTCTTAGGTTCCTACTTTCCAGCGGGTTGACCCGCCGGAGGGGGGGATATAGATCGAGAACCGACGGCCATCGCGATTAGTCACGCGACGTCGGAATTTTTTTTTTTTTTTCTTTTTTTTTACCGTATACACAAAACTAAACACGTAACGGACACTATATAGCCACTGCGGCAGCCAAAATACGAGAACGATGCTGTTGGTGCGCTAAAAAATACCAAATTCCAGCAACACGATGGCAATCCCCATAGAAATGAAGTATATGTGATATACATAAGATATACCGTCATGTATAACGATATATATATCATATATATCTACCGAATTTATCTCGGAAAGCGCATCTCAGATATATACATAAGATTTATAGAAAACATACAAAAAAATAATTTTTTTATTATTTTTTTGTCATATTCTATAAATATAAACACAAACCGACTATTTTATTTTTTATTAATTATTTTTAAATTTTTTTATTAAAATAAATTTTTTTTGTTAATAATAATTGAAAAAAAAATTAGTAAATGCAAAAGGTAAATAATTTGGTTTCCTTTGAATAAATAACAATAATAATAATAATAATAAACGATTTATCGGCTTTAAGGAAATTAAATGGCGTATACAGTGCTTTTTCATTATTCACGAGCAAATTAACTTCTTCAAGTTTATTAAAGATAAAAGCGCCCTCTATCGACGATCTCGGAACTTAAACATCGAATCAGAGACAAACGATGTTTCAGTGAACGTCAAGATAAAGATAGAGTTGCCATGGATAACGACACCGAAAGACACAGAAAGAAAAACTGTAGTCCATTTCGTTGTTCATAAAGTATCGAGGGGCCGAAACGGTGGTTAAAGGGGTTCGAATAAGGCGGTCGGTGTACATCAACCCCTCGAATGTAACGGGGAGTCAGGCTTCGGGCGTCGTACTTCTTCTGTCTCCTGAATGCGAGACGGAGAAACGGTTATCGTTGAAGGAAGTTTCGCATGTTGGTAGACACGCTGTGGGTCGCGCGGAGGGTGCAAGAGAGACAGGAAAAGGGTCACGAGGAGTGAGCGTAGGTGCCGTAGGCTCTCACGCTTACCCAGTAACTTTTACGGTGCACTTAGGCGGTCTCACCGAAACGTTAAATAAGCGCGGACCGCCTGTGGGTGGTTGACCCGCGCGGGGAACTGCGGGAATAAGGAGAGAGAAAAAAAAAAAAAAAAAAAAAAAAAGTTTGCGGAAAAGTAGGTGGAGTAGCGCGGGAATAAGAAGACACTTCTGCTGCGCTACATCTCGTAAAATTGAAGAGCTTTTTTTTTTCCTCTCCTCGGGGTTATATACTACTCTCGTGGCTTTTTTTTCCCTCTGTATCTAATATACTGGCGCGCAGTTTCGTATCTCCGTTTTGTCGGGACAGTTGGTACTCAACGGAACAGCTTGTTTACGAAACTATGTCAGAGTCCGAACCGCCGGGGGTATACGATCGGTCTTTCCGAATGTATGACACAGAATTCTCGAACGACGTGCAATCTATGTGTATACCAGATATTTATGGTATTACGTTATCTGCACAGAGGATGGATAGGGTAATAGCGAACTGCGGGGTAATGCTGAATAACCCAATAGTTAAATATATATTGATTATCTCGAATCTCCAGTTATTCTGCCGTCCCGAGTGTATGTCTGTTGAATTATTCTCGACATTTTGTCTCATTCTGCAACTCGCGGTAAATAAAAAAAAAAAATGGGTTACTTTATTTTCGGTCATTTCTAACCTAAAATTCGCTGCTCCGAAAATACGATTTTTTTTTTTCGAGTTTATAGAACTTTATGTCCGAAATAAAATTCTTCGATGTATTCGTTATTTGCTTATCTTTAATATAGTATATAGTATGGTATATAGTAAAGTATGTATTGTATAATATACAATAAAAAAACATCGTAAGATTTCATCTTTTATCTGAATCCCTACAAATTCTTGTTATTTTACTCAAACATCGCGATTTACGGTTCGGTGTTCGCTGTTTCGTGTTCGAGTGTCGCGATCTATCGAGAAAATATCGTGAATTCGTGACAATGGATTCAAAGTGAGAACGAAAATCCTTTAGCTTTCGCGGAAATCTGGTTTAATAATATCCTCTACAAGCTCATCGGCTGCCGGAGCAAACGTTCGCGAACCTCGGATTTCTGTCGACCTAATAAGCCGGAAACTTAATGCGGTTCAACCTAATAAAGCGGAATTACCCATATTAACGGTTTCGCTGCGGCGGGAGAGTTCGGGGGTCGAAACGAGATGGGGTCGGGTTCCGATATCAAAGCGGTTTCCTCGCACCGCGCGGTAATGCGAGTTTGAATCGCTCGTGACTGTTCCACTGCTGTTGTTGACTGTATTCGCGAGACTCAACATTGTTCAATCACATCGACTAATCTCGAGTTTATCTTGTTGCACTGGAGAACTATGGGCTCATGAAATCGCACGGTGAAATCGTACGAATAACTCCTCGACGATGGTAACGCGTTATAGGTTAGCGAACTGTATTTATCGATCTTTTTAATCAATTAAAAACATTTTTTCTTATCAATTCTGTGGTTCTATCGTTTCTACACGACATCTGTGATCAATTAATTATTTCCGCGAACACCGCGATCTCTAGAAAAGTACTATTTTTTTAATGAAACACACACCGTAATCCATGAGTCGATAACAACGAAATCTGTTCAATTTTCTATATATTCTACCCGAACTAAATAATAAATTCTCTCGCATTCTCTCTTTTCTCTGTGTATTAATAAAGATAAATTATTCTTCAGCATTTTTATTTAATCCTATAATTTCGAAGCGAACGACATCGCCGAAACGTTTTTTTTCTGTCTTCCGAGAAGACATTCTATAATCGTACCGTAGGACTAACGATCTCATTTGTGTCACCGTCGCGTGATCGCTATTCTCGGTTCACGAATTGTGGGAGTAAAAAATAGAACACTTCCGATATTTCACGTCGAAAAAGGGAGGAAAAAAAAAAACTTCCTCGCGAAGTTCAACCTTTGATTTAATGCTCTCTCGACTAATTAATCAGGTCTCCAGGTTGGTAGACGCGGGAATGGAAGATTATTAATAAGTAGATGTACGAGAATTTAATAAATTTTAAACGTCGTCTGACTCCGCTTTCACGCGCGTCATTTCCTTTCGCTATAACTATTATACATATACCGATCGTCAGCGTTGAACGGAGAAAAGCTTTTGGATAGAACTCCAACGGGAGATGAGGCGCGACAAGGATGAGTATACAATTCGAACGGTACGCGATGGGCTTCTACCTGCCAGCGTTGGATTCCTAGGAATGCAAACGCCGTTCTGAAGGGCCGAGAGAGAGAGAGAGAGAGAGAGGAGAGAGGGAAAGAGAGAGAGAGAGAGAGAGAGGAAAATAACGGGGGCGAATAAGCCGGCGAGAAGGGCGACTGGCGAAGCTTGCAGAAGGGAAGGCGAAACATCGTACGGCGTGCGTACAGCAGTTTGTCACAGTCAAGTGCTCGCTAAGTATGCGAGACCATTTGTCTTCGAACTTCTATTCTGGCGCAACGTCATTCTCCGGCTGCTACTATTACTATTACTACTCCTACTATTACTACGATGGCTATTACGAGTTGCTTGCCACTAGCGTCTCCTTCTACAAACAGAATTTAGTGTTTCACGAACGTTCACTTAATTCCTTCGTTTCTATCTCTATCCATCCCCACAGCTCTTTCGCTTCGATTCTACGACGCTACTTTAACGCCTATAACGTCGTCTCCCTCGCAAAGTTATGGGGTTAGTTATCTGTTTCTATTTTCGTCCGATTGCCCTTTTTATCCCCTGTTGTACAGCTTTTCGAAAAAAAAAAAAAAAAAAACATGTAGAGCGTCGAGAATTGTTTTTTTTTTTGTAACGATACTCTATGACTTTCAACTGATTTCTCGTCATTTATTTTATTTAAAGTAATTTTTTTTTTTATATAGTAATTCATATTCTTATAATCATTTTTAACTTCTGTTTCCATCTTCACGATTTTTTTTTTTTTTTTTAATATATAATCACATTTTTTAGATATCTTTTTCGTAATTTATGGAAATAATAATAATAACATTATTATTTTTTTTTTTTATAATAATTGCGATCCCAATGCAAAATTATGAATCCGCTTACGAAAGCCGTTATCCTATACTTTTTATACCTATGTCGATGTTCGAGAAAAGGTATTGGAAACGAGAGGGTGGAGAGCGTGCTGTAGCACCGTCTAGAAGGGTGCGACAGTTTCGCGCGTTTACCGGCGTAGATACGAACTCTACTAGCAAGAGCCCCGAGAACCTCTCGTGAGCATAAACCCGCCTTTCCTCCCGTCGCGGGAACCCAAGAGAGTACCGACCCAACATCTAGGCGCCGATATAGGCAACTAACAGAGGGGGAGGGAGGGGAACGCGGGGGTTGGCGTCACCGCGCAATAAAGAGCAATGAGGCCTTCGAAGCTCAACCGAGATAACTAGGACAGCGTGTTTATACGTTGTAAATTTGCCGTTCAAGATTAGACTTCCCGTGACGTTGGGGGAGAGGGCGACGGCGACGTTGCTACTCTCGCTGTTTCTCGACTCGGTGGTGGAGAACGTCCTAAGGCTGCGCTGTTTGAGAGCGGAGAGAGTACCGTTGGGGGAGGGAAAGGGTTCACCGCTCTTCTCTCGCGTTCTCCTTGTTCTCTTCCGGTTCTTGCCAACGCGACTATATAAATATAAAGTGGTTATGCGCTTCGAAGTCAGACGGCTCCGAAGTCAAGTTGGGAAAGCGAGTGGTCACTGCTTCTGTTGTAAGCCTCGAATGACCCTATCCACGCCACCCTCACATGCGTCACGCAAGACTGGCATTAAAATTCGATCAGATAATCTTATTTGCTTCGCGATTAGAACGCGGAGGTTCTTCTTTGACGCTGAACACCCCCCACTTACTTTTTCGCCCCACGCGCACCCCCTTCTATTGTATATAGTACTGCGTACCGCGGCGCTTGCGAAGGCGGGTGGGCTATTGCCGCGGGGTTTTTCATTCCCGCGTGAATTGCGACCCAATTACCATTGATGAGAGAAAGGAGAACCGACTGTTTGATGGTATATATGGTCAATAGAGGGGCTTACAAGGCTCTGCAAGATATAGCAGCAAACGTAGTTTGTGATTATCGTCAATGTCGTCGTCACTCGATTAGAGAAACGAACATTTCTTGGGGAAAAGATAATACATTTGAGGATTCAGCATTGGTATCTCGCGATCTATCATTTTTTTTTTGAAGTATGTAATCGCTATGTGAAACGATATGAGGAAAACACGTATCTTGTGTTATTAATTAAAGGCGATGACATCCTTGTTACGAATCTACTGCCGTTGCTGATTACGAAGCTATCGAATCGATCGTATCGTTTACGTCAATTTTTTTATGTTTAAGATAGTTGCGATATATGTTGTTTTCTATGGCCTTAAGGGATTTCGTCTACCGAACAGTTCGAAATTCGAGTGAAATAAAAAAAAAAAAATTTCAAATAACAGACGATGCAAAATTTTTTTTTTTCCCCCTTTTTTTCTGATTAGAAGTACAGATGTAAAATTATTCGGTATTTTTTTTTTTTATTATTATTTTTTTTAAAGTCATCCTACCTGTTTGCCGCAAGCCGATGGCCTTACTGCATCCAGCCACGACGATGAGCAGCAGGAGGAACGGGTTCAATAGAATTCTTCTCGTAGATCGCGGCATATTTCCAGCGAAATGCACGCTCCTCTGTGTCGCGCCTGCGCGACTTCTTTCGGCTCTTTTAGCCGACTCCCCTCATCGCTGATGATCTTCCTGAAAAATTCAAGATGACAAAAGAAGATTATTATACCGGCCGGCGTCCTTAACTGCAGCGAGACCACTTCTCCCTCTCGTGTTTCCCTTGCGTCTCGAGTCGACGACCCTTGATGCACATTATCATTCTCATTTATTACTTCGTTCCATTTTCATCTTTAAAAATTTCGCGAAATTTATATGAAAATTTTTTTTTTTTTAAATTGTGTTATGGTTTTAAAAAAAATTGAGATAAAATAAAAAATAAAAAAAATGTAGTTAAATTTAAAACTATAACAATATAATTCTTTTAAAATTCGGTAAAATAAAAAAAGATCTTAGATTCGAATGTTTTCTCAAATTTTACGTAAACAAAACCATATTTGTTCTCATCAATTGTCCCACATTACCCCATTGGGCACCATGCCAGCGATTAATCTCATCTAATCACCAACATATCCCCTTCGCCCATTAGATAAATACGTCGCCCGGTGACCGCAATCCGTTGTATGTGTCCGTTTTACGCAATATTTCAATTCCTTTGCCTTCCTTGCCTCGTATCACTGTACGAACTCCTGTGACGAAAGCGACGAGAAGTCGAGAGAGGAAATACTTTTCCTACTCGTGAACGTCCCCCTATTGTCGGCGTTCTCCCAACGGGCGTCTCACTTTTCGTTCATCCGCACTACCGTCACTCATATATATACCCACACTATACGTACGGAGCTTCACTCTTTCTGACTTATTTATTTTTATACGCTGAATGTGGCCGCGTTACGGTGGTGTGCCTTTGCTCTCGGTACTCCACCCACACGGTTACGGGGAGGTGGGCCAGGGGGGTGGTTGGGAACCGGGGGGCGGGGAGGAGAGGACGTAAAGTCTCGACGAGCGGAGAAGCAGAGCGGCTCGGTCTGCCGGGTGTGGGTGGGCGCCCTCGGGCCACAGCAGCGTTGGGTTCCCATTATGCTAAACCGCAAATGGAGTCCTGCGATCGAGTGTCTACTCTCTTGCCTCCATGCCGGAGGTGGCACAATGGGCGATGCGGGACGCTCGCTCCCCCGCGCCCGCCACGGCCTTTCTCTTCTCTCTCGCGGGATCCTCTCTCCCAAGGTGTAACGTTACCCAGAAATTAAATTCGCTCGTTCTGGTGCTCGAGCTTCTACGCCACCGGGCTAACCCCCCTAACCCCCCCTTAAAGCCCCCTAACCCTCCCCCTTTCTGCCGGGTCGCTATATCCTCTGCTACTCTGGCTGCACCACCATCGCCCACCACCCTCCCTATGTGGTGTGCGCCTGACGTTGCACAAATGAGCTCGCTGCGGCGTATCGCCGGATCCCGCGACCGAAATGGTCGAGGGGATCTCTAACTCTCTCTCTTTCCTCGTATGCCACTCGTTACGCCTCGTTCATCTTGCTATATGTCTCCACTGTCCCTCTCAATAAATTTTCGTCACCCGAAACGTCCTCTGATTTTTGTTCGCAATATGCCGCGGAATTTCGGTATTTGCTTCGAGAATGAGCGACGAAAAACGTGATGTAGAGGTTATGTAGTGCGAAGGGTGTGGTGTTCATACAAGAGGTGTTCTATAAGTTTTATGGCATAACCGCGATGTGATGCTTCCTGTAATCGAAATTTACGCTCGTATACCGTGTATGCAATGGCGCAGAGGAAGTTAGATGCGGAAATTTTCCGTGATGATCACTTTCTCGTATCCTCTTCTATTTTACTGTCCTATCTCTTTCGTACCAAAACCGAGACCGGCAATTTTACATGGAAATCCAATCGTATTCGTTCGCGAACGATAACGAGTGGCGCAGTTGCAACGAGCTCTCACCCGCTAACGTTTCCGTGTCGAGGATTCTCTCGCGTGGTTCGCGCACGAATACGACATTGCGGCTCTTGGTCTGTAACGTTGGTGTCTGTGTGTGCGGTATGTGTAGTATGGGTTCGAACTGAGTATTGCGCGACGAGGGGCTGCGCGGGGAAGGACTGTCGTTATCCTGCGCGATATGAAAGTTTCGGCGCGGCGAAATCCATCAGGATGAACGTTGAACCGTTGGTGAACAAACTGGAAAATATCGAGAGCGAACGAACCGATACTAGGAATCAGCTTCGGTAGGTTTCAGGGTAAACGATCGAGAAATTCATACTTTTCGAGAGGAGAACGGTACTATTTAAAAAAAATGGTGATAAAGGTGACCATGTATTCTAAAAATGTAGAGAATCTGGTAAATTTCGTAAATTTTGTACTTTCCGTGGGGCTTCTGCCTATCAATGCCTCAAACTACCTGGCGTCGGGACTTCCTGTGTTTCTTGATCTTTTCAGCGTCGCGACTTTATCAGTAGAAGCTATCGCAACAAGAATCAATACATGTCAGCCACGGATATCTAGAGATCATTTGTAGATAGCATCTGTCGTTGTTTTCGATACAAGTCCCTTGAGAACAAGTGGCAGCGAAGAATACAAGATTCCAATGGATGAGAGGTCATAGCAGAAACATCGAAGTCCCTGAATGTTGATACCGGAAGCGTTAACCGCGTCGAGGAAACTTGGTTCAAATTCTAATGAACAATTTCTGACACCGTGATGCTTCGAAGTCCAACGCAGCATTGCCAGTGGGTTTGAGAGCACAGAAGTGATGTGCGCAACGGTAGTAGCGGGGAATAGCATTGAGATCGGGAAGGGGGTTGGTGGGGCCAGATATCGAACACGGAAAGCGCGAACCGCACACGATAGAACTTTCCGTGGATCGTTGGTAGAAGTAAGCGGAAACATGGAGAAGCGAAAGGCTGAAGAGAGTCGTTATATAGTAGCTTTGCAGTTAGCTACTACCGGGAGTACGTAGTGGAACAACGGGAACAGCAAGAGCATAACTTTCCATGCGGTGATGGGGTTACTGCAAAGTTCGAAGGCACACTGACTTCGATCTGTAGTTTTAACGTCGGAGCTTCTGTAACTGATGGTGAGTATCGAGCAATGGTCCTTGTGAATTCTGTCTGTTTCTTCTGGGAGAATAGACTTTGGCTGGATACGCAGGTTCTCATTCGATTTTCTTTATGTAATGGCAATAAGAAAGAAAGAATTGTGACGTAACCCAGAATGTCACGGTGAATCGTCTTCAATAGTCTGTTTGCAAACGAATTACATTGAGTTGCAGTACCTCCGTCGTTCTTACGCTCAGGTGAGCTTCGGCGCTTTGCCGCTAGATGGCGAACTGAGGGCGCGTTTCTCGCGATCGAAAGGTATAGCCCGACCAGTCATATAGATTACTCGTCTCTCAGCATCTTATCGCTAATGAGTGTCTATCAACCTTTTCCCCGATAATTAAAGATATTAATAGTGAAATTTGATATTAAATGAGACCACAAAGATGTTGAGAAGAGGAATAAGACTTCGTTGGCTCGAAATATCGAACTATTTCGATAGACGAGATACACCTTTCTCCCTCGGTTTTCAACGATGCGCCAGTTAACGGCAGCTAAACGTTGTTATCGATCTTTGCCACAGCATTTATATCTTGCCTGCCTCCATCAGGCATTCTTGTTCTCCCCTTGAGCAACGCTAATATAGAAACAGCAGGAGCAGTTTCTCCGGGCAGCGAGAGAATCAAAACGGCGACTCGAGATAACTGGCATAACAGAGGGTACAGTGTTGTGCGGGACGCCGAGTCTCCACCACAGCTCTTGGTATGCAATTCCGTCGAGGTATACTAGCGCCCGGCGACGAAGCCAATTACTACGTAAGAAACGTTAACTCAGTTTGCCAACCAGTTAACAACGGCGTCAAGATACTCCTCCTCCTTCTCCCGACCATCAAACCACTACGATCCTCCTCTGTGTCGCCCCTGTTGGGAAGACGCCCTGGATACAGAACTCCTCTATATCCAAAGTTGCGTGTAGTTTCCGGTGTACCTGCCGCCGAGAGTACACGGATGAGTCCTCAGTTCCTTCCGCTTTGCCAAGCGTGGCGTCTTGTTTTCTCTCAGACGTTCAATTTTCCACGGCAGGAAGCACCGAGAATTTCCGAATATTAATATATGTATATATTATACATCGTTTCCTTCGAATTCCCATCAAACTCTGCGAAACGTACCACCCCTCCCCCCCCCCCCTTCTAATATAATAAACTTCCTGCAGATAATAATTCAAAGAAAAAGAAAAAAATAACAAGGAATCTCTTCGCTAAAATATAAATTTAATTGAACAGAACTCAAGCGCGGATGGATCAAGAAGAAAATGAATAAAGAATCTTTGCGAATAGTTTTGCCCTCTGGATTCTGCGCGCGATGTGTTCCCCGTCGCGAGATTCTTACAGCACAGATACGCGAACCATGCTACCTTAGGCTTTTCGCGTAACGAATTCTTAGCGATAATTTACTCGCACGGAAGACCGAGCGACATCAAAGCGATACGCGGATATAACTCAGCGTACCGTGGAAGGGGCTCATTCCAAGGATTCATCCCTGGCTACATGTAGGTCTCTCGCGGAAGCTCTTCTCTCTCTCTCTCTCTCTTTCTCTCTAGCATTGCTGCTGCTGGTGTTGAGAAGCTGCCGCTGCGAAGCATCGCCAGAAGGAGCAGCGGCAGCAAGCCAATTAAATCGCAAGAAACACTAACTCGATTCGGGCCGAGGAGTTATATTGGTCCTCTTGCCATGCTCTGCATCTCCTTCTGGTTTTAAGCCTCCTACTATCTCTCTGTTCTTACCGCGTCGCCCAGCGTCTCGGTTGTTGGAACAGAGATAGAGGAAGACTTGAACGCGCGAACTTTATTCACGAGTTATAACGGGCGTCTCGGGGCTAAACCACCCACCCCTGTGCGCGGTGGTGCTTCGGGAAAGGCACCACCCGCCTTGCTATAGGTGAATCCAAGCAGTTATTCGTATAGCAAGCGTACAGCACTCGCTCCTTCTCTTGATACCGAACTACACGTACATGCAGTACACTTCCTCTTCAACACATATCTTCAGGTATAGTTCATAGTTTCGTAGTACATGATAGTGAGTAAGTACCAACAGGGGTTCTCTTCGTTCTCCAAGGAGTCTCGCTACCTGTGCAGCTTCAAGCCACAACCGGCTTATCGGCTGTGCGTAAGCTTTGCCAATAGGTCCTCCTGACGACAGACCAACGTTATGCACATCCCTTGCTATGGCGCCTGTTATAGATACGATCTCGTTAAATCCGTTTCACTTAGTCCCACTGGGCTACGATATTCCTGATTCCGTCTGTATTTCTGATGTTGAGAGAATGTTGATTATTCAACTTCCGCTTTATGCTTTTGTTGATGACGTATCTCATTCCCGGATGGAAACAAATTTTATGGATATATGAATGGATTTAAGGGGGATATACTCTCAGTCTTCGAGACTCGCGAATTCGCATATCGGAAAAAATCTTTTTGTGACATCATTTCCGCTTTTTAAAATCTTAGTTTTTTACCGGAAGTGACATCACAGACAAGATATATATTTTCTTTTTTCGGAAAATCGACGAAAAATCGAAATATATTCAGAATTTTCTCTGTGGCATTACTTCCGGTAAAAACATTATATTTTGAAACTAAACAGGAAGTAATATAAAATAATTATGCAAATTTTTTTTTTTTTTTTAGTTCAATTTTTGAAAGGAAATCTCAGAGTATTTCAGCAATTTGTATTTTCGTATGTAGCAATGTGATATATGTGTTTGAAGATCGTTCTTCGATTCTGAATTCTGCGGTAACAATGCATCGTTCTTTTTTTTTTTTCTTTGAAGTCAGTTTTGCGGTGGTATGTCTTATCCGCATAGTTGCGAGAGGTCCTTAAGGGTCCGGACCGCAGAGTTATATCTCACGTACGATCTTCCTTCCTCTCCCTGTTCGCCTTCCGGTGTTCTCTCACGAACGGCGAGCGATAGAGAGTCTCTCCGTGGAAGGATGAGGAATAGAAGGTAATAGAGACCAAGGCCAAGGCACCGAAGGGGATTGCGAAAGGTGGCACGCCGGAGTCGTGCTAAGCAACTTAGATTAGTTGAATCGACTGCATCTCCACCCTCCACCCCTCTGCACACCTTCGCTACCGCCATCCGAGTCTCTGCTTGGCAACGCGCCCAGCTAAATTGTCAAGAGAATTGAGCCCTCGCCCTTCCAGCCTTTCGCTTGCCACCTCGACTCCTTTATACCCAAGTTTTCTAGTTCTTACAACTTCTTTTCGCGAAATCGTGAATTGCGATTTTTTTTCTTTTTTTTTTTTTTTTTTCCGACACTTTCGACGTGGTCACCAAAACTGTAAAACTCCATCGGTGTTCCTGATTTCTCTATCCTCTAGACGCTCAAGCGCAAAGCTACATAGATAACCCTCATTTCCTGGTAACCGTCCAAAGACGAAAAAAAAATCTCCTTCGTAGGGGTTAAGAAAATTCTGTATTAATTATCGGGCGGTTGGAAGGGCGGGAATATCGAATCGGGACGAATAACGATGTTGAGTTTGATTAATTATCATGGGATCGATAAGAAATATCGAGTAGACTCTCGAGTCTCTACCGACACCTTTCGCCTTCGAGGATTTATCGAGCCTCGAGACTGCAAGTCGTTCAACTCATCCCCTCCGATCTTTTGTGTAATTCTTTGCATTTCAGTACAGCTGTACAAAGGACGATATTATCAAAGGGTAAAGGGAGGAAAAAAAAGAAAAAAAAAAAAATTGCAAAAAAGAGGTTAAATTTAGGGGAAAATACGTGTATTTTGTTTACCCGGTACATGGATTAAGGGGGATGGGTTACCGCGCCCGTTGTGGTCGCCGTAATCGAGAGCGGTGTGAGTTGCCTCGTTACGGTAATCCCGAACAACGACGTTTAATCGTTCACGCCCTCTCCTTAACGACGATAGGTCACGATTATAAGCTCTTTTTTACATGGAGACGTAGATTGCGTGTCCGAGAACTCGAGGCTTAATAAGAACGTCGGGTTGTACGATGATAAAATGGCGGGTATTGCGAAAAACCCCTCAATCGAGTTTCTTTAACGTTTCGCGCGCCTCACCGCGCAAAATTTCGCGTCTCACGGAAGCTTCTATCAATTTCGAATCATAAAGTCGTCGGTCATTAAGCCACGAGAAACCAATCCGATTGCAAACACGATAATAGGGTTTTTTTTTCCCTCCACGTCTACGAAAATTTATCTCCAATCTCTTGGATCGTTAGCGCTCGCGATTGGACAGATCGAAATCGAGACGAAGGAACTGATCAACGTGCCGCGGGTCGGAATACAAATTCTTTTTTTATTCGCTGCGAAAAAGAGAAGCCTAACGAGCTCTCGATTAATTCGAAATATATCCTCGGGAATTCGCGTCATCTGGTTAATTCAGCAGAGTTTAATAATAAAATAATAATAATAATCGACATCGGTGGTTGCGCGCTTGGCGCGCGGCTCCAGTGATCACCCAAGTCAAGCAGCTTTGTTCGCGGCCAGTACTTGGATGGGTGACCGCTTTTTTTTTAAATTTTAGACTTAATTCCGTGATAATCGGCGCCACTGTAGAATCCGTGACATGTATCAACAAAGCCTCGAATCCTATAGCACGCGCAATCTCGCTGTTTCCCGCAGTGCTACGTCATCCCGCGGGACAACGAAGGTGTAAATGTCATGCCAAATACCGAATGTATCTCTCTTGCATTCAGAATTGTCCGTTCATTCCGCTTGGTAGTCAGTCGTCGGTCGTCATCGTTCCCGTGGGGTGTTTCGTAGATCGAGCCGACGAGGTCATAGACACAGACGGACAAACGGACAGAGCGTCAAATGGATGGATGGGATCTCTGGCATCCCTGATGTCGTAGGGTAGTAGGAGGTCTCATCCTGAGCTTTATCAGGGACAGTGTGGGGTCCCGGGCGTTCACTCTCGAATCCTTATCGCTTCCTCGCGTGGAGGTTGGCTTAATCTCGTAGGATATCCCAGGCAGAGGCTACAGTGAGTCGCGCTAGTGGTGTAGAGAGGGTGAGAGAGGAGCGCTTCGCGTCGTTATCTCCCTCACGTTGGTCGGACGAACACACATCGGTGGCACAACTGGCACCTCTAGCGATGCTCTATATATCCGTCTGCCCTTCTCGCTTTCTCTTACCCCGAATGCCGCATTGGTGTACCCGGACAGCGAGAGAACGGAATACACAAGGAAGAGAACGGGAGACGTAGCAGCGAATAGTTTCCCCCGCTTTTGGTGGGGGCGACTTTGTGTTCCTGCAATGCCGTTGATGCACACCACTGGCAAAGATACTACCACTACTATCATCATCAACGACGATGCTGGAGAAGGAGACGCTCGGGAAGAGGAGGAGGAGGAAGAAGTGAGTCTCGGACGCCACCCGCGTCGCGAGAACTTCTCGACTCCTCTGCGCTACTGCTGCTGCTGCTGCTGCTGCCGCCGCTGCCGCTGCACCTCAATAAATCTCCGCTCTACTAACCCCATCCCACTGTTACCGAAGAACCCGAGTCTGCTTCTCGGTATGAGCGCCTTCTTCGGCGCTCTATGTGCTACTGCTTGCCTTCTATCTATCTCCGTCTTTGCTACTATTGCCGTTGCGCTTCCTTTGTGAGGCGACTCTCTGTATGCTCCATTGTCTCTGTGTTCGCTCGTCTATGCGGTATATACCACGAATCTATATATGTGGGACATTCTACGCCGAATCTACTGGGTCGCGATACTCTCAATAATTTTTTTTTTTTTTCCTCGAAGTATTTAAAACAAAAGCACTAAAAATAAACCACAAAAATGTTTCGATCTTTCTTAATTCGTGACATGTAAAATTTCGGAAAAACTACGTTTTCGATTCCAATTTTTTTGTTTATTGCATAAATCATGTCTTGATTATGAAACTAATTTCAAAAAATTAGTTTTTCATCAAAAATATTGCAAAAGTTTCCAAATTACATAATTTTTCAGTAATTTCAATTTTGTTGATTATTACCACACGAATTAAAAAAAAAAATTTTTTTTTTTTTTTTCGTAACGTTTTATCGTACCACGATATTGAACCTCCGCTGATACTAAAATACTTAAAAAATACGGGGTTATCGACTACAATTTTCAATTTGACTTGGAATGCCCTATGTACCGCCTATATCCTCCAGTGGTTGTGCTTCATGTCGTACGGATGAGGTTTCCTCGTGTGTGCTACACTGTAATTCCGCAGAGCCCGTTCCACCTGCGCGTTTGTTTGCGTGGACCAGCAGGACCGCACCGCATCACACTCCTTTACGTGTGACAGAACTAACTCCAGGATCTTCTATTGTAAGAGAGTATTAGTGTGTCGGTGTGCTTGTAGCGAGGCTGTGACTCTTTACCTCTTCGTTTTATCCAACCTCCGCATCTCCTACACTGCCACGTGTTTCTTCTCTCCATTCTCTATCGTCTGTCCTTTACTCTTTCTTCTCCGTCCGTCTGGTTGTTCGTGGCTTTCGATCCTTGTTTCACCCTTTTGTACCGAGACTGCTGCAACGTCCCACATCACCCCTCCCTTCAACGGTGGAACCAGCGGCAGCAGCAGATACTACTACCTCACTACCCGGTTTCTTCTCGCGTACTATCAACCACCCCTCGCGCTTCTCCCCCTCCGCATCGCCTCCTGCATTACTTTATTTTCTTTCACGTTGCAACGCAAGTAAAGCCAGCGACTGAAACAGATCGAACGGCAATGGGGCAGGGAGAGGGACGAGGAAACGTGTGGGAAAAGAGAAGGGAGAAGCTTTGGAAATCGTAAGAAGAAACGAAGGAGACACATTGCGGTTTCATAAGATTGCGAGAGAAGAAACAGGGTAAGGGAGGGATGGATGGAGAAAACTGCAGCCGACACCACTCGAGCTTTATATCTCTCGGGCTTCATATCGGTGTAAGATGATTTTAGGACTTCGACACCGTGTAGTTCGAGAACCATAGCAACTACGTATCGTACTATGTGAGGGTTGGTGAGGGACATTTCCCGGATGTATCTCGTCGTTTAATCTACAAGTCTTTCATCTGTATTACAAAGTGGGAATGTAAATTACGAATACATTTAGGTAGACTCGGGGGTTTTAAATCATTGATTACAGTAAACTCGTTTTTCTTGGTTATGTTCTCTGCCGGCGTGGCGAATGTAAAAGGCGCGTTTTTGGTAACATAAATATCTAAAAGTGAAATGAAATATTTTAGGAAACGACTCGAAAATTTCATTATATAAAAAATGTTAATTTCTTAATTAAAAAAAAAAAAAAAGATCGAAAAGTAGACTTTTTTTAGGATATAATCTCAGCATTTGAAAAATGGACAAAAAATGAAATCTTTGTTTTTTGTCGTTTTTTGCAAAAATTAATAAAAATTTGTGTGAATCCACGTGTCAAATTTAATTGTCTCCGTTGTTTCGAATTGATTCATTCCAATTCTCGGTTTATCGTATCCGTATTTTTTTTTTTTTTTTTTTCGGAATATCGAGTCGACAATAATGACAAAGTTCGCGCAGGGAAAGCTCGGTCGATAAATTTGTAACGGAAGATTTCGGAATGATTGGAAAGGTTGAAGGGCCGCCGGTGGACAAGATCATCCGTGAGACGAAACACGTCGAAAGTTTCTCTGGTCTCGACGTTTCGTAGTCCCCAGGCGAAATCGGCTTACGTCGCCTCGTGTAAATAAAGCTCAGGGGTTGTCTCCGTTACCGGTAGAGTAGAATTCAGGAAGGGAACGAAGACGTGGCAGAGGCGGTGGGTAGGATTGGATGAGGGTGGATAGTGGAAGAAGAAGACGAGTACAAGTAGAGAGTATAGTGAAGCTTGCGGGAGAATCGTAGAGAGTATCCTATCCCAGCCGCAATTCCACCGCGACACGGCAAACCGAACGAGAAGAGCAAAGACTCGCGGAAGCAGAGGGCAGAGAGAGAGAGAGAGTATAAGGTATGTTGGAGGTGCGAAGGGATCCATAGGAGACTATAGGAGAGAATCCGGGTTCGCAACAAATGAAACGGTTACAAGAGTCGGACTGTGGGTGCTGCCGAGAGAGCCGGGTGCTGGGCGAGCGGATCGATCGGGGTTGGTCGAGCGTAGAGGCTTCAGAGGGTGGGGGTGGGGGAGGGTGGGTATGGAGTGTAAAATGAGAAAAAGAAAGAAAGCGAAAGAGTGGATAGTGAAGGAAGAGAATCAGAGAGGCGGAAGCAGACTACAGGAGGGATGAGAGAGGAGAGAGAATGAGAGACGAGAGAGAAGATTTCATTGTTGACTCCTAATTCCACTTCGACGCCTAATTAAGTCACCCGTTGTCACTCGCGAAGCCCCCGAGGGCTGCACCAGGGTACCCAGACTTGTTCTACCCAATGGTGGAGAATTGTAGAATAGAAAGGGCTGAAAGGGGAACGCGAGAGAGCGAAAGAGAAAGAGCTGAAGGAGGCCGCGGAACGTAACGGAGAAAGCTGTGTCCTCGTTACGTTGAGCTCGACTACCGTAGATTGGAAAATGTTAGTAGATCAGGTCGCCTCGAATTATTCTCACTATCTCTCATTCTCTCTTCCTTCATTCGCCTTCCTTTCTCACACTCCTAGCAAAACTCGAGTTTTGCTACTCTGCTCGTTCGGCCATATCTCGCTGCTCCCCGAACTCTTTTTCATCCCCTCGTTCTTCCTCATTGTCCGGATGACTCTCACGAATTTTCTCGCCAAATTATTCCAACGCGGAGGAACCGAGCGTGAGAACTCAACGTTATATAGAGTATAGAGATATAGCTTTGCGGAATATATTTGTTGCCGACAGGCCGGGGATGAAGAGACAGAAAGGGTGATGCAACGATGTTGAGAGGTCGAATTTTCATTCTCACGGCAATCATCGCGAAGTATTGTGAAAAGTTTTGGTTTTTTATTTTTTTTTCAAGAAATTTTTTTTTCGTTCGATTTTTTTTTTTCACATAAATTTTAGTCTAAATTTTAGAAAAAATATCAGAGACCGTTATAGTTGAGAATACGAACTATAAAAAAAAATATCCCGGAGCCCAAGTTTCCAAAAAATTAAATTACGTCGTTTCAAAAAAATTCGAAACTGAAGTATTAATTGTGCTTCGAAAGACCCACAACGCTCACGAAAAGTGATATTAAATCAGTAATAATAATAATAATAATAATATTTTCATAAGAATTTCGACGTAATCCTATTTCGATTGCACGAATTTCCTTCCCCATCGCAAAGTTCTAGAAGCGAATCTCCACTGAAAATGTACGAAGGGACCTCGACGAACTCGATGAATTCTTCGGTGGATCGGTAAATTTTTTAACTTCACTCTGTCGTTCGTCTTTCTATCCCATCTTCGTAGCGGAATTGAATTTTTCCGTACACCCTTTTTTTTTCCACTATAGTTCAGCATCACTAGTACCCGAACTTACGGAAAAGTGAAAATCCCGAATGGTACCTTTACCGATTCACTATCAAACTTTTCCTCGAATCTCAAATTTTCCGCCCTTTTGCTCCACGAAGTAACGGCTCTCCTAGTCGGAGTCTAAACTTCTTTGTGCGAAAATTTCATTCCTCTTTCCGTAGTAATCTTCTCGGAGTTCTACGAACCTCGAAAATTTATTACACGATCCTTTCGTCTCCTAATCGTAATCGTCGCGTATTCGCATCACGTGTTTCATAACTTCATCGTGTTCCAACGTTTTCAAATTTCGCAGAGATGAATTGAAAGATCTAACGGCCCGAAGCCTTTGAAACTTGAAAACCATGTACATCGGTTAGAGGAATCGTGTAGGTATAGATAATTCGTCTTCGTTAACTATTCCCAGAGTAGCCGTAGCGATGTGAGTCGCGTCTGGATGGGAGTCGTGGACAGGGGTAGGTTTGGGGGGTGGGTGGGTGATAAAGGGTGATCTTGAAGTTCACGGGGGAGAAAGCACCGGGATTGAACCCACGGAACGTTGAAAGCAGCATCCCCACTCGAGGGGGTTGGGGGTGGTAAACTCTTCGTTGGTTTGGATGATGGTGGTTGGTGTTCACTACGTGGCACGTGATGAAGGGAGCATCGGGAAGAAAATGCGGCGTGAAGTTGGCTGCAAAGTCGTCGAAACTCGCGTTAGTCGAGGAACGTAAAGCAGTCTGACTTATAGGGGTAAAGAAGGATGAGGAGAGGAAGGGCGAGGAGGGAATTCGAAGGCACCGAAGGCGACCGCCCGCCTATTCACCCCATCTCTTCCATCAGTTCCTTCTACTCATTCTACAGACTCTACCCCTGTTCACCTTTTCCAACCCCTTTCCCTCCTTCCTCACTCTCTACCCCCTTCCAACCCCCCAACGTTCTTCTATCCGGATCCAGACCGTTTCTTCACCCTCCGACGAGCTTCTCTCGGGATCTCTACCGATGTGTAGAGATGTGTGTAAGCATGTGGGGGGCTTGTGCTCGTCTCACAGAAAAATCGAACGTCAACGGCGCGACGTTTCACCGGTTGGGTACGCATCCACCGGGTACGGAGTCAGGCGATTCCGATGAGGGGGAGAGGAGGAAGAGGGGGGGAAGGAGAGCAAAAGCTGCGGATGAAAGAGGGTGAGAGAAGCCTCCCGGTTGTGCCCTCTGCTTTGCCAGCTCTCTGCTTCGACGCCTGACTGCCTGCACACGTCCATCCCGCGGAAATTTGATCAACGCGAATTTCGCCATACTACCCCCGGAGCCCTTCTGTTCTCTTCTCTCGTTTCACTGTCTCTCGACCTGAAATCCTCGGAGTTAGAGCGTCGGTGGAGTGACGGCGGGGGCCCAATGGCAAACAATGCCGTGACGTCTGCACACTGGCATACATACCGGGGTTACGATGTTGAGAAGAAAAAAGAGAAGGTTATCGATTCTTTGTCGACTGTCGAATATCCGAAAAGTGAATAGCGTGAATTGATAAAAAGAAATTTTGAAAATGAAAAAGTAAAAATTTTCACTATGTTTCGAAATTAATTTCATTGAGTCACGAATATCCAATTTTTTTTTTCTCAAAAAAAAAAAAAAAACAATACGAAAGATTGTTTGTAAGAAACTACGTCGGCAGCGACTGTGGAGAAAGATTGTGCGGATGGCAAAAAATAGCTCCGCGAAATGTGGGTAAATTCGATGAGACGAGGGTCGCACCGAACTGTCAATTATCACAAGACTTATCCCTTTTTTTTTTCTTTGTCGTATATTACTATCTTATACATGGAAGAAAATCTTTCACTCATCCATCTCCCTCCATTGTTCCATTTTATTATATCGAATTCGTCGAAAATTCGTCCGCTGGAAATAAGAATTAAGATCGATGCGGAAAATCGAGAGGATCGATAAAAGTGAAATAAATTTTGTACTCTCGGAATTCGATCAAATTCGTCAGTAGTCCGGGGTGGAATGCCGGGGGCCGGCGAAAAAAAAAAAAAAAAAAAAAAAAAGTAGAAACTCCTATATTTCTCGTCTCTTTTTTTTCCTTCCGAGTGAGAGAAAATCGGGCGAACAGCCAGGTACAATTAGGTTCGTACCCCCTGGGCACCATTCCTCTTATTCTCCCGGTGGCGCGTTCGTCGTTCACTTGGCCGTCTGCTTCCCGTCCCGAGTATTCCCCAACCCTCCCGTTCACCCCCTCCTCTCCTCGCTATTCCTCTCACATCCCTGTCGCACCGACTGCCTGGAGAGTCCAAAGTCCTCCCCACAGATTGAACACTTTTCCTCCGAAAAAACGAGTAAAAAAAAAGGAACGTATTCCCGACCGCGTACTCGCTCGATCGCTGGAGCGATTTATCCCCGGGGCATGCCGAACCCATTGCTGCCGCTACCACTGCGCTGTCGACCACTACTACCTTCAGCAACCCTATAGCGCCAGTCGCTGCCCCTTAGAACGCAGCAAATTTATCCATCCCTCCTATACAGCTACGGGTTTCCAGCGTGTTGCTATTATCTCGTAGCCACTGTACTCTTCAACCCTCATCCCTGTGAATGAAATTCGTCGGCACTGATGGCTATGTACAGCGACGCTTAGTTTCCGTTCGCTGTTTGCACGTTTGCTGTTGCATGTATCATTCTATTAGTAGTTTTTATAGATCGCGCACTTACGTGTGTGAACATTTTTTTTTGTAATAGTCACTTCCGGTTTAAATTTTTCAATTTTTTCACCGACCGTGGCGTCATAGACGAAATCAGAAAATTGTCAAAAGATCGTGAAATTTTCGAAATTTTTTCTGTAATGTCATTAGCGATTTGTAAATTTCCCTTTTTCACCGGAAGTAACCGTCACAAATGAATATACAACTAAAATATACAAAATATACAAAAAAAATAAAACTAATCAAGAAATCATCGAAAAATCATAAAGTTTTCGTAATTTCCACTTTCGGTGGACGATAAAAAGTTATAGAAGTGCGGGAAAAAGTTTTTCAGATCCGAGAAAAAAATTAATTGTTCAATAAAATAAATGCAATAATAGATTCGACAATTTTCAATTACTATATGTTTTTTTTTCGGTTAAACGCGTTTTCGGACACGTTGGGAAAATTGAGTGAAAACGGACTGCATTTCGTTTGCAAAAACTCTCAAACGGTGCGAAGAAAAAAAGTGCGTGCGATGGTCGGAATGTTAAATAAAAAATAAAAAAATATAAAAGTTCCTCGTAAAAAAAACAGGTTGATGGTTTTCGTTTTCGCGTTTGTTCGGCAACGAATAACGAAGCCGAGCCTGGCGAGTCCGCGGAGGTATAGAAAGAGAGATTGAGTAGTGAAGAGAAGAGCCCGTGACGCATTTCGTTTCATACTCAAAAATTGATGACGCCAGTCCGGTCGCTTCGCACGCTCGCTCTTGTGTTTTTTAATGGCGCGGGGGTTCTCTTCTCTCTTCGCACCGATCGGCTATATGCAAGCGCGCGCGCGCGCGCGCGGGCTATTCGTTCGTTTCTGTACCCAAAACGTCGAGAGCATACGCTCTGAATAATTGGCATTGTTTTTACGGTGTATTCCGTCGCTCGCGAGACTTTCCTCCCCGTGGTTGTTGGTCCATTAACGAATCGCATTTTACCGAAAGCGTTCCCGATCTATCGCAATGGAACCGACGCACTTTAGTCTATCGGAATAGATAAAAGTAACGCTCGGTTCATTTACTATCGACATCAATATCTGGGGAAACTCGTGATCGCACATCCAAATGCGCAATTGGACGCGGTTTGGTGTCCGTTTCATCGAAGAATTTAATCCCCGCGTCTCCAATCTTCGGGAATTAATCTTTCGCAGTCTCTCTCGCGGGGGAGATTGCTTGTAATTGCGCGGAATCGAATCTCCGCTCCCCGTTGGTTTGCCGAATACGGTAACGTTCGTTGAGCTTTTTTTTTTCTGTTTTTTGGGTCGTTTCGCGCACACCGTCAACCCGTAATACAGTGGCTGCCATGTGCACAACACTTCGGGTGAATATAACGTCCGTTACGCACAACGAGAGTCTCGCAATAGCGCCATTTTAGGGTGGGGATTAACGCTTTCTGTCCGACGTACACGTGTCCCATATTAATCAACAACCAACAGCAGCACCCTTCAGCCCTCCGGTCATGTCCTCGAAATATTCGTCCCTTTTTTTCAACCCCCTTCTATCTATAACCGCACAACTCTCACGTTGCTCGCTGAATGGTAGTTTCGTATTTTGACCAATTTGATATGAGGGACGCAATCCTGCGGTTGAAACTCGATGGTTCGGCAGGTGAATATGAAATTCATGAAATTCCAGTCGATAACTAAATCCGGTGTGTTTAATTAGCATCAATTTTCTACCGATTGACTTAGCAGCTCAGAGCAAAGCGGTCAAATGAAAGAATTGATGATTCCGCAGGTAAAAATGGAAGGAAATTGCACAAATAGCCGAATTTGGCGTCAAAGCAGGCAACTGAAAATCCTGTTAATTCGGCAGATATAAAAGGACTGGTAAAAAAACGGGCAGATATCGAACAGAAAATGAAACCCGTATCAATCAGCGTCAGTTTTTTTTATCAATAGACTTCCAATGTTACTATAAAAAGGACCAATGAATGCTCTGATGATTTGGCAGGAAAAAACAGACTGAAAGCCATTCAACTAGATAACGAAATCCTGTGTGTTCAATCAGTGTCAGTTTTCTACCAATCGACTCCAAACTTTACAATGAATGGTCAATGAGAGCTCTGAATATGCATTAACGTCCCCCAATGACATGCACGGCATGCATGGCTTTGGTTGACTCCGGTAATGATTAAGAACCGCAAAAAACCTGATAAAGGTCAGTGCGCTACACTGGAGACAGAAACAGTGAGATTCCACGGCTACACAGAACTCTGGTAGGGTTTTTTGCTTTCAAGGGTCGCGCTGGACAGAAGAGACGCCCGGAGGTCTGTTAGAGCCATCACCGTCTCTGTTATTCCTTTGTTTCTCATCGTCGAGCGTTGCAAAAGGGTTCGATTCACCTAACAAGGGATAACATCGTTAGTACCGGGTGGGCTCTGGTTGGTACCTCGCTTGCTTCTACCGGTACTTGGCTTGTGTATTTTACAAGTTAGAAATTAGGTTGATTAGTAGCGCGAGCGAGCGAACGAGGAGGGTTTCTGGTGGTATGAGAAGCACCGAGAGGTTGGGAAGGCTTCGAAGCTTCAACACACAACCGGTTTTGATGGTAGGTGCTCCGCTTTAGCAGTTGTTTCTCGGCGTTTTAGCCCAACTACTGGCACCATGAAAAGGGGCCACACGATAGGTTCCCGGAGCAATTGCAAATTGTTCGGTTCCCGCAGTCAATTAACTCCCTTATCGTCTACGACTCTCAGATTTCGATGAATTCCCCTTTTCATTGCTGATCCTTTGCGTTTCGCACGATAGCCTCAACAATGCTGCTCCCTCTTTTCCATTCTTCATCATCCAACCTCTTTGCTCCTTGTAGATTCTTGCTACTCGGTGATTTAGCGTAGAATGAAAGTAAAAAAACAATAAAGAAGAAGAAACCGGTGAAACGGATGGAGGAACTCGATTGTACGTCTGCCTCTTGCTTTCTGGCACTTGTCTTGACGTTCCGGCACTGAGCCATAAAGAGGTTGGAGAGGAGGATATAAAGCAGTGAGAATTCACCGCGTTTGAGGGCTGACCAAGCAAACGGATGAGTAGCGGAGTGTTGGAAGTGAGAGAGCCGAGTGGCAAGGGGAGGTGAGACGAGGTTACGAATCTACTTTACCGACAGGAAATTACACGTCCTATCCGACTATAGAGGCAGAAGTCAGAAGCCCACAAGCACGAGAGTTCGAGTTTCTCGGGGGCTCGATAACGCGCTCACCCGTTCGCTGACTCCGTTCGTCGTCCACTTCAGTCTCTCTCCACCCCCTCCAAACCTACCTTCACCCCCTTCATTCTCCATTGCAAACTCACTCGTTATTGCCTCTCACACGATCGAACTCGCAAGCCCTCACACTTTCGTTTCCCTTCCACGCCTCCCCCCTCCTCCCACCCTCTCCAAAAGGTCCGGTCCATCGAGATTCGTTAATTATCGACTTATCGACGCTTCTCGCCCTCGGAAAGTGCACAAACGCGTAGGAATCTTTTGAATCTCATGCCTCGATCTCTTGTTTCAAAATCAGTCGTGTAGGTAATGAATTCCTTATAAAAAAAAATATATACATCGATGCCATCTGAGCGCGAAAACAACGAATGCATTAATTACTCCCCCGAAGGCCCCAGCACCCCGTCTAGACGTTTATTATCATTGTTTTCGTCGATTCTCATCCGGTTATTTCCGCATTTTCCATGCCTTCTAAAAAACCTTTGCAGCTCTAGATTACGAATCATGAGAATGATAAAAGGGTACTGAAGTTGGAGGGGGTAAACTTCCCAAACCCCTTCGCGTTCCGGCGCCAGAACGGATGTCTACGTCGGGACTTTGGTTTCTCCCTCCCTCCTGATCTCATCCGTGCTTTCCTCTACCCTCCGCTTTCACTTCGGGCAAACGTTCCGTTAGTTTTCGGGATTAATTATCCCGGAAACAAGGACTCTCGCTCGACATTCTGTGGTTGGATCCAAGTCACGGGCAAGTTAGCGCGAACACATATACACGATCACATATATATAATGTATATATATATATAGAGGAGTACATAGGTAGATCTCCCCCCCGCGCTGTTTCTAATAATCGTTCGGCTACCCTCTCGACGTGCTTTCCGTTGTGGCAAAGGAGAGCCAGAAGGGGGTGGTTTTCACTCTTGTGGCTTAACCCCCACCCTCCACCCCCCCTGGCAGCCCCAAAGCCCAACGACTTCTCGTCGGACGTGACGGAAGATGGAGAAGGATCGTTGAATCCCTGGTCCGGTCGATCCGGCGGTAGAGAGACGGAAAGCGTCACAGCAAACGAGAGAACCGGTACTATATATACCAGTGTCGGAGATTTTGCTCCGCCGAATTGCGGAGGGTTTGAGAGTCTAACCTGTGTCAACCGAAAGACTCCCTCGATGCTGCGACTGGTCCGTTGTTCGACCGGGACGACTATTCGTCGTGACCTCTCCTCCCCCCACCCCTCCGCCCCATCGCCCGGCGCCGCTTAATTAAGCAGTCCAAGTTAAGCGTGCTAATTGCGAAACCGCGGTTGCCAAAAACCGGAGGGTCACCAGAACGATAAAGAGAAGATGAGAGAAGACGAAGCCGACAGAAATCGGGACCCTGTATCCTATGAATATCGTGTCCTATATCGACGCAAATCGATTAATGACATTCGTGAGAAGGTGAGGGGGAGGGAGGGGGATGTAGTAGCGACGATCTAAATACTACGAGATGATAAAAAAAGAGACGAAAAAGAAAAAAAAAACATAAATAAGCGAACCAATAAAGATGAAAAATCGATAACAGATATTCATTGACTCTAACCGATTCCAGTTGCTCTGTCGATGTTTATCGAAAATTATTCGTGAAGAAACAAAGTCACTTTTGTCAACATTTTTTTATAGAAAATATTTATAATAATAATAATAACTGTAAAATCGCTGATTTTTTTAATTTTCCATTTTTATTTCTTTTATTATTATTATAATCATAAAAAAAGTAATGATGAAAAATAATTTTTTTTTTTTTTCTACATAAACGCTAATATCTTGAAAATTTGGCAGATTTACGGAAAAAAAAAAAGTTTCTAAGAAAATGATTGCACTGTGGATTAGTTTGACGAGAACGACGATTTTGTAGTTCCAGAAAAACGGACCGAATGTTTTTGTGATACAGGCAACGAGGGCTCTCGGTATAATCATTCGAAATCATAATTTTCTCTTTCGAAAAGTTCGATTGTGTTTTCGTGTATCCCGCGGATTCAGGAGCGCTCGACGAAACGCGAGAACCGGAGAGGGTACGGCGGAGAGCGCGCGGTCGTTACCGGTCGTGGTTCTCGCTTCATGCGCACCACATCCGACAAATATACACGCGAAAAGCTATATGTCCACTATGTGTGTCATATATCTGTATCGGTGTTAAAGTACACGGTAGCGATCCCGGAGAGTCGCATATTTCGACGCATAATTCGTTCGCCTATCCGTGTCCATGTATTCGTGTAACTACCCATCGACCACCACGGAACTGCGGCCCGAGAGACTATTGTAGTGGAACAACGACGAGTGAACAGGCGGAATGGGGTGGCGAAGGGGTGGGGGATGAACGGCTAGCTATATCCGCGGAAATGAAAATACCAGCTTCGGTATTACGAATATAGATATACATGGAGAGGGTAGGGATAGGATGGGAACGAATCACAGGGTTCGTAAAACGGGATGCACGATGGATATCGTCAAATCGCCACCACTCGGGTCCAATCTCTTCTCACTCGTTTCGAATTCGGCATTAGCGACATTTCCGCAACTGTCTATGGTCGCGCGCGATGCCCTCCGACCGTTTTATATATCCCGCCGTGCGAATCCCGCAATTCCCGATGTTTTGTTGTTGTTGTTTTTTTTTTTTTTTTTTTTTTTTTTTTTTTCGTATATTTTTTCGTTTTTTTTTTTTTTTTTTTACAATCCCGCGCTTGGACGACAATTATTTTAAAGCGACCAGACGAAAAGCCGATTATAGTTTAGCATGCAACCCACAACCGTACGGGAGTGGGACGTTTGGTTAACTCGCGATCGAACAAATTTGCCGAAGAATTTAACAGGATGAGAGAATAAATTACATTTTTTTTATTTCGTTTGTTTTGAATTCAGTAGCTTTGAACGCAACAATGACGAGTCCGATCGATTCTTATCGCATTCAGATAAGCGTTGTTTTTGTCGGCGATCCCTGGAAATCGATGAAATATTTTTCAAGCCGCGAATACTTTCGATTTATTTTTCATCATTGAATTTTTATACAAAAATAAAACAAATAATATTCTCATTATATTATTGTACATTTAAAAAAATAATACTAATAATAAGAAGTATTATTATCATTATTTTATCTATAATTATAGATTTTTTTTTTTTAATATTACCGATATAAAATTGCGTCACGTTTCGAATTCGTAAAAAAAATTTTTTTTTTTTTTTTCAAAAATGGTTCAATGGCAACCAATCACCTAAATTTTCGGTAAATATACTTTTTCACAAATACCAACAGTTTCATAATTTCGTTTCCAATAAATGCCGCTCAGCCAAATTTCACAAGTGCAAAGCTTTCGACGAATCGCGATTGTTTTATAGTTTTATTTTTCCAATCGATGATTGATTTTAGTAGGGGAACGAAAAAAAAAAAAAAAAAAAAAAATCCAGAAATCTGGGTTAGCGAAAATCAAAGGCGCAATGAAACTGTGAACACGAGACGGATGTAACTGATTGGGGGCTCGGTATACGTCGGAAGGTATTGAGAAGATAAGAGGAGTGAGGTCGACAGAGAATCGAACGAGCTTGTGGCCTCGCGTGTTCACCGCTGCCACGGAAGTATTAATTGAATATTGGCCCGCCTCCCCCCTCCCCCACGCCCTCCCCCTCCTTTACCCCGCTTCGGCCGCTTCACTTTGACGCTCAACTCATTTTCCGTCCCTCTCGAGGGGGTCTATACTCGTCGTTTCTCGTGGGGGGATGGGGGGGGCGGGCGGGGGGGAGGGGGGGCGCTTTACCGTTCTCTCATTCCACATCGAACCTTCGGTTATTGCCGGTAACGACTTTACGGCCGTGCGGTTGCTTCAACGCTGTATTCTTGTACTTTTTATTTCACTCGTTTCTTTTCCTTCACTTTACTTTATTTTTTTTTTTTTTTTTTTTTTTTTAATATCCTTTTTGATTTTGTTTCTTCCATTATTTCCTTCGTAGAGGGTTCTCTCGCTAACTTTACCACTATTAGCCTCGGCGCAGTCTGCTTTATTCTCTCTTCGTACTCTCTCCGCACATTCTTGTTGTCTTTAATTTTTATCTCTTTTGTATTTTTTTTTTTTTTTTTTTCTTTTTTTTTTTGCCTATTTTACTTTTCATCTTGTTCACTCCGGAAACCTTTCAAACTTCATCTTCGTTTGCCTCCTCGCCATTCTCCGCGGCACCACTCTTAATCGACCAATTAATATTTCAATTGGAAGTTTCACCGTTCGCTTCTTCGGTGGAGCAACAGCCCCTTTTCGCAGTTTCGTATCGTCTGCTATAGGCGCAAAACTCAATGGAACTTATATACCTTCAGCGTTATAGATGCACAAGAGCGGAAGATTTAAAGGTGAAGCTGAAAGCTGCTGTCGATTCGTTGCATTATACGAATAGAGCTCATCGGGGCTAACGATTCGAGTTAATCGACCGTTCAAAGATTGTCGCGAATCTTTCAATTGCGGAAGAAAAAAAATATAAAATAAAGAAAAAAAAATTTAAGGGGGTTTAACCAGCGCTTCGAACACTTATCTTACTGACGAACGATCAATCTCGTCTAAAGAAACTCGGCTAGACGATGAAGTTGAAACGAAGGAAAAAATAAAAAGGCAGACATTGAAAGAGCGGAACGAAAACGTTGAAGGAGAGGTTCGAGGCACTCTCTCCCTATCTCGGGCGGGTAATACACCGTCTGGTTACTTAGCGACGAGTTTCCAAAGGTCGGCTCATCGTCTCTTCGTTTCTCGTCATCGTCGTGTCTCCAACCCCCGCGGACCGATTCGTCGTCTCGCTTTTCCCCTATAAGTAGCGCTTAATGAGTATCGCCCTTAGTCACTGTTTACGCGAGACCCAAGTTTTATCAGACTCCGGGACGACCCTGTGCTTCTCTGATGCTGCAGTCCCGCGCGTGTACCACGGTACTGGCAGCTTTTCGCCGAAAGACCTCTTCTCCTTCTTGGAACGGCTCTTGGAACTTTCCTTTCATTATAAAGTATCGGAATCTCGTGTTTTAACTTTCCCGGAAGGAGGAAACGGTAGTAAAATGATTTCTTCGTGAAAAACCCGTCGTTTTCCAAGTGATTTTTTGCAGAAAAGGAGACCGGGGTTAGTTGAAACACTTTGAAAAAAAGAGAAAAAAAAAAATTGAAAAATTTGTGTAAAAAATGGAAATCTACGGAAGTTGCGTACTATTCATCGTATAAATTTTCGTCGTATAAATTTTAATTTTTTTTACCGCGTTTGTTTCAACTCACCCCGGTCTCCGATACTAATCACCGGCCTTTGCTGGGATCGCGGATCGGGGGACAATTTTTTCGATTCAAAACCGACAAAAAATACTGGAAGCGAACGAAAGTTTGCTGATTTCGAGTTTAAAATCACTTTCAACTTTTCTCGTCTACAACATTTGCAAAATAAACGCGAACGTCGAAATCAACGAGACTCGCTAATTGCGCGCTTTTCGATCTCGTAATCTATTGCCGATAACCCGAGCGCACAGTTATTCACGCTGAATGTGAAATGCACGTTGAATATTGCACGGGGATTGAGTGGTTTCGTGGCAATATGTTGTACGCAGAACCAATAATTAATAAGGTTAATCGATCGATTCCGAGAGATCGAAACGAGAGGCTTCGCTCCCGTTCTCGACTCTCGTCGAGCGATAAATCACATTTTCGTCAGTGATACAAATGGATATCCCATAAATATATCATACAGCAATCTCTCAGTATCTCACGAAGATTTTGGCAGCTCCTTTAATCCCGGAATAGACGATCCGATCCGTCCAAAATCTTGCGAAGAGCCAAAAAGCCTTTCAAGAAGCAAAAACCCCGTGAAATAACATTGTTTCAAATCGCCCCGGTCAGGTATCACGTGCGATAAGTGATGTCGGGATTCATTGCAGCTTCTTGCCACTGTACTCCCGCCTCACCTCATCGCCAATACCGATAAATCAATTGAATTTTTTCCCCCAACAACCCCCGAAGTCGCGAGAAATCGAGGATCGACCAGTCTCCACCTGCACCGACTCGTAAATAGTTCGAGAAATTCCCGAAGATATTCGACTTGTGTGTGTGTTGAGAATATCTTGCATTCCGCGGGTACGAAGTATTCATCTTCGAGTATTACGGAATTAGACGGGTGCCCTCTTTGCCTTCCGATCCGTTCGGAGCCCCTAAAGCGTTGTCGAAAATACCCACCACCGAGAAGTCCCGGTAAGCTGAGAAGGGTAACAGCAGCTAGCAGTTGGCGAACTACGAAAGCCAGTAGCAGCGTTATTCCCCTGTTGCGGGAGACGCTAGTCAGATGTGGCCACCCGATTAAGACGTCGATAAATAATATTAATTGCTGGCACGACCCTCTCTCCGCGGGAAAGCTGCGCAACCACACCGCCACCCCCCGCCATCACCGACAGAATCGCAACTCGGTTTTCTCTCGCCGCACTCACACAGACGTGGGGTTGGTACGCATACATACATAACAACCACGATCGCGCGTCCCTCATCGGGGTAAGCGAGCACGGCGGAGAGTACCAACTCGCTAACCAACCCCCGGGGGCCCCGCACACGGTCGAGCCGAACCATAGCAGCACAGCCACCTCACAGCAACCAGCAGCAGCAGCAGCAGCAGCAGCAGCACCCTCTCCGCAAGTGTTGCGTTTAATCAATACTGCGCACGTAATCGGCCGACGTGGCACGGGGAATGAGGAGTAGTAGTATATACGTGGGTGAGGGGGAGGGGGTTGGGAGATCGAGGGAGAAGCTAAGGCAAGGAAAAGCAGGAGCTGCGGTAGCGAGAGGAATAGGGGATGGCGGGGGTTGTGAGCGCAACATTCTATAAGTATTACGTAAGCCAGGGAGCTGCTGTTACTGGCGCAGTTGAGGAGACTCGACGGGGCAAAGACGTTGCCGGCATGATTTTAATTAATAAGGCGCTGGTAGCTACTGGTACCACCTAGGAAAGGACATCAGGCAGGCAGACTCGGGGCGATGGAGTGGGTAGGAAGCGAGCAGAAGTAAAGCTAGCGCTGTGTATACACCCGTCTCTTGCCCACCCCCTCTGTTCACTGTGTAACCAAAAGATACCGATCTCTACGTGACACTTCCGGGTGTATGGAAAGTATGTTGCTACCCTTCGCTACTTGCGCCGGGGGTTGTGTATAACTCTATTCTGGAATAACCTAACTAACACACAAAGACTTTCGTGATCGTCGCTAGGATAGCGAAGCTACACGGAGCTTAACTTTTGAACGAGATAAGCGATTTAGAGAAATCGTTGATTAGTTACATAGATCTCGATGATTGGGGGTGCAAAGAAGAATTAGGGCACAAATTGCTGTACTGATTGCGAGTTGTATGCAAGACAGTGCCGACGTTGTTTGAGGATTTTGGCGATTGTATCTCCTTGTATTCTTATCTCCTTTTATTCTTTGGTTCCATGGGGATCTTTAAGGGGTTAATAAATGGCAGTAAAACAATTTTTTCTCTAAGCCTCCCGTCAGTGGGACGGCAATGAATGGAGAAAAGACGAAAGAATGGGGGATGAAGAAACGAAAAGTGAGTGATCGGTACAGAAGGGGGTTAGAGTTTGCCGAGGGTGTCAACTCTCTTCATGATACACTTCACCGGTCGCATTCGCATTGTCGTTGGATGTCGAATGTCCGACGTCGAGAGGCGCAGTCACGCGACCATAGGCGCCACTTCTTCGCCCTTTTCCGTCGACGGTTATGCCACGGCTCAGCGTTCGCTCGTACAATGTATATGACTGAAGGTTTATAAGGGCGCGAGAAGCCACCGATGGGGAATGCAAACGTTTGCTCAACCAACGGCGAGAGTGCACGTTGAGAAAAAAAGAAGGAAAAAGAAAAAGAGGAGTGGGAACGAAGAAAAGAGTGATAAAAGAACCTCTCGCGGTATACGTCGTAGCAGGGGATAGAATGGGGGTTGAGGAGGGAGTGGAGGGGGGGGGGGGGGGGGGGGTGGGGGTTGAAACAAACGTAGGCAACGAATGAAAGAACTAACGATGAGAGGTGAAAAGGTCGAGCGCAGCAGAAGTGATATACCCGACGCTCTTCTTCGAAGGGGTTGAACAAGCAATTCTGATCGCGAGGCTCTATAAATAGTTCTGAACATAATGTGTTTTCCATCGTTTTATCTGCTAACTCGACGAACTCAAAAAAAAAGAGAACAAAATACTAGAAAAAAAAAAAAAAACAAAATTGCAAATTCGAGTGAAAAGACAAATTTGTTTATATTCGGCACGTTAGCGCAGCGCTCGAATGTTAAGGGATGCAGAGATTGACCCCCGGGTTCGTCTCGAATTCGCGATTGATTCCAAAAATACAAAAGAAGAAAGGAGTGAAGAAAATCGTCCTCGTGTGAGTTCCATTCGGTCGATCGCGCGCCCGAAGTTCGCCGGCTTTTCTTTCGGATTCGACTGACTTGCTGGCGCGCTACCGAACCGCGCGTATCGAACGAATTCGTATTACGTGCCGGGGAGTTAGTTCCTTGCCTTGCTATCCTCCCGTTCGCTATGTAGCTTCAGCGGACGCGGAGAGAAAGAAAAAAACGGTACAAAGGGTGGAAAAAAAGATAGAACAGAAAGAGATAAGAGAACTGGAGGGAGGGGGTGGAGGGAGAGGGTGAGTACGCGTGCTTGGGTACTGAAGGGAACAGGCGGAAACGAGAGGGAACGGGAGTGAGAGAAAACAAGTAAGAGATTTCAAGAATACTGTAGAGGAACCTTTGCAGAATGTGTGCGCAGATGGAGGGGGTTGGAGGAGGAAGAAACGGCATACGAAGAAGTACATCGTCTACCAGCTCGTTATATACCCACGTCGGGTTTATACATAATATATTTATATATGTACAGATATATATACACAAAGTTACTGACTACTGTACGTAGACACGGTGGAGTGTACTTGATACCTTTACTTCTATCTTACGCCGGTGTTTCTATATTGCTCTTGAAGGTATATCTCGCAGTGTAAGTTGTGCATACCTCGTATGCTGTATTCGTAGAATGGACTGCTGCTTGGTGTATATTTACCGTGACGTGGATTTTTCTTAGTAAGTTAGATATACGCGGGAAAAAAATTGATGGACAGATTAGAGAAACATGTCTTTCCGACTCGACAGCTACCCTTAGACGATGTATACCTCAATTATGCGGATTTTTTGCAACTACTGATTATTTTGTTGTTATTATCATATTCCTTTTTCGTTCATTATTCATTTTATACTCTATTAAAAAAAAAATATTTCGGGTTTCCGAGAGAGAAAATATACTTCGGGGGCAAAATGGGTTACGCCTGAAAAAAAAAAAAAAAATCATGATCGCGGCTATTCGAGCCGTCAGGAGATAAAATTTCGCGAACATCAGGAACTACTGCAAGGCATGTCTCGTACTGAGTTTCGCGAAAATAAATTCTCGCGTATAACGATTTTTTTTTATTTTCGGACAGTGACTGACAACTTCAATTTGAAAAAAATGTCTGTCAAGTTAATGTGGTAATCTTCGTAAATCGAGCGCCAAAGATTTTTGGTCTTTTTAGGATAAAAATGGACAGTACAGATATATTCTGCTCCTCAAGATCACTGAACTCCCATTTTACCCCATTAGTTCATTTTGCCCCAATCATCCCCTATCCATTATCCTACTCCCTAATACTTTCCGTCATACTAGACGCGAAGCAAGTCTTCATTCCAAAAGAGCAAAAAACACCCCCTCTTGACTTTAGAAGTCCGTGAAAAATCACCCAGAAAAGAATAGTCTCTCGCGACCCCATACAAACCCCCTCTGACCCCTGCGTCCATAGAAATCGAAAGTGCCAAGAGAACTCGGCAAAGAACTCTCCTGACGCTAATGCTCTTTTCCCACCCCTTCAACCAGTTCCACACCCAAGCTTTCGAATTCGTCCTATTTGCCATGGCGTATCGAGAGAACCGCATTGAATTCCAAGCAAAAGCCTAGAATACCTCCAAACCCTAAGTTCAACCCCGCAACTCCAGATTGAGAAGGATGACCCGTTCGGGAACGAGAAGTTCGCCGAATATACGTTAAAGGTGAGAAACTGCGTGGCGCGATAACGAATGGCCGGTCGTACGGTCCGCAAGAGAGAATAGGGGTTGTGTGCTCCAAAGCTTCGCCGATCGGACACACGGATTCATCGTTGGGTGCGAAAGCACACTCTCAACGAGGTTGGACTTCTAGTGTAGCGACGCAGGGGTTGGCTATACAGTGCCATCGTACTTCAGGACACCGCCTGTCCGCCGCAATACCGCTTTCGGTGTTAGTTGCCACTGGGCCAACCGGCTCGTATGTCACGGGCTCAAACGAACCAGCGAGGTATTAATTAGAGTTACGGTACCCAGAACCGCGATCACATATCACCGAAGCCGCGAGAGCGAACCGGCTTTCTACTCTGGACTACCAAACGCTCTTCTGTGCATTAAGGTAGCGGCTGCTCACCCCGGTGATCTCCAGAGTCACCCTTAATTTCTACTCCGATCCGATTCTGTTCCCTCTTTCATCCCTCTCATTTCTTTCCATCCACCTTACGCCACTTGTCCCTCTTTCTTGGGTCTTCCATTGTCCGCGAAACGATCGGCAACATTGAAGACGTTTCACCCCTCGCTATTGGTACCCAACTAAACTTCCCCACCAGAGTTTCGATCGGGTCATCGAGGGTCGAGGCACCAATGGCTCTAACTGTTGGCGTTAATTCAATTTGGAAGAGTGATCGCGGACATTGCGGGGAGAGACGGAATCGAGTAGGAAGATCGGACGCATTTGTCAGTTGCGGCTGGAAGGATCGGTTCGAGTTTATCGGCATCGTGCTATTTTTCAAACCCCTAGGATTCTAATGCCCCAGTGACTTCTTGACTGTGGCGAACCACATGTTAACCGCAAGTAGACCGGGAGTAGAGCTTCGATCGTATTTAGACGACCTGTCTTGATCGAGTTATGCAGAGCTTTGTCTGTGGATTTGTGTGGTATCTCTACCGATCTCATTCGCCCTTAAAGCTTTTACCACTTATTAGGGAAGATTAAGCATTTGTTTCGTGAAGTTCTCGATCTTTTCTCTTTTTTGAAGAACATTTTTTCTACTCCTGATTATTTCTTGAAAGGGGTGCATATACCGAGTAGTTAAGAAATCAAGTGAAATATTAAAAAAATTTCTCTCGAAAACTTTCGAAGATAATAAAATGAAACTTTTTTTTATTAAAAGGTATATGCATCGAGAATCTTAAGGGAAAAAATGTCTAAAATCGATTTCAAGTAAGAAAAGCCATTAAATTTTTTTTCTCCGCGGAAAAAAAAAATTAAATAAAAAACTCTCAAGTTCGACCGATTTTAAGGATGTTTCATAGAAAAAAAAATTTTGAAAGACGAAAAACATCGAATTTTTTTTTTTTTTTTTTCTAGAAGTGACTGAAATTCTTAATACATCGCGAAAAAAATGAACATCTATTCGATGTCAGTTTTCAATTCGAAGAATCTCTGTGTCTCAATTTTCCTTGAAATTTTCATTCGCGCGACGATTGTCGCCGTTGAATTGTTAATACATGGATGGGATTTTGCCTTATAAATTCTATAGACCGAAGTGAATTCTATTCGTTCGAAAAAGAAAGGAAAAAAAAACCATTAGAAATACAGATTTAACGACCTCCTGGGTCTCAGGTGTCGCAGCGAGGCGACGAGGCGGCTTCGGAGAGGGAGGAGGATTTCCAGTTACGATCGTTGGTGAGGAGTACCGTGACATATAACACCATCATCATCATATTCCGCGGCAAGCATACAGGGCCATTAAGTGCTTCTATCTGCTGTGCTGCTGTGCTTGTTGCAGGCGCGGGGAGGCATAGAAAGGGGAGGGGAGGCATGCAGGGTTTTGCCGGACGATCGATTTCGGAGGACATGAATAAATCATGTCATCACCGTCAACCCTCCATCAGTGGCGCGGCGCGCACGGACTTTGCCCGGGAATCACTCCTTCTCGGCAAACGAATCGATGAAACATTCATGCCAGTGCCCGTATATACACCGTCGCACAGAGGGCACAACTACCTGTCTCTTTCTCTCCCTTACTCGCGGAAATATACACATCATTCGATCCGAAATCACGGTTACGAGAGAGAAACGATAGAACGTATATACGTAAATCTCTAGACTCGCGCGATGTAGTTTCTCCGGCGCGAACATCTCGAGTAACGAGAGAATCATTGAAATCTCGTTAGTTATTGATTCGTCTCGTATTATAATTGCGCAATATACTGAATATGAAAGCCGCTTGTGGTTGCGTTTCAGTAATTCCGTTTAATTAGTGCGGAATTAATGTTATTAATAACATCGTAACACAATATTAATATATATTGTATATATATCTATGTTTTTTTTTGTTTACCGAAACACTAAAAATTTATTTGTGAATTGTAGATAATGCTTTACGAGAGTAAACAATAAACAAAATTAAAAAAATAAAAAAAATTGTGAAAAATTTTAATATTTCACAAATCATTTTGCATTAATTGAAAACTTTTTTTATTTATACATTTAAAATTTTTTTTTTATTATTATTATTATTATTATTTTTTAATTTTATTAAAACCCCTGATCCCTCGCTTTTCTTGACAAAGGATCGATTTGGTAGTATAGGGACCATTATTATTATCGTTCCGACGATACCCCCGAATATTTCACAGATCTGCCGACAGACTCTTTTGGCACACGCGTTATACCGATGTACCGGGCTCGGCGTACATTGCGCATCCGCGTGTACCATTTCTCGCATAATCTCTGCGGCCTGTGCGGATAGGGCGCGAGGGCTTGTTTTACCATCCCTATTGGAACAGCCGCCCGCTCGAGCGGACGGGTGTGCGATAGACAGTCGCTGAGGGGGTCAGAGGGCAGAGAGGGAAGCGACTCATCGCGCGAGCGGATCGGCGAAACGCACGAAAGGGGGAGAAATGTACATGAAACAGCACTTACAGCCCTGTGCACGACTCGCTGCTGGGTCTCTCACAGCGCCACGTTTCTGACACGACCCCCTTAGACCTCTGGCAGGACTTCCGCGCAGTCAGACCTGTACAACTCCCGACAGGCCCAGGATAGTGCCAGAACTGTGAACCACTCGCCCTTATCCCGCCACCACCACTATCTCGACATATCTACGTTACTTACGCGTTGCTTACGCTTAACTTACAATTTCCTTCTCGTCGGAAACACACATCGAAACACGATAATTGTTGTCAACAATTCAGTATCTGATATAATCTTCGTGATGAATATAGGAGACCGGGGCGAGTTGAAACGCGGAACAAATCGAAGCCGCGATGTTAAAAAAAAATAATGGAATATTCCACGCAGTGAGGAGGGGACACCGGGATTAGTTGAAACAAATATGGAGTTTAAAGAAATCACAATCTATACTTCGGTAATTTCTCGGAGCGCTATACTTATCGCGTGTAATCGAATGACTTTACAACGCGGTTCTGATTTATCACGCGTTTCAATTAGCCCCGGTCTCCGTTATGGCACTCTAGAGAATTGCTTATCATAGTATACACTGCGAATCTTCAGAATATCATAGCATATCAAGTTACTGCATGTAACCTGATTTTTTTACAGCGGTGTTCCGATTTAGCAGGCAGTGAAAAATCAAGTTACCCCGAGCAGAACGCTCCGCTGTCCGGAGCGTTACTCCGATTCAGCAAGTTGTTCAATTAGCTCCGTGTCCTTTATGGTTATTTAAGGAATTTTTAAGGTCGTATGCACCTCAATTTCTTAGAATTTCGTACCCAATGCCTATAATCCGATTTTTTACAGCGTAATTTCGATTTGTCACGTGTTTCAAGTGACCCCGGTCTTCAATAAAAATCAGGAATTACCTTACCGACACCTCCCGTACCCCTCACCTAACCTATTTCCTTACTTACTTGTCGGGTGCCCTTCCGAGAGTCTTGATACGATTCAACGTACTTAAAAAACTTGTATTGTAACTTTCAACAATAAATTAAGTAAAATCGTTTCAATTCTCAAGCGAGTCTCGTATCTTTCCTCCGCGTAACAACATCGTTGGCTCGTGGGACGTTTGTGGGAAAAAGAGATATACCTACGAACGCCGAGAAATTTTTATTCCCGACTTCGTTATCTCTCGAAACTGTTCCGAAACTATAAGGTCGGGGAACGTAAGGAGAACGAAGGGGCGGAGAGAGCGCGAGAGGGATGAAAGACGGAGTAAGAACGTCAGAAGAACGCGAGGAAAGTATCGCTAGAATCCGAGAAAGATAGAGTCCGGTCCATGCACTCAGCTCCGCACGACCTCCGAGAGTTGCCAAACTTTTTATTTTTACTCCCCCGCAGCGTCAGCGGGACGAGCACGACATTGGTACGCGTTATTTTATTTTTCTTTCTTTTCTTCCGTCCTCCGTTGTCCCTTCTTTTCATTTGGGGACTTTGTCGATTCGGTTCCTCTCATTTCCTCGGACTCTTTGTCCCTTCACCCGGCGTATACGAGAGGGTCCCCTGGCTTTCAGGGTCTAATTAGACTCGACCCGTCGTCTACTCGCGATATGGTCCGCGAGCCTCTCGAGTCTTAAGAGTTCTTCTCGTCGGCCGCGGGAGGCGAGTCTCGCCATGTCATCAACGCTCGCATGCGGTACTCGAGGTTTCTCATGCGGACGTATCGCAGCAACACGAAAAAAAAAAAAAAAAAAAAAAAAAAAGCGCTGCCAGTGATTAAAAATATAAAAAAAAAAAATCTCAAAAAATTGTGAAACTCGACCAACGCGCAAATATTTTTAAGTTTTTCTCCAGACATCGTTAATGGAATTTCGAAAGACCGAAGAGTTGGAGATTTTTTTTTTGGTCGGTGTACCGCGATAAATATGGGGTGAGAAAGCCGCGCGAATCAATTAAGGGAACCTTCTCGTCGTCGGGCAGTGATTTAAATGTAAGCGGGGATGCTGGGGTGAAAAAAAAAAAAAAAAATTAACAAGTCAGATCTCTGTCTACGAAGCAGGCGCGACAGCATCGTCAGCATTAGCAGTGTCCCTCGACGTTTTTTCTTTTTATCTTTATCTTTTTTTTTCGTTCATTCTCTTTCCTATCTACGGTTATATATCCCCACGGGGAATGGGAGAAGTTGAGACTCGTCGAGGTCCGTGTTCACAGGGTGATGTAGTCCACCCGTTCTCCCGGGGGAACAGCCCCGGTACCAGATATTGAATTAACGGAAATAATGAAATGATAACCGAGCGCCGTTGGAGCGCACACGGGGCTCTCTTCGCCCTTCGTTCCACGTCCGCTCGGATTTCACTCACCCTCGAGTGGGTTTAACTTCGCTTCAGCTTTCGTCCGCACCACCCCCAACCCACCACCGCCCGCGAACATCCCTTCCCTCCCTTTCGACAATTTTCTCCAATCGTCAACGACTGACTCGCGTGGCTTTCTATCTCCCTTCGCGGTGAAAATCTCACCGCGGTTAATCCCTCAAAAAGTCAAATTTAAAATTGCGAAGAATCGGCTTCCCGTCATGACGACCGTCACGACTCATTCTTCTATCCATAATTAACGCTTCATAATTAACCTGCCTGTCGTTTCTCTGAGTTTCCGTGCTGTTGCAACTGACCCCGGGGAACCCTACAAAACCATTTGTCTCGTCGCTCATCGCCGAACCCGTCGCTATGGCTCGTTGATTTTCTTTGAACTCATTTCGTATTCTCGCCGACTCTCATCTCGCACGTAGCCTTCCCGCAGGAACGCGGGGCAGACTTCGCGATTCGCTTCCCTACCTCCAGCCCTCCCCCCCCCCCCTCCCTTCCGATACTTTTCGTTCTTCGCTTTGAAAAAACTCCTTCGAAACGCTCCGATAAAAGTGTGAACGAGAAGAAGACTTGTAGAAACGTTTTCTTCGATCAGACAATCGAAAGAGGCGGAGAGAATAGTCGGGAATCATGGAATGAAATCTCAAGGGAACAAACCTCTATGAGAGAGAGAAAAAGAGAGAGAGCATTTTCCAATATTTCTCATAATCGATTCGTCAATTTTCGCGTGTGAAATAATTTCTCTATCCGACGTATACTCACTTTTTTAGGGGTTTATGTTCTCTTCGAGTCTCCAAACCAACGATCCTGAAAAAAAATTAAAGAGTGTCAGAGGTCATCGGGGCTATTTGCAACACTCGTATTTTTCGTCGAAAATTAACAAAAAAAAAATACCAAAGAAGTTGTTCACGCGCTGTACAATTCCGCTTAACTTCACGATTTCGACGGAGCCAAAGATGGTGGACAGCGTAAGGATAGGGGTAGAAAACGCAGCAAGATTCTGGCAAACGTATAGCAGACGTTGCGCGGAAGGTTACGAAGGAGAGACGAATAAGAAGAGAACAAGAGAGTTCAAGAACAGAAGGGCACGAGGGTTGGTTGTGTGCGTACGGAGTATTGGAAGTAAGAGGGCTGCCAAGGATCCTCCTTCGAGCAGTCTACGCGCGAGGGAAAGATAGATAGAGACAGAGAGAGAGAGTCGTAGCCGTTAGAAAGGAAAGGGATGTTCGGTTTCGTATGAGATGCCGTAGCTGTAAGGTGCCAGGAGAGTAAAGGAAGGGACGGGGTGTCAGGGGGTGGAGGGTGTCGGGCAAACTAGATGACTGGTTCTACTCCTCTAGCTTTGCGCCGCTATTCTACAGCCGAACACCGAGAGACTACATGGAACATTACTACAGCATCGTTCCAGCGATGGTAGTGATTCTTGATAGGATGGTTGCAGAGCTTCTCGGGGAAGAGCCTCACCGCACCACCACTGCTCACTTTCTCTCTCTCCGTCTAAGCCGGCATTGCCTCAACCCTCTACCCTTTCCCGCCCCAACCTCTCTCACGAGTTGGCGAGAAGCATTGAAATTGCAAATGCGCATTATGGATATTTCCCTATAGAGGGATTCGGGAATCTATGTGTGCGCGCGTATATCTATATGTACAACCGCGACTCTCGATCGCCTATACCAGAGGGATGAATAGGGAAACTCGCGGTGGTCGCAAGAAGGGCGCACGCGTGAATCTACAAGCGTTCGTACCTCGTGTCAACCTGTACACGCGCACACTATGCGGAACAGTATGCGACTATCTCTTCATTCCCAACCCCCTTTTCACCCTTTCGGAAGGGTTAGTATTGGTACCGCCGATACCATAAGATATCGTAGCGCCATGGAATCCTATGTTCTCTGGTATTCCTTCTCGCCGACTCGAGAACACCGAGTGTCGGCCGAATCGAAGGGATGATGGCGGGGAAAATAGCCGGTTCGGGCAAAGGGTGTTAAAGAAAAGGGTGTAAGGTAAGTGAATCTGCGACACAGGTTCGAGTTGTGAATAGCTGTCGGCTATCTTGCCTCGGAGATTTCTCTTCGACAACTTCCCCGATAAACTATTCACCGAGTTTTTCATCTCCCGATCTTCCCTTAGATTTCTTTTGTAACTGAAAAACATCCCTTTGCAGTTTTGCATCGAAGTTGTATATATCAAAGCGGAAGTACGTGGCGATTCTTTATATTTGGGTGGTACCACTCTTTTTTTGGAGGTTATGATGCATGATATTTAGAGGTTCGAAACGGGGGTAGTTGACATAGTTGTTTCAAGGAATAACGAAATTGCCAACAGTCACTTCACAGCTCTTGCATTGTGGAAATGTAGAATGAAAAAAAAAAAAGTACATTTTATTTATTTATTTGTCGTCGTATTCTCTTTTGTTGATTTTTCGCGGTCATTCTATCCCATACTGTGTAAACAATAGGACGGTGGTGTGTGTACAACGGTGAAGCCGGAGTCAGGGCGATGACTCTGAAATTGTAAAAGCGACGCTCTCTCGCCACCGTCACCGATCCCCGAAGCCGCAGGTCTATTTACAATAAACCGTTAGTTAACCTCGTTCCCCCTTTTCCGAAACCCTCTTCACAGGCGAGGTCCGCGCTATGCCACCCCTGTCGATGACTCCCCCCTCTCCCATTCCCCTCCATCGACAACCAGCAGCGGCACCAGTGACGACCGCACAGAAGAGAACGACCGGCTCGCGGGATATTTATTTATTTTGCAAACATTCGCAGAGAGAGTGCCGGAGCTACCGACCGCGACAGAGCGTGAAAGTGCAGTACAGTGCATATTTTGCAATGCAGTCCCCGATTTCACCCCCAACTCTCCCTAACCACGTTTTCCACGTTTGTTTTTCCAACGCTATGATGAATGAATGACAAAAAAAAATCGAAAAAAAAAAAAAAAAATCGCGGAGAGATATAGAGCTTCGAATACACATATTTATAACGAGGCTCTTGACCATCGATGCGAATCGAGTAGAAGGAGTTCGTTTGGCTGGTTAACCCGCTGTGTAGTACAGAACCACGAGGAAGGGACACACAAAGCACTTCAATCCTCCTCCCGAGTTCGATCGATTGTGCACTATTACTGCTTCGCGGCTTACCTACGTAATTTGAATTTTTTTTACTCTTTACCTCTATTGACCCCCATCCACCCCTATTCTGTCGTATTTTCTATCGATCCCAAAAAAAAATGCATATATATAAAACGGACATAAATTTATCCCTCGTTTCACGAATTTATGAAACTTTCATAAAAAAAAAATATAACGAACGATTGAAAAAAAAATCATTAATGATTTTAAATGATGATTGATGATTTAATGATTTTAGTAAATTTTGAAACGCGCAAAAAAAAATTCCGAAAAATATTTCGACAACTCGATAATTCATCCGAATGCAATTTTTTTCGAAATTCCGAAAATTATCAAAAAAAAAAATTAATTTTGCTCGTTTTACACGACCTTATTTAACTTTTATTCTCTTCTCTTAGTACTTCGCTTCTCGCATCGTCGCTGGCAGGTCGGGGGGCCGTCCGGTTCGACTTTTTTTTCTTTTTTTTTTTTTTTTTTCCTACGCCCGCTTGCAACCTCGACTCGCGCACCCGGAAAATTGAAAAGCGATGGACGTACGCGGAGGTCATCTCCCTCCCTCCCCGCAGTCTGCTCGTTGGCTCCCACACCGTTACACGGTTTACTGCTCATACGCAATTATCGGACGTTTCGTCCTTTTTCATCGCCGCCTATGACAAAACGTAACTCTCTTCTCTTACTACGGTTATTCTCCCCTTCTGCTGTACCGGTTGCTTCCTTTGCAATTTGCAATTTTCAAATTTCTATACGGCACTCAGCTTACTTTTCACTAAATTATACGAGAGCTTTTATTATATCGCACCCGTCTTCGTCTCTGGCGCAACGCTTTAAAGCGCATAGAAGACCGGGGGGTGTTGAAACAAAGGGTGTAAAAAAATAAAAAAATTGTCGATTTCACGCGCTAAGGAACCATTCGCCATATTTTGCAACATTATCGAGTGCAATAATCGCTGAATGGAATGTTCGTTTATCGTTTATTACGCGTGTTTCAATTAGCCCCGATCTCCTCGATGTTTCTGGTATTTCAATTTAATTAAATTAATGCATATTTGCATTTCGGGGAATTCGATAATTTCCAAAAATTTACCATAATAATTTAATTATTATATTAATTACATATTTTTTGCGAAAAAAAAAAAAAAAAAAAAATTATTTACGATTCTCGCGAAATACTGAAAAATAATGATATTGTAATTAAGAGATTTCAACGATTCAACGAAAAATTAATAAACGTAAAGTGCTTCGTGGGCGAATTTTATTCGAGAGGATTTACGGTGGAAGGTTTCCGACAAATCTACGTCTAGTTTAGTGAAGTCCGTATGAATTCGTATGTCTTTTACGAAATAGAGAGAAAGGGATAAAGGATGTAAGGATGAGCAAACGCGTTGTCGAGCTTTTACGCAAAGCTCGGAGAATAACTAAGCGTGTAACAACCGCGGATCTCCACGGGGCGCATAATTCTCACGTCTACTACAGGCCCCCGCAACGCATTAACTCGGCCGGCGTAGTAGTCGACGAGAGAAAAGCGACGGGGAGAGCAAACGTAGTCTCGTTGAACAATTAAGCACACCGTCCGTCGATCTGCAAGCCATTTTTGTTTCGTTCGTTTTTTTTTTCCTCCCTTTCGCAACCGTCTTTCTGGTCTGACCTCCGATCTCAGTTGCGGGTTACTCGCTGCTCTCATTCGAAAATTACCGTAAATTACGTCGCTCTGCCGCAGCAAAATGAGAGAATAGAGTTTAGAGACGATCACACGGACCAACGAACGGTAATTTTATAGGGAGCCCCGCGGTCGTATTTCTGTCGGCCGACAGCCGCGATCTATTTTTTAAAAATGTTTTTCTTTTTTTTTAACTTTCTTCGCTTTCCTTGTTCTATTTATTTTATCCCTGTGCCAACACCCCGGCGCCGTATCTCTTTTTCCCATCGTATTTTCTTCAGCGTCAGCATCAAGGGAGGGGTACTCCCGCGTACTCGAGGATCCGTGCGGTTCGTAATTGGTTGGCAGAACGTTTTAATAAGCGAGTGGGGGGGGGGGGGTGAAGTTGCGAAAAGAGAGAATTGTCGACGGCCCTTCTCGAGGGTATGCAAACAGAAGGAAAGTTAAAAAAACGCGATTAACCAGTTTAAACTAGAAATTCGGTGGTGGAGACCGGGGTTAGTTGAAACACAGGATTAAGTCGTAAGGACGGTGTAAAAAATCGGGGTTTTCGCGTATTAAGTACGACGCTTCAACGAATTTAGGTCGCTGCGAGAAAAACCCTTTTGTTTTTTACAGAGTTAGCGTCAAATAACCCCGATCTCCTCTATGCTTCAAAGGGTTAAGCAAAAAACAAAGGGAAAGAGTTACCCACTGATCCTTCTCGTTTTTCTCCGTGTATTTTCGACTTTTTCCGTGTTTCAACTCGCCCCGGTCTCCTACATGAATTTGCAAAATATTCGATGCCACTCGGCACGTTTCCGCGTCATTCCTGTCGCAATACTCGTACCTCATTGAACGATTGTTCAGTCGCGTCGAAAAATGCAATGTATAATTATCCGCGAATAAATCCCTCTCGCGGCACGTTCTCATTACGTCGTATTTATCTGTGACAAAATTAGGATCGAGAATTAAAACGAAACGCGAGACACCAATCCGTTCATTTTCGCATCGACGAATTGCTAAAACGGAATAATTTATTATTTGCATATTTAACTGGTTAATTTTTTTTTTTTTATTTCGCAACGCACGACCGTCATTACTTAACATCCCCTCGTTCCCTTCGCGCCTCTGTAATCTCTCACAGAGAGCGGTAATATTACATCAGCGGTATGTAATAAAATTGAATTACGAATTAAGCGTTCAGAGGGAAAGGAGAGGGGGTTGGGGGTGTAGGTAGCTAATGCCGGAGTGAGTGATCGGGCTAATTAATGAGCGTGTCGTTCGTGATTAAAGGGGCTGCCTGCCTGGCTGTTCCTCACTCCGTTCTTTTTTTCTCTTCTCCACCCTGAATTAAATGCTAATTCGTTTTATTTTCTCCTGTAATAAGGCACGCGCGGCATTTACGTATTTATAATTTGGAGAACGCGTTGCAACCGCGGAGGCTGGAGCCGGGGATTCAGTCGGGAACGAGAGGAAAAGCGCGCACGCGAGGACAACAGGAAAAAGAAAAAGGGTACTAAAAAAAAAAAAAAAAAAAAAAAATAACTAGTAGAGAACAGCAGAGCGGGAGGGAGGAGAGCTTGTAACAGGGTTGAGCGCTTCCCGGACACGGAAAATTTCGGGTCGGCTCGTTAATTTCTGTAATTCCACGTCGATGCTATCACACTCCCTCCGGTGGCCCGCGCCGCCCTTTGGCTCTCTCTCAATTATTTACGTTTCGATGGTCGCAGGCGAACACGAGTGCCCGCGCGCTCTGTGTGCTTTCTCCTCAACCCACATTTTTTTTTTCACCCGACTACAACCCCCATCTCATTCCACCCCCTATAGAAACCGGTAGCGATTCCCATTCCAGGTATATAAAATTGAATCGAATGACGAATTAAAGTCATTCGACAGTCAAGCGAAGGGTAGGTGGAGGAGAAAAGGGTGGCATATTCGAGTTGCATGCCATATGTACACGAGTCGAGAGTATCGAGAGGCAGGATATAAAACGTAGATAATCGGTACGATGTATCGGACGAAATATAGCGCGCGGACGCGTAGCGACGAGTCACCCGCGATCGATACTCTCGACTTTCTCGATTGTGTCTCGTTAATAAATATAAATATATATATTGATGGCCGGGGCGAGATGAAACAGCGATTAAAATGGATGAGGCAAACGTAACTGTCGACGGATAACCTTCGTATGCATGAGGGCGATATTTCAAAACTACTTGACTTGGGTGATCACCGGAGCTGCGCGCCAACCGCGCATCCACCGTTGTTGGTCTTCGATTATATGCATTTTTGACTGTTATCTATCGAATTTATTTATTCTACCCTTCGCCGCTGCATCGCATCGGGCCAACGAGGGTGAGGAAAACGTTTGCTGGAAGGGATACATCTGTACAAAATTGAATCGCAGCTTAAGCCGTCGTGGCTGGGAGCCGGCGTTGCAGTAATCGCGTTAATTGATAACCGAGCTGTTGGCTTGGGCTCCTCTCTGGTATCCGCGATACTGCACCCCCGCTACCCTTTCCCCACCTCTATGCACATCTGCTCGACGTCCCCATGTCCTCTTCGACCGATGGAGAACACATTTTAACCGGGGCGCAGAGGGCGAAACCAGTGTGCGATAGTGTGCGGGAGAGAGGTACATACCAGCCAAAGCGCCAGACTAATTGGCTGATCGCGTTGTGATTTAAATCTCGTAGCGAATACTCTGTATCTCTCTGTTCTCTCCCCCTTCCATCCCTTTCGTTGTGTAGATATCTCTCGTCTATCTTTCGCTCTTTGTCTTCTCAACCGGCTATAGCCCATTTCTCACTCCACGAAATCTATCTATCGGTGTGTTACGCCATTTCTCTTCTACCCTCCTACCCTCCCCCTACCCCTCTGTTTCACTTCGCGAAGTCGCGAATCAACTCGAATTACCGTCCGATAAACTAATTAGTGGATAAGCTTGATCGAGCGCCCGGGACGTCCTACCCGCATCCCCCACAATTCTTTCCCTCTCGTTTCTCCCTCCTCTTTTTTCACCCCCCATTCTACCCCTTCCCGTTCCCCTCCCTCTTCCCTCTTTCGCTTTTCGTGTTCGCGTAGCGCGAAGACTCGTCTCTGACTACCGAAAATATATCTCCCTGTTGAGATCGATAAGCCCGGGCATCTAGTCGCGCCGCGCGCAAAGGGAAAAATAGATTGAACTGCATCGAGCTTCCTGTCTTATTGCTATGCCTTGCCGCGGAAAAACAGAGCCGCGATGGCAGAGGAAGAAATGAAAGCCAAATAGAGAGAAGGCTGTTGCTGTTCGCAGCTTTCAAAAAAAATATAAAAACTTCGACGTTTTCTCGATAGCTGGCAACCGCGAACCAAGCGCATCCCCTCCGGATACCGGCAGATTTTACGTGCCATCGCGTCGCCGGGTGGCTGATTCTCCCTGTGTGGTCCACGGGTTAGCTGCGTTCCACTTCGCAATGTATCTATTTCCTTCTCAATCCACGCTACACGCTTATCGTGAGCTGCTTTACTCGCGCGAAATCTTCTACGCAAGGTATTCGAGAACTCGTAAAATTTTCGATACCCTCTGTACTCTCGATACGAACTCGCGAAATTTTTCTAGTGTCGACGTGACTTTTTCCAAAAAACAGGACGACGAGGAATTTTGAATTTTTTTTTTTTTTTTTCAAAAATTACATGTTATCATGATAATTATTGGAATTATTATAATAATTGAGACAAAAGCGACAAAAAAATTTAATATAATAATTTTTTTTTTTACATAATCAATAACTATTGACTATAATTATAATAAAAAATTATATACAATTAAATATTAAATTTCTTTTTTATTGGACTAAAAAAAATAATAATAATTTAGGGGTTGAAAACGAACGGAGGCTTTCCGTTGTCTCGCGTATGAATATCTGTCATCAATTGTAAGCGAGTTCTCTACATGCATACTGAATGGTATTAGTATCGCTACTCAGATTGCTCCCTTGACCCGTAGAATAGTCAGAATATAGCAAACGCGATGCGGTGGACAGGATAGGAAGCGACGCCGGACCGCAAGTGCTATGACTGTTCGTTGCACGGATCGTTTTGCGGGGAGTGCGGAGTTGAGACCGAGAGGAGAGAGAGAGAGAGAGCGAGAGGCAGAAAACCGGGATACAACGATGTTGTATCGGTTGATCCATCGCAGAACCCTCTCCCGCTGTCCCGGTCACTGCTTCCTTGCGGCCCGCACTTGCTGAAGCTACTATATCGCGCGTCCAACAGAAGCAAATAGCCCGACGCATTCGAATACATAAACAGGGTGTACCCTGTCGACGGGACAGCGATGCCCCACGATTCAGCGTACTGACCCGGATAGAGCTACTTACAGGAAATCCATTGTCACTGTATCTCGCGTCACGAGAGCGAGCATTGCCCTTTATACTGTATATATAGATGTGGATTCTGTGGAGTTTGCGTAAACCGAGCGCAAGACGAGGAGCTACGCTTCGGGGATTAGTAATGTATGAACTATGAGGTCGTGAACTATCTTGCGATTCGTGGACTGTTTAAGTCCGCTACATGCATCACGTGACAAATCCTAAGCGTTCGCTACGGGGACATAGGCGCCGAAGTATTTATGTACCAACGTGGAAAAAAAATATATACGAAAAGTATCGATTTTAAATCGCCGAAAAAAAAAAAAAAAAAATTTGTATTACATGAAAAAAAAAAAAAAAAAAATTATAAAAAAAAAAATGGAAATATTCGTTATGATATTTTGAAACTTTCACATTTCCCGAGAAACCCTCGTATTTTTCTCGCCGCGAATATATGTACTTGTGGCATCGCATTTAAATAAAAATCGTATTTATTCGAAATTTTTAAATACAAACGATATATCCGTTAACAATTATTTCAATGATTAATCGTTAGGCCAATTAAGCCTCTTGCCCACGGTGTCCGTTCGAAAATATTTAATCGATATACTCTTTCCTCTTGACAACATAATCGGCCGCGTCGTAATACAATTATCGTGTCCGATGAATAATTAATGCAATAAATGGGAGGGCAGTCATCCCCATGGATGGTAAAACAGATTAAAAAAAAAAAAAATTTCCCAATGTTCTTGAACATCCGGCATGAAATCTCTGCTATACAAAATATTTATAAAAAAAAAAGAGCGTATCCTGGAAACGTTTGGAAACTGCGAGAAATAATGTCCACCATGTGCTGCTCTATTCTGATTGATAGTTAGGTTAATCCGTTTCTCTCCGGCGGGTTGGGTGGGGTATGTTGGTGACGCAGGGGTGAACTGGGGTATGAGTGTGTCACGCCATTTGCAACGCTCCAGCCAACGTGGCTACCGAGTACTGATTGGAACGACAGCCCGAAACGGGGACAGTTTCCTCTTGGTCCTCGGTCGCTGCTTCTACTATTACCGCTATACCAATACCACCCCTACACATTCTCGTCTCTCCCCCTCCCTTTGCTTCTATGTATGTATGTCTCTGTGCGAAAATCGGTCGGGTTGAAATCGGGAACAGCGCAGAAAGGAGAGACGCGCGATCAGCAGTCAGCCGGACAGTCCGTTTCGTCCGTCACGCGTCTACCGGGACAGTCGATAATATATTAACTTCATCGATGTGGCTAACTCTCTCCCGATAGCCCGGGTAGCTCTCCGAGATATCGTTGAACCAGTCGGCCACAGTTAAGCTAATGGCTCAGTTCTCCGATTCGCGATATTCGATACCCGGAGCATTCGCGGGGAGAGCACATCGGGCTTTGCAAACTCAACAACTGACCCTCTCTCTGCCTCTCTACAACTACTTCTGTCTGTCTGTCTGTCTGTCTGTCCGCTTTTCTGTCGAGATAGATACTGCTAGCGCTGCTGCTACTGCTGCTACTGCAGTGTTTCAACCACTGTTCAAATTATGCTGCGTCTACGTATTTCGAGGCTCGTCCGCGCGCACTAGCCACCCCATTGCCAGGGCGCGGATTACCGCACGTCATTATACCGTTCTCGATTTCTATTCGAATATGCTAATGGTATCTGCCAGAGCAGTTTCATCGCGCGCAAGAGACAATTCATTAGTAACGTTACGTGTAACTCGGAATCTCTCTATTTCTCGGTTTTCACATTTGCATATTCGAGAATTCACGGTAATTAACCCTCTTTAGTCGGTTTGAGATTTTCGGAGTATCTGATATTTACTTTGCTGTAGAAGCGAATACGAGGGTTTTGGAGTTTAGGCAATTAATTGGTCAGCAGACAAAAATAAAACGCGAATTTTTTTTTTTTTTTTTTTTTTTTTTTTTTTTTTTTTTTTTTTTCATTTTTTTCGAAGTAAATTTATTTATTTTTTTGTTATTTTCTTCATTTTACCCGATTGGTTTAAAGGGTTATATTTTTTAAGGGTACTTCTACCGGTTTGAAAATCGCATCAAATATTTGATTTTTTTTTTTTCGTAAATTACAGCAGATAATGAAATAATTTTTTTTTATCGGAATATTTATATGGCGATTTGAAAGGTAATTTTTTTTTAAGGTTCTCATCACATGTATCTTTCGATGAAAAAAAATCAATCGTTTATCTTCTATAATTTACGAGAAAAAAAATTCAAAACATCGCGTCGCAGCGTCGATTGAAAAATTAGTTTCGTCAATAAACTTTAAAGATCCGTGGGGCTGAAGGGTTTACCTTATATTCTAAGCTCTCGTCTCGAGGTGCGATATCCCTTGTGAACGATGGTAATTAATCGAGAAAATAAAGCGCATTATATCTCGAAACTTAGCTTTCGGGTTAATGAAAAGGCGTTGGAAAGAAAACAGCATTGAGGACTTTTCGGAGTCGTAACTTTGGATATATCGTCGCGATGTCTCGATACACACGAAACGAGTCCAGTATACTGCAAAGTATCTTAATCCTTTCTCTGAACTTCCGAATCGAGAATAGAGTAATCGGGATAATTGTATACGCGGAGCTTACGAAAGACTCTCATGAAAGCGCGGAAAGCTCCTTTGCTCTACCATTCAACTTGCCGTTTCCAAAGCATTCGAGTTTCGTAAGTGATTGCCAACGTCAAGGAGAGAACCCAGAAAACCCGGAGAACTGAGCAGAATTACCCGAAGCGGATGAAGAAATAAAAATGCGAGATAAGCCTTAAGTTGGTATATAGTAACGCTGCCTAAGACTCGAACCTCTGTTGATATACAAAGACGAAATATCGCAACGATATTTTCTTCAAAGAATTTTTTTTGCCGATGACTGGAGCATAAATTTGCTGCAGAAGATTTTTAAAAAATATCGGAAACGAAGTTTAATGAAATTCCGCGGAACATTTATTGTCGGATAAAAATAGATCGATACAAAAAATCGGAATGCAGTTAAGTAAAACAATAATTGCATAATAGCCTTTTAAAAAAGTCTTTTATTATTTTTAATATACGAATATTTATATTTTCTGACGAGAATAGTTTACGCATCGCTTAAAGGTATTAAAGTATTTAAAATTCAAATTTTTCATTTTTTTTTTTTTTTTTTTTCGTCAAATCGTGAAGACTTCCATTCTTCTCATTTTCGCTTGTAATTTCCTTGAGCTTTTATGTAGCACTTTGCGCATTGTGTTATAATCGCTCGGGAAGCGCGCAGCTTCGGTGAGCGATAAGATGAGTATAATGAAGGCGAAGTCGCTACGTTACTAAATTGAGTGTAAATAGAGTCGGCGACACGTAACGGTTTCCGTTGGAAGGTAAATTTCTCCATTAGTTAGCTGGTACTCGCCATTCCCCATTCCCGGTGATGCGGGGTGTGTATAGCTTCGGAGATTGCAAGGAGGGAGGATTTACAGAGGGACTATATGTATCTTCGCATTTCCCTGTTTCCGTGTGTATAATACTCCGGAGGAATGTCGGGGGGAAGAGAGAGTAACAAACCGGACGACGGCGCGCGCGACCGCCGACCCTACAGGATAGAATCCCCATATAGATAGACGGTACAGACGATACAGAACTTCGACGATGGTCTACTATTACACACGAAGGCCCATTACCAACATCCGATGCGATCATCGGAAGTGAACTGCATATGGAACAAAATTTCGATCCTTAAGCGGCCCTACAGCGATTTTTACACCAAAAAACGCGCGTTTTGTTTTGAGGTTAAAAAAAATCGTAACATTAATCGCATGCGATTTTTTGTCGGTAACAGTGTTGTAATCGGGTAAAAAAATCCCTGTGACCAAATATTAAAGATTGTAGGAGAAGTATAATTTTGTTTTATTTAAAAAATTGATATATGATATTAACAAAAAAATTAACCATTTTCGACACGTCGTTATATTAGGGAATTTTTTTATATGATCAGGAGATCGGTATGAATAATCGATCGCGTGGGACTTTTTTTTAAGATTCTTTTTGCCGACAAAAAAAATAGAACACGGTAACTGAGGCCTAATAATGAATCAGTTAAATTATTCAGGAAGTATATTATTAACGTGCCGAATATATTCGAATTATTTTAAGACACTCTATGAATAAACTACCCTCATTCGGCGCGTCTGAAAACGATTAAAAAAATATGATGAAAAATGAATTCCTCTTCAATTAAAGTTCTCTATAAAATTCACGAGTCTGGTGTATTTTCATTTGTTTCTGGATAAAATAGGAATGCATAAAACGCCTTTAAATTAAAGAGAAAACAAAATAAGAAATTTGGATTAATTATAAAAATCAATATTTTTATACATTTCATTACATTACGAAACAAGTCTTTTCCGCCCCTTTGCCGTTTCTTCAAAAATTTCGAAATGTTGAATTTCGCTTCGATATCCTTTCCGAAAATCGAGAAATAATTGACGATACCCTAAAAAAATCTTACATTAGGCAGTCCGATGACTCAGCCAAAGATAACCGACTAACTTTTCTCATAAACAGTTTCCGGTCGAATACGCCACCCTTACAAATGATTTACAGGGCTGCGTGAGGGTTGCGAGAGAAATGCTTCCCGCGACGTTAATTTTCACCGATAGATCATTCAACGTCGTTTTCAACTCGTTCGTCGTTCTTCGACAATATCCTCTTTGCTCCCGTCAACTCTTTCCTCTTCCCCACCTACCATCCCATTTGTTTTCGCCTCTTAATAAACCTACTGCTCTGCATCGGGTGCTCTGCTCTGCTTGTCTTCCACGAAGCTTCTTCCTCGTTTTGCCTATTTTATTCGTTTAATTTACCACGAGTGAAATAAACGAGAGGCCGTCTCGCTGCCTCTCGTTTTCATCGTTGCCGCCGTTGCACCTGCAGCATCCAGTAGTTCTCTGCGGCTGCAGTGCACCCGGCCAGCGTATGCGGATGCGCCTGATGCACCTCTGCCAGGATGCTGCAACAGCGACATTACGAATGTCGGCCCGCAGTATTTATCTCCCTTCGTCTCGCCCGTCATGGCACGTCTGTCATATGCAATATAACGCAAGATAACGCCGACGGCTTCACAGAATCACGTTTCTCAGCGTCTCTCGCGTCCTACCGGCGTTTGCACGCTTGTTGCGGCACCGCCACCAGTCACCCTAAACTTCGCCTCTCTCGTGACCAACCCTTCGCACTTGTCGCAAATGCATATGCGATTTGCGGACGCAATGCTCGGTGAACCAACTAACATTCTCGTCTCATCATCTGCTCTTTTGTCGCGTATGGAAATAATATAAGTATGTCGCGTGTATAAGACGTCCGCGATGCCAATTACACCGATTGAGACCCATTTGACGACAAATTGACGAACGAATAAAGCGGAGAATTTTTTTTCGCAATTTCAATGCTACGAAAGAGCAAAATACTCGATGTTACGATAATTTATTACAGTTTCATTGTATCTGAAAAAAATGGTTGGAGAAACTGACGGAGACCGGGGCTAAACGAAACACCGTGCATCGGAAGCCCGCGGTAAAAAAAATCGGAAGCTTCACGCAGCGGTTCACGATTTGCCTCGTGTTTCCATTAGCCCCGGTCTCCCTTAGTTCATCCAAAATATGTTTTCTCTCAGTACATCGCTCTTTTATTCCGCTCTCCCAACACGAATATGTATTAAGCGTTCTTGGCATAGTCCACCGATTACTTCATTGCACAGTTCCTTTGCCGTATCCGTCGACAAAGCGAGGGAAAGGAGAATGGAAAACAAAAAAAAAAAAAGAATGAGAAATAAAAAGGTTTTAAAATTTGCCACACTAGTAAACTGTCACGGTGAAGGATCGGAGCGCGCGTACCGCGAGCACTCGTGGCTTTTCGACTCTGGAGTCTCGTCGCCCCGGGAGGTGGAGTCGGTTACGGTGGTGGTGGCGGCGGCGGCGGTGGCGAGCTTTAATCCAGTCCCCGAGAGTCATAGCTCGCTCGCTCGCTCGCTCGCTCGCGGCTACAAATCTGGCCGAAGCTTTTTTTCCCAGGATACACTGGGCTACGTGTGCCCTATATATAGGTCTGACTGGGCGACACCGGTGGTAGTTAGAATCCCGCACCCAAAAAACCACCGCTGAAATAGCGAGGGAGGGAGAGGGAGTGAGCCAGCAGCTCGCGATTCGTTTGCATACGCGTGACTCTCCGAGCTTTATCCACTCTCTGCTCTTTTTTTTTTTTTTTTTTTTTTTTTCTCGTCGGTTCCTCATTCGTTTTCAGTCTCATCCCTCTCTGTGGACGCACCGGACTGTTCTTCCCACTGGAAAAACAAGGTTCCCTTCCACCTCCCTCTCGCCACCCCCACCCCCCACCCCCTCTTTGCCTCTTGCCATGGAGTTTCCTGTACACCCCCTTATGCCATGCGTTGGTGGGTTCAAGCAGAAACGACCACAACGTATAACGCAGTTGATGAGCTTCGCCCATGAGTTTGCTGACCTGAACCTCTCCTCTGACTACCTCTGCGCTCGTTTTTCACTGCACAACAGTTTCGCCGCAAGTACTACACTCGACGATCCATCGAATAAGCAACGGGTATTAATTGCTCGTACGTAAACCGTCGAGTCAATTAAACCGATACGAAAAGAAAACTAATCAACAAACATTCAGAGGGGTCGCGAGATTCTTTGATCTGAAGCAACAATAGACTTTTTTAGCATTCGGCGGCTCTGCGACTATTGGTCACTCGGGTCGACGATTTCGATTTTTATGTCATGGGGACTCTAACGAGGATTCGCCAACTTCGGGTTGATAAATTTGTTTAATTGTTTTTCATCGGTTAAAAAAGATGGTGGAAAAAAATCTCGTGCGATTGAATATTAAGAAGAAAAAAAAAGAAAGATATAGAAAAAAAAAAAGAAATTTTAATCACGCGACGAAAAATTCTCGGATCAATGCGAAAGAATCTGACGAAGGATTTAATTTTTTTTTCTTTTTTTATCATTTAAAATTTATTTTGTATTAAATTTTTGTTTATATTTTTTTTAATTTTTTGTTTAAGTTTACAAAAAAAATACGTTTTATTCCCGCAATGTTCCTCAGCGCCATTTTTTTCGTAGCGAAACTATCTAAATAATTCGAAAGTCGAGGCGTATCACTTCGAAATTTAGAGGCCTACAGATTCAATGGATACCCAAAGCAAGTTATTTTCCCATTCGACTAACGGACCCACTAAAACCGAAACTAGCAATACCAGCCGTTCTTTTTACGTTTAATCCGATCCGAAGACTTCTATAATTTCATCGAATTGGCGCTCCGGACGATCCGCTATTTCCCCAGAGACTCCTAACCATCCCCCACTCGTTGTAGAACGTTATCGCAGTTACCCTCCAGTCGTTGAGGTTTGTAAAAGCCCAGAATTGCCTTCACTCGCAAGGGAAGATGGGGCAAAATGAACTAACAGTGCAAAACAGAACAGTCGCGCAATTCAAACATTAGGGAAAAATGGACGTACCCAGGAAATTCATGAAATTAATAAAAAGTTCCATTTTCAAGTTTCATAGCCATTATCTATGCTGCAGATCACTGCTTACCTTAAAAAAGAACGGCAACATTTAATGAAATTCTACGGAACATTTATTGTCTGTACAAAAATGGACCGCCACGAAAAATAACAATTTAAATTTATTTTTTAAATATGAGGAAATTCATATTATCTGACGAGAATACTTTACATGTCGTTTATAGGCCGTAAATGATGTACAATTCAAATTGGTCCATTTTACCCCATATTTTTCTTTTCGTCTTAATATTCTAAGGAGGTGTCAAAAATCAATGTTTTGGTTGAAAAGTAGTGGAAAACTATTGTATATAACGACAAAACTCCCTGAATTGCTAAAGCGGTCCATTTTGCCCCAACCTTCCTCGCTATAGTCTGAAGTCTATGTTGCGCCAACCCTGTTTCAGTATAATCATAGCTATGTATGTGTAGCTGCAGTTTACCTTTCGAATCGCTGCGAAGGTCCACTGGAGTCAGCAGCCCAAACCGCTTTACTCTCTCTCTCTCATCTCCCAACCCCCCTCAACCCCTTTACTCTCTGTGTGTCTTCTTCGTCCCGGTCTTGGTTTGCATACATAACTACAACGCGGAAGGTAGGTATACACGCTCCATTGTTCCCAACGAAACACTCGTCCCTCTTCGCTCGGTCACCCGACGGATAAGGGGGGATGTTCCAGCGGTCGTGGCACACAACCCGGCTAAGCCATCTACAGTCGCTACGTAGCCATTCGTTGAAGCTTACGTATTAGTACCACCAGCTATACAAGCGTCTATGGTACCAGAGGGTTGGTTCGAAGCAGCAAGTAGCACGCAGCGGAGGAACAAGCAGCCAGACCCGGAGGAGCACACGCGGAGGGCGCGCACACGACGTCGCGTAATCGCACGTAGGAACAATGGACGCGCCTTGTCATCAGTGCGCTAGACTATTGCGAAAGTAATTGCTGCATGGAAGCGAGACTCTGATCCCTCCTCTCCTGGATGATGAGGTCCGGACGATAGCGTATGCCGGTTCACCTTCACCGACGAACGGAGTTACGCGCATTGGTATCTATCCCAGCGTGGGATAAGGGATGAAAGAGAAGAAGGATTCTCCGAGAGGTCCAAAAGGGTGCCTTTTCTCCCCTTTTACCTCGCTTCCCTTCTCCTCCCCAACGGGTGGCGCCCGGGCTTCGAAGCTTCTACGCTTGGCAGTCAACCTTCCGCGCCGTTCCCACCCTCGTCTTTATACGAACGCTGTACTAATTAGGTAGGTGGTGAAAAACCGGCGTACTTAGGAAAGACAAGCTTCATCCTCACCCCTTCATCCCGCAGATCGTCTGTATATAATGAGAAGGGTGAATGGAAGAGAACGACGGGAGGGATACATATAAGGAATTGCGGGGCAAAATGGAACCATAGATACCGAAATAATTGAAAAATTTCGAATTTAAGATTAATAGTTATTATTATTACTTTACAGATATAATAATAATAATAAATTTTGTCTCAATTTTATTTTAAGTCATATCACTTACATTTTTTTTTATTAAACGTAAAAATTCACCAAAATTGAGTTATAATTTGAAATATAGAAAAAAAAAAATGCTGATTGCCAAAGCAATTTTCTTTTTTTTTTCATTATTATTAGTAGTATTTTTTCAAAATTTTAAGTCAAATTTCTTCTATATATCTAAGGATCGTAATGTGTAATTTGGATTTTTCTCAAATGTCATCTCGATTTTCGTCAAATTTACTTCGAATAAAAATAAAATTATCAGCAATTTTCCATTTTACCCCACGTGCCAATTTTCCACCGCTCACCTCTACCTATATAACTTCCTCTTACGCCACCGTTCATCGCGATGGCGCCAAACTCTTTCACTTATCTCGACTTGCATGTTTCACGCGTACCTGCGCTCCAACTGTGAATACACACATTCAAAATTATCGGCGAAATAAAAAGAATTGCTATTTCCTTTTACCTCTGTTCATTTGTGACTCTCTCTCTCTCTCTCTCTTTCAGCTAATAGCGATAGCTTTGTGAAGAATTTTTCGCAAAATGTTATTCAACCGGAGGATCAGAGCTCTCGAGATCCTCGGGTTCCTTAATTGATTAAAAACGCGCCGTTTACCGGAGCAACGAGAATTGCCGAGTGTAATTGAAGAGCGCGCGCGCGAGCGCCGCGTGGAAAATGTTCACAATGTTAACCTTTGGAATCCCTCGCGGGGAAGAAAGTAGATAAACACTTCAAAGAGGACTCGTACGAACTTCTACCACCCCCACCCCGCCCTTCCGAGACCGAGAAGCAGCTAAGGCACTTAGCGTAACGAGAATAAATTCGTGAACCGACGATGGAGCGCGGGGGAGGGGCTCCGGATTGGATAGCGCACGGAGAGAATATAGCAAAATGGAACGAAGACGGCTAGTGCCACTCGGTATAGAAACGTTTATTCGTCGATGGAAAAGGGCCGAAAGAGCGTGCCGAAGCTCGTGCTATGCCTTGGGTGTCGAGGGAAACGTTGCGAGTATATGTATCATATTAGAGCTGCGAGTTTTCAGTCGGTACATACATGAAAAAAAAAAAAAAAAAAAAAAAAAATTAAAAAATACGTTCTGAAATGCTTTGAAGTCTTTTTGCGAACTCAACGAATGATAAGAAAAAAAAAAAAAAAAAAATGCGAATAACGATGAAACGAGTTTCAACGTATTCTTAAAGAAACGGGAGGAAAAGGAGCGCAAAGTGGATGATAAAACAGACTGAAAAATTCGAAGTAATTTCTCTAATTCTTCAGCAAACTAACTATTTAATAAGAAAAATAATATTAATAATAATTATTATACTATATCATTATTATTGTTGTAAATTTTTTTAAAATAATTTTCAACGGGATTTTTCGAGTTTCAGCTCGTAGAAACGCGAAGTAAGATAACGCAAAAGTCGGGGATGAATTTGATACTACGACGATGAGAAGACATTCTCTTCTCTTCATCATTCATTCATTATCTTCCTGTTTAACATCAAGTCTGTCGCGGGCTTTATTAACGCGAGAACAGAGAGCTAAACAATTTCGGGAAATAGGAGGTCCGGTTTATTATAGTCTCCGGCTGTATGCTATATATAATATGTACTATATATGTGTATTGTACGAGGGTATAATTTTCCGGGGATTATTATACGGTTCGCCTTACAATATATCATCGTGAATATGTGTACAGAGCCGTGTATTGTATTACCACTGCTTAATTCTTCTGCTCGGAGGGCTCACCCCTATTTTAAAGCAACCCCTTCGCTCCCTATCTCTTTCTCTCTCTCTCTCTCTCTTTGGGTCCCGAAAAAGTCTCCTCTGCCGTTTGTTCCAGCGTAGCCTTCTTCCAGCGTTCGCTGCAGATTATCGTCAGTACCATCAACGGTGAGAATAACCCCTCTGGTAGGGAAAAAAAAAAAAAAAAAAAAAAAAAAAAAAAGAAAAAAACTACGAGGACCGAAAGTAATCCTCGCTTGTGCAACACGGACGAAAGATTTTATCTGGAACTTTTCGGGATGACTCTCGAATCCGTAGCAAACGAGTATTACACGAATACGGTTAAAAAAAAATCTTTTTGAATTTGCAAAAAAAAAAAATTAAATATCGTAGTTTTTTTTTCGCAAAACAAAAAAAAAAAATCATTTTCGTAAAAATAAAATCATCGTTTCGATCGAGCCGTATTTTCCGTAAACAGTAACCGTTTAAAACTTTTTTACGAAAATATTATAATATTAAAAATAATGTAAGTAAAATAAAAAAATTATATCATTATTTCGTTATTATCATTATTATATTATGATTAATTTTTGTTTTTAATTATATATGCCGAATTCTGTGTACAAGTGATATATCGCCCATGCATAATTTTCCCTCCTCTGTATATCTGATACATTTAACATATATACATATATATGTAGTATGGAATGCAGGTTAAGTAGAAAATATATTATGGTATAGATAAGAGTAGGATAGCTACTAACCATTACGTGCGGTGGATCGCTCAGGATAAGGGATTTGTTGCTTACGTTTACCTGCCGCAGCGCCTTCTGGCGGTATGTGTATACCATCAGAATACACTTGGCTTGGGGTTTGCCTCGCGGAGGTTCGTTCGAATCGATCTTGTCATTGAAATTTATTCACCATACCCTACTCCGCTACATAAACATCTTTCTCTTGGCGTTCTTTGAGAGCCGAGCGAGTTACGAGGGAGAAACTCGAGAAGATGGAGAGAAGGCGTACATTGAAGTATAGTATAACACGTTGCTTCCTTCCGTAACGGCAGCATCGTCCCAAACGCGCTTGGCTCCGATAACTCGAGAGTATCTTGCGGTGTATATAACACGTCTGTGGTACACCTCTCGACTCCCTCGCACTCTCTCGTAGCGAGTAGAGGTGGTGCTCCTTACCCGCCTCCTGTACCAACTGATGCTGCAACAGGGGGGTGAAAGAGACGATTGATAGATAGAACTACGAGGAGAGAGCAAGCGAGTGCGGCTAGCGAAGAAGCAAGTGAGTCCGAAGGATCGATTGACGTAAATCGTAAAGGGAAATGGGCGAAGCCACCGCTACCGACGTGCACTTGAAATATCGTGGATTTTTTTATCTTGTAATTCTTTTACACGATGCTGTCTCAATATAAGTTTTATCGTTACTCGGTTATTGACGAATAAGTAACTGAATAAGTGAGCGAACGAGAGGACGAGCGGACGAGCGAATGAGCGGATGAGCGGACGAGAGAACGAGCGATCGAGCGATCGAGCGAGCGGACGAGCGAATGAGCAGATGAGCGGACGAGAGAACGAGCGATCGAGCGATCGAGCGAGCGGACAAGCGAACGAGCGGACGAGCGGACGAGCGAATGAGCGATCGAACGAATGAGCGAACGAACGAAAGAATAAATAAAAATGCTTTAGTAGTGTTATTATTGCGAGTTCCACTGAGGGTTTCAGTGAGAACTAATTACTTTCTCACGTCATTCACCTTCGTGATGGATCCCCGCGAACAATATCAAGACGAGACCCGAGGAAATATGAAGGTTCTGGGTTATTCTTTCTGAGGTTGACGAGGGTCGAGAATGAGAATGACGACGGTTTCGTCGGGGCTGTTACGGTATCGATCGACTTCCACCATTTCTAGTTCATTTATCCTCGGGTTTCACTGTGAAACTGTGTTTTATTTTAAACTATCGGTAAACCTTCAAAAAATTACTCCTTTTTCGTTTTTCTACGGTATTTTTTTATTCATAACTCTTCGGGAAGTCAACTAAAACATTTCGATAAATATATATAACATGAATTATTCGTCTTTTGTTGAAATAAGGAAGACTTTCATTTGAAAGATTTTGAACAAAAAACAGGAAAAGGGCAAATTATTTTAGAGTGAATGGGGATGAAGAGCAGGAAACAAGAAAATCGATCAGTAAATTCTATTAAAATTCTATTCGATTAATATTCAGTCTATCAGTAAATTCTGTCCGCTTTTAGCGGTTCGTTACTTCGGAGCTTTCGAGTATTAATTATTAACCCTGTATACGTCTCCGTGAATAGAATTTACCACCACATCAACAGCAAAATAGGTTATTTCCCAGTCAGGACGCGGCGCAAACGTCGTCACGCAACGTAAATAGAGTACATCTACGATTCATCGACTTTTATCGTTGTCATTTTTTTTACAATAATTTTGCATTATTATTTTTTAATAATAATATAATAATAATTATTATTATATGTAGTAATAATATAATAATTATTATTATTATATGTAGTAATAATATAATAATTATTATTATTATATGTAGTAATAATAATAATAATAATAATACGTAATATTTAAATTTTTTCAAAAAACACACAAACGTTTTTACTATCATTTTTGATAATTTTTTTGCTGAAAATATCCATGTCAGCGAGTCGCTTACAAATTTTCATCACCGAATGAACTTCGACCTCATTTCTCGTGGAAAAAAACAAAAAATTACTAAATCGAGTTATTCGCGAAGGAGATCCGCCAAGTGACGCTCGAGCCGATCTTCGCTCTCATCTTCTACCGCGGAGCCCTCGTGGATTTCTCTACTTCGGTGAACCTTACGCCGGTGGCTTCGAACTTCGAATAATTTATTAGACGCCGGAGGTGGAGGGGATGAGTTCGTGACAAGACAACAGACAGGCGAACGATTTTGGGTCCTATTTTCGAAAGCAGGTGAATCGCGCTCGTCGCTTCAAACCAGAAATAGGTACAGAGAAGCGACTCAAATGTCTCATTTGCCCCACGGCGCAGTAGGTTTCGAGAATCTCGTTCCAATTTCGTATCCGCCATCGCAATTCCACACCCTCTCTCATCCTTCCAACGTTTACGCCGCAACTCCTGAATTCGATTTGCGTGACTGCCAGTGCATCTATACAAATTCCTCGACACGTTGCTCTCGTTGCAATGAAATATTTCACGAGTACTCACCTTAACGCCTATATATACCCCTATATGTGTGTATATATATATATATACGGAGGAAGAGAAATTGAAGGGAAAGCAGTAGGGAGATAGAGAGACCCCCGCGGAGTCTGAAGTTGTAGTTTCTATGGATGGGTACTACGGGATTCTCGAGTTTAACCCGCGTGTGGACCCTACGATGTCGACTACATTATTTGCTTCCCGCCAGTTTCGCATATAGTTCACAATTTTATTCAGACTTCGGGATAAAGACTCGAAAAAAAAAAAAAAAAAGAAAAAAAACCGTTTTTACAACGAATATATGAAAACGCGCGGGAATAAAAATGGTTAAAAATCTTTTTTTGAAATCTTTCACTGCGTTGTCACTCCAAAATCTTGTGAATATGAAAAAAAAAAAAAAAATGTTTTAATAAATTTTTTTAAATATACGATATCGAAAAATTTCGTTAAATTTATAATCGTAAATTTCAAGTTAATTTACAAATAAAAACTAAAACTGTGATTAATGTAACTTTTTCCCAATGTCTGTTAAACGGATCTCAAAGGGTTAAGGGTTACCAAAGTCAACGCGTTAACGAAACTTACTACCGGAGTGTGGTTACTAGTTATCGGGAGTATTAGCGCCTCTGCAAAGTGTCGATCCGTCAGGTCGTTCGAGGTGCAAAGTTTCGGGCGTAAGCTTAAGGGTACTCCTGACTCAGAAGACTTCATGACCGCGTCCTGCAAAACCAACGATAGACGAAACTCTTCGTCTTAAAGACGAACCGCGAATTGCATACCTTCCCCTTAACCCTTCCCGCGACTTCGTCAAACTTCATGCATTTCGAAAACTCCGAGAAATTCAGCGCCGAAAAATATAAAAGAGAATTCTAAAAATCACAAACCGCTGTTGAAACAAAAAACAAAATTCTCCGGGGAACGGTCACACGGGGCCGAGTTCTGCATGAGGCTCTATGCATGTGCATAAATGCTCATAGACGGATGCGAGAAAACACCGCAACATGGTACCGGAAAGAGGAAGGGCGGGAGGGGGTGGGGGAGGGAGGGAGGGGGCGGGGGGTGTTTCATCCCGAGTCCCGCGGGATGAAAACAGCAGCCGCAGCTCGAAGCCCCGATGCTGCCCGCGCTGCTTGCACGGGGCTATACAATTCGTACGCGGCGAGAAGCGCCCTCCAACCGTCTGGACCACCATTTCACCGTTTTCTCTTCCTTTCTCTCGTTACACAGCCGCGCATTCACTGGTATACACCTATATATAGATACCTCACTCGCTATTCGGGGTCTTTCTCCGCAAGCGGACCAGACACCGCCATCCCTGCTGATACTTGCCTCCTTCCCCCTCCCCCATACCTCCCGCCCTCCCCCACCGCCTTAACTCGCCTGGTGAACAAACGCCCGAGGCTAGCGGGCTTCCTGAATATTTTATTTACTCGCTGCCGTCGTTGCTTTCGCCTCTGACGTTACGGAGCCGACGTCGCTATTTCTCCCTCAATCCTCACCCCGCAACCCCCTCAGCGCCCTTTACCCCTATTTCTTCTTTTTCCGTCTCCTTAATCGTTGGAATTTATCTTGGCGGCTCCTTTTAAATGGGGGATGGAAAAAGACGGAAAGTGTATATCTCTTCATCTGAACTTTCAGTGTCACGGCCTTCGATGAAAAACAGTTTTCTCTTCGTTCTCGTATTCTTTTTCTTCGTATTATTGATTCGCGCTGTACTCAACTTTTCGTGTATATTTATTTTACGATAAATTCATGATTTATTCATCGCGGAAGTGGTTGTAGTGAAATCGGAAATAATTGGAAATTTAACAAAGAGATTTGGTAATTAACGGTATTGTTTACATTGTAAAGTAAAATCATTTATTCAACGATATAGATAATGGAATTTTGTTTATGAAATTATTATTATTATTTTATGAATACGATGTTCTACAAACAAATTTTAATAATAATAAGTATTATTAACAATAATTTCTGTCAAATTAACATTTTTTTTTTTTTTTCGTTGCGATACATTTTTTCATGTGAAATTTTTGCATTTAACACTATATATACTACTCTGATAAATTGTATTTGTAACAAAATGTAAAGTCTTAAATTGTCGCCTGAGGGGGACAGAGTCAGAGACTCGAATGTCTCTATTCGTCGTCATCGCGATTTCATTCGACGTTAACGATCGTCCGAACAATTCCCAGTAGCAGTAGCTCTGTCGGTCGTCTCGAATTGAATCCCGCAAACTCGCTCTCCCTTCTCCATTATGCATACGCGTCTCGCCTGCGGTGCGTACGTGCGTAATCCGAGGATGAGCCGTTGCTGCTGAGCGCCCGATCAGAGGGGTGAAACGCAAACGTTCTAAAACCCGCGTCGTTCAACCAACCAACTCTGCCTCCGCCTCCCCCCCCCCTCTCCCGCTACCACCCCTTACCGCCACCGTCCCTTTCGGAGAATCGTGCCAACAACCCCCCCGAACGGCCCGATCTCGAGTCGGATTTGTCGGACGAATTAATTGCGCGAAGGACCCGAGGCGTCGGTGAGGACGACCGAACGCGAAAGGGATGAAGGAATAGCAACAGCAGTGCGCGAAATCGTTGGTGAGCTTTAGGGCGAACGCTTGATCGGATTTGAAGTCTCGAATACGAAATTTACTGAGCTTAACGCGAATCGCCGATTGCTAGTTATTGCAGAATCTGTCCCGCAACCCCTAAATCTTCTGCGATCTTTTTTTTTTTTCTCGTACTTCGTGTAGCGGGATTAAAATTTGTACAGATCGATGGTAAAAAAATTATCGCAACATTTCTTGTTTACACACAACGTCAATATTTTTTTTTGTTGATTTTTTTTTTTTTTTTTAAGTTGTTAATAATTCTAAAATTTTTATGAATTTTTTCAATAATTTTTTTAGTTATTTTAATAATTTCATTCATTTTTATATTTTTTATTGCTTTTTCTACCATTTTTATTAACTATATAAATGTTACATCGAGACAACTGCAGTCATGAGATGCAAAATGAATCGATAAAATAAGTAATTTTGAACAAGAAATTTCTCTGCGATAAACCCGAATTCGGGATTAGCGTCGATGACGCTCGACCTTTCGGCGATAGAGCAACGAAAATATTTTCGAAACTATTTAATTATACAGTCTCGCAGCTGAGCGTTTGTGTTCTCGTCAATGATGGCATAAACTTGACGCTACGATAAAAGAGTGGTGTAAGTGAAAGAGCGGTCGTGCGGGTTTAAGGAAAGAAAAAAAATCGTTAAAGTAATCGCCTTATCTCGTGGGAGCGACAGCCGCGTGTCCGCACGTTGACAATTTTGTCGAGAAAGCGACGGGATGAAAGACGAAAAAAAAACAAAAAAGATTTTAAAAAACTCCAAGCGCCGGAGCCAAGCGATAGCGGATCTTCACCTTTTTTTTTCCTCTCAGAGACGTCGATTTCGATCGATTGAAAAAAAAAAACGTACAAAAATTAACCTAAAATACGGATCTCTCTCGCGAGCGATCTGAGAAGGTTTTGCGAAATTTTTAGCGCAAGCGTCCAGAAGACAGACGAGAAGACACTGATCTTCGGAAAAAAATATTCTCCGGAAGGCGGCGATATCAATTTTTTTTTTTTATATTTTTTGTTAGTTTTTTTTGTAAAAATTCTTAATACATGTATCTTTAAATTAAATAATTTTTTTTTTTATAGTTTATGAGAAAAATAAATCGAAATTGTGTTCGAATCATCAGGTAGATTACCCCCTTAAAAGCGATGTTTTAATTTAATAATTCATAGATAATAATAATTTTATATATTTCTAATAAATAAATAACAATTAATTAACAATTATTACATTTTTTTCGAAATACAAATTATTTAATTATTATTTTTTAACATGACGCCATTGAAATCAATCGATGTTTTCAATGGGGCAATAATAAATTCCGAGTCAAATTTTTATTTGTTTTCTTCATAAACTAACAGAGTAAATAAAATGTTTTTTAGTGTTTTTATATTATTAATATATTAATAATAATAATAATACAATATATTTATTGAAATCCCGAATTTTCGGAACACACAAAATTCAGTTTCGTATGCATACACGAGAACAGTAACCTACTTTCGAATCGCAACCGCGCGAGAATCGCGAATGGTTACACAAGTCATATTTTACATATTGGTCGAAGCGTGAAACTCGCGTTCGGGTCGCACAGGGATGATTTTCGTATAATGAATAATGGACCTCCGGACTTGTCACGTTTTGCCATGAGCTATAGACGACACTGGCGTTGGGGTGGGGGAGGAGGAGGGGACGGGAGGGGTGGGATGAACAAAATTTCTCCGAGCGGCGAGCAGTGGAAAATGATGAGGTGAATGTCGTAGAGGAAGTGGTGAGAAAAAGGTATTGGTAACCGGAAGATGTTCGCTTCAAGGGAGAGAGCAGAACCTCACAAGCTCTCCTCAACCCCTCGACGTAGAAAAGCCCCGCGCGTGCGAGAAGCGGCGAATATGTATGGTATAGATCGATGTGGGGTCAAGAGGCGATATAAGTGGAATGCTTTGCGACCCCATTTTTCAGAAGATCAGCCTTGCATTTTTCCATATCTTGGACACCCTCCTCCTCCTCTACTTCTCTTGATTCTCTCCCACCAATCTTTTTCATCTATGATTTTTCCCATCCCCTTTCCCACCCCCATCCCCTTTTTTCTTATGCCCTCCGCTACTCTCTCTTCTCCGTTTTCTTCGATCATTCATTCTCCATTCTCTCGGTAGTTTCCGAGCTTTATATCGTCCGCGACACTTTCCTCGGTGTCGCAACCCTCGTTCACGCGCACCCCTACCCCTGTCCGGGGCTTCGAGAAAAATTTCTCTCTATCTTACCTTCAACATTTTTCTTACCCTTCGCCATTCGCGAAAACGTGCGCGCAACGAAAACGAGATTCATTCCCACACTCCCGTAGGGGTAGTTGTATTTATTTCTGATTTTATGTATCATACGTTGAGAAGATGGGGGCAGTGCACACGCGTTGCATAAATTCACGTTCTCCATGGATGTCGAGTACGCAATCATAGAGGAGAGAAAGGAAGGGATGGGGCCGAAGGGGGTGGGTGAGGGGTTGGGGGTGAATGTAAGGGTAGTAAAGGGAAATAATGCGAAGCTTCGCAGTCGGAGGTCGCGCAGCTTCCAGTCTCAATTTCGCGGTTCCCCGGCAGGTTCTCGATCTTTCGGAAACTTAAATTCAAAAGCGAACCCGGCGCTTTTCTCGAGCTTAAAAGCATAATATTTTACACACTTTTTTCACCCCACCACCCCCGTAACACACGCTATACCCTCCCCGTCCGTTACTGCAGAGACGCTTTACCTCGTCGCATGTACCAACCCCCGTCCTTCCCACCCTTTTCTCTCCTACATTCTCCACCGAACATATATATATATCCGAGCCGAAGGAACCCCCGGTGCTCTCTGGGTATTTCTCGTACACATTCATTCTCGTTTCTTCGTTTTCCGCGAGGATAACGGCCCCCCAAACAGCGCGGGAGATTTGTCGCGGGTCCCTGAACTACAGCTCCGTTTTCCAACGGATCGTTCTCTTTGCACCAAACCCCCGTCTCGCCATTCCTATATCCTACTCTCACGGCATGTCTATTCGCTCGTTTTCTATCCGAACTTAATTGATTTCGGCCATTTCCCAGCCACGCGACCTTGGAATCACCTTCTCGGTCGCCGATCGACCAATGTCCGAATATCTCGTAACTTCGAGTCCGCGAATCGCCTCCGTAAACTCAGTCCGCAAAATATCAAGAATCCAATATCTCGATAATTAAAAAAAAAAAAAATCGATTCATAAAATATTTCGAAAATAAAAAAAAAAATTCACAAGAATTTTTTTTTTCTCAAAAAGTCACTTTTCGATCGTTTAATAATAATAATTATTAAATTTTTCGACGATTTGGAGAAAAAATTGGAAAAAATTAATATCGCTAAAACTTGCAAAAAAAAAAAAAAATTTAATTGTGTTCACAATATGTACAATTTGGAAACTTAAAAATTTATTTTATTTAATTTTTTTTCGAATTTTGGAATAATAATAATGATAATAATTTTTTTCATTTTTCGATAACTTAATAAACGCTCGACTTCGCTTTAATTTTGCTTCGTTGAAAAAAATAAAGGAGAAAGCGAAGTGGTAGGAGAGAGGCGAGAAACGAAATCGATTTTTAGCACCAGTCCCATGATTGCTCGCACGTTTTTTCGTTATACAACCGCCGTCGAGGCACGAGCTTTACACCGAAAGCCTCGAACGCCTCGAAGAACAGGTTGCACGGTTAAAGGGGGTCGGGAGAAAAGCGATATTTCATAACGATCCTAATTCACGAAAGAATTGGAGGGCATACGCTCGGGCGCGTGACTCTCGGTGGACTCGGGCTTTCAGCTTCGCCTTTTTCTACAACAATTCGCAACGATGAAAAGCGAGAATGGCACTGTTAGTCATATAGTTATACTGTGGAACAGGGCGAAGCACTTTCACTTCACTCCCAACTGCAATTTCGTTTTTTTTTTTTTGCCTTTTTTTTTTTGGTCAAAAGTGTTATTTCTCTCGTCGAAACTGAGAAGCCAGTGAATTCGAAGATTTAAAGCTTCACTCGCGCGGTGTTCAGTCTCGTAAAACCCTTCAAATCCGTCGAAATCCAAGGGACGGGAGCTGACTACTGGGAAATGGCGAGCTTAACGTTCGTAACACACACGGAAGACGGGAGTACATGGATAGCCGCGAACAGAGACGACTTCACTCGCAGCTATCGTCTAACGAAAGCGAAAACGACGGGATCTCATTCGTTGGCTCCTTTTTCTCGCATCGACATGTGTGTATATATATATATATATATATATATATATGAGCGAAAGCTATAGCGGAAGGTCTCGCCAAGGTTAAGGGCGCCAAAGCCCAGGGAAACGCGATCGCGAATGGGGGTGAAACGCAGCGAAGCGAAGAATCCGTGAGGTTCGGGTAATGTGCCAAATTTCTTCGAACGGATATCTTTTCCGAGAGGCAGGAGTCTCGGAATGGCGGAGAAACCGGAGCGCAGGAATGAAAGCAATGGCGCCAAGAGGAGGGGTGGGGGAGAGGCAACGGTTCGTTTGACTCCTTTTACAAATTTCTAGACCAGCGAGACGCACTGTCCGAAAAATACGAAACCAACAATAATATCATTTTTTTTTTTCTAAACATTTTTCACTTTAGTCACTTTTTTATTGTACGCTATTCGAGAAAACAGAATACTCGGGCCTTTGAATAGAAATAAAAAAAGTGCTCGATAGGTTTTTTTTTAAAGACTTTTGTTACGAAATACGCATACGTTCTTTTTTTTTTTTTTTTTTTTTTTTTTTTGCGGCTTTGTCGAGAAGAGTCCGCGATATATATCCAAAGTGGTTGAAAGAGGTAGCGAAGAATGACGAGAAAAATATTTTCTTATGAAATGGTACTTCTCTCCATCAAACTCATTTCCCATCTGTGCGCGTTTACCGGTAGAGCAGCAGCTCCTTCGCCGGCGGGTTGAGTTCTGGTCTTTAATATTCTCGCATAGTAACAGACCGGGGAAACAAACGTGTGTCCCATTCGTGCCGAGAGAAAAACATCGTGAAACCGTTGAATACAGAGACGGACGCACATATCCTTGTCATAACCCCCCTGCGAAGGAATGGCCGCGATCTCCCGTTTCTTTCGTTTTACTTTCTTTCGCCGTCGGTATTATATATGACTCGCTTCGTCGAGAAAAGATCCCTCTTTCCGTGGACTTTTCTCGCTCGCTTTGTCCTCGACGTTTCGAACATTGTCCGCTATCCAGAAACGATGAGAATATTGCAAAGAAAAGACGAAGGGACGGTGAAAATTTAATTTGGCTATAACCAGCGAAATAGCAAATTAAAGATCGTTAAATTTAAAAAAACGAAAGAACGTGGTAATAATAGAAAATTGAAGACGAGCCGAAAAAAAAAAACGAAATGAAAAAAAAAAATCTTAATTTTTTAATTCGATAACATTATTTGTAAAATCAAAAAACAGTTTAATAACAGAATTCGAATTTTTTTTTTTTTTTTTTTTTTTTTCGATCTTATTAAACAACATTTAGAACTGAAAGAGTACAGCCAGACGACGGAACGACTGAAACGAATCGATAATTATCAATCACTGACTCCTTGTGCGTTGCTCACCGCTGTTTGTCTCGTCAACGCTAATATATCATTATTCTCGAATGAAATGGTATTTCTTGGGTCACGTGCCTTCCCCATACGACAGGCATAACACAAGGGGAGTGAACATGCGTTAGGTCAATGCTGTACAGTGAACAAGAACCGGGGAAATGGACAGTCTATACGTCGTTGGAGAAGTAAGGGTCGTTCAGTGGATTGCTGTTGCCTGCTGCTCGATGTATTGGTCTACACGAGCGATTGTCCGAGGCTTTGCCATCGAGGGGTGCTTTCCCTGGTTTCGCGAGCTCCCGTTCTTATTCGCTATTTACCATCGGTTTCTCGCATCTGCCCAAAGCTCAGTACGACATAGACAATAATTTTACCGCCCGTACACTGTAAATACATCGCGGAAACACGCGGCGATATCCCGAAGCACTCAAACCAATAACAATTTTTTTTGTGGTTAAATCGTCAAAATTTTTTAATTAAATACTTTTTTTTGAAATAAAAAAAATTTATTTTCATTAACTCAACAATTTATGAAATTTGAAAAAAAAAAGGGATATTGATGAGCGATCGACGAGTCGCCGCGAGGTGGGGATGAAATAAGCTGTATACCAAACATCGCTCCGCGGGGGATGATCCATATTCCGGTGATGCTAACGGCAAAGCAATATCTAAAATCCTTAGACGGGATTTGACGAACCAATATTTGACGTTAAGATGAAAACGATATCCGGGGTGTATTCGATCCATGAGTTTGATGCCCCGCGCCCCGCGGTTCCCTTACGCTAACTCGCTATACCGCGGCGCTCTACCGGGCTTCGGTGTCGCCGCGTCTATTTAGTTACTTCGGTTGCACGCGCACATCGGGGAATATCATATACACACGTAAACACAGGGCAAAGAAAATTTTGCGTAAACACGTACGAAACTCGAAGGCGTACATGCGCTTTCGCGTGTACACACGGCACCGGGGATGGGGGACACACACGCAAGATGTTGTATACCGAAACTTCGCCGCTGGAGTTCGCGCGAAAGAGCCCTGTCATGCGTTATAACGGAACTCCCATTAGAGGGTACGGCGAGTAGGCCATCCGTCATATACGTCACTTTCGAAAAATACAAAGTGCCCGAGACGTTGAAAAATAAACAGCCCGAAAGAATGTAATATATGTGTATATGCGTGTGAAACAAAAATTCTTCTTTCAGGACTCCGTTCGACGCTTTTAAATTTTATGATAGATTTTCTGTTCACAAGTATACCTGAATATTCGATTTTTTTAACGATAAAATTCGTATCCGAATAAACGGAATAAAATTTTCAAAAATTTCGATTTTTTAAATTTTTCAATATTAATTAATGAAAAAATAAATAGACGAAAGTAATTATAATTATTGACGGTTTTTTTATATTAAAAAATTAATATAATTAATAATAATTATAATATTCGTAAATATTTCTGTTTTACTTCGTATTTATATTTATGTATATTTTTTTTCATTTATTTATTGTGTAGATATATAGTTTATACATAAATTTTTCCGTCTGAGAGAAAAAACGACAAAAAAATTCGAGTCGCTGACGATCGGTTAGAACTGAAATTTATTAATGCAAATTCGTAATAATACACAGAACTATGGGTATTACATACTTTGAAAATCGTTGTAATCGTGCAACCCGAGTAGGCGGTGGTCCCCTTTTATCTTACTATCTGGTCGTTGGGTTACGTTGAGTGCCCGGAGGGCGCGAGCGCACCAAACCCCTTTGCCGTGCGCCACGCGAATTCGCAAGCGACAGCCTGTTGTAAATGCCTTATAACGTATATATAGCGCTAAAGCAAACTTCTCGTATTCGTTGGTGTCCGATTACCAAAGGCGCACGCTTTCGAGATTAACCGAAGGTGATATACGAGAGCTGCTATACCCTATCATACTGTACTACTACGGTATGCTTAAGCAGTAGTTAACTCGGGGGTTTGCCGCCTCTCCTCTCGTTGCCTTCCTTGCGTAGGATTATCCATGAGTCATTGCCCTGAGGCTTTAGAATCGTTTCTTGGTGCGAAGAGCATGTTAATTCACCGGATATAAGTCTCTCCGATCTTCGTCGTAGTCGGTGTCCTCGCGCTCGACGTTATCGCTCACCAATTCCCACCCTCCGGGCGCGCGACACCGGCCATACGATTATCGGTTAATGACTCAGCGAAATTAGTCGAAATAAGAAATTCGCGATCATCTTGGGCAATTAACGCGTACCCTTCCGTAATTAGCAACGTGTTACCTCGAGGAAACCTAAAGGAACCTAATTGTCACGTTCTGCCAGTTTTCATTAAAAAAAAAAATTCGATCGATTTGTAACTGGAGACCGTCTTTAGCTACGGCGCTGAAATTTACTAGGGAAGTGAAGAAGTTGATTCTTATTGTAGGTTTAAATTTTCGTCAGATTCGTTACAGTCGCTAAGATTTTAGACGATTTTTTCATTCTTATTGTTGTATTTTTCTTCGACAAATTTAAGTCAAAAAGGGTATTTTATTTTTTCGTGTCGGTAAAAAAAAATCGCAAGTCGGAATATAACAGCGTTTGGAAAAAATTCAATTTTTTTAAATATTTATGTTTTACATTTTTCTATTACAAAAAATTGCATCTTTCCTACAATTTTTTATTTTTAGACTTAAGAATTTTTTTACATCATCAGAACACTATTATCATCAATCAATAACATTCTATTAATCATACGATTTTTTTTCTCTTGTAAAAAAAAAAAACACTTTTCTGTCTGAAATCGCCGAAGCGCAGTTCTCAACCCGATAACTCTTCCAATTTTTGGAATTTGGTTTCATTAATCAAACAGTTGATATAATTTGAGGAAAAATTTGTCAAAAACCGACTTTCGAATATAAGGAATTGTTGGTATGACTTCCTGAACTAGTCAACTGCTCTTTGCAGTTTCATTCTTCGAATGTCTCGGCAAGTCGCAGTGTTCTTGCCAATGAAACCGACCGCAAGAGCTTTCTACACTTTGTCGCGAAACAGAGTGAAACCGGAAGGCAGAAACAACAGGGGCAGCGGTTGGAAGTCGCTTCATCAAAATTCCTTTCGCGTTGCCGCATCGCTGAAAGCAAACCCATTCCAAACTGGTCGTTTCTGGGCAGTAGCTTCTGCAATCCTCTCATTCTTGATACCATTTCCCTCTTCGTATCCGACCCTCCGTCTCGTCTCTCGTTTATTTTACCCTTTAGTTCTGTTCTTCTCTAGTGAGTCCCCGACGAATGCCAAGATGCTTTGGTCGGTAGAGTGCCGTGTATATGAGGCGATGACAAAAAGGAGTGCGTCCAATGGAGAAGGTCACCAGAAGCGAACAAGTCCGAGCGTCGGACGCTCAACTGGTTCGTCGATTCTCAAGACAAATATTATTCTGAAAAATTGGATTACCCTTATCGTATCTCGGCACACAGTCGCGCGCCGACGACACCACCCTTTTTCCGGAAGGGGGTACATCCAAGCGTCGTGTATAGAGAAAAATGGGGCAATATGGACTATAGGGGCAAAATGGACCAGACATGTCGATACGGGATGAAATGGATCGCCACGAAGGTAAAAGCTAAAAATGTCAGTCAATTGAAAAAAAATTGGAATCTCGTAGAGTGCAATTTCCAATCTTCTCAAACTTAATACCAAATATGTTAAGTTCACCCCTCAGCTACGGGTGACGAAAATACACATTCCGCATTTTTTACCAGTCGTCACCTTCAAATGGTTCGTTTAACTATAAAATAATGTGATAAAATTCTGAAAAAAACTGTAACATAACCTTGAAGCATTGTTTATTTGACAATTCGAAGAGAATTTTTTTGTGCAGTTACGCATTTTTGTTATGAGCAAAAGACACCCGTGTTGTAAGTGTCCAGTAGAAGGTTTCCTGTAGCTGAGGGGTTAATAGGACGAAAAACGACGATAATTACATTTTTCTACTTCAAGAACGTGGTCCATTTTAACCCCAAACTATTTATTTTTTTCTCGGAAGCTCAAAATATTTTTGATTAATTTTATTAGGTAATAAACAGTAAATTGGTGCCTCTGGAATCATGACGAGGGTTTGGATGATTTCTTTGGCAGTCCATTTTGCCCCGTTCTCTCCTACAGGCTTCGCCTATCGATGTATTTCGGTGTGTGGGTATTGGTAACGTCTAGGAAAGTCTCTCCACCAACCAACCACTCGAAGCTTTGCTGGCGCGCGAAGAGCCCCGAACCCCACTCCTACCCTATATACCCTTCGCTTATTCTTGTCCCTTCTTCTCCAACTATACACCATCGTGTGGCATTGGGGCCATTCTCGCGGAAAGTGGACGCGTCAATTTTTACTCTTTGTCTTTGCCACGAGCCGTTTCGACTACCGATTCCTTTACTCCAACCCCTTCCACCCCCTTACAGCCCCTGTTCGCCTCTCATCGAGTACAAATATTTGTCGAAAGACCCCGAAACTAATAACGTCGCGACTTGCCCCACCAGCCGAACTCGCCGACGTTGATAAATTCGACTTCGCGTGGCCGCGACTGGCGAACGAAAGGGGCGGAACAACCTTCCGCTTAATTAGCGCACCAAAATTTCAGACTCAATTGCTTTTCTACTCATTCTATCCGAATTTTTTTTTTTTTTTTTTTTTTTTAACGTTTCTTCGTTGTCGAATAATTATTATTGGCGTCGATAGGAAAAAAAAGAATGTGGAACAATACCAGTCCATTCGAACTCTCAACTACCAATATTGTTCTCGTGTACTTAGACGTTTCACGAGAGAACGAATGGAACCTGTGTTATTCTACGTTCGAACGGGTTGATTCTGGTGGAATTGGCGAAGAAGTCTAATTGAATTCGATTGGAAACTTGCTGTATAGATTCTGATACGAAAATCAATGGGAAAAAATTTACCGATCGTTCTTCAGAAGAGAGAACTCGGGATACCAGTACGATGTAAACATTTTTTTTTGCCGAATAGTATTGGAGGCAATAAAGTCAAATTTTTTATTTCGGAAAGAAATATCTATAGAAAGACACCAAAAAAAAAATCTTTTTTTTATCTCCTACAATTCGCGAGAAAAAAAAACCAAACATTAACTCGGTTTCCGAACCTCTTCAAGATTTATCAAAAGAGTTATCAGAAGTGTCTCATCGATAAAATTTGCATAAAAATCGAAAAATCGATCGATCGGCAACCGATTTATTTGAAAATCGTCGTCAACGATCTACCGATCTCGCATCATCTAACGAATAAACATACGAGGGAATGTGTTGAAATTTTGAATCGTGCTGTACGCATGTTACGCGAGCCGATCTCGGGCCGACCGAGAACCACGGGATTGCGTACACGAAATTCCGCATTGATTTAGTGAGCTCGTCGGGTAGATTGAAACGCGGCGTAACGCCCACGTTAGAGGCCAACTGTAGTATTCTCGAATCGGCGCCGATATTCCGTCCTCTCCCTGTTACCCCGTTGCGTCTCTCTCTCTCATTCTCGTTGGCTTTCCACGCGGTAGTTTGAACGTAACAGTTGTCGAAGTTTATGCCTGACTAACCGGCATTTAAACCAGTCGTGAGGGGATCGAAAGGAGCCCGGAGATGGCAATAGATAGATAGATAAATGGAGAGATGGAAAGAGAAGGTCATGCAAATCCGCAATCTAAACTGAAACACAACTGAACCAAAGGGACACACGGGGATAGGATAGGATAGAAGCGGCAAGGGATGAGATATATATTCACGAATACATTCGCGGTGATTGTAGGAGAGACGAAGGGTTGCACACAGACGTGGCGCGAGCCGACGATAGAACCGGCGAGAGGATGAAGGGGGGATTTCTCTCGTAATACCTACTGGCTGTCGAGGATCGGTAGGGGGTTCGCGCCACATAATGCTGGAATTAATACACCCTTTGCAGCGACAGAGCCACGGGGTCCTGTACCAGTTCGCAGAGAAGCTTTACGGCTGCAGATTTTCGGTCGTTCACACGAGAGTTCGATGAAATCGTCGCGTACTATACGTTGTCCCCAAACATAAACATAAAACGGGAGAGTAAAAATGAGCAGCGCAAAAATATCGTTTTTATTTTTTATTTCGCTACAGGGTTGCCCTGTCGGCGCCGATTTATCGTCGACGAGCTTTAGCTCTTTGCATTCGAAATTATTAAAAAATGTAGCTTACCGATCTGTTCGGAAAACACAATAATAAAGGTTGAAAGCCGGGGGAAATTTTTTTTTCAAAAAACCCGATGTTTCAGAACATTTTTAGCCCAATTTCATGAAAATCGGTAATTTTTTTTTTTTTTTTTTCATGAAAACGCAGCTTTTCTTGCATAGAAGCAAAAAACTACTGATTCGAGTAATCAAAAATTCTTTTGGTGCATGAAATGCACATGGAAAATGCATTATCCGATTCGTGAAATCGGTACGCAGGTAGAATATCTTTCGAGTGTCCTGAGAATATGAAATGTGGGTCCAGTTGCAAAAGCTTTATGGATTGTACGGTCTGTTGTACCGAAACCCTTCTCTTATCGTGAAAAAGTCTCGTATACTCGGTCGGTTCACCCTGTAGTTATATCCTCCCAACTGCTGCTGGCCTTCGATGATGGCATATAGTATACAGTGACGGTGCGAGAATAGAGAGTACTGAGGGAAAAAATCGGGAAAAAAAAATGTATATCCCTCGGGAAACCCGATCCGAGACGCGAGTTAACGTTGCGGGGGGCGGGCAAACTCAATATAAAAGGCCAATTTGTAAAACGTACAATGTTCCGGTATTCACCAGAAGAAAAAGATAGAGAGAGACCAACGAACGAAGAAAGCATTCCCGGCTTACCGCTATTTCAGAATTTTTCAATATCCTCGCAGCCGCCCACGTCACTTTCAGTTGAATCCAGGAATATATCCCATTCCGAACTTTTCTACGCTGCCGTAGTCAAGCTCCCTTATCCCTGTGCGTGCCTATACGTTTTTGTCGGGTGAGTTCCCAAGAGGCGAGCACGTCGAGGGATGTCATTTTAGTTTTTTTTTATCGATAAAAAAAATATTCCCGATTATTCACTCGGCCTTTTTCCCCTCAGAGTTTTTCTAAAACGTGGCATGCTTTCCTAGGATAGATGTATATTTATTCGCGAAGTATTATTCTTCTTGCTATTTATTTTCATTTCAATTTTGCATCTTCCCGGACGGTAATGTTTCATATTATGCATAATATCATTTTCTGATCGTTTTTCCGCACGGCGTGCGGAAAAGTGTACTTTCCCGCATAGGGTGCGGTAAAATGCACTTTCTCCTCGCCTCACCTTCTCTTACGCTACAAGCAATGCTCGGCTTCGCCTCGTGTCGTTGTAGCGCTCGATCCGGTTCGTGCAGCCACTTCCCAACCTTTGCCCTAAAGTCCGCTTTTTCGCACTAGTATCGTAAAATACTATTATCTATAAAAACGCCGAATTTCATATACTGCATATACTTTTTTTTACTTGTACGATTATCTATTTTATCATACTTTCTCTTCAATTGGCAGTGAACATCGTAAAATTAATTTAAAAATAGCGTGGCTAATATTTTTCAGCTTTTCTCGACCATCCCGAACTTTCCTTGTGCACAGAATACGAATCTCATTCGTTTCACATTCGGAATATTGCCCCGCGACACCAGACGCCGTATTTCACGTATGAAGACAGTGTCAGGATGAACAGAAGAGAAAAGAATATCCCTCGTCTCATAGGGATCGAAACGTCAGAACCAAAAAATCATTGAAGTTTCCATGTTTCCTTAAAAAATTCGAGAAAACTACATTTGACCTTTCCGTAGCATCTGTCTCGCTGTTTGACACGGTAATGCATCAATATTATCCGAACTTTTCGCAGTAGACGTTGGTATAGAGTATACTTCGCAGTCTTTATCCATTGCCTTAACACATGAACGTCACGGCATTCTTCGCTCTCTATTTGTTCAACGAAAAGGTTTCGATATTTTCATCCCTCAAAAGGAATCGTGGGAAAATCAGCACACGCATGCGCAAAATCCGTTTGTCGTAACGTCTGAGCTCAGTAGAGAGCTGATGAGAGAGTGTATGCAGCGCAGGTAATAGTCGATTTTCGGCATGACTGATTCGCGATTATGTTCCGCACGAAGGTTGCCTCGTTATGCGATCCTAGGACGCGTGCGTGCGTGTTGCGTAAGGAGGGTGGTGTATATATATGCCGTTCGTGCTTTAGTTGCGTGCCGGGAAGGGTAGTTCGTGTGGGCGGGTGGATAGAAACCTGGCGAGAAGGCCAAAAGTGGAGGATGGGGAGAGTGAAGAGGGAGGTTGGCAAGGTGGAGTATAGGAGAAGGTACGCCGACGTCGGGAGGGCGTCTGCAGCGTTAGAGTCGGCGGCGCTGTTGGTATACCGAGACCAGGGTGTTTCACGCTCGAACGCCGCGGAGATAGACGCCGGGGATGCCCGTTTCGGCCGAGAGAAGATATATAGCCTCTGGCTGCCTGCTCCTGACAGGTATACGTGCACGAGGGCTGTACCATATACTGCGCTGTGTATATATGAAAATATATATATGTATATGTATACATATAAAATACATATACACATATAGGATGGTTAAATAACTGAAGGGCGCAAGGCATATGTCTTAACATTGAGATTACGCCCTTCTGTTACTTAGGGGTATATGTATGTAAATATATATATGTATATACGGGGATATATATATCCAGTGCCGTAGCTAGAGTGCTTCACGAACGCGCGTTACTTCTTAAGATAAATTGGACTTGTATGTGGATATAACATAGCACTTGGGGGTATGACAGACATCCTGGACGCATCATTGCTGTCGTGTGGTGTAGCAGAATTCTTTACAGCTTAACATATTGTATTTGAGTCTTAGTTGTAAGAACACAGATCGATATGAGGCTTGAAAGTGTCTTGATGTCGTGTAAGTTACATGTTTTCAGAATCTATGATAGCAATGTTACGATGTCATGAAGTAATAGTTAAATTATAATGGATGGGAGCCTTAGGGCTGTCCACATGGATATCTATAGCAGATATATGGGTGTGTGCAGTCATGGAAGGAAGCAAACGATCTGCTCTGGAGAGTAGACGTCGAAAACACAGTCTTGCAGTAATATCGACGAGGATCTCGCATCGCTGATCCTAATCGCTCGTGCATACTTTGTCGAACGTGCGGACCTACATACAACGGCATCCGGGCCACAGACGTAGTCAGGGAGATGAGACAACGGTCTACTCTAACGGGGCGCAACTAATTCGTGAAACGAGAACTATAAACGTGCTGCTGCTGCTGCATGGCTCATGCCACGTAAGCTTTCCTCCATTTCCTCTTCAGCTCTAATCTCTCAACTGTCTCGTGAGGTATATTTCGAAAGTTTGGGTTAAATATAGAATGCGATATAATATAATACAATAACCCATTTACGATAAAAAGTTGGACTTGATATTTCAAAAATTGCAGATGACAGAAAATCCTGTCATCAAAATCTCAAAAACACATATTTGTTCTTGAAATCAAAGCTTTTTTTCTTCGATCAATCGTTCGGATAAATTTGCCTGAGTTTCGTTGGTATCGAGTATGTCCCGTATAACCCTGAGATCAGAAAAAAAAAGACTCCCTCAACGAGGTACCGCGCACAGTCATCCAGGAATTCTCGAGAAACTCTCTCGAGCGTAGAAAAGCCAGCGAGCGAGCATAGAGAATAAGCGAGCAAGAGTACCAAAGGCATTTTCCGAAATGGCTCCCACACGTGCGATCTCCAACCGATCTCCGGTTGACTCGGTTCACAGAGGCGACAACCAACGGTTGATGTTGCGCTGCAGCATGGAAAGTACCTTCTACCCACGTATATTGGTTTTCCAGGTGTGAAACTAAGCGTGTACGCCGAACAGGAAGTTCTTGGCATGAGCGCTGAATGTGGAACAAAGCTGAGTTTCCTACTGCGAAAGCGCTATTTTCAGAGAACCAGTCCAGGGTGATGCCAGGGTGCCTGATAATGACTCTGCAGAGCTGCGGAAGTCGAGGACGACGAGAAAGGCTCCGTAGAATCGTTGCCCGGGTAGCAGAGCAGCTCTCAGTCGTCGTCGGGAATCGTTGTCGTCAACGTTGAGGGGTGAAAAGTGGCGAGTGCGGTTCCGCATGGCGGAAACGTTAAGCGAGCCTGATGCTAACCCTGAATATAACCTATCCAAACGTAGTATGAGTGCCCACGTATGTACCCGGAATCGAGACAGTGATGCTGACCGCACTTTAGTGCAGTTCCGCTACGAAATGCCTGCCAACCATTGAAGTAAGCTGGTCAGCTTCAACCTGACACTGCATATCAGTGTTGCCATTTCAGGTAGATGGTTACGTAGCAGCATGAACGAGAACCCTTGAACTCTGCCAGAACATACACGGACCCCATATATATAAACTGTGAAATATATACATCGTACTCTCCACATGTAGTCTCCATAGAATTGAACTCGAATCATGCTGGTAGAAACTGGCTGCCTGGTCTTGTTCTTGGTTCCAGAATAGCAGAATATATGTATGTGCATATACGGTGTAGTGGATCCAAGGTCTATGTGCATATACATGATCACAAGCTGGGGAAGTACATACATGAGAAGCTTTGGAAGCCCAAAGGCTTGAGCCCAGAGAGAAGGTACTTTAGCCCCACAGGCATAGGTATGAGTACCGGCAAGTCGTTCGAATACCCTCAATGCGCGGCACCGACTCACCGCATTTTCCTAAGCAGGTGTTTCGGTAAAATATAGCATATCCGTGCATATACAGGTTTTAATACGGTTCCACTAACGCAGATAGGAAGGGTTGCTGAGGCAACTATAGTCGTTGCGAATTATCATTAGTATCAGTAGCATGCGCACACAGATTGTACAACGACATAATATTCACGACAGGGTTGGCAACGACAGACGGGCTCTCCAGGCGCTATGGAGAACCCAGTCTAGTCACCATCATCGTTGTTTCTGCTGCACGCTTTCGCTTGCGGACTAAGGGGCAATAAGAGTGGCAACCCTTCTCTCTCGCGCGCTAAATCCTTCAGTTTCTCGTCTTACTTCCTCTTTCTCGGGTTATGTACTCTTGCAAAAGCTCAGGGAGCTACCGGTCGGATAGGAAAAACTCGTCGGCGCGCGTATAGTATATGTATGTGTGCGGATGTAGGATGATGGTAGCGCGACGTCGACGCCACCTCCGCTTTCTAACCCTCTGAAACCGGGGCGAAGCGAACGAACGGAGAGGCAAGAATCCAAGCGCTGGCTGACGGGTGGCGGACACATTTTTAATTAAGACAGTTTCGAGGCGTAATTAATTTTATGACGGCGTGCTAGCTAACGACCGACAGTACGCGCCACCCGCTGCAACTACCAAACTACGTCCTCCTCCCGAAGCTCGCGTGCTTTCTAGACGTACCACTCAAGGCGTCACCAGGCTTCGCTATCTATACACGTCCCGCTAACTCAGCGTAACTACTGATTTTTAATTATATAAAAAATATATATGAGATATATATATATTCAATTATGTAAATGGTAAATACGGAAAGTGTATAAAGGATAAAACGTCGTCAATAGAGGCTCTTTAGGTTAGTAGGATTTTGGAAGGTTCCTCCAACGGCCGAGTCGTTTGCTCCATTCATTTTTCAATTCTATTTCGAGAATGGGCTTTGTAGTATCTATTTCTTTTCATCACGCAGTGGCAAGAGACACGCAACGTGGGCGACGAGTGCGTTGAGAAGGGTGTTAGCTTGCTACGTGTAGTTATCAATTCCGTTCACATCCCTTCGTGATGCGGGAGGCGTGTACCCGCAGTGCGAGAGGAGAAACCGGTTTCTCACCGTAGTTTTCGGCTATACCTGAGGTAAACGGGACAGAAGAGCGGTAGCAGAAGCCGTAACCGAAGTTTATCCGTCGTTAAACAGAACGGCCCGTTAAGCGACGGGCGTTTCTCGCCCAGCTACGCTTTATCCGATATACGACACCAAACATCGCATCGCGCTTACGAGCAGACGAGTGTATGTGGCTACACTCTCGTTTCTTCACGCAGCATATGTCGCGCTGAGGTTCTGAGAATTTATGGGCTTCACGATTAGAAAGATATGCGCGTCAATTAATTAACAATAAACGTTGAAGAGAGTTTTTTGGTTTTTCATAGTAGAAGAAATGAGTATAAGGAGTTAATCGGGAAGCAATGTGAAAATCTTCAATTTCTGCAAAATTTTTTATCGGCATGACTTTTGCCTTGAAAAAGAAAAAGAATTAGAAGAAAGAGAGAGAAGAGACAAAAAATGCCACTCGTTCATGAAGAAGCATCAGCTATTCATGCGAGAAATGAAATCTTGTCTATACAATCTAATATACGTATAGTAATCTATGCATCTACAGAAAGCAGACAAAGAAAACGGTCCTTGCAGTCCATCAAAAGAGCACTATCCTCTCGACTCCCGAACTGCACATAGGAATGACGATGTTCAGGTTCGCCTATGGATATGCTGCCTGTTGGTCCGCCAAGAAGATTATCGATATCGTCGAATATCCCTCTCGGTACCGACGGAGCAGGCGCGACGAACTTTTGCTCTTCCATCGTTGCAACGCCGGTGAGACGAGAGAGAGTTGGTGGGATGCTGTGTGGGAGTATAGGTAGAGGAGAGATCGTGGACGCTGAAGCGCGTTTCATGCGGAACAGTAGAAGCGCCGTTCACGTAGGAAAACACGTGGGACATCCAGGTAGAGAAAGCGAGACGGAAGGCAGAGGTAAAACTATATAGTCAAAAGCAGCAAGCGCTTATGTATATCTATCTAATACTATAGCCCGGGTCCAATGTTGGCGACGGTGTATATACGGTCGTGGAAGGTCCCGCAGGATAATATTTAGTATTCCCGTGGCGGTCGCTGTCGCGGCTTATAATATTTCGCGTCATATTAATATTCCATGGGGATATTCCGTAGCGTGGAGGCTGGGAACAGGGGGAGGAAAACGTGGAGCTCTCGCGTTGCGGACTTGCCTCGAACACACTCCTATTTTCCTCTTGCCTGCTAGGGCTGAGGTGGAATGGCATGCTCTGCGCTATTGCTTCGTACCTTCTCTATCTATCTAGGTACACCACTAGCTCTGCGTACCTCTATTTATGTATGTACTATAATACCTCCTCCTGCCCCAACCCACCCTCAACCCTTACACACCCCCCTAATGCGATGGTTTACGCGGGGGTGGTTGCTAGGTACAAACCAGCGGCCACAAGTCTGTCTCACTCATCCCTACTTGCATCTCATCCTACTCGAGCGTAAACTCGACCGACACTGATGAGGCAGTACTATCCTCTTGCTGTCCTACGGTGTACAAGAGGATGAGAGCCTTTACTCACGGTGAAATTGACTGGATGACTTCCAGTTCATACCGCAAAATGCTTGGAAGACATTGTACCGAATCAGTCAGCTTCCACATAGACCAATAGGATTGTCGTAGGGTTGATGCCATTCGCGCAGATCCTCCCGTTGCTTTGGTACCCCAAGACGACCTGACTAACGATGCTGTGGGAGGGATTCAAGGGTGGCAGGGAAGGGAGTGAGCCATCTGGAACGAAGCGAATCTACCTTGGCATCTATTATGCAGGATCTCAGTTGCTGGCCACTGGAGTATACCGAATCACCGGCCATAGAATCTCTTGGTTACTGGTGTATGTCACCCGGTGACGCTGAATTCGACCTATCGCTACAGGAAACACTGTTTCCCTTGGTTTAGGTCGCGGGAATGGACAACATACAAGGGAATCGACAGGGAAATAGGGTAAAGTCGAGAGAAAAGTCGGGAAACTCGATGGTGGATCTTGAATTCGTGTTACCGGTCGACCGTATCTCGCTGGAAAAGACTACACGATCTCGTTCAACATCGGGGAATAGCGGTGAATACAAGGAGTCTTGGCGAAAATCGAAGTAAGTGGGTGCAAGAAGATTGCGTGAAAAATTCACCTAAGACGGAAGCTGCTGGTCCTTTCGGAGCTTCTTGCGCTTACCCCTTGCGAAGTGTACATACAACGTTGGAGTGTGTCAACCCCTACGGGGCAGTAAAATGTCGGGGTGAATCGAGTTCCACTGTGTTGCTCTTCGAGTTCAACTTTTTTTTTTTCTTCTTTTTTTCTTGTTTTTTTGACCCACTTTACTTGGTACCCCGCAACTACGATGCATAATACAAATGCGTGAACTCGTCGATCGTTCGACCTGAGGGCAGTTTCGCAATTGTATGTACCGCCGAATATACTTATACTTTTCTCGATAGTAAAATATCGTCGATACTTCTAGAAAAGTTAGACAAATGAAGACTAAACATGATACTGTGTTTGGAGAACAAATAGTTAGTTGAAACAACAAATTTTTACGATAAAATCGGTTGATTCAACTAACCATTAGTTCTTCCAATTCATCATTTCTCTTCAGTATTTAGACACAATTAATTTGTGTTTTTTTTTGCTTGTAAAGCTGTAAATACGAACTTTTGAACATCGAAATCGAATCACCAGGAAATCGAAGCGCGATATCAATAAAAAAATCACAAAAAATACGATATTTCAAAAGAGACCTAAAGCGACAAATAGAAAAAAAAAATGCAAAACATGCGCGACATCATCGTATTAAAGCTCCAAACATGAGCCAATTTTCTACAAATTGGAATCGTGCGATCCCCAATCACGTTTAATTGATTTCCTGGTTAACGCGCGAAAAAAAAAAATCATTAAAATCAGAGCAGACAGAACGAGCGATAGCAGGGCTAATATACGCGTACAGTCGAGTCTCTCGCATGAATATAATTATTCCATGTCGTCGGTCAGGCTAATCAAGCGGCATCTGATAATTAATCTATCGGTTACTGTGTGCACGTGCTTCGGGAGGGTAGGAACAAAGTAGTCCACTGTCGATGGAGGTTCAGCGCGGGTCCGTGGATCGAGAGAGGAAGGAGCAGGGAGAAGGTTAGTAGACGCGTATATTAGTACTATAGTATGTATATGTATACATACTAACTTCCCAGAGAGAAGAAGAAGGTCGTAGATGCGAGGGAGTATAATATAGTAAACCTACAGCCCGATGCGATAGTAGCCGACCCGGGAGAAGGGGGATGAAGGACGCTATTGGGGGGAGGAAGGCGCAGGGACACAGGTTGAACGAGTGAGAGAAAGTGAGACGACTATGGAGAGGCAGAGAAGGGTTCCGGGACGATATAGAGTAGGGTGCAGGGTAGACGCGGCCATTTACCGGCACATAAGCGGTTTCCATTGTCTAACGGGTATAATAGGGTAATCTCGCGGCCGATGCGTCGACGCCGGTGCGGAGAAGGCGCGGGCGGGCGTCGTAACAACGACGGTACCGCTGCGACACACAGAGAGACTCTCATATACAAGAAGTGGGTTGACGAAGGTCCCGCATGGTAGTTGCGCGTTTCTCCGCACTACCGATAGGCACTCAAATGCTTATTCGCCGGACAAAATGGAAGGGTGGCAAGATATTATCGCTTCTTGGCTCTGTAGTACGCGATAATAAATCTCTCACGATTTTAGGGCTTCAAGGGAATGCACAGGGCGCGGAAATAATTGTTCAATTAGAAGGGGTGACGTCTATTATTTCGTTTTTGAATGAAATTTAATATATTGGTGGGCGATGCATGATTTTTTTATTTGATTCGAAATATAATGATATTTCGATGAATTATTACGATGCCGGGATAAACTATAGCAGTCAATCTTCGGCGCGTTTTGAGCTCTACGAGCATTGAAAGGGAGCCAAACTCTTCGCAAGCAAACGCTCAGCTGCTATCACAGAGTTATTTAGTTCTGGTGCGCTGCGGTGTCTGCCAACACAGCTGCATCTCCCGAGCTGCTGCTGCTACCCAGAGCTCCAAGAGCAAATGCACTGTGGCACTGGGTAGTAGCGATACATCAACCCGGAACGTCCAAAGAGCTATAAAGCAAATGGTAAAGCCAACCACCACGCCAACCTCGTGGCGCATCAGTCATTTAGCCACAAATGGAATTGACTTCCTTCCTTCCTATATCTCTCCAATGTACTTTTCGACACTTCTCGTAACGTATTATCACATAAGTTTGAGGATAAATTCATATAGCGCGAGATGAGCGATGCTAACGTTCGGGAGTTTTGCTTTCGTTTCGCGTTATTCAAAGTTTAGTTGCGGATTTTTTTTTTTTTTTTTTTTTTTTTTTTAAGGAAATGGATTCAGATTCTGAGTTTGCGATTTGCCGATATTGAAAAGTTTTGGTTTCGTTTCGCGTTATTTAAACTTTGGAGTTTTTTTTCAACTTATTTGATGAAAATTTCTATTCCTTTTCCGTTTCACTTGAATAACGATAAATCACCGATCGCCAGTCCTGTTTTTTCGATCTATTTTTCCTCATTCTCCTCTCCTCTCCTCTCCCCCACCTGCTGCGCCTTTCTTTATTTTTTTTTATGGAATTTTCTCTCTCAATTTAATAAACCGCGTCGGTAGGGAAGCGCAGCACTAGACATCCTTCGATCCTCGTGCTGTAACCACGGGGCGTCGTAAATTAGAAAACTCCATCGTTCTCGCCAACCGCGGGAACTTTGACTTCGGAATAATATTTAAATTAACCGAGAAACTCGCGCGCGCGCAACGCGAGACGCCGGTAAACGACCCTTAATGTCGTTGGATGAACTCCTGCGATTCTACCGATTTTTTATTCGCCTATTATAGCTTCAATATTTCTCCCTCTGCTTATTCATTCTTATTTTACGTATTCATTTTGTCTAAACCGTGCATTCTATATATGGTATATAATACAATAAAATTTCCTTTAGTTTAAATCGTTTTGGCAGCTATGGGTCGAGATGAACCGGCAGCTTGTCGGGAGCAGGTGCGTCGCCTTACCTGTTCCTCAACAACTCCCCGGTACACTCGCGAACAAAAATTTTTTTTTCGGTTGCCAAACAAAACTATAGATTCAGTATCGACTACGATTTCATTCTGTTTTTTCCCCCATAGAAATAAATTATTATATTGAGTTGCATGCAAGATGTTGAATTTTTTGTCGCAAAATGTATAATTTAATAATTTAATTAATTTAATTATTATTAATAATAATAATAATAATATATTGTTTTTTTTTAATATAATTTTTACTAATTAATCTATTATTATTTTATGGGGTCGTAAATGTCTTCCAAATAAAATATGAACAACGCGCATGCGGAATAAACGTCAGTTGTTTCGTAGTCTACAACGGTGAATTCCTCTTAATGTGCTCCCGGAGTTCGCAGATCAAAGCTTAAGTGACGAGCGAGCAAAGACAGTAATAATAGTTACAGAAAGACAGTAATAGCAGTTACAGGAACAGAGAGTAACCGAGTCGACGTACAATCGCGCTTCGCTCTATATTAAGTCGCGCGGTGTCTGCACGTACGGTCAGGACATTCGTGGAGCAGTTGATAGAAACGCACACTCGATGCGTCAGTCGAGAGCTCAACATCATCTGGGAGACACACGGTGCAACGACATGCAACTCTATATATATACACGCAAAACAACAATAACCAGCGAAGTAAAAAAAAACAAAAAAAAATTTGAAAGAAATAAATTAAACGAACGGCAATCGCCGTTTTTATCTATTATAGATTATCAAATAATCATTATAATATAATAAAATAAAAAATAAAAAATTTGCAGAACACTTTGACGAAAAAAATAAATAATAATATGAATATAAAAATTATAAATACGATATTAATTCAGAAAAAAAAAATTTCTTCGGAAAATTACGATAACTTCGAGATTATTTTTTATATTTTCAGAAAAGAAAAAAAAGTTGATTAATAACTTTTTTCGAGTAAAAGATTTTGAAGGATTTTTTAATGTCATTATTTCATTTTATTTTTATTATTATTTGATATTTATTATATATATGCTGAGAAGAAACGGCGATAGAGGCCGATGGTCAGCAACCTGCTGGTCTATGTATATATATACATAGTATCATATATTCCGTCAGTCAACTGGCTAATAGAATACCGGATGTCACGCGTCGAAGTGTTATCTACATATACGCTATGGTATACCGACGGGTAGTGCTCGTTAAAACTCGAAACTAAGCCAATCGAACGGAGATAAACTATCTCGCGGTTTCTATGTGTCGAGCGGATGGTACTAACAACCGTATCAAACGATCGCTGCAGTACGTTTTCTCGCTTAACGCGATGGACCCGTGTGGTGCGTCCGACAAGTCGACTTCACGAACAACTGGACAATGACGAAACTCCTTTCAAAATCATCCGCATCAACTTTTCAATAAATTTCAAAAACACATTGCAATTTTTTGTATTTAAATAATATTACGAAATATTCGCAATTATCGGTTTTTATTTCAATTGAAAAAAAAAAAATTTAAATAGTAAATAATAATAACAACTTTAATTAGTTAATTACCGATTTTTAATGTATTTATTTTTTGTTTTTATTTATTTAATTGGATAATTACAATAATAATAATAGTAAATCATTTTTGTTTTTAACTCTGAGTACACGTACCTTCAGTAAAAAAAAAATTCGTTCGTTATCATTTTTTCGATGTTTTCGACAGTTTTCGATGAAAAAAATTTTTATTCGAATCTCAATTTTTTTCTATTTATACGTCTTCGTTCTTAGTACTTTTTTTTATTTCCTCATTTTTCCTTTTTTTTTCGTTTCTTTTATTTTTCGTCTCATTTCTGCGCGAGGAATGCGGAAGGTGAAATTCGCACGAGAATTGAAAGGTCACGGTAAACGATGTGGTTTTCGCTAGTGTTCAGTATTCCAGGTGCTCCATGGAATTTCCACTACTCTCCGGTTGCAACTCTGTCTCGTGAAATATTCAGAATTGAGAGGATAAAAGAGTAGAGAGTCGGAGTCGAGGCCACCATTCGGAATGCATTATTGATATATTTCTTTCTTTGATCGCGAACCGAATCGCTCCCATATTTTTTCATTTTTTCTTTTTTTTTTTTCACCTCTATTTTTATTATTTCATTTTTTTAATCTTTTTCCCCACTCCATTAATATACGAATGGCTCTTTATTTAATTAAATATCGCCGCGGATATATACATTTTCGCGCTTCGAACACGACTACAAATTTATTGTCGGTCTCGACCTCTCCCCCCCCCCTCCCCTCCTCATCGCGCAATGCAGCTGTATATCTCCAACAGGCAATAATTAATCCACTCTCATGTATACTCAAAGCGCAATAATTAATAGGAAATGACGCAAATTTCTCTCGGTCTCGATGAGCTACGAGCTTTTTTAAAATTTATCAGAGAAATGAAAAAAAAAAAAAAAAAAAAAAAACTTCAATTCTCTCTTTCAAATCGAAGTTCGGGATACACAGGGATTCGATGAATAGATCGATATATTCGAATGCGCAAAAAAAAATATCACGAATATATGAAATTCAGAATTTTCACAAAATTGATATCGTAATCAATAATAATTAATAATAATAATAACAATATAATAATTACATTAGTTACTATGAAATAATATTGTAATTTGTTATATTTTTTGGGTAAAAAATATTTTCGATATATCGTTGAAATACATCGCGATATATTTATTTTTTCACGTTCGCTGTCTCTCGATATCCGTGTTATTTTTTTTTTTTTTTTTTTTTTCATTTCCTTTCAACGAATAGAATGGCTCGCCGAAGGCTTGATTCACGTTGACATGATGTGGAAATCAAAATTTTCGCGTTTCAAGAGAGAAAACCGAGAACGAGTGACCACACGAGAGAATTTCAGCGGAGCCGGTGTGCGCGCGCGGGGAATCCCTTTATTCGCGGATCCCTTGATCCTTTTCACGGCGCGACACGCGGATGCTGCCTCGCTGCCCGTTGTGCAATAGCCCTATACTATTCCGTGTGTCCTCTGGTCGAAAGCCCATAACGGTGGACTGGTGCAACGCGTGCGAAAAGCCACCCTATCGGTACGGGGGCTGAAAATAATGTTTTTGTGCGACCGACCCAGTTAGGTGTATCGATACTCTGTTCCAACAGTGACTCGCGCGCGACCGGCCGTTCGTGTTTCCTATATCTCTGCCTTTCTCTCCGCACCGTTTCTCTCGTCGGCTCTATTCAAAAGTGGAACGGTGTGCTCGCTATGCACCCCCGAACGAGCGACGGTTCTCAAACTCATCCCGAACCAACCCCCGCCTCTTCTGTTCTGTCTTTCGGTTCGTTTCTCGTCTCTTTTCAATCCCCGCCGCGCCACAGACCGAGAGACGCATTGAACTCTGTCGATGACACGTCAATGCTGCTCTCACGCGGTTACCGCACACACTCCGGGGGCCCTATGGACCATTTCAGTCTGCCAACTCTCACGGCAACCGACGAGGAGAGAACCTTCGGGCAGTTCGATGTATATAGAGTCTATGTACATCCCGGCGGATATGTTTCTGATTCTACGAGCCTCTGGGAACCTCTCTATGCCTCTCTCTCTCTCTCTCTCGTGTACCCAGAGACTCGTAGTTCGATAATATTCGAATCGAACAATAAACTCGATGAACAAAAGGGCCCGTTGCCCTGTTCCGTCGCTATGCGGACTTCTTTAACTTTATTTTTGTCTGCGGGACGCTATACTCTTTCCTCGCTATCTATGGCCGCTTTTCTTTTAGTTGGCAATCGAAGTTTTGGAGACATCGAAAACGAACCGCGAAGTTTTTGTGACAAAGACATTTCTTTTTTTAATTTTTATATTTTTTTTCGGGGTGAATATATCGTTTTGGTTTTGAATGAAAGACCGCGAATGCGAATGCTGGCAATGTATTTTTTATTTCACTTACGAAATGATTTTTTTTAAATAAATTATTTTTTCTGTAAATTACATGTGTTAAGAGACTTAGAAAAAAAAAAATAGTGAAAAAAGATTCATAAATAAATAAATACAGACGCTGGAAAGTCGACTTATTTTTTAAATCCCAATTTTTATCGCTGAATAAGTTACTCTTTCGGCGGCCAAATCTTTTTTTTTTGTCGATATCTGTTATCAATTTTTTTTTTGCGCACTTCCAATATATGTACCTATCAGTAAAAAAATTATCAATTTATTATCTCGTGTGGTTTTTGAAAAAAAAAATTAAATGCTTGACTCGTTTTTTCGATGACCGGTAGACGTATCCCTGTCTCGTAACGCGAGTACATTTATAGATAGAAGTTAATGCTTGACGACGAAAAGTTGCGAGATGCACCTGACACTCTAAAACACGCCGAAAGCACATTTGAAAAAAAAAAAAAAAAAAAAATCGAGAGCGCGCAACTCCAGTATGAGTGATGCCGCGAGAGAATACCCCGTGTGCCGCGCGATCCCCTTGACGCATAAAGTGGCTACCGAAACCTCTTATCATTCGCTCGGGACGCCCGTCGTGCTATAGCAGTATGGAAAAACTATGCTGGATAGCGTAAGATCGCCGGCACTCGGTCGACCAGAGGGCAACGCGCAAGCGCGAAGCTTTTCTCAAGGATAAGAAAGTTTTCCGCGTGTCTCGGTCCATTCGACTAACTCTCGCGTACCACCCTATTTCTTACGCGCGCCGGAGCTTTATGAAAGATCCAAGCGCTCCACCGCGGCGAGTTATCGCGGATGTAAATTTTTTATCGAACCTTTTCTCTCCGTACCGTCTCCCCTTACCCGCTTCCGTTTCAACAGTTTTTTTTAAACGTACTTCGAAAAAAAACGTGACTTAACGCAGAGCCTCGACGAGCGTAGCGGAAGCTTTTATGCCAATATAACTTTATTATCGAAAAACGCGCGTTAATAATAAAAATATTTGACATTCGCTCTCTGATAAGTAAATATGTACTTTTGATAAACGGAAGTTGAAGAAATATGATGGAAAATTAATAATAACAATAATAATAATAATAGAGTTCTCGAGAGCAAACATCGAAAGGATGTATCCACGACGAGGCAAACACCGAGAAACTTTCGAGAATAAAATGAAATGAGTAAAACAGAAACGGTACGAATCCTAAGTAAATATAATTTGTAGACTGAAAAGATGAGAACAACAAAAGTACACATACAGTATATATATATTCCACTGTTATCTATAATAGACTCGAGACAACGAAAGGTTAAGAGAGAAAAGTATGAAAGGAACGAAAAAAAAAAAAAAAAAAAAAAACGACTATATCGTGCATCTGCCGCGCGAGGGTATACGACAGATCGAAGCCGGAAGTAGCATTGCTGCCGGCGTGAGTCGACGCTGAAGTCTGGAGATATCGTGTTATCCTGTTGGATCCCATTTCGTTGGGCGTCGGATACCGGAAAGCCGAGGTACATACACGTGTCTCGGGAACTCGGACGGGGCATCGCGTCCCGTCGGACTGGCATCACGGGTGCATCCGGACGCTCTTTCAACCCCCTTCATCCCTCCCTTGCCGAACTCTTTTCCTTGGCGCGCAACCTCTCGATTCCTTTTTCATCGGATCCGCGGTCAGCACGAGAGAATTTCAGAAAAGTGAACATCGTACGCGACACCATTTATTTAACGCTTAGAAAAACTAACCTATAAAATCTATAACTTCGAACGCCATCTATCAATTTCTTATATTTTTTTTCATTATATTCATTTTATCGATAATTAATTATATTTTTTTCGTTGTCACTTCCGGAATAAAAAAAAAATACGTATTTAAATTTTATATTAATTTCGCGATCTCTGCAAACACGGAGACCGGGGCTAATTGAAACACTGAGTCGAAACGACACTGTGAAAGAAATCAAAATTTTCAGATAGTGAATATCGCATTCGTGGAAATGAGTGCGTGAGTCCGATTTTTTTTGTAAGGGCTTTTTATCCGTTTTTCCGTTTTTATCCGTTTTATAAATGCTTAGGGAATTCTGTAACCCTATACTTTTGCTATATTTTTGCCAACTTTCTCGTCTTTTTTGGAATTTTTTTTTTTTTCTTTTTTTTTTTCTTATCGTGTATTGTGTAATATAGACTGTAGTATACACGTAAATAAATGCGGGTCAGGATACAATACAGGCGCGTAATTGTATAGTAAGGGTATCGCTATCGTCGGGTAGATATAGCGGAAATTCCACGGAACTGCGAGCGGGGCGTGTGCGGGATAACGTATCCCTGTGTCTGGACACTGGCGACGCTGCCGGAAGAACATAGAAAGAAAACTCCGAAAGATAAAAAAAAAAAAAAAAAAAACCCCGAAACCCCGAATAATGACGTTGGCCTTTCGTATCTTTGCCAGAACACTTTAGCCAATGAGGATGTCCTGCCGCGCGCACGAACGGAATTCTTAACGACCACGAAATCCGTCCTCTCGTGTCTTTTCAGGACACGCGAGAGCAACGTAGGTATGCGATGGAAAAATATATACATATATATACTCCAGTTAAAGTATATAGTTATTGAGTCCTGTAAAGTCGAAGCTTACGAAACGGTAGTACGAGATAACCGCACGAACATGAGACTTATACAACTTATCTCGTCATTCGCGAATCACTCCGTTTTCTCTCAAGAATTTTCCATTTTTACCGGTTAAACTATATGTATCATCAGATCCCTTGAAAAGTTAACGAATAAATCCGAGCGTTTCATTTCGGGAGCGAATTCCTGGGGTTTCGTAGAGAATTTTATATATGTTTCAACTCGCCCCGGTCGCCTTGTTCCTCGTGTTTTCTGGGAAAACTTCCGCCGCGTGAAGCGGCTGATAACACGAATGAAATAATGAACGAAAGTCGGTTTCTACTTACTGTCGGAACATGCGAATCTCATTGAAATTCGTGTTTTATAGTACACGGTGTGCCATAACCTCTTCGATATTAATATTGTATCCGCGCCAGTAAAAGGGGTAACGATATACCGTGCAGAAGAAATAAACGGCACGACGGTGAAACGATTCGAAACGGTTATTAATTCGCGCTGCATTATTATACGCGAAAGGGGGTTGCCGCCCCTACTGTACCGATGTTATACTACTGTGCCGGTCTCTCGATGGCGCGGTGCCGGAAAAAAGGAGAAGAATAAGTGAGAGAAAGATGGCACAACGGGAAGCGGCGGGGTGGAGCGTCGCTCGTAAAAACAAGTCCATTGTTAACGCACAGACCCCCCGAGACAGGGTGAAAGGGAAAGCACTCTCTATGCCCGTACTGTTACATAGTATATATACCGGGGATACCGGGCTCGACGGACGTTTCGCAGTTGGCGGCCTTGCATTCGGTTTGTCGAGCAATTCGACGTTCTTCGTCTCCCTTACTCGCCGGTGCCAACCAGCTGAACCTCGCGGGCCCTCGAGCTTTCGCTTCGGATACATTTTTTTTTTTTTTTTTCATTTTTTTTTATTTACTATTTGTTCTTTTTTTTTCACCGTTAAACCAACGCGTGCGCGATTCTTTACATTGATTAATGCGTCTCGCGCGACCCTCGAAACAGTTTTCATAGGTAGCGGTAGCGTGTATCTGCGTTGAACCCGGTGCCTCGCACGAGCTCCGCCGTTTCGCGAGGTGAGCGAACGCGCGCGAGCGTTCGGCAAAACCCGTCGACGATTTAATGCCTCGTTTGAAAAACCCACCCTCTCGATGTTCAACCATATATACGTATATGTATATACGTTCCGCAGCACCGTACATCCCAACGGCGACTTCGAAGGATTTTCACGAAACCTGCTACCTACTGTTGCTGCAACTTGCTACGCAACTATAACCTCTCGATTATGCGAAATATGCATTTTTCACGGTTATAGATATAGATATACGATAATTACGCGGAGATTTGATCTTTTTTGGAAGATTGTCGAATTAATGTTTTGGAGATCGGGGCTAATTGACACTACAGTTTTTTTTCACGACTCGATGTTAATTTAACACTCGTTGATACCGGAAGTTAAAAACATTTCGATTTGTATTGCATCATAACCTACAAATTCGAACTCTTCGTCTTCAAAATTCCCTTTTCATTAAATAAATCCAAAAATCTCGACGAAAATTTCATGCGTTTTTATAGATTCCCGAAATGAGGTTATGGTCGCCGGGGTCGATTGACACTTTGGTTACTTAACTCTGTTTAACTTTCGATTACGCGTTTTTTTTTTTGTTTATTCATCGAAATTCAGGATGTTTGGTTATTATCTTTTCGTTATTATGCGCATATTATGAAGCGACAAACATTGTTTCCATTGAATAATTCGCGAAGTCTGCGTAAGTGGACGACGAGGGATTGAGAATCAGTATCTGAGGCTTACCTCGCGGTAAAGTTTATATATCGCTGTGTATGTGTGTGTCGCTGGAAAACGCGGAAAGTTGAAGGGGTCATCTTGTATGCAGACCATATCGAAGGGTGGATGCATAGATAGTTCGCCTCTACGGATACATACAGATATACACGGAGTAAACTGTTTACGTAGTCGGGTGGGAGGCACTGCCGCGTACCTGTATATATATCGATACAAACTTCGCTCTTGTTACGAATGAATATTCGATACTCGTCGGTTTACTGCTTGTTTGCAGCTGTACGCTTCCGGTAAATAAAGAGTACGATTCGACGGCTTAAGCTGCTTATAAAGTGGCTTCGGGAACATCGTAAATGAAGAAGCAAGTAACGTCGGTTAACTAGCTAAGCTTCGATGATTCTATAGCCATCGAGCGTACGGCTATAGACGACGAAGAAACAACGAAACAACCCCTGCAGGGGTTGCGATAATAACTCGTTAGACTTCCTCAAGATTTATCAATAGAAAAACTTCTCTAACCTTCGTTCCTCGTTTGGTAAAAATAACTGTTTCTATACATCGTATTGCATAACGCGAAAGGGGCATTTGTTACTTTTTTTTTCTTAACTAAAAACGAAATGATTATCATCGGTATTAAAAAAACCGAATAAATACGAATTTTGAAAATTGATTTATTTTGTAAGTTTTTTTTTTTTTTTTTATTGATAATTTGACTTTCTCGAGATTTTGAATCCGGAAACTTATGTAAACTTTTATCGATGATAAATGAAATTGTTTACAGCTAAACATTTTTTAACTGTTTTCCAATCACATCTATAAACGGAACGTACAGAAATAACCGATGTCCCATGGAGCGAAATAATTACCGTCCGAAATTGAAGGAAATTTAAATCGCGAAATATCGAAAAAAAAATTATTTTGACAATTTGTTTTTTTTTTTTATTAAAAAAAACGATCCATGGGGCATTAGAGGGTTGTCACCCCAATAAAATTTCGATCTAAATTACACCAATTAGTTTCGTTAATCTCGAAGAAAAATAAATTATAATAAAACTCACGTTGGTTTTTTCGGAGACAGGTGTCGCATACGCCGTAGCGACAAGTGTCACCTGTGTGTGTGTTTTTGTTTTCCTCGGTCCTTAAGTCTCCGAAGAAAATCTTTATCACCACTCTTCTCACTCAATCCACAATCCACAGATTCACTAATTCGCGTGAACAACCGAACCGCACTTTAAAATCTTTCAAATTTTCCTCTCAATATTTTCACTTTACTTCGACGAACCAATATATATATATATATTTTTTTTTTCAATTTTTTCAAATCTGCAAAAAAATTATTTTCAAGAAACACGAAAATCCACAATCGACTCAAATCCACGTAATCGCAGCCATTATCATCACCACAAAATCCGTGTTTTTTTTTTTTTTTTTTTTTTTTTTCGAGTTTTTTCTATTCGCAAATTAGCTGCTTATCCGAGTACAGAATTATTAACGGTCCCGTAGTTTAATAACGTTAGTCACTTCGAGTGTCTGACGGAATCCGTAGTTCGACTACTGGCGAGTGAATCGCTCGCCTTTTCCTTCCCAAGCGAAGGACTACTCCTTCAAACTAAATTCGTGTCTCAAACTTCCGTCTTCTCATACAGAAGATTGAAGAGATGTCGGGAGAGGGGGGGTGGCGGGGAGGTGGGGGGGAGTGATGTAACTTCGCAATAAACTTCACTGGAACTTCGCGCGCGGATAGCTCTCGTTGGACCACTTTGACGATATCCCCCGACTTCTCAAAGCTATATGAACCTCGGATTGTTGGAGGTACAAGTAGATCGAAGAGAGAAAGTGGCCAATGGATAAAACGTTGCAATAAAAGGGACAAGAAAAAGGGGGTGTATAGGGGGTTGAAATCTTTCGGACGCGATAATCCGACGAGCCAATCCACCAAATGGAAACGGATCTCTCGGAGAGCAAGTCTCACGCTTTACAGTAGTGAGCCGCTAAAAATGGTGATATATATACATATATACTATACACACATATATAGTATATATATGTATCTTTCGGAGAGTAAGTCTCACGTTTTATCGTAGTGAGCGGCGAAAAATCGTGATGTATAATACATACATATATATATATCATATATATACATGTAAATACATATACATCGTATATACATACACAGAGTTCATGTACCTCTCTCTATCCGTTTGTATATAAAGAGATCGGAGAAAGTGTGGCGCGAGAGACGAAAAATCCAAGAGGGTAAAAGCGAATTGGAGCTGTATGAGTACCGTACTCCAGAAGCAGCATAGAAACTAACGCGGGTGGAAGGAAGAGAGGAACACCGGGGGGTTGAGATACCGCGAGGGAGCGAGAGAGCCGAGAGTCGCGTGCTATCGATTCCCCGCGAGCAGGAGCAGCGGCGGCAGCAGCAGGGTTGCTGGAAAGCCGGCTAGCTGCTAGCTTTTTCTCCGCCGACTCTCCTTCCGTTGCTTTTTACCTCGTTCTTTACTCTCCAACCTTCGTATATAGTTTCGGCTACAAATTTTTTTTTTTTTTTTTTTTTTTTTTTTTTAGCGATCTTTTATTATATTTGTTTTTTTTTTATAACATCCATGCGTGTACGATGTAAACAATATCCCAGCGAATTTTTAGTCTCGGAAAATAATTCACTCGTGGTTTACGACGAAATCCGATTTTTAAAAATTTTTGTTTATTTTTTTTCGTTTGGGAAAATTGGACGATTGGAATTCGCGTTGTTGTTGTTTTTTTTTTTTATTTTCCTTTTTTTTTTTATTTGATGCGAAAATGGGTTTTTCGGAAAAAAATTGGAAATTTGATTTTTTTTTTGTGATTCGCGAGATTAATTTTGTTTTTTTTTTTTTGTTGCACTTGTAAAACGCGTGTTCTTTCACTCGGCGACGGGGAGGGAGAGGCACGCGTGCGATTATACGCGTTGCGCACAGAGCCAAACGGAGGAGACACGCGTCTCGCTCGGACGTCCGGGCCGGACTGAGGCGCTCGGGCGTCCCAACGCCTCCACTCGTAGCCACGCTCGGCTACGAAGCATCGAGGTACCGGTACCCCCCACTCGGAGGAGCCACGCTTCGGCTTTCCTGAACTCTCTACCCCCCGACCCTTCTATCCCCTATACCCCTCACACACCCTCCCACCCCGATGAACCGCTTCGTTCTCTCACCAGCGCTTTCCCCAGCCAAGCGCTTCTCCGTTCTTCTTTCTCTCTTCTTTCCCCTTTCAGGCTTTATCTCCGTTTGTCTCACTCAACGCCTATCACTCCTTCGTTCTTTCGTTCGTTCTGTTTCTATACTACTATTTTCGCTCCGTCTCTCTTACTCACGCGCTCCCGAATTCTACACTTCCCCGGTTTTTCCTCCCTCTTCCCGACTTTCCCCCCGTACCACGTCTCTGTACATCCCTTGACGACGCTGAGACACTTCGAGATCGCCCGTCGTCGTTATTCCATCCGCTTCGCTCCAACGTCAATCTTATCTGTCCATTCGCTCTTAGTATCGCCGCTCATTAGGCTCTCTGTTCGATTTAAAGTTTTGGACATTCGGATGCGCGATGAGAGGTTAGAAATTAATGGATGTTAGACGGAGAACACATGCGAGATAAAAGTTACGAAAACTTTTTTTTTTTTTTTTAATTGAATATTAATATAAATAAAAGGGATGTTTTATTAATTCTTATGATGGGGAATTTTTTTTTTTTTTTTTTTTTTTTTTATGGAGAAAGTATTAAAAAAAAATGCACGCAAAAAAATTTCATTTTTCATAAATGAGATTTCGAATGAAAAAATTCAATACCGGATATACATCCGGAAAAAAATTGTGAATACTGACAATTATAATTTTTCTCAAAATATTCCGTATTGAAAATCATTTATTTCGAAAGTTTCACATTTTAATTATTCGCGTAACCAGATTACGAGTTTACGATAGTAGAGTCCAATGGTTATTTCGATAATTGCTGTACGTCACAGAAAAACATATTTTCGAAGAGACGCGGAACGTAGTTATTTGTTTACATTACTCAGATAGCGCACAACCGATAAATTGATAATTATATTTGCGAAACCTTAGAAAATCGTCTCTGCGATATATTTATCCATTTCCAAGACTACAGTTATTTACCGCAAAAATACATCTTTACATCTTATATTCTTACGACGAGTGTCTGTGTAGAGCGGGAAGCTAACTTTTTTCCCTCACGTCTCCCTCTCGTCGGAAGATGTTTGAGAAATCGCGAGACGGCTATATACGCGGCAAATACGCGGCGCCTTCCTCTCCGTGTTTAGTATACTGTATTATATATATGTATAATATATATACAGTACGATTCATAAAAAATATCGATTTTTTTTTTTCATCTTTCTTAAAAAAAAACGAAATTTTTCTGTAAAAACAAAGATTAGATTTTTTTTTTCCTAAAATAATAATAACATAAATTTTTCGTAAATTTTGTAAATCGATTTTATATTCATTCTATATTTTTTTAAAAATCCATTTTTAGTTTACATAGTTTTTTTTTTTTTTACATTTTACATTTTTTTTTTAAGGGTTTCGAAAAAAAAAAAAAAATCGAAAATTCGTTTCGAAATTTCTTATGAATCGTACTGTATATATATCGGGTCTCGAATAAACGGCACCAGCGTCTGTCTTCTCTCATCTCAAACGTAACACCACTGCAGCTCTATACTTTTACCGTTCCCACCCCTACTATAAATGTGTGAGTCCCGCGCCCTCTATAAATGTGTATATATGTGCGCGCGAACGCGCCAAGACTTTAGAGGGTTGGAAGAGCGAACGGCCGCTGGGCTTTTCCGCGTCATTCGCCAAGATTGAAAACACAGAATTACTTGTTGGGAGATAGAAGAGGAGGACTCGAGAAGACTGGTTGGTGTCGACGAACGGTTTCTCGCGAGAGAAACGTACCGGGGATGAAAGTACAAAAAGAGACAAACTGTAAAGGGGTGTGTGCCGCGCGGGACGGGGAGAGGGTGGAGGTGGAAGTTGGCGGGCGGCAGTGATGGCGCGAGAAAAGGTACGACGGAGCCCCCGGGCATCCTACCCACCCTTTCCCCAACCGTACGAGGGATAAAACGACGAGTTTCACTAGACCCCGCCGTTCTCGAGAGGTTCTAAAAAAATGGTAATCCGATCGTTTGCAGGATGCAAAGCTCTCTCGTGCGTCCATCGAGAGGATGGAGAATGTAAGGGAGATAAAGAGTGAGAGAGAGAGAGAGAGAGAGAGAGAGAGAGGGAGGCAGAGAGACGAGAGGATAAAGAAAAAAAAAAAAAAAACCTGAGAATACAAGAGAAATAAAGAGAACACACTCGCTGCGTACCCCCTCTCCCCGCATCCCTTCGGATTTTGGTTTCGTCTGTAACCGGCGAAACTCCCTTTACCGAGATTTGCTTGAAAAGAATTGCTTAGCGAAAAAGAAATAAATGAACGAACGGTTTCGTGACTGTGTATCGCAAACTAAGACTTTTTCGTTTTTGGACAGTGAGTTCGTAAATTCGATAGTCGATTGATTTCATTTCAATTTTTTTAAAAATGTATTGATCAATATTGAAATTATCATTATTAATTTTTTAATTTATCAGTAAGTATTCCATGCATTTTGGAACTTAGAGAATTTTTTTTTTTTTTTTTTTTCGAAACAATTGAAGATTCAAACTGAACATCGAAAAAAAATGATTAGTGCCGTCTAAATAATTTGGAAGAGTTACTTTATTGAAGATGCTTTCATGAATCTTTAAAAATATTGATAAAATGCCCCCTTAACATTATTTAAAAATTAATTAAATTTTTTTTTAATTTGAGAATGTTACGTGACGATTTCGACTTAATCCAATATTTTTGAGTTTCTTGATCTCAATCAATACGAAATTTCATTTAAGCAGAATGAAAAAAAAAAATTAATTTCATATGGTAATTCAATCGCCAATCACTGTAGCGTGAGCTCTCGGAGCTTTTTCCACCCTTTCTTTTATTCTTTCTCGTTTTTCCTTTTGTTCCTTTTGCGTCACGCGCCAAGATTTCAATACAGACTTACGCGACACATACGTACGGCTTGTAGTCTCTGCTGCTACGACGATAGAGAGAGGAACTCTCACGCACGTCGTAGGATCGCGGAGGGTGTATATAGGAAACGAAGAAGCGAGAAAAGGAGACAGAGCGAACCCCCCGTAGGGTTCCCCGGGAAACTTGGCGAAGCAAACGCGCACGAGCGAAGCGTGTCGCGTACGGAATGCGAAATTTGCGGGGAAGGGGAGGGGGATGGTCGACCGGGGGCAGTGGCAAACTTGTCGGTGTGCGAAGGAAGGAGGCGAAGAAGACGGCGAAGCGACGAAGCCGGAGACGCGGAACGAGAGCGAGAAAGGTAAAGCGAAAAAGGCGAACGACTGTAGTTGGTACGAGGAAAATGTCTCGATAGTCTCAGGGAAAAAGCGTACCGAAACCCCTACGCCGTCGTATTCTCTGTTTCGCTACGTGGGGGCGAGACGTTGCGGTAGTCCGTCACTTGTTTCCGTACGGATTTTCCTCGGGATGCCGCGAGACACCGGCAAAACGAGTGGGACGGTGCGAAGAAATAAAGTAAAACGATAAAGCGGATGCGGAGAAAATAACAGAAAAGAAAAACGAATATATCGAATATAATCGAATTTTTATTTTTCCCTCATAGATAAAGGTATTAGTTTTTTATGATAAGAAAGTAAACAACGAACTCTACTAGTAAAATTTTTTGAGCTTTAAATCGAAGCCCGATAAGAGCCTCGAAAGACTTGACCGGGGCGAGTTGCAACACTCTAAAATTTTTATCAGTTTCACGCGAATTTAAATTCAACGCCTTAGCAGGTTTATTTTTTTGATAAAAATAATTCTCTTAGATATTATCAAAATATAAAATTCTTTGTGCGAAAAAAAAAAACTACAGTTCGTTTACAAGATTTTTCAATCGCGCTAAACACGAACACACGAATATAATTAGAATAAAACAAGAATTATAAAATTATGTGTTAATCACAAACGCGATCGCGATTGAAATTTTTTTGTTATAAAAAAGTAAAAAAAAAAAAAAAGATTCTGCTATCGTTGCAACTAATAATTAGTTTGACTTTCTCTCGCGCATGCGATTATCGATTAAAACGTATGCGATAGTACGAGGAGACCGGGGCTAATTGAAACACGGCGTAAGTTTTAGCGCGCGCGGTAAATAATCAGATATTTCGCGCAATGAGTACGTCGCACTCTAAAAAATTACTTAATATTAATTAATAAAAAAAAAAAAAAACTTGTAGCATTCTAATGACATGCAGCGCTACACTCGATGTCTGAAACCTTCGATCTCTTTTACTGTATCCATTCCGACTCTTTCTCCCCCCCGTAAGCCCTGTTTCAAGTAGCCCCGGTCTCCTTCATCGGTATTGTCGGGAGTTGAGAGAAAAAAGGCATTTTGTGTATAAAGAATGAATCGGACAGGTGTCGCGTTGGAGTTGCGTGCGCCAATGGGTGCTTTGCATCACAGGGTTGTATCTTGACGTCTCGGTTGCAACCCTTTACAGCTCCCAAGGCTGTCGCTTATCCGTCAAGGCGTCGGCGGTGAAGGTTCGAACGTGTTACGAACTCACGAGAGGGTTACTGCGGCGGGTACCTCCCTCTCGATGTTTCGGTCAGTCACTGTTGTTCGCCAACGGTTCATTCAGTAGCGTCGTTGCATTATGGGGAGAAACAGAACCTATACCCGTTAGTCACCCTCTCGCACACAATTCCCTGGTCCATTCCCTCTAACTGTCCGCTCAAATGAAAGAGAAGAGAAGTCGGGAGAGTGTGCGAAATACTATCCGGGACGGCAATCGCCGAACGACGAAAGGGGGCAAATGCAGTGCCGGGGCTTTCAACCCGGTCAAACGCGAAGGTTTCGCGCGTTTGTTTCACTCACCGCAACACCCCTCACCCCCTCAACCCCCCCGCCTGCTCACTCCCAACGGTTTGGGGATAATAACGGGTCAGAGGGAGAGAAAGGAAAAGAGAAAGGGCGAGAAGAGCGGGTGGGCGGAGGGCTCGTACTGACCACTGGCCAGCAACAGTTCCGGGTTCCGGGCAACCCACACGGCTTCTTCCACCTCCAAGTACCAAATAGACCAAAAGTCAACCCCCCCCCCCCCCCCCGCCCCTCCCTCTTTCACCCCCGGGCCATCGATATGCACGGGCGAGCGCGTTTGCACGCAAACGCGGAAACCATTCTCGTTCCTCTCACCGTGTTTTGTTGCGTTGCCGATTATCCTCGGGACCTTTGCCGATACAAATACAATTTTTGGCATTTTTTTTTCTGCACCATCCCCAAAGAACACAGATTCAAAAAAGGCATAGTAATAATAATAATATTACTTACAAAAAAAGCCGAAACCACAAAAAATTAGTTTTTTTATTTTATAAACATAATTTTTTGGAATATTATAATAAAACTAATAATATAATAACAATAATGGAATATTTTAAAAAATCATTTTTTTTAAATTGAAATACATTTTTTTTTTAAATATTATTATTTGGAACATTTTGTTTGCTATTTAAATTTTAATGAGATAATTGTTCTCGATGTTTATCGATAAGTATCGTGAAATTCAAGAAACCGAATTGTTGGAAAGCAAAAAAATGATTAGATTCGCGATAAAATACGATTTCAAAAATTCACTTGTTATTCCTTCGGTCGCTTTCCCTGTTTGCGTATCGCATTCGACTTTTTCCTTTGCTTCCTATCTCTCGCTCGGCGAATCCTGCACGGTTTTCCATTCGCTTTTTCTTCGGCCCTCGTTCGGCGGGGTTGGTGGAGAAAACCCTTCTCTGGCTACACAGTTTCCACTGTTCACATTTCTCTCGACGTTTACCCCGCGCATATAGCCCGCGATGCCATCTCCCCGCGAACTCGAGTCTCGCGGCCCTCCCATTCGCTTTGGGCCTCCGTACCCCCCTCTCCCCCCCGCGTTTCCGGTGATACATTACTTTCGTACGTTCGTGAGTTACGTCTGGAACGTGGACACGATATTTCGTATTTATAGGCCAAATAAATTCGCCCGGTACGGCTCTTGCTTTCGTCTTTTCTCGGGGCTTATACCCCGCGAATGCCAGGGGGTGGAAACTCCTTATATTCTTTACCCCGTTTCGCAGGCTTGCGTAAGTCGACTAGAAACTGTTTTCCTTTCTCCTTTTCTTCTTTTCTTTTTTTCTCGCCGATCCCAAGTTCACAAGTCGGTCGTAGTTTGCCCGGTGCTCGAAGTATTGTTATAGAACAGCGTCAACGACACTGTGGACCGGAGTATCATATACACCGAGCTTAGCGCGGAAACTTTACCTTCGGTTGAACTTTTGGCGCGAAACCATGGCCAGCTATTGGGAATTAGTCCCTCGTTAACAAAGTTTACCGACTTATTCGCAGCCCAACGAATGGCGAAGGAGGGGGATGAAAGGGGAGGGGGTAAAGGGTGGGTATTGAATTCACACGAGGCACGGACTGCTGTCTGGCTTTCTGCGGTTAGTCGAGACAGTTGAAGTCAGCCACGTATAAAGAGGGTTAAGACTTGCTAATGCACTTCAAGCATCTGTACACAATATCAGTTCGAACAAATACAGAAAAAAAAATTATTTTCGATTGCGAGTAAAAAAAAAAAAAAAAATCTGTTCAACGTGTGAAAGTACATCGCGGCCGAAGATGAATGGATATTGAAAAAAAAAGACGGGAAAACTGGGGTGCCAAGAGTAATATAGACCCTAGAAATTCGTTCCATCCGATCAATCCATTATATAGAACACATAACACAAATGTGGGACACTACACCATCGGTGTTTCATATTGCCGGTAGCTAGCAGGCCACTCGATAAAATATTACCGTGGAAAATCAATACGGGATTGGTTGGGATACTCTGCTGCTTGCTTTACGTGTGATATCGAGTAAAAGCCATCAGTTTCAAAATCAATCTGCGTATAAAGTTATTACAGGTTACGATAGGGTCCAGTCATCGGTACAGTGACTGCGGTACTTCAGTGACAAGGGAGTATGGGTTGTAGGGAAGAGAACGAGAAGTACATTGAAACAAGTAAAGTTACTATAGTGATGGTATATAAATGTACTCTGTACACACTGCGAATTACACTATGAACCGGTAAACACTAACGTTGCCCGAGCGGATGGACCAATCTCCATGGTTTACTCGCTTCCAGAATTTCTGCAACAGAATCGTTTCCATTGTTGTCTTTGGCAGAAGCTATGGCGCGTCGAGTACTGTCACTGGGAAACAGACCAAGTTATTTCAGAATACTACAGATGTCGACAAATTTCTGATCGATTCAATATTGAATACCGGATATTGAGGAAAATACTCGTAAGACCTGTTTTTGCAAGGTAACTAAGGAAGTTAAGTAAGTTAACTAAGTTAATGTGAGTAAAGCAAGTATCTAAGTCAAAGAAGTACCTAAGCACCTAAATACCTAAATCATATAAGTACCTAAGCACCTAAATACCTAAATCATATAAGTACCTAAGCACCTAAATACCTAAGTCATATAAGTACCTAAGCACCTAAATACCTAAGTCATATAACTACCTAAGCACCTAAGCACCTAAAGACCTAAGTCAAGTAAGTACCTAAGCACCTAAATATCTAAGTCTAGTAAATACCTAAGCACCTAAAGACCTAAGTCAAGTAAGTACCTAAGCACCTAAAGACCTAAGTGAAGTAAGTATCTAAGCACCTGAATACCTAAGTGAAGTAAGTACCTAAGCACCTAAATACCTAAGTCTAGTAAATACCTAAGCACCTAAAGACCTAAGTCAAGTAAGTACCTAAGCACCTAAAGACCTAAGTGAAGTAAGTATCTAAGCACCTGAATACCTAAGTGAAGTAAGTACCTAAGCACCTAAATACCTAAGTCAAGTAAGTAGCTAAGCACCTAAAGACCTAAGTCAAGTAAGTAGCTAAGCACCTAAATACCTAAGTCAAGTAAGTCCCTAAGCACCGAAGTATCTAAGTCAGTTAAGTACCTAAACACCTAAATACCTAAGCAAAGTAAGTACCTATGTAACGAATCAATTGAGTACCTAAATAACGAACCAATTAAATACTTTAGTAGTCCCTAAAAAATGAAGTACCTTAATCAATCACTACTAAAGCGTTGTAAAAAGACTTTAATACGATTTCCTGTCCAAATGAGATTCCGTGCCGAGTACATCGGCTCGCCTCGTCATATCCAAGAAGATTTCGAGCTTCCAGAACATGAAGTAAATCCAGAAAGCAGATAGATCGAGGATCGTCTCGTCCATGGCAATCGTTAGTACAGTATCGATAATTCGATTTGAGTCTCGGGGTTAGCCCCGAAGTACATTCCCTCAGGGGAGACATCATCCTCTCTACTCTGGTACGCTGCTCGAGACGTGCGGCTAGCAGCTGATATACATGCGGCCTTGCGGGAGGTCAGACTACCCCCCCGCGCGATACAACATCGTGTTCGATGGAGATGCGGAAGACGGAAGAGGAGACGTACATAAGGGAACGCTGAGGCTAAGAGAGAGACACCGGTGTATGTCCTTTCCAATACCCCTGCTATCATCTACCGCCCCCTCAACCCCTAATGCCGCCTTTCACCCCTCTGTCGTCCCGTTTCTCGCCAATCTCTCTTGCCAATCCTAATTGTGCACAGGTCGATCGTGTTTCATGGTAGACACAGGGGTATTGGTTGTACGCTGATAGGAATGGAATTGTGCGGATAAGGGGAAGAGGTCAACGTTTCTACGGAGGACGGCCAACGCCGGTGGTCGATGCACAGACGAATTCTCGGCGTCGATGAGAACTCCTTGGAGACCAACCTTAGGGCGGCGAAAAAGGGATCGAACGGGAACGAAGGGAGAGAGAAAACCTTGACGGAACGGAGCAGGTGTTAACGACCCCCCGAGTAAACCCGAGTTTAGTGGAAGCGCGCAATACATAGTTGGGGTATTATAGGGCGCCAACGCTCAACGAGGAGAGAACGTATTTTCGTCAGCCTATAACACCCTCGGCAATTTTCCGTCCCAACCGAGACACTTACCTTCCACCATTTCACTTTGCCCACTCGCACTTAGGCGCCACTGGCGACACGGACATCGCCGGATAAGGGATGAAAAAGAAAAATCCCTCGATGTTAAATCCCCCATTGTAGTCTCTTCTATTTTTCTATAGGATAGTTTTAGGGTCGGACTATTTTTGGGGCCGGGAGAGTATGTAATGTTACGATACGTATATTCGCTTCTGTTTTTTTTTTTTTTTTTTTTTATGTCGTTTATAAATGAAAACGACAAACGATATCGAAATGTTTAGTCTCTTCGAGAGTGAATGACGTTGTAAAGGGAAAAGGAAAGCGAGACGGAGAAACATAGACGAGAGAAAAAAAAAAAGGATTTGTCCACATCGAATGATAAAAGAGGAAAACGAGTGTCACGATTATTCATTGTCGTTTTCAACATGAGAATTGTATAGGTATATCCATGTGCGGGAAGAGTGTCAGAGACACGTAGGAACGTATTTCTGAAACTCTCATTGTGCATTCCATATAGAACAGTATGTATATGTCTATAGATGTATATGTATAAATGCATATATACATAGTCCGTTGGGAAACGAACGAGCGGTGAAAAGTTTTTGTCCGCGATAAGGCAAAACCGAATGAGCGACGTAAAAGGAGGAGAATGAAAAAAAAAAAAAATCGAATGAAATAAAAGAAAAAAAAAAAAATGAGAAAACTAAACGTGATTTCGCTGCGGCGAATCCTCGAAAATTGGGTGAAATGGAAATTCATGGAAAAAAAAAAAAAAAAAAGCCGACGGGTCGGATGCGATTTCAATCGGATCTCGTCGGTGGAATGGAGAAAAAATCCGAGACTACGTGGTTACGCAGTCGGTGCCGCTGCCTCGAAGATCTCCTTTTCCTTCGCGTCAAAGGCAAAACCTTCGACGGGCCCTCGGAGCGTTTCTTCTTCGATAAATAAAAGAATGGAAAAATAAATGGGATGTCTTCAAACGAATCAACGATATACCGTTTTATATCGCGATCGCCTTATAGAGGACAAACTCAATTTATCTGTGTCTATTGTATTTTGAAATTTATTATCAACAATTGACATAAAGTCAGCATGGAGTCGACGAGATTCCTTCGAACTGAAGATAATGGACATAATAATACGATAAATATTATTGTGTTTTAATTATAATTATTGTTTTTGGAGTATTTTTGAATTTATTTCTCGAAAACTTTTAGACGAACTCAACTTCATTTTTTTTAACACAAAGATTTATGGGTTAAGAGTATCGGAAAAAAAAATTGTCGAAAAATATTTGAAAACAACAAAAATATGGCCGCCGGAAGAATAACTTGTTTTTTTTTTTTTCTTTTTTTTTAGCGACGACGTACTGTTGACGATTTTTTTTTATCGACTGTCTTTAATGGATTTTTAATAGTTTTTTAAATCGCTTCCTATCATTTTTGAGAAAAAAAAAAATCAAATTTCACTCGAATTTCCAATCGTCAGGTACTCCTCAACTGACGATAACAATGAAAAAAAAATTCATTATCGAACATTGGATTCCGCAGAAAAAAAAAATTCGAAATTCGAAGGGCGCCAATATGCCGAAACGAATCCACTCGCCGTTGGGTAACAAATGGATTGGCGTAAAAAGAGCGAAAATCCTGTGATAATTCCCATAGACTCTTAACACTCGTAACCCTCCCCGAGGTGCTTTGAATACTGCAATCCAACAGAAACATACTGCCGCCCGTTGTATTATATGATGTATATCTCTGCGATCAGTGCGAAGAACAGCTTCGACACACTCTCTTTTACATTATAATCCTCTTAGCAAAAAGCATATATAGCTCGAGGGCCCGAAGCGCGACGAGAGCCGAAGAGACGCACCCTCTCTCTCGCGCCCCGGCAATTAAACAGCTCCGAGGTCGACCTCGTCGTCAGCAATCCTGTTGGCAGGGTTCCGGGACTATGTGTATTAGTTATCCAGCAGTATATAGCTGAATGAACACGAGCGTTGTGCGCCCCAACGCGATATCACGAAACCGGCAAAACATTGGACTTCCCCCTTCTGAATTTCGAGAGGGAAAAAAAGGGAACGTGTGCGAGTGGTCCACGGGTTTTGGGGGATGCTGCACGGGGAGATTCAAGAACAAGTATGTGCCGCCGAGATTCTTTCTCACTCGTGAATTTCTCTCCTTTCTCCGTACGACTCGTCGCTCGTCGACGCCCCCAAAAAACTCATCGACAGAGTCGCGCTCGTCATTGTTGTCGGCAGACAGGGCGGCGCGCGCGCGCGAGCGCCCGGGTCTGTGGAAGTAAAAGTGCTTCTCAAGTACTCGCGGCATCGTTGAGAGTAGAACACGCGGCGGGGAAACGCGAGAACAGCGGCAGCGGCGCGCTCTAGTCTACGGGGTTCATTAGTAAAACTGAAGTGTCGAGCGTAGCGTGGAGTGCGCTCTTTTCCTTCCAACGTGCACCACCGCGGATACGAGGCGAGGAGACTCTTCTCCCCGTCGCCGACGTCGGGTCTTTCCGATGTCGTTGGCAACGTCAGCATCGTCACGGAACCCCCCCCCCCCCCCGCCAACCCCCTCCCCGGATGCGTTTTACCGTTTCTCGTCAAAATCCTTCTCGACCCGCCAATGTCAAAAATATATCGAAAATGTCGATTACATGAAGTTATTACGAAATTACGAAATTTTATAATTTCAATGTATAATTACTTTTTACGCAATCGAACTTAATTTATTATATAATAATAATAATTACGGGAAATTGGAACAATTTTTAATTAAATACACGACGCAAGATGGACACACGGAAAGAAAAATAATTGGCAAAAATTAAATTGGATGTAAAATAAAAAAAAAGTAATTGAGATGACATTTTTTAAAAATTGCTGTAAAATATTGATATTCGAAAAAAGCTGTAAAATATACTGTAAATACGATAATTTAAAAAAATGGGTTTCAGAGAATTTGGGCCGTCGATCGAGAGGTGAATCGAAGTGGAGAGGGAGGGAGGGGGGGGGGTGAAGAGGTCGCAGCCTCAGGAGACTGACGAGTGACCGAATGACGTAGAATATTAAATTTCCGCCGATACATCACATCGGAATTTCTGAAGGGCGTCGAAGAGCAAAGACGGCGTAAGTTCGCGAATCAAAAAACCGATCGTTCCACAGAGGCGATATATTTTGCAACTCGATAGCATTGATACGTTACTTGATTGACGCGACTGTTTTCTGTTAACGTTATATATCGATTATTCCCTTAAATAAAGGGACAATCGAATGGACGTAGTGCCACAGGCTCTCCGTCACCGTCGAACCTTTTTTTTTTTTGCCCTTTTTTCTGCAGCTTTCTCTATGGTCTTCTGTTTCGACCGGCTTCCGGTTTCATTGCGCGAAACATTGCAATACCAGATACGAAAAAAAAAAGAGAGAGACGAGCGAAAAGGGAGAAAAGGGAGGTGTGAAATGGAAAAGGGCTTTTCAGGGATGAATCAGAGCCGAACACATCGAGAATCGCTCATAGTTACAAAAAAAGAAAAAAAAATACATGTAAATAATGAAATTTTTTTAAAAATAAATAGAACGACAAGAACACAGAAATTGCGGGAATCGGTTTCGGTCGATATTATTTCTTACCGATATTAAATCGATATAACATTACATTACATTACACAAGTAAATATAAAAAAAAAAAATTGATATAAGTTACGATGATTCCGAAAAGAACGCGGAATTACCAGCGGTCGGTATCGATCGTCATAATTCTGGTCAACGGTATTTCGCCGAGTAAATTACTAATCATTGTTTATTGTAATCAGCAACTTTGGAATTTAGACTCGTATTTTTTTTTTTTTCATCTATTAGTTAACAACGCATCTCGACAGCTCCCACACATATATATACACACATCGATGCGTGACGAAAAAGAGGGGGCGGGGGGTACAGAGAGACACGGTAAATCCGGGAGAAGCGAGAGGGGTTGCCCCGGGGGTAAAAGGTATCACGAGTTGGCACTATGCCAATTGTCAGCATTGCGATGGGAGAAATAACGAGCTCTACTGTGAACGTACCGACGGGCACGTGGAAACGTGTGCACTTCCCGTTTGCGTGTACAGATCCCTGCGCACACCCTTTCCACAGCATTCTATACGCCTGACCGGGGGGCGGTGCGAATTGCAATATTTCTGCTACGACCCCAACGGACTACGGGCGTCCGCGCTTTCGTTTGGTCTCCGGTACCTCCGAACTGTACTCTCTCCACCGGCTCGGGCTCTCCTCTCTATCTCGATTGTTGATTTTGTAACGGGTACGTGGACGCGTCGCGATATTTATTTGACCGAAAAAAAAAAGAGGTAAAGTGTATCGAAGCCGCGAAAAAAAAAAAAAAACAAAAAAAAATTCAGAAAAATTCAAAAAAATGTTGAAAGTGTCGATTGTTTTGAAAAAAGCGAAAATATTGAATACGAAAATGGATTTTTTTGAAATATCATTCATCATTTTATTTTATCGATATAAAACGATCTCACGCATTGATTTAATCGAGAATTCATAAAAAAAAAAAAAAAATCGGTAACTATAATGAATTTTTTAAAAAAGCATATAGAGTCGCTTTTCGTGGTGACTAATTACTGCAGTCCTCGAAGGTATTTATATATATATTTTTTTTTTGTTAATCGTTCCTTCCATTTATCGATTTTTTATCGTCGACCACGCGCGATAATCGCGATAGTAATTTTCCTCAAAATTGCATCCGGTTGTTTCGGTTCGTTATATCCCATTATTAATACGAATAGCCGGAAAGAATTTTCCATTCGAGTGGCGCAGCGGAGGGTATTCGCTATTTCGATGTACTACATCTCCCTCTTTCGCGCTCCTCCCCCGCGCGTACCGGTCACTCTTCGTTGTTACGATAATCGATGTACACCGCCACACCGTGTATACGCGCGACTAGCCGCACCGGGACGAGATTGCGGTTGAAACTAATGCCTGTGTCACGAAATAGATTCGCCTGGTCCACGAAATTCGTGTACTAGATACGCATAACAGTTATAGTCTACCGTTCACATATGTAAACGAAAAAATGGGGCAAAATGAACCATTTTAGAAATTCCGGGCATTTTTTCAGTACACAAAATACTTTTCCACTGCTTTTGACCCAAAAAAAAAATAGATTCGTCACACCCCCTTAAACTATTAAGACGATAAACAAATTGGGGCAAAATGGTCCGATGATTAAATTGCATTAAAAAAATGTAAAATTTGGATTTTAAATGATTTTTTACCTACAAACGAAGTATAATATTCTCGTAAAAAAATATAAATTTCCCCATATTAAAAATAATGGAAACTTTTTTTCAAAGACAATTATCGAGTTATAGTTTGTTTATCTGCATTATTTTTTTTTTGTATCGATCTATTTTAGCACTGAAAATAAATGTTTCGTAGAATTTCATTAAACGGCTTTTCCGATCTCTTTTTTTGGGTAAACAGCGATCTGCGGCATAAATAATGGCCGTGAAATTTAAAAATCGATTTTTTTTCCCATTTTATGAATTTTACAGTTGGTCCATTTTGCCCCAACGGTCGAATTACGCGACCGTACCATTTTGCCTCATTGGGCCATTTTACCCCACTTTTCCCGATATACGATATGTGAGATTACAGTTCAGATATTCCCGCACACACGTGGAGGTCGAAAAAGGAGTCGGATATGTTGTACAATATGCAAAACTACCACTACGCCACCACCAGGCTGCCTGTTACAGTTACAAGAGTCAGGCGAGCGTGTTTCTCGCTATCCAAATCCCGTCCGATATTTCGCCTCTGCGACTGGGATAACGCGCTCGCGCGTTTGTGCACCGCCCGTTTCATCTTTCACGATGCACTCACCGTTATTGTTTTCTCCGCCTGGTTGGCTCTTCGTCTCTCTCTCCCTCTTCCCCCCCACCGCTGCGTCCAAATCCTCACCCCGTCTTTCGTGCCTTCGACTCGTTGCAATGGCAACCCTCATCCCTCGTAACGCCAACACGTCCTCTCACACCCGCGGAAACAAGGAAAATCCTGATTGCTAGAAAATCGGGTTAACGTTATGAAAGAGTGGGAGAACCGCGGCACAGGGATCGAGAGCTCAACTACCACCCACCCACCCCTTCGTCCCGCTGACTATTTTGCCGAGTGGTATGAGAATCATAAAGTGTGACACGGGGTCGAGTGAGATGGACCACTGGTACATTTTATCCGGATATATATTTGTTTGCGGTATTTATATAGATATACGGGAATGTGGGGCAAAATGAACGCGGGGTATAAATTGGAAAATAACGATTTTTTTTTTAATGCAAAATTTAATAAAAATTGAGATAAACTTCGCGGAAATATTTGAAAAAAAAAAAAAAAAAAAAAAAAAAAAAAAAAATGCTCGTCGTGTGATTTTTTAAATGAAATTTCAATGTTCTTTATATTTCGTCTCAGTTAATAAAAAAAACTGAATCTTAATTATTTTTCAAATATACTGCAATTATAAAAAAAAATTTATCTGAATTTTTGTGATACCTTTCTGTATTTTTGGTTTTTTTATTAATATTTTTCTTCGCTATACCCTCTATAGACGCGATGAGACGTATACGCGTTATAACACAACGAGATATAACGATCGTATCCAACTCTATGTATAATTGAATTCGTATTGATCATACAATGGTTCCGTTTGTTAATTAATTAAATAATTATACGTTGGATTGTTGGATATGAGACGGTGAAATGAGTATTGATTTCTTTGCAACGGTATAACGATATTTCTCGCGTGTTACTAAATTGAAATACACGGTGACTACGGAATTTCATTTCTGCATTATTACATAACCTATAAAAAAAATTCAGCTCGTAGAATTTTCATATATTTACTCTGTAAAGGTCCATCGATTTCGAGAAAAAAAGACATTTTGAATTTTCCTCTCAGTAGAAAAAAAAATCGTATGAAAAATGCGTCGCGTTCCATTATTCACAACGGTGCATTCTCACGACTTGAAAAATTTTCATGATCCGATTATTAAAAAATATAAGAAAATTTGTTACAAATAAAAAAAAAAAATGTTTATCGTACATTTTTTAGGCTATCAGAGAATTATTAAAAAAAATTTTAATAAAAAAATTAATAACATCAAAAAGAATTCTCAGGTAAAATAAAACAATTAAGACGATTTCACAGCAATCTTACGAATATTCATTAATCGAGAGTAATCGCGGCGGATCAGCGCGTCAAGACCCCCAAATAAAAAAAGAAAAAAAACCCTCTTGAATATTTCTATTTCCAAAAAAAAAAAAAAAAAAAAAAACACCCCATCGAAAAAAAAAAAAGTCCCAAAAGAATAAACGTCGTCTCGCGAGAAGCTCGAGAGGATAAAGTAACTTCCACGGCGAAGAATAAAAAAAGTGTCTGTTGAACGTCGCAAGAGAAAAGGAAGGAGCGTGGAGACGTCGAGGGGAAAAAAAAAAAAAAAAAAAAAGGAAAAGAAAAAAAAATGATAAGTCTCGAGGGTTTGTCTTGCGGTTAAGTCAAAGTTTTTTTTATTGGAGTGGCAGGCTGGAGTCTTCCGCGCGCGTTCCAAGGTACTCCTCCACACACGTTATATACAGTAACAACAGTATATTCTGGCAGCCTGTATAAGGGGATGGATGATGGCGATGGATGCTGCTGCTGCGTTACCCCGAGAGAGTGAAGGGGGAGAGAGGAAGGGGGTGGAGGGGTGGGGGAGGAGGTGGTAGGATTTTCGTGGAGTGAAGGACGAAGAGGTGGCGTCGGAGGATAGAGAGTCAGAGGGGGAGACCTCTGAACGCGACGGGGGGGTCGCCTCGGGGATTACGCAAATTGCTCCGATTGTCGAGCACAAGCTTCTCGCCCGCTCACCGTCTATTCTCGTCGTTCTGCTCGCTCTCGGTGCTCTCCGCTCGAATTTTGGTCCCGACTTCTCTCCCTTTCGCTCGCGCGTCTACTAAACCCGTATAGATATATCCATATATATACAGACTGATTCAGAATAAATATCAAATGCGTTTCTCAACAGTAACGTTGTCGTATCCCGAAAAAAAAAAAAAAAAAAAAAAAAAAACGATCTAACAATATATTTTTTTTAATTTCCAAAAACTGATTTTTTCGAATAAAAAATCGTGTTTATAAGCAATCGAAAAAAAAAAAAAAATTATTATTATTTTTTTTTATCGATGTTTAAAAAAAATTAACATATCCGATTTTTATTGTGGATCATCCTGTATATATGTATATGTGCACCGGGGGTATGCCGTCGAGGGATGCTGGAGCACAGCGCGATGTGTGTGCGATATATGCCATTGAGCGCACCGGTACGACGAGAGGAAAATCCGATGCCGTGGAAAATATATATATTTTCAGCGGCATGGAGACAGCAGAGCGTACAAGAGGCGAAAAGAGAAAAGCAGGTGAGCTTTTCCAGTGAAAGAGGGAAGAGATAGAGGGATTGCGGGGATATGTAAAATCCTTACGAAAATATTCAACGAGCATAATCGACTCGCACGATGAACGCGCTCTCGTCGCGCGCGCGGCCTGAATCAACATTCGTGTCTCTCTGCTACCGGTGCGCTGCCGCAGCTGAAGCTTTCCGAAGCTTTCACTCTTCGACTCTCTCGTTCACCTCTTTTGGGTACCGTTCTCTCTCTCTCTCTTTCTCTCTCTCTCTCTCTCTCTCTCCTCGACTCTCGTGTTTCCTCTATGATTTTATCTCAGTCGCTCCTTCGCCATAACGCGAAGCCTCTCGACATCGCGCACCGAGCGGGCGTCGTGAACGCATTACACAATCCGTGAAATCTCCGTGAACTCTACGTGTGTTGTCCCTCATCGCGATTCTCAAGGGCGAAGATTACAAGAAAAAGGACAGAGAGTGGTAGTATGCGAAATGAGGATTGGACGGGATGCGGGGATAAAGGTAGAGAAACGCCCAGACATCGCGGTTTCGTTACGCCAACGCACTCACGAGAACCGCCGACGACTCACCACCGGGGAGTATTTCGCTCCAACGAAACCCCCAAAATTTAATTCCCCGGAACGTTTTGCATAAGACCCCCAACGAAAATCGCTTCGGATGAGTGCGGTGGGGTGGGTTTCATCTTTTTCCGTCTTGAAAAGGTTTTTTTTTCGGCGGATTTAACCCTCGCGAGTGGCGAGAGCACGCGAGTGCCGAGGCATGCCGAGCGACGAAGGCACGTCGAATCTTCGTTGATTTCTCGAGTCTTTACGTTCGCAGGGATTATTCTTTCGAACAATTGACAAAACATTAATCGCGAAAGTCTTAAAAAAAAATTGAGTTTTTTTTTTTTACGAAATTTCAACGTAAACATAGTCACGATGGCGGTAAATCGAATGGCGATCTTCGCTTGCGATTGTATTGCAGTAAAAGGAGACCGGGGTTAGTTGAAACACCTGATAAATCGAAACCGCGATGTAAAAAATCAGATGTTTCACGTAAGAATGGAATTCCGAAGAATTCCTAACTGTATTATATGCACTCCTATTCCTTAAAGTTCCATAATCACTCCGTAAAAATGCCGATTTTTTACAACGCGAATCCGCGAACTTATGTTTCAACTCACCCCGGTCTCCCCTATGAGACTCTCAAAAAGCTCCGAAAACTCGTGGCACTCGTTTTTACCGTCGATATAACAAATTTATTATGTTTCCCACACCTCTTCCCGATATCAAACCCCTTGCTTTAAAATTTTTCGAAAAAATGAGTAATATACACGAAGTTTTTGCATATTTTTACTTCGCGCGAAGACAGATGATCTTCGGGTCATCGAAAGCCCGTTATCGTAATCCAGAATAACCGGAGAAGCAATACTCGCAGCAGGTACCTTACTATCAGGTATCAGAGAACACAAGTGCATCGTGAACTCGAGGTACTGCCAGGCGTTATGCCTCCATAGCCCGAGTATAGACGACAGATTAATTACAACACTCGGTGCGCAGCTGTCTCGACCGACACCTGCGAGACGCTGCTTCACGCTTGCGGCGGTAAGCAACACACCCGACCAGGGAGAGAATCTTCAACAGCCGCGGCTTCAGGGGCATGTGAAGGAGAGGAAGGCGCAGAGGGCACCTGCAGATATGGATTAGGTAGCCGGAGCGATCTCTCCCGGTGTTATACCTACGCGAGGATTATAAATTACATTCCACGGGGATACCACCCGGGGGTAGAGACGAAGAGACGAGGTGAGATACACCGACATCTCTCACCTCGTCCTTCGGACTCTGTGAGTAGCTCGCGAACCTCCCCTCGCTCCACCCCCCGCCACCCCCTCCCATTAATCCCTCAAACCCCCTTCAACCCCCACCACCCCGTGACACACTTTCGCACCCGATATATATATACTTTTTACAGCCTCGTGAAAGGGGCCCGGGTAATATGAAAAATAAAAAAAAAAAAAGGGAATAAAAGGAAGAAAAGTTGGAAGAACGCGGTGTAGAAAAAAAAAAAAAAAAAAAAAAAAAAAAAAAATGAAGAAAAAAACAAGACGTGAAAAACGAAGCTGAGATGGAATATCATAGAGTCGGCGTACAGATGGAAAAAAATAATTTTTTTTTTTTTTTTTTTTTTTTTTTTTAGAGAATCGAGAACTCTTTCTCTTTCTCGGACCTCCGGGGTTCTTTCATGACTCTCGAACAAAGCACTTCGCTGGACTCTCTCACTACCACGGTCCCCGAGATCTTCTCGTACCTTTAGTTCTACGCGAAGAATAAAAGAAGCAGAAAAAAAAAAAAAAAGAAATTCCTGGGAAAGCGCGATATTTAACAGATACGGAGTCGGGAAAACGAGAATCTCGGTTCGCGTACACGGATTTCGATGTATAGAAAGGTCGCGAAGATAATATAATTCTCACGCGAACAAGTCGTCCGGCAATAACGCCGCGCGCGGGAATATACATACATACATACATACATACGGATCTCGTAATTCACGTTACAGCGTTTCGAGATACGAGTCTATATGCTGTACGGACGGGCAGTGCGCTCGTCGGGCATTAGCTCTCCGTCCGGCTATAAACCGCAACGCGATGCGGCCACCCAAGCTTCGCCGGAAGCTGCATTAGCCCGGGAGATACCTATTTAACGCGGTTTGTATTCCATAACGTCGTGCGTTACTCCGGGCGACGCGAATCCGGAACTCGTCGACTGACCAACGCTCATCTCGCTCTCGATTCCCCGTTTCGTCATTTACACCGTACGCGCCACAGACGACGAAATCTCATCGCTGGGATATTGGAGATTTCGCCGGCTGAGGGGTTAACAGAGATGCGAAATTAGCGAAACCGACTAACGCGACCCGTACGCATACCTCGAGTAACTCGCCGCCCGTTCGCACGACTCGTATTGTTAGTTGCTACTGAAATCCCCGAAGAGAATAACAGAGATTTTCACCCGGAAAAGAGCCAATGAGAGGCTTAGAAAAAACGTTTTCAACACATTTGCGCTGATATATTACGCAATACAACTAAAATAAATAATAAATTTCGAAAATTATAAAATTTTTTTAATAAATTTCGAAAATTATAAAAAAATTTTAATAAATTTCGAAAATTATAAAAATTTTTTAATAAATTCGAAAAATTGAGATTCCCAATTGAGAAATTTTTACTATTATCATTATTTCATTTTTTTTTGAAAAATTATATTTATTTTACTCGTTTCAACGTCCAAAAAAAATTGAACACAAGTTATTATTATTATTAAAAAAAAAAAAAAAAAACAGATAATAATAAAAAAATTAATAGCATATCATTTCGCGTATTTAAAATATCACGTGATTACGAATTTCGACGGATATTTATGATTTATAATGTATAAAAGAATATTCGACACGAAATAAGAAATGTCGGAGTTTCAAATAGATTTTATTTAATATTGAAAAGCTCAGTGGGGGGATCGCTAAAAAAATCGGGGAAAAAGCTTTACACAGCTCTGCCGATATGCCGCATTTTTAAAGTTGCAATATTTATCTCGCGAACGCGAGACAGAAAGAACATCAAGACACTCGAGACGCGTCTCGCATACGAATAAAATACTCGCAGGCAATTTAGACTGTTGCTAAATTATTTCAACGTTCCAAAGTGCTACGAACGCGCGAGACTACCGGGTTGTGTAGCAGAACCCGGTAATGCAACGGCTTCAAATTATAATTGTAACACAGTTGCATGTATACGAAATTCTTAGTATCTCTCGGTGACTGTCGGCGCAACGAACGAGTGGTTTACGTTCGGCGCTCCGACTTGTCCGGGACGTCTATTCCGGACAACTACGACGTAAAATAATGAAAAATGCAAAAGCGCTGTCGTAAGTGAACCAAAAAAAGAAAAAAAAAAAAAAAACTGAAAAAATTACGAGACGAGAGCGAAACAACGAGAGAACGCGAATAAAAAATCTAAAAAAATCTATCGATTTACATACGATTAAAAATTTGTAATTTATTTCCGGAGTAACGATTTTCCATTTTTATTTTTTTAATTTTTTTTTATTTTTTATATATGTTTAATACAATAATGTAATGCAATTTAACATAAAAATATTATGGAAGAATAAAAATATCGTGAAAAATAAGAAAAATCGAAGCATTATCTCTTCATCGCGCGAAGATCTTCATTTTTTTTTTTTTTTTTTTTTTTTTTTTCACAATGATCCATTCGTCTTCTCGTACTTCGCGTTTCGACGAGAAAAGCGGAAATTCAATATCATCTACGATTCCCAATGTTTACGAGAATCGTTTTCGAGTTTCGGTATCCAATGAATTTTTATTCGCGAAAGAAAATTCGATTCGTCGACGGTGTCTTTTCCTACTATTCTGGTACTCGGGATATATTCTCTTCTTCTCGAAGTCGCATCCCCCCACTCCCCGCGACCCTTATCGCCCCTTCGTGTGATAGAAGATTTTGCTTCTGTTGAGATTTGTTGACGAATTTATGGCGTGCAACCCATTGACTCGGGGATATTCAACTCTCATGGTATAAGACGCATTGCTCGCGCCTCGGCTTTCTCTCTCTTATCTTTGTCTTTTTCGAGTTTCTACGCGCGTCAAAGAGAGACGGAAAGTATGAAAGATCGCCGGAGGGATTTCGCTGGTAAACCGAGCGAAAAATTCGTGTCGACGAGTCGCGCGGATCGACGAAAACAACGAGATGAGAGACAAATAAAACGAGATAGAGGGATGGCGTTAATTCGTGAATATTCCACCGTTGTCATTATCCTCCCCCCCCCCCTCCCTCCCCCCATCCCCTCGTCACCTATTCTCGTCCGCCCCCTTCTCTTATCGCCTCGACTCGTCCAAAATTCAATCATTGTTATTACTTCAGTTTTCCTAAAATGTATTCGGAGAAACGAGAAATTCCTATTATTATTATTATTATTATTATTATCGAGTCTTCTAGTTTACAGGATCTAAAATTCAAAATATTTATTTTTGGAAAAACTGATTTAAGAAATGCCAATCAATTCAGTTAATTTTTGCAATAATTTATCGTGGAATTTTTTTTTTTTTTTTTTAATTCGCCGCACGGTGTTCCGAGTATCGCCGCCACGTTAATTACATATTCTTGTAATGAGGAAAAAGAGGGAAAACACACATCGAAAAAATAGAAATAATTGAAAAACTTCGATAAATGTGCTGTTTTTTTTTTTTTTTTTTTAACTTAATTTAGCATTATTAATTTTTAAGGCAATAATAATAATAATAATATATCGTTATTATAAAAATTAATAAATAAAAAAAAATAAAAATTGAAAAACGTCTATATATACTTAAGTTAAACATTTTCAAGTTGCGAACTTTTTGAAAAACTGCAACTTAAAAATTTAAAGCTCTTTGCGACGTGAGCGCTATTGCCGTCACAGTTGTCCGCGACTACGGCGACTATTCTGTTGAAAGTATAATATTCGACATTTTGGAAAAAGTAGTAAGACCTCTTGAACCCCAGTAGTGTCGCGACACCACAATGTTCGGGTCCCCGCGATGCTTCAAAGATTTCGTACTCTCGACGCTTTTTCTCACTTCGAGAAGCGCACACGTGACTTCGCATGAAAAAAAAAAAAAAAAAAAAAAAAAAATGCGCTACCCGCACGCGAGACTCCTTTATTCGCGAAGAATTGAAGAGGTCAGAAGAAAAAAAAAAAAAAAAAATATAGAGAAAGCCGAAAGGACCGTAAGAATGCCGCTGGAGAGGAGATGGGCGGGCAAAGCCATCACGTTGCCGCGGAACCCAAACCCGCGCGTTACTGCTTTTACTTCGTGAAACGTCTCGAATGTCCTCTCGCGTTGAGAAAAGTAGGAGGTGTGAGTTAAACCAATGCGAGGATATATATACTCTCTTTTTTTTCCCCGCGCGCGCACATCCATTCATCCCGTTCCGGCAGTTCGCATTGAAGGGGCGCACTGGGGGTGAAAGGTATTCGCTCGCAATGAACGGCATTAGGAAGGGCGCGGTCGTCGGGCAGGTAGAAACGCGTCAAGACGAAAAAAAAAAAAAAAAAAAAAAAAAAAAAAAATGGGAATAAATACAGAAGCTGTTACCGTAAAATCTTCTCTCACGGTACCGGGGAAGCGTGTCTCTCGTTTATTATATAAATTTTTTATTGTGTCCGATTCGCCCGGCAACTACTCACGTCGATCGTCAACCCGAAAACATTTTATACGCGATAATAATACACGATACTGTGTTCGTTAACCCTTTAAAAAAAGATCGCTAGTTATTTTCATCGCGTAATCGTTCATTTAATAGATCGATACGCCATTCATTAATGAGATTCCAATAACTGTGCGACTTATCGAGAATTTCGGAGAAACAGGAGACCGGGGCGTAACGAAACAGAGATCGATCGTTAAAATGTTATTAATTGTGTTGACGAACGTCAATTGTTATCGATAAATTCATACGAAATCGAAGAAATCGGCCGCGTCGACGCGAAATATTGAAATTTTGGAGACCGGGGCTAATTGCAACACAGGATAAGTATGAAGATACGCAAAAAAAGATCGAAGGTTTCGCGCGTATCGGAGTGCCATTGTCATTCCGTGAAATCTTCGATCTTTTTTATCGTGTGTTGCAACTCACCCCGGTCTCCCTGACAACATTCTTCGATATCCCTTTTAATCGTAATAAAAATTTCGAAGATCTTTGTCGGGGAAAAAAACGCACTTTTTCGTGAAGCATCAAAAAAATTTTCATTAAAAAAAAAAAAAAAAAATAGATAAATAAAAAATTTATAGGTTATATATCAACCGCTTACGAGAATCGAGCGGAATCCTGCATTCTGCATAAATAAAAAAACGATGGTATAGATAGATGAATTGTCATCGATTAGATAAATTGGATTTTCGTCCACAGAGGGGCTGAAATAATAATGAAAAAAAAAAAAAAAAAAAAAAAAAAAGATCGAGAAGAATCCGAGGATGAAAAATCGTCTTAATAGAAAGGCAAACCTCGCGTGTTATATATCATTCCAGCATTCCATCCGGGATATCCGTAACCGGCGTAATCTTTTATTATGTAGGTAACTACGTACGTACGTATATATATTATATATATACACGCGTCGCGAGGCTAAACTCCCAGCGGGATACTCACGCGCGCGATCCAATGGCGTTTACATGCATCGCCGCCGCGAGCGCCGCGTACGCCCGCGCGCGTTTCTTGCGTATAGAAATAAATAGGGATTTGACGAGACTTCGTAATCCCGTGGCTTCGGGTGTCTCGAAAATAAATGTGGATCATTTCGCGGGATGTAATGCCCACCCGAAGCGACGGGAGGCTCGGGGATTCGATCATATCTTCGTAATTTCGGGGATCGTTCAAAGTATATACGTACCCCGTGTCTCTCTCTCGGTGCGGCGCTTTTTCATCACAAGGGGAATATCGCACGAGAGGGAAGCCGTAACAAGGGCCTTCGAGTTCACGACGGGGGAAACGGATCCCTGGAGTGACACAACCTCTCACCGTAACAACACCCCATCCAAGTGCCCCGTTAACTTACTGCACGGACAACAAACCGGACGCTTCCTCTACCGAACTAAACAGCGCGACGCTCCCGAGTCAAAATTACAATCTCCGTTGACACTTGCAATTTGTAACCTTTAGTTAACGAAGTCTTAGTTATTTTACCGTGTAGTCGAGGGTATTAAAACTTCAAAAACTATTTGTACACATTTTTTATGATAAATTTGTGGGAATTAAAGCGAATTTGAGTTAAAGAGTATTTAATGGAGACCGGGGTCTGTTGAAACACGAAATTATCGTAATATCCACTTGAAATTCTTAAAGTTCCGTACTTGCAGCACTAAAACTTCGACCGTTTTACGGTATCGTTTCGATTTGTCATGTGTTCTACGTGGTGGAAAAAAAGTACAGAATTTTACTGAAAAATAATTCAGTTCGCGTCAATAAATACGCGAGTAAAATTTTTTCGATTTTTACCAGCAATGATTTATTTAATTTCTCTGTTTTACGAATTTTTTAAAAATATTTAAATTTGTTATCGAAGAAAAAAAGTTTAATTAATAATATCGACGATAACACGCGAAGGTTTTTTGGAGGTTATGAATTACGAAAACACACCGTTGCGCATCGGAGAAAAGAAAACTGAATGCGGATTATGATTTTTTTGGTTTTTTTTTCATGACACGTATATATAGTGTATTATTTACGAGTGCAATAGATAATTATGTTCGCACTTTGGTCCTTTGCTCATTGTACCGCGGAAGCGGTGACAAAACAGTGGTCCCGTATGAAATTGTCATATCAGCCGTTATGAACGCACGTATAGGCTGTACGTTATTCAACTACAGTGATTTTAGTAACGCTGCGTTCCATTCACGAAATTGAATACCCCCGGAGTTGCGCTGAATGGGATTCATGCGACAAACGTCAATTGAAATTTATTATCTCTCATCTTTGTTCGAATATTATAGACGGCGTTTACTCGCGCTGTCGGTACATTGTGCCGCGTAATATTATTGACAAGAGACGATGATTCATGAATAACCTTTTCAGCGCCGAAACCTTTAAGTAACCTTTCGAGTTCGAGACGGAAAGAGCGTTGAATGGATCTTCAATCGCCAAACTTTATCGATTAATCGAAAAAAAAAAATGGCCGCCTCACTGTTCGTTGTGAGTCGATAAATTCGTTCGAAAAAAAAATAATATAATAGTAAAAATCACTGATTAACGATAATTAATAAATCATTATCATCATCATCGTTAATCATTGATTTTTTATTTAATTGATTTATTTTAAAAATTGATTAATTAATCGAAAAAAAATTTTTTAAATATGTTAATTAAATGAAAATAACTATTTATCGATTTTAACAATAATAATTATTATTATTATTAAAATCAATAAATAATTATCGATTTTAACAATAATAATTATTATTATTATTAAAATCAATAAATAACTAACCAATTTTCCATATCGAGAAATACATTTTCCGCGTAATTATAAAATTTCCCATTGATTATTAATTTTTTTTTTTTTTTTACGGAGTATATTAATTTCTTGCAAATATGAGATCGCAATTTCGATCAATGCCTCAATGTCCGTTCGCCGGATGGAAGCTCGTAAAACGAATTTATTCCCCCATTTGAGTCGTCGAATCGAGTAATCTGTAACGTTCGTCTTTCCGAGTGGCCGACAACGGTAAAAGTCGTTTCGCCATAATTCCGAAGATCTATGAAGCGTGGAACGCCAGAAGGGAGCGCCTCGTCGTGAATTTTCGCATTCTATATTGCTCGCTCATCTGTTGTATCGATTTTCGACTTTTCTCGGTCAATCGGCAACATATTGTGGGATAATTTTCGCTACGGGCGGCCATACAGGTTCATTGAAGCGAACGAGAGAGTGGAAAGAGCGCTCGGGGCGTTACGTGAAATTAAAATTTATATAACGCTATATATATATATATATTATGTTAGACAGTATGACTTATTCATTCAACCTGAGCGATGATGGACGAGACGGCACTCTGCGCGCCGTATTCTCAGGTATTTTCGATACGTTGCGGCGACCTTTAGAAAAGTCGCAGCTGCTGCTCTGAAAAAAGTGAAAAACATCGAAAAAGATCGCGGGATCTCGGGATATTTTTTTTTTTTAATTTTATATATAAATTCATAAAAAATGAAGGGTTTTAAGATAAAATTGGAATAAAGTAAATAATTCGATGGATCAGCAACCCTCAAGCCAATGAATAAATGACGGTAATTCTATTAGTTTGAAGTTATTTTTGTTTCTTCTTTAACACAATACTACGCAAAATAATGGATCACCGAGTCCTGGAAGATTTATCAGTAAAAATGATGCATTTCGCTCTGTTATAATGGAGTATATGGCAGGAAAAAGGGGAAATGGGGTAAAATGAATCGGTTTAGCGATTTCAGAGAATTTTGTCGATATACACAATTCTTTTTCGCTATTTTGTTAACCAAAAAAATAGATTTAAATAAAATTCTACGAATTTTAAGGATTCGTCCATTTTGCTTCAAAATTTTCGTCGTGTCCTATTTTGCCCCTTAATATGAAAAAAAATCGATATTTGTCGTAAAAATTTCTCCGTTTTTTTTTATATCTCATTATATTCTTATTTTTCACGGAGATCCATCAAATTATATAGCAAACAGGTAAAAGTACGAAAATCTTCAATCACTCGATGACTGCTTTCCATTGAAAAATGCATTCATATCTGCAAAGGGGAAAAAAAAAATGAAAAAAAAAAAAAAAAAAAAAACACGAATACGAAAGTAAAATATTTCCTCGTTGTACCTAAAATATATTTTTCTAAAGTGGATTACACGGTCGTCGTACATTGAAAAAATACTATGCGACCTTCCAGAGGATCATATAGTATACATAATATATATAATATATATAATATCTGAATGTATATAATATATATCAGTTAATATATATCATAACATAATATAATCTCATGTATATATATATTGCGCGGCACTGCCGTTTTTTTTTTTTTTTTTTTTTTTTCACTTTATATATTATTTTTCATCGTATAACGTCGACACAGGAATGTAGGCGATGAGATTTATTATTCCACGCGATGATTAACAGGTATCAGTGTGCAAAGGAAATTTGAGAGTAGAGACAGTGGGATTGACGGTCTGAAGATAATTGGATACAATATATCTTTATAATAGTTTTATATATCACGTTGTTTTTTTTTTTTTTTTTTTTTTCTTTTGGAAATCGATCGCTACACGTAGGATCATTCGAAATCGATAGTAACACAGGGGGACGGAGATGGCGTATCGATCGAGAAATCAATTCGCGTCGACGTATACGTTTCACGGACAGAAATCCGAAAATTATGAAAAAAAAAGGAGCAAAGATCCGAAAATTAAGAAAAAAAGAAAAAAAAACGAATAGCGATCCGAAAATGAAGAAAAAAAACAAATAGCGATCTAAAAATGAAGAAAAAAGAAAAAAAAAAAAAACAAATAGCGATCCGAAAATGAAGAAAAAAAAAAAAAACAACGAATATCAATCTGAAAATGAAGAAAAAAAGAAAAAAAAAACGAATAGCGATCCGAAAATAAAGAAAAAACGGAAAAAACAACGAATAGCGATCCGAAAATGAAGAAAAAAAAAAACGAACGATCCGAAAATGCCGAAAAAAAATGAACAGCGATCCGAAAATAAAGACAGAAAAAAAAACGGACTAAAAATCCAAAAATAAAAAGAAAATAAAAAAAACGGACAGAGTACCGAAAACGAAGAGAAAAAAAAAACCGACAGAGTTCTGAAAACAAAGAAAGAAACGAATAAGAAAAGAAAAAAAAAAAAAAAAAAAACGGAAGAACAGCGCAGAGACAAAAAGCGAGAGGAGCAGAGTACGAAAATAACGAGTGGCGTCAGCCGATCGTTGGCGAGAGGAACGGCGGTAGTTGAACGAACGAACGAGAAAACCGTGCGATCAAGTGGCCCGGCGACTCACGGATGAAACGTCGCTGATTAGTAATTGGTCTCACCGGTTAACGGCTAACTGCTCTATTAAGCGACCGACGCATCCGATCGTATTCACGCGACGAGAATATATATGTATTTGTTCGCTCGCGAGAGAGAGAATGAGAGATGAACGACGACTCGCGCCACAAAGCCGAGAGGATCCGAATCGCGCCAATTACGACAGGACGAATACGTCATTGACACCCGCGCGTCTTCAGAGTATAACTCGCTTTCGAGGATATTATTTATCCGCCAACGCAAGTCCGAGAGCTCCGAAGCAAATTGACCATTCAAGTCGACGTTGCGAAATTGGATTTACGAGAAAAAAATTCCAAAACTAAAAATAGATTTGCAGAGATCGATGTTTTCGTATAGAAAATGAGCGAAAAAATATTATTTATCGAATTGCAACGTCGAAATGGATAGTCGAAAAAAAAAAAAAAAATTAATTTTTTTCATTTTTTTTTTTTTCGGAAACTATAGAAGATAAAGAAATTTTTTTTACGGAAAAATTATTAAATGCTTAATGAAAAAATAGATACCGCCACCGGAAGAGTGATTTTCGAAGCGATGGACACTCTTCAGTGGAAAGAATACATAAAAAAAAAAGAAAACCAAACAGATTAATAAAATTAACAACAATGACGATCACTGATTTTTTTTATTCGTCGAAATAAAAACTGAAACACGAGTGTCCATCGCAAAAAAAAAAAATCCAAACTGATCTCGATACATGTAACTTTCAGTAAAAAAAAATTTAACTCTTTATCTCCAGTAGTTTTTGAGAAAAAAAATTAAACTTAACTACTAAGAGATTTGTTTTCTTCTAATTAAAGTCAATAGAGTAACACGTAACATTTTCATTTATAACAGAAATAAAAATGGTTATGTGTAGTTGTGGGATAACTGCGTATCGATAAATATCGCAGTTAAAGTCCGAAAAAAAAAAAAAAAAAAAAAAAAAAAAAAAAAAATCGTTTCGTTGTTAACAATAAAAAGTAACAGCAAAAGAGAGCGTCGAGACAAATTTTTGTTTGGTCGATACTAAAAATTAGCTAAACTCCGATTGTGAACCCTGTTTAACGGTTTTGTTTCAATAATCTTTGCCGATCGCTATAAATATTCAAATATATATATTTATATATACGTATATATAGTTATTAATGTTTATAATAAAGATGAGGAACTCCGGACGAACCCAGTCGTTGGTTCGTCATAATCGGCAACAGTTTTGTTTTTAATTAACAAAAGGAAGCAGCAGATCGATATATATATTTTTTTTTTTTTCGATAATAATTAAACCGGAAGCACGCGCGTCGAATCGCCAGTTTAGCGTCGCGCGGTTTTTCCTCAACTAATTAATAATTTCCCAGCATATCTCCGCAATTCCATATCAATGATATACCGGATGCGCATCGGATAAACGACGAATCAATTTATCCAACGATCACAATCATTTTTTTTTTTTCGTAAAGCTATTTGTGATTATTTTTTTTATTTTAATTTTTTTCACTTCGCGGCCACTTGATAATCGGACGCGCGAAAGAAAAAGCACCATTTTGATTATCGCAGCGAAATCCAATAAAAATGTCTCTTTTTCTCGTCATATCAGAACTTTGTTTTTAGTTTTATAGATTTTTTTGATTTTTTTTTTTTTTTTCACAAAATCTTTGTTTCTCCAGAAACGTTGATTTTTTTCAATTCATCTATTTGGTATATTCGATTGTAACGTCGAAAATAAAAAATCGCGAGAAAAACGTTTACTTCAAATGAAAGAACGAATTTTATCGTCGAAATAAGACTTCGAGGATCAAAACTTTTTCAACAATTCGATAAAAATTAATAAACCAATCGCGTCAAATGTCTGAAGGCGCAAAAATATTTCTCAATTGGTTGATTCGAATGATTTATATCCGAATGCGTAATAAATAACTTCCGCTATACGGTGTAATGTAACTTTATCCAACGAACGCGTGTCTCGTTATCGACGATCGTTAACTCATTTTTTTTTTTTCTTTTTCTTTCTCTACATTATCAACAACGTTTAAATAGTTTTTTTCTTTCTCTTCGCTATCTACTAAATTCCAACAACGTCTATCATGCGGATAATAGAGGAGAGAAGGAGGTAAGTTAAGATACGACAGCGACTCGCGCGACTCGACGTACTCTCCTCACGATACCCTAATCTCTCTCTCTTTCGATTGACCTATTAATGTTTATAACTTTCGCCTTTTGCTCGAGGAAAATCAACGTCGCGACGACGTTGGCGCTGTTTGTCGCTTCGCTCTCGTCGCGATTTTTCTTTTACTTGTGAGATCCTTTGTCGTGACAAATTATGTGAACGAGACGAAGATTTTTCATTGTGAAGAGATTGTCATAGAGACCGACAACGTCTTCTTCGTTCACCGTGTCTTTTTCTGAGACTTTCAGCAATTGCGGTACCAAAGTACGAGATCTCTCGATTCTGCAAAAAGTAGAAAAAAATCAATCGATAAAAGTGAAATTATTTAAGCGTTTGAAAATCGTCGATTTCGACGACGCGAAATCGAATAAAAAAAATAAAAAAAACTACAAAAAACTATTTTTACAGTACAAAAACCGACCTGATGTCCGCGTAAATATGAAACTTCAAAAACGAAAATAAAAAAATCAGAAGTACAGTTAATGATTAACAAAAAAAAAACAAAATGAAAGTCACTGTCAATAGAAATAAAAATAGCGATCAATATTTTTATGATTCAAAAGAACCGAAGAAAGTATCAAAGGGAATCCAAACTTCGAAATCTAAAATAAAAAAATGAAAATCACAATCAATGATCGATAACAAAAGATCAAAATGAAAGTCACTATGAACAAAAATAAAAATCACAATCAATATTTTAATGATTCAAAAGAACCGAAAAAACTATCGAATGGAATCCAAACTTCAAAATCCGAAATAAAAAATCAAAATCACAGTCAATGATCAATAAAAAAAATCAAAGTGAAAGTCACTATCAATAAAAATAAAAATCACAATCAATATTTTAATGATTCAAAAGAACCGAAAAAACTATCAAATGGAATCGAAACTTCAAAATCTAAAATAAAAGATCAAAATCACAGTCAATGATCAATAAAAAAAATCAAAGTGAAAGTCACTATCAATAAAAATCAAAATAACAATCAATATTTTTATGATTAAAAAGAACAGAAGAGAGTATCGAATGGGATCCAAACTTCAAAATCTAAAACAAAAAATCAAAATCACAGTCAATGATCAATAAAAAGAAATCACAATCAATATTTTTATGATTAAAATGAACCAAAAAAAGTATCAAATGGAAGCCAAAAGCTCACTTGTGATCAAAATTCCAGGTGGAGAAGAGGACGAGTTCCTCGCGAGATCTATAAGGATTGATATTGTGCCTCTCGCCGTAAGAACACCTCTCGAGATTCCAAACGCCGTCGCAACGAAATTCTCCTTGTGCGTTGCACAGCGGCACCTGTTCCTCTTTGCTTCTTGTGAGGATTTTGAAGGGACACTGTTCTTTATCGGCGTTCTTGTCGCACGGATAATCCGTATTAGCAGAGACGCGATTGGTTCTCTTCGCGTCGATTTCATCGCTCTCGAGATCGATTCTCGTCTCTCCTTCATCGTCGTCGCTGTCAGCGGAGCGCGTCAACTTGCAGGGGCAATGATCGTAACAATTGTTACTCTTACCGTCGACCCTATCGATCTCTTCCTCCGTATCGTCGCGTCGACGAAGACTCCGATCGAAATAATAACCGAAGTAGTGATCCTCCCGTAACTGCATCTTGAAATACTCGATAACGTGGTGAAGATGCAAACGCGCTTGGCGATTGCTCGCCCACGTTTCCGACGCTTTTATCTGCTCAATCGTCTTGTAAAGGTAACCGCGTATCCTGTCCTGGCATCTGCGATGCATGTAGGCTTCCTGATGAAAACGTACAAATGGATTAATCTATAAGTTCCGTAAATAAAAAAAAAAAACGAAAAATTGAAGAAAAAAGAAAATCTTTAGAAGAAATTCAAGAAAATGAAGGAAAGAACGGTATGACAAATCATTATTAATCCAAAGTTGTTATTATTATTATTATTATCGTCGTTAATTGTTATTATTTATTTTAGTATTTTGAAATAAATTATTAGAATTTTTTTTTTAATTTTAATATTGGCATTTTGAATAAAAATTTCGTTATCTTATTCGTCAAAAGATTTTTAAAAAATGCTGAATAATAATTAATAAGATGAAAAAAAGAAAAATTTCATTACAAAAAATGTCTAAAAACGCACCTTAGTAGTGACATTGGTTTCCAGTCCGCGAAACCATTCGGGATGTTCGTCCCTATCGCTGAATGCGGTTTTGCTATCGTCGCGATTGAGTACACCGTGTAAAACGGCGACTTTCCTCTTGAGATTTTCAGTGAGAAACTTCGCAGCTTTGTCGCCAACGGTGAGAAAATCAATGTTTACCCGCTTCAGGGTGTCGTAGAGAAGATCAGCGTCTGTGACATCGGTGAGAACCGGAAAAAAAAAAAGAAAAAAGGAAAAAAGGGAGTTAATAATAATCGCTACAAGCGTCGAGACCCCCTGAAGCCACTGCTTTGTTGCGCAACTGATTGCCGCGTGTCTAACACCGTATATACGCGATACAGTAGTTTTACGAGAGAAAAAAATCCCTGGAGAGTCGGCCGCGAAGGAAATATCGGGATACCCTACTGGTACACTGTTCCGAGACGGTGGGGAATCGATTCAGTCTGAAAAATGCGTGCGTGCGCACCGGAAAATAACCCGATCCCCGCGATCCTCATTTTCCGCGATCCACGTATGCGAGCTGTTCGTCCGTAACGTGAAAAAGGGCTCTTCCGCTCTGTTGTACGGTCCGCGGCTATCGAAGTTGATGAAGCGTCGTCAATCGACAGAGGATCGCGCGTGAGATATCCGTAAAACGTTTTTTTTTTTTTTTTTTTTTTTTTTTCGTTTTCCGAAGCGTCTCTTGTCCTCGAGAAGTTTTTATCCGTATTTTTCTATCCCCTTTGACGAGACACCCTCGACGGAGGGGTAAAATACGAGGATAAATCACCACAGCGGAAAGAGTAGTAAAATGTTAGGCGCTTCGAGACCTCGAAGAACATCCGATACTCTCCCGCAACGCTGGTAAATTATTTACGGTATTACGTGGGCAGGTAGTTCTCTCCAACACGCCTCGTTTATCATCGATAAACGGATATTATGTAAAAAAAAAAAAAAAAAATGTTTCTTCGTGGTAATTATGGCGCATCGAGGACGAGATACGCGCGTTGTATTCTCGAAACGAATATTTTACGGATCGTTAACTGTTCGGAAGGCTTTTGGAATTCCCTTTGGATTTCTCTCGATCCCCTGCGGTCGGATAACGAAAGAATTTATTTATTAATTTTCTGTGGTAAACTTTTGTTTACTTGCGATTTCTTTTTTTTTTTTTCACAGAAAATTCTGAAAATTGTTACGAGAGTAGTAATGAGTATTTTTCGTTGTCGCAACGGGTTAAATTTTAATAAATGTTGATAAATAAAAACAAATGAAAAAAACGGACGAATAAACGTTCCATTTTTTTTTTACGCAAAGTCCGATCGAAAAAACATTTTTCTTCGATTTAAAAAAAAAAAAAAAAAAAAAAAAAAAATCCGATTTTTCCATAAATTTTTTCAGCATTCTCACCGGAAAGCATTACTTCCCCGGGTCGCTGAAGTACCAAAGTGGTCTGTGGCTCCAGAGTATAAAAGTAATCCTCGTCGATGAGTGCTCCGTCGAGAAGGAAAATGTTGATTTCCGCGAGATCGTTGGTAACCTGAAATGAAAAAAATATTCATCTATCACTTAACTCCAATTTTCATTACCAAAACTTCGCGAACCTTTCTCCGCGGCGCTTTAGTAAAGTCATTATCTTTATGGAATTTGCATCGTGTCATTTCGATGATAAAAAATCGATGAACTTATCGCTTCGTCGAATTTCCTTCGCGAAGTCGCGTATCCCTGAGGAGAGGCGATTTTTTTTTTTTTTTTTTTTTTTTTTTTTTTTTTTTTTTAGGATCGATTTCTCGAAGTATCGAGAGGGTTGGAAGGATATCGGAAAGACGATGGAGATGATGCGACACGGAAAAAAAAAAAAAAAAAAAAAAGGGATGAAAAAAAAAATTTATAGTCGATCCCCGACTGCTGGGAGGCGAGAATCAGATCTGAGCCTTGACCCCGTAAAATCCAAGGGCCGTGACACTGACGACTCGCGGAGTGCATACAAGCGGTGGCCGTGGCCCGGCCTGCTTGCCGGTGGTTCGATAAAGCGGCACTGCAGACCAATCTCTCGCTCCGCGAAGGTCGTCCTCCCATCCATAGAACTCTATATCGCACTCTCTGCAGCTCTCGATGAAGACTTTCCGCGGAAAATGTTCGCTCCCCGAAGCTTTCTCGCGTGTGCAGAGCTGAGAACCAACGCTCGTTTGATGCTATACGTTAATAAATTAATAATGCGAGTGCATCAAGGAGTTTCCGAACCGAATGAAGTTAGTTACTGCTTCGCGAAGCGCGAGGGAAAAAAAAAGTTAATTAGCGCTGCAATGAGTACGAAATTTTGGAGGAAATGCGGATCGCTACGGAAAATGTCGATGTCGGAAGGACGTTAACGAAAATCGACTTTTTAGAATAATTTGACTCCGGAGGACATCGAAACAATTTTTTAAAAATAGAGGACGCGGAATCGAGAATTTTATTTCGAAAAATTCGTTTTTTATCATTATAAAAAATCTAATAAATTATCGTTTATAAAAAAAAATAGTCTGCTCTCAAAAAATTGAATTTTTAAAAAAATTTCGGTTTTTTTTTTAATTTTGCAAAGAATTATATAAAATTTGATTTATTACATTTTTTATCCTATAAATCTCGTTAATTTTCGATGAGCGACGGGGCTAATTTTTTTGGTATTTTAAAAATTTACTTCGCGACATCGCCGAGTCGAAAATTCCAATTTTTTAATTGCGTTCGTTCTTTTGCGTGTCGTAAAAAATGTTTTAGTATATTTTTTTTATATTTTTTTTTAACGCACGAGTAACGTGAGACCCGACGAGAAAAACGAGAAGCAATTTGATAAAATTTGATACACTGCGCGCAATAAATCGATGTTATAAATTTTCGAAATTTTACTCTTCCGCTCCAGATAAACGACTGAATAAACCAAAATCGTTGTTAAAAATGAATTTACGGCTTTATAAACTTAAAATTATAAATTTCCACTTCTTTCCTCGTAAAAGATAAATCGATGCTTCAAATATATGTATTTACGATTATCTGGTAGAGAATCTTGTAAAACGAATTGTTTCGATCGAAATTCGTAATTCAACAATTCTACGTTCGTAAATTTTTCAGAAGCATTTCGAACATTGTGCCCTAATAAGTAATCAGCCGTATAACGTTGGAAATAAATAAAATTAAGACAAAATTTCTTTTTTTTTAATTCATTTATTTTTTTCCGTAATAATAAAACACATGGCAATGAAAAACTTAATAAATACCAAATAAGTAAATACTTAATAAGACGAAATTGATTTCCGGACTTTTCGCAATGCATTCATCGAAAAAAAAACTTCGAAATTTTTTTTCGAAGTTTTTAACTTCATAAAAAAAATGTATAGAAAAACGATTCTTCCATAATAATGATAATTATTATTATTAAATAAAAGTATTTTAATAATAAAAATAATTCGATAAATAAATTGGTATCTTACGTTTAATTTGGTAGAGGCTTTTCGTTTGAGTTCTTGAAGACTTCGGCACGCGACACCAAATTTCCTCGTGCGACTGACGTCCGTCACTTTGAAGCCGCGTAACTGTAAAAAAAACAATAAAAAAAAATCCACGCGTATTCGATTAATCAACGAGTAATCGTAAACAAAGTTTGTGACGCGCAATGCATCTCGGACTCGTGAAAATTCGAGAGTGCGCGCTATATATATGAAACACAGTTTCAAAAACTTTCGAACGGTGTCATCGAATTTCGCGTTTCGGATTTCCTTCGTTTTAACAAAAAAAAATCGTACATCGACGCCGCGTCGTGTCATATAACGCGGTTATCGTTAATTAACGATCGACGAAGCGATCTATCGCGACGACGATCGAATTACCTCGTGTTTGGTCGGTGCCTCTGTCAATCTCCTGAAGCAATTAGCGAGTAGCGATGACATGATTGCGAGGTGTCCGAGAGCGCGAGGGGATATAAGCCGTCGAATGCCTCGGATCCCCACCACTTGTCTTGTCTCCCGCACTGATCAGCGATAAGGACTCTATCTCTCGATTGGTACAGCGTACGAACAGCTGTCACGCGCGATTGTGTCAAAACTCATATATATATGTTATGCCCGTGAATTATGTGCGAATCCGCGAGAACACGATAAAAACCCGAGAAACAACGAAATTCTGTTTAAACACGCGAGAACAGAGAGTCCCGGGAGAGGCGATTAATTTTTTCTCTTCTTCGGAACGAAGTAAGAAAAATTAATTATATTGCAAAATACCGAGGCGATCTCGCGTTCGAGATAACGCACGCGGGAGACCCCGTGGCTACTGGAAAACCGAATGGGATATTAGACGTTTATTCGCGAAGGTCCGCGAACTCCCGTCGACAGTGTCGAGTCGTGTTTTATCGCTGAGGTGAGCCGAACGTCTCGCTTACAGTTGACAACGGCGCAATATCGGAACCCGCGTCCAGTCGTGGCGAAAACAAAAAAAAGATTCGCGTGTTTTTATGCATTCACCGTACGCGGAGAACGGGGAAGAAATGTTGTCGTCGGAGCAACGCCAACTCTCGTACCGTACTGCACGAGAGTACTGGAAGGAGATCGCGCGTTATACGTTAACTTCGGCGAAACATCGAAACTCCGTCACTGCAGTCGAGCCCTCGGGGCGCCGTGTCGCGGTACGCGCTCGTCGCGCCAGGTGGCGGCACGAGTATGTACCAGCGATGCCGAGAGCCTTTCTACGGCCGAGTGCTCGTAATAAAAATAATACTTTCGACAACATTCACACATTTTTATCTCGCGCTGCTATCTAAGTGAAATGAAAAACGACTCATAGAAATCTACAAGCTGAAGGGCGTTACGTACAATTAAATAACAATCTTTAACAAATAAACAAGAATGTTGGGTAAATCGGAGATAAAAAGGTACACAAGAAACTCCATGAGTAACGAATATATATATATATATATGTATTATTGTATACGCATTCAACTCGTGCGAATATATATTCCTTTGTGCGATCATTCAGCTCGTTAGGCTCAGAATTTACTCAACTTGTCGCGATTACTAATGCTACGCGCATAAATGTAGAACGGCTAATTTTTTTACGGTTCGTCGAGCGGTTGTTTTTGTCTTGTGGTGCACGGACGCGCGCGCGCGTGTATATACATCGCGAACAGTGAAAATAAATAAAAAAAGAACCTCCCGTAATTGGATTGCGAACTATTTTGACATCGCGCAAAACCAAATCCGTCGAGATTGGTTAACGAATCCTCGTTTCGCGAATATAAAACAAACTGACGACGATATTAGCCGTCGAGATGTCGACGTCCGATTCGATATTAATTACTGCCTCTACGACGGGCTTGACGTGCCGGGCGATTTCTCATTTACGCGAACTGATCGAAGTGTCGCCGAGTCATTAACCTTCAATTAAATATCTCGTTACGAATGACTGTCGAAATGTTATACGAAGTTTTAACGTCGATACTTTTGGTATTTATTTGGATTCGCGATGTTTGGTGTCGCTGTAAAAATAGTTCCAAAATGGTCGAAAAATCAGTTATCAAAAAAGGGAGTGGGGAAGGGGACGAGAGAAATAAGACGAAAAAAAACTCTGAATGAAGTGAGATTCGCGGTACGGATCAATCGTGTTCCTCGTGTGGTTTACAATCTCTCGTGACGTAAACGCCGATGTTTTTGTGATGCGTGCTTCTACCCCGACCTGATAATCATTTGACGGTTCGAACGATTATTTGAACCCTCAGAGCGGAACCGATGCAACGGATATTACGGTGAGTAATCGAGACGAGACTCTGAATACACTTTATTAATACTTGTTGTTGTTTACCGTTCACTAATGACGTTTCCACGAAATAAAGACCGAGATTACGGCAACGTAGACGTAGACGTCGACGAAAATTCGATCTAATGCTTTGCACAATTTATACACCATTATGAGTCTTATGTTTCGTTATTATTGAAACAAGTGCAATAATAATAATAATTATGATTATTATTATATTATTTATATGTTATTATTATTATTGAATAATAATTTTTTAAAAATGATTATTATTATCGAATAATAAAAAATAAAAAAATTATTATTATTATTGAATAATAATACATAGACGATTATTTTTGTCGATCGATCATTAGAATTTTGTTACAAAAAAATGAAAACTTCGGCAATCTACAGGTGTTCGCGTGTCCTCGATACATATTTTTTTTTTTTTTCGGATATAATAACCAATATTCCGTTACGATAGGGGCATTATATTTCGAGGGGCTTTGTTACGTTCAGAAGTTAACGATGTTGCGCTGGCGCTTCATCGACGATGAAAGTAGGTTTTCAATAAGTTTCGCACAATATGCCACCTCCCCGGCCACGGTAACGTGTTCCCAACGGGTTTCGCACAATCTCCTGTGATATCGACATAGTATACTGCGGCATCGACCGTCGAATTCATCTGTTTGCGAAGATGAACGCTCTTTGTCATTGTACACTGGTTTACGCGGAACGAAGAACAAGTTTACGTTGCGGCTCTTCGAGTACATTAGATCGGCAGACGGAAAAGTTATTTGCGGCCAATGTATAACTTATATGCGGAATTCGAGTGCAGAGAAAAAAAAAATGGGGCAATATGGACCATAAAAAAAATAATAATAATAACAAATAATAGTAATCATAATAATTTTTTTTAAGTAACTTGCGATGAAAAAATTCAAAATTTGAATTTTAAATAATTTATTACTTATAATCGATATCTAAATTATTCTCGTCAGAGAATATACATTTCCCCATATGAAAAATAATGGAAGAGTTTTTTGAAAAACAAAGATAAATGAAAAAAATATATTTGATAAAAAAAAAAAAAAAAATTATTTCGTACGATAAACATATACAATACGAATCTCCATAAATCAATGACATTGAATCATCGAACCCAAAATTTAAATTTCTTGCATTCTTTTTTTTTTTTTTTTTTTTTTTTTTTTTTTTAATGCCGAATCATTGATAATTTTTTTTTGCGCTCATCATACCGGATTCAAGTTCAGCCGAACGATTATCGTACGAAAGCGCAAGAGAAGAGTGAATGGATGCATCGATGATGAGTCATTACGCGGGCTTCTGACCTCACGAAATTATTGCAATGCGAATCGTTCGCCATTCGATGATTGATCATACGCAATATAACGTAAGGGAATACATCGAGGTTATCGAGTTTATTTACCTTTCATCTAATGGATCTAACCTCGAAGTAGCTTCGGGAATGCGACTCTTACTTTCCCCTCAAAGTTCATCACAATCCCATCTTAGATTCATCCATTCAACGCTCCGTATACTAAGTGGGACACTTGACTCCTTTTTAATACTCGCGTTAACATAGTAGCATGTTATCGTTTTTCACGCAACGTACACATTTCGACGTGATTTACAAAGGACTTACTTACGGTTGCCGAGATTATCAAACAATGTAGAAACGATCGCGAAACTTTTTTTTTTTTTTTTTTTTTTTTTTTTTTTTTTTTTTTTTCACCGCGAGAAATCGCGGCTAATTGCGAAACCTCGTGTGTGCCATTTTTTTAAAAGTAATAATTAACGCCCGTGTAATTGTTACGTGTGTACAAACTAATGACAATTATGTTGCAAAACATTTATATTGTTAAATTGTAATACAGCACCGAGATTACACGGTATAGAATTACGGGGACGTTACTTTCGTACGAAGATTTTTTAGGGATAATCGACCGTGTGAATCAACGTTGTTGCAGGCAATACGAAGATTCACGCGAAGTGCAAACATGCAGTCGCGATGTATTTGCGAATACATCGCGACTGCACTTTCGGCGTCGCGAATACATCGCGACTGTACTTTCGACTTCGCGAATAATGAAAAACACCGTGGAACTTTCAAGGATACAACAATTTTACATTTTTTATAACTCGAGCGAAAAACAAAACGACAACGTTGCCGAGAACCGAGATAATTATTTTACCGACAAATTTGCTCGCGGGGATTTTCGTGACGCGCACGCAATCACCCACTCGCTCTCTCGCGCCCCAATTTTCTGCCGACGTACGTAAAAAAAAAAAAAAAAAAAAAAAAAATGTATCTCTTTTCTCCAAATCTCAACCATATAGAAGGCACTGAGAGCATCAAATTTGCATAATAATAATTCCAAAAAATTATTTAAAAAAAATCGAAAAAAAAAAAAAAAAATCGAAAAAAAAAAAAAAATTTGATAAATTTTTCAAATTTTCGTCTCATCGGGAAGTAGTCGAAATTTTTTGTGAACTTCACTTTTCGATGGAATTCTCACGATACACCCTCCGTAAACGAGGAAAAAACAATACGACGATACGGAGAAAAATAAATAAATATATAATAATAATGATAATGATGATGATGATGATCACTGATGATGGGAGTCAACTATCAGTCGTTTTATCCCCATTGCCGTGACACCAAAGTTCAGTATGGAAAACTTTAGCTAACTAATAGAAATCCTTGATTGCCGCCCGAGCGTCACGCGATTTTTCGTTCGAACGCATCACCCAAGGGGCGTTCAACGTTCCGAGACGGAAAATTAGCTTATAACCGGAGACGTTGACAATCACCGGTATGATACGCGGATGGCTGGTTTCGCATGTTGTTTTTCCACTTACGAACGACGGTTATCCGCGGATACGCGTTGGAGGAGTGATAGATAGTTGGCAGAGCTAAAACGAAATTTGTTTATCTGACGAATATTTTCTCGAAGTTTTTTTTGAAATTTGTATTTTTTTTGTATTTGATACAAATTCCAACAAAAACTTCGCGAAAATATTTGTCAGGTAAATAAATTTTGTTTCGTTTCGTTTTTCGTTTTGTTTCGTTGTTTTTTTGTTTTTTATTAATTTTTTTTTTTTTTTTTTAATAAAAGTCGAATTTCAATAGGAAAACGATAGGGAGAAACTTTTCCCGTTTTTATGACGATGTTGACGATGAATTTCGTACATATATCGGTAAAATACAGATATCGGTAAAATCAGAGCCAAATAAATTTTTTTTTTTCTCGAAAGCTACAGGAGATAAAAAAATTATTATTTTTTAACTAAAAGATACATGTATTTAGAATTTTACAAAAAAAAATTGCGCAAAAATATTGAGAAACATAAAAGATATGGCCGTCGGAAGAGCAACTTGTTTTTTTTCCGAGATATTTGCTGGTGGACATTCTCCTGTGGAAATGATGCATCAAAAAGAAAAAAAAATCTAAACGAGTTATTTAAGTTAATAACAACAACGAGTCGTTGACGATCGCCGATTTTTTTCATAATTTTTTTTTTTTATTTGCAAAATGGTAGCGAATGAAAAGTGAAGTGTGAGAAATTCTCGAGGGAAATCGGCATTTTAAGGTAATTATTAAAAATTGAAAATCGTTTTGAAAAATTATACAATTTTTTTTGTAAAATTCTAAATACATGCAGTTTTCAGTGAAAAAAAAATCATTTTATTAGCTTTTATCGTTTATAAGTAAAAAAATGAAACATTACACTCGGTTTTCAAAGCGCTCCGGCAAGACGTTACCCCCTCAAGCGTTCCAATGACGTCTTTGCTCTCCTAATTGATATTTTCGAGATATCGTTTCGCAAAGCTGTTATTGGATTTCCGCCAGTGGCGTCAGCAATACATTGAGAAAAAAAACAACAAGTAGCTGAATGTCCAACGTAAGCGGTCAACGTTTAAACAAATCGTTCATAAATATGCGGAAAAATATACCTTTTTCAACATTTGTTTTTTGTCATTCGACCAAAGCGTGATTTGGACGATCAATATTTTTGAATTCAATGAAAAATGACAGCGAAAGAATTTTACAAATTTAACAAAAATTGGAATCAAATATTCGACGAATTTGAAAAAAAAAAAAAAAAAAAGTGCACAGAGCGCTTTCTGTTTCTCAAATTTTAAAGACTTTTTTTTTTTTTTACAAATATTCCGCATTTTTACTATTTTTTTATCCCCATTTTACTTTTCTTTGCTCTATTTTTTAAAAAATTCTCCATATAGAAAAAATGAATGAAAAATCGAAAAAAAAATTTTGGGTCGATGTATTTCAATTAGTTGTTTAGTTAGCGAAGTTTGCGCCAAAATTTTTTTATTTTTCGAAAACCATTCGAAAACCGAAATAAACTAAATGAAATTTTTTTTTTCGTTTGATTAATTTTAGTTATCGATTTTTATCCGAAAATTTTTAATTCTTTGTCGTTTAGCATGGTATCGTCATTGTTAACGAATTATTATCATATGTGACGCGGAGGCATCGATGCAAAAATACGTTAATTGGATATCTGTCTGATGGTGCAACGGGGTCACCGGAATCAATAGCCTTCTTTTTCGTAGACCCCGAAAATTGTCACCTTGAAAGTTCGCCGCAAAAGGTAATCGGAATGTTTAAAATAATCCGGTTGAATGGCTGAATATATATTAACCAAAATGTAAATATAACGCTACGACGCTATAGGGACGCAACGCGCGAACTTATCAATTCTACTCGATTAAACGCGCATCAGCGCGACAGGCATCGACGAGGAAATACACAAAGTTAACTGCAATATCGTGTATAATCGATGATTTCTGAACCGCAAAACATTACGATACAAATCTCTTCGTATTTATTCAATCGAATATAACGCTTTAATTGGAAAATACGCGTATCAAATTTTCTCCAATTTCGCGTTCTCGTAATATCGCGTAATGATTTAATCGTTTTAATTTTTTTTTTAATTTCTGTTATTTATCAATACTATTGATATTAAATAGAATAAAAATAATAATTGATACGATTAATTTAACAATTAATTGATTATTTATTTTTAATTTTTTCATTATCGATTTAATTTACATAAAAATAATAATAATAATATATATATATTATTATTAATATTTACTATAATATTTATTTGAATAGGTCGTCGTAGCGTGCGAAAAGTATTTACCATTGAATGTATTATGAAATTTCGCTCAATGTGGGCCGCGGGGCCATCGTAAACCCGGTGACCGTACGCCAACGCGAACGAAGTTCTATACGCCGGGAGCATCCGCTGCATTCGCAAATTAATTACGGAATCTTTATTGGATATATATATATATGTAAATATATATGTAATACGAATTTTAACGTTTTTTTCCGTGTCTTTGTCACCGTTTAGTGGTTTTCCTCGCGAACACGTGCGAATGAGTTGAAACATCGATGTCGAATTATCGAATGTATTTTTTTTTTTTTTTTACATCGTAGAAATGAACAAAAGGTTTGTCGAACCGCCGGGCGTTGCTATATGCGTGAAAAGGCCAAAGAACTTTTGGCTCAACGGTGTTAATGACATCGATGATAGCGACGATAGTAATTACCATTCGCGATGTGACTTTTTTTTTTTCGTATGTCACGTATTACGACGCATTCCAATCGTTGCGGCTTCTCGAGAGTATTACGATAACAAAAGTGGGGACGATTGCCAAAAAAAATTTCACGAACTGCTGCGTTTTTTAAAAAAAATTATAAAATTTTTTTAAAAAATTGAATTTTTTTTTTTTTTTTTTCGGAGCGAAATAAAAAGTAATTATTTTTGCATATTGTATACGGGATATTTCTTTGTCATTGCGAGTTGGAATCTCTCGATCTCTATATGCGAATAATTATTTCTTTAGTCATTTCGACGTTTTTTTAAATTAATCTAACGATTTATCGTCCGAGAAAAGTCCACCATCGCTTTCCAAATCGAAACGCCCTGATTTTTTTTTTTTTTTTTTTTTTTTTTTTTTTTTCACGTCACACGTCGTGCGAGAATATCCTATCAATATAAAAGTGGTCCCGAATCCGCATCATCAAAATATCGTACTATTTCACTGATTTTTACGGGTTTCCGCTCCGTATAACAAATTCCTGAAGGAAATCTGTCGACTAATGTCTTTTAACCATCTTTCCCACGTTCAACAAGTGCAAAAAAAAAAATCGTTCGCCGAACGTTCCGAACTTTGGCGACATAAATATCTTTTTTTTCTTAAGGGGTATTAAAGTCGTCGTCGGGTAGTAAAGACGCCAAACACGCATGAGATCGAAACCGGTAAAAAATCCCGGACCTCGGAGAAACGCAACCCCCCCCCCCCCCTGTTAATAACAGACTGCACGGTCGTTGCACCCTAATTTTTATTTTTTATTTTCATTAAATTAAATTTGGATCGTTTAGACGGCAATTCATCGATCGTGCAAAGTGCTCGATTTTCGATCGATCTAAGTTCGCATATTCGCGACTACCTGGCGGTCAGAGTGCAAGAGTTCGCTTTAAATTTCCTTATCCCTGTCCTTTTCTATCGCCATTGATCCCGTGGAGTGCCTCTTTTACTCCAAAACAAGTTTTTCGTTGTTTCTCGTCGTCAATGATAGCTATCTACGCGCCACGAGAGCGTCGATCACAACGACAATATAATAAAACGCGCGTAACATGGAGAGTAAAAAAAATTCATTGCGGCGACGAATCTACGTGAATATATAAATATAAACGCATACAACCGACACGACGGACCAGTCGCGCTGCGTGTGGAGTAGGGATGGTCGACACTGCATTGCCGACTTGCGAAGAACGATAAACAGACGGGGGCTGTTGGAGAACTCGGAGGGAAAAGCGGAGGTGGAGACGGGCTGCACGACGTTATTGCAAGGCAAAGGCAAGGTTCGCCTTGTTGGTGTTTGACTTCTAGTCGAGACAAAGAATTATTTCTTGGGGGGCACTGCGAAGTAGCGCGCGATTCTTTGTCAGTCAGTGGTCCAGTGGCCGAAGCATCGGATCGAACTTCCGCGAGGGCGGCGAGGTGGTACTTTAGATTTTTTTTTTTTTTTTTCCGAATCGTAAACATCAGTAATACGCGATTGCGCTGAAATTTTTCACCGTTTCTTCATCATCCTCGTCGCCTCATCAGGCTGTTTGTTTCGCGTAGGATAATCCAACGTTCTTCGAAGGACACTATTCGATTCGCGCATCGATCGAGACTTTGATCGACTCAGCCACGTGCGATTTACTAAACAATCTTTTCCAGGTGAGTTTATGAAAACATTTTCATTTTTGACTCTGAAAAATTATCGATTTTCAAAAAAATCGATAATTCGATTCGATTATCGATTTTCGATTTTTGAAAATTCGTTTCGATTATCGAAATGAGAAAAATCGAAGTGATTGGCGAAGAATTTTAATTAACAAAGGGGAAGTTTTTTCGAAGTAATTTTTTTTTTTGGGATCGAAAAAAAAAAATACTCGAGAAAATTACGGAGCGGAGCAATCGATGAAAAACGTATTTCGAAAGTTACAAAAAAATAAAATAGTCATCCAGAAAGTCAAGGTCGGCATTCGAAATTGTAAAAAATAACGTTAATAAATAAAAAATTATAAAAAAAAAACACACAACGCAATACACAATAATTATGGTGGCATAAATATTTTGAAAAAATTGTACCCGAAAAAAAAAAAATTCAGTACACCTTCAAAACAAATTTTGCATATAACTTCATAACAATGAAAAAAAAAAAAAAAAAACACAAAAACTCAATTTTAATTTTATTACCGCTGCAATTATTATTTTAAATACAAACCAAAAAAGAATTTTTCTGAATATTGAAAAACGCACTTCGATATAACTATATCAATCAATCGATCAAACATCATTTCCATTTTCACGTTCAAGGAATTGTCATCAATTGTATAATTATCCAAACGCATAAAAATTTACAAAAATAAATAATTGCATTTTCAAAAAAAAAAAAAAAAAAAAAAAACATCGCGATGCACATCGATATTATAGTAAAATCGTAGAACGAGTTTTCGTTTTCGTAATCAATAGGGATGCGGTTCGCTGCGCTCGTAAGGTATGCAAATAACGTAACCCACTGTAGTGCGCGAGCATTCATGGCAATCAATGTGATGAGAAAATAACTCGAAAGGGCACGCGTCTCGTGACTGCATTATTGCTATTACACCGTGGAAAATCGATAGCCAATGCTAATTTCTTGGCGTATCATTAGCATCGAGACAATTCTAATAGAATGCGTTTCCTCGTCGTACGCGTAGCTATAAACTCGTAACAATGAAAAATCGTCCATTATTATACATTAACGGGATAATTATACGTTCTGTACCATCGAAAAGGCTCCCGAAAACATTTCTATTGCCGCGATTTTGACTCGAAGCGCGATACCTTCGATTAATGGGAATTCTGGGCTGAGATTCCGAAGCCCCGTCATTGCGCGTTGTATATCATTAACTTCGTTTGTGACCCTCGATCCATACGTCATCCTTGTTGATATAGGAAATGGTACTGCAGGTGAATTCCATAATTCACCTGCATTACTAATCGCTACGCTGATTCAATTTATTTACGGAACATTTGCAACGGTAAATAATCAATTTAATGTATGTTACGTAGTATCGTCAATATAGTTCGGTAAATATGTGCAAAAGTACTCGTGATGACGACGTCGTTGTGAAGAAAAGATCTTTACTCGTGTATTTTAATAAATTGACTTTTGTTCCTCGCGTGCGGATGACGGTCGGCATTTTTGACCAATTATTACGTTCAGATTGTCCGCTTGATAATAAAATATCGTGCATTTTTTTTTTTAATGTTGGTATTTTTTTTTATTAAAAAAAAAAAAAAATAATGTTAAATATTCAAAGTATTTCGAAGAAAAAGCATTAAAGATACGATTTTTCGGAAATATTTTAAAAAAATTACGGGTATTTGCATTTACGAGAAAATCAAAAATCAAAAAAGTCGCTAAATTAAAAAAAAAAAAATCTACGGCATTGTTTTATATTGACAAGTTGATTCGAACCGCGGAACAGGCAATATAGATCGCGCTGCAGTGTCATTTAAATTGGAACGGTGTGTACTTACAGTAATTTGACCAAAAAAAATCGGAGTTTTCAATAGAATTGCAATTTTTTTTTTTTTTCATTTTTTTTTTGTAGGGCTATCAAATTACTATAAAAAATCGCGAAAAACGTATAAATATATATGTACGTAAGCATACAGAGTTTAACAAAAGACTTTCGTTTTGCGTTCGAAGAAAATCATCGATGCGTCGACGACCTGAATCTCGGTGTGCTATTATCGCGTAACCCTTTATCCAACGGATACCCAATACACCGGCGTCGCAGTGAAACGTCGTTAACACTGTATTTTTCAATGACAGAGACATAATCACAATATAATTAGTTTCCTTAGACGGTTATTCGAGAAACCGATCAATTAGAGTTATCGATAGACGCGCGGACCGCGATTGAGTGATAAAGTAACACAAATTTTCCGGTTCTTGGTGAACAATTACGACGAGAGGTAAAGTGCGCCTATTATTATCATATATATATATACATATATACATATATATGTATATAATATTCTCATAAATTAGTGGCGCACATGGTAGTCGCTTCGCAGACGAAGATTTATGGACTTCCAGACGGACGCTGAGATTTTCTATTGTTTGTAAACTCACGAGCGACTATATCGCTTGTAGACTCACAAGCGGAATCGGAAAGAGTGAAATTCTCAAAGGTATACACCTGTATAATGGCGTTTAAATCGTATATCCTTGGAATCGCGTCACGAATCGCTTCGAGCGGTTGCAGGAAGAACTGTCGTCCGGCACTTATATTACTTCCCCCTTCGCGTGTACCACCTGTTCGAAGTAAATGCAAAATGTCGACGAACAATAGCTGGAAACGTATCACAATCCGGAAAAATAAATACATTACGGTATTTTATAATGGCGATTGCATCGACGATGTGTCGGTACAATTGATTTCTCATTGCGCAATAATCTACAGCTGTTTCCCTCATCGTGCCGTCGTTTCTCGATGCGACGTCGTATTTTCGTAATTATTCTTTCCGGAAACGACAACTTTGCTTTGGCGAATTCTTAATTTTTTTTCGTTACTTTGACTATTAAATAAATTATTATTTTTTTGTTTATTATAATACGATTTTTAAAAAATTCATTATATTAAATGGTATTATTTTTTTTTATTGTATTATACTTTTGAAAAACACTGTTTTAATATTTACTATTTTATACAATGATTATTTTTAAAAATAGTCTTATATCTTAAAAAAAAGAATTTTTCGAGGTAATTAAGGGGATACGTCTATTTGGCAGCATAAAGACGGAGACATTTTTTTTTTTTTTTTCAAAAAAACTTAAAAAAAAAAATTGTCTATAGATATTGAAAAAAACTTGTTTTTTTCAATGCTGCAATTTTTCATACTTCGATCTGATTATTTTTTGCATTACAAGAACACGAGTGCGAATATTCATGAAATTCTTGGATGTGCTTTGCGATAAGATTATTTTACCGATTAAAAAAAAAACCGCCCTCCTTCAAGGACATTAATACGACTGTACATTAATACGACTGATCAAGGTAAAGCCCGCCGGTCCAACCGGATCGATCGAATCAATCGGCAGTCGCCTTGATCGTGAAGAAAACAAATTCTCTTCGAATGTATTTTCATTTTTTTTTATTATCCCATTGATGTTTTCCTCGCGTCAGCAATCCGGTGCAACGAACTCAAACGAAAGGGAAAGAGAAATGATACGATAGCGAATTGGAATTCTGTTAATCTCCTCGATCGCTCGCCATTATCCAATTACCTTTCGTTGTGATGCAATAGTGACATGCGAAACAGACATCGGAGGCGAAACGCACGTTAAAGATTGTGTCATAGAATTTTATTCCCTTATCACGGATCTTCAGAATTTTAGAAAGCTTCGGATGGCTTCGGAAGGATTATAGACCGCCGCTCCCTTGGGATTAGGGTGAGGGGTGTGTCTTGCAAAATCTACCGGTCGAATCGATGTATCTTGCTGTTCGTCGAGGTCGTCTACGCGTCATTAAACATTATGAGCCGATTGCAGAAACGTGATGCGGCGACGAGAGAAGGAAAACGAAAGCGAGAGCAAAGAACTCGACGAAGGAGAATCCGAGATGCGGAGAACTCTCTCGCGAAGTATAAAAGATATATATGGGGGGTAATACAGAGTGTCTGGAAAACGATCCCGTTTACCTTGGTTCAAGATTTCGCTGCGTTAACGCGAGAGTCCGAGAAATCGGGAATTCTACGCCGCTACACATCTCATCGTGACACTGTCAACAAGTAATAAATAATATTTTGCGACTTGTTTCGTCATTCAAAATTTTGCAAATGCTAAACATTTTTTTATCCGATTTTTTTCTTTTTTTTCATCGGCCTTTCGTGTCTTTCAAAATTTTATGAAAGAATACATATTTTTGTAATTAAATACAAAAAAAATGCTGATAATTAATTTTTTTATTGATATTCTTTTTTTTTAGTCAAAAAGTTTCTATTATTGGGAAATAAATGAGAAACGTGAAACTGGTCGCGAGCAGAAAAAAAACAAAATTTCACAAAAAAACTAAAATATTTATAACTCAAAAATATTTTTACCGATTCTTATCAAATTTAATACCGATCAACCTTAGTAGTTACTTGATTTATGTGTAAAATCTCAACGCGATCCTTCAGAATATACGTTGGCATAAAAATCGGCAAAAATCGATGGAAAAATCGGTATACGATATTCTCCTTGAATCACTTCCGACTCTCGTACAGACCTTTCGTGTCGATTCCAATCTCCTTAAAATGCGATCAGGTAAAAAAAAACCTCTGTCGAGGAAACCTGATAAGAATATACCGATGCAAAATGTATTTTTGATGAAAAATCTCTTACCTCGCTGATTGAAGTGTCTGTAAATATGACTGATTGCTTCCTACGTCGAGGTACAGCGAGTCACGTGTCGTGACGACACTTCCTCGTCAGGTACACTGTATATTCCTGTAAAACAAAATGATACGCCCGTAGACGCGAGAAGGCAATTAACGTTGTTACCGATAATCGTCGTGATAATAACGGTAATGTCGCGCTCGACGTTGCAAAAGTGAATGAGCATCTCGCCGACTGCTCGATTAAAATGCACGAGACACGTTTCACCAGGTGGCTTTGTAGTGTAGAAATATTTTCACGAACGATGAAGATAATGAAGAAAAGGAGGCGAGCGACACGCAATCGGTTGGTCCATAGATCGATTTAAAAAAAAAAACGATAGAACATATTTAATGCCAGAGATATGCCCTCTACCGATCTTTTTCTTTTTTACTGCATTCCAATGCGTTGCATCTACGAATTAATTAATTCCAGTTTTTTAAATTTATATTACCGATTCTATTTTTATCGTTAGGAACTCATTTATCACGAATCGGTCAAAATGGGGATCGTGGACTGGTATCAGGATATTATGCAGAATAAGATCGGTAAGTATAGCAGACACGCGATCGCGAAATCATTGATGTTTTTCGGACATTATTAAGATTTGAAGAGAAACGCGAGCTTAACGTGGAACGCTGGGACGTTGCAGATCCAAGGACCAGTGACTGGTTCATGGTTACCGGACCTGGACCTTTGCTCATGATCGTTATGACGTACGTATACTTCAGCACATCCGCGGGACCAAGGTACATGCGTGACAAGAAGCCGTACACCCTAAGGAACACTCTTATCGTCTACAATTTTACTCAAGTCTTGTTGAGCATTGTACTGGTTTACGAGGGTATTATGGGCGGCTGGTTTAACGGGTACAGCTTCAAGTGCGAACCGGTCGACCGGTCAATGGACCCCAAATCCATAAGGGTGCGTATTTATATCTCAGAAACCTATTATCGTCTAAAAATATCGTTGAATTTATTATCGATTTATTAATAAATAACTGTTAAAAAACCGACCACCAACGCCGACCAAAAAATCGGTTGCTTCGAGTAAATCGGTGCTTACGGGTTACGAAACACAGATTCGGTTGATTAAATGAAATAATTATCTTACAAAAAAAAAAATTGTTCATTTAACGAACTATTGATTTTACCGATTTCAACCGATTTTCTCGATTTTACCGATTTTACCGATTTTACCGATTTTTTTTCTTCGTCAAGAATTTAAAACATTGTCGAGGCTATTAATATTCATTCTCTTAATGTTTTCTATTCAATCTCTGAAAAATCGGTAATATTTTTTTAATTTTTGATGAATTCTAAACTCATCGAAATTCTAAAAAAAATTATCTTACCGAATCTGCTTCCAGATCACTTCGATTTTCGTAGTGAAAACGATTAATTATTGTAATTTTTTTTCAGATGGCACGTGCCGTTTGGCTTTACTATGTTTGCAAGTTAATCGAACTTCTCGACACGGTATTTTTCGTTTTACGAAAAAAACAACGACAGATATCGTTTCTTCACGTTTATCATCACTCGTTGATGCCGATAACCGCGTGGATCGGCGTGAGATTCTTTCCCGGCGGTCAGGTCACTCTTCTCGGCTTCATAAATTCCTTTATTCACATAATGATGTATATGTATTACATGTTGGCGGCGATGGGACCGGAAATTCAAAAATATCTCTGGTGGAAGAAATACCTGACGTCGCTGCAACTCGTCCAATTCTCGATAATATTCGTTCAAAATTTCCAATTGTTTTTCATCGATTGCAATTTTCCGAAGGTATTGGCGGGTTTATTGACGATTAACGCGTCACTCTTCATATATCTCTTCGGTTCGTTTTACGTTAAAAACTATTTGAATTCGCGAGCGGAGTTTCAAGTGACCAAAAAAAATGGCCATTTAGTCAACGAAAACGGTACTCGAAGCAATGGAATTAAATCGGACTGAAACAAAAATTTGATAAATCGAATTTTTGAGACGACGAAATTTTACAACGAGATTTCTCGATCGACGAAGCCAACGGTCGTTCGCATGGTGCCAACTGTGCCACGAGGATAAAAAATTATTTTCGAGAGTCTCATTTGCCAAAAAAAAAAATATAAAAAATTAATTAATGTGATCTAATTGACAGGGCGTCGAAAATATGTAATTATACGTATAAAAATTGTGTATCGGTACACTGAGCGCCCGCGATCTTCATATATAACGGAAAAAGGTTTCATATCTCTTATATATCTTAAAAGTGTTAAAGTGTTATATAAACTGTACATAAATTATATATATAATTGAATATGTAGGGAATTTTGGGGCAAAATGGACCAACAAAATGAAACAGTCGCGCAACTCGAATTTGGGGCAAAATGGACGGATCCTAAAATTCTTGAAATTTCAAAAAAGTTCGATTTTCAAGTTTCATAACCACTATTTACGCTGTAGATCACTGTTTACCAAAAAAAAAAAAAAGATCGCGAACGACGTTCAATGAAATTCTGCGAAAGATTTATTATCTGCTGAAATGGATCGATACAAAAAAATAATTCGATAATTGTCTTCTGAAAAAGTCTTCCATTATTTTTATTACGAGAAAATGTATATTTTCTCACGAGAGTAGTTTACGCATCGCGTATATTATTTAAAATACAAATTTTTTTTTTTCATGCTGTTTGGTTTTTGAAATTTTTAATAGGTTCGCAACTTTTTTTTGCGTTCATTTTGCCCCATTTTTTTTTTTTTTCGTTGATACATCATATATATCATTTTACACATAAAATATTTTGTCTCAGTGTCTGGTAAAAAAAAAAATTTAATAGTCGATACGCGATCTCTATGTCTTCCCGGTCTCGAGAACTTAAAAAAAAAAGCAATGGACCCGATAATCGATCCGCGTTCGATAAGTTACCGACAGATCGTCGGTATATAACCTTCGAACTAACAATCTCTCACGTTGCGTTTATTTATTTTCTTCGCACCCGTATTAAAGTCCAATTACAAGCCGATGAGCTTAACGCTCATTCTTAATGGTCAATCAGCCACTTTCGCCTGTCAATGATCTCACTGATTTTACGATTTTTTTTTCCCCCAACGGATAAGGACCGATTAATTCTGTCGGTAAAACAGCGAGAAGTCACGCAATTTTTTTTCCCGACGATCCGGCATAATGAAACTTTCTAATGAAACTTTCGTGAGTTCCGGAGATCGAAAAATCAATAAATAAAAAAAAAATAAACTGTTTACTCGTCGATCGATATGACGAATAAACGATCGCCGATCGCGATCGGTAAAGCAAATCGCGGCAAAGAGAATATCACGATCACGAAACAAATCCCGAAGAACGGCGGTCGGTATTGACGCAATGCTCTCCGCTTTACAGAGCTCCAGTTTACCGACGGAGAACTCGTCAGCATTTAAATTCACAAAGTTTAAATTACCATCGATGCCGAACTCCGGATTCGCTCTGTCTAACAGAGTTATTATGACGGAATGAACGGAAATTTTTCGAACTTTCGCACGTCATTGGGTAAAGTTATACATTTCAATAAGGAACCGCAAAAAAATACGGAGCTTCAATGAAAATTGAATTATTTATGTAACCGTCTCGTAATATCATGTAAAACGCAAACGAATCAGTAAACGAGTTCGCGAAGTGCGTGATGTGTTGTTAACCGGTACGTTGCCAACCCGCTGATCATTTCCTCATTTCTTCTAAAATTTACGAATAATGTACATTTCTTTTTTATTATTAATTTCATTATTATATATATATCACGGATACGTAGTGAACAGACTAAGAAAAATTGTCAATGCAATGGAAAGCTGATGAATTTTACAATAAAACATTTTGAAAGTGAGAACTGTGTGATTTATTTTATCGAAATAAATTTTTTTTTTTCCCTCGAAGATCGTTAATTATTTTAATTGACGATAACAAAAAAAAAATCTAATAATTATATTCTTTCATTGAAATTATTTAATTTTTCAATAATTATTATTTTGAAAATTATCACCATTATTGCGAAAATAATAACGATTTTGTTGATAAAAAATTATGGAACATTTATTATCCAATTGTTGGTAAGTATATTTCATTTTTTTTTTTTTTTTTCATTAATACAGAACAGAAAATTTCTCGGCGCGCCTACGTTTTGTAGAAGTTGTCGAAATTTTCGATTTTTTTTCGATAATGAAATGAAAAAAAAAAAAAAAAAAAAAAAACAGCGCCTAGAGACCTCAGTCACTTTTCGCCGTGAATATCGATAATCGCTTACGTTTAACGAGGCAATCGATTGTATTAGATATTAAAATGAGCAATTCACGGTGCGTCGCATATTTGCGCGATCCGATAATGTAAGGTCAACACAGTGAGACCTGAGTGGCCACCGTTTCCGGCGATTCTACGGAGCTCCGCTGATGCGTAAGTTGCGTTCAGCTCCGCACGTACATATAATTACAGCGAAGAGTAAATCACACCTTCTGAAACATGTGTACCGATTTTTTTTTTTCATCACATACTGTACCTGTTAAATACATTATTACTATTATTATTATTGTTGTTGTTCTGATATTCTTACGCCCAACATAACCTTCAATTTTATTGACATTCCCACCGATCGTCGATCAATTTATTCCATAAAAGAAATTTCCGCGAATGTATAAAACGCCGCGAATTAATTTTGATGTCCGTATTAAATTTTGCAATTCATTGCTAACGTCATAATCCATTATTTAAAAATCTTTAATAGACCGTATAATTATTTTTTTTATTTTTATTCAACAATTATACATTTATTTCATTCGTCCCTTCCGTGGTAACAAAAAAAATTGTTTTACCGGTCGATACGAGAGGAAGCAAAATAAAGGAAGTTTTCGTAGCAGTGATTACGCACAATGAAAAATTATCGTCTTAATTAATATCGCGAGATATTATGCGATGAGAAAGCAACGATGCAGTGACGTTGACCCCGTGAGGTTAACTTTTTTTTTTTTTTTTTTTTTTTCACGGTCACACTTCGCAATGGATTGTTCGTAAAATTGTTCATAATGTTCCACGAGAATCGTTCGTGACTCGTTCGCAAAGATTCTTTGCATCAATGGGGACAATGTGCGGACGGAAATCAATGACGTAGAATAAAGGCTCTGCGGGGTCTTTGAACCCATTTTTACTCTGAATGAGTTATCATCACTTCTCCCTCTCTCTTCGTCCGATACGAAAACGTAGAAATTCGATTGATGTCACATCGATATTCTCGTATTAAAATTTTTTTAGTGTGAATATTCGATCGCTGGGGTGAGAAGATGAATTTTAGAAGTTTTTTTTTTTATCCCTCTGTCGCGACATGAATAATTATGAATAATGGACGGTACAGTCGCTTGGAGCAGTAAATTGAAAAAATTGAAATTAATAACAGTTGAATTTTCAATAGACACGTAGAAACTAATAAATTTTTCTCACGGATTTCTTAAGCTTAAATTTCGAGACGTCGCCATTAAAATAAAAAAATTGTAAACTGTAAATAAAAAAATTATTATTTTTCAATATTTTTTGATAATTTTTTTTTTACGACTCTGAATACAAAAAATATGAAAAAATGACACAAATTGGCAATCGTCAGGTAAATCCCCTTAATTATCACAAGTTATGATTTAATTACTTCGGATTTGCCAGCACAGCACAATCAGAAGTTTCTCTCGAAATCATCTCGCTGCACTATTCTGAGATCTTTAATTATCACTAAATGCGTTCGTCGTATCTAAAGTCTCATCGCGAATATAAATACTTCGAGAGATTATTAACACAACTTACCGATTGTTGGGAAAGCTTTTTTGTTTTATTTATTATTATTATTATTTTTAATTATTATTGCAGATTTCTTATTCTACACCCGTTACGCACCAATTTTTGCTACAGATGTTCATCACACCGAACGTAAGACTGAAATTCCGAACGATAAAGTAGAATTAGATTTTGAAATTTTCACGTATAAACGAGTCGCGTAATAGACGAATAGTTTAAATATCAATGAATAAAGATACGAAATGAATTTGCGTATTGTCTCGTTGCGTTAATCACAAAGTATAAAAATGCAAATTTTCATTTTCATTTTTTCACATAATTTCCATAGCTTTTTTGACTAAAAGACCAAAAATTACGACGAAATTCTCGAGGAGAAGGTCTATGAAAATTTGATATTAAACAATATATAATGATAATAATAAATCTTTTATAAAATTGAAAAAAAAAAATGTATTAATAAATAAATTAAATACTAATAATAATAATATTTATTATTGATGCGTTAAACCGGAGGCTTATTCTTCTGAGACTTTGGTGTTTTCTGCACTTTCCACAAGTGAAAGAAAATGCCGAAAAATAAGTAGAAAATGGCCGTCTTTACCGGTGCGGGTTTTCCGCAATTGTCCCGTCTCCCCGACAAATTCATTACAGTGTAGCTAAGTCGGCTGCGGACGCACAGGAAAGGTTAGTTAGATTAGCTGAGTGCACGTAGGGGATGTTAGGAGAGGGGACCGTAAAAACCCGAAAGGGTTTACAGTGGAATAAGGGAAACACTACCTAACCTAACCTATTTATTATTAATGATAAGAATTTTTTTTTTTTTTTTTTTTTTTTTTCAACATAAATAATAATAATAAAAATTATTGGTAATAACAGTTACATTATTATTATCATAACACATCACGTCATTACTATTATTATTATTATTATTTAAATACGTGAGTTAAAAAACTATTAGAAGCATATAAAGTATTTTCCGGGTTCAAATAGTTCATTATTCTAATACAATGAATAATTCGTACTTTTGTTGGAAAATCTTATTAAATTCTACGTCTAGTTTCGAGTTCTTTCCCGTCTCGTTGATGCATCTATAAGTGACGTAAAATATCGAACTCACGATCGAAACAAAGAAAAAAAAAAAGATCCGTAGGGCCGTTGACTGTATTTCGATTGAGAATAAAAAGTTGTCCGCTTTAACGTTGTCATCGTTGAGAGGTCAGACAACCCGTAAACGATGTTAACCGCCTTCGTACGCTTATATGTAATTTCTACCACGCGTACGTAATTAATTATGCCGTTGAGAATCTCTGCATAATTAAGGTCCCTAAGTTTGTTCCATTTTTCGTTCTGAGTTTAAGAGACGACGATTTCAGTCTGTTTCGGTGCTCCGTGGTGGCTGGGTGGGTCGGAGGGATTCTCGCGTCTCTCATTAATCGAATCTTTTTGGATAACTCTCGTCGAAATCGAGACGCGAATACGTTTAATTTATAACGCTTCATTGTCGTTGGATTAATTATTGCGAAAAATAACATCGCATCGAAACAAATTTGGATTTGTGCGAAGTTTCTTCGAAGAGGAAAACCCGGCAACACACACATGACATTGTATTTTTTGAGGGTGTCGACGATTTTTTTTTCTTCGTGAGTTTCGGAAGATCGATCATTGTGACGAGACACGCCAACAAGACGAGGAAGAGATCGGCAACATGGCTACGATAATCAGAGCAATGTTTACCGGCTATCATTGGTTCAATGTGGAAATAGCTGGTAATTAAAAAAATTTAATGGAAAAATAGAATATAGCGATTTTTTTTTTTTTTTTTTTTTTTTTACTCGATTATTGCGGATAATAGCGTGTGAGACAAAGTCTTATTCGATCGGTACCGTCGAAAAGAAATTCGTAAATTATTCGTGGTGTTTTTTTAATTTATTTATTTTTTCATTCAAAAAACTTACTGGATGATCGGACTTTTTGAGAAAAATACGTGTTAAATAAATTTTATTTTTTTGGAAAAATTTCGTGCTTTTTATGCCGTATATACTTTTTTTAAAAATAAGTTTCTTATGAATGCGCCGCGTATTTTTTTTTTCCGTGATTTATCGTTTAATGACTTTGAGTGATAAGTGAAATTATGATGAATAGCGCATTTTTCGCGCGTAAAATAATAAATTTTTTTTTTTTTTTTTCACTTTCAGATCCCCGAACGCAAGATTGGTTTCTCGTAGGATCGCCGTGGCCAATGCTCGCGTTAATCGGCGTGTATCTGCACTTCGTGCAAATTTCTGGCCCCCGATGGATGGCGAACAAAAAACCTTTCAATTTAGATAGGATAATGCAAATATACAATATCGTACAGATATTGATAAGCGCATATCTCCTTTACAAGGTATTTCATCACGGAATTATTTTTGTCCGACGACGCGTAATAAAAAATCGAAAATTCCAGGCAGCGAATGTGGACTCTGTGAAGATAGAGTTCTGTGAATAAGAAATAAAAAAAATTAAATAAATAATAAACAAATTAGTATAACGGTGATGATAACTGCGTAATTTCCCCGTTTCAGTCTCTAGAACTCGGTTGGGGAGGAAGTTATAATTACAGATGCGAACCGGTTGATTATTCGATGGATCCACAAGCCTTAGAGGTACCGTTCGCCAGGATCCATAAAATCACGAAAATTTTCATAATTACGAAATATTCTGAACACTTGTTATCCATGGAATTTTTTTCTAGATCGCTGAAAAAGTGTGGATGTACTTTATGGTCAAAATAATCGATCTCCTGGACACAATATTCTTCGTATTACGAAAAAAACAGAATCAAGTATCGTTTCTGCACGTTTATCATCACGCAGGCATGGTAGTTGGTGGTTGGGTCGCTAGCAAATATCTGCCTGGCGGTCACGTTACCTTCTTAGGTAAGTAGAATACATTGATACATTATCAGACATGAATACATTTTTAAAAAATGCAATAAAATTTAATAATTATAAAATTTCAAAATTCAATAAAATTTAATAATTATGAAATTTCAAAATTCAATAAAATTTCATAGTTATGAAATTTCAAAATTCAATAAAATTTCATAGTTATGAAATTTCAAAATTCAATAAAATTTCATAATTATGATATTTCAGCCGACATAAAATTTCATTATTATGAAATTTCAGCCGAAATAAAATTTCATTGTTATGAAATTTCAGCCGAAATAAAATTTCATAATTTCGAAATTTTATTGTTTGCGATTTTTACGACAATAATATGGTTTTATTTTTTGCAGGTTTCATAAATTCATTCGTTCACGTGGTTATGTACACTCATTATCTGATAACATCGATGAAGATAACGAAACCCTGGTGGAAGAAGTACATCACGCAGCTTCAACTCGTTCAATTCTTTCTCATTCTTCTCCATTTCGCTCAGTTGATTTGGACACCGGACTGCGGTTTTCCAAAGTGGCCGGCGGCGATATTCATTCCCCAGAATCTTTTTATGATCGTTTTGTTCTCTGATTTCTATTACAAGACGTACGTGAAGAAACGACCGGCAAAGACAATGGAAGCGCAACCGACGACATCGACGAACGAGCAAAATGGAATAACGAATGAAAATACGAATGGAAAGTCTAAGAATAAATAATTTTTTTTTTTTTTGCAATCATTGATAAAAGTTACACCGCTAAGAGATATATATATATATATTGTAATCAATCGCATCATATTAATCGAGTTCACTCCCTCTATACATCGTCGTCAAGTATCTTTCAATTTATTGTGGGAAAGTTGGACAAGACGGACACAAAGAAACGAAAAAAATTTAAATACAATGTGAAAAAATTGAGTTAAAATTTGAGAAAAATTGAGTTAAAATTTGAGAAAAATTGAGTTAAAATTCGAGAAAAATTGAGTTAAAATTCGAGAAAAATTGAGTCAACATTTCAAAAAATGGAGTTATCATTGGAAGAAAATTAAAAGTGGTATATGTGACAAGTATGTAAATTTGAAAATCTAGCAATCAGTAGCAGACGAATTGTGACGACTTCTCGGACAAAAATGGTACCTGCGGAGATAAAGTTACTAATACGCCGATGCGTCAGTGACGACTCTCACGATTGTTCGGTTCATAAACGCTGACAACGCACAGTTGGTAAAGTAATTCCCATTGCGTTTTTTACGACATATCTGACGCATCGCCAAACCGGTCAAACAGAGGGCGCCACAAGAGGGCGTTGAAACTTCATGAAATCGAATACATGCAAAAGGCATAAATTCAATTACTGAAAAAAAAAAAAGAGGAACGGAATTCCTAGAACGGCGGCTGTAGGTACCGTCATCATCGTCACTATCCGATTGGACCGCAAAAATTAAGCAAAATCGTAATAATTAAATCGTAAATAATTTGGATTTCCCATCGGCAAACGTGACCTTGAAATTTATCGCTATAGTCGGTAAATTGCGTTCGTGAAAGTCATAAAAAAAATGAGACGTATAGATCATTAGCAAAAAGTTTTCCATACCTAATTTAAAAAAAAAAGTATATAAGTACATAATAATTATTATATTTATATACACGCTGCCACACCTCTCCCAACTCGTTTGGCATTGACGACACCCGCCATCAATACTCTCTTCTCGATACATTATGATAAATAAAACACTTTCATCATGAATTTCGTATATTTGTATAATCTCACTGAACCACACTTACGATTGCATATGAATGCAACTAATTATTGTACCGTATGTCATGTTGTTTTATATTAATTATATATTTGTCCACCAAACAATAGTAATGTGAATCCTATTTTCCCAGTCAAAGAATTTCCGTCAATCGATCTATTGCCGAAATAAAAAATAAAACAAAGTATACGGAAGATAGGGGCAAAATGGACCAGAGGAGTAGAATAATTGTATAAACGCGTCGGAAAACAAACAATTAAAGAAACTAAACTAAATAGGGACGACTTTGTCATCAACCCAAATGCCGAGGCAATTTGTTAATTTACCAACGTTTTATTTATTTATCGCTCTATTTGCGAGACTTAAACTTACAAAATTCTAATTGTGCACAAATTTTTAAGATCATAGCTCGATAACCAAATCTTTCCATTTTAAGAGAAAATCCATTTTGCCCCCAAACTGATTTTTTTTTGTTTGGTCCGCCAAAGAGTTGTAGTGAATTTTATTTCGTACTAAACGATCGATTCACGCGTCGGAAAAATGGCAAAACGCCTTTGCCCCGTTCTCTCATAATTGCCGCATCGTGAATGAATTATCCGTATAATCGGGGTTTCACTGTATCTATCCGTCTATCTAAACAGAATTTATCAATACAGCCGAAGTATATTCCTTAGTTAGTCCGTTTTGTGTCGTTCTTTCCTGATTGTTACAAGTCCTGCAATTAATTAACATCGCGAACCGTGTAATTGAAGTTTTACTGTATCTCTCGATGTATCGCTGTACAGTAGAACTCTGATTCCAATAGAATTTATCGATACAGTCTATAATCTTTAGGTGGTCCGGTTCGCCCCGTTTTTCCCCAATTGCCGCAAATTCTCCAATTAATTGACATCGTGAACAAATCCTTCGTGTAATCGAGGTTTCCCTGTATCTATTCATGTATACGGAGAACTCTGATTCCAATAGAATTCGCCAATAAGACTGTATTCCTTAGCTGTTCCATTCTGCTTCGTTTTATTCCCCTCATTCCCGCAAATCTTTCGATTAATTGACATCGCGAACAACTTAACCGGGTAATCGAGGTTTCACTGTATCTATACGTGTATCTGTAGAACTCTGATTCCAATAGAATTCATCAATAAGACTATATTTCTTAGTTGTTCCATTTTGTTTCGTTTTATTTCCCTCATTCCCGCAAATCTTTCGATTAATTGACATCGCGAACAACTTAACCGGGTAATCGAGGTTTCACTGTATCTATCCGTGTATCAGCGTACAGTAGAACTTCGTTTCAATCGAAGCCATCAATACAATGACTGTATACTGAAAAGATAAAGGGCGTATCACCTTCTGTTTTACATGTTAATTAATAACAGATACGCCCTTTCCTATCTTAATAGTCGACGTTAATTGCACAAAAATCGAAAATTGCGGATTTTATTGATTCGACAACACGCGACGAATCGAAGAACCGCTTGTCCGTCCCGAAGACTTCGAATCCAATGACGAACATCGTATTTCTTAAGTGAACGCGTGTGTCTTCAAGACCTTTTTTTTCTTCATTTTTTTTACACGTTCAAGCGGAACTATCGACAGTTTTGTTTACTTTCGTTTACGCAACCTCTCCAGCACGTCGCTTAAGACTCTCTGAAGTCGCCGGTTACCCGTCGTGAATCGCATTAAAAATTCAAATCTCTGGTTTGTCGAATTCGTTGACTCTCCCGCGAGCAATAAAACAAATCAATCGTGAGACTTTTTAAAATTCGTTTACCCGCGAGTTTTCATTAGAATTTTCGTTTTACACCTGTCGCCATGTGTTCTACACGATAATAAATAGTTATTTGTCATTTAAGACCATCCAGCAACGTGACATTGTCGTTGAAGGAAAATCTTTTTTAATCAGTCGATCATTCATGAATAATAAGATTTATTGTTTTTTCCTCGTCAGCTTCGGTACTCAATGAGATCATCGAATGAATTCGTCGCTCTTTATTTTTTTTCAAACTTCATTTTCGTTAGTAAAAGTGAAAAGAGAAAATGCGCTGCACGTACATCGGTTATCTAAACATTGAGAAAACTGCGGTTCCATTAGCACCGCAAGGTATTTTTTTTTTTTTTTTTTTCATTAAACAAAAACAGCAAACAATTTATGAATTCGTGATCAGCGCAGCAAGTGCCGACAGGGCGTATTTCCGACTTATCGGATTGTGAGAACGATACAAAAGGTATTTAGGGAACATTACAAAACACTGATGCAGCACGATCCGTTCGGAGATTAATTACCGATTAACTGTATGGATTAAGAAGGAAGTCGTAATCGTCACGGAGCCGTTGTGCGATAACGGCATTTATCGGATACACGATTGGCGCTTTGCGGACACGAGAATCACTCTCGATCACGTATACGGATGGCGTTAACTGCAATACACGATCGTCGATTTTTATCAGCCGCGCGTACGTTACGGATTTATGCGAAATACTTTGGATTTAAACATTGGTTCGTCCCTTAAAATCCCAAAAAAATCTTAAAATGCAATAAATGATTTTGAGATCGAATCGCGTACCGCCATTTTTAATCTTTAAGACGGTGAGAATTCAATCAAATGCTTCATTTTTTTTTCGCACAAATTATAGGAGGTAAATCAATAATTTTTTTTCTAAAGTCACATGTATCAATAATTTTGCAAAAAGAAAAAAATTATCGGATATTAAAAAAAAAAAAAATTGGAAAAAATGAAACTATTGCGTGTCATCTCTTTTGACTTCGCCATCCGACTAACTGTTGTACGAGTAAAAGAGAAAGAATAACTAAATGAATGAAAAGACAGCCAGAGAGCTAAAGGAGACTAAAAAGGCTGTCGACAGAATGGAAGATAGCGTTCCACGTTTTTTTTAGTTCTCATGCCTATTACATCGTTGACTATTTTTCATAAGTAAGCGTCCTGCGGACCTGTAGCAATTTTGGCGCACCGAGGAATAATGTTTCATCGAAAACGGAGAGAATGAGTCAACGTATAGCGAGTTCTTCCATCCATCGACGTTGTAAAATAGGATTAAACCGTGAAGCAGCGAGCTGGAGATGCCGTTATTTATTTCAGGGTCCATCAATGCCGAGCGAAGGCTGCGGGCAGCTAAAGTTTCGGTTTCGGTCATTCGGCAACGGAACCAGAAACGCACGAATACTCTTCATTGTCCTACTTTTTTTTTTTTTTTTTTTTTTTTTTTTTTTTAAAGAAAACATTCGAAGCTATCAAGTTTTCAACCGTTTATGAGGCATCAACGACAATGACTATATCCAGCGCAGTTTCGTGTCCATTGCGTCATTGAAAAAATATACCACGTGGCGCGGAGTTTTGGTTTATTAATGCGACACATGCTGTTTCTCTAATTGAGAGGTTTCTATATCGCGAAGAGAATGAAAAATGGCGGTCTGTATACATCAAAACAATTAGAATTTTTTTGCCGCGTCGTTTTTCCAATTAATCGAATTACATCGATTTTGAGGTTAAATTTGTGGAAATGCACTATTTGTGTTTTAAAAATGGTCGCTATTGACTCAAAATACACATTTTTGATCAGTTGCATTACCTTCATATTTTTTTTCGTTTAACTGTAATATGTCGCAAATATTTAGTGAAAGTTTTTTTTTTTTCGTAATTGGTTATTATAGCGTTATGTAAATAATGTGGAATATTATTTTTTTTTTTATTGTGTTTTTACTATGTCACACGTCTCGACAATAATATGTTGAAAAAACATATTTGTCAGAACTTTGTATTATTTATTCGAGACGCAAACACGCGTTTCGATGAAACTGACCACTGAACCTCCTTAAGATCGACCCGCAGCCTCCTTGGCTGTCAGATTGACGCAGAAGGATTATTTGCGTTTATTTATGGCTTACGGAATGGCCTTAGTGTCAAATGGTTTTTACTCACGCGTACGAGTGGACGATAATTCATCATTCGCTAAGATATATATTATTATAATTGTTATTCGTTCAAATTTTATTGAATGAGTCGACTTTTTTTTTCTTTTTTTTTCGGGTACTAAAATTTTTGCAAAGTAATCACTCACTCGTAATCGCGTAATCAATAGACACTCTTTTCAGTAGATAGATAATTGTTTTGTCCGCTACAAGGAAAAACGCGCCGGAAATCAAATGTGCACGCCGATCGAACGTCAACGATTCGTTAACGCAATATGGAGCTATTTATGTGGCGATGGAAATTTTCGCGAATCGAATTTTCGATAAGTGAAGCAATAAAATCGACGCAGGTGTCGGTTCACGACCCTAGCGATTAGAGTGACAATCGACGACTAAACTCTATCCGCTTAATATACTTCGAGGGCTTTTGCCTTGACGTAATTTTTTCTTTTTCCTCCCAACGCACCGTGAATCGTTAAAAAACGCAATTAATGACCGATATACGTGAATCAGACGATTCGAATTCATTCGCGTGTATACATTAAAATTTAATTCGCTTAGGCGTCGCTAACGATTTCTGTGTTCTGGTCGGAGTTTACAGAACGTCTTTGAACTTTGAACGATTTTATGCGATTTTTTTTTTTTGCTTATTTGGAAAACCTCGTTATTGCAATCGACGATCCGACGACGACAAAACTCGACCGTCCCGCATAATAACGGATGATACAACTTTCAAGCTATTAGATTATCCGCCTGGTAACGAATTAAGGTGTATCGCTGCGTATTGCCAAAGAGTCAAATTCACGTAAAATTCAGAGCGATTTTCCAATACTTCCCAATTTAATAAAAATCTGAAAAAAGTCAACCATACAGAGGGTGCTAAGAAGATTAATTTTCCATAATAATAAATCAAAAAATTATTAACAAATTATTTAAAAAAAATCATTGTTCAACAAATTACGCGGTAACCTAACTTTTTCTGCAGCCGAAATTTATTTGCAAATTTTTTTGAATACTTATGATTAATTTTGAGAATTTTTTCTAATTTTCGAAAAGTAAAGAAAATTTTTCGAAGATTTGAAAAAATACATAAGTGTTGAAAAAAAAAATCGAATCAAATCGTAGAAAAAAAAAATTGTTGAAAAAAAAAAAAAAAAAATTACGGGAACGAGCCACGAATGATTACGGGCCGATAGTCTCGTATTAAGGGAGTAATGACCTCTCGGGAAGATGAGGATAAATCTTCTATCTCGCAACATCCACAAATGGTTCGGAATTCTCGTTAACTTACATTCTTCGTATACGCGTCGTGATGCAAATGGACCAAAGGAGCGACTAGGTGTTTCGTTTATCGTACTTTGTAGCGGCATAGAAAACCATAGGTTGATGGCACAGCGTATGGCGCTCGAGGTTTATGACTTACAGGCACTGATACTTCTACTGCTCGTATATTATAGCTATTCTCTGTCGAGCGTACAGCCGAAGGAAGCGTTTTAGAGGTTCGTCCGGAATCCAAACGATGGAAAGCATCGACACCGGCTGTACCGTTCGATAGTTCTCTTCTCGCTTACTGGGTCGAGTTTATATCTCCTCTGGTTGACTAGAGAAATGAAGAACGAAAGAAGGAGATGAAAAAAAAAAAAAAAAACATTACGAAGGGAACACGCCGAACCCTGGAGGTGTGGTTAACGGTTTCAAACACTTGTTTCTCTTACTCCTCTTCGTCCTCATCAATTCAAGTCCTGGTCCTCAGTTGCTCGGTGTCACTCACGCGCTCTGTATATACCGAAAGGATGATTCAGATGTATAACTATTCGCCTTGTCCGTTCAGCGCGAAGAATGGCAAACTCATCGGTCCAGTTAACGGGCGTTGAATATACGGCGTATTATTTTGCCGAAACCATTTACGTTTCGGTATATCGTTACGAGAGTTTTAAGCCATTTAAAACAAATTTAATTGAATTTTAGCCATTTTTTTAGCCATTTTACGTAATGTTAGCAATTTGTTTAGTTACTTAGTTAAATTTTAGCAATTTTTTAGCTACTTAATTGGAATTTAGCCATTTAGTCTGATTTCGGCGTTTTTCGTAGCCATTTTGTGTCGTTTTGGCCATTTTGTTTACTTTTAACCATTTTTTTACCTATTTAATTTAATTTTAGCCAATTTTTCGCTGTTCAATTTAATTTCAATTATTAAACTTTTTAGAAATTCCGAATGAAAAAGACGGGAGTTATGCGTTTCGCGGAAATTAACGCTTTCCTTGTTCGGTATTTTTTCGAAAACTGTTGAAAATTTTCTAATAAAATAATAGGTTATGACGACTGGGATAAAGTAGTTAAAAAAAAATCCACGAGATGTCATGTCGCTACATGTGATTTCCCAATATTTAATGATGAAAAAATCGCACGACTATAATAAATGACAGCAAAAATCAATTGTTATTACACTCTTTTTTTAATCGGGAGTTTTTTAATTTACGTAAAAATCGTTTTTTATCTGAAAAAAATGGATCAAGGATACCTAACCTTATTAATTTGCAATTTTCGCGCCGACTACGCGCTCGGGACTTTGTTTACATTCTCGTAGAAGTTGACGATATTTTTTTCTACTTTTTTTTTTTCTCAAAACATTCTTAAGACGCAGTTAATAACTATGATGCTCATCGGTTGTGTCGTCGGCGAAAAAAAAATTATTCTCGTGCGCGCGTAATACAGACATTACGAAATTGTCGTCGAGCGGCATGGCCACTTCCGCTTTGTATGAATTCTCTCATTCTAACTTTGCTTTATTCCTGGCAAATAAACCTATTGACGTTGGGTGTAAGGCCATCGCTTGACTTGGAAACGTTCGCAAATATATGCCTACAGTCGAATCGGCGTGACGGTACCCGCGGTTAATCTTCTTGGAAGCGCGCATTTTAACGCTCGTATGTCTGCTGTCCGGTGTATCCTGCCGGAGGTTATGATTTTTACAGAATTCTTTTTTTTTTTTTCGCTCGTGGATCTGACCAAAGGTCGCACCTCGGTGCACGTGGGTTTTTCACGATTTGTCGTCTAACGTCAGCGTACGATAATGAGATGAAATATAGTAAAAATCTATCGGAATGTATGGAAATGTGTAAACGAACCGAAACGTTCGCGAAGCAAAAATATTGTGGGGGTACATCGACCTGACGGTTCCAAATTTAAATGAGATTTTGAGAAGAAAAGAGAAAACTGTAGGAGATAATAACATTTTTTTTTTTTACTTAAATTTACTTGTAGTCGATGTCTTCGAAAAAAAATGTCATAAAAGTATCGTGAAAAAAAAAAAAAGATGCACTGTCCACTGGAGTGTTCATCGAAAAAAAAAACAAGTTACTGTTTCGGCGGCCATATTTTTTTTATTTTTTAATATATGTCCTCAATTTTTTTATACAAGACTCACAATATATGTGACTTTCAGTAAAAAAAAATTCATTTCATTGCTTTCTATGGTTTTTGAGAAAAAAAATGAAACATTTGACTCGGTTTTTGAACCTTCTGGTAAATGCACTTTCGTAATGTACGTCTTCCCTCGTATGACTGACGTTAAATAAAATAGTAATATTCAAAATATTACATTTTAAATTCTTGCATGTAAAAATCTCACACTGCAAAATGTGAAAAAAAAAAAAAAAATAGTAACACTATGTTCGCTTGAATTTTTATGTCAGTCGAACCAAAATAAGGCGATTGGAGAGCGACCTTTGCATATTCATTACTTTTTCTCGTTATCAAGCAACATTCCAAATACCTGACATTGAAACTCGAGTTCTCGCTTTAGCAATACCAAAATCCTCAAAACGCCCGATTTCCAACATCGATGCTCCGTTTTTTTTTTTTTTTTTTTTTTTTTTTTCATATTTCGCCTAATTGTTTCATAGATCTCAAATCGTCTTTAGAAAAATTCTCCAACCACTTTTGCCGCTGTGGCAAAATAAAAAAAAATTCCGAAACATTGTTAAAAAAATTACTCCGATTTTTTTTCCAATTTTTATTCATTTCCTTCGCAGTGAATTCTATACTTCTATAAATCTCAAAACCTCGATGGAACTGACGCGTCTCGAAAGTGGAAAGAAACAAAACCGGATTTACTCGAAACACCTTCAGTCGTCTCGGTATAAAAAAAAAACCCTTCCAAATCTCGTAATAAAAAAAAAAAAACTCAAAAGAAAGTTATGCAATACCAACCGCGCCTTTCTCCTCACATTCACCTTCGAGATGATTTCAAGAGAATCCTTGCCTCGCTGTATTTCCCGAGAGACCCAAAGCCCTCGGGGTTCATGGACCGTGACTCTCCATCGGGATTTCCCTCCTCTGGTTCTCCGCAATCGTTCATTCAATGAGTAAACGACGATGCGGTGTATTATACTCTCACCGAGAAGATCGAAGAAAAGTGAAGCAACGGAGGTAAGAATCGCGACGCTGTTATGTGCAACAATCCGAAAACAAGCATATAAGGTAAAGTGGGGTAAAATGGACCGCTTTAGAAATTCAGAAAATTTTGTCGATATACACAACACTTTTCCACTACTTTCGAACCCAAAAATAGATTTCACTCCCTTCGAATAATAAGACGAAAAAAAAAATGGGGCAAAACGGACTGTTATTTCATTTCAAAATAATGGAAGACATTTTGAAAAGTCAACTGCTGATTTATAGTTTTTTAATCTGCAATCCTATTTTTTCGTATCGGTCCATTTTCCATTCCATTATCAGTGGAATTTCGTAAAAACTTTGTTTTCGATTTTTTTAAGGTAAGCAGTGATCTGCAGCATGAATAATGTCCGGGAAACGTGAAAATCAATTTTTTTTTAATTTCATGAATTTTAAAGTTGGTCCATTTTGCCCCACAATTTGAATTTTCTCGACAGTTTAATTTTGCCCCGTTGGCCCATTTTGCCCCGCGTTCCCCTATATTCGCGCAAAGGCAAAGGCAGCTTGAGTATAAAAGCGGGTGCGCGCTACTTATGTGTGTTAATTCGGTTCCATTGGGCTTTCGCGGTCAGGTAAAAAAGAAACGAGATATCTCGTTGTTTTGTGTGACGTTCTCGCGAACGCGCCGCGTACACGCGTAACTACAACCGAAGCCGCGACCGAGCGCAGCGTAGCGCGAGCCACGACGACGAGAGGGAAGTCGCGTTAGCGTTTAAACAAGTTGGTGGCGGACTCCGGCGAAAGAGGGGGGGGAGAGAGAGAGGCTTTACCCATAGCATCGCGCCATTCACATTTTCTTAAGACGGATGGTCAGTTTTTGGTTCGCGGCCCATCGTCTTCGAGAGAAGTTCGTCGAGTGCATCGCCACCGGTCGTGCTTGACGGACGTCAAAGAGTTATCAGGATAACAAATCAATTCGCGACAACGTCGTCGCTATTCGCGCGGCTTATCTATTTCGAAAGACACAAAAAAATAAACTTACGAAGTGAGCATCGAGTGAGTAACTACTGTAGTTAACTTAGTAAAAAATCGCTAAATCGCTATTGAATTTCGTATATAGAAGTAAATGAACGAAATCGTTGCTAAGAATCGATCGAATTTATCAAATTAATATTTTTATTGTTTCTCATTAAAATCATTAATTTTTAAAAATATTGATTGTCGCGGATAATTAAAAAAAAAAAAAATAACACGTGTACCTCCGGCTGCGAATGGTGTATATTAAAATAATCTTACGAGATCGTCGCGAGAAATCGATCGAAGCTATTAAATTAATATTTTTACGGATTCCCATTTTTTTCAAATCGTTGGAACGGAAAATAGTTAAAAAAAAAAAAAAAAAGTGAACCTCGGGCCACCAACTGTGTACTTAAAAATAATCGTACGAAATCGTCGCGAAAAATCGATCGAATTTACAAAATTAATATTTCCGTAATTCCGAAAATTGTTAAAACAATAAAATTAAAAAAAAAACACGTGTACCTCCGATCGCGACTGGTGTATTTCGAGATAATCGTAAGAAATCATTACGTGAAATCGATCGAATTTATTAAATCAATATTTTTATTATTTCTCATTAAAATTACGAAAAATTGTGAAAAAAATAAAAAATAAACACGTGTACCTCCGGCCGCGTCTCGCGTATATACAAAAATTTCTCACCCGACACGTGGTAAATTATATTTCGTCGCACATACTTCGAGTCTCTCACCTCTTTTCAAACTCTACGACGCTTAAAATATAATAATAATGAGACGATTTTTTTTTCTAGGCGACTATAGCCGCATTGCCATTGACGAGTTGAATCACCTTGCGCTGCAATCATGTCGAACCTCATGACACTCGTGGTTAGCAACTACAATGAAGTCATCAAGAATAGCAAAGGTCAGTAGCCATAACCCCCGAGTGCACGGGGTTCTGTATCTGAATTATTATTATTATTATTTTTTTTATCGAATAAAAACAATGAAAAACTTGCAAGAGGTGAAAAAAAATTCTTATGCACGACGGTTCGTGACCCAAAAAAAAAAAAAACGCGACTTAACAGTCGCATTATTATAATTCATCGTGAGGGTTATTCATTACTCCGTCCTCAGGGACACTCGCGAGCGAATCCTAAAAAAAAAATCCTTGGTACATAGAAATTCAAATTTCTTCGTGAATCGTTCGCGCCTTATCCGTTCGCACGTGTCGCAATTCCTGAAGACTTAAAAAATAAAGAAAAAACAAAACAAAAAACAAAAAATAATACGTGCCGAGAGAATTGAGTAAATCGAGTGCACGTGTACTCGTCGTCCTTCGGGTTCCCGAAGAACCATCCAACATTGGGCGTTAAATAATTTCATCGCGTTGCTTCCTCAATCTCTTCGTAAAGTATTTCTCGGGATAAAACGCTCGGGAACGGTTCGGGGCCTCTCGCGGGCCCCGGCGACCTAAATTCTTCGATGCCCCGTTAATTTTTCCCCCGACATTCGTGGCTCCGGTGAGAGAGCGTCATTTTTTTTTTTTTTTTTTTTTTTTCGGAGGATTCCCGGCGAGATTCGTATCGGAGTCTATGCTTCGACGGCCCTTAAAATTCTGGGCTCTCAAAAAAATAAACGAGCGTAAAAAAAAAGGCTATCGATCTAAAAAAGAAACTTACTGCACCGCGGGTGCACTTTGCCGCGCGTGAGGACGACTCGCCGGTGATAATAAACGTCGCAGATAATGAAACTGTGCAAACAACGCGACCATCGCGTCAGCCGATGCTACAGCGCGACGACGACGACGACGAGCGTAATATGCGAATTAGCGAAATCGAAAAGGAGCGATCGCAAGCACATTCCCCCGACCGGACGTCGCGCGTCTCTCGCGACGTTCAAACACAATTGTCTTACAGTGTTGTAACGATTTTTTTTTTTTTTTTTTTTTTTTTTTTTTTCAATTCTGGTGCCCGTACCGTCGTTGTAATCGACCCGGTGCACTCGTTAATCGTGGTTCCTGTCCGTTCGAGCGTCGAACGTTGACCCACTTCCGTTAATTAACGATAAGACATATTGCAAATAATACGCGAAACGCTCTGCGCCCGGAAGAGCAAAAAATTATTTTAAACGCAGAGATAAAAATCGCGGAAAATTAGCCAAATCGAAGTTTAATTGCACGTGGGAATTATTCGAGGATCCCGAAGGACGAGAGGCAACATAATTAACCAAAAAAATGCCATCACCGTCAGCGATGTTTTACAGAAACCTCGGAATCTATTACAATTATTATAATTAGCATTATTATTATTATTATTATTTAAAAATAATAATTTTAAGGCTTTTTAATACCAAAAACTTTGTTTCTATTAAAAAAAATGACGATATTTGAATTTTTTCGAAAAGTGAAATATTTGAAATTTTTTTTTTTTTTTTTTTTTTTTTTAAGATCCACTGGTGGACACGTGGCCTCTCATGGGTTCTCCGGTGCCGGTTATCATAATCCTCGCAATGTATCTCGCATTCGTACTGAAGATAGGACCGACGATGATGGCGAATAGACCGGCATTCACGTTGACTAACACAATGATATGGTACAACGCCGTTCAAGTAGTTTTCAGCATTGGTCTCTCCATTCTCGTAAGAATATTAAATTTTCACGCTATATTCGTAAATTCAAAATCACGCGTGTTGCAAAAATTCTTTAATGCGTTCTGTTTTTACAGGCATTGAGAACCGGATTTTACAAATTTATATTTATGAGTACATGCAGCTCTCAGGAAGCCGTTCACCAAGACAAGGATCTCCAATCGAAGGTCAGTTTGATTCTAACGATTTTTTAATGAAATTTTTCAAAAAAATTTTGTCACTTGTAAAATAAAAAAAAATAAAAAATATATTCAAAAAAAAAATGTAAATTACGAAAGAAGTCATTAAAAAATATCGTCACTCATCGATATATATATATATATATGTGTTATCTATTTTATACACTCGAAGATCAGTTTGATTATAATGATTTTTTAATGACATTTTTCTAAAATTTTTTGTCACTCGTTAAATTAAAAAAAAATTTAAAAAAAATATAAATTACGAAAGAAGTCATTAAAAAAATCGTCAGTCATATAAATATGTATTTTTTAAATTATTTTAGCTCTTGAACGCTGCCTGGTGGTACTTTTTTGCCAAAATCATCGAACTCCTCGATACGGTAAGTTCGATCGCTTGAGAGTTTATAAACAATCGATTTCCCAATTATTTTCTTACATTCTAAAAGTTACATATCTTACCGAAAAAAAATTATTGTCGACCCAAAATTACGTAAAATTCGGCCAATAATTTCCCTCAGTTCGCGATACGGTCAACTATAGGGACATTCGCCTTGTACAGTGTACAGAGAACATTTTCCGTCTATCCGTCGAGCGCGACGTATCGTTACCAACTATTTTATAATTATTCGAACGCTGTCGACATAAACAGCTACTGCGGTCTTATCTATTTCGTCGTATAACGACTGCTGATACTTGTTTCATCAACACAATAAATTTACTTACCTTTACCTTCTTTGCAGAGAATTGTTCGCGATTTTTAACTCGCGAATACAAATCCATATTTCCATTTTGAAAAAACAGAAATCGTTTTTCATTTAATTTCTTTTAATTTCATTTTTTTTTTATTTCTCGCCGATCAGTGAAAAAAGCATAAAAAAAAAAAAAAAAAAATTCGTATTTTTAATTTTTTTCGTAATAATTTCTAAAAATTTGTAAATTTAAAATAAATATGTAACAAATAATGAAATTTTTTTTTTTTCAGGTTTTCTTCGTTCTAAGAAAAAAACAGAACCAAGTCTCGTTCCTCCACGTTTATCATCACACAATCACAGCGTTTTTCTCGTGGTGCTACTTGAAACTTTTGCCCGGCGAACAGGGAATACTTCTCGGTTTTCTGAACTCATCGGTTCACATTATAATGTACACGTATTACTTGATCGCTGCTATGGGACCTCAGTATAGAAAGTACCTGTGGTGGAAGAAATACGTGACGACCATACAGCTGGTAAGCAAAAAATTTCGAAAAAAAAAAAGATCAGTCGAAAAAAAAATTTCGATTTTTTTTTTTTTTTTTTTTTTTTTCAACGTGCCGATTTTTTCCAAAAAATATTGATAAAAATTATTTTATTATTTTAAAAATGATTTCACAATTGAATAATTTTTTTTATCATTTTTTATTTTTAATATTTCAAAGGTGCAATTCGGATTGATGTTCATGTATCTGATGCTGATATTGGCGATCGACTGCACAATGTCAAAGGCTTTGACTTACTTTTTCCTGACAAACGTCGTGATATTTATGTATCTCTTCAGTGATTTTTACCGAAAGGCTTACAGCAAAAAAAATCAAGCGTGAGACATCGAACGCGTAGTCGTGTGTCTCGCGGCATGTAAACGCCGCGGGTATTGTCTCGACGCAAATCGTATGAATGATCGCGCGCATGAAGCAGTGAAACATTTTTTTTCCTCATTGTTTTTTTTTTTTCTTTTTTTTTTTTCATTTTTTTTTTTTTCAATTTTTTTTCCATCGAAATTATTATCCAATTGCAATGAACCCGCGATATGGAAGTCGGTGAAACGACGTTCGGCGTGTAAACTAATGAATAGCCAAAGATGGAAAGAATCCACGAAAATGCCGAGAAAATGTCACGAAACAATAAATTAAATGGAAAAAAAAAAAATGTATCGAACATAGATAAAAAAAAATATATATATATATATTGAAAAGTTCGTCGATCTCAGAGACCCGGAAAAAAAAAAATTAAACGCGTACTTTGTACATTGTCGGCGCACGTGATTGTGTTTTTTTTTTTTTTTTTCGATCGTTGGTCTCGTGACACTCGACCTGTCGCTTCCTTCGATTATGAATAATTCGTATGATTTATTGATTATTTATAGATCTCAGGAAGGGTTATGATCCGTTTGTACAGACGAGAAATGGCTTCGCGCATCGAAATGTTCGCGCGGCTCGCGTTTCTCATTGTAATTACACGCGCGCACTGCGCGTCGTGTATCGTGCGTGTGATGTTTTTTTTTTTGTTGTGCATGCGAAAGATATTGTAACTATTATTTATTAATAAAAATTGTGTACATCAAAAAAAAAAAGAAAAAATCGATCAACGTGTCTCGCGCGGCTTATTATTATTTACCATCGTTGATTATCGCACTTATAGTACAGTAAACAGTAATTACATACATCGTATATTCTGTAAAATTATACAAAAGGGTAAAAAGTGGGAAAACGGGGATATCTAATATATCGTTCGGAAGAAATCGACGAAATCTGCGCGTTCGCAATGAGAAAAAAAAAAAATTATTAAAAATTTCGTCCGCGCAACGGATATCGAAAAAAATCGAATGACGATGAAAATTTCGATGTCCGCGGAGTTGAGAGGACGTGAGATATACAGACGAAAAAGATGGAAAGGCAAAAAGTCGCGTAAGAAAAAAGGTAAATTATGAAAAAAAATAGTAGAAAATAAATGGTATATTATGGGAGAAGTCATAGAAAAAAAATGTATATTACGAAAGAAGTTATTAAAAAAGAATAATAATAAAATATCGAAATGACGGAAATAAGAATTCTTAGGCCGTTTCTAAAATTCGACAAGTATCGGCCTCTCGACTCCGAAACACCTGTCGATGTTTTTTTTTTTTTTTTTTTTTTTTTAAAGCGATGATCTTTGGGTTCGAAGTTTCCCTCTGTACAGTTCCGCGATCTTTTAGTCGGAAAACATCGTAAGCGTTGTAAAAAAAAACTGTCGGGCACTCGGATTCGACCTCTGAATACAATATTATGTATATACAAGGGTCGGTGGGGCAAAATGAACCGCTTTAACTATTCAGAGTTTTGTCGATATACAAAACACTTTTCCACTATTTTTGAACCGAAAAATAGATGCCACAACTCTTTAGACTGATAAAAAAAAATGAACCAAAATCGACTGTTATTAATTTGCATTGAAAAATTGAAAAATGTAACTTTTAAATAATTTGCTATCGAATTATAGATTTATTAATGAGTATTTTATTTTTTTTCGATTTATTTTCCCGCAGATAAAAATTTCGTTTCCGATCTTTTTTCTTAGGAAAGCAGCGATCCTCAGTGTGAAAAATCGATTTTTTCTAAAATTTTCGGAATTTAAGGGTTCTTTTTGTTTATTGGTCCATTTTGCCCCATTTTCTCCTGTAGTGTATATATATAGATACTTTACATAATAAACGTCAGACAACTATATTTTTCGCAGTAATAACTTTAGAAACAATAATTATATTTATATTTTATTAATAAATGAATATCGAGATTTACGATGATTTGGCGAGAAATTCTTGCGATACTAGTCAATCACTCGCGTTTGACGCGAGGAGAGCTTCTTGTAGAGAGTCTCGAATAATTCACATCCCCGAGGAATGGCAGATTCTCCAATAATATCTCACGTTGCATAGCAAGTGGAAACGAAGATACCAATCGTCGGATTCTCTTATTTTAGATGGCCAATCACTGGGCGGCTTACGGTAAACGTTCTTAAACCGACGCAAGCGGAAGAAATAAATATATAATTATTTTACATAATTATTAATATATGGATTTGGTGGAATACAAATTGCTTCTGAATTTTATGTCGATGTATATTCCAAATCTTAATTCAAAAAAATATTTTCGGATTAATAATTTTTTTTAATAAAATTCTTCGTAAATTTTTTTTTTTTTTTTTTCGATAAAAAAACTTTAATCGTCGTCCTAAAACATTAATGTTTATCAATTGGCAATTATACATACGTTACAATTTAAATTATATCGTAATAAGATTTTACACAATAAAAATGGTATTCGATTAACACGTCGATTGTCAGTTACGAATCGATTATCGAAAGAATATTCATTTCAAATCAATGGCTGCGGATGAAAACGTACAATATATTTCTTTCTTCATTCCGTTCAACCGAAATTAATGTACATATTTTATCAACGGAATCCAATTTATTATTATTATTATTATTATTTTTTTTTTCTGTAAATTACCAAATCCATCTCCGTAATTACAATAATAATTTATTTATCTCGTTATATCATTATTACTGTTTTTTTTTTCCACTGGGAAAAAAAATTTCGTCGAAATACCTTAAATGAGCAATGATTTCTAAATTTACGATTATAACTTCTCGGTAATATGTGTTATAGCGATATATTTTACAACTATCTATCTACAATAAACGTCTATTTACGCTTTTGGAATGCTTACTGATCGCGACGCAAAACAGCGTAATCTTAATGGTTCAAAGAATTTTTCTTGTTTCTTTGCGTTTTTTCGTGATTTTTTGTTTTTTTTTTTTTTTATTAAAAAAAATGAGCAAATGATTTTTTTTTTTTTTTTTTCGGTAAATCGCGAAATTTTTTTTTTTTTTTTTTTTTTTTTTCAATTGGTACTTTTCGCTAACTGTTCGCGTATATATTTTCGCTTGACCTCGATTAACAGTAATATACTCGGTAAGATGTATTAACGTGCAATGCTGCAATGACGCGTCGTTGTGGAGGGAAGAGGACTTTGACTTGTGTTTTTTTTTTTTTTTTTTTTTTTTTTTTTTATCATCATCATCATTCGAACACAGATTGGCACGTTTTTCTTGAGCGGCGATGGATCATGAGAGTCAGAAAGCCCCCGTAATCGTTCCGGATTTCTATCCAACAATAGATCGAAGCAAAAAATCGGCATTTCCAAGGATCGATTTTTTTTTTTTTTTTTTTTTTTTTAAGGTGTTATTTTGTCTCTCAATGACAACGAATTGATTTCCCTGCCTCGCGATTCGTTAACCTTGGCAATGCCCTTTTTTGGCGCGTAAAACAAATTCGCAGCGCAAAGAGAAATTTCTTTAGCAAAAACGATAATCTTAACGTTATTTTAACGCCCAGCGTTAGAAACTTTGCGCTGCGAAGGGGGTACGTAGATCAAGGAATATAATACGATCGACGGAAGAACAGTTCACCCGAAAGATCGTCGATCGGGATGGAGAAGAGAGCGGAGAAGCTAAAAAAAAGAAAAGTCTTCTTTCGCCATTCGGACTGAAAAAAGCGCCAATAGCGACGGATATTGTATTTTTTTTTTTTTTTTTTTTTTTATGGAGGGTAATAGCATTCTACTAATTTTTTTTTTTGGTTTTCCTGCTATCTGAACGGAATAAATTACAAGGATAAGCAGCGTTTCGAAAATTTACCGTCGATTAATTGGTTTTTCACTTCGAATGGTCGCTCTTCGTTTCTATCCGCGTTTTTCGCGTCCTATTTTTTTTTTTTTTTTTTTTCGTCTCTACCGGAATGTTGGATTGGATCGTTCGACGAGTCTTTCGAAAAGGTTGCGGAGGACACCGTCGAAGAACAAAAAATTCGCTCGCCATTATTTTATCAACTTTTTGCTCTTTTTCTTATCTTTTGTTTCTTTTTTATTCGTTATCTCTGCGCGTTAACGTGATTCGTTATGCTTTTTTGGGTTTTCCGTTTTGTATTTTGCCGTTCGTTAGTTTCTTAAGACCGTCGGCGTCGCCGTTTAACTCGCCGTTCTGCTTAATCGCACCGTTTTCCTTTTGGGACTTTGTCTTCGTATCTTTCTTCGCCTGTTTCGCCGCCAATTTTTCCTCATCGGAGACGTACGCCTTGTTGTAGAAATCGGAGAAAAGGAAGTAGAAGAACATTACGTTGGGAAGTATGAGAACGAGAGACCATCTCGGATATTCGCAATCGTAGATCAGTAGTTGCAAACTGTGCAAAAATGCCAAACAGAATTGTCCCTGTAAACGAAAAAAAAAAAAAAAAAAAATTACACCGATTAAAAATCGTTTTTATCGATTGTTTTCTTAAATTAATTGAAATTTTTGAAATTAATTAAATTGATTTAAATCAATAAAATTATTAAAATTATTTTTGAATAATTATTACTATTAGTATTATTATTAATTGATATAAGTTAATTAAATCGATTTAAATCGATTTTAAAGGGTATTAATGTAAAAAAATAATCCATTTTCACCATTTGAAGAGTCGTTATGTATTTCTTCCACCAGAAATACTGCTGATACTGCGGCAGTGCGGCAGCGAGCAGATAATAGGTGTACATTACGATGTGAACGAAACTGTTGATCACTCCTGTGAAACAAATTTTTTTTTTTTTTTTAGTGATTTATCAAATTTTTTTGGTAATTTTCTTTTTTTTTTCTGATTACACCATTTTTTTTTAGTAATTTTTTTTTTTTTTTTACTGATTATACAATTTTTTTGTAATTTTTATTTTTTTTTTCATTAGTTATACACGAATTTTTTTGAATTTTCGAATTTTCTACTCACCGATGAATGTACCGTGTCCTCCCGGATAGTACTTTGTAGCACCCCACGAAATCAACGGCATTACCGTGTGATGATACATGTGAAGAAACGTTATCTGTCTCTCCTTCTTGCGTAACACGAAGAAAACTGTATCCAATAGTTCGGATATCTTCGCCAGAAAGTACATGTATACCGCTCTCGCAACCTGTGGCAACGAAAAATTCAACAATTAATATTTCCACGAGAAAAGAAAAAAAATGAATAAAAGAGAAATGTTATCTGTGATTATTGTGTTTCTGTAATCTCCGCAGTCGGTAACGTTTTTACCGACACAAAAAAAAATTGGTCACATTATTTTCTTTTAATAATGTGACCAATTTTCACATTTTTTTAATTAAAAATTTAACAAAAATCCTGAATTACTTTTTTTTTTTATTTGTGTTTTTGGTAATTTTTTTTTTTTTTTGTGTATAACGATGTGAAATCTAAAAAATAAAAATAAAATAGCATTTTCACGATTCCATTAGTCGCGACGATAATACGATGGGTAAAAATGTTTCTGAGAGGTGCAGTGTGGTGTTTCGGGGTTAATTTTGGTTGAAATTTTTTTTTTTTTTTATTTAATTAAATTTACCCTCAGAGCTTCGGGACTTTCGGAATAATCAACGGGTTCGCATTTCCAGCTGTATTTCGTAAGCCACGCGGCGTCGAGTCCCTCCCAGAATAGCCATATGCTGAGGATAACTTGCACGAGATTATAGATTAAAAGAGTGTTCTTCAGCTTGTAAGGTTTTCGATGTTCCATGTGTCGTGGTCCCCACGAGAGAACAAAATACAGGTAGCCGAACATAATGCTGGCGCCGGGAACCGGCGAGGACATCAGGAACCAGTCCCGTGTCCTTGGATCTGCAATTTGAGTTATAAATTGTTAATTATTCTATACACACGAACGCACACTCCCGATTAATGGAAAAATTCTTCTCACCGGCAATATCGTGAAAGACATGTTGCCAAAAAGTGACGACCGAGTTATTGTAGATGTTCGACATCTCGCTGCCAGGTGAAGCGACGCTGGCGTTCATTGAAAGGTCACCTATAAAACAACGAAAAAACGAATCGTTAAAAAAAAAAAAAAAAAAATTGATAGCAACATTCGCCACTAATATTATTCGAATACTAAAAAAAAAAACACGAAAAATTATTTCAACGAGTAAAATAATGTTCACCGTTCACCGCGAAATGTTTCGAAAAAAAAAATATATGTTACACACCCTTTCGTTTTTATTTTGATCGATTTTTGATCGATTTCGATGTATCGAATATCGTGAAAAAATATTTTCTCGCTGAATCGATAGTCAGTGCAACAAGTAAACGTCATCAATTAAAAGATCGAAAAGACAAATCATTTTTGCGCGTAAAAAAATGTTCGACACACCCTTTTGATTTTTTAATTATTTATTTTAATTCTTTTCTTTATTTATTTATTTTTTTTTTATTTCTATATATCGAATATTGTGAAAGAATATTTTTTCGTAAAAACGGTAATATTCCGTAAAAAATGGTTTCGGAAAAAAACAACCGAATGTTCGCGTCGCGAACGAGCTTATCGATAGAGCCTCGAAAAGCTTATATTTTTGTTGACTTCTAACCTAACGATCATCGTTTCAAGTGCAGCAAAACATTGTTTTAGAGAAAAGCTTCTTAAGTGTGCAACAATTATAACGATAAGGGAAAAACATTTGCATTTGACATTGAGGATTCCCCGAGTAGTTTTACGTCAGTACAACAACGTTGTCGAGATAAGTGTACATAGAGCCGGAAGTGTGTATAGTATCATCTAAAATGTTACGGTAGAAGTCAAATACACGCATACATTTCGTTTCTTTCGGGTGAAAAATGAGGGACTTGATAATGGGGAGCAGACAGACAATCATCAGTCGCTTTGCGGGTCCGAAGGAGTGCAAGGTAAGTGGCAAAGTTCATAGTAAAACGCGATTCTTACAGTGCGCCGAATACTGAGGTAACAAGTCTCTCGATCAGCGATCGATTGAATAATGAATTTTTTATTTAATTAAAAACCAAAAAGTATCGATCAGGTCGAAGTTTTGGATGAAATTAACGTGCATCGAGGGATCTGATGGGACGGGATAAAATTTTAAGGGGGAACATCTACCTGCCGATTCGAAATCTCCAACAGAAGTCTCTAACTTTTTTTTTTCGTAAAAAATACTACTCGCTAATAAATTTTTTTTTTTTCGTAAAAAATACTACTCGCTAATAATTTTTTTTTTTATTGAAATTCATACAAAAAAAATTGTCGGCAAATATCGAAAAATAAAAAAATATGGCCACTGGAAGGGTAACCTGTTTTTTTTTGCTGTGTGCGCTCCACAACGGAAACGATGCTTATAAAATAAAAAAATAAAACGGGTTCTTAATGCTAATAATAGCGACGATCTTTACTTTTTAAAATTCTATCTTGAATTTTTTATTTTTACGATAAAATCGGTGTAATTTGGTTTTTATTCGCTACTACGTGGCAAAAAAAAAATTAAACGAAAAATCAACGATCGCTAGCAACTTGTGTTTAATAAGTTAAATAATGCTTTCATTTTTTTATTCAATGTATCGTTTCCGCTAGAGACCGTTCACCGCGAAATGTTTCGAAAAAAAAAATATATGTTGCGCATCGGACATTCATATATTTTTTATTTTTCGATACCGGTTGACAATTTTTTTTTGTTTGCATCACAATACATGTGTCTTCCAGTGGAAAAAAAATCAATTTATTACCTCTGATAGTTTTTGAAAAAAAAAAAATTGAACATTTGACTCGGTTTTCGAAAAGACCTCCTAAATTCCACTACGATTTTCTCGGTGTATCTATTCATTATGAGTCTATTACCCATTTTAAAAATTTTTTTTTTATTTTTAATAAATAGTATGGCATTTTTTTAAAAGAATTTATAAGAGTTAAGTTACCTCGATTTTTCATAAATTAACAAGTTTCCTATAACCTTCGACGCGACACTTCCAGACAAAGACAAATTATTTAACTGATAACAAGTCGATATTAATATATTCGGCAGCCCTGAGCTTTAACTTACGGTAGGTCAAGATTATCGTTTTGTTCTGAGACCGGAAACTGTGCCACGAATACTAATGGTAAACACGAAAAAATGCCGATCTCTATAGATCGCAGTTTAATTTTTTTCGCAGGTCACAGTTTTCTTTCGTAATCAATTTTTTCACTCATTTTTTTTTTTTTTTTCGTACTCCATTTTTTTTTTCATACGCAATGTTTTACTCTTTTTTTTTCGTATTTCAACTTTTTATAATTTTTTTTTTTCGTTCGTAAAGTCGAAAAAAAAAAAAAGAAGGTGTCTTATAAACGAACGGAGTGATCGATGAACACCTCGCGATGGTAAAGTTGCTTATCTACTCGAAAAACTTCGGTCGGTTTTTTGCAATTTTGCTTAACGCGAAAATCGATCGTAATGATGATTATGACACTACCAATTGAGTAAAAGGCACTGATCGCGGCTATTCCGTTCTATTGCTTAATTAAAATCCTCTCGATGCTGCCGGCTATTAATGATCGATTGAAAAATTTAAATTAAACGATCTCGCAACCAATCGTGACAGCGATAATGAATGATAACGATAATCCATCGAAATTATCGATGTAATGCTCACCCGTGTAAGTGTTTTTTTATCTTCTGCTGCCTTTGCACCTCAGCCGCGGAGTATCAAATAAACGACAACAATACTTACGGGAACAAAAAAAATGCGTGTATATTGCGGTATACGTGGGCAGTTCAGAATCGAGAGCGCGTCGGCTTTATTACGGGAAACAAGTATTCGGACTGTGACGTAACGGAAAAAGGCACGAGGCTAGCGACAAAACGAGTCTATTGCATAATGTATCGCTTGTTTTTAAACGAAAAACGACGAACGACCGACGTTCCACGAGTTACACGATAATTAATATTATCCACTAACGATATACGAGTTACTAAACTTCTGCGCGTCACGGAACCCTTGAAAATTTGACAATACTCAACAATTTCAGAAAAAGCCTCCGGGCTATAATTACACCACTCGAAACTCATAGAATTTATTTCGTTATAGTCGTTTATAAAACTCGTTAGCTCGCTGGACCCCTCGATGCCGATTTTATCGGAAAAATCACGAACCGCTGAACGTGTTTCAAGCGATCGAACTTCCGAATAGCCGATCATCGTAGAGACATTTTATGTTAAACTTTATTTGAAATTTTTACTTTTTTCTATATCTCAACGATAATACGAAAATTTATTGGGACATTCGGAATACAGGTAAAAATTTCGTGAAAAAAAAAATAGAAAAAACAGAATTTAATGGAATTTGATGGTAATAAAAAAAAGATTATGTGAAGAATACTATTTTTAAAAAATTAGTAATATGATTTTTTTTCGTGAAAAAAAAAAGAACACGCTATTTCGTCTGGAATTGCCGAACTTCCCCCTTAAAATTTTGCGTAATAAAATAACATTGAATTTATCGGAACATAACTCATCGGTTTGCACGAATAATTCTGTGACCACAATTTTACGAATTTTTTTGTGAAGTTAAATTGAATAATTAAATTAATTCCATTTCACAATTTAATTCATTAAATAAATTTGACTTTACGTAAAAAATGCGCAAATTTTTTTACGTAAGTAACACTTCAATTTAGATTCGTCTTATTTCGCACGAGTTTGTCGTGTAAAACGCGTGGAAACAATTTTTCGAGATCTTGTTAATCGATTAGTTTCTTTATGCCGCGAGGATCAGCTTAATTAACATCTGAAGTAATACGGGTTCTAAATACCTACTATTAATTATTAAGCATTCAACGTTATTGAGACTAATTGAGACGTTATTCGATCTTATTGACTATTCTTTATAAAAATCAAAACAAATCTCCATCTCAGCAGATCAATCGATAACGAGACGTAATAGCCTCGAGCGGTGTCTCGTTGCATTAACCTTACATTCGTAGCCTACTATTTACCGCGGGTTCTTCTTTCGCTCTCGTATGCAGTAATTCCTGAACCACAAAGTGGAATCACGAACCGAACATTTATCTACTCTTCGTAGATAAATTTTCACGATTTTGACGCTACAATTTCGAGTAAAGTTCGAATGTATTTCCATTCTGACGCGGTAATTTGGTAGCAGCAGAAAACGCGTGCATTTTTGATATTCGGCAAGAATGGGGCAAAACGGACCGTTTACGAAATATAGACACGAAATAACCGTTTATTAGCAAATTAAATTCATAAAAAAATATTTCGTATTTTCGTGGAAAAAATATACATTTCGGGGGTAAAATGGACCGACCGTAAAGAGTAAAATAAAAAAATTTCATTATTGCAGCTATTCGAACATCGCTTTCAGACTTCGCGCATAACACCAAAAAAATACATTTCGGTGTCAAAATGGGTTACCCGAGTCGAACACAACATTAATTTTTTATCATTGCGGCTTCTCAAATATCAACTCACTTTGCAACAACTTTACGAGCAATTTTAACTACTGCGAGGCATCTTTAGCACTAAGTTTGTTAAAAATAGATACGCCGTTTCGCATTTTAAGATTTTTTTTTTTTTTTAAACAATGACTGCTAATTTTAACTTTTATTTTTCCAGTGGTCTATTTTTCCACGTTTTTTCGTTACTTTTGATTGTTCCGTTTTACTCCGGTAGTCCATTTTGCCCCTTGTCATCGTTACCTGTTTGCCTGGTCCATTTTTCCCGGTACTCCATTTTGCCCGCATCTCCTCTATTTGCAACGTTCTATCGGAAGCGTGTGCACGCAATAGGTCGCGCGAGGCGTGTTTACCAAATCGCGTAACGCATTCCCAGCGGAATTTCGTCTCTATGATGCATTTACTTATTGGCAATCAATATCACGACAGTGAAATGTGTCTCCGCCCAAGAAAAAGGGGGTAAACACCTCGTCCCTCGTCCGTGAGACGAAATAACGCCTTTCTACGCGCCGTATGACTTGGGAGACGGCGACACCAATGTCGGCACCATGAACAACGACAAAAAAAAACAGGCGGTCCAGTCGCGAGAGTACTTTTACCGTGGGTGCGGTACCAAGGCTTCGGAACATTTGTGTCGTGTCGCACTGCTACGCAGCAGATGGCATTTCGCACGAAACCTTTTTCTCATCTTTCTATGCGGCGCATTTATCTTCATTTCTACAAACGGATACCAACGTTCAGACGCTTATTTGTCGTCTATTAAAAAAATTTCTCTTGTTGAACCAATCATTTAGAACACTCGCATTCCAATAAAATTACTCGTATATATATATTTTTTTTTTATGAATGAGGAAAAAAATAAATGGAAAAGACCAAACTATGTGTGGACTTGACGTCAATACGGGGCAAAATGGACCACCGCAAAATTTTCGGAAATACCAAAACACGAAGCAAATTCAGTAGGTTTGATGAAAAAAAAAATTGACGAGGAAACAATGTGAAAAATAATTTTTTTTTTTTTATATTCGTAAATTGTAGAGCCGAACTGTGACTCGTTATTAAAGAAATAACAAATTTTTATATAATAAAATTTCGTAATAACGAAAAAAAATTTATTTTACTATACGTGTGTGGTCCATTTTGCCCCTGAAATGTATTTTTTTTTTTTTTTTTTTCTAAAAACCCCGAAATATTTGTTGCGAGTTTCATTTCGTAATGAAGAGCCAATTCGTGTCTCTGAAATCATTAAAAGCAGTCAATATTCCTTAACCGGTCCGTTTTGCCCCGTTCTCCCCTAAAAACATAACTTTTATAAATTCTGCTGTATAATTTATGTCTATAGTGATACCGAATTATAACTAAACGTCGATCCTTGCGTCAAGGAACTCGTTGCAAAACCGATCGAAATTAATGACGTCATGCATCCATAATATCGGACTCGATGTCTCTAATCAAAAAAATTATTTTTTCAACCTCCGTTTACATCGGACATAATGATAAAAATTTATTTCGCCGATTGTCGCAACGGAATCGATCATGTGGAGGTCAAGAAATTCTTTTCTAGAAAATCGTGTCTTTCGCGGCGGATTCGTTTCAATCGTCATTACAAGGTTCAAGCAAATAACCGCTAATAAATCGTTGGGTTACGAAATTGCGGGAAGAGGCAGATATATACATATGAGCCGTCGTTGTCGTTGGTTATCGCGGCGTCATAAGAAGCACAGGTGTACTCAGCGTGTCTGCATAACCCATCGCGTAGCCGTTGGTGTGTCTTAGCTTGCTGCGTCCACCGAGTGTCTCAACGATTGCCTATTCTATAATGTAGAGAAACCACTTGGTCTAATAGCACTTGTGCACAGATTACACGTCCGACTCGTCGCAAAGGGGCATTAGCACGAGGCGCATACCCGTGGTGTATCCACGCGTTTTCCGCACGATCTCCCTACTGTCTGTGCTACTGTCAGTTTTAAACACGTGTACTCGGACTCCCTGCTTTGCTGATAATAATAATAATGGCATTTCGATAATGTACGAAATTTTTTTTTTTTTTTTTTCATATATTATTACGAAAAATATTATCGTACTATGATAATAATTTTTAAAAATAATAATAATGGTATTATTATTGTTGTTATCAAATAATATTATTATTATTATATAGTATGATAATATTTTTCGTAATACTATATGAAAAAAATAAAAAATTTAATTTTCGAAATTTAATGTTTCTTCAGACTTGTAAGCAGTAAAGAATATCGATAAGTGGAACCAATTAGAATAAACGAACGAAAGGTAAGATTAACAGCTGCTGTTAACGCTTCTGGCATCTAACCTCTCGTTAAAAATGAATATTCAATGCGATCATCAGGTAGCGAAGAGTATTAAAGATTGAAAAATCGAGAAACCGATTGAAAGAGCGCCGTACATCATTAATGATTGACCAATACTCTTCAGCGTCGTATTTCTTATCGAGGTATCGCAGCATTGGCAGTGGTACATGGAGGGTAAAAAGGAAAAATTGACGGCTGGTCGGTTGTTCCGAGTAACTCTCGTACTGTTCTATAGTTAACTCCATTGCCAAACGCGATAGTTAGCGGACATTAACCGGTGAAACCCGGAGAGCGAACGTGAGAAATCGCTGTCGATAGTTGCCACATCGGAGAGAAAGAAGGAGAAAGATGGATAGATACATACAGGTGACGCTTTTATGCTGCTGCCCCCCGTCTCACCCCCCACTTCTCTGTCCGTTCGGACGTATATATTTCTCCCGTCGAACAGAACTATAAACGTCACGCAATTGGAACAAAGCAGCGACTATACGAAATTATATTATGTTTCACCCGATGTTGAGACATACGTTCGGTTATGTTTTTGCGTACGAGATAAATTCTCGGCAATATACACGAGCGTAACACGAGGCCTTCGATTTACGAGAGAATCAGTAGTTGAACCGACTATCGGTCAGACGCGCTGTTGCAACGACAGGACTATAGGGCGCATCTATAAAACATTTTTTTTATTTTTTTTAAATGAATTTAGTTTAACTGCTTGTCTTCTGGGTGACATATTATTACATTAAATCGCGAGTAAAAAAAAATTAATAACGAAAAAAAAAAAAATTCCAATTTTTTTCGAATTTTTTTAAAAGTGAATACCGCTTCCTTTCTAAATAATGGCAAAGTCATGCCGGTTCGCCGACACGGCGAGATTGTAAACACGAGAATGAACCCCTTGAATCATTGTATATCGTGAAGAATCCCGTATACTGAACTTGGATACCATTATATTAGAAAATTATTTATGATCCAACGAGAGTTCGGTGACCAACGTTCGCAACAAATGCCATTTTTTTCAGCCGGTACTTTAATTCAATTATAAAGACTATTAATCTATTCGATCTTTTGAATAAATGCAATTCTTTTGTTTCCCAGTATATAAAATACTAGATGCTCTGCGCGCATCGTCGCGAAGCGGAGCCGAATAATACGAAAAAAGTAGTATAGTGTTGAGGGAATTTGCATTCTGGATCGTTGGAAGTCGCAGACAAAGGCGAAGTCCTTCGAGAGATTTACATCGATATGCATTCATAACAACAACACATGTATTATTGAGAAGCGGGATTCTCTTGTTTACGTCAAATGGCTAATGCGACGGGGAGGAAAAATACGGAGAATGAATATTCCCGTTTCACGAAGGTCAATATACTTCGCAGCTATCGAATCTATATGAAATTTCATTACATTGTCAATTAATGCAATTTTTTCATTTTTTTGGATATTCTAAAAAAAAAATTTTTTTTTTTTTTATGTCAAACATTTTTGATTTGTTTAATATTTAGAAAAATATTTTTCATTTTTTTTATTATTTTCAAAAATATTCTTCATTTTATTATTACTGTGAAAAAGATTTTTTTCTGTTATATATACCATTTTTTTTTCTTTAAATTCAACACGGAATCCCGAGAATTGGTATCGAGTGATTAATTAGTTCAATCGTCACTGCTATCTTCATTATACTTTTTTATAAGCTATTTTTCTTTCGTTTCTCTCTTCCTGTATTCAAATAATGAGCTCGTTAACGATTATGGTTAAGTGGTGCATTAACGGAGTGCGTCAATTGTTATTTCTCCGCTTGTCCTCGATTCCCAGCGCTATGCCCGCGGTACCGTCATGAGGTGACTTAGCATTTTTTACAATTAGTACATAATGCCTTATCGACGTTCAAATAATCTTCCATTGACACGTCGACGCAGGCGAGGGTCAACAGCTCGCCGCATTGACGGCCTCGTTCATTAAGCTGTATCGTATAATTTATGAAGCTTTACGGCAATGATAAAAAAAAAATGCGCACGTGCCGGAAAATATTTACGATAAAAATGAAAAAATAACTGTAACAACACACAATTTTCAAATGTTTTCCACACTTGCGTGAGAAGGGGGGGGGGGGGGGGTGTCGAAAATCCGTACTCCGCGAGAGGAATCCCATCGATAAAAAAAAAAAAAAAAAAAAACGCATTTCATTATTTTTCGTAAAAAAATTGAATATAAAAAGTTCCTTACGAGTGAAAAAAAAAAAAATGAAAATTCTCCTTTTCTTCGTCATATTTGGACTTAACAATTTTTTTTTTTCACAATTTCAACAATTGTATGAACACATAAACGATGGGAATTTTTTTTTTTTTTTTTTTTACAGAAAAAAGGAAATAAAATGATGTTTTAGGCGAGAAATCAATTGGTCCCCTTTAAGGGAAGAGAGACGATCCGCATTGCGAAAGTAAAACAAAAAGCTCGTGCGATTCAGCTCTCGGATCGTTAACGTTGTAATCGTCGTACTTTCACAGAGTTACAATCACGCGAGTACCGCGACGATGTATCAAAAGCGTCTAGGAGTTCAAAACCGGAACTGTAACTCATGGTTCACCCGGATATACGATGAGTACGAAAAAAAAAAAAAAAAAAAAAAAAAACAAACCTTTGAGTAAAAAATGTTAATTGATCGACGCGGTCAAACCGGATTTTTATTCCGGGTCCTACACAGCCTCATCCGTTTGTTCGTCGTATCTCCCGCGTCACGAGTGTCTGTAACCTCTGCCGTGATTCCAATTTGCCGATCCGATGAATTGAAAAATTCTCCGGATGGAGAACATTCGTAAGATCGTCGTTAGCAGCTTTTTTTTCTGCTGACCCGAGAGAATGAATAGGTAAATTAATTCGTTGGTTAGTGGTCTGCGGTACGACAAAGGATAGTGCCGGCTTCACGACTCAAGGACACGGGGAATGAGTCGCGAATGAACCGCGACAGACGAAGACGAAGATGAAGATGACGGCTATCGTACGGTTTTCGCATGACAATTACGATCTTTCGCGTGACCCGGCGGCGATTCCGTTGGTTTGTGGAGTATTTTATTTATTATTATTATTTTTTTCGCGCACGAAATCACGTAGGGAACGACAAGTCTGAGACAATATATCGAAATTGCAAGTGTAATTGAGAATTGTGTAACCGCGAGCATACGACTTTCCGCGCGCCAGCAAAATTCTGATTTACAGTAAAATTTCATGTCTCGCGTAACATTATTATCCTACAGACGCAAATTTTAAAGAGCCTCGCAACCAGTTGTAGCATCGTCGATACAATTTTTTAGCGATTCATTGTTTGTCTATGTTATTGACAATTACTTGCGAAAAAAATTGATACTTTTCATGGAATAACAATTTAACAAGTAAAGGTACCGCTTGCTGGATGCGATCCTCGGTTCGTTAGCATTAATGAATCGATGTTTATCCGTTAGAAAAATGATTGTCCGACAACCACGATTATCCGGGACAACGGTATCCATCATAACACGGTGTTATGATGCAAAATACAGGTATAAAAAACAGTGTTCATGAAAGTAAAAAATAGAAATTAACGGTCAGTAAAGTTTTCTTTTGCCGATAGATATTCGATATATTATATCGAATCGATTTTCATTCGATATATCATATCGAATCGATTTTCATTCGATATATCATATCGAATCGATTTTCATTCGATATATCATATCGAATCGATTTTCATTCGATATATCATATCGAATCGATTTTCATTCGATATATCATATCGAATCGATTTTTATTCAATATAATATATCGAATCGATTTTCATTCGATATGTCATATCGAATCGATTTTTATTCGACATATAATATTGGATCGATTTTTATTCGATATATTGTATCGTTTCGATTTATATTCGATATATTGTATCGTTTCGATTTATATTCGATATATTGTATCGTTTCGATTTATATTCGATATATATTATCGAATCGATTTATATTCGATATATATTATCGAATCGATTTATATTCGATATATATTATCGAATCGATTTATATTCGATATATATTATCGAATCGATTTATATTCGATATATATTATCGATAAAATACACTTCCTCCGCATTGGCTAAATTACTTCAGAAGAATTCTAAACTCTAAATCGCAGAGATATGCAGTAGAAAAAGTTCGTACGTCAATGAGCCATTACTCGGCTTCTATTAACTAATTTCCATTTATTTATTCATCTGTAAACGTGTAATTATTGAATGTACAAATGCAAAACGTATGTAATCCACGAAAAAAAAAAAAAAAACAATTGGTAATTCTCACTGTGCTCAACAGTTACAACTCCACAGTCTTTAAATAACTCACATACATCGTACGTGTCGATTGATTCGTCGATTTGTCTCGCATAGCTTTACATTACAACAGATGAAAACCTCGCCTCGTACGTTTACCGGGAGTACCTAATTACATACTCGATGACTACCTGTACGCTCAGTAGCAAATTAGCTCGAGAAACTCTTATTTTTTCTTATATTTTTTTCTTCTTTGTATCGATAAAGTAAAGAACAGTACGGTACAAGCGTGAAAACGCAAGTTGCGAACAGCGCGTCCGAACGATTGCGCAATATTTAAGAAATAATAGTAACGACGAAAAAAAAAAAAAAAAAAAAAAAAAATGTCGCACGGAGATGACGACGGAAGAGGACAAAAAAAAATTGCCGAGGCGTTAACGTTTCGATGTATCGACCGAGAGACGCGCCGGGATAGACTTTCCGCCACGCGAGAAATGCCATTACCGCACACGACTATCGCGCCGTTATGATGATGGCTATGCTTCATACTCGCCACGCGCTGAAACACAGCTTGATAAAAGCTACATTAACGTCTCAGAAGTAGAAGGACGTATCTCGCGTAATTTTACATGTTAAATGAGGCGTTATCGGCCCCTCGGTTTTCATAGCATCGATATAATGTTGCAATATAATGAACGGACGGCAGTGTAACTAACGGTGTACACCTCGGCGGTTCGGACTTTGCTTCGATATTATGTGCAAAATGTTGCAAGCTGTAAGAGGTGAAGATAGCAGCAGAAAAGAGGAATTCGAAGACATAGTAGCAATAAATAATAATAAATAAAACAAAACACGCGGGGAAAAGAAGATTAGAAAAACATAATCCTTCTCGCCATTTACGATGAGACGCTCGGCGCGTCTGTGAATGCACCGGATTGCAACCGCTTGTGCAACGGGACGTTCAGTGACTGACTGGGGAAGAAGTTACGCACGCGAATACAACCGAATGACCTGAATTTCACTCGTGTACCCTACTCCCCAGCAGAGTACACACGTTCTCAGCTGCGATGACGAACCACCGCGCCTACTTACAATAATTCCGAGATATCAAGTTCATCAGCAGATTCAACGGGATCGGCATTCGATGCCCTCGGAATCGTACGAGCAATGATCGCGACGCAGGAGTTCAAAGACCCGAATGATCGATTATTCATGATTTTTATCATTTTTTTTTAATATTCATCCACGAGAAACGTTATGTACGGAATATGTATAACTTATTTATCGTATTTGACATTTATAATTGATATATAGAATTTATAGGTTATGTACACTTTGTATATTAATCGTATATAAGTCGAAATGTAAATATATTAAAAAAATATATATATATCGAGACGAAACATCGTTATATAGGCTATAAATCATTTATATACATCATTGATGATGCAAAACCTGTATATAGGATATATACAGGGCGGTGGGGTAAGATGGACCGCTTTAACAAAACGGGGAGTTTTGTCGACATAGACAACGCTTTTCATAAATAACGACCACAAAACTTGAAAATCGAATTTTTTGAAAATTTCATAAATTTTAGAGATGGTCCATTTTGCCCCAACTCCTCCTTCCGTATAATAAATTGTATACGTGATCTGTACATTATATAAACTATATATCAATCATATATACCCAATTCTATATATGTCATGTATAGTTTAAACATTCATAGTTTTGGTATATCGAACTGGTATATCGAAGTATTAATAACAATAATCTTCCGTATTAAAAAAAAAAGAAAAAAGGTACCGGATCTTAAAATCCCAAAAAATAAATATTTTCAAACCGACGATGTTTAACTTATTTTTTAAATAAATTTATTAACCAACATTTTTTTTTTTTTTTTCGAAAATAAATTCACTATCGCTAAAATATCATCGTCTGCACACGACAGATGCATGAGGAACGCGAAATAGGAATAAAAACAAAAAGACGACAAGAACGGGGCACGCGACCCTCGCCGGCCACTACGCTACGTTCGCGTATACGTTCGAAGTTAGTCGGGTCGATGTAACAGCGTGTTATTGGTTTTCCGCTACGCTTTCTTCCTGTCGGCATTTCACCGCGACCAAGTCATACCGCCGCCGCCGCCGCGCAACGATCCTTGCGCGGACACTCGTCACTGTGGGAGCGAATCACGCGTAATGGAGCGAGCGAGAGTCTCGTTGTGCTACTCGTTTACTTGTAGCGCAACAGTGTGGTGGTTGTGTCTCGAGCAACGATCACGTTTGTCTCTGTGAATATTTCGCACTGCGAACCCGACTGAGTTGCAATTTATTTTGCAAACATTACTCGGCGTCAATGTAGGAAGTTATTTCAGCATTGAAACAAACGAATAAAATATCGATTTCGATCGAGAGGATCGAGTCGATGAAAATTTATTCTTTGAAAAATTATTCGTGTTGCATGAAAATTAATTAAAAAATAAATAATAATTATTATTATTATAATAAATTTTTTTATTTTTGTTTATTATAATAATTATACAAATACGCATATAAATATGAATAATAATAATAATTCGAATAGATGAGAATTATTTTTCGACGAATAAATTTAAAAAAAAATTAATAATAATTATTATTATTAATTGTCATTGCATGTAAACATTTTATTTATAGAATTGATGTCGTATCTCATGTGAATTGGAGATCATGAAATAAACGAGTATTTTTTTTTTTTTGCGCCGCAGGAACGGGTAGAATACGAACGACGCAAAAAAAAAAACAGATTACAACGTTTTCCGACAATGGAAAAAGATTAATCGATTCCGATCAAAGAGCACGCGCCATCGCGTACGGTGTGAGACAATTAATGTTGACGAGGGACTCTATGATACACGGAAATGTAAGGCAAACTTGACCTTCCGACAATCTTAATTTGTATTTTTTTTTTTTTTTTTCTTTCCCCAAGTCGTTAATTTTCAGTTTCAAGAAAAATTATATTTATCGCTACCGCGTTGTAGCGTTTGCGAATGAGTTACGCGAGAGTTCGGGAAATGAGAAAAAAAAAAAAAATCAAAAAAAAATTATACGACGATGATACTTGTTTACATTAACAAACGACGATGCCATTGGCATTTTTACGAGTATAAAGTTGGGTTTGCGTTACTTGCAAATCCGGGAAGTCCATCGTTGAGCTTCGCGAAGTTTTTTTTCATTCGTAATAAAACGCGCGGATTTTTTACAGCAGAATTCATTCTACGGTACTATAATAGTTTTAACACCTGACGCGTTTTAATGTTTTTTTTTTTCTTTTCGATTATTTGTTCATCGAAACGAGCAAACAAAGTGATTAGGATAAAAAAATATTCTAATAGACGAATGATTATAGCCGGAGATCGAATTGCAATGGTCAGATAAGAATTTCATTAGCGCATCTGTTAGCGGGAATTCTTGGGGATAATTATGTTACTCCGCGTTCGATTATTTTTTTATTATTATTTCTTATGTTCGCCATCGCCTATTGATTAACGCGTCTTCTCGCGGATTTATCGAGTGCCCTCTGCGCCTATATTTGTGCGTTTATTCTATCGGATTTCTTGCGTCGATACATCGCCAGGTGCAACATGAATTTTTATAGCTGTTGCTTTTGCGATCTTACCAACGGAAAGTTCACGTTTCGATAATTAACAATACGAGATAAAAAGATTAGAAAAAAAAAAATAAATGATCGCGCGTCGTCGCGATAATATCGATCGATTGAATAATTATACGCAAGAAGCAATTAGAAGTTCGTCATTTGCAGTTTTTTTTTTTTTTTTTTTCTTTCATTTTTAACTGTCAGCAACAATATTCGAATAATAATAATAATATCTCATTTTACTCTTTTTTATCAATAAATTTTTTTTCATTCACATCCAAAGAAAAGATTGAAACGATCCCATTTCTACCTAAATACATCGCGGGAATCGAAAGGGAAATATTTCTAAGCCGCGTGACCGCGATCGCGGGTTGTACCGTCGTTCGGCACAATAACCTGTTACCGGATGAGAGGCCGCGGAATACCACGATATCGCGTATGCGGACAGTCCGGCTGCTGAAATGTAACGGGTTACGCGTCTGTTCGCGAGACGTCTCGATCGTTTCTCACGACTCGGACCAAAGAATCCAAAATTAAAAAAAAAATTCTATGTGACGTTACGGCAGTAAAAAAAAAAAAAAAAAAAATAAAAAAAAAGATGAATTATCAACACACTGCATCGCACTCATGTAGACTCGTGCAGTGAACTTATAACCAACAAGCGCACTGTCCATTCAAACGGACGTCATGATTACTTCCTCGTCTCTTGAAACTCGCGGCGCAGACACCGCCTGTTAGTCTTTACGGATTACGTGAATTGAGACTGTAATGCGCGTTGGATTGATACACCGGTTCAATCCACGTCGAGTAACAGCGGGGTACCGTAGGTATTACAGATAGGAAGGCACACACACGTATTATTATATACAGAGAAAAGAGAGAAATTCCTCGGGATGAGAGTAAAATCCCCCACCGATGGCAAAGAGGTTACATATGTATCCGCGAAAGTTAGCGCGTTACGATAATTTTCGCCAAAGTTCATCGCGATAACTTTTGTCATTTTTTCTCGTAGTTTCCCCGTTAGGAACGTCCGAAAACATCGATAACATTGCGCATCTTTGCGTTTATTATTATTATGTAAAACGCCGATGGGCAGACGAGAAAGACTTTCACCGATCTAACGACTCGATCGATCACGTAGGTGCGGGATAATTGTAAGGGTGCTTCGTATCGGTCGGTTAGATAGAATCGATTCTGTTCGCGATTTTCGACAAACCGAAGTTACAGTCTGTTGTTTTCAATTGGTTATTAATGTCAAATTGGATTGACGTGACGCAGATGCGGAAAATGCTGACAGAAGTTATCTAACATCGAAAAAAAAAATACGATCTTTTTTTTTTTTTTTTTTTTTTTTTCTCGTATATTTTTTAATTTATCCGTAATATACGAGTTTTCATGGAAAATATATCGAAATATATTATAAATATATTTTTCGATATATATATATATATTTTTTTTTTCATTTGCGATCGCGTAATAGAATTCTGATACAATAAATATAATGATTATGTAAACCCTCTCCTCGAAGCCATCGAAGCTCTCGCGTCAGTATTAAATCGGTGTTATGCCGAGCGTTACGTCGGGACACTCGCATCTCATCCATTTGCAGACGAAAAATTATTCCGCGAAGGTATATATCGGGAGAGCAGGAGGCAGAAACGCAGTTGTTACTACTTCTGTGTGTATTACACAGTTCTACGAGGGATTATATTACATACACCGTCTTCCTCGTGCACTTGCTTACGTGAGAGTTAACAGTCTCCGTACGTCCGTTCGTCGTCTGGAGTTTTGCTCGCGGGGCAACGTAGCAAAAGTTGTACCCACCTAATACCTAACGTGAAATCGTTGCGCGATACAAGGAAGCTGGGAAAGTTATAGCATGATAATGTTGAAGAAAAAAAAAAAATTAAGATTGAGAGGAATGAAAAAAGTCGTAAATGCGCACAATTTGTTCATTGACGAGGGGAGTACCCGAGTGTTAAATATGATATAATAACTCGGCGCGCGATACGAATACGAAAATACGAATAACAGTTTCGATTCGATATTGAACCGATGTAAGATCGATTTTTTTTTTTTTTTTTTTTATTAAATATAGTAGACATGTGTGGAAGTATAGCTCAGTGATTATGCCCGGCGTTGCCGAAGCGATGGAAGGCTACTGTCGACTTCCTCATGCGCGGCACCGGTACGGGAACTTTGTGCGTAAGTGGGTCGGGGGATAGACATTTTGCCTGTGGCTTCCCCATCCGTTGGTCGAAGAATTTTTTTCGTGAAATAATGAGAAAAATAAAATAAAAAAGAATTCACTAATTTCGGGTCGTAAAATGTGTTTTATTTATTTTTTTTATCGGATTATCGAATTATCGATACTTTTATCGATAATTAACAATTTCATAAAATTCGATAAATGATTTTTTTTTTTTCGTATAAAATAAAATAAAATACAGCTTCATAGAAAAAAACGTTGCAGTTATTAACAAAGTTGGAGGAAAAAAATGTTTATCATTGAGAGAATCTTTACCGGCGATCATTTCGCTGTCAATCAATGGAACGTAACTTCTCGATGAATTTACGGCTTTTGGCGATAGAACGTTTCAAATTTATGACGGTATTTTGGACTTTGAAACGACGAGATACGATCCTTCGACGAGGATCAATGATCATCGACTGCGTAATGACGATTTACGATCCAAATGTAATTTGATAGTAATTGCGGTTTTTTTTTAATACAATCTTCGACGTTCAAGGGTTCACGGTGACGTATTACATTGTAAATCTATTGGTTACTTAGTTTTCTATACATCGAGGCTACGTGATTTTTTTTGTCGAAATGCCAGAGTCGTAATAGACTACGAAGATGATCGTTAATTCATGTTAATATTGCGTTACTTTTTTTTTCGTAATTTTTTTATTTCCATTGAGAATGAAGCAGTTTATGCCGTTAGATCTTACGAGAGAGAAATATCAAGAACGCGCCTTTAGGCGCTCTCGACCGTGGAATAAAGTCTCGATTGCCCTCGGGGGCAATGGGTTTCGAAAACTCGGCCTATAATTGAGTTAAGTTCAGATATCTTCTTTTGCGTCTACTAAAAACCAATTCTGCGTACGATTTTTAGGTGCAAATAAAAAAAAACAATAAATATAAATATGTGACGAAATAGTAAAAAAAAAAAAAATTCTTTCAAATTTTTTGACAATTTTCAAAATTATTATGAAAAAAATCGATTTTCCAATATTAGTGTTTTTATGAAAAAATTATACAAAAAAAAAAAATGGGGTTGGTGGCAATTTTTTTTTCGTAGGCGCAAATAAAAAAATATATATATTACGAAATTATTTTTCAAATTTCGCTCGTAAAATTTTTAGTCAATTTTAAAAATTATTATGGAAAAAAAAAATTTTACCAAATCAGCGTTTTCATTTTTTAAAAAATTATAAAAAATAAGGGTTTTGTTAAGATTTTTTTTTTTTTTTTCGTTTACTGTAGAGAAACTTTGTCGCGGCCTAAAAGCTCTTGCGAACTTCACGTTGTTTGCAAACTTGACATATCCTGCAACAACTATGTACCGCGGAGAGTCACCAGATGGCTTTTACATAACGTCTATATAGCTTGTCGATGGACTGTGCCGGTGATTGCACCGCGCACTCTGCATGCATAAATAAGATTTTCCGCGGGTATTATGTCGTTACCGGTGTAACAGATGAGACGAGTACTGTGGATAGTCGCGTGGGGACAACGCAGCAGAAGATTCATAATTAATTCATCGATATTGCGAATTAAGAATTTTGCTACGAAAATAACAAAAAGGAAAAGAATAAAGAAACTTTACGATGACAACGCAATGGAAAATAGACTTCAGACGTGATACATACGCTAAAATTAACAATCCAAAATGGACGAATCCTAAAATTCACGAAATTTTATAATAGTTCGATTTTCATATTTCACGAACATTATTTACGCTGCAGTTGCACTGCATACTTTAAAAAAATCGGGAGAAATGTTTAGGGAAATTCGACAAAAAATTAATTTTTTGCGCTATAATAGATCGATACGAAAAATAGGAATACAGACAAATAAAACTATAATTCGATAATTGTCTTTAAAAAAAAAATTTCCATTATTTTTAATATGGAAAAATTGATATTTTCCGACAAATATAGTTTACATATCGTTCACAGGTATTAAATTATTTAAAATTCAAATTTTTCATTTTTTCGAAGAACCGTAATCATAGTCCATTTTGCCCCATTTTATTTAACGTCTCAATACTCTAAGGGGACGTGACAAATCTATTTTCCGGTTCAAAAGTATTGGAAAAGAGTTGTGTATGTCGATAAAACTCCCTGAATTGTTAAAGCGGTTCATTTTGCCCCATCGTTCCCTATATTCAGAATTCTTTACCGCGAAATATTATATATTCAAACATATACGTTTTTTTTTGCGGCTAACAAAACACGTGTTCCACGTCGCACGTGTCGATATTGTCACGATAATTAAAAAAAAAAAAAAAGTTATGCATAATTCAATGTTCGATAATTCGTTTACTTATTCCGAATTTATCGCCATTGATCGAAACTCTTTCTTATTAGAATTTAACATCAGTGTCATTGACTCATAAACACTCTGCGCGTTTTTTTTTTTTTTTTTTTTTTCAATTCTTTTCAATCGATGCTTTATAGACGCACAGTGATAAAAAAGAAAAAAAGAATCCACAGGAACGATAGAGTCTCATATGAGACTGTGTACGGTGATTTTGCAGTCTCTGTACCAAGTATATCGCGTATACTACCTGTCGGTGCAAGATCCACGCAAGACCTGCTTCGTTGCGTGATCAGCCGAGTGTGAAACCCGCTTAGACATGTGTACTTCCGTCTATCACCACTACTCGGTACTCCAACAAAAATCGTCTTTTCTTAACAAATTCGTATTCTAACCTCAAACTCGCGGCTCTTGTGTCTTCTTCTCGAAACAATGATTAAAAAAAGTGATATAAAAACTAAAAACAACAGGAAAGTCCCCCTTTAAAATTTATTAAATAAATATCTCTTAGAGAAATAAAATTTATCGTATTGCGTAAACCTACCGGGCAACGAGTTACGCGAGATAAACGCGATTTCCGCGTATCCCGCGGTTGAATCTCGATACGTATGGTATCGTACTTCCTAATAGCACTGCGACTCGGCAAGCCGACGGTGTAATCGATACACACACACAAACAAATGCACACGTAGGCAACGCGCACACTTTCCTATCGATCAACTTCCGATGTAAGAGAAATTATGGTAAACCAACTTGTGCGCCCCGATAGAAAGTCCGACGTAAGCGAATTGATCATTGAACAATATATCGGCGTAAAAAAAAATAATAATAATAATTAAAAAATTAAAAATAAAAATCGACGAAAAATTATAATTTTTTTTTTTTTCGAACTCACCGAATGTAGATACAGGTCGCAAAGACGAATAACAAACTCTGACGCCACTTAAAGGTCCATTACTTAAAATCAAATCCTCGGAAACACGTCGTCGACGATCGCGATTTTTCACCAATTCGCAACAAAAAAAAAAAAATAATGATAATAATTCTCGAACTATTATAGTCTCGTGAGAAAATCGTTGTTTTCCAGCATCAAAACGATTTACCGATAAATCGTAAAAAAAAAAAAAAATTGTTTCATCCACCGAGTCAATCAGTCGTTAATGACCGTTTGTTTCGCGGAGACCGTGTGTACTCGGCAGGCACAGAGGCGTTCAAACGAAGCAGAGAAGAATCGTCGGATCTCTCACGGGGACCCGTTTGTGCGTTCGGTTCGCGTTGGGTTTAGTGTCTCCGAAGGATCCGTTGACCACGTCTTTGCGTCGTCGTATCGCGAATCGAAGTGATCAACCGAAGTCACACTCTCGAGATTCGATGCGTAGAGTAGCCAAGCAGTTGGTTGTAGTCGATGAGGATCCGGTGTGGCTGTGCGGATAGTGGGTACCTCTCTCTATATTGGGATGTATCAGAGAGGGCCTACGTGACGCCGCGGAGCACGGACTGGTCCCCCGGTGGATTCTCCGCTCGCGAAATCGTTTTTCGTTTTTTTATTTTTTTTTTTTTTTCGGGCTTTCCGCGTTGTCCGCGATCTTTTTTATATCCCCGGTAAATTACCCTTGTTGATTGAGTTGATCGTCAGGAAAAAAAAAACAATGAATAAAAACAAAAACGCGACCGATAAATCGACGGTGCCAAAGGTCACACAAAAAAAATCGCGATCCTCGACGATTGTGGAATTTTTTTTAATTTTTTTTTTATAAGGGTGAAAACAACGACGACGACGACGTGGACGACGACGACGGCGACAAGAGCCTTCACCACTTGTGTGTCGCACACGTCCCGTCCTCGATGTTGTACAGCGGGGAACTGGGGCCCACCATCATCAGCCGCTCTTTTCCCTGCACCTCGAATCCACTCCAAGAAGTGGGGCCCCCAACCCCGCCGCCCGATGTTACAGTGGCCAACACGCGGCAAATCGCGAAGCAAATCCCGGCGTGGGGCCCCCTTCGCGATGTACAAGGAGGAGGGAGGGATGGATTCCTACGTTAATACCTTTCGAGTTCGCGAGGACCGGCTTCTCTCCCCTTTGGTCAAAGCTCTCCCGATGCCCGCTAGTAGTTACAGGTGTACCCCACCTTTTGCCATAAATATACGATATATATATATATCCACTACTACGAGAGGAATGTGGAGCAAAATATGACAGTCGCGCAACTCGATCTTTGGGGCAAAATGGACCAATTTTAAAATTCATAAAATTTTCGAAAATTTCGATTTTCAAGTTTCACGACCATTATTTACGTTACAGATCACTGCTAACCTAAAAAAGAATAATTAAATTCCACGGAAAATGTATTGTCCGATCTAAAATGGACTGATACAAAAAATAGAAATGCAGATAAATAAAACTATAATACGATAATTGTTTTTTAAAAAAGTCATACGATTATTTTTAATATGTGTCGATTTATATTTTCTGAAGAGAATAGTTGGTTTATAAATGGTAAATTCGTTGAAATTCAATTTTTTTTTTTAATCCATTTTCGTTCATTTTGCCCCATTTTTTTTTTTTTCATCTTAATACTCTGAAGGTGTGAGAAATGATTTTTTTCGTTGAAATGCAGTGCGAAAGTGTCGTGTACATCGACCAAATTCCCTGAATTGCTAAAGTGGTTCATTTTGCCCCATTTTCTCCTACTACTTCAGTATATGTGTTATATATTTATATATATGAACTGAAGTTAGCCTATGTTGATCTAAGACGGCTGTGTTGCGCGCAAACCGCAGAGTCCAGCGACACGGCAGTCTCTCCGAACACAGCAGCAGTCTCTCTCATTTCTCTTCTCCGATCGCCGCCGGTCAGGGTTACGTCACACTTAAGAAAGTTGTATAATGCGACTCGCACCTCGAATTCACCCGGGAGGCTTGCTCTCGATGCGTTGTCTTCGTCGAACACCCATCGAATAATCTGCCATCGCATTTCGCTACGTTTCCTTCGACTGCCTATCTCCTTCACTTCACTTCCTCTCTTGTCTCCCCCCACTTCGCGACCCCTTCCCTCTCGTTTCTCAATAATCTTTGGGAGATAAGTGTGTTAACAGTGTCAAGTATTCGTGTTGCCTGCGCAATTACACGGCGACCACGAAGAATTTTTACCAAAGCCACACACACGCGAGATTCCTCCGTCGATTCACGGTCTCAAATAAAAGGAAGAGAAAGAGCAGAGAAAAAAAAACATCAAAATATAAAAGGCAAAACTAATCCGAGACGTTTACCTTTCTCCGTCGGATTTATCGATTCACCAAAATCGGGATAATTTGTCACGTATTTTAGTCCGTTATTTTCAGTTTTTGGGATTCTTAATTGCATTGCCATTTTTTTTTGGCCGCAATACGATTTTTTATGATACCGTTATGCACGACTGTATTATAGAATTGGACACATATAATTAAGAAAAAAATGATTACCGATTATTAGTGATAATAATAATGATAAATAATCTTTAATAATTTATTATTATAATTATTATTTAATATAATTATTAAACAAATTACGAATAGTCTATATAAAACTATTTTTACTGGTAATATAAGAGAGTACAGTAAAAACTCGGTTATTGCGCGATGCAGTTTTTCGGCATCAGCTCCTTTACTGACGAGATGCAGTCCACGTGACCCGTATATCTATAGGGACTTCTATTATCATGGGAATGAAGAGTAAACAGGTGAAAAAAAAAGTCCGCAACAATTGAGTTTCCACTGTATCCGAAGCGACGTACATACATGTGTACATATACCGTTTCGAATAATACGTTTATGACTCCGCACCTGAAACGTACGCGTACGCCGGTTTGCTGTCCCGACGAGTTGCAATTGCGCTATCGATCGCGAGATCAAGGACGTCGTCGATGTACTCGCGCGAGTGATGATGAGTGCGACGGACCAACGTCGATTTATTTATTTATTTTTCTTTGAATTTGCTTCGTAATTCAAAAGCGATTGGATTTTAATATCTCACGTATCTCTCGGCTACTTTGCGTGCAATAAACGATTCTCTCGCGAGAAGAAAGGCGTCAAAGATGCATGCATAGGAAGGATTTAAGGGGAAGGAACGCATATGCGTACTATAACGCTCGCTTTCTACTTAACAGCTTTGGTGAAATTACGCGAGATTCCAAAGGAAGCGAAGATTCGAATATGAGAACTGTTGGGAACCGAAAGAAGTTTTGATAGTCCCGTTTCTCAATGTGAGATACACCAGCGAGTCGAGGCCGGTAGCCGATATATACTCTGCTCGCGCGGTACCTCGTCCGATCATCATCGGCACTTTCTACTGACCCGCGCTACTACGGTATCTCGCGATACCAACGGACGAGAACGTACCACACGGGTCTCTCACGCGACGCTCCCTCCCCTTCCCCACCCCTCCTCCAGCCGTCTCCCGAATAAACAGATACGAAGCATTTGAGGTAACATAGCTGCTGATGATGATTCCCGATCCTCTTTTCGTATACTTTCTAAAAAATTGAGAGACATTTCGCCAAGGCTTCCAGCTTCCGCTAAATTCCGTTTTTGGCTTTTTTCAATAGTGTTCGAGAGTATTCCCGTTAAATTCCCGATGTTTTTTTTTTTTTTTTTTTTTTTTTTTTTCGGTAATGAAATTTAAACAGACTTTGTTTTCAATATATTTATTAGAATTCGAGGTTCAGTACAGTTCGATTAAATTTTCTTATAAAAAAAAAAGAAGGCGAATTCAACGGGAATATTCTGAGACAATATTTTAAAAAAACCGTAATTCAGTTGAAGCGGGAAGTTTCGACGAAAAGTTTACGACAATTTATTAGTTAATTTTTAATTAAGAAATATTATTGTTATTATACTTAATTTTTAATGCAAAAATAATTATATAAAACATAATTACATTATTATTGACAATAATGGTCATTATTATCATTATGAAATTATTTTTAATATATGTAATGATTATTATATTAAAAACTTGGATCGCCCCTCGATCTCAATTCTTTAATTTTATTTAATTTTAATATTAATTAAGAAATATTATAAAATTGAGGAAAATATTTTTTTTTATTATTTATTTCCATGTATACCCTGTTGGGTTTTGAGGAAAATATTAATTCCCAGGAGACTGAGAAACCATGAGACCATTTAATTAATTTTTGACAGTAGCGCTTCGTTAGTTTTTACGAAAAACTCGTATCATTCACCACGATCTTCGTCTGCTCCGTTGGAATTCCTGTATATTTTTTTTTTTTGCGAAAAAAAAATCCTCTTTTTTTTTATCGAAGTCTATAAGTTATGAGTCGTAGCGTATTCCACTGAGCGTTTGGCTTACAAGAATATTTTTTTTTACAATATTTAACGATATGCATATAATATTGGGACGCAGAATTCTTAAACTCTGCCATTTCCCGCTGAACGTTTACAAGCGAAGGTCATTTTAGTTTTACTATTTTTAACGAATTGTCGAATCGATTTTTGTTAAACGATAAAATTCGATGTATTGATTGAAATATTTACAAAAATATTGAATAATTTCGATATTTATTTACTCGCAGTGGCATATAGTTTATGAAAAATCGTATAAGCGATCAATGTCGATCGGTGTACAAAGTTATTTCGAAATATTCGTCGGAAATTGCCGTAAAAAATTGTTGAAACGCGGAGACAGCTGTCGCGCGATTACGAGGCAACAATTAAGTATATAGAATTGATAATTTTATTCCGAAAAGTTTCCCAACGCTTCGGGTCGCGCGACCTCGTACCCTCTGCCGGTACGGATACCCCATCCGGGCGCAGACCGGTAATTCTCCTTTGATGCAAATTCCACGTGCGTATTTAGACGAATGAAAATAACAGTTTAATACCCATTGCAATTCGCTTTACATGCGATGCGTGTTTCGTTATTATGTTTATCAATTACTGAGAACCAGAAGGACGAATCATAATTTATCTTACATGGAAAGCGTCGCACGATACGTCCTTTGATTTTTTAACAATCGAAACACGAAAAATTTACAAACATATTTCATCGATTCGCCCAGAAAGCGAAACGACGCGGGAAGTCAGATGACTCGATGCTTTCGGCGAGAGAGTATTTTGATTTGCGTAATTTTCTCTCTTTCAAACATATTACGCTAAGTAGTGAAGAGTGCTTATCAAATAGTATATTCCTCGTAATGTATGTAACCGTATACCGTCGTTATTTGCGCGCGACTATTCATTTGTTCCACTTAAACAAGCATTTCTACGTCTCTTCGAAATCGCCGTTTACGAATTACGAAAAAATAAAAAGATCGCGAAGATTGCACGATTGATTTTTCGTTATTTTTGCCGGTGTACAAAGCCCTTTCAATGAGAAAGTGAAGTTATCGATTTTGATCTATTCGTCGAAAAACCTTCGGAAAAGTTGGAAAGTAATGTAAAAGCAATGCACATCCTCTTTGCAGTCTTAATTACGTCCTATTGATATTCGCTATATTTGTATAGAAAAATTCCGGTATTTATTTCCAAATTTTTCGGAATCACAGGCTAAAAAAATTTTTTTTTTAAATGCAAAATTTTATAAATTTATCTTTAATATGTTTTTTTATTTAATTTAAATTTGATTTATTTAGTTATTTAGTAATTTATTTGTTTATCTTAATTTTTTAAATTCGTCGTATATTCGATTTTTATCCTCTTTCGAGAGCCAATAAAAATCCGTCAATCCACACCGTCATTTTTCTCTCAACTACTTTCCTCGAGTTATTAATAATTTTCGAGTCACTTGCCACGGAAATCTCGCAGACTATTTTTTTTCTACAAAACCAAAGCTTCTATGAAAAAGGAAAAAAAAATTAATAGCGCATCGCTCTCGACGCGCTGAACATGAGATTTATTACCCGACATTAATGAGTCAATTCTGCTATATCATTCTTCCGAACCTCTTCGACCCTTTTTCTCCCCTTGCAACCACTTTTTTTCAGTTAACCACAAGGATTCGGAGTCCTTGTTGTTAAATTATTGTTATTCTTGGTATGAATTATTGTTAATAAACAGAAAAATTGATTTACGTTCGCGACCTTCGTGGTAATTGTTCGCGGAAACCCGTAGCAATGCGAGTTTATTAAGTAGAAACAGCCGTGAGCAACAGACTGTTGTTCGAGACTTACTATTATGCAGCCTAAGATACTTATCGTTTTTTTATTAAGTAAGATCGTCCATGCGATCCGATACTCGTGCAATTGCATCGTTAGAATTATTCGGAAGGAACGACCTGGCCCGCTGCTCTCACTCGCTGCGTTGGCCAAGACCCACGGAGCCGCCTCCGTACCCGGTCAGCGGCGGACGTAGCATTTAGTTGCCCGCAAGTTTAATACTTCGGTAAGGCTAAACCTCGCGGTAAGTAAATGCTTGTCGGCTATGTGTGTGTGTGCGTGCGTGTGCCTTAAGGGGAGGAGAAGGGAAGGGGGGGGGGGAGGGCATAGAGCTCGCATTCGCGTAGACAACCAACACTCTCGCGGACCAAACGATGTTTGATCGTTTTGCGTGTTGCAATTCGGCATAGTGCGCTACTCTCCTTCTCGCTACTGCATGCTGCATGTTCACCGCGGAGAACGGACAGGCGAGGCGACAAGTACACAAAGAACAGAGCTTCGAGTATATTCCGCGAGATTAAGCCGAAGGAAGTTTCGTGCAGATAGAAAGAACCCGAAGCATCGAGAAAAATCGACAGAGGAAAAAAAAAAAAATTTAGCAACAGCAGCCAGCAAACTCGCTCCATCGCCTTAGAGACTGCTGCACCGAATGTCTATTTAACGAACCGAGGATAAAATATTTTCCCAATAATTAATAATAATCATTAATTATTATTAATTTTCAAGTGTAATTATATTTCTGTATAATTATTACCAGACCCCGATATTTCGAAACAATAAAAAATTACGAAACAATAATTCCAATAAATTATTATTATTATTTTTTATAATAATAATAATAATTAAAAAAAATGATTTCATTGTTTTTTTTTTTTATTTCATTTTACGTTTATTAACGTTCGAGGTTCGAGTTCTATAAAAAAATCGAGATGAAAAGAGGCATTGTACGTTAACCTTGCAGGTGCAAAAGTCGATGATCCTGCGGACTCGAGAGTTGGTGCCCACTGACGCAGCGGTATCGTTTAGCCTGAGGGAAAAACCGAACTCGGACTCGTATCGTTTGAGGCAAAGGTATAAAATTCGTTATTGTAGTCTTTGCGGTTGGAAATCCCCGAATCAAGGGTCACGAAGTCGCAGAATCGTTGTCATGCGACTTTAAAAATGATTCGGAAAAAAATTTGATCAAATTTCTTCTTGAATGGGGATAAGGTATACATTGAAAAGCTTTTGTGACCCGTGTAACGACCCGTTACAATGGTAAATGAGACGTTCACTATCCGAAAGTCTTGCCTGTCGGTACCGCGCGTTGCTGCGGATCGCGCGGCTCTGTTCTCCCCAACGCCTCGGAATCCCACAAGTCTCTCAAGTGGACGGACTTTCGCGCCGCTCGGAATTTGGTAATACTACTTACCCGAGCGGTACACGTAGTTGTTCGCGTATAGGCATAAAAATATACGCATGCAATACGTCGGTAACCAAAGTCGAAGCCTATATACCTAATAGCGCAAGGAGCGCACGGGGACAGGCGATATTTCAAAAGGCTACACTTAGCACTATATTGCGCACCTCGATTAATTGATCCGTGCCGAATTCTTTGTGAGAGGAATGAAATACTTTCGGTTTCATACATTGCCACAGCGTGAGGGTTTCGACATATTTTTTAGTTTTTTTTTGTTGGTATAATAATTATATTCTTTACCCGTTTCGATATTATTATGACCAATTCTAAGATAAGGATTTTCAGGTTATAAGAACGACTGGAATATTGAAGTTTGGTGAATAGAAAAAAATAAATAAAAAAATTGAACATATCGCGAGAACCGTGAATGCCGATTGCTGAATTTACGATGAGGTTCGACACTTAAATAGAATTTTACGTCGATATTTCAATTATAAGAGATTTTCGATTTTTATAGATCAACGATATCTCAATGTCGCAATACTGTATTAATTAATTCAACGAGAAACGGACATAGAAATATTACGATATAAAAGCTTTTAAAAAAATTGGTCATTTGAGGAATTTTTTTTTATTTTTCTATACGTTAAAAAAAACCATATATTTTTTTATTAAAAAAAATAGACTGTTCCGACAATTTTTTTTAAATAAAATTTTTTTTAAAAAAAGGGAATTGACTTCTTTAACGATTTTACATGTTCGGAAAAAAGGCCGATCCACAAAATCCCTCAACATTTAAAACAATTTTTGACACGTCCTTCTGATTCTTGGAAGTGTGTCAATTTTTATTTTTGCAAATTACCAAACCAATCCAATTAAATCCAATTATAATTATCATAATATCCAATCCAATTAAATCCAATTATAATTATCATAATATCCAATCCAATTAAATCCAATTATAATTATCATAATATCCAATCCAACCAAATTATAAATATAATAATATTACAATTATTTATAATTGGATAATAATTATTGGATGTAACAATAATTTTACACGTGGCGATTTTTTATAATTTTTTTTTTCATCTTTTTCGCAAAAATCCCAAGAATTAGTCATATGAACCATAGAAAAATAGAAAATCCACTAAGTCGTCGTCGATCAGGATGCGATCAACCGTCATCATAAACGGATCCATTAATTATATCTCTCGGATCACTTGACGCCCGGGGAACTCCTATCAAGCGAATTATAGTGTTCGAAGGTCGGTCCAACCTTGCAAACTGGAGCGGCAGTGTGGCTTCGGGACTTTTTTTTCTTCCGCCAGGTCTGTTGTCGGAGAAGCCGAACAACAAGGCAGTCGCGACAAGCAAAGCAGGAAATAACAATCCTGCTTACGCGTAGGACAGGATTCTTTCACGAGCCAATGTACAATGTGACTCAATAATCACGATGAAAACAGCCCGATTATTACCAACCTCCGTCATTGCTATTGACCGTTGATAAAAACAGAATTAATGTATAATATTCACACCAGCATTACCGATAGTTACCGATAATCATTAGTTTGTAGCAGACTTGCTGGCATTGACGATCAACTTGATAGATGAAGTCTTTAGCCAAATGTAGTACAGTCAATTTCAGCACTCATAATCCCGACTTGCATTGGAGTACAACCGGTTGCGGTTGATCAGGCGCTCCGTCGATTTCAGACGTCCAACAACGGGACCACACGGAACCGTATCAGTCTATTTCTACTGCCGGTCAGATTCAGCAGTTGGCATGTCTGGTTTTGGCAAATCCAGCATCTTAGCATTCATTTTACGAAACCATAACAACAGCTGACGACAATGGGAATCTTAACCCCGTAACTGAACTGAATTCAAAGTACTCCAAGGTCGACTCATAGCAGCCCGAGCCTCAGTTACCTTCCAGACATCATCCGGCATCATCATCTGCGCGGCAGAGAACAATCCAATGCCTTGCAGAATCCGACCACTGGAAGATCCAAGCTGACGATCCCAATTGTGCATTCCGCACACGCGAATAATCATTTTCTTGCGACTGAGACTAGATGACGTGACAAGGACGCATGAGTTATAATGGATTCGCGCAGGAATCAGGAAGGTCTATCGCTCAATTTGTCAGAGATGTAGATATTGAAAAGAGAAAAAGGAAAAAAACTACTGGGTCTCTGTCGAGAAATGATATTGTCCTTCTGTTAGACTCCACTAATGGTTGACGGTTTATGTCGACATTGGAATTTCGATGCAAATCAGTTCGTGAATCAGACGATTGATTTACGTATCGGTTATCCGGTTTATTGATGACGAAAAAAAAGGCATCGAAGGAGGAAGGAAAAGCAAGAAACCTTGACGATCATTTGGGAACCCGGGTTATTCTGAAACGAGATAACCGGATTCGTTTTTTTAGTAATTTATTCACGATTCCAAGCACGTAGTGGTAGGCAATTGACCCTATGGCCCTTGGAGAAGTGGACCCACGTTGACGGCATTGCGAAGACGTGTCTGACGAAAGAGACCGTAGAAATTTCTGGATTTATGTATGAGATTTGAACAGTGGATGCATCGCGACGGAAACATCGCAATCGAAGGAGTGATCGATCGCGATGCGTTGCTCCAGCTGGTGGTACGACAAGAAATCGGTAAGACACCTGTCGCAAGAAGCTCGAGAAAGAATAGAAAAAAAAAACAGCTGCAGCGGACTACAGTTTATGGTAATCGGAGAACAGCGGATATCGCGCTCGTTTATTTGCATTCTGGAATGCAAGATATGGGACTTCGGAAAACAACTATGCGGTATAAAAATGTCTCGCATATTTTTCATTTTCCGGTATTTCCCCTCTCGCCACGCGCGCAGCAAGATAATGAAATGTTGAACCGACCATTAGCAGGAATTGATAAACTAATGTATTAGCATAATTGCATACATAATCGGGGGAATCCCTCTTGTAGTCCGTGCGTTCGACGGAACCGCTAATCATGCAAATCTTATCGGGAATGCAATATTGCAACGAATGTTCTACATTCTCACAATGCGGCGTTCTAGCAATTGCGACATACGTACTTCGATAGTTGTTGAAGGAAAAAAAAATCGTATCGTCAACAAAGGTAGATTTCTGGTAAACAATGTTTCAGAAATCAGCGGAAGCATCGTAATATGTTTGCTGCTATATATACAATTTTGGAATTTAAAAAAAATTTGAGTCTGAAAAAGGAGTGTTATAAAGAAATAGTATTAAAGAAAAACAGTAAAATAAATTCTTTTTAACTCTTTTTTATTAATATGATTTTTTTATTGCACCCCTTTTTCAAACGAAAGTTTTTGCATTTTTGTTAAATTTTTTTTACTTCATTAGTTTTGAAGTAAAAAATTATGCAAATTAAGTTTGCACATCGCTTCCGCGTTTAGTTTTTACCGTCGATTACTAAGCTTCTCTACGAGAAAGTCAGATAACCATATTCAATCAGAAGAAAAGTACACTTTTCCGCACTAGTACGGGAAAAACAGTAGAAAATCGGGTTCGATGCACGTGTGGGAAAAATCGGTCTCTCTTACACTCGTGCGAAGCGCCACACTTACCTTCGACTCGTACCTCACTTCACACTCGTCGAGAGATACCGATTTTTCCCGCACTAGTATCGTAAATAACTATTATTTCATCCTTTTTGAGGTTAGAAACGAAAAAATGTCGCAATATGCATTAATCTCGAATAGACTTCTGCCAATTCGTCTAGTGAGTTCCCTGGTATCGGTGATAATAATCAGACAGATTGCAATAGTGCAATAGCTTCCAATAGGCTTCCTGCATTATATCTTTAGTTTGTTATCCGCGATCGATCATCAGAAGCAGCCATTGGCTTCGCAATCCAACGATCTACACGAGAAACTATAAATACTCTCGCACCGCAAATCAAACGTTGTATATCGAACATCGTTTTACTTCGATCGTTAGCAAATTACCGATCTCCAATCAATGATTTTTTTTTTTTTTTTCATTTTTAATTCACAACAATTGTGCGATATTGTTTTATTGACTCGTATTAGTATTAGAATCGCGAGGTGTAAGCTTCATTTGTTATTACAAACAGATCCACTCTGTGCTATGAATAAACCTATTAATGATCGCGATCCTCCGCGCTCTCGTTTCTGCAAGTCACGACGATTTTATGAAAATCATTTTTCTCAGAGAAAAACGGTGGCAACAGATCGGCTTGACGTAAGTTTCTCTCCTGTGATTTTGCGATCGATGTGTGTCCCGAAGAAATCATTCCTATACATGAATAATCGTGTCGGTGACAAAACAATAATTAGCGATACATCGCGAACATGGTCAAGGCTCGTGGTCGTATTTTTTTTTTTTTTTCTATCGCATTGATTTTACGCACGAGAATGTATACACCTGGCTACCGGGAAACGATTCTGTACTTTTTGTTCTTATTTTTTATTTTTTTTACGGAAGATGAAACGTAAAAGATTCCGCGCGTGTGTCCAACGCTGCGCCAACAGTGTCGAGTGATAAACAGAAAAGCGACGAGAAACGATCTCTGTATTATCGCGATTTATACCGGGTGTAGTGCTACGCAATTTCAAACCACTTTAACTCGAATACACCCTCAGCTATCGGAAACTAATTCATTTACTGTAATTTCGTTCTTCCGGAGAAAAAGTTCATTGATTTTTTATTTTTATTAGTTTTGTTCCCCGAAATTATGATTTATTATTCATTGTTCAGTTTTTTTTTTTTTCTTTTTTTTTTTAATTCAAAAATTTAACTCTAAGGATGAACGTCTAACTTGTTACCGAGGTCATTCCCATTGCCAATGCGCATATTACTCGTTTGGGATTCCTCCGTAAAAAAGCGTTATACAGTGGCAAAGCCGGATTTCGGGATTCAACGAAACTCATGGATTTTTCGATGAATATTTATGAGTCATTCTTTCCGGGACTTTCGGAAGATTTCGTACCTTAGCGAGCGACTGTATCCGCAAAAGATTATCGATGCCATTAAAACGAATTCGCGTGTTTTACGGCACCGTGTAGCGTGACGCGCTCAATCGGGAATTCTAATAAACAGAATCAATGTTGTACCTTACATAAGAGTAAAATCTCATTAACGAACTGTCGCCGCGAGTGTTTGAATGAAAAAAAAGTTACGAGTTACTTCCTACGTATGATAATATTTTTGGTGGACAAACCAATGAAAGAGATTTGACTCCTTACTTTTCGGGACTTCCTTATTGTGTTTCGCGAGATATCGTGTTAGGAATTTCCGAGGTCGTCGGCAAACCCGTTCTAGTGATGTCACGAGTTTAAGTATACAATGTAACCTCTTACTGCGAACGAGACAGACATTTATGCGTCTCATTATCTCATTTTAACCCCATTTTTGTCGCTGTTACGTCGTCACTATGCGATATGTTTCTGTTACCGTGGCTCAGCCCCCCGTCGATTGATTCTCGTATCGTTAATTTATTATGAAGGGTTAAAGAAAACTTGTAGTGCATACAAAAAAAAATCCAAAAATCTCTGACGAACTCAAAATTTATTTAAATATTGCTGCGATTAATCTTAGATTCATAAATTCAGATTTTTATCGTAAAATAAGCAAAAAAAAAAAAAAACGATTTATCCAATATATTGATTATTCATTTATTATAAAGGATTTACAAAAACCTCACTTCAAAAAAAATAATACATTTAAAAAAATGCACATTTTTATCGAAAAACAAAAAAAAAAAAAAATTTCCTTAATTTTTTTTTTATTAAGTTTCGGATAGTTGAGGAGCCGATAAGAGGATAATGACGAGCAGTGTCGATTGAGAAACAGACGGACGTATTCTCTAACTTTACGGTATAAAATCGATTAATTAAATGCATTGGCATATCACGTAATTAAATAATTTCGAATACATTCGCAATAATTCATGTTATACATTGTATTGCCGGAATACATGTTTTTTATATTTATTACACCCCAATGGGTTCTATTCGCGCGATCTTTTGATGAGCAAAAAACGCCACGTGTTTCGTCGTCGGACGTCACGAGGATCGAAATTGATGAAAAAAATTTATTAAGGGAAAATATTCGCGATTTTTGGCGCAGTTGCGGATTCGACTGTTAATCAAATGCCATAAATATATAAACAGGTGTAGCCTCGGTAGATGCGATAAAGCTACGAGACGTAAGTGACCGTGAACCAAGTCACGAACACCCCAGCATCACGTCAACAGGCCTTTGCCCCGATGGGCAGACAGCCTACGTGCTCATTTCCAACGAGAATGAGTTGCAAGTTGCGCTGCTCTCGTACGAAACTACGACCCTAAACCGGTTTAAATTTTTTATTTTTTTTTCAAGAATGATGCGAAACACTGTGAGATCGCGAGCAGCTAAAAAAAAGACTCGAGAAATAATTCTCTCGGTTGTAGATGCGTGGAGAGCGTAGCCGGCGGGCGGTTCTTGGGGGGATTCCCTGGTCTATCGTTTTATGAGACGTTCCGCACGTCCGCCGGGATCGATGACTGACCTTGCAGCGTTGCATCGGGGGAAGGAATAAGTTTCGATGACCTTCATGGGATTTCCGATGCAACCGCTGACACGAGAGACGGGATTTGATTGATAAAAATCCCCATCATGCAGTTTGCTAGAAACGGAATAAAGCCATTCGCAGGTCGCGAACTTTGGACCAAATCTTTATAATCATTCCGACACCTGTTGTATAGTTTTTTTTTTCCCCACCGTTTTTTTTTGTTCCATTGAATCTATTTGATGTCAGTATGAAACTACATGCAATCCTTAGGATTTTTCTTGAAATAGAAATATTCCGATGTCGTTAAAAACAATCCGTAATTTTGCTTTTTGAGAAATTGGGGAAAATCTGCGCGGAATAGTCTCGAAACAATTTTTTTTTTCTCTGCGCTGCTGATTATTGAAAAATATATTTATAATATATGAATATAATGATAATATTGTAATAATAATAATAATGTACTATAATTTTTTTTATTTATAATAATTTTTTCCAAAAAAAAAAGGTCGATATTTTTTCAATTTTTATTTCGTTAAAAATCATTACAAAAAAAAGAACATGAAAATGCATTATTATTGAATAACTTAGATGATATTATATTCTACTAATAATCGTATAAACACTTCTATCTTCCATGGAATTCGATGTTCCAATATAATTTTTAACTCGAATCCGAAACTATGACGCAGGGATAATTTTCTACCGCGTATGCAGGCCGTTGCGTCAATTCTAGCGAAAGGAATCTGTGTCATCCGAGGGTCAAGAAGTTTTTGTCAATCAACGAGGTTTTGTTTTCTTCGCTTCTACAATACGGAGTTTTCCACAGAAAAGTGTCCAATGAAAAAAAAAAATTACAAAAAAAAAAAAAAAAAAAAAAATTTAAGTACCGACGCAATTTTTCGCCAATCGTCGTTTATCGATGCTACGAAAGACGCGACGAAGTATATCGTATAGTTTTCAGGAAGAGAATCCCACGTGTTAACGATCCGTGTATAACTATTCGCTATATAGACGAAAAGCCCTCGGGTCATATTCGAGTCTTCATTATCCGCGTCATTATCATTTACAACCTGTCGACTCACCGATACCCACGGGTCAAGCCAATCGTCGTCGTTCATTCCTTCGTTAGGCTGTGTTTTCGCGACGATTGTAGTTCGTCGCGTTCGTTGTGATCGGCGAAGAGAATGCGCCTTGACCCCCGCGACGATCGCTCGAGGATCATCGAAATTCCAACAATTCCCTCGTGTTAAGTATATATATTAAAAAAAACACTTCTCGCTCTCGATGTTATGCAGCCGGCGAAACGTGAATGGCACATAAACCGACGATATCCTGTTGCCGATACTAAAAATATACCACGATCGTTCGTTGTCGTCTCTCATTCCAGTTTACAGTCCACGCGTTCATAAATTCCTCGTGTGTCTGTTACTTTCACATGCATTTTTTTCGAGACGTTCTCTACCAATTTTTATAGATCACTATAAGCGATCGCGCGAATTTATTTGGAGAAACAAAAGTGAGAGATCCTTTTAAGATCGGGGATCCACCGCTTAGACGCGGAATGACGATAATAATGCTGTTGACTCTTCGACGAACGCGAATAAAAGACGGGAAAAAAATAGGAGATGAAAAAGAATAAAAAAAAAAAAAGATCGGTATTGCTGTAGAGTCCAAAGTACGGACGTCAACCTCTCTTCGCGATCTTTCTCATCGTCGCACCCATCGGAATCATTTTTAAAATAAGAAACTCCGGATCCGCGAGGCGCAAAACTAGCAGGAAGTGATCGATGATGCCTCAGGCTATGACTTTGGGTTTATTTCTCGAGTATCGGCTGCGGCGGCGTTGCGCTGTGATTTCATCACGCGCTGTCAAAGAGCAAAGACCCCCCTTTGAAAAATTTAATTCTATTATATGTCTTTCATCGCAAATCATTATTACTTAATGAGGCTGAATTACGTAATTTTTGAACTTGAAATACTATATTGAGAGCGGATGTAGCTATGGAGCTGAAATTTACAAGTCAAGTGGTGGGATCAACACGAATGATCGGTTTCAATTTTTACTGAAATTCTTAGCGTCGTTAAAATTTAGGACACCTTTAAATTTTTTTTTTATCGAAGGAAATCGGTATCGAGTTTTTCGAAAGTCGAACTGTTCGAATTTTATCAGATTCGAAATTTTTCAGAAATTTTTATCACGATTTTTCTTATAATTTTGTACTTTCTATGCAAATTCTACATTTCTATATGAAAGAACTGTTGTATATCCGATGATCGGTATTATTTTTTTGTTTTAAATGTCTATTAAAGCGATCACTTGACATTTTTGGAGATACCGATCGAAAAAAATGAACAAATTAAACTAATACTACCGGATGATCGGTATTGCTTTTTTCTTCTTTAATTTCCATAATTTTGTTAGTTTTCGGAATTTCCGGATCGAAATAACAACACTAAATTCCTCTTTCCAATGAACGAAGATTCTCGAAGCTCCATAAGACGATGCTGTCTTCAATTAATGCGAAATCGGCAAACGTACGGCTCGAGATTTTTATTTAAAAAAAAAAAACCACAAATATCGTTCCGCCACACAGTCGTCACAGACGCCGCGCAAAGAAATTCTGAATTGCAAAAAAAAGTCGCGTGTCCTTGTGCGCCGTCCCACCAGAGCATTCATCGACTCGACTGAATAATGAAATCGAATGCACGCGAAAGTTCTATCCGATAGATAAATGCCGGGAAATTGGATTCATTTTTGACTAACAGATTAGGGGTCGCAACAGTCGCTTGTCTTGACTCTGGACGTGACGCTCTATTTACTTGTGCACCATTACACAACGAGTGCGTAATTTTAACGACGATATATAAATGTATACTTATTTATCGTGCGTAATTGTGAAACGGTTATTATGTCACACGTGACGCATATCCCGAAACGCGTATTCTTGCCGCTCGCATGTCGTTAAACTCATCTTCATTCGCCATTAAAACATGACGAGTTCGTTATTATTTTTATTATTACAAGTATTAAAAAAAAAAAAAGAAGATATATATATCAAGGGGATACTTCGGGGAAATTCCGCGGGTTTGTGTCGTCGCCGTGTCTGACCCACTGCCGACTGTTTCCACTGCGCTCCGTACCTCATTACGATCGGAGCGGATGCAATTTGCCTTCGAACAATTACCACGAAATGCTCGTTCTCGGTACTTATTTCTTCCAAGTTTAATCTATTTTGAAGAAGATGCTACTACAATCCCGCGAAATAATAATTATGCACACCTGTACAGTATGTAATACATTTTCTTGCGGTTATAAAACAAAACGACAACTGACAATAACGTACGCGCTATTTCTCTGCTTTCTTTGCGCGATCTATGAAGCGTGTAGCGTTTCAATGATCGACGCGTTCAAAAAATACGATATTACTTGCAAAACAATTTTAAATGGTGTAATTTTATTTTTTATTTTTTATTAATATTAATTCGGTTCTATCTTCGAAAATAAGTAAATCGTTGTAATCGTAATCGTTGTCGTTTTAACTTCGAAAAAAATTTGTAATGTTTATTTTTTTTTATTCGATATGTATAAAAAAACGCGTTAATAAATAGAATGTTTTTATTATTATTATTATTACAGTTTATATACATCTTTTTTTTTTATTTTTTATATAATAAAATTTTATTCCATCAAAGGGCCGTTAATATCTAAAAATCATTATAATCGAAAAATGGATAATACTCCCAACGATTCCACGTAAAGATTTGTCAGGAAATAAACCGGACAAGCCGTCCGCACATCGACGATTGCCTACAGAGTCAGCGTTGGCTGACGTTGCTATTTTTTCTCAAAATAAAAAAAAATGTTATTACCACAGCGTGCAAACTATGCCGCGAACATTCATCGACAAATTCAACATATTTCCGCGCAACAACGATATACAGCTTATCGAACAACAACCGCTCAATTAATGATAATAATAATTCGCATCCACGTCAAACGCTCGACAACCCTCGCCACAGTACAAGAGTCGATACAGAACAAAAACAAATGTACAACGCAAATAATATCTTCGTAAACAAAGCACAGAAAAACGATTCAACTTTTGTACTTTGTTCTCGTAAGGCAGCCATCAAAGCGGATGAAGATCATTATGTTCATTAATCGCTGTTATTATTATTTTTCTATCGAATCGAATCCCGTCAGTCCGTCATAGAAATTACATTCGATTTTGCTTACGCTTTCATCCGTAAGTTCCGGTGGAAGAAAACGGGGCAAAACGGATCGTCCAATTAATACCGAACGTCGTCATAATTTCAGAGACACTAATTGATTATTTATTACCAAATTAAATTTTGAGGCTTCGGAGAAAAAAAAATGTAGTTCGGGGGCAAAATGGTCCACCGTCTTAAAATCGAAAAAAAAAAATCATTTTATCGTAGCTTTTCGGCCTATCAACTTAAAACTTCGTACACAACCACGTATTCTAAGAAATTTTCAATTTTTTTTATCACCGACTGATAACATTGATTTTTAATTTCTCAGTGCATTTGGCCCCATATCGTAATTATTTCTTTTTGGTCCATTTTGCCCTCCATATTGCACTGTACAAAATTTTTTATTTCGATACACCATCTCACAATTTCGACTCTCAATTCTCTCGTAGTCCATTTTGCCCCAAATCGATGTTACTTCCCTATGGTCCATTTTACCCCGCATCGTCCGTATTGCCCCCCAACGTCTGTTTTTATCTCGACGCATGTGTACCGAAGACCTTGACTCCTGGAGTTCGAACAGCAAGTTTAAGGTATAAGGAGGGTACAGAAAAGAGATACAGATGAAGAGGAGGAGGTCGCGGGTTCCGACTGACGTTCCGGTCCCGCAAGTGTGGCGTGTACGGCGGGAACTCCCACTCCATATTCGCGGGAAGGGGGGAGAGGCCCACTACGGAAAGCACGACCACAGGCAGACGGGCACGCGGGCCCCACTTGAAGAAAGACAATCCTTAAAGCCACAGGCTTCACCGAGCCTCTGACTATTCCCTCAGTGGCATCGGGTCAGTTTACCCCCGACACGTATCTAAGACACTTCAGTCTTTCGACAAACACACATATGACGTTCCATAAAATTGTGCGCTTACCCGATCGCAACATTGTATGGATATAACGACAAAATCGTACGTGAAGTGATAACAAATTTTTAACAACGAAATAAATAATTAAAAAAAAAAAAAAAAAAAATTTCAAAGCTCGGATAAGGGGTAAAATATATTGACATTTATTATCGAAAAATTCATCGATACGCGGGTTAAATCCACGAAGATACGAGGGACCGTGAATTTTTCACTTCCTTTACGTGCTTCGTTTGCATCCCCGCGTTCGCCGACCCTAAATCCAACCCACGTGCGACGAGACGAATTCGTAATTTCCTTGTTCGATATCACACCGGTGTTTTATACTCACGAGAGGATATACGTTTACGCCGCATAATCGTGAATTAATTAAGAGAGATCCGGCGAAATACTACGAGGAAAAAATAAAGACGCGGTGAAGGTGATCTCTGTCTCTCTCTCACTCTCTCTCTTCTGACTTTCCGGCAACCGTAGGCCCGCCGCGAAGAGAAGGAGGAATAAAATAGTAGCCGAGCCGCAGCAGCACTTCGATTGCTTGGAAACTAACGAGAGGAATTCTCCTGTGCAGCATCGAACGACCACGGATACACGACGATGAAGTCTTTCAAAGTGGAACTTTGAGAGAAAGGTGACGGCGAAGAGAGACCGAGGTATATAGATATCCGGCATCCAGCCCCGCGTTGTGCTCGTAACAGGATTCGCGGCCACACGGAGGAGTCTCTTGGTGCGCTCTGTATCTTCCACCGAGAGAGCCCCGCGTGTCGATATACCCGATCGCGCGCGTTCGGTATTTTGGATCTATCGAGGGGATCGTCGTATTACTATCAACAGTGAGGTAAAGATCGATTTTTTGTTTTTCCAAAATACTAAAATTTGCGTTTAAAAAAAATAATTTTTAATGAAAAATAATATAATTATAATAATAATTTTATTAATAAATTTTTTTTTTTTTTTTTTTTTTTTTTCGATGTTTTGAGAGGTGATACAAATGTGAAGAAAAAATTAGTTAAACATTGAGGAATAAAATGAAAAAAAGAGAAAACTGTTTTATATACAAAATGGGATACACACGATAAAGGAAGAGCTCTCGCTACGCTCGGGTGCACGGGAACTAAATCTTCTCGGCAATCAATTATAAAAAAGAACAAACTGCGTGACCGCGTCTATAATGCGACGAAACGAAACTAGTGAAGTGCCAGTGACAACTTTTTCAACGGTCGACAGGTTCCGTGTTATTTTTTTTTTTTTTTTTCATTTTTCTTACTCGTGTTTTTTTTTTTTTTTTTTTTTTTTACTGTAAGAAGCGTCGAGTGGTTCGCTGTGAGGAGAAATTGGAGTATCGGAAACAGTGATGCCAGATTGAGCGCGCGGATCGGTTAAGATGCATCTTCCGATGATACGGGGAATAGGGAGATAGAAATACACGCGCGATGAACGATTTTTCCTTCGATCCGGCATCGCCGATCGAAAGTCGCCTGTCGCGAAGAGTATCTAATACCCCCGTAAGTGCACATTGCACTTAGTCTCACGCGCGGCAAAAGAAGCTGTTCCCTCGCGAGACCGCCTGACGGGCCGCGACAAGCAATGTACTCTCACGAGGAACTCTTATCCTCCGTGCATCCCGCGAGTTGGAGTTGTGAGAGAAAAAAAAAAAGAAACATTAAACGCAACACCGATCGACGAGATGATTCACACAGTAATGAGAGTCATTTATCGTGTTTTATTTGTTAAGAAGAGATCTACATGGCAGGTGAAAAATGATCTCTCATATCTCAATCTTTCGAGATCTCTGTTGAACCCTTCGATGTTTAAGAAACAAACGAAGGGAAACGAAAGATTATGAGATTTCCGGTAAATTGATTTTTTTGGGAATCGGTGGGAATCATTTATTGTAATAGTTGTTTGGGTGGGTAAATAATTTCTTAAATCGTGAAAAACTTTAAAAAAAATCGATAACAATTTACGTGAAATTTGAAAAAATTGCGTTATAATCTGATAAAATTTTGATATCATTTTGAACATATAATATAATTTTGAACAACTTGAGTTCGGATTTGAAAAAAAAAAGATAAAAAATTTTTCACAAATTTAATTAGACATTAAAAAAAATTTAATTAAAAAATCTCGAAATTTATTTAAAAAAAAAAAATGGTGAGGATTTTTCTCGTTTTTTCCGATTGCGCCACGTGTTTGCTACTGTTTTCAACACGCTGAAAAGTTATTATATTCGTGTGTCGGTCGAGTCTCGTATCTGCTCCAATTAACTCGCGAGAACACTTTCAGTTTTAAATCTTTGAACGCAATATCGACGGAGTCAGTGGACGAATTTGTTTTCACAACTTTTCTTCGTCTTTTATATACATATATCGAAAAAAAATCGTATGCATCAAAGAAAAAAAACTATCGATATTTAACCAAAGTATAACAAAAAAACTCCGAAAAAAATTAAGAAACGCCAAAGAAAAGGGATATCTATCGTCATTTATCTCCCCGACAAAAAGGATTAACACGGCGCGATGGCTAAACGATTAAGCGATTGCGTTAGCGCTACTTGGCATTGCGAACTCTCGGGGGAATGTTAGGGCATAGCGTGCAATTGCGATCGTTCGCGAGTTTAATGATCGAACCGCCGCAAGATCACGTCCAATCGTTCGACGTGAATGGATACACGTATAATACACTAATCTTACACAGCACACTAATTCGCCAATAACGCTGCTGGAAGCTTCGTTATTGACTAACCTTTAATCGCGGGGACACACACCGATCTTGTTACCGTCGTCGTGCTATAGGATTTATTATTGCCAAATGCCGTAAAAAAAAAAAAAAAAAAAAAAAAAAAACGTGTCGTACAGCAATGTGCACTTAACTTTGCCACGTGTTCTATAAACTGTCTGCACGATCAAGTACACGTTTTCTCGGTGATATGAGTGATTTATATCGTTCGGCGAACTCGTGAAAATGAAACTATGGAGGGGAGGGCGGTCCTTCCGACCTTTCGGGCAATCAAAACTGTCTGATCACACAGGGACTGTTTCCACTCGTTACTGTCGGCAATTTGTGATCTGTGAAATCGAAATTTCCGCTCGCGGATCGCGCGCTAATCGGTAGTTAGGTTTAAACTTCGTCTAAACTGGGTTATAAAAAAAAAAAAAAAATTAAGGGTATTTAAAAATGGAATTAAATTTTCATTACAAATATACGAAATTCGATATTTTTGGACAATTAATGTGTTAATCGATAACACGCCGAATTTCATATATTTTTAAAATTTTTCTAAAATATATTTCGCGATGTATTTTCATTTACGGAGCTGAATTTCGTAAAGAAAAAAAATTCCCGGTTGAACGTGCAATCGTGCGATTAAATACAACGTGAAATTAGCATGAAATCCTTATTTAGTTAGATGAGACAATAATTGTTCAGAGTAGTCGCAAAAGACGTAAAAAAAAAAAATTCCGCGACAGCATTTTTATTTAATTTTGTTTTTTTTTTTTTTTTTTTTTTTTTTTTTTTTTTTTTTCTCGAGTATTACCTATTGCTATGGCCGGAAAAAATAGTAGATATCCCACGAGATAACGCGCGCGTTCAACATTGACTCACATCCGTGCCGCCGTCTCGATGAGAGTGAAAGAGTCAAATAAAAAAAGAAATAAAAGATAAATAAAGTAGCCTCCCTCTCTGTTATATCCAAGGACCACCCGAAAAACTCACCGTCTCCTCATCTCTCGTAATATTTGGCACAAGGTCGGTACTTGGACCGTTCAGCGACTTTAGCTTTCTCAATGAGTCTTTTCTCCCCGAAATTCATAAATTCCGAGAGCAATCAAAGACTGTATTTTTTTTTTTTTTTTTTTTTTTTTTTTCACGAAATTTTAGTAATTTAGCAAAGATCGATGCACAGCGGGATCTCGTGTGTGTGTGGACATCCCCGAGAGGATCGTCATACTTTTCGATTTTTCGTTCTGCAATCCCCATCACCCGTCTTCCCGCCCCACCGCAGTGGCCGTAGTGGTTCCTTGGAAAAAAACTCGAACGCGATTCCGTATCTATAACAAGTTGCTCTTGCGAGACATCGAACGCACGCTCTTGATCGGTACGAGCCGAATAAAGCAAATGCATTGCGTGTGTCGTACTATAAACCGGTTTTCGGTATTCGAATGTACGAAGTTTTGCGAGTGGGTTCGATGCGCGTTCACGTGTGGAGTGAAAACTCTCGATACTCCATTCGCTGACCAATGTCAGTTTATCGATCAATAGTCGTCTTACAGTATCATTGACCATTGAAATGAAATTACGAAAGATCGGAGGATTATTTAAAGAACTGATGAATGCCGATTGGTTTTTGGTTGACTGTGACTATTCAGGGATTCCCCTTTAAAATAAACCGAATAAACGTTTCGTGTTGATGCATAGGTATTTAACGGAAAAAAAACATCGCGCGCTCCGAGGCGGAAAAATTATGAATAGACTATATATATTTTATATATAGATTTGGACATATGTAAGTAGTATAATTAATATAATTTATATATACGGTTTATTTACTGTATATATAGATTATTTATATTCTATATAATAATTATTTATGTCAAAATCGATATACAAAATATATATAGACTATACATAACCTTTCCGTCTTGCAGCGCGCAACAAGGTCGCTTTTTTTTTTTTCTCGAAATATATAATTTTTTTTAATTAATAATTAATTGATAAAAAATAATAAAAATAATTATTTCGTGAAAATATTAATATTTTTTATTATTTTTAATTATTGACTTTTTTGTTATTGATAAAATTATTGATTTTTTTAATGATTTATTTTATAATTGATCTTCTAACGTATGTTCGAGAAAAAAAAAAAATGGCGTTTGTCATTCTTCGAATAACAACGAAATGGTTCGATCTCTCGATCCGGAGGAAACGATTCAAGAATCAGTCCTCGTATCCTACTTAAGCCCGAGCGCTTCGACGTAAAGGAGGACGCCGATCCGCCTGTACAACGAGCCAATGCCTCGAGGGGGATTTCGACGCGAAGCTCGTGCCGTTCGGCGACTGCACGAAAGTAAGAAGGCGCGCACCGCCTCTTCATTCGCTTCTTTCTCCTTTTCTCCTCTTCTCCATCGTATTCGTTTCGAGATTTTCGAACCGGAGAGATGAGTCTCTCGGGTTCTCGCCGGCGGCCGCGAACTCTCGTCGACCACGAGGGACGCGGCCGATGAATTTACCGATGGAATTTCGGTCACTTTTACCCGCGCGCGAGTTGTTAAGTAGTCATCTCTCTCGAGGCGGAAGAAAAAAACGAAACCTGGCAGACTGTGAAGAGGAACCGGGTGTGGGGCCCACTAGACACTCATGCGAAACCTCCCGAATTCGTCATGTGAAAAAAAAAAACTGAAGGCTCTCGACGGCGATCGAAAAAATCGTTGTCCCGTTGAATCGCGATTGCTTGCGATATTGGTTTAAGAAGGGATCGAGTAAAAGCGAGAAGCTGGTATTAATACATATATATACATAAGAATATATAAGATCGCTCCACTTATTCGGGATGCTGAATAAACGAACAGAAACCGCGGCTGACCCTGATATTATTTATTCACGTACGCGTATCGTCTTTTTATATATTGCCGTTGTTGTCTCCAATACGTATTCTATATTTAATAAAATAAACATATAAAAAAAAAAAAAAAAGATCGATATTACGGAAAAAAAAAAAAAAAAAATTAAAGGCTCATCTAACGGGAACCGAAAAGCAGAAAAAAACGATGACTAAACGTGGGAACTTTTTTTTCAATGACGATATAAACAACGCGTAAAAAACTCCCGAAAATATTCGAAATTATTAAAAAAGTCCATAAAAAAAAAAAAATCTTCGAATGATTAAAAAAAAATGTTAAAAAACCTATCAATAAAGTTTTGCAGCCACGAGAAAGCGTCTGTGAAAATACTTCGAGTAAAAGTCAAATCTTTTTATTTCTCGTCGAAATTAGCTTTCATTCTTTCGAAACGATTGAAATCGGTATAAACACTACGAAGTAATAACCGTCGTAGATATTGAAAATTACGAAGCAGAACCGAGTACTCGCTTCCCGAGTACCGAAGGTTCGACTTCAATAACCAGTCAGCCAAGATACAGGTGTATGTATACGGAAGAGCCGTCTATAAAAGTGCTAAAGAATTCAGTCCGACGGGAGTAAACGTATACATTGTAAATGGCCGAGAATTTTCCTCGGCGATCAAGCGATCTACCGACCGCAACATCGAAAGCCCGGAGAGTCGTTGAATTATAGATTTACTCGTTCTGGAGTTACTCGCCTTGCCATTGAGACAAGAAGGGGACTACCGCTTTTCTCGTGATATATGAAACACCCCGTCGAAGGTGTACTCGCGCAGTGAAGTTAACCTCCAAACAATGTTGCTGCAGAAAATTCTAACATTCATTCGACTTCATGTTCCCAATCGTTTTCATACAAGTTACAAGGCTCGAGATTCGAACGAAAACTTTGATCACACGTGTTGCAACGTATACGCGAAGGCCGTTATAGTCGTCGTTTCTCGCCAGCTGATTTCCTGTTGTCGATTTCTCTTGATAACGTACTATATTCTCGTTTAGTCGTTTTCTCGATGAAGAGAGGCATCGCGACATTCAAAAACCGGAATGATCCATGTGCAGCGCGGAGAAGCGCGCGCGCGCGCGATCGCTTGTCGCAATCGGCTGGAAAGGCCGTGGAAACTTCGGTTCAAAACGAGTCCCGTACGAATAGAGGAAGACGATCGGTAAAGGTTCGAAGTTATCGAAGAGAATGAAACGGGAGAACGGGACATGGTGTACTACATGGTATTTATGAATGTTGATATATAGACGAATATGTATATATATAGCTATGCATAGGAATGGAACGCGAGAACTAAGTGGGTTAAACACGAGTCGGAATCTCGTGAGACTCTGCGCTTAGCCTCGAGACGTATGCTGACACAGAGGTGCAACGATGTTTCTAGTAGTAATAAGAAGCAGCAGGACACTTGCCGATTATGCTGATGTAGTCACGGCAACAGGTTTACTGAGTAGTCGGGTTAGTGGTATATTGTACCAGTGATTGTAGGAAGCGATCGGTATGAAGATCGGTAGGAAATCGGTAGGAAAATCGGTAAGAAATCGGTAGAAAATCGGTATATCCCAAAAACTTTCGATATTCGCACAGACGCCTTGCCATTGAGAGACACTGTTGCCGTCCCAAATATAAGGAAAAAAAAATCGAGAAGAGAAGACATTTGGGGGCAAAATGGGTTAAACCGACGACCTTTGCACTATCAATCAATTATGAATTTCTCTCATACGAATTCCATAAAAATTTCTTTGAAGATTTTAATGACTCGAAGGATATTTACATTGGAAGCTCACTTTCTATGTACTGTCGTATTAGTGTGTACCACTGAGTTTTCTTTATTCGTGGATAATGGAGTTTACAACGGTATTTAAGAGTGTCGAGAAAATTTCGAACGATAACGAGTATCGATTTTTTATCGATTCATTTGGTCGATCCAAACTTATTGTAATCAGTAGGGGAGGATAAGGAAATTATCGTCGACAGTTCGAATCGTCAAGAAAATAAATTACTCAATCGATTATTACAAATTTATATTGACAATATATTGATACCTCTCAATAGTATTTATTTTAATATGTGATGAGTCGAGTAACATATCGATAACTTAATTTACCGATCGCTTTAAAAGCTTTTCATAACCATTGAACGAAGAGAACAATAACATTTATAATGAGCATTCAAATTTAATGCAAAATCAAATGCATGTTAAACGGTCGCGCATGTCATAAGCTTCGATACAAATTAAGCGATTCATCAATATTCAACAATTTTAATAAAATGCATCGCATAATAATAATAAATGCATTTTTTTCTATTCAACTCTGTAAAAACGAGATAAAAAAACGTTAAAAAAATTGTTTTAAAAAACAAAACAAAATAAAAAAAAAATGCAATTTTTCTATGTTAGACGTGGTAATGAAAAAAATATAATTGCTGAATCTTCAATACGCCAATTGATTATATTTCAAAGTGTATAATTGAATGAAAATTCGAATTAATTATCATTCGTATTAAGGTAATAACGAATAATTCATTTATAAGCCTCCATTGCCATGAGGCAATGTTCACGATCTCACAGAAAAAATCCTCCAAACAGTTACGCGTTAAAATTTCCCTGAGGCTTCGTATCATATAACAAAGAATCTCATTACTCTCAGATATTAATAATTATAACTTCCCATAAGATAAAACAAACAGCTTATAATAATCTTCAATTCGTAGCTTACCGCCACGTATTTCCGTTTCCGAAAGTGAACCTCGAGCGATGCACCATGAAAAAAAAAAAAAAAAAAAAAAAAAAAAAAAAAAAAAAGCCTATTGACTCGCTGTTCGAATACACGCGGGAGCATCGCTGCGTGACGTTGTTATATCAGTCCATCAACGGTAATGAAATCTCTTCGTTCGGAAAGTATGTGTGACTGGTGCCCGAAGCAACTTATATATATATATATATATCCTATCCACACGTGTGCTATGTATCTGTGTATCGCCACTGCACAATACGCTGCGCATTGACGAGTATAGCGAGTGGCGTTACCGCGTATCTCGTGCCGGGTGAACCGGGTCCCTCCATCTCACTCTTACGAAGCGTTGGTAAAAGATGGATTCGTAATTAACTAGGCACTCGGCCCACTTACCCACTAACGGGTAAGCGCCGCAATGCCTGCAACCAGCGCCACTACTGCGTTCCGTTATACTCACACTTATTCTCATCTCTCCGACTCGCCGTCTCCGAGATTGGTACATAAGAAAGGGATCCATATACACCCATATATATTGTAACGACCGAGCGAATGAATAACACGCGTATTTGGTTTTGGGGCGAATATCATTAATAATAAGAAATGTTAATATCCCGATCGCGAAATGTCGCACGTCTTTTCGCTTTGAAAGTCCCGCCGAGACTCTTATCATGACGATCGATCTCGTATCGTTCGTCTATTGTCAAACTTAACTAATGTCGTGCGTTCGTTACAATACAGAACAACCCCTCTTATTTTAACTCGAAGGGATTGGACCCTTTCGCCATTTTGTATTTCCCTTACAGTCCCCACTCTCGGTTGCTGCGAGTAGAGGGAATGGAGGGGGATACGCGCCCCTCCACGGCGAGACTCTGCGCGTGCGCAGTGTACATTTTGCGCTCATAGTGGGGCGAGCGGACTCAGGGGAAATACAGTTAAGCGAAAGCGTTGCCATGGTAACGAGTTAAAATAAGCGTAAAGTTAAGTTTCGTGAAGTTAAGAATAGACGGGTTCCACTGTATATATATATATATACAGGGTGTAAAATAATTATCGGCAAATCAATTGATTGATCGATTGATTGGTAGATGATGACAAGATGAGTAAAAAATTATTAGGGTAAAATGTTGTCCGGTCAAAATTGACAGAGATATTAGCATTCAGAGTTGAACCAATAGCAGTGGAGATATGGGAAGACGCAGAGACAGTATTGAGACGCCGTGAACTTGGCTGCCGTGGGTGCAAGTAGCGAGAATCACTTGTCTAACGCGCGCGAACACGAGAATGCCGAGCCGTTGATCAGCTGATAAAGTCTGTGAAAATCGAATTCCAGAAAACTGCGAAAGGCAGAAAAACTGATATTCGCTTTCTGACTAATTATCTAAATGGTACATAGATTCTAACGAAATTTATGTACCATATTCTTCTCGCGTATGACGATACCTTCATCATCCACTCGCGCGATCTCGAGTTTCAACCATTCAGAGACTAAACTCCGATTTAAAAGGAGAACATCGGTAGAGAGGTGCAGTTGGGTACGAGAGAAGACGAGAGAAAGATGAAAGGATTTAACTTCTTTTATAAAGGAGAAGTTCCGCGTGAAGTGTAGAGTTATATATATATAAATAGAGCTCGAGCCTCGTTCATCCTCAACACGACTCTCTCACTCTCGCGTTTTTAGTCGCGAGACTCTTTCTCTCTTAAAACGAGCCGCATCAGGCGAGTAGGAACTTTCTCTGTAACGAGTACCGTTCTTCTCTGGGATATCTGTGCTGACGAGACACGGGAGGAGACTTCGTCTCGCGCTAAGACCCGATTTTCGATACTCGGCAACTTTGCCGCTGGCAGAGGATTCTCGGTGTCTGAGATAATAATAAATAATAAATAATAAATAATAAATAATAAATAATAAATAATAAATAATAAATAATAAATAATAAATAATAAATAATAAATAATAAATAATAAATAATAAATAATAAATAATAAATAATAAATAATAAATAATAAATAATAAATAATAAATAATAAATAATAAATAATAAATAATAAATAATAAATAATAAATAATAAATAATAAATAATAAATAATAAATAATAAATAATAAATAATAAATAATAAATAATAAATAATAAATAATAAATAATAAATAATAAATAATAAATAATAAATAATAAATAATAAATAATAAATAATAAATAATAAATAATAAATAATAAATAATAAATAATAAATAATAAATAATAAATAATAAATAATAAATAATAAATAATAAATAATAAATAATAAATAATAAATAATAAATAATAAATAATAAATAATAAATAATAAATAATAAATAATAAATAATAAGAGGGGAGGTTTTGATTGTTAGATGATAAATTAGTTTGTTTATTTTGGTAATTACATCGATAAGCAATGCAACGAAAATTAACCCGTCGCGTGCAACGTCACACCTACAATTTCTCTCAGGAAGATAACTCGTTACTCTCTCACACTGTACCGTGGAATAGTTAGCGATAGTTATACTATATGCATTTTAATGCGGAGGCATTCCGGCCATCGCGGTTATACACGCCTGACGAGCCGGCAAGTAGACTGGAAATTTTGTTGAAAAACTCGATTTAATCCTTTCGCTTCGTTATTTTTCTCGTTCTGTTGAAGAAACATTTTTTCTTACAAAAGTTCTCTACTGCGATAATTACTTGATAACGATTCTTTTTAATAAAAAAAATCGGAATATCGAAATATTTTTATATTGCTTTCCCGTTAATTTCTTTTATTCTATGACGAAAAAAAAAAAAACCAGTAACTTATCTATATAGATAACTGATAATTACAACTTTTTAATCAAATAAATTATTAGTGATTCATAAATTAAAAGTTTCAATTTATAAAAAGTATTTTTTAAATTACGAATTTTAGGTTAGAAAAAAAATTAATTCGCAACTTTTTCATAAAAACAAAAAATTGTGCATTAAAGAACGAAAAACTAAAACACGTTGCGGAACAATGAAAATTGGGGACTTTAAAGGGCCGAAATAAACGCGATATTTCTAACATTTTTATTGAATCGAATTTTTATTCGTGTCTCGTTGTCTCAACGCGCACGTTTAATTTTGCTTGCTGACCATAAACTCTCGTCGATATGTCTATAAGTTATTTTTTCTCGTCCCGGTCCACCGCAACTTTCCTTTCGTTTCAAGGCGATCGTGCGTCCAGCGTGCGTGCGCGACGCGGTCGCGAATAATCCGATCCGAGGGAAGAATCTCATTCGGCAATTCAGCGTGTAAATTTTTTTTTTTTCCTTCGAAAAAATTTAAATTTTTGTAAGCTAATCGTAATTCTTTTGCCGGAGAACGCAATTTCTAAAAGTGAAATTTTTTCATCTCCTCGCGGCTATTAATCATCGGATCATTATGTCAGCTTCCGCGCTATAGTTAATTCTTGCAGATATAAACACGACTCGGGAGTACGAACTCCGACAACGACGGCGAACAATCGCCACCGGTTCACCTTACTTTTAATCCACGTGGGCGACGAGTCGAGGCGAATCGTAAACTCAATCGCGAACCCGTTTATTTGTATCGATCTATATGTGTATATAAAAATAACAAATTCGTAACACTTCCGCAAAAAAAAAAAAAAAAAAACAGATTATAATAATTAGTAAAGAAATTAATAATTTAGATCTATTAATGAAAAAAAAAATCGATGTTTTTAATTATAAAAAAAAAAGTAATCATTTATTAATTTTTTTTTTTTTTCAAAAATTCAACTCAAATTACTTTGAGGGATTTTTTGTAAACGGCCACTGAAGTAATATTCTGGAAATAACACTATAACTACGATAGTTAACAAAAAAATCCGTTTCTACTAAATAAAACGATGATTTAGTTGACCTTTTGTTTTTAATCATTTCGGAGTTAAACAGCACGCGGTAAATGCATTACGCAATGAGATGTTACTATGTAAATATTTTTTTTTTTATCAAAAAAACTCGTGTCTATAAAAATCCACTCATTCGATACCCGTTTTGCAGTTCCCGCGTTGCGAGAATAACCGGCGGAATCTATTTGTCTCGTATTTACAAGTTCAAGAGGCAGAATCCTTGTAAAATTATAATGACGCAACGATAATCAACGGAATTTAAATGGGATAATGAATATTCACAGACAACGGTTAACTCGATAACGCGCAATCGTATGGATATAAATCGATAAAAACTGCATAGCTTCGTTACGTCAATGAAATCGTTCTATGAATTTCTGTCAAATAAAAAAAAAACTATTAACATTCGCTCTTCTGACGCTTGTTTATCACCTCAAGAAATACGAGAATAATGGACGTCATCAACTTTTGCCGTACGGAGAAGTTTGAGAAGCAGAATTCTTGTTCTCATTAAAATAATCACAATAATTAATAATTAATAACAATAATTATCATTATTGTTTATCAATTATTTATTTTTACAATTTTTTATTAATAATTCATCGATAAAAAGCGGAATTCTATCGAAATACTTAATATTTAATAATAACGATTAACTCGATCGATCGTACGTATATAAATCGATAATAACTTCCGGCGATCAAAAAAAAAAAAAAAAATGTCCTATAGTCGGAAGACGCATTAACGTTGACCGGTAACACCAGTGATGACTGGAAAATTCGTCACCGCATCACGAATATCAACTTCGCTTGGGGTATCGTAGACGAGAAAGTTTTATTTTCTCTTCTCTGTGAAGTTGAAGCTTTCCTCTCCATTGCGCGAACCGTGTCATGCGATTCATATGGATTTATCGACTGATCGCGCGAACGCACATCATTACACTCGTTGATGACTCGCGTAATGGATTAGCGAAGTATGTAATCCGGAAGTTAACGATCCCGAGACAACCTTCGGCTTCCACTGTCGTCCCGTGTATTCGGGACTCAGGAATTACGAATTCCAAGATTCGCGATGTCGAATTTACCATCGAACATTTTTTTAAAAAGGAATTCGAGAAAATAATTTATTAGTGTCATTTTACGCGTAAAATTTAATAGCAATTGAATTCATTTTTTTTTTTAATTTAATTCGATAATTCATTTATTGACGAATAGGTTAAATTAATTTTTTTTCTGCATACGAAGTGATTGTGATACTCTAAGAAATTATATTTTTCACATCTACAGTGCTATTTTCGATGAGTGAATTTTTTATTTATTTTTTTACTTCGTGTATTTCAAATAACGATAACAATGAATTTATCTCTCTGATACTTCCTGATGGATTTATCATTTCATAATTCTATGAAAATTTTACAACGTCATAATCGACCCCGTCTCTCGCTTCCCGGTTATCCAATCGTTTTTTTTTTTTTTTTTTTCTTCAATTTTTCGTAACAGAATCCAATTCTTTGCGTAACCCATTTCCGTAATAGAAAATCGACTATTGATTGCACAAAATACGATGCGACGGCAAAATTTACTTCGCGTACGTAATTCAACGAGTAGAATTGAAATAAATGCACAATAAGGATGAGCGGCGTTGACCCGACGTCATCAGTGAAGATGACTGTACCGAGCGCCGTGTCTCGATGTTTTCCCATAACGAATTTATAATCACATTTATCGCGGAGGCCACGTATTCAGCGCTGCGTATTGCGACGCATCAATTTGTCGTCATTCTCGCGGATTTTTTTTTTTTTTTTTTTTACGCTCTGTTGTATAATACTATTCAACGAGGCATCCACCTGTGCGAATGACCAATCAGTCGATACGATAATCCTAAAAAAAAAAAAAAAAAAAAAAAAAAAACTTCCGCGTAATCAGCGCAGTTAACGAGACGCGATGCAACAATGCGCGCCGTTTCCGATTGACGCCGCGACGATGATTAATTTCGTGTCACCGGGAAGAAACAGGGGCAACGATAGAATAATAACAATAAAAAAAAGAATATAGTCACCGTAGCGTCGCGATTCTCGGGAAATCGGAGTCGAAAGCGTCTCTGCATTGCGATGAAAAAGACAACAACAAAAAAAAAAATTGAGAATTGTCATCGTGACGATAATTGCGTCATAAAGGTATAAAGATGAATTCGCCTCGTGTTTACCCGCGGCGAGAGAATTATTTTCGATTTGTAGGTAATTCGGAGTCTTTGACTTTCGGAATTATGATCTTCTGTGTGATGATGAATAGTTAAACAATTTATTTATTTATTATTTTTTTTATTTATTTATTTATTTTTTCATTTTTTTTTATTTATTTATTTATTTATTTTTTCATTTTTATTTTTTTTTTTTGTTTATTTATTTATTTTTTTTTTTATTTCAGGCAAAATGGCTTCGGCGGCTGCGGAATTGGTGGCCGAGCGGGAGCCGGAGCCTCTGCTCGAGCTTCAGGACTCGAACAGGACATTCGTGGGTGCCGAGGGTCTCGTAAGAATGGCACTCGATCAGTACACAGAAATCCTCGCCACGGCATCAGATCCGAGAGTCAGTAATTGGCTTCTGATGGACTCGCCAGTGCCGACTTTCGTCATCGTACTACTTTATCTCTACGGTGTAACGTTGCTGGGGCCGAGAATGATGACGAACAAAAAGCCATTTCATCTCAGAAGCGTCCTCGTCGCTTACAATGCTTTTCAAGTCATTTTCTCGCTGGGAATGATGTACGAGGTACGATAACTTTGATTATTCCGACGATATAAGACGATGAAAAATAAAAAAAATGCCCCCCTCTTGAATGGACGAAAAACATTTCGATTACGAAGCGCGATGCGTTACGAACATTGGAAGCCGAAAGCCGGTCAATCTACTTCCACAACCGCGGCGAACTACGTTTATTACTCCACTGAAAGTAGAACGAAGAACACGCGAGTTCGGATATCTTGATCGTCGGTTCGTCGGTAATACGAAGCTCGGTGGAAAATCTCTCCATCATTATCAAAGTAGATCAAGATAGGTCCATCGATTTCCAATCAATAAAATAACGCCGATTAGTTTTTTTATACGATTGAATTTTTTTTTTTTTTTAATCGTCCCGATAGATTATTTTAAAGAGTGTTATAATAATAATAATAAATTAAAAATAATAATAATAATAAATTAATAAACGAGTAATTATTTATTCGTGATATTAATATTTTATTATTATTATTATTGGAAAAATAATTTCCGGTCCGAATACAACGAATCGCATAACGCTCTTTTTTACGGATCGGAAATGAAAAATAAAACAGTCGATTGCGCGGAGATTTTTTTTTGGTCCATCGAAGACGATTATCGACGGTTAACGACGCGCGCGTTCCGCGAGTTCAACTGCGTACTCGTCGCGGTATCTGTGCGGCTTTCACGACGTATTGCGCAATTCGGTCGGGTATCCGGCGTGCGCGACCTTCGAAGGCACGCGAATCTCGCAACCGCAACGCGCATTACTTTACTCTCCTAACGGAAACGCGCGAGAGATATATATTAACGGAGAGGACACGTTGAGGAATCATCAGGGTGAAGAGGAACACTTAATTGCCGTTGTAATTTCGTCTCGTCGAGAAAATGACGAAAGAATTTTTTGAAAGAGTTTGTGGCGACCTTCGTGAGACATCTATGAAGGTAGAAGGTCGACCGAGCGATGTGTTATTTTGCTTTCTGTTTGGACCACCGTCGGCGAAGGTCATCGCGACGCAAGTTTCACCCTGAAATTCCACCGTCCAGTTCTCTCCGCGGTATCGATTGCGCAATAAACTACTTTCTCCAATCTTAAAGTCCCATACATAATTATTGTATCAAATTCGCGGTGGAAAAAAAAAAAATAGCGAATTAAGAAGTCAATGATGTTTTGATCGATTTCGATGTTTTTTTTTTTTTTTTTTTTTTTTTTTTCGATCGTTTAAAAAACGAGAAAGGGATACGGGGACTAAGAATCAAAAGAAAATCATACGAATTATAAATCGATATAAAAATGATGACATTTTTTTTTTTTTTCATTATTATTCATTATTTATAATAATAGTAATAATAACTATCATTCTAAATAATAAATAATAATAACTGATATTTTTTTATTTATTTTTTATTATTGTTATTTTTAGAGAACAATAATATATTTATGAATTTTATTATATGCATCACGCGTTAACGCAATTACAATTTTTCGATTATTAACATTATCGGTTTAATTCTTAACAGACGATTTTTCTTGATAAAACGATCGCTCATTGGTCACAGTTTGCCGTGAAAATTGTTAACCGACCGTAGATCATACTGCGAATAAAGAGCGTTCCGGGTACATCTTTGTTTTCTCCGGAGCAGAGAATAAATTGTCTTTACGACTTTACGCGATCGTTCGCGAAGTTTTGAATGCCTTACAAAACAGACGCGCCTTCGTTTGCGCGATGAGACGATTGCTCCGACTCTAATAAGGACCAATACCTTGACCTAGTATAACGGTTTGCCTGACGTAAAAAAAAAAAAAATAAAATAAAAAAAATAAATAAATGCGCGCGCGATCCGCGTCCGAATCCCCCCTCTCCTGGTCTCGCGTACCGCAGACTCCGAGTTCTTCGTTAATCCCTCCCATCGTTCCCGTCGTTTTGGAGTTAACATTGTGAAACTATCGTGAATGTACGACAAAAATGCGGCAAAGCTGTATGCGCCGTGTACAAGACATGTGGCCATCGATTAAAAAAATGCCTCATTTGAATACTCGTTTATACTTGACCGCCGCTATCTACGGATTCAATCGCCCGCGGAAGAGCTCCCCGCGTTGGAGGATTATCGTTCTGTCGACTCGCGGGAAAGCTAATCGATTATTGTGTCAGACTCAGTAACGGATAGATATAAATCTTCTCACGAAAAGGAGTTCATTATCAAGCCGTTAACCTCCGCGGTAACGCTTTATACCGCTATCGAACGCATACACGTGGCACGAATTTTCGAAAATATTTATTCGTCGGTCGGACATTTTTCTTTTCCCCCGATGATAGAATTCACAATATCTGATTTTATTTTATTTTCAAATCATTTTTTTTATTATCTTATATGAGAATTTTTTTTTTTTTATATACATAACCTATAAAAAAAAAATTATAATTATGCGAAAAAAAAAAATGACTTTGCATTATTATACGCGTAATAAAAGTTAAATTTTGAAATGAACATCGACAACGCGATAAATAATCGATTTTAACGAGTTTTTCGTCTCTGAAGACGAAAAAAAAAAAAAAAAAAAATCCGTGCGCCGTTAATGTTATGGAAATCGTATTTCCAACGGTACAACTTTCGATGGTTTCAAAGTTTAAATGCGCTCTTTCACGCGTCAGACACGGTAAATACTTCCTGAAAGAAAAGTAGACGTCGAGGATGTTTGCGGTCCAAAACGCGATCGTTCAACCGTAATGTTTCATCACACTATAGCTCCCCCCCCCCCTGTCTTCCCCCGACCGCCGCGTGTCTTTCGGTGACGCAATTCCTCTATAGTACCGTTTAAAAACACCCGAAAAGAGTTTTGATTTCGTAAATAATGCGCCAAAAGCACATTGTCGATAGGAATTCGCCGAATTATCTGAAAAAACTTCGGAAAACGAAACCATCGGAGATTCTTTTGCCGGAGTGCTAAAACGCCTACGAGAACAATTATTACGAAAGGTCGATTTGCAAAAGCATTGCCATCGACGTTCGTTAAAAGGCGAAGCATCCTGTTTTCGAGCGTTTGTGCAATTCTATCCTTTTTTTTTTTTTTTTTTTCTTGCCTCTCCTCACGTGGAATTTCCTTCGACGACTTTCCATGTGCCAAGGCTTTCACGATCGCGAAACGCCTCGACTCTTTTGCTACACCACTGACTACTATCCGCGACAGAGGGACTAACACAGCCCCGTGGTCGGCCCGTGGCGTACACGTCGTCACGTGAATTACGGCGAAAAGGCTCGTGATTCGAGATCATAGATATACGTTGCGTTAAAAACAAGAGAATGGAATAAATGCTAACAAAAAATAGACCGGTTGCAACGTAGATAAAGTCCGACTAGTAAACAAGGGAACGAAGCAAGTGCAGCGAATGAAGAAAGGAACGAAAAAAAAAAATTTCTTTCGATGTATTTTTTTTTCTTATTTTTATAAAATAATTAAAAAAAAAAAAGATTATTATTATAATAAAAATAAAATAATAAAAAAAAAAGATTTTTACAGTAATAAAATTAAATAATAATCAAAATTATTATTATTATTACTAATTTTTTTTATTAATTTGTTAATTTAAAAAATGATTTTTTTTTGCCAGCATTTGATGTCGGGATGGTTACTCGAGTACAGCTACAAGTGTCAGCCGGTCGATTACTCGCACAATCCGACAGCGATGAGGATGGCGAACCTATGCTGGTGGTACTTCATCAGCAAATTCACCGAATTCGCTGACACGGTGAGAGACATTTAGATTGGCATTAAACTCTGCTGATTCATAATTAATATTATCATACGTGCGTAGAGACGTAGAGGGCGCGTCATCGCATCGCGAAAGACGCGCGAGTTTAGTGATATCGACTGTCGAGAAACAGAAAGACGTAAACGATACGATTTAACGTGTGAAAAGATGTCATCGCGGACTCTTTTGTTTCTTAGCGGGAGATATTTTAGTCGGGAGCTCTATTACCGCAGCGAACAAGAGTTCGAGGACCTCGCGATTATACGTATTATACGAATTTCGCGATAATATCACATTCGCGTGCATCGATATTACAGTTCGAAGGAAACACGTGTACGACTACCTATTATGCCGCCGGTACTCGAATCTCAAGCTAATTAAGGTCGCGGCATGCATCGCCGGCTGATTTTTAGTCGCTTTTTCCGAACACTTGACGCCCCCGCCCCCTCCCCTTCCGTTTTTTAAAAGTCGAAGATGTTTTTTGAGACATTAATACGTAGCATCACGATGAACAGAGCAGACCGGGGTCAGTTGAAACACGACACACGCGTATTCGCAAAGTGTTTCAACTCACCCCGGTCGCCTCTAGAGGTCTACGAGAACGCAAATCGGCGAGTACCATATGATTTTTCGTTTGTATTTATTCGTTATCTTCATAATTCTCTCATTATTGTTGTTATGAAATAAAAAAAATGTTCCGCAATATTCGATTATTCATTTGGATAATCCCTTTGATTCAAATCGCCCCGGTTAATCGAGTTTCGACTGTACTACACCTACCTATCTACTTAATCCTATTCTCCGATGCGAAGTAATGGCGAATGTGCGATACAACATGAATTTTTATTAATCCATCAAACTCTGCGCAATTCACTCGAGTGGATCGCGTATAATTTCGCACATAGTGTGAAATTCATATAATAGATAAATGGATCGGATTAATGAGCCGACGAGTCCGAGAAACGATGCCTCGTTTACCTTCGAACACCTCGAAATTACCCCATAACTCTCGAAATATTGAGAAACTTCGCATCCGAGTATCGGAAAGCTTACAAAAGATGTGCTACTAAAGGAGACCGGGGTCACTTGACACAGTTTCTAAATTTTTTAAATTCATCAATATATTATGAAAAAACATTAACTTTCCGACATTTTTTTTTTCGCCACTAATATAGTTGCGTGTTTTGCTCGTACCCTTTGATATTTACGCGGCTTTTAATAGTACACATTACGATACAAGTGCGAAAAAACTTTTTCTCACGAGTGTAATTTTGCGGCACGAGAGCCGAAGGCGACTGTTGCGCGAATTAAGAAAATTGTTTTTCGCGAGAGAATCGTACAAAATTTTACTTCGCAACGTGTAAAAATGAGGGTTAGGTATACGCGCGCGAAGGGTGCGAATAACTGCCTTTTTCGCACCGAGTGAAATAAAAAAATGCATAAAAGACCCTTCGATCGATGCGAACTTCGCAACTTCACAAATCTTGTGCTAAAAAAGTCGGAGATCACGTGATGCATCTTAATCGTAAATTTGTTAATTAATCAATTTATTTCGCAAAAAAGTAACTTTTCAATGTATTTTTTTTCGATTTCGTGACTAATAATGACGTTTACCACCACAAATGGATCTTTGACACGTTGTGCGATGATATTTACGTAGTAAAAAATAAAAACATTACAACACCCCTGCGATCGATGCGATTCTTCGTCTACAACCGTTTAATCGATTGCGTGTGTCAAGTAACCCCGGTCTCTCCTTTACACGAAACCCTCAGAATATTATGGCCTTTCAGCACGCAATCGTCTCTCTGTGAATCATTGTCGCGCGTTGTTTTTACCGACGGACTCTACAAGATTTTAATCGATTCCTGCGACGTTAATCGAGAGACGGAATCTCTGCATCTGGTTATACGATTCGCTTGTGATTAATATAAAGAAATCTTTCGATGTGCTGCTGCATTGTATCAAATTATGAAAGACGGATATTTATGTGTCTTTCTAATGCAAAAATAATTCCTTCGGGAGTATTGCACTACTTGACGCTCAACTATACGTCAGAGCGATGCGAGACGCATAACGTGGACAACGTCCATGAGATACGCGCCAATTGCGAAACGATGAGCGGCAAGACAGTTGGATGGAAATATTGCGATAGCGTTCGTTCACTCTTCTCTTTTCTCGACGAAACACTACTTTATCATTGATTGCGTCATTAATAGCTCATTTATTTCTCGAATTTCACGCATTTTCGGACTATTTTTGTGTTTATTTGGAGATCGGATGCAATCCTCGCGCGATATTCGACAGGGAAGGAATTAAGTAGGTCAGGTCAGTGGGTAGTCCGGCGCATGTGGGATTTTTTTCAACGAATCAATTGAGCAGTCGGTTGTAAGTTGACAAAGGTCAGTCATCGAACGGCGATAAAAAATAAGGAATTCATAAGTAATTAATTAAATTAATTGATTTAATAATAATAATAATAATAATGATTAATTTCATTGACTAATTTATTTATTTACTTATTATTATCGAAATGAAAAATTAATAACACTGATTGATCAAAATTCAATTTTTTTTTTTTTTTTTTTCGTACGAAAAATTAGAAAAAACGAGGATAATCGTTCTGAGAATCGATCGTTGCGATGTTCAATTTTTTTTTTTCTTTTTTGCAGATATTTTTCGTTCTGCGTAAGAAAGATCGTCAGGTGACGTTTCTTCATCTGTACCATCACTCACTGACACCACTCGAGACGTGGATATGCGTGAAATTTATAGCCGGTGGACACGGAACCCTCGGCAATCTAATCAACAACGCGGTACACGTAGTCATGTACGCGTACTATATGCTCTCGGCAATGGGACCCGAGTACCAGAAGTATTTGTGGTGGAAGAAGCACTTGACTACCGTTCAATTGGTAAGAACGATATACTTCCATAAAAAAATAAAAAAAAAAAAAAAAAAAAAAAAAAAAGAGGTGAGGAAATTTTGAGTTCCGAATTACTACGAGGAAAATCGTTAAAGTCAAATTATATAAAACGCCTTAAAATTTCCGCGAGTCTGACGAAGTCATAGTTTTTATTTTTTTAAATTTATTTATATAATAATAATAATCGAAAATACGTAAATAATGAAATAATTAATAATTTAACCCTTAAAATTTATTTTAAGTTACGTTGGACTCTTAAATTCATTTTTTTTAAAATCAATAATGGAGTTATAGTTTTTTTTTTTTTGTCGACGAAAAATACTTCGCGATCCTCATCGGTGGGGTTTACAAACTCGCGACGTTTTGGACGCGAAGTCGAAGAAGAAATGGTTTCTTTATTTTGAGGTATTAAATTGCATTATAACTCGATTCGGTCGGCAATCTCGGGAACTTGCGAAATTCTGCTCCGATAATTCGAACCGAATGAAAGTGAACGGTATCCCGGTGGCCACACGAGACGACTATATCGCGAACGATGACGACGAACATATAGTTTGTTTACGCGCCCGTAGTTTGCACGATCTATACGAGTTTTTATTTCCAAACAGATAAAATAATAGTGGTGTAGGTCGGTGTTGCTGCGCGCGGCGTTACCTCAACGGTGGCGATCACCGGCGCAGCATCGTCGATCTCGCGATGAATCTATCGCGATAACGGCAGGTGTACTCGAGACTTGTGAAATAACAAAACGAAAAAAAAAAAAAAAGAAAAAAAAAATACTAATTACATCGAATCGCAGAGGCGAGAGATCGGGGTAACGCAAGTCACGATCGATAGTTAATCGATTGCTGAAGCTGTACTTCGATTCGCGATTTATGAAACTCTATTCTTTCGATTTTTTTTTTTATTTCATATTATTATTGTGCAATTTTTTATTTATTATTATTATTGCGAGATTTTTTTTAATTTTCGAATATCGGTTGAATTTTATTCGATAAATCGGAAAATATGACGAAAAAAAAAAAAAAAAAATTTAATTTCTTTAATTATTGGGAAAAACATCTATTAAGACCCGAATATTTCCTTCGAAATGAAAAATCCTTAAAAAAGGGAAAGACGCGCGCGATGTTTAAGCCGCGGAGCAGACTGCTGCGTCGCGTAGATGCGAGTGGCTTCGTAAGTAGTAAAGGTGCGGATTCGATCAGACATCGACGGCCCGGTCGATGCAGCGCGTGTAGACACGCGCGCGGGAATTCTGGGCCATCGGTGTTCGATCTGTTGCTCGCTAAACAAATCGGGGCAAATTCGTTTCGCCGTGAAAGACGTTGAAAGGAAAGTGAAATATAGTACGTCCCATACGTTCGTTGGGTAATTCTAAACTAAAACATGCGGTGCCACCGGACTCTCGGGACGGTGTGCCGATTCGCCGACGTCGCGGCCAATGGCGCAATAATTTGGCATTCCGATATCCCCGCGCGACGGTGTGTCCCTATAACTGCGATTGCAGTTGATCCGGTGCAACATATTGGTCGCGTTGCTCCTACCACCGCGAGACGGATTGAGCGCACAGTGGCTGAATGTACCGGTGCGGCACTCGCGTATTTCGCACGATTTCGCCAAAGCGGACCCCTCACCTGTGGACCTTTGTAGAAATCCCCCTTTTCAATTCTATGCTCTCGAAACGAAATTATCGATTATCCATACGCGAATCTAAATAGTTGCTGTGCAACACTGCGCACGCGAACTAAACGGCGAATCACACGCGGAACCCCCCACTCCGAAGACAAGTGTGTTGTTTCGACACGTTTTACCGTAATTAATTTATCGACACGGATTCCCAGAAAAATAAACTTTTCACGTGTTACATTAACTTTAAATATCTTCTTGTATTCGAGAAACGAAAACACGCTGTGAGATACGTGAATTCAATAATACGCGAAAAACGTAATATTTTTTCTCGAATTTCATTTAACGCATTTGAATCGCGAAATCAGCGAAAAATCACGAGGTCCAAATATAATAACGTGTAGAAAAAATGCAATTTTTTTTAAATTTTAGCAATAAAAAATTCGATATGATTAATAAGACGATTTTTTGTTACCGATAAAAAAAAATAATAATAATATGAAATAATAACGATTTTAATAAAAGTATCGATTAGAATCGAAAAAAAAAGATAAAAATTCGAGATTGTTGTTTCGTCGTCACGATTGCCGAATGTTACACAAATGAATGTTCAAACGGCAATTCAATGATTATCGGCCGTCGTAACTTCTAACCAGTCTGACGGTTAATTATCGTCATTAATTCAGGTAGCAAAAATCTCGTTTCGTCGGGCGTAGGGACGGGGAATGGTAGTTATAACTATGTATTGCGAATTATATAAAAGTGAACTATCGATGTTGAGACAATTATTTCTTTGATAAATAATAAATTATTCATCGAAGGCGAAAAACTCGGTACGTTAAACTTCGTCGAGATTTTAATTGCCTCGGCAATCGGCACTAAATCATCGCGCAGATATCCAACTAAAGGCAAAGTCGGTTGAATATATTTGCAATGAAAAATCGTATTATCCATCGCCCAACGCCAGTAGGGTGGCTGCATACTTTCGTAGGTAGCAGAGTCGTAATTTTTATTTACGATCCTCGATACATCGAATGCTAAGAAAGGAAATGCCGTATTTCTTGTTTTGTTATTTATTTTTTTCTCAAAAACTATTTGAAGTAATAGAATGAATATTTTTACACTGATTTTTGGGAAAATCATTTTTTTTACTGATTTTAATGAAATCATTTTTTTTTTTTACTGATTTTACTGACATCATTTTTTTTTACTGATTTTACGGAAATCATTTTTTTTACTGATTTTACGGAAATCATTTTTTTTTTACTGATTTTACTGAAATCATTTTTTTACTGATTTTCTGAAATCATTTTTTTAATAATGTTACTGAAACCGAGAGCTTTGCTCAATTAGTGTTAACGAACCTAATGAAATCATCCGCGATCGAGCCTTTCACTCGAGAGATCGCGGCCTCCCATATCGCCACGTGTTCTACTGAGTACACAGGTACTTAATGCCTCTGTGGCCCTGTTATTTTTTTCCGGAGCACCTCACGATTTGACGGCCATTTTTTTTTTTTTTATTTCGTCCGTAAACTCGATCTTTGTACGTACTTTGGATCTCGAGGGTTCTCACCGTCCGCGAGTTCCTCGAACCCCGATTACGACCCATAATAACAATAATTATTCTCAACGTTGTGTTTATTTATACGTTACTTAATTTTTTTTTTTTTTCGTCTGCTTTTTTTTTTCAGGTTCAATTTTTCCTCGTCTTCGTGCACAGCGCTCAAGCATTGGTCTTCGATTGCGGATATCCGAAACTCGTTGCCGCCCTTCTTCTCGTACACTCGACGATATTCTTTGTACTATTCTCCGACTTTTATCAACAGTCTTATCGCAAAGCACAGTCCGCCCGATTAGCGAAACAGTTAAAGAACGAATAAACAAACGAATTTTCAACGAATTCGTTCGTCTTTCGAAAACAGAGTCTCGCGTCGGCGAACGTGTCGTGAAGGTTATGATGCAGCGACGAGAATAAGTAAAACTAACGAAGGACCCGAACGGAGAGCGAATTTTCGGACCGTATATCCGAAGATTGTTTCGCTACAAAAATGGCGGATCCCCCACCCTTCGCACATCTTTTGCAAACCTTCGAAGAATTATCGCGAAAAAAAAAAAAAAAAAAGTTGAAAAGATTTCAATGTTTTTTGTCGATCGATCTTTGTTATCGAAATCGCTCACTCTTTTTTTTTTTCCCCCAAAGCATTTTCCAACGCGACCGGTGTACACGAATTATCGTTATTTCTTGATAATTCGTGTTGTTGCAATCGTAAAAAAAAAAAAAAAAAAAAAAAAAATTATAAAAATAACGAATGATCGCACGAACCTAAAAAAAACGTGTATATTTCTACTGTAAATATAAGAGAAACACGCTGAATCAACGTGACTCGTGGAAAAATTGTCGAGTACAGTATATGTACAGTTTAATAATAGATAATCGTGTACCGAACTATTAGACAACTACGAGTTAAACTTTAACATGTGTATTTTTTATGTAAGGATAAAAATAAAATAATCTTATTCTTATTTATAATACATACGAGAGTATTCGTTGCATTATTTTTTCCGTTTATTTTATTTCATTATTTTATTGTTGTCATTTTTTCATTAGTAGTTTTATAAAATATCTATTAACCGCGCAGCGTCCATCGAACCGATAACCTAAAAATTATGGAAAATCGATTTGTATCCTATTGAATTATTTTTAACACGAAAAAATTGTTTTTCATCGATATATTGTCCGGAAAAATAAAGCAATAGGAATTATACGAAAACCATATGAAAAAAAAAATTCATAAAAAATGAATTTATCTTTTCTTTTTTTGTTATTTCTCGGAAAAACAATCAGAAGTAAAGGACAAAATTTTTTTTTTTTCAATTGAGACTCATAGACTTCGATATGTTTTGCAGTGATAAAACAACAACACAGATTATCAGAATTCCGCGATGTTTTATTACACAATCAACTCAAACGCTTTTGTTTTGCTTTTACTGGCTTTACAAAATAATCAAAAGAATTGAAGGAAAGAAAAGGTTATCTTTAAATTCTCGTAATTCGATTTTTTTCTTCTTTTATTGATAGGTTAATCATTATTTTTAGCAGAGTTTCATTATAAGAGTTTTCCGAACATTAGAAACAATTCTATGCAAATCGCAAGGGTTGCAGAAAACTTATTATTATCAAAATTCGGTTGTATCGAACCAGCAGAGGCCGGAGAACTCACGAATCTACCGTACCACAGTGCGGTACTTCGGCAACTGATATCCCGACAGATTGTATACCTCACGAAACGATCTTTCGATACGCACACATTTTTCGTAATTATTCAATTACCGATATTTATTCATATTTATTATATCTGCAACGCACATATTACGAAGAAATAACAACAACAATTCATAAAGAAACAATCTTGCAGTCCCGGTAAGATTTCGGTCGTGTAAAACTCTCGCACTACCGTTCTCTCACCTGGGAAGCTGTTCATCCGTAATTCCAACACTTCCGACGACCGTTCCCCGAACGCTGAGATCTTCACACCCGTTCTTAACTCTCGGGGATTCGTGTCAAAACGAAAACGCAAAGGAAGGTAATCGAAAAAAAAAACAAAAATACAGAATACGATACTCGAAAGCGGGAGCCGCACGGCGCGCCGTGCGTACGGCCTCTCGAGAAACCCCCGCGGAGTCTGACAAATATCGATTATCTAGAATCGCTGCGCGATGCACAGCCCGACCCAGTGACGCTCACTCCTCTCGAAAATTATTTCAAACCCAAGTCTCCTAATACCGGCCAAAAAAAAATCCAAAAATATCATCGAAAATCTTTTTTTTACTATTTTTTTCCGTTTTTTTTTTAGGTTATAACCTCCTGATGCCGGTAAAAAAGATCGCAAAAATTTCATCGAGACGTATATTATTATTTTTTTTACCATTTTATTTCGCTTTTTTTTTCACCCTGTAGTCTCCTAATGCCGGTAAAAAAGATCGCAAAAATTTCATCGAGACTCACATTATTATTTTTTTCACCACTTTATTTCGTTTTTTCTTTATGTACAACTGACGGAGAAAACTCGCATCGTTAATAATTGGCGATTATTTCGTATATACGCTAAATAAGAGAACAACGTTATTTCAATTTTCTATAGGTATTCAAATTTCTTGGTTTTTTTTTTTTTTTTTTTTTTTTCTTTGCTTCAAGCTTTAGCTTCCTTCTGGAGTTTGCGCTTCTGTCGCTCCAGCAAACGACGTTCTCTTTCGTATTCTTTCATTCTTAAGACCCAACTGAAAAAATATTTTAAAATTATGTATCAGAATTACACGATAATGAAATTGTGAAATTACGAAAAAATTTTATAAAAAAGTATCGTCGTTTTTCAATAGCGCCAATGGATTCGACGATATTGATGACTTACTCCTCATATTCGCAATTATCCCAAGCGTGCTTTTCCGCAGAACACTTTACTACCCACGGCCATTTATCGACTCTGCACTGTTCCAGTTTAAGCGCATGATGAGCGCAGTAATCTCTCTCCGCTAACTTAAGTTTTACCGCTCTCATTTCATCCTCAGTGGCGATCATAACTGCGATAAAAATTGTTGATAAACAAAAAAAATATCGAAAATAACATAAAATGTAAAAAAAAAAAAACGACCGAAAAAAAAAAAAAAATAAAAATAAAATAAAATGAATTAATACAAATACCAATTTGTCAAACATCGATAACAAAAAAAAATGAATATCGGTGGATTTGGTACAGTTATTTTTGTTTTGTTTTTCCGCACAGTAGAGCACTTTTCGTAAATATTATTTTCCGTTCGCGAATTCCGTTGAATTATAACAAAAACATTGGATAAAGGAATTATAACGATAAATCAAGAATTTGTCGAGTTATATCACGATAGGTTTCCAGTCCCGGTAACTTCGGACGCAATACATCGAAAATATTTTTTTTTCGTAATTTTTTTTTCAGAAACACGAAAACTTTATATCGCGAATGAATACGTCGAGATTTTGAGAATATTTCAGTGAGTGAATGGGTTTGTTTGTGAAAGAAGTAACGAGGAAAGAAAGAAAATTACATTGTCGAAACGTTTTGGAGGTTATGAAAACATCTACTAACCCCTCGGTTTTCTGCCTTTGGAAAAACCTTCCATAGGATCGAATTGAGGTTCTCCCAGATACGGCGGAATCGTATTAAACTCCGTGGCATTCGCTGCAAATACGTTGCCCATTGTTTTTAACGTTTTTTTTTCCTTTGCAACGATAAATTAATTCGTTTTTATTCGAAATACGGCAGGAGAAGCGACTGCTTTGCCTTTCGCTAAATACAGTCGCTTCCGAACTGACCTGACATCTGGTGGCGATTACGTAATTCTGAAACTACGGGTCGGCGCTTTGAAAATTGTTTTTTTTTTTTTTTTTTTTCTCGACGATATTCTGACAATTCGTTTTTTAGGAAATTAAATAAATCGGCAAAACATGTGAAATAATTCAATGGAAATGTATTTTTTTTTAATTTTTATTATTATCATTTCGGAGTTTTCACAATATATACGAAGATAAGAAGGTCTACTTCAGGCTGAAAGAAACACGAAGTCATGTTAAATGTTTGTTGATTTTGGAATCGCTTCGAGGCTTTAGGATTTTCCTTTTTTTTTTTTTTTCAATTTTCTTAGTTTTTTTCGTATACAAAATTTTTTATTTTCTCGGACGAGCAAACAAACCGCTTTTGTGTCGCCAATAAATTTACAATACTCATCGTTATACTGTAATTTGTGTAGTATACAGTATCTTATTAGCTTAATCGATTGGAATAATGATCGTTTTTTTTTTTTTTTTTACGATCGAATATCTCGGGGTGTTTAGCGGTCTTTATACTTACTGCAAGCGAGAAATTTTTTTTTTTTTCAACTTAAAACTAAATTTTTGGGCGATTGATCTTACGCTCAGTCGTCTTCCTCTTCCATCGCCTCCGGTCGGGAATTACCTGAAACAAATACGTCCGACGATATTCGTAAAGTTCTGTTTATAGCGCCAAAGACCGACAAGTCTTCAGATAACGAATAAAAAAACGAAAAAAAAACTAAAACTTCCGGAAAAAAAAAAAAAAAAAGTTAATGACGTTATAAAAATTAAGGATTATCTACAATTTATCTAAATTTCTAAAAAATCTTCTAAAAGTTTTTTCTCCTAATTCGCTTCACCACGCAAATTTCAGTTACTTCGTCAATTTTATCTCCAGAACCGCAAATCAATTGTTTTCTTTGCCCAACTGTTTCATATCCCCTTAAACGACGAATAAAAATGCGTAAAATCGCGTTTGAGATAAAAGATAGAAAAATAAAATAAAAATAATAGAAATTAAAACATTAAAAAAAAATGATTTTTTCACATCGGAAATTCGGTGAATGGGCGATAAATTTCTATGAAATGCATTTATGGATTTTAGAGATTCCTTTTTTATCGACTCGGAATCGCGTCATACCGTTCTGTTGTTTATCCTCGTCAGGTATGTGTCCCGATTCGAGAAGTTTCTTGAGTCTCTTAACTTCCTCGAGTGACGATGCTTCAGAAATGGCTTCGCGAATTTTGGCGTTCTGCTCCGGTGTGGTAACGGGTTTGTCGGGTAATCCGATACCTGGTGCTTGCGATTTCGCTTTTTTCGCAATTTCCTTCGCCATCTCTTTGCCGCGTTTGCTTCGGAAATATTCAACTGCCTCCTCGCGTTCTTTCTGCTTTATCTTCCTGAAATCCAGTAATTTCAACTGCGGCAATCTGTATATAACGTACTCTCTGTACTGTCGCTTCGCCGAGACTGGATTTTGCAGAAGACACAAATTTTGAAGATTCTTTAGCGGTACCAACGGCTCAAGATCTCCGAGTTCCTGTATCATGTTTCCCGTTAACATGAGACACTCGAGATTCGGAACGCAGTGCTCCAAACCTTCGGATATTCTAACTATCCGATTATTGTTGAAGAAAAGTGTCTTTATGCGTTTTAATAATGGAAAGCCATCGAGTTTTCGTATGTCGTTGTCCGAGAAATCTATCGTGTCGAACTGATCCTGTAAATTGAGAAAAAAATGCGATTAATGAGAATTACGCGGCGCGTAAATTAATGCGAATTTTTAGTTCTAACGAAAATCGATTTATCGACTGAAAAAAAATTCGGCGTGAGAATTAATGAAAAAAGAGAATAAAAAAGAATAGAAACGAAAGGAAACAAATAGAAAATAAATGGTTTTATGGGATCGGAGATTTTTTAATTAAAATTTATTAAAATATTCGTCGGAGTAGAAAACAATTTTCTCGTCAGAATTCGGAGAGTTTCATGCAATGTTTTGTAGATTTATTCAAATGAATAAAATTCTTTTTTATTATAATTAATTTAAGACTCATAATATATTTTTTTTATTTTGTTTTCAAAAGTAAATAATAATTTATTTGAAAAAAAATGTTTAAATAATCATATTGTTATAATTCGGATATTAAAAATACAAAATAATTCATTTTTTTTTTTCGTTTTTTACGCAAAATTCTAATTTATTTGAGATTCAATTTTTTTATTTGAAATTTGATTGATGCTTCAGCTTTGGATTCAGTTTTAGAAAATGTTTGTTTACCGTTTGGGAGCTCTGGAAAAAATAAGACAATCTGCGTTATCGACGTAACATTCCTCAACAGTTCTGTCCGTAAAGCGAAATGCCGTAAGTCGCAGAACATTTTTTGCACAGTGCGCAGCAAAGTACTGATTAAACGTTCCATAGATCTGTACGCAAAAGCATTGTGTAAAACCAACAGAGTCTCTCGTTGATTTACGGAGCGATAAAAAATCATTGAAATCATTAAATTATCAAAATATTGTTAAAATCATCGAAACGTCATGAAAATAAACAGCGACACTTCCAAACATTATTTCATTTTTTTTCCAAGTGTTTTACGTCTCTATAAGGAAAATTAAGTTCTCGGATCAAAATTTTTATTTCAACTTTGTTTAAAAACAAAAACACATAGCGCACGTATACAAAGTTAGACAAACAAAAATTCGGCAATCGCAACGCAGCGATGTAAGGTTAAAATTACGATTTAATATCGTCTGTATCGCTTAATTAGATTAATTTATAATTGCACTCACCAAAGTTGCGCCGAGATTCTCGATCGTCGGTATTTTGTATCCTGAAACATTGCGAGACACGAGTTAAAAATTTTTTTTTTTCGAACGTCATTTTGAGGTTATGCACGCGGATGCAAGCCGGAGTACGATAATCGACGTTAGCATTGCTCACCTCTGAGATCCAATTCGCGATCTCTTACGGGATTTATGTATTGCATCGATTGCTGTATCAGGTCGGGCGTTAGTTTGACCATTTTAAGGAAGGATCGATAGTGTTTTTTTTAATCTAACAATTAATATATACAGCGTTACTGTCGACCGTGCGCGGTTATCAAAAGATAATATTGCACGAACGAACACGATGAAGTACGGCGCTGCGAGCGCTTGAGCGCGAATTCTCACACGTTACAAATCCTTTTTTGATTAAATTATGAATTAAAGTATTAATCGATAATGATTTTCTACGGTATATCAGAAAAATGATTCAATAACTATCAGCTACATAAAAATATTGTCCTATCATAACTGTACTTTATGTCATTATTATTTTTTCTTTCGATAAAAAACGAAGGAAAATACTTTCACACGATCACTCGCAGCAGTGTTGATCCCTGACCGCGAATAAAAATAAATAGAGAATAATTGCGTTTATGATTTTCCACAAAAACGCCCCAATTTACCAATACAATTGAAAAAATGATCTAATATCTCACGATTATTAAATGCAGTAGTTTTTCTTATTAACACGGTAATACACGAATAGAATAAGCGGAAAGGTTTTTTGCATCATCTCGGGATTCACCGCTTCGAAATTTCGTGCATATCACGACTTTTAATTGTGACCCCTGATCTATTGGTCTGCAATCAAGCGATATGATGAACGAAGCAAATCTCCGCTTATTAGAGGCAAAAATTAATGTACTTGCATCTCTGCATTCCGAGATAATGGCGTAATGGCACTTTATATCGTATTCGTCCAGCTTCGTTGCCGTTACAAAGAAACTAAATTGGCTAACACATGGCACATTCATCACCTTGTTAGATACTTATTTCACGAAGAAAAAAAAAAAGAAAAAACATGCAAAACACAGATAACAGGTTTGTTCTATCTTTATCATTACAAAACTGGCTGCCCGCAGGTGACTACTCGTCGAACTTCTTTTGTGCAGTGCGGCGACAACCCAACCTGTTATGTATTCAGCAGCATTCTTACTATTACTCTTAACAATACTAATATTAATTTTTTTTTACCACACAATTATTTGTATCTCCGTAATAATTTCACAAACCAACAATACCGAATAAATGTTCAATGTTTATTCCATTTATTTATTTCGCGCATAAACAACAACAAAAAATATTCAAAATGGTGGAAACTAATAAATTAAAAAGAAAACACGAATTCGACATCGATTTCTTTTACATTGAATATATACAGTACAAAAATAAACGAGACGAGCTTCAAACGGAAATGTTTTTCAGCGACCTCGCTATTTTAAGTTCGTGAGTACCTGTGAGACGCGACGGCAATAATCACGAACGTTCGTATCATCGATGTAGATTGGTGTAGTAATTAGATATACATGAAAGAATGAATGTACAAATACACGGAAAAGTGTAAATTGAGAGAGAATGCATAAGTTTCGTTAAATTTAGGAACTGATCGATCCCGCCGGTGACTCATGACGAACAAAATTTTTTAAAAATGTCCCATTTTTTATAAATTCATCGTCTCGCTTTTGAGGTCTCGAGATTTTTTTTGATTAGAATTATTATTATTCACTATCGCATGTGATATATATATACACAATATATATTACACTCGGAACTATTACGATATAAATAGTTTGTGCTAGTGACTGCTCATTTTAATGATAATGATACGATTCAGGTCGCGCGTTCGTTCATGCGACCTCGTGTATAAATATGTAAAAAGAAACCACCAAGTACCATCACCGTGGTTTGTTCATAAACATAAAAAAATCAAGAAAGCCAAGTAGGATTATTAATAAAATTGAAGAAAAAGTATGCTTAAGTTCCAGTCGAAAGCCTTAGTGTCCGAGTTTTGGTTGTCGGACACGATTTGTTCCATATACTAGATTCACGATTCGGGCGGTCACCCATCCATGTACTGGATTCACGATTCGGGCGGTCACCCATCCATGTACTGGATTAACGATTCGGGCGGTCACCCATCCATGTACTGGATTAACGATTCGGGTGGTCACCCATCCATATACTGGATTCGTGATTCGGGCGGTCAGCCATCCATGTACTGGATTATCGATTCGGGCGGTCGCCCATCCAAGTACTGGCTTCGCGATTCGGGCGGTCACCCATCCATGTACTGGATTATCGATTCGGGTGGTCACCCATCCATATACTGGATTCGTGATTCGGGCGGTCACCCATCTACGTACTGGATTATCGATTAGGGCGGTCACCCATCCATGTACTGGATTCGCGATTCGGGAGGTCACCCATCCATGTACTGGATTATCGATTCGGGTGGTCACCCATCTATATACTGGATCGCGAATCGAACGTTCACCCATCCAAGATTTGTATTATGACCACACATAAGACACACCGACGTAACGAAGAGGCAGCTGTGCCGTCACATCGCGCATGCGCAGTACCCCAGACCAGGCTCGCTGTCTATGATCGCTCACGCACAAGCATACCGACACAACCCAGGCGTTGCGTGACGTCATGGGACATCGGACATCTTGAACCTGAAAACGTAGTGAAAGTGGAGGTTTTTTGGGCGACATTATCATATCACGAGAACGCGTGAACGAATAGGGGTCCTGAAAAGCTCGTTGAAAAGCTGGTACTCCATTTATATGATAAAAGATCCATTGTTTTTTCAATTTATTCAGTAATTCACGAGAACAAAATGTTAGAACTTGGCGTCGAGACGCTGCTCCGTCTCTTGATACACGTCACTGGACAAGTCGATTCGTCGTTTCTAGACGTGATTCATTATCAATGATCGATCAAAATACCGGGTTAGCGACGATTATATATATACGATATAAATAGTATGTCAAAATGACGATTGAATTCATCGAAATAGAAATTCATCGACGGTCAATGACAAGCAATGAACGGGGTTCGTGTACTTGGCGTTTCGATAATCAAAAAGTCGAACAGCAGAAAAATATTGCCGGATGTCAATCGAACCGATGAGGGACTAATCAATTGACCCAGTGGGTCAATACGTCACGTCGGAGCTTCATTACCAAGTCTATCAAACTTCCTGCTGAGTTTCGTCACAATAACGAAACATTTTTTTAAATTCTTTACACGATGGGCGCGGAATTTCATAACGTTTCTTCCTTGAATATTGACTTCCGCGAGGAACAAAAAAAACTACCGATCGACGATCAACGATGAAAATTAATACGATTTTTGCAGTTTCTGGTATAAATCTTCACAGCTACTATTCATATAGCAATATACTATATATATCATACAGTGTATAGTATACGCTATATAACGAACGAACGAGTCCACCGAATCGACAATAATTTCTGCTAAGATCTGCCGATAATAATTATTGTACGACGTGAAACTATTTGGGAAAACGTTGATTTCGTGTTATGCAAGCCGATCGTGTCGTGTCGACCTTTTTCAGACACTGAATGACACTGACTGAATTTCATCGAACACGAGTGATATAAAAACGGAATTTATGAATAAAAAATCGTAATCGCCGGCGTAATGTCATGATTGCGCATATCTTGATTGTCACATCGAGAACCGTCTAAAAAATTGTTTCTTTTTTGACGCCGGAATAATTCAATTTTATTCATTGCTTCGTTCAGACGCGATCGCGCGTGGCGGACTTACAGCTAATCGTTCATGCGCTGCAACACACCACTTTTTCAGTCGAAAGTTTATTGAAAAATTAAAAAAAAAAACGAAAAGACGGACAGTGAAAAGTGAGGTTATCATTTTTCGTCCGAAGGAACACAAAAATGGCCTCCCAAAGGACGAAAGTGAAGCAAACGCGACTGCGCATGCGCGTACCTATCTTTTCAATACTATGCAAGTGTTTTCCGCGTGTTTCGCGTGCAGAAAATCTCACTATCGATACCGCAGTTTCGAAAATTTGAACGGCGAGAAATTTAAATGGCGAATGATAAAGTACGACTGGGCGCGTTTCGGTCACTTCGTTTTCGAACCATTAAATACAAAGCAATAAAATTGAATACTTTTTTCTCACAACACAAAACTGCGGTTGAAACCGGTTTGCCGAATGCATAACCTACCGCAAGAAACATCGAAAAGAATGTCTACTACTCGCCGCTCGAGATTCTCAACGTTAATAGAAAAAAAATGCTAAATACGTTAAAGATTTGCTCATCTCAAACGTCATTAATGACGCCGATTCGTGTTTACGAAAATGGCAATAAACATATACGAGGTCGATGATCAGCCAGTAACATAATTATGGAAACGTACAGACCTTCGTTGGGTTCGATAAACTGCTTTAGTCGGGATATGTTGCAGAAGAACTAAGAAGGTCACTAAGATTTCCGATGCCGCGAACGAGACGTGGAAATTTACAGAATATCATTAGGTTCGTTAAACGGACCACAGAGGTTTCGAAATATGCTGCAAAAAATTATCGAAAAAAAAAAAAAAAAAAAAAAAATGTTACACATCGAGCGGAGATGCAAGGTAAACGAGATTATTGAAAAAAAAAAAAAAAAAACAAGTATTATGCTTCCGCTGTTTTTAATAAATATCGCGCGGGGCGGTGCCACCTACGGCTTTGTGTGGCCACTTCGCCGATAATTAATGGAAATAAAATTCGTATCAGTGCCCTCCGATATTTCGAGAAGGTCTGGAAGATTCCGAAACAACGCACCGTTCGGAAGTATCCGTTTCATGGTCGACCACCCGAAGTTGGACGAGTTAACTTGTCGAAAAACAACGTAAAACTATAGCGGAACGTTACAAGGTCTTCCGAGATCCAGGAAGCACCCCGTGTGGATTAAACTCGCGGGATGCTGCATGCCTCATAAATTCCCACTTTGACGCGATGTATTTTTTTTTTTTTTTTTTTTTTTTTTTCGCCTCCACCGGTGGTCTCTCGTTGTCCAGAGAAATTTCTCGAAAACAAGTCGCGATGAATTGATTACGATTGATTTTGCAGGGTTGTCCGGATAGGTATATGTGAAAGTGGGGACTATATGCGATCAATTGGCAATCGATGGGAATGCAACTGGATTTTTTTTCTACAACGTTCTCGAACCAGTCGAACAAATGTGCACAGTGAAATGGCAACATTTCTTGTTTACAGACGACTACAATATTTTTCGTAATAATTTTTGTCAAAAAAAAAAAAAAAAAAAAATTAATGAAAAAAAGCAATCGTTAATTTTATAATAAAAAAGTTATTAATTTGACAAAAAAAAGTTATGAAATTAAAAAAAAAAAAATTGTTGATATTAAATTATTCATTTAGCAAAAAAGCTCTCAAAAAAAAAAAAAAAAAGTTGCGACGTAAATTTCGCGAACGTTTGCGAAAAAAAATGTTTATTAAAAGTACAAACATTTTTAACCGTTTGTTGTTTAATAATATCGGCACTGTGTTGCAAGAAAACAGCGTATTAAAGTATAATGACGTTGCGTTGCAAACCCACGTAGAAATGTATAGATATCGCGTGGAAATCTGATTGCCGTTCGTTTGATTCTATTATCCCGACAGGTCTACAGTAGCTGCAGTAGCAGTAGATTATCTCGTAACATATTAGATAGGATATCGACAAGCGCAATGCTATCGGAATCAGTGGCAATAGCGTCAATGGTTAATCAACGACATTGTATTCGCACTTTTCCACCGACAACATTTTTCCATTGATACTTTATTAGCTAATCAAATAAGTGCAGTGTACCATGAACATTGCAACGCGCACGTGTCTCGCTACTTATATCCGCTGAGTTAATGTTGTATAAAAAAAAGGAGCGATAGGTGTCCATTTATAGTACACGAGCTGTGAACGCGGATTCTACAACTTTGTCGAATGGTGACTTACGTATTAACATCGTCAAGGAAATCGAGTACACAGGGTATTTAACGGCAGTACCACTTTGTGTACAGACTCTCGCGCGAGCGATACAGTACGAGGAATTTCGCGAAAGATCGAAGTGTCTAGAAGATTCGGTACGCGACTTCATATGCAATCGTTACCACGTGTTCGTCGCATAGGAATTCCTGCACCGCGATACTCCGATTCTTTGGTTTCGATCCAACGTCCGGTGAATATCTGAATTAATTACGAACGAGTCTCGAAAGCGGTAACAAAGGCCACGACGCATCCACGAGAATCTCACATCGATAACGAGAGAAGTTGGATAAAAAAAAATGTTCGGAATTTCAATGGTTTTTAATTTTTTTAATAATAACCATTTTTACTTTAATAGTACTACGAGTGTTAATAATCTTTATTATTATTATTTTATTTATTAATAATAATTTTGATTAATTTCCATAATAACGACACGTGATAATAATAATAAATCAATTATTGAAAATAATGCAATGAGCGATAACAAAAATTCGAAAAGTCTTGAAAAAATTGAAAATTTTCATTCCATCGAAGATAAGACACTGTTTTCGAATTTATTTGTATATGTCGCATAATGAAATTTCAAAATTTAAAGGTACTGCTTTTCCGACTGGAGATGTATTTTTTTTTAATATATTTTAATATTTTATATATATGTTTTATTTGCTTTAACACAGTTCAATGTATAGTTTAATCGTTTTCGAAAGTAATACGTAATACCGGATATTATACATTTTAATGAAATCTTCAATTACAAATGCTAAATGAACGTGTCTGCGTTCAAAAGCGTTGCTTTTTATCGTTTATACCACACGACAGTAGTTTCCCGGGGTCAGTGTACCGCGAATGATTTTCACACAATCGTCGATAGATTATAGTGTAATCCCCGGTGTTTCTCCGCGGACACGTCTGGTCATCGGAGATCACCTTCGTTTCCGCGATAAACGAAAAGGAATAAACATGGAACAAACCGCATCGCGATCTATCGCCGCGTCGTGATCTCTCGCCGCATCGCGATCTTTCGCCGCATCGCGATCTGTCGCCGCATCGCGATCTTTCGCCGCATCGCGACCTCTCGCCGCATCGCGCGATCTTTCGCCGCATCGCGTGATCTTTCGACACATCGCGATCTGTCGCCGCATCGCGATCTCTCGCCGCATCATCGCGATCTCTCGCCGCATCATCGCGATCTCTCGCCGCATCATCGCGATCTCTCGCCGCATCATCGCGATCTATCGCCGCATCATCGCGATCTCTCGCCGCATCATCGCGATCTATCGCAGCACTGCTGAGATGCGAAAATGGTCCACTAACGCAAAACTAATCCGATAACGCGGGTCGGTAATTTCCCTTCGTTAACGCATGTTAAATGCACACACCGGTATTATAACGTTTATTCGAGAAGTTTCGGACTCACCGAACTACAATTTTATGACCTCCGAATCGGGCCATCAGAGTTACATCACCGTTGCCATGTTTATTTAACGATATCCGCTCCTAACCACCCATAGAAAAAAATAAAAATTTGAATATCGCTATTTTCTTCGATGGCGACGAGTCGTAAACACTATTATTGATTTAGATTAATAAAAACCATTGTCGTGGTGTAAATTTTGTCCGCAGCGACGATTTCGTCGCATCACGAAGGAAATGACTTAGAAAAAAAAAAAAAAACAGTTGTATTTTCGTTCGAGCGATCGGCGGGCCGAATAATTTATTATGAGAAAATGAGTAGCGGTGACCGGGGCGCCTTGACTCACACGATTTTTCCAAAATTATTTACGCGCAACAATATAATTTCAATGATCCTTCGATCTCTTGATTTTTGGAAAACAGTAAAATCGGCAAATATCGCTGAGCGTCAGCAACGTTCGTACAGTCAAATTGCTTGAATGTAATTTTTTTTTTTCTTACGCAGATTATGTAGAAATGGTATTCTTTTTTTTCCGCACATTGGTATCGGGATTCGATTAAATCGGTTAATAATATATGTCTATTAAATAAATTCCGACGCGTATCTACGAAAAAAAAAAAAGGAATTGCCGATCCGCGTGTTATGGTTCAACTCGCCCCGGTCTCCCTTAATCCCAAAAGGGATACTACAACTCTCGTGCCGCCTATTAACCCCTCACGAACGGAGGACGTAAATATACGTCCGAATTTTTCGACCGGTCGTTACCTTCAATTGCTCCGATGAACTATAAAAAATCGCGAAAAAAATCTGAAAAAATTTGTAAAATAACGTTGAACTGTTGTTTTTCCAATGATTCAAAGGGATTCGCTTTACGCTTTTGCGTGTCGTTGTTACAATCAAACGAAATTAGCGTTCGAATTGGCCGGCGAAGCGTCTCCCGTACGCGAGGGGTTAATCAATGTTTCAACTCTCCCCGGTCTCCTTACTACACGATTTATAGTGTCCCTTGTTCCAGGGACACGATAATAATCTTTCGTCGTGTGCCAAAGAGCAACTCGATTCCGCGTGCAATAACGAAAACAAAAATTAGCATGTTAAGTCGCAGAACGCATCGGCCAACTTGTGTTTTAACGCCGAGGAATCATTGTGGCGATCGTGGTAATTTCCCGATCATTAGAAGTGAAAAAAAAAAAAAAAAAAAAAAACAACGGATAGTGGAAAATTCTTGAAGCATCGGCATGCCGAATCGTTAAACGCGGAATAACGTTGATTGCGAGCAGCTATACTACGCCGCTCGATGTTATTACTTGTTATTGCTATTGTTATTTTTTTTTTATTGCAATTACTTTTATTTTTTTCGAGTATTACCTTCGCTGGGGTCCTGACAACGAGAGACTCGATAGGTGCAGAGTAATTGCGTTTACGTCACGCGTTGAATTATTCACTCGATACGAATGTTCTACGGGGCAAATTCGCGATCTGCGCGCGCAACTCCGTCCACAACATTTATATCGACCAACATGCCGAACGAATCGACTTTCGGACGTCCAATTCGCGGTTACCAATATTCATGAATCGGTAAAACGATGTACTATCGTTTTGCACATTCCGAATATACCTAATATGCGAATATTTTATCGATGGTAATTGGATATTCCACAGGCAAAAGTTTCCTTCTGCCCGGCAATATCATCGCGGACGTTGAATTAATTTATTAACAGATTTCCCACGAGCCATTCGAACGAACGTCAAGATATTTGACTAACCCATCGGAAGAAAAAACACAAACAAAAAATTGAAACGTAATCGCGCGCGAAGGACACAAACACGATACACGCGTTTTTATACCGTACGATAGAGTTTGTTGACTGTTTTCCCTTTTAACGCTCGTGCAGGAGCACTGGGGTCGGTACGATATGAAATGTGCGGCAACGTGGGTAATTAGGAGGATCGGTGCGCGACGTGAAAACAGCGTACGATGAGCTCATTGCGCTGTTTTTCGAGTTTTGATCGCGTCTCGCTGATATAATTCACTATTGTGGGTCTCTTTGAGAAAAAGACGAGAATTATGAAGACGAAAATAAAAAAAAAACAATGTCGTTAAAATTCTCGCAACGATTTAGCAACGAAGTCATTTGAATTGTCAATCGTATTTATTTATTGATCATCTCGAAGGAATCAGTATGTGAACATTATAACTCGAAGGGATATCGTGAAATGTAAACTAAAGAAAAAATAATAATAATAATAATACGAGTCCTTGAAAATCCTCGAGACTATGCGGCAAACTTCATTCCGATGTATTGGACGAGCGAAAGTCTGCACCTGAGCAACTGGGTAACTATGAGACGAGAAACACGGGTCAGCAATTTTTATTGTCCAATCGCATACGATTAAACGTGTGCATATATTGTAGACATGATTTAATGGATGATTCGCGGCTTTTTAAATGAAGTAATGAGACGTCGAGCAATCGAGGAAGCTACATGATTAATTAGCACTTTTAGTCTGTTGAAGAGACTACCGGGGAAAAATAGTAACATATATGTTACTATTTTACGTTATAACGCAAAGCAAAGATGGGGTATCCTTTCTTAAAAAAGACATTGCGATAATATATCGATATATCGAAATCGTGTCTTTTCTTAAAAAAAGTCATTGCGATAATGTATCGATATATCGAAATCGTGTCTTTTCTTACAAAAGTCATTGCGATAATGTATCGATATATCGAAATCGTGTTTTTTCTTAAAAAAGACATTGCGATAATGTATCGATATATCGAAATCGTGTTTTTTCTTAAAAATAACATTCCGACAATATATCGATATATCGTAATCGTGAAGCCATTTTTCGTAGGCAATAGGAATTGTGCGTTTCGATAGTTCTATAGTAGATACCACTAAAGCCGCCACCTAAAAGCGCGCGCGTTCATAATGATCAGCTGTGCGCTGAGAACATAACCTAAAAGAGAACGAGCGAAGCGATCGCATTGTTGCTAATAATTGTACAATAAGCCGGGAGAACGAGGTAAAACATCAGGAAACGCATTAGCGCCGTTTTCTCGTACGCTTCGTTTCGCTGCGCGTGTGAAAAAGCGCATTTCTCGCACTCGTGAAATAATAGTACATTACGATACAAATGCGATGAAATTTTTGTGTTGCAATCACATGAGTTGAGAATAAGTTTCTCGCACGAGTATAGTACAAAATTTTATTTCACGAGTGCGATAAATGCGTTTTATCGCACGCGCAGCGAAGCGAAGCGTGCGAGAAAATGCATTTCTCGCACGATAGAATCTTTAAGTACTTGGCGTACCTTTTTTATTTCCTGAAAACATTTTTTGGAAAATTGAATAAGTAAATCAAGCGGTTAGAGTCACAGGCGTTAAGAAAGGCCGATGATTCACGAAGATAAGTAGAGGAAACCGGGGTCAGTTGAAACAAGAGGAAAAATATTAAAATGAGGTAAAAGAAAACCAAGTAAAACATTAAATAACTAAAGCGAACAGTTAAAAAAATACTGATATAGTAAGAGCCGATGTTTTACGAGGATATGTGAAGGAGACCGGGGTTAGTTGAAACACGGGACGAAATTGTAAAACGCGGGTTAAGGTTTTGGTAAAAGAATCTGTGATCACTTGTTTTTTGTTCTGTTATTTTTTTCACTGAATGTCATTGAAAACACCTCATTCGCTACCTAATTTCATGAAATTGCTGCCGTCTTCTATAATTCATTATCAGCGTCAATGTTGCGAAAAGCGTCTATAGAACATCGTAAACGATACAATGAACCTTCCTAACTTCCGTTCTTTTCCAGACGTACTCTTTTATCCAAGAGAATTCGAACTATTCAATGCTGATAGCAGCGAATCTCAATAGGATGACGTTAAATGGTGTCAATATTATACTACATTCGATATTCAATTCACTAGCGAAGTCACAATCGAATTATTTAATGAGTAATGAGCGATCGACACCGCCATTTTCTTACGACGCATTAAATGAGAATGTTCGGGAAATTTCTCGCTGTGTTCATTCATTGTTTCTGATTTTTCAACGTTAATTTCGAAAAATTCACAAACTTCAATAGGGAAATCCGCGTCGCAGATGTTGGAACACAGGTTTTCTTTCATCATCGTTTCAGCGCATTAACGCGGCAAATTCGCAGTTTTAAATGTGTACATTTATCTATAAATTACTACTGGTTTCCCAGCAGTTAAATTAGATAATAGCTTAAGGCTTATTAATAATACGAAGGCCCGTTAAGCGTTTATAAATCAATAGTATTCAACAATGAATGACTCGAATTTATCCGCGTCACGCGTCAATAATCTGTTGGAAGGGCAAATGGCTTTTTTATGCTTAGAAAAGCATTTAAAAAATATGCCCTTTCCGATCGATTTGTGGTTTCAGTTAAACGACTAAATGCAAAGATTCTTCAGCAAACGGATAGCTGAGCGCATGTGCATAAATAACAGTCAATGAGACGTGAACGATCTTCGGATGTATTCAATACGAATACACACTTTGCGTAAATACTCGGAATCCCGGATCTCGTCGCAGGTACAATGTCCATTCGTCGCAAATGACGAGGTAATTCCGCGCGTTTGATAGTCTTCTAATATTTGAACGGCGGAACAATATTTGACGACAGACTGAGGACCTTCGACATACTTGTATATTATTATCATTATTTTACTGACAAAAAAATATGCAATTTTCAGACTTAATTGGGCAGTAAAATCGTATGAGAAAAAAAACGTCTCGATTTTTTTTTTTTTTTTTTTTTTTTTTTTTTTTTAAGTGCATACGAACTTTTCGGAATTATGGAACGATTCCCCGGTTACTTCGCGAGTACGCTGCTCGGTAAAAAACTCGACGAGTCCCGATGGGGTGAACTTTTTTCGCGCGATCTGGAAATATCTATCGACTGAGCAGCACACGGAGCAGAATCTATTAGAAATTTTCGTAATATCTCCACAAATCTTTCCTAATCGCGTAATATTACCTAACTATAATTGTTAATTTTTTTTTTTATTACACGGTAATTTTTTATTGGATTCTGCTCTTCGTTACTTGTATCCAAACTCATTACGAATTAATTGACTAGCAAGCTTTTCCTCTTTTCCCGACACCGGCGCAATTCCGGAGCGGTGTGTCGCGTCGACTAATGTTTTTTTTTTTATTTCAATTTAGGATTTTTTTTTTATTTTTTAAATTTACGATTTTTGTTTATAATTTAAATTTACGATTTTTTTTTATTTTTTAAATTTACGATTTTTGTTTATAATTTAAATTTACGATTTTTTTTTATTTTTTAAATTTACGATTTTTTTTTATAATTTAAATTTACGATTTTTTTTTTATTTTTTAAATTTACGATTTTTTTTACAATTGAAATTTACGAAATCTGTATTTTCATTATTTATTATCGATTTTAATTGTCAATGGATCTGCAAAACGTTCGATTACTATAATCGCGAAGACGATAGGTTTAACGGTGAACGCGCGAATAACGGCTGATGGTGGGGAAAGAAGTTCTCAGCCAGACAACGAGCGTCAGTTAAGCTGCACAGGTGTCACGGTGAGACGATATAAGCCCCCGTTGTCCTACGAAAAATTCAGTTTGTCGCCGATTGTCAACTACGAACAAACCCATTCAATTGCCTCCACTCGAGGCTCGCAAATTCGGTTCTCGAACTTCGGGCAGTTCGGTTATCGGTTTTGTTTGTTTGTTTGTTTGTTTTTTTTTTTTTTTATACTTTTCGTTCGAAATTGATAAAAAAAAAAAATTTATTCCTCGTTTTAGTTCTATTTAAGGCGTTAAGGTAGCGTCTCTGTCGCGACAGAGATTTTTTCAGTGTTCCAGTGTAATATAGACAACGTTCGAGGTCAGTAAACAGAAGTGAAGAAAATTAGAAATATTATTGAGGAATTTCGCGGGTTACTGTAATTGCAACGAATTTTAGGGACTGTGGAGTAAATCTCAACAAAAGTGTTCTCCAAATTAATGTTTCTTAGGAAAATTCGAAATGTTTCGATGTTTTATTTATTTTTTTATTTATAACAAAAAAAAAACGTCGATTTAAAGAAAAAAGTTTGTTCAAACTTTTTTTTATAAATTTTATCTTCAAAAATCACGTTTTTTCGGAATTTTTTTTTGTGAAAAAAAAAAAAAATTTATTTGAAAAAAAAAATGGCGTTTATTCGAAGCGTCCAGAGATGGTATAATACCTATGGGGTGCTGATTTTTTCGAGTTTAAAAGTTATTTCAAAAATCATAATTCGAAGGAGAAACGTTTCGATATCTTGACAATAAAACGCCGACAATGCCGTTCGCGTTTTTCTTATCTTTGGATAGAGTTTTATCGCAACGCTTTCATCGACGCGTTCGACTCTCGGGATGCCGGCTGTGAAGGTTTTGCGTGAACGGCGTATAGATAAAACGGATTTGCCGTCATGGAGTCTTCAGAAAAAATGAATTAGAATTTTCCGTGAAGTAATCGCTCGCGTCCCGTTAACTTTAATTCGCGTCCCGCGCAACGCTGATTTCTATTTCTCGTAACAATAACGAAAAAGTGGGTAAAAAAAATCTTATCGAATCATCGATGAAAAAATAATTAAATACCACTGTACAATTTGTGTGAAATTTTTTTCATGTTTTTTTTAATAATTAAACAAACTGTTTGAAAGTAATGACTAAAAAAAGAGAAAAAAAAAAAACAAAAAAAATCACCACACGTATAATAATGTCAAGTGAACGTGAATGGTTAACACCCGCTAAAAAACCCCAATAGACCGATGCAATGTTAAAATTAATCAGATTATCGTAATTCGCGCCTGAGATGAAAAAAAAAATGGCGATAAAATCATTTTTGGATAGAATTTCCAAAACGCGAAACGTTTTGGACGAATTTCCAATAAAAAAAAACCTCATTAAGCTAATTTTTTTTTTTCCCCCATTATTTTGATCCGATTTTTTTTTTTTTTTTTTTTTTTTTTTTTTTTTTCGATTTATTTTGAACGACCGTCTGCATGCAGATGCTACGGATCGTTGAACGCGCAACTCAAACTGACGACAAAAACTGAAAGTTACGCGATAGCGAGGATAAACGCGACCCACGTGATTACAAATGATGATACGGAATTACGGTGAATGAGCTCAGGTCGTTTGCATTTATCAAGTGTGTGAACTTCAATTATTCATATGCCATACGGGAAGATACCTCGTTGACCTGATAGTACTGTAGTCATCTCCATACATTGCCCTCGATTTAGATACGAATTGAATTTGTATACATATATATGAAATACTTTTTTTCTTTCTTTTTTTTTTTTTCGATTGTCTTTTATATAATCGAAAAACAGAATTTAGTTCAACGTACGAATGACTTTTGATTCGCAGATGACGAGCGTCGTCGATTTTTATACCGACCTATTGGAGAACAAAAGCGACCCCCGGGTGAAAGGATGGTTCATGATGAACAGTCCTTTTCCAACGATATTCATTATCATCGTTTACATATATTTCGTAACAAATTTGGGACCAAAAATAATGGCCAATCGGAAGCCTTATGGACTTAAAAAAACGCTTCTAGCGTACAACTTCGTACAAATTTTGATCTCCATCTACCTGTTTTACGAGGTACGTTGATATATCGTAATCGGCTTTAACTGGACATCGATAATAATTGATAAAAAAAAAAAAAAAAAAAAAAAATTATGGCGAATATCGCTAAAAATTATTTTTATTCGCATTTAATTATTTATAAATCGATAAAAACAACAAAAAAAAAATTAATGCGAATATTGCCAAAAATTGTTTTTATGCATAATTAATTTATTTATAAATCGTAATTAATTTTTGTCGATTTCTTTTTTATGCCACAGGGCGGAATGGCTGGTTGGTTCGGAACTTATTCATTCATATGCGAACCCATAAACTACACATATGCACCTCATGCTGTGAGAATATTGACTGCAAGTTATGGTTATTATCTATCGAAAATAACGGAACTCGCCGACACGATATTCTTCGTACTCAGAAAGAAGAATAATCAGATTACGGGACTTCACATTTTTCATCATAGCATAATGCCGTTCTTTACGTGGTTCGGTGTGAAATATGCTGCAGGTAAGCGTTAAAAAAAAAACACGATTTACGAAGTAATATCAAAGTAACTTAACCGCGAATTAACGTTCGGACTTAAACTTTTTTTTTCGTTCCTCGGTGATTTTTCAATTTTTTTTTTCAACAGCAAACGTGATATAAGCATTAATTTCGGAACATTCGATAGATCGTACGTTAAATTTCGATTTTTTTAATCCGCAACCGAGAATAATCGAGGCGTTTACATTTTGCATCGCCCGCGAGGAAAAGAAATAACATAACGAACTCGCGAAAAGATCGAGGAAAACCTAACCACCAAATCGCCTGTTTACCCTGAATTCAAAAAAAAATATTTCATTCTGCTGATTATTCCGAATATCTCATGAATACCTGCGAAAAGCCTTCGAGTCAAAGCGGCATTAATTTTCGCATTGTTAACCGACTTTTTCCTCCGTTTCCTTGTTTTTCAATTACTGTGGTTGGTGCGGTCTAAACGACGTACCGATGCATAATGAGTTGTGTGCTTTCAGTCGGGTGTGTCAACGAAGTTTTTTCGCTCGTCCGCGATCGCGATATTCTCGTTGTCGTTTTTTCGCTATTCGCGCAGACTTTATTAAACTTTACGATAACCTCAACGCAACGTTATTTATAAGTCAGAACCACCGAATTGATTTTTTCCCTGATGTATCGTTATTGATTATTTATCGATGTCGAGACACCCGTTTTATTGTCGTTTATCGATCGACGCTGACCGCGCGAAGATAATTTTTTTCACGTGTGACCTAACCTCACAATGACACATCTTCTTTTCGTAATATACTTAAAAATTTTCATCATTATTTGCGATACGCGACAGACACTCGCGAAAAAAAAAAAAGTTATTAAAATACACTGTCCCCGTAGATTACGAGATGAATTTTCGTCTTTCTCTTAGTCGCAAGTGGCCACGTAACGTACCTGCAGTTCATTGTCGTTTCTCGTCAGTTATTCACACGATAACACGTGTCTTCATCGTCCCTTCACTCCAGAATGACATTTCTTTTTCGTTAATACTTTAAAAAGCACACGGACACTCGCGAAAAGAACATTATTGAAAGGATTTCCCTCGTGTACATCCCGGGATGGAGCGATCTTTCTTAACTGACATTTCGTGTCGTCTGGTCGCCGGCAGCCACGCGACGTTCCCTCACTTTCATTGGTTCCGGTCAAAACTTATTACGCACCCAATAATCTTTGTGTTCGTTATTATTTTTCAACCTCAAGATCGCAAAAAAATATTCTTTCATAGTTATTTACTAATCGCAATCTGAACAGCGAAAAAAAAAACAATTTCGAAAAACATCGCTCCCGTACATTCCGCGAAAAAATAAAAATTTCTTTTATTTTTTACTGAGTTCCTGTCGTTTTCGGTTAATAGTTGTTAGGCGCATAATAATCGTTTTTATAGTTATCTGACTCCAGATGACACGCCTCCTTTGCTAAAATACTCAAAGACATCGCGAAAAAAATCTTTCATTATTATTTACGAATCGAGAAAAAAAAAAATTAAAAAAACATCGCGCCCGCGCATTTCGTGATGAAATTATATATTTTTTTTTACAATCGTTTGACTGTTGTTTACGGTCCACAGTTGCGGAACAATTAAGTTGATCGGAAGACACATTTTTTTTTCGGAAACTTATGTATATTACCCAAACAGTTCGTTACAAAATAACCTTTTTAATCGTTTTTTAACGTCAGATGATACGACTCTTTCGCGAAAATACTCGAAGACATCGTGAAAAAAAAATTTCATTATTATTTACGAATCGCGAAAAAAAAAAAAAAAAAAAAAAAAACATGGCGCCGTGCATTCCGGGATTCAATAATTTTTGTTTTTTTTACATTTTTTTTTGTTTTTACTGATCTTTCTTCGTGACTCTGATCGCAGGTGGCCACACAACGTTCTTCGGTATGCTAAACACATTTGTCCACATATGGATGTATCTCTATTACTTCCTCGCTGCTTTGGGACCGGAAATACAGCCGTACTTGTGGTGGAAGAAATACCTGACGTCGTTGCAAATAATTCAATTCGTTTTGGTATTCTTCCACGAAGCACAGCTTCTGTTCATACAGTGCAACTATCCCAAGTTTCTGACTACACTCGCCGGCATTCACTCCCTGATCTTCCTTTGGTTATTCACTGATTTCTACCGAAAGTCGTACAACAAAGACGCCGAAAATAATAAAAGAGATTTCGACGTAAAGAGTCTCGAAGTCGATCCGGACAGAGAGGGAATCAAACAATCGGATCTCTGGGCAAAGAATTACGAACATCTCGCAAAGAAGCGACGAGCCAATGAGGCAAAAAAATCTCAAACTCCGCTATACGCCGATCAGTACAAAATGGCGACGGGTTACATATCGGACGAGGGACTGAGAAATCGCGTCTTTATCGACAATAATACCCCCGCCGACGAATGAATGTATTTTTATTTTCAATTCCTGACGATAATTTACTTTCGTCCCGTCGAAAATATTTCCCAGTGAAAAACTGTCGACGTTACGCGTAAAAAAAAAAAAAAAAGTGTTTGCGTGATTCAGAAAACCTCAAGGAGAAAGTACAACGTCGCTTTGACGATCCCAGTCCGAGGATCGTATTTGTCAACTTCGCGCCGTCAACGTGCATCGGCGATCTTTTTTTTTTTTTTTTTTTTTTTTTCGTTCGTACGATGCACTCGCCGAGTACACGATATCTATACATTCGTCATTGCCATTTAGTTTTTAATAGCAGTATAAAATAATGGAAGATTGCGCGCATGAGAAACAACTCGGGTTTCGTACAGTTTTCCCGGAGTCGAACGCCAAAAAAACAAAACAGATGTTCCTATTTCGCGTCGAAAAAAAAAAAAAAAAAAAAAAAAAAAAAAATGCGTAACATTTTTTCCTTTGGCTGTTTTTAATTTATCGAGTTTCGAAATGAATTTTGCTTAGTTTTGGAACGCGAATAGCATTTTATCCTTTTTTTAATTATCCTTTTTTTTTTGTTTTCCCGCGAATTCTGGATAATCCCTGTATTTTCGGTGTGATAAGTACGAACTTTTACGAATTTTTCTCGTTTACTCGCGATATATCGAGAAGCGCGTCTCGTCTGTTCTCTGTTATCGAGACGCGAAAGCTTCGGCGTATCAAATGTGATTATTTTTTTTTACCGGTGATCACGACGAGTGAATGAATGCAAGAAACGGAAGAAAAAAAAAACCTCGACTAACAGAGAGAGAATGTAACAGACTCGTACAATTAAACAAAAAAAAAAAAACACAAAATAAGTCTATTCTGCGTAATCCGAGGATTGACAACGAAATAACGAGCGTTTTTTGTATTTATATAAAGATTTATATAAAAACAAATGAAAAAAAAAAAACGTACATAACCACAAGCGTTGACTCTTGACAAATTTTTTTTTTTTTCTTTTTTCACGATAATTAAGTTTATTTCACCATCCCAATGAAATGCCCGTTTTAGAACGATGACATTTTGTATGATACGAGATATATGTGTTTTGTCGTTTACATGTCATTGTAGTTACGTCTTTTCTTTTATCGTAATTTAGTGCAATGGTTGTATTTATTTTATAATAATAAAAAGATTATTCCTCGATGTTTTACGATTTTTTTTCGACTAAATGGGATTCTTAACTCATATCGGGTGCAAATTTCATCATTGAAATTGCATTCATTCGATAGAAATGATTATCAACATATAGGGAGACGTTTCGCACAGTTTTTTTTTATCGGTACCCTACTTAACCGACCGAAGGTACTCGCCATGCGCTTCGTTCGCCTCCTCACTCTCGCGGCTCACTTTGGAACTACTCACCGCGGTTTCGGGGTTATTATCTCAAGTTTTTTTATTTCGGTTCGATATCCTTGCTAAACTACAATTTTTTTACGAAATGAATTCAAATAAATTTTGATTTTGTTATTTTTCTTGATGAAACGGACTCTTGAATATAAAAATAAGAAATCTGACTTGTCTACTGAAGTCTACTGAACATTCAGTACGAAACGAATCGTTGGTTATTGGTTCGTCGCGTGGGGTCTCAACCCGACCGTTAGGTAACGCACCCACGAGGAACTATGATAGCGCAGTGTCGATATCTCGCTGTTTTACCGATAGACGATCTTTCGCAACAACTGCGCGCTCGATAGGTAAATATCGATCGATACGATCATAAAAATGCAATATTCAATTTCGGATATCCATTTAATTTTATAGCGCTTCTTCGATCGGTCTGTATATAAAACAATAAAAAAAACTATATTTTTAACACTTAATTATTATTATTAAACTTTTAATTATGACTTTTATCTCAAAACAACGATACTGTTTAAAATTTACGTTGATGAAAAAGAATTTTTATTTATCAATAATTACGAATACATTGCACCGATCATCTGTAGCATTGATAATTAAAATCCCCTTTTATCATTATCTCGAGCGTAATTTTTAAAAAATGTTACCAACTTAATCGTCGATTTACAGTACATTCGCGTTTATAGTCATCGCGATAGGATTGTATTTCGAAAAAAAAAAAAAAAAAAAAAATTTTATTATTAATCCCGAATATGTTTACGTCTATGGAGTTCGCGAGCGAAAACGATGTGGTCGGGTGATGATTTTCAATAGTGAAAGTGTTGGGCTACCGACGCGGCAACAGGCGCAGAAGACTACGGGGTGAAAGTGTACGAGGCACGCGACGGAAGGCCGCGGTCGCGCGGTAAGAGTTACACGGAGAGTTACGATCTCTATTACGATCCCCCATCGTTCGACCTCTCTTACAGGAAAATTGCATCATTCCAACTCCGTCAGTTCGCTTCGGCAATATACGGGAGGGTAGAGGCACCTTGCGTTAGCGCAATGAAACAATTCTGCGTAATATAATTCCTTCGGTTTATGTCGGACGAAAAAATAACGTTGCCCTTGGCGAATCATAAATCGCACACAGTCGATCATTAATATTTACAACGTAACAAATGAATCGTTGCTCTCTCAACAGATATCTTTTTTTTTAAATAAATAATCATAAATTATATCGATAATTTTTTTTTTTTTTTTTTTTTTTTTTTTTTCGGGAAACAATTTGTCGTGATATTTCGTGACATATTAGTTAAATATCCAAAAAAAAAAAATGATGTTTTATAATTTTTTTTTCGTATATAACCAATTCGACGATGAAGACTTATCGATTTTTCTTATAAATTGCCTATGAGACCCGATCGACACGATCGCAAAAATATATGATAATCTCGTGACAATTCGCTCGCAACGAAAATGTTAATATTTCATAAACCGATTTGGAAAAAATTAAAAATTCACAATGCATCGAATTCATTTAACTTTCAAATGTTTCCAACACCATCGTGACCCCTCCCCCCCCCCCCCCCTCCTGTGCGCAAAACGTATTTAATGACAATGACCGATTTTTTTATGCACGACATTCGCTTGCGCAAGACATCGGAAAATTGTTATAGTGAAGTTGATATTTTTGTGCCGAAGTCGCGACGGCAAAATCAACGAAAAACGCTTTTTATCTCGTAGTATTCGATACTTTGTGTTTTTTTTTTTTTTTTTTGTTGGTCATCGCTGACTGCCTTTCTATTATTATGCGGAAGTCCAGCGTCCGGGAGTTTCAAGGTTAAGTGTAGAAATTTGGGCAATGTGCGCATGTCTAATCGTTTGGATATTTCCATTGATTCATATTCCGAATTCGAGTCGTAATCATCAGTTATACGATCGTAACTTTTTTTTTTTTTTTTTTTTTTTTCTTAATTTCGAGGCCACGGAAGCGAGAATGTTCGTGCGAACGTTCTAAATAAAGAAAAGGGTTAATTTTTTTTCTCGTTTTTCGTAAATTTGTGTCAATTTCCCAATGGGTGTGAGAATTGTGAAATAACGTTTGAGTTTCGGCGCGTAGAACTTATGTAAAAAAATAATAAAAAAAGATCGGTGCCATTGACGATGTTGAAACGGATTATTCGTTAAACATCATTCATCGTTGATTCAAATTATCGATATAAACTGAGGACTTTGAAACAAAAAAAAAAGCGAAATCGTTTCGTAGGTTCGTAAACGATCCCTTTGCCCGATAAGCTAACTGCCGTTCTGTTTGACTAAACGAACGAGAAAAAAATAATAAATGTTCACAGAGAAAACATACCGCGTTGGAATTTACATTTCTCACGTTTTCAGTAATACCGAAATTCTTGGAACGACCCAATGACGCTCTTTGCCTAATTTTGTAATCGGCTTATCGAACGAGTGTCACATTAGAGAGTAAAATTATTTATGCCTGCAATCGTTAAATGAACGAATTTTTCGAGTTGAATTTCTTTTTCAAACTGCAAATATAATAAATGTAAATAAATAAACTACATTATTAGAATTATTGTCATTAATTTATTATTATTATTAAAAAAATAATAATTTATTATTATTAAAAAAATAATAATTTATTATTATTAAAAAAATAATAATTTATTATTATTAAAAAAATAATAATAAATAATCAATAATAATAATAATGATTATGATTATTATTTATTTCGCCACCGCCGCCGCCGCCATATACGAGAATCGGGAGGCAACGGTTGCCATAGCAACGGTTGCCATAGCAACGGTTGCCATAGCAACGGTTGCCATAGCAACGGTCGCCATAGCATCGGTCGCCATAGCAACGGTCGCCATAGCATCGGTCGCCATAGCAACGGTCGCCATAGCAACTTAGAATATATTTTCGCTCCCCACGGCTGTGAGACGTTTTTAGAATGTAAGTATATCGTTGTCTATGAAACAACTGACCAGTGAGCGCGCGAACCCGTGGAATTGCTGATTATTATTATCAAAAAATATCGACGGAATTCATTTTTACGCGCAAAAAAAAAGCATTCAGTAATCGGTTATGTGGCGTATTATGAAGTTCATTATAATGCGCGTTCACGTGGGCGCAAATATTCTCGAACGCATCAATGTTTACACACGAATTCCTCGACTGTGTCACTCATCTTCTCGATCCTTGTGACTCTTCTCATTGCATATATCTACGAATACTCGAAACGCAAAACCACTCGTGGGATAAAATTCTGCGCAGAAATCATGCCGCTGATGTCAGATAAACGTACTTCCGAAATGCACAATGCACGTCGTCGTTTATATCGAAAGATCGAAAAGTCGACAATTTTTATTGTTTGTAGTACTCTGCAAAATTTTTTTTGCGTATAGCGATAATTTCATAGTTTTTTGAAAAAAAAAAAAAAAAAAATGTTGAATTATTGATCAGTGAATTCATTAACCTTATTGAATTATTAATTATTCAACAAATTTAAATTATACAAACTATTATTTATCGAATACATATATATGTAAAATGATTTTTTTTTTTTTTTTTCATTTTTATGGAAGCAAATTTTTTCGTCATGAATTGTGCAGAATAAAATAAAATGATTTTTTAAAATGATAAAAATGATTTTTTTTTTTTTCATTTTTATGGAAGCAAATTTTTTCGTCACGAATTGTGCAGAATAAAATAAAATGGTATCATCGATTTCGGATTACCTATCCGTGCTTTTCAGTTATCCGTAAACGCTGCACTCCCGATTGTGCTGAATACATAATTCATTTATTGTAATTTTAGGCGCTCTCCCCGTCGTGCGACGAAATCATAGCGAATTCAAAATTTTGTTTGCTATTCAATATTAATACTCACGTTGGCGCTGCTAATTATAACATCGAAGTAATTACGGTTGCAGTAACGTTTGTGTACTTATCAAGAAATATCGTTTATGCGAATGTAGGGATGGCGGAACGATGACCTAAATCAATATTTTCTGACAAATATTGTCACGAATAATGCGAAATTACTTATGGAATAAAATGAAATTAATTTTTTTTTTTTTTTTTTTTTTTTTTTTACGATGAAAACTCAGAAGTTCTTTTAAACGATTTTTTGGTCGTTTGCAATAAAGGTGTTCGGTTTTTATCGAGCTGTTCTTCATTAGTTCGCACTTCGTTATCACCGAACGATTTATAACGATATCGCGATGCACGTGTACATCGTGTACATCGAACCTTTTAACGATTCGAAACTCAAGTGTTTACACGAGTCGAATCGCGTTATAGTTAGTTTCGATTTCAACGGATAATCATTTATGCGAATGACATTTCCTTGACCGAGTGGCCGCTGCGTTAGTCGATCGAAAAACGCCAGAATACCGGTGCACATCTATGCCATATTATTCCTAAATAATTTCTCATGCGCACGGGGTATCGTGACCCCCCGAGACAAGCGCATTAAGTACTTCCTCGGCTCTTGCGCAATCATTAGCGATAGTGTCGAAATTAATTAATCAAATTTCATACCGTCGTACCGTCCGCGTGCGCGAAACTTACGTGCGCGTTATTGGAGATATGCGATGTATGGTAATGATCTTTGGAATAAATGGTAACAAGGACACGAGCGCGGAATTCGGATGTTACGTTTGAGGCTATTATCGTCAACTTTTATTTCTCACATCGACATTTTTTTTTTATCGTAAAAATTTTTGAAAAATTACACAAAAAAATTTGAAATTTGTAAAAATTCAAAAAATTTTGCGAAATTATACAAAAAAAAATTGAAATTTGTAAAAATTCAAAAATTTTCCGCGGAATTACAAAAAATATTTGAAATTTGTAAATAATTTTTTTTTTTTTTTTGTTATACAAAAAATTAAGATCTTCATAAATTTCTTCGGGTTAAAGTGAATATATGAGAGCATTAAGAATCGATTTGACTACTCTTTTCAGTCACCAAAAAATACGACTCGTATTCAATAAATTTTTTTTTAATTTTTAATTTTTTAAGAAATGATTTTCGGATTGAAGAAAAAATTGATATATCTTAATCCGTTTTATCGGGTCATCGTAGACGCGAAGAATAAGAGAGGAGGACAGAGCCAATTAGTTGTCTTTCGGAGAGAGTCGTGTCGGACCTATGGCCGCATTGCTTCCACGAAGAAATGAGTTCAGCATCCGCGTAGTTCCACCATTGCGCGACGAGAAACAGGTAGGATCACTTTCGCTGACCGCCGTCGAAGTTCCCCTCGTCGTTTCGTTATTCGCTCCTTACTTACATAACTACTTGCAATGGCTGTTACTACTTCGCGAGCGACACAGCAGCAGAGACCGCGTTACAATGACGAATCCCCCCATTTTTTTCGTCTATAGTTTCGGTTTGATCGACACGTGACTAAAATGGTCTTATCTCACGTTACTCCGGTTATTCCGAAGTCCGTAAGTCCGAAATTACATTAGTCCGATATTATAAACTTCGTTTGCAATAACGACAACGGCTATTTCTTTTGAAAAGCCGACTGCTGAAAAGACTCCGTTTTTTTCAAGAAATAAAAAAAAAAAAATGATTATTATTATTTTTTTTTTTTAATTAACAAATAAGCCGAATATTTTCATTTTTTTCGCAAATTACCCCTTTTTTGGTCGAAGATTAAAATTTTTTTTTTTTTTTTCGTAATTTCCATTTTTAACGAGTTTCGGAGCGTCCGGCAGATTTTTTTGATAAAGTTACAAGGATCACAATTTCGTTGGTCGTATTTTTTGTCATCGTATCTAAAAACTGTGTGGAAGTTATTTCAATTACTTTGAAAACTGTTGATTTATTCTTCGTCTCGGATAACTACGCGCGGTGTTTCCGGGATACCGAAGAGCATTTATCTCTAACTTCCAATATAATTGTAAATGAAAATGAATTACGAAAATAATAAAACACAAAAGATTGTTATCGTCGTCTATCACATTTATCATAGTCGATTAGCTCATTCGATATTAAAAAAAAAAATATCTCGCGTTCGATTTTTCTTCTTCAAGTCGATACGCATTCGAAAATTTGCATTTATGAATGATCGTCGTTGCTTAACTTAGTTTCCTGAGGTCGAGTTAAGATCGCGCAAACGTCAGTCAAAAAACGAAAAAAAAAAAAAAAAAAAAAAATCTATAAAACATCAATAGCGCGCGGTAAATATACGCGAAATTACATAGTTGCGAAGGATGCAAATATTTCGCGAACTTATGCACGAGGAAATTTTTTTTTTTTTTTTTTTTTTTTTTTCCTGTACTGTGTCTTGTGCGTTGGTATTTAAATTCTTTCATTGTTTCATTTTTCATAAAACATCGTTCGCTTTGCGTATCTGCAAAGCGGAAAAATTTGTCCATTTGTTGTCAGTCTGTTGTCTTTATATGGTACTAAAAATTTCGTCGCCGTATACTGAAGAAAAGAAAAAACTAATTGGTTACCAAAGCAATTGATTGTGTGATGAAAACTATTTTCTCGGTTGCAACTAATCAATTCAAATTGAATATTTGCAAAAAATATATTACAAATATGTTAAGTTCGATTTTTTTTTTAATTAATATAATAATAATCATATAAATTGTCATACATTTCGTGACACAAATTTGCAGATAAATATTTTTATATACATCGGCAATAAAGCATTTTTCGACAGTACAATCGTCAAAACGATTAAAAAAATTAATTAACAAATAAAATCGATTAATTGATTATATTATGTTTATTATTTCGTTATTTTTTTTATCGTTTTGACGGTTATGTTGATCGTCACTATCACCGGACGATTTTGCTGCTCCGAATGGAATCGAATTTAACTCGATAAATTTTTACGAAGATTGCAGGGCTTTGGGGACTTCGAAAACTGCATTTTTCGAGAACTGCAGCGCTTTTTCTTTTTTTTTTTTCAAGAATTTTGCAAAAATCGGCGCGATCACAAAATACTACAAATAAATCGGCGTAACGAAATTATTTTCATACGTAAGATCGGAAAAAAAAGATTCGCGTAAATTAGACAATAAATCAATCAATTTACGAGCGATGCGTCTTGCGTGCGATTTTTACTATATCTTTCGGACCCATCAATTTAAATCGTTAACATCCTCCAGAACCAATTATCGCTGATTTTTTTTTTTTTTTTTTAACAAAGCAAATTCCAAACTTTTCAGAGATTATGCAACTGCAATATTTATCGATTAAATCCGAATTACGTGGATCGATCATTGAACAAAATTTTTTTTTAATAATTTCATATTTTTTATAAAAAAATTAATGACGCGCTATCGTCGATCATTCGAAACGTTATTCATGACGTTCGTTATCATCGATCAATTACACGATTTCCGCGAATTTGCTTAATCGGTCCAATTGGACAGAAGATAATTACTTACGCGCGTTATTAATATAATAGCGATTTTAATATTAACACTAACGATCTGTGCAAATTCCACCGCTGAACCTTTTTTTCTTAACTTCTTTCATTATTTTTAATTCTTCACTCATTATTCGCGATCTTTCGCGCCGTTTTTGCTTCTGCGCATATGGAGTAAAAAGCCGATCGTGCGCAGTGCACACTAGTAGTCGCGATGTATTTACGTTTAGCTACGCGCCGACGTGAAATTTACAATTCAAATATGAATATTGCGGCTCATTAAAATTGGCACCTTCGATCGCTGATTTGTGTATTTTCTCCAATGTCAAAAAATTCTTCTCACGGTCAGCACTCCTCGAGATTTGACTTTCAAACTACACATCGGTGTATTTTTTTTTTTTTTTTTTTTTTTTTCACTCGCATTACTTTGAATTTATTGATAATTTACGTGCTGCGAAATGCGAGAGTCGTACATACAATGCACAGCTCCACAAATTTACAGTTCATATGTGAATTTAGTCGATACAATGAATTATATATATGTATATAGAGTTTTTTTACGATATCGAAACTCTTCGTTAAAACTAAAATGTTGGAAATACGATTTTTAAATTCACCGTCAATTCTTCGTATTTGTTCGGCAACCGAATTGATGGGATAGTTTAATGAATTACTACAAACGACGCTAACATTGTGAGGTATTATTGTGAATGCAAATGAATACTGCGTTCGATAGAATACGTTAGTCGTTTTATTTCCGAAGTATAGATTCAGTTGCCTTTTACAAAAAAAAATCCCTCAAAGTAACTTAATTCGAATTTTGGTTGGCGAAATATATATATATAGAATACGATTTGTATGAAAAAAAAAAAAAAAAAAAAAAAAAAATGACCAAAAAGTGGTTAATTTACGAAAAAATTTCAAATAATTTTGAATTTTGGCGGTAATTTCATCTTTTTTTTTTTTCAAATTGATCATTTTTTGCAAATTTGTATTTTAATTTTTTGCATTAAGAAAAAACCCGCAAACCCCGTTTCCATGAACGGGGATTTTTTTTATTACATTTTTTCGATTTTAATTTTTCTAATTAACTGAAATTAATAAAAAGTGTAATTAATGAAATATAAAACGAAAATAACGTTTTTTTTTTATTCGAAATTTTCTTAAAACAGTTCGAATCTGCCAGACGCATGAGCTGTAGAATTAAGATAACGTAGTGCCGATATGTAATCGAAACAAACCGACGAACCGTTTAGCGACGCCCCAAAAAAAAAAGAAAGATCGACCAGAAAATCACCGCGTAATACCAGTCGAATTTCTTGACAATTTCAGTAAATAAAAAAATAATACAACTATTGATAAAAATAACAATAAATTATGAATTTATGGAAAATTATTTTAAATAATAAATAAAAAAATGATTATTTAGTAACTATTTCGCGGATATTGTTCCAAATTTTGATGTCCATAAAAAAAAAAACATCGTAAAAGTCCGTCATGCGCGAGAGACACGTCCGTTCAAAATATAGAAAATAAATCTATAAATTACATCGCCATGTAAATATTGAAGGCTGTTACTTGAAAAATCTTCGTTCTTATGTTCGATGTTACCTCGCGACTTGAACTGCTCGTGTTTCATATTGCATCCCCCAACAGTACCAACAGTCAGCAATTATATAGAATACTTGGCATTCGCGTGGACCATCAGTTCATGACACAGCAGCAATTTTCCTCGTCAAAATCAATTACCGATTTTTTTTTCTCACGTGTTTACACTCGTCTTACGTAACGCACACCGAAGTATCGATATTTAAAAAAACATTAAATATCGTCTTGTAATTAAAAATTTATTTGTTTAATCCCAAACCGCGAAGTGCTCGATAAAATCGATCGTTAAATCATTTATACAACGCAAGCGATTCCACGAGTGATTCTCATTAGCCGATACATCGCGAAAAAATTGAGGTTAGGAAAAAAACATCGCGAACCGAATTGAAAAAAAAAACAAATACTTCGACTGCGTTGAAAAAAACGTAGGGATTCGTTAATAATTGAGACCGCGTCAATAACCATTAGTACACGTTAATTCATCACTGCACGCGAGCCGCGAGATCAATCCATACGTCACTGTGTTCGTCTACTTTTCATATACCAATGTAATGCACTTGAACGTTTCGCGTTGTAATTCAAAGTCCGTCGAAACAAAGTTGCTAGAAGCTCGTGTCTTACCGACGATTAAAAACACTTCCTTTTTTTCTTTCTCCCGACCCTGATTCGTAACACATTACGTTTTTCACAAATTGCATACTGGTTCATCGATTGCGTAAGCGACTGTGTGTAGTGCATAAGTAGCGCGGGGTAATTGAGAACACACGAGCGCGCGGAGGATAGAGAGACACGAACGCGGAACGGAGAGTGAAAGAACACGAATAAAAAAAAATAAAAATTGCCCATTCACTTAGGCGATGGCGATTTGGTCGTCGTTGCAAAAACAAAATGGCGGATTACATGAAAAATAAAAACAGTTTGAATTCGCGTCTGCGCTTGAAATGTTGACGTTTGCAAAAACATCGCGAAATAAAAGGGGGTATAAAATTTGATTGAAATAAAAAATAAAAACGGGTAGAATTCGCGGTGAGCTTGAAATTTGAACGTTTGCTCGGGGCATAGAAGGCACGCGGCGTCCTTAAGGAGGTTGTTAGACTCGTTTCAAGAGTTTTGCGGAAAGTGAATGTCTCGAGCAATTCAACTCCTTTTATTATAGCGGGTGCATTACCCCTGCTATAGGCTTTGAAAAGCTCGATTATCGATCACGCGTTACATTCGCGTACCTAACCTGTCGGCAATCGAAAACAAACTAATAAAATTTATTCTATTTATTGTAATTTACTTATTTATTTATTTCGTTAACGAAAAAAATACCTTTTACATTTGCAACCGGTTATTCGATAACTCAACAGATCTTCTAAATTCCATGAATAAAATCAAATTAATGAATTTTTAATAATTGTTTTTTCTCATTTAATATTTAATTATCGCAAAGTCGTGACCCGTAACGCGTTTCTTCGCTTTTGGAAATTTCATCGGACGTGTCGATGTATTTTCGTCGGTATCGTTGAATCCTAATTTTGGAATATCCGTAACAATATTTTGAAATGAATAACGATCGATTTTTTTTTTTTTTTCGAGAGTTCTTTTTGTGAAGATAAAAAAAGAAGGAAAAAATGGAATTTTGCACTCATTATCTGGTTTGACTGACGTAATTTCTGCGAGAAGTGGTGAATTTTTTTAGGATTCACAGTCTATTCACCGAATCTCCAGGCATATTAACGAATATTCCTACAAAGACTTCTCGCATTGTTATCCGAAAACAGACATATATGCAGTACGCAATCCAACGGAATTCCGCGAATTGTCAGAATAAGATGTTTATTAATTCTTTCACCTCTTTGCGAGTGTTACATCGAGTGATAAGAATCAAAGGAACGTATCGCGTGTACTTTAACATGGGAATTGCGCCTTTTTTATTCTTAGCTTTCGGTAAGTTAAGTATTATTTCATTTAATAATTTTTCATTGACGTGATATTGACACAAAGTCGGAACTCAAAATGAATTTATTAAATAATAAAGAATAATTATTATTATTGTTATTATTAATTAATTATTCATTAATTTTTATGTTAAAATACGATGCGAAATACTAATAACAATATTTACGCATTATATTTCGATTCGATCGAAATTTATCGGTTTATTTCGTAATAATGAATAATAAATTGATATTAAAAAAACAAACGAGTAACGCGACGATTCGTGAAAAACATTTTCATGCGCGATACTCACCGCGACCTTTCGCCAATAAAAGCTCTTGGATTCCCGTGACGAAACCCCGGGATTGGCTAATAATAAGTCTTGCAACGTTGCGAATTTTTACCGACGTAAAATAAACATTAAATACTTCTCTAATTTGCAAATTTCCTTATATCCACCAAAACATTTTTTTCAATGCTCTTCGAAACCCCAAAGTGCCATTCACATCGCTTCCTAATCGATATATATTCCAACGAGCAATTTTTACACAAATATATAGTCAAATTAACATTATTCCGTATCCCGCGATTGAGAATCCCTGACGTACGAAACTACGATTACCGGCTGTTGCCGGCAGATGTCTAACAGACGGGAACACCGCGCGCACGGCTCGTCCGCGAAGCTCGCGCGACGCGCCTGGGTTTCGGGGGTTTTCCGCCGGAGTCCTGAGGGTGCGCACGAGCGCCGCTTCTCGACAAACTCGTGCGATCTATCCCCGTACTCTCTGTCCAACAATCTCATCCTCGCCTCGTCGTCGTCGGTTCACGCGAGCCCCGGTCATCCGGGCGACGAATTCGACGAAAAAAAAAGCTCGTCGTTGCCGTGTCAACAGCTAAACGTTTGAGAAAAACTTCGGAGAGTTTATTCGGCAATAGAAAATAAATTCCGAAACATTTTATTCGATCAAAAAAAAAAAAAAAACATCGAGAAATAGTGATACTAATCGTCAAAGTTACACGAGGAAATTTGACGGGGACAACGTCGTTTATTACAAAATAATAGTAAACAGTAGTTAACAATTCGTAGTATCGATATATCAGCGAGGGGTTCGGGTATCTCTTTAATAATCTCCCCGAGGGCAACGAAGCGTCGGAACTCTCGCAGGTGTCCGGTCGAAAAAAAAAAAAATGTGTCAACGCGATTCTCGCGTAACCGTGGGTGGCCGATGCTCGAAGATCGAGCGATGTATTCATCACGTCGGCGCGCCGGTCTGTTGATTCGGCTGATTTAGAAAACGACTAAACGACGATCCGAAAAAAAAAAAAAATAGAAAACCGTTGTTATTTCGCGCAAAAGTACGAAATCGTGTCTTCCAGCGATTTTATGGTGCGCGTAGTTTTTTCAGTGGCGAATTAGCGTATTATTTTTTGGTTATTTATTTATTTTCGTTTATATCTTGACTCGCCACGTCTCGAGAGCTCGAGTTCTCGCGTTGTTTCCAAGGTGACGAAGGACGTGGACTTGAAGTTTTGGTTAAAAACGTGAAAAAAAAGAAAAAACGCTCGTCTCGCCGAGTGACCGACTGTGCGTAGCGCGCGGGCGTGTGCCGAGTACGGCGAGAAGGCGGAGGACGAAGCGACGACGAAAACCACAGTGGCGGCGTCGTCGTCGGCGGATGAAGAGAGGGGAGTGGGAAACAGTGTGGAGGAGCGGACTCCTTGACGAAAGCGCGTAGCGGGGGATAGAGGACGGCCAGTGTGCCGCCTGAAACGAAAATCGGCGTCGCGGCTCGCCGGATGAATAGAACGCGCTAAAAGGCGGGGACCGTCAGTCGAACGCGGCCGCGTGCGAGGAAAGTTGAGTTTCGTGGTCAACTTAGTTAAACGAGTGTTGGCTTATTTTTATTTTATTTTTTCATCGTGTACGATATCGTCGCGAACGCTGTTATAATTTCTATTGAGATTAAATAAATAAAAATAAAAAAATAATCAACGAAATTCATTATCGGCGGGGATACGAATGATATATCATAAATATATCCGGAGTGACAGTAAAAAGATCGAAGCCGTATAGTTAAATTTTTTTTAATAATTTAATTTTCATCGTTTTTTTTATTCTGTAAACGTGATATCGGTGAAACGACGGTGTGACTGAAAAACAAAAAAAAAAAGATAATACATCGACGACAGTTTGGTGGAACACAGCGTGGGAGATCGAAGGTGAACGAGGAAGAGTGCAATCGAATCTTCAATTTAGACGGGATAATTGCAGGGTAAAGATTTTCATGTTTTACGAAAAAAATACTTACGAATCCTCCCTAATTTTCGGGGATATCGAGCAATGGTGAAAAAGCCGGTTGAGAATCAATTTTTTTCAATTTTTTTTTTTAATTAAATTCGAACGATACGAGGAGAAATACAATCTCTCGTGTGTAAATATAGTATTTTATTTACGTGTGTAATGTAATAATAATATACAAAGTGTCCATATCATTCGGGAATTTTCGTGAATTCTCGCGAGAACACGCGTTCGACGAGATGCTTTACGAGTTGAGTTATATACCAACTCGTAGTAATACTACAGCTCGGAGTTGACGGCCACGCGCTCGCGACCGACGGTTGGTCAGTGCAACGCGCGTAGCAGGTTAATAGATAAATTCTCAATAGCAAGTTTCTCGATCTCAATTTTTTAACCAACAATTGTCCGCAATACGAAAAATATGAATTTACAGTTTTATAATAATTAAATAATTAAATATAAAATAATTATTTAAAACGAAAAAAAAGAGTGCGAAATGATAATCGAATACTCTATATCGCCATGTACTCCATATTCAAAAGAAAAACATCGTTTTTACTATCGTCATCGATTCAAAATGAAATTCATAGAAATCATGACTCACTGCGAAAATATAGTCATCAGGACAATAAATTTCAATGCATTGATCAGTGAAACTTTATAACGAAATGAAAAAAAAATGGGGTTATACATAGTTAAATATAAATTATGCGTAACTCGATATGCATTTTTTTCGTCTGGATTGTCCTCATTATAATTTTACGAAACTTTACAAAATTATTATTAATACGAGATAATAATTCATTCCGAAAATTTACAATTTTATTTACCGAGTTTTTTTTTTCTGTTTATAAAAATATATTTTTATAGATATCGAAAAAAAAAAATTCGATCAATTTTTTTTTTTTATTTTCGGATTTAATTATCTTGCATTCAGTATCGGACGCGAGAAAAAACAAATTATCTGTAAAAAAAAAAAAATAAAAAAGATACCAATTTCGTCGAATCTCGGGGTACGGGGATGGAAAAAATTTGAAGGGCCCGTGCCCCGTGCGTTGACAGCCCTGGTTCGAGAGCGATGTTCTCACAGTGGCCGGCGCGGAGCGTTCATTCTGCCGGTACTCGGGGGGCAGGTTAAACGCGTCCGGCCAGGTGACAGTAGGCTCGTTCGCTCGCGCGTGCCTCCCGCACACGAGCGATTATTCTTCTTCCTTCGGGTTTATTACGGTCGTAGTAGAAACTTTTGCCGGGCGAATCATTAAGTGTATCCACTTTCATATATATAAATATATATATATATATATAAACCGAAACACGAACACACGAAACCATAAATACACGTCCGACGTACAAACGAGGTGTGCAACCAACACGAGAGACAACGACGCCTGGCAGACCCATAGAGAAACGAAGTGAGTGTCCCGACCGTTGACGGTTTTTTTGTTCGAAAGAAAGAGTGAGATAGAGAAATACACGGAAAAAGTCAAGCGGCGAATCACAGGTGGGTGTAGTCTCGTGTGTTTCCGCGTGCAGATACGCGGCTACTGCTGCTGCCCTCGGAGATTCGTCACATAATATGTTGACCAACGTGTTTCATACGTATGCATCTTTGCTTAAAACCACGACACGGAGACACGATTAGATCGCTCTGTTAATTAACCGAATTAAATCGAGTCGCGTTTAATTCATGATAATGAAAAAGTGCGTAAGTCTGTGTAAAATTGGCGTTAGTGTGCTTTTCGATAAATAGTGTCGTGAGTTTTCTTCGTGCAATAACTGTTGAGTCGTGCAGCGCGCGCGCGCGCGCACCGTGCCGCGATCGCCAATGCTAACACACACGGGGCGGGGGAGGGGATAGCGTAATGTGTAGCCGACATCGCAGACGTAACAAGTCGCCAGGATAATACTTACCCGCGCGCACCGACTGTGCGTTGCGTGGTGTGCACATAGTTGTGGGTAATTTGATACGAGTGTTAGACGCGAGACCCCGAGACTAGAATAGAAAAATCTTTCGCGAATATCGGGATCGAAATTTTTTGTTTTTTTTTTTCTTCTCGTTGTTTTCGGATAATAATTTTAGTTAAATTGTCGTTGATTTGGCATAAAACGTGGAAAAAAATGACTTTGGGAGTCGAGCGTTATTTTCTTCGACCGTTTTTGAGGTTAGAACGGCACCGCGCGCGCGAGCGAACCGCACCGCGCGATCGATTCCGTTCTATCTCTCTCGAGAGGGAACGAGCAAACGAGAACGAACGAACGGAACGGGAAAACCCGTGGTGAACACACCTAAAGGCGAACCGCACGCGATTTTATGTCACCGGTGGATGTTTGTAGAATGTTTATTTATTTTTTTTCGATGTTTGAAGCGACGAGTTTTTTTATCAAGAGATCGGGGATTTTTTTGATTTTTGTTTTATTCATCGACGATAACATCGAAACGGTTTTATTTTTCGTGAAAATTTTTATAATAAAAATTGTAGTTTGCGGAATTTTATTTTATATTTTTTTCCGGGGTTACGGAATGTAAAAAAAATGAGAAAAATAATTTAAAAAAACAGCATTGAGTCCACTAGAATTATGTCGTTGTTCTCGTGAGCACTTATTTCAGATTCTATCAGCTGTAACTTATGAAAGAAAAAAAAACCACGCAAAACATCGGCATTTAATAGCGCATGACCTACATCGCCGCCTCGAGGTTGGCAACTCGAAACGATGTTTTATTGACGCAGCGAAAGAAAAAAACGTTGATTCCTCGTATTTACATTTCAATGTTTCGCTGATACCCCTTTTGCACTAATCCTCGTATTACGTGTTAATGAACTTTCGTCTTCGCGTTTCGTATTTTTGTACCGAATTCAATTTCTTTCGCTAATAAGTATTCTTTTTGTTTTTTCGCTGACGTTGTGAGTTATTTAAAAGAAAATTATCTTTCCACTTCGACTTTGATGCGCTTAAATTTGCAGATTTATTCAATTATTTCGACGACGAGTATCGATCGATTTATATTCGTTGAACAAATAAATATTATTCAATTTATTGTTAAAAAATTTTTTTTTTTTTTTTTTTTTTTTTTTTAAGGGGGGATAATCGGTTGTCGAAAATATAATCTCTATTATCCTCTTTCGTCTGAGGAACCGAATGAAATTGATGAGAAATCGAAAACGCGAGTTACGCTCAGTTACGATGCTTCACAGCGAATAAATAGATATCACGTTGTGCAAAATCCTCCGTCGATACGTTAGGTTCGCATGATTCACGAAGATTTTCTATTTTAGTACGGTACGACGAGAGCTCCGATAGTTTCGTTCCGTGACGTTTCTTATGAGATCCACTAACCGTTTTTATTTTTGTAGATCCACTCTTATCGTATAATTCGTTCGAATTAACGATATTATATGACTACAAAATTGCTAATATTACGATATCTACCGTTCTAAATTATTTTTCTACTTTTTTATTTTATTTCATTATTTTTTTTTTTTTTTACATATTTACGAGGTGAAAACAAACCGGAAGTATTGCAATGTTTACCAAAAAAAAATCTCATAATTACGAAGTACACTTTTTTTTCACTCGCAACAGTTTTTATCGATGCATAGATCTCAGGCTTTTCGCACTTTCGAAAAAAAAAAAAAAAAAAAAAAAAAAAAAGAACACCACAACACCGGTAGTTTGTTAAAATTGGAGTGTTACTCTTCACTCTGTGATATAAAAACATGGAATTTGTATTAAAAAAAAAAAAAAAAAAAAAAAGAAATTTCGCTCGATGTGGAGAATAGTCTCGTCGAGTCTCCCGGCCTCTGTGACTAGTCGGAGAAAGAGATCTCGAGAGACGGCGGTTCGTCGCGGTGTGTGAGAACGAAGTAAGAGCCGAACGAAGTTACAGGTGTGTTAATTAGAGTCGCATTTCTCGCTGTTATCTCGCGCCTCTCGCTCTCCACTGCCCCTTCGCCCTCTCACGTCATCAAGACTCCTCGGGCTTTGAAGTTTTTTTTTTACTTGCAACGAAAAGCCGCGGAACGAGTGCTCAATCCTCATCCGGCGGTAAAAAAAAAGAACGACGGAAGGTCAAGAATAGCTTTCGTCATTTATCTTGAAAAAAGAAAAAAATCGGAATAAATAACAATGAATCGGAAATACTTTCGCCACTTATCTCAAAAAAAAAAAAAAAAATTTGGAAAACTTTCGTAAATTATCCCGAAAAAAAAAAAAAAAAAAAAATTAATATTCAAATATCGAGTCTTTGTGATTGTGACGAAGTTATTCCGTTACTTTTAAAAAAATTTCTATCGCGATTTCAATTAATAATACGGGTTAACGAATCGCGATAATGGTTGACGATATCACGAAATTATTCATCGGAATATCGTATCTTAGGTCGTGTCGCGGGTCGAATCAAAGATTAACAGTTGAATCTTCGATATAACGGGATCGAGAATCCGCTATGTGCAAAAATTCGAGATAAATTTAACATTCAGTTCTGCTAACGATATTCCTAAAAAAAAAATTTGCATATTTAACGATTTACATTTTTTTTTCGAAATGATTTCGCGTAGCGTGTCGTGAAGCTGCCGTGTTTCACGATGTCCCGTAAGTAAATGTAGTTATCCTTGAACTTTAAATATCTCTACTTCCCTATAACGAAATAAAAAAAAAAAAAAAAAAAAATTATCGTCGAAACTTCTCCACTAAAATTGACAATTTTTTTTGTTTTCGGAGCGAATTTTTTATTCAATTTTTTTTATTCACTTTCGGATGTCTTCACATAATAAAATAATACGAACGATTATTTTCGATGTTTGGGACGAAAAACGCGCGAAAAAATTCGGTTACGAAAAATACGAATATTATTATTATATGATAAATCGATTTATGACTTTGAGAATATTTCATTTTTTTTTTTTTTTATAATTTTTTTTTTATTCGTATTATACAGCGTCGATAAACCTCGAGGACGTCAAAGATTTCTTAATGAATTCACGTCTCGACGATTGTCCAATGACCAATACTTCGGACGGTAGCGCCATACCGGAACCCGAGTTAACCCGTTAGAATCGCAATCGCTTTGGGTACCGCGTGACTTCCGGTTACATTCTTATACAGTGAGTCCAAAGTGCGATTGTATATATTTCACTGGTAAATCGACTTTCTTTTCGAGGAGAACGCGCGGGCGTTCAACGCTCCGATGGTTCGATTATCGAACATCTCGTGCCATTTGTCGGACGAAAGATAACATAAATATGCATACGTATAAATATATTTTTCGCATACCAACGTTTCGCGTACTATATTTGTAGATTTGGTATAAAAAATTATAAAAAATACGATCGATCGCTAAATCGGGAATAAATCGATGAATCGATAGATCGAAGCGACTTTTTAATTTTTCATTTTATCGATCGTATCTTTGCATTTTATTTTCCGACTGAAAAAAATGAAAAAAAATAAAATAAAATAAAATTTGTAGTAAATTTGCAGATTCTATATAAAAATTGTAAAATATACGATCGAACGCTGATAAATAAAATCGATACAACGAGATAACATTTCGATTTGAAATTCTATCGATCTTATGCTTTTATTTTATATTCCAAGCAAAAATAAGAAAAATAAAAAAAAAAATAAACATCGGATTGTCGATTTCGAAGATTTATAAACCAAAACGCATTATTGTTTCTTAATTCGCTTTGTCATTGTCGGGTCACAATGGTAACGACGTCGAGTCTCATAAAATTCTCTAAACATCGATAAACTTAAAAAAAAAAAAAAAATGTCATAGCCACACCTTGCGAATTGCCATTCGAGAGCTTTAAAGCGTCAAATCAATAATAAAAACAATAATAATAATAATATTTTTATGAATCGACTTTTTTTTTGTTGTTAAATTTGGAAACACAGATTGTCGTACAAAAAAATAATATAAATTAATAATCATAATAATATATCTATTATTATTTATTAATATTATTGTTATTTTATTTTGTACAACAATATGGTTTTCGAAATGTAATGAAAAAAATTCGGCTAATAAAAAAAATTCTCGAAATAATCGAATCGAAGTGATATCGAATTTTTCGTCGTCATTTTATTCGTCATGTGATTAGTCAATGTGCCGTCGAGTCGCAGATACATCGCGAAAAAAGGGTTAATATAATATAAAAAAAAAATAATTTTCTACAATCGGACGTATCGATGCCTTCTCGTCAACGTGAGCGGTAACTGTTGCATAAACGCAATAAAACTTCTTGTGTGACGGGGTGGGGTTAGGTGGCATAGCTTCCGGCGACGAAGGAGATTCAGCAGAGTCATTCGAAACTTTCACCGATCGCGCGGGCCTCTCCGCTTCCCTAAGTACTTACGACGGGTTCGCACACCTTTAGCAGCGAACTTCCTTCGCCATCGAATTTTTTTTTTTTTTTTTTTTTACGGTTTCGTCAATGAATGAACGGTATTCAAAGGTTACGGACAAAAAAAAATAGCATACGATTATAGTTAATTCTCGAATCGTTGTACGTGCAAACAAATCGACGAAAATGCGACTTTTCCGTAAATTTTTTATTTATTTTTTTTTTAATTTATTTGTTTATTTATTCATTTTTTTATTTATATTTAAATCCCAATTCCCCGCGAGAATGGTACACAATTTTTATTTTTTTTTTCATCCACTGCAGCAAATTTAATATACGAAACAAAATCGCGTGACGAAAAAAAAAAGTACAAGAGTATTTTTTCCCGTCAGCAAGTGCAGAAAATACGTCCTTTTGGTTTCGCGATGTATAATTTTCATTGCATTCGAAGCTATAGTCGTTTTTTTTTTTTTTTTTTTTTTTTTTTAAGTTGTCGCAAACTCGCGGCAATTACGCATTGACACGAACTAATGGAGTTGCCACGAGATACTCGAGGGTAATAAATTTGTGTATATAAACAATACAACGTCGATAATAACAGCGCAGCGTGACTCGCGATCGAAGTGGAAGTACAGTGATCGCGCGCGATGGCAAACGCCACGGCGAGACGAGAGATCGGCGATAAGGAGCGTCTGATTCGCTGCTCCCGTGTTCTCTCCGCGTTCACCGCGGTGTCTCGTGGACTATGATTAATCAGTGACGCAATCGATGAGTAATCCACTACGGTTATCATCGCGTTCGTGCGGCGAAAGGCTCGGCACCGAACGAAAAAAATCGACCCTACGATAGAGGGGTATACCGTGCAGACGGTTCGTCTTTCGTACTTAACGACGATATATATATATCTCATCCGCGATTGTACGTTTATCTCGGAGAATTTCAATGACCGAAAGCAATCACGTGTACTCACTTCTCAGATCGTATCGTATCCACTGACGGAAACGTATCCGATTATAATTATTATCTTTATTATTCGCTCGATGCCGTCGAATGATCGATTTGTTTTGATCGAACTTCGCAATGATATTTCTACTAATTTCCAAGTTGCAATTTTTTTTTTTTTTTTTTTTTTTTTTTTTTTTTTTTTTTTTTCCGAACTCCCCTTGTATCTTATTACGATAATCGTGATATTATTCATTCCGCGTCGAATAATCGATTGTTTTGCCGGAGCGTCGATGAATAATTGGGTAATTTTCGTTGCAATTATTTTTTTATGCAATTTTTTCGCGTCCGACTTACTGGGGATCGATAATACGTGGAATCTGATTAAATATTCGTAACAAACATTTTTTTTATTTATTGATTATTAAGTACATCAGTAAACACATTAAAAATCTATTATTATTGTTATTATTATTTTTAATGATATTTTTTAATAGACAAATCAAATTTGATATAAAAATATAAATTTTCCCGTAATTCGAATCGACAAGTTCTGCGAAGCGTAATTCTGTATTTCGTATTAAATCAATTAAATAATTTTAAAAAAAAGTAATTATTACAAAAAAAAAAAATAGATATTTAATTTTTTTTTTTTTTTATAAATAAATAAATTTTTATCGAAAAACATTTAATTAATTTAGCGTAAATAAAAAAATCGCGAATTTTACGAAAAGTGATTTTTATATTCTTCACTCTGATTATCGGAAAATCCGGATATTAATTTGCGGTTTTGTTGGAATATACTAAATAACGTGGCGTAAGAATTGTCCCATCGGATCGCCTCGAGAGATGAGCGAACGAGTATAAGCGAACGTTGTCGCGCCGAGGAGAAGGCAACCGTGAGGAAGCGGACGAGTGAACTCGCAGCAGTGGCAAAAGCAACGCTTTTGCAGACTTCCGCATACCCGATAGCGTCTAATCATCGCGCGTTCACCAGCAGCGGCTGCTTCGTTGCCGGTCGGTCGCGGAGTAAAGGGAGAAAACGGGACGACGGCGACACGAAGGAGGTCCGTAGTTGTAGGACGATGGGGGATGGAAGGGTGCGAACGGGGAGAGCGCGGAACACGCCGAGTTTAACTGCTGAGGGTTGCGAGCGAATATGGGGTGTTGCGAACGCGTTAGACCTTAATAAAAGAAAATCAATATATAAAATGACCACTCGTCTTATATATACACGTATTACATGGTTTTATGTATATATATATACATATATATACATATATATCCGATACGAGAGTACGAGATATATATCGATATATATCGCAACGGCGGCGGCGACGACGACGACGACGACACGCGGCACGTGATATTGTGCACACGAAATGAGCTCCAACGACCCACATGAGTAACTTCATGACGTTCCCTCATCGCCTGCCTGCTTCACGCGCGCCTACATATCTTCACGAACGAACTCTCGCGCGCGGAGTACTGTAACCCGATGTATACGATATACTGGCGTTTTTCAACGGGGAAATTAACCTCTGTACGACGAGGTGGATGGCCCCGCGATTTTTTTCGACTATACATCGATTTATATCATTGATTCTTCGGGATTAATGATTTTTTTTTATTATTAAATTTATTTCATTGAAAATTTCGTAAGTTATGAAAAAAAAAATTTTTTTTTTTTGAAAAATCTTTTTTATGAAAAAAATTTTTTTTTTTTTTTTTTTTTTCATTGATACATTGCGCGTTTGGTTCGCAAATTTATTCTGTAACATGTAATCGTGTCGGTGATTAAGGATTTTAGACCCGAAAGGGGAGACGGATACTGGGATATCCGTTTCTCATACGAACTTACGTTTTCGGGTCGATAAACTCGTATTTAATATACAACGGATTTAATGTACGTCAGTGTATCGTCTCGTTCGTCGTTAAAACACTGTAAATATTAATACGTCAAGTTTCGGAAATCTTAATGACCACTTCGCGGAGTAATTTTGTTAATAAAGTTAGTCGGAGTCGTGTACTCGTCGTTGATTCCCGTCTCGTTGAAAGCCTTCGAGTATAATATTCATGAACCATCAAATTAGGGGGATTATTAAAAAAAAAAAAAAAAAAAAAACAACAAAAAAAAACTCGTAACAAAAATATTATAATGAGACACACGAAATCTCATTAAAAAATTTTAAATTAGAAGTAAAAAAAAATAGAAAATAAAAAATGCTATTATTATCGCGGCGATAGCGAAATATACCAATTTTTCGATAATTTGTCGTTCGTTTTTACGGTATTTTATTATCGTGCATCGATAAAACATGAAAACGCTATAAAATCGCGTATTATCGAGGATAATACGTTCAATTCCTATTGGAGACATTTTTTTTTTCGTGTCGCATCGATCATCGAGAAAAATCGTAATAGTTTTGTTCTCATCCGCTTCGTCGCGCCGGATTAGGAGTACGAATCGCTGGCAATGACGTAGTCGTTCCCAACGGACGTATTATTGACGTCGATAGTCAAACGGTAATCGATTGGGTGTCAGCAAGCCGAGTTGCTTGTTGCTCTCTTTGCGTTGCTCTCGGGGATTACATTGCAACACGCCGCCTTCGAAGGGTCTCGAAGGGAAGCCGTAATACTCGCATGTAACAGGTGTATTTTTGATATATAGGTCTTTCTTCGATGTTTCGGTACTCGTCCTGCACTTGCATGTGATTTTTTTTTTTTTTTTTTCGATGTATTTTTGATCATTTTTATTAATTTTTCGTTTTATTTTTCATTATTTTCATTCATTTTTCGATGTATTTTTGATAATTTTTATTAATTCTTCGATTTATTTTTCATTTTTTAAATAATTTTATTAACGTATTTTTAACGATTTAAACAATTTTTCTCACTTTTTTCGTTATCCTTTCATTTTGAATTGAAAAAAAAAAAGAAAAGATATCTTATCACACAATCGTTGGGTACTGCTATACGCGTCCCGAATGAATAACCTCGAGACGAATAAACTCGAGGAATCCGTTTCGATATATAGTTCCCGAATGTTTTCGGTCTCTCCGCGAGACTACGAGCGGAGCCCCCACACGGGTACCGGCATTTCTCTCAAGGCAAACATCGCGCATAGGTCTTCGGCAAAGCCGAACCGATTGAGAGTCTTACGTAAAAACCCCGCGCGGAGTCCCCGAACGAGATCCTCGAGACGGTGGCGTTTATACTCCTCACCGCCTCGTAAATCGGGCGCACAGTGGAGATCGACTTGCGAGAAAGTTACTGAATGTCTCCGTTGGTTATCGTCGATCCTCGTCGTCGTTCGAGTTATCCGCTCGCCCTGTGATTCTATTGTCTATTTCTTCCCCTTCTTTCCTTTTCGTTCTTTTTTTTTTTTTTTTTTTTTTTTTTTTTTTCGGGAAAATTGTGACTATACCTGTTTTTAACGTAAAAAAAGTGTTAATATAAAGAAATAATAAATTATAAAAAATAATAAAATATTACAAAAAAAAAATTTATTTATAAAAAATTATAAAAAAATTATTAAAAAAAGTACTAAAATTATTTCATAAATAAAAAAAAAAAAAAAAATTGCATAACGAGTACAGAGACTTTGAAGATAATTTCATATTCGTGGCGCCCTTCGCGATGTCTACACGATAGACGAGAAGAAAAACTGTGCCGTTCTCACAGTTTCATTTCTCCCGACTCTGTTGTGTTTGATGCGCCCGTGTGGTGTAACGGCTCTATACTCTGCTCGCGATCGATGGTTATAGGCGACGGGATGACTGTGTTTCCCCGAGTTCTCCTCGTGTACTCGTCCGGCGGCGCGACGCCGTGGAATATACGGAGGAAGAAGAATACTTCTACTCTACTTGTTCCACTCAGCAGGATATCTCTATCTCTGTCTTTTACTCGCGCTTTTCCGGGCTGTAGACGGGTACTATACGTAAACGGCAAACACACGAAACCCCCGAATGAAAGAGGGAAAGAGATACACGAGACTAACCGTTGCCATCGGCTTTCGGAGTTACGCCCCGCAAAACGAAAATCCAAAAGTAGGCCAACGCGCGCCACCGAGTCCCCTCGTCGGTCGCTTCCACACTTCTCCGCCAAATTCTTCTTCCCTCCTTTCCGTCCCTCCGTCTCTGTGTGGTAGAAAACCGTCGACGTTTTATGGCTTCAAAAACCGAATTCTTCGCATCGATCGCTCCGAAGGGATGAAAGGCATCGTGACTTCGGGACATTCGATTTGATAAATTGTAAATGTTATTTGGGTTAAAAGGAAATAATCGGAACACTTATCGTCGTGTGTTTGTTGCGATTCGATCCGTTTTCTTATCTGTTAATTGAAAAGTTCGAAGTTTCGAAATTTTTTTTTTGTGAAAAAAAAAAAAAAAAAAAAAAAATCGTTTTTTTATTTGTGAATTAAGACGTATGGAGTTTTTTTCAGAATAAAAAAAAAAAAAAAAAAATTTTTGAATCGATTTTTGAACCGTCGATAAGATAAATTATTAAATTATTTATTAAAAAAATTCCGAAAAAAATAATACTGTTTCGTCCGTTTTTCACGTCGAACGCTTTGGCTTCGTACGGATTTAATAGTAAAATTTATTTCGCTTGCATAATCGGGGATTCCCCGGCGATACCAATGAAAGAAATAACTCCCGGGGATTGAGTGGAACGCGTTGAACGGCGCGCGTAGTATCCACCGACAGCGAACCGGTGCTTTTCGAACGCCACGAATCGACGGATTAATTCGTCGAGTATTTCGATAGACTTCCCCTCGAAAATTCGCTCTGTCATAATGCGCGAAATAATTCGGTAACCGTAATCGGCAAAGGAATTTATGTTGCGCGCATCGCTCCTCGCCGTCGTTTCATCGCGAATAATTTCACTGCGTCGGGCGTTCGTTCGCATTGCTGTTAATTGCAATTGCGTTTTCGTCGCCGCCGAATTGATAACTTTGCGATTTGTAAAAAAAAAAAAAAAAAAAAAAAAAAAAAACGCAGATGGCTCTGCGTTGCGCACTGTTAGATCGATCGATCGGTCGAATGCTAAATTATATACAATTCCGCGTGCATAACTCGTTTTACTACGTAATCCACAATTCCCGCAGTCATTGATATTTTATCGACACGTAAGCGAAAATTCATTAAAATCCCTCTTTTTATATAATATTTTTTTTTTTTTTTTTTTTACAGACACGAGTCACGATGACGACCGTAGTAGCAAATCTCGTCGACGGCTACAGGGATCTCATGGACAACAAGTCCGGTAAGTGTATAAACACATTTTCTCGTATCTCCTTCGCGAAATAACGAAAAATTAATCACTTTGCATTTGACCCGCGAGAAATAGTTCACCGAATAACCCGTTTACCCAATCGATCGTTGCCTTCGTGTGAGAAAAATATTTTTTTTATATCTTTCGTTCGAAAAAAAAAAAAAAAAAAAAAAAAAAATATATATATATATATATAAATTTTTCGAATTAAAAAACAAAATAATTAATAAAATTAACTAAAAACATTTTTTCCCTCAAATTCACGAACCCCCGTCTTCAATAAAAACGAAAAAAAAAAACCGCCAATGCAATTTCGTTGAAACGCGAAATGTTAACGCGATGTTCTTCAGCATCAAGAAGTTTCTCGGGCAGTTAATTTATCCGGTTTTAGAAACGCGGTGAGTTCTCGCGACTACTTCTGTTTTACTTCCGCGCGGGTTTACGGTCTCTATCCCGACTTCCGTGTAGTTTCGCCCTCGCGAACCAATGTTCTGACGCACGATGAGTGTAAACTTTGCGCGGACCTCGTCGCGGCGCTACTTCGTCATTCATCTCCCGTGTGGCCTTTCGCAACGGCAGCAACGCGAAATATAATAAAAATGGTGTAAGAGACGATTTTTTTAAATCTTCGCGTTCTTTGCTTTCGTGAACGAGAGACCTCTTCGCGTTCTTCGCTTCGTAACCCCGTCGAAAAAACATCGCTGCCGAATTCCTTTATCGTGAACGCCCTCTCCGACGTTTAACATTATTTACCATACGTATTCACGGGTTACCCACGCGCCGACGCTGTCCGACGATCGACCACGCGAATACTTACCGCCCGCGAGAGTTTCGTAACAATATCTCGACGCGTTTTTTGCTGCTCGCGGGCAGCTTATCCCTCCGGATACGAGAGAGCGATATCACGAGACCTAATGTCGCGTTCGAAACATTTCGGTGTCTCGCGATGTCTCGTGAACCGAAAAACGATTCATCAAAAAATTTACCCATTTATCAGTTAATTATACACTTTTCTTTTCCTCTCCGAAAAACAATAAAAATTCGAAAAAAAATGAAAATACATCGAAAAAAAAAAAAAAAAAAAATTACGAGAGATATTTTTATTATTTTTTTTGTATTATAATTTTGAATAAACTTCCGTCGATATTGAATCGTATAAAGTATAAATTACAGTTCTATTGATCAAAACAATTTAATTTCATCCGCGCGAATTCTCCGACTCGTACATCGAAATTTATCGATAAAATTTTTTGTCCGATTGCTAAGTGGTTTTAAAACGCGCAACGATATGAATAAACATGTATCATAATTAGATAAAACGTTTTTGCGACTTTACGACGGATTTATTACTGCTCTACCGACAGTAGTTAACTTTTATCGTAAATCGATCATTTGTTGCTAAAAAAAAAAAAATTAAAAATTAAAAAAAAAATCAATGCATCTATAACCAAAAAGGTTAAAAATAAACGAAACGTTACGACCACTTAACGTCTTATTTCACGAAGTTCCGAGAAAAAATTCATGAGTGACAATATCAGACGCGACGTTATGTCGTCGTCGCGATGTAGTGCGCTAAAAAAAATTGCGTAAGCAGTAGCATTGGATAAGTGCAAAAACCCGACGATGCAAAATAGCCCCGTCGACTGCAATGAAATGCTTGTTGAGCTTCTGAATCTCATAAAAATCTCTATACTTAATCTTAGTGTATCGATTATCGCCGATAGACGAGAATAATTAACAAAACGTCCAAAGAGATTTTTTCTGTATTTCTGCTAATTTTGACCCGTTAACCCCTCTCGAGATCGAGTTTCTCGGTGATCTTGAGAATATGGTAACGATGTTTTTTTTTTTTTTTTTTTTTTTTTTTTTTTTTTTTTCCGTCTCATAATCGATATTAACGTATTCATCGTCGATGTCGACCCCCGAGACACCGCGTTCGATATATCGCGCGACTTCGTCGTGTGTCGTACCGATGAGCGGGTTAGAGGCACTTATTAGCTCATTCGCTTGAGGTGCTATTCGAAATCGCGCGCTTCGCGTGAAAGTAGCACGACGCTACGACGAAAAAAGAAAGAGGACCGCAGTCAGGAGAGGGAGAAAGAATGAGTAGAAAACGAAGGACGCGAGGCGATCGACGATCGCCGAATCGGAAGAAGAGAAAACCCCTCTTTCCCCGTTTGTCTCCCCCTCCGCCTTTGGTGGTCAGCAGTACTTAGCGGCAGTTCGCGTAATCCGAGATGGACGACAAAATTTCGACATCGAAATTCCAATCGTACGTTCGTTTTGTCACGTTATCGACAAATCGACTAACGAGCAATCAATTCGCGACATTGTGTTATGTAAATGTGAATAGGGCGACTAATATTTACGATGGGAAATATAAAAAAAAAAAAAAAGAATCGAAAAAAATATTTTCGATATTAATAGATTTTTTCTTGTTAATTTAATAATTTAATTAAATAATAGAAAATTAATGAGTACATTATAAAAAAATATAAGACGAAACATTTTTTTATCGTCGGACGGAGTTTCCGGAAAAAAATTTTATTTCGAAAATAATAAGTTTTTTAAGGTCAAAAATAATAATAACAAAAAGAAGTAAATTTTGAAAAAAAAAAAATATATATATATTTTGCATTTATTTTTCCCTTCGTTTAGTTTCGCGCGGTTGACTCGCAACGCGAATCCCAAAAATCTTCGATCTTTATCATCGCTGTTTCTCACTGCAGTCCCGAGAGCTCCGGATCAACAATCTCCGGCCCTATTGTTCTCTAGTAGACTTGTCGAGTCGTTCGCGTGCACAAAGGTTCAAAGACGCTTTCGCGTGTATTCCCTAATGACTTTCTACTTTACCTTCCGATCGCTCTCCGTAAGTCAAAGACTCCGCAAAGCTGTAAATACGCGCGATTAACGTTCGCCATATTTTCAATAAATTTTCCAAAAAAGTTTTTTTTTTTTTTTTTTTCCACGTAATTTTTCATATTCTGGAAGACTAGCGATCGATTTATTACGCAGAATACGCAAAAAAAAAAAAAAAAATTAACCGGGACGCGGCAATGAACCTTATTAATTAATTACCCTTATTATTTAATCGTCGATCAACGAGAGATCAATAAGATCCAACAGTTGACTAATAGTTAACTGCTTAAGGATTCTTATACTCGACAAGCAAAACGTTCCAATGCTTCGTTAATTAATTCATTATCGCACGCGGTTCTGTCTTTTATCGTGAATACGATTAGGATAAACGACATTACGCGATAGACGTTTGAACTCCGTACCTGTCGCTGTCGATGCGCTTAATTTGCATACGATACTTTTTACAATATCATATTTACGTCTTCACATTTTTTTTTTCCTCGATGGACACGCTACTCGCGCTTTGTTGCTTTGAATAACGCGTGCAGTTGAAGTTTAGAGAGGAGTTTTACGATTTAAGGGAAATAGACGGGTTTTATTTTTTTTTATAGATAATAAAAAAACGTATCATTAATCCCATTCGTACGTTTCGTCGTAATAACGTTCTGATTACATGAAAAATTCCTCGTCTCCAATTATTAACAATTGTGGGAGAAAAATATATTTTTTTTAATCGCAAAAATTAAAAAAATTATATAAAAATAAAAGTGAAATTACTTTCACCGATTGTTATTTTCGGGCCTCAGAATTGATTTTTTAATGATCGGGAAATTGGTGCGAATAATTGGTCGCAATGGATTTTTTTGTACATTTTTTTTACCGATAAAAAAAAGATAAAAATATTATTTTTTTCCGTTTAAAAAAAATTAAAAACATTTTTTTTCCGTTTAAAAAACCTTAAAAACATTTTTTTTTCGTTTAAAAAAAATTAAAAACATTTTTTTTTCCGTTTAAAAAACATTAAAAACATTTTTTTTTCCGATAAAAAAAAAAAGTTAAACATTTTTTGCCCGTAAATTGCCGGAATTAACTCGACAAAAAACGATAATTTTCTGGCGGAACTTTTTTTTTTTTTTTTTTTTCAACGAGAGTTGTATCTCTTAGGCGCCATACATGCCGCTCCTCATCCCCCATCTCTCGTATCTCCGGCGAGAGCACTCCGAAGTGTACCTTTTACCGAGCGTTTCAAACTCCGCTCGAGTCTTCGAGCTCTCGGCGAGGGGGTTGGTTCGTTCTCCGCTCTCTCCGGCCGAACGCTTTTGTACTCTTCCTCATTATTTTCGCGGTTCTCGTAGCGGATGAACGTCACCCTTGGAGTCCACGAGTTTTCCTGTCGGTTGAGTCGTTGTTCAACTTTGTCATTAAAATTCCATTACGAGAACGTCGTGAAAAGGGGAAGTCCTTTGGGCGGCTTGTTTCGCTGGGAAACTTAGTTTCCGCGCGTTATTAGGATGAGAACCTTTCGTTCCCCAGTTAAACTGCACCCCCTCCCCCCACTCCTCCTTTTGTACGCAATTGAAGCGAATCCTTGGGGTTCGTACAAAAGATTTGTGAATTTTTAACGCCGCGACCTTCGAGAGCGAAATTCTGTGTATCGTAATCTCGATGAAATTTTTTTTTTTTTGTCGTAACAATGAGTTATACGAATAATTCGAAAGATCAGTTTGACGAACTTAAGGAAACTTTTCCATTGTTAATAAATGGTACACACCGACCCGATTGTTCCCATATCGAAGTTTTCCGAAGCTGCGCGCGTCGCTCGACTAAAGAGAACAAATTTACAAACCCCCGATGATTTTTATCGTGTGGGCGGCTTGGCGAAAGTTGCCGAAGAGATTTTGGAGCGCAATGAGGACTCTGGAAAATGAGTGCGAGAGGTTTTATTATTATAATAATCATTTTCCCTCAAACCATTGCACATCTCTGTTCTTCTTCTTCTTCGCCTCTCGGCGCGCCATTGTTACGCCGAACCATTGTTTCTCGTACTACGAGCAATGCTCCTAATTACGCTATTCTACGATGGAGATAAAAAAAATACATTGGTGAAAAACGAATGTAGCATATCTTAGGAACGAGAAGTGGAACACGTCGTGTTTTCTCATCAACGTTGCGACTATCGCAAAAAAAAGGAAGAATGTCAATCATTTTTTTTTTTCTCGAAAATTATGAGAGATAATCAAATAATTTTTTTTGTACTCAAAGATACTTGTATTTGGAGTCTTACAAAAAAAAATTGGAGAAAAATATCCAATTAAAAAAAAGATATGGCTGCCGGAAGGATAACTTGTTTTTTTATTTTTTGTTTTTTTTTGAGATTTTCGGAGTTTTTTCCGTGTAAACGATGAATCTAAAATTAAAAAATTAAACGACTTAATAATAAATACGAGTTATTGACTATCGATGATTTTTTTTATGATTTGTTTTTACCAAATAGCGACGAATTAAAAGTCATTTTCACCGCAGCGTCTCTACTCGCAAAAAAAAAAAAACAATCTGCTCTTCCGGCGGTCATATCTTTTTAATTTTCCAATATCCGACTCCAATTTTTTTTTGTAAGACTCTCAATAGATGTATCTTGAAGTAAAATAAAAATGCATTAAATTATCTATTATAGTTTTTGAGAAAAAAAAATCAAACTTTTCACTCGATTGTCGGGACGTCGGGTAGACGTACCCTTTGAAAAAAATTATTTTTCCTCACATACGATATTGAATTTTTTATCACTCGTCATAGAATCGATTAATCGACGTCATTGACGAAAATTTCTTCGCGGTCGATTGTTATACAATGAACAAAAACTTTGTCGCTCATTGCCACACGATTGCGAAATGAATTAAAAAAGATCGAAACTCGGCGTTGTTTCGTAATCAAACGAATTGTGTTGTCACCGACACAATGAAATATATTCATCGAAATCCATTCGACTTAATTCTGAAACTCATTTTTATTATTGTTTTTTTTTTTTTTTTTTTTTTTTTTTTTTCATTATTTTTACAGATCCGAGAGTAAACGATTGGCCAATGATGAGCAGTCCAATTCCCACGTTGTTGATATGTCTCTCGTTCGCCTACTTCAGCAAAGTTTTGGGACCTAAAATGATGGAAAACAGAAAGCCCTTCGACCTGAGAGGTCTTCTAATACTTTATAATCTCGTGCAGACCCTCTTCTCGTCGTGGATCTTCTACGAGGTGAGTTTAAAAACAAAGTTTTTTTTTTTTTCATTTAACACTCAAAACAGAATACTTCGATCTTTTCGGTTTCGTCGTTCTCATTCTTCAGCGTCTGCGCGTAACTCATTATTACGAAAGCTAAAAAAAAAATTAAATTAAATTTTAAATAAATAAAAATGATTATTAAAATGATGAATGAACAATAAATAACATAAAAATATAATTGTCTAACGATCGTTCGAGAAATCGTAACTTTTTCGTGACGATCGTTCGATGCCCCACAAGCGGTGGAAATGTATTTAGTAGAAATACCGATCGCATTCGGCGCGTGTTTAGTATGTCAGTTGCGCTCTAAGCGTTACAGTTACACGGTGTCCTCCTCGATCCGTACGCGTGATCGCGTTAACCCAATGAAAAAAGTGGTAGTCGCGGGAGGAAGTGGGAGGGGAAGCGGTTGGGGACAGAAGTACATGTACAGCCGATCGGTCATACCGATCGTGTGTCGTACATATGCACCGTCAGCAACAGTGCGGTCAGAAGGTATGTGTAACGATCGCTCGGTAGGATCTTGAAATATCGTGTATTGGCTTTTGTGATCCGTCGAGTGTGCGTAGTCCGAAAAAGTAGGCCGATCGGCCACTCGGTCGGTGTCTGTTATGCACTATCAGCGGCTACCGGCTTCTCATGCCTCGTCGACAACGACGACCATCCCTCTCGTGAATTCTTTGAAGCAATCTCTCACTCGAGGAGAAGATGGACTCGATGCACTCCTCAAGATCCCTAGTCGAGTGTCGCTGACGCGAGATTTCTTGCTCTCTTAAATTTTATCGAGGTTAGCTTCATCGACGATTATTAACAATGTGCTGCCGATAGAATACAAGTAGCGATGTGTCGTTTTTTTTGTTTTTCGAATAAAAAATTGAAATGCTATAAATATCATGAAATCAAATGAATGAATGAGTAAATGAGTAAATAATTAAATAGCAAAACTAAATAACTAAATAACTAGACACCTAAATACCTAAAAAACTAAACAACTAAATATCTAAATAGGTAAACAACTAAAACCTAAATACCTAAATAACTAAATAACTAAACATCTAAATACCTAAACAACTAAATATCTAAATACCTAAACAACTAAATATCTAAATAGCTAAACACCTAAACAACTAAATATCTAAATAGCTAAATAGCTAAACACCTAAACAACTAAATATCTAAATAGCTGAACACCTAAACAACTAAATACCTAAATACCTAAATAACTAAATAATTAAATACCTAAACAACTAAATATCTAAATACCTAAGCAATTGAATACCAAAAAAACTAAACACCTAAACAACTAAATACCTAAAAAACTAAACACCTAAGCAACTAAATATCTAAACAATTAAATACCTAAACAACTAAATACCTAAAAAAACTGAACACCTAAACAACTAAATACCTATGAAGCTAATCACCTAAACAACTAAATACTTAAATAACTAAATACCTAAAAAACTAAATATCTAAAAAACTAAACATCTAAACAACTAAATACCTAAAAAACTAAACACCTAAATATCTAAACAACTAAATACCTAAATAACTAAACATCTAAACACCTTAATAACGAAATAACTCGATCGACACGCGATTCTAAATGACGAAACATTTCTCTCATCACTGTTTTTGAAAAAATCAATAAATAAAACTACAGGGGTGTGGCGGGGTGTGCTGGAGGGTAGTTGAAAAATTGTAGGAGCCATTGTACTGTCCCGTAATCCCAACTAACGTGTAATATATGCGAAGCGAATAGGGAGCTCTTAGTGCGCCCGATAACACGGCTCATCTCCCTCTATCTCGCATCTTCCAAGCGGTTAATCGAATTTAAATGAAATCCGTAATGGGAGCGTAGATCGATTAGCGTAGAGGCGAGAAAGGCACATATCCCACCTTCTGCCGTAGCCATCGACACGTACCTTTTGCTCGATGCTTTCACGCTCTGTCGCATGTACAACTACGCTTTGTACGATATGTACCACGATGAACCCGACTCTGCAATAACGGTGAAGGGCTTCCATGTTACTTCATTAATAATCATTATGATGTCCATTGCACCTCACCGCTCACCGTGGAAAGTGAAAATTAATAGACGCACCGGCGTTTTAAGGTAAATTCGGTGAAAGCGCCTCAAAAAGTCTTATAAACTCAAAATGCATTAATTAACTATGAAAAAATGAAAAATTTGTTGATTTTTTTTTTTTTTTTATTTTTGGAAAAATACAAAAAAAATTTTTGATACAATTTTTTTAAAGTAAAAATCAAAGTTAGTCGTTTCTCGCACTGTTCAAAATCCTTCGGATTAATATCAATACATTTTTCAACCACCTGTTGAATTATCGGGATAAATCCACACAAAGTTTTCATGAATTCTATTTTTTTTTTTTTTTATACAAAATAGCAGAATAAATTTTTTTAAAATTATTTTGTATTGAAATTACGATCCGAAATTTTTTTCAATGCCTTTAGAATTTTTTTTTTTTTTAATTTTTATATTTTTTTATTTCACTCGACTAAATAATTACATCAATTTACATCGAATACTCTGAATCCTCACAATATTCCGATTAATTTAAATTTTAAATAAACACGTGTTGATTTATCGTAAATACGCAATAACGATCGAGTCAATGACGTCATTGGGTTCACTGTGTTTCGTTTCAAGTTACAAAGACTGCGGATTAGAGGCGCGAAGAGAAGCGATTAGTATTGATTGAGATTTTCTTCCGGCGAACTGACGCTTCGGCTCATTAGTTCGTTAATCTATTTACCGCCAAGCGAATCACTGTATACCGTATGCACCCTCTGCGCCGTTCGATCGATCGCGAGATTTCGGGCGCCAAGGGGACGAGAGCACTTATTCCTCTTTTGTAGGCTCGGAAAATTAAGCTGTCGTTGGCCGAGTTTCCTACTTAAACTTATACGATCGTCGTCCGGAGAGACTCGTTCGAATCCTTAAGCTCATGAATATCGAGTTTTTTTTTTTTTTTTTTTTTTTTTTTTATTCATTCTCATCGAGATCGTTAAATTATGTTAAAAGAGTTCTTCGACGACATTTTTTTTTCTCGACCTTCGTAATGCAGTTTCATCGTCTGACATCAATAATATATTATAATAATCGACCCGCGATGTTTTAAGAAAAAATTATTTATAATAACAACATATGATCCGTTTTTGTTTGCGCTTAAAAAAAATTATATAATAATAATAATAATAATATAAAATATATTATGTATATTATTATTTTTATGTTACGAATAATATTAAAAAAATGTTCGAAACAATAAAAAAAACTGTCAAATTAAAAAGGATTAACGCCTTTTGAAGGAATTTCTTCGTTACAATATCATGTCATACGGATGTTGTTGAATCATAAAAAAATAAATAAAAAAAAAAAAAAAAATTTCCGAAACAACGTTCGTTCGTTAATTCCCCGAGAAAGTTTTTCGCGTAATCGTCGTTGAGGAAAAGAAAAAAAAAAAATATAGGAAATTCGTTACGAATTAATTGGCGCGCATCGTTGAATAACTTTGTACGCACAATTCGCGCGTCGTAAAAAAAAAAAACTTTGCGGATGTTATTTACCGGACGTCATAAGGTTAAAGAGCAAATTACGCGTTGGCTATACGAATGTATTGCACACGCCGCGATGCCGAGTATATACTCCTGTAACCTCTCTCCACCGTTTAGCCGGCGTTGGAAAGGAAGCGCATAATATGCATAACGCGACTGTCGCTGCATAATGACTAAATACACACAACGTTACGCGGAGTGGAAGGCCACCCTCCGCGCGCGCGCGCGTATCTAAAGAAAACACACGTCTCGTACGCCGGTAGCGGAAATATTAGCCATTTACGTCGATAATCCTTAAATCGTCGCGATGTCGTACACGAGGACCGTATCGCAGAATCGTCGACGTTCGTATAATCGATGAATTCGATATCGTAATTATTGGGCAATTCGCGTCATGAAGTTATTAACAATTCCGAACGAAAAAGTTTTACATTTACGACAAAAAATTTTTTTTTTTTTAAATGTAATTAATTATTAAAAATTCTAATTATTAATATAAATATTTAAAATTTGAAATTTGGATATATAATTTATGTATAATGTATATACAGATTATAAATACTCTGTGCATAAAATGAAATTAATTGAAAACAAAAATTCATTTTTATAAAAAAAAAAAAATCAGAAAAAAAAAAAAAAAAAAATGCGAAGAACATTTGCCTTTATTTTCCTTGAGGGTATTTTTTCGAGTTATGTAACCCTATTTTCTATGACGACGGAAAAACAAGCAATGTTATCGTAATCGACGTTTTATCTGTAGTAATAGGTATTTAAACGGTATCATTCCGCCGACTGCGTGCGCATGGATAAGACAATTTACTGCACCATAAGGGAATAACAGTTATGACGTTCGCAGCTATCGACTTGTTTTTTTTTTTTTTTTTTTTTTTTTTTTTTTTTTTTTTTTTTTTTTTCAATCCAAAATAGAATTTCGAATTCGAATGCAGTTCTGTGCGGTTAGCAAAAGAGTATATCGATAACATCCATCAATGTTATGACCGAACCTTCTATTGCGACCTTAAAAAAAAAAAAAAAAAAAAAAAAAAAAAAAAAGACTATTTAGAGGCGCATGAAGAGCAAACTGTTCTCGTTGTGCACGTAGATGATTACAGTAGCGCCGTCAGCCTTGACACGCAACACGGTTGCCGCCTCGTCGATCCTCTGTGTGGCTTCGTGGTGTATCCTCGTGAATCAGCAATGTTGACGCTCCTCCGTTGAGTCGGCAAGGAGGGAAGGATACACGAGCCCCCGTTTCACCGTCGAATCGATTCGACTGTTTCATGTGCCGTTGAAAATAGCGATGACATCGCGAACATTAAACAAATTGATTAAACAGAAATATAATTAACTTATTACCCGTGACGAGGCTTTCTTTTTTATTTTAAAGATACGCGATCTCTCACAGCGCCGCTCTTTTTCTCGATCATTCGATAAAAGAGCCGAAATAGAAATTAAAAAAAAAAAAAAAAATTTGCAAAAATTGAAATAAATTACAGAATAAAAAAAACATCGATGAAACTGAGAAAACGCGAATAAAAAATTCGTCAGTCGTGTTTTTTTGCAACATTTTTATTTTGTTATTTTTTAATAAAATTTAATAAAAAAAAAAATTTTAATAAACAAAAAAATTAATAAACTTCAAAAAAAAAATGGCGTTCTCCTAACATTGGGGAGACATTCCGCCAGCGAAAGGGTTAACAATTGACACAATTACGCAATCACTGCAATTACATCGAAAAAAAAAAAAAAAAAAAAAAAAAATCTGAATGAAAATGCAACGAAGTCGTACCGTAATGGTAATTGCAGTCTTACGAATGGATTACGTTCGTCCGGCCAATTTAGGCGCGTTAAGCGAATTAGTCCGATGGACCTTCTCGAGAGTCACTTTTAAACCGCAACGGTGTTGTTGGTCACCGAATGATTTCGCGGCCAACGCGTTTCCCCAACGAGTTTACTACCGAACGCCCCCCTCCCACCCATTCCCCACTGTCGACAATAAGAAAAGTAAACTTTTCGTTAACCGACCGCGATCTGCGGAACGGCGCACACTTCACTCGGTAGACTCGTAAATTTTCTACAGCCTCTCGTATGGTTCCTCTTCTCGTCATATCTAATTCCAGCCGTCGCACCAACGGCATTGACATCAGTGACTTTGTACGGCATGCAGATTAACCTCATCTCCTTTCTCGTCGCCGACCCCTCCCCCTCCCCCTTCCCCCGAACCTCCCCTCGTCTGCTTCCTGCCGGTGGCAACGAGCAAATATTGAACAACCGACTGCTTGTGTGTCGATCCGCGAATCAATTGACTCGAGTAATTTTGCTCATAGCAGTGGCCACTGGTCAGTAGCGAGAAAGATACACGAGGAGAGGTCCATCAAACAGCGCTCTCGGTATAACGTGTACCAGGCGCGTGCCACTTAGAACGCTTGGTACGGAGAAATTTCGACGCGGAATCTCGAAGATTCGCTTCCTTGGAGCGACAAATTTTTATAGATCGCGAATCTTTCCGAGAAAGTCGCAAATGCTTCGTAAAAAAAAACGAAGAAGCAAAACCGGAAGAGAAAAAAAATTAATGTGAAATAAAAAAAAATTTGATCGCTAATCTTTCCGAAAAAGTCTCAAAAATTTCGTAAAAAAAAAAAAAAAAAAGGAAAAACCGGGAGGGGAAAAAAATTAATGGGAACATAAAAAAATTTGCTCATCCCCTCGCGAAATCTCCTTTTCCCGCAAATTTGTGGGAATCTTTTGGATAAAATTTGAAATTTAAATCGACGTGTTTCCGTCGCTCTTCGCCCTCTTTTACCGCTCCTTCACCGCGAGTCACGGTGAGCAATGACTGTGTCTCTGGTTATCTCACGATTGGACGAAGAAGAATTTCTCGCTACCGGAATCTTTGATAATCGGATTTTTCTCGAATCGTACGTAAGTGGGATTCGAAGACGCGCGCTGCTAATATTTACTCAACGACGACGAGGACGACGATTGTCGGACGTGTGCAAAGTGCCTCACGGCTGATAATCGGGGATAATGCGACGACTGTTTCAAGGATCGAACTTTGCCGATGAGTTGCAATAAATGACGCATTCGATTATTATCGCCATTTCTTTTTTTTTTTTTTTTTTTTCTAAGCAATTCTATCAATAAACTGGAAAGTAAGATATTTTCCTGTTCGGCTCTTCTGACCTCAAGACTCTCGATGTTTATTAATAGCAATATTTTCCAACATTATTATTTGTTGAGATTCGGCAATTCTTTTTTGGGAAAAAAGCATTTTTTCTTTTTATTTTTATTCTTCTTTTATTTTCAATTTCTTCTTAACGTAAAAAAAACCGTATTTCATCGTATCGTAAAATATATATAAATATATGAGAATATTCTATTTTTTTCGTATAATACTTGCAATAAAAAAAAAAAAAATTTAAATGCTGTTATCAATAAACAATTGCATGGGATTATTTATCCGATATTTTTTTCACCAATAAAAAAAAAATTTAAAACGCTCTTTTGCCTGAAATCGCTTAATACCATTATTTTTTTAGTAATTTAATAAATAAATGGTAAACTACGATATTTTCCTCCTCGGCGGTCGGCCGTCGATCCTCAGCGATGTCTATAGTTAACGATTAACGATTCTTTGCGAATTCTTATTAATTAAGCGCGCGTCAAAGTACACAATGAATATGCAGGCATTCCTTACGAAATATTGGATACGGTAATTTTTGAATTTCATCACATGAACGGCTAACTTTAGAACACATCGTTATCGTATACGTTTCCGTCTTTTTACTTATTTTTTTTCCTGTTTTCTTTCGTTCCCAAGGGCTCTCGCGTCGACCCGCGACAAGTCGCCGGTATAATAAAAAAAAATTAATAATAATGTTTTGCATGTATTAACATGTGTTATTTTTTCTTTTAATTATATAAACATAGTATTTGACTCGGTGACGTCGTTATCTTCGTAAATAGCGTCGAAAATTTGGAAGTCCGTTCCGCTTTCATAGCGGACAAGTCGTTTACATTTTAGAATAACAAAAACCGTATCTATATAAATAAAAATAAAAAAAAAATGCCATATGTTTTTGGAAATATGTTAATTTTTTTTGTTCGCGATTTTTCGACGAAAAAATTTATAATAACAATTTTCACCGCCATTTAATAACAAAACTTTAAAGTGGAATTTTTTTTAAAGCGATAATTCCGAGTCATAAAAATCTCAAAATACTCGTAAAAATTTAATAAAAAAAACGAATAACCAAAATTCATTCATTGTTATTATTAATTAATAATTATTTATTTTTTTAATAATAAAAAAACGCCTTTTTAAAAATATACATTCTTTACGATTTTTCAACGAAAAAAATGTTACGATTACAATTTTCAATGCCAATTGATAATAAAACTGTACAGTGGAAAATTTTCGAAGGCGAAGAGTTTCAGTAATAAAAATTTAGCTATTAATATTATTTACGCGCTAAATTAATGATCGCTATAAAAACATCGAAGCGCCTTTGACCCTTCAACGCTATGAATTATTTTTCATTTATTCTTCAATCATTTAAATAATTTTTTATTGACGAAACGATCTATCGATCGATCGATTTTTTTTTTTTTTTTTTTTTTTTTCATCGTTAATAATTAACGATTGTCAACTCTTTTTTTTTCCGCAGTACTTGATGAGCGGTTGGGCGAAAGGCTACAACTTCCGGTGTCAGCCGGTCGACTACTCGAACTCACCATTGGCCCTCAGAATGGCGAATACGTGTTGGTGGTACTACTTCAGCAAATTCACAGAGTTCTTTGACACGGTAAGTCGAAAAAAAAAAAAATCTCCTCTTCCAATATCAGAAATCAATTCACCGCACGTTCGCTGTAGAAAAAAAAAAAAAAAAAAAAAGAAATCGTAAAAACCGACAAGAATATCAAGCGAAATAGCGCGCTAATCGAATCTACAAAGGACCTTCGCGGACTGAACTTTGGAATGGACCGTCAGAGAAGCTAAACTATTTCTTACCATTCGTGTGTCTCGAACCTCACGCCGCGGCTGTGATGACGACGATGTTGTGGTCCGTCTCTGCGTAATGGAATAATTAGCGCATTCGTAACAAACTCAGTTCTCCGCTTAGATGAAGTTTTGTCTCTCGGGGTTCCGCGACGCTAACGCTACTGTTTGTTTCTCCGTCGCGTATTACAGAAGATTCATAAGTAAATAATTATCGAACAAAGTGCAAACGCGCATTCGCTCGGCGCATCAAATTTTTTTTTTTTTTTTTTTTTTTTTTCGTTATTTACTTTAGTCTCGCGATACATTTACAATCGGCAATTATAGCGATTGAGAATTTACGATTCTGATATTTCTTTACATTGTTAGTGTTTTTTTTTTTTTTTTTTTTTTTTTTTTCGTTTTATGGGTTTTTTTCTCATCATTTTGCGATAATATAATTACTGTCCCCGAAACGACTGCGGCGGACTTCGACGCGGAACAGTAGTTCTCTCATTCATTCGCTCTTCTTAGTGATTATCAATCCGTTGCGCATTCATCAAAGTCGACGTAACTTAGAAAAAAAATGTTCACTTCTTCTTTTAGCTCTTCTTTATTCTGAGGAAAAAGAATCAGCAAGTCTCGACGCTTCATGTGATACATCACGGCGTTATGCCGTTCTCCGTGTGGATGGGACTGAAATTCGCACCCGGCGGCCACAGCACGTTTTTCGCCCTTCTAAACGCCTTCGTTCACATTATTATGTACTTTTACTATATGGTGGCGGCGATGGGACCGAAGTACCAGAAATATATATGGTGGAAGAAGTACCTCACTACTTTCCAAATGGTAAGATATTTAAAAAATCATTGCGATATTTTCTCGGAGAACAACTAAATAGACGAACGAAAAAGTGGGCGAATTTTTTTTTTTTTTTTTCAGTAACAAATGATATGGAAGCATTCAGTTTTTTTTTCATTCGAAAGTATATAGAATTAACTTTGCAAATGATTTTTATTATGAAAATTGGTCGACCGAAAGTGCCGTTATCGCGGCTGCAGTAAGACAACTTTTTTAAAAATGTATCGCCGTTTTCCCGATTCTGAACAATCGGATGATGAGAAATTAAAAAAAAAAAAAAAAAAAAACCAAAGCGATTCTTGAAATACCGCGTCGAAAAAATCGCGTAGGATTTAAAAAAAATGTATTTATTTATTTTTTTACAAAACGGCGACAGTTTAAACTTACAGTTCGTTTTTTTACGTAAATGTTTCACCTGTTTAAATTAATTTTAAAAAAAGTACTCGAGGAAAAAAAAAAAATTTTACATGGCGCAATAAAAAAAGTATCCAACAATAACGTCTCAAAATTAGAAGAAAATCGGTCGAAGCGTTTTGGAGATATTTCCGATTTCGGGAGAACGGCGGACGCTTTCAGCCGTTTGACTTCTCGAAACCCTTTTAACTTTCTCAATTTTACGAGTTTGAAAATTAAAAATGTTTACACACTTATTTTTAATACCCTAAAGTTCGAGAAAATTAAAAAAAAAATTAAAAAATACAAATTACGAAATTTCGGAAGAATTTACGAAAAATCGTCTGAAACTAACGCCGCATTTTTTTTTTTTTTACAATTTCAGGTCCAATTCGTCTTGATAATGTCGCACCAGTTCCAGTTGTTGTTCATCGAGTGCGACTATCCGCGAAGTTTCATGGTATGGATAGGTCTGCACGGTGTTCTGTTCCTCGGTCTCTTCTCGGACTTTTACAAGACGAAGTACACGAGTGGTAAAAAGCCGTCGAGTCAGCGAAATAGTTCGAAGGGTATGCCATGTATGCCGGTGTTGGACGACTCCGATACGAAGTCGCGACAAAACGGTGTATCGTCGTACGCGACGATGTACAACAAGGAGTACAACAGTTGTTACAGTAACGGAACAAACAACGGTTACGTAGCGAACAACAATACGGAGAAAAAACTCGCTTAATAGGAAAGCACGTCGGTGGCCGCGTATCGTCGCTTCCGAAGGGCAAAACACAAATTCAACAAACCAACGGGAAAGCATAAAAAAAAAGCAGCAATGGAAAAACGAGAAACTAAGCGAAGAAATGAAAACTTTTATGAAAAGTAACCGATTCGAGGCGATCACGCGAATGTTTCGCTGAGGAATCGTTGCGCCCAGAAGAAAAAAAAAAAAAAAAAAAAAAAACAAAAAATCGGCAGAGCCACCGAACGCAAGACACGCACACGGGTCCCAAACACAAAACACGCATAAAACGCGCCTACGGGCCAAACTCCAGACTACGTGATTTCTTTTCCTATTCCATACCTAAACAGCCCTTCCTTCTTGAGTCGGAGATCGAATGCTAAAGAAAAGAAAAAACAAGAAAAAAAAAAATAAATAAAAATAAAATAAAATAAAATACAAAAAATTGTGAGAGAAAGAGTAACTGGTTCCGTGTGTGCGATTGTGTGGTCGATGTGTGCTACGAGAACGATTTTTAACGTGTGCGAGAGATTTAATGGAGAAAAAAGAAAATTGAATAGAAAAATCTGCGTGTATGGAATTTTCGAGTGTATGATATAGACGAAGTCTTTGGAAAGAGGATAAATATTTATACCGATTTAGATAAGAGAGTTAAACAGGCGAGGGATTTGTGATCGAAGGAGAGTCAAGCGGCTCGGAGGAACGCGAGAGGATAAATCGGTAATCGGTGATCGAAAAAATCGGCAATCGTTGATCGAAAAAATCGGCAATCGCTGAGCTGAAAAATCGGCAATCGCTGATCGAAAAAAATCGGCAATCGCTGAGCTGAAAAATCGGCAATCGCTGATCGAAAAAAATCGGCAATCGGTGATCGAAAAAATCTGTTATTGCTGATCGAAACAATCGGCGATCGTTGATCGAAAAAAAATCGATACTTCTCGCTTTTCAAGCCGCGACTCGTCTTCTTCACTTTGTCTCTTTATTTCCCTTCCCACCCCCTCTGCCCCCCGACTGTGTTCAAAGCTTCGGTGTTGTCTCGTAGGCACGTGCGATTGAACTCTGAAATTTCGTTCGAACCCGAGAAACGCGCGCGCGCCTCGGTGTTTGTGTTTCGCTCGAATTTTTCGGAGTCGCGTCACCAGACATCGATGTGCGGAAGTAACGAAATAAATTAAAAAACAAAAAAAGGTGAAACGAGAATCGAAAATTAATTGTCGATGAGAAACTGTGAGTTTCCATTGTCGTAGAGAAAAACGAGGCGACGAAAATCGACAAAAAGAAAGGAAAAAAAAAAAAAAAAGAATTCTAATCGTCGCTTTTGATTTTGTCTTCGTGAATCTATCAGCTTCGCCACACCGATCGTTACATATCGCTTGTTATATTCTTCATCGTTCGAAGAACGCGGATAAAATTTAATTTTTCTTTCGTTTTCTTTTCCTTCCTTTTTTTATTTTCGCGATCAATCGCGCTGCGCTTTGACACTTTTTCTGCGTCTCTCGTTCGATTTCACACCGACGCGGAATTAGAAAAAACGAACAGAGCATTTGCGAAATTTCCGTACATTGGCAATGATGTGAAAAATATAAAAATTCGCTCCGATTACGAATTTTTAAATGTAACAAGTTTCTCGCGTTTTGTAAAAATGCTCGACGTGCGTTTCCTGCCTTCGAATTGTATTAGCAAAATGAAAAAAAAAAAAAAACAAAAAAACAAAAAAAAAATTGAATTCGAAAAAAAAAAAAAAAAAATGAAAATAGATAAATTAGTTAATACGATTAGAAAATAATAGGAATTCCAATTGCTTATGCCAATGTACCGAATCTTCGAGTCCGCATTTCTCACATCGGCGGAGTTATCGCATCGCTAACGAGCCGAAACGTTCGTTAAATCGCGTTGGTAGATAATTGTAGCAAAAGTGTATGTAAGGATCGTTCGTTGATTGATTTTTCTACCGAATGAGTGTAGATGTGTGTGTGTATGTGATCGCGCGTGTTACGAGTGCGATGCCGAGGAGCTTAAGAGTTTTTTTTCTTCTTTCTCTTTGCGTTTTTCGCGCGCGCGGGAGTAGAGAAGCGAGCAGCGAGGTCACGCGACGAATTTTCTCTTCGTTCACCGGTTGTTTTTTTTTTCTTCTCATTCGTATCCGCGGAAGAATTCTCGAGATAAACGAGAGATATTTCGCAACGGAGCCAAATTTCGTTCTTTCGTTCGTCTATTTCTTGTTTTTGTTTTTGGTCTTTGGTCCGAAAAATGTTATTTTCGTTTTTTTTTTTTTTTTTTTTTTTTTTTTAACAATCGACACGTTTTATGCTTTGCTGTGCCATTTTTTTTTTCACCGTGACGTAAACGTTGTTGCTGTTCTTGTTGTTGTTGTTGATGACGATGATGCGCTGTTGTCTCGAGCGAAGAATCTTTTTTTTTTTTTTTTCGCTGAGTGGCCCCCCCGCCGTATCTCTCCCTCGTTTAGATAGACATCTCTTCGTGGTTGTTGCATTTTTGAGAGTATCTATGATATAGAAAAAAAATAAAATAAAAAATAAAGACACACCTTTGCTCTCTTCGGGAAAAAAATTAAAATTTCATCGATCGATTTTTTTTTTCGATGGATACGATTATTCATTGTTTTACTAAAAAAACACCGTTCAGCCTGAAAAATGTACGATTGAAAGTTTCTATTGTAGCCTTTCATAGAATCGTTATTTCCGGGTCGAATTTCCGGTTTCTTTGGTTTGTCTTCTCATTCGAGGCACATGCGAAAATCTCGAAATCGTTCGCTCGGAAAAATAAACTTTTGAAAAAAAAAAAAAAAAAAACAAAAAAAAAACGATACCTTTTTGTTGATAGATTACCGAAATTAATTAATTATCGCGGAAACGCATAATTTTGGTTATTGAAATCGTTGCGATTGATCCACGTTTTTTTTTTTTTTTTTTTTTTTTTTTTTTAGATTCCGAAATTTTTTTTCGATAGCGCAACGAAAACGATGAAATTTCGCATGTATCTCGTAACGGATCCCTCGTGCCACGTGCATCACTGTCAAAGGGACCAACCGATTTTCTCTTGTGCGTTTTTGATTCTTAATTCTATTAGACTCGATCTCTCTCGCCTTCCGAACTGAAAAGTAGTAAACAAAAAAAAAAAGTATACGCGAGGCGATAAGATGGATTCAGCGACAGAGGAATATAGATAGTCCAATCGAAAGTATATGCAAACTCGCTGTTCGTTCAACTTGTTTTTTTTTTTCTATGACGATGCTAATTGCATTAAAAAAAAAAAAAAAAGAAACAAGAAAAATTGACAAGATTCTTGGACGTTGCGCATCTCGACACGAACAATAAAAATGCGATGCGCGATGGATCCCGGAATGCGTTGTCAACTAAGCGAATTTTTTTTTTTGTTTTATGATATACCAAACGGGCATTTTCTTTTACTGCCCGACACTAAATCAAATAATAATTTAACAATTACCATCGCCGCGCGTTCCACATGACACACAAAAAAAAAAAAAAAAAAAAAAAAAAAAAACGTTATTTCGTTGAATCGTCGACATTTCTACCTCTCAATCTCGGTTTCGTCGTGGCATCATCGAAGGCTCCGCGACGAGTGGTCATCCGATAGCTGTAAATATCTTCGGCGATCGACGGATGCGAGAGAGTGTGAAAATAAGATAAAAAGAAGAAAAAAAAAAAAAAAAAAAAAAAAAAAAACGAAATATACGAGACATTTGGTTAATAAAATTCACCGAGCAAAGCCGTTGATAGGTGTTGAGTGTTTGAAAAACGTACTTCGAACCCGTTATGGAACTTAATTATCGCCGATTGTCGGTAAAACTTTCGTGAGTCTCGCGACTCACTGTTGTTTGCCGATAAATAAATATAAGAGGACTGCGGGACGGCTATTTCACGAGGAAAAAACTAAAAGGAACACACGCATCGTCACGTACCTAATGTTAAAACTCTGTAATTATTGATTCTCATTATATTTTTGTACATAATTGGGGAGAATTATACCGAGAGAATAATAATAAAAAGAAAGAAATAAAAAAATTAAAAAATTAAAAAAAACAACAAAAACAAAAATAAATCTGACGAATTTTATTTTCGAATATTTATATGTGAATACCATATCGAGTTTTTAATCGTATTTTTCAGAATTTCGTTTTTCGGACCAAAAATATCGAGAAAAAAAAAAATTTCATATACATATAATATATATGTGTTTGTAAAGTGTGTATATATATATAATTTGCATATACTGTATAATAAGCTAAATATGAAATCCGCGGTGGTCCGCTGTATGTCGTGTACCACCGCACAAGTGTTGAGGTTACGACAGTCATCAGCGTTCGGGATAGAGAAATTGGTTTCTACCGGCTCGTTGGTGTCAACGAGATTTTCTAATTGGAAGCGAACAGGAATGAGGGGGCGGCACGATTGAAGTAACAAGCTTTGCCCTCACACGTTCGTGACCCCCACCCCCCTTCCCGCGCCTCTCGTACTACCGAGGTTAATAAAACGTTTAGTTCGTTACCGACATTCCTGACCTTACCGTAACGTATATCGCGTCGAATTTTATGCATCGTCGACCTTCGCGCGAGATCGTGTCCGCAATTTCGTTCTCGTTGGGGGGACGAAAGCAAAAGACCCCCCAAGTATCTGCCGAGAAGGCTGGAAGAGCATTGGTAAAGTTTTTTTCATGTTTTCGCATCAGCGAAAACGATCCATCGCGATGTTTTCAAGGTCACCTTTTGACGAGCAAAACACTCACGCGGAATAGTTTCTTTGTGAAGTTCGGAAAAAGGGCTCTTGCGATACTTTCGAGAACGAAGGACAATCCTCGTGCGCGAACGGCCGTTTAGCCGGCGTTTTGTTGGCAACATTGCTGTTCTCCCGAAAACGTTTGACAGTTTGTTTTTTTGTTCAGTCGACACCCGTTTGTCTTCGCTAGTCTACATTTATTACTCTTTTAATCAATAAAAAAAATGTTTCGGGTTTTGTTTTATTGTGATATTCACACTGTCACAGTCGCGAATTGTTTTCTAAATGACATAAAACAATCGTTCGATACATCATGGCGGATAGTCCAGCCGAGTGCGCGCGTGCGGAGCGCCTCCACGAGTACCCGAAGTCGCGCGCGTGTCCTTTGTCAAAATAGTCGAAGGGAAACAATTATAATCGCGAGTCGAAGTCTCGCGCGTGCCGATACAATCGTTTAATACAGAGATGACAAGAATTACTCGCGCGATTACTCTCGATATTATACAAATAACAATCATTAACGTCGCGTACCGAGAAACTTGACAAACGCGAGAGGGGGGGGAAAAAAAAGAAATAAGTTCGCGCGTGGAAAGGCTGCGGAGAAGGATTACGGGAGTGTAAAATTTATATATAACGATAATAAGGAGCGGCGTGACGATTAAGTTCTGTTATCGCTTCGTGTGCTCTGCCGTCTCTCCCGGCATACTGGGAACTGCTTATTATCGCACGCAGAGAGACACATTTACAAACGTACACGCCGTATGACCCCCGCGCGTTTCGCCAGTAGGGCTTTACATCTGTCCCGAACGACACACGCGTTAGTCTTCTCTTTATCCGAATCCTATCGTACAAAAGATTTCTTCTTGCCCTCCCTCCCGCACCGGGGGACCCCTCTCTCAATCGATTCCGTTATCCCCGCGCGACCGAGAACACGTTGTTCGTTCGAACAAACGTGCAAACATTAAAATCGACTGTCCAATCTTCCGATATAAAAAAAAAAATTTTCGTCTCGAAGTGTCCGTGAATTTGCGCGCGAACAAGTGTTCCTACAGCAGTGAACAGTGAACAATAAAGTTTCGATCTATTATAATAATAATAATAACTCGAAAGAGTTATTTTTTCTCAACGACGCGAGGATTATGCACGGAGGATTCGAGGAACGATCAAGAAGTTTATAGTCGATATATTTCGACGTTCCGTTTGAAGGTTACGCGACGCCCTTTTTCTCAGTCAGGTGAGTCGAGATTCGATTGTTTACACGCGCCGACAAGTTGCCCTCGTTGCCGTTGCCTTCCCGAAACTACCAACTGATATTTCGAACGAAGTTTTAGTTTTTTTTACCGCGCGCGTCTGTTTGCCACTGTAGTACAATCACAGCCCGGTAGCCCGTTTTTTTTTTTAACGAAGCGTATCGCGGCAGCGAAAGAACACGAGGAACCGCGGCATTGCTGATAAAGCTTTTGTAGACTTTTAACCACGAGTTTTTCGCTACCTAACGCTCATTCGCTATCGTCGTCGCGCCTGCGGCAAGGCAAATAGAAACTATTATCATTATTGTTGTTACCGCATCGGGGATACTAATACCATTATCATTATTCATAGCAATGAATAATAATGATAATAATAATCCGGCAATGTGGTCGTCCCGATCTCGACAGCGTCGAGACGAAAATTTAATACGAGTAGTTTCACCGACGATACACAAAATTCTCGGTGATTTTTCTTGCTGCGACAATATCCACCAAACTATTGTTTATTTTAAAAACCTTCAAATGCTACCGACAAATGTAATTTTTACTACGCGAAAATTTTTTAGTTTTTTTTTTTTAAATCACTTGGAAATGATGCCATTTACATGAGTTGATCGCACCGATCGAAAATCCAATATTTTTCGAACCACAAGTTGCTTTTCGATTAAAAAAAAAACTTCGATTTATTATTTGATAATCGCGTAAAATTTTTAACCTAAAATTTCATTCAAATAGAAAAAAAATAATAATATTAATATTTTAATGATTAATTTTTTTTTAAATCCCGATGTTAATAATTAACGTAATTCTCGGAGTTACCGGTGTATGAGATTTTTTGAGAATCGGCTGTAAATAGCGCCTGAAACAAATCATTGCTGCGCTCGAGTGGAAAGTTTACTTTACATCAGTTTTACTAGCAATACGTTTGACTTCGATATAATTCACGATTCATCGTTAAATACAGATTTCTGTATTTATTATGTGTTTCCGACAGTTAGTCGATAATTCCGTATTTCGGTACACCTTTCAGGATGGAATAAGTATGTATACAGTATCTGGTAGCTGCATCAATTTTTTATCGCTTAGATGCTTCGATAGAGCGGAACAACTCGTACGGCTATTACTGTTATTACGATACCGATGATAATCAATAGTTCCATTATAGCGAAAAACAGCGCGATGTTTATCGTTCGTTTGCTATGCCGGTTAAAAATCGATAAGTACGGAACCGGACTTTAATGCTTCGACGTAAAAGCTTTTGCGAAATATAAATGTAAAAACGAGAAAATTGTTTTACAGATGCGATTAACTCCGAAATAACAAAATCGGTATTTTCTATACATAATAATACATATATACATTTTTTCTTTAATAAAAAAAATTAATTTTAATTTTTCAATTGTTTTTTGAGTTACGGCCGAAAATCGTTTACAGAAACGATTATCTCGTGAATAACAAATTCAGTAGTTTCGATACCTAACAATACGATTTTTTTTTTTTTTTTTTATAAAAAAAATTGTTTTTCATATTTTAATTGGTTTTTGATTTACGACAACGTCCGGTATCGTGAATTGTATAGTTTTCTCTCAATTCCTGTAACTCCTCGATGTATCGGCGCCGACAGTCGCGTCTTCGATGTTTTTTTATACACTTTGCAATTGGCGTATCAGTCAATCGTTCGTCACGGGAATTCGGACATTTTTATTTGTCGCGGTAAATTTTCTCGTTGTCACGAGGAGTCGAAGCCATCGGTACATCGTACGATTATCAATATGTATTCATTATTTCCATTTATCAACATCCCAGACGCTTCGCGTTACAGACGTCTCTTACGAGAACGAAGCTCGCCGCTCGACGTTGGTGATGCGAACGCGTCTCGATTCTCACACCAGCTGTCGGCACACGTGTTTCCTCTTCTCTTATATTATAATTATAATATAACTAACGGGTAGCCTTACGCGTCAAGGAACGACGATATTAGACGGGATAAAGGGGGCAGCAAACGGATAAAGAATTAAGTGACGAAAAAAAAAGTATTCGCGACGAAAGAACGGAACGAAAGAGCGTCTCGCGACGAAGACGAGTCGTTTGAAATTCGTTTTTAACCGACACGCGAAAAAACTTGAAAGTCACGCAAAAAATTGACTTTTTCGTCGGTACCACGTGCGATCCTTTCGCGTTTATTTGACAACATAACGAAACGTTATTTTCTTGGAATTATGAATATTTTTTTAACCGTTTTGACTGCTGTCGAGAAGATCGAAGAAAAGGGCGTTTGGTCATCGATTGCGTAATTTTTATCCAAACACTTAAAAATTTTATTGACGCATATATTGATTTTGAGAAAAATATGAAATTTTGGGATTAAAAAAAAAAATTTAAATAATTAAAAAATTTTCGGTCAATAGATCGAAAATACAAAAAAAAATAATAATAATTCGCGAAATATAAAATGATTTATAGAAATCGAAATAATTTAGACAAAAATTAAAAAATTTCAAGTACCGATTTTGAAAAAATGGTTCATTTTTTTTAAAGAATTGTAAAAATTCTTTCTTTCGATCGATACTTCGGAAATAGTGTTATTCGACACTGTAATAAAAACGCTCCCTGCTTCGTTATTCCCTTTGGGTTATTTCCTTTCATTAAATCTATGATATCATAAGGCGAAAATTTTCCTTCCGCGTGGATCGATAACATTCGTAATAAAAATATTCCAGAAAGACGCACTATCCGTTCGCGAGCTCTCGAAAAAAAAAAAACAAAAAAAATAAATAAAAATTTCCACGATTATCGGACGGCGGGTTCTTCGGTCGCTACGAAAATTTTATCGAATAATTATATGTAATGCGTCATTGTATAAGTTATTAACTGTGTCTCTGGTTCGATAGGTAAGTTTCGACGGAACGCCAGCCGTTTGTTTTGATATAAAAGTTTCCGACCTCAACCTTGATCCGCGCGTCGATACGACACAGGAAGCAAGTCGAAGTAACACGTTCGCCGTCGTGTGCCTTTGACTGAAGCGCTTCCCATATTTCAATAAAATTAATTTGACTCCTTGTAGAATTTTTATGCTTAGAAACGGGTTAAAGGATTGAAACCGAAACTATTTGATGTATTTTCGATGTAATCGTTTCCGAGTTGCATCGATTCTCGATCTTTTCGGAAGAGGTATCGCTGCGTTAACAAAGAGTGAAATTCAGCGCGAATTTCGAATACTTTGCGATATAATAAAAATCTGAAAAAAATCAACGATACGGAAGATGCTAAGAAGATTAATTTTCCATAATAATAATTCAAAAATTTATTAACAAATTAATTAAAAAAAAAACATTGTTTAACAAAGTACCCGGTAACCTAACTTTTTATTTAGTCGAAATTTATTTGCAAATTTTTTGTCATACTTATGATTTTTTTCGAATTTTCGAAAATTCGTGATTTTTTATCCTTAAAAAATCAATTTTTTTTTTTTTTAATTTATAAGTATTGAAAAAAATTATCGAATAAATTTCGGCTAAACTACAATTTTATTTTATTTCGAAAATATACGCGCGAAATATATATTTGAAATTCCGATACAAAAAAAAATCGAAAGTCATTACAATTAAACGAGTGCCAATGACTAAATCACTAAAACAGAATTAATATGGCTATTAAGATGGTTATTATTATTATTTATTTCGATGTATCATAGAAGAATTGAAAGATCGGTGGGTATTGTTATTTGATTAAATACGATTAATCGTAAAGAAACGATCAATGACTGACGAGTTTGCAACGACCGATACGGAGCATTCGGACACATAAGAACTCGCGCTTCGAGACACGAACGATCGAGTCGCGATAGCGAGAGACGGGGTAATTAGGCGATACGTCACGGAATTGGGAAAGTCGATACTTTGATTTACATAGCGGTGCGTACGAAGTTTACGTACTTCGGCTTGCGATCTCACAAAACTTACGAGTTTCCGTTAGTTACCGCGGGCGCCCGCGAGGGCGTTGTGATCGTAGGTTTTCATTCATATCGACGGTAATAAGTGAGATGTATGTCACACTGGAAGCGAAAGGGTTAAAAATTAACTTCCGATTTTTTACCAACGCGGAGAAATTTTTTTTTCTTTCACGTATAAAATTATTTTTATTATTAATTAATTAATCAATAATTTTTCATTATTCTTCAATTTTATTTCGATCTTTTCGTATTTTTCGCCCAAAATATTGATTACCGCCAAAGTTCCGTTATAAAACATCGAAAAAAAAAAAAAAAATTTGAAATCCTTAAAATTTACGAAACTAAAAAAAAATATTACGATACATTAGAAACGATTACGGTTTGGAAAATCTTATTTTCAAAGCACGTTAATTCGAGATCTGCTAAAATGGCATTGCGAATCGCGATTCAGACATTCGCGATCGTTGGTGTTTTGCGTAATTACCGATGGAGGGGCAAAAAAAAACAACGTAAGCGCAGTAACGTCAGAGTCTTATTAGCATCGAGATCTCTATTGTAACAATCGATTATCGATTCGCGTACATTACATATAATTGTACGGACGCGTATTGTACGCGCATTACTTCGGGTCGCGATACGCGAGCGCTCATTAGACTTGCGAAATCAAAAGTTATATGCAGATCAAGGGTCGCCGGAGAGCGCCTGGCAGGGGAAAGGTGGCGGTATTAATAATAATAAAAAAAAAAGACGAAACTCGCAACGACGAGCAGAGGTAACAATCATAATGTTTAACAACTACAGGAGGGATTAAAAACTATATATATATATATATATATACACACGCGTACGTCATGACACGTCGAGCTTATGCGACCACTCGACCTCGCGACGTCCTTCCGTCTCGCGTCGGCTTTTTCTTCCTCTTCGACTTCGCCTACGCTACGGTTCGTTACATAGTTCGCTCGTGATGTGTACAATACGAACCCGAGGGTGAGCATCAGACGCACGTGCGGCATCTAGAAACTTCCACATTAACGCGCCGGACATTATAATTATAATACTCATAACTTTGCGAGTGCGTTGTGTCGATGATGACGACGAAGAAAAGTAAATGGAGAAAAACTCGACGTCTTTGCGAGAGTCTCGATCTTGAAATATGACGATTTTTTTTTTTTTTTTTTTTTTTTTTTTTTTTCGTTTAAAACTTATAATGCAAAGAAAACTCACGTGGCGTTGCGTTTGAAAAGATTTCATGAAAAATAATAAAAAAAAAATTTTAATTACGAAGACGAGAGCAATTCTAATTTTTTAGTTCGCGGAGACATGAGGAACTTTTAAAAAAAAATTTTCATTTAAAATTTTAAATCTCTGGAATATTCTCGACTCAAAGTTACCGAAGTATCGGAATGATCGCTCACGTTTTGCGAATTTACGGAAACGGAATAGCAATAGAGCGTTGGGGAGAATTTTTTTTTTTTTTTTTTTTTTTTTTTTTTTTTTTTTTTCAAGGAAATTCCTGGCAAAAGTCCTGACGCACCGAGATCAATGAACTGTACTCGTCTACGCGAGTCTTTGTTTTATGAATCCTCGCGAGTCTCTCGACCACAACATTCTATTTTAAACCGTAAAACAGGATGTTTCAAGGGGTATATTTTACCCAATGCTTCGAAATCCGAGACAAATTTTGAATTTTTTCCCCTTAAACTCGCATACGAAAAATATACAAAAAATATTGAAACAAAAGTTTTCGATATGTCGGTAAAGAAGTTTTCGATAAAAAGTGAAAAATCGATTTTTTTTTTTTGAGGATTCAAAAGAAAAATGAACGTCAGGATAATTGCCAAGTTAGCGAAACCATCGCGTCTCTGAATCAAAACGGTAGTTAAGTCACTCGGGGAAACGGGAGATTTATATACGTCGCGAGAACGTGAGGCGTTTAAAAACGACGTTATAATCGATGACGAATACCCGAACTTCCAGGAACTCCCGAATTTTTGTAATAGTTCTCTTATCTGCTCGTCGTATACTTCTCAAGTCCGACGAATAAACAGAACCTAATCGATCGTCAGCACGAGCCTTTCACGAAATACCGGAATTTCACATCGACTCCAAAACCTCTCGAGAGATACTAAACGATGACAAACAATGACAAAAATCGCTCGAGGGAAAAATTGTCAAAAATCGTCGAAATTTCGATAATCGTCGACGTGCCATGTAACACTCTTGTAGTTACCCAAGAAATCGCTGGATAACAATCAAAATCGTTCGCAACGTTCACGATTATGACTTTCGTAATTTGCTGCATTGACGCGCAGCGCGGAAACCCGTTAATACGGGTAATCAAAGTTCGTTTGAAATTCTCATTCAACTATTTTTTCGGATACAAAGGTTAAGTTCGTTTCGAGAAAAAAAAAAAAAAAGGAAAGACGAAAAAAAAAAAAAAATGCATTGACGCGCGGGAAAGACGAGTATTGATCGAAAAATAAATATAAAGGTAATATAAAAACACAAAATTAACGATACGAAATGGAACGTTGAATAAAGTGAACTCTGCACAACAGCGGGAATGCCGATGTTGTGTACGAATTTGTCGAAAAGATCAAAGATATTTCGCCGCTCGAGAGACGGAGATTATCCGTCACTGTTTATTTAGGGTTTATCGACGACAGCGAAAAGTGGTTCGTAATTGCCTCACCTATCGATGATGACGAAAAATATAGAATCCGAGTGGATCACGGTTTTTAATAACCGAATGAAACAATACGATTGCTACTTTAATCACACAGAATTTCTTTCGAGCGGCCAAAGTTCGCGGCGGGTCGAGGTTCGCGAGAATCATCATTCGCTATTCCTAGACGCGCACGGTAAATCGCGACTGAGTTTTTTCGCGAATAACAATTTTGATCGATCGTTCGTTAATATTTTTCGGCAATATAATTATTAATTAATAACAATAAAAAAAATAATAATAATTATTATTATTATTATTACAAAAATTGGCGGAATTAAACGAAATCTTTTTTTAATTTTTGATACCTGTACTTTTCCGAAAAAAAAAAAATCAAATATTTTCCTCGATTATCGCAAAATTCTCTAAAGTCAAAGGATTTGATAAAAAATTCAATAAATTGAAATATTGAAATAGAATTCATTTTATAGTTTAACATTATCCTTGAATGCCGAGTGAAATCGATACTATCGATACGCGACAGCGACACTGTTTAATGAATATATTGTTTACTGACTTTGAAAAAAAAAAAAAAAAAAAAAAAAAAAAAAAAAAATCGATGGTTTTGGAGACGCCGAGAGAAACAGCGCAATTGTCAATCACATTTAATGCTCAATATGCGTTTGTTTCAAGTAGATCGCGATTATCACGCTGACAAGAACGTGACTGTGACGTAAATCGGTTTCTGTTCTTTTTACGTATGGTATGAAATACGGGAATAAAATTTCCATAAATAGGTTGACGATTACTTATAATTTTTTTTTATTGTTTTTTTTTTTTTTCGTAATTTTTTATTTATCCGTCGTATCTTAAACGCATCGAGCGATTTTCCGATGTTGTCTATCGGACATTCGGAAACTTTCACAGCGACACGCCGGGTCTGACCTTCGACGTGGAGCGATCCCGCTTCCTCGGCCGGCCGAAACATCGCTGGGGACATGCGTCGTATTCGACTCCGATTCTTAATTGTGCAACCAAATAGCCACACCGCGGTGTCGTGTACCGTATGACAAAACACACGACAGTATAATATGTGCATACATATCGAGTACTACGTATTTACACGTTTACTGTGTGCTCATCGCGAGTATATAATATGCTATACATATATATATGTATAAATAAAAAAGTCGGTGAACCAGTAGGCCAAGGTTGGCGGGTACTCTTCGATCGCGACTCGATGCATTGTTTTATACAAAAGTATTTGCATGTCAAAGCCTGCTAATAGTCCGGGAAAAAAAAAAAAAAAAAAAAAAAAAAATGATAAATTGTCGAAATTATCGAGCAAATAAAATATTATTATTATTTAAAATTTTTTTTTTTCGGAATGATTGTTATTATTATTTATAAAAAAAAAAAACTATTTTTCTTTTTTTCTAAAAGTTATTATTATCATCATCATTATCATTATCATTATCATTATCATCATCGTTATCATTTTTTTGTGCCCCAATTGTACGCAATTTATGTCGATTGTCGCATGCGATTTAAACGAAAAAGACGATTTTTATGCTCTCGATGATAACTATTACTTCGACGCACGTTAATTTACATTTTTTTTTTTTTTTTTTTCATTTTTGATTGAGTCAATCGCCAGTGCATAATTAATCGTCAATTGTGCGCTTTGAATGTCCATTTTTTTTTATGGTTGGAGGATACAGTGACGATTACTGATACATTGGCGATGACTGAGGCGCAGTTTGCGTTGTTCGAGATCAATAACTTGAACGATACGGTATCGCAGCTGACGTTTATTGTTGCGATCAACAGTTATTCCAACTGTTGGGCGTAAATTTTTTTTTTTTTTTTTTCACAATAAATTAAAAGATTTTATTTTTGCTCCATTATTGTTATTGCGAATTCTGATTTCGCGCGACGACAATAAGCAACAGTCGTGTTTGTCGAAGTCGAGAAGAAAATGGAGTTAACTTAATGCAGTTCTTGCGGTTCAATAAAGTCACTCGATTATTAATATTCCGAAAATTAACTTAATTAACGTATTATTATAAACAAAATTTGAAAAATTTTAAACAATAATAATAATGATAATAACTTTTTTTTATAAATATTTTTGTTATTATTGATTAATAAATTTTTTAAACGGAGCCATTTGTTTATGAAAAAAAAATAGAGCTACGAAACTATAAATAAATATATGTCAACAAAAAAAAAAAACACGCGTGGTGATAAATTTTTTTTTTTTATACGAACTTTTATTTTATAATCCAAATAAAAGGTATATATTCATTCGATCATAAAATCCTTTCCAATCGCGTCGAGGAATTGACTCTGTTATGTTACGTTTTGCGAAACATAATTTTCACAACAAAAAAAAAAACAAAAATTGGTCATTACGAAGAATCGCGTAATAGGAAAAGAGGGGATATATTCCGAATGTTGTGTCATAGATAAAATTCCGAATCATCAATTTAACGATTTTGGTGTAAATCTCACGGTACGAGACACCCATAGGTACAGAAAAATGCGATACACGCACGTCGCGTATATAACTCGGTGTTGGATAATAACTTTTACCTATTATAAGAAATCAGAAGAAAAAAAAAACTATTGCTTCGGACGAGTCGACTGGCGCGTCTGGCAGTGGTCTTCAAGTGGTTCACCTCGACTATCGAATAGATTTTAAACGTCGCAGAAGTGATTAACTTGATTTCTCAGTGTCGGTCATTGGTCTGCGGGGTTTTTTTTTTTTTTTTTTTTTTTTTTTTTCGAGACACCGTTGCGATTATCGGTCGGCAAATTATATATTACCAGAAATCGAATAATAATATCGTAATGACGAAGCAAAACAAAAATATTGCAAATGGATTTGAGTGTCGCTTCCTCATTGCTTGTTTGCTCAACGTCCCCCACGAACACACATAGTAAGGAAGCGCAGCGGTTCCTAATTGCTGAAAAAAAAAAAAAAAAAAAAAAAAAAAAAAACGGGAAGTCGGCTGTAAAAAAACGAACTATAACAATAATTTGTTTTCATAAATTTGATTTTTTTTTTAAGGAGCATTTTTTTACGAGGAAGTAAAAAAACACGTTTTTTTTTTTCTGGAATCGATTTTTTTCGGTAATAGTTTCCTCGTAGACGATTTTCGTGCAATTATCGTTATTCGTGAAACTCATCAGAACGAAATTATTTCTATAGGAGGGGAGGGAGGGGGAGGGGTGAAGGGAGGAAAGGGGCTGATATAATTACGTATGTTGCGGAGTCGGGTAGCGCGTACGCATTTCTAAACGTCTCTACGTTCGCGATGTGTTTATCTCCGCTCATTGAAAGCTCGCGATCGTTCTCATCACTCAGCCGCTATTGCAAGGTGAATGTCCCAATTACCGATCTGTATGATTTCGTCATAAAGACATTTCGCCACCATGCAACAACTATCTATAATATATCTGAAGCGCACCGCTCACTATTTGCATGGGTAACTAATCGCTGCGCGTGCGAAGTCGCGGGCTGTATGCCGTTTTTTTTTTTTTTTTTTTTTTTTTTTTTTTTAAGTTGGTCAATAACTGTAGCCTCACATCTCAAAACACACCGAAATATTTAGGCCGTACAAAACGGGGGGATAAAAAAAAATTATTCGTATTCCCTAACTGCATCGGAGACCTAAACTAACCTAAATATAAACTCAAACTTAACCCTAAACCTGAACATCTGACTATTAAACTTTCAGCAGATTAGCCGATTTTTCAGTCGGGGATTTTATTTAAAATGTTAATTACGATTTTTACGAATTTTTTTCAATTTTTATTCTTGTATTCGATAAAATAAAAAAAATAATTTCGATTAATAATATAGATTCGGAGATACGAATACGCGATTCTCGAGCGATCAACGATACGTCTTAAACATAAATTAACGTTTATCGTTAATTTTTCATTCGTAAGTCGGGGATATTATTTAAAATCTTAATTACGATTTTAATTTAATTTTTTTGCCAATTCTTATTCTCGTATTCGGTAAAATAAAAATAATTATTCCGATTAATAATAAATTAATAATAATGATGAACAACTCGCGAATATACGAATACGCGATTCTCGAGCGATCAACGATACGTCTTAAACATCAATTAAAGTTTTTATATTTTTTTATCGTTTCGACATATCTCTTTATTGTACAGATTTAATGATTGTACATTTCGTATGCGCGCATCATCGGTGCGTGTCGACCGATGAGTCAACGCTTCTCGCTAAATGCTACTTTCAGCATAATTTTTTCTTTTTTTTCGGCATTTCCTTACTCACCTTTCCTTCGCTCGCGAGTTATAGTCGTAGATTATCGTTCTATTTTATCGCGACAACGTATTTTTTCCGCGCATATGACCCGTCCTGACATTTTGTCATCGGTCAATTCCGCTTCCGTAAGCCGGTCAAGTGACCTCCACTATGCGTGTGTGTGTGTCGATGGCCGCCGAGATTCTCAGTCACGACACATGCGCATTGGCTGCGGCCAACGTTCGCGCGCCTCTTTCATCTCCTCGCCGGTGCTTTTGGATTCATTTGACACTGTTTATCGACGATTGTCCAGCTGTTTGAGGATTCGCGATGCGCAAATATCCCAAAAGGTTAATGATCGAGTCACTGACCCACCGCTCCGCTCTCCTCTTCTCCGAGAACGCAATCGCTGACCGTTCGGAATAACGAGTCATTACATGTCATAAATGTTTAATCATTACGAACGACAATGTTTATCGATTGTATCGAAATTCCGAAATATTACGAATATGGTGATTAACCGAATTAACACAGTGAGACTCGATTATCGAATCGATCTTATTAGATTCGATGAATATGTGGTTAAGAAAAAAAAACAACCAAAAGCCGTGACGCAAACGGGGTTTTTCCCCTTCGATCGCGGAGACGCGAGCGATCAATTAATTGCGTGTACGCAGGAGTCCGGATTGTCGGGATTTTCAAAGCGATTACTTCCGTTTGCCGATGCAAAAATTTCGGATCGCAAGTAATTTCGATGTAATTCGTACGCTCGGGGGTACAAGGTGCTCGGATTTTTGCTTCTTATCCTTGACGAGTCTGCGGTAACGCGGATGACGGAGTCGTCAAATTTACCATCGTAATTAGCCTCAACTTGGACTTTCGTTCGAGAAATTAAGGGGAAAAAAATTAAAAAACGAGAATCGATAAAACGCTAAGATGACGAAGCTGATGTAAAGATTCTTAGGAGTCATTACAGCATCGTTATAAGTGAAGATGATTGTGAAAAAAAAAAAAAAAAAAAAAAAAAAAAAAAAAATTAAAAAATAACAAATCAAAGCGTAGAGACGACGCGGTAGCCTCGGGGGCATTGGATGAGAGGGAATCCCGAGAAATGTATGAAAAAGGAAAGACCCCGACGACAGGCAGGTCTCGTGCGTTCCTATCGCGATTGTCATTAGTTTGGATAATTATTTTGCAAATTCTCGCGCGAGTGTTTGTTCTTTCGGAAGGTCAGCCTGATGTCGCGTGAGATGTTTGAAACCCGACGTTTCTCATTTGTCGTAAATGGGCCTCGAAAAAAAAAAAATCGTAGGGAATGGTGATGGAGATTGAAGGATTTTTGGGTCGATGTATCCGAATCGGAGTCCGGGGAACGAGGAAAAAAATTAATGAAAATTAGCTACGGATCGAGTTAATTAGACAAATCGATCCTTGTAACTGTATCCATCGATTACGCTTCGTACTTATTGCTCCGATGATTTTTTTTTTTTTTTTTTTTTTTTTTTCGGAATTCGTCGTAATTATCGGGATAAAAAATTGAGTGTATAATTTTCCCGACTTATTCTACGCAGCGGTGGAGAAATCGAAAATAAATTAGATAATGAGCTGTCGACGGGAAAAACTCGAACGCGCGGTATGAATCTGCGATTGTAACCGATATTTTTCTTTACAATTTTTTTTTTTTTTTTAACGATTTTTTTTACCCCTTAAGAATCTATTTTTCTAACCGATTTAATCACCGGAATTTCTCTACCTTTCCGCGCATTCGTTTTCGCATTGAACAGTGTGAAAAATCGAATTAACTTCACCCCACGAGTAACTCATTTCTCATCGCGCTTTCGTTTTTCATCGAAAAAAAAAAAAAAAAAAAAAAAAAAAAAGAATTGTATGATAAATATTATAACCATCGATTATGGTAATGAGTTACATCGACGACATGGCCCGCGTCATTACACTTTGTCGATTATCGATTCATCAGCGTCGAACGTGTACTGTTCGACTTACTCTTGCGGCTACTAGTCATCAATAATTAATTTTTATTCCTTTTTCATTGCAATCGTCGGTGGTTTTAGTTTACAGAGGCCAAAGCATTGCACAATTTGTCAGCGATTAATACGCGAGGGCAATTATGTTCACGAATGACTCGATAATCCAATCGAAGCGCGCGCGCGCGCACGCGTGCGTTACGCGTGCGCCTCGTCGTTCGACCTGACGAGCGACGACGCGGCTGCAGATCGTATACATCCATATTTTCCGCTGCGATCCCCGGGAAATTATAAAAATGAGTAATCGTAGCGTTCCGACATTCTTGATGCGCGTGTCTACACGTACCCATGCGGAATTGCCACAAGAGTCGTTTGTCGGGATCGGTGTATAAAATTCCGCAACGTGTCGGAGAGCAGTAATTCTTTTTTTGTTCCATGCAACTCTATAATTTTATTCGCACATTCGATGGGAAAATAAACGAAAAAGGAATTGTTTTTAACTCTCACTGCCTCTCGCGTTCGTTTTCAAAAAGTCGTCGTAATAAATTCGTGATATTCGGAATTGATACAAATTTCAACAAATTTGTAAATTTATTTACGGCATATATAGTTATATATAAAAAAAACATAAAAAAAATAATAAATACCGAATGTAATTGAATAAAATTTATTCAATTAAATCAATTTGATTTAATTGGTTTAATTAAATTAAATTGATGTGTATAAAAATAAAAAAAATCAAATTATTATAAATTTATTGAAATATTTAAATATTTCGAAAAATATTTTTTATTTTTTATTTTTATCATTTTTATTTGTTAAATTTTTTTAAGTATATATATCCCTTCCGAGTATCGTGAATACGCCGAAAATGAAAGAGAATTAAATTAGCTAATCCGTCATATAAATGACGCGTGAATGTAGGTGAAGGCAAAGTGGGTCAAGCGGGTTGAGTTGAGATTTTTGCGAGCGGCATCGCACCTCGTGGGTCCATAGTTCAATTTCTATATATTTCTCTCTCCCATTCACATTCTCGTTATATATTACGAGAGCCAAATAATCATTGCGTAATATTTGGCATTTTAATACGGAGGTCGTTCCTATTTTTTTTTTTTTTTTTTTTTTTTTTTTTTTTTTTTTTCTATCAAAATTTCTCCGCGTTCGTTTCGCGGGATCGGCCGCGATTTCACTTAATTTATTAATATCTCCGTATGCTTGGCTATTGCGCCAATTTTTTTTTTTATTTCGGCACGAGCCAAAAATAAAGAATTTCGCGTATAATACGCGCGATTCTTCGCGGTAGAATTCGCACGTACGCACCTAATATTTTTTCTTCATTCCAATCATTCGCGTTGATTATTTCGTCTACCAATCGAAATCGCAAAAAAAAAAAAAAAAAAATGATAATTACCGTCTAACGCCCGTCAACGTGTAGGTTATGTTAATTATTTTCTGGCTAACGCCGCCTTCCTCTTGCCTCGGCGTTTATACTTAACGACGAATGAGGCTTCTGGAAAAACTGTAATTGATGATCCGGTAAAATTATCGGCTTGAAGTGAAAAAAAAAAAAAAAAAACATCGAGTAATTGAAGAATAAAAAAATGGATTTATGATAATTACGTGGAGAATTTACGGGATCGCGTCGAGAGTAAATCGAACGAAATCCTTGATCGCGAGAAGAACCAATGTACGGAGGGAGAGGGACTGTGAAACTTTCCGTCACTTACTATTGCGCGCACGAGTAGAACGCGATAAATCTTCGACCCGAGCGTCATTGCTAACCGTCCCTCCTTCTCGTTCCTCTCCCTCGCGAATAAACGAAGTCCGTCGGTATTGCTTACGGTAATGATAATGATTATAATGTACATTCGCGACGTTCGCGCACTCGACTTCTCTCAAGGTTCGACCTTCGCGCGACAAGTTGCGCGGAATCGAATGACTCCGAGTGCTCACAGAGGTAGAAGCGGCTCTCTACCACTTCCGTTTCGTGAGAGAGAAAGAAGATCAAAGGACTTTCGTAATTTTTTCGCGTACTTATGGTACTTTAACTTCCGCGTCATTTATTCTCTCGTCGGATACATCAATTTTTTATTTATTTTATTAAAAAAAAAAAAAAAAAAAATCGGGAAAAAATTATAAATAATTGTTTTTTATCGAACTTTTGGCATTAATACAGTTTTTTTATAATTGCACTGCAATTATTAAAAAAAAAAAAATACTATAGATGTATTTTATTTTTTTTAAATTTTATTGTTAAGTCATCGGAGTCATCGGAGTCATCGGATTGGTCATCAAACTGCGATATTCGATGACTATGTTGCGTAATAATTGAAAGAGTTGTCTCCCCAACGAGTGGGTTGTTTTTTTTTTTTTTTTTGAGAAGACGGGAGACGGGTACGTTGACACTTGAGAGCTCGCGATCTATCAGTGAAGGACTGACGAATTGTTGGGATCTTACAAATAGCGTGTATGTCGATACGAGTAACAAAGTCGTGAAATTAATATGTTTAATTTTTTCTATTCACAAAAAATGAGGGCGACGACAATTTTTGCGAATAAGCAAAAAAAAAAAGATGTTGTTAATTAATTTTATTAATTTCGCGAATTTAATTAGACGAAAATGTTATTTGAAAAAATGAAATTAAAAGAAAACGAGAGGCCAACGATTTTTGCAAGAAAATCAAAGCATTGTAATCAAATTCGAGTTCTGATTAAAAAAATTTAATTGATCACTTGAAATAATTAACGAAACTCCTAATTTAATTACAGTACTTCGATTTATTCGTACAAATTGTCGGTTTGTTTTTTTTTTTTATTAAAATTAATTAGAAATCTTCGTAAAATTGATGAAATTAGAAAATTAAGAAACGAAGAATAATCGCAAGCTTCGGGTTCCGTCGAGTTAAGAAGAGAAGTCTTACCGTACAGTTTTTCCGGGACGAATAAACGAGAGACTTGAACGCCAGAATCAGCGTGTAGCAGCGAGGTGCGGCGCTGAAGCTTCCTAAACTGCACGCCGCGTCTCGAAGGCCAATTTTTTTTGTACAATAGAACGATTAATATTTCATCGCACATTTGAAAACTGAGTTTATTTGAAGGTTAACTGAAAATCGTCGGTAGTCGTAGCGTAAAAAAAAATGGTTTCATTCGCCGAACAATCGCGTTAGACAACTCTGTTTTCGAGCGAAAAATGCCAATTAATCGTCTCATTGATGAAAAAAAAAAAAGAAATTTATTCATTATGTAATTATTCGTCGCCCACCATTTTTTTTTCTCAATCCGGAATTTTTAACCCGATTACGATGTATGCATAATTATATCCATGCATTTTAAAACACCGCGCGATCTCGAGACCCTCAGACGTGACCGACGCAACTTGATTTATGTTTGACACGACAAAGAATTGGAATGCGATTTGCTTGACGCTAATAATACTTTTTTTTTTCGTATTTCACGTTAAATATTCGTTTTTCACATTGCGGTAAAAAAGAAATGGCGAACTTATCGATTAAAAATTATTACGAAGAAATGATCGCACTGAGTCGATATTGAAGTTTTTTTTTTTTTTTTTTTTTTTTTTTTTTTTTTTTTAATATTATAGCACAAAGTAATGACGCAAATTACAAAATCTTACGTAGATTGGTCCATCGTTTCGCGAGGGTTAAGAGCAGTAATCGTTTTTTTTTTAGAATAAAAATCGCACGCACGTGTCGCGTGTACCGTTCGACGATATGTCCGTAATTCGCATATGCAGACAGTTTAGTTTCCGGCGATTCGTTAAAATGTCTCTAATTCATTTCGACTATATAGTTATTGTCATAGAGTTCAATTGCGAGCGGTCAAGGTGCTCGCTGCTGCATGTCAATGATCGGATGCGCATAGATTCTCGTATTTTCAATATGTAACAAATACCGCGACCCGTTGCCTTATTTTTTTTTCGCACGTGCTCTTCTCTCGGTCGCAAAGACAATGAGCATTTTAACGAAGTATAGAAGATTATACGCTTCGCGAATTCGTGACCACGTGACGTGACTCTCACGATTGTTTCGCCGGCGAATCTGTCGTGAAAACAAAATGAAATCGGGTCGGATAAAGCGAGAATTTGTGTTAACGTACTTCTGACGCAAAGCTCGTCGATGTATCCCATCGTAATATTAATTAGTATGCAACAAATTTAATCCCTCTTCGCTGCAAACTCGTTGTACCGATGATTACCAATTGTTAAAACGAAAAAAAAAAAAAAAAAAAAAAAATCGTCGAAAGTAAACGTTCCTAAAGTATTTTTTTTTTTGCTTTGCATATCGCTCGGTCACATCCTGAACGCGACGACCGTCGTGTTGCAATAATGAATTCTTGGCGAATGTCGCGCAAAAATAAATTGGAGTAGTGTCGCTGAAAATCAGATGATTTCAAGGATTTTTGTTTAAACTTAACGACGTGGATGTTTTTTTCCTCGTGGCGTTTGCTTCGTCTTTGCTTTCGCGAATTATGCGCATTTTTTTTTTTTTTTTTTTTTTTTTTAGAAAAATAATGTTTCTGTTGTTAAATATGTGGGATAATTGGGCATAAAAGGGGTAAAAAAAAGGGGACACCGGGGTGATTTGAAACGCGAAATAATTCATAACTCGCGTACCATAACCTAAAAGTTCCTTTTTGCTTTTGTTTTCTTTCGGAAAAAATATCTAAAGTATTCGGTTACTGAAAAATGATTTATGTGTAATGTATACGTTTTAACGGAAAAATAAAAAAAAAATCATGTCCAACACTAAAAAAAAAAAAAATCGAAAGTTTCACCGAGAAATTATAACACCCGCGACGTGAAACCTTCGCTAAGTGTAAAAATCTTATTTTTCTTTTGCCGCGTATTCTCCGAATTCCTTCGGGTATCAAGTAGCCCCGGTCTCCAGGATCGACCGTTTAGGAGTTATGGTACTCCGTGGCATTAGATATTACACTACGGTGTGTAATTTCTTAAAAATTCATTGCCACACATTTGCAATTGTTTAAGCGGCGCGATCTTTCAACTGTTGCGATTAGCCCCGGTCACTCCGTATTTATCGATTCGCGCGTGTCGAGGGGTTACGACGTTTCATCGTTTCGCTTACAATGTACAATCGCTATCAATGACTTTGAAAAAAAATGTTCGCTCGTTGTTTTACTCGACGATACGATTATTTCGGGGGACAGCGGTTAACGTGCCAAAGTGATGCGATCAAAATCGATTTTGTTGTTTCGTCGTTAACGGTCTCGTGGACGCCGGCTTAATCGGCGCGCGGAGAGGTTAGAGGCGGATGGAGAAGGAGGTGGCGGCGATCGCGAGCGCAAAGGTGAGGGGAAACCTCCGGAGCTTCGGTGGCGGTACCAACATGGCGCTCCGGTTAAAAGCAATGCTCCAGCGTTACCGTATGTCAGTCCGTAGTTGCCGAGAGGACAACGGCACGTCGGTATAGCCTCAACCTTTGCCGCTTTCGGTTTTTCGTCTCTCGTCACGTTCGATCGTTGTTGTTTCGATTTTGATATCACTGAATCACGAGCCGCTCTGTCCATTCTCGGCAAATACGACAAACGGTTGATGAGTATCGGCGATATTCTTTTATGAAACAGTTTTTTTTTTTTTTTTAAATCAAATTTTTGTATCGTTATTTTATACAAAATTACATCGAGTGCCACCGAAAACTCCGGAATATTATTATTTTTTTTTGTTTTAACGACAATTAATGAGAGTCGAGATAAACCCCCGTATCGGGTAGAAAAACAAACATAAAAAAAAAAAATACCGTGAGATAATAAATCCGGGAGGACGATCGGCGACAGTGAATTTATCGACGCATCCAATCGGACAGTAAAAGTGATTTCTTTGTGGGTTTTAAAATACTACGGGCTCGAGGACTTGAAAATCGGTAAGTTTGAAAAAAAAAAAACAAAACAAAAAAAAATTATTTTGAATTTGTGATTAAAAAATAGAAAAAAAAAATCCGAAAACTCAGAAAAAAAAAATTGCTTAAAGTATTTTACGAATTTTATAAACAATTTTTTGGGCGTTGCAAAAATTTCGTACAATAAAAATAGTTATGGTACTCGAACGCCAAACGCGTAGCGCATTTCTGAGACAAAGAAAAAATATCGTAATAGGTAGATCACGAATCACGAATTAATCGTGATTCGATTACGTTATTGTTCAATTAACGAGCAATAAGCATTCTATTATTAGAATTTTAATATCGATATTATTCGATAATGGCTTTTGTTCGTTGACAATGCGAAAAATTCTCCGTTTGCGCTTCGTGCCGATAATAATAGACGATGTTGGATACGAGACTGACGATCGTTGGTTTTCGTGACGGACGAGCGTCTGACTGGTGCGTGTTGTTTCTACTTGCAGTACCGCGTTCGCGGTTACGGCTCTACCGGCGGTCTTTCGCGCGAATTTCTTTGGGGGTTGAATTTTTATTTTTTTTCCTTTTCATTTTCTCGACAACAGCTGCTCGGTGGCGCCGTTACCAAAGTCACATAAATTGATTCGCGTGACGAAACAAAAAAACAAATTTTTTTTTTCAGCAATGAAATTCGCGCAATTAAATCGTCGAGTCATTCCTGCTTCGCGAGGCGTACGAATTACAATAACCTTAAATATTAAACATTTATTCGTTGTATTGGCATAAGCGTATGTAGCCGGAATTATTGAATATTCTGATTGATGTTAAGCGGAATCATCGATGCTATGAAATTTGTTGTTGTTTTGTCGGGTCCGGGAGCGTTCGGTAGTTTATATGCCGTTGGGAAACCTTACCGATCGTTAACTCTGAAAAACGATTTTTTGCGAAAAAAATAAAATAAAATAATTTTTATTTAAATGAAAATCTTAATACTAGAAATCGTAGTTTTAACGCTGTTACCGATATCATTGGGAAATCTTACCGATCATCAATTCCTATAATCGATATTTTACCAAAAAAAGATCGAAGTACTATTTTTTGAAAACGAAAATCGCAACGTTGGTGCACGTGGTCTTCATTTCCGATAGTTTCGAATATCGTTGAAAAATCTTACCGATCATAAATTCCTGTAATCGATATTTTACCAAAAAAAAGATCAAAGTACTATTTTTTGAAAACGAAAATCGCAACGTTGGTGCACGTGGTCTTTATTTCCGATAGTTTCGAATATCGTTGAAAAATCTTACCGATCATCAATTCCTGTAATCGATATTTTACCAAAAAAAGATCGGCGTACTAATTTTTTAAACGAAAATCGCAAAATCGCAATTGTGCACGTGCTCTTGATTTCCGATGTTTTCGAATATCGTTGAAAAATCTTACCGATCATCAATCCTTATAACCGGTATTCGGCGAAAAAAAAAAAAAAAAAAAAATCAATAATTTTCCATCGAAAATCTTTTGGCCGATTAATCGAATTCAAATCACGAACTTCCCCTAAATTCTGCTGCAATCGATTATTGTTCATTTAACAAATCCGGTAAATCCGAGGTCGACTACGCAGGCAATCCGGTGGTTAACAATCGGTTGAGGATTATGCAATGTTCACGTCCGAGACCGCGATCAAAGAGACAAGAGCTCGTGTCGCGACATACATATGTACGCGCGCGCGCACTTACACACGTTGGTGAGACGAACAAGCGTAACGCACGAGCGTGTTGATCGCACTCGACGATCTTGCGTGCTCCATGTAATTTCGTACAAACGCAGAGGTGGAGAGGGGGGGGGGGGGGTGGGGGGTGGGGAAGAGGTCATCGATGGTACAAATTCGCACCGTGTCACTGTAATGAAAAGTCTCTGCCGCCGATGAGCTTCGAGGACCTTCAGTCGTATCGTAAAGACGAACGAGAATCGGTATAAAAAAATGAAATAAAATGAAATAAAAATGGCAAAAGGAATGATTCCTTGTGGTAGTCATACGGAAATGTGTATTCATTAAAGAGCCTATTGGCCCCCAACGGGAACTTCCGTGACTCGGTTAACTCGTCGGGTTTCGATTTTAAATTCATACTAAATTGAATCGCGACAATCCGGAATTTACATGGTTCCCCTTACCGATTTAATACCCGTTTGCGTATAATAGACAGACAACTCAGTTTTATCCTTGGAATATGGCGGAAGTCGTTTCGCAAATTAACGGTCGACTTTGCCAGAGAGAAGGACATCGGGTTTATCTGAGAGCCGACCCATATATGACCGGTACTGCACACGCGTGTGTTTATGTGTGTTCGCGTTCGACATTATTTCGTATTCATCGAGAGCTTCTTCCATAAATGATCGGGACGTATCGATGGGGGAAACGATCGGAAGACGCGTCAACGCTAAACAATGTCGTCGAATCGGTACTATCGCGATGCATTTAACGATTTTTTTTTACCGATCTTCTTTCATTCAATTCGGAGATTAATTGATTCCGGGGATTCGAGGGACCCAATGGAAAAATTTCAATATATATATTTCAGTAAAATAAATCGAATAATAAAAAATCGATTTGGAGTAAAAAAAAAAAATCGGAAAAATTGTATTTTATGTCACAAAAAAAAAGTTTATCAACATAATTGATTTTTTTTACCGATCTCCTTTCGTTCAAATCGGAGATTAATTTATCCCGCGGACTCGAGGAAACCATCGAAAAAATTATAGTAAATAGATTTGAGTAAAATAAATGAAAAATAAAAAAAAACATCTTTAATGTTGCAATGAAAAAAAAATTAAAGCATTTTATCAACATCGCGTGCCGGTTGCCGATCTTTGTCGTACGTAATTTTTTTTTTTTTTTTTTTTTTTTTTCGCGCGCATAGGTACGTCGTTGGCTCATTATTTTTTAATTAAGTAATTTAGATGTCCCCGAGGTCGTCGGACGCCTCGCGAAATTCATCTATTGTTCACCTTCGTCGGTTATCGAAGTCGTCTGACATTTAGAGTTTCTCCTCAACCTCCGCGAGGTTCAGAACTCTGAACCGATCGGGAGAGATGAATGTTACGGCGTCTATTGAGTCTCGAAGACATTTACCATCTTCCGTATCGCAGCGCACGAACGTTCGAAGGAGTAGAAAAGACAGAGACGAGGAAAGAAACCGTAAAACGTTTTACGACTGTTGCGGATCCAAAAATGTATTATTTCGGAAGGTTTAATAAATTTCTGAAGGCAGCGTACAGTGGTATCCGTATAAAAGATGCTGTTGAGACTGAATCCCAAAGCCCCTCTCCCCATTCTGCATTTCAATCTTCTTGTTGGGACGAGTCTTGAATTTTGATAATACCAAAGAAATCTCAATAGCATTATACCGACGCGCAACAACAGTACAAGCGTAGCTTTGCAATCACGAACAGTGGGGTTCGAAGCAGCTGACTGAGATAATGACAGAATAACGTTTAGGTACCGATTATTACGCTCGTACTTATCCGCACTTATCTTTTCCTCTCTCGTAGAGACTATCCAGCGGTGGAATCAACTATTACATAAATCTTTTTCCTTCGTTCGTGAGATCCTCACGATGGACGATTGGCCTGCAGAGGCATGAATCGTCGAATAAAAAATTCCAAATAAATAAATAAAAAATTAATAAACAGCAAAAAAAAAATATATAAAATTTAATATATTATATATTTATTTATCTTTTTTAAAATTTTTTATTTGAAAATTCGTATATATGATATATATATGTGTATATTAGTTAAAAATATAAATCTATTAAAATAATAATAATCATTTTTTATTTTTTATTTTTTATACATATATTTATTTGGCTGTAAAAATAAAAACGAAGAATTTCGAATTCGGAGAATTCGGTATATCGTCGTATTGAGAAATTGTTGTTTTTTTTTTTTTTTTTTTTTTTTTTCGTAATAATAGAATGATATAGAAAGCTGAAGACCCTGGATTGGGTCGTGTTCGTGCTTTTGCAATCGTCGATAGTTTCAGTCGTCGATACTAATGGCCAAGACGTTCGCTCTCTCGTTGGTGCGCGCGCGCGCGCGCGCTCTCTTTTCCTTTTCGATGTTTCCTTCACGTTAGTTTCACTTTCATTATCTTTCACACGGGTTAATCCATGTAACAACAACGTTTTACTCCGTTTCCACGGTCGTTCGACGTACTTAATAAGAAAGGATGACGATATGGCACCTTTACGCAATCGAGGATTCCTCTCGTTCGTAATACTTATACAAGACGTATAATCGAGCGAATCCAAATCGTCGTTCATCCCGGTTCACCGCGCGTCTCCTGACGGTCCGAGAATCTTCGAGAGCCTTTTCCTTGGCGAGTGTGTGCCGCGGCGGGTCTCCTTCGCGGCCACCTATCCGGTGGTACCGTCGTCGTCGTCGTCGTGCGTCGACTCTTGGCTCGGGGCATCGATGCGCGTTGCACCGTAGCTATGCGCGCACTTTCCCTCCCGGCCTCTCTGCAACATTCTACTACTAAGTTTTGCTAACTTAACATAGCCGTGTGCGAGACTGTGAGAGAAGTCCATAGGTTCGTGACTTCGTCGAGCTCTGCTATCGATCTATATACAGGACACACACGCGCCACGATATGTACAACACTTGTCCCACGAAGTTTCCACACGTGAAAATTGAGTCATTTGCAATGAAACTTTTCCAATCTCGTTAAGATCTTTCGCTTCCATTCGACGCATACCAAATGCAAAACCATTGCGGAAGATCGAATTTCATTTAATTTCGTCGCGAAATAAACATTAATTTTCCCAACGAAAGTTTATTTTTGTGGCGCGAGGAGCGAAATGGACGCAAAAAGGTTCTAAATAAAAAAATTAAAAAAATAAAACCGAAGACAAAAATTCGTTTTTTTTTTTTTTTTTTTCACTTTTTGAAGTTTTTTTTAATTCTATTTTTAACTCCATTTTTTTGCCATCAGTTTTCTCGTTTTTCCATACGCGTCTGATTTTGCCCCGTTTTCCCATACATCGCGCGCGAACTATAAACTTTTTGCGAGTGATATATATTCATTCGTAGATCGAGATATCTTCGAATGTATGTCTCGACTCGTGAATTTAAAAAAAAATTTTTTCCAATTTTTCTATAATGTTGCAAATTTTTGACGATACGCGATAAAACAGCGATGCAGTTTATTCGATGAGATATTGTTGTCTGGGAAAGACAATGCTCGGCGCGCGTGTTTTGATTTGTCGAGTTTGTTCTTTTGCGCGTTCTATTGTTTTAAAATAGTGCATACGGTGTGCTGTGACGTTGCACGCGAATAATGTGTAAATGTGTAAATGAGAATACTTTTTCAACAATAGACTTGACCCATATGCCTCGTCGTCTCTGACTCTTGCAAAATTAATTTTTTTTTCCGGCTGTACGTTGATTTAATTAAATTGATAAAATTTCATTAGCATATGTAAAATTTTTGAATTCTTGAAAAAAAAAAAAAAAATCGTCGAATACGCGAATTTGTAAATACAGAAATGTTTCCGGTCTTCCGGTCATTTATTCCGTAGCAAAAATCGTTGATTAATTAAATCATTGCCACTGCATCCCCTCCCTTCGCGTCGCTTTATTGTATCGGCCTCAATGGATCGATCGATAGACTCGACCGCGATCGCTCTCGATTTCGGTCTCAAGGTTACAGGCACTCGAACAGCATATAGAACGGGAACATCGCGGGGGGCCACGAAAAGGAAAACCGAGCATTGGGGAGCGTGCGAGGTCGCGTGTGACTTCGTGATTAACATGTAACACTCGCGCGGCTCCACAGAATACATGCGTCATCCTTTCGTGTTCGTCTTTAGATTCGATTGTCTCGTTACTTAACGAGAATTTATTTTATTTTTCTTTCGTGTTCGTTTTTTTTTATTTTTTTTTCTTTCGTGTCCGTTTAAGAAAAAAAAAATTCGTTTTTCTTCTCGGCGTTCCTTTTTTCGTTTTTCATCTGCTTTTTTTGTATTTCTTCTATTCGTTTTTTTTTCCGTTTTTTTTTCCGTTTTTTTTTTTTTTTTTCATTTTTCTTTCCGTTTTTTTTTTTTTTCGTTTTTCTTCTTTACGTTTTTTTTCCTTCATCTCCGTCTTTGACTTCGATTGCTCCGTTACTTAACAGAAATCGTTTTTTTTTTTTTTGCGCAATAAAAATGGCTCACCGCGATAGTTCGCAGCGTTGTAGCTTTGCATACCTGCGTATACTTTGGGTGTAACCGGTGGGCCGATCAACTATCGTTCGTCGCACGAGAGTCGTACGTCTCGTCGTCTGCGCTTTCCTCTCGCCTTCTCGGCGATTTAAATTCACTTATACATCGTCAATAAAGTTTCTATATGTATGTGAGTTACATTAGCGGTGTTATACCGGTTGTATATAGTTTCAATCGTCAACGTCATCTCTCGTCATCTTATTCTATGCCGTCTTGTGGCCACAGGCGTTCAGTTACCTCGGTCGACGCTGGTCATCAAGCATCAACGACATAACCCGCGCGCTGTATGGGCGACTGTAATAAATTTGCTTCAATCTAATCTCACTTTCCCTTCATCCTTAACTTCTCGTTCTATCCAATCTTTGCACTCTCATCAGACACTCTATTATTATACAATAACTTCTTTTCTCGTCTAATGATAATGAAAGAAAAAAAAAAAACAGAAAAAATTTACGAAGGGAAACAAAAACGTCGGAAGATAATCGCGTTACTGAGATCGTTGGTTAGTGGAGTCTTAAATTTTATAAAATTGACGGCAAAATTTGATTTTTTTTTTTTTTTTCAAAAAAATGTAATTATTCCGAAGAAACATATTTTTTATTTGAAATTTTATAAAAATCAAAAAAAGGCTATAAAATAAAAAAAAAAGATTATATGAGTTCATTTTTTTTTTTCTTCAAATTCTATGACAAATCATTTTATCAGTAATTTTATCAGGAATTTGACAACGTGACCTTCTCACGTCATACGAAACCGAAAAACGAAATACGTTCGAAAAATTACAATTCCAAAGCAGAAAATGTTGCAATATACATAAATGCAAAAAAAAAAATCTTTCCAAATTTTCGTTCTTATCGTTCGCCATATTTCCTCAGAGAAACGCGACGAAATATCGAATTTTTTTCAATGCAATTTATTTCGCATCAAATTGCAACTTAGTTATCGCGTTTTCTCCGCCGCGATATATCGAATATCAAAAATAAACAATCTAACCTCAAATTTGAAAAAAAAAAATTGTTGCATACATCGAAAATACATGAGAATAGTAACAGAATGACGTTTTTGCGAAGTAAAATCGACATCTGCGTGTTCGGCTTGTGGATACTTATTAATCGAATACGTAGACATTATCCGCGTAAACATACGCGTTACTTTCGTTTGGCATTAGAAGTGGTCATTGGAACTGGCAATACCCCTCGGAGCCGCGCGGACTTCGACGCAGTCGTGTTAGTTTCGAACGTTACGCTTCACCGTGGGTTCGCCAAACCACGCGGGTATTGCACGCGCGCAGAATCACCGGTTATAATCGACTAACGAGAGAGTACGAGAATCGTGTGCCGTACAGGTGCCTCGTCGTCGTCGTCGGTGTACGCGCCACGTTTACGGTCACGTTGTACGTGCCGGTAAACGTGCGCAATCTGCCCCCTTCGTCGACATCCAGGGCTCAAAGGTACTTTCACAATCAACTTGCCGCGGCTCCACGGTTGTCCCGATCAGATCGTGTATTATCTGCTTTACACGGTTTCGCGTAATCCACGGAATTTTATTGTAGTAGATGAACACGAGAATTGCTAAGATACGTATCGGTAAATATACCAAATAACTGTGCCGTGTCACACGTTAAGTTCGATACAAATTGGAGCGTCGAATCGTTTATATACTCAACATAAACGACTTTTTTTTTTTTTAAGAACAGCGCGATATCAAATATCACGTTTAGTTAGCGATATTTCCGGGTTGAGAATAATGAAAATTTTTCTAAACTAACAAAGCTAATTAATTGAACGTTTCCGGATTGCGGATGACGGCGATTTCGATCTTTTCGATATATTTTTATTTCGCGCATAATTGTTCGCTCCATTTGAATTTTTTTTTTTCTTGGAAACGTCAGATATACGATTATCGTCGATTTTTTTTCTTGGAAACGTCAGATAGCGATTAGGTGAAATATTTATCGAGTCGCCGGAGGAATGCTGTTAAGACGATTGTCCATAAAGCCGGAAGCGAGAAAGAATAAAACAAAAATATCGCAATCGTTGTATCACGCAGCTGCGATTGTAGAAACGTGTCGACCGATTATCGACTATCAAACGTTCGGTTCATTAACTCCGATTTGTCGAAATCGTTGGACCTCCCGACAAATTCAATGGACGTTGTTGTTATTATTTTTTTTTTAAAGCGATTCGCACAATTCGCTATCGTTATGTTTCGTCAGTCAACAGTACTGGGAACCGAAGTTTATTCGGGTTCCACGAAAAGATTTATTGTTGCTTTAGGCTTTGGATAAAAAATTAGCGCGATTGCAACGCTGCAATTTTTTTTGCACTTAAACCCCCTTTATCCCACTCCCCCGCACCCCCCCCCCCCTTTATTTGGCGAAATCGCAGGTTGTTTTACTGATTTATTTAAGATTTATAAATACCGATCCATATAAGATCCGTCAATAGCGATCTATACAAAATCGGAATATCGATATGTATATAAGAGCCGAATATATAAAAATCGGAAGATCGGTATGTATATAAGAGCCGAATATATAAAAATCGGTAAAATCGGAAGATCGGTATGCATATAAGAGCCGAATATATAAAAATCGGTAAAATCGAAAGATCGGTATGTATATAAGAACCGAATATATAAAAATCGGTAAAATCGGAAGATCGGTATGTATATAAGAACCGAATATATAAAAATCGGTAAAATCGGAAGATCGGTATATAAATAACTGCGAGAATTGAAAAAAATAAAAATAAAAACCGGTCCAATCGATATAGGACACTAAAGGTAATTGACTCAGTTTGTTGCTTCACAGCTTCTGATGGTTTGACAATTATATTATCGCGTCTGTGCCAACAACGCATTACTCCTTCATTCTCGCTTCGGTACTTTTTTTGTACCCTCGTGTCACTGGACCAATTCGCATCTCTGTTTTTCTCGGTCGAACATTCTTTGATTTTCCACTCCGAATGTTTCGGACTATAGCTAAAAAAATGTTTGGAATGCTATAGTGCAACGTCAGTGCAACGGAACATACTTTAGACTTGAGCCTTTAGATTTTTTTTTTCTCGCGAATTCACGCCCTTGCAGCTGAGATCGCTTCTTATATTTCACTTGATCTCCTGTTTTACAAATTCTAGTTTTCCGTCACTGTCCATTTTTTTTTTTTTTTTTTTTTTATAACGTTGCAGCAGCACCGGCTGCACTAGCAACGGCGAATGATTGGATTCTCGATGAAGTGAGCTCTTGGGCGCGAAGTGTTTTCTTACGTAACATCGCGGCTCACGCTCCAGCTAACTGGCGTTGGTGTGGGGCGTTGGGCCCCGACGTAGCAAGGAGTCCGAACGCCCGGTGGCCCCCTTTTTCCTTCGCCTCGCTATATAATGTATACGATTTTCGCAATTCGCGAGTATTTCGCTTGCTTCGCGCGTTTTCGACGATTCGGTTCGTCGAGTGTCGATTCGTCCAACTATTTTGCAACTATCACGTCGCCGCGTTTGCCTTCGAGTAATCCGGGGAGAACGCACCCGCGGAAATCCTCGTTACTCGTGTTTCTGACGATTAACGTATTAATTGCAGCCGTAAATGTCACTCGTCGTTTGCTTCCGCGAAAATGTTTCAGATAGAATGAGAGGTAAACGAGTTGCCGTTCCGGCGGTACATTTTTTTCCTTTTTTTTTTTCGGAGTCTCCGAATACACGCGTCTTTCAGACAAAAATTTTTTTAAATTATTTTTTATAGGTTTTGAGATAAAAAAAATAAAAAACAAATTTGCAGTTGTCGAAAACACGAGTTACTCTTCCGGCTTCGAATTTTTTTTTTTTTTCGACACCTGTTGATAGCTTTTTTGACGAGAAAAAAAAATTTCTGACGCTACATATTTGCGAATAAAGTAATCAAAATCCCAGCAAAATATATTTTCGCGATATTATACGTACCGCGGAGAGTCGAGCGACTTTGATTGCGCGAAGATTGTACAATTATATTCCCAACGTAACGGAGCAGTAGTTTATATTGTAATTTATCCTCCGTGAGAAAATTGTCGCGAGAATTGTTTCAGTCGGTTAAAAATTCATTGTCGACGTCTGGACGAAGGGAATTGCATCTTCGACAAGAATTCTCATCTCGCGCGGCGTTATATTGTGCTGATAAAGTTTCGTGATCCAAAAAAAAAAAAAAAAAAAAAAAAAAAAAAAAATAATGAGTCCGCATTTGGTCGCTGCGATCGTAATAACTCATCGTCGCTGTATATTTCGTACTCATCGTCCCGAACCCGCGGCTGCAGTTCGTTAGCTACTCTAGACCGACGTGATTTTTAATTATCATCGAGAGAAAAAAAAAAAAAAAAAAAAAATTCGTCTTCCAATGGCGCAAACCGATTGTTATAGCTTATCTTTCACTCGTACCAACCGCTAAAAATCAGAAGGGCTGATCTCACACCATCCAACATATAAAACAATCCGAGGTAATTATTTAGAATAGGGGCTTTTCCCAAATTGCGAGCAAAAAATTTTTTTTTTTCACCAAAAGTTGTGTCTTGTCATGTAGTTGAAGATTCATGTGGGGGAGGGAAGAAAATGAAAAAAAAAACCTGTTAAAAATTTAAAAAACCATAATAAACTGAAAAAATTCAATAAGTAAAATAAAAATTAAAAAAATAACAAAAAAAATCGTAATAAAATTAAAAAAACGAAACAATGAAAAATAGGGAACAAAAACGTATTTAAGGCGAAATAATCTGAAAAAGAAAAATGCAAAAAATGCGAAATGCAAAGTAAAAAAAATCGTAATACAACGAAAAGAAAAAAACAATGCAAATAAAAGAATAATAATATATTTACGTTGAAACCCTTACACTATATCACTTGAGACTTCAGACTAAACGCTCGAATGCTCTTTATAGGGAAAAAATCCGTTAATGGTTTTTTTACTGGTCATTATACTCAGTTCGCGCTTCGGAAACAAACGTATCGTTCGGGGAAAAATGGATTGTGCTGGCTGTACACTGAAGTTGAAAGAGTTTTTGGCGATTTGTAGCGATCGGGAGAAGCTACACGATTTTTTAACAAAACACAACGTGGTAAAAAAATCGGTAGCTTGTTCGAGCTGCAAAAAGCGAGCTACTTTTAATCCGTGCGCGCTACAGTGGAGATGCAAAAAAAAACAAAATAAAGAAAGGCAATAAAGTGCAGATCGTCGCGTGCTCTTTCAAGCAAAACGTTCGAATAGACACGTGGTTTGAAAAATGCGTATATTTCGATGGAGGATGCGTGCGTCTTTATCGCGTATTTCGTAGCGTTAAAACCACCGCGGCAAGAGTTCCTTCAGCGAGAACTTGATATGAGTTCGGCTACCGTCGTCGATTGGTCGAATTTTATTCGCGAAGCTCTTGTGTCGTGGTAAGCATATTCTATGGTAAAGTTGAAAATCTGTGTGAATAAATTTTAGACATAACTTGAAAGTAAATTTAATGCAAAATTGGCGAATAGAACCAAAAAAATGTGTACTTCAAAATCCGCATTAATAACTTGATAAAATTCAGCTATAAAAATGTTAGTATTGCCATTTTTTATGCTGATTACATGAAAAGTTCGACTCTTCATGACTCTACGCTGTGCGCCGAACGTTACGTTATGTGTCAGTGTGCGTAAAAATCGTAATGCATGCGCAGAGCAAATACGCCAATATCCATGGCAAAATAATCGGTTCAACTGAAGCAATCAATTCAAATTTTCATTTTCAATTGAATTGTTGTTTGTTTTTGCCAATTTTTCGATTTCAATTCAATTTTAGTTTATTTTTGCCAATTTTTCAATTTTTTTTTTGATAAAATGTTAAGCTCGAGGCGAAATTATTACCAAATTTTGTTTTTGTACCAAATTCTCAGCTAACTTTTTGAGTTTTCGACACAAATTCTAGATATCGACGGTACTTTTGCCTTAGTTTTGAGCCCTTGGCAAAATTGTAACTAATCGTATTTCAATGTTTCCTGCAATTTTTGAGTTTTAAGACACAACAAAGTGTTGCGTTACTTCGCCCGCACTTCAGGTCATAAAAGGTCGCAAAATAGCAACACGACATTAAATATGCGGCGGGAGGGGGCGAAGGGGTCCAGGGGCGAAGCCCCGGTGGGGGGTTGGGGGGGCGAAGCCCCCCACTGACAAAAAAATGCACACAACAAGTTGTTGTGTTATTCCGACCCGCACTTCGAGTCATATGGCCCCAAAGCAACAACACTGCATAAATTTGAGAGGGGGGGGGGGGGGGCGGTCAAGATGACCGGATAACATCTTCAATCTTCGCGATAGGAAAAAAAAGCCGTAATCATCATGTCACCACGAAGAACCGGACGAAATTGATACTATTTGCGTGAATATGCACTTTTATTTTTTACGGTCCTACCCTAGATGATTACAACCTTAAACGCGGAGCGAGCGCAGCGAGCGGAGCCCACCTACCAGCCGCTATTCCGAGCGGACCGGAGGGGAGCGAGGAATGCACACTACAACCGTTAGTGTAACTTCGACCCTCACTTCGGGTCATACGACCCAAAAGTAGCAAAACGTCGTTAAGTACACGGCTGTGGGGGGGCGACGGGGTCCAGGGGCGGAGCCCCGGTGGGGTCCAGGGGCGAAGCCCCGGTGGGGTCCAGGGGCGAAGCCCCGGTGGGGTCCAGGGGCGAAGCCCTGGTGGGGTCCAGGGGCGAAGCCCCGGTGGGGTCCAGGGGCGAAGCCCTGGTGGGGTCCAGGGGCGAAGCCCCGGTGGGGTCCAGGGGCGAAGCCCTGGTGGGGTCCAGGGGCGAAGCCCCGGTGGGGGGTTGGGGGGGCGAAGCCCCCCCACTGAACAATACAAATATTTTTATTATAAGAAATAGGAATCGAATATAGTTTAAAGTGTTTATTATTGTATCAATCACGGGACAAAAGTAATTTATTTACAAAGTTCAACGTAATAATACAACAGGTTACACAGCTAAGACAGACGTCTGTCTGTCAGAATATCTGTCTGTCTGTCTGTCTAGACAGACAGACAGTTGTAAACAGACAGGCAGATAGACAAACAGTTGCAAACAAACAGACAGACAGGCAGACATGCAGACATGCAGACATGCAGACAGACAGACAGACAGTTGTAAACAGACAGACAGACCGGCAGGCAGATAGTTGCAAACAAACAGGCAGACAGACAAACAGTTGCAAACAGACAGACAGTCGCAAAGACATTCTTTGATTTTTTAATCGAGAAACGTTCCAGAGAGATCTTCGTCATTAACGATTTTGCAAGTTATCGACGAAATTATTGTTACCGAGTTTCCTTGTTATCGCATTTGTCCAATTTTTGGTATTTCGGGTGGCTGAAGATGTTCGATAAGAATAGCCTGTGTACAGCTCCGGATTAAGAAGTTTCAAGAATCCCGCAATTTCTTTTGGCATGCCGATCAGTTTGTTTTTGCCGATTACTTGATTGCGCAGTTGTGCAGCTACTTCTGTTAATTCCGGAGGTGTACGCAGGATTTCTTCTTCCTTATCACTCTCTTGGATGCCCGCTATTATTCTCTATCGCTAAACAAGTAGACGGTTCCAGCTCACGCTTTCGACGCAACCCAAAAATATGTCACAGTCAATGCGCTGAGAATTCCCTATGTTCCTAGAGAGCAATGGAACAGTACTGCGCATATGCACTGGTTGCCGGACAAAAATTCTCGGAATTCGACTCTACTCACACGCGAGAAATGTAGCTATTACAGCGCAGTTAGGACGAAAATAATTTCTAATGCTGTAATATTAATTATCCCGAACTGGCACGTGACTGGTCAAATGTAAGGAAATCGGTCACCCGGAAAATATCTATTCACATGTAGTGCCTCAAAATCGCCTAATCACCATTCGACGAACGGGGGGGGTGGCCCGGGGGGGGGGGGGGGTCCGAGGGGTTCCGGGGTCCAGGGGCGAAGCCCCTGGACCCCGGAACGAAATTTTTGACAACAAAAACAACAACAATAACAACAATAACAACAACAATAACATCAATAACAACAACAACAACAATAACAACAGCCATAACAACATCAATAGCGTCGAAGACGACAACAAAAATAACAGCAACAGCGAAAACACTAATAACAGTAACAAATGCAACAATTGCAACATCTGCAATAATTACATCAACTGCAACCAACTACAACTATTACTATGATAGTGCACCGACTATTACGATTACAAGTTTTGATTAATTCTTGTTGTTATCGTCAGTCATTGCACTTACAGTACCGAGCGAACTCATCATGATGTTCTGGACGGTTAAAAATAGTTTTCCAATTTTTTTTTCGGCCTCCCCCGCGTGGCTCTTTAACTTTAAGGTGAAAGAAACATTTTCTCGAAGAAAATTATAAAGTAAATGATTATTTAGCTTTTTTTCTCATTTTTTTCTTTTACTTTTTGCATTTTTTCAGTTTATTAAGGTTTTTTTGATTTTTAACACATTTATTTTTTTATTTTTCTACCTCCCCCACCTGAATCTTTAACTACACGATGAAATACAACGATTGGTAACAAAAAAAAATTTTTTACTCGCAATTTGGGAAAAGCCCCTATTCTAAATAGTTACCCAATCCGAACCAACGCCCTTCTCTTTCTTAATCATCGTTAAACGCGGCGAATAAATAAAGAGTAAGTCAAATACTTCGCACGCATAATATCCGCAGGGAACGAACCCAATGATTTTGCATATGTTACTCCTTATTGCATAGGGATATTTCAGCTGCGCGGTGCAACTGAAATCAACCGCAAATATCGCTGACCCAGAAAAAAAATGAAAAAAAAAAAAAAAAAAAAATTTAACGTTTATTAAACTCATTTCTCGTATTATTTATCGACTTTTGCTACTGCGGTTCTGCTACATGGAATAACACTTCAAGTACTCCGAATCTACTTGAAACTTCGCGATGTTGCGAAATTTTTCGTTGCCGCTGATTAATGCGGAATAATAATAATCATAATGATTATTATTATTAATAATAATGATAATTACTAATAATAATAATAATAATAAATTATTTTATCATAACTTAAATTAAATTAATTAATTTGGATGGTGTGTCCGATAACTATTATCACGAGTTACGTTAACCCACTATGCACTGCGATATAATTTGTCTAAATAACGTGGATGTTCCGTCTCGAATTTTGGAATATTCGATACGCGCGCAAAACAAAGGCATAGATTGCTACAGTCGGCCATCGAAGCCAACCGGCTGTAGTACGTTCAGTGGGTCATTGGGTCATTTTGTCGCGATGTAATAATCGACTATGTAACACGCATTGCGATCGTCGGCAAACGCAACGATCGACGAGATCGGATACACCCATTCGACCTCTATAATTTTGTCCTGTAAAATTCATTACTCAATCGTGTAGTTCGCTCGCGGCTCGTGTTGCGCATCGTTTTTTTTTTTTTTTTTTTTTTTTTTTTCTTTCTGCCGACACGCATTTACGTTGGAAGCAAAAACATGCGTCTCTTGTTATTATTTACTTTGAAACTTTTGCGTATATTAGTTAGAGAATAGTGTATTTAAACTCTATGAAAAGTCTATAATCGAAATTTTTTTTATTTATTTTTTTTTTCAATAATAATTGATTTATTTTTCAGTTATTTTGTTAATTGATAAATAAAATAATAACGATAATTTATATTGATTATTTGTTTTTTTTTTTTTTTTTTTTTTTTTTTCAAGTTTATTGGAGAATATATATGTTGTCTTTTTTTATTGAAAAATTGCCCGTTATACAACGCGATTCGATTGATAATACAACGTTACGTTGAGTGCCATCATCAGCAACGCGTCTCGCATAGTCGCTTACAGACATGACGACTAATGCGCGTGGATACATGAGGATTACTCCGTTGTGTATACGAATTGAATGTGCGCGTGTACGCCGCGCGCCACGATGATGACACCTATTGAATCGAAGTGGCCGTCGCGGTCGTCGCGTCTCAACGATCTACAGCTTACTTCTCGTTATTCGTTTTCCTTCGAGTACGAACGGCCTTGACGCGAAAGCATCGGGGCTGTTAGGTGCATCGAAAGCGAAATACATCGTGTACCCTGTTGCCAAATCGTCGACTACGCTGCTTGACTTACTAACCTCTTTAATGCGTTCGTGTTTATCGGTATTATCGTAATTGCGATTTATTTGGTTCGTTTTATTCTTCAAACTCGATGATGAATTACAAATTATTTATAAAAAAAAAAAAAAAATCGATCGATCGATTATTTGATTTATCGATTTATCGATTTATCGACAGATCGGTAGATTATGTGTAATAATATTATTACGTACATTTTAAACTATGTAATGATAATAATCTGATTGTTCTTTTTAATTTATCGATAAATCGGTATCGGTATCGTTTATTGATCAATAAATTTATCGATTTTTCGAAAAATCGATTAATTATATTTACAATACAAACTGTAAAATAGCAATAATCTTGTTGTTCTATTTGAATCGTCGATAAATCGGTATTATCAACGATCAATACAATGATTAATAATGAGGTTGAGATTAATAATAATGAGGGGAATTATTGAATCGGACATTCCGAAATTGCCATCGATCGAGGCTGTCCCTGGGCTGTAAATCAGCGAATTTAAAGGTCGCGGAGTCCCTGTGCCAATCACTTCGCGTAACGATCACGAAAAAGTTCGTTAAAAATCGCTAAACCGACATTCTTTTTTTTCTATTATTCAATCCAAGCGTTTTTGACCTTTAGCTCAATTTTTTCGCGGACCTCAAAAGCTTAGAGTGCTCCTGACATTTTTTTCTTTCGAGTGTTCGAAGTGTTTCTATTATCCGATTTTTCGAAATCTAAGCGCGATCTTCATTTTTTAAAAATCGATAAAAAATGTCATTTTCGGAGTTTAAATTTACTGTTTTCGATTTTTTTGGCTTTTTTTGGACAGTGAAAAAAAATTAGAGAAAGCATTTTTTTTTTTTTTTTTTTTTCAATACATCGAGACAAATACCGGATTATTTATTTATACCGTGACCTCCCAATGAAGAGACGAAAGATCGTGGGAGCCGGTTAGACGGACGGTGATACCGAGAGATCGTGTACAGGATCCTCGGGAATTATGTGCACGCGAAACAAGATTGTAAAAGTTGAAATAACGTTTGCAACCTCTTGTCACTGAATGTTCTGTCAGGGTAGACGCTGGTTTTATGGTCGCCAGGCATGGAACAGACGGCATTGCAGCCGAGCAATACCAGCGGCCAATGCTGCACTACAACCTGTACCGGCTTTGCCAGTGACTAGAGGCCTATATGCGTTAAGTAATACGCCCTCGATCACGTATGTTGCAAGAGTCTCTTGCGAGCGTCAACGACGACAACGACTGTGGAACTCGTCGTCGGGCGTAGGAGACTTCTAGCTATATACACTCGAATGCTGAGCAATTGTTGCGCGATTTATACGATATGCATACGTATACTATACGAATAGAACGATCGTAGACACGGACAGCTGTTTGCGACGATCGTGATCGACGACGATGCGCGATGAATCGAATATGGAAAAATTTTATCGTTCAATAGAAATTTCTCTTTTAATAGCGAAATAATGAACATTTTTTATTCGATTCGAAATAATGGACGGATTAATTATTCGGTGATAAAATTTTTCAAAATCGAATTACCAAAATGCAAACAATATAATAAAAAAAAAATTAATTTTATATTTTCAATTTTGAAAAAAAAAATTATTTTAAATGTAATTTCTAATAAAAATGAATTCGACCGAAAATTTTAATTTTTTTATTATATTGAATTTAAAGAATTTTTATTCAATTTTTTTTTTTTTCTAATTAATTTAAATTGAAAAACATAAAATATGCCAAATTATAATTTTACGCGGAATACATTTTTTTTTTTCGCGGATAACATTAATTTCGAGCAAAAAAGTTTGCACGCGGCTCGTAGTCATTTTTTTCTTATTTACACGAATGAAATAATAAATTAATGATTCTTCCGATAGCGTTCACTATTATGGCAATAGAGTTTTCCACTGGAATGATGTCTTGCGACACAAATATATTGCCTATAAATCCCGGTAGTCAGTTGCATTTACTCACCGGATTATTATGACAAATAAAATAATAAGGATGTCGAAAGAGGCATTGGCGGGGGAGGGAGGCAGTTGCGCGGCTGAAAGCATTGAGAAATTACGTTTCACAAAGATTACGCTGCCGCTGAGAAATTTTTCTTGCAAAACGTTTTTTTTTTAATTTCTATTTCAGTTCAACTTAACATTGTAAGGGACGCGTCTTACTGGGTTTTTGTTTTTCGTCGCACTGACGAGAGAATTACGGAAAATATTTTTGCTTTCAGCCGAAGTACGAATCTTCGCCGCACAATTAAAAATTTTATGATTTGACCTCCGAAATTATTATCATAAATATTCATGAATTATTAAAAAAAAAATTGACGAATTAATAATGTTTTTTTTTTTTCGTTTTCTTTGTGATTACAGAGTCATAAATCGTCACTTGGAGTCACGCATATTCGTGATATTATATTCTGCAAAAATTATAGTCGCGGGGCGCGACTACTGTACAAAGAAAAATGTCGATAATAATGGGATTTGTGGACAGAGTTCACGAGGTGTTGGACAGTAATGCAGGTGAGTTCGATTAATCGTTCAATTAAAGTCTCTACCGAAAAAAAAAAAATCAAAATGTATAAATGGAAAAAAAAAAAAAAAAAGTTCGACATTTTTCGAAAATATATCGAAATATATATAATATAATATAATATAACAACATATTATATATGAATATAAATTCATATAAAAAAAAATTAAAATCAATAATAAATAATCAATTTATTATTATTATTATTTTTTAAAAATTATATTATTTTTTCTTATATCTGCTCGATATATATAACATATATACCAATAAAAAAGTGGATATCTCACTATATTTTTTTTTCCATGAAAGACGACTTCTTTTTTTTTTTTTTTTGCGTTCGATCGTTTAATAAATATCGTAATTCTCATCGGTATTAATTTATAATCTTCTGCATCAATCGGCTGACCCTGACGATCAATTACATTTTTTTGCAAACGTTTTCTTGCGCGTTTAGTATTTACACTAAGCGCCGTTCATTATCCCTCCGATTACAGGGATCTCTCAGTTACTACTTTATTTTCTAATAATTCGCCTTTTTCTTACAATGTCTCGTCGTCGCGAAGTTGTAAAGCGTTTTTTTTTTGTCGCCTTCTCTCCATTGTCGCGCGTACATTTATGGACTGTTAACCGTCGACGCATACGCGGCATATCGTAAATCACACGTTAATAATCACGAGTACTCCGGCAGCAATGCGAATTGACGCAATTTTATTATACGACAAGTCGTGACAATGAGACTTCGAAGTTCTACCGGATTATCGACGTATCGAGGAGTAAAGCGGCTCGTCAAACTATTGAATAATTCACCTGTTTTGCATCGACCAGATACGGACTTAATACACTCGCGCGCTATCGCGGAACTCAGGTGCCGTGAGATACGTCGATTTGTCGCATTTGTTTGAAATTAGTCAGCGTCATTAGTTCGAAATTATGCTGTTTAGTTTTTCGCATCGTTTCGTCTTTGAAAAAAAAAAAAAAAAAAAACCACTCGATTGCACGGTAATCGAAATATTGCAAGAAATGTCTGATAATCGTTATTAAATTGCCTATCAATGATTTCTCTTTTTCTTTCTCGTCGTTACGACTACTCGACGTTTTTTTAACGTTTTTTTTCGACGACAAATGATCGCTTTGACGCGCAATTTACATTGTCAAAATTATTTTCGCTTTCGTCGAAATTACAAATTACTATTCGAACTGATCGACGCTGCATCTCGACATTATGTACGGTTTACGAGTAAAGAACAGTCATTTTGATTCTAATGCTTCCCTCCCACCGTTTCGATATGCGGATAACTGATGAAAAGAAATATATATGCAAAAAAAAATATATATATATGTTATGAAAATTTTACGCGTTTGCGGAAATAGCAAATCGTCATCGCGTACGTTATTCCAATGTATTTCAATTTTAGCTTCGAAACGAAACCCGAAATAATGTCTCCATTATTGCCGCAGTGACGGTAATGGAGTTTTTAATTTTTCGAAAATATTTTTTTCAAAATTTTTTTCGACAAGGAATACATTATTTTTGAAAAATCTGATGTGCAATACAAAAAATTAAATATTCGTCAGTCATAAATTTAACATACGTATAAAAACAAATGGAGCACTTTTTCGAAAAAAAAAAAAACTTAAGAAATTTTTCAAAAGTTATGAAAATAAAAATGTATTAAATAATTGTTTAACTAATATATTTTCGTTGAAAAAATGTTTATACACCTTTCGCGATAAATGGTAAAAACATCGGTAATCCATCGCCTCTATTTACGTATCCAAAATTCTCGTGAATATTAATTAAATTTCATGATAATTCAATGAAACAATAAAAATATCGCATAAATAAAAATGGAGAAAAAGTTCTATTCGTCACACAATTTAATACGACGAATAGCCGCCGATACGCGATCTCTTGGTATCGCACGTATCGCACGGGGAAGTCCCGCAGCATTCCACGGGGTTGAAATCGTTCAGAAATTCTTTTCCCTATTTTTTTTTTTTTCTTTTTTCCTTTGCAATTTCATCATTTTAAAGAGTAGTTCTGGTGTGGAATACAAATGTACCGATTCACGCGAAAGAGAACGTGTTACGCTTGTCTGCGGCGAAGACGAAAAGATCGCGAAAGAGCGAAACCTCCACAAGGTCGACGAATGCTCTCGCGGTTTTCATTGCAACCGTGAAACGACCCTGAAATGTGCCGCGCATCTTATTCGCGACCCTGAATAAGCGAAACGATTTTGTGGTGCTTCCCCCGCGTGCAAACGAGTAAACAACGCAATATTTTTTTTTTTTTTTTTTTTTTTTTTTTTACATCTTCGCGCAGTTTCGCGATTATTGTTTCGTTCTTCGAGAATCTCGCAACCGGAAGCTCCGGAATTGGCAGCGTCGTCGGTACGGAAAGTTTGCGCAAACGGCGCAGCGTATCAAAAGATCGAAATCACGATCCCTCGATTTTTGGTGGCGGTCGCAACCCTGAAATGAGTAATACGACAGACACGAGGAAGTATTTGTAATTCATATAATTACATATACAGCTTTATATAGCCGAGAGAACTATAATTTCATCGTGAATTTCGCAAGACTCTCGCGTCTGAGATTCAAGAATATTTCAATGGAGGTGAAGTAAAAGAAAATAAAATAAAAAGGAAAGAACAAACGATAAATCTCTTTGGATCAAATCGCCGCGTTCGGCGAACCCAGTCGTATATTGCGTAAAAATTACCATCGCCGCATAACAGTTTTCGAATTATTATTTCATATAGCGAATGTATTAAATTTCTGTAGAAAATAAATTTAAAAATAATAATAAAATGTTTGCTAAATTTTTTCGTAATATACGCGATAAAAAAAAATAAGCGAAAATAAATAAAAATCCATACAATACGATTCGTTAAAAAAAAAAAATTTCGCGATGATAATAGTAAAATTGAAACAAAAAAAAAACACAATTCTCGGAAATTATTATTATTTTCGCGATCTCCTTTTTCTCGTTCGATTTTTTGATAAATTTGTTGGTTAAAAAAGAACTTAAAAAAAAAAGATGGCGAATATAAATATAAACCAATTTAGTACCATTCGATAAAAACTTATCGGACGGTATTCGCCACCATCGGTGCTATCGATAATATATCGAACGATAAGTATATTTATTCGAGATTTACGAAAGAACGTCTTATCCGAAACTTTCGCTTTTTGCATAACGATCGCCTGGCGAAATTTTAACGCTACGATTCGTATGGTAAATTTGGATGAAGCAATTTTCTGTTTTTTTTTTTTAATGAATTCTTTACAACTCAAAATTAATAGACGAAACGTATCGCGTAACGCGGAATTAATCGAGAATTATTCTTATTCACGACTTCGCTGCGCATCAATGGAAATATTTACCGCTGCGAGTGACGAATAAATCGACTCACGAGTTCGCTGACTAATGGAAAAATCTACCAACCGTTACCGCCAACAATCGATCGAAAGAAAAACCATAATAATAAAGAAAAGAAAGAAAAAATAATCGTTTTCTTGACGTCAATATGTCGGCATTAATCGCGGACGCGATTAACGAGAATGACTATTCGAGAATAATTAATGAGAATTGTGTCGATACTTTGATTAACGCAACAAGTATACGATGTTTACGGAAAAAAATGCATATTGGATTTATTTGCGTTCAATAACTTATTCAACGTTAAATTGACTGTCGGTCTCTAACGCGATTGTCAGAAAAAAAAAAAAACAAAATTATCATTGAAATGATCGATCGTCTATAATTTCCTGGATAGATAATAATTATAATTCTAATAAACTCGAGCATTTTTTTTATTCTTCATTGTTATTGTTCATTACTTTTCGATGTTTAAAAAAAAAAAAAAAAAAAAATTACTATCGAAATGATCGATTGTCTATAATTACGTGAATAGATAATTATAATTCTAATAAATTCGGGGATTTTTTTTTATACTTCATTGTTATTTTTTATTATCTTTCGATGTTTTAAAAATATTGAAAAAAAAAAAAAAATGATCATAGAAATGATCGATTGTCTATAATTACGCGAATAGATAATTATAATGCTAATAAACTCGGGAATTTTTTTTTTTTCTTCCTTCGATGTTATTTTTTTATTTTTTTGTTTTCATTTTTCGATGATCTCACGGGTAGGAAATAAATGCGTGAGCGATGCGCGTGGCATCCTGTGTATCTCCGGATCTCGGTAGCCCCGGCAGACAGCTTAAACAACAAGGTCTTCGCATAGTAGTCGCCGGTAACCAGTTCATCCTTGAAACATTTTAGCAGGGCATCGTACCGGGTGTGCAAAAGGTCTGATAGTCGCGTATTTACTGACCAAGCGGTTGTACATTCTCCGACCTATAGCCGCAGCGAGCGAGCAGCAGTATTGGATAGTCTCTGTGTCGGTGCAGTTCTGAGATGCATCGACGCGTGATGCACCGAGGACGTTGGTCCCCTCCCCTTTTCTCGGAGATTCAATCGACTTTAATCGTCCTAATCTCGATGTAAACAACAACAAAAGAGACTGTCTGAGGTCGCGGCAATTAATTTTCTGCTGCTTTCTTTTCTCGGCTTTTCGATCGATATATCGCTCGGTTGAGAAATAAATCAATAAAAAATAATCATACGAGTAATAATAATAAATAAAATAAATTTAATAAAAAATTAATAATAATAATAATAATAATTACTATTTACTACTTTTAATAAATTTAATAAATAAAAATAAAATACCATAGGAAAAACAACCTTAACGCTTGGGGAAAAAAATGAAAATTGCGTAGAAAGGGATTAGCGGAGGGTATGCTGACATTTCCATTCTCGCGTCGTGAGAAAATTCAATTGCAAACTATTTCCATTTATCTCCGAGAAAAATCGAGAAAATAAATAACTCGTGACTTTCGCGCTTCTCGATTATAACGCAAAAACATTGAAAGCTATTATTTTCAAGTCTACCAAAGTGCAAGTTTACGACATTATCGTTTTAACGAGAAATCTTAACTAAAAAAAAAAAAAAAAAAAAAAAAAAAAAAAATGAAACATTCGGAATATTCGTCGATCGGAATTTTTTTTTTTTTTTTTTTTTTCGGAGTAAACAAATTCCTTTCTGACGCCGATAAGGATCAATCGAGTACATGCGAACATCGATTTATAGTGTATTAGTGAGTTGCTTTACCATCACTTCTAGAAATAGCGAGGAGCCGAGTGGCTACGAGTATATTACACTCGATTCTCGTATTCATAGCGAGACTCGTGCACTTTTAATAATTTATTCCACGCCCCGCGTCTCGAACTTCCCGCGAACGCACCTCATCCCAACTGTTTGAATTCCATTCCATGGGAATCGACGACCACCCAGTATCGCCGATTGTCACGGGTAATCCGAGGCGCCACTACACCTGCGCTATACGATAAACCGTACAGCGCGACGCACCTATCGACTTCGTAAATATCCTCCCTAATTTATCGTGTCAATGTTTTGATTTTTGTTTTTTTTTTTTTTCCCATCACGTTTCAGACGCGCGGACAACAAATTGGTTCCTAATGAGCTCACCATTCCCCACGATGTTCATGTGTCTCGGCTATGTTTACCTCGTCAAAGTCGCCGGACCAAAGTTCATGGAAAATCGAAAACCCTTTCAGCTGAAGAATGTATTGATAGCCTATAATCTATTCCAAGTCATATTCTCCGCGTGGCTGTTCTACGAGGTAAGATTTATCGTTCGCAATAGAATTTCCTCGTATTATCGTTTATATATAAAAAAAAAAAAAAAAAATTATTTATTTCATAGGTTTATAATGTTTGTAGGTTTATCGATAAATTGTTTCATAAAACGTAAAAAAAAATTGCGGTGGAATTATTATTCTTATTAACTATATGTCATTTTTTGAAATTGAAAATACGTTAAAAAAAAATCTCGAAAACAAAATGAAAAATTATAACGATAATTTCGTTTTTCCACGAAGTATTAATTTGATAGATCCAAAAGCCGCGATGTAATGAAATTTTTTATTTTGTCCCCAAAGTGTTATTGGTTTTTGTAAAAAAATTTGAAAAAATCATTTGAATGACAATAATGAAGTTATTCTCGCTATTTGATCGCAAGATTTTTCTGCGTTACGATTTTTAATTGCAATTTACAGATACAATTTTAAGCGCGCTATCGATGCCCCGAAAAAAATGATCGAATACGCGTCCGCGAATTTATTTCAATAATATTTGACGTAAAAATTTTTTAATTTTTTTCGCCTTTAATGTCGAAACGCATTAAAAAAAAAAAAAAAAAAAAAAAAAAACGAAACGCATTCCGAACGAATTAATCGATTTTTAAAATTCGAAATTTGGTTTTTTAATCATTTCTATGGGCATTGGTAGCGCAATTGTTTGAGTTCGGATAAACTTTACTTTTGGAAATACAGTGCCTGATGGGAGGCTGGTGGGGCCATTATAGTTTCCGTTGTCAACCGGTGGATTATTCGAACAGCCCAACCGCGACAAGGGTAAGTCGTCGTTATAACGATTTTCCCGCGTCTCCGACAGGACCCACCGTGAAAAATAATGAGACAATTCATGGACTGAATTATGTATCACCAGTGATCGCACGAGACCGTCAAATAATCATCTTCCCCACCAATGGCTTGGATTGTGGATGATGGAAATCCTTTTTTAATTTTTTTTTAATTTTTTTTTTTTTTGTATCGAACTGCGATAGAATCTTTTACAGCTTTTTGCTACTGATTCTCCATTTAAACGCCATATTCATTATTCTTTCTCTCATAATTCATTGTATCTCCATTGCGTTATTGAAATTCATCGATATAAAAAAAAAAAAAAAATTTTTTATAAAATCGGCTGTCGCGTAATACGATTGAAAAAAAAAAAAAAAAATCATCGATGCACGTTTTACGTACAATGTTGTTCTTTTGCATGAATAATTGTGTATTTTTCGTAAAAAAAAAAAAAAAAAAAAAAAAAAAGTAAAAAAAGTCGTATGCGCGTCACGCCGCTACAGAAACAATGTATAGTGAGCAAAGACTGCAAAAACCTTGAAAGTTCGCCGAAACGTAATAAAAAAAAGGAGTGTAATAAAAGTCTTTGCATATATAGGTTTACTCGGCGGTGATCGACAATGCCTGGTGGATGTTTATCTTTACCTCTTATTTTATACTACAATAATCTCTATTTTTGTTACTGTACTTATTTTTATTATCTTAGATCCATCTATTGAATGTATGATTGGACAATGAAAATGAGGGGTAAGATGGGCGGCGGAGAGAAACAAAAGGGGTTGCAAGAAGGTGACGGTGTAGTTAATCTTTAACTTATCGGTGAATGGCCTTCGGGCGGTTATGGTTGCAGATAGGAATGGGCGGCTGGCTGACGGGCGACTATTCGCTAAAGTGTCAACCTTTAGACCGAAGCACCAGACCTCTAGCCGTGAGGGTGGGTGTTGTTTAAAAAAAAAAAAAAAAAAAAACGAAATACTCAAAAATCAAAAATTCGACACATATTTTTCTGATAACGCAAAAAATCGCCAACCGCGTCAGAACGATTTGGATTTAATATTTTTGCCACGAAAAAAAAAAAAAAAAAAAACAAAATTTGAAGTGTAAATGTTTTGATGACTGATATTTTTCGTCTTTAGAAATAAGAAATTAATTTTGCTATATACTCGACGAGCCAAATTATCGATTTATTTCTCTTTGGAATTCTTTAATACGAGTAGTTAGTCTATATATATGTAAATTTGGGCAAAAATAACAGAGCGGTAGTTATTATTGGGTTTATTTACCAGTTAAATCGTTTTGGCGACGGATAATGTCGAGCAGATACAGGTCTACACGCTTCCATACTCTCTAAGGAGGTTCGGTGGTCAATTTCACCGAAATATATTTGTTTATCGCGACTAATCAGTTTAAATCCATTGCGACAAATAATAATAAATTTCTAAAAATTAAAAAAAAAAAACTGTTATGAAATATTTTTATAATTTAAAAAAATTATTATCACTATTTTCATTAAATCAAAAATAAAATTTTTCTCCGTTTCTTTAATATTCCATATTATTAAAATAACGATGTGAACAATCGCCAAAAAAAAAAATCAATTTAAAAAAAAAAAAAAAAATTTTGAATATAATTTTTTTTTTTTAGTAAGCGTTTCGGAAAAATATCTCACCGCCGGTCCTCTTTGAACAAACAACACGTAGTTGCCGTAAAAAAATAAGTCACGTCTCGATGGTTGAAAAGCATAAGGGATTATCTCTCCAGATTGCGCACGTAAAACGATGGGGGATAAGACCCTCGTGTTTCGCAGCAATCGATGTCGAGTAGTCAGTAGTGTACAGATAAACGAATCGCCATATTGAAACTTACCGCGCACGCCTAACACAACAATTAGTTGAATGAATTGCTTATTATACGATTAACACGAGTAGCTGATTAACCCAATGCCGGTCGATCGCGGAGAAAAACGATTCCTAGAGATAGAAATTTATTTTGCGTGAAAGACGAAGCTGATAATAAACGGGAAAAAACGCGCACAAGCCGTTGAGCAGTGTAGTGAGGGGAATCCCTGACCGGCACGGGGGTAACATGCGACCATTTAGTCGTCTGAACTGTAGAAAAAAAAAAAAAAAACATACAAACATCGTCAACAATCACATATATATATACACATCACATATATTCTCTCGCTGAATGATCATCACTCACTTCTGCACCACTCTATTACTCTCACTAAATCCGAAAAAAAAAAAAAACGAAAATAAATACTCAATTATTTTCACGATATTACTAACGGCATTTACATCCCACTGCCACCGACCCACCACCACACGTACGCAGACTCTCACGAAAAAAAAAAACAAATCAAAACGAAGAACAAAAAAAAACGCACCAAACGCAACACAACAAATTCCGTACAAAATTTACAAAAAAAAAATTACTTAATTAAGTAAAAGTTGAAAATTAAGCCGACGATTTATTAAATAATTTTTATCTCGAATGCAGATGGCTAACGCATCTTGGTGGTACTATTTCTCGAAATTCACGGAGTTTTTCGATACGGTAAGTTATCGTCAAAGTGCTTTTACCGTATGAAATTAATTTATTGCGAGTAAATTTCACGATTTTGTGAACATTATTTTTATTTTTATTTTGTTCTTCTCGATCGACAGATCTTCTTCGTACTGAGGAAGAAGAACGATCACGTTTCGACGCTCCACGTTATTCATCACGGATGCATGCCTTTGTCTGTGTGGTTCGGTGTCAAAATCACTCCCGGTTAGTCGCACTTATTATTATTATTATTGATTTTTTTTAAATGATTTTTTCTTATGATAATTTTCGTAAAAATTCAGTTATAACCTCAAAATTGACGTTGAGTCAGAAATTGTATAAAAAACACAGTTATAATTTCATTAAAATAATTTGAATTTGCGAGTTAAAAAAAAAATCTTGGGATAATAAAAAATTGAGATTTCACATGTTGTTAAAAAAAAAAACGAAAATTAGAAGATACCAAAATAGTTTTCAAAAAATATTCATATTTTTACGATTTTAAAAAAATATTAGTTTTATTACGATTTTAAAAAAATATTAGTTTTTTTACTTTTTTTTTTATATTTATTTTTTCCGTAAATAGGCGGTCACTCGACCTTCTTCGGCCTGTTGAACACCTTCGTTCACATCGTCATGTACACGTACTACTTGCTGTCGGCATTGGGACCAGCGATTCAGCCGTATCTCTGGTGGAAGAAGTATCTCACCGCGCTGCAGATGGTTCAATTCATTGCCATAATGGTTCACGCCTTCCAACTTCTCTTCATCGACTGTAACTTCCCGAAGGCCTTCGTCTGGAGTATTGGTCTTCACGCGTGTCTTTTCTTCTTCCTATTCCGTGATTTCTACAAGCAGAGTTACGCACAGAAGGAAAAATCGAGACTAGCGTCGGAAGCGGCGAAATTATCGAACGGAAATGTGGCCAATGGCAAGGAGAATGGCGTTGCGAATGGCGACGCTGTACACTCGAGGAGAAGAGACGCCGCCGATTATTACGTTAAGGGTGATAGTTTGGCACCGAATAATATTAATCTACGAAAGTCGTACACCGCGACCCAGTGACGCGCTCGCTGATCGGTAACGCCGAACGCTCGACAAACTCCGGAGAGACATATACATGTTCGGTCCCGGAGACTCAACAATTGGATATTGGGAAATGGGGGGAAAGGGACGGTTAAGTTTGCGCGGTGTCGCGAAAACGTTTCGAGGGCTCGCGACGCAAACGGAGAAACGCCGAAAGTTTCCCTCGTTCCTACGAGTTAAGTTTAAAATTATGCAAGAAAAAAAAAAAAAAAAAATCAGACACCCGGATAGACAAACGATTTCAAATTTGAACCGATCTTTCCTCACGGCTAACCGATTTTGATCGTTATGGCTTTTTTTTCTTATTGTAATGGTCTCGCATACTAGCAGATGGTTTCGTATCTATAAACTCAGAAAACCGCGAAGTTTCATCGATATTCGATCGGTAACAGTTTCGAACCGATTTGAGATCGTTGAAGACTCGAAAAGCTCTGCGGTCCTTAGGACCATTTTGTAAAAAAAACAAAAACGAATGAATGCAAAAGATGAAAAAAAAAACGAGAATAAAACGAAATAACGATCGAAAAATCGGTAAGCTTATCGCGGAAGGGGAAGCGAATGATTCGCGCGGTCGTCAAACTTTCGTGTATCGATAACTAACAACGCAAACACATTGTCAGCAACATGCGAATGTAAGAGCGATCGTCGTCGACCCGATCGCGTACCGCTCGAATATCAAATTTCAACCGATTTTCCGAAATCGGCGCTACAAAAAAAGAAACAAATGAAAGAGAATTCTCGAAACGCGCGGTATCGCTGGTTTCACACCAACGTTCCTTTCTTAATTTATTTTTCTCGATCTCGTCTAACGATCACTTTTCTTCTTATTACCGATACACTTCCTTCTTTCCTCGTCGGTGTTAAAAACAAAACATCTACAGAAAAACACTCAAAACTTTATTTTAACAGCTTGCAAACAACACAAACGCGGTAAATCGTTGCCGAAAAGCGAATGGATGTTGCGAGTACCAAAAGTTATGCCGATTTTTTGGAACTCGAAATTCAAACGATTTCTGATCTAAAAAAAAAGTTTCTGTAAAAAGGCGTTGCATCGATTTGTTTCACATCGAAGCGAATTGATGTTACGGGTGCCGAAATCGGCGCCGATTTTTTCAAACTTACCGATCTTTAAAAATAAGATTCTCAAAAAAAGGCGTTGCATCGATTTGTTTCACACCGAAGCCAATGGATGTCACGGATACCGAAATATTCGCCGATTTTTCGGAAACTTACCGATCTTAAAAGAAAAAATCCACAGAAAAAAAGAAAAAAAAAACGGCCGCGCATCCATTTGTTTCGCACCGGCGTTCGATCCTTTATTTATTATTCTCGAATATCTCCTTAACACTCTTCCGCCTTTCCTCGCCGATCTAAGAAACAAAACAAAACATAAACGATTAACAAAACAGCGACTCGGAACGCAACTTTAACAGCTTCTTGCCGATCTTTCTCGGTGATCTTTTTTTAACACGCATCCTATCAAAAACAATGTCTTAATAATTCTCTCACGAATATCTTATCGTCGCGTTTAATTGCCGTGCAACAAAAATCATTGGATATGTTTTACTATTTCTTTTTAACAGTTTAAAAACGAAAAAAAAAAAACCGCTCGCGAGCGTTGTACATAAAAATACGGGGTCCAGCGTCGACGACGTAAAATCGCCTTTCATCCACATTTATCGAGTCTGGAAATACGGAAACGATAAAAATAAAATTTATCGATCGTTTCCCTAATTCGAGATTCACAAGCCGAGAATCCGGATCCACGTTGCGGCTAATTTCGAATTCTCATCGTCGCGTGAAAAAAAAAATAAAGAAAAATAAAAATAAACGATTGCAAATCGACAAAGCCGGTGGATCCCGTTCCGGGATAAACCTGTAAATAGATAGACTAGTTTTGTACTATCGTTAAAGATTAAAAAAGAAAAAAGAAAAAAAAAAAAAAACAAAAATTAATAAAAAAACGAAATACAAATATAAATAAATGGAGGATGAAACAAATACAAATAGGTAAGGAATGTAAGACGAAACCGAAGAGAAAAAACGTGTAGTATGCATACATATATATATTTACCATGCGGATATACATATATAGCTATACATGTATATAAAACGCAAACAACAAGTGTCGGCGATTGAGAACGAAACCGATTTTCATCGGTATCGATTAAAATCGCCTGCGCGGCAAAAAAAAAAAAACAAAAGTAACGCCGATTCAATTGTTTCTCATTAATTTATATAGACGAAAAAAAAAAGAACGTAGAAATTTATACGCAATACGTAAGCAATAAATGTGTTTTTTTTTTAACGCGGCCCTTTGTACATATAAATAACGTGTTTAAAAAAAATAGTCTTTCGATTATGAATCGGCCGGGTATTGCAAAACAAAGTTAACGGGTCGCGAGAACGCGTCGCAAAAATGATTAAATCGATTAATTAATCGCACCAACAGCGTTAACGGCTCTTATAAAACAGAGTAAACGGAAGGAACATCGCGTTGACAATCGTCGAATTTTGTTTTTTTTTTTACACAATCCGCGTGGAGAAGTGAATATAAGGAAAAAAAAAAAAAAAGATATTGTAATCGTACAAAAAAAACGATACCGCGTAGTGTATTTTTTTTTAACTCGGAAATATTTTTTATATATATATATGTATGTATATATAAATATAAATATATATGTATGTAACTGTATATTCATATATATGAATAATGGGATAATAATGTGTACAATAACCCAAACAGCGGCAGTGTACTTGAAGTTGTTTTGTTGCAAGGATCCCGCCGTCGGTTTGGGTTCCTCCGATCAGCTGCCAATAATTCTATTCGATTTAACCGTCAATCGTGTGTTTTTCGTTATTCTTGTTCTTTCCTTTTTTTTTTTTTAATTAACCAACATTGCCCCTCCGCTCTCCTCGTAATCGCCGCTGAGGAATACGCGATAAAACGCGCATTTCTCATCGACGGGAAATGTACACATGTGTCGCGTAAGAGAAAATGTTAATTTTTTTATTGTCACGGGAAACTCTACTCGGTTTCCTACGCGTATCAATCTTATTTTTTTTTTTTTGAAATTTAGTTAAAAATTTCATTGGTCAACCAATGGCCACCATGTGCCACGTGATGTATCTTAAATGAAATAAACAACTATATTATATTAAATCGATTGATTTATTTGATTGTTCTTTTTTTTTTTTTGTGGTTTTGTAATTCTTCAATGTTGTTTTGGATAAAAAGATTTTACGGAAAATTTAATTTGTAATTATTTTTTTTCCGCATCGATGGTATTTTTGGTTTTTTTTTTTTTATGCTCGTTTATCGCGGAAATCGTGTGATCTAAAAGATTGTTAATAAATTATTTTTAGAAAAGTTCGTAAAAAGGAATAATTCTTACCAAAAAGAATAAAAGAAAATAAATTAAAAAACAATGTTTAATTCTTTATCTTTAAATTTTTTTTAAAACCAAAAATCGTAACTTCTTTTTTTTCTTTTTAATAAAGTTCTAAGAGACCAATTCTTAAAAATTCTCAGCAACAAATAATTCTAAACAAAATAAAAAACTAAAGCTCATTCGAAAATTTATTTTTGTAAAAAACTCCTTAACATTTAAAAAAATGTTAAAAAAGTATTATTCATTTTTTTTTTTCTATCATACGGGATTTTTAGTTGGTAAAGTAGAAAATCTCTTCACCGTCACCATAAAATTTATCGAAGCATTTAGCGTCCATCGTTTGTCAAAGATATCGCATTCCGCGTTGATTTGCGTCGATAGAGACGCCAAAATACCGACGGTAGGTAAGTATAGAAAATTCCAATCGACTGCTGCAAAAGTTGCAATTCCGGAGGGAATTCGGTTCTACGAAGAGCGCCAACTGATCGGAACTTCTGCGGGATAATAATCGGCAACTGAGAGCTCTACGCGATTTCAATGACTAGCGATATGATATTTGTCTCCTTAAGTCGTATTATAAAAAAAAATTTAAACAAAATATTATCGTAAAAAAAATAATAAACGTAAACTTACGATTCATATAAGAATTTCATATCGTCGTTTAATCCTCTAACACGCGCGAGAAATATCGCGATATATTCGCTCGTGAAAATTCGAATAATTCTCTCGGCTTACGTCGTGAATTTCCCAACGACATTATAATTTTCTTATGAAGGATTTCGGTTCACTCGGGACCCGATCGTCGCCGGCATCTCGATGAGATTAAAATATGCATATTTTATTAGACGAAGTTATACAATTGCCCCCGCGGCGCCGGTTCGCCAGAGTCGCGGACGTGAGGGTTATATTTTTCAAAGCGAACAAAGCCGATGCTTCCCCGAATTTTCTATGCGAAATTTTTCCAAAGTTGAATAGAAGAATAGAAGCCGCGAAGTGTGACGTTTGCACATTTTTGATCGGAGAGCAAAGCACGTCACGTATTCCCTCGATTACAGGAGTAATCAGAGAGCAGCCGGTGAGCCAATCGATATCCTTGTTTTCGGTCGTTTTACCGCCCTATTGCCAAACGCTAAACGGGCAGTTAACGGGATTTACGTATTTGACAATTCGAAATTCGAGTAAAATTTTGCATTTTTTTTCTCAAAGAACTATACGAGTTAATGAAATGAAATGATTATCACTAAGAGGTATAGATATTCAGAGTCGAACAAAAAAAAAAGATCGAAAAATACTTTAAAAATAAATTGCTATGACCGCCGAAATTCCGGCGCCCATTTTTTTCTTTCGATATATATTGATAATTTTTTTTTTTTCATAATACTTTCCCGACACGTGACTTCCGGTAATGAAATCGTCATATTATAATTTCTTACAGTTTTTTCGAAAAAAAAATCAAACATTCGTCTCGATTTTCAAACCACCAGGTAGTCGCATTGCCTTAAGAAACACAATGGCGTATCCCAGTGCAATTACCATACAAAACCATGCGACATACGCCCTTCTATTTCTCACCAATCGAAATTCCTACGGAACAGTCTTACAGGACGATATCTACGAAAACTGAATCGAGGCTCGTCGGCATATCGTTGAAAATTAACATCGACGTTCCACTGTACCGTACAAGTTTCGGTTGGACGGATATTCCGTGTTTTTGCAGCGTCGGCGTACAACGCTCCTATGACGTAACGCGCCCTTCTCGACGGCGTTACGTCAGAGCCGTGACTACACACGAGGAATACACGCGAGGAACACGAGGAATCCTCTAGCGCTGTGAAACGCGTCAGTGGCAACGACAGAGAGCCATAGTCCTAGCAGACGAGAGTAAACTACACGAAGGGTGGAAAAGGGGGATGAAGGGAGGTGACGGAGCTTTTCGGAATGGCAGCGAGGGGGGTAGCATAAGGGGGGCTTAGAACGTCAATAGGAGAGACGCCGGGGTGGCGGGGGCGTTCGGTCGGTGAGTTCAGTGGAGGAAAGGGGGGGTGGGGGGTGGTAGTGAGGCAAAGCCGAACCGAAACGCGAAGCGTGCAGAGAGAAGGGCGGCTTGCCAGTGGCATGGCTTTCCCGAGGGGCAGCAACGACGCTCGAGGAGCGATAGGGGAAGTTCGAAAAGCAAACGAGAGGTGCCAGAGTTCGCGCAAGTGCTCTGCCCACGTTAACGCTTAAAATTATCAATTTTCGCCGGGAGACCGATCGCAATTCTTCCCCATAATTTCTTTTCTTTATCATTCATTTTATTATTAAATCGCAAAATAATTTTTATAATCTCGAAAAATTATATTAAATATTACGAGTAATGATTTATTTTATTTTTTTCAATTAAAATAAAAATCGAACTTTTTTTTCTATCAATTATTTCAGAATCACGTAGTAATGATATTAAAAAAAAAAAAATTTCGAGGTTTTTTCTAAAAAATTTACGATTTTCGGAAAAATTTATAATCGACGAAATTCGTGAGTCAAAGAGAAAATTTCGTGCTTTTCTCTTTTTGACGCGAACGTTTGGAGGTTTTTTGACGATAGGCAGCGGTCGGGGAACGGTTAAGCAACGCCCTCTGTGAGGTTGTCGGAGAAATATGTGATGGGATGGAAAATCGCGGGCGGGTGGTGGGATCGGCGTTACAGGGGTGGAAAACGAGTTCGAGGGGGTGGGGGTGGAAGTGCAGAGGGTAGCTGGAGTTTGGTGGGGGTGAGCTGGTAGGGTGACTAAAATACACAGAGTAGGGTGACTCGTACTGGCGCGACGCGGCGATAGGGGTGGGTACGAGCGCGGATAAGAACGTACGAACGTGTCCGACGGCGCACCGCCACCCGTGTCGCAACTAAAATGTGACTCGAGGCAGACCGGGAGTCCCGTAACACCGTGCGCCACCACGAAATTCCATTAGTTTAGAAAAAAAAAAAAAAAAAAAACTCTTTAAATTACAAAAATATAAAATCAATAATAATAATATCTATAAATATACACGTACGAAATATATCGAAAAAAAAAAAAAAAAAAATTAATATAAAAGTTCATATGACACGAGTATATCGTACGGTTCGGTGAGAAACAACAATAGAAAAAAATTAAACAACATTAAAAAAAAAAAAAAACACACAAATGTATAACAATTCATGAAAAAAAAAAGCCTCGAGGTGAAGAGAAAAATAAAAAGTGTTCGTCGAGCAGAACCACACGGGAGTTAAAAAAAAAAGCGATCGTACGCGCTTCGTGACTAAAATGCTGTCTGTGTGACAGAGGGGAGTGACACAAATGTGATAACATTATATCCCGCGTCTACCTGAACTTACATATCATTCGCGTAGCCTAGAAGAAGTGTTTAAGAGTCGGAGAAAGTTGTGCAAACGAGGAGTAAAGTTTCAATAGAAAAAAAAAAGAAAAAAATGAACCGTAAGGGAGTGCTATAGTATGTTGGTGTGTGTATCGGATTGCAACTTCCGGGTGTGAGGCACAACGCACGAGAAACTATCACGAGAGAATTTCGTCTCTTGCGGAAAGGGGGGGTTACGTTACGCAGACGACGCCACGCAATTCGACTTTGTCGTCACGACCGAGTTTTTTTTCCTGCCTGCCGCCCCTAAAGGCGCGAAACGTGCTGTCGTTGTTGGCTTTCGTGTCAGAAGAGAACGAGGAAAAAAAAAAAAAAAAAAAGCAGAAACACGTCGTCACGCCGAGGTTGCAACAATGACCGAGTCCGACGGCGACTAGTTCTTCCCCTTTCGGAGTCGAGCATATCGCAAAGTGTGTGATTATCTGTCTCTCTCTATTGCTTGGTTCGGCGGACAAACGTGTTGATTTTAGTGGGGGTGGAGCGAGCGGCAAAGAGAAAGAAAAAGAAAAAAAAACGGCGTATTAACCGTGAAAGAAAAGGTGGTAGCGTGTTCGGCGAGACGTCGACTAACGTATACTATATGTACAGTATATCGTAACGAACAGAGACACACAATAAAAGAAAAACACAAAAACAAGCGATAAACGCAACGTTAAAGATACGAGAAATAATCGTTCGAGGGGAATAATCGTGATAAAAAAAAAAAAAAAAAAAAAAAAAAAAAAAACGAGTGATAGTGAAACGAAACGAGAGTGATATACAAAGGGTGGAAGAGGAAAAGAGACAACAACATTAAGTTGTACTATAAACCAGTGGGTGAGTTTCCGTTGTAATTAAAAATTCCACGTTTTGCGAACTTGAACTCTGCTTTTTTTTTATTATTATTTATTCATGAACTTTTGAATGTAAAAAAATTATTCTTTTCGTCTCTTCGTATTATTTTTCTTGATATACGAAGGGAGGAATTGAAAAAGAAAACAGCAACGTTAAGTTTTGCTGTAAAAAGTTTCGTTGCAATGAAAAATTGTTTCTTTAATTCATAAACTTTTGATCGAAAAATAATTGTTTTTTTCGAATACTTATTTATTATTTATTATTATTTTCTTCTTACTTTTTTATAGGGTTTTCTTATCGAAGTTTTTTTTACTTCTACCAATTTTGAGTGAAATAAAATCCCTTTAAGTAGATTATAATGGTATTGACGCGGTATTCCAATACCGGATATCGAATAAAACGACGGAAGTTCCCGAGTATCTGCGTAATACGAGAAAATTATCACGCAAAATCCATTCCCCTTGTCCTACAATATTTTATTTTAATAACGACGCATTGCGTAAGCAAAAATTTTGTCGACTGATGACTTCGATAACGTGTCATAAATTCGCTGACACACGACACGGATTCGACGTTTCATCGATTCGCAGTCTCACGTTTATTACGTTGAGCATTTTAATTCCTTAGCCTTCGGCGTTGTAATTTTTTTTTCAATACCCATGAAAAAAAAAAAAAAAAAAATTAAACCTTTCCATATGGAAAAAAAGTATATTGATATATTAATCGCATAAAAACACGAAATTTAATATATTTTTTATATATTAAAAAAAAAAAAAAAAAAAAATATCGTCTTCGGAAAAACATAGCGATTCATCGTGGTTGATATTTTATCTGAAAAGCATCGCATACTACAGAATATACTGGAAGCTCGCGCCGAGGCGAGCTGTGGCTCGACCCTTTAGACTCTCGAGAGAAATTCTCCTTCGACCTTTTATCCAATTTTATTCCAGTGAATTGAGACGATGTTGCCGTATAGACACTAACGTATTGGCCTTGTCGCGTGTGATAGAGAAGCCGGGTGAACCTTCTTGTAGGGTAAACGTAAATGGAGCCCAATAGTCCAACACAGTGATGAAATGAAAGGGGAGGAAGGAAGGAAGGAAGAAAGAAAATGAGGAACGAAGGGAATCGTACGGAAACGATTGATCGAACACTCGTGCTTCTCGCACCTGGGAGCTCTATTTTCAGATTCACTCAACCGGACGAACCGGATACGGATACTCATAGATACTTTATATATATATGTATATGTATAGGGGCCGGTGGGGTGGCAAAATGGGGCAAAATGGACCAACGCAAAAATTTGTGACTTCGAAAAAAAAAAAAAAATTCGATTTCGAAAAAAAGTTGAAAAGTTCGAAAGTTGAATTCGAGAAAAAAAGTCATCCATTACTTTAAATATTTTTATTTTTATATTTTTCGACGAAAATAAAATTCAAATCTTTCATTTTTTTTAATAAAATTTAATTGCGGTCCATTTTGCCCCATTTTTTTTTTCGTCATAATACTCTAAGGGGGTTGTGAAAAATCTATTTTGTTATTCAAAAATAGTGGAAAAATGTAGTATTTATCGACGAAACTTCCGGAATAGGTAAAGCGGTCCATTTTACCCCATCTTCCTCTATAGTATATGTATAAATATATATTCCTCGCGGCAGTTCCTGCATCCGCGAGTTCGTGAGGCATCAATAGAGAACGAGAAAGCAGGGCAGCAAAAATAAAAACAAAATGATATTCTTTACACGTAACGATCCGGCTTTTAGCATAAACCGGTGTGACTGGAATATATTTCAAGGAAAAAAAAAAAAATCGTTGCAGTCTCCTTGTAAATCTATAAATGTTTATTGTCTATAGTTATAAAAGTACACGCAGTAACGTTGTCGTTTGCTGGTGTTTCGTATACGACATTTCGAAGCTTTCATATAGTTCGCGTTATGTGACTCTCCCGGGGAAAGGTCGAAGTTACCACTTTGCAGGGGGGTCGGGAGGGGTTTTCGGACCCCAACGGGAACGACGAAGCTACGGTGCGATTCTTGGAAATAAACGTGGGCCGGCAAATGGGATGGGGGAACGGTTAAGGGTGGAATCGAGCGAAGGAACGAGGGTCGCCAATCCCCGACGTAACTTTCAACGGTGATTATCCTTGTACGATAGGCTTGAGGGTTAACCATACAAAGTACAACGGCATACAAGGCATAGGCAAAAGGCGAGGTGCAGCGGGATAATGCGAGTCACCGGTTCGCCATTAAACTATCGGAAATTCCTGGTAGTAGGTATTGTAAAACGCCCTCGCAGGGTTGCAAGCGTAGATAAACTAAATGGACGATGTATTTTCATCGAACAAAACATTGAGGTTATGTTCATTAGTTGACATTAAAATTGCAAAACCTTAGATACCGATTTGGTAGTTTGTCACAGTGTTTCATCGGTTATTTTTTTATAAATAATTCCTCGAATAGCTGGAAGTGACAATGTTAATAATCACGATTTCTGTCCAATTCGGAATGGTAATTGGCGTGCGAAAGCGACAATTCCCGATAATCCACCTGAACGCGTCGCATCGAATTCGCATAGCATTGATTAATAACGTTAATTCATACGCTCGACGGCGAGAAACCCCCTGTGTGCAACGGTCTCGCGGCTAAACGACAAATTTGCGAATAGGCTGCTTGTGAAGGAATACGTCATTCGAGAAAATAAATTGCGCTGTTAATATCGAAAATCTTAAAATGTTTTTTGTTTTTCATATCGTCAATTATCCGACACATGGAAAGAAAATTTATTGTAAATTTAATTAACGACATATGCAATATATTTTCGTAAAAAAATGGTATATTACGATTATATTATTGAATATTTTTTTACCGAATTTTAAACAATTCTAATATATTTTTTCGATAACCTTTTTTTCATGACGGCCTCCCGCTAAATATTGCTAAAACCAACTATTATTTTATTACATCACAAAATAAAAATGTGTTGTCGGCAATGCCAATTTTTTTTTTTTTTTTTTTTTTTTTTTTTTTTTTTTTTCACGTAATATTTCGATCGTAAATGTTTAACTAGCGTTTCAAACTTCAATTATGCAGCGTATTCTGAACGAAAAATGTTTTTATATATAAATATGTATAATATAATAACTGCCAGTGACGGAACGTAGCGGGGTTTCAGCATGGAATGGTACGTTTGTCGTCCCCGCGGGGATCGTAGAGAGTAGTATCAGAAGAAGAAAAAAAAAAAAAAAAAAGCGGCGGAGATATGGAACAGTCAGCGAGGACGTAGTCGCATGTGCGTTGGTAATTGCGGAGAGAAAGGTCGTCGTCACCGTGGCGGGTCACGAGATCCGCCGACGCGCTTCCCTCCGTTGCTTTAGCCTCGGGCCGTTCTGCACATACCGTATCTACTATCAGGCGCTACGGCCGGTTGACTGGTTGACTGGCTCCTCGCTTTTGCCCCCCGACAACACTGCGAAGCTTTGTTTCTCAGTTTCTAAAAGCTCTAAAAAACATTAAGTCGAATATACGACGCAAACTCCTACGTGTACAACTGCTGAATAAACATTCCGCGGCATGTAGGAATCGTGTCTCGTAAGTGCATGAAGTCCGGCAGAGTATGCAGCAGTTGAGTTTCCGTATCTGTTAAGTCAATAATAACGTTTTTCCGCGAATGCAGTTGACGGAATTTTTTTTTTTTTCGTTAACTTTACTATATATACAATATAATATTGCTACATCCCATTTTCCTAGATACGATATATGTACTGTTTAAAAATTCCTATATAGAAAAAAAATACTTAAAAAAAAATGTTATTATTTTTAATTTTTTATTTTTCGATGATCCTTTATCTGAACAAATGACGCACTCGTTAAATCCCCTTAAGATGATTTTTTTTTTTTTTTTCTGTCGCGGAAACTTAATCCTGGTTTTTGGTTATCCGAGAACTCGAGAGCGAACAGCCCGAGTACCTTAGACCGGAAACTGTATTGATCCGTGGGTGGTCCGCACACCGGTGTGCTTCGACATTTTCTACCTGCAAAAAGCTTTTTCTCGTGCATTCCACGCCTTTTCATGTGTTTTTCTTCAGCCCCAACTCCCGCCCACATCCCTTTCGCGTCTTGTTCGGTACTGTCTATTATCAATGCATTATCATTGATATGAGAAACTGTTCGCTTGCCTTATGCGCAAATACATTATTAATGCAGCGAGGATAATGGGTTTTCCGATAACGAGTAAATTTTCGTATTCCCGTGCGGTCGTTGATGAATATAATTCTCGGTATTCGTGCGCAGAACTCCGTTATCCTTTCGTATACGACAAACTGAAGCAACCAGCGGGGAGTTTGCTTTACAGTTGAAATTCTCAGTCAACGGGTTATCGATTCGCCGGCAACCGCCGACGAATGAGTGCACAAACGAAACGTCTGGTATTTCGTTCGTCTGCGGGGCTCCGAAGCATAAAGCTTGACAAACACACGGTGCGGAGAACCATATAGCCACCGAAGCTTTCCAAGAATGCGGCAGAACGGCAGAGGCATACATGGGGGTCTGAGGAATTTTCACCTTAAATAAACGGAGCTGTGATTCGAGAGAAAAATCGACGATAAATATTGGGGGTTATCGAGAGGCGCGGTAAAGCGCCGAATGTTATTGGAATCGAATGAAAATTTTGAAATTCCAAAGATTTATTTATCAATTTGCATATTTATTTAGTTTTACACGAGAGCCGAATTACAGGTTGGGTTTGGAAAGCCATTAACGAAGAGTCAAACAATGGAAATCGAAAGGATTGTTGAATTCGGAACACATCGATCAAATTTAATCGACTTGTCGAATTTATGAAAAAAAAACTCGAATGGGTCTGAAATTCGAGTCAATTTGGTGCTTTTTTCCGAACGGTAAAAGTAAACAAAAAAAGTGAAAACAGATATATGTTTTTCCGAAATATTCCTTGCAAGTACATGTAAATAAAATATTTAAAAAAATAAACCGGAAAAACAAAAATGCTTTTTTCATCCGGCGATCATTTATATATTTTTCAATATATATCGACGATTTTTTTGTAAGATTCTCAAAACGACGACGTCTTAGTAGAGAAAACCATTTTCGTCTATAATTTTCTCAAAAAAAAAAAAAAAAAAAAGAAAAAACAAATGTATCCCCGGAAAGCTGCGTTTGGTCCGCAAGAAAATTTTTCCGCGCTGCATTTCCGTCGAATGATTTCGCAAAAAAAAAAAACAAAAAAAAAGACGAAACGTGAAAAGGGTCGAGGGTGTTGAGCGGAATATCGACAGGGTAATCTCTCTCTCGTCTCAAAGCGTTTTATTCCCCTCTCCCGCCAAAGCGTTGGAAAGCTCTCTCTTTCCCCTGTCGCTCTGTCGTTCCCTTCGTCTCGCTGCCTCGTGTATTTATCGGGTGTCGGATGATCAAACTCGCCGGAGGGTGTGAGCTTTTCGGGATATCTTTTTTTTTTTTTTTCACCGTCGTCTGCGCTAAACCGTTTCGTACCGGCGTACTGTAGTGTAATCGTTTGGCGATGGCAAACGTGCGGCGTTGATATTTATCCTCGGGGGCTAAACGTTTCGCGCCCCCCCTCTCCGGCGGTCGGTCGAGACGGTGGTGGTCGGCTGTGTTCACTTGAACTTTCGACACACTTTACCGCGCTCTTGAGAGATTTTTCGTTCGGTAGATTCTGGCGTTCAGCCAACATTGCAGTGCTGTATGCACTGTCTGTGATAATCCTTCCGGTTATCAATCGTATCTCGCGGTACCGCGGCTAAGTTTGAAACTCGAAAAGTTATCGCTCCGCTGGTACAATGACAATTTCTAACGCTCGCACGACACAATCGGGTCTCCAAGATACTTACAGATTAAAAAAAAAATGTTTATTCATCGGCTTTTCGTTACTACAGTAGATAAATGCAAACACATCGGCGCCACGGCATATCGTTTCGCAAAGCGGCGTGTGAGTGAACTTTTTCATGAGCCGAAATTTATTTCCGAATTTTTTTTAATACATATAATTTTTTTTTAAATTGTTTATAATTTTCGAAAATTCGTGATTTTTCATCCATTAAAAAAATCAGAATTTTAATTTTTTTCGAAAATTAAAAAAAATTCTCAAAAAATGTATTGAATTCGTTTTTTCGAAATTCGCTCTAAATTTCACAGGATTTTCACACTTTGATAATACGCAACGATACACCCTCCTTAACAAGATCCGATGGCAATGAGTTGTCGATTCTCATAACATCTTATTTTTTTTTCCCGTACCAATATCTATCTCTCCTCTTTCCGTTTCCTGTTTCCGTCATAATAATCATTGATATCTCTTCCGTTTACTTATGTGACACGAAAAGTAATGGAAGATGAGTTTCTCGTGTTTTTTCTTCCCCTCCCCAACGATGACTACGCGCTGCCCACTCAGGCAAAATGCATTTATCCTTAGACAACACTTACGTAAGGAAAATAGAGCGTTAAGGGTGACGGAATGTTTGTACTTCAGTCGCCTCGAGGTATATCCCGTGATAATAGACTGCCGCCATAACGCGGCTCTTCTCTTCCCGGTTTATTAAATAAAGATACCTTTTTCCTCGGGATATATATCATACACCGTATAGAGTAAATGATAGGAGAGTGTAAAAGAGCGATAGGTATAACCACCCCGAGCGGCAAATGTCTTTATTCTATTTTTCTTATACCTACTTCGTTATACTCGAAACGTTTTATTCGTAGAGTCTAAGGGCTATTTTTGGTTCGGATTACTCTGCATATTCTACACGATTACGTGGGTAGAGGTGTCCCTGTCACCCTCCACTTATCTCTCATCTACTTATATACTCTCTTACTTCGATCACTCACTTTGTCCTCGACGTCGACGTACCGCGTCGTTCGATAAACACTTCGAGTCTCATCCGTGTAACGAAAAAAAATCGTGATGGCATGAATAAAAACGATATCTTGCGCCTGTTGCACGGTTATCGGGCTCTGCATAGTGGGGGCTGTGTAGTGTTGGCGGTATCTACTGGATTCGAGTGGATACACGTACCTGGCGACTCGAAGGCTGAATCCAATTTTTATTAATTTTTTTTCCTCGGAAACTATGGATCGTAATAAAATTATTTTTTTTACCGAAAGATATATGCATCGAGAGCCTTGAAAAAAAAAATGTCGACAGATATCGCAAGAAAAAAAAATGGCGGTCGAAAGTAATTTTTTTTTGATGGTATGAAAGCCGAGTATTCTAAATTAAAAAAAAAGTTTTTGGGGTGACAATAGTTTTTTTTTTAATATTTGTAATTTTTTTTTTTAAATATCTATTTTTTTTCAGTACAAAAAAAATTATATTATCTGATAGCTTTTGAAAAAAAATTAAAAATCAGCGAATAATTCGGATTTTAAGTCGTCACCACGACGACGCGTCAAACTTTTTTATCTCGCATAGTGACTGATTTCTCTTTACTAATTCCGGGCCCCGCGACATAACCGACTGTTACTGTCGTCCTGTCGAACGCGAATTGAAAACCGATGCGCGAAGATACGGACGGACAGCACGCGAGACAACATTGAAAGGATATGTTACTGGACGGGACGTAATCCTATATCAGGAAGCATCCATGTCGAGTTGTTTCGCAGGAAGCAGAAATTATTGGATATAGACACGTTGTGCCATCGGCGTGTTTTCCACTCCCCCCCCTTCGACATACCATCGTCTGTCGCGTGATAAGCTTCTGGTCGGGACGACGAAATACCGAAAGGTTACACGGGACAGTTGACAAATTTGTTTTATTCCGCGATCGAGTTTCAGCGGTTTCATAAACTTTCTACGCGAGTATCTATATGACCACAAGGATAACAGCGAGCGGAGCGACACGACGAACAACGGATGTGGAGCGTGGAGATCACGTCGATGCGAGGCTTGTCCTTGCGTCGGGTTCGCGTGCTTACCGTCCTTCCCTTCGGATTGTACATCGTGTCTCTATTACCGCACAAGTTTCTCGAGAGCGATTTTCGATATCCGATAGGAATGCGAACGATGCTGTGCATTCGATCCACAAGTGATGCCATTTTCTTCTGGTTATAACCCTTTCGTGTACCCTTTGGAAATGTATCGGCTATCCGTAGCTACTGTATTGTAAGTACCGACACTCGATTTCTTCGACTCGCCGATCGTTCTAACATTTCGACAAGTTACCGCGGCAAAAAAAATCGCGATAATTTTATTTTGAAGGCGATTCGCGTGCAAATCGTGAATAAGGGATGACAAATGAATACTTTATAATTAAATCGAGAAAAATTCACAATGTTTTCGAATTATCGCTATATCGATAATTAATTACTAAATTTTCCAAAGATAATTAATTACCAAAAAGAAAGAAAAACCAATAAAATAATTACAATAAAATTGAATTCGTTATTGTAATAATGAATTATTATTTTATTATTATTTACAATAATAAATAATTAAAATCAATTTGTAGCTAACTGGTTATTAGTAGTGAGTTAATTAATATTTATTCGTTTATTTATTATTATTTTATTTATTATAATAAAACAAATTTGATTTTAACGAGTTGACGAACGCAGCGATACACTATTGATAATCGTTTCGTAGCGCAAGATAAATAATACTTTTAATGACTCTCTCCCTCTCTCTCTCTCTCTTTATCGTCTTCGACCAATCTTTTCGTCTTTCGGGCTCCGCACGCTAATAAAAATTTGTTCGACGAATCGTGAAAGCGAATTGAGATATCGAAGCGATAAAGATTACCGTCCTGCGGTGCTCAACGGGAGAGCATACCGCGGCTGCTCTTTGCTACGTTCACTTTCGCGTCGAATCGTTTCGACATCGCAGTCTCATTGTTATCCGCTTCCCGGGGCGTCTACTCGCATGCCGCGATTTTGTTCGCCCCCAAGACGCACCCCATGCGAACAAATTCTCTATTCGCCTTTTCCGTCAACTCGGGTTGAGAATCCGAGAATGTGGACTCAAACGAGAGTTCATATGAAGCCTTTCAGCTCGAAATTCTCAGCTTCGTTGACAAATTTGTCAGCTAAAGGTATATCGAGTCTCTTGCAATTATCGTGATTAACATCTCCTTGAATACAAAATTGTCTTCGATCCTTTGAAGGCTGCATGAGAATCCTATTCAATCTCGACGAGTATTGTTTGCCTTAAAAGCTTCAATGTGGAAGAGCCGATCTGATTATAGACGAGAAGCAGCCAAAGGGTTCGGCGAAATTTTCGTACGAAGGTCAGACTTGAAAATTATAGCAAATGGTACCGGATAATGGGTCCCTCGTTAGGGGTATAGAATGCACATGTGTAGGGTATTAGTCGGTGTGAGGGTTTGGACTGGAGGCGGGATAAGAGACGGGTACAGAAGGCCAGTAGAAATAACCGGTTAAGGTCAGACCCCCGCGTCGAAAGGGGGGGGAGAGAACCTACATAAGTATATGGTATATATAAGTAGATCGCACTTTTAAGGTCAGACAGCTTTCTCTTCTCGTCAACTGCAATATCGATCACGTGTTTCGAAGTTACACGAGACTTTAGTTATATCACGCAGACCCTTATCGTGTTCTGGTCGCAAAAAAAAAATGAATAAAAAAGTTCGTATCATAAAATAAAAAAATCATCATAATCATCACAAAAAAAAAAAAAAAATTCGAACTAAATAATAAAAAAAAACAATCGAAAAAATCATTAAATAACCAATCATCAGATTATCTCGATTCGACTTTCTCGTCTTCTTTGAAGTATTTTGATTTTGGCTCTGTAAACAAGAGCCATATAAATCCCACCATTGTTTCTCTACGGTGATTTTATTGTCGCGTTATTATCGACAGCGTCGTCTCTCGGAACGACAAAGCTGCGCAAACTTGTCGAGCGAAGAGGATAATGGAAGCAAAGAAGAATGGAGAATGAATGAAGTAAATAAAACATTATTAACGATAATGAAACCGAAACCGTCCAGCGTTTTCCCACGAGAGAAACCAGACTGCAAAATGAGAATAGATGCGGCGCGGGGCAAAAGTGCGACAGCAGATTGTTCGAAGACTCTCATGTTACCGGTCAATCGACGAAGTATTTTTTTTTTTTGCTCAAAAAAAAAAAAATTTTTCTTTTAAATTTGATGAAATTTTGGAGGGAGAATCCCGTACATCGTTAGTGCTAATGGAATTTCATAGGAAATTTGCAATTTTTATTCATCTCCATTGGTATCTCGTTTTTTTTTTTTTTTTTTTTTTTCGATGGTGGAAACAAATCGATCGCAGATTACGTTATGACTCCGAAATCGGCTATATTACGACTTTCCCGGCGAGAGCCACGCGTGTTTTATCCGGAAAATTCCGATGCGATTAATGCCACAGGAAAAGGAGGAACTTTTCTTATCCAACGAAAATTATGTACCCTTCCCGATTATCCGGATGGCGCAATTTTTTTTTCACCCTCTCTCTATATTCGAAGCATCGGTAGGTATAATTTCTCGTGAAAGTTAACGATCCCCTTTTGCCTATCGAAGGGTGGCGGAAGTGACTTTTCGCTTCCGAGATCGAACGCGAGAGGGGGGCGGGGAGAGAGAGGGGATATGATACTGCGGGGCGTAATGACGTTAGCCACCGGAGTTTAAATTACATGCCGAGGGAGAGACCCAGATATGCCGCATCGATACGCGACCACCAATTTATAGACTCATTTTCCGTGTCATAACGCATTAGATATGAGAACTCGATGCGCGTCTGCTTTCATTTATTTAACGTCTCGCACAGCCCCTGTAAATCATAAACGCACCCCTCGCAAGGATATCTGCTCGTTGGTTCGGATAATGTTATATTTTATATTTTATATATAAAATATAAAATATATATATTTATTTTTTTTAATAATATATATTTTTATTTTTTATATTTTTTTTTACCGAAATTCATTGCGAAATCTGTTGTTTCAACATTCGTAGCAAAGCGCCAGTGAATTCGTTTGGGCCATCAAGGCGCCCGCCCATCCGCGAGGTAATGTGTTAACGTGCAGTAGGCGACCAACGACAGAAACAACAACAATGATTGTCATGTTAAGTAAATTAACTAGCGGGTCCTTCGTTTGTATAAGGATACGACGGAAGGGGGTCTGTACGAGTCTAAAATAGCTATGGAAGCAATAGAGAATCGCCCAGCGGCATTCTCGTCGGGTACTGAGTAATTCCATCGCGTGGGCGAGACTCGGTAGCGTTGAGGTACAAACGTTTACACTATCAGCGATGCTCCGCGGAAACCGGTGCAAACGCAGGGTGCATCGTTGAATAGATGCATCTGTATTCGCAACAACAGCGGTTGTTCGTAGCCGACGCTGGTAGTAGTAATAGTAGCGAAAACGATTTCGAATTGGGGACAGAGTGCAGCTACCGCCGCTGGGTGCAAGCAGAGGATGTCTGCTGTATACGGGCCACGAAAAGTCCTTTCCACTCCCCTTTCGCCCGACTAAATCCCTTGACCGCGACGAGTGGGTTGTCACGGGGGCTTCTAATGCAGCTGCCGCAACTGGCGCGAAGTGTTCTCGTATTTGGATGTTTGCCAAGATAATGGCACCGCTCGCGCGTTTGTCGAAGTATAACTCTCCGTCTGCTAAGGGGTATGAGATGCTGCGCGCGATGGAAAGAAAAAAATATAAAAAAAGATCGAATAAAGGCAAATAAACGAGAAAGATGTGGAAAAATGTAACGAGCAGATGCGCTACTCGCCGAACTATTTCTGGAGAAAATTCTCGTGTTTTATTCCGATGCTCGCTATTGTCGAAAGTACTTAGCGAGCGGACAACTCTCGCGTTGTTACGCGCCACTCGGATCTTGGAGGGGAAATGACCTCCAATATTTCAACCGCGAGAATCCATCGATTTATTCATTTATTCATCTATTAATTTATTTAGTTTGTAGGATTAAAAAAAATAATATTAATTATTCCCCAATCGGGAAATGAGGCGCTTTTCGTATAGTCGCCATCAATGTCGACCAACAATTGTCCCTTCCATTCAATATGATCCGAAACGGAGACACTTGTCCCGAATTAATTTTCATCCAAATTCGGGGAACGATATGCTCTTCTACAGTTTCCCGGGAACGTCCTGTTGACGTATGTAGAATTCCCGTGTTGGTAACTTCACATACGTAATGATAATCGTCGCGGTCGACACGGGTTATGCATGTCTCGGCTCCTTCGCATGTTCTGGCTGACCAGTCGCGGTTTGGTACTACTAGCCAGTCGTTCGTCACGCTTCCGTGTCCGTACTGTCAGGCTGCAGTGATACCGACCTGCACTCGAGTCTCGGGTATAAACCAGAGACTCAAACGATAACGAGGAAAACACTGTTTCATTATAGCTATACTTTTCGCTCGTTAAACGTCGCCGCGATGTTTTTTTTTTTTTTTTTTTTAACAAGATTCACTTCGTTCCGTTTATAGGGGGTGAAATATTACGTAAAAAAAACAAAATGTACGAAATATTTAAAATAAAAAATTATTATTATTATTATCATTGTTATTTATATTATTATAGGGAGAAAATCGATATCCAATTTTCTGCTCTTTCTCTCGATGTACCGAATCGTGGTAATCGCGTCCCGAGGATTCCCGATAGCAAACACTGTGTTACACATTCCTATATCGAAGTATCGGATATTCCTTGAAACAAATGAGATACGATGCGACAACAGATGGTATGGGGAGCGAGAAAATCCGACCGAAGAGGCTCCACTCTAACGCGTTTATCTATGCGCCCGAACACAGGTCGTAGTTGCCTCTCGTTATCTCGAATCGCTTGCACGGGGTACGGTTAGGATTTCGTGTTCGACCGCAGTAAATTATTACTCACCGGGCCACTGAGTTTTATCCCCCAACCACCCCATCGACCCCTGAAAACCAAGCGCTCCACAAAATTCTGCAGTACGTATAACAATATCGCCCATCGATCGATTATATTCGACACTCGCTATCCATCCTCTCGAAAAAAAAAAAAAAAAAAAAAAAATCGCTACATCCGTCACACCTATCTTTCGCATGACTACTGGTCTCGAAAATTTTACGATGAGGATATACATGTTTCCTTTCAGAAGTTAGTCGGGTGGTAAAAGTATCGTCTCCTTTCACGCGCTCTATAGGAGATGAGATTTATTGATAAATGAGGAACTGAGAGTTAAGCTTCCCTCATACGAACGAAATGGTGGTGCTTTACCGATGTAATGCGCGTTAGTAATAAATTTTATAGCGGCTCTTTGTTTCGCAACTAACGGAGGCGGTATTTAGTACTGCAATATACTTTATTTGAAATAACACACACAACGGGGGAATAACCCATTGCGGGCTTAAAGTGCAACTCCGAGATCCCTCGGGTCGGTATGAGACCGCCGCGTGCTCGACGAACCCCGCGAACAGAAATTGTAACGTGGGAAATTGCGGAAGGCTAACGGAATGCTGCAATAATATTATGTAAGCCGCTTCCGCGCGTATACTACGATCGAATTATTGATTTTCAACTCCGGAACACACGAAATAATCTTATTCGTCGATCTCCTATGATCCTCTTTGCTGCTATTGGCTGAACACCGGTAAGGATTATACATACCGAAACGAAACATTTTCCAATCGTGAGGATTACGAATAAATGACACAGTAACTCTCTCGACATTTACGGAGCGATTAACGATTTTTTTACATCTTTTTTTTAAGCGCATCGATCGTTTAAATAGAAATAATGATACAGAAATATAATGAAAAATATTTACGAAAAATAGTTCCAAATTTTTTTATTTCGTCGTATTAAATACATTTTTACCATTGATTTATATTTTGACGAATAATTTTCTTATATTAATGAACATTTATTAAAAAAAAAAAAAAAAAAAAAAATTGTCCGAAAATGATTGGTCGCCTGAAAAGTAAAAAGGAACAAAATAACTTTATTCGAAGCGCCATATCTGCGCGAAACGCGGTTTGATTGTTTTTGACAACCCGTCTTTTTGCCTATGAAACGTTTTCCCAACGGTTTTATTTTTTTAACGAACGATATTAAATTCATTTAATCAAATAAATTTATTTCACTATACCGTGAAAATTTTTTTATTGAAAAGCCAAATGTACTTTTTGCTCTCCCGACGGATTCGACTTTTAGTCGATGCCATGTGATTTTTATATACACCTATGTTGCCACTTGAATTTTTTAAATGAATGGACGATCCGTACGTTTTTTCGGTTTTATCGCCCCGCGCATCGCTACTTTCGGTTGCCGTACGAAACTTTCTCGTGCGTCGCATATATTCTAATTAAATTCGTTATCTATCCGAATGATATTCGCTGTCAAAACTCGAAGAATTATCCAGAAAGCTTTGCGGGAATGTTGTGTTATTTTTAATTGGTTTTTCGTGGCCGGTACACGCGTTACGTCGTTCCGTTGAGCACACAGAGCTCCGAGCGCACGGTCAACCCTCTCCGGGGCTCTCGTAGAAATTAACACAGTAATTTGCACCCGCATGCGTTTCGTCGTTCCCCGTGCATACTGTCTCTGTATACAATGGATGTACGTGGGTATTACTGTACGCACACAGAGAAACAGAGACACCGCGGAGATTCCGGCGCCTCGATTACCAACTGTTCGACCATTACGCCGCGAGGCCGCGTTGGGACATTGTTCCTTGTTATTATGCCGGGTAATGAATTTCTGTTGCGTCAAGCCGTCGTTCCCCGGTGTACCGCGCGCCGGATTCTCGATATACCGCTCGCGAATCGACCAAACGCGATCATTGTTCCATTCCGGAAGCTCCAACGTAAACAATGACGCGCCCACGTACGACATTCGCGTATTGCCGAAAATATTAGAAGACAAACGAGAAATATTATATTTCGCAATGAATTCATTCTATTCATACGAATTGCCGAGAAAATTTGTAGATTGTTAAATTTTTTTGAATTTCAAGATTTTTTTTTTTTTTTTTGTTAAAATGTTTGTTATTTTAGTTTCGAACTTTTCAGTTATTCCTATTTCCGCGCCATTCTCCTCTGTATATAGAACGGAGCGAAATAAAAAAAAATAATATCTTAATTCCGCCATCCGAAGATCTTGTCAATTCGCACGTCGCGTTTCTATTTTTAGCGATCGTGTAACGTGCGCTGACAAATCATCGACGCGAGACGCGAAGTAAATCGCGTATGCTGCGGTAACTCCATTTCCTTTAATCAATTTTATCGATCAATTTTCTCATCTTCGATTGAAATTCTCCGCTTTTACATTTCTCCAAGTCGGTTCGATGCGTTCAGCGATTTATTTCTGTGAAGCAACGTTTCGTAGAACGCCTCGAAACCGGTGGAAATGTATAATTGTCGCCAAAGTCTCGACGTCGCGAATGGAAAAGAAATGTTATCGCTTTTTTTTTTCACACGTTGGCCTTATTGTTCCGCTAATTAAACGATAATTCAGAAAGGAATGATTTAACGAACGCGAGAACGGCAACGACTGAACGGCAATGAAAAAGATCGAGAGGCAGTGCACGGTAATTGGTGCAAAAACGAGTAATTCGACGACAAAGTGAAGAAATATTTTTAACTGTCGTCGTTCCTGTGGCGATAACGGAGAGTTGTAATAAAATAATATCGGCCGGCGTGTGGCGGTACCGACGGTAATTTATCGTTTATTCCCGTCTCAATCTTTCACTCGTCTTTTGCAGTACAAAATTCACAATTTTCATGACGCAATTTTAATTTAACTTCCAAAGGAAACGTCTTGCGCTGCTCTCGTACCAATCGATCTTTTTCGCCAATTTATTTCTTCGATTCATCTTAATATTATTCCCGGAAAATTGTGATACGGTATTTCGTAAGTAGTTTTTCATTTCGTTGAATGAACGTCCCGAAGAATATTTCTTCATTATTTAATATCTTAATGGTTTCATATATTAATAACATATAACATATTAACGTTACGATGACATATGCTGACATATTAATTAATATAATAATGAATTTTCACAACGCAGTCTCTATGAATCTGTTATCGTGATTTTCATGTCAAAGTGTTAAAAATGTTCGAAAACATCGGGAAGAATCGCTTAGATAAAAAAAAAGTATATGTAACATTAATAATAATAATAATAACAACGCGTGTTTTTTTAATATATAATTTTTTAAAAATATTCATTTCGTTTTTTTAACCTCAAATTTTTTACACAAATATAGATGAGATATAAACAAAATTGCTTGTTAGATCCTCGAATATTGCTTCTCCATCATTTTTCACGTTCCACGAATTTTTCTCCGCACGAAAGCGTAAACACGGATCACCGTAAAATACTCATACAGAGGGTGCGCCGTGATAGGTGGAAAATAATGAGAAAGCAATGTGCAAAGTTCTCCATTGCGATCTTTTTTCAATTATTATTATAATATCGCGATAGTTGTTATAAGGCTTTTGCATACGAGAATATCTCATTACCATAGTCGGTTCTCGTTGATCGCGAAACCTCATAGGAATTATGATCAGTGAACAATCTGCGAGAGAGTGCTAATGTCGGCGTAATGGGTCGCTTCCATAATAGATGGGAATTCCGGTTTGACCCGTGCGGACTTTTTCCACTAACGGCGGTATCTACTGCCCGGTGCCCGAGACCCCCGATCTCTCATTTGGAGCCGTAGTTTGCCTCGCAGATTAACGGACAATACGTGGAACAGCGGTGGAACATAATGGTAAAAAAAAAACGGGAAGCTCGTTGATTTTTTTGTCGAAGGCTCATTTTTTTTCCTCGTGACCCGGCGCGCCAGCGCTTCGTTGGGTACAAAAAACAAAATAAATGAAAAATTTTATTTTTCCCGGAAGAAGGAAGCGAAACCCATGGAGCATCTTAGCTATAGAACGACAATTTTCTCAGCTCGTCGGGCCGCTCGAAGGGTTGCGCTGTTGCTCGTGAAATTATCGACCCACTTTGCCATATTCAGCCTTCCTTAAGGTCGCGATAAAAAAAAATAAAAAAAATCTTCCGATTACACGGAAGGGTAACTTTCCGTCCCGTGCAATTGCGACTCCCACTTTTTCTTCTCCCGTCTCGCGATTCTTCTGGTTATATCGACCGTGAAGAATAATGGCTCAGCGCTCTCAATGATAGGTGGATACTTCAATGTGACTCGAGATCGACCAGGAAAGCGTCGGGAATTTTTTAGTTTGTTTTTAGAAAGTGAAAAAAAAAAAAAGAAAAAATTGTCTTAGATGGGTGCAAATAACTTTATATAATATATAATATATAATATATAATATATAATATATAATATATAATATATAATATATAATATATAATATATAATATATAATATATAATATATAATATATAATATATAATATATAATATATAATATATAATATATAATATATAATATATAATATATAATATATAATATATAATATATAATATATAATATATAATATATAATATATAATATATAATATATAATATATAATATATAATATATAATATATAATATAGAATATTATTACGGAGTTAAATTTTATATTTTACCGATTATCCAGTGGGTAAGACTTCCAGAGTAACTCGATGTTTACCATGTTGAAGTGGAATTCGAAATTCCGATTGAATCGTCGGTTTACCAACGTAAACGTAGAAACTCGAACGGGGCGGGGTTAGGGCTGCGAGCGGCCAGGAGAGAGCGTAAAAGGAAATCTACTTCGCTCCGGGTGAGGAGAAGAGAGGTACAACTCGTTACGCGCATTCAGGATTCGCATCGACGATTTGCGGGGAATGTGTATATATACACTCTCTGTCGTCCCGATCACGCCGCGATGCTTCGACTGACGATCAATCGATTGTCGCGCGTCGCATGGCTGACTGACTAAACTCTGACGGCTAAAAGCTCGTCTTCTGTATATATACACGATAAACGTGCATTGCATACGACTATCAATCCCCGTATGACTCCGATTACGTTACGAGATGAGGCGAACACGACTCGGCCGGCAACTCGATGGGCAATTCATTCATTGAATTAATTATACCGAACGTGAACGAGAGGGACGATACTTAAAGGATTAAAGTTCTCCGAGGTACTGATGCACAGAATCCTCTGTTATCCTTCATTGTTTTTCTTTTTTTTTTTGTTATTGTGCTGTCGTTTGGCAAAGATAATACGACTATCCGAATGGATGGAATCGGGAAAAAAAAAAATCAAAAATAAATTGAAAAGTTTTAAATAAAAACCAATAAAATCGAAAATAAATAAAAATTTAATCAAATTTAAAATAAGATGAACAAAATAAGTCCAAAATGAATTCAAATCCAATCAAATTAATTTTTTTTTTTTAAATGAATTAAATTTAAGAAAACATTTTTTTAAATGTTTTTTTGCGTTATAACTTTTCCAATTTTGACATAAAGGACTGCCATTTTGTGTACAAACAGATAATAACATTAACAAGAACGCAAAGACCTCTCGCGAAGCTATACCCTTCCGAGAATACCAAAACTTATTACTATATTTTCTCGCAGAGAGAGCTTTGGGAACGGTGAAAAATATATGAGGAAGCAATGTGAAAGGAAATTTTATCTTACAATCCTTTTTTATAATGTACGAGATAACTGCGAGCTTTTTTTGCGATCCCAGGGGCTTCGCCGTCACGAAAAGCTCGCTAAAGGGAGTTTTTCATTAATTCAAACTCCGTAAGAATTAAGAACGATTTTTTTTTTATTTGTGATTCTGCTAATACGTTTTTTTCGTGTAAATAATAAAAATAAAAAATAAAAATGAGAAATATCGCGGGATATGTTATTTTAATCTCGGGACGAAAAGGCAATTTTTATTAATTTATTATTGTTGTATTTATCGAGTATTTCGAAATTTACACGATCCGTGAATAACGCGAAATTGCAGCTCGTTAATCGTGCCAAATGAACACAGATTAATGGCTACTAAATGGATTTTGATTGGTCGTTTAATTGGCAGGATATTGTCAGCTGCTCACGGCGTTACGCGTGTTACCCCTTTCGGAATCGGTTACAAATTAGGGACATCGTGTAAAACTCGTCGAACATATATTGCATCGACAAAATTCCAGGTTGAGGGATGAATCGATAATATGAATATTTATGCATCATAATTTCATAACATATAACGAATTTCGCGAAATTTTCCCGGTATGAACTTTGTACGTAAAATGCTCTCCGCATTGTGCCGCACGTACGCGAGAAGTCTCGCACGATCGCCGGCTTTTACGGAAGCGAATTTACATAAATTCAGGGAGGCATCGTCGACGTTGAAGAAGGTGCAAAAAACTCAAAAGGGGCAAAATGATCCATTTTAGCAACTTAGAGAATTTCGTCGATATACACAACACTTTTCCACTATTTTTGTACAGAATAATAGATTTCTCACACCCCCTTAGAATATTAAGACGAAAAAAAAAAAAAAAAAAAAAAAAAAAAAAAAAAAATTTGGACAATTACCGAATTATAGTTTCATTCATCTGCATTCCTATTTCATTAAACGTCGTTCCCGATTTTTCAGAGGCGATCAGTCATTTTCAGCATTAATAAAGATAGTGAAATTTGAAAATCGATCTTTTTCTCAAATTTCATGAATATCAGGATTGAGCCATTTTGCCCCAAATAAGTTCGAGTTACGCGACTGTCCCATTTTGCCCCGTTGGCTTATTGTGCCCCACCTTTCCCTACAGGAAAACGCGCGTGTGGGGGGTGTGGAAAATGTACCCTTTTGTCGTTGGTTCTCGGGGACTCCGCCTCGATTCGACGGAAAGACAGAAGAGCTTCGATGCCGCTGGATGCCGCGAGTGAAGCAGAAAGCGAATGAGTTCATACCCGTCCGGAAACTTACTAAAACTAGTTACCACGGTCGTTTCGCCGGTCGTTAAAGTTTCATCCTTTCTCCGTTCGCTACTCTCGTTCCCCTCGTTTCCCATGCGTGTACCCAGTTCCGCGTTGCTTTCTCTCCGAAAGTTATTATTTCGAAGTATTTAACAGTATGAACAATTTATCATTGCGAACAAAAAATAAATGGCATCTAATTTGCATTTACATGGATAAACAGGTTTAACGCGTGTTGAACCAATTGCGTAGAGGTTACGAGATCGTAAAACAAAAGTATATTAGTTTTTCCTCGAGAGGAAAAATAGGTTATGTTCGAGTCTCACGTATTTTGCCGACTGGGAACCCGGAGACTGATAATTTATGTTGCAGCGGGGAGTGATAATGCGGCTACGTGCCTATTATAGCCGTCGTCGTGCTTATTGGTTATTTCAAAAGGGAAATTACGAGAGTAGCGGTAAAAGGAAGCGATTAATAAAATACCTGAGACTATTTTCGCAAAAGAGCCGTTCATGCGAAGAAACGTAGAATCACAATAGATGAGACTTTCAACATTTATATCCAGCAATCTATTTCTATCGCACTATTTCCCTTCAATTTGTGGTAAAAAGAAACGGTAAGTGATTTATGCTGAAAAAACAAATCATTTCTGGGGATGAAAAAAGAATTTGCAAAACTTCGAAAATGGGTCCCCAGAAGTGATTGTTTAAAAACTGTTCGCCCTCCCCCCCCCCCCCTCCTCCCTCTCTCCCTCAGGGAAATGGAAAGTAGAACTTGCGGTGGAATAAAATTTCCATAAAGCATTCGCTCTCTCGCAATCGTGTTTTGTCGGGGTGAACTTTTGCTACACTGCTTGGAACAGCGACGCGAGATAGGGATGCATCGCTTCGGCAAAAACATATACTTCGGTTGTATTTCTACGTCTCACTGTTTTCTCTTTGTGAAGGAAAAGTTGGGATAATTAATTTAGAGCGGAGACACAGAATTTAATGCGTCGATGGAACGAGGGAGAGTTTTCTCTTTGTGGTTTTTGAAACACGCTTCGTCCTGAAAACACACGAATTTCGCTCATGACATCCCGAGTTCACAGAGTCATTACGATATACTTTGTGATGACAATTACACGATGTAAAAGCTTCGTTTTTATCACAAATCCTATCATTCTCTGGGGAAAGGAATGGTTTTTATAATTTATTAGGGGAAAGAGGGGTAAAATGGACCATTTTTGTAATTCAGGGAATTTTGTCTGCAAACACAATGTTTTTCCATTACGTTTCAATCAAAATATAGATTTGTCACATCCCCTTAGAGTATTAAGACGAAAAAAACGAAAAATGGGGCAAAATGGATTACGATGAAATTGTATTAAAAAAAAATTTTAAATAAGATTTTAAGAAATTTATTACCTATAAGCGATATGCAAACTATTTTTGTCTGAAAATTTCTGAAAATATAACATTTCCTCGTATTAAAAATAATGGAAGACGTTTCCGATTGTTTTTAGCTAAACATAATGCACGTGAAACTTGAGAATCGATTTTTTTTTTAATTTTATGAATTTTAGGATTGGTCCATTTTGCCCCAAAGTTTGAGTTGCGCAACTGCCCTATCTTCCCCTATATCAAAACATACGTTTCCGGTGTGGAACTAGTCCCGTACCTTTGGATCTTCCGTTTCAAAAAGCTTGAAATAATTTATGTTTGAATCGCAACGTAATTTATTCTGAGGCGCCGCGTCAAAGCCAAACCGCTGCGAAATTTTGCCAACTCCACTGACCGTTGCCGCGATAATTTAATGAGCTGAGCTTATACCGCGAAGAACGTGTGGATTTAAAAAAAAAAAAAAAAACAAAACAAAACAAAACAAGAAAAAATAATTAAAGGGACAAGAAAGTTAGATAGCTTCGCGTAAAAAGGGAATAACGCCCCGAATGCGCCCGCAGCTTGAAACGAGCGTTATTCTCCGTTATGTGCCAAAACGGCGGGTTCCGTTTTCGCGATGTATAATCTCGCGAGGGATTTTTGCCTGAGGGTTTCCACGGTTGGCTGCCGAGAGAGAGAGAAAGAGAGAGTTCAGCCGGAGCTTTTAAGCTCGATGACATAGCCGGTCTGCGACCAACAGCCCTCGCGTTTGTTGCTACTGAGACCCCCACGAGTATTCCATTCTACTTTCGTGTTTTTTCTCTTTTTTTTTTTCACCTTTCTTTTTTTTTCACTCCATTCTTTTCTCTTAGCTTTGACTAGCACCGCTCTGGCGGAAAAGCATATCGGACGGCGACACACGAAGGGTTGTGAATTTTTCAACTACTTCTCATTTCGGTAAAAGTGCTCATTTGTACGAATACCTTGCCGGCGAAGTTACGCGAACAATGCGACCGCGTTAATTAACGACAACGCGCTAACCGCCTTAATAAAGAGAGAGCCGAATGAACTGCGGTTAAGGATTATTATAATACCTTTTGTGTCCTCCTTAAGTGTTCCGACAAAGACGTAGATGTTTCTCTTTAAGAACATTCGTCACATAGGCTGAGAATCTTTTTTTTTTCATCGACCCGATCGGCGTCGATTTTCGTTCGATTTTTCGGCTCCGGTGATCACCCAAGGCAAGCAGCTTTGCTCGCGGACAGTACTTGGATGGGTGACCGCTTAAAAACCCGGAAGGGTATACGGCGGAATAAGGGGAACACTACCTAACCTAACCTAACCTAACCTACATTAACAATTTCCAATTAATAATATACACAGAGAGACGGATTTGATGCAATTTATCATATATCTGGTAAAAAATGTCGTAAATTTCTGTAGTGCGGAGTCAATGATGCCATCTGTCGAGAACTATGCAAATTTCTACCATAGAATACGGTAAAAATTCCCATAAATATGGGTAAAAAATTGGATAAATATAGAGAAAATTCTCGTAATATCGAGTATTCTCGTGATAGGTGGCGCCACAGTCGAATTTTACCAGGTGATATAGTAATTTTCAGTAGATACGTCTCTCCGTGTAGGTAGATGTATATAGTACACTATATACCTATATGTATACATATATACGCGTGAAAACGAGTAGATTCATTGCGGTAGAGACTCGTTACAAGTCCTCCGCTGATATTAACCCGTAGAACTACCCTTAGAACGGAGCTTTATTGCAACGAGTCCAGATTTCCCGGAACAAAAAGTTCTCTCATTCGCCGTCCACTTTACCGTTCCTTTTCCCTTCCTGACTTTTAACGCTCGAATTGCCTTCCTTCAGCGAACTCGCTACTACTTTTTGCTACAACCAGTCGAAACTCTGCTCTTAGGGCGCAAATACAGATGAAACATTTTTCATTAACTTTTTTTTTAATAATTTATCTTTGTGTGTGTTTTTTATCCTTATTTTTCCATTTTGAAAATAAAACTCTGGTTGTGTTGATTTTAGTAATTAATTGTTTTTTTTTTTGTTGTTTGTTTTATAGTACGTGAAAAATGAAACTCGAAATGATGGACCGTGAGAAGGGGTTGGAGTTGTTCGGCAAACTTATCCGAACGAAGAAGATTGAGAATATGCAGGGTGATCAGACGAGATCCGGCCCCGAACCCGTGCATCCGGGCGAATCAAAGCAGAAATTACAGGTGAGTTAATTATTTATATAATTTAATAATAATTTTTATAATTAATAATAATAATCTTGAAAAAAATTGATTTTTTTCAATTTATTATTATTATTATTTATTATTCAAGAAAATATTTTTGAATAATAATAATATAGAAAAAAATGTCGAAATATAAAAAAAAATCTTCGGGTTAAAATGAATAAGCGATTTAACATTGTAAATATATTTCATTGACTCAAAATATTTATTTTCGGGTTGAAATTATCTTGCAAAATTTTGCCTAAACGGAGCGAAACTTTGTAAGCAGATTGGGACAATACATTCGAAATTCGTCGCGACACTTCTGCTTCGTTGCTCTCGATTTTCGCCGCATGTGTCGTCATGCGACGGAGTGTGCAACGTTAGTGAGGATAGATGGACGACGAGATAGAGAGACCACGTGTGCGCCTCGGTGTACCCGAGTAAACCTCTGGACGGATTAGTTTGAACGTCGGTACGCAAATTGCAATAACGAGCGGACGCCCCCCCCCCCCCCCCCGTGTGCCGCGCGTAGTTTCGTCGCTTATAAATGAAATTATCACGGCGTCGAGGCGATGCAGACGTCTGAATTGACTTCTCAATTCCTAACTCTACCGTACGATCCGACGATGGTAACCATTGCCGCGGATTTGAATCACGAATCGTTTTTACACGAAAATGAACATTGGAAATAAATTTCTTGACTTTTTTGCCGAAGAAAATTCGATTTTATCGGGACAATTTTTTTTTTTTGTAATTTTTAAAGTTCGATCGCATTGAGTATCAATTTGCATTAATAATCTATTTCCTCAGAAAAAAAAAAATTATTACGAAGAAATAAAATCGTACGATACATTTTTCGTTCGAAAAAAAAAAAAAAGAAAATAATCCTGAAAAAAATTAATTAAAAAATGACACATATTTTTTATTTTGTAGTTACGATCGTAATCAGTGTCTTTGCCCTTTTCGAAACTTTCCGAGGGGCGATATATTGTGCGTCGAACTACAAACTTTCCGGAACAACAGTATTTACTACAGAAGAGAAAATCCTTCGATATGCGTTGTTCTTTTCTTTATTGCTTCGCTTCATTCTTGGCTCGCGTCGCGAAAAAGTTTTTCCCGCGAAAGTTGTTTCTTGTAAACTGCGAAACTGGTCCATGGAAAAACATACATCTTATTTCCGCGCAGTGAGTAACCCAGCGTGGCGGTACAAGAAGGTACCAGCTGGTTGGTATCCTTCGGGCAACACGTCGCCCGACAGCGCGTGAAAACTTTGCCAATACACGAACACCCCATCCCCCGCACCCTCCTCGCGCTCACCGTCTCTCATCTTTCACATTCTTGTTTCGTACGTAAGACACTCGCGAATTGTGCTTTCGTATTTTGCGAACTTACTCTCCGGTTATTGTATAAACAAAGAAAAGTCTTTCAGTAGTTCTCAATCGCATCAGTTGGTACACTGCCCCATCTTTCTCGTCTTTGTAAACATATATATGTATAGTAAAAACTCCCGCAGAGCGCGTTTTTTATTTATCGGGAAGAACGGGTCAAAATGAGAAATATAAATAATAATAATTGAAAAAAATAAAATAAAAAAATCATTATTAAAAAAAAAAAAAAATGAAACAAAATTTTCAAAAAAAAAAAAAAAATTTATATCAATGTTTGATAAAATTTATATTTTTGGAACTCTTTATCAGCGATTTATCGGTTTTGTCCCGATCGCCCATTGACGGAGTCGCGAACTATTGGAATTTCTACTGTGCCGTGTTTCTCTCGAGATTTCATACAAATGAGAAGCACTTTTTTATAATAACGAAACAATCGTTCATTAATTTTTTTTTTTCTCGTGCGGAGCACGAGAGTCCGGAGTAAAACTCGTTGACTATCCCGAAAGTAGTTTCGTGACGAGGTTATTATTACATCCTCCGTGTGTTTCGCCCGGTAAAATGCGAGTAAAACTTCTGCGAGGTTTTTTTCTTTTTTTAAGCTCGACGCGGCAGTCACGCCGATCGCGCAACTGCGATGAATGAATCGCGTGTGTAACCGTACCCTTTGACCCCTTTTTGCAACGAGTGCCAACAGAGCGTATAAAGCTCGATGAAGCATGTCTGGCGCACCCTCATCTACGTGCAGTAAACGGAATTTCCGTTCCGTTAGTCTCGACAGCGAAAGAAACATCGCCAAGAATTCTTATATGTATTAAACATGTTTTTTTTTTTTTTTTTTTACGTTTGCAGAAGTGCCTGACGACTTTGGACCTGACGTCCCTCGGGGTGGGCTCCTGTGTTGGGACGGGGATGTACCTGGTCGCGGGTATGGTGGCGCGGAGCGTCGCTGGCCCGGGTGTCGTCGTTTCCTTCATTATTGCAGCCATCGCTTCCATTTTCTCCGGTTAGTAAAACAATTTTTCAAATAATTTCATACGACAAAAAAAAAATTGATTTTTTTATTTATTATTATTAGGATTTTTTGTAAATAAATTAATTATTTTTTTTATTATAATATCCGAAATTTGAATTTTTTTTTTTTTTTTTAATAAAAATGTTATAATTAATAGAAATACGTCCCGTAATATACAGATTTTGCGGAATATTGAAAAGCGATCGACGAAAAAATTAATATCGTATTAAGTTCTCGCGGCGGCTTCGGTAAGCTCTGCCGAAAACATCGATATTCGATCCGGACATTGAGCCATTGATACAATCCGTTATTATCCGAGACGGCGTCTGCTCGTTCATCGAGATTTCACTCGGGCAAATAGATCGAGCTATTTGCAAAGGTTAACCTCGTTCGCGAGAGAATTAAACGACGGGGTTGACCTTGACGAAAACCCTTGATAACCCCCGCGTTTAATAATAATTTCTCGCGGGTTTGTTCATACGCCACCACTGTTTCTTCTCAATTACCCGGCCGCGAAACTCGACACTGTAATTTTAGTCCGAAGAGGGTGCAAGCGTCAAGGGGCTTACATCCCCCGATCAGACTGGAGATTACTCCGAGATATAACTACGTAGTTTTTTTTTTTGTTTTTTTTTTTTTACTCTCAACTGAAACGAGGGGAGTTATGTGTTTCACCTTGAAACGAAGTTAATGCGACCTCCGGCGCTCTCCTTCCCCCGTACGTGCTGATAATGTTAAGGAACGAAAATGAACGGCTCTTTTTATACGACAAAACTTTGCAAATGTGATCCCCTTCGATCCGTTTGCTTAAGGATTTGGTTAATAATAGAGGCGCGTATCGCGTCGTCGCGATTTTATTTTCTGAACGATCAGTCGAGTCGGGTCTTTCGTCTGGAGCCGCAAGTAACGGTGCACCCTGTCCGTGCAGATCGGACGTTAAGGATAACGACTTGCAATTCGAAGACTGGAGACTCTCGCTATAGCTCCCCGAAGCACGATTGCTTCTACTGCCCGTTTTCTCGGATGAAAGCTTCGGTTAATTTCAACGGGGATAAGGACGACGACAAACAATTCGCTTTCATATAATGTTCGGGTCCCTCAATCGCTCGCGGTTCGAAAACTTCAACGTTACCGTGAAACACGTATACGAATATACGAAACGCTACTCCGGAATAAAAAGAAAACTTTTTTTTTTAATCTCACGACTACTTATGAAAATAATTATTATTATTAATTTCATTTTTTAACATTAATACTTTGATAATAATAATAATAATAATATGCGAATAATAATTTGTTATTATGTATATAATATTAAATATCTTCATATTATCGGAACGTTTTCGTCATTTTTTCATTTTTCTGAAATTATTTCGATTCGCATTTCATTGCATCAGGAGACTCGCTGCGACGAAAAATTCGAGAAGCGCCGAGAACGAGGATAGAAAAATAAATATTACGTTGAGGCGAATCGAGCGAAGTGTACCGGTAAAAATCGGTAATTGAAATAAAAAAAATCATTTTACAATTTACCGCGTTATCATTGAGATCGAGTAAAAAAAACAAATATATATATATATATATATGTGCGTAAAGACGTGATATATTTGGAACCATTTGACCATTGAGACGAGATATCGCCGATGAATTTTCCTATGAACTGCGCAGCGATATGTCCAATAACGGTAAATTACGTATCTGTAATCTGTCCGATCGTTCTGTCATAGTTCCGCATCGAAATTAATCGACACATTAATCGATCAGTGGCGCGTTTTGTCGTCGAGGGGATAAAAAGAAAAAAAAATCGTTATTAATTATCCGTCGGTGATATGCAATCGCTGTTAAGCGCAGTATCGTCAGATATCGACGGGGGCGTTGTTGTTCGTTTACTATGTATATTTATGATATTTATCGGCTGGTGAAGGAATAGCGAGGGAATAGAGCATTCGGGGCCGAGCGCGTTAGCGCTGTTAAACTCATTATCGCGTCGAGCCGTCGATGATGCGGGTATCCTCCGTCCCCTCTCCTGGCCGTCGATGCTATGCACTCCCTCTTCTTCCCTTCCGTCGTTCGTAATTAATTAGTTGCCACCCGCATCGTACCACATAGATCTCCAATTAATTAGCCAACGCGGTCGGTGGACTGGGATGCACGAGGGATGCAGGGGAAACGCCACGGCGTACGTTGATAGGCTCATCGGCCAATGGCGTTGCTGTTCGAAATTTTCATAGTACCCGAATAAGCTTCTTGCCGAAATGTTCTCCACCGGTCAATTTTCAGTAATCCAAATTTCGAAATTGTTTCGAAAACATAATATTATCACGAAATTAATGACCATTATTAGGTTAGGTTAGGTAGTGTTCTCCTTATTCCGCCGGATATCCTTCCGGGTTTTTACGCCCCCCCCCCCTCTCCTAACATTCCCTACCCGCACTCAGCTAATGTACCTAACCTTTCCTGTGCGTCCGAAGCCGACCTAGCGACACTGTACCGCATTTGCCGACGACCCTTTTTGGTTTTTTTTTTTTTTATTAACATGGCGGTCTGTTACCGTTACCATTGACTTTTTGGTTATATTTTATAAACATATTTTTATATCGGGATTAGAATTTTTTTTTTAAATATATTTGACGATTTTTTTAGCAATGCATTCTAGTTAGGCATATGTAATAATGGTTTGTCAATTGTTTTTTGTTTTGTTTCCAGGAGCGTGCTACGCTGAATTCGGCGTCAGAGTGCCTCACACGACCGGCAGCGCTTACATGTACAGTTACGTGACAGTAGGAGAATTAATAGCATTCATAATTGGATGGAACATGGTGCTGGAGTACCTTATAGGTACGAGTGCGTGTGCCTGCGCCCTTAGCGCCTGTCTCGATGCCCTCGCCAATGGGGCCGTTTCCGAAGCGATAGGCAATAGCGTCGGCACATTTTTTGGTGAGTCCAACACACAGATCATTTTATTCATTAAATCATCATCATTTTTTTTTATTATATATTATATATTATATATTATATATTATATATTATATATTATATATTATATATTATATATTATATATTATATATTATATATTATATATTATATATTATATATTATATATTATATATTATATATTATATATTATATATTATATATTATATATTATATATTATATATTATATATTATATATTATATATTATATATTATATATTGGAGAACATCGGTCTTTATCCGAAAATGCTTTTTCATTAAACGATCGTATAAACGTGAGTGACGATTACTCCGGTAAACGAGCCCTTGTGCGCCTCCATTACCGCACAGCATCAAGGCGCCTTGAACTTTCGATCATAAAGACACTCTCTGCGTGTATATACTTAACGACGGAGATGGGGACTACAAACGAGAATGGCAGCGAGAAAGCCTGTCCGCCTCTCGTTTTCTACTCGAATGTCCTTTCTCACGGCAATCCTCCAACGTAAATCCTTTTATCATTTCCACTGCCACCGTAGTCATTGTTCGCCGCGAGTTCAACAAAGAAATTCATTGATTGGCATTTTTTTTTTCTTTTTTTTTTTTCGCGTTTCTCATCGTTCCGTAAGTATTCAATGCGGAAACTGCCAATCGCCAGAGGTTTGGCCAATACACGGGGGCGCAGCCCTTTAAGCCCCGACGCGCTTCTTCCTCGTGGTTTTCGCTCGTAAAGAAGAGAGACGAAGCGGAGGAGGGCGCGACAGGATGCTTGGAAAATTTACGACCGTTTTCTATCCTTCGCGTCGGTTTTGCTCCACATCTCCGCCCCTGAAGCTTATACCTTCTCTACTTCGCCTTCTCCCTCCGTTCCCCCATTTCACCCTCTCACGTTTCCGACTTTGTGACCTTAATATCTATTCTTACGTATTTCACACGAAGATCGTCGGGAAACTGAGGTTTTCCCACATTTTCCAACTTTATTACTTTTGCGGGGGCGCGCCCCCCCGAACGTCTTTTCACACACAGCCCTCTCCTAAGATTTTCCTTCAACAGCTTCACTAGTAGTTCCTCCTTCACGCATCCCTTCCATAACCATCGAGGACTTCGACGAACACGATGTGAACCAAATTGAACCGCCGAGGCGGTGGGGGAACGTAGGCAACGGGGAAATAGGAAAATACAAACGAAATCCGTGCGGCGAAATCGCTCGCGTGTGGCCCTTCGTATTACAATATTTATAAGGACTATTGGATCGAAGGATTCTTGCGAAATTGCCGTAGCGCACTCCTTGTATACAATTTTCTCGTGATTCGCGGATTTTCACGACTGCGGCGATAACGCACTATATTCACGCGTTTTTTTGTGGCTTTTCCAGGGGGAGGATGACTTCGAGATTAACTGATTTTGATTAGGAATTAACATATCCGTATTTAACAATCGAATATCAAAATTAATTGAACTTTTTTTTTTGTCATTTTTTTTCTCTCGTTCCGAAAAAAAAAAAACGAATTTTTCGAATTGATAATCCAATTTTGATGAACGAAAAGAAAATATAATAAATATATGTTTATTTAAATTATTATTTTGTATTTTTATTTATTCATTTATTTATTTATTTATTTATAAAAAATAAGTAACAATTTTACATTATACTTGAAATAAACGGACTAATACATATATTTATTTATTTGTTTTTCGATTACTGTGAAAACTGATAATACGCTCTTCTGGCATTAAATCGATACGATTCCAATCTTTTTTGACGATGAATACCGCAACGGAAACTTGAAACCGTTTCGGTACACATCTCTCCACGGTTATTCGAGACGAGATAAAATTACGTATCGATCGAATTGCCATTAGCGTTTCGATACGCGAAAAAGGTAGACGGAGTTCAGACGAATTTTTCTTTCCGACTGGTAATATCAATTGTCTCGGAGAAATTTAGGTATTACCAATTTTCTGTTTCTATGCGACGTGTATCAAATTATCTTGGTACTCGTTAAATTAAATGTAACAAGAGACGCGTATTGTATGCAGAAGCAATCATCACCACAGAGTCGGGGAAACCTGAGAACAGCGTTGGGACAGGAATAGGGCGCTTGGAAAGATTAATGAATTATTCAAAGTGTATCATATGAGAGTACCTCGCGTCTTGGGGAATACGAAAATCAGCACATGTGTCATCTGTCGAGTCCGGTGTCATTAATCATCGTGCGTCAGATAAGGCGATGTGGGAATAACTCGCTTCGCTCGTCATCGTTTTTTGCTTTATTTTTTTTAATAGAAAAATCTTTGGTTTAGCGAAACAAAAGTGTTTCGAGATTTGAAGCTGAAGTTTATCACCCATTGATTGATTTTTCTATAATTTTAGTAGAATTTGGGTAGACATTTAATTTTTCATGTTCCGCCAAAAAAACATCGTAATTTCTCGATAATATCTAAATCTATGATAATCCTTGCAATTTTTTCGCGTTTTCATGATGTTTCGATTCAATTGTATATAAAAAAAAAGATGTTAACTGCTACGTGGAAAGCGGGCGCATTTTGAAAAGTTAGGTTCGCGCATGCGTAGCTCGCGATTGCTTCACGTTCGTCCTTTGGGACGAAAAATTATAACCTCACTTTTCACTGTTCCTTTTGCAAAACTGCCATGAAATGCTTCGGTTTCCCTGCACTCGTTACAAAAAATATAGTGTGCAACTCGGGACGAAATTGGCAATTGCGATTCGTGTGATTGCCGCCCTCGCTTCGCTGGGGCGCAAACCTCACGCTCGTCGCGAGTGTTTTTTTTTTTTTTCGTTTTTCATCCTTTTTTTTTATCGTCGATAAGGAAGCGATTCCCAAATCAAATTTTCATTTTTTTGTTCTCGTCGATAAGTCAATAATTCGTCATTCGTGACGAGTCCAATTATATGATTATCATATCATTGAAACTACAGCCGTATGTAGCGGCATATGAAGCTATGGCTTCCGCCACTAAACGCCAGAGCTACTCAGGATCCCCATTGATCGCAACTCAGATGGGATAAGTCCGGGACGGGGATTTGACCACAGGACGCGGTCTATCCCCACCCAGGAATTCCTATAGTACCACTAGGTAACGGCTGATGAGCTTAGAGATCCGCATGTCCTTCCGTATCCGTTCCGACCAGTCAAGAGAATCCAATGTGGCTTGACGCTATCACTGCTCCGAATGGACGGCGTCTACGAAAGGGATACAGGGGAAGGTGGGGCAAAATGGGTCAATGTAGCAAAATGTAAGATTCATGAAACTCAAACATTGGGGCAAAATGGACCAATTCTAAAAATCATGAAATTTGAAAAATGTTTGATTTTTTAATTTGATAGCCATTATTTATGCTGCAGATCACTGATTATCTAAAAAATATTGGGAACGACGTTTAATTAAATTCTACGAAACATTTATTTGGACTAAAATGGACCAATGCGAAAAATAGAAATTCCGATTAGTATTATAATAGAAAATAGTTTATTTATCGCTTATAGATATTAAATTCTTCGAACATCAATTTTTTTATTTTTTGAATGCCATGTTAATTATGGTCCATTTTGCCCCATTTTCTGTTTTGTTTGTCTTGACGCTCTTAGGGGGTGTGACAAATTTATATTTTGGTCGAAAAATAGGGGAAACGTGTTGTGTATATCGACAAAACTTCCTGATTTGGTAAAGCGGCCCATTTTGCCCCACTTTCGCCTACAGATACGTAAGGGACTGGGAATAGGATAGATACACAGTGAGAATAAGAGATGAGGGTTGGATTACGCGTCAGAATGGAGACGCGTTACGATGAATATTCGATTGCTACGAGAATGTACCCTCCTCACTGGCGTTCGAAACTTTCTACAATTCACGAAATATTCCCATAGCAACGAAGGAAGGGAAATCTCAACGGAAATCTCAGTAGGGATAAGATATGGCGTGTTACGAAATGATTGTCGATTCTGAAAGCCCGATCATTCAGTTACTTCGACGCCTACATATTTAATGCTTTTTTACGTGTCCGAGAGAAAAGCACTCCGTTACTTTGCCAATGAGGAACATTTCTGCTGCATCACCAGCCGCGCGTCGCCGCCTCGCGGAGAGAGTTAGAAGTCGCAATTCAATCGTAGCTTTCTGTCTCTCGTAATTATTTCGCGGAGAGAGCCTATTTCTGCAGTCCAAAGGGAAACAGGAGAAGATAGACGAAGGGGTAAAAGAGAACCAACGAGAGACGTGAACCTATTTTACTTCCTGAATCCTTAATACTCCTTAATTGGCCGTTCTGCACTGTAATTGCTGGAATCCTGTGCTGTCGCCCGCGATGCCTCGAGACAAGCCGCAATGTTCGTACGCGCGGACTCGAGGGTTTTATATTTTCCGAGCACGTTTCACGCTCGGCGATCTCTCCACCGCATCGTCGGTGGGATAAATAGAAATACAGAGGAGAGAGAGAGAGAGAGATAAAGTTGAGAGATTGGTAGGGACGTAGTTGAAGAGAGTAGAAAGGCGTAAGCCGGGTACAAGGATCACACGATTCCATTGTGTGTACTATACATATTCTACTAACTCGGTTAAGTTTTTTCGTTGCCGACTCGGAGGAGAATTCACCGTTAACTTTATTTTTCTTGAAGGATTAAGAAACTCGGCTGAGTTTCTTGCATCGAGTGTATTTTTTATAATACGATTTCATAAAAAGGATTTTTCGATGTTTTGCGAAAAAGCAAATTAGATAATATTTTTTATTATTATTTGACTAAATTATTCTAATAGGATAAATAATAAAATTAATTATTGGATTAGTATTTTTTTCGCGAATTCGGCAATTATAAGAAATGATCGCGTTGAAAAAAAAAAAAAAAAAAAAGGACAATTTGAGACATTTGGATACAAATTTATAAATACACAACAAAACATCGAAGGAAAACCAATCCTGAAGGATCGCCAATTAGATACCATCCCGGTAAACCCGGAAATCCTTAACGAATCTCAACCGAACCCTAACAAAGCGCCAAACCACGAAGGGACGAAATTCCGAAGCAATGTAAATCGAAGAAAACCCCTAATAATTTATCTCCGACAAAAGTTAAACTCGCAAGGAGACCAAATAATTTTTTTTTTTAAATACGTATCAAAATCACTAAAAAGAAAAAAATTCTTTACGAAACAATGATATTGTATTCCACTGTATTTCATGTTTGCATATTTTATATCTCAGTTTCCATGCAAAACTCGATAAATCGAGATTACGGTACTATAGATATACGTTGAAAAAAAATAAAATAAAAAATCCACTTCACATAATTTGATCCTTTCAAGGATTCCCGATAGTTTTTTCCTTAACGTCGCATGTGTCCCTCGTTATCGGAACGCGCGCGACATAAGAGTTTTTTAGGGCCGATGTGCGTTTTCTCGAACACGGCGGGGGGTTCGGGATTATCGGAAACACATACGGAGCGGCAACGAGAAAAAGAAGGTCAGCAACTTGTATTGATGCAGCAATACAGCAGAGAGGCTATAGGAGACGAGCGAATGTTCGTATCGCGGCGAACACAATGGACGATTGTGCGGAGATCCTTCTATCGTTCGTTTCTCTATTGGCCTCCCTGCTGTGTCGTTGTTATACGATCGCTACGCATTTACACGAAAGTTTTACGATTTTGCGATTGGCTTCTGCTCGGAGAACCGGAAAATTACGATTTACGAAACATTACTTGTTCACAGTTACGACACTGAAACGGTTTATGCACTAAGATACGACACATTCAATAGATATACGAACAGAAATACTAATAGGCATCAACAGAGGTTAGATTAACATTATTCAAAAAACGCTTATGCGCAATGTTTTTTTTTTTCTAAAGAAGAAAACCACATTCTTGATGCTGTTTCCGGGGACATTTAAAAAACAAACAAATATCCCTATCAATCGGGAGAGGGTGAGGAGGGGGGGGGGGCGTTTTTTTTGTTCACGCGACCCAAACATTACAACGCTGCGTTTTACTCACGAATGATTACGATGAAAATGAATTATTTTCATCAATTGCGAGAGGGATGGCTCTGCCGCATTTTCAATTCAAACTGAAATATTTAACTTCGCATTTGACTGTTTTATAAAAATGATTTTTTACACGTGACCTCGAGGTTTCGTGTAGACGAAAAGTTAATGGAAAAATACGAGGGACGATGTGACACACCTCGTAAAGGGCGGCGACTTGGCAACGCCGACGAGAAACATAGGGATACGACTGCGTTCTCAGTTACTCCTTCACTATGAGACCAGAGGCAGCAATTGAATTTAGCAAACTATCTCAACGGGGGTTCATATACACGGGTAGGTAGTTAGCTTCGGAATATCCTGAGGTATAGCGAGACAGAGGAAGAATGAACCCGCGAACGCGAGGAAGCTGTGTCGGCGTCAAGTTTACGCGGCGCACCGCAAACCGCGTGTTCTGTTGCTTTTCATCTCCCGTTCACCTCGCCGTCGCAGCAACTTGCATGACGACGACAACGACGACGACTATAATACCAACGGCTTCTCCATAACGATAGTTAACCAACATACGCATCAACGGAGAGTCAATTACCTGCGTAAAGCCAATGTACTTCGTCGCTATGCAGGACTTCCGCAATGGGAGACCCTCCGGCTAAAGCGTCGTTTTCTGTCATTCTATTACACCTCTTGGTAACAAATTTCACTGCAGGGATACATCTAACGGTTCAAAATCCGAGACAAATTTCGGATTTTTTAAAATAAAAAATTATAGACGATAGTAAAATGAAATATACATTATTTATTTTGATTTTTTGCAAAAAACATTTTTTTTTTTTGTAATACTTTTAATAAACGTAATTTCATGCAAAAAAAAATTAATTTTGTTATTCCAGTTTTTCAGAAAAAAAATTAAAAACTCAAATTTTTATATACGATAAATTTTCTCGAACTTCGAAACGTCAACAGAAATTCCATTTTCATCGATAATCGCAAAATCGACGAATTTAAATTCAATCCCTAAGGCTAAAAGTAGCGAATATAGACCACTGTTTTTTTTTTCCGGGATTTTTCATGTTAAATCGGATCATCATATTCAGCACTTTTGCCGTATATAATAGTATATTCTTTTAACGTGTATAGCGCGGCTTGTACGACCGATCCGTTGAATTTTCATCATCCCTCAGTTGGCTCTGTTTATACGTGTAACATTGCGCATGAATAAATTCGGCGACTCGCTAACGCACGTTGTACATGTGTATACTTAGGATACTATGCATACTTCGCAAAAGCGCGGAGGTTTTCGTGAGCGTAGAATGGAATGACTTGGGTATAGGAACGCGGAGGGTTTCTCTCGTCGAGAGGGAAAATAAGGGTGCCGGTGAGAAGATATTGCGTCTACATGTATATATCTCTATATGTACACATATATACAACATATATATGTATATATGTACATACTATACACTACACATTACTACAGGAATAGTAGCGCTTGCGCGGAGGAAACTCTGGCTGTTTGCCGGCACCTGTGGACCTCATCGATCCAATCCGTTGGTTGCGAGCGAACGAGAAAGCGCCCTGTTTGGTTCTGTACCGACGACGATGACGGAACCCGACGACTATGAGCAATCCGGCCCGCCACACCGAAGCCTGTAGCCCCCATCCGCACCCTTAGGTTTTTTATTTTCCTGCACGGGCACCAAGTTCTCGGTTCGTTGGACTCCTTTTTTTACTTCCCTTTCTCATCATTTTTTTTTGCGTTTTTTCACTCTGTCTTCTTTTTAGCTTCGAGATTATTTCACGCCTTTTCTCCTCCGCGTGTTTTGCTCCCTTCGACCTCCGCGAGCGATGTCATCTCTCCCGGTCACAGTAGAAACGATCCGTTAGCGTCACATCGCCCCAAAGACGCACACGCGAGTCGAGTCGGTCTTCTTTTTCGGGGATGCAAAAGCGTGAAGTGAATGGGTGGGGAGGATTGATGGGATTATTTAGCAGAGCGAATAGAAATCGAAAGAAAACCTTGGTCTCCGCTGAGAAGAGAAAACACTATTTTTTGCTGATTTTTTTTCTTGTTTTTGGAAGGGATGATTAGGTTCGCCGGGGCAGTGATTACGGACTCGGCGAGGTGAAGGGATTAATTAATCACTAACGAAACGATTTCGCTGACCAAAAGTTATTCTTGTATCTCTGATAAACTCTTATCCTACACACGATTGAGCAGCGGGGGCTTTAGAGATTCATACATTCGTAAAGAGATTTCCGCTTGTATTCCGATGCTATCGATCGCTTCCGGTTTTAGTAGCATCGATACAACATCCCTTGTGGCGTGTAATTCGTTTCGATGCAATGGACTTCCGTTAGAATAACGAACGACGCCCAATCGCGGGAGTGGGATGAACTATCCTTGTAGTCTGACCAATAACCCACCACTACTACTAGCTCTCGGCTCGAATCCGGATTTCTGGCAGACTGCGGGAGTTTATGTTTGAAAACAATGAAAAAAAACAAAAAAAATAGCGTTAGTTACTTAAAGGATCAGTTCTTTTAATTCCTAAAAAAATTGTGCGGAAAATCGATCGATTTGTTGAAAAATTCTCAGAAAATCGTGACTCATGAAGGTTTCGACTGTATCTTTACATTCGAACATACGGCAATCGTTTTAATCGACTTCGTTTTTAACACCCGCGCGTAAAAGGGAATAAAAAAAAGGAAAAGGTAATATAAAAGCGTTACACGGGATTCTACATCGCGGATTTATTCGTCGCCTCGTTAATTCGTGGCGTGTACCGTGCGCACAGAGAGAGACAGAGCGAGTAGAAGTACATCGCTAAAAAGGTTTTGTTTCTCGACCGAGAATTTACATTCGTCGTGCACACAGACTCGGGTATAGTCGATGGTTCACTGTATATTGCATAGAGTATGTGCACCGGTTTTGGTGGTTCTTTTGTTCGAGTTTTGACAACCATGTTCGACATTTCGAACAAAAACAACTTTGAATACGTTGAATATGTACCGTCAATTCTCACAACTCTCCTCGCCCTCCTTCGCGAATAATAAAAATAATAATTATTATTATTATACAACGATAATAATAAAATATATATTGAAATCGGACTATAGAATAATGTTTTTTTTCTTTTACCAAAGTGACCTTTACGTCGTTTTGACGAATTTACCGGATTCAGTTTTGCCAATAGTCATACAATATGTATGAAATCATTCAATTTTTCATCCGATTCTGGCGAATAGAGAGGATAAGAGCAAAAAAAAGAACAAAAAATCACAAGAAATAGAATGGTAGAATCAATCTCGATGTCTGGACGTCCTTCGAGGCGCGCTACCACCGCCTCCGTCTGTTCGTATAGATTTCCGAACATCTGGAGAGTCCTCCAGGAAACATAAGAATGTCCTCTCGGACTTTCTTATGTTTCCTCGAAATCACGCAGTTAACCGAAGAATCGAAATTTGAAAGGAAATTCTTCACTCAGGAGTACCGTGAAATCTCCGTGAGAATTCACTGAAGAGACTATGGTATTCCAGTTCATTACATTGGCGGATCGAGTCCGCTGACCCGAGGAATAATGGAGCGCTTGTTTGGCTTAACCGTATGAAGTCGGGGATTAGCATCGTATCTCGTGTTTCTTCGTGACCCAGCAACTACTCCTATGTTCTCTTCTAACGCGTATATAGAAAATTGCTGGTTTAGCGTTGAATTTCAAGTTAAACCCGTTCTCCTGTCTGATGGCTTCACCCGAACGAAGAAGCAGGCGTGACAAATTCTTAATGGGAATTACGAGCTTAAAACATATTTGCTTCTTAAAAGACGAAACTATGTTTTCATACATTTTTAAAAATATTTTAATGGAGTTTTTTTTAATAGTTTAATAAAGTTTTTTGACACTTTAATTTGAAGCTTCATAACTTAAGAATCTCCGTAGTTATCGAGGTGAAATGTACGAGGCAAGTAGAGGGTTCCATTCTTTCATTATTCTTTCCAATTTTCATCGAATTCCTTACAGTCGTTCAAATTTTTCACGATTAAAATTTTTTTTTTTTAATGTCCGATAACCCGATAATTCGTACAATTTTTTAAATATCGGGCTAAAAATTTCTCCAAAAATAGATCGCTACTAAAAATAAATGCCATTGATTTTTTTTTTATATTCAGATTTACACTGAACTATAAAAAAAAATTATGCACATTAAATTTGTACATCGCGTTTCCAAATTTTTTTTCAAAATTGTTTAAAAAATGTCTTCAATCATTAACCCAAAATTTATTAAGTAACTCACTCGTAAGATCGCTTTGTAAACTCCGTTAAAACCAAATTGAATAAAATACTTGCAAATCTAATTGTCGTAATTTTTATAACTTCCGATAAAAAAACGTAAAAAGTTCGTTCGCGAAATAAATTTTTTTTTTTTTTCCTGTTTCCGACGCTGATCGTTCCCTCGATTGCCCTTTGCACGCTTCGATTCCGCCAATTTAATCTTTACTCTCCCATTTTCTTGGCAAACTATCAAATCGGCCCTCTCGCGCTCTTGCGTCACGTCTGGTACTGTCTTTTGTTACGAAAACTCATCGAGAACTAATTCATCGAATGCACCCGTAAAAGGGGGTCGAAAGCTTATTCCCAACGATCCATAGAGACATGATAACACGATGTAATATCCTTTACAAAATTCATCTCCTGCCGCTCTCGACGTTCCTATCTTCAGGTTCTCTGCTTTAGCTTCCTCCCGGCCATTTTTTTTTTTTTTTTTTTTTTTTTTTCAAGGTATACCCCGCGTACTTTGTAGAAGAATTCACGTAAAAGATATGATTCAGCATTACCGGAACAAGATACACGCGTGCACGTTGCCAGCGTTGAAAATGTGAAAAGTCGCGGAGTAAATTGAGGTCGAAGACACTTATCCGCGGAGCCGAGTTTCGTTTCTTTTCGACGTTATTATTTCGCTTCTGCTCCTGGATGGACGGCTCAAGGGTTTTGCGAAGGCACGTACACGAGACATTCAGAGTGGATCAAAAGCGGAGGCTAACAGTACTCTTCTCACGCTCACTTCTTTACGATTTTCTTTTTTTTTTTTTTTCTTTTTTTCAACTGCTTTAAGCGATTAGCCCAACGAGATACGGGTAGACAGAGAGTCACAGGGATTTAGACTCTCAAGAACGGGTGGATGAAGTGCCGAGCGAAGCGAATGAAGAATAAGAGTCAAAGAGTGGAAATATCAAGGCTGACGTTGGGATAACTAAAAGCGAAGAAAAAGATTGAGTTGTCGTGGCGAAAGCAGTCCCAATCCTCCTCTCCACCTTCCCCTCTCCTTCCTGGAGAACGACGAAAGGCAGTCGACACTCAAGTGGCTCTTGCGTTATTTATAACACGAGAATTGCTGATTTGAATTACAGATACGAAAGAGCTTGACGCTGAAAGCAAGTGTTTCATCCCTTAACGAACGCTCATGGACGTTTCATTTGAGTATATAAATACGTAATCAAGAATAGGGCGCGGGGGCGCGAGGCATGCCTCGCCAGCCAGACGTCACCGAACATTTTTCATTGACAAAAGGCAGTATAAAAAAAAATTATACAAAAATTAAAAATCTTCGGACTGAAAAAGGAGCGTAACAAAAAAAATTGTATTAATAAAAAAAAAATTAAAAATTAATTTTCGGAAAATTAAAAATTAACAAACGTCGTACGTTAATCGAAAATAAAAATATCTTAATTTTTTAATTTGCAAAAAGTTTTTGAAATTAAAACGCGGAAAGGATATGAAAAACAAAACATTTTTTGTTATATCGCAAAAAGTTGTTTAAAATTTGAACCCAAATTTTTAATTAATTTATTACGCGGCTCGTGCATAGAAGCTTCCGATGCCAGTATCGGAAGTAATGTTTTCAATGTGAATATTTCAATTTTGCATCGAATTTAGAAAGCAATTCATTAAAATTGAGTCAAAACATATAAAAAAATGCAATTAACCTGTATATTTACAATGTGAATGACATTTATGTTCAGAAACTTTAAGTATCAGTCATTAATTTTTATGAATATTTTTTTAATAATGCAAATTGTGTGAAAATTGGGTCGTAATCGAACCGGTGCCGTTGAGTCGATTTATGCATAAAAATTTTAAGCACCGGTCATTAATTTTCATGAATATTTTTTTAATAATGCAAATGGTGTGAAAATTGGGTCGGAATTGAAGAGGTCTTCGAATTAATTGCTTTTTTTTTTAACGAAAATAAGATTTTTATTCCGTAGAGGCGAAAAACAATATAAAAACACGCGCGATGCAGTGCATCTTATTATTTGCATTATATTTTCAAATTTTCGAGTCACAGCGGCCCGCACACGCTTTACCCAATTTTATATTTGACTTCAAAGTATTTATTTTTATGCTTTTATTATATTTTTTTTCTAGTTCTTCCACTTTTAATTTTTCGTCCGAGCATTGCGTCACCGCGCGCGAAATAGAATACGTAGCAGAGAATTTGAATAACAGATTTTCAGCGTCGCTAGGTGCGTATACGTATCGAGCGGAATAAAAAGTGGCACTCCGGCTTGAATCTGCGTTTAACCATTTATACTGCACTCCCAGCCGGTATAGCTAACTAACCGTGTACTTGAGCCGCACGTTTTTTTCCAAGGCTGCGAGACTTTCTGTAGGTAATCTCGAAATTAAACGAAAAAAAAAAAAAAAAAAAAAAAAAAAAAAAATAACAATAATCGTGTCGGATGAAAGTGGTTGTATTACGTGAGGCTACTTCCTGGTTGCGCGGGATTGCGGATTTTATATCACCCCTTTAATTATACCCGTGCGTAATCTTCGTTGTATTTTCTACAGAGGTTAATTTTTTTTTTATAATCATAACTATTTTTATTTTTATTTGTTATCGTTACAGGCCGACCACCGGACTTTCTCGCCTTCGTAATCACTGTATTAATGATGCTACTGATGGCGGCCGGTGTCAAGAAGTCTCTGGTATTCAATAACGTGTTGAACGCCGTTAATCTTGCGGTATGGGTCTTCATAATGGCCGCCGGAATGTTTTACGTCGACTCGAACAATTGGGCCGAACACGACGGATTCCTGCCTAACGGCTGGAGTGGGGTAAGTTATCGACTAAAAATACACCCCCACTGTCCGATATTCGGTACAATTCCGAGTCTCTTAAAACTGATTAAAAAAAAAATTAATAAAAATTAATATTAGCAATAAGAATAGTTACATTATAATAATAATGCTAGTATCATTACTATTACTAATTGACTATTAATTTATTTTTTTATATAAAAAAATATCATTTTCGAAAAATACGGAAATATTGTAGGAGTCATTTAATTCTTTATAATTATTATTACTGTAATAATAATACAATAATATTTATAAAAAAAATGACACTAACCTTACAATTTTTTCATATTCAAACCCTAAAAAGGGTCACAATTTTTCTGCGATTAAAATAAAATTAACGTCCAAAACAAGTTAATGAAATTCGACGCGAAGTTTTCCGCGAACAAAAAATTTAATTAATTCTTTGATGAACGTAAGAAACCATTCCGAGTGAAATGGTACCATTGTACAACGGATGTCGGATTTCGTTGTATTTTAACAAGAATACAGAAGTTCTTTAACGACAATCCCTCGAGCCAAGTTAGTTATACTTTGCTGATGAGAAGCAAAACTAATGTTAATAGTTCTCACCCTAACACGGCACCGAAACCGCCTCATTGTCACGAAGAAAGTTTTTGTTCCCCGGTCACAAAAATTAATTTTCGTGTACTTTAAAATTTTTTTTTTTTAATTAACAGTTTTTAATAGAAAAACATAAATTAATAATAAATTAGTATTAATTATAATAATAGCTGTATAAAAATAATATTATTATTAGTTTTATTTTTATTAGGTTAGGTTAGGTTAGGTGAATGTTCCACGTTTACCCTTTTGTGAGTTTTTACGTGTGACCCCAACTTTTTTTTACCATTCCCTAACCTCACGTTCACTACGCTAACCTCACTTTCGTGGCCCCCACAGCCGACTTAGCCACACTATACCTCATTCGCCGAGGTTACGAAAAAACTGCGGAAAACCCGTGCCGGTATATGCGGCCCTATATTCTTCTGATTCCCCGCTGTATACAAGAAATTATTTAGTTAAGTATCGACAACAAAGTCTTAGAAAAACTGGTCTTCCGCTCAACAATTGATACAGCAGCCGCGGCGCGGCTAGCGGTCACCCATCCAAGTATTGGCCGCAAGCAATTTGGCTTAACTTGGGAGACCACCGAAGGCACACACCGGTCGCTCGCGCATCGCTGTCGGTATTTTTATTATTATTATAAAATAGAATTCCTACTATTTTTTGTTGTTTCCAAATGATTCGCTATAAGAAAGGCAAACAAGAATGTGATGGAAAACCAACGATGGTACCTCTTAACCTCGAAGCTGAAGTGAACGCGAATACTTGAGTGATCCTTAGTCGGCTGATCCTCCTTCAGCTCCGGTTCACTATGCTTCAACCTTCTCGACTCATCTTTAATCCCTGTTTAACGAGTTCATCCCGAACGCCCTCGCGAAAGAGAGACGACGAGGGCGCACGTGCGAATGAGTGACGAACCAAAACTGCTTTTAATGCTCATCCGCCAAAGTTTCTCCGACAATCGAACTCTCGCATATATTCCCATCTTCCGGGATACTTTAGTCCGGCAGCGTTCGTTATATCAACTTTCGTCGAGTGATTCGCATTTCGACTTGCGAAGTCTTGGGAACTGCGGAAAGTATGAGTCGATCGGCGTTTAATTGAATTTGTGACGATAAAAAGTCGAATCTGACTTCTCGAGAGTAGCAAATAAATTCGCGTAAAACATTAAGGGTAGTGGTGGGGGTGGGAAAAAAATTAGATTTTTAATAATAATAATAATAAAATACGAGAATCCTTTTATAAAAAATGAAATAATTTACAATTTTCTATACTCTTTTTTCGACACGGCGAAAAAAATTAAATGCGATTTTTTGCCTGAAGTCGATGAACTCCCAGATAACAGTTCGAACAATAGTCGTACCACGGGAATAAGATTCTTATTTCAGTTTACTGTGGCGTATTTTTTTTGTCAACCCTTTGAGTGCCGACGGTGATTTCGTATGTGAGATGCAACCACTCCAAGGAGATTCTCTCTCTTTCTTCTTTATTGTTTCTATTTTCTCTTATTCCCTTCGTTGGTCCCCTATCCCTCGCGGGGTTGGCGTTACCCTACAGCGACATAGTAGATGCGTACCAGTTACACGACGGGTTTTGGTCGTATAAAGAAAGAGGTTTTATCGCAACAATCCCGAGAGCATCTGCGTGTAGGTGGAACTATTTCGGTCGAAGGTCCCGGCGTCTGGGTCGTCTGGGGTTGCCAACCGCGTGTGGGTTTTTCTTTGTTTGTTTCTTCAATTTTTGGTACAATATCAACGTGACTACTTTGGACCCCAAACTCCCGATAAAGATCTCTTCGTGCGGAACAAATATTTCCGCTTTATCGACCGCAATAAATTTTTCCTCATATTGTCGTTTTCCAGGATTAAAAAAATTCATATTTTAATAGATTTAAAAAAACCGATAACGGTGGATGCGCCATTGGCGCGCAGTTCCGGTTATCATTCACTGTAAAAACCCGGAAGAGTATACGGCGGCAAAACGGGAAGACCACCTAACATGACTTAACCTGAATTTAAAAAAAAATTATTATCGAAAAAATCGAAAAATTTTAATTACGAAAAAAAATTTATTTAAAAAATAGATTGAAAAAAATTAAAATTTTTTTTTTTTTTACCAAATCGAATGATAAAAATAACGAAAAAAAATGTTAATCAAGAAAAAAAAATTGTCACGATGCCCAAGCGTCGCGGGACTTCAATAAATCAGTGAAAAGAAACAAATCGAGCTTTTGAAAAATTGTACCTGCGGTCCAAGACGATCCTCCGTGAGCGCAGCGTGACACCGTAAGAACGCGTTTTTGCGCCTTTATCAAGGTATCTTCCCACTCGTATACACGTAGGAGAACAACGAAGCAAAAGCAGAGAGAGAGAGAGAAAGAGAAAGAGAGAGACTAGTATAGGACGGAGTTGGCGTGCAGTAAACCGGTATACGTCTTTTTTTTTCTCAAGCTTCTTTATTACGAATCCAAGGGGACAATAGAGGTTCAGGGGGATGGTATTGCGTAGAGGGAGTGATGTAGAGACTCGTAGCTTGGAGCTTACGGTGAGAGAGGCCTCGCCACGCCCGGGGCGTCGGGGATGCTTCTGAGTGTATATCAAGCGACTATAGTGCACGAAGGGACACAGTAAGGGGAGAGGTAGGAGGGGGAGGGGGCGCAAGTAACGCTCAGAGAAAGCAGCAGCCGCGTTCGGACGAAAGTATACCGTCACGACGAAGCTTCTCCGGGTTGCCGGGGCTCCGTCGCCGTCGGTCATCCTATAACGCGAAACAATGGAAAACTTGTTGCACGTTCGTTGGACGGCTAGTGGTGGGATAGTAGTAGCCGCGGGGCTCGACGCTATTGTAACCGTTGGGGGTTGGAGCGTCGAGATATAGGAAGAGAATGGCGATGAAGAATCCGAAGATGGAAAAGAGAAGCATCGAGAGAACTGAGTGCTTGAGAAACAGGGGGTGTGGGGGCGGAAAGTCAGGGAGTGTAGGGTACAGCTATATGCGGTTATGCGGTAGTAGTACCCCTCTCGCCAAAAGAACTCAAACAGGACACCGAGATGAGAACCAAAGCCGGTACCGACCGCCTCGACCTAAGGATCGATAAAGAGCGAAGAGCTGGAAGTTCCTTTGGGAAAAGTACCGCGCGAAAGACCAAAGGCCTTCGGATAGAAAATTAAGGGAAGCGGGTCACTGTTTGTAGCCATCATTGTTCCGTAACGGAATCAAAATCGTTGCGGTATTAATATAAAGACACGCATTAAGGGTAATGTGTTTGCTGGGAAAAGGGTCCCGTGTTTTGGGGATTTTTGTGAAGGAATTTGGATGTTTTAATTAAAAAAAAGAAGGTACATGCGTACCTGAGAAATTATCGGTAAATTATGAAACACAATTTCAAAAATTGTTAAAAACTATTATAAAAAAAAATTTTAATTGTAAAAAATTAAAAATTACTGGCAGAATGTGAATGAAAATTTTTAAAATTATAGGCGAAATCTGAAATGAATTTTTTTAACTTATACATACATGTCGACTTTCCAATTCGCCTTAAAGATCGAATACAGAAAAATCGAAAAAAAAAAAATATATATATATATAGCCGCGCAGCGCAGTGTAAAGCAATTGGTAAATGAGGGGTGAAAGGAATTTCTCGATCGTTTGAGATGCTCAAGACACTCGCGATTTTGTCGGAATCTATATAATGCCACGAAGAGCCGCGCGATTCCGAATCACTCTGTGATGCCGGAGGCCAGTGATCAATATCAGGAAAGAGAGACCGTAGAGAGAATGAGAGGAGGGGGTGGGGGTGGTTTTGTGTGTTCTCCGCGTGGATGATAAATCTCTTGAATATGGGGATGAAATAGAAAGCAGAAACCAAGAGGACGCTTTCCACGTGCGATAAATTAAGCTCTCTCCTGCGCACGACTGCTCTCCCTCTGTCTCTCATTTCTCCTACTTATACCGAACCTTCTCGGTAGGTATTCGCGTGGGCGTACATTTATATATATATATATATTGTGTATATGTCGAGGCAGCCTGGCGCCAGCAGGATGAGTCATGATCACTGTTCCGGGGCATTTGCTCCATTATTCGTCGAATACAACAACAAAAAGTGATGAAAAAAAAAAAAAAAAAAAATCATTAGTCAGACACAGGAGTGAAGGAGCTCGATATGTGATATTGATCCTCCGGCCTTCTCGTTTCTCGTGTAATTTCGAGACTCTCTGAGGCTACGAGACTCGAAGCACTCAATTACATTTAGTCCATTACCCTCCAAACCCCAGTTACCGCCCGAAGGCGATTATTCCCGCGAGAATTCGTCCCGAAACTTCCTCCGCAATCAATGAAAAAAAAAAAAAAAAAAAATTAAAAATACTATTTTGCCAGAAGGTCTTCCCGCGTATTTTTTATTTTTTTAATCTCTCAGAAATATATTCCGAAAGCGATACAGGAATGACGAGGTGAACAATGTGACTTCAATAATTCACGAGAGCGGAGAATCTTAAGGGATATAAACTCTGCCATATCCAACTCGCGTGCGTCGCACGAGAGCGGAATGGTATATGACACAGAAACCATCCCCTCTCGAAACTTTCGAGACCGAGAGCGGAATATTCGACGAGATCGCGTTCGATGGGTCTGACAAGGAATTCGAAGGGTTCGATCGACGGGCGTAATCGTGGTGAGGAATATCGATGTCCAATTTTGTCCGGCGGATAGCGAACGTTGCACTCCGTATACACGCGAAATAAATTCTTTTGCAGGCGCCAATGTGCGTAAAATAAACGTGAAAAGCGCGGAAACGTTTTTTTTTTTTGGCTATCTGTACTTCCCGAACGTTTATCTCGATGAGAACTAAAGCTTCGAATGTGTGTCTTTCGGTTGACACGAGGAATCGTAGCATAAGTCAAGCCGGCAGGGCGTGGTATAGTTTACGTCGTCGGACGACGACGACGACGACGAGAATCGGAGAGAGGAATTTGGGTCAACGTGTCGTTGCTCCATCGCCGTGTGTGTATTATGAGTCCCCGTACGACAAAGTTCTGGTATCCTAATCTAAGGCTTATTGCATTTCCGCGAGTGGAACGGAATGAGAAACAGCTATTCACGTATTATCCTATCGTATCCTTGCTTACGCGGCTTTTCGAAGATGTCCAAGAAATTTTCGACGATATCATTCATTTTTCTTTAAGAATTTGACTGATATATTTCGTTACCAACGTTCGTCAAAAAAATCTCAGGAATTTTTTTTTTTTTAAGTATCTTTTTTCGTCGTTTACGTGAATTTAAAAAAAAAATTAACTTCTTCCGCCCGCCATATTTATATATCTTTGAAATATTTACCGACAATTTTTTTTAAGACTCAAATACATATATGTTTAAGGAAAAAGTCGTTTTTTTATTACCGTTCGTGATATAAAAAAAAAAAAAAGAAAAAAAAATTGACTTTATTTCCGAATCGCCAGATGTATTAATTTTTTTTTATGATTATTGCGTATTCTTTCGCCGATGGTACGATCAATGCGTTAGCCAATTATTTTGTCCCATTGAGGATTAAATGGTCGCAGTTTCTCTGGCGTTCTCCTCGACGCGTGATATTAAAAGAAAATTCAATGAATGCAAAGTCGAAGCGTCCAGACGGTGTCGCTTTCTCGTAGAAGAGGGATGTTCTCCCGGGGGCTGTGAAGGACCTACTTTTTATATTTAATCAACGTGTACACGAGAAGAAAAAAATATAGTGCTTTTAACGTTGTGCTGTCGACGACGGAATCGACAATCGCTGTCGGAGACGATTTTTTCTTCTTCTTCTCTTCTCCTCTGACATTCCGCGTCTCTTCACTATGCCGGGTACAGCGCGCACTAGTTTCGCGGTTGAACAGAATTCTATTTGCATCGGAAACACAGATATATACCGGGCCGCGAGTACACTACGCGACTCTCGTCGAGAGGTATCGAAGACTAGAAGAGAGCTCTATGCATATTTATTATTTACGCGTCGTTGCTTCGCTCCAATACACAACAGCGTTGCTCGTCGCCGTTTCTATTCGAATATCGCGTAGTCCCGTGCGAGATGAAGAGCCACGCAGCCGCGTGATATTCGTGCCAAACGTGAATTCTCCTCTCCCCCCTCCCCTTTTCACGGTGTTTTGTACTCCGAAGCTTTATTGATGCACAGAGCGATATATGATATTCCAGTATTTCTGCAACGTTACGTACGATATTCATCAAATATCTATTTCGGATATTGTAAACGGGTCAACGAAACTGTATTCAATACCGAATTTCGGTTTATCATAAATACAGATTTTCGCGGATCAAATATTTACGAATTTTTTTTTTTTTTTTTTATTTCGTTCGCGTAGAAAAATCTGTTTTTGTAAAAAAAAAAAAAAAAAAAATCGATATTTTCGTGTAATTGTATTCGGAATGATCTGAAATATCAAAAAATCACATGGAGAATTTTCGGTCTGTGCGCCGAAAAGAACTGAAATTTAATTTTTTATTTATTTTTTTTACTGCCGTTTGTTACCGTCGTAATGATAATCCAATCATTATTATTATTATTACTGAAACATAAAAAACCGGAAAACTCGAAAAAATGTATAATCCTTCGTAATTTAAATTCCATTAACGAGTAACAAAAAAATTAATGAGAAAACAATTAAAAAATGTTGAATATTAAGATTTTTTTCTTTTGTTTTTTTTTGAGAAATATAGTAAAATTGCCACTTGATATAATCATTTCTGTCAAACTACGAAACTATGTTAGACACTGGAGACGAGTTATTAGGAGACATGGGATACAGTGGGATCGCGATAGCTATTATTTAGACGCTATAGTTTAACTTTGTAGAGTATCGTATGCAGGAGAAAGTTTGGAGCGTTGTCTCCGTCGCGATCTTGCAGGGTACTCGACTACCTTGTACTTTACTTCCCTCTCTGCGTGACTCGCGGCAGCCATCTTGTTTTTTTTTTCGTAGCGCAATTGACGTAATTTTGCAAAATATGTAAAGTGCAACAGACCCTATAAACTTCGTTGATTTGCGCGAATCCGTTGCATCCAATAAGATCGAAAAAAAAAAAAAAAAAAAAAATTTGTGACCCACTCGACGAAATTGAAGGGTGAAGCGATAGGTTTATTTTTGAAAGAGACTCCTCGATTTCGAGTAGTGGATTGAGGGCGGGTTGAGGGCTTCACCTTTGAAGAGGATCAGTAGCGTTGCTCTCGCTTCGTTTGTCAAGTGCGGAATTCGGGGGCGAAAAAAAAAAAAAAGTGCCATCGAAGCTTCTCGTCCACTTCGAACGGAATCCCGTATGGTACATAAACACTTCAACGCCGAGGGAACGCGAAGCTTGCACTCAGTGTTTTTTTACACGTTTGGCAACAGCCTGAACTCGATGCTCGATGCTCGCGAGCTTTTGACTTAGATGTTCGTCCATTTTTTTTTTTTTTTGCTGTTTGACGGACAAAGTTATTCAATAGAGTTACATCGTTTCTGCATTACCATTTCAAATAGCTCCCTGAAGGACGTCGGCCCTTTTGACCTTTTTGAGACGTTCCGGTGAAAGCCGAAGAGAGTCTTTTCGATATAATGGAATTATGGAAGTCACGTTCAATCCGTGGGTTGACAATATACCGACATTTGCGTCCCACCGAACGCATAAAGAATTCGCATTCAAAAGCCGGATGAAATGATACCGAGTTTTTACGATGCTGGAACTTTTTTTTTATCCGGAATTACTTATACATCGTCGAACAGAAACGGATAATGGAATACGAGGGAAAAATTATGATGATTGTTCATTTTCATGTTAATTCGTCGTTCATTTATTTTGCTAACAATGCTTCTAATATAAGAACGTAACACTTGTAATTTTCGTAATTTTTATTGTAATTTAATTTTTTGCCATTTTTATTGTAATTAAATTTTTTTGTCTTTTTTGTTATTTTCATTGCAATTCATTTTTTTTTGTCATTTTTGCCATTTTAATTTTATTATTATAGTAATTAAATTTTTTGCCATTTTCGTATTTCTAATTGTAATTAATTTTTTTTCCATTTTTGCCATTTTCGTATTTCTAATTGTAATTAATTTTTTTTCCATTTTTGTCATTTTCATTGGAATTTAATTTTTTACAAAGACGAAGAGATAGGATTTTCACCTCATTAGTTAGCGGTTGTCAGGCGTAGGAAGTGAATCATCCAGACAGGCCGGATGTGCTTGAGAATCCATCGTTCTCCGTTGAAATCAATCTAATAGTGAAACCCTCGAGTGGCTATGATCTTCACATCGTACCCGGCAATTGTAGCCCGTAATTGTAGAGCCTGCGGGCGATTAATATGTGAATTCACTCGTGGGATCGATCGTCATTGACGCATGAATACCCGCGGCGAGGAAACGCCGATGTGGATAGCTTCGCAATGTCTCTAGAAAATCATCTCATCTGGAAAGGTATTTCAGAACGTTTCCAAGTGCACCCCAGCGAGTACGAGAGTCTGGTTATGGATACAAACGATCTTAATCATCATTTCCACCTCTTCCCACCCTCGGGTCGTGACGAATCAGTAATTCTACCTTCTTATTCGAGAAAATGTCAGATCTCTCGAGTCTCTTGCCTTTCAATTTGCCATTAAAGAGGATACGGAGATACGCTGATAGGGAAGGAACGGAAATAACGGTTCTGTCTATTTGGTTGCACTCTTTGATTGATTTCACGAAGTTAGAGGTATTCTGTGGAACGAATCTCGTAAACATCGTTATAAAGATTCCGATTTCCTAAAATTACGATAGAAAAAAAAAAAAAAAAAAAAATTGAATTTTTTAGAAATTGGATACGTAAAAAAAGTTTTCATCAATTTCGAACTTTCGTTCCAATTTTTTTTTTTTTTTATTAATCTCAGAGTCAAGTTAAAAAAAAAATGAGTTCGCATTTGTACGATGAAAAAAATGGAAAAATCCATAACACGGAAATAGCGTATTTTTTTTTTCACGAAACAATGTCCATTCTGTGAAAAAACAAAAGACAAGACTTATCCTGATTGTGAATTCGCTTTTATTTGAAGAAAGATATGAAGTATTCCAGAAACATCCGACTCCGGAGAAGCCTTAACGAGCAAAGAAAGCGTTGACGATAAATCAGGTTTTGAAAGATGCGGAATTTTCACGAGAGCCAAAGTAGAAGAAAGACTTGAGTCAGCGATGCGGAGATGTCGATACATCTCAACTCTTGGGATTTCTTCAGTTCTCTCACCTGATGTACTCTCTTTTTTTGCTTCTTCTTCGAACGATAAATCAAACTTTCGCAAGACGGAAGCGAAATTTACACGGGTGTAAAGTAAAACAGTTGAGTCGTCGGAGCAGCGATGCCGATGCATCTTAACTTCTAAAAAAATAACCATTTGTTACTTTCGTTCGCCTGACGTATTCGTATTTTTTTTTTTTTTTTTTTTTAGTCTTCGTTTTTACGAAAAAAGAAACAATTAATTGTCATCTTTTTCGCGTTATCCTCTCACACTATCATTACACGGGATATATTTCTTTGATAAATCATATTTGCTAAGCGCCAAGGAGAGAGCATGTCGCCTATTTTCCTTTGGCATTTGAAGGCTACAAGAACGCCGAGACGAGGGTACATTACGCCATTACAACGTCGCAGAACGGCGGCGACGAGAACGCGGTGCCAAGACTGCCGCGAGATACGAGAGTTTGAGAATAATGGAATGGGATATGCGACCGACAGCTCTACAACGAGTTTCCATTCCGTTTCCGTTTCTTCTTTGACTTTCTATTCATTGAGTTTTCCAAGCGAATCGTCTCATATTCACCGAGAGAATATTCTTCCTCGTTGATTTTCACGGGGTCTCGACCTTCTCCTTTGTCGAAGTCTATGCCCCGTTAACGAATTCTCATCCGAACTTTCGCGATTATTTAACGTTTCTTTGATATCAGTTATTCAAATATTGAAAAAAAAAAAAAAAAAAAAATGAACAATAATTTATTACTAATTTGTTATAACATAATAATAATAAATTATCATTTCAATATATATTTTTACATAAAAAAAAAATCTTTTTTTTTTTTGTTTATTATGTGTTTTTTGCATTTATTAAAAATGAATCATCATTATTATTATTATTTTTAATTTTTAATACATTATAGATTGGCGAATGAACTATGAAACAGAATGAAATTACATTTGTCAGTTCCCGAGGTCTCGTTAATCGTGCGCTTTACATGACTGACTTTATTAATTATTTGTTTGATAAGAAAAGAAGTGATTTGATTAGAGTTGTAGCGGAAAGTGAGACGGTAATTGATAAAGCAATTTAATTAATTAACTTTTCGATCGATTCCGCTTCGAGGCTCGCGCTTTGGAATTACACTCGTTTGGTCCGAAGCCAAACAATCCGGGAACACAGTATGTACCCTGCGACAAAACCGGTCCGAAGTGGATTGCGACGCTCACGTTTGTTCGCTTCAAACTTTTTTTTCCGCATCGATCGCATTCAGGAACGGTGCCGCAGGTTACGTCAAAGCGTTACTCGTGTAACGTTGATGTCGTACCGACGCGAATTGCAATGGCATTACATTATGAATCGCATTACGCGTGGGTACGAGATCCCTTTCATTCCGTCTTTTTACGGTGTAAATCGTAATATTTTTTTTATTTGCTATCCCGACTGGAAAATAAGATTTTATGAGTTTAACCTTAAGACGAAGTTGGGATCAACCTTTACGCGACTGTAGTACATAGAAATGAATAAAAAAAAACGTATAAAATGGACGGAACTTGTACCGAGATGTACAGAACTTGTTAGAGAAGGTTTTCAACACGTTTCTAGGATCGCCAATAAATAATTTTGCATAAAATTAAATTGCTCTCTGGTATTTCATATCGATAGGAAGTTTTTCTTTAAATTTACTCAACAGCGAAAGACGTCAACTGCTTAAATAAAAAGCAATTGCAATTGCATGAAAAATTCGTTAAAAATCATTTCACATCCCTCAACTATGTGAGAGAAGATAAAATGATTTTTTTTCTCCTAAAAAGTACATAAATCGAGAGTTTTGCAAAAAATGCCAAACGTCTAAAAAAAATGGAGTTTCTCTTCCAGCGGCTATATTTTTTTTGTTTTTTAATATTTTTCGACAATTATTTTTTATAAGACTCTCGATCCATGCAATCATTCAGTGAAAAAAAAAAAAAAAAAATTCAGTACCTCGTATAGTTTTAGAAAAAAAAAAAAAATCTAAAATTTCATTGATTATTCAAACCGCTGGGTAGTACCCCTTTAACGGAAAAGCTTCCGAAGGCAATTTATGCTGTTATAAATTAATGAAGATTAATGGACACTAAAGTCCTTGCGTGCGTTTCTGACTGAAGGTCTACAGCCATTTAATTAAATTTCTCCGTTAAATACAATGTCCTCCATGCACGCTGTGTCATCACGTCCCGTCGTTTACTCAACCTTTATCTTCTTGTTGATTTCAGGTCTTTACCGGCGCCGCAAAATGTTTTTACGCATTTATCGGTTTCGATATAATAGCTACAACGGGCGAGGAGGCTACGAATCCCAAGAGAAGCATTCCCTTAGCAATAGTTTCTTCTTTGGTCATTATCCTGATCGCCTATGTCACAAGTAGTATGGTGTTGACGTTGATCGGTAAGTTCAATATTTCAAATCAGATCATCAAATGTAATGCGACGCTTTTAACTAATCCATTGTTTTCCATTGTTAATTGTAGTTCCATACGATCAAGTAGATCAGGATACCGCCCTCGTCGAGATGTTCGCATACGTCGGAGCCTACAAGTGCAAATACATTGTCGCAGTTGGCGCCCTCGCTGGTTTGACTGTATCGATGTTCGGCAGTATGTTTCCCATGCCTAGAATAGTGTACGCAATGGCCCAAGACGGCCTCATATTCCGGTAAGATCATCGCTCCTTCCAAGTAGATAGGCACTTCCTAAACCATTGATTAATCGATCCACATTTGGATGTAACCCTTGCAATCCTCTTTCCAGAACTCTGAGCCAAATATGGCCGACTACCGGAACTCCTGCTCTAGCAACCCTGACTTCCGGTCTCGCGGCAGCGTTCGCAGCTCTTCTGATTAAGTTGGATACTCTCGTAGATATGATGTCAATAGGTCAGTCAGTAATCAACGATTCTAGGCGTCAATGTCCAAAACCCTTGTGAAATTAGCGGTTCTTGATGTATCGATTGATGCTCGTTGTTTCAGGTACTCTGTTAGCCTACACCTTAGTCTCAACGTGCGTCCTAATTCTCCGATACCAACCGCACTCGACGAATCTCGTCGAATTGTTGCCTCAGAGTCTGCGCACCCCTTGCAGAACGCCAACGAAGGACACTCAGATCAACGGTCAGGTCACTTACGGCAAGGAGTTGAGACCGGATCAGTTGACAACAGCGCTGAATTCGGTTCAGGCAGCACAATCGGAGATAACCACAAGCAGCAATGGGCAGAGGGTGACCGTTCGTCGTGTGAGAAGAGCAAACAGCTCGTCGCCCGAATCTGACGACACATACGGCGGGGAGGAGGACGACGTTGGCTTAGGCAAAGACGATCAGTACTTGGTGAGCGACAGAACGGAGAACAAATTTTACGGCAGTGTTCACGCGGCTGCTGCGGCATCGAGTTGCGGCAGCACTCATCAGTATCCGGGAGCAACACCGATTATAGGACCACCATTGAATTATCTTCAGAGACGACTCCAGGTGAGAATAGTCAATTGGTCCATTACGAGTCAAAACGAATGTTAATGCTGATCAGTTTCCTGGTAATCTGCCAGGATTTTCATTAGTCTTTAAACCAAATCATATCATCTTTAGAAAACCATTAACTATTGCAGGCCGCTCAGTATCTATGTCCGGCAATATTTCCCTGGGTGGACAGGGGCCCAGCGACCGAAGCATCAGGACGATACGTCATGAAAATGGTCGGAATCCTGTATCTCCTTATCCTAATCTTCGACTTGATTATCGTCTGTGGAATGGGTGAGTGCTTTGAGAATGTCGATTGTCAAGACATTCGGATCGACTCAAGTTGGTCTTTACCTTCTAAAATCTTAACTCCTGATTCAGGTGACATGGGAACATTTACGACGATACTGCTCTTCCTTTGCCTCTTCGCGATCATCGGCGTTCTTCTTGCCATCAGCAGAAAACCTCAAAATAGGTAATTAACTCGTATCAGATTTAAGTTCAGATGGCCACAGTGTCTACCGGCGTTTTGTCACCTTATTGACGGTGATGATGTTCAATTTTGGTTTGTATTCGATCCTTTCACAGGAATGCCTTGATGTTCATGACACCGGGACTTCCATTCGTTCCGGCGATCGCGGTCACTGTCAATATCTATCTTATCTTCAAACTGAGTCTTCTGACTCTCCTTAGGTTTACGGTTTGGATGACACTCGGTGAGTCTGAGGAGTTGAAGACATTGGGGCACTGGAAAAAATGGATTTGGAGAACTAATACCCATTTTTTGCTTCAAAAGCGGTTGTTTCCAAAATTGAAAGTTCTTCCAACTCATCATTTCTTTCAATGCGGCACACATTTTACTCTTTTTGTTGGATGACTACATGGAGCATCTTGTTCTCCAGGTTTCGCCATGTACTTCTATTACGGCATAAAGCACAGCAGTCTTGAGGAAAATAATCCGGACAACATGGACAACATCGGTGAGAACGCTGGTAACATCGAGTTAAAGATAACTGAACACACGTCGTCGTCACAGCCGCAGGAATACGCGAGTCAGGATCGCAGCATCTACGAGGGTCAGCAGTTGGACGCGTTTGGTCAACCGGTATTCGGCAGTACGAATTTCGGCGGTTCGCCGAGTTATGTGTCGAGCGACACAACGCAGTCTCAGGGAAAAGCACTTTTCGTCACTCAAGATAGTTTTCCGACTTGGGACGATTGAAGCGGGAGACGAATTCCCATTAATAACGACCGGTTAATGCTCCGGCAGAGTCTCACGAATATTGCAGAAACTTATTGCTCGATAAAGAAAGACGAGAAAAATCGAAAAAAAAAAACAAAAAACAAAAAATACCCAATCGTCGGTACATACAGTTCTCGGTGCTCCTCTCCGCGTCCGATATTTAAATACTCCGTATTTTATGATCTTTATTATTCGTCGTCGCAGATTCTATAACGTTTCACGCAATGTCTTCGTCTTCGATTATTAATTAATAAGTATTCGCGGGTCTATTGACGCTGTTTAATTAATTTCTGTACAGAACAACAACGTTGGGAATTTTTTATATTTGCCGTAGAGATTCTTTGAAAGCGCCGATTAGGTTGGAGACAATTTTAAGATGCGGTTTTTAATTTAGAACTGTTGATTATTGTTATCGATGACAACGTAAAATAACGATAGCAGGAAATGTACTCGGCATCGAGACTTTGTTTTTTTTTTTTTTTTTTTTTTTTTTTTAGATGACTGGACGATGATCACCTTCTCTACAGAGTATAGAAAAATGCTTTTGGGTTTATAAAACGCGTCTGAACTTCGATTGACGCGGTGGAGAAATGTGAATAGATAAATCCATTGGAAACTTTATCTCTGTAGATTAGACGATCCGGAAAAATGATTTCGGGTCAAAAAACGTCTTTTATTTTTTCTTATCATAAAAAGAAAAAAAAATATGTGGAAAGAGTTTTTTTTAATATCATTTTTTAAATTATTACAATTACAAAAAAATTACGATTTTCATAAAATTTTCAACATTTCGACCCGAGAATTTTTTCACGCGATCGGAAGACTATTACCAACAATCGATCGCATGGAATTATTTATGAAATTTTTTTTCACCTCCAAAAAAAATAAAAGACGAATTTATTTGCCTAAAATCGTTGAAAATCTTTTTAAATCCGTAGAAAACTCTGCAAGTAGCATCAGTTCAGATACATACAAAATATATACCCCAAAATAAAAAAATAAAAAAAAAAAAAACGGGTGAGAGACACAATTAAATATTCTATTTAAACATATCCTTCGGGGGTAAATTTACTCTCGATATTGCGAGAGGCAATAATCGACGACTAAATTGACGACTTTTCGCGAACTTCCACTTGAAAACGCGGTTTTTCCCACAATTAACAAGGCCCATCGTACAATTTTACAATTAATTCACAACTTCCAAGACGACAGTTGAATAGCGACGGATGAAAAGGCAAGTAAGAGAGTGACGAATATTAAATTTTCTTTAATTGACCGGTTTATACAACTAATTAGCCGAGAGCTCAAGTTTCTGCAAAGTCGCAAGAGCCTATTTGTTGACTACTGTTTGACGCTGAGGGAGGAAGTGGGGGGAGGGGAGGGAGAGGGGGAGGGGAGGGAGAGGGGGAGGGGGTGGGGGAGGAAGGGGACAAATGTAGCAATTAATTGCGGCAATATTATTATCCTAGTTGTATGCAACTGTTGACGAGAGAACTGTTGACGAAGAGAAAGCCGGGAAAAGGTGGGCGTAACGTGGCGCGAGTTCCGGGATGGAAGGTAATTTATGGCTGCGACACCCGATCCCGAATCTATTCCCAGTTGAACGGGCGAACGCTAAATTAAACACTGTACATCAACGTGATTAACCGCGACCATTAATAGATTTAAGATTAAACGAAATTTTTTATTTTAATTTTTTTTTCCTCAAATTTCAATCTTTGTTCGTACGAAACGTCGCACGGCGTTTTAATTCGCTGAAACTTAGTATTCGCATAAGTTTTAATTCTCTAGTCAATCTGCCACGTGCGATAACGGTGAGAACGATTTCGTGAGAATGATGGAGAGTGACTGATAAAACGAAAGACGAGTGAAGAGAAAAAAAAAAAAAAACACACAAGACGAGTGATAGCGCGAAAAAAAAAACGAGTTAAAGTCGGGGAAAAAAATGAATTTTGCCTAAATCTAGTAATTCCTTAAAAAAAAAAAAAAACCAAAAAAAAAAAAAAAATTCCCAAGTATAATAAATTGTATTCCCTATAAAAATTGTAAGCATAAAACTAATAACGTTTACCTACGTCTTAACTCCGAATGTTTATTAATCGTTAATTTACGAAAACAAGAAAAAAAAAAAAAAGAAAAAAAAAATGACTAAAAATACCTAATTTATATGAAAAATTCTCTTAGATCTTAAGCGGCGAGAGAATGTGGACAGATATATAGCGGAGGCGAGGAAACGACGTAAACCTTCGTTTGTATATTCAACGTTACGAAAAAAAAACAAAAAAAAAAAGTTATCGGTGATATATATGGATATATACTATACGAGGGGGAAAAAAATGTGAATCTACTTTCTTCTTGTATTTATCACGAACTCCACTGTGCTTATATACTCGTTAAGTATATCTCTGCGTGGTAATACTGCCCTCTCTCCCCCCCCACTTCCCACCCCCGCATAATCGCGCACGTTTTAGTATCGAATACTAATTATTAATTGAACTGAGGCTCACTCCCGACTCTCGAGTTAAGCCGCCCGAGGCGACGCCCGAGTTAATCCGAACCCCTCGAACCCAATGATAAACGCTTGTCGAACCGTCGGCAGGAACGACGGCGTGTTGATTCTAACGTTCTTTCCGTCGCGCGATATAATTCTTAGGGGGCGAACTGCAGGCTTAGCTGAACAAATCTTTTACGTTTAATTAGTCACCGTTCTCGTTTATCCGCCTATCGAGCATAATAGTCCCTCTTGACGGAAGAACATCGATTAATTCCAATTATACACCTACGTGTCCTTGTTTTTTTTTTTTTTTCTCGAGTAGAATAGCCCCCCATGTCGTTTTAATTTTATCACAATTTTATTCAGAGTGCGAACCAAGCGAGAAAAAAAAAAAAAGGCAAACTACGATGTCTGTGAAGCGTAATTAATGATACGAAGATATTTCGCCCATTAAACGGAGAAAAAAAAAAACCAAATTATATGACATAGAAAAAAAAAAACATAATAATCACGGAGGAGAACACATATCGACGTTCGACGAATTGTTGAAATTCTTTTATTTTTTCAACAATTCGATTGATGCAAAAAAAAAAAAAAAAAAACCACAAAGAACAAAACAAAAAACTATTTACTCTGTGAAAGAACAGTGCCTGTACCCCAGACGCTAGACGAGTCTTAGAATCTTCCGTTTGAATTCCGAGTCCTCCTATGCGAGATGATACCAAAAAAAGTATATTAATGTAAAAACAAAAAAAAAATGTTTAAATAAAGACGAAACGCGTAGCGACGACAGAAAATTAGATGCTGATAACGACGGTGTTTCGCCGAGTTTTTTCATCGTTCGCGATGAATAGTTCCAAGTTGATGCCGTTTTCAACTGACTTCCATCAGACTGTCTCTTCCGTTCCATTAATGATTTATCGATAAAAAAAAATAATATTAATAAATTTAAAAAAAAAATGTTTATCTATTTCACGTCGAGAATTAACTGCTGCGATCTTTCGAGATCCCTTACAAAAAATAACTGTATTAAATTAAATTCCGTAAAAAAATTTAGAATGAATAGAGGGGAAGGAAAAAGTCAAGTAAAAAAAATACGAAGCACGAATGTACTTTTATAGCGGAAACCATGTCGTACTGTTGCCGACTATATCCGCTATTAACTATGGTGAGAGGAAGAGATATGAAAAAAAAAAAAAAAAATTTAAAAGCAAAAAGAGACGGTAAACTCACTGCTTTAGACCACGGAATATCTGCACCAATTAGATGAAATCAGATAGAACGAATGACCGAGCGAACGAAAGAATACAACTAAAAAAAAAAAAAAAAAAAAAAAAAAAAAAAACAATTACCTTTAGCCGTCTAAAGTTTCTCAACCAATAGAACAGACAAAGTTAGGGGTTGAGAGAACGACAAGACGTAAGATTGGAAGATAAGAAATGAAGGCGAAAAAATAATTTTAGAAAAAAAAAAAAAAATGAGGCACATCGTTATGAGAGGAAACGAACGAAAAAAAAAAAAAAAAAAAATTTCGACGCGGCGTATTTGACTGTTTGCTTTTTTAGTTAGACTTTCAAATTCTTAGATAGGATGAAAAGGCCTATGTATATGTATATTATATTACGTGAGTATACAGGGTGTCGTCGGCGAGTCGTCGAACGAATGCCAGTGGGTTATATAATTGTATTATTAGACGGAGATTTCTCTCAACTCCTGGCGAAAAAAAAGCTATCGGAACATCCTGTATAAACGAACAAAAAAAAAAAAAAAAAAATGAAAAAAGCATATTTACAAATTGCTGTGGTTCGCATAAGAACGCTATAAATAATTACCGATTATAATAAACTATTGCGCAAACGCGCGTAACTCATGACGAAGATTAATGACGATAGTGATGATATTGTATACTGTTAAAGATTATCATTCAAATTACTATACGGAAGTGCATGAAAAATTGGCAAATCAGAAGCATTAAATTAATAATTAATACATAAAATTTCGTTGTAATATTTTTATTTAATTTTTCGTATTAAATACGGTAAATTAACTTTTTTTTTTCACGCGATTTGAAATTAATATACCGTTGATTAAAATATCATAATCTCTTTTACACATTTTAATAATTGGTTAATTGGATATTAATTTCCTTTTAATTATTATTAATTTCGTTTCACGAAGTTTCCCATTACAAATAATTTTTTTTTGCGTTTGATATTTAATACTCGATTGCACAATTGCCTTCAAAAACGGTATATTACTTCCGCAAAAAAAAAAAAAAAAAAAAAAAAAAAAAAAAAAAAAAAAAAAAACTTACCGTAATATATTACGCGAAAAGCGAATATATTTCGCGAAAATCCAGTATTTTATTGTAAAAAAAAACTGAAGTACCAAAGATTAAATTTCGGAGTTCCGTTACTAATTTATTTTAGTGTATCGGGAAATTAATTTTCAAGCGATAAATGTATGAGAGTCAATATACCGTATTTTGCTGCGATTATTCACGGGTACATGAATTTTCATGTACGTTATTCGCGAAAGCAGAGAAAAAAAAAAAGAAAAAAAAATGCAAAGAGATATTGTAAAATACATTAGTGTCGGAGGTCGTTGCCCTTCCTTCGGTGTACCGATACTGCAAACTCCAAAATATAGACGCGTGAAAATTAATATACCGTAATGGGATCCGACTGAGAGATTTTCCTCTGATAGAAACGAGTTTTTCTCTGAGAATTACAAAGAGATAAAAAATAACCGGAGATATATCTGTACGCATCACGATAATTTATTCTCCGCATTAATGTGTCCGACAACTTCATCTCGTTTGGAGTCCAAAATGCATATAAAGAGCTTCCGAAACACCGGTTTATTAATTTTCATGAAAACCATTTTTACGCTGTCGTTTACCCTTACCGACGAAAAAAAAAAAAAAAAAAACCGAAAGCACAGGCAGAAATGATAAAACAGACATGAATTTTTCGTCCCCCATCATTGATGATAATTTATCTCGTGTATATCCCATCCCCTCCTACGCCCTTTCGTTAGAAGATTGCTATGTATAACTATATCGAGTAAAATAGCGCGTGTGACCGCGCTACGATAATAGACGACGACGACGAGGACGCCCCGTCGGTCTCATCACAATTTTGGTATGACTCTAATGTGTGCTGTTCAGAGACGGTGAGATCAGAATTTTCCATGTAATATATATACCCTACCGTAATTACGTTATTTAATATCGATAAGGATAAAAATAAAAACTGATTATTCGAGAAACAAATCAAATTTTTTATTTTTTTTTCCCGATCCCTAATTTTTTTAAATTTTTCCGAAAATTCATTAGATATTCACGATTGCGTGATAAAAATCGTCCGATTTGCGATTGAACGAAATAAAACGGATATACTTTGTAAAGTTTACGAGGAGTTTATACGCGCCGCTTCGCTCTCTGCAGTCGGTCGAGTGGCTGTAAGCAGCACAAGACCAACGGTGGGGTTATAAACCCCTCTGAAATATTGCGAAACTCACAAAGACCAACTAATGTTCCGGATAAACATTTTTCACAGCTTTTCCGCACTCGCGCAATAAACGTTAACTCGTATATCAGTCGGACTGGTGGTTCGGAATAGTGAAAAATTTAAGCATTTTTCCGCACTGCGTTCGTTTCACCTATAAAATACTCGCGCGTTTTATTTTTTTATGCCGTCGTTAACGTGAATTAATAGTTAAAAAAAACATTAATGGCAAATTTACTGGTGAGGAAAAATGGTAATTTATCGACGCAGCTTTGTGGATTACAATTGCTTCGAATCCTTCCTTACCGGCCGATGAGTTTTCCCGATTGGCAGACTGAACTTTAAGGGTGTTACTAGCGGAGCAAAGCTCAGTGGAGCAAAGTCAACAGAAAATTGCAACGCAATCGAAGATGGCAGTGGAGGCGAACATTCCGTTGTCTCAAAAATGCTTTCATTTTTATTACCTTATATGGTATTATTTGAAATAAACAAATTTTTATCAACCACCAACATTTTTTTTTTTTATTAATACATTTTTTTATCATTTCTTCGAATAATCAACGAGTATACAATTTTACTTTTTTTTTTTTTTTTTAATAATTATTCGTACGCGGATTTAGATTTTGCATCGGAAAATCCTGAAATCTGCTTATTTTCAAGTCATCGTTAACGAGGAGTATAATAATAATAATAATAATAATAATAACAACACAAATTCAACGCCGACGACGCCACTCGACCGACATCATTATCCATTCATTCGAAAATTAGTTTTCCATGAGAAAAGCAGTCTTCACGTTTTGAAACGAGAAGAGAAATAACAGCGTAGGGATCACTGCAGCTGTCGTTCGTTATCAGGCGCTTCATTACTATCTTCGCACACCACTTTTTTTTTGGTTCATTTCGTTTTCATTGTAATATTTTAGAAATAATGTAACGCGATGAACAATAAGAAAATGGAAGACGATAGTAATAACGTGAATTCGGGAGAGAATTTTACTTTTCAGTCCTTTAATAAAGGATAACGCGCGACGGCGACCGGTGCGAGTTGCAACACACGCAGTAACAAAATTTTCTGGAATGAGAGTGGATACTTTAAATATTTTTTTTATAAATTTAAAAATATTCTTAAAATGAAAAAAATTAAATTTTCAAAATTTTTAAAAAATAATTAAAATTTTCAGTTAATCTTATTTACAGTCCGTTTCAAAATCCCCGTTTTTTTTTTTTATTTAAAAAGTCTCTGTTTCAACTCGCCCCGTTCTCCTTAAGTAAAATCCGTTTCTCCTTGCAGGAGACATTAATCTCGTTAACTTTCGGTAACAAAACGCTTCGATAGTTTAATTAACGTATTTCTCCGCAAACTGCGCTAATATAGAAACTCGAGAATTGCGATGTCGTTCGTCGACGATATTACGCGAATCGTATCGGCGCCTAATAATTCAATTGCGAGCGAAGCTATAACGCCGCTTCTGCACGCAGTGTTTAATGAATAATAAACGATGCGTACGAGTTTAATATCGACGGTCTATCGAATGGTTTAAAAGCGATACGTATACAACCCGCGGATTGGCGGATTGAACGCGCGCATTGGCCTCCGTACGGTTGGCGGTACGAGCCGTGACGGAGTATCGCTAATTTCGAGTCTCCACCCCTCGCGTATTTCCCTCATTCAATCCGACGTGTTTGTGTATCCCTATGGAATTTCTCGTCGAACGTTTACGGGAATTTCGCTGAAGACCGCACGGATAATATCATCGATAATAGATTTCAGTTGAGTGGAATAACCAGTTACGAAATGTTCGGACTATAAGTGAAGAGATCGATTACGATTTCGCCGCAAAACCCCCCCACCTGCCGAGTATCGGAATTATCGCGGCCACAGATGCGCGCTATCGACGGCCAGGAGGCGCATTACTAAACGCGCGAATCAACGAATCGGTTCTCCGCGCCTTCGTTTCATTCCGCTATCGTTCGGAACTTCTTGAGATTTATATCGTCTATCGTTCCCGAGATACGAGTCGTAATTAAACATTCGAGAAGCTTCTGGGATATTATTCCTTTCCAGGATATCCTTCGTTCTCGCGACAAGAAGATAGGTATTTGTGGAATAAGAATTCTCTCCGGTAAAAGACAGACGGGTGGATAACTCTTCGGAAGTTGTGGAACTTCTGCATTCTCTACTGAAGCTCGGCAATGAAAGTCGAGAAGATGCACGGCTTCTTCTTCGCGCGAAGACGAGCGATAGTAGTAATTAATTATTTCACAAATGTCGAAAGAAAAAAAAAAATTGAAGACGCGCGTCAATCGTCCATTTTTATTAATGGAGACGCACGAGACATTTCAAATATTTTTAATTTGAAATAGTCGATCATTCGTAAAAAAAAAATATAATATACATGATTTTTATTAAAAAATTAATTGAATATTAAGGGAGACCGGGGTCACTTGAAACAGCGGATAAATCGGAACTACGCGGTCGAAAAAATCGAAAATTTCTTTCAAAAATCTTAAAATAATCGAAAATTTTTGTCTTTACATCACATCTACAAAAAATTAAATTAATAAAATTTAAAAAAAATAATAATAAAAAAAAAAGAAATTAAATCTTCGATCCAATTTTTTTAAATGAAAATATTTACTGTTTTTATTCGATATATATTTTTTTAAAGCCCTCGGAGGACGTTATTTACATTTTTTAAAAATATCTTTTTTTTTTACGGAAGATTCCGATTTATGCGGCGCCTTCGTTATCGTATGCGATCTGAAAGAAGCGGTGAGGAAAGCCTCGAGGTTATGCGAATAAAAGAAGCATATTTCGCTATCTCGTGTTTTTACGAGAGCAAAGGTGCCGAGGGGTCTTCGATAATAATGATATTCTTGTCGGCATTGCCGTGATGCAAAGTGGAACTCACGGGGAAAGTTCGATAACGAGGAACAGAGGCCGTCGCAAATATCTTCTTTGATCTTCACTCTGTGTTCGGCCGTCGGCGTTACTCAGTTCGGACGAATCCGGCGAAGTGAATCCCTCGAACACTTTGTTCGTATCAGCAGAGCCAAATATATATCAAAGGAAAAACCTTATGTTACTTATCAAATAAAAAATCGTCTTGTGCCGAAAGAAAGCGTTTTCTTTTTTTTTCATTTCTAAGTTATGGTATCGAAGTGTTTGCATTGTAAAATTTTCAATCCTATAAACAATATTTAGTCAGCAAAATTAATTTAGTCGGCGTAATTGTTAAAATATCGTTAAAAACGTCTTTTTTTTTTTTTTTGTTTTAAGGGAAGCGAAACGATAATGGGAAAACTGTTTTTAAAGCTGCGGTACACTTTACGCCGTATAATAATTTCGTGAAAAATTATTAGAGCTTATAGCACATCGCGTACGTCAGCGTTCTTCCCGCTCGCCATCTGAGACGGTCGGGTGCGTGGAGATGCTGGCATTATGGACCGCGAAAGCTCACGGCGTTGGCTTGCCGCACTCCGAAACCCGAGATACAATTTACTGCGACTCTTTTGAAGTGGCGAACGAGCTTTGAATGCTGATACCATTAGTTCAATAGGTAACCAAAAATAAAAAAAAGTAAAAAAAAAAAAAAATTAAATAAATTTTTACAAAAATCTCGCGATGTTTGTGTTTTTAACAATAATAGTAAAAAGTTAATATTTTGAAAGTACGAAGACACCGGAACTCGAGGCAAATAGAAATTCATTATTGCAGTGCGCTGCTTTTTTTTTTTTTTTTTTTTTTCGAGAGAATATTCTCGAATTATCTGACATTTATTTATTACATCATACATTTTCTTCATCTATTATAATTCTGTCCGATGAACCGAAAGTTACCAATGAGCTTTCATCAGGGGAACGGGAGTACCAGGCAACTCGCATTATGCTCGTTCACGTAACCCGATAGAGCACGTAGACCTGTGTACCTTTAGGTACGAGTAGCTGGACACGCCGTGCGCTACAGTGTTCGATCCCCACGCGAGTACTCTGAAATATATTCCAGAATATGGAATTTATTCGGAGTACTCGGAAAGCCAATATATTGCGCTTTCCCTCGTTAATAAAAAACTATGTAAAAAAAAAAAATGATTTCCCATATTTTGAATTGTCACTCATTTTATTCCCATTCTGACGAAAATACTTTTTTGCATTTTCCCTTCGTACAGTTAATTCTCAAGTATTTTAATGGTTGAAATGTACGATTCTTAAATTTGTAAATATAAATATTCATGTTTTCAATTTAATTAAAAAAAAATGTTAATCGATCCGTTTGTCGTGAGAAATGAAAAAAAAAAAAAAAAAAAAAAAACTTCATTTTCGTTGTATAATTTGTCGATTTTCTCAAGACACGAAAAATCTTCGAAAAAAAAAAAAAAAAAAAGTTCTGTAATTGTCATATTCTTGGCACGAACCTCGGCATTTCCGAACTCTCGGTATGCACTTTCAAGTCAAAAGCGTTACGATCATAAAATAACCGTTCGCACAACGTCGCAGTCTAACCAGTAGCATAGAAAGCACCTAAAGGAGTATATAGAAGCAACGTGCACGTTCCCTGGCGTGACGAACATGCGCGCCTTGGTTTTCAACAAAGCGTGGTCGCCCCCAGTAGCCGTCGTAGAATATCGCGGGCTTCAGTCGCGTTCCGCAACCTGACGAGGACGGTAGCACGTTTTATCGAAAGCTCGACGTGCCGAAACGTCGTTTTAAACTCGATTACGTTTTTTGTTTTCTTTTATTTCCCCCGGCGGTAAAAAAGATTCTTATCTTATCAATCAAATTTCCATCGGATTACGCGGCATAATTGTGAACCCCTAATGAAATGGAGGGACCCTCGGAGAAACATTAATCGAGATTAATGTATACAATTTGCATGAAATATAAAAAATTTTGTCGCTCGAGATTCACCTAATTTTCGTTAAATTACGAAAATAAGAAAAATTATAACCTAAAAAAAAAAAATTTTACGATCTAAACGATTTTGTTTAGAAAAAAAAAAAAAAACATCGATCTAAATGCAAATGAGAAATAAAATGAGACGAGCAGGAAAATCATGCCACCTGAAGGAACGAGTAACTTCGTAGTTTTTGATAGCAACTCTCGCAACGTTCAAATCTCAATTGGTCACGAGATAACGAGAGTTTGAAACGATCGGCCAACTGCGCCGGTGACATCTGTGTAGCGCGACACTTTCCGAGAGGGAAAAAAAGAGGTTGAAGCGAAAGAAAAAGGGGAAAAAAAAACGAAAAAAAAAACAACGAGAATTCATACTTCAATGTACGAGAGAAAGTCTCGAGAGTGCACCGGATAGGACAGAAACATCGCAGTTTCGTAATTTCACGGTAAGCACTTATGCAAAGTTTGTTTTTGCGGTGTGTTTTCCTCTTCTCTACTCTCCTTCGCGGACTCGTACGGTACCGCGCTTAACTTCATTTTTCCGGAGTAAACAATTCACGATACCAAGTAATTCAACGAAGAGGAACAAACGGAAGCTAATCAGAAAACAACGATTGCTGTGTCGCTTTATACCCTTTAAAACCAGCAGCGCGTATTTATTAACTCGCTACTAAGTATACTTTATCTTTTAAACGAGCGACTTAACTTTGCAAAATTTACACGACGTCGCCGGACAGTTAATTCTCGTGCAGACTTACGCGTTTAAAAAAAAAAATTACTTGAAAAAATATTTTTTAATTTATTATTATTTAATAACATTTAATATTATTTTCGATGTTTAATGTGAAACCCAAGAATTTTTTTATTTTCAATTTTTTAATCGTTTTTTTTTTTTTTTTCAACATATTTGTTATTTATTTATTTATTTTTTTTTATTATGTGAAATAAATGTTATAAACGCCGGATACAAAAAAACGCTGTTGACCGTCGCGAATATCGGATGTCGGATGACCATTACTAACCTCGTAACTGAACGCACATTTTTTTCGATGACTCATTTGGCAGACAGAAACGAAAAAAATATATATATTTCTTCGATCGAATCCCGCCGAGCGGCGCGGCACGTCTTGAAAGTTTCATTTCATCGAAAAAACAAACTTTTCCCTCAATTTCCCATACAACGTCGAGGCACCCCTTCGCGCGAACATAAACTTGAATATTTTCGGCGTGAAAGCCGACATAGGAAAATTTGTTTTCCCACTGATTTTTTACAATTCGGAAATGTTGAATGAGTTTTGTTCGCACGAACGAAACTTTTCTTTATATTTTTATCCCAATACGCATCGTTGTTATACATGAAAAACGTATATTAAAAACTCTTCGGCCACATAATACGAAATTAAAAAAAAAAAAATTGTAATTTTCGTTCGCACGTCGACAGCACAGATTACACGAATCTCGATGAAATTTGACGACAACAAAGCTTCGTTGCGACGAGGAAGCAAAATGACGACAAAAAAGAGATTTTTTTTTTTTAAACCCGTAATTATGGCTCTGAAGTAAGGGATCAGCTGACAAAAAAAATAGACGTCGATAGAACGGTTTCGCTATATACGCTTAGCACTTTAACACGTATAATATCGATCCCGGATAGCTATCATCGCGTGCGGGTAAACAATATCGTAGGTCCTGAGCGAAAAACATGTGGAAGTGCGGAGAAAAATCAACGGGTAAAAGGAAAATGTTTTATCTACGAGACCTCGTAGCGAAAAATCGATCCTGTAAAAGCCTTGCGTTACGCACACATATACGTATATTATATATTTATAATATATATATGCGTATAATATCTCTCTATATATATAAAGTTACCGCCGCTGTCGCCGCCGCCGCCGCCGTCGCCGCCGCCGCCGCCGCCGCCGCCGCCGCCGCCGCCGCCGCCGCCGCCGTGTCAGGAATCGAGGAGAGGGCAAAAATATTCTAAGTCCCTCTAAGGGGAATCCCCCTTGGGCACCCCATCGAGCAAAAATATTCTAAGTCCCTCTAAGGGGATTCCCCCTTGGGCAGCCCATCGAGCAAAAATATTCTAAGTCCCCCTTAGGGGGAATCCCCTTAGAGGGACTTAGAATATTTTTCGGGGGGAGGGGGGAGGGGAGAGAAAAATATTCTAAGTCCCTATAAGGGGGACTTAGAATATTTTCGGTCGATGGGGTGCCCAAGGGGGAATCCCCTTAGAGGGACTTAGAATATTTTTCGGGGGGTGGGGGGGGGGGGAGGGGGAGGGGAGAGAAAAATATTCTAAGTCCCTCTAAGGGGGACTTAGAATATTTTTGGTTGATGGGGTGGCCAAGGGGGAATCCCCTTAGAGGGACTTAGAATATCTTTCGGGGGGAGGGGGAGGGGGGAGGGGAGAGAAAAATATTCTAAGTCCCTCTAAGGGGGACTTAAAATATTTTTGGTCGATGGGGTGGCCAAGGGGGAAACCCCTTAGAGGGACTTAGAATATTTTTCGGGGGGAGGGGCGTGGGAGGGGAAGGCCAAAATATTCTAAGTACCTTTAGAGGGGACTGTCTAAGTAAAAATACAAAAAAAAGCGGCGGCGGCGCCGGTTGGTGAAAAGTTGCGGCGGTGATGAGACATTTTTATAATGTTGATAAAAGGAATGCGAGCGCGCGAAGCGCGCGAGCCCGGGGAACCTCTAGTATACATATATATATATTTTATATAGTATATATGGGACGGAGAAAAATATTGACTCGTTTCCGGTGTCTCTTTATTACACAGCGCGAGCAGAGGAGTCCGCGAGGAAATGAATACGACGTTATATCCCGAGTCTCGGTGTCGTCTCTCCGTGTTTTTTCTTGTCTGCGCCGCGATCTCATTGTTGTAATATTTTCCTCAAAACCCAAAGAATTTTTTATATTTTTTTTGCGTTTCGCGAACCCCGGAGAATTTAACAAAGAAAATGATTTTCCTTCGGTCTAATTACAAAACACAACTAAGATCTCATATCCGGTGGGAGAAAACGAGGGACAAAGGGTTTGTTGGGTTTTGCATGTTTTATGGCCAACCGTAGGGTAGCAACCCCCGCATATCTTTGTCGAGTATATTTCTCGCTGTAAGACAATATGAAAAGAACGCGAATTCCCTTGAGTTCGTGTCGGTGGCAGCGTGACAAGAAAACGATGTAGTTGAGGAGAAAAAGGGGCAAAATGGACCGGTTAAGGAATACGGACTATTATCATAATTCCAAAGGCACAAACCGACTGTTTATTACATTATTAAATTCATAAATTCAAATATTCAAAAAAAATTGAGTTTAGGGGCAAAATGGACCACTTCTTAAAATAAAAAAATTTCATTGCGCATTCCGGTGGTTCGGATTTTACGAAAAAAATGTTTTCGTATAACAGTGACGGACAACTTGAACTTTTATAAAATATCGATCCGTCGAGGTATCCTAGCAAACCACGTAAACACAGCGACGAATAAATAAAACGCTGGTAAACTTGAAAACCACTAATCGTTCATTTCTTCATTAATTTATCCAATTTTTTCGTTAAACTACTGACATTTTACCGATCTACCAGAATTTATGTTACGAGTTTGAAGATTTTCGATCTTTTTACGGTAAAATTCGATGGAATAAATGTCCCAATTGGCTGCACAAGAACGTCATGAAGCCAAAACCCATTTTACCACAGTCTCTTCTATTTTTTTCAATAATTTGGAATTTAAAAAAAAATATGTGTGTTCCATTTTGCCCCATATGGACGTTACTTTCGCCTGTTTCATTTGACCTCTGTAGTCCATTTTGCCCCATTTTGCGCTACAGAATGGAAACTACTTGGGATGAGACGCGACACCGAAATGAAATGTAAATTTCACGCTTCGCTTTAGGCTCCGAGAGTAATTTCGTTCGAAATTACGCTTTTGCTTGAATTTTTGTTCCTTTTACCTTTCGCGTATTTATTCGCTCTCTTTCCCGTCTACTTCTTGCTCCTGTTGCCAACGTGCCGCTGTTACAATGCACGCGGGTGAGCTCTTCGATCCTTCTCCGTCTCATTTCCGCTCTCTGTTCTCGCGCCCGTTTTGTTCGACGTCGAGTTTCCATCTCGGAGGTCTAGTCGCTACGCGTATGACGCTGCTGCATCTTTACTCTCTCGAAGCTTCGCCTCTGGCGAATAGGGTTGATACGCCAGACGCTATTACTTCGAGTAACCCTCTCGTTTCGTCTAACATAAGCGTCGAGGACGAGAGGTAGGGTTGCGGTACCGGCAATCTACCGATGCCAGCAACAGCGGCAAAAGCACCTTCGCATTTACTCGGACTATCTTCCATTTCCCTGTAGTGCAAACGGTACAAAGTGCACACCCATCCTGCCTCGCGGTACGCGATATATCAACGTCTACGATAATTTTCACAGTTACGTTCTGCAACGCCCGCAAGATTCAGGGTACGACGTAGTATCGCTCGAGCTTTCGCTGCTGTTCTCCGAGTATCTTTTTTCTTTCCTAATACTCTCCGTTTATCGCTGTTCATTACGATAAAGTGCAAACTCCGCGAATGGCCCGCGGTACCAACGAAATTTGTAAAAAGTACCGACATAATCGCACAAAAAAATAAATGGAAAATAACGAGAAATGAAATATTATGAATCACAACAATTTAAAAAAAATATATCATAATAACAGTAATAATATTAAAAATATTCATATATATATTAATATTTTCGAAATAATTATTTTAGTCCTAATAATCGCTATTATTATTATTATTATTATTATTATTAATTGTAATGACAAAGACAATATAATAATAATAATAGCTACCATTACGGCTACAATAATATAAATATATTAATTTTGCAAACAGAAAAAGATATTATATTATTGTTCGGAAAGAAAAAAAAAAGCACCACATTTTATTGATTTTTAATTAATTTTTTACGAGCGGACAAATTTGGGATTTTTAAAAATATCAAAGTATCAAAAATCGTATGGGAGTAGTCAGATTTTGTTTTGCGGAATCCGATGAATTAATTGAAAATTGTTGATAGCACAGCGCGACTCTCGAATAATTGGATGAAACGGATGATACCCGCGGTCTTTAATACTTCGAGAGGGCAACCGCTACCGCTGGGGTTTACCGCTTTCTCGTTTATCATTGCCCTCTTTAATCAATGTTTGTTGTTAATTATAAGACAGAGAGTTATTGCACAATGTTTTCGGAGTTTGCGTTGCAAAGAAACCCCCTGCGGGTCGGAGTCTCCCTTAGACACGGCCGACAGAAGCTTTCTTCTGTGGAATACCTAACCTCCAATGAAGCGGAAGACTGGGAGGAGGGACGGGGGAGCGGGAGAGGGGGGGGGGAGGGTACAAACCTACGTAGACTCTCGTAAATTTCGATTAGCGGTAAAAGCAATTAGCTGCAGGTTCGCAGTGAGTTCTCGGTTTGGCCTCAACGGTTGTACGCGGCGCGGCAATGGGTACGTGAGCCTCGCGAACGTATCGAAAGAATTTTCTCAACATTTGGCGCGACTCCGTCTCGCGAAGGAACAAATTACTTTGTAAGGAACGCGGTCACGACATATTGATGCCAAGGACGCAAAATCTCTCGTGGCGTCACTTGTTCCCCGATTTTTCATGTTTTCGCGAAAAATAGAGCGAACCGTAGGAAATTTATTAGCATCGTACGCTCGCGGCCCTTCGCGGCTTTCAACGCTTTCGAAAGGAATATACATTTTTCGGAGAGTTACGACGTTGTCGCCGAGAGAGCGATCGTATTTTTCGTTGTTTCGATATATCGTTCGATCGATTCGTGTTTTTACCAATCATTTCTTTTTTTTTTTTTTTTTTTTTCGTTTTTTAACAAAAAGATTTCATTTTCTTAACAAAGTCTATATGAGGCCCGATGCCTCGAGGAAAGAGAATAAATTAATTTTGCTAATCGACAAATTAAATTTATTCAAAACGATTTTTTCTTTTTCGATACCATGGAGTGCTATCGTATTATTCATTTTTTTTAAATATTCAAATATATTTCTTGATCAATTGGAGTCCTATAAATTATTAGCCCTTTTTATTATTATTTATTTATGACAAAACAAATTCATCCATTTTTTTTTTTTTTTAATTAAATACATTTTTCATTTGCCGAAGAAACAAAGGAGGAATAATTAAATTTCGATAATCGACAAATTAAATTTATTTAAATCGAATTTCTTTTATTTATTTTTTTAATTTTTTTTATCGAACGAAACGATTCGCGAGGAGTAGTCGGAAATAATCCGTGCAGACATCATTCTCCTTTGTCGTACCATTACCATATTCCGTGCTATAAATTTTAATATCTTCGTCGTACTGCCCCCTCGTGACTCTTGGTGGGCTCTCCGTCACTTCTATCAATTCGTGACTTATGGGTACCGCTTTAGGGGCGCGTTGGCTACCCTCGAGGATTATTGGATTCTCGCGCTCGCGAGTAAGAGAAGGAAAGGCGCACCACTGGATTACCTGGTACGTGATACCACAGTCCGCGCTCTCCGAGTATAATATTGGAAAATTCACGGTGACGTACGTTTTACCGCGAATTTACGAGCGAATACCGATGGAAGTACCAGTTCGCCGGGAGTCGATCGACAGGGGGAACGATGTACGTGAAAGAAATCGCGGAATAATGACGCGGGGCAAAGAAATCAAAACGATAGAATAGCAGCGAGGGACTGAAAGATATACTGCGGATAAGATAGTAAAAAAAATTTACAATACCTGAGACTCAAAAAAAAAAAAAAAAGCTTTCTTCATTACAAGAAGTGGTCTCTGTAAGAGAAGCCTGAAAGTGAGATTAATATCACCGCCGTTATCCGAGCCAAAATTACAGCCTCCGGTGTAAAAAAAAAAAAAAAAAAAAAAAAAAAACTCCTAATCGGAACCCCACTTACGTCCATCCATAATGCAGACGGCAAGGCTCTTCGATCTCAATTTCATAAATTCGCTTCGATAAAAAAAAAAAAAAAAAAAATTGTCATTTTTATTAATTATTGGTGATTTTTTCGTCTCTCCTATTCGAGCGATAAAAATTAATTAAAAAAACAAAAAAATACTTTTTTTGTTAATTACACTTTGTGATCGATATGCTTTAAAATTTGGAAGACAATCGTTGAATTCCGACCACCAAAGGGTAAAGTTTATCTTCGTTACAATATACAGTTTCAATAAAAGTTACGAATAACGATATTGTCGGTGTCCGCTATAAAATGGATGGCAACTATTTATTTTTAACATCGAGAAAAAAAGTTCCACTGAACGATATTATTACTCAACGCACTCGGATAATGCAGCCGATCTATTTTTTTCTAATTTTAAACAACAATAGCGATAAATTTACCCAATGAATTCATCAGCGAAGCATTCATCTAATAATGACTCAAGAAATCGATAATTATTAAAAGATTACTCTGGAAATATAAAGAAAATACTTACTATTATTATTATTAATATTATTATTATCATGAGAAAATTTATTAATGCCTCTAAAAATTTCTTTAGACCCGCAAAAAAAAAGTTTGAATCGTTTTTTTTTTGGTTGCAAAAAAAAAATCGCCATTTATCTTTTTTTCATCGTTCAATTAATTAAAATCCGAGCGGCCGACATTCGCCAACTCTCCCCAATTCCGTATCAAACAATTACTGCAAAATTGCCTCCCGAATTTATACCCCCGACTCCGAAACTTTCTGCCATGAAATCCTACGGTAAGAATATCGTTGATTACAAAGATCGAGAAATCAGTAGAAAATCAAACAGCAGAGAGGCGTTGGATTAGAGACGACATCAATTACAGAGTTCAGTTGCTTTATGAACCACTGGGGACCCTCGTTCCGTATTGACTGAAATCTATTAGTTAATTAAATTACGGCAATTGGTCGTCCAGAATCCGTGGTCTTGTGATCACGAATCCTTCGAGTAGCTAAAATCAAATGGGAAAGTCGTCGTCGAGATTCCGAAGGGCTTTGGTACACTTGTACTTCGCGGATAAAGGACGCTATCGAACTGCTCGGGGTTCTCGTTGCAGTTAACCTTAAGCCTTCCGTATTTCCTTCTGTTTAAATTGAATTCATGTCTGTCTTTCAGATGCATCGGGAGCACTGAGTTCGAGTCCGAAGCTCTCGTAGGCGACGAATAAAGGGACTCGAAGGACTTAGGAACGAAGGAACGAGTCGCTGAGCGGAGGATCGCGGTCGGTAATCGTGGAAGCAAAGCGCAAACAACGACGAGAGTCATGGATACCCTTTACACCGGAGCAATTCACGGCTTTCCCCAACACGGAGGAATCGCTAACGGGATATCAACGGGAATCGCGGCGAACTTGGATCAGGATGGCGTTCTCAGTCTCATTGTGGTTCTCGGCGGCAGTCTGTCCCTCGTAGCGCTTGTGTTCGCCTTCATAACTTATAGGTAAGGATTGCCTTACCGTATTCTTGAACAATAACCGACCACAGTGTGTACACAGTGTATATATACGTATATATGTGAGCAGCTGATTGAGACTTCAAACTGAAGTGTGCGGATGAATGTAAAAAATTGAATTGCATTCATAATGAGAATTTTTAACGATTACTAGGAGGTTACGGCCGCGCTGCGCGCGGCCGAAACCTCCAGTCAAATCTCGACCAATCACAGCACGAATAAACCGACAACAATACATATATCGAACTTTCGATAATTTGCGATATATCGTGACGAACCAACTTTTTACTACTGTGACTAGGAGGTTACGGCCGCGCTCCGCGCGGCCGAAACCTCCCGTCAAATCTCGACCAATCACAGCACGAATAAACCGACAACAATACATATATCGAACTTTCGATAATTTGCGATATATCGTGACGAACCAACTTTTTACTACTGTGACTAGGAGGTTACGGCCGCGCTGCGCGCGGCCGAAACCTCCCGTCAAATCTCGACCAATCACAGCACGAATAAACCGACAACAATACATATATCGAACTTTCGATAATTTGCGATATATCGTGACGAACCAACTTTTTACTACTGTGATGACTAGGAGGTTACGGCCGCGCTGCGCGCGGCCGAAACCTCCCGTCAAATCTCGACCAATCACAGCACGAATAAACCGACAACAATACATATATCGAACTTTCGATAATTTGCGATATATCGTGACGAACCAACTTTTTACTACTGTGACTAGGAGGTTACGGCCGCGCTGCGCGCGGCCGAAACCTCCCGTCAAATCTCGACCAATCACAGCACGAATAAACCGACAACAATACATATATCGAACTTTCGATAATTTGCGATATATCGTGACGAACCAACTTTTTACTACTGTGAACTAGGAGGTTACGGCCGCGCTGCGCGCGGCCGAAACCTCCCGTCAGATCTCGACCAATCACAGCACGAATAAACCGACAACAATACATATATCGAACTTTCGATAATTTGCGATATATCGTGACGAACCAACTTTTTACCACTGTGACCGAAAGATTTCACAGCACGAATAAACCGACAACAATACATATATCGAACTTTCGATAATTTGCGATATATCGTGACGAACCAACTTTTTACTACTGTGAACCGAAAGATTGAAAATAAATTAAAAAATCATTAAACAAAAGTGATACTATAATAATATTCGTATATATTATATCAACATATTTCCCAATAATCAATAAAAATTCAAAGATTTTTTTCCAAAAAAATTATTTTCATTTCTTTTTTTAAAATACGAAATTTTCATCATTTTCATTTTAAAGACGATTTTTCGTTCGAATTTTGATAAAACATTAAATTAACGAAATTTAATTGAAAAATCAAATTTAAAGGACATTTTTTCATGAAAAAAAAAAAACTTTCTTCGTGAAACAAAAATGTTTTCGGATAGCTAAAAGTTTAATGCAAAATTACGATAATAAATACGATAAGTTGCGATAATTAATAAGTCATTGGATTTACCGCGAGTAGCGCCGCGGAAAAAAGTCAAACTACAACCTAATCTCTTACGCACGTACCTCGATAAATAACTCGAATATCAATAAATATCTCAACTTGTCGTGAGCAGAAGTCTGCGTAAACAAACCAACAAGCCGCAGAATCACCCCGCAGTTACGTAATTTCGAATCAAATTATGCATTATTCTGCGAAATTATGATTCGAGAGGTAGAAGTGGAAGGTTTGGGGGGGGGGGGGGGGGGGAAGGGGGGCAAAAACTCGTGGGATGTAGGGCAGGAGATAGGGGTGGGGGTTGCAGCGAAGCGAAACTAAAATCGTGGGTGGCAAAGTCATGTTCTCGAAGCGAGTTATATCCCACCCCCACGGTGGTGCTTCGGCGAATATCCACGACGCTTTTCTCTACCGTTCTTGCTCGCTAAATCGTACTAATTATCTCGAATGATTCGCGGGATCGCATGCTGCGGGAGAGAAGGGAATGAGGGAGGATGAGGAATTTTCAAAGAACCGGTTTCACCGCTGCGGGGGTGGAATACCCAACACAGTCGTCGGTTTCCCTCTTTCTCTCCGCAATGCCTTCGGGAAAGCCGCGACGTCCCTTTCCACTCTTCGGCAAGTTAAATACGGAAGTACTTTCGAGATGGTGAATTCTTTGCACACGTTACCCCTCCCCCCCCCTTTTCCCCTTCGCCGTCCCCAGCCTTTCGCGTTACTCGATCGCTCCTCCATCCCTCGATCTCTTTGCTTTTCACTCCTCGTCGTATCTATCGATTTATTCCCACACGAAATTCATTGGACTCGTTCGCGCGTATCCGATACACGCGTCGACGAAACGAAAAAAAAAAAAAAACATCTAAAATTAGTTTCAATGGTGGGACGGTCGATGCATGATAATTGCGGCCGCCTAAAGGCGATAAATAATCAGCGATTGCGAGCGTAAATATTCAACGAAATTTCTCTACGGTCGTTATAATTTATTCTCGAAGGAAAATATTTATAGATATTTTCGAAATAAATATTTATATATATACACTCTATAAATATTGAAAAACATTATACAATAATGATAATAATGACAAATATATCATATCGTTATTATTATTATTTTATAATATTATATATATATTTTTTTTATAGGGTAGTAAATTGAAATATATTACAATTATATTATATTCGTATACGTGAAATATAAAATGTATGGAAAATATATTTGAAATTCGTTTATCGGGAATCGTTACAAAAAAAAAAAAAAAAAAAAATTATCGAAAAAAAAAAACGAGGCGGAGAGGAGGCGACACGCGATAGAATTGTTCGTGAAATATATACTTTCGAAAGGAATTACCATTCGGAGCGTTGGGGCCTCAGTGCCTCCGATAAAAACTCAAAGTTTCTTTCGAAAAGCGCGGATCGAAAAGTTTTGGAGCGGAGAAACGGAGGGATAGATCGGCAGAAGACGAGAGTGGGAGGGGAACGACGATCGACGATCGCGCCATAAGTTTGTTCTGTGAAAAATACCGATAGGATTAAAGATTAAGGTTATCCAAGGAGATAAAACCGCGAGATCTCTTTTGCTCAATGATGAGACGACAGACTCGTTCGCGCGATATATAATGGAGAGGTTTCATCCGCCGGTGCGCGCGGTTCGTATTCTCAACGTTTATCTATGAGTAAAAAGAAATTGGACGATGTACTGCGAAATCGCTTACGTGGCGATACACGAGATCGTTTCTGAAGCTGCGCGCTAATAAAAAACCAATAAAGTTAGCCGGTCGAATGTCCAATAGGCATTGGGAAGCACGAAGGAGTTAATTCCGAAGAATTACGGTTGTCTCTCGATGTTCATTTTGGTTTTTTTTTTTTTTTTTTTTTTTTTTTTTTTTTTCGTGTCCTTCGTGTCCGTAGGTGAGTGTATACTCGACGCGGAGAGAAAGACAGGATAAAGTGGACTCGAGGATGAATCAAATATTCATTTAATCCCGAGGTCGAGTCTCGCGTGTTCTTGCTAACACGTTGCCGGGACGAAGATCCTCCCCCCGCCCTTTCCGCCCCTTAATCCCACGGGTAAACTTCGGGCTCTGTATCACTTGTTTTTTCTTCGTGGCTTGTGAAAGCATCGGCTCCAGCCACTCCCGCCAAGATCCAGACAGTATTTTTTTGGCCGATATTCCGATGGAACGAGGCCAGCGGATTACTACCCCCGCGCGACAGTGTGGGCAAATTAAATCGATGTATTTTCCCATTAAAAAAAAAAAAAAAAATTTCTCGTAAGATCATTCATTCTTTTTTTCGGCGAATAATGAAACAAGCGAAGACGGTAGTAAAACAACGCATAGTAGGGGAGAATGGAGCGAAACGGTAAAAGTTACGAGAATTTTTTTTTTATTTGAAAAAATATTTTTAAAAATAGAATTTTTTTCCGATTTAAACATTTTTTTTATTCTTTTGATTATATTATATCTTAAATTATCGAAATTATTTTTGTTTCGATGGTTCATCTCGCCCCCGTCGCTCGTCTTACCCCACCCTTTCCTGTATCAGCGCCGATAGGGGGCCTCTTCGTCACGGTTGAAATTTCGCGAGAGATAACGAGATCCCCCTCTCAACACTGTCGAAACCCTCGAAGACGACCACGTCGGATAAAAGTTTTCCTGTGATCGATTGGACCGGCGTTAAAGTATTCCGGAAATTGTTGGGAAATGAAAAAAGCGTTCGCGTTGTCTCTTGCCATCGTCGATGTCAAAGTCGGGAATCGATTGATCGCACATGGATGGGGGATAAGCGGAACAACGCAAAATACTATACGAAGGCTCTTGAAATTCATTTTTTTTTTTTTTTTTTTTTTTTTTTTTACGACCCCCCAAAGCGCAGGACAAAAGTGGTGAATATGGTGGTTCGATTTACCATGAAAAAGTGATGCAAAAAAAATCGTTCAATATTCATCAATTTTTATTCCGTGTCTCCCTCGGAGTTTTTCTCTCGTGCGCTTTACTCGGGAAACGATTTTCGCTTCACACGTTAAAATTTCTATGAAACCAAAAATCGTTTTCACGAAAGGATAATGAAGCGGTGAAGAAGAGCAGAGATATTCCGAATAGATACGCAGCGGCGCTATACGCGAAAACCATCAGAGTACTTCTACGCATTCTGTGGCGTGTGTTTCCTACGTGCCGCGTTCGCTTCTATGGGTTTCGCAAGGAACGATGATATTTTCACGGATAGTGAACTATATAAAGGTACGGGAGAAGACTGAGACGGGGATAGATGAGAGATGGAAATGCTCCTGTACTCTCGTTAAACGCCAACAGACTCGCAAAGTCGTTAAAATCTAAACGAGCTTTGGCGCGCGAGCGCGAAGCGGACTTGCCTCGTAAAGGACTAAAGCTTAAGCGACGCGACGGTGTATTTACCCCCCTCCCCCCCACTTTGTGCGCATATATGCGCATCACTCACTGATCGGAATGAAATTTCTTTACGAAGCTACAAAAAAAAAAAAAAATTATATAATTTGTCTTTTACACGTAACATTAATAAAAAAATTTTTTTTTTTTTTAGCATTTTTATATTTTACGAGATATGAAAAAGAAATGAAAAAAAAAAAAAATTCTAAATGAATATTATTATATTTATATAAATTCAAAAATGAAATTATTTCGTGGCGCGAAGAAAAATAATGGAGGATGTAAGGGTGAGAAAACAGATCGACGCCTCCGGTCCTATTTTATGCCGAAGGACATATGCATGGAATTTATCGCCTCTATATATCGCTTGCGGAAAGGCGCGATATTGAATTTCTTAGGAAATACGAGAAGATGAGAAAAGAAAAAAAAATGAAATAAAAATTCTTTCGAATGCACGAGGACCGGAAAGTACTCGAGTAGACGGATAGGAGTGAAGGGTGAAAAACGCGGAGTACATACCACAAACGGTGGTGAAATACCGGGAGTTCTCCGCGAAGTACGTTAACTTCTCGGTTGTGTGTGAGGAAAGCACCAAACTGCACGTGGCGAAGGGCCAAAGAGCATCCAATGCTGGGATACAGTGTTGTATACACTGGCCGTATGGTTTACGTTAGTACAGTATTAGTGCTGTAGTACTGCCGCGGAGTATGTTGGGCGTTCGGACGTATTAGGTCGGTCGGGTTGTTACATACGTGCGGCGGAGGGGGAGGGGGCCAACTGCTGGATGTTGCAGCTTGGATGACTGCATGTTGCTTGTCCGGAGGAAATTCTCTGACACGTGCGGTCATTAAAATCGTGGATACGAGGCGATCGCCGGAGATCGTGTGTGTAGCGTAATGTTTAACGAGGCCGCATTGCGACGACTCTCTGTATCCGAGAGCCGACATTGTAACATTTGTATTTACTTGTAAGCCGCAATATAAACCGACAGGACAGGTAAAATGCATAACAGTGGATCGCCATAACGACGCAAACTCGCGAAACTGTCGGTTTGTGGTCGGTATTTCAATTAATTTTGAATTTATTGGTCATTTGGTTTTTTTTTTTTTTTTTTTTTTTTTCGTAATAAAAAATGACATTTACAATAAAATTTATTGAAAAAAATTATAAAAAATAAAAAGTTTATTCGTCAATCGAGTTTTGGAATAGCAGTTTATTTTTATTTTTATACTATAAAAAAACACATTGCGCTTCTTCTGCGGCAAAGTAAAGTCCGCCTCTCCAATATAGTTTGGTGTCGTACACGATATAGCGAATCAGGAATTCTCATTAATACGCGCCAACACGTAGTTTCGCGGTCCGAGTGCAAAGTGCAATGTTTATCGTCACATAACCGCGAACACATTTCGGGAAATATCGCCCGAAAGTGATTTGCATTCGCATAGTTTCGTAGCAATTGATTAAAATAAAAAAAACAAATATTGCTGGGGTTCCGTCGGTATCGTTGTTACCGCCTTCGTTCCACATAAATTCGCTCTACCGATCGTCGTGACGCGATAATTGATTATACACGCGCAAGGACGGTCGTCGATGCTCGGGAGATATTTATCGGTTGAAATCTGTAATTTCGATACGGAGATTGGGCAAAATAAATCTAACGAGCCTAATAAATTCCGTCAACGATGTGTCGAAGTTAGAGAGGAAATCATTTATCATTTATCATTTATCATTTATCATTTATCATTTATCATTTATCATTTATCATTTATCATTTGTCATTTGTCATTTGTCATTTGTCATTTGTCATTTGTCATTTGTCATTTGCCATTTGTCATTTGTCATTTGTCATTTGTCATTTGCCATTTGCCATTTGTCATTTGTCATTTGTCATTTGTCATTTGTCATTTGTCATTTGTCATTTGTCATTTGTCATTTGTCATTTGTCATTTGTCATTTGTCATTTGTCATTTGTCATTTGTCATTTGTCATTTATCATTTGTCATTTGTCATTTGTCATTTGTCATTTGACATTTGTCATTTGTCATTTGTCATTTGTCATTTGTCATTTGCCATTTGTCATTTATCATTTATCTACTCGCTTGTTAAAATCTTCGATTTTTCGATCTTCGCAATGTGTGTTTCAATGAGCCCCGGTCTCCCCTATTTTCGCATACGAATATATTCCAGGATTTCGCTGTTTCCATTTGCTATTCCTCGATCGTCGGAGATCTGCAACGGCTTTCGTCGGGCTTAGGGACGTGATTGCACGTTGGAAGAGCCGCAGAAAGCCAGCATGTTGTCCTCTCGTGATTTCTCGAGTCGCATACGAGTCATTTTCGTTGGTCGAGAAAGTCACGAAACACAACTCATCGCTATGTAACAACAGCCCTGTGGCAACGGGGTTGCAGGACGCATGTCGCGAGCAGAGTTTATCGTCGAGCTTCAAGTGGGGCTCCGGGCGACGACGTAGCCTTACCTGTCCCGTCTGGGAGCTCTTACGGTAAAGCTAGAAATAGGCCACACGAGTATATGCTTTTAAAAGCAAAACTCAGCTCCGCGAATATGCCGTGTAGTACCACAGGCCGCGAGACTATGCAGGTCGAAGGACTATGTTGGGTTGGGTACAGTCTGAGCGAAGGAAACAGGAAGGTTCTCTTGTACAAGTACGGGATTTCAGGAAAACGAAGGCTCGGCACGTGACCGGAAAATATTGTACACAATGTATAACTTCCTTTCTCTTTCGTTCCATCTCCCGTGTATTCCATATCTCACGTTTTTTTTTTTTTTCCTTTGATATACAGTCTCATGACTTCGCCACTTTTCTTTTGCTATCTTTCGCCAACCCTCTCGGGTTCGCTCGCGGCTTCGCCCTCTTTCCCCTTCGGCTCCCTTGGGACAATGCAATTTTTCAACGAGTCTCGGGGGCCTCGCTGTGTATTATCCGTAACACCGACTACGATATGAAATATAACTACAGAAGGAAGGGAATACGAAATGATCGAGCGAATTACTTGCATATACGCGATTGTATGGAAGATCGTCAGGTATACGAACCAACAGTCTTTAATCATTCCTCGGGTGCGACGGCTTCCCTTTGTACAACTAATAACCCTAATAACTAATGATGCACCGAAAAAAAAGCTTCGATCATAAATACATCGCACTTGAAATCATGTATTCCGAATATTGGATTATTCATATCTTATATACGAATGAGTTGGTAAAAAAAAAAAAAAAAAAAAAAAATAAAATTATAGTGTATAATTTTTTTTTATAGCGTGCGTACCGACCAGTCCTGTGTTTCAATTAGCCCCGGTCTTTCTAAAGTAAACAACTCGTAAAAAAAAAATAAAATAAAATAAAATACTCGTATTTATATTACCCGTATACCCCGCGAGGTGGATAAACGTCGAGGCAGAGACAAACGTGATTCGGTTTCCTCTGCCAGAATTAACGTAAAACCAACATATATGTATATGATTCGCTATTCATTCACTACATCAACCGTTATTCGTCGGTGGAACCGCATCAATCCTCTGCCTCCCTACCCGGTATTTTTTTCGACCCTCGATTTTCGCCGTTTTATTGCAAACCATCGCTTTTCTTTGCACATCAAATACTTTGTAACGAAAGCCCTTTTCGTCTGTATTTGCATAACCCCTTTCGCTGGTTTTCAAGTTGAATTTTCAATGCTTGAAATGTTCAAATTGAAATCACAGAAACGTGAATAGCACGAAGCGCCTAAGGGCGCTCGCTGATGGGAACCATCCGACTGCAAGTTTTGCGCATTACATGCAGAAACAAAAGTTTCTGGGAAATCAAAAACTCGGAGAGCCCTTTTTCGTGAATAGGGGATTCCCGGACCATTCATGACATAGGAGACCGGAGCGAATCGAAACACGCGATGTAGAAAAAATCGGGAAATAGTGGAAACTTCGATGTTTTTTTATTACGTCTGTTTCACTTCGCCCCGATCTCCTCTACTCTCGATCCACATAATTTCTTTTAAAATTCTAATTTAATCGAAGAACTAAACTACCGAGTGAATAAAATTGAAAAACTAACGGTAAGACCCGAATATAAAATTGTATGGTATCCAACCGGTTAAGTTAATAGATCTCCAGAAAAGAATTTCGATCATACGATCGCAAAAATTCTTATAATTGCATTCTCATTTTACACGATGTATCTAAAATATTATAAAATATTGGCAAATTCGAAGTTTAATTCAAAGAAAAAAAAAAAAAAAATTTGCCAATGAATCCTTAATTCTCTTTTTCTCGATCCTGTATTTGCTTTAACCTTATCGCACCATCACGTCGATTCCTCTCTAGGGACTTCGTGAGACGTAGAAAAGATCACAAAAGTAGACGTTGGTATACCTTTTTCTTCTTATGGACCATACGATAAATCCACTGGTCACGGGGAGAAAAAGAGTCTACTGGGATAATACGATCCCTAAAACCGTCGTAATCGGTGAGACCTTCGGGCTATACAAGTAGAGGGAAGAGCTTTTCATCGGGGTAGCGCGTTATGTGCGAAGCTTTCGTTGCCCGAAGGGGGGGAAACTATGAGCAGAGAGTCGTATCAGTGGTATAGAAAGTCTGTAGAAGGTTCGCGTGGTATTGGAAACGACACGATGAGGAGTATAGAAGCGGCGGCACTCCCGCGAAATGAGAGAGATCCCCACCCCCACCTTACCACCCTTGCAGATCGATTGAAAAGTGTCCCATTCAAAGAAGCCGTTGGTTATCCAGAGCACGCGGCTCATGGGGAATGAAAGGGCAAAAGCTGTGGCGCTAAAGGTCGGAATTCTTTGCTCGACATATACACGCTGTGGGCAGTCGTCTCTGAAATGGACGGACGTCCGAAAAATGTAACAATAAAATATCCGAGGATTTGTGAGACATGCGGAGACGGAGAGAGTGAAATGTGGAAACGTGAGATTTACAAAAGGTATCATTGCCGTCAAACCAAAACAGAATATCAAGAATTTAATATGAAATACTAAAAGGAAAAGGAAGAGAAGGAGAAGGAAATGAGGTTCAGGAAAAGGTCATCGATGGAACAGCGTCCCAATGGAATAAACTTCGATAAACATCAAGATAACAAAAAGGGTTTCTTGCGGATTGAAAGCTTTCAGTACATTAGAAAAGGAAAGTAAGTAAAAAGGATATAAACTTTTTTTTTTACTTTCGCGACTTTTTTTCGAGATAAACATCGGGTAGAGGTTAAGAATACGTATTGGATTGTTAAAATGTTGTGCCGTTTCGTAATAAAATACTATTAAATTTGCTTATTAAAACATTTTGTCATCTTTAATACCGTCAACTTGTATCCCCAGAGAGCCCCCGTAAAACTAACTACTCGAATCAGATTGTTAACCCTTTTTTATGAGATATGAAGTACCGAAACATATATTACGATGTACTCATTTTTTTGATGGGTTTATACAGCATATTCCGACTTTTGTACGAACGTAATAGTTGCCTCGAGGCTATTTTTTTTATAGCGGATCATAAAACGATAAAGAAATAATGGACAGCAAAAGCAGGAGATAGAAAAAGATGTTTTCGAAAAAACGACAACCTGAACACCCAAAGTTAACCGCGAAATTATTCGTGGCTTTTGCCTCCATATATACATATGATGAAAGATCCTCTTCCCGGAACCCTGTAAAGGGTTAATCTGCCCAAAGTCGGCGTCGACAAGCCATGAAAATCAAACTATTGCACGAGAAGTTATAAATAGTTTCAATCATTAAACTAAAGTAACCTATAGCGCCACGCAGCTGGAGAACACCCTCACTATCGCAGAGTAGTGATGCAGAAGAGGCAGGAAATTCAATCGCGCGACTATAAATGCATTAGCGAACAAAAAAAAAATCAAAAAAAAGTACATTCACCCCTATCTCTCTCACTCCGCGGCGAAACTCCGAACGATGCGGAGAACAGAGGGTACCGACGAGATCGTAACAAGCCTCGGTGACTGAGTGGCACGTAATCGAGTCAAAGGTCTCGTTGTCGGTCCGGAACAGAAGCGATAGAGAGAGCGAGAGCGAGAGACCGAGAGATCTCGAATGATGGAATAATAATAATAATTATTATTATTATTAGAAATTAATAACAATAATAATTAATAATAAATTAATTTATTGTTATTATTGTTATTATTATTATAAATTAATAATAATAATAAATTAATTTATTATTATTATTATAATGGTTCCAATACCGTGAAGCATAAGCGTCGTGCGCGTGGAGCGGCTCCTTTAATTTTGTTCTCTCGTTACCCGTAATATCATTAAAATCACTTCAACTTTCGATCAGCGAGACAATCAACGCCAGCATGGTGTTGGGTGTCGTCTTGTTTTCTTGTATACCTTGTAGATCGCCAATCCAAGGATTCAGTATCGAGAACTATGAAAAACACTAATCCAACGATCCTGTCGATCCAAAGATTTTGCGGATAACGCGGTATAAAGAGAGTCTATTCTCTTCGAAGAAACCCGTGAGAATAGTTTAGTTCGTTAACTTTATGGTGCATCAGTAGTTCGAGAGAGTTGGATGAAGGGAATGGAGAACGAGGAGAGTGGGAGACTAAAGAAAATTACAAATCGACTTACAAGCAACAAAGTTGCCTCTAAGCGCCGCAAGATGGAAGAAAATACAATGGCGGAAGTTTCCGCAACGAAAATACGAAGGGAAGAAACTTTGTGCGTGGAATAATTTCGCTGAGACCACAGGTGGGTGTATAAAGACTGCAGTGCCCTCCGCAGTATGCGCGTAAACCAGGCCACGTGATAAAGAGAACCCCGTGACGAGAAAAATAGGAGGGGAGAGATTTTTCTGCAATTAATACGCAGTTTTTTAGGTTAAATAAATTGCGTGGGTTTTCAGCGCTTCTAGGGGTGCGAGGGGTGGGTGTGGGGTATTCGCATTAATGAATACACGAGGAGGAAACGCTAAATCGTGGGACGATAGTTTTGAAAGACGAAAAAACGCGAACTTTTACACACCGTTCGCTGCTCCACATATCTATCCATTCCGTGTCTCATCCCTATGCGTACAGCGTTTCTGTGTATTTCTCTTCGTTATTGGGATCATTCGTTCGTATTTCAGTGGCATTAACGTTGTGTTTTTCACTCGTGTTTCTCCACTTAACCCCGTATCCAGAATGAGGCAAAACGGAGTAAGGAAAAAGTAATACAACCTCTTCGCCATTCACCTTTATATCCACTCTTCTCCACCCCCTCTGTTCACCACTTCAGCGCCACTCCCCTCGACACGATGGCTGGTGCAGTGTGATAAAATCGCGGTAGAAAAGGTTCGGGTGCGGCTTGATGCTGATGCATATAACCGCCTCCCCCCCGCCCCCGCCCCCGTCCTCCACCCCCTCCCCCATTCGTGCCTATTGTACGCTATGCATCAACTCGACGGACTCGACCGGTCGTGAGGAAAACGATTTATTCACGATAGAACACCACAGAATTCACATGCGCTGAGTGCAAAATTGCGATATAAGGAGTAAAAGCTTTTGAAAATATACGGGTGTATGTGGCGATGTGCGCGCGCAACGAGCGAATGAGAAACCTAAGAAATGAGAGACTAAGTCACGTGATACAGTTTTCATATTTCGTCGAATATCGGTTGGAAAAATAATAACTAAGCATTTTTTTTTTAAAGCTATTCGTACCGTTGATTTCAGATTTTTTTTTTTTTTTTTTTTTCGTAATCATGAAGAAAAAAAATTGCCTGTCTCCATCATATTTATGCATCTCGTAAAATATATACGCTGCCACTGCGCGTTATTTCTTTTAACGAGTTTTCCATGAATATCGCGTGTTGAAAACTCTTTTAAAAGTTTGACTTAAAAATCGTTCGAAGATTGTGACCGAAGTGACTGGGAGACTGTGATGCTTGAGGTCAAAATCCGTGGTTTGCGTACAACCGATAGATCGATCGATATTCCATATAGTCCATCGTGTTTCATCGCGGTATGCAAATATCGTGTAATCCGCAAGTTCGTGCGGCGTGCGACCGACCCATAGAGGTTTATACAGAAGGGGAAAGGGACACAGAGGTAACGCCGCAAGAGTGTATATGCGACCTGAACCTCGCATCTCCACCCCCCCCCCCCCCCCCCCCACCCCCCACCCCGCCCACTCAGGATATCTACGGCGACGTAATTATAATCGGCTTCGACGGCTTTGTGCGAAATGGATTCCGCGCTCGCAAACCGTCCCCCGTCTCCTCGTCGTCGACCCCTACTGCGCCCGCGATTACCATCGAAGTGATTTCGCAAGTGTAAACAGTACGCGGTCGAGTCCGCGTCATTATTGGACCGGCGAGCCGCGGTTATAAATATTGAAATGGAAATTAAAAATCGCTGAACGGTTAGATAAAATAAGTGATTGTTTATTGACCGATTATTACGATACATATTGATAGCATTCGATAGATATCGATAAATGTTGATAAATATCGATAGATATCGATAAATGTTGATAAATATCGATAGATATCGATAAATGTTGATAAATATCGATAGATATCGATAAATGTTGATAAATATCGATAGATATCGATAAATGTTGATAAATATCGATAGATATCGATAAATGTTGATAAATATCGATAGATATCGATAAATGTTGATAAATATCGATAGATATCGATAAATGTTGATAAATATCGATAGATATCGATAAATGTTGATAAATATCGATAGATATCGATAAATGTTGATAAATATCGATAGATATCGATAAATGTTGATAAATATCGATAGATATCGATAAATGTTGATAAATATCGATAGATATCGATAAATGTTGATAAATATCGATAGATATCGATAGCTGTCGATAAATATCGATAAATATCGATAAATGTTGATAAATATCGATAGATATCGATAGCTGTCGATAAATATCGATAAATATCGATAAATATCAATAAATATTGATAAATATTGATAAATATCGATAGATATCGATAAATATCGATAAATATCGATGAATATCGATAAATGTCGATAAATATCGATGAATATCGATAAATGTCGATAAATATCGATGAATATCGATAAGTATAGATAAATATCCGTAATATATTGATAAGTATCGATAAATATCGATTAAGATAGTCAAAATAATGAGAATCGACGACAAGACTCACGTAATAGTATCAGGCGTCGTGGACTATAACGCGTAACGCGTGTCATAAGAATTGTGTCGAGCAGAAGATAGTGCGATGTCCGCATCGAACGTCAAAAAAGTCGAACTCCGAGACGAGCTTAGCTTGTATTATGCAAACGACACTGAGTCGTACGCGCATCAGTAGTAGCTTACGCTTATCGAACAGTAATTTAGAACTCGTCGATTTCGCGTCCTCCACCATGCGATATCAGCGAACCAGCCGTATCGTAACGTGCGTTGAAAGCAAAAAAAAGAAAATGCGACGGTATAACGAGGGGAAGAAAATTCAGTGGCTCCCAGTAGTGAAGGTCAATAACCATCAGACTTCAATGATAAAAAAGATTTTTTTCAAAATCTAACACGATTTTTCAAATAATAATAATAATAGTTTTTTAAATTGTATTTTCATTTTTTCAAATATTTTTTTTTTTTTTAAAGTTTATCTCAATTTTGATAAAATTGAAATTCGAATTTTTTCAATTTCTCTTTCTTTTTATACAATATTACGAAATTTTTTATTACGTTTTTCTTGTTTTCCGTTACCAACGACGCTATCTCTACAGCATGAAACGTTTGTTTCGGGTGGAAAATTATTTGCAAAATGAATTCCGCAAACCTGTGTTCTACACGCGACTCGAGTCCACTTGCACGTTAGCGAGATTGGAATATAAAATATTGAAAACACGTCCAGCCTCAGCGGTAAGCGCATATCCGGAGAAACGAGAGACATACTAGCAATCCTATCCCCTCCGAGTCCGCGTACTCTCGCTTTTTCCTGCTATCCCGCTGGCATATTAATCAAAAGCCGCTTCGCCGCTTTTTTTTTTTTTTTTATCGTTGAAAAGTTTGCGATACATCGACGTTACATTCGTCGCTAACGAATGAAATTGATCCTTTGAGGATAAACCGGGCGTCGCGTCGTGGTCGTCGTTCCGAGGCTTCGGTTCGACGAGTTGGTATATTTGTACCAAACGCGGATTTCGAATGGATCTTCGAACACGAGACGAGAAATAAATAGATCGATAGCCGTTGATTTCAATTCGAGAAATTGCGTTAAATCGTCGAATCGGCTGACGGTGTAATAGTATTATATTCCATAGCCGAGAATTCACGGCTCATCTTCCAATCAGCATAATGGAGATACGATGGAATATCTCGCTATTCAGTAATTTTTAAACTGCGGCTAAAAAAAAAAATGCTTTACGCGTTTTACGTCAATTAACAGACGGAGATTATTAACGCGTTGCCGTAGATTCGAATTATTAAATTGAACGAAATATCAATTATTAAAATGAGCGAAATATCATTTATTAAAAGTATTGTTACCGACGGAGATACTTTAACTTTAAAAATAACCCAAAACAATATAAAAGCTTTTATTTTTCGAAAAAAATAAATAAAAAATAATCGAAGCGCGTTTTCAACTGAATGAACGATTCACCCTGCGAGACAGCTGTATGGCTCCAGCGATACTGTAACTGATATCGGTTATCAGGGCGTTTCAATATTACAGAAAAAAATATATATATATCTGCGTATTTTTCTGTGCGACGAAAGGCCATATGTTATCGACTGAGAAACGTATGACAAAAATGAAAAAAAAAAAAAAAAAAAAAAAAAAAAACAATAGTTGGTCGGCGCTGACGTGTCATGCAGGCTGTCGAATGCACATGTGCAATAGAACTATCTGTACGCAGAGCGACACGTATCGAAGCGCATAGCACACGAACGTTGATAAATGGTTTTCAATTTTGGACCGATGTCCGCAATGCTGGTATTTTCAAAACCCAACCTCCCACCAACCATTCGGAATCGAGTCGATTTAATTCCGACACTGGCACTCTATGTCACTCGCCGAATTATTGTGAATTGCCAAACCCTTCGATCGATTTAATCCCTCATTGAGGTTATAAACAATGCCAACATTTTTTTAATCCTTGCGATTCGCGATTGCATTTTGATAGACGAAAAATCCTCATGAAAAAAAAAAAAAAAAAAAAAAATAGCAAAATATATCTATGATATATCCGATATATTTTCGTTGAAAAATAATATTTATTTGCGTAATGCATTATTATTGTATTACGGATATATTTCATAATAAATATCACCAAATATATGACAATTAACATGATTAATATATTAATTATATTAAAAAAACCGAATTTCATATATTTTTGATATATTTTTAGCATATACTTTTTTTCCGTGCGGCAAAAAAACATAAACAATTAAAATGGGTCACAGAGAAAATTTTATCCAAAGCGCCCCACGTGCATTCGGCGTATCGCGAACTATCCGGCTTAGCAGTGGATTAATATTCTCCGATTGTCGAGATGGAGTTCGGCGAATCGCCTATTAAAATCATCAATACATCGACGATAATTCTGAAGGCTTTCGGAGAAGAGGAAAACTAGAGTACCGCGATGTAACACAAGATCGATTGCGCTCGGCCCACTTCGTGATTAATCGCGTGACTTCAGGTCGTAGATCCCTCTCCTGGAGAGAATTTCAGGTCAGGCAATCGTAAATCGGGGTTTCGCGAGTTGCACGCTCGACCGTAACTTCTTTTCCCCCTTTTTATTCCATTTTTTTGTCCTAAACGACGGAAAGAACGTGATCTTCGTAGATTAACGATCAAATTTTAACGTCGTGTACCTCGAGAAAAAAAAAAGTGGAAAAAACTAATTCGTCGTCTATCTTTTAAAAAAAACGTCGTATTTGCGTCCTTTTCGAAAAAAAACCTTAATTGTTGCTATTATTATTATTATTATTATTATTATTATTATTATTATTATTATTATTATTATTATTATTATTATTATTACTACTCAGGAGACTTTCAATTTGATACATTTTCTTCGACCGAAATAACCGGCATTATTGCGATGCATCGTTATTATCGTTTACTGCGTCGTTCACTGAAGAAAGGCAGCATAACGAGATCTTATTATTGGATGTTGAACACGTCATACGTGTATATGCAACGCTATATGTGGATGGAGACAGAAGCAATTTAGTGAATGTGGAAGCTGTTAGTTAAGTGTAGCGAAGCCAGCAATATAGCGCTGAGGCAGCGTACAGGGTGACGGAATAATGGAGCGAAGGGGATGGGGTTGGGAGGCGGCGGGCGGCGGGCGGCGATGGAAGCTGAGGAAGCGAGCGGGCAATGGAAACTGAGGAAGCGAACGTATACGTCGCGTTACTCTCGGTGCAGTATGAACGTCTGACGTGTTATACCAAAGGGAGGTTCGCTTACACGGGGTGGAAGATACCCAACGTCTGCAGTATCAGAAGTGCTTCGACCTGCACTGCGTCTAATCTGCATAATGCTTCGGTACTGCAAATGCGGGCATTACCAACGCGCGGGCCTTTGCACAGACGCTGATTTGCCGAAGAAGCGCTTTCTGCAATTAACGTTCATGCGGATCTATGCAAAATTCTCGCTTCGATGCTTTTTCTCCGGAGAAATTTGTTTTTTCGTATTTTTTTTTTCTTTTTCTTTTAAGCTTTTTTTACGTTTCTCTCTGCTCTATCTGCGTCCGAATGCTTTTTCTCCGAAGAAAATTGTTTTTTTTTTTTTTTTTTTTTTTTTTTTTTTCGATCTTTTTTATCTCGTTCTCCAGCTGCTGGACTCTCTCTACGCTACGGACGAATTTCATTTTGTATATGTCAATTACAATTCGTTTTCATCGTCCAATCTCGTTGAAGAGAGGTATTCCACGCAAACATTTATTCTTTTCACCGAAGATTTATTGCCAAGTGGAAACACAGAATTCTGTCGTTTCGATAAAAATTTAAACGATTTTTCTTTTTCTTCTTTTTTTTTTTTTCTCGCTATTTTCCAATGTCCTCCCTCTGTGAACTTCTCTCTGACGCGCAGTATCGTCGTTCGATATCTTCGCGACACTGGGGGTGTACTTGGGTCCCCGGAGTCTTCGAATAGCCCTCCCCTCCCCCCCCCCCCCCCCACCCCGCGATCGTCATTTATATTCCGTGACGCTTCCGGTTTTTTCGATGATAAAAAGATGCTGAGCACCAAAATTGCGAAAGTCAGTGATTGATTAACTTTCGATATTACTATTCCTATTTTTTTTTTTTTTTTTTTTTTTTTTCGTTCTCTTCATATGTGTGCTATGGTTGCTTGGTTACCATCATTTTCGAAACGCGAATGAAACGAAACCGCGAAAGATGAATTTATTCTCCAAGGACCGAGACGCTCTTTCCGATGTTTCGCGCGGCTTTTAAAACTTTTCGTCGCGTTTTATTGAAAACATAAATTTCGTATAAATTCTGATGGATTTTTTGGGAATAGAGCGGTACGAGACATTCGCGTTGAAATACATGCATCGGACGGGAGACATCAGGAAAACGGATTTCCCAACGGACGGCCGCGAAAGTTTGTTGACACTCGTGTTTTGACGCGCGTCGCGACCACCACCGTCGTTTGCACACAGCGTGAATTATTGTCCAACGCTTCTATGGAATTAAATTCGTAGAAAGAGACGTAAATTTAATTTCTCACTCACCGACGCGCTTTTTTCGAGTGCATTAAAAATATTTCTGGCGGTCAAATTAACGTGTAAAAAATCATTTTTCTGCATAAATTAAAAGAAATTCCGAGCGAAAAGGGATTATCTGTGTTTTTCATAATGAAAAAATTGTCGAAAAAAAATAATTAAAAATCAATAAATAATTATTAATAATTATTATATAGTTTCAAATTTTGTTTTTTTATTTTTATTTCACATTTAAAAAAAATTTTGTAACTTTTTATTTACAAGTAATTAAAAACAATTATTATCCTATAACTTCATCGATCCTAAAAAAAAAAAAAAACTCCATGTCGGTACACACGATTTTTGGATCAACTTAACCATTGACGAGATTCCGGAAGGATTAATCGGTACTTCCGGAAAAGCCAAAGATCGCGGAAAGTTAAATTAGTTACAACGTCGCAGACACGACCCGGAAGGAAGTCGCTGGTACCGGAGGTGTGGCAGACAGACAACAGGGGGCTTGCGGGATGGGCGATAGGCGACTCAATAATTATCGTCGAGGGTGAGAACGGCATCAAAGCGAAACAGAATCAATTAGATCTCACGTTCCGGTGTTCCCGACGATTAGCAATCCCTGTTTCCGGCGACACCTTTTAATTACCTCGCGTGAGTGAAATTGAATCTCTGTATCACGTTAAAAATCCGAGTTCAGCGTTAACCCGCGCAACGCAATCGAAAAACATTGGAGAATGAGTAACGAAACTATAAGAAGAATCCGAAGAGAAGAAGATTCTCGGCTCTCATCTCCTCAGAGCGATTACTTTGCCGCGACGCTTCTGTGAATTATTCTACTTTCATTAGTGCACCAATTACTGTAATACCGGCAATTATACTGCACGAAGAATAAATTAACGTTGCGACCTTTTGCGAATTAATAAGACGCGAGTGAAGAACGCCTTGACCTCCTCTCGACGTCGAAAGAATCCGCGGTCACCAATCTCTCTCTCCATTTCGCTCAGCGTCCTCAATCTTTTTCTATTCTTATTCACGTTTTCTCTCCAACATCCACATCTACGAAAGCGTTAATATAACTTCCTTGAAGTTTTTATGAAAATCGAATAAATTTGCGTTTACGACGGAAACTCGGCGATATGGAAAATTGAGAAAACAGGACACGAGGATGTGAAGAAAAAAATTACTAAAAATAAAAAAAAAATGATGTAAGAAATCCGGGAAAAACATAACGCCTCGTAAAATTTCACGGGGTTTACGTCTTTTTTTTTTTTTTTTTTTTTTTTTTTTTTTTTTCGCGGCGCGGATACTACGAGGAGAGTGGAGGAAAAAATAAAATGAGATCGAGACGAAACGTGTGACCCGAAGTAGCTGCGGGTTAACCACTAATTCATCGCGACTGCATAGCGGCGCGTTGTCGTTAGCGGAAGCTGAAACAGGGCACGGAGTGTGGAGAGAACTCTCTCTCGTGCAGTCATAGTATGACTTCTATTACCTTATTTTCTCACCAGCGGCAGCCAACCCCTCCAATCTACACGCCTCAACCCTCAACCTCTGCCACCCGTCGACCCTCGCGATACTTGGCCTATAGAACTTCTCCCGTTCGTAAACTATGCGACCCCTGTGCGCGCGAAGCTCGCTAACGCCTGAGGAAAACTCTGTGCCATCCACAAGCTTCGGGAAAACTCTCTTACCATACGTACCGCATCGCAGTAACGAAATCTAATCCAAAACTTGTCTCGTGTCTCGCGACGACGAGATCGGATTCTCTACTATACAACCCGTTGCCCTCGTCACTGATTTCTTTACACGCGACTACTCAGTTTCGAAAACATCGATGTTGAATAAAAATAAAAGATCGGTAGACTCATTCGATCTGAAATTGTGAATTGCGGGAAAAACGGTGATAAATGTTGCGAAAGAATTCTTCGGTAAACTACGGTTCGGTTTAAATGTTTCATCGATCGGATTTTCAATATTTTATTCGATTCTATATAAAAAAATGTTATTCTATGAAATTTTTTAAATTGAAAAAAATTTTTTTACCAAATTTTTATTTTACCGAATTAAAAAAAAAATGTATTTTATCAAAGTTTCAAAATTTTATTATATCGAATTTCAAAATTTTACTTTATCGAATGTCGAAAGTTTTATTTTATCGAATATCAAAAATTATATCTTCTCGAAGTTTCGAATTTTATCATAACGAATTTAGAAAATATTTTTCTATTTCCGAAAAAAAATGAAAAAGTCGATCGGCAAATTCAATTTCCATCATTTTTTGTATTCATTTTCCGAGCTTTTCAGCGTTAGTTGACTTTTCTATCATTCTATTCCTCCCTAACTTATCAGAAATTTGCCAAAAAAATTTCGGAGCTCAACGCGACGACCACTTATCCCCGGAAACCGAAAAAAAAAAAAAAAAAAAAAAAAAAAAAAAAAAAAACTCCTCACAGACGAGAAAGCAACGCGACGGAAAACAATGTATTTGATTATCGAGTCTGCGACAGTGGTTCGCACGTGTTGCCGCCCTGTCGGTGCTGCAAAAAAATTCTCTCGATTCTCGCGTTCGGTGTTCCCGATGTCCAGCGTGTCACGAGAAAAGTGTTCTCTTTGGTTCGGCGCGGTATAGATACCCGCGAATGGAAGGTTGCTGCTGGGGACGATGAAAAAAAGGGTCTATGAGATTATCGAGTTAGTTGCGGACAGTCTCTCGTCGCCGCACTTTGTGATTCGGGGTCTGTCCACTCCTGTGCGCGGCAACGGCACATTGGCGACAATTCGACTCAACGGAGGCGTAAATCCGTCGAGAGAAAGAGGAGCGAACGCGAGGCTCGTACGTTGGATTTAATTCGATATCGCAGTCGATCAACGGTGCCCGATGCTCGGTACCCTTCTGCAGCATTCTTCGGTCCTTTTTTTTTTTTTTTTTTTGGGTTTTTTATTTATTTTGCTTGTTTTTTTTTTTATTCATTCGCGCGTTAACGTTTATTCATTTTGTCCGGTAGCGCGTAGTGCAGCGCGGGAACGGACGGCGGTACAAAGAGTACAGCCAGCCAACCGAACTGCGAGATATCGCTATTCATACGGAATATCTCTATATTCAAAAAAATTCTTCTTTACCTCCATACGGTTGCATATACCGATGAATTGAGTGAACAAAGTTGCGAAGGCTATGTATAGTCTATATATACAGTATATATCGATTATACGTGTCCAATTATGTATTTACGGTGACGAAATACTGTAAATATAACATATATAGATATACTGAGGAATTAATTTCGTCCGCTCGGAAAAATATTTCGAATGAAATATTCTTTTTTAATCGAAACGACGGAATTCGTGGCTATTGACGTTATCGTTGATTTGAATGGAAAAAAAATATATATATATATATATTTTACTCATTTTCAGTTGAAAATATTGTCGACGCATAACCAATAGTTGAATATCGCGTATGTGACGTATACGTGTGACACAGAAACACGAATAAAGCGCAGAGATACAGTGAAAATGCTTTTAGAAATACGACGGATATATATTGCGACCTTTTTATCACCGACGCCCGGGAATTCGCAGTGACTTCTATTCTCGTTGGTATATATACGCTATCGCGATAAAAACAAAGGAGAGATGTGTAAAAAAAAAATGGGAATTAATAGAGAGGTGAAAGTTGGATATTTCCTCGGATGTGAGATGACGTCTCAGTTGTCCCGACTTCGCGTTTTTTTTTTTTTTTTTCGTCCCCTGAGAAAAGACCAATGTCGCTAAGAGGTCGGAACTGCTTGATTATCTGAACGTTAAGCTCGACATGGTTACCGACCGCGGTAACTGGAACAATTTTTTTTAAGTAGAAAACTTTTTTTTTTTTTTTAAGTCGCGAATTTTCGTTAAAAAAGTACAGTGACTCGTTATTCGTATTGTTTGAATAATCCCTTTAGTTTTATTAAAATTGAATGCATCGTTAAAAAAAAAAAAATTGATGATTTTTTTTCGGACTCTGAAGAGTTTCCATTAAAAAAAAAAAACTCATTTTATTACCTTCTATAGCGTTTAATTTTTAAAAAATTCAAAATTTGACTCGATTATCGAACTGTCGGGTACACGTATCCCCTTAATGCTCAACGGGCCATTGAGCTAAAGACCAATCTCGTAATTTAATTGCGAGCGCCTCATTACCAGGCGCTCGACACCGTTACTAAGCTCCCGAATGAACAGTACGGAACATTGTATGCGTGACCCATATCTCTACTTAATAAATCAGTTGAGTTTCAACTATCAGTAAAGTTACGACGCTTTCAGAGTAAAAAATTCGTATAATAATCTTTTTATCACTCCACCAGAAATGCAATTCATCGTCTGCAGTTAACCTCTCGCGTACGGGAGACTTATTTATGCCGGACAAGTAGAACGCTTATTTCATTTGCTCGTAAAAACAATACGTAAGAACGTAAAACAAATCTCTTTGAATCATCGAAAAAACAACAGATCAACGTTATTTTACAATTTTTTTCAGATTTTTTTCGCAATTTTTTATAATTAAAGGGGGCAATCGAAGGTAACGATCGGTCGAAAAATTCGGACGTACATTTACGTCCTCCGTACGTGAGGCGTTAATAATTTTGTTTTTATATTTATTTATTTTTTTCATTTTTTTTCCAAAATTTCCGAACACCGATCCTTTTAATTAGAAATTTCATGAATATTCTCTATTCTATTCTTTTTTTTTTTTTTTTACTCGTTTTCAAATATCTTTTTTAATTCCTCTTTTTTACTCGACTTTCTCTGCCTCTCGCTTCGTGGAACCTATTCAATGGTTACGTTCAATGGGGGCAGATGAGTATCGTCGTTGCATGGATGGAGTCCATTGTCGGTTGCAGCGAAACCCCGTCCCCGACAATACAACAGCTTCACTCGCTCCCTACGCGGTTCTGGACGCGATGGCTTCGTCTTCGAACAAAGCCATCGACACGCGACAATGCTACGGGGATCTCAACGCTTTGTTGCCCGTTTGCAAGCTCGACGAGGTTTGCTCTCGCAACTATACGACGCGACGACGACGACGACGACGAGTTCCACTCGTGTGTCGTTCACCTATTCGTCGGGGTTTGTCCGCTTACAGCCGATGGCTCCCTTCTTCCCTTCGGATAAGAAGTTCATCACCGGTGTATTTCTGTTCCATCGGAACACAAAAGAACTCGTGTTCGACTATTTATTTCGGTTTGTTCGATGTAATAAACATAGCGACCCGAAAAAAAAAAAAAAAAAAAAAAAAAAGGTTATCTAAGTCGATGGGACTCTGACCCTACGAGCCGATTAAACTAATGAATTCTCGTTGGGAACTGCGACATTCGCATCCCCGCTCTCGGGCCCCCGTGTCTCTTGAATTATTCAAGTCCCGTAGGGGTTTTTTTTTTTTTTCTTTGTTTTTTCTCGAACGATCTTGAAGATCTACGAAGTATTGTCCGCTCTGTTTTCGTCGCAATCCCAGTCACGGTGGACGGGTATAAACCTCGATGTTTCGGAATTGTTTTTTTTTTTTTTTTTTTTTTTTTTTTTTTTTTTTTTCGTTCTTTCACGAGTTCACAAAGACGAGAGGATAGCGAGAGGATAGCCTCCTTAACTAGAAAGAAGTCCATCTAACCGCATGCTACGGAAAGCTCCGTCATATTAGATACGTGCGGAACCGACACAAGTCTCGAAAAACCCTTCTTGCCTAACGCTTTCACATCGAGAAGCTCGGGATACAGAGGCGAACGCGAAAGAGGGTCGAAAAGGGAAGAGGTTCGGCCAAAGTCGATAACTCCGAACCTCGACGATAGAGCATAGAGAGGACCGAGATATACGTATATATATATATATATATGTATAGAGGATCGAGAGAGGCACAGAGCTCGGCGTGAAAGCTCGCGAAGCTCTTTATTACCCGGGCTATTAAACGGAAGCTCTGCGGACGCGCGAGGAGGTGCGGTTATATGGTTTCCGGCATCAGTCTACACGAAAGCAAAAGCTACCGCGGCGATACCCGTGCATCAACTATCCTGAAGCATCAGAGAGAAATCCAAAATTTCATCTCTCATCGGCGTTTTTTTTTTTTTTTTTTTTTTTTTTTGGTATCTTTGTGCGCCGAAACGTTTTATCGAACGGCTTCTCATAACCGCGATGCTCCGGCGTTTTTTTTTCTTTACTATCATTACTCCAATTTTTTTTTTCTACGCGAGTGTTTCCGTTAGCCCCGGTCTCCAGTAAATACCGATAGATAAATGGATACCAATAAATAATTCAAGAATTGAATGAACAAAAATGGTTCGTAATTATTATTGACGACTATTTTTTTTTTTTTTTTTTTTTTTTTTTTCGTATCTGCGGTCTGCGCTTTTTGCGACGAAACCTTTTATCGAACGAACTCTCATAACCGCGATGCCCCCGTTCCGCGCTTTTCTCTTCGTCGTCGTAACGAAAGATTCGCGTGAATTCTGATTTTTCTTTCGCTACTCTCGTAACTGTCGGCCTACAAACTTTTCCATGGTGAACCCCTGTATATAGGGTACTCACCGAGGGATTTAAAGTACTTACATTTTCGCGCGCGAATAAAATATCCATTCTCAACAGCGTGTCTCTCCCGCTATATCTCGCAACTTTGCTCTCGTACTCTCGTTGCCCTCCGCGTCTCGCACACGATTGGTTTTTTTTTTTTTCTTTTTCGCGTTTGGTATGAAAAAAAATAGACCCGATAAGCGTGAAATCCCGAACCCATGGGACTCTACTCACGGGGAGAAAAAAAAAAAAAAAAAAAAACTTTAATATAATATTATTACCGCGCAGACGGAAAGTTTAACGTGCGTGCGCCGCGTAGAAGCTTTTCTTTCGAACTTTTGTTTTTACCTGCTTACCGGCTTCAACGAATTTTTTTTTTTTTTTTTTCAACGTCTGACTACAACTCAATGAATTTTTTGTCATCGCAATACGAAAAACTGCGCCAATGTAATTTAACTCGTGCATAAAACATTTTCGCTCGTGCGATATCCGCGTGATGAACGGCACAAGTTGATTTATTTATTCAATTCGCAGTTTATTATAATTTATTTATGTTATTCACGGGAGACCGGGGTTAATTGCAACACGTAAGAAACTCAGTAAAAAAAATTAAAGCTCTGCGTTTCAATTTTTTTTTTTTTTATTTCGATAAATTGAATAAATAAAAGGAATTTCGAAAAATTTTTTTTTTTTTTTTTTTTTTTTTCATTGCCTGAATCCAATTCAATGCATTTTTTTAATCAAAATTACACAGAAAGTTGCATAAATCTACTTTATTGCATGTATTACGACGATTTTTTCATTTTATCATTATTACGCTTAATATATATATTTTTTTTTCGCTTAGCCGTTATCCGCGTGAACGGCATAAGTTATATCGTCTCGTAGCGGCAATGCGGATACGGTGTCCCAATGTGTTCCGCTCCATAAAACATCGAAGCACGCATAACCCGTAGAATCGAAGGGAGGAGGTAGCGAGAGCTTTTGAAATTCCGAAGAGCGCCAACACACGGTCCACGTCCGCCGTATGCTTTTCCTTGGCAATCCCTCTTTTACCCCCTTCTCGCCGTCTTCATCCTCTTACTTTTGTTCCTCATTTTTTTTTTTTTTTTTTTTTTTTTTTTTCTTTGCCTCTTTATCCGTATGGAAAGTCCGGAGTTACCGGAAGGAGACAAGGAGACGAGATAACGCTATACGAACTCTGTTCACCTCGATCAGCATCGTCATTCCCTCCCAACTGTACATACGAACGAAAAAACGAAAAAAAAAAAAAAAAAAAAAAAAAAAAAAACGGACACACGAACTCCGATTGTATTTTTTTACCCAATATCGTAGACTCGTTCTTCTGTTTAGGACCCAAATCAAGATACGCCACATTACCGTTTGTAGACCTCTATATTCCAGTCCTCTGTCTACACTTGAAACCCACCGAATGCTTTCCACTGAAGAGGAGAACTTCATTCCTCATTCTTTATCTTTCCCTCACCCGCGCGTGTGAGTCCGGGTTCTCGAGGCCAAAACTTTATTCTACCCGTATATCCACCCGATAGAAGAACGAAAGCTTTTCCTTGTATATTTATACTGAGATTGGAATTGCGCCCCACAGCTTCCTAACCGTGTCGAGTAGACGAGGTTCAGAGATCACCGCGAGGAACATCGATTTTCAAGGCGAAGAACATGTTTACCCGGCAAGAAATACGATAAAAATATCGATATAACACGCGGAGCCTCTCGTGTCCGCTGATTCTGTTTATTCGCGACCTCTCATTGGAAATTCATGGATTTCTATCGATTTAACGTTTCTTTTCCCTTTTTTTTTTTTTTTTTCGTATATCGATACGACCCGCTGGTTTGCACGAGGAAAAGTAGTTACGAAATTAGTTCGAGAAAATTTTCTCCGTACCGATTGGTGAAACGAGTTGCGGACCTATTTTTTGCGAGAGAAAAGAACATTTTTGCATATGGCGAGAGGCTGCGACTTCGTCGGATGGTTATAGAGAGAAGGTTTCTGCGTCAGCGAGTCAGAAAGACGAGAACGCGGTTGGGTCGCGCGGCAGAGTCGATAATGCGAGTGCAAACAAGGCGACTGGCGTGTATCCAAAGGCAAATGTGGGAAAGGGAAACGAGGGGTGGAGAGAGGAGAAGCAGCTGTAAGTTACTACTCGCGATAAGGAAACGCGAGGTGCAAAAGCAGGTAGTCGACAAACCTGACGCGGTACACATTACCGCGTGCGCATCCACACCTACAGGGGCACTTCTACTGTAAGTCTGATCGCTTTCATCATTCTCGCCACCGACACATCGCGCCTCCGCGAGTTTTCAACGGATCCGACACACGGTAAATGCAAGTTGCGCCAATGGTGTATCTTGTAAACCGACTCTCATCCCGAAAGCAAACACCATCTCGCGACAAAGTGAAAACGAAGCATTCGTCGATGGGATTGAAAGGATGTCTACAGGGGAATCTCGATTACGGCAACGAAACGCGCGGTTTGAAACTCCGGACACGAGAAATCGGTATGCAATTTGTTCCGCGAGGTTCGATTGCGAACACCGATTGAATAGCGGAGATCGGTACTATTTGAAACATGAAATACACGCAATAAAAAAAAAAAAAAAAAAAAAAACTTTGACGCATCGAAAATTGCACTCTGTGAAATTAAAGTGTCCACTTCAGTAAGTCATTTCATAGAGTGCCATAGTCACTGAGGAAAAATAGCGATCTTTTTTTTTTTTGGGGTTATGTGTGTCAACTAACCCCGGTCTCCTTTAAAGACCGTAAATTAATGATTTAAAAAAAATTATGAATTGGATAATCCAATTGGGTCGCTATAGTTATTGTTTATCATAAAAAATCGTATATTGGAGACCGGGGTTAGTTGAAACACGAGCTGAAAAGGAATCCGCGCAGTATCACTCTCTGTGAAATTAGATCGCCGTTCCATTTTTTTTTTTTTTTTTTTCCATTTGAAACGACAAATTTGGCAATCGCGTTAATTTCCGCACTTCCCAAATTCTTAAGATTTCATCGAAGCGCAATTTAATCGATGCGCATCTGTGTTTTTCGTTGGGAACGCGAAGAACGCATAGGAGATTCGAGAGAAGCTAATCCATCAGATTTAGCGGGGGGAGAGTTGCCGCATCGCGGTTGTTCGCGCAGTTAACGCGGTCGTATAAATCTCGACGAAAACTATCAAAGATTCTCTGAGAGGGTTGAGAAGGGTCGCGGCAATTAACTCGAGATAGTCAGAGAGTTAAGGTGCACTCGATGGGAGAATGGAAAAGGGCCGATAGAAATCGCGCGCACACTGTGCCTTCGGACGGAATGAAATAGGGATGTGCGTTGAACCGACTGAGACGATGGTGATGCCGGAGAGACGGATAACTTTCTCTCCATATCCAGGAGGAGCAGATCGGCATCGAAACCTCGGGAGGAAGTTTGAAATTGAGCTGCGATCGCTCCTCTCTCGTCTCTCCTCCGTTCTGTTCTACCGTTGCGCTTCATCCCGGTCGCCACTCACTCATCTCTCTCCACAGCTGTGTAACTGGGCTTTCGGAGTATATGAAACCTCGAGATTGATCGCGTTTTCACTCTACACTTTGCGCTCTTCATCGGTCGTTCCGGTGAAAACTTTACCCACGTCATTTCATCCCCCACCCCTATCGACCTCATCCCAAACTATCGCAATGCCTCGTAGTATAGATCTCAATCGCGAATTATTTGAGTAACAAAAGAAAAAAGTGTTGGAGAAGCAGAAACGTGTGTCCGTCCACTTGAATCATGCAATTGGAACGTTTCCTCGATCGATCGATCCTTTGATGTTTGTTTGGAGAGACGCACACGCATGTAGGGAGGAGGGGGTGGCATCTGGTCGGAGATGTACTAACATCGAATTATCGATCTCGAGTAACTGCAGTGTTGAAGTTTCTCTAATTAGCGTCTCTGGCATGTTGCCGCCTCGCGGCTATCTGCTCTTTGATGTGTATCTTGGAAAATTTAATTATACGTTTGGCAATGACAAACCGAAGAAAAAAAAATCATATAGTTTTATTCGTTGTTTATTATTTGTAGTATTGATATTATTTATATTTTATAGAATATACAGGATGATTCATAATAAATATCAAATCTGCTTTTTTTTTTTTTTACTGTAATTTCGATTTAAAAAAAAAAACAAATTACCGTGAAGACTGTGATTGGAATTTTTTTAATTATGATAACAGTAATAATAATAATAATAACTAATTATTTGAAATAGAAATCAAGTCAATTAATAATTCAAATTTTTTAAAGTTATTGTGATTATTATTATTTTTTCAAAAATTCCAATAGTAATTTTTTGTTTTTGTTTTTTTTTTTTTCGGAATTGTAAAAAAAACAGATTTGGTATTGACTATGAATCGTCCTGTACATTTTTAATATAGCTTAGTACTGGTCGCGTTTCTCGATATCGAAAATAACTGGAGCATCGATTCTGCCGAATCGTCTGCATAAAACACTAAAGTCTTCACCTACAGTGTTTACAAAATCGATTGTAACCGACATTCATTTCATACAAAATGAACGAAACTTTGTTTTTTTTTTTTTTTTTTTTTTTTTTTTTTTTTTTTTTTCTCTATATAAAACATACAATCGGAATCCTCATCGGGAATCACCGTACGTCAGGTGTTTTTTAAGGTATATATTATAGGGTACGAGAAAGCGAACGAGAATAACCCAATGGTTCTCTCGGTAGACTCGCGGTAATCGATTTCCGAATGACGCAGGACAAAGTCCGGAGAATACCTATAGCGAGAGGAGAGAGGAGGGGTGAAGGGATAAAGAGAGTGGAAAGCTCAGGCCGTATCTCTCGTTTCATCTATCGGTCTCTCGCGCGCGTCACGCGCCTCGCGCTCCCATTTCGATTTCCGGCTCATTCAATGTACCCGCAGATTTCGCCGACCCATTTGTTTTCATATTCAATGCGGTGCAAGTATAACTACGCGTATATAGGCCCTTCGAGAAAATAGAAAGGCGGACCACTGCTCCACTAATTCCCGAGCAATAAACGTATTCGCAATTTTTTTTTTTTTTTTTTTCATCGGTAAAGAAAAAATATTTATATAAAAATCGATCCAAAACGACGGAATTTTACGAAAAAAAAAAAAAAAAAAAAAATTATTATTATTTTTTTTTTTGGAAATAGATAATTAATAAAATAAGTTTTATGAACATAACGCAGTCGCAACCAATTAATTTACCGTCGTTAGAGCAATTAAACATTTGTCTAATAACCTGCGTAATCGGTGTCGTCTATAACTGTATCAATTTACAGATATCGACGAAATTCGTCTACTCGTTATCAACGATTATTGGTAACGAACTGTTCGTTACTCGCTATCGCGATTGACGACAAAATAAAAGATTTTTCGCGGTAACACGAGGGTATGAAGGATGGTATCGATGGAAGTTCGTGATAATTACAGGAAAGTACAATTATGAAGTGAAATTGCCGACAAATGTATTCTGCTGTTCGTGTGCTATCCGCATGCGGGTCCATTTATGTAGGTATTTCAGTTCGGATATACATCGCGATACGCGTAGCGCTGGAAACGGTGTGAATGATAGATGTACCAATTCCAGTCGGACTCTGTTCTCGTCTCATCGCGAGTGATGTTGTTGCCGCTACTGCATGGCAATTAGTCTATTGCGATTTTAGGGTTCGCGTCGTACCTATTGGCGATTAATCGGGTGGTAGAAATTTTGATAGCGATCGATCGATCACGGATCGCGGGACTTTGTTGAGAGCGGCGATAAATTTTATGATTAATGAATTTTCTAGCGATCCAACGATCGTTAAAGACCAATCGAGATTCGGAAGAATGATATTACGTTTTTATGGGGGATAGCGATGGCGGGGATTAGGTATGAATCGAAGGAAGAAGAATATCATTCGTCGATGTATTTTGGTAATTCATCCCCTTCCCTCGCCGACGGAACTTCCATCTCTGGTTCGAGAGGCTTTCGTCCCATCAACGTCGCTAATTAATACCCATTGTATTGCGGTTTCATTGTCAAATCCCCACCCACGCAATGCCCCCCCCCTCCCCCTCTCTCTCCCTATCGCCCTCCGTTCTCGACGTTAATCCGCGGCTATTCTCTGTCCGTTATTCCGTAACGCGGGATATATCATGACTGCGCTCTACGTAATATTCTCACCCCCGTCTCGTCAATGATATGTCGCTTCGAGACACCCGATTCCGAGTATCGTTTTGACCGGATCGGGGGATTGTTCCTGTCGCTCGAGATCGATTATCGATTTTCGAAATTAGGGAGATTGTGCGGCAGGGATTCTATCTCGCGAGATCGGTTTCTGTGTCGCATTTTGAGTACATCGATCGTATTTTTTGGTCGATCGGATGTATTTGGAAAAATCGGCTTTTTCGATCGAAAGTATTTTGAAAAATCGGGTTCTTCGATCGATCGATTGTATTTGGAAAAATTGAGTTTTTCGATCGATCGAAAGTATTTGGAAAAATCGATTTTTTCGATCGATCGACTGTATTGGAAAAATCGATTTTTTCGATCGATCGACTGTATTGGAAAAATCGAGTTTTTCGATAGATCGACTGTATTTTTAAAAATCGATTTTTTCGATCTATCAAATGCATTTGGAAAAATCGCGTTTTACGTTCGATCGAAAGTATATCGAGTCGAAAATATTCGAAAATAAATGGGAAATATCTGAAAAATCAGATTTTTCGTTCGATCGACAATAACCGGAAAATGGTGTTTTTTTATCGATCGAAAATATCTGAAAAATCGAGTTTTCCGTTCGATCGCTACAATAATAATCGAGTACAACTTACCTATGGATCTCGATTCTTGGAAATTACCATCGTTGCGGCTCCTCGTAACCATCAGCTTCGCTGACCGCAAAAACGTGACTCCAGCGATGTTTCTCGACTTCGAAATTCTCAATAACCTTACGATACGACGATGCAACAACAGGCAACTATCGTTTTCGTTTATTTACCGTTATCTAACAGAAACCAACAAAGTTTTAAATTTAAGTTTTTTTTTACGAAAGGAAATCATATGAAAAATATCCTCCTATCAGATTTAAAAAAAAAAGTCTGAAATAAATACCCATTTATTTGCAAAGCTAACGAAAATCTCTATAAAACGATCAAACTATCGATTATATTTGCCAATTAAAAAAAAAAAAAAAATTTATAAAAAATCTCCGATTTTCAAAAAAAAATGTAAATTTAGATTTTTCACGAAATCTTCTCAGTAAAGTAAAAAAATCTGCCTAAACAATTAATACGACCAAAATCCGCGATATTAATGCTCTACAGACAATTATATTTTTTCTATACATTGATTTTTAATTTTCCATAAAAAAAAAAAAAAAAATCATTCCGTTAAATATCATTCCGCCAAAGCGAGAAAAACGTTTAAAAGAAAACCCCATTTGCGCGCGAAACGCTGAAGAATAAATGTAGAAGCGAAGAGGGGTGAATTTCGTTAACCACCGAAGTGTTGCGCTCCGTTTAACGCAGTCGTATCGCGATACCAGCGCAAGGAGAGTTTTCTCTCGGTAAGTAGTAAGAGTCGGGAGAGCATCGAGCGGAGGGTTCGTTCTCCGACTGCACTGAGTAAACGATAGTGAAACGGAGTAGTTACAGCTCCGGCGAGCAGAGGAAAGGGGTTCCTTCCTATTAGAGTACAGAAACCTAACGTCTGCTCTGCTGTAACCGTTTTCATCTCTCCCTCCGTCTCTCCCCGACTCTCCGCTGCTTCCCTCGACGCGTTAAGGTCTCTTCGTGAAATACCCTACGGCCACGAGAACCCCGCAAAATCTACTTTTCCCTATTATCGAACTTCCGCGGTCACTTTCCTGTTCCTTCTATTCCTCTCTCACCTCTTCCATCGTCTCTGTTCACGAGAATTGCCGGCAAGCAAAAGCGTAGCCTCGGAGAGCTCTCCTCTATTTCCCATTCCTCGCCGAACTTCTTGAGGCGGAATAAGGCAGTGGGATGAAAAGAGAATAAATAGATTCGAGAGACACTGATGCACCGCAGTGCACCAGTTGCCCAGCTGCCGAGAATCCCTCGAGGGTTCAGACACCTGACGGTAAAAACTAAAGATCTTTAATAAATAATTCCTCGGAGCGGTTTTATAGGATATCGTTTCACGCGAAACGATCTCCGATTTCTCTCTCGTTTTTTCTCTCTCTTCGCCGTTCTCCATTCCCCACGCGAAGAAAACATGTGCATCATTTTCGCGTTGAAAAGTTCTGCGGATATTCGTGACACGGAGAACCGCGGCGAACGCCAACTTCCCGTACCAAGTCGTTTGTTCGGGCAAATGATGAGAATTCACGTAATATACGGAGTTTCCAGAGACTCACGTGACTCGAATCGACAACGATGGATATCGATGTAATGGGAAATAAAATACTCGGATTTTTCTCTTTTTTTTTTTTTTTTTTTTTGTGGTTTTACTGAATTTCGTTGCAATTTAGTGACAAATCGTCGGGACGCCCGATCGACCGTAGACATGAGAAATAAACTCGAGAAACAAGAAAAAAAAAAAAATGTCAAAATTGTCGGCGTTTCGAAATATTTTTTCGCGGATTTTTTTTTTCTCGAAACAATAGGAAGTTATAAAATCATTTTTTTACTCAAAAGGTTTGAGTCTTACAAAAAAAAATTGTCAATATATATATTTTTTTTTTTTGATAATGATTTTTCGGACTTTTTTTTTTGGATTGAATTTTTTGTTATATTTTATTATCTCGTATAGTTTTTTTAAGAATAAAAGTTCGAAATTTCTTCTTAAGGGTATTTTTTCAATGATCGCGAGAGATAAATAGAATTTTCGACTCTTGCAATTCCCCTCGGAGTCTAAAAATTCGAGTTCTACGGCTTCGTTTGCTTTTCTCATACTGCGATAGACCGGCGGCCGACGAGTTGATAAATCGTTCATTGCTGGAATCCGAGTCCTTATCGCGCAACGAATGGTTAACTCTTTCTCTCTCTCAATTCACATCTACGCTCTCCGGGGAATCTTCGTGAATTGGTTGAGCCGAAAAACCAAGAGAAATCGACGAATTCACGGGGTGATCTTTGGATTCCCCCGGAGTGCCGGCGCCCCCGACGATTGAGAAACGATGCCGTCGTTTCTTCTTTTTTCTTTTCGCGTCGTTCCTCAACTTGACCCGTCGGAAAATTCGCTCGAGAGGCTCCGGGATATACTTCATTATCTTCTTTTCTTTTTTTTTTTTTTTTTTTAATGGAAAAAGAAACGCCAAGTGGAATAAAATAATTTAATTATCCTCATCGAGAGACCGCTACGAGAGAAAATCGTCTATAGCCGCGATATATATTTATATATTTCTGTAATATCCTTGCAATATCTATTCGGAAGGTACAATTCAAAATTCCGTTCGCGTCGGAAATCTCCTTCCTATTCCCCATCCTCGCCCCGCAATGTTCTGATATTTTCGCGGGCGTTGCGAAAGAATTTTTCATCACGGTCGGCGCTCCGTTGCACTGTAAATCGCGAAACCGATCCCCTCCCTCCCTTCGCGCGGCGAAAGAAATTGCGGGTATTTCTACGAAAGACCTTCCATAACCTTTTTTTTTTCCTATTCGTGCTTTTCCTCCGCTAAGAAATTGCTTTTTATTTTTTTTTTTACTACACAACGACGTCGTTGTTTCATAACAATTTTATTCTCGTTTTGTATACCGCTTTGTTTTTTTCTTTATAAATTTTTTTCTTTTTTTCGAGAAAACTCGTCCCTGTAAATAATAACGAGAAAGTCTCGACGATAATCACGAACGCGACCTTCTGCATGTCCGGTAAAATTCCTCGAGACCGAGAATTCTAAGATTTCTCATTCTCATTGCCACGTCTTTGGTTTTATTAATTTTTTTTTTTTCCTCTCTAATTACAGTCTCTTCTCGGATCTGAGAAGTCTGGCGGGAACGACTCTCATGAATCTATTAGCCGGTCTCTTCATGGTGCAGCTGCTCTTCATCGTCGGCGTTGGCGGTGTGCAAGTAAGTCGTCGGCACTGTAAAAAAAAAAAAAAAAAAAAATGTATTATTTCACAAAATTACCGACAAATTCACAAACTCCTTGATGATATTTTAATCCCTATGAAAAATGCTAAGAAGAGATTACGAACTTAATGCCGGTATTACTTTCCCGACGGAGAAAATCGTTGTGTTGAAAAAAAACATTGAAGTTTCAGATATGAATATTAAAAAAAAAAAAGTTTGAAGGCGAATTTACGAAAATTCGAAGCAATTTAATTTTTTTCGGAATACAGCATTTTTTTTCAAACACTGAAAAAATTTATTTCGAATGATAATATGGATAATAATTAAAAAAAAAAAAAAAAAAAGTGAATTTAAAGCAATTTTTGATTTCACCAATTTAACTCCGTAAAGCGGTCGAATTAAAAAAAAAAACTTTTTTTCCATTTTTTCGCGTCGAATTTAATAAAAAAAAAAAAAATATCGACAACACCAAAGATTCCCATAATATTCGATAATTAATAACGAGATTAACGAACCGACGGGAAAGAGCCATTGGCTCCATTCCATTCAGTTTTATCCGCGAAGCGCCGGCGGTGGTCTCGAGAGTTTCCCGTTTCGCAGCGTCGTTAATGAGGCGCATGTTATTCCTCAGTTCTACCATCTCGTTGCATATTATCATAATTATTATTGTGATTGTCACCGTTATCATTGTTGCGAAACACAATACACACGAACGTCGCATGGAAACCGTCGAGTAACATGCGCCCTGTGTACCGAGTGAATTCACGTTGTATCGCGCAGAGGGTACACGTGAGTTTCGTCATAGAAGTGTATAGCGTTATACACTTCGATACAAATGTATATCAGCAAATGCTTCGACATTGTCGCGACGACGAGACGGTTCGCTCGCCGAGAGTGTAACGACTCGAGCAAACAGAGTAGACGCGTCGGGGAGGTATAAACGAGAGAAACTTCTCGTAGTTCTCGAACCTCAACCCATTCCTGTCGCTTGCGGCGATTGGGAACACTTTCCTAATCGCAGTACGAAACTATACTGTAACGTTTGCTTGTTCTCCCGCCGGTGAATTGTCGAAGGAATCAACAGGAATATCGATAGCCGTCCGACGCGCAAACTTTGTCGTGTAACTTTAAACGCGCGCCGCGTAATTGTCGTATATCGATATATATCGATATATATACACGAGAAGCATATTGCAAACTATCGTTAGACAGTAATAGCGCGATACGTAACTTTCTCAAAGCGAACAATCAACTCCATTATCGAACGTCGCGATTTTACTGGGCATTGAAAATTAGTAACTTAGAAGCTTAACGCGCGCGATGTTTTGTGGAAGCGATTTGACAAAAAATGATTTTTAACTTTTTGAGGGGTAAATAATTTTTTTTTTTTTTTTTTTTTTTTTAATGAAATACTGTATTTGAATGTCGAGTATTAAGGATTGTTATTGGGTAAAGAGTCGACCAGGTTGTGAAATTTAATTAATTAAATTGTTGAAACAATTAACGACACTGTTGCGCGAACGTCGACATTTTTATCAGTCAACAGAATCATTTGAGAAGATATTTTTATTTACCGTATTCTCTTTCGTTGTACTGAAACTAATTAAAATGTTCTTTTTTATTTAATTTTTTTGTTGTTTAGCGTATTTGCGACACAACGTGGCATTTTTTTCGCTCACAAAGGCCGAAGTCGACTTTAATTGATGGATGTGGATGCAGAAAAAAAAATTTATTTCAACAGCGTCGAGTTGGGCGAATACTCCCGTTGGTTCATTAGAGGACTTTCGAATTTTTTTTTTTTTTTTTTTTTTCTTTTCTTTTTTTTTTTCGACGGTATTTATCGCTACGCGCGCAGTTCGCGATTGAGACGACAATTCCGCGAACGAATGCTGAGTGCTCTTTCGCATTTGGAAATTCTATTCAACGCGTTATGCCAATGGAAACGCGAGTCGCAGACGTCGTGACTAACGTGGGATTAGAGCGACGAGAGTTCTTTCATTCGTCGAGTTGCGCGAGTAAACAAAACGTACGTACGGAGAATATAACAGAAAAGTGCGGAGAATCCGAGTAATGAAAATTTTCCGTTTTGTCTAATTACAACGAAACGTCATTCCGCGCAAACAAAACGATAACGGAAACTCGCGAGAGAATTACGAGCCCTTAAAATCTCACGCATGGGACGCGCAGCAAAATTACATAGTTACTTTTTTTTTAAAAATGAGATTTGCGCGGTCGCTTCTTCATTATTTTTCCATCGTCCGGAAACCCTTACAGCTTTACATAGAATGCAAAAAAAATAATAATAACTCCGCGCTGTTTTAATTTATTTTCAGCAATTTTTTTTTTATTCTCCTTTTATAATAACAACTCATTAATTTTTTGTAAAATTTTCTTAAATTTTTTCGTTTACTTCGAAAGCGCAAAGTTTGGACTCCGAAATGAATTTTTTTTTTTTTTTTTTTTTTTTTCGAATTAAAACGTTTTGGAATATTTGTCGCATTGACAAATTTATACGACTAATAAAATAATAACTTTTTTCGTTTTAAATTATTATTATTATTATTATTCAATTAATTAATTAATCAATTTTTTTCTTTTTCGTTTTAAATGATTTTTCTATATTTCGAAGAAATTATCACTTTTTAGATTTCGTTTTTCTATCGCAAAAGTTTTCTTTACTTAGAGATAAAAAAAAAAAAAAAAAAAACGGAAAATCGAACGTCAAGATCCCGAGTCGCTCGAGGCGCTCCAATTCATTGCAGACGGTGAGGGAACAAAGACTTTTACCTTTCGCTCCTTTATGATAAGACGCTCTGCACTCACGAGTTACGCATATATATATATATCTATACTTTTTTTTTTACCGTTCTGATATTCAAGTTGAGATTTAAAGCGATCATTCCGTACTCTGGTCCCTCTGATCCCAACTGCGGTACATATGTACTTTTTTACAAAAGTACTTTGCAGCTTTCGACGAAAGAAATTACAAACGAAGACCACCGCTCGGGTTGGTAGAGCCAAAGAAAAGAAAAATGAATTCAGTAAAATATAATACTGGAAGCGAAGAACTACAATGCATTTCAGCACTCAGGAGACCCGACGTCTTTCTTCGTAAAAAATGAATTTCTCCGCTGCCGCTACTTTCACCTCTGAAGCTCTCTTCTCCATTCTTCTTCTCCATTTCTTTTTATTTTTTTATTTTTTTCTTTCATTCCCAGTCACCGAGTTACCAGTGCTTTTTCTCGTCCGAGAAAATCGGCGATGGAAATCACGAAACGCGGAGAGTCGAGGGTCGCGAGACGACGGGGGCAGCAAGTGGGAGAGAAAGACTAGGAAAACCTCTCGAATTCGCTACAACCGCGAAACCCTTAACGTGATGCAGTTTGCATTCAGACCGTAACATACTGAAGCGCATTCCGGGTCGTCGCGGAATGCGATATATTGCGAACCCTCCATCACCCCTCCATTCGCACGCAAACCCACGCATTGTACACTATAGTGTATACGTATTGTACCGCCGCTGGGGAATACAGCGTAAGATCGACTATAGAAATCGTGAATATCATTCCTTTGCGAAAATAAAAACAAATCCTCGTCCTTTTTCTCTTTACGGAGTACACGTGTCTACCTGACGCTTCGAAATCAGAATCAATTTTGCATTTTTTTTTTTTTTAACTATCAAAGTTCATAAAATGGTTTTTTTACCGATAGTTCCGTATATTTCGATTACAAAAAAAAAAAAAAAAATCGTGAAAAAATAACGGAAATGGATTCTTTTCCCGGCGGATCTTTCGCGTTTTTTACGATCTGTTGACAATTTTTTTCATAAGACACTCGATAGATGCGCTTTACAATTGAAAAAAATTTAATAATAAGGTAATTTAATTTTTTTTTATTTTGTCGTTTTTCTATAATTTTAGAAAAAAAAATATATATATCGGGTTTTGAACCATAAGATGTATTATCTTCGTATAAAAAAAGAAAATTGAAAATAAAACGCCAGAACTTGATATTTTTTTTATTAATCGACTATTCACGCGATTATTCAAAATTCAGTGATCTTGTAATTTGATAAATTTCGATAGCGTAACTACTTTTGTTATTTTGAACGAACGAACTGTCGCTGACACGCGATAACTCCGCTTAACGCTGACGCGACGGTGACTAATTCGGAATCGCCATTAAAATTCTTAAAAAAAAAAAAAAAAGACGACATAAGTAGACTATCGCTGACGCGAGATAACCGGATAGTGACACGACTGTGAGAACTCCGAGACACTGTTTTCTTTCTTTCCTCATTTTAACGTTAAAATCTATGACTCTAAATGATTACCAGTCGTAAAAATAAAAAAAAATGTATGAAAACCTTCAGTAGCAAAATAATTGCAAAGCTAATCGCATTCTTTTACAGAATCTCTGCAATCTTTTCAGTGTTCCAATTAAAATCTGTTGGTTTAAAGATCCAACGGAGCGGCAACGCGTTTTTGTTGTACAGAAATCCTTTCCTTACAAAGAAGAATTCAACAGGATATTACTTCGCGAAAGAAAGATAAAGCGCCTTTATGTACCGAGTGCAATAAAATCTTTTATCGGCGTTGAAAGAAAAAAAAAATGGAATTTTAACAATAAATTCCGAACAAAAGCTATCGAAGCAATTTTTTTCTCAATTTCTTCGCATCGCGACGAAAAAAAAAAATTCTTTCGCATCCACTCGTTTATTGATCCGTTTAATAAAAACCCCGTTGTTGTTTCCTATTCTCTCCAAACGTATACCGGAAATTACCATACAAGCGTCGCGTTTCTCGAGTTCGCCGCTATATTCGATAACTAAATTTTTATAGCATTCATAAACATCGGGAATATCGGCGCCGAAAGACTGCCGAACAATCGTCATAAAGAAACAGAAGAAAAAAAAAAAAAAAAAAAATAGAAAAACAGCGCTGGAATTTCTCTGGCGATTCTTATTAAATTTCGCGACAACACAACTGTACATTATTTCTTTGCTTTCCGCAAAATTAATGTTTCGACAAAAGTTCGGCAGTCGTGATCTTCGAGTATCGCGCGTTCCGAAACGTCTTGTAACCTCTCGAGAGAAGAGTCCACTTTATCGAAACAGAATAGCGAGCTGAATGCCGTTTTCTCATAGGCCTCGAGACTCGTCTTTCACTCTCAGATCGAAGCGAAGAGGAAGGCGGAGAAGATACATTCGATATATCGAGTATCTTCGATGCTTCGCCAGTGTTGTATACAAACGCAACACAAAACCCGAAGAGCCCCTTCGTCGCGTTTTATCGCCTTTGTACATTTTTGTCGAGAGCCGTCTGAGCCCCGGATTGCCATTGGATGTTCCATATCGACGCGAGAAAAAAAATTCTAGACGCTCGCAATCCATTTTCGATTCTCTTTTTTTTTTTCCACCGATATATTGATTTTCGATGAATTAATTTTATTTATTTTACGAATTTTATTAATTGTATTTATTTTACGAATTTCATTCATTTTATTTATTTTACGAACTTTATTAATGTTTCTTATTTTACGAATTTTTAAAATTTTTCTTATTTTTTTTTTTTTTTTTTTTCGTTCTATTGAATCAGAATGAAGGCTTTCATGAGAGTAATTACGGCTAATGGAACTTCGAGTTGACGAAGTTTTATGCGAAGCGAATGGACACGACAACCTGTCGTCCCTTCGTCATACCGACCGACGGGTACCGCGCGCGCCAATTACGTCGGTATTTAAAAAAAAAAAAAAAAAAAAAAAAAAAAAAAAAATGATATACATATATATATATCTGTACAATAGCCCCGAGTTCTGCGGGTGACGCGCGCCGGAGCGCTCCAACGAACAATCTCATTAGCAGCTCCGCAATAGTGACCGAGAGAACCCGTTCGGAAAATACGCGCAATTAACCGGAACAGTCGACAGAATGATCGACCGACGAAAAACGACGAGTGCAATAACTACCGCGATGCGAGAGATGAACAACGAAAACTAAAAGAGCTAAAGGTCGACAGAGATGCCCTTTGGCGCGTGTATACAAAATTAACGATTGAAATTGAAATTCTGCAGTCTCCCCGATGCATTTTGCTCGACGAATTATCAATCGACGAAAAATATCTCTTTTTTTATTTTTTTATTTCTTTACTCTTTGTGTTGATATTTTTGCGGAAGAGAGCGGAGAAAATTTTCACAGAAAATTTTTCTCGTCGTCGCGCGCCATACGGCTTTACACGGGAGTAATATCGAAATTCTCATGAATTGTATGACGACGAGGGGTCACGGGCCATGCGGCGAGGCGCGATAAGCCGCGGTATTGAAATACTCGACAATTTCTCGCATCCGCGATTCTCAAAACGCCGAAATGCGACAACGCGAGAGAGTAGCCGCGAAAATACTATTTATTTTTCTGTACCGCAAGTATCGAATTCTCTGATTTTTCGCTTTTTGTCATCGAATACTTTGACGATATGTTGATATCGAGCTTTTTGTTACTCGGACCGTGAATTTTTTTTATTTTTCGAAATTAATTTTGCTTGTTACCTATTCATGCGGTTTATGGTTATCCGATTTTTTTTTTCAATATTTTTATCAAAATTCAGTGAAAAAGTATAATAATTAGAAAAGTTAACTAACGATACTTTTTTTTTACCGATTTTTCTCTCATTCACTGTGCGATCAATTCTTCAGTTTTGATATTTAAAAAATCGTAAATATGAGTTCAAAATTTTATCATTAAGAAAATTAGAATTTAAGAATCGTCGGCCGGTTATCGATTTTTTCTTTTACGGATCTAAATTTTTCAACAGGCAAAATCGAGTCAATAGAGACGAACGTAAAGACTGTTGTTATTTCGATAAATCATAAAACGCAAATGCTAATTCCGAACTTATAAAACGCTTTTCGTTATAAAAATCATTTTTCAAGAAATTTACCTCATCTATTGAGTCTCTAAAATATAATCTGATTATCGAAAGAAACGATTGTGACGACAATACATCAATCGGCAATTCAGAGATAAAAACAATGCATTCTCGCTGTTTCAATGGCGCTACGAAGTCGTAACAAAAACAGACCTCCCAAACGAAGAGGAACAGTCGTTTGGCTGCTCGTCGATCGTTCGCAAACGCGTATAAAGTTCGGAGAATGCGCGCCGCGAATGTACAGAGAGAAGCCGCACACCGTTGGCAACGCATCACAATCATTTCCATTTCGACTCGTTGCCATCTCCATTTTTTCTATCGTTTTTCCATTTCTATTTTATTATTTTTTTCATTTTTTTTCCGTTTTTTTTTTTTTTTTTTCCTTTCAATTTAACAATATTTCCTGTCGCACGAGAGAAATGTGTTCAACAGCGCCGAGAGATCGACACGCAGAGAGGAAAAAAAAAAAGGAAAAAACGAAAAAACGGGGGAAAAGTTGACCCCAAGTGGATCGACCTGTGTGACGCGTACAATGGTCCTTCGCCTCGCGTAACCCTCGTATTTCTGCTGCAGCAGAGAGAGAGAGAGAGACTCACGTGTACCAACGTACCGCATACGGCACACAGGTGGGGACCAATGAAACTCTACGAACGACGAGCTTCAACTCAAAAACTCCTCTCACTTCCCCTTTTACGAGAACAATTTCGTCAGCGAACCAAAATAACTGGTCGGTGAACCTTCCCGACAACAGCAACGCGTTCTCCGCTTTGTATCGAAAAAAAAAAAACCAAAAAAAAAACCCCTATACCCGTCCCTCCCTCGTCGCGAATTCATACGTATCGGCGCAACGTTTTCGGACTTTTCGGCGATGCGAAACGTGCGACGAAAACACTTCGATGTATCGATACTTAATGGATTTTAATATCGCGCGGATCCGAATGAATGAAATAAAACGAAAAAAATTAAATAAAAAAATTGATTCAAAATCGTTAAACGCCGAACGAGATATCGCCAATTTCGAGAGCGGAATATTATTCGCAGGTGTTACGAGAACGGAAGATTATTTTTTTATTTTATTTTTTTTTTTTTTCATATTTAATTTGGACCATCGAGTCGGAAATTTTTTTTATACTTTTTTTTTCGGTAACGCGACGAGAGAGATCGTGAAATTGATACAACTGGAAGGATTGTCGTCGGTTCTACCAATTTACTGTTTATAAAGGGGTTTGAGAAACTTTACCGCTTAATTAACTTGCTGTGACGAGACGGGTAACGACGGTCGTCGTCGGGGAGGTATTAAGCTACTTTTCTCGGTGCCAACCGTTCCTTTCCCTTCTATCCATCTGTCTACCTATCTATCTATCCTCTTCTCTCGGTGGCGCGTCGTTTGGCTTTAATTTCCGCTGAAACGCCCTCACGGTGTCGGTGGCGACGAGAGAAACGGGTCGACCAACGATTCAAGTTTACTTCTCAACTTTTCAGAGACCCCGCGAAACTCACCCCGTTACGTTTCAGCGCGCGGAGACAGTACCTTACTCCGCGTTATAATATCGGAGGCGAAAAGCTCGTATCCGTAATTCGCGAGGCGTTCCGCTCGGGACGAGTGTCTTACGAAAAATCGGGAATCTCCGGATTTCTATTGGTTCTCTGAAGTTTTTCCGCGCAGATATTACGAAATCATTGTAAAGACTGAAACTTACGTAAAATTGTTCGATGTTTTCTGCTCCGCGATGTGGATAAACCATCGCGTTCTTCGGATATTACGGTTTCATTGCTATGTGGACGGCAAGAGCTGTTCTTCGGACTTCTGTCATCGATCTCTAGAAATTCTCGAGCGATTCCTGCGGAAATAAAAAATAAATTGCGTTACAGAGAATTTTCTTTTAGCCGCTTAGCGGTGGAGATCCCCAAGAAAACGATGCGTCGTATAAAAAAAAATGGATAAGAATTTCATAAAAAGCGTTTTTCAGGAGAAAAAAAAAATTCACCTTATTGCCTCTCATATTTTTCGAAAAAAATACATTTTGACTCGGAGATGAGTTATTCGATATCAAAAAATTGTTTTTCGAATAAAAAAAAGTGTTCAATTGCACCGAAAAAAAATAATGCATTGGAAAATGAATAATTAGTTGAGAAAATTATTTTTAATCAAAAAAATTGCTGATAGTTCTCTCGAACAATTTTTTTTTTTTTTGGTGTCTCAGAAGCTTCGATTAATTTTCCGGAATCTCGAAATTGCTAATTAATAATCGATCCTTATGAAGCCATAAATTAATGTTTAATATCATACATCTGTTTGATATTAATTAATAACGTAACATTAATTTGCGATTGAAATTCAGCGGAGCCATGAAATTCGTTTGCTTCCATCGGTTTATTCAAATAATGCAAATCCACGTTTCGAGAGACTCACCATCAGCGCTGATGCCTGGAAACATCGTTATTTCGTTAACGAGGCGCAACATTTCTGCATGCGAGTCTCTCTCTCTCTCTCTCTCTATATCTCTCTGGTAACCGGAAATGAGACAAATTTACGCGGGAAACAGAAGCGGAGAGATGATGCGACGTGGAAAGGAAGTTCGGTAGCGGGGAGTGGAAATTTTACCTATGTACGCATTTCGCGAAATTACATTCGCGCCGAGCAGTCGTTTTCCATGCTTTCCATTTCTAACACGTGAATTCTCTATCCGCACAGACGAGCGAAGCGCCGGAATTCGCTGCGCCGAGAAAGAAAACGAGAAAAGTAAAAAAAAGAAAAAAAGAAAAAAAAAAAAAAAGACGAGAACTCCGCGCCAATTTACCTTTATCCGCGCAGAAATTGCTAAACCCTCAGTTACCTGTGTATTTCCACTTTTACAGTTTCGTCGGAAAATGATATTCTTGACTTTCGTGTGAAATTTTTTTTTTTTTTTTTTTCATTCACTTTTGTCGCGAATACGCGACTTCTGCTTTAGCGACGATATTTAGTGAAACTGCGAGAAACGAAAGTACTCAATGAGAGATTAATAAAAAGATTGCTGCGCGCGCACAGCCGTTGGGGTAAAAGAGAAGCGGAAAAAAGAATGAAAGATCACCTCTAACATCGAGGAAAGTAGCGGATGGTAAATTCGCGGTGAAGAACTATGCGCGCCGCTATTATACTTACATCATTTTTGCATTTCCCATTAATCTCTTTAGCGCTCATCATAACTGTACACCTGTGCAGCCGACCCGCACGCCACTCCGCTTACTCTGTTCTTTCGTACTTTTAATTTTTTTTTTTCGCCTCCGGAAGACACGATGAATAATCGATTTTTCATTTTGTCGGTAATTTTTTTTTAAGTCATCGGAATTTTTTAAAAATATCATTTTCTTCGTTGGAGCGGAAAGTTTTTGGGAACCGATTTTTTTTTTTTTTTTTTTATAGACGCATTTTTCGCTCGTTGCGATTCTCTAAAGCGCCGAAAAGAACTCTTCGAACGTTTCGCAATATAACAATAATTATTATTAATATTTATAATTTATTTTACGTTCATATTTTGGTTTATTTTTTTGCATAATAGTTTACGCAAAATTAATATTCTCCGCACCTACTATACAGTTGAAATTTTTCGGATTTTTATTCCGTTGCGAGTTATTCGAAATTCTCAATTTCTGTTGGAAATTTAACGATACACCTCCCTTAATCACTCCGATTGTACGGAGAATAGCCTGCGATGCTATATCAGTCGTCGAATTTCGCGTAATCGTTCTTTCAAAACGCGAAAGGCAAACAGACAGCAGAAATAATAAGCAATTAGCGATTTTCGCTGGAAATGGAACAATGAAAACGGTAAACGGCTTTTTCAGTTCTATTGAGATTCGTGGAATACAAATTTCCCGAACGCGACCAGTGAATAGAGGCAATAATACGAATAAAAAAGAAATCGCTATAAAAAAAAATCAACAAAGCAAAAATATAGAATATTGAAATACGAAACGTTATGAAAAAAAAAAAAAAAAAAAAACCCTAAGAAAACGATGGAACGCGAGAGGTTTGAGAATCGCGAAGAAGAGATTTTTATGGATGTAACTCCGTAGTAACGGAATAAGAAAATCTCTTCGAAGTTTTTCCGAAAGGGAAGCTGTAGTCGGAAGGAAGTTCCGGAATAGACAAATAAAAGAACGAATTACTCGGATGTCGTTTTTGCCCCATACGCTGTACAAAGGAATTCGTACGATGTCACAAAGGATTCAGAGAGCTGAGGGGATGCGCCGTAATAGGGAATGCGACGCTCTGTATTTCAACGAAAAATTCTGAAAAATGTTCATACAAATCTTTTCTTATATAAGGATTTCTCTGGTTTTTCCTAATATTTTCATTATTTTTCGTTATTATATGTATTATTTAATTATTTATTTAATTATGATTTACCAATAATAATAATATTCCCTTTAAAATCGCGACTTTCTTTCGAAATCAATTTTTATACATTCCGATATAAATTTTATTCGGAATATATGAAAATAAAAAAAAAAATAAAGAAAATTCTCTTCAAAGTCCGATTGTTTTTTTTTTTTTGTCGCTTTATATTAATTTGAATTTATCGTTGTTATGCTTCACCGTGTTCTCTCGAGTGGATATCAGTCTCGTGGAGAATAATCGACGATACGAGAGACACTCGAGCAATGGATATATTTATGCAGATATGGAGTATTATGTTTCCGTTGGATAAACTAATACTTGGCGAGTAGTACGGCGTATGAATCTATCGATTTCCTCTGTAACCGATTCAATTTACCGTACGGATGCCGTTCCATACGCGGCGTATCATCCCCATCTTATCCGCGTTTATCATATTGTGTGGACCGAAGGACTCACGAAAGATCTCAATGGAGAGCTCTCGTCTGCAAGTCCGTTCGTAGAAAATCGTTCGAGCGAAAGAGCTTTTCAGCCCTATATTCTGCACGGCTTGTGTTCTATGCAATCTGATATGTCTGGAGATCGTATGGACCATATTGCGAAATATTAAGTTAGCGGAGAGGTATTAAAAAAATTATATAGGTAAATCGCGTTTTACGAGGAAATTGCGACTAAGAAGAATTTAATTGTGAAAAAAGAAATCTAAAGCAATGAAATATACAAATATCGAATTGTTGAGAAAATATTTTTAAAAAATTAAAAATGTTGAATACATTTTTTTTTTTTTTTTTTTTTTTTTTTTTTTTTTTTTTCAATTTAATTTCAAACGAATTTTTTTTTTAATTTGATATAAAAAATATGCAGTTTTTTGAAATTTCAGCTTTCTTCGTTATAATTTCAAGAATTTCCATAGCGTATGCAAATTTCATCGTATGCAAATTTCGTATTCAGAAAAATTAAAGAATCAATTTCTGTTTGAAAAGAAAATGAACTTTTTCTCATTATTATTATGAATAATTAATGTGCTTAGCATCTTCTCTATGGTCGATTTTTTTTTCATCATTTACATCGTCGATAGTAAACTCGTCGTTGTCGCGAGTCAATACGCGCAAAAAAAACAGAAAATTCGAAGTGAGAAGACACGATGGAAAAATTGGTGAATATCGGAGTCTATTTTCATGAAATTCTCTCGGAGACAGAAGCAAATACAAATTTTGCATTTGTAAACAGTGCCGCGCTGCTACTTTGCCAATACGAGAGAGTCGCGGAAACTCGCGACTGCCCACTGGTGCATCGTAGAGTATCGAAGGGCAGTTGAATCGTAAGTACGGGAAGTTTTTGCCGTCTCTCGTCCTTCCGTAACTATCCAAAGGACTACGACTGCCGTAGCCTACTTGGTGTGTACCCTATGTTCGCTCTCTCTCTCTCTCTCTCTCTACTTATGTAACATACAAGAACGTCGAGTAGTACACGCGATTCTTCGGTGCAGCTGCTGGCATCGATCCAAATCGCGGTACATATACCTCTAACGATTGAAGTACGCAGCTCTGTATTTCTGTCTCTGTATCTGTACTCCACGTATATATAGCGTGTCTCGGGGCTCTCTATCCGCAATCTTCAACGACTTGACCCTCTGTAACTTTAACGGAGATTGCATTCTCGTCCAATTCCTTTTTTTTTTCTTTATTTTCTTTTTTTTTTTCCGGTTCGTGTTTCCTTCTTCGCCGTTTCGCTACCAGAGTGCTGAGAACTTGGATTTTCAGAGTCATAGCATAATTTATGCGATTATTAAATATTAAACCGGAACTCTGCAACTTTCATACTTTTTTTTTTTTTTTTTTTTTCGTAAATTTATAAAGTTAATTTATGGATTGACGTACTTACAACTACGCAGAACGGTAATGAGATTTTTTTCCGAAGCGTTTCAGTTTCTTGAGGAACGGATGTGATTTTATTTTTTATTTATTTTTTATAATAATTTTAATTATTTCTATTTTTTTTTTCTTAGAGGAACAATCGTATATTGCAATGCGACTATATTTGCGATTAATCATCGATTCGTGTAAAAATCTACGGATGAAAATCAAAATAAAAAAAAAAAAATTCAAACGAAAGAAAATCTAATTATCAGCACTATCGTTGCCTTCGTTTGTTTTGCACGCAATTTTGAAATTTTAGATTCTTTTTTCTTCATGCGATTTCTAAATATTAAACCGGAACTCAGCGACTTTCTTTTTTTTTCTCTTCTTAACTTTGTAAATGAATTTATGGAATCGATATAATAGCGCAGAACGGCAATAAGATTTTTTTTCTGTACTGATTAAGTTTTTAGAATAACGGATGCATTTTTGTTTTATTTAAAAAAAAAAAAAAAATGTATCCAATACCTTAATTTTTACTGAACCGATACCGTTTTTAGAAGAACAGAAGTGTTTTTTTTTTTATTTTTTTTTATAAGAATACCGGAATTTTTTTTTTTTTTTCTTCTCGAGGGACAATCATATCTTGCAATGTCGTTATATTTGAGAATAATGGTTAGACCCGCGATGATTCTTCACCGGTGACAAGATAGCATGTGAAGACGTATAGATAAAAAGACCGTATAACATGAGAAAGAAAACCGCTGTCGCCGTCGGGTTAGATGTTCGGGTTGTACAGTTCCACTCACTTGTACGTCCCTTGCAGAAATAGGACGAATGCTTCCCCCCCGTTCGCTCGTTCTCCTGGCGAGGATTTAGGATCCTCTTGTCGCGCACGAGGCCAACCAGTGTCGCGAGGCAGAAGTGAGCCCCAGATATATCCTCGAAATGTCTTCGCTACGGGATTATTACTGTCGGATTACGTCAGCAACGCTTCCGCGGCTCTTCCGTTTCAGTGGGGAACACGAGGGAACGAGTGAACGAGCGATAGAGAAGGAAATGTTCGGAGAGATCAGACCTCGAGGATCCACTCCTCAGCGGTTGCAGAATTCCTTCTTTTTTTTTCTTCCCTTTTATGCTGACGTCACGAACTTTTTCGCAGATCGTGAGAAAAATAAGAGGCGCGTCAAGGAAACGAGACTTTTGCGGAAATGCAAAGAGACTCGCGAACTTTCGTTTTAACTTCGAGGCGCAGCGGACCTTAGCGATCTTTTTTTTTTTTTTTTTTTTTCTAAGATAAATACGTTAAAAAAATTGACGGTAATTCGTAATAAGAAGGAAAAATATTTCTCGTCGCTTTTCGGTATTTTTCCGTTTTTTTTTTCTCGCGACGGTGTTGCGGAAATTTTTAATGTTTATGAGAGATTCGGTTATCGGATTATAAGTCTTTAGTTACGGAATTCGGGAAGAAAATTTTGGATAATTTTTTTTTTTCGGTTATTTTATAGTTTGAAGGAAATAATGTGTGGTATCTACGAGGATAAAGCGGTATTATCCCGTCTCCGATATCAGAAACTTTTTCTGTTTTTTTTTTTCCTTTTGTTTTTGTTTTTTTTTTCAAATTTACGTTCTTTTTGCCGTCGCTGCAACCCGTAAATTCGTAACGCGATAACCGCGAGAGGCTTACAACTTCTTGCTGCGTTCGCTGGAAGCGGTATCCCGTAATTTATTCCGCGCGGATTTTTTTTTTTTTTTTTTTTTTCTAAAAATAGCGATTATTATCGATCGAAAATCGGTATCGCATTCGGTGAGAATCGATCGATCGCTCTATTTGGTGGATAGCGCAGCTAAACGACGCAAATTCGAGATAAATCCCCGAATTCGACAACCGGTCACACGAAATCATATGCCGGAAGATTATCGTTAAGGAAGTGAACCTCACGAATTCGCCACGTTGACTCGAAGTTCGTTTCGCAGGTTTTTCTGCGGCGTGAGCGACGAAAAAGGTCGTCACCCACACGATTACTCTTCTCGGCTGTCGGAATCCAACTCAGCAGCCAGTGTTTCAAGTACCTCTCTCTCTCTCTCTCTCTCTTTCACTCTCATCCTCTTCTCTTCTTTTCTCTCAATTTTTTTCGTATTTCCCCCTTTTTTCTCAGCGCTACACAACTCACTTTGATCTCCACACGCAGTCACTCGACTTCGAGACGAATCTCTCGCACGACGAGGGGCCGAACGAGTGCGTCTTGAGGGTTCGAAGTTCTCGAGGGACCGAACCTAAGAGCTCCTGAGTTCGCGTTTCGAAATCCCGAACCCCAACGAATTTATAGAGTCGTATAAATCAATTGTTTGGCAGTCACGTGCCGTCGGCCTATCGAAGAGGGAAACGCGTGCCATGGATACCATTGAATTCGACGAGAAAATGAAAAAAAAATGAGTCTACTAAAGTTTCTCTCGTTTTGTTTCCCCCATTTCCTTGTTTACCATTTTGTTGTCTGTTTTTTTTTTTTTTTTTTTTTTTTTACAGAGCAACAGGTTTATCAATCGATGTATATTTTTTGATATATATATATTTTTTTTTTTTTTTTTGTGTTACAGGACTCCGAATTGTGCATCTCGCTGGGGCTGAGCCTTCAATACCTAAGGGTATCGGTGGTCTGTTGGCTCGCAGCTATGTCCCATCATCTCTACGCGACCGTCGCATCGATACCGTGTCGCGATGATCCGCCTACCTATCTGAAATACAGTATATTCGCGTGGGGCGCACCTCTCATCACTCTCGGCGCAGCGGCTTTTCTACAGGTCAGAGAATCCTACAGCATTTGGAACGTCGAGGATCTCACGCCTTTTAATTGCTGGTAAGATGATTTTAAATAGACGAGGAAAAAAAAATACCGATATTCCAATCGTTTTGCTCTCTAAATTTAAATGAATTTTACAATTTTTTTGTCCGTTTTTTTTTTTTTTTTTAAGGAGATAAACTTATCGTGTGAAAGCCGAAAATTTTTGATTTTTTTTTTTTTTCATCAAAACTATAAGAGATAATAAAATAATTTTTTTCGTACTGAAAGTTACATATATTGAGAATCTAACAAAAAAAAAATTGTCATAAGATATTAAGCCGTTCAGCAAAAAAAAAATCATTTTACTATCCTATAGCTTTTGGGGATAAAAAAAAGTGCAGAATACGACTCTATTTTTTAGTCGTCAGGTGAATGTAATCCCTTCAAATCCCGAAATTCAATTATTTCCTCGTCTCTTAACTCAACTACGAAAGATTTACCTTTATTTTCCCCCCTTCCACGAGCTTCAAATTTAAGTGAAAAATCCTTTAAACTCGAAATATACCGAATCATCGAAAATTCTTCGAAATTATTTTCCTCTCTTCGCAAAGCTTTCACAATAACTATGAAAATAAATCCCGGAATATACTTTCGTCATACAGAGAGCTTTTTTTAATGAAGCGGAAGCGATGCGCAGTTTTTTTTTTTTTTTTTTTTTTTTTCGGATGTTGAGGATTTCTTTCTTTTTTTAGTGTTACAATCCCATTTTACGGAGTATACCAATGCGCTCCCGTTATTGCAGCTCAGTGCATCGGACTGTAAACCGCGTTATAACCTTCTTTATTGCTCTCTACTTTTCTGTCGCGACGATTCTATATCCTTCATCCGATATATTCTTACATTCACTCGACTCCCTCGACAACTCTAGTCGCGGAATACCTCGGGGCGAAACTATACCTATATGCGTTTCATTCAAAGTCTCGTAAGCTTCGCAGCTCGACAATCTCTCTCTTCCCTCTCCTTTCGTCTCTTTTCTCCTCTCCGCTATCCTCGAGGTTTCTCGTTCTTTCGTCGAGATAATCCTCGAGCGTTGCTCACGTCAACCGTCGGGAATCCTTCTCGACGCCGTCGTTATTCGTCTATTCTGCTTCGCTTTTCAGTATCTCTTCGCGCTGAGATTTGAATTTCACGTATCCTTCGAGGCGTTACCTCCGTAGACTGGGACTGCATTTTGCTTCTTCGACTTCTCGTCAACGCGGCAATAAATTCCGCATTTACTTTTTTCAACATAAATCCCTTTTTTTTTTTACCTTTTTTCTCGCGTAATCGGTAAACGTGACTTTGACTTTTTTTTTGTCGGTTTTGTATCCGTATTTGTTTTTTTTTTTTTTTTTTCTTTTCGTTTTCTTTAGTTTCGCAGTTGATGAAAAAACGCGACGATGCACGATAAACTCGGCAAAGTGACTGAGAAGAAAAAGACGGCGTCTTTTTTTTTTTTTTTTTTTTTTTTTTTTCGCTTTCTCGTCTCATTCTCTCTCGAGGCTTTCAACGTCTATTCCCGCTTTTCTCTTAAAGAGGGAAAACAAGCAAAGTCGATAAAGTGCACTTCCGGCGTGAGGTATGAGTAGCGTCAACGGGGTTCGGGGAGAAAAGAGAAATCTGCCGACTACCTTCGCGTACTAAAACTTTTGTGAGGAGAAGAAGAAGAAGAGAGGAGAGGGAGAGGACACACAGACCTGGTGGTGAGAGACGAAAGCCTCGAGGATCAAAAAGCCACTTTTCTCAGTCGATCCTCCCACGTGGTTGCACCACGAAGCAACGTGACTCGGTTTCCATGTCTTTTGCAATAAAGTCGTCTTGTATCCACTGCACTCAATCCTTTATCTATCGTGACGATTGTCGCAATTCTCGTTATTAGTTTTTTATTTTTTATTTTCTTCCCGTTTTGTTTTTTTTTTTTATTTTTTTTTATTTTTCGTGATAGTGAAGTAAGAAACGATTGTACAAAGGCGCGCGATGGTGATTAACCAGATAAAACGATGAGAATACGAGATAAAAGGCAAAGAGAACGAGAATCCGCGGGTGGAGACGTTGCGAGAACTTCGGGACCATTGGTCATGAATCACTGGTCCTTTTAGTCCTTTTAGATTCAGCAATTTCGGAACAATGAGGGGAGAGGAGGACACAAAAGGTCTCTGAATTATATTCTACGCTTTAACCAACGCTCCGAGTATCTCGCCTTCGTCCGAACGCTTTATATATTCAGTCGTCTAACAGATTTTTTTTTTTTTTTTTTTTAAGAGAAATATTCTAAAAAAAATAGAATGAAAAATAAATAAATAAATAATAGTAGTAATAATGAAATAAATTGTTATTATTATTTATAATAATTTATTTTATAATAAAGTTCTATAAAATGGAATCAATTTTTTTTCTATATTTTTTATGTAGAAAAATATTTATTCTATTATATCGAATTTCATTATGTTTAATCAATTATAGAATATTTTTCTGTTAAATTAATTTTAAAAAAATAATAAAGTATTCAGAGAATAGAATAGTTATTGTCTCCTATGGAAATATTGAGAAAAATTCTATTTAAATGTCTGAAAATAATTCTCAAGAATAATTGTTGTTTTTTTTTTTTTTTTTTTTTTTCTCGCAGGTTATTAGGGACGAAGGCGACGGTGTACGCTTACGGACTACCGATAGGTCTGCTTCTCCTAACATGTGGTTATTATCTCACGAAAGCGGCGATAGTTGCGAGATACACTTGCAGCATGCAGTTGGAGATAAAGCAACGCGAGAAGATGAAGAGACGACGAGCTCTGCAGCTTATGCTGTTTCTGAAAGCTTCGATTATCGTTGGACTGGTCGCGGGCTGTGGGGTCGCCTCGCGCATCTGGAAACTACCGATTCTATGGGCGATTTTTTGCACGGGACACTCGCTGCAGGTTAATAATATATATCTTAATTATTTTTCACAAACGTACGAAAAAGCGTTGTATTCCGAATACTCTATAAAGTATTTTTCGAAATATTTAATCAAAAACGATAAATAAGAGTCAAAATATTCATTTTCCCGGAGAATTATCGATAATTAATATAATTCAAACTCTGCAAATGAATCCGCAGGGACTGGCGGTGGCGCTGTCGGTCGCCTGCAATTGTCGAGTTCTGAAGCTTTACGCAAGAAAATCTCACAGACAACCCAAACAACAGGTAAATTTTTTACTCCAAAGTTAATCCGATAAAAAACTAACAGATGGGATGAAATTCTCACAATCGTTTAAACCTTTGAAGCGTTTTTTTAATAACGAAAATATCTCTTTATATTTCCTCGCGGCAGCGAAATCTTTTTTTTTCTCTTTTTTTCTTCAATATCTGTTGATTTTTTTTATTTATTTTTTTTCAAGACTTTCAATGCATTTATCATGCAATTAATAATTAATTTTGTTACCTTTTATACTTTCGAAGAAAAACAAAATTAAAATTTTACTCTAACGAAATATTTTATTGAAACATAAATACGAATTTAGAAACGTTGTCGCGGAGTGAAATATATGTCGATGTACTTCGAAGGATTAAAGATTAACGGATCTCGAAGATGAAAAAAAATTATATATGTATCTTTTTTATCTGTATTTTCAGATCGCCAAATCATCGAGTATGCAACTCCTCGCGCCGGCACCGGATCCGGTCTAATCTCGAAAAATCGAACAGCCATTTTTGTTATTTCTATTTTTTTTTTTAAATGCCATAAAAAACGCGCGAAAAAAAAAACGTACGAAAAACCAAAAAGAAAATCCCTCTCTCGACGAGTCTCGAATATTTTTCCACCGCGTTTTGCTAAAGAAAATACCATTTACGATTTGTTTTTTTCGGCGATTAAACTCTATCCTTTCCACCCATTAATCTTCGAATCCCTCGTGTCCCAATGAAAATTTATTTTATTTTCCAAACTTTTAGCCTCTCGCGATATAACGATATATCTCTCGGAAATGTCGGTGCAAAAAAAGAAAAAAAAAAAAAAAAATCCATAAAAAATTTCGCGTCTGAAAGAAGGCGACAGTGCGCGAGACGCGCCGCGGCGTACCAAAATTTGATGTAAATACGATAAAAAAAAAATTTAGATTATCGACATATCAGTGTGGAATAATAAAATTAATCGGGAGGACAACCCGACGATTCTTGAAGGCTCTTCAACCTCTCAAAAAAAATAAAATTAAAAAGAAAAAAAAAAAGAAAAACAACTGAGAAAAATTGTGTCGCGCGTAATCCTCGATCAATCGTACGACGATGAAGAGTCGTCCGATGGGGTTTACCGGAAGCGCGTAATTAACTCGCGCGCGTTCCCAATTTGCATATCCATCGATGGTAAATCCACAACAGGAGAATTCCCTTATCCCTCTCCTATTTCCTTCACGTATACCCGCCGCCCACACATACAGTAAATTTAAATTCGCACACCTATGCGATGCATGGCGATTAACGCTCGATAACGACCCGATTGCATTAGCGGTTGGCAATTAGCCTCCCGAACCCGCGTAAATAAATATACATATATATATATACATTAGGATGGTAAAAAAAAAAAAAAAAAAAATCTCTTAATTTTTTTGCTCGAGTGGCTAAACGCAACTATTCTACTAATTCATGAAAAACAAATTGTGGTACAAACGGAAGTCTACAAAAAATCATTTACTGCTTCATGACTTTGAAGCTTCAAAAAAAAGGCTAATTAACAACGTATTAAAATTCAGATAAATAAAAAAAAAAAATTTCATTACAGTTTAATTAATATTAAAATTAAATTACCTTTTTTTTAATAATAAAAAAAAAAAAAAATTTTTATTGAATACATTTTTCTATTATTTTTATAAATCTTTTTATAATTCCGATGCACCACCCTAATGTATATATATATATTATATATATATATATATATATAAACAATAATATTATATCTACATGTATATCCATCGACGTATAAATATTTTGAAATGAAACCGCAATAATGTTGAATTTTTATGATTATTTGATCGCCTTGTAAATCTTCCTTTGTCGCCTCCGCGTTCTCGGTGACGGAGAGGCGCGCGAGCGTCAATAATATGGAAGTAGTGTCGCTCCGATCCTTTTCACATCTCCCGTGACCTCGAGTGAGTGCCCCGTGTGGGGTGTGGAGTGAAAGGGAGGAATGAAAACCGCCCCCTTTACAACTCACAGAATCAGCGGTCCGTGAGTGCGCGTCGGTGGTTCTCGTCAACCGCTGCTCCACCGACCGAACGACCCCCTTATACTTCCTTTCCTCTCACGTCCAATTTATCGCCGTTGGCGTTTCATTAACGTGAAAGTACGACGAAACGTATAGAAGCGGGGATTCGTCGGGAACGCGAGACATAAGGGTCGCGAATAAAAATCCAGAAGCGGGACACACGATCGCGGAGTTCCACTTTTTCTTTCTCTTTTCCTACGCTATTCCTTCCTTCTAATTCTCTCGACTGACCGCTCGAGTTCACCTTTTCCATCGTTTCCTCCCGGCGGACTATCGTGAAACTTCATCCGCTAACGATCCTTCCGGATGTGACGCGTTGAACGATTGGCGTTACGGAAAGAAAAATAACATCGAAGAAAGAAAACCGACAGGCAAAGGGCCTCTCGGAAAGAAAGATGACAAAAAAGAAAATAACTAAAAAAAACCTTTACCTCGGGAATTCGCGACCTCTTTATATGTTCTGTCTGTGGATTTTTATCCCTACGTCTGTATTCTCCGTGCGCACGCGAGAGAGTCGACAGAACAAACAGGAAAATACAACAGCGGCAGGCGGATGGTTTTGAATTCGGTTAGAGGCTCGTGAAGACTCGCTGTTGCCTTTCCCGAGGTAGTTGAAGAAAAAAAAAAAAGGAAAAAACGGAAAAAAAAAAAAAAAAAAAAAAACGTAGAAAACCTTTTTTCCGATGCGAAAACGAGAGTTTACGTGCCGGGATTTTGTAAAAGGGGTGAAATGCTTCGGTCGTGGAATGAGTACGATAGCGAGAGAAAAGTACGCGGGGTGAATGCGAAAAAAAAAAAAAAAAAAAAAAAAAAAAAAAAAAAAAAAAAGAGTCACATAAAAGTGGAAAGAAAGAAACTCTCTCCGGATAGACGACGGAAAAGGCGCGGGCTGACGAGAGCTGATGATGCAGCTTTTCTACCCTTTACTAAGAGAGGGTTTCCATCCCTATCCGTTGGGCAAAAGTTCGCGTAAGCGATGCCCCGCCACTGGGTAACGTGACGAGATGATAAAAATACCGATGAAACACTTGGTGTTTATTTAACGACGACATCCCTGCGGCAGTTAACTATCCGAACGACGAAAGAGTGTTTTTCTGGAGAGTTTCGATGGGGAGAAGAGGTAAGAAAGTGAGAAACGCGTCGGGGAGAGCCGCTAGTTGATGTTGATAAGACTTTATCGCTGCGCCGATAGTTAGAAAGTTGTAATTACCCGTGAGAATGGTTACGAAGTTACTTAGTCCTAAAAGCGTTGCGTTACATCGCTCCCTACCGCGCGCGCGCGTCTTTGTTGACTGTACGTTAGGAACGAAACGCTAACGGGGCGAAGGCACTTCTATAAAGGTACACAACGCCGTTGTAACTCCTTATATTGTTAGTATTAAACTCACCGGAGCTTAAGAACACCTTAGCAGAGTTTACGAGAGTTTGCGACTGGAGGTTTGAGATATTCCCACCTGGGAAACGTCATCAAACATCGCCGACACTCACCGTTAAGAAATAATGTTAACTTGTATGTACTCCGGTGAGTTTTGAAACTTCCCAACGATACATAGCGCGAAGAAAATCCGGAAGAATCTTCGGTTACCATCGATGGTTAATCGATGCGAAAAAATTTGGGAATAGAATGAAATTTTTTGTAGTTTCGAACGCGAAAGTTCGAAAAAAAAAATCGACCGTTTAGAAGACTCTAAAAGCATTAATTTTTCGTAATAATAATTGAAAAAAATTATCAACAAAATCGAAGCAAAAATTGTTTAACGAAACATTCGGTAACCTAATTTTTTTTTTTTAACTAAAAATTGACGAATCAATTTCTGTTAAAAAAAATTTCGTTTGCCGGACGATACGTTAACCTTTTTTTTTTTTAAACTCATTTGTTGATAACTTTTTGACATTATTATTATGGAAAATCAATGTTCTTAACACCTTTTCAACGGTTGAAATTTTCCAGATTATTATATGATTCGGAATTATTTGAAATTCTCTCCGAATCTTGTTTTTTGGGTGTCTTATGGTTTTGTACAATTGGTCCATTCAATGGTCGATTGACCGCATTCTAGCGACCAATGATCTGAATCTGCTCCGCGATAATATAAGATATCGTAGAAAAAGCGTCGATTTATCAGCGTTTACGTTGAGAAAAACAGGAATTATCTTTTGATAGAGTGTCGGAATCTGCGTTCTCCGGTTGTTTTGCCAGAGTATCGAGAATCGCGGGATACGTAGACCGACGCCAAGGTGTCTGGAGCCACAGACATCGACCCACAACCACAGTAACGCGGGTCGACCGAGTCACGCGCTCGTAATACAGGACACCCGCCCGGCCTCTCCTCCTTCTCAAGGTTAGTAGTTGGTAGGATAGCAGCAGAACGAGAAGACGACGAGTCTCGCGACGCGAGATTTCGAAACGAGCGAAGGTCGTGCGCCGTTTTCGCGTTGACCCGGTCAACCGAAAGCCTTTTGCTGACCGCATATGTATCCCGCGTTTGTTTCTCCTGTTCTTTGAGTTTCTATCCCACTGAATCCTCAGCGCCGGCAGTACGAATGTGTCGCGTGTCCTCTCTGTCGTCGTAATTACGACGGTTGCAGGATAACTTTGTCCAGATGAGTCCCGAGGCACCGTGACACGCTTATCGTTGCGGGATACTAATTTCTCACGTCTGAGATGTGACGGCGATTGCCAGAGCACCGGAGGCTGAGTTGCAATCGGAGGCAACGAGATACACGAAGTAACCACCGACGACGACTGACTGACGCACAGCCGTCTCATCAGTGCGCGACGTTTTAATTACTAATTCGACTTATCTACAAGAGAATCTTTTATCCGCAAATATACGTAATTTTCTCTGACGAAGTAAACATTTTTTTTTTGGTATCTCACCGGGTTAAGGACAGAGTTTGCATGAGTATTGTCTCGCGATATCACTCTTTGAACTTTAAAGTTTTCGGTAGTAGTGACCCACTTTAGTTATTTACGATTTTGTCCTTCGGGAATAAAGCAATTATAGTGGAGAAGAACTTCGCGGCTTTTCTATACTGTAATTCGGGATAAATTCACTAAGTTCTGAATATATTGATACCCTCTTTTCTTGTTAATTCGTCAGAAACTTAAAAAAAAAAAAAAGAGAAAAAGAACGCGTCTTACCGAATTTTGGGACTTTTGTTATAAATTTTACTTTCTTAACAGCGAATGTTTGGCTTTCTTGTAAAATTCAATAAAAATCACTAATAACAGTTTTTTTTTTTTTTTTTTTTTTTTCATTCCATTCAAATTCGATTTTTGCAAATTCCTTAGTCAGAAATATTTATTATTATTATTATAGATTTTATTTATTGTTTTTTTAATTAAATTTTTTTTTACGTCCAGAAATTCGCCTCTAAAGTTTTATCACATTTCTGCCCTTAAAAGAGTCAATTCCCGAATACAGAAAAGTGACAATAATAATAATAGCAAAGGACTTTAATACGACGATTGCAAAGATTTCGGAAGATATTTCGAATTTTCCACAAGTGGCGTCCGATAACGCAAAAGAGTTAAATTATCGCGATGGTCGCTTTGATATCTCAGTTTTAGCCGTTAATCTCAGTATAATTAGAGCTCTCCGCGAAAATAATTGAATTAGGAAACTCATAAATAATTGAATCGCTGAAACTTCATGCAAATGCGGGGGGAGAAGCCGAAAGGGGAGAAGGGAAAGGTGAATCGGAGAGAACTCCCGAAGCTTTCGTCGTCCGACCTCTCCGCGGTGTTCCGTGACGCGTGCGTTACTTTACGGAGGGTACGCAGGGGGATGGAAGAGCGAAGTCGCGAGGGAATCGTCTGGCAGCGAGGCTCGTTAAACTTTAATCTCAAGCCGCCCGGGCGGCTGCTGCTGCTGCTTCTGCTGCTGCTTCTGCTGCCGAAGAGCAGCATTTCCACGACACTACGGGTTACCGCGTGAAACTGCAAGGACCAGAGGTTCACCATGCGACTCCGGCGAGAGCTTTGAAATTCAGTGCTTCAACTTTAATCGCCGAGCCGTGGCGGCAACGGAACTCCGTCCGTCGGACTGTGACGACGACGTCGACTACGACGACGACGACGACGCCGACAGGAGGACTCAACTCGCCGTAAACTTTTTTTTCTTCACATCCGCTGAATTTGTTTTTTCAGAGTCACGATTCGTGAGAATTTCACGCGAATCTTCCTCGTCTCGGATATTCCGCTCTAAATATATATATATATGTGAATATAAAAAAAACATCGCGTTAGCTATATCTGGAAAACAGCAATTCTATGTTTTTCACGTTCCGAAACAAACTTTCGAGTAGATAAACATTTTTACGTTCTTTCATTGCGAAAAACGCTGTAAAAAAAACACGAAATTACGAAACAACGCTTCGTCATCCCTCGAATTTGTATTCACAATAGTTATCCCTTTTTTTTATGCATTTTTTTTTTATTTTTCGTAAAATTTTTTTTAATTTTTTTTTTATTCAACCCAATAGACTTTATTGTCATTTTTTTTATTATTCATTTATTATCACGCGGAAACGTCGAGAAACAAAAGTCTTTACTACTTTACGAACAAATTTTGTACGCGAGGATTAGCGCTCTTTTGTTTGTTTGTTTTATTATTTATTTTTTTTTTTTTTAATTCGTGTCGTCGATGTTGACGGATCGATGGGATGCTGCATCGAGAGTTTTGGGGTCGAGAGAGTAGGAGGATTTCGGATAAAACGGTGGAGAGGGATTGACGATGGTTCGGCGCGCCTATCGAGAATCCCTGCGCAACGCTCTCCTACGCGCTCGCGTACCAATCCCTCCGCTCCGATGCCGAATTTGCGGTAATCACGAAATTCGAGTGTCGGATGTGAATTAGCGATAATTGGTGTGGACAAGAGGTTCGATCGATCGTGTGTGACCCCCCGGACCACCCGCACCCGTCCCAACATCAGCGGAATACGTGATGAGGTGTGCTTCCTGGCGGCGCTAACTGCGAGGACTCGAGGACTACGTGTTTGCCTCCTAAAACGCACTCTCGGGGTCGCGTGCGTCGTATATATTTATATATACATATATATATATATAGAAAATGAAGGACGAGGAAGAGGGAGTCGTGAGAGAGAGTAATAAACGTGGATAACTGCGTCCTTCCCGATACATAACCCGGAAAATTAAGTTTAACGGGGAGTTCGTCCGAACGATACTCGCTGAGCCGTGGCAAACCTCAAGCTTTTCCCCCGCAATGGAAATTATTCGCTCCTTAACTTTCGATGCGGATGCAGCAGTATTATTATTATTTTCAAAATAAACTTTTTTTTTTATCCCCAATTTTCGTTATTTTTAGATTGTTTTTTACGAAGAAATTCACGCGATAAAATATTAGCCAATTGCAATTATTTTTCGTACCGTTGAGAAAAGATACGAACGCCGTTTTCACGCGATGTCGGATTAAGTACGTGCCGCTCGGGTCGCAGGAAAAAAAAAAAAATAAAAAAAAAATATACGAGAAACGTGAATAGCCGACGAAAGTGCGAAAGCAAAAAGCAGAGGCGACGAGGTGAGTTTCGTCGTCGCTAGTGAAACGTTTCGGTATATTTATGACTTTTTTTTTTTTCCTCGGCAAATAATAACAAGCGGTTTTTTTTTTTTTCGGCGGGGAGTGAGAAGCTGTGAGCCGAAAATGACGAAGAGTTCCCTATGCTACGTTCTCTCATTTCTTTTCATCGCGACGGCTTAATTTCCGTTATTGCGACTCGTTTTCGCCGCTTTCCTGTTTTCCGTATCAATGCTCTGTGTGTTTATTTTCTCACGCGGCTAATCGCCGTTTATAGAGTTCCAAATGTATCGTTTTTAACTTTGAGAAATACGCAAGAAAACGTTTTTTCTTTTATTTTTGTAGACATCAAAGTTTTGTCGCAAGAAATTCGCGATGAAAAAATGATTTCTCCTGTAACTCTCGATGCCCGACGGGGTCATCGGAATAAATACTATTTGTAGCGTATACCGGCGGCGTATTAGCATTAATCAACAGTTAAATACACAGTGTTCAGCGTTAATTTAAGTTGACCGGTAGCAAATGAAGTCCGCGGACACAGCTAGAGAACTGCCGGAGGTTAATTGCTCTGGTGCGGTGGGTCAGGTGGCGAACTGCGGTATAACGTAAACTTTCTGCTTTCCGGATTATGTACGATTCTCGTTCCACTCCCCTCTTCCGGTCGTTAGTTTCCTCTCATTGCGAATACAACGCGCGGCAATGAATAAAAACTAAAGGAATATCCTATTATAATTATAAAGGAGAGTTTCGTGACCGAGAAACGGATTCGCTACTTAGCGCGGAGGTTAACAAACGTTTCTACGCCAACGAGAAGAGAAATATCGACGAGAGGGTTGAATAAGCAGAGTCCGGAGTATCGATAAACTTCGATAATAAAAGTAACGCGTCCAGTAATAGATCTTCGGTCCAAAAATTCGCGAACCGCTCGCAACAGAAGCCGAAAGTCTCGAAACACGAAACCGCACGTGGAGATCAATGTTTCCGAATTTTCTGACGGTAAGGAAGAGTTTTTCTATCTTACGTATCCTTCGCTGTCTCTCGTTCCGAACGAGAAGAGGGTTTTCGAAGGGCGATTCCAATATATCGCTAAACTCGGCGGGTTATTTCGCGAGAAGACGGACTAAACTTTGTTGCTGTTGGAGAAACGTTGGAGATATGGGGAAATTTGGAACTCTTTTTCGTTGATTTTTAGATACACAAAGGGTGTCGAGAGGAGGCGAAAGTTTTGCGGACACCGAACATCGGTCAAGTCAACGCTTCGGAGAAACCGGAAGAAAAAGGGGAAAGAGATACTTTTTCGAAGTCGCGGGACTTTGAAACTGTTAACTATCAGCAAATAGTCGTATCTTCAAGACGAATTATTCAATTTTCGACATATTCAAGCGGAACGAAAAAACTCCGAGGTTTGGAGTATTTTTTTTTTTTTTTTTTTTTTTTTTTTTAAGAGCGGCAAAGCGAAACATCGCGAAAATGTATCTCTGATCTAATGAGAGTTCCCCTTCGGAAAAATTTTCACGCCGAGATTCGCGAAGCCATTTTTTTTCACGGCATTTATGAAAATCGGATAAACTTTCTTGTGTCGCAAGAAGTTCGTTGAAAAAGTAAAATTTTACCTTTTTTTGGTGAAAAATGTATGCTGAGTCATTGATGTGCGCTGGCGTTGGAGTTAAATGCGATGGCGATGAGAATCGGCGACGAGTTAACGCAATTTTGCGTTTTTGGTGAAATTCAGCGTCTCCGGATGTGTTGCGAATTCCCACGGCGATTATTGCAGATGAATCGGTGATCGTTGTTGTTGTTGTTGTTGATCGTTGATTATCGTACGATAATGTTAAAGCTGCTGGTGGACGGGGAGAGATCCATCCGTTTTGTTCCTCGAATCGCCGCTCGTGTGAAATACAAAATTGTATTAATAAAATTTCATGGTTTGGTCTCTGAATCCCTCGTGAAAAGGGAGGGACGGGATCCAGAAAAATGTTTGGGATTAAAGTATTGTTGGGGGAATTTATTGGCGTTAGTATTTGCCGAGAGAAAACACGGAAAACGGGAGCGCGAGATTCACAAGTGTTAGTCAAGAAATAAAAGACGAAGAATAAATAATAATAATAATAATAAAAAGCTAAGCTGCTTGGATTTGCTACAGGGAATGGAAAAACAGTGATTCACAGCAATTTTTTTGATTGTCGAAAAAAGTAAGTTGAATTTATTAATTAATAACGAATAATATGCAACGGGGAAACGAGGGAAAGATTGCAGGCAATGTGCACCTTACCTACACTCTTATCTCGTGTCATTGTCGCTTTCCGAACAATTTATCGAATACCGCGACGATACGAAGGAAGCAAAATAATTGCAAAAAAAAAAAAGATGAAGCGAAATAATAGATTTTAGAGGTATAGGAATGTTGAAAAAATTAATGATAATGTTGTAAATCTGTATTACATTTCTGGGATACTGCGACGGAATAAAAAAAAAAAAGCAAAATTATTTTTAAAAAAATATTGAAACGAAAGAATTGATTTTAAAGGTTTGGGAATCTTAAAAAAAATATATTGGTGTTATGCTACATGAAATTTCCCGTATACCGCGGCGGAATGAAAAAGACAAAGTATCGGGAAAAACAACAAAAAAAACTACTGTTCTGGACGCGTTTTAGAAAAAAGTTAGTATAACGCTATAGATTTGCCGCAAAAAAGAGTCAAAAAGTCAAAATTGTTGCAAACAAAAAAAGTATAAAGACTCTAACGTTATGGGAATTCGTAAGAAAAAAAAAATCATCGTAAGGCTATCGATATTACTTTAAGCAGTAAAGCCGACGTCCCTGTCGATCCCAGTATTGCGAAGTCGTCAGTAGAAAGTATCGGCGATTATCGGACGAGGAGAGTGTTGTCCATCGGCACAAGTAGTTCGGACGGAGAAGAACGTCGATCAATCGGTTGACATCACTTTCTGCGATTACGTTGATAGCGTCCGTCTCGTCCACTGTTGTCGGACGTGAAAAATTCATCCTGACAATCGAAGTATCTGCTTTTCCGCTCGTTGTCGAGACTGCGATGTTCCCGAAGCTGTTAGAAATAGAAAAAAAAAAAAAAAAAAGAATTAGATTAGAAATGATATCATTGCGTTTTTAAGATCATAAAAAGTATATTCGGAAAACAAAAAGGATCTTTAAGTTTCTGAAGATGCTATAGAGAAGCAAAAATAAATTATTTACCGGAAGGTTCATCGATGGCGAAGAGTCGAAGCCAATCCACGGTACATCGGGGATCGGCGTTACTTCCTCAGTGATGAGATGCAACGATTCTTCGCTGGACGTTCGCTGGATAGCAATCGCAACGAATTCGTTGCACGAAGAATGCTCGTAGTTTCGTCAAAAGAAACCCACGGTATTCGGGATTCCAATCCTTGAAATCCGCGTCCATACAGTTCACGTTTTTGTGGAATAATCCGCATATGAAAAATAATCTAAAGGACAGAGAAAAGATCACATTTTTATTATAATTACATAACAGCTAAAAAAAAATGAAGAAAAGTTGCAATTTATTATAAATTATATAACTTTGAATAACGCGATTTTCTTTTCTTTGTTTTTTTGCGAAAATATAGTTCGTAATATAAATGAAATTACCTTTTTTTTAAGAAAAAAAATGCACATCTTTAACGTCGAACTGACGGTGTTGGCGAAGTCCCCGCGAATATCCGTGATGATGTAGTCGACGATGTTGCAGAAGTCCATCGGGCGTTTCTTGCGCCTCCGCGGCTTCGAGACTCGAAAATCCGTGAATTCATCCGAATCAATGCGCCGTGAAAAAAGAAACAATAATAGCGTTAGAATTATTAAAAAAAAAAAAGGGTTAATATATCATTTTAGGAATAAATTTTTAAATGGAATGAAACTGCGAAAACAATAAAAGGAAATCTAACGAATTTACTTTGGCATTTGCCTTTTAAAAAAACACCTTTCGGATTATAGTATTGAATCGGATAGCGAAATAATAGTATTTAAAAAAAACGCGCAAACGAGGGAAAGAGCGTAAACAACGGGCCCTTTGCTTACGCTTTTATCTCGTGTTATTGTCGACCGAATTTCCGGTGTGTTAAGCAATAATTTAATTTAAAAAAAAGCGGCAGGATGAAAGAGGGAATGGGTATTGAGAATAAAATAATTACGGGAACCGAATCTTGTGAAAGGGATCGAGACATTTTTTTTTCTTTTTTTAAAATTGAATAATTTTTATATTAAAAAGGGATTCATGCAATTATATTCTTGTAATTTACGAACGATAATGCTCACCGTTATTATTGTTTCGTTATCACAAGCGAAAAAGCGATGAATGAAAATCGTCGGTTGCCGATCGGAAGAGAAATAATTCGAGACGATTCGCGCCAAAGTATCCTTAACATCAACCGACGTTGGGACTTCAGAGACAATGTTGGATACCGCGCGGTGTTCTTCTGCTCTTTGCTGTTCTTCAGACGCAGACGAATGGAACCTGCGAACAAAAAGCAGAAGAATCCTTTGCCGAGTCCGGCGCCCGCGGCCCTCGGATACGCATGGAACCTGCAAACAAAAAGCAGAAGAATCCTTTGCCGAGTCCGGCGTCCGCGTCCCTCGAATACGCATGGAACCTGCGAACAAAAAGCAGAAGAATCCTTTGCCGAGTCCGACGTCCGCGTGTCATGAATACGCATGGAACCTGCGAACAAAAAGCAGAAGAATCCTTTGCCGAGTCCGGCGTCCGCGTCCCTCGAATACGCATGGAACCTGCGAACAAAAAGCCGAAGAATCCTTTGCCGAGTCCGACGTCCGCGTGTCATGAATACGCATGGAACCTGCGAACAAAAAGCAGAAGAATCCTTTGCCGAGTCCGGCGCCCGCGTCCCTCGAATACGCATGGAACCTGCGAACAAAAAGCAGAAGAATCCTTTGCCGAGTCCGGCGGTCGCGTCGCTCGAATGCACATGGACTCTGAAATCAGAAAGCAGTCTAATTATTTCCCAAAAGCGGCGGCAGCATCCCTCAAAAACTCATGGAATCTGTAATCAAAAAGCAAACTGATTATTTCCCGCGAACGGCGGCGGCCTCCTGAATTCTTTGCGAACAAAAAAGCAGAAAAATTACCAATTTCCTTTATCAATTTTTCTTTTATCTTTGTTACTTACCCAATAAAAATCGTCGATCTTTTTTTCTTTTCACTCCGCGAAACCGATTTTGTTTTAATATTCAAAAAAATGAGTATAAAAAACTCAAAACGCGAACTCCCGTGAATTTAAACGACTTTAAGAGTCGTTAAACAGCAAAAGTGTGTGTAGTGTAAGTGTTTGTGTGATTTTTCTTGAATCATTTCGCGATTCTGATTTTTTGTCGGTGAGGCGAAACGAATGTTTTTTTCTTATATTGAAAAATCGCGTGCGTTCTTCCGGAAACGAAAAATATTCGAAGTCGCTGAAACCCGAGGAGGGGACATACGGCGGATGTAAATGGGAGTGGGCCAGCGCCATAAAAAACGTAAAATGCTCGTGAAGAGCTCGTTTTTTTTTTTTTTTTTTTAAGAAAATATAACATTCACAAATGTGAATGTTTTTGAAAATAAAAATGAAAATGTATATTTTTTTTTTTTTTAGTTAGTTGCCTAACAATTCGTAAATTTAAAAAAGTGTACCGAAGTACATAGCTTAAGGCAGTCGAATTTTGGGTTTTTTGAGACCTGAAATAACCCCCCGTAAAACTACGTGACTCCTGAGTCGTTGAAAGTTACAACCGGTGCTCCTCAACCTATCCGCGAATTTTTATAGGAACACCGGAGGTGTCCTATTCGGACGACTCACTCTTCGTTGCTATTCGGATGAATAGATCTCTCGTTGACTCAATGTAATCCAATTCCTTAGTCATCCTTCGGTCAATGGATCGATGGAACGATGTGGATGCTGATTAGAGATGCGATGATGCTGTGAAACGCTAAAAGACACTCCCGCACACCTTACGTACTAAAATGACCATAAAAATTCACTACACTACACTACACTACACTACACTTCCAGACACTGTAATCCAAAAAATGCGACCCAGAAATATCCCTCGATGTAAATCCGATGGAAGATGAAAAATTCCTCGATATTAAGTCAATGGAACATGATGGGAAATTCCGACGATATGAAATCGAATTTTTTTTTGTTTTATGGAATTCTGCTGTCGAATTTTGCTGCATTTTGCTTCTTTTTGTAGATAGCCGCGTTAATGATTCCTCGCGAAGTGGACGAATCTGTGTGAAAAAAAAAATGAAGTTCTGGTTTTTTGAAAAATTCCCGGAACTTGGAAACCTCTGAAAATCGGCGACTTGAATTTTTATTTTTTTAATTACGAAAAAAAAAAATTGAAATTCGAAAATAAAGGAAAAAACGCGCAAAGTATAAAAATTCAATAAAAAAGAAGGTAAATACGTGAAATACTATATATAATAACTCGATTCGTGAAAAAAAATGTTAACGTTGAATTTTGTAGAGTTCTTCAAAAGTTAAGTATATAGAACCCCCCCAGCGGAGGCCGATTCTCGTAGTCCTTCGATAATTTTGTTTTTCTGGTTTTTTAATCACCGTAAATGATAATTTTTTATCTTACCTCGTTAATTAGCCATTCGCCAGCCGAATGCGTAATGGACAGCATGTGGGAGTCATGTCTCTTCTCGAGGGGTCTCTTCCTCGAGGGGCCGAAAAAATCGCGTAAATTACTCCTCGCAAAGGCGATCGGATCTTCATATTAAAAAAAAAAAACAAAATGTATCATATAAAAAAAAACAAAAATCTACTTAATTTCTCGCGAAAAAAAAAATTAATATGCAATCGCAAGGTTACGAATCGCGTCGAGGAAGAGTTCAAACATTTGTTATCGAGAATTTATTTTATCTGATAAAACCGAACAAAAAAAAAAGAAAGTCCAAACAGAAAAAAAAACCGAAGTATATATCTGCCGCGTGAAATACAGTATGTTAAATACAAAACGAAGAATAATGAAATAATGTCGAGATAAAAAAAAATCATAAAAATTGATTTAGTGATCGGTTTCGGAAGTGTGACGAAGAGTCCAATTATGTAAATTATCCCTGTATATTTTTTTTTTTTTTTTTTTTCCGAATAAAATTTGCGTTTCTTTCTTACAAAAAAAAATTTGAATTTTCACTGTAATTTTAATTAACCCCGATGTTTGACTGGCTTCGACTGTTTAAGAAATCGTATATTCTTACCTTTTGATCGATCGCTTGCCCGCCGAATGCATGATTGGTAAGCATGTGGGAGTTATGAAGTTTGTCTTCATTATCGACAGTTCGAAAGTGCCGCGTAATATACCGCAGACGGATCTATCTGTAAAAAGAAAGAACGCGGCTTTAATTTCTCGAGTAATAAAAAAAAATAAACAGAATGCAATAGCGAGATATTTGAATCACTCGAAGAACGAGTTAGATTAACGAACATTTTTTCAGCGTCAGAATGGAAGAGGGAATAGGTATTAAGAATAAAATAATTACGGGGACCGAACCGTGTGAAAGGGATCGAGACATTTTTGTTTTTTTTTTTTCTTTAAAATTGAATAATTTTCGTATTAAAAAGGGATGCAATTATATTCTCGTAATTTACGAACGATAATGCTTACCGTTATTATTGTTTCGTTATCACAAGTGAAAAAGCAATGAACGAAAATCATCGGCTTCCGATCGGAAGAGAAATAATCCGAGTCGATTCGCGCCAAAGTATCGTTAACATCTACCAGCGTTGGGACTTCAGAGACGATGTTGAATACCGCGCGTTCCTCTTTGCTGGTCTTCAGACGCAGATACAGACCATTGTACGCGATCGCTACTGAAAACAAAATAAAAACACGTATTAGAATTTATTGCGTGTCTGCAAACTCACGAATGAAGTATAGAAATCGATAAATAGTTTTGAAGAATAAGAATTTTTGAGAATTAAAAAAAAATGGTAGAACGGGAGTTTTTAATTTATAATTACCATGTCGCCGGTGCATCCAACTCGTAGCTGCCGCAGCGAAAATAGTCACCGAAAATTCTCGGAAACATAAACAGCCTATCGGATCCTTGAACCTAACGCAGTTTTTTATTTGTCGTCAGCCATCCAACGCAACCGATTTTTTTAATAAAATCGATGACATTATCGTTCAAATACCTATGGAATCTGCGAAGAAAAGGCAGAAGAATCTTTTGCCAAGTCCGGCGCCCGCGTCCCTCGAATACGCATGGAACCTGCGAACAAAAAGCAGAAGAATCCTTTGCCGAGTCCGGCGCCCGCGTCCCTTGAATACGCATGGAACCTGCGAACAAAAAGCAGAAGAATCCTTTGCCGAGTCCGGCGCCCGCGTCCCACGAATACGCATGGAACCTGCGAACAAAAAGCAGAAGAATCCTTTGCCGTGTCCGGCGCCCGCGTCCCTCGAATACGCACGGAACCTGCAAACAAAAAGCAGAAGAATCCATTGCCGAGTCCGGCGCCCGCGTCCCGCGAATACGCATGGAACCTGCGAACAAAAAGCAGAAAAATCCTTTGCAGAGTCCGGCGGTCGCGTCGCTCGAATACACATGGACTCTGAAATCAGAAAGCAGTCTAATTATTTCCCGGGAGCGGCGGCCGCATCCCTCAAAAACTCATGGAATCTGTAATCAGAAAGCAAACAAATTATTTCCCAAGAGCGGCGGCCGCATCCCCTAAAAACGCATGGAATCTGTAATCAAAAAGCAAACTGATTATTTCCCGCGAACGGCGGCGGCCTCCTGAATTCTCTGTGAACAAAAAAGCATAAAAATTACCAATTTCCTTTATCAATTTTTCTTTTATCTTTGTTACTTACCCAATAAAAATCGTCGATCTTTTTTTTCTTTTCACTCCGCGAAACCGATTTTGTTTTAATATTCAAAAAAATGAGTATAAAAAACTCAAAACGCGAACTCCCGTGAATTTAAACGACTTTAAGAGTCGTTAATCGGCAAAAGTGTGTGTAGTGTAAGTGTTTGTGTGATTTTTCTTGAATCATTTCGCGATTCTGATTTTTTGTCGGTGAGGCGAAACGAATGTTTTTTTCTTATATTGAAAAATCGCGTGCGTTCTTCCGGAAACGAAAAATATTCGAAGTCGCTGAAACCCGAGGAGGGGACATACGGCGGACGTAAATGGGAGTGGGTCAGCGCCATAAAAAACGTAAAATGCTCGTGAAGAGCTCGTTTTTTTTTTTTTTTTTTTTTTTTTTTTTTTTTTTTTTTTTAAGAAAATGTACCGAAGTACTTAAGTCGATGAATTATATATATTTTTTTTTTTTTAGTTAGTTGCCTAACTATTCGTAAATTTAAAAAAGTGTACCGAAGTACATAGCTTAAGGCAGTCGAATTTTGGGTTTTTTGAGACCTGAAATAACCCCCCGTAAAACTACGTGACTCCTGAGTCGTTGAAAGTTACAACCGGTGCTCCTTAACCTATCCACGAATTTTTATAGGAACACCGGAGGTGTCCTATTCGGACGACTCACTCTTCGTTGCTATTCGGATGAATAGATCTCTCGTTGACTCAATGTAATCCAATTCCTTAGTCATCCTTCGGTCGATGGATCGATGGAACGATGTGGATGCTGATTAGAGATGCGATGAGGCTGTGAAACGCTAAAAAAAAACACTCCCGCACTCCTTACGTACTAAAATGACCATAAAAATCCACTACACTACACTGCACTACACTTCCAGACACAGTAACCCAAAAAATGCGACCCAGAAATATCCCTCGATGTAAATCCAACGGAAGATGAAAAATCCCTCGATATTAAGTCAATGGAAGATGATGAGAAATTTCGACGATATAAAATCGATTTTTTTTTTTTCTACGGAATTCTGCAGTCGAGTTTTGCTGCATTTTTATCTCGATAGTCCACACCGGCAATTGGACTTCAGAAAATAACCCGAACCGAACCGAACCGAACCGGAAGTTAAAAACGGACCTGAGATCACTTACACTATCAACGCATTAATCTTTCCTTTTTTTTTACTGCTTTTAACTTGCAGCATTGGCTTCTTTTTGTAGAGAGCCGCGTTAATGACTCCTCGCGAAGTGGACGAATCTATTTAAAAAAAAAAAAAACGAAGTTCAGGTTTTTTGAAAAATTCTCGAAACTCGGAAACCTCTGAAAATCGGCGACTTGAATTTTTATGTTTTTCATTACGAAAAAAAAAAAAATTTACGTTCGAAAATAAAGAAAAAACGTGCGAAGTATAAAAATCAATTAAAAAAAAAAGGTAAATACGTGAAATACTATATATAATAATTCGATTCGGGAAAAAAATATTAACGCTGAATTTTGTAGAGTTCTTCGAAAGTTAAGTATATGGAACCCCCGGCGGAGGCCAATTCTCGTAGTCGCCGATAGTTATTTTTTTAATGATTTTTTAATGACCGTAAATTATCATTTTTAATTAATAATCGGCTTCAACTGTGTAGCGAAGCCCGATCGCGTCAACATTCGTTAACTTCATTGGCGCGGATAAAATTTTCGTTATTTATGTCGAAAAAAAAAAAAAAAAATTCGGATTCATTTTCTTTATCATATTAATTGACTTTGAAAAAAAATTATTGAAGAATATCTTACCTCGTTAATTAGCCACTCGCCAGCCGAATGCGTAATGGACAGCATGTGGAAGTCATGTCGTTGGTTCTTATCCTCGAGGGGTCGAAAGAACCGCGTAAATTACTCCTCGCAAACGCGAACGGATCTTCATATTAAAAAAAAAAACAAAATCTATGATATAAAAAGAAAACAAAACGGTACTTCTCGCGAAAAAAAATAAATTACTATGCAATCGCGAGGTATACGAATCGCGCCGAGGAAGAGTGCGAACATTTTTTATCGAAAATTAATTTTATCTGATAAAAACGAAAAAAAAAAAAAAAAATGGAAATTTGAAAAACCGAAAAAAAATCCGAAGAATGAAACTGCCGCTGAATAAATCGATTCCCGAAAAAAAAAAGATGGATATCTGCCCCGTGAAATACAGTATGTAAAATACAAAACGAAGAATAGAAAAAAATTTCGGGAGATAAAAAAAATCATAAATATTGATTTTAGCGATCGGTTTCGGAAGTGTAATGGAGAGAACTACGGAAATTTTCCGTCATTTTTTTTTTTTTTTTTTTTTTTTTTTTTTTTTCGAATAAAATATGCGTTTTTTTTTTACAAAAAAAAATTCAAATTTCTACTGTAATTTTAATTATCTCCGATGTTTGATCGGCTTCGACTGTGTAAAAAATCATATATTCTTACCTTTTGATTGATCGCTTGCCCGCCGAATGCATAATTGATAAACATGTGGGAGTTATGAAGTTTGTCTTTTTGTCTTCATTCTCGACAGTTCGAAACTGCCGCGTAATATACTCCTCGCGAACGCGGACGGATCTATTTGTAAAAAAAAAAAAAAAGGCGGCTTTAATTTTTCGAGAAATAAAAAGAAATAAACTGAATGCAATAGCAAGATATTCGAATAACTCGAGGAATGAGTTAGATTAACAAACATTTTTTTTATCGTTGAAATTTTTCTTCTTAGAAAAACGAAAAGACAATTGAAGATTGAAGACGAAGAAAAAAGTCGCGAAGTACATATCGATTCGCGGAAATAAAATAAATCGGTTTGAGTCGTTGAATTCTTCGAAAACTAATTATATAGATATAGAACACTCGAGCGGCCGGCGAGGCCCCTCCCCCTGGCAAAAGACAGGCCGCTGATTCGCGGAATTCAGCTGCTTCCGAGAAGCTTTTAGCGACCGCTTCGCTCGGATTCTCGGAACTCGGCGAGAGGCAAACATTCACCTCGCGAGATGTTTTCTTTTTTTCGTCAGCGTAGAATAGTAAAAAATTTGAAAACAAAGAGAATAAACATCGCGAAGTGTATGCATCGAAAGAAAAAACAAACATGCGGAATTAATGGAACATTCGCATGTGAAGAAAAGTCCTGAATTACCGAAGTTCATCAAAGGAGAAAATTATTTAGCGAAATTAAATCGAATAGAAAAAAAATAAATCGAGAAATTGAGAAAAACAAAAGAATCGCCGCGCGGGAGGGGGGGGGGAGGCTCTCGTTCTTCGAAGCCTCCGAACGGTTGGGCCTCGCGACTCGCGACTCGCGACACGTGAAAAGAAAAGGCCGAGTGCAATTTCTTTGGAAATAAACCGCAATTCATAATTATTTAATTAATGATCGGCTTTAATTGTTTAATAAAGATCGACCATGACGTGTGAATTGCCTTTGTCCAAACACGGCAGTCCCGACTCTCGATGCCGTAACAGCCGTGTTCGCTTGACAGGTTGAAAAAAAAACGATGCATATTTTACCTTTTTATTCGTCGTTCGCCTGCCGAATGCCTAATGGAAAGCATGTGGGAGTCATGAGACGTTGATCTTCGTCCGAAATAGGTCCACGGCAACGTACCCTTTGCAAAAAATTAATTTCGATCGGTGAAACAATTTCGCCGGCAGCACGTCCGCCATCTTCGAAGCTGCCGTTGCGACTAACAAAAAACCGTTGGGCTTTCAACTTCCTTGAGGGGGGAGGTGCCCCCACCCCCCTCGAACAATCAGGAGTCGTAGACCCCCCCGCCGGGCCTTTGTATTAAAAAATATGAACCACAAGCCTAAGAAATAAACCGAGAACATCGTTTTTCGTGACGAATTTTTAATTATTCCTTTTTATGATGTATTCATCAACAGGCTTGACAAAAAAACCGCTTTAATTTATCGTATCTCGATCTTTCGCGGACGGCGGGGTGCGCGCGCAGCCGTACGGCACCGAGTTTCGTGTTACTACGCGTTCAGTGGGGACTGTTTTTTTTTAACGGTTTTTTTGACGAAAATACGAAGTGATAATTCGTGATTTATTAACAATCGCTATCAACTGTGATTGGGAGCAGCGATACTTTGAAATTCTAGATTGGGAAGGAACGAGACGCGTTTTATTGTCAAAAGTAAATGATAGTTATTTTTTTCTCGATGTTTTGCCTCGCAAACGACTCAACGCTTTCATCGATGGTGAAGCAGAGCGTTCTGTTAAATCGGCGAGAGGCAAACATTCACCTCGCGAGATGTTTTCTTTTTTCCGTCAGCGTAGAATAGTAAAAAATTTGAAAACAAAGAGAATAAACATCGCGAAGTATGTGCATCGAAAGAAAAAACAAACATGCGGAATTAATGGAACATTCGCATCTGAAGAAAAGTCCTGAATTACCGAAGTTCATCAAAGGAGAAAATTATTTGGAGAAATTAAATCGAAGAGAAAAAAAATATATCGAGAAATTGAGAAAAACAACAAAAAAAAACGCCGCACGTGGCGGAGGGAGGGGGGGGGGAGGAGGCTCTCATTCTTCGAAGCCTCCGAACGGTTGGGACTCGCGACTCGTGACACGTGAAAAGAAAAGGCCGAGTGCGATTTCTTAGGGAATAAACCTCAATTCATAATTATTTAATTAATAATCGGCTTTAATTGTTTAATAAAGACTGACCATGGCGTGTGAATTGCCTTTGTCCAAACACGGCAGTCCCGACTCTCGATGCCGTAACAGCCGTGTTCGCTTGGCAGGTTGAAAAAAAAAACGATGCATATTTTACCTTTTTATTCGTCGTTCGCCTGCCGAATGCCTAATGGAAAGCATGTGGGAGTCATGAGACGTTGATCTTCGTCCGGAATAGGTCCACTGCATCGTACCCGTTGCAAAAAATTAATTTCGATTGATGAAACAATTTCGCCGGCAGCACGTCCGTCGTCTTCAAGGCTGCCGTTGCGACTAACAAAAAACCGTTGGGCTTTCAACTTCCTTGAGGGGGGAGGTGCCCCCCCTCGACCAATTAAGAGTCGTAGACCCCCGCCGGGCCCTTTTGTTAAAAAATATGAACCATAAGCCTAAGAAATAAACCGAAAACATCGTTTTTCGTGACGATTTTTTAATTATTCCTTTTTATGATTTATTCATTAACAGGATTGACAAAAAAACCGCTTTAATTTATCGTATCTCGATCCTTCGCGGACGCTGGGGTGCGCGCGCAGCAGTACGGCACCGAGTTTCGTGTTACTACGCGTTCAGTGGGGTCTGTTTTTTTTTAACGGTTTATTCGACGAAAATACAAAGTGATAATTCGTGATTTATTAACAATCGCTGTCAACTGTGATTGGGAGCAGCAAAACTTTGAAATTCTAGATTGGGAAGCAACGAGACGAGTTTTATTCTCAAAGGTAAGCGACAGTTTTTGTTTTCGATGTTTTTCGTCGCAAACGTCTCGACGCTCTCATTGACGAAGAGATTGAAAAATTATGAAGTTAATTTTTTTTAAATCATCTCCCGAGATTTTGTTTTTTTGCGAAAATGTCTTAATTACGCTTAGCTGAAAAAAAAATCTGACCAGACGCGTTTTATTGTCAAAAGTAAACGATAGTTATTTTTTTCTCGATGTTTTGCCTCGCAAACGACTCAACGTTTTCATCGATGGTGAAGCAGAGCGTTCAGTAAAAAAATCGTCTCGTCTGCATCAAAGACGAAATCTTCGATGCATAATACCGCAAGAGGAAATAAATTGTGTCTGGAAAATTCTTTGAATCTCAAAGCAACAATGATCAATTGCGACGCGAAGATTTCTTTCTCGTTGATTTAGAAGATTAAAAAAAGAGAGAAATTTATTTGACAGCAATGGATTGAGCAAAAAAACAGTCGGTATTCCTACTCGCTGTAGAAAAACGAAAAATCAAATGTTCCCGCAAATGTTTTTCGTACAAAAAAAAATTTCATCGAAAAATGGAAAATAAACGCGTAATCAACGTATACAAGTTTCCAAATGACAAGTTGTGATTCAAAAATATAAATTATCATGCGAAAAATTCTCTATTAAATTCCGTATTAATTAACTTACTTCAATATTTATCGGAAGTAAAAAAAAACTTTATTACCACGAGCAAAATAGATCGAACAGCGCACAAAAAAAACCCGAAATTCTAACCTCGAATTACGATAAAAATTAATCATCATAACAATCCAACTTTTCATCAAAGTACGTTTAATTTCTCGCGTCCGACTATCACAACAATTTTTTTAACAACAAACGCATTCATTATATAAATTTTGACAAAGAACGATGTATCCCTTTTGAAAATGCAACTGCGGCCGCACGTGCAAAGTAATGCGATTATTAAATGTAAAAGGGTATTGTGGTTCTCGCTGGAGAAACGAAAGGGTGAATAGAAGCGTAGAAAAGCCGGTGGTGCGTTCGCATTCTGTCCGCAGGCGGAAGCTCTGTCCAACTATGAATCTGTAAATAAGTAGCGGTGTGAGAGGCGCCGCAAGTGTAAGCGTCTGGTGCAGTAGTCGCTTCGGCTTCACGGACCGCGACCACCACTACTGCTGCTCGTTCGGGTCGACCGTATGCGCTTTATACTACTGACTTTGAATAAGGAACGCGAGCAAATGCCAATTACATTGCTGAAACGAATGGGACCGCGTTGTATGCGTTTCTACTTAGTTTACAGCCGTTTACTTCAGTCCAATAAAAGGACAGAGAGCGTTGAATCGGTATTTGTAAACTCTGCGCGAACCATCTGTGCCGAGTTTTCCTATACAAACTAAGATATTCGTCTCGTCGGGGTCTTTAAGCTGTTTGAATTTTGTATATACGACTACCGCGAAACAGAAGGACTTATCTTACACAATTTTACATGTGAAAACGTGAAAAATAATTTCTGCGATTTCCAAGCAATCGATTTGTGAATTTATATAATGAATCAATTAATTTCGCCGACGAAATTTTCAAAACTTTAACAACAGACGATATTCACAATCGGATTTTAGACGATCGACCGAAATCATCATGAAAAAAAAAAAAAATGATGATTTTCCATGACGATTGAAAAATCATCATTATCATCATCATAAAAAAAAAAAATATGTTTCCTCACAAAAATACTCAACTTTACGGTTTGTATTTATAAAATATGTAATGGGTACCGTCGGTATACGAGATCTATAAAAATATTAACGCGGCAGTTTCGAATCACGATTTTCGGAATGAAAAAGTCTATTCCACTTGATGCTCGAGGGTTCAAAGCTCGAGGACTTTTCGTTTCCCTTAAATATGCAAGGAATTAAATTATTCACGAGACACCGGGTTCTCACGGAATCCCACGGCTATTTGCTAAGCGTTGATGTAGTTTCGAAGTCCCGCGACATCGGGGTAAGTCTCCCTTTACTCGGTTTCCAACGGTGGGTCCCGACTTTAACTTGACCTATGGCCGGTCTCCGGGAAGTTTTGTATCCGTTCGAGTCTCTTTGTGCATTGGCAAGGGAAGGGTTTCGCAATCCCCACTAAAATGCTTTGCTAACGGCAACAAAGTTTATTGTTCTTCCCGGCGTAACTAACGACGAGTTTGGCGATGTATGAGAATTACGCTTGTGAAGCGATGTTCTCCCGGAAACGGAGATAACGAGATGCGAGGGATGTATAAGATATACGAAACTCTTCCTCTTCGTCAGCAGGAAATTGGGAAACGTAGTCTCTACGTGCAGCTTCGGGTTTCGAGAGACTTTCGACTTCGGCTGTTGCGGGGGATTTCACCGGAAGATGTATAGACCGCGCTTAACCTTTATTATCGAAGTTTATCGATACGCTGTTGTCCACTGGCTTTTGAACGTATATTTCTCAGTTAAAATACGATATATGAGAAAATTAATTATTACGCAGAATAAAAATAATAATAATGTTTATACGTTTCTTCATTTTTATTGGTTATTATTTATTGTTAATAATATCAATATCCATTAATTTGTTTTAATTGCGACTTTCGCGATGATTAATTAATAACTACGAAGCCTTAAATGATTGAAAAAAAAAATGGTTTACACGATATTTATAACGGTGCGCAAAGGAAACTATAGATGAGAATACATGTCAATATAGTACCGATGCTCGCAAAACAAAACGTTGGAGGATAAAACGTTTCAGTTTCTTGCGGGCGCCGGGTCAACCAGGTCACGAGTGATCACCGTCGATTTTACGAAAGAAGTGAAGTTTTCATTCATCACTCGGTATTTTATCAACGATGAATCGAGTCGCCGAGTGCCTCTCGGGCTTCCGACTTCCGACGCCCCGCCAGAATGCGCGGTTGTCTCGCAAAAGTCGAAAATGCTTGAAACTACGAGAATTCGCATTCTCGGAATTCTTTTATTAAATTAATTAATATCGTCGACGAGGCATTGTGCGCCAATGTTTCTCGTCGCCGGTGATGAAACGCGTTAATTAGTTTAAAACACGCTGTAAAAATTCGCACATTAAGAATTATTCGTGTTAAAAAAAAACGCGTCGACATCCAATCGCCGCGCATAACCTCCAAAATCTTCCGAATAGTTTTCCCGTTTTATATGAGTGACAAAATAAAATATAACTAACAATGACGCTCTGCCGGGACGGTAAAGTTAGCATAGCGTGCTTCGTACTCGCGGCGATCGTCGCTTGTCTTTTTGACATATTGTTTTATCTACACAAGTTATATCCCATCGAGAGCTTCGACAGTATCGTCACATTTTTCGATACCGCTAATAATCAATACGCAGTTTTAATAAACTTCGTACGTTACGCCATCCTGAATTTCTTCCTTGTTTTCGCGTTCAGCGGATTCACTTATCAGGTAAGACGTTTTCATTGACTTTCGGGAAAAAAAAAAACATCGTATTTTTTTTTTTTTTTCAAGGTCGCCGTGCGTTCGGCTTTTCTCGGCTGTATTTTTGGCAATGGCCTGATGATCGCTTTCTCAAGTCATGCATCGTGGACGATTTTTGGAATGTACCTTGCGGTACTCGCCATGTTTCATTATTCCGAGTTTTTGGTCATCGCCTGGACAAACCCCGCTGCGGCAACGATAGATACTTTCGTTCTTCAACACAGTTTGGCGTACAGCGTAGCCGCGTGTTCCAGTTGGCTGGAATTTCTCGTCGAACGGCAATTCTTTCCATGGATGAAATTTATGACGCCGATTTCTTGGATCGGCTTGACGATGTGTATCAGCGGCGAGGCGTTGAGAAAAATAGCGATAATCACCGCAAAGCGGAATTTCAATCATATCGTACAAAGAGAAAAGGCAGAGGATCACGAATTGGTTACTCACGGAGTTTACAGAATCTGCAGGCATCCCAGTTACGTTGGATGGTTCTATTGGTCCATCGGTACTCAGGTAAGCCGAGTCTCGATTTCCGTTTTTTTTTAATTTTTTTACTTTTTCATTTTTCAATTTATGAATATTTATTACTGATTTATTATTTTTTTTATTTTTTATTATAAAATACTTAATAAAAATACGAGAAAAATTCCTGACCAATGCAACTGATCATTAAATCAAATGCGAGTTATCAACGTAATTTGTTTCGTGAAACGCGTCTTTACCGTTTAGTTTATCGAAACTAATGCTACGAAATAAAATTTTAACTAAATACTTACGACAGTTTACGAATATTCGAAAAGAAGAGTTGATAAAATAATAAAATTCCGTTTGCATGACGATATTTTTATGCAATTTTTTTTTAGAGCGCCGATAACTAACCGACGCCTCATTTGTTTCAGTTGATTCTTCAAAATCCGATCTGCATGATCGCTTACGCTTTGGCATCGTGGAAATTTTTTCACGATCGCGTTCTCCTGGAAGAGATAACGTTGTTGAACTTCTTCGGCGTTGCGTACGTCGAGTATCAGAAGAAAGTCGGCACCGGATTACCATTCATATCCGGCTATCGAATAAATCTATAGCAGCCGACGATAGTTTGAATTTATATTGACGAATCATTTCTACAAACAAATATAAACGCGGATTCGGGGCTCTAAAAGTTATGAATTTGTATAATATTAATTTATTTTGCTAACGTGTGATAATAATCTACAATATGGAAAAAAATGGGCTGAAGACACGAATGAATGAACAATTGAATTAATCGATTAATGAATTCTTTAAAATCTATTTTTTTTCTCCTTTTTATCGCAATACTGACGTATTTATTTAAGATAATTAATTAAAAGAAAAAAAAATTATAATAATTCTCCGCAATTGACAAAAAAATGTTCAATCACTCGTGTCGTCCATATTATTTACGCTTCTGACCATCGATCTCTTTTCGAACGAATAATTTTGTTTTTTTTTTTTTTTTTACAAATGTTAAGTTCCGAACTATATATACTAATTAACTAATGACCGGAGTCATTCGTTTGCCTTCCCTTTCAATAATTATTATCAACTGAATTTCTACTAATTTTTTCATATCAAAGAGTTTCTATAAAGAAAAAAAAAAAGGTGTACATTAATTAATTATTTTATAATAAAATTAAAGAAAAAAACGCAACGTGTATCTTTATTTGTTAATTTTTTTTTTTTTTATCAAAATTATATTTATTGTCTCATTTCTTTTTAAAGAATTTATATGTAACAGTATCGACTACACTTTCATATGTTTTTTATATATATATATATATACTTTCACAATTTTATGATTATAGTAGCGGGTGTATAATATACGTATAACTACGTTATCATTTTATGTCGCGTCTGCACCAACATCCAAGAAGCATTCGTTCATTTTCAACGGCAAAGATTTTTTTTTTTTCTTTCATTTTTTTTGTATCGTCGATTCTATCAATATACAGACCTAACAATCGATCGCCCGCTTATACAATTATTCTTTCGTAATTTTTTCTCGATTCGCTTTGCTGTTAAAAAAAAAACAAAAAAATTCAGTTATTCTTGAAACTTCGCGCTTCGAATTCATTTGTTTTTATCTTTCACTTCCGGCGGAAGAACATTGCAACTAACTTATCGACGAAAACGAAAAAAAAAAAAAAAAAAAACAATCGAATGGCAGTGTAAAAATTATATCCTATTTATCCGATTTTTTTTTTTTTTTTTTTACTCGCGTGAAGAATCTTCGGCGAGAAAAATCGGGCAAAAGGTTTTCGGAGTGTCGATGGTATTCGGGGAAATCGCGTCAACGAAAAAAAAAAAAAAATTTATTTAGAATCGGTTTCGGAGACTTTTCTGTATTTATCTGAATGTCTTCGCTATCGGATGCGAAATATTCGCGGCAATTCAGCGATAACGCTGTATTAATATCTTAAATGAAAGCGGTAGAAAACGATTATATCAATTTTTAAACATTACAAAATTACGTTATTAGTATTATCGTAATGGGAGTACAATATATTTCTTTCCATTCTTCTCTTTTAATTATCTTTTTTTTTTGTTGTTCTTTCGTCGTTTACTTGGAGGATCTATGCCGCTTCTCTACGGTATACAAAAACTGTTTTACACATCGCCGTTGCTGCTGAATCTCGTAGAGACGAAATATATATTTATATAATTGCATGCGAAGTATTAGCCTTTTTTTTTTTTTTTTGTATATATTGATTTCTTATTTTTTTTTTTCTTTTAACTTTTGTTGAATTTGATTGACTGCTTGGCGCTCGATCGACGAGACGATCAAACGATACTTACGAATGGCGCAATTCTGATACATCGATAGGTTTTATATATTTTCTTTTTTTTTCGTATCCGTATTTTTTTTTTTTTTTTTTTTTTTTCATTTATAAATCCTCGATATTCCCGTATCGTCGCGATGGTCGTTTAGGTGAACCTCTTAATGTACTTTCTATGGTATCGGGAAAAATATCGTTATAGCGCGGGAATTCGACAAACAATCGAATTCTCAGTGTGGGGTGTGGGGATTCAGGCACAAGCGTCACTTAACTCCGTCTTCCCATATCGCCCCGTTTTGGACCAAATATTGGATACGGTGATATTTCCTCTCCGGATTTTCTGTGAAAAAAAAAAAAAAAAATTAAAATTAAAAAATCATTTAAAAAAATTGATTTTTTGCGATAAAAAAAAAAAAAATTAATAAATTGTATCGTATCTCGAATACATACCTCGCGGAGGTAAAATGCGATCACCGACGGTTTAAATCGTAAGCATTTAATAATTTACATATTTTTCCATTAAATTCGTCGTCATTATTTAATTATAAATCGCGACTATCTTCGGGAGGCTCGTTGCCAGTTAGCACCTTGGAAAAATTCGTTAACACAATTGTCTATCTATCGCGCGTATATATATGTATATATATATTCGATTTCGCAGAAATTGCATTTCTACAATAGTAGTCGTTTCAAAAAATAAATAACGAGCGTCCCATAGATACGTCGTGTCCTAATAATTTCATCTATTTGTAGCGTTTTTTTTTTCTTTTGGGGTTTTTTTTTTTTTTTTTTTTTTTTTTTTTTTCAATTTAATCAAACGAAGCTAATTTTTACGAGACTCATGATAACGACGCACAGTATCGTTCGAGTGATACCGCGCGGTCTAATGTCGATGAAAAAGTCTAACGTCCTCTGAGCCGCGATCAGCAGATAAATACTTTTGATATTTTTGGATACAGCTATGTTAACCGTCGGTTTTGGATGAATTATGTTAACCGGTGGCGGAGGAACAAAATCATCGAAACCGTCAGAATCCGCGTCCGTAAATACCAACGAGGATGGAATCCATCTCGCTCTGTGCAGCGTGCGAAGAAAATTTCACAAAATCGATATTTTTTTTCGTGTTTTTTCGATAAGAATAAAAAAATTTCTATCGAAATTTGACAAATTCGATTTATATTTCGAAAAATAAAAATTGCAGTCGAAATTCGAATTTTTTTTCGATAAGACAAAAATTGCACTTGAAATTTTACCAATTCGATTTTTGTTCGAAAAAAAAAAAAAAAAAAATTTATTGATATTTGACAAATTCGATTTTTTTTTTTCGAAAAAAAAAAAGTTATTGAAATTTGAGAAATTCGATTTTTTTTTTTCGAAAAAAAAAAGTTATTGAAATTTGAGAAATTCAATTTTTTTTTTTCGAAAAAAAAGTTGCAATTAAAATTTTACAAATTTGATTTTTTTTTCTTCGATCAAATCGATAGATTTTTTTTTTGTCATTTTTTTACAGTGAAATATTGTGAAAAAAGAAATAAGAATTGTTAAAAAATAGTTATTTTACCGTGTGCAGGGAGCAACATTCTTGCCCCTGATTGCCTTGGCGCCAATGTCAATGCCACCGGAGTCCTGTACTTCCATCGCGTAAATACATCCGGAGAAACCGTCGCGATACTTTCCATAGGTCATGTGCCAATCGGGAACACCGCCGAGATAAACGCTTCCGCGTACGTTCAGTATTTGTTGAAGACCTTCGCTTATTCCGCGCTCCGTGTGCTCGCTGTCGAGTTCGATATTACCTTCGCTGCGTTGTCGCTTTAGAATAATCGTATGACGACCACCGTCGTCCACTCTTTGCGATTGGACTCGCATCACCGCCGGTCCCGAACCCAAATTATATTGGAACTCTACGTAACTGAGAAACAAAAAGTATTTATTAATTTTTTTTTTTTATTAATTTTTTTTTTTACGCCGATAAATCGTAAAAATTCAAACGACAAATAAATTATTCTCTTTTAAACAAAAATGCCGCCATTATGTTTAGTTTCTCCGAATATTCAAACGTTTTTCGCAAAATTTCGGTAAAATGGATTAATCGATTATTACCGAAATTTGATCGATAAGTAAGTAATGCATATTTACCCGTCAACAACGGCGAGTGCGATGTAATCGTCGGGGGTGAGATCGTTGGGGGTCTGTCCGTGCCACATAATCAAACCGTTGCTTTTGTTCGTCGATATCTCGAAACCCAAGAGTTCGTTTTCCTCCTCGTGGGTCATTATCGATCTTTCGAGTTCCAGCCAACCGTCGCCTCTGAACGATACATCGCTGATTATTTCCACACCTGGAAACGAAAAAAAAAAAAAAAAAAAAAAATGAGTAAATGATAACAACAATAATCGAAATAATTTTATTTCGGAAGTATAGGAAATTACTAACTTTTTTCGCAATCCCTTCCGCTGAAACCCAATCGACAATCGCATTTGTAAGATCCGTGAAGATCCGTACAGGAACCGCCGTTTTGACACGGACTCAATAGTTCGCACTGCTTTAATACGTTCTCGCAATTTCGTCCGGCGTATCCGTATTCACAAGTACACGAGTAATCGTAAGCGCTTATACTTTGACAAATTCCGTTTATACACGGCTTCGCCTCGCAAGGATCGTAGTAAGTTGTCGGGGGCCTTGTCGGTGGTCTCGTGGGATGCTGCGTGGTATCCGGCGCTCGTCCCGGTCCCGGATAGAGCGTCGGAAAGTTCGAACAATCTTCGACGTTCGAGGAATCGATCGCTGATCTCAGTAAATCCAAATTCATCGACGATACCTCGAGCTTAGCGCAAAAACACGATGAAAATAATACATTTTTTAATAAAACGAGAATTTATTTATTTATAATTAAACTTGCAATTATTTCGTTTGATTTTGTTTTTATTTTATAAAAAAAAAATTATTAATAAAATTTATAATTTTTTTTTTATTTTTTTTTTATTGAAATAATAAATTTTTTTTTAAAATCGTAATACGATAATTTTGTGGTTAAGAGATTTCAAAGAATCGATTTATCCGGTTTAAACGTTTTTCTCGACGATAACTTACTTGGTTTATGCATCCGTGGAAACTTCTGTCGACTCCGACGTTTCTGTTTATCGTTATTTTCCTCCTGTCGACACCACCGATGTATAATGGCGTTTTCAGGGTCAAAGTTCGTGCGGATCCGTGCGATCGGCCCTCGATCGTCGGTTCACCGTTTACCGAAATTCTTCCATCCCGCGAATTGCGGCTCAGCGTAACGTGAGTCCATAGACCCGGTTGGATGACGTAATTCGATCGTACGACAGCCATTCCTGAGCCGACGTCGTAACGAAACTCGACGAATCTGTCCTTTATAACCAGAGCAGCAAAGTCTCCGAGTCCATCGTCGCTTTGCGAACAATACATCAGAATTCCGTCCCCGTTGTCCGAAGGTTTAAATTTCATCGAAAGCTTAAGCCTATAGTTTCGGGGGACACGAATAACGATTATTACATCGCGATGATTAAAAAAAAAAAAAAATTTAATTGATATTTTCTCTTTTCTTTTTTTCTGTTTTGATATTTATTTTGGTAAACAAAAATATTTAAATAATACGAACTTTTCTCAGGAATAATAAAAAAATTCTAATGAGAGTTGAACATTTTTTTGAATAATTAACGTTTTTTATTTAGCAACGAATTATATGTTTTTGAAACTGAAGTTTAACATAATGAATGAAATTTTATTGATACGCGAGAAATCGTATTTATCGAATTCACAGATTGTTTCAATAATAAATAATCATTTTTTAAATATCATTTAATAAAATCAAATAAAAATTTCGTTGCAACGCGAAAAATTGTATTTGTCGAATTCATCGACTGTTTCGATAATAATTAATAATTCGGATAATTTTTTGTATCAAATTTCTCCGACTCTGCTATTGATAATTTCGTTATAGAGTTAAAAAAATCTACTATATCATGCGTCACCGCTATACGAAGATGATAATTTTTTTCTACATCGATACGAAGCGGAAGTCCCATTTTTTCAATGATTTTATTTTACCCGAAATTCATGCGTTTTTATACAGTTTTATTAATTAAATTATCGCTCAGGCATATGTTTTCCGATTTTGAAAATGAATTTCTTTATCCCAAAAAAATGTGATGAGTCTTAGAAAAAGTTTCAAAAATCGTATCTAAAAAAAATTTTGTACAATTTTCGAATTTCGTCTCCTAATCGATTTTTTTTTTTTTTTTTTTTTTTTTTTCGGAATCAAAATTTAATCAAATATAAGATAATAATGTTTGAAAATTTGGGACTCGATTATCCTGATAAAAGCGAAATGATCGGTAAAAAAAATTATACATACGGCTACGGGATGCAAAATTTTTACATTACCAACTATTTACAAAACGGCGACTAAATTCAAAGAAAAAAAAATAGACGCAGCCAAAGTAAATCAAGAGGCGCGTCGCACACGATAGGAAAAAAATGTACAGGTGACATGGAGGTGAAAGGCGATGGAGTAAAAAAACTAAAAAAAAAAAACCGTAAAATAAAACCAAAAAAAAAAAATATTTCAAGCCATACAAACGATCACGTAAATCTTTATTTGCTCGCAAAAAAATTGATAGATATATATATATATATTTTTGTTTTTTTCGTAAATTTCATATATACGTATCGTAGCAAAACATAGATATATATGTATTTATATATATATAGTATTTTGTTTTATATAGATCGGTTTCTTATAACATAAGTACAAACAATGTATATATGTCGGTACGATTTCAGCATTTAACACGTATTTTTGTAATACACTTACAAGAGTCTGCGTTGTGACGCGGCGATATATATAATCGGAAGCATTTTATTTATGTTTTTTTTTTTTTGTCATTTTTATATTTATTTTCATTTTTTTTAATTATTCGTATAGTAGGATTTTTTTTTTGTGTTTAGTAAGCATTCATTTTTTTTTTTTTTTTTTTTTTTTTTTCGTGTCGAGAACTACATTACGGTGGTTAAATGCAAAGGGTTGTTCTGGCAGTGAGTCACGACGTCTCTTCGCTCGTTCTCCGAATTTTCGTTTCTTTTTTTTTTTTTTTGCTTTTTTATTATTTGTTCATTTTTAAACAATTAATATGAACTTATTATAGGCAATGCGTTAAGAGTTATTAATTAAAAAGCTGTACAAAAAACTCTAATAATTAATTAGTTATGTTGACTGGAGGGCGGGAGAGGCACTAATTTTTTTTATTTAGCACCGCTGGGATTCGCAATAAACTACTCGCTATGCCGGTTTTTTTTCGATGTACAGAGAGTCCGGAAATGAGAATTAACTTTACGAGAAACAAAAACATTAATGAAACAAACGAAAAAGAAATAGTAAGCGATCCACGAAGCTGTAGCATTTTTCGACTTTCGTTTTGTCAATTTGTTTTTTTTTTTTTTTTTTTTTTTTTTTTTTTTTTTAATGCTTTGAATGACTCGCAGCTTCGAGGTAACGTTCTCGTAATCTCTCGTCAATTAATCGCGCGCGAGTTGCATTTTTTTCGTCGTTATTAAGTATTTAATTAATAGTGATTAGTCGTTTTGCCGGACTACTATTCGCGTGCATCGATGCGTTTCATGACGGTTTTTGCGATTTATTTATTTCTTTTCTACGCTCTAATGTTTAGTGTTGTGCACGTTGGGATGTTTCTGATGTGCAATTCTCGAACGGCTTTTTCTAAGCTGTGGTACGTGCGACGAACGCTTGTGCGAACGTTTCGCTTTATTAGCGTATCTCTTACTATCCGCCCTGAAATATAGAATTTTAAACGATTAGGGATCGTAATCTTCTTTTTTTTTTGTTTACTTTATTTTTTTTATTTTTTTTTTTGTTTTGTTTCGTTGTTCACGTTGCTTTTTTATTGTTTTCGAATCGTATCCTCGGGATACTGGCTGCTCATCGCTCTCGTTGAATAATTTTCATTTTTTCAAATTATTTAATTCACGCTGACGATGATATTTTTTCGCCGAATGCCTATAATAGTTATTTCGATAAATTTGCGTCAGCGAAAGAAAAAAAAATCGGTAAATACGATCAATTGAAAGAAAAAAAAAAAAAAAAGAGGAGCAGTCGAAAAAACTTAAATGACGAAATAATCGTCGGGACGATGTAAAAAAGAAAAGATCGGTAGTTGTGCGGCTCGTGAATGGTACATTAAATCGTAAATGAATTCGTTGCGATCGTAGTAACACATGCGACATGCTTGTTGGAAACGCGGCGATCTTTACTCACCGCCTTAGGGCCGTTGGCGTCGAATAAGCGAGGAACGCGCGATCGTCGCGGAAAGCCGGTTCAGTCAAATTCGACGTCCAGAATTCGCAACGCGTACCGGATTTTCCGTAGGGGCAGTAACACTCGAAACCGTTCTCGTTGTCGATACATTGTCCGTCGCCGCAGGCACCTTGAAAAAATTAATTCAAAAGTGAAAAGCGAAGCAATAAAAAAAGAAAAAAAATTCTCACGCGATCGGAGAAAATAAATATACAAAAAGATCTAAACAATTCAGTCGCTGTATAGTATTTGTTGATAAAAAAAATTATTACTGTATGTATTTATTATTATTATTATTCAATAATATATTATTTTTATAATTTCATAAAAAAATTCAATTTCATTTTTTTTTTAAATTTAAATTGCATTTTCTATCGATCCTTTGCTACTTTTCAAAAAATGAATTAAAAAAAAAAAATGTTTACCTGGATAACAGGAAATTCCGGTGGAGTCGCAATGTCTACCGCTGTAACCCGCGCGGCAAAGACATCTGTAGCCATTCTTGGTCGACGCTTCCTGGCAGACGCCGGCGTTGTTGCAGGGATTTTCGGCGCATGTTTCGCAGGTCGTAGTGCCAACGCTGTCCGTTTGATCGCCGATGAGATCGACGACCTTTTCGCCGAGTACCAGTCTACTTATGCAACCCACGAAACCGGTATCGACGGCGGCCTTCGAGTTTATCGTGTTGAAGTCGGCAACACCACCGACGTACAGAGGTCCGCGAAGATCGAGACCCTGAGTTTTTCCGGGATTAACCGCTTTGTAGGGTCCCTCGTCGTCGACGAGCATCGAACCGGCCTTACGATTGCGCTGAAGCTTTATCGTGTGCCATTCGCCGAGGGTAACCGGCTTGTCGGCTCTTATCACCGCTGCACCGGATCCGAGATCGAACCTATCGAAAAAAATTACATTAAAAAAATCATCAGAATAATTTGTATTTAATTTGCTTTTGTTAATTTACGAGAAATTGCGATAAAAAATGTAAACGATGCGTTACTCTTTAATGTGCCATTAAATTTTTTTTTTAATCATTTTACGAGTTTAAAAACAATTAATTATTATAAAAAATTAAAATTTAATAGAATTTTCTTAATTATTCGCTTTTGCAGAGTTTCTCACTTGAATTCGGGATATCCGCCGACGAGAGACAATGATACAAAGTCACCGGTACCGTCGTATGTGTCGTCGTTGTATAGAATCAAACCATCGTAAATCTCCGGTTTGAAGGAAACTTCGATGTTGAATTTGAGATAAGAATCTGGCAAAGGCGGCAGTGCTATCCAACTTTGCGGCGCCTGATTGAAGTACGGCACGACACCGGTTACCACGAGAACAGTCGGAACCTCCGAAGTCTCGACGCCGTTCATTGCTGTGCAGATGTAAGTACCGGCGTCGTCGGCCTTCACGTTGATGAGCTTTAATTTGTTCTGTAACGCAAAAAATATTTTAAAAATTTGAAAAAAAGAAGAAATGAAATTTGAAAAAAAAAAAAAATGAAATTTTAAAAATTAAATAAAATTTCAAAAATTAATAAATACGTTTCAAAAATAATAAATAAATGAAAAAAATTTTAAACGTAAAATAATATAAAATTGGAATTGAAAAAAAAAGAAAGGGAACTGAAATTGAAATTGGGAACTGGAATTGAAAAAAAAAGAAAGGGAACTGTACGTACATCGAAAGTTTGCATGTTACGGGGCAGTAGTCCTCCCAATTTGCTCCAATGGAATTTAATCGGTGGTTCGAGATCCATGCGACAACCCATTTCCAAACTCGAACCATACGGCACGGACTTTGTCTCGATAGCTGGTGCATCATTGTTTCCGCCTGCGTAAGAAAATTACAAGAATATAAAAATCGTCGGAATTTTCGTGAAACAGAGACAATCCATTCGGACGTTTCGTAGAGACTTTATACTCACAGATCAATGAAATCGCGTGTGCAGAAAATTAGAATAATTCAATTAGTCGTCAACTCGAGTTATTGTAATGAAATTAACGAGTTTAACTTTGCATATTAAAAAATAATAATAAAAAAAAAGCAGCGAATACATTTACATGTATTCGAGAAAATCGTCAAAAAATCTTCGTAATTTTTGCTTCAGGATCGCTTTTGAAATTTTAGATCGCTGATTTTTTAACTCCTTCTTTAAGAATTTACTACAAACTCACAGTAATTAATATCTAATAAATTTAATAATTAATTAATAATTTATCGAAAAATTATCATATGCTGAGGAAACTTTCATTTTCTTTTGATTAATTTATGATTCGATAGTCATCGATGATTCAGGTATTACTTTCAATAAAAAAAAATTAAACAAAATCGTAGAGTAGAAAAAAAAATCGTCGATGATTCAAAATTAATTAACAGTTAATTAATTAATAAATTAATGTCTGTTACCTTCGACAATGAGATTATAATCCTCGTCATAGGTGCCCTCCGAGGTATCGGCATGACAACGATAAACGCCACTCTCGCTGAGGCCGATATTGGTGATTCTAAGAGTGTTTCCGTGTTCCAGAGCATTCGTTGGTAGGGACGCGTGATTGGGTCGAGTCCAGCGATATCTTGGGCTCTGATCGCCAGTGTAGGTACAGCGAAGATCTACCATACCTCCGATATTAACGACGTCCGAAGACGGCTCGATGGTCAAAGCGGAATTTACCGCTTCTGCGAAAAATCAATATAACCGTTCAACCAAACGAATCATTTCACAAATTCATCATTGATATGACGATTTGCGGTAATTTTTTTTCATATTTTTTATTCCCATTATTAAATGAGTTCCGTCGATCGGCGCGAACGACCAACACATACAGGAAGAAGAAATCGAAAGGACGAATCGCAGTCCGATCGAACGGAGACACGACGACGGTATGGCGTTAAATATAAATATAATTAAAAAAATAAATAAAAAAATAATTAATACGGCGATCTAAACGGTGCAGAGAGAGAGAGAGAGAGAGAGAGAGAAAGAGAACGGGAGATGCAGAACGACAAAAGCGTAAGAATCACAGTTTGGATAGTTTCGGAGAATAGCGAAAAAAAAAACAAAGAAAAATCTACGGAGGCACAGTCTATGAAGAAGACACGGGACGACACGAGAAACAAACGATAAAACAGACACACATATCTCAAAACAAACCGCGTCGTCGCTGGAGATATTGGCGATATCGCGGGATGCGACAGAAGCGTTCGTCGGTTGCGTCGTGACAGTGTACATAGCCGTCGCAAATGTTATCCAACGATATGCATTCTTGGCTTCTGCATAGGTACCTCCCGTATCCGCATTGCACCGTTTGGTACACTGGCATGCAATCCTCAAGCGTATTAACTACTAAATAATAACGCGAATTTTTCTTAACAGTCAAACAAAACCCAAGTTTCGCTTTCGTCTGCGATTATGGCATTCGATGTTTTAGGTATAAAACGATAATATTGTGCCGCGAAGGATCTTTCAGTGCGATAATTAGAGATTTTTTTTTTTTTTTTTTTTTTTTTTTTTTTTTCGCAGTTTTGCCGACTGCTTCGCGCTAAAACTTGGAAAACAATGAAAAATAAAAACCAACGCAACCAATAATCAAATTTAGAAAGCGGTACAAGTCAGACAGTCATTAATTAGGTATAATAACGTTCAAGCTAACAGCCAATAGTGTCATTCAATACGCGAGTTGCAGCTTCAGTGGTAAAACAAAAAAAAAATGTAAAAATAAAAGAAAAAAAGAGCAAAATTAAGTTAAGGAATTTGTAGGAAATTTTTTTTTTTTACTATTTTCATTCTTCTTGTGATCGTTCTTTTCATCTTTAAGTGCGAAAAAAAAGGATTGTGAAAATACGAATTTTTTTTTTTTTTTTTTTTTTTTTTAGTCTTCGAGTTTTTGATAATTTTTTGTTAATAGCAAAAATAAAAAATGTTCTCAGTGTTTTTGTTTTTTTTTTCACTTTTCAAAGATGAATGAAAAAACTATTACAAGAATAATAAATATAGACGTGTCTCTCTCGGTGACTCTGTAATTTTGAAAATTCATAAAATTCTTTCTCCTCGCGGAATCCTCAGCAACGTAGACTCGAATTTTGTGTTTTTTTTTTTTTTTTTTTTCGAGACTTCTGCCGCCGAAATATCGTATTTTTACTCATCAACGGGGGCTTCAGCGATTTTGGGTGGACAAAACCGTTTTTATTCATTTTTTATATGCGAAAATAATATTGTTTATTCGTAATGATGTTTTGAATATAAGAAAATATTCTGAGTCTCGAATATAAAAAATTGTAGGAAATGTTACATTTTTTCTAAATAGAAAAAAATATATAAAAAAAAATTAAGGAAATTTTTTTTTTCATCGTTAAAACACTATTGCGAACAAACAATCGTCCGGAATTAATGATTCAATGTTTTTTCGTCGACAAAAAAAAATTTAAATCACTTCGTTGCCTGAAATCGCCGGAACTCACTGCCGACGTATTTTTTTTAAATTTTCTTCTCGTAAAAAAAAAAAAGACAAACTTTAGAATTTATGGAATTAAAAAGACGAAAGGTATCAACTCGACGCTGCGTTGCTGAGAAATTTGCTCCGATCAGAGAGCAATAGTCGCTAAATGGAAATAAAGATATAGCGATGTATAAATCCGATTTTGTCGAGAACTGACCTTCGACTCGTAGATTAACGTAATCGCTCGATGTTCCATGAGGGTTGCGAATCTGGCAGATATATTTTCCACTGTCCTCGGGTCGCACGCGAGTCAATTCGATGTAATCGTCGTTAACCAATGCGTTCCTCGGGAGTGCGCGACCGTCTTTGCTCCAGTGAATCGTCGTGGAACGTTGACGAACTTCGCACCTCAGTCTTATCGAACTTCCGGCGAATGCAGTTACGTCGCGTTCCGGTGCGTGAATTTCCGTGTCGTCATAGGTGTCTCCTGTAAAAAAAAAAAAAAAAAAATGAAAAAACAAAAATTCGCATCGAAAAAAATTAAGGAAAAAAAAGGAAAAAATGAAAATTCGTATTGAATTGTTTCGCTATTAAAATAATTAATGAAAAAAAAAAAAATGTCGACTATTTCGCTATGAGAATAATTATTAACAAAAAAAAGGACATTCGCGATGAACTTACCACTGACTAAGACTTCCGCAACAGCTTCCGCAGTTCCAACGTTATTCGTAGCTTTGCAAACGTATTTTCCAGCGTCGTCGTAAGTTATACCGTGGAATTGAAGGAATCCGCGATCATGAGTAACGGAACGGGGCATAGGATGAGTTACCGATTCCCACTGAATAGTAATTGGCTGATCTCCGGTAGCGGTACAGATGATCGCCGGATTTTCACCGGGACCGACGGTCTGACGATTCGGATTCAGTTGGATGATCGGTGGAGCTGAAAAATAAAAATTCATTGATCTATCAAGTGATCCATCGATTTGCAACCGTTTATACGATTCCGCGACACATCAAATCTTTGCGGTGCTAATTAGTTTGCCGATTTGAATTCTCGAATACGATTGGACGACAAAAGACAGCAGAAAAAAATCTCCCCAACGATTTCTCTTCTCCGCAAAAAAATAAAAAAAAAAATAACAAACGACGATTCCGCAAATAATTTACGAACGATTTTCCTCGCGATACTCACATATGACTCGCAGGGTGTGCTTTGCTTTGAAGACCTCGACGCCGTCCAGATATCCAAGACAAACGTATTCTCCGGCAGCTTCAGTGGTAACGCCATTTATCGTGAGCACGTGATCGTGAACAACGCTTCCGGGAGGAAGAGGTCGGCGATCGGTTCTCTGCCAATCGACGTAAATCTTCGAATCATCGGGTCCGAGGACTCTGCAACGTATTTCGGCTCTGCCGCCGGGTGGAATTTCGACCTCATCGCTGGGAACGTGTCCACCGGGTCTCTAATTTGTAATCGCAAAAAAAAAAAATACATATATATATATAAATAAAAATGACAATAAAATAAAATCGGAAAATAGAAAAATCGGATCGAAATTTCGTGAAAATCGATATCGGTAGAGTTGAAAATCCATCGGAAAGAGATAACTCACCGGATGCGGCTCATCCGGTGGCGATGGTGGTCCGGGATAATCTGAATCACCGTTCTCGTCGTCGACGCGAACCTGAATTCGTTCTGTGGCAATACCTGCCGCATTGGTCGCCTGACACGTGTAAGAACCTTCGTCGTCGGCCGACATCGACATTATCTCGTGAACCGCCGTCAGATGAGACGATTCCGGTCTCGAGAAACTACTGCAAAGAAAAAAAAAAAAAAAAAAATGATTCAGCTATCGAAATGCAATTGTAATCGAAACCCGATTTTTATCGAGTGAAAAACAAATGAATCCCTTCTACATAAATATTAATCATAAAAATTGCGTATTTATAAAAAAAGAATGAATTAAATAATAATTAGATGAATTAACTAATTAATTCAATTTTTTTAATAAAAATAATATTATTATTTATTTATTTTAATTTATTTAATACTATTTTTAATGTAATAACATTTTTTTTAAATTTTTATATTCGACGATATAAAAATAATGAGGGAAAATCGAAGATTTACTTACTATACGGATTGTCCGGGTCGCCCTCTCATCCAGACGACCGTCGGCTGAGGAATACCCGTAGCGCTGCACATAAGTCGGACCCTCGCGCCCTGTCTAACGTATATAACACCGCCGGTCGGTGTAACAGTAATTACAGGTCTCGACTGAACCTCGATGCGGGCGACGGCACTGGTAGATCCAACGCGGTTCGATGCCGAACATTTATAACTGCCACCGTCGTCGACAGTGATATTCGTGAGTCTCAATAAGCCACCGGGCAGTTGCTGAACGTTCGACGGAAATTCGCGACCATCGTCGCGGATCCATTGAACCTCTGGTACCGGGAAGCCGGCGAGTACGCGACACTGAATATCCGCAGAACCACCAACTCTAACGGTTTGCGATGTCTTCGGATGAAGTTCCAAAATCGGCGTTTCACGGGCTAAAAAATCATTAATAAATGTTGAATAATGAAATTAATGAATGAAAAAGTGTATAAAAATAATAAAAAAAAAAAAAAATGACAAAAAAAATCTAATAAATAAACATAAAAAAATAATAATTATAATTAAAACAATAATTATCTTATAATTAAATAGTATAAATATTTTCGAAAATATTATTTATATCATATATTTAATTACATTTTATGGAATTTTTGCTACGAGAATCACTCAGTCAAAACTCGAATTTTTCGTGAAAAAAAAAAAAAAAAATTCATTTCACGGAGCGAAATATTCTCACCTTCGACTTCGACGATCGCACTGGCTTCGTAGCTGCTCGCTGCGTTGCTCGCCCGACATATATAGACACCTCTATCGGATACCTGAGAATTATGAATTTGGAGAGTGTCGCCGACTTGACGAGCGTTCGGCCCGAGTGACGATTCGCCGTATTTCACCCATCGGATCTGAAGACCGGAATCGCGACCGACGCTGCACCTTATCTCGACGGTGGTGCCTTGAGAAACCTTTTGCCGGTCGGGTTCGACTCTGACGCTCGGCTCGTTTCTCTTCGGATAGATCGTCACGTTCGCGAATGTACTCGTCTCCGCGCCTTGATGACTCGTCGCCGTACAGATATAAATACCCGAATCGCTTGGTACGGGATTACCGATCGTTAGAACGCCATTTCGTTGATTTCCCGATAGTGGCAACGGTTGCGCACCCGAACGGACCCAGAAAACGCTCGCGTCGTTGGGCGCGCGAGCGCAGATCAGTCGCACCGTGTCGCCGGCGCCTCCGTACCAACTTGTCGGCGTTACCGATGGTCCTATGTCCGTAGCATTCGGCTGTAAACTCCATGGCGGACGGTTTGGATTTTCTGTAATGAAAAATCGCGCATATTATTATTATTATTATTAATTTTTATCATCATCATTTTATTATTTATAAAAAAAAACCGATAATCGGGTTAATTTTTTTTTATTATTTATTTAGTATTTTATTATTATTATTATTATTTTTTTTATTGATTATTTTTTTATTTTCAATTTTTTTTCTACATACCTAAGACATAGAGTCGAGTTGTTTGCTCGTGAGTTCCAATGTTGTTCCTTGCGATGCACTTGTAATCGCCGGCGTCGCCTCTCGTCACCGCATCGATTCTCCATATTCCGTCGGTGAATGTTGCTTCGGGATTCATAGTACCGTCGAGACGAATCCATTCGACTTCAGGCTGAGGATTGCCGGATCCCTCGCAACGGAATTGCACCGGTTCGCCTTCCATTACTTGCTGCGATGTCGGATAGATTTGGGCTTTTGGTACCACTGGATTCGATCCTATTAAATGGAATTAATTTTTTTAAATTCTGAGTAGAAATTTGAGAGATTAGGAAGGAACTGATTTTAGGAAACATTTTTTTGCTTCCTGCGATGTAATTTTTTATTTTTTACAGTACCGAAACTTTCTAAAAGAGGATTTCAATTTAATTGCTTTATTTCTAATTTTTTTTTCTTCCGCTATGAAAAGTTCTTTTCGCATTCATTTTTTTTTGTTTCTTCACCGGCGAAAGTTTCTTTGCCTCCGTATGAAATTGATGAAAATTTTAATAAATTAAAATGAAAAGATATCTCTTATTTTATCGATGCGGAAAAGTTGCGTATCGGAATACCTGGTATGTCGAGAAGGCTTTGCGGAAACGCTGCGTCCGTTGCGAAGAATGTTTATTGAATATTGTTTTACTTTATTGATAAATAAAAATGTATGTTTTATTTTCATACCTCCAACGGTGAGAATAACTTTGTCGATATTAACTTCGACACCATCCGACACATGGCAAATGTATACACCACTGTCCGAGACTCGGACGTTCGGAAGAACGAGAAGACCGCGACTGTCGTCCAAACTCTGCTGCGGCAGGGGACTTCCCTCCTTTTCCCATCGGATTTGCAGTGGTAACTGAAAAAAATAAAATAAAAAATCAGAAAAATTGTAGAAAAAGTATCGTAAAAATGTGCAAAATTTCCGTTTCATCGAATACTAACGTCGTCCACAGATGTTCCGCTGCAGTGATACCTAACGGTGCTTCCCGTGTGAACTATTTGGAACTTCTTTTCTTGAATAGAAACGATGATTCTCGGTGGCGCTATTGGCGTCGGAGGTGGCGGTGGAGGCGTCGGATGAGTATTAACTGTGACGAAAATAAATTAAATAATTATAAACGCGAATTACCAACGAATTAGTAGATGACGAGAGACACTTTGCGACGAGGACTTGCGACGTGGTCGAGAAATCCAATAACCGCTGATAAATTGCACAACATCCATATTTCTCGAGATCAGCGAAAACAAATCTTTGCATTACAGTCCGGAAATTGCGAATCGTTACAATCATTTCGAAAATTTAAAAAAGTTTCATTATTATCATAAGTTAAAATATAAAAAAAAGACTCCTTCCGAGTTTCGGAACGCCAAAGAAAAATTAATAAAAAATACGTTTCTTATCGATGTAATTTAAAAAAATTAGAATTCACTGATCTTCGGAATTACGGATGTAAAAGCGATAAATCCCAAAAGCAGATACAATAATTAGTTAATCTTCCCGAACCGACCGAAGCATATGAAAAAAAAAAAAATGGTACGATGAGGAAACATCCCCTATGGGGGTTGATAAATACATTCTATACAACACAGGAACTGAAAAAATTGTGACGAGGGACCGATAACCGCGGGACGGACGCACACCGATGACGATCACCGTTTCCACGTGTATCCCGAACCTGGAGATATCGTAGCAGCGATCTTGGCGAGTTCTTTTCCGTGTCGATCGATAATGAAGCATTCTACGTTGCAGGGATAATCTCCAACGTAAATTCCCCAGACGCGTTTAGCTCCGGTATCGGTGTCGAGGAGAGGACCCGGTGCGATGCCCCATGCAGTCAACGGCAGGTTGTTATATCGCACCAATTTAAAATATATGTATAGCCGGTCGCGATGCTCGTAGGAACACGTGAAATTCACTCTGCTGTTCACCGGCGCCTCGGCACCGATCGGCATTAAACCGACTCGTAGTTCCGCTGCATTTTTTAGTTTTTTTTTTTTTTTTTTTTTTTTTTTTCATGCAACAATATGTGATTTCTGTTTTTCAATCGTTTTTACATAAAATATCGATAAAAAGCTGTTAAATTCTCGCGATTTCGAGAAGCAAAAGCTGAATTTATAATTATTATATACAGAATCGCAGGTTCGGCGAGTTCGGTGGGAATCGTTGAGGATTTTTTAAAATTTCTGCGCGCCGTATTTTTTAATAAAAAAAATAGTTTTGCGCAGCAGATGGCAGAGGTAAAAGATTTTTTGTCGCATAGACAGTTATTGGATTTGTTTTGTTTTCAAGAAACTTTTGGGACTGAAATTTAACGATTCTTATTCAACTCGATACCATTGGCTATTTGTTACGATAAGATATGCCACTGCGAATTTTTTAAATATTTTTTTTCCTCGAGATTTGGTTAATATTCAAATAATCTGAGTGGAAAAAAATTGAAGCAAACTGTTGGGAGGTCATTAATAAAAATTCCGGACTTCGAGTCTTGAAAAAAATTATATAAAAAATAATTATCCATTTGAACAATCAATAGAGTTATCTCAATCGACAAACTTGCTAAAATTTTTTTCAAAAACTATCAGCATAAAATTTAGAAGTTCTTTTGTTCTCAAAAACGATTTGGATGTCCCATTTTTTTTCAATCTCCTTAATCATTTTTTTCAAGACATGCGAATTTTTTTAATTTTTTTTTTTTCCCCGAATTGTGGTTAATATTAGAATAATTTTAGTCCAAAATCGAAGGAAACTTTTAGCATATCGTTAATAAAGATTCCGTACTCCGAGTATTGCAAAAAAATTAGATAAAAAATCATTATTTTGTTAGAAAACCAATGCAATTATCACGATTGATAAACTTACCGATATCCTGACAATACTGTCCGGTGTAACCGGCCAAACAGTGGCACTTGATTTGTCCCAATCTTGTGATCTCGCAGCTCTCCTCGTGATCGTTGCACGGACAGGAGTTGCAAGAGCCAAGAATGCTAACTGTTCTGTCGGTGATATCGCGATAGTAACCGCGAGCGCATGCCTCGCAGGAAGTACCGATGTATCCTTGTGGACAGCGACAAGCTTCGATTTGCGTGGCACGTCGACCGGCGCGATTGCTCTCCACCGCGGTATCGAGACTTATGTCGCTTATGTAAGTCGCCGTCATTCCTTCGCTGTACGACGCCCGGACGAGAATCGCCTCGAGATTCGATAGAACGGTCATGAGATCGGTACGGGAAGCGCGACGAAGACCCGATGTCGAGAGTCTGCGCCATTCGGATTCTCTCAATGGCACTGAATAAGTCTGAAAAAATTGAAAAAAAAATAATTAATCACTGATATTTACAATGAATAATTGCTAATTAAAGATTCCTATCCGGAAAAATTTTTTTTAATAGTAATTTAATATTAAATTAATAAAAAAAAAAAAATTTCGTTGTAATAAGAAAAAAGCATTTGATCGTCCGGCGATCGATTTCGGAAGAATGTTTCGTGTTATTAACGAAAAAAAAACTTACCAGAGGTATTCCGGGAAGAATTTCTTCGGGATTAGTCCAGAAGAGCGTTATACCGTTGCCGACAAGCGTCACATCTTGATCTTTGAGAGTCTGAGAGTTCGGATACGCAGTTATATGCTGAGTCAGCGTTAGATTGCCTCCGTAACTCTTAACTTTGTTGCCGGTGAAGGTCGCCGGAAGAGACCAGAAGAGTCGGCGATTGCGATTGTCGGAGAAACGGTAACCGATCTCGTTGAGTCCCACGTTGAGGTCGAATCCGTCATCGATAACATCGAGTCTTGATCTGTAAAAATTAATTTTTTTTCAGGAAACAGTCTATCAATACGAAAAAAGTGTTTTATTTTTTTTTATCGGTAAAAGAAAGTCCTATAAAAAAATCCTTATGTTTAATTGTTCGTTAGGGTGTTTTAAGCCTATAAAAAAATCTCGAGGTCCAACGAAAAAAAATTGTAAGAGAAATTCCATTTTCAGCAAATTATTCAATATTTCTCGATATCTCCTGTTTAAAAAAACGAAATATTTCTCACAATTTTTTATATTGAGGGCTGAGGATTTTTTTACACGATAATAATATCCCTATCAACAATCAGTCGAGAGGGATTATTTATAGAATTTTTTTTCCCCGAGAAAAAAAATTAAATGCATTTACTTGTTGAAATCTTTTGATTTTTGCTTTGAGGGTTTCAAAGCACTTTGTAAATCAATGCAATTGCTGTTTACGAATGATAATAAAGTTTATAACCGGTCAAACTTTATTATTAGGTAAACTATTAAATTGTTATAACCATTGGGAGTTTTTTTTTCTGGAAAATCAACTTACGCATCGGTGAGAGTGAAACCGTGACGCGAGTCGTAAACCCATATCGGTATCTGTTGTATGTACAAAGAGCTTTCGTGGCACTGATTCGTCACACCGCTGCAGTAGCACTCGTTACATCCGTTGATATTGGCGGCAGAGAGACCAAAGGTCGACGGACGACAACGATTGCATTCCGGACCCTCGACATTGGTTTTGCAAACGCATCTCTCGTCGATGCAGCGATCGCTCTCCGAACCCGCGGGATCGCAGTGACACGGTCTCGGCGCTCCGGTTCTCACGCAACCGCCTCGTGTCGCGTCACCTTCGTAACCCGCTTCGCAGACATCGCAATTCTCGCCAGTGGTGTGATTCGCGCAGTTCTGCAACACGAGAAAAATGAATGAAGAAACGATCGATCGACGAATCAAAAATTAATTCGAAAAACGAATCGACGAGGACGACGAACTAACCTCGCAGACTCCCGTCTCAGGATCGCACTGCGACGAGTGTCCGTTGCAGTTGCATGGCTCGCAGATTCCTAAATAGAGACCTTCCATCGCTCTGGTGTAACCGACGGCGCAATCCTCGCAGGAGAGACCCCGATAGCCAGCGGGACACGAACACTCCTCGACTTCTACGGCGCGTTCCCTTCCGTTGTTGAATTTCTCCGCCGTGTCAAGCGATACCATCGAAAGCCTGAAGAATTTTTTCATCATTTCATACATTTTTATTCTTTCATTTGGTTTTTTATTTATTTTGTGGATTTTATTATTCTTCAACCCTTTAGGGACGGGAAACTTTTATTAAACTGGTAATCACTCATAAAGATAGTGAATTAAAAATTGATGACTCGATAAAAATAGTAAAAAAAAAATTATCCGTCCTTTTAACTCATCTTTTTTTTTCTCAGTCTATAAAAGTAAAAACGATAACTAAAAACTGAGGCAATAGTAGATGAAACTGGAGGAATAGTGACAAAAAAAATTAAAGAAAATACTCACGCAGCTTCATTCGTATGGGTGGTGTACGTCGCTTTGATTCTGATTTCTTGGACATCAGCCAAAGCCATCAACAGGTGTTCCCTGTCGGCTTGAGTGCCGTCAGTTCGTTGCCAGTATTGTTCGAGGAGCGATACGGTGAATGATTGCGGTGTATTTGATTCGAGAGTTTCTTTGGAGTAGTATAGCAACTTTATATCGTTTGCCTGTTAAAAAAAAGAGAAAAAATAAAAAAGGTAATCGTTTCGTCAAGAAAATTAAAAAAATCGATGTTTCAGGTTTTTTTTTGGGATTCACTTACACTTATAAGCTCCACGTCGGCAGCGTTGTTTCGTGAACTCTGTCCACCCGGCGAGGGTACGTATCTGACGGTATAGCGAAGATTACCACCGTAAGAAGCGATCTGATTGCCGCGGAAGAGACTCGGTAATTGCCAATAATAAACGTCGCCGTTTCCACGATTCGGGAAATCGCTGTAAACGATCTCGCGGCTTATCGCGTCGAGACGTATTCCATCGGCGATCGGTCTCGCGTCGCGAATGTTAGAGTCGACGAGGGTAAAGTCTCGGATCGAATTAGTGAAGGATACGCGAATCTGCGAAAATAAAGAATCAATTTTTAGAGACAATCGAAAGAATGAAATTAATGAAAAAAATTAAATAAAATGATCTCTTTGAGTCGACGTACCTCACTTCGGTGCCAATTAGACTCGATACATCTGCTTGTTATTCCCATACAGAAACAACTGATGCATCCAAATTGATTTTTCGACGCGAGATTAAATGTGTTCGCCTTGCATTGGTCGCATTTAAGGCCAGTCGTGTATTGCTGAAATATGAAAAATTCATTCGAGTATTCGAAAGACAATATTTTTTATTTCATCAATGGCAAACTTTGCGACAGTGATACCGGAAATTTCCAGGATATTTAATCACAGAATTCCACCCGTTTTTTCGGTAATATAGAAATTTTTGAGATGTCTTCCAATGATGAAGAAAAAAAAATTTTAAAAACCGCAATTTCGAGTTTTTTTTCCATAATCGCAAAATTTCCTTTCGCGAAATATTTAAAAAATTTAATAGCACAATATTGTTGTTAATGAAGGTTCGGCGATTATAGAAAAAAACGTACGGAAGGATTATAATTTTTTTCAAATATCATTATTCAAATTATTTCTATTTAAAAAAATGAGACTTCAGGATTTTTTCACGCAATGAAAACACTTTTATCAACAAACAGTTGCATGGGATTCGCGATTCGATTTTTTTTTCCACATATAAAAAAAAAATTGTGTTTTGCGCCTAAAATCGACGAACTCTTCTCAAATCAATTTGAAAATTTAAATCTACACAAATTCTTTCTCCTCGAAAATAAAAAAAAGTTGTTTAACACTATCGATCGTTGTACTTACGTTTTTATTTGCGGAGACAATAGAGCAAAATGTTTAATCCGTGATAGAGAGGTGAGCGTTAACAGTGGTTATTACATAAAGTTACGGTATATAAAATCCTTTGATTTTTCAATCAACATAACGAGTAATTCGATTGATTATTAAATGACTGTATAATACCTTGCATCGACATTTGCCGTTGGAATCCGGATACGGAGTAACGCTTCCATGGGGATCGCAGAGCTCGTCGCGAACGCATTCGTCACCGGGAATCAGAGGATTTCCGTGATAACCGGCTGCGCACATTTGGCACCTTACGCCGTCGTAGCCCGGCGGACACTCACAGATAGGATTGCGATCCGGTCCGAGTTTGCAGTCTCCGAATCTGATGAGAAAAAAAAAAAAAAATTGTCGATTTTTATAAAAAAATTTTAAACAATTATAAAAAAAAAAAAAAAAAAAAAAATCATCGGATTCATCAAAATAATCTATTGATAGATTATTAATAATATAAATATAATAAAATAAAAAAAAAATATATTATTATTAATAATATTTATAAAAATATATAATGAAATTAGTTAATCAGATAATTATTTATAGAAATATGAATGTGAATCTTACTGATTGGATGGGTTCGTGAGAGGACAGGGACACGGCTTGCAGGGAATGTTTCGCAACGGATCTCCGTAGTATCTCGGAGGGCATTTCTTCGGCTCCGGTTGATAGCACTCGCCTAACCAGCTTCCGGTTGTTCGTCTAAGATAGCCGGGCGCACAGTTTTCACACGATTCGCCGCTGTATCCTGCGTGGTAGAAATGAACAAAAATTTAATAGTCAGTCGTGTGAACAAAGTTATTTGCTGATTTGTAATTGGAGACGAGAAAATAAAAAAAAAATCAAAAAAGTCGCTTTATCTCATACCAGTCGGACAGGTGCACTCCTCGACGAAAGATGCGGATCCGAGACCGGTGTTCCTCTCATTGGCTGTATCCATTATGATATTTGTGATCGAAACTTGCAATTCCGGTGAATCTTCGTATTTCGCTCTGAAGAGTTTAAAAAAATCCTTTAAGTTGTAACAGGATACATATTTCAAGAGAAAAAAGTGTAATTGAGCGCTTGAAAAATCAACAATTTCGACGACGAGAAATCGACTAATTTTGAAAAAAGCAAAAAAAAAAAGAAAATTCTGTAAAAAATTATTTTTACAGTTCAAATGAACTTCTCAACTTCTGCTAAAAAAAAATCGTTAGGTTACCGGATGATTCCTTAAACAATTTTTTTAACAAATTTGTCAACAACTTCTTGAGATTATTATCACTCAAAATTAATTTCCTTGGCGCCTTCCACCTGATCGATTTTTGTCAGATTTTTATCGCATCGAGAAGTCTTTGAAATTTTCTTTGAATCTCACATTTGTCTGGAAATCTAACGATACACTCCTTAATATCGATTGCCCTTACTTTATAAGAATCTTGTCGACGGCAGCGAGAACCATCATAATTTCTTGTCGAGTGGCCGGAACCTCAAGACCCTCGTCATACTTCAACCAATCGCCATGGAAGAATCTGACCGATCGTTCGGTTTTGACGTCCGGTTGAATGGGTCCGCCGCGATGGATCAGTACGTATCGGTTACCGCTGAGAATAACGTCCGGTGCGTCTGTCGGTTCGCCGTCGCCGCTGTAAGAGACACTGTAGCGTAGATATCCACCGTAGGATCTCAGTTGACTCTTTTCGTAGTAACTGTCCGGTAGGGCGAAGTAAGGTACGTTGTAGGAAGTCAATTCGTTGTTGCGGGGCGCTGTGATATCGACGCCGTCGGAACCACGCGGACGAACTTCGGCAATAAGGCTGGTGACGTCGCCCTGAATAATCAGTTGCGGTCCAGTGCTGACTGAAACGACTCTGTAGCGATTGAATGGCGGAGGAATCTGATAGGTGAAGAGATTGGCGCTTTTGCATTGATGGCTCACACCGAAACAGAAGCACGGTATGCACTCGTCGGGGGAACGGGCGTCCTTATTGAATTTGCCAATGGGACAGATGCCGGTTGTTTCATTGACGACGAGAATCGTGTCGGGAACGGCGAATACGAAACCAGCGGAATTAAGAGCTTCGCAGGAATAGGCACCCTGATCGGAGAACTCGATGTTAGGACAGGTCAGAGTACCGGTGCCGTTTACGGACGTCGAGTAACACTTGGAGGGCACATGGCCCCAATTCAAACGCCAATTGATCTCTGGTATTGGAACACCGATCGCTGTACAGGTCAGTATCATCGAGTCGCCGGGATACAAGGTTACCATCGACGGAGGTGGCTTCGTTATGTAAACGCCAGCTGTAACAGAAATCGGAGAAAGGAAGGTGCGTTAGAAAAATTAATTACTTTTTTTTTGTCGGCAAAATCGGTGGATAAAAAAACTGGAAGATGAGATGGGAACAATTTCATATCGATACCGATACCGGTATAAACCGATATCGATAACGGTACCGGTATAAACTGATATCGATGCCGATATCGGTATAAACTGATATCGATGCCGATACCGGTATAAACTGATATCGATGCCGATACCGATATAAACCGATACCGATGCTGATAGCGATACCGGTATAAACTGATATCGATGCCGATACCGACATAAACCGATACCGATGCTGATAGCGATACCGGTATAAACCGATACCGATGCTGATAGCGATTCCGGTATAAACCGATACCGATGCTCATAGCGATTCCGGTATAAACCGATACCGCTGCTGATAACGATACCGGTAAAAAACGATACCTTTTTTTGTTTTTTTTTTACATAATTTCGTGATTACAATAATTACTCACAGCATCCAAACTCATCGCTGCCGTCTTGACAATCGCGTTCCATGTCGCAGTGGTAAGTCTTCGGTATACACTGATCGATAGTTGCGCACTTATATTCGTTGTATTTGCATTTTGATCCGGGAGGCGCTGGGGCGCAATTCTCCTCGTCACTACCGTCGGCACAATCGTTGTCGCCGTCGCAACGCCAAACTTTGCTAACACACTGCTTGTTCGCGCAACGGAATTGATTTGGTTCACATCCATGAGGACCTGAAGACAATTATACATTTTTAGAACGGGAAAAATCTTTAAAAATCGTTTGTTAATATTGTCAAATATTGTAAACAATATTTACAAAGCAATTTCATGAAATTTTTTTTATTTTCAATTTGTTTGTATACTTACTGCATCGCATCTCATCGGAACCATCCGTACAATCAAATTTGCCATCGCATACGAAGGATTTTGTTATACAGTCGCCGTTGCTGCAAGTTGCCTCGTCGTATTTGCACACGTGCGGTGGTCTCGTTGCCGGAGGATCGACTGTAAAATAATCCATTTTTTTTTATTATATCGTATTGTATATTATATTTATAAGCCGCGGAACGAAAAAATTGTTCTTTCGAAATTCAGAACGCAATTCGATACTCACATTTCTCGACTTCCAGATGCACCGTAACCTGTTGTCCGGGAGTCGACGAAGGATAACCTACAGCTTCGCATACGTACAGTCCGGAGTGATCGAGTTGGATATTCGGAATCTCCAGACGTCCATTGATGTCGCGAGAACCCGGCGGCAGAGGAAGTCCATTGCCACGGAGCCAACGTACCTTCGCTCGTCGCTGCCCCTCGTCGCGACATTGGAAGACAACCTCGCGGCCTGTCGAATTAATCATTCAAATCCAGTAAGCAAAAGCTTTTCGATTCGATCGATCGCCGATCGCACACGTTCAATCGGATCAACGTTACGAGCAACGATGCCGCGCGACATCGAATCATGCAAAGTAAAGTCACTTTTGTAAACATTACATGCTGAATATTATTGAGATTATAACGATTCCGTTTTGCGGATGGAGGCGAATTTGATTGTTTTTAATATGAAGTTTTTTTCTTTTTCAGCTGAAATGAGAACATTGTTACGCAGCGATTCGTTTAGTGGATTGTTTTTTCTTTTTTTTATGATCGCATTGTCCCTGAAAAATATTTACACACTTCCCTCGGGCAATTGGCAAGGCGAGACGTCGTGCTTTTCCCGCAACGACTTCACAGTTTATGCATTAAAACACAATGGTCACAGTGTTGAGATAATGATATATGGTATACATGTATTTTTTATTAACAGCCGTCGAATATCATGAATCATGAAAAAGACCACTCGACGTCGCGGTCGCGTATGAGTTATTATATATTTCTGTGTTTTTTTTTTCATTTTTTTTTTTTTTTTTTTTTTCAGACAATACTTCCTGCCAAGAGGAAGGCTTACCTTGCTTTGTCGGGTCTGACCAATGCAAGAAAAGAAAAAAACAAGAAAGATTTACATTAATAAAATCGTTCGATTCCGAGGGCAGCCGATTTCTTCAAACGATCATTTAATTTTTCTCTTTTTTTTTCGTTCTCTATTCATATTTTTTAACCTCCTTTGTCGTCAGTTGCACGAGGTTTTTTTTTAAGGGAAGGAAATAGAGGCAAAAATTGTGGTTACGACCCCCGCGAATTAAAAACGCATCGATTCCGCAACATTTTTTTTTTTTTTTCAAAGTTTTTCCCGACTATTTTTTTTTAATTTAAATTCTTTTTAGAATTCAAAACAACTTTCGATTTTTTTTTTTTCACGAAAACTATAGGAGAAAATGAAATAATTTTTTTTTTACTCAAAGGTAACATTGGGAGCAGTAAAAAAAATCATTTTTTTTCCTCCTATAGTTTTAGAAAAAAAAAAATTAAATCATTTTCCGGGTCACATACACGACTTTTACCTTACGATAAAAAAAAATTGAAATAACTTCAATGCGATACTCACTTTCTTTGATGATTTGTTCGCTGGGATAAGTCTTAAGATTGAGTCCTTCCGAGTCGACGCTATTGTCTGCAATCGATAATTTCAATCATCAATGAAGAAAAAATAACTCGGCATCAGACTCATCGCGTTGAGTCAATGAGATTCTCATATCATCGCGCGACCCACTGAATAATATATTGCCGTTTCCTGATTCCATTAACACAAACTGTGACTAATAAATGACAAAATTCTTACCGCAGCCTTCCTCATCGGATCTATCGCGGCAATCGGGAATACCGTTGCAACGCGATGAATAATGGACGCAATTGCCATCGGAGACGCAGGTGAATTGTTGAGATGTGCAGTAACGGTGTCCCGGCGTCGTTTCGGGCACTAAAAAAAATATTAAAAAATAAAAATCATCATAATAATTTTGATAAAAAATTTAAAAAAAAAAATAATATTTAATTCTATTAATAAAAAAAAATTCAAAAAAAAAATTATTATTATTTAAAAATAATAATAATAACAATATTTAATTTTTCAAATTTTATAAAAATAAAATGACTGAAACGTATCGGTTAATTGGTTAAATCATTACTCACCGCAGCCTTCCTCATCCGATCCGTCGTCGCAATCAATTAATCCGTCGCATTTCTGCGAATATTTGATGCAGTCACCGTTTCGACACTGGAATTGTTCCCCCGAACATTCTAAAATAAAAATCGTAAATTAATTCACGGCGATGCGATTGAAATGCGGGTAATTAAACGGCGGAAGGGCGATGATTAATGTGTCCTAAAAAATAAAAAAGTGGGACTAACGAATGATGAAACATCGATAATGATAAGTAACGACAGATAGAACGTGGAAACTCCACATATAGTATAATTGATAAACATAGTAAAACACTCTCCGTTTACTCGCTAATAACGCATAAACTAACACACAGGATTTTTTTTTTTTTTTTTTTTTTTTTTTTTAATACGGATTGCGCCAAACGGTATCGAAGAAACAAAGATATTATAATCGGTTATCTAAGATCTTCAAAGTCTATTTCAACGGTTAAGGAGGCAAATAAGTAATATTTACAGATGATGAAGAAATTGTTTTATGAATGTGTGAATTCCTGGATGAAGAAAATATTTGATAGAAAATCATCGAAGCGAAAGAATTCGATTAAAAATATATATATATGTATTTTTTTTTGCGAAATAACTTTAATGATTTTCTATGGCATATGAGGAAAGAATCGAGCGGATCGAGTCAAATCGGCGACTGATATTGAACGATTTTTTTTTTAAAGAGATTCTACAAGACAATCGATTACTGAGAACTAAAAGATATTTTGACAATAATTGATTTGGATAAATCGATTTTTATGTAGAAATTTTGTCACATTTTTTTCGCAAGCTGTTGTTTTTTTAAGGATAAAAAATTAATGCGAATCTGCTGATCAACGAAATATTTTTTTTTTACTTTTTATATTATCGGAGTCGATACTGAAATTATTTAACAGCAATCGTTTGTGCGGAAATCTTTTAAAACGCTTGAAATGTGTACCAAGTAAAAGTTGAGAATTTTTTCGGAGTCTGCGGAGGATTTCTGGTCGCCGGAATCATTTTTTTTCTACTCGAAAATAGCATAAAATTGAGCGAAATAATTTCAGTGCCTTCTGTGATAACGTAGAAGATAGAAAAAAAATAGTTGGAGAGACGTAATCCTCCGCAGATTCTCAAAAAAAAATTCTCAACCAGTCGTTGATACACATTTCGGTGTTTCAGAAGATTTCCGCTCATAGAGTTTCAGTGAAATAATTCCTATATCTCTCTAACAATGTAAAAAAATATTTAAAAATATATTTCGACAAACAGAAATCTCCGGAAAATTAAGAAAATTTTTTTGTCGTTAAGAAAGCAATAATTCGTAAAAAAAAAAACAGTTGACAAACAATTTCTTGCGCTTAATCCGACTACCGATTGTCGTGTAAAAATACTGAAAAAAAAAATTCTTCAAAGTCCGTCGAAGATTTCTCATCGCTCAATGCCAATCTGAAGGCAGTTAAGTGTTCAATGTATTCGGATGTTTGAAAGAAATGCAAGATTCTGATCGAATGAAAATATTCTACGATCTGTTCGATGCATTCGCTCGACGAGCTGAGAAATCAATAATTATACATTTTTCTTTTTTTTTTTTTTTTTTTCGTCGACAAAAATCGTTTAATATTTTGCTGTAATATTTTGTTTTTTAATAATTAAATTATTTTTCTCGTCTCACGGGTGCAGCGACCATTCAACTCTAAGGGTTCTATCCTACGACACGGATAAATCGTCTAAATTTCAAGAATACCAGGCAAATAAGATGCACTATCGATACAAAGGATGCCTCTGATGTATCGTTAAATTCATATACGGATATATTTATATGGTAATAAATGTATATATATTGTATATATACTATAATATATAATTTTTCGACTTGAAACTAAGTGTCGTCTGATTTTTTTGTATGTTTCTTTTTTTTTTTTGTTTTATTTGTTTTGTCTACTTGAACGCCAGCAACAACCTACACAAAAGTCTATTCGGCCGCTAACACTGAATGACAGTAAACGATGTATCGCCAGGACAATCTGGGGTTCCGTTCAAAACGCATATTCACTAACGGAGAGAAGATTTTGTTAAGACGAGGTAACTAAGTAGCCATTTTTTTTTTCAATTTTTTTTTTTTTTTTTTTTTTTCGTATTCTCGAACTTTGATGTGTTGAGATTATTGTGTGCAAATTTCATTTTGAAACTCGTAAAATTTCGTAAAAAAATATCAAACTTTGAAATCTTGAAATAGCGTTTTCGATATCGAAAGTCGAAATATCTCGAAAACAATTCTTTTTTTTTTACTCAAATACTTTTTTTTTTAAAGTAAAAAGTAAAGTAAAAAGGCGAAGTTTGTAACCTTCGAAATTTTGGGAAAAAAAAAAATAGAAAATTTCTATGTGGCGAAATATTTTTAACGTTATATTTTCAGAATCGATTTCGTTTTTTCATTTCGGATCATCCGGTTGTCGGAAATCGTGCGGCCGCGATAACGGCGCTTCCGGTCGACCGATTTTCATAATACAAATTATTCGGCAAGTTATTTGTATGTACTTTCGATTAAAAAAAAATCCAAAAGCTTCCGTATCAATAGGAGACGAAAAAATAAAAATTTTGCTTTCCACCCGTTTTTTTTGCTCGTCTACTCAGTTACCTTAACTTAACGAAGAAATTGAAAAAAAAAAAATCAAAAAATCATACCAAGAGCAATAAAAATTTTCGTGCGCATAAATAAAAATAAGACGTTGAAAGAGATATTAACTAATAGAATGTATAAAAAAATGCCTATAGACAAAATTATCATAAGAGTGCATTGAAACGATAAGAATTATTAAAACGATTTAAAACAACCGCCAGATTGTCGTGGGGGGTCTTCAATTGATCTAACCGAAGCAGTACTGCTCGTCTGTAAAGTCACGGCAATCGTAGAAATTGTCGCATCGATGAGCCGCGGGGATGCAAGTGCCGTCGGCACAAACAAAATCGCTCGTTGTACAACTCCTTGTTGTGGTCTGATTCGACCAGGAATCGGTCTCGGTAACCGTTGTAAAGTACGATCCGCCACCTAAGGCAACCGCGCTATCGGTGAACACCTGTACGCCCTCCGGATGCCTCCCTGAAGAGGTTTTATCCGAAGCGTCTATACCTAGAAGTAACCCAATCTGAACCACAGTGTGTCGAACGGGAGAAAATCTTTTTTTTTTTTTTTTTTTTTTCGTAAGTGAAAAAAGACGGTAAGTGGATAAAGGATGGTGAGCCTAAGGATCCTCATTTAAACGATTTTACCGCGTTGAACCGATTTATTTCGCGATAAAGCGAGAAAAAAAAAATTTTATGATCTCTCGATTTCAAAAAAAAAAAAAGTAAAAAAAAAAAAAAATCTTTAAAAATTTTTTAAAAACTAAACATTTTTTGAATTTCTATGATTTTTTTTTTTTTTTGAATTAGAATAGTAATAATATACTTAGAAAAAAAAAATTACTCTTACGATTTTTTGTATTCGGAACTGAGAATTTTTCTATTGTGAACGTTTTTTTTTATCGAGAAAAGTAAAATAGATTGTCATTTCTTATTTTTTTTTATCGGAGTCGATGTATTTTCGGAACGCGGATCCGTGGATCGCGTATTGCGAGATAAATTAAGATTAGTATAATAGTCTCATTATTATCGGAGGAGAAAGGATTGACACAAAGCGTCAGCTGGTTCTCGCAGTATTTCGGGCTCTTCAGACCACTAGGAGGTCTCTACATAATTATACATCTTTAAACGACATTACTTCTGCGTCTCAAACATCGCGCTATAATACGCGAACTACTTGTGTTATAATTATTAAACCGATGAATGGAGGGCTAAGAAAAAGGATCCGATTGACTCACCGCGTCTGCAGTTCAGTTCGTCAAAGTTGTCGGGACAATCAGCGCGACCGTTGCAAACGGCTGACTGCGGAATGCAAGAACCGTCGCGACACGTGAATTCACCTCCGCAGTTAGATGGGAACGGAGGCGGCCCGGTGTCGGCTGAAAATAGAACGATCGATCATCGTCAGCTGATACTATTATTTTTTTTTCTTCGTCAAAAAAAAAAAAAAAAAAAAAATTATTCCAATGAAAACTAATAAACGAAATTTCCGAAATACCAAATTATAATTTTCGTATTTCGATCAAATTTTTGTTATTTTATTTTTTTGTTGTTTATTCTCACGGCAATCTTTCTCGTCGCTTCCGTCGTGACAATCCTTATTGAAGTCGCAGAAGAACCTTTGCGATATGCAAACCCCGTTAGCGCACGGTGCTTCACCCTCCGGACAGTAGGGCGCTTCTGAAAATTCGAATTTGCCGATTAAAAAAAAAAAAAAAAAAAAAAATACATAAAATAAACAAAATAACGCTTACGAAAAGATTGAAGAAAAATCTTCTCTCGAGTAGAGTACAAAATCGTACATACGATATTATATACAAGAAAAAAAAAAAAAAAAAAAGAATGTGAATAGTAACCTCACTGACAATAATAGAACGTACGAGACAGCGATGTGCACGTATATTGTTTTTTAATTCGCGTTAATTGACGAACGTTTGGCTTCCCGATGGATTAAAAAATTGAAATAAGTAGATAAGGGAATATAAAAAATTATCAAACGTTCGGGAGGACTAACGATCGCGCGACATCGATCGTTCATCTTTAATTCGTCGTCTTAATTTATTCCTGTGTCGTGTCGAGTGGATACGCGAAATAGACGGGATACGAAACGAGGCAATAAAAGGCGAACGCGATGAAGAGGCGATTCAACAGGGATGGGGGGTTGGGGAAGGGAGGGGGAGGGTTGATGTTCGAGGGTGAAGGGTCGCCTATCGAGTCGTATAACCCATCCTCTCCCCCTCGCTATCCTCGGTCTGTAACCGTTGTCGACAAATTTAGTGGGGAGTCGAGTTTCGTAAATAAATTCCGTGCACATTGCCGTCCGTCATGCAATCCCTCTTCTCTCTGTACATTGGCCGGAAACGCGAGGCCTCTCTCGTGAAAACGTCAAGAGAAAATATTCCATTACAGAGAAAGAGGCGATATATATATATAATATATATAGGATAAAGAGAGAAATATACATACAGCGGATAGTACGATCAAACAAACGTTTTATGATAGACGAATTCACATACATATCCTCTCTCGTGAAGTACGAAAATATTAAAAACATCGAAAAAAAAAAAAAAAAAAAATTGAGTAGTAAATGTACGTTTTTGGTCAGACGTACGTCGATTGGCTAACGGAGTATATAACTCTTGCAGCGTTAAGTATATATGCAAAATATCATACCTATGTACATAAACATATATTCATTTAATATTCACAGTCGTCATAATAATAATATTATATATACATATATATAAAGATTTTTTTTTTTTTTTTTTTTTTTTATATATATATAATATATAATATAATATGTATTTACACTCAGGCAAACCTGTGCTGAAAGTGAAAGACATAACAGTAATAAGAGCAAATAGTATATAAGATAATAGAGATATATATTTCATAACAGTTCAAAATGCAGAAGAAGGTGTAAAACCACACATGTGCACGAGAAGTGAGAAATAGAGAGATAGAGAGAAAGATTTCGTAGGTGTCATGTCGATCCGTTGAAATAAAAATAAAAATTTACCGATACCGTATTACATTTTTACCAAAAAAAAAAAAAAAAAACGATCGACAAAAATATTTTTTACCTCAATACGATCATTAATTTCGCTCCGATGAGATGTAATATTTTCGTCGAGATATTTCGTTATTTTTAAATTTTTTTAATAAGAGTAATTTTCGTTTCTTCGCGAAAAGAATTCATACGAAAATATAAATTACACGTTATCTGGAATATCAATATTATTATAAGTATAATAATCAAAATTATTATTATTATTTTATATTGATAAAAAAAAAAGTTTTGGAAAAAACAATTTTTTATCGAATATATTTTACTCGTAATTTTGTAATATATTTACGTATGATTTTTTTTTTTCGCGTTGAAATTAAAGATAAAAATTAACTTGTCGATTGGTTAACAATCGATAATTCGCTTCTCGAGTCCCTCTGTATGTACCAAAAGCCTCAGTCGTAATTGTAACGGAAAGGGTTGAGGGATGAAAAACGATCGATGAGAGACCCAGAAGAGCGATCGTACGATTAATTAGTAAAGAAGAGTCTCGAGAATAGCTTCGATGCTCTTTTCTCATGACACTCTGGATAATCGTCGATCTATGCAGTAGTAATGGTCCGCATGTGGCCAGCCGTTCGACTGCTTCTTCAACGACTCCCCGAACGAACGTCATAGCGAAGTTTGCACGTGCCTCGCCACCGACGTGACTAATAATGAATCTCTATATTCTCGCGGTCTCTCTATCTGCCCCCTTCCACGCGTAAAATCATTATTTAAAATGTTATAACCGTGCAACCCTTTCATCGCAACTCAACGAAACGACTGCGTATCATTTTTATCCGTTGTGAGAATTTTTTTCGAGAACGCGGTCGTTCGCGTCGTCTCGTTTACGAGCGATTAGTACAAAAGCCGATGTTATACGAATTATAACGAATTATTTATGTTCGGATTAGTGATTGATTTCGTGTTAATAACAGCATCGAAATAATGACAACAGATGATTCTCGAAACGAGAGGATAACATCATCGATCTTCATTACTCTCGAAATGTGATGAAAGCTATTAAAAAAAAAAAATAATAAAAAAAAAAAAAACTAAAAATATAATTTTTTTTTTTCGTACGGCAATTAATTTCGTCGGATCCGTCGCGACATTGGGGACTTCCGTCGCAACGTCGCTTCGAGTCGAGGCACAATCCGTCGTTGCATCGAAAAGTTCCGGCCGGACATTCCGTTACTACAAAACCCATATTACGCTCTCTTCAGCATCTAATTTTTACGTTGAAAACAAAAACGACAACAAAAAAAAAACATATCTGACTGATACGATGGTATACTGCTCGCTAAGCCTATTTTACCCTTTGCTCGATTTTTTTTTCCACTATTTAATAAATTCGATTGATTGGCTTGAAGAATTATTTTTTCTACGTATTAAAAAAAAAAAATGAATAAGAGGGTAAAAATTTAGACAGATATAGTCGCATGCGATCTAAGAGGGTAGAAAAACGAGAGGTGATCTATTTATCTATTCATAGAATACTGTTGACATCGACACGATTCACGTGCATCGGTCACGCTACCTATTAATCGTTTCTAATTTTGCTTTTTATAGGGTTATTATTTATTTTTTGTTCATTTTTTTTTTTTTTTTTTTTTTTTTTTCGGTGTATAGTTTTATGTTTCCATCGTAAAGACTCGAGTCTTTACGATCGACTTTACGAAAGACTCGCACATCGCGATAATTCGAAATTGTATCATTCATATATATACGGGGGGGGGAAAGTGGGGTAAAATGGACCGCTTTAGCAATTCATGAAATTTTTCTCGATACACAACACTTTTCACTACTTTTGACCCAAAAAATGGATTTGTCACACCCCCTTAGAGTATTAAGGTGAAAAAAAATGGGGTAAAATGGATCATAATAAAGGGCATTAAAAAAATGGGAAATTTGAATTTTAAATCATTTGCGACCTATAAGCGATATGTAAAGTATTCTTATGAGACAATATACATTTCCCCATATTAAAAATAAAGAAAAACTTTTTTTGAAGGACAATTATCGACTTATAGATTTATTTATCAGCATTTCCATGATTCGTATTATGTTTCATGAAATTTTATTAATCATCGTTTTCGATATTTTTTACCGATAGGTAAGCAGTGATCGACAGCGTAAATAATGACCGTGAAATTTGAATCGATTTTGGTTCATTTTGCCGAAAATTAGAATTGCTGTCCCATTTTGCCCCGTTTTCGCCCCCCATATATATAGTTATACATAGATATGCTTGCGATGCGTAGACACATGCGTAACGAGAGAAAAAAAATTGATATTAATGATATTTATCATTCGTTCGATATAACTAGAAACATTAACCCATTATGCATTTTTATCGATTCCAACTATTTGTATGTTATTCGTAAAATCGTAATAATAATATATCGATTATCCTGTGAAAGAAAAAATAATAGCAACATTCCCTCGCAAACGTCACGAGCTAATAAATTATTAGAATTTTTTTTTTTTTTTTTTTTCTAATCGTGATGCTGATTTCGTGAAGTTGCAGGTACCGTGTGATTCTTACGCACCACGAGAGTAAATGTGATTTAAAAAAAAATACGTGATTTTTTTTTTTTTTTTTGAAATGTGATAAATATCGTGGAAAACGTGTTTTTTTTTTTTTTTGGTGATAGCGTGGAACGAGCAGGCAGGGCGAGGCAAGCCACAGACATAACACAACGCATCGTTTAGTTTTTGTTTTGTTTTGTTTTGTTTTGTCTGTTTCATTTGTTTTTAGTTACCGCATCCGATTTCGTCCGATCCATCGGGGCAATGGACCTCCCCGTCGCATCTCGCATTCTCGGTCACGCATTCCCCGCTGGCGCATTTCCACTGGTCGATCTCGCAAACCCCTTCGCGACACAGATTACGTGTAAAGCTCACAAGAAGCACCGATGGCATTGCATATTAATTCAGCGGACATTTTTGGCGGGTCGGGTGGGGAGAGTTTAACACGTAAAAATATGATAAAAATATGTGATATATATCGGGAATTTACGCAATCTGTGAATTTTTAGATCGCAATGATTTAGTGAATATGCGAAAAAAAAAAAAAAAAAAAAAAAAAAAATGGAAAAAATATTAAATAAATTTTTATCAGAAGTGTATAACACGATTTACGAATTTGCTAATTAAAATCCATTAATTTTTTATCGATTAATGAATTCACGACTATCTTCTTAATTTCACAGATTGCAGACGAGTAATTAAGGATATATGATATGTACGCCACTTTTTATTTTTAGTCAGAAATTCGAGAATTCTTCGACGTTGTAAAAAAGTAAATGTAGAATAAAATCGATTTGTAAGGCAATCCGATTTAAATTTGCAAAAGACGAGCAAAAACGGTGTTTCACACTTTTAAGTGATTTTTTTCGCACGAAAAATGCGATTCACATTCGAAAAGAAAAAAAAAAAAAAAATTCTCGAGTTTTTTTATAACAATTTTTTTTAATCTCATTACTCGAAAAATGCACTGTGCGTTGGAAAAAGAAAATCTACACGCCTACTTTGGAGGTTACTTTGCGAAATTGAACGACTTTCTTATTTCAATATTATAACAGTATTCATAATAAAAAGAAAACGTAATATTCATTACTTCGAAGTTGTTTTTCTGATGGCGAGACGTTTAAATATAATTTAAAATAATAATAATAATTATTAATTTTTATAATTTTTTTTTTTTTTTTTTTTATATGGTGCATACGATTCTGGGGTATCATATATCCTTAAGGGTGAAAAAAACTAATGCATATTTTTTTTTTGGTGACGAGAATTATCAACGAGCGTTCGATTAAGATTCGATCTGTCGGGGGACGTGTCGGGGGTGTCAGGGGGTGGGGGGTGTTGACATAGCAAGGGAGGTTCGTCAAAGCTCTTACCACAGCCCTTCTCGTCGCTGTTATCGAGACAGTCGAAGATATTGTCACATTTTCGACGAAGCTGTATGCACTGCCCATCGTCGCAGCGCATCTCCGTACGCGAATCGCATTCCCTTTTTCCGCCCGGTTTCTCGGTGATCCAATGACTCGAGGGCGGCATGTCTACTCGCATATATTGCACATATTTGCCACATAGTTTGGATAATTAAGCACACCAAGCGTCGATAGGAAGGTAGAACGAGATATAAGGATCGAGAAGATCAACGATCGGGAAAAACGAAAGAGTCAGAGTAAGAAACGGAAGATATTTCATTTCCAATAACGATCCAAATGACAATTAATTAATCCGATATCATCGATTCGTCAAAATTTAACGTTTAAAAAAAAATTTCGAAAAATTAAAAAAAAATCATAATCGCTGATAATTTTAAGATATTTGGTTGTGAAATCATAATTTCTCCGATAGATCGTTAGAAAGAAATTAATTTTAAAAATTTAGAAAATAAAAAGTCTAATTTTTTTGATTCCCCGGAAATACTATTATTTTTATTTTATTTCTGAGACATAGCCGAAAATAGAGTCATTTCCGGTTGAAATTTTTTCACAATTAAAGGGTTAAACTAACCTTAAAAATTCACGGAGGAATAATCACAAATTTATAATAAAATTTTTTATAGTAAAAGTCATCATAAAAATGTCGGATTATTAATTTTTTCGAATGACCGTCCGCGCGCGATTGTCATTTGGATTGTCATTGCGTCGATATGTGAGGAATTATAAGATCGAATATGTAAGCAAAATTATGTTACAACGGAATGATAGCGTACTGGTATGAGTGACGTTGTGTGTAACGTTTTCGTTGGAGGAACCGTCGCAGTTCTCGTCGCTCCGGTCTGAACAATCGGGATGACCATCGCACTTGTAGACACCGTCGATGCACTTGCCGCTTGAAACGCATTTGAACTGCGTCGGTGTGCATTCCCGTTCTGTTAGAGCGGACGACATACATGTAATATGGCGGACGTAAAAAACAAAATTATAAACAAACAATGGTTTAAGCTGAAGCGTAACGCAGAAATCGCAAGTGTGAGAAAACTTTTTTGTAGCTCTCGATGTTTTTTTTTTTTTTTTTTTTATTTATATTAAAAAATTGTTAATAATTGGGAAGCAAATGGAAAATAATGTGATTACAATTCGGAATGAGAATGAAAATCTAAGATTTTTTTTATTCGTGATATCATTCATCGAATATGGTAACGACGATCGATTTCCGTAAACTGTATTGCAATGAAGTTTTTTTTTTTTTTTTTTTTTTTTTTTTTTTTTTTTTGCCGCGAAAATTTGAATATTCCGATGACGAGACGATGCCCGAGGTAACGCGAGTTAGAAAAATCGATAAGCTTGAATCGCGTCGCGCCCAATAAGGTACAAGAATGACGAAGACTCTTTGCCCCGCGACACGTGGGCTTCGGATAGTCTCCTCGAGAAATATGCTGATTAAGGCTGAACACGCGCGGATGAACTCATGTCTAATTACGCGACGCTTCTTCGTTTGCATGAGATTCAGCGCAACGAGACAGAGAATAATGCAATACTCCGGTAACAACTCTCTGTTATGGTTTGCAACGCGCGGCCCGATTGTACGACGACGTAATCGTGCGTATGTCATAACTGACCTCCATCGGTCTGCCAGCTTTGTTACAATACTTGCGGAGGATGAGGGAGTTTACGACTGTTTTTTTTTTTTTTTTTTTTTTTTTACGTATGTTTACTTTGTCGACGAGAATAAAACTAACCGGGATATTAGAATCTACGCTCCAGCTACTGCACTTGCGATTATTTACAACTTGCGAATTGACGAGGAGGATATGGGAAAAATAAAATAGGGGTTAATTGCCAGTGCGTAAATATTTGTTAGGGGCAATTCATGAGTTATTACAGATCGGGTTAAACCTTCGACTGCTAATTATCGCGATTCATTAGATTCAGCGTTCGTCGGGATCGATTAAGGAACTTCTTTCGGAAGAATCGAAATCGGAGTTAAATTTTTTTTTTTTACAATCGAATTTTTTTTTTTTTTTTTTTTTTCTGATAGATATATGTACTGAAAGTCCAAAAAAAAAAGCAAAATAAAAAAAATTAGAGTACATGTAGCTATCAATATAAAATAATCGATTTTTTAAAATCTGATGTAATCATTCAGAAAAAAAAAATAAAAAATTGTCTTAATAAATTTTGGTACGATTTCTCGGTGCAAAACGACGCTCGATGAATCCAATTTGTCACAGTACCACCCAGTCGTCTAATTACTTATTAACATAAGCGATAGAAGCAGAGGAATTCGAGAAATTCGAAACTGTCGAAGCGATCTCGCGAGAGTTACAGAAGCTTCGAGCTTCGAGAATTTTGTAGATCGAGTTTTATCGGCTATATCGGCAGAAAGGGCACAACAGCGTGTCCAGACTGTGAATAGCCTTTAACGTTAAACGCGGCAGCCTCGGCAGTTTCTCAAGAATTTCTCATTGAAAGAGGAAAACGGGGGAATTTCATTTGTACCGCAATGAAGCTCGTCCCCTGCCCTTGGGCAGTCGTCGATTCCGTCGCAGACCGAGCTCTTCGGTATGCAAGAACCATCCTCGCAGGTGAAGTCCATTGAAGGGCACGGTGCGAAACCTGCGATGGCCCACTGGTAAAATAGACTCTCCGATACGAGAGAACCCGACATCCCGATACACGGACAATCGTCGAGGCGCGGAACGCGGTCAAAAGAAAAATTATCATTTTCACGCGAAGCTAAAATCTCTTTAAATCGAATCAACGGAGAGAGAGAGAGAGAGTCGCTTTATCGTTGATTGTCCGTATCGAAATGCGGGAACGACATACTGTACAAGCTATGAACACAGATTGTACATTTAAAGCGAGGAAAATAGATGAGGTTATAGGATATAAGTATATAGGAACAATAATTACATTAAAAGCGCCTTAAACCCCTTCAACGACAATTATTTTACAAGGTTTTTCCTGTTTTTTTTCAACTTCAAAAGCATTCTAACACGTAAAGCTTGTAGAAGCCGTTACGAGGCGGTTGACAGAGGAATTATTTACATAGTGTCCAAATCGTGTGTAGATATTTGTCGTATTTGTGTGATTTTGTGTATCCGAAGACGAAAATGAAGAAATGAAGAGCCTAATAGGTATGAATCCCTCACAGTACTTGTCGTATTTGTATCTATTTACATATTTTAATGTCTTCACGACAGAAGAAGCTCCGCAGTCGGTTTTTTTTTTTTTTTTTTTTCAGAAAGAGAAGCCCAAGAATTTTTTACAGCTTCGAATCATTCTTCCCGAAGGACGACACAGGACTATCATCGGTTTCCCACTGTATAACATTTTTTTTCTTATTTTTAATTTCCATGTCAGATTTGTGTACTTGGGCAATTGATGATTTCCTCGTCTTCCCCATCAGCGCAGTCCCAATAATCATCGCATTTTCTATAATTGAAGATACAACTTCCATCGTTGCAGCGGAATTGTAACTGTGGATCACACTGGAGCCATGTGGATTCAGTTGTTGTCGTTGAGGATCGCAGGCTTTCTTTGTACTTCGCAAGTAATTCGTTTCGTTTGTTGTAATAGTCCTCGCAATCTTCTTCGTCCGATCCATCTTTGCAATGTGTTATACCATCGCAGACATTTTCATCTTCCAGACACAGCGTCTTGTCGCACGGTAACTGATCACCCCTGCAACGGTCATATTCGTCCATTTCCGTGACTTCTGTGGCTGGAAACGGGCAATGTGCTTCATCACTTCCGTCTTGACAATCGGCTTTTCGATCGCAAACGTTTTGGCGGTTTATGCACTTGCCGTTGTCGCAGGGATGCTCATCATCCCAGCAACGACCGTATTCGACGATTTCTATGATTTCTGTGACGTCTGTGGCTTTATTATATATACAATCGGCTTCGTCACTCCCGTCGTGACAATCGGCTTTACGATCGCAAACGTTTTGGCGGTTTATGCACTTGCTGTTGTCACAGGGATGCTGGTTAGGTTGGCAGAGAGCCGCAAACCATTTTCTTGTGATGTACTGAAATTTGGGAGTTGTGGGGTTCGACGGATCGTAGCGTCTAGTTGAGAATTCATTGTACTCGGAACTTTCAGGGGCTTTGGGAATTGGCGGCCAGATGGAGTCTACAAATCTGATGGTTGTGGACGAGATTTTGTCAATTCCTGTAATTTTTGTGGCGTTCTGTTTGGATGCCAACGAATTGTTAAATAGTATGGTTTCTTCCGAAATACTCGAGTCTGCATCAATTTCGTTATCAAGATCCAACGATCCCGAACCTTCGTCAATTTCTATGGTTTCCTCGGTTGATTCTAAGAACTCTTTTGATTTTGGTTCATTGTCTGCCACTACCGCAGGTGAAACTGTTGACTGTTTTTGGAACATTGATGCCGTGGCTTTGGGGGACGATAAATCGCGGTTTGATTCGTCGGGAGCTTTGGTACTGGAATTTGTATCGTTCGCCATTGGTTCCTTTTCGGTTGTTTCTACTTCTTTGTCGTTCGTGACAACCGTGGGTTCCTTTTTTTCTGAAGATTTGTTATACCAACAGGAAATATTCCAATATCCGCATTCCTCAGTTGTAGTTTTAACGGTTGTTTCTGGTTCTTTGTCGGTTATGGCAACAGTCGATTCATTTTTTTTTGAAATTTTGTTATCCCAACAGGAATAATCGAAGTCTCTGCATTCCTCGGTCGTAGTTTTAACAGTTGTTTCTGATTTTTTGTCAGTTGTGGCAACGGTCGTTTCCTTTTCTTCGGAAGATTCGCCACCCCAACAGCCAAAGAATCCGCAATCTTTTGTTGTGCTTTCCGGTTTAAACTTAGATTTTGGAATGGTTTCCGTAGTTATCTCCAACGGCTCGGTACTCTTATGTGAAGCTGTTGTTACCTCATTGAACACTTCAGTCGTCGTGCTTATGAGGGTCGTTGTTCTTTTTCCTTTCTTGCACTTTCTATTCTTACCATTCCCATTCTCCTTACCATTTGTTTGTATACATTTCTTCTTGTTACCATTATTTTTGTTCTTTCGTCTCGTTTTCCGAGTCGTCGATTCCAATGTCTTAGTTGTCATTTTGTGATTGTTGTTTCCTCGCGATTTTTTTTTCGGTTCACCTTCCTGCGAGTCTTTGGAGATGAAATCAACTTCTCCCGAATCGATTAAACCCGAATCGAGACCGTATCGGTGTGTTTTGTCGTTAGATTTGTCATCAATTTCAACGGATGTCCCGTTGATCAATTCCACGTTCTTCCTCTTCGAACACTGCTCGCATATCACACTGCAATTGTTCTCGTCGTGATCGTTATGTGAAGTTTCTGTCGTGACAGCGATATTCTCAGTGAAAGTATCGAGTTTCGGTCGTTTTGGTAGATGTACTTTGCTATGAGTATTTAACAAATCGGACTCGATTTTGATTTTGGCATAAGGATCGGGCTTTTTCGTTGATTTCCGACCCTTTTCATGACCCCATTTGCGTTGCCTTTTGGTGGGTTTATCCTTACCGTTTTTCGTCATTGTAGCGGTCGTCGTAAACTCTAATATTCGTGAATGATTCGCTGTCGAAGATTTCATAGATTGCAGAATCATATTGACCACATCGTCTGGATGAGGTTCTTCCGAATTTCCACTGTATCGATATACCGATCTATCGGTCTTCGTTCCGTTGTGTAATTTCATTGTTCCGTTCTGTAATTTTTTGAAATCCTTATTAAGGTCATGCTGTTCAGATGGAATCTCATTGTCGTCACTATCGCCAACTCGCGTCAGGCGCAACTTTGTTTTTTTCGTAGGTGCGTAAGTCCACTTATAGTGACTCCACTTCTTGGATTCAACCGTAGTGGTAGACGTCGTTGATTCAGTTGATTCATTGACTGTCGACAATGACATTGATTTCAGGATTTTATTCACGACATCCAAATCATCGGAATCTCGCAAATCCTTAATGTATCGATTTAATATTTTATCGCTCTTTGATGTATTGCCAATGGTCGTTGAGTTAAGTGATACTTGAAGTTGTTCGTCCAGATTATTCGCCGTGTCGGCTCTGTCAGCCGCCGGCGTAGATGATTCCAAAGTTGTTGCTCTGGTAGGAGTGTAACGTTTCATATAAAAATCCATCTTTCCAGTTTTCTTCACAGTCGTGGGTGTTGTCGATTGCAGAAGTATTGTTGTTGTGTCTTCGTTTTCGTATCGATCACTCGAAGGTCTGATAGTAGAATGTGTTTCAGACTCATTAGTAGGTTTGTAGTCGTCTTCATCATCATCTTCGTCATTGCGGTCGAATTCATCTTCTGCGTCATCATTGTCGTCATCTTCTTCATACGCATCAACGTATTCATTTTCGATGAGCGCGTCGGTAAACTGATCGGTAGATTTCTTGCGTTTCATCGACATTCTCTCGAGTTGCTTAGTGAGGTTTTTGGCTTTCCTGCTTTTTACAGAAATCGGATCAGGTTTACTGGGAATGTGATTGCGAAGCTTTGAGTTTCCGTTTTCGAAGTCATAGTCGCTGTGCGACATCTTTATCGCGTTATTCTCTCGGAGAACATCGACTTTCGAGCGTTTTGGGAGTTTCACTTTATTAGGTTGAAACAGTTCTGATTCAAATCTTATCGCGCCATAACGATCAGGCTTTTTCGTTGTCTTCAAATTCTTGCGATGCCTCCAGTCCTTTTTGTGCGGTTTCAATTGAGACGGTATGAAAGATTGTATTCTTTGTAGAATGTGGTTAACGACATCATCTGGATGGGGTTTTTTCAAATCATCCCGGTACCGGTACGGTCCGCCATTGGTACTTGATCCGGTTGCAGTCCTACTGGACATCGGTATTATTTGAAAATCCTCGTTCGGATCGCTCTGTTGCGACAAAGTTGTAGTGTCCAACATTGTTGTTTCCGTCGGGTCGTATTTGTTTCGGGAGAAATTCCACGTGCTTCCAGTTTCGGGCGAAGCTGGAGTCTCTTCTGTAGGAATGGACGAGGGTTTTGATTTTTTAGTATTCTGATCGTAATACATATCATATTCGTTATTTTTCCACTGCTCGTCGGAATAATCGTCATCAGCAAGTTCCGGATTAAGCTCGGCAATGAGATCACTAGCGTGCTTACTTTCTTGGAAAACATCGTCAAGTTCTGTTTCTTTGTTTGTCCAAAACATTAACGCGTTATTCTGTGCCGACGATGGGATGGCCTTAGGTACTTCATTCGTTAATTCAATGTCATTCGATTTTGGCAAATTCTCGCGGTCAACGTACAATTGTTCTTTGCTCTCCGATGCATTCCCAATGTTCGTTGACTTGTTTTTGATTTCGTGTTCATAATAACTGTCGTATTCCGTGTTGTTCCACTCGTCGCCGTAATCGTCATCTTTAGATAATTCCCGTTGAGTTTCGGCAATCAGATGAGCCAATGGGTTTTGGCTCTCAGCAAAAACCTGATTAAGTTCTGTATTGATTGCCCTCGGAACCTTCGACGTTGTTGCTGCGTCAGACGTCTTAGTTTTTGGAATCATTGAGTCATTCTTGATCGATGATTCAGTAGATCGAAGATTATCATTCGAGATGTCGATCTCATCTGATTCCTGCCAAGTCTGGTTGTAAACGGACGATCTTCCATCGGTCTTTGATGCATTATTAGTTGACGTGAAGTTGGATAGTGTTTCAAGTAATTCTTTCGGAACAACATCTTCCACTGAAATCTCAGTATTTGCTTTGGCAGATTTTGTAGTTGCACCCGTTGTTGTCTCTGAACTCTCCTCCGTTGACGGTGACAATGGCTCTGATTTTGTAGTTTCTTCATCAAAATAATTGTCATAGTGGCTTCTTCTCTCCATGTCGTACTCGTCACCATACGTGTCATCATCGTTGGCTTCATATTCAATCGACGATCCATCCGTATCGACAATGTAATCTTTGATAAACTTGGTTTCCGCGAAAACCCGATCCAAGTCTTTTTCACTCCGAATACTTCTTCGAAACCTTCTGATTTTCCTGAATTTCTCACGATCGCCGAGGTTATTGATGTACTCGACGTCCCTGTTCGGCGAGTTTTCGTCACTTTTCTCATTCTCGATTTTCGGGATCAACGCCGCCAATTCGGGATAAGCGGCGATGATCGGATCACCGATATTTCCGGCCCATGGAATATCGAATTTCGGTCGGTTCCCGTGTTTCTTTTTCGTATTTCGTACTCCGTTAACTCTTCTCCCGGATCCACGAGCTCCGTATTTACGTGACAACTTTCTCGATCGTTCCTCCTTCATTATTCCGACGCGACGATAATACTCCGACGTGGTGTTACAATCATTTAGCCGCGGGATTTTAGCTATGACCATTAATGCGAATAGATGATAATGATGAACGACGATTGTGTGGATGTAAATTGGAAATAGAAGTAATAAAAATAGACGTTTATCGGGAATAAAAGTCAGTGGAAGACATAGACAGACACGTGTAATTGCCGTTTGCTTTGTGGCGAAACTAACCGCAGCGCGTCAAACGCCTCGTTGAGAAACGGATAAACGGTGCGAATAGAATGTAAGAAATTAGAATAAGAAGTGACGAGAGAAAAAGGAAGTCAATCGAATGAGATGTAACGAGACGAAAAGAAAGGGCAGTGATCAAGACGACTGGACTTAAGGGTATGTAAGTGACTATATATATATATATATATCATGTATATGAATATATATATATTTCCTGAGTACAAAGTGTCCCGAGGCGCCAGCGGGAGAATCTGTACCGACAAGTTTTCCTTCGAGTCTGAATGCTCGCGAAACAAAACCTTAAGATCAGAGAAGAACGAAGTCCTCGTGTCGAGAAGCACTTTCTCGCGAAGTAAACGAGCTTCTTGAGAGCTGCAAATTCTTCTCTCTCTCTACGTTCTCATCTCTCTCGCTCTCCCTTTTTTCTGATTCTATACATTTCTCATTCTTTTCTTCTTACGTTCTCGAGGCACAGCACAGGACTGCGGTTAGCTACAATTGCAAATCTTTACGCGCCTGTCGTTTTAACATTGGAACTTAGTAAGTCTTATAAATTCGTTGCTTCGTCGCTGTCGTGTTAAAAGACGATAATTTTTTTTTTTATATAATATTGAAAAATTTTCGTAATTTTTCCGAACTCGCGGCCCATCGTATTCACTCTTACGGCACTTTTGTTTTTCGCTATAAAAAACGTGAGGAGGAAAAAAACTTCAGTAAAAACTTTTATATCATCGGGAGGGTTACAGAAGTATAAAACGTGAAGACAAATTATAGTCCTCAGAGCCCAATTTTTTTTTTCCATGAATTTACAAGGTAATGGCATTTTTTTTTCAGATTTCGTGCATCTAAAATTTTCTAGTAGTAAAAAAAATTACGATTTATTTTTAATTATTTTCAAAAATATTTTACAAAAAATTTGGATTTTTTAAACCACTTTTTGACATCTATTGATGACTGCATCGAGTCACAATAAAAAAATTGAAATTAAATTTCACAAATAATTTCGTAATTTTTAAAAATCATTGCAAATTTTCTTCTATGAGGAATATAAAAAATTAACTAATTTCTATTGAAGGACTTTCTAAACGACGACTTAAAAAAAAAATGAGATCGCAATGCGCAAATTTAATTTACATTTTTTTAAATGCAATCATCAGAGATGAAAATTACCAAAACAGTGAATACAACGTTCGTAGGATTCTCGACGAGTTAAATACTCAGCAAAAAAAGGAAAAAAATTGAGAAATATTTTCATCGCGCAGTGCAAAACAGGCAGTTGAAAAAATCAATAAAAACACTCAAGCCGTTCAAATGTTAATGTATTCGTCTCGTAAAAAATACGTTTCCACGTGTCGTTCAAACGACTGAATAAATAAAATATAATAAAAGCGATACGAATTTTTTTTTTTTTTTTTTTGGCGCGTGTCGATGTGCTTTTCTTTTGCTAGATGTGTGGTGTGTTTTAGATGACGGGATTGCGGCGTGTCGAACGCGATTCCATTCAGATATGAATCGCTGATTATTAACGCGCGATGTATTGTACGGTGAAAGGGGAATTGGAAATAGTGATTGTGAGATATAGTAGCGATTTTTTTTTTTCGTATCAAAATAGTATATAAAAATCGGTGATGAAAAAAATGTGAGAAAGACAGAGAGGTGTGGATTGTACGTAGTCATAGTTACCGCAATCGCGCTCATCCGACCCATCCTTGCAGTCGTAAACACCATTGCACTGCGCTACGTACGAGACGCACTGTCCGTCTTCGCAGATAAACTCGGAAGGTCCGCAACCTGCTCCACATACCACCACTCATGCGCTTTTACTTTCGATAATAATAATAATAATGATGATAACAATAATATACGATAATTTACACCATCCACCACGACTATGATAATTGTATATTATATATCGTAAATACCGTCTACCGAAACTAAACAAATAGTTATTAAAACCCAAAAAAAAATTTTTTTTTTTTTTTTAATTATTATTATTTTTTCTCATTCTACCATTGCAGCTTATGAGGGGTTTGAACTGTTAGAATTAATGATGGCGCGTTACTTAAAACATTATTTACTGTGTCATACATATACGATAATTAGTTGTGCTTTGATGATAATTATTATTGTTTTTTTTTTTTTTTTTTTTTTTTGCGGGTATTAGAATCAACGAGTTATGGTATATCGGCTGACGCGTCTGATACCTGTTACCTCACTATACACGCGTCTGTATCGATATAAAATATTTTTCATCCATTTTTTTTTTTTTTTTTTTTTTTTTCTTCGGAGATTTCACACCGTCTGTAAAGCGTCGAGGGGGGGTTAGCGTCGAAAATTGGGCTTATCGAAGAATTTTCTCGAGCGTAACTGTCGAAAACGAAATTTCGCTTCTCGTCGTCGATGGGACTGAACTTCGCTCGCGAGAAATCGATAAAAAAAATATGTTTATCCAAAATCGCGATATTTCGTCGAAACTCTCGAGAGCTTCGGGAAAATTGTCCTACGAATCTGCACGACTCTTTTCTTTTCACTCGAAATTGATTTTCTTTCACACAGTTTAATGTTTAATCCATTATTTCAATTTGTATATCGAAAGGATTCGAAAGGATATTAGAATTAAAGTTCGAGACAATGGAATGTCGGATAGAACGACGGTACTTACCGCATTGAATCTCATCCTCGCCGTTTCTACAATCCCGATGACCGTCGCAACGCTTGGCGAGTGCTAAACACGTACCGTCTTGACAGCGATACTGATCGCGGCTACAAGTGGAAACTGAAAAAAAACATTTTTGGGATATCAAACTTTTTTTTTTTTCGCTTCCGGTTGAATTTTAAAGAGAGACGATCACCGAAAATTTTCTTTTTTTTCGGACGCGTCAAAATCGCGTTACGATCGTAAAAATTCAATTTATATATAAATTTTTTTTTTTTCAATGAAAATTATTATTTAAATAATAATAATGATAATAATTTTTTTTCCAATATTCTTTGTGGATGAAAAAAAAACTTTGAAAAAATTATAATAAAATTATAATAAAAAATTAAGGAGAAATGAAATAAAAATGAAATACCAGGACAATTGCGTTCGTCCGAACGATCGGGACAGTCGCTGCGACCGTTGCATCTGGCCGCAAGACTGATGCAGTTTCCGTCGTCGCATCCGAATTGATCGTCTCTACATCGTGCTGTGTGCATATCGTGGAGAAAAAAAAATAATAATAAAAATAAATAACAAACAAAACTGGAAGGGGATAAAAATGACGTTGTCAGTGATTATAAATAATTGCATATCTTGCGATCGAGATTTCGAAGAACAGCGATACGAAGAAAGAATTAATAAAAAAAAAATCGCTGTTTCGCGAAAAATCGATAATGCGGTAAAAATCGGTAAATACGGGAAACGGCCCCTTAAGGGGCGATCGATATATTGGAGGGGGCGTCGACGATCCGAAGCGATAGAGGATCTATGCTTCGATCGCGATTTCTCGAGGGCGTGCTACTGTAAGCGCTTAGCCGGTTTCTGTACGCCTATCGCGTACTTACGCGGATTATAAACCAGTCGCGAGAGTCAACGTGTTCGCGATGAAAATGTCAGAGGTATAATAAATTCCGCGCATAATATGTTTTTCCTATTTCTTTTTTTTTTTCATTTAATACTTAACACACTTCGATCGAATGGAACCAGTGGTTTCGATTTCTCAATCGATTCTCCGTATCGACTCCTGCCGCGCGGTAAACACGCGGCGCGATATTATTTATTTACTTCAACCATTTTTTTTTTATTTTAGATGCGTGAAACGGCTTAATATGGGAAAGTTTTATGTTTTAATTGATAGAGAGCGGAGAAAAGTCGGCGTAGAAAAATAAAAAAATAATTTAATTAAAAAAAAAAAAATGAAATAATTTTTTTTTTTAATTGAGATGAAACTATTTTCTCTATTTCAATGGCAATTTTTGTCAAATAAAAAAAAAATTTAATTCTCAGCAATTTTTGCATTTTGTCGTCGCGCTCTTCCCTATCGCAGTGATTGCTCTTCGCTCGTCGGTAGCCGAGTGAACTAAGAGTGTAATTATAAACATTCTTCAAATTAATTAACTTTAATTAACCCTTTTGAGTTTCTCGTTTTTCTCTAATTAAAATCGTCCGAGTATTGCGGTATTTATATTTGTTGCAAGCAGCAAAAAAAAAAAATGAAACAAATTGACAATAATCAGAGTTGGTAAAATATCAAATTGCAAATCCAAGAAATCCATGAACCCAAAGTGTTCGCGTGCGTCATTAATAACCCGATGACTCTTCGCCTCATTCCGTCAAAATCATACGATGCGAACCGTTTGACCCGTTGGTACAGAAACACTTCGGTTGCGGTCGGTGCAGAATTGTTTAGCACACGAGATGACTTCCGTTATGACGTGAACGAGACGCGACGCCTACGTTATTCAGGCATCGTAAACGCGTTCTAATCATACTAAATCCGACCAATGTATTCACTGGCGTCGACATTGTCGTCGTCGTCATAGTTATTTCTCTCGGATACTTTGCCTCCGGTTACGAAGGGTCTATCGCGTTGCATTCCTAACCTCAACGGAGTTTCAGAGAGAATTCCTAATACTTCGTAACGAAATAAAAATCTGAAAAATTTCGATGCGGAAGGCGCTAATCCGTTAAAGAACTCTTTATTTCCGATTTTGGTAATAACTTTTTGGCTGATATTATGGTTGATATTTTTTTCAAATTTTTATCCGATTGAAACTATTTAAAATTCTCTCGGAATCTCACTTATCGCTGGAAATGTAGATGCACCCGCCTTACGTAATTCTGAAGTGTCATTGTTTAAAATGTACGTATATATGTATACATTACGAATAATAATGCCAGTAGCAGCCGTTGAGTGTATTCTCCATCCCTATTTTTTTTTTTTTTTTTTTTTTTTTTTTTCATATCGAAATAACATCGAAATCTCGAGAAGCATAGTGGACGATTTTATTCGAGTCATCATTGGTTGGTGATGACTGACCAAATTCGCATGCAATTGACCCCGCAGCTTCACCGGGCTTCAGTTCGCGAGCATTAACGCTCGGTACTGTTCCTAGTAGATTGTTAAATGTTGATTGGTTCGTACGATTATGCGGGCAGTCCTGTTCGTCGCGCCCATTGGAACAATGCGTGATTCCATCGCATCGTTGTTTCAACGAGATGCAATACAGCGGTGCGCACTCGAATTGCTCTTCTATGCACGCTGTAAGAATTCATCATTTCACTCGTTCGTATGTCCTTTTTTTTTTTTTTGAGAAAGTAATGGTTGCCTCATCGAACGAATCGGCGAGAAGAGAGAGATTGGACGACAGCGAACGAGAGCTCTGCGAAAACTCCGATAGATGAATACGCAAATGAGTGTAAAGCGAGATTTAGTGCCACGAAGCGTCGATGCACATTTTTTAAGCACTCAAGCGACATTTAAAATGAAACTTTGTTGTACGTGAAGACGGAAAAAAATTGATCTCTTTTACGAGAAAAATGCTGAGAAGAATGATAGAACGAATAGAGACAAATTTATTAAGCGGCGACATCGTTTCAAATCGAATTTTCAATTTTTTTCTCGAAAAGTTTAGAAGATAATGAAATGATTTTTTTTTTACTGAAAGATAAATGTATTTCGAGTCTTACAAAAAAATATTGTTAAAAAATAATGAAATAAAAGACAGCTATGGCTACCGAAAGGGTGACATGATTTTTTTTTGGAGACGTTTAGCGTTGGGGACTCTCCAGCGGAAACGATGCATTCAAAATTAAAAAACGAAACGGATTATTCGAGTTAACAATATTGAGGAATTTTTTACGATCGGTAATTTTATTTTAAATTATTTTTTACCAAATGGTGACGAAATGAGAAATCCGTAAAGAAAATCGTAATTTTTATGTAATTATTAAAAATGAAAGATCGATAAAAAAAAAGAAAGTTCATCAGAGACTTTAATAACCCATTTTTTTGAATATTAAATGCATCCTTTCCACTATCCACCGCAAAAAAAAACAAAGTTACTCTCCCGGCAGCCATATCTTTTTTTTTTTTCAATATTCGTTGACAATTTTTTTTTGTAAGACTCTCAACGAATGTATCTTCCAGTAAAAAAATAATCATTACAATATCTCTTAAAGTTTTTGAAAAAAAAAAAAATCAAAAATATGACTCCGTTTTTCGATCGCCAGGTAGACGTTTCCCTTTAGTAAAAAAAAACATCGAATAAATTTTAAAAAGCCACGAAGACGATGAAGAATTTCGTCAGTTAGAACAGCGAGGCGCTCGACACTCAGGCATCGTTTGGCTCGAGTTTTGCCGGACGGAGAAACAATTTGGCGAAATAGAGAAGACACTACGGTCGGTGAACGGATATTCACGCATACGATGAATGCAGGAGAACACGAGAAGCAAGAAAATTTTGATAGACGCTATCCGACTGCGCTGCGTACCCACCGGCGACCAGTTTGGTGTTTGCAAGTGGGTTACTGGCGTATCTACGAATGGCACAACACACAAGAGGTTCGGAGACAGACGGAAGCTCTGGAAATCTCGCCACCGCGGCCCCCTTTGCGCGTCTCCCATTGCCGGGAGCCTCGGGAACGCCGGGGAAACTCGGTGACGACGAGCAACAGGTGCAAATCGCATTTGCCTCCGCAGACGGCACGTTTCTACGAGGCGCAAAGTTTTCCGCGAAAGTACAATGTTGAAACGAATAGATTTGCAGAAAATAGCGGACGAGAACGAGGAGATAATTCAATGGGTTGAACGTCACAATGAAAAAGACACTAATACCACTAAACATTGACGGGAACGACGGAGGAGAGGAATAATAATTAAAATAACTCATAAAATCAATTTTTTTCATTCGTTGTTCGAACGGTTCGTAGACACGGCATTTTTCTTCGTGTTGTTTGTCACAGTATTTTCCAGCAATGAGTAACTTTTTTTTTTTTTTTTTTTTTTTTTTTTTTACGATAAGAACGGAGCGTAAATGTCATCGTGTTCGATAAATTATCTTACGAGAGAGAATCGCTCATTTCCAGAGGGAAAAAACATGCGGTTAAGAAACTTTCAATTGAAAACAAGACGATTATAATAATATATATATGTATATATATGAATATCTGTAATTATCTTGAATTTTCTACTATAGATAATTATCTCGAAAATTATTTCGAAAAGATTTCCAATTGATGTTAAAACAGTTTGGAATGACCGGCGAGTTAATCGTGTTAAGAAAAGCTATTAAAGTTTCGAACAACAGAAACCTATATATTAGTTCGAATGAACAATTAATTTTTAATCGATGTAATTTAAATTAATTTCTTTGATTTTTAATTTAATTTAATAATTTTTTATTTCGCAATTAATCTTTCGGTATTTCTTAAAAATGAACAATCAAATGTGATTATCACAAAAGTCGATGCAGTCTTACGTACTGATTACGATTTTTCTTTTAATTTATCGAAGGAACACATCCTTTCGCAACGGATTTTCCATCGCCGAACGAACGACATGTCGTCGTCGAACGAGTCACACGACGGAATTGGATTATATCGTGGCGTGTGAAAATGCGAAAATTTCCCCGGTCACTGGGTACTACCGCGGCGAACAGTGGAGGAGATTCGCCAGTCAGCAGCGGGCCGTCGCACCCCAAGAGATTAACGTCGGATTAAAATGCAGACCGGTTATTAGGGCGACTAATAAACGCGAGTTAATTTCATTCGAAGGTACCGTACCGCCGCGTTCCCTCGTTGACGTAACGACAAAAATTTGTACACTTTTATTTTTATTTCCACCCCCTCCCCACCCCTCTCCTTCACTCCCGCTCGCACTTTATATCCGTGGATGAGCCGCAGGGGACATAAAAAAAACTGACCACAGGGCTTCGACTTTGCAGCTGGGGAACGGAGATCCGATAAATGTCGGCGAACATTTTTTTTTTCGAAATAAAACAAAAATGAACGAAGAAAACGCGACGTGTACGAAAAAATTTAATTGGGCGATATTCGCGTCATTAATTCTTCGTCGTGAAAATGTCAAAAAAAATTGATAACTTCGTTCGAACCAATTCGGCAACTCACTCTTAACTCTGACTTGACAAAATATATATATATATTTTTTTTTTCCGAACAAAAAAATATTCCGTTCGTAAAAATCGGTTTTATGAAAAAAAAAAAAAAAAAAATGTTCACTCTTTCGAGTGCTTTCGTCTTGTGATTAAATAAATTTTAATAGAGTCTTAAAAATGAAAGGGTTAATAAAATAAATGCTCCTCGTTGCCTGTTAAAATTAAGTTAAAAAAATAAATGAAAGACTCTTTCAAAAGTATAAACGTTTCGCGTCTGAAAATCGCGTACGAGTGAGTAGAGTGCAACGGCCTTGTGTCACCGTATAACAGGCGAGCCTCTGTCCAACACCACCCATTTATCTTGACGGTTCTCTGAGCTTCGCTCCCCATCCCAGTGCACACGCTATTATTATTGTCACAGCTATTATAATTATTGAGTCTCATCGTAATACGTTTAGGTCCCTTCCCCCCCTCTGCCTCTCTCCTGCTGCCCTGTTTGCGATTAGTTCCCGTCGCGAGTGTATTCGCATGCCAACGTGCACTGCGATCGTCGATGGTACTAACGGTAGTAACGTCGGTGACGTGCGCAATGCGCTCCGAGAGTAATAAATAATAGCATAGGTAAAGGGGGTGAAACGTTAGTGGAGAAGACCGCGAATGTTATCCTCGTGTGCAACGCGGACTGGAGGCTCGGCGTCCCTCTCGTTATATATACACACATACGGACGACACACGTGTGTACGCGAGTATATCTTACCACATATCTCTAGACGCGTGCGTGCTTAACCGTTTCTACGAACTCGAGAACGCTAGACATCCAGTCGGTATTTCTGCAGGTACTGCACATTACCCGAGACGCGGTATAGTTATTGGCGGTTTAAAAAAAAAACCGATTTTAACCATTGGCATAACTATATTTATCTCAATCCTGAGGCCTTTTTTTTCTATGGCAAATTTTTAGAGTGACAATCACTGTTTCGACTTTTACCGATTTTTTTTTTTTTTTACCGATTTTTTTTTTACTAGTGATGCTTTTGTTTCGTATGGAAAGAAAAAAGGATTAGTCATTGAGATAAATGTATTTATTTCTATCGTAGAGTTTTTTTTTATGCCGATTTCTGTATTATCATTACCGGTCATTATGAATGCATATAAAAAACGTGTATCATTGGCATAACTGCATTTGTTTCTATCCTGAGGCCTTTTTTCTATGGGAAAATTTTCAGTGTTACGATCACTGTATCGACTTTTACCGATTTCTTTTTCTGCCGATTTTTTTTTCTACTCGTGATGATTTGTTTCGTATAAATGATAGAGTTTTTGTCAATTTATAGAGAGAAAGGGATTTCTGCAGTATGAATCACGGGATCGGCTTTTACCGATTTTTTTTCGCTACCCGTATTTTTTTTCTTTGTGATCCATTCTTGTCGTACAAATTATAGTTATTATCACTCTATTAAAAAAAAAAAAGTTTCAGTCATTGGCATTTCTTTCTATTCTACAATTTTTATTTCTCTGCTAAGTTCTACGATCGGCTAATCATTGCACCGAAAAATTACCGATCGTGTTTTTCCTACCGATATCTCCTGTTCGCGATCTTTGCGTCTCGTATAAACGCTTATTAATACAGTTATTGTCACATAAAAAAAAAAAAAAAAAATGTTCATTGGCATAAATGAATTTCTTTTTATACTTCCGCTGTTCGTGATCCTCTCGCCTAATCGCGCGGCTAACTGATATAATTAATGCTCACTAATTATCCATGTCGAAGTCGTTCACTATCCGCGACTATCTAACGTTCGCGATTCACGCGATTATAATTTCAACGTTATTTAATAAAGGAATAACTTTATTAATTTTTGAAAATTGTCGACTCTTTCACCGCTATCGTGTCGACTCTTCGGTTAACGCGTATTTACCCCGACTACAGATCCGGCGTTGTGTCTCGCAACGATATCAAAAGCTTTTTCCATTAAATTCATCACGACGATTATTAATAAGTCATAATATTCTTCGGCGGACATGAAAAGGTACGCGTAATCGTCATGACGCTTATGCGGTCAGATGTAAACGCGATATAAATAGAGGTATATTGCGCGGACATGCAAATTCGTAAGATAATCCAATTATACCTCCCACACCCCTCCACACGACTATAATTCCTTGGATGGGGTTATAGCTCGTTATTATGAATCGTAAATAGTCGTTTAGTATGTCTTCGCTATTTCTCGCTACCGGACCACACCGTTAGACACGGATACGATAATTATTTTTTTTATTTTTTTTTTCTTCATAAGTAAATATTATCCGCGATCTCGCAACACGAGAAAACTATCGGGTTAATCTGTATATCAATACGAAAATCATTAGAAACTGCGCGCTTTCGCTGACCGTTCGATTTTCTTCGATTGGAACTTTAATTGACGGGCTTCGGACACTCCGATCGATAAATCATTGAGAACTTCCCGCGTCCGGAATTCAGTATCTCAATTGACAAATCTGCCAGTAGCGGAGTTCAAAGAATCTTTTAATTATCAAGGCGTCAAAAGATAATCGCTGTTCTATGTTTGTTGCCGATGTCTGTCTCGTGGTAACTAAGCTAACGATCGTTTGATGCTAATATCTCGTATACACGCTATAATGACGGAGACTCGGCGAACGGTGAAAGAAAATTAGAAACGTGTAATTAAATGTATATAACTGCAGGTTGATCGATACGACAAACAGATATCGACGACTGAGAATCGTAAGGGATTAAGTCGCGAGTATTGCCTTTGGTACACGTGAGTTGATCCCCTTCGGTTCTTAATCGTCGATTAAGCGTCGAGTATTCGGAATTTGTGAGGCGAGACATTGCTGCCGTTTACACTCGGGTGACGCCACTCGAGAACAGCAATAGTAATATATTGGATAATGGAGGAAAACGGGATTACGAAGCTTTGCGTTTTGTAAAGAAATACTTAAACATTGATCCATCGCCTTGAAGCAGTGGGCTGATCGCGATATTCCGTTTCTACTGAAAATCACCGTTTAGAATAGTTTCTACGCTACAGAGAGCGACGCACACGTAAACGCACAGTGATCGACGATTAAACATATAAATATTGGGGGGAAAACGGGGCAAAATGGACCGGCAAAAAATATTAGCTGTTCTCATGATTTCGGAGGCGGAAATTGACTGTTTAACAAATATACATAACATGTATTCAAATTTGAATTATTTTCATAGTTAATTATGTCGCATTTAATGATTATTCATCGCTTTTGAAAAATTTCTTTAATTAATAATTTTTTATTCTCATAAAAAAATAATTAGATGAATAATGTAATTAATAATTGAATTCGTTTAGATTGGTTTTTCGAAGAAATTTTTTTAATAAAATCAAAATTGTTTTAAGTACTTTAATTTTTTTTATTCCATTTTTTATCAAAATATTCTTAAAATTAATGAAATTAGATTTTTATAATAAAAAAAATAAAATATTATTATTATTTTCCATATTTGGCTCCACGAGGATTTCGCGCTCGTGGAATCCATTTTACCCCATTTTATTGCTTGCGATGATTTGCGATTTTTTTAAATTTCAGAGTGGTCCATTTTGCCCCGATTTCTCGCCGACATAATATTATAAACAATTGTAACCCCATTGTCAGGACGATAATTGCGTAAAGCACGCAATGATAACACGTTGAAGCTGACGAAAAAAATTCAATAAATAAACGATACCTAATTTGCACAGTTTTAGAGAGAAAACGAATAAGAAAGATAATTGGTCGATGTAAAATCATCGATTAGATTGGTATTGATACTCACGACAATTATTCTCGTCTGAAGCGTCACGACACTCGGGAATTCCGTTGCATCGCAAACTGCTGTCTATGCATTGGCCGTTTTTGCATGTGAACTCTGTATGAACGCAGGCTGTAAAATTAAAAAAAAAAAAAAGGGAGTTAGACATTTTAATCAGCTGAGAAATGAACTACTTCATTAAAGCCATTGAAGCTCTTGGCGTTGTTGGCCTATTTTTTTTTTTTTTTTTTTTACGTTACACGCAATGGAACTCGGAATTCGTGCGAAGGCCGCACGAGTGGCTCCGCTGAGATAATCTCGGAGAAGAAGAAGAAGAAGAAGAGAAAGACAAGGAAGTGAAGAAGAAGAAGGTCACCGGCTCGAGGTTACGTTCCGAATTCGCGCGGAGGAAGACTCGTATGCGAAACGTTTGCGTGCGTTATAACGGACACCTAATTTTATTATGGACGGCTGCTTGGCGCACTTGGTATTTCAATAGAAATACCGAGTCTGATCCATTCACAGGCGCCGGGCGAAGATTATTGTATTTCAAAGGCGGCGAAGGTCTCCTACGGTTGCGGTCGCGGTCTCTGGACCACTCGAGAGACTCCGGACGCTGTGCGCCAAATCCCCCCCGAGGATCCTGATCTCGGGATCTTCGGAGCTTTCGCGGTCTTATTTCTACGCGAGAATTCCTCGTTTCTCGTGTTACTTTGAACGGATATCGAGGGTCGCGAGACAACCAATAAAACTTGCGATTGTCTTCGTAATCGTAGAAATTTTTCTATCGAAATTAGACGAAAGTATTTTTTACAAATTTAATATACTTATAAAATATTAAAAAAAAACCAAAAAAAATAGTATTAAAAAAAAAATATGAAACATAATGTAATATTTATAATTTTTCTATTATTATTATTTTTTTTTTACAATTTATATTTGATTTAATATCCATAAAATATAATTAAGTATACACCGTCGTGGGGTTTAATTGAAATTTTATTCATTTGTTATTCGATACTACACTGTTTCCATATTTGTTTTAATGATTAAATACGAAAGACTAATTAGAGTGAAATTTCGCTTCCGAGAATTTTTTTATACAAAATTTTAAAAAATGTTTATATAATTGTCGGAAGCGAACTTCAGAGTATTTTTTTTTTTTTTTCACTTCGAAACTCGAGTATTATAACGCGAAAACGATTTTTACTATCGCTTCACGTCGAAAAGGGTTCTGGCAATAAAATTTAAGGAATCGAATTATTATCACGGTAATGCCTAAGAATTTATACGCTCGATGCGTAGCCCAGTGGCTTCGATATTCTTCGAAGCTTATCGAGAATAGACTAACATCTACCTACACATTATTTAAACATCGAGTACAGCGGCGGCTTATAATGTTCGAGAGTTCGAGTTTTCGCGGCGGAGGAACGGGCATAAGGGAAGGGGAAGGGGAGGGGGAGGGGGAGGAAGTTTTTCAAACTCTCTATCATGCATATTTCAATGTGCCTCTCGCCAAGCAGAACTTTTACGATTTAATGGGGGTACCAAGAATTCACGATGAGGACCACCGCTACCGACGAGATTCTACTTAGTGGACAGAAAAATACCACAGTTGCTTTCTTTAACAAGCTTATTAAAAAAATAAAAATAATGTTAAAAAAAATAAATAACTTTGCATCATTTTCCGACTGTGTTGCGCTTTTCTCGAATTAAGTATCGCTAAATTGCATTGAAACGCGTACCTTGTGCTTTTCCATTTCGGTAACGTAACTTCTACCGAAAATAAAAATCATTAAAAAATAATAGAGCGCTTAATTTTCGCACCGTAAAGTCATCTCTATAATGGTATCGAGAGTATTATAACATTGAAAAAATGGACATTTTAATAATTGATCATTCGAAAAGTTATTCTTGATGCAGCAATGGATACGAATTCTCGACAAATTTACAACTGAACTCTGACTTTTCGCCGAATTAAAAATACAAAATTTCAAGGAATTTTTCCGCACCATCCAATGCGAATAATTCCGTAAAACAACGAAAAAAAAAAAAAAAAAAAAAAATTCGCACCGTTTTTAAAACTTTTTTGAATCCCGGACACTCGACGAGCAGTGGATTGGTTCGGTAGGCGGGTGTGAAAAAATCATTTTTTAAAAGTTCGGCAATGGGATTGGGACCAATGGTTTTCGACAGGCTTTGCATTTTTTTTTTTTTTTTATTTCGAACGCGCGATTCGACCATAAAATATTACAGAAAAAAAAAACAGCATCACAGAATATCAGAGTAGCGTAGAGAGGTGCGTTTTTAACATCGATTCGTAGCGATGCATGCGGAATTACGATAGACGATAATGTTTTTTTTTTTCATCGGGTAATACGAAGATAGAAATTACCGTGAAAATTCGATAGAAATTTAAAAAATAGAATACGTATTGGTAATGACAGGGATTGTGAGTAATAAAATTGTATTGGCGTCGCTGGTAGGTGGAAAAATCGGCGCGTTGTCGAGGGTTGCGTCGCCTGCGGGTTGACGTTGGGATCGAATCAAATCCCGCGTGTTCCGGTGTAGAAGCTTTGGCCAATAGCCGCCGCTCGCTCGAGGGGGTGGCTTCGGTTTTATTCCCGTACGCGGTATGCTTTGACACGAGAAACTCATATTCAATGACACTACTTGACACCAGCATGTCATTTGCCTGTGAAACGAGGCTCGCGGCTATACACGAGCCTTCAGGGAGTGGGGAGCGCACGGAGCACACGGACAATATAGTAGGAAAACCATCGTTCATGGCTCGTCGAGAATGCCCCTTAACCTCTCCGGTAAACCGAGATCGAGCGTCTCCCGTTACCACAGAGTCAGCAAACTGAAAGCGCCCGTCGTACAATCAGCCAGAGGCATCAAAAGTACGTCAGTGCACGAGGCAGCCTTGGCGTATCGTTTTGTTCGGACTAACAGTTCGCGATCGCATAAAATTCAACCTTCGTTCGTTTGAGTGAAAAATAAAAGCACGAGAATAATTTACGGGGGCTCTTGCGTCATCGAGAGTATTGACAAAGGGGTTTTTTTTTTTTTTTCAATTTCAATAAGATTAAACTATTTTTTAATTCAGCGAAATAGAGATAAATCAAATGTTTAGTATTTTAATAAATATGAAATAAAAATTAATATTATTATTATCTATGTCTGTAAAAAAAAAAAAAAAAAAAAAAATATTTTTATATTTAAGATATTTACGATATTGAATTTTGAAAAATAAAATTATTTGAGAAAATTTTGATGATTTTTCGTTTTAAAAGACACGGATTAAAAATTCGCTACGAAACTAAAAATCATCTTTCGAAATTCATCAAATTCAGTTGCTTCGTCGGTTAAAATGTAGTTGGTAAAAAATTCTTCAAAAATAAAGCGTATTTCCGAATGAAAAGCCATTGAGACGAATTTGATTTGCATGCAATTTTTTTTTACATATATCTCGTCAAAATAAAAAATTCCGTGTTGCGAATAGTCGTGGATCCGAGGTAAACTCATATCCCATAAGTACAATGGTCGAACGTATGTACCTATAATGGTAACTCAAGAGTCATAAAGTACAAAAAGAACCTTCGCGCCCCGCGGCAGTCTGGATTCTCGGGCGGAGTAGTATGTACGCCGCGAGCTCTCGGTTGTGGAGCCCTCAATAATACAAGCGTTGCGAGTACGTCGATTCCATAATGCAGTTACGATCGTAGCGATGCATATGGTCCGCGCGGGTGCGTGTGCAGGTAAAACCAGAGTTTCTACGGCAGTGGGGTATCCCCTGTTGCCCCGGAGGCACAGCCTCGCGTGATAGCAGCTTCGGCTTTTGCTTCAGCAACATCGACGAGTCTATTCCGCCCCCTCCCGACCCCTCAATCACCGCATGCATCACCGATGTATACGTGGTTGCAGTTGCATGTGCGTATACCTCGCGGTACAACCGGAGTCCACATGCAGCGAGAGGCCCGCAATCCAAGCAAATCGCCGCGGTGTGTTGTGCCGTACGCTACGATTTCGCGATTCGACGTGGACTAACAATGCCAATGGGCGAGAGAGCTGCGGCTCTTCCGGGATCGGGAGCGCCGCAGCCTCCAAGATTTCTTCGACAATGGAACCGTTTTCTTGTACATACCTCGTGTAGCAAGCGCCCCTACACGGTACTAAGAAACATCGAAGTGGAGCGCGCGAAAGCAAAGTGCTCGACACGGACAAGAAATTTATCGAAAAATATATGTATAATATATCAAATATATATTTTCGTAAAAAAAATGATATATTATTCATATATTGTTAAATATTTATTTTTTGAATTTATTATATTATTATTATTATATCAACGATAAAATTGCATTTCAAATCGTCGGCGACCGTTGATAATTTTAATAGTAATATGCCTCCCTTTTCCCTAAAAAAAAAAAAAAAAAAAAAAAAAATACCTACGCAGTCTTCTATTTTTGTATCGTAAAGAACTGGTATTTAAATAATGCCGGAAGTCTCGGAGAGAATGTACCCCCCTTCGTGAGCAACGAATAAATCCGCGATGGTTATTTGAATAATGGAGAATATTTTTTCCTCGCAGCTTCTCCCGCTTATGAATTGCGGACGCGTGGAGAGAGGGGGGTGGGGCTTTAAAAATTTGCCGAGATTCTGTGGAGCGATGACAATATTATACGACCCGAAAAATAATCGAACTTTCGGGATTTTTCAAGGGATGATGGAATAATCAAGAAATACTGAAGGCTCTCTTGGGAGATGATCGACAACGGGGTGTTTCAGCGCGTCTCAGTAGGGGGAGGAGAGGGAGGGGGTGAACTCTCGCAACGGGAATATATACCTACAACAGTACTTCTTACATTGCCCTTATATAGCCCACCTATAGCGCTTTTTTATACACAAGTAGTATTATACAACATAGAAGTGTAAACCCGGGGGTAGCGCAGCAGCGGTATGTCTTTAATGGCGAATGAGAAAAGAATTAAAACTCGGAGCAAAGTAGGCCGCATGCACTACCCGACTCATGCACCCTTCGTCCCTCCCGCCTCTCTATATCCACCCCCTACCCTCACCCCTTCTTTATTAAATTAGTCCGGGCGTTAATGGCCGGAGGATTACCGAGAGTCTACGAACGAAGCATTAAACTTGCTCGCTGCTGCCCGCCGCGACTGCTTTCTCACTCAACTCACCCCAAGTTTTTTTTTTTTTTTTTTTTTTTTCTTTCATTATATACCATTATGCTTATTACCACTATGAAAGAGACAGAAAGAGAACCGCCATTTTTTTTTTACACACGAAATTTTTTATTTTTTTTATATTACTTCGTAAGTATTTATAACATCATTATCGCAAATGACGGCGGGGATGAAGCTATTGCCTGAAATTTCACGAGGGCGGGTTGTCGTCTCGCGTAAACCGAACGATCTTCCTACTTGACATCGTAACGTACTCCACTTTGCTGACTGAATCCAACGGAAATGATTCACGGGAACCCGAGGCGAATATATCAAAAGGATAACGCAAGTCCCAGTCTTTCCAACCCCCTTCTCCGCCCCTTGCCAACCCCATCCGCTCTCAAGCGGCAGCGATATAAACTTCGTATATATTAGCATGACAAGCAACAAGCATCAAATTTCTCTGTGGACCTAAAAGCCGGGCGGCACGCCGTCCCAAGCAGAGAAAATTCCAGCGAGAGAGAGAGACACCGCTGGATCCTTCTCTTCGGTCTCTTGTTGCTAAATCGTCCGTGTGCTTCTAATGGACTACCAGCCAACCGGGAAAAGTATTGTACACTCCCACCCCTTCGCCTCAGTGGTATACACCTCTTTAAAGCACCGAGAGATGTACACTCTCTCCCAGGCGACTCTCCGATATCGCTGTTAGCGTTCTTAGCGCAACGGCTTCCCACGCTCTCCTCTCTTCACCCTTTACGCCACTCGCTTATCCCATCTTTCGCTTCTCTATCACGAGAAAAACTTTTCATCCCGTTCCCCTTTACGTCGGGAGTTTAGAAAATGAAGAAAAAAAAGTGCATTGCTCCCACAGATGCTGAGGCGCTATCGTAAAACTGTTAAATAGCTTCGTCCTGATGTTCGCAGAAATTATGAATTTTTTTTTTTTTTTTTTTTTTTTCTGCATATATTGAAATTTGTTCGGACGATTAATTTTCATTTTTTACTTCAGTATCGTTAGTGGCTGTGAGGCTAACATTTTTTCTGTGATTTTATTGTCAAGTAATTTATTTTTATTTAATTTATTTTTGATGAACTTTTGAATTAACGAAATTCTAATGAGAATATAAATCTGCTAATTTTATAGTTATTTTTTTTTTTTTTTTTTTTTAATGCTATTATTCGAAGTATTCTAAATTTTACGCATTTAGAGAATTTCATCAATTATCACGAAGTTTTTATCCACGAAAAATAAAAATTAATCGATACACATATGAATCGGATAATTTCGCCATTGTCAACTGTACTCTATTGGGGAAGCTTCGCAAATCGATGAAATCGAATAAAAAAATAAATGAGGTGATTTAATTTAACATTCTTTTATTTTACGAGTTTTTTATCGGCGCCATCTGTACGGAGGAGCGCCGCAGTGGAAACTCGGGCACGTGACCGTGTCAAGCGGCGAGGGAGTTTAGTTAATATTATTGTCACATAGGTGAATTCTCGTCGTAATCGTTTTATAATAAAAAATAAAAAAATATTAACATCGATTTTATAAGAGAATTTGCGTGAAAAAATAAAAAATTCCACATGTGGCCGTTGAAAGCCGTGCGAATGACACGTACGTATCTCGCAGCACGTTTCGCAAAGAGAATCGTCCCATTTGCTCGGCTATTCTCGTACATAGATGACTATCCCATAAACACTAATATACAGCGCTTTCGCGGCTATACGAACAAAAGTACTCCCCGTACAATGAAAAGCTCTGTCAATGGCTCTGTTAATTCTCTCATTTGCAAGTGAAACTTGATAATCGTTCGAAACGTATTATCTCTGTGTAATGTAATGAAAAAAAAAAAAAAAAAAAAAAAAATGCTTTTATATCGGTAGATACTGTTACAACTGTTACCGATGTAACATGCATGCAGCATCCACTTCGACAAATACGATTCTCGTCGAGTTTCGAAAGATTTATTCGTTCCCCGTTGCCGAAGCCAATGATTCGCATGAGCGGAAAATATATTTATCGTCGTTAAGAGCCGAGCGGATGTGTTATACGTGAACGAGGCGAGAGGCAGGAGATCGCCTGCGGTCAAGAGTTACAGACACGGCTATCGTAATACATGGGTGGACGAGTGGACGGAGAGTTGGTCTATTGACGATGCAAGAGAGCCTCCTACAAGCTACAGATATTTCAGGAGAGACTATAGTATTCGCGCCCGCGATATATCTTACAAGGCAAGTAGAAAGTAACCCGGTCGACCTTTCGTACCAACATTTTTTTTTTTTTTTTTTTTTTTTTTCGTATTTCTCCTCAGTGTTGTAAGCAGTATTGTCAACGCTCTTCCCTGTAATTTACTCGAACAAAGATACGAACGCGGAGCCCCCGAGTGTCGGCCTTAAAGTACTATTTAAGATTAACCAGCCGATTGGAAAACTCCCGACCGAATTTACCGGTTTTTCCTAACGATCGCGATGTATCTTTACAGAAAAAAAAAAAAAAAAAAAAAAAAAAAAATTCAAATGCATTCGCGATCGTTATATCGTTACAGCGCGATCGCGAGCGCCAGAAAAACACAGAATAGGTTGTTAAGCAAAAAAAAAAAAGTTTCCCGAGAGGAGAATGATATTTTGGTTAAAAAAGATATAGAGAGTCCCGGGGGAGATGAACCACCGGAGGGTGAGAGTAAACAGTGAAAAAAAATGTTCCTACAGCGCGGTTATCCTCCGGCCGCCACAGACGGTGACGCATTACCCGGAGAGACTCCCTCTGCGCGACACGTAACCCCCTCCCCCCTCACGACCCCCTCAAACCCCATGCCTCAGCGTACTCTCGCGGTCCAAACCGTATTTCACCACTTATCGAAGAAGCACTCATAAAATTTGCAAGTACCCCGAGAATCGCGGGAAGAGAGTCGCGACGCGAAGCTTCCCCCGACCCCCTCGCGTCGACAGTTTGATAGAGAGAAAGATCAAAAGATATATACATGTATACGTACATCGAAATAACGATACTACTCCAGGAAGAGACGGGGGCGTTATAGTATTTTATTCAAATATTCAACAAAGAATATCCCTCAACGTATTGAAATTTTCGGTTAGTTATCATAATCCTCGATATATTTCACTAATGAAATGTAAAGCGCTATTGTGTAATAATTAACTTATTTTTCTGGAAAATACGTCGGACTGACCAATGCTATCGAAAAAATTTAAGAAAAAATCCAAAAATAATAATAATATCATCAATAACAATAATAATAATAAATAGAAAATAATAATAATAATAATAATAATAATAATAAATCGAAACTTTTTTATCGCAGTGTATGTCTGTCAGTAAAAAAAAAAAAATTATTGGCGCCTAACGTCGTTATCATTTATGCATAGCGACATGTCGAATACGAATGCCAATAGGAGATTCCGGTGTTGAAGACAAAACAATCGCTCCGGATATATTGAGTGTCCGGTATCTGAAGGGGAGATGAGTGGATAATAATCCAAACAAAGTTTAGTTACGAGACATCGACCCTCGAACTTATATCACTCGGGGAAACTGTACACCGCGTGCGTACCGATCGCATATGCGGGATATGTAACTCTGTACTATAGGCTCATCGCGATGCGTATACGCGTTGCGCTCATGTCGCCGTATAGTAACCGACGGTAACTCATTCTGGGGACGAGATTCTCTCTCTTTCTCTCCGAGAGAGGGGACACGGGAGAGAGGTTGGCGTCGAGAGTAGATACGGATACTCGGAAGCACGAAAAGTCAACGAACGAACGAACGAACGCGCTTATTTATCGAGCCCTCGTTTCGAATTGTTGGGATTATTTACGGTACACCGGGGATCTCAAAATCAAACGGTTTATCGCTTTGCGCTCGAAATGTTTGTAATGATAATAAAAAATCACAGAATTACGAAATTTCTAATTTTTTTTTGTCATCTGTGTTTATTATTATTATTATTATTATATTTATTTAACTTTGAAGTTTTTCAAGTTCTCACCCGACAGGCACTGCAGGGCTCCGACGCACCTACCGGGCGGGCGGGCGGGCGGTATTTTTAAATAATTCTGCATGACTGCGTCTCACACCAGTATTATTATCATTATTTTTAAAAGAAACGTTTCATCGATCTTACAACATTGATATTTCTAGTTTCATTCGAGACGTTCCTTTTTGCCCTATGCGTCGCGCGATCTATTGCACCACAATAGGTTCTAAACGACGCTGTAACGTTTTGTCAGTCAATCCAGTCTCGTTGCTTCGAATCTTACCGAGAAAACCTAAATTGTATGTAAATTAGCGAAGACGCGTTCAGTTGACCTTCGCCACTAATTCGTGCCGACGATTGTTGGGGTTACGTAGAGGCATTTCAAGACTTTGCGTAAAGCGCGTCGCGAGTTGGTGTAGCGAAGTGTATGAGAGGCGAAAGGATGAACGATCGCTTGCGATCGCATTGACTATTTTTTTTTTTTTTTAATTGGAGATGTGTTCTCATCCGTGAGTTCTCGCTGTTCGTCTCTCCGTCTATCGCAAGCTCTTCGTCCATATGTCGCGAAATTATGTCACAGGAGTACGGAGAGCGCGTCGATGAGTTCATCAGGCTGCTGGCAAACCAGCCGATCCCTCTTCTCGGCGCTCGAATAGAACTCATACATCACTGTCTCGCGGCCGCTTGGCTCGGTGACGCCAATGGCCTGTGTCTTGCCATAGTCCGTTGAAGCGTTAACAATAAGTATTCTACTTGCAACTTGAATTTTTTTTTTTTTTTTTTTTTTTTTTTTTACGAGAAACATCCGCATTTCAATAGTTTCAGTCAGAGCACAATGAACGATCTCTCGATAGACTCATCGGCGAGAAGTTCGTGATACGTAATTATTTACGGGGGTTCGATAGATAAGAGAAAACTCGATGAACGATGACTAATAATAATGTTATAATCACCGCAGCGCATTCCACGAGACTCGGGAGTCACGCGTTGGAATCTCAAGAATCTATCATTACCGAGAGATCTTCCTTTATGCCTGAGTTCTCAATTCTCGCGAAGGAGACTGCGGGTTATTATTCGTAAATAGATAAAACACTCGCGAGCCGCTAATTCCGTCGAAGCTTAATTACGATCGATCTTCGATAATAATTTAATATTTTACAAAACTGGAATAGTACTTTCGCGATGATTATTACATTTTTCGTGCATAGAGAGAGCATTGGGAGAAAAGAATTTTTATTATTTGTCTGTTCGAAATCTACCGGTTGAATATTAATGGACTTTGTAGCGGAGACGTTTGAGGGCTGTGATTTATTTTAGTCGCGGTGTACATTACGAGATTAATCCATCAAATCATTGAAATGATTTTCACTTAACCGACTGTCGGGCGATTATTTTTGTACCGCGAATGGAGCGCTCTGGTTACACCTTCGGATTATGGAATAAGATGGCATATGTTCGACTGTGAAGTAGTCGGGGATTAAGATGGGATTAAGATAAATTTAAATTTTTCTCTCTGCGGCCCGATAAAGTACTGCGAAGGGATTTTTGAGAGACGAAGATGAAGGCGCCGGAGGCAATCGAGAATATTTGTTGCTAGAAGAGATTAATAATTTCGAGATGAAATAACATCGAAAGGTTAAAGCGATGCCGCGTGCATGAATACAGCATCCGTCTCGTCATCTGGAAACTATTATACGCGCACTATTCCTCAAGGAAAATAAGTAAACCGCACGGGATATAGTCGAGATATGGAAGTCTTTGCTGCAGAAAATATATTTATAAATCTGAGATGTATTACTTTTATGGATACGTGATAAATAGTGAAATCGCCTTTAGTCAGAAGCGGTTTAAGAGAATTTTCGGCAAAAAAGCGCTTTTCATTTTTTTTTTTTTTATAGGAAAAAAATCGATGGAATTATTTTTTTTCTATTTGAAATAAAAAAATTATATTTCTTTAATAATTTTTTTATATTCGACGTTGAGGATTTTTTCACATAGTTGAAATAGCATTACGAAGAAATAATCCCATAGGATTTATGAACAGATATTTTTTTTATGTACGAAAAAAAAAAAAAAAAAAAAAAAAAAAAAACGAAAATTGTAAGCCGTTTTTACGTATGTAACGTATGAATGTTGAATTATTAGCGGAAGGAAATAAATAGAAAATACCGAACTTCTTAACGGTATAACGTGAAATCGTCTATCGCGAATGTATGGGAACAATAGGAGAGTCTAAAACCGCAGAGACTATAAGAAATACATTGACGAAAGCGTTAAGCACCGCGTGAGAAGAAAACCGCGACGACGTCTCGGCGTTCTTTTTTGCATTCAGGCCGCAGATTTGCGGCAAATTCGCATCCTGACGAGAGAAACAATGAGAGGGAGTTTCAGTTTTAAGAGAGTAGTCATTCACGCGCCCTAATCTCAATACCACAATTTTATGTCATAGCCAACGCCCCCCCCTCGCCCTCCGCCGCCCGTCTTTCGGTGGTGAGCGTTAAATCGTTTTGCGAGCCGCACTTCCGTCGCGTCCGCGTCACTCGGTCAGCGGTAGTGAAGGAGAACGATATATAGTATTTCCAGCAGTGTTAATGATATCCGTATGGACCAAAAAAAAAAAAAAAATGCAACGACCACACGAAGCATTGCTCACTGCGGTAGCAATAACGATCTTTCCGTAACTCTCCAAAATGAATAAAAAAAAATATATAGCGAAGGAAGTTGAAAAGAATTAAGGAATTTCGAAAGATAGATGCGAAATGCCGATCGCTGCCGCGTGTCGTATGGCAATCGCATCAAAACGCCTAAGGCCTCGAAAAAAAAAAAAAATCTTAATTATTTTAAAAGATCTTTCAGTAATTCTTCAAAAATAAAAAAAAAATTAGCAACAAAACTGGAAAAAAAAAAAATTACGGAACCGCGAAAGAAATTTGCGAAAGTCGATCGCAGCGTCGAATGAAACTTTCATCAAGACGCGCGAGTTGGCGAAAAAAAAAAAAAAAAAAAAAAAAACTTAACGATTTAAAATTCATCGCAGTCAAGAACACCGGATAACGACTGTACCAAAGCTCGAGACTGCAGCATCGCAATAAAATCTCTCGAATGTATCCATTTCGTTTGTGTGATATATCAAACGTGTAGCCGGTAGTAGAGAATCGAGAGCGCGCAATGTGTGCGGAGTAATATAGTAGCAACGGAGTTCGTTACACTCGGACAGCCGGAGAGAAGTGATATCTCTAGCGTAGGATCTCTGCCTGCGAAGCAAAGAGATAGATGGACATAACGAAGCGGTGCCCAGTGATCGGTCGTTCACGATTCCGCGAAAAGTTCCGCACACTGGCGCATCCCTGCATCTCGTTGCGTTCGATGAATTTCCATAGGCCAATCGGCGCAACACGGTTAACCCTCAATGTCCTTTAATGCTCCACAAGATTCAGCCGCAAAACAGCATCCGCGATGCGAACGCATTGCTTCCGCGAAATCGTTGAGATTCTCGAGCGGACGGACGGAAAAAAAGCATTTAATCGGTCATTCTGAACCTTCATTGCGATGCCGCGATATCGCGAATTTTCATAATAACATATAAAACATGGATGAGAAACGTCGATAGCGCGAGTCGCGGAGACCACCGTACAGGCATTTGTGCGGAGAAGCCGCTTCAGCATCCGCCGCTTGATTCAATCGCGGGTTGTACAGGCAAAAGCTTGGCTTCCGCGCATTCAAGTGCCGCCTCGAGCATTCAGCTTGTGTTGTGGTATATATCATCATTGCGTAACCTGCGTAACCTGCGTACAGAAACGCGCGCGTGCGTTTTTGTACCGAACACCAACAACGGGCCCTTGTATACGCGCGCATACTTCGCAATTTGTATTACGTAGATTGGCACAGAAGACGACAAGGGCGTATGACTCTTGCGTGCGTAAGCATCAAACGACGCGTCCTTTTGGCGTTTCACCAACTCAATGCAGGAATGTTTTGAAATATAATCATTCATTGATCCAACGCGATAAAACTCGAGATAGGTATGTTTACAGATGGTATATACTATTGTGCGGAATACTTCGTCCGGAAATTCTGTCATTGTTCTCATAGGGCTACGGGACTGGAGACAATGAGCCCTTCGCTCGATTTTACCGCTTGGGCTCTTTGTATATACCAAACCGGAAATGCGATTGTTGCTGCTACTCGAGGATATCGACATTGTGTGCTAATTTTGTTCACCGTTTGTCCATTTCTAAACTCTGCTTTTCTCTTATCTTTCCGCTTTGCTAGTCCAGTGTGTTACTGATTTTTCGACATCATTTTATGAACGGATTTTTAACCCTTTAATGAATCACTGCGAAAATCAGTCGTTTTGTCGATTATTAATAATAAAAAATGTCATTTATTAATGTTTATACGAATGGGAATTCATTTGCGGATAAAACAGAGTAGAATTTGATAAAATGACGTCGTCTTGCTGAGTAAATGGTTAAAAATGAAGACAGTGATGATGCGAGGTGTTGCAAGAATCTTGATAACTCGACCGCCTAACCAGCGATTGCTAAGCATAAAAAGATGACTATCGAGATCGGATGTTAGGCGAATGCGCGTGATCATTCGCAAGTTTAGATTCAAGGACTCGCGATCGCCTACGACTTCCTGCGTTTGTCGGGCGGTGAGTCCTCTGTGCTCTTCGATTTTGCGACGATTATTCCGCACCGTTGTCGTCGTTGAATCAGACTTTCCGCGGGACTACTAATCGCATTTATCTTTTCCTTGCGCATTGCGATCGGCAACGATATCGCCGCGTTTTTGTATAGTTACTCGAAGGTTTGTCGCGAACGACGATTTTTTTTATAGAAGGGCAGAAATGTGAGCGTAAAAACAAAGATTTGTTGTAAGGAAAAAAAATAAAAAAATTCTGTACGCCGATCGGGAGGGCCATTGGCATAAATCTAAGAAAAAATGTTTCGTTTTCGTATTCCCGAGAGGCGTTAAATAAAAAATAAAAAAAAAAAAGGAATCCATAGGGGGAGAACAGATTCTCAAAATAGAATGGAGAAGTTAAGATTTACGGTCGTTTCACGACTCGCAGGAACGTTAGATCGTTACTACGGTTATTAATAACCGCAACCGATGATTCAGCGCTCATAATTGTTTCGTATTCTCGTTACCGTCAAACGAGCGAATCTTTAGCGCCAATCATTTCTCGATCTTGCTGACAATTAATTGTCGATAAAATCCAAGCTAAGTGCATGAAATGGGGCATTTTTTACTCTCGTATTTTTTTTTTTTTGCACTTTTACACAGAAATTCCGAACCTTTCAGAGGAATAGTGGCGCTGCTGTTCCGTTTTTGTTTCCTTACACAGAAAGTTTCGTTTTCATGAAAAAAATGGTTTCGGGAATCTAAAAAAAAGTGTTCGGCAAACAAATAAAAAAAAAAACGAATCTTTTAAATTTAAAAATCCAAACGCTCCGAAAAAAAAAAAAATCACATCCAAAAAACTCCGAATCTCATCAAATCATTTTATCAGATTAAACAGTTAACGCTTCGTAACGATTGTTCGAATAGCTTAAAAAAAATCGGTACCGACGAAAAAAGCCGATAAAAACAATATCGTTAGCCTTAGGGGAGCCGTACATCCTGTGACTCGATGAGATCGCGAGGATCTCTCGATAACTCTCGTTCGCGTAACCGTAACGAGATAAATAAAGGATCGGTGAGGCGCGCACCACGTGGTTGTCCAGTGATCGATGTCATCCCGTCGATCGCATTCCGCTACACTCGCTCTCTACTATTCAGTAGCGGTGTGAACGAGAAGCACCGTCGCGACGCACGACGTGCATTGTCGCTTTGCGCGATCGCTTGCATCATCGAAGAAACATCTCAACTGTATCGCGAACGCGTTACCTCCCACGTGCATACAACAGCTCGCGCTTTAGCCTGAATAACTATATAGTTATGCGCGCGTACCTCTGCACACGCGTCATGCCTTCTCGATCGAGAATTGTCAAGGTTAAGCCACGGGGGAGGGTAAGTCGGGTGAATAATTTATAACTCTACACTTTCGATTTCGCATCTGGAAAGCTAATATGCAAATGACGAAAACGATTAACGCAAAGAAGAGATATCACACAGCGTAATCGTTGCTAAACGCTTATCGTTGAGAATGGGATACCGCAGGATTGGTCGACGTATCTCGACCGGTTGTGTGCAGATCTCATTGCGTTGTCGCGTGTCGATAACTCATTAGCGGGTCAATGCTGATTTATTAGATACATGTAATTCAGTCTATAATAGTAAATTCACTGCGGTAGCCATTTTTCTTTCAAGAACTATCATTCGCGATATACACCGCAAAACGAAGTCACGAAGAGACACACACGCGCGACGCGATTGTTCTAAGAACTTTCCACCGGGTCAATAACACGTTTCCACAGAGACTTGGAAATTCGCCCGAAGAATTCGTCACCGAGAAATCGACTTGCGCACCTGCTGTCGATGATTCGAACGAAAGGAGTCATCGAACGAGCGTTCGACGCGTACTAAATCTTTTTTAAAAATTTTTTTACCATTGGACTCGTAAAAATATTGCGATATTATTAATTTTTTTTATTATTTTACTATTATAAAATATAAAATAGTAATAAATAACCAAAAAAAAAAAAATCGTATTTTCGAAAAATGGAATTAATTTTCGGAAAAATTTTACAGGACTTCAACTCTTTGAAGTAAGAAAAAAGAGCTTTTTACCCTCGGAATCCCTTAAAATCTGTTTGAAAAACATTTCATTTGTCGTTTAATAAAAAAGATTTAAAATTCATCGACTTTAAAACTATCGGAAAGTATTCGCGCAACAAGTGCTATACGCAATTCAATTCAATTGAATTAATATCCAACGCGTTGGTGAGTGAACGATTCTACAATTGCTCAAGAATTCACCGTGGAATAATTTTTGTTCGATTCGGATCAATGGCAATAGCAGATTTATTGGATACTCGATTACGACGTTGTCGCGTGTAAATAAATAAATTATACGAACACAATAGCGTCCCTGAAATTCTTAGCTCGTTGCGATCGAATACTTCGATGTAAATAATAGAAAAAAAATAAATAAAAAAAAATAAAAAAAAAATATCGATAATAAGTACCCGAGATGAAGATGCGAGATCCCCGTCCGAGTTTCGCCTGCGCGCAAATCGCGTCACCGCGTAATAAGTTCTCCATGCACCGTGTCCTGGATATGCGCGCAGACGTTGTGGCAAAGCGATTAATAAATAGTCAAGAAGGAGAGGCAAAGCTAAAGATGTATTATAGACGCGAATGAGAATTTCTTCGCTCTCGTCGGGTCGCCGGCCCCGGCGCTCCTCGCGTGGCATTGGTCGTAAATAACGCAATTTAAATGATTGTACGGCATCGGGCTTTATGCCCGGCGATCGCGCGCGCGCGCGAGCGTTCCTGCGGCTATAAACTCGCGCGGGTGAACTTGTGTGATCGACAAAGGGAAGAACGAGAGCATTTGCCAACTATGACGAGAAGAATAAGAAGAAAACGAAGAAGAATATAGAAGTAGAAGTAGAAGTGGAAAGTAGAGAAGGGGTGACCTGTGGCAAGCGGCACTCCACACGCCGCTTCTTGCCAATTTAAAATCACTTATCGTGCACCGCCCTGCGCCTTGCGCTTTCTCATTTAATCGTTAATATAGCACACATAACCTCCCAACAGGACATCGTCATTCAGTTGTTCCGTCGACATTCTTCACTATGACTGAAACCGAAGCATTCGAGTGCAATAATTTTGCGTATTTCTCGCGCTCCGCTATCTCGTTATTCTGCACTGAAATAACTCAACCCGTTCAATAAACTGAGAAAGAGGAGGGGGAACACTTTCATTCATGACTAATTTATTATCAATTGTCTCGAAGTCGAGCGTCAATCACAGTTGTCGGAGTATTGCGCAAAGATACCGAAGAACATAAATTTCATTTGTTTTTTTTTTTTTTTATGTAGGCGAATTCTTTGCCTGTGACTGTGAGGAAAGCCCGAGATTTCCTTGGCGAAGAGCAATAGATAATAGATTTGCAGGTACACATTTTTTTTTTTTTTTTTTTTTTTTTTTTTTAAGGGGAAGAAAGTGCAAAGGGCGCCGACGGCGGAGGCAGACTTAAAAAGATATATATATATAGTATATAACATGTGTACATTCGACGAAAAGTATGTTTACTCGACGAAGGAAGGAATAAGGGACGGTTCCAGGAACGTATGTAAGACGCGCCAACCGCAAATCTAATAAAACTCCCTCAGGGCTCGCGGGGTACCCAGAGGGTTGAATATACCAACTCGTCGCTTCGGCGGAACACATCGTCTCTACGACGATTCTATCACATTTTTTTTTTTTTTTTTTTTTTTTTTCGTTGCTACTTTGACAGTCGCGGGACGGAAGCGCCTCGCGGGCCTAAGGCTAAAATTTCGAGGACCCGAAAGAGTCGAAAGATACAAAAAAAAAAAAGAAACATTGGTAAACACGAAAGGGATGGAGAGAAAACAACATCGAACGAAAAAAAAATCGATATACAGAGAAAAAAAAAAAAAAAAAAAGATTGTGGAGATCTTCTAACGTGAATCGTGTGGAATCGCGATCGTTATCGTGTAGCCTCGCGTACTCGCGTTTCGCGTGAAACTCTCGACGGTGATCGAAAGTGCGGCGGAGCGTCCGATAATTAATGCCATAAATTCAAGTTCAGCCCGATTCGTCGGTGGCGAGACTTCGATTTATCGATTCCGTGTGTCGAGGTTTTAACTTCTGTTACTGCTTTACTCGCGTTTGGTTTGCTAGAGGCGTGGGAGGGTGTGCGGTATGGGGAAAGGGAGAGAGAGACTAAAGGGGAGGTTTGGGTTTTGTGCGCTCGATGGGCTTTCCGCGATTTGCGACGATCGGGGAGTATCGAGGATACCGCGAGTGCATCGTCGCGGCGACTAGGAAACCACCGCTGTCGGCTTTTCCCGAACGGAAGTTAGACTCGAGTATGACGTACCACTTCCGGTGGTGCCTGAGGATATAAGCACAGCGGGGTTGGAACCCGCCGCTCCTCCTTCTTTCCATCTTCCTTCGCCTTCTTCTTCTTCTCTGCCATTTAATCGACCTTCGTGAGAGACTTTATGTATCCCTTGGGATTCACAGCTTCGGGGCTTTTTATATATGTGTCTCATCGATATAAAGGCTGATGTATCGATTTTCTCCAATAACATACTCCCACTGTCGATGTCATTTTTACTTCTCGAACCCTCCGCAATGGGATTTCGTATTTCTCTTAAAGAGGTTGATAAAAAAAAAAAAAAAATCGCTTCTGCGGGGATTTGATTGGTGAATCGAATAGTTCGAATAAACATTGATGAATTGTTTTGTTTTAAAAAAAAAGGATTAAATTTTTGTTTTAACATCATTAATTTTGAAAAAAATTAATTTCTCCTATCATTTTTTATAATCGAAATTTAGGATTTTTTCATATAGTCAATATATCGATTACGAATAAACAATCGCATCCGATTATCGATAATATGGTTTTTTATATAAAAGCCGTTTTTTTAACGTGAGGGCTGAATGAAGAAGTACATTTAAAAAAAAAAACATTTTTCACTTATAAATCGCTCTTTTTTCAATATAATTATTGATTAATCATCATATTCAGAATATCCCTAAAGTGTTAAAACCGTTCAGTATTTTTTTATTTTATTTTTTTTTTCGTATACCGCGCCGTCTATCCGTTACTCGATACTAAGAAGACGAGAGACTCAATGTTCTCGTTCAACAAAGTTTCAATAAGTGAATCCAACGCTAGACGAACGGACGAGCCTCGGGATACTTTGCAGCGGAACAAGAAGAATACGATGAAGAAGAAGAAGAAGAAGAAAACAAGAGAATAGATAGGAATAATAAGACGAGGCACTGAATCCCTCCCGGGGGTACGTGGGGCGCGGGGGCGTTAACGAGAGTCAGAAAACCATCTAAGTTCGTCCGCGAATGCAAGGCACACGTAAACACGTATATACAACAGTAGACAATTGTGATTGAGGAAACGAAGAGACGAAGGGGGTGCGGAATACAACAGTACACCGCCGAGAATACCCGAGAACCCGGCTTCTCACTTCTCTCAGAATAGAAGCACAGAGGTACCTATTACCTATTATCGCTTAGCTGTGCATGTATAACGCTCTCTCGCGCCCCGCGCGATCAACGACGAAACGAGCCTATGCTCCGCAAGTTTCTCACACCGTCTCGTCGGTTCGGAGGCCGTACGGCGTGTTGCAACGAGGTAAAGGTGCTGTATATAGTACCATACAACAGTACATCGAGGAACAGCAAAAGCAAAAGCCCCTCACTTTTGCACGCCGTCCAAACCACCGCTTGTGCGATAAGAGGAAAATTGTTTTGAATTTCTATTCGCGCACGTTACTCGCGACTGGTTCTCCTTCTATTGGCTCCGTTACTGTTCTACTCGAAAGCGCATTGTAAAGCTCCTCGTGTGAAACCTTTGTATCTGTGTGTATATGTGTTCGTTCACGAGGTCAATCTTCGTGAATCGAAGGTATCGGAAATAGGAGAATTTAACACACAAACGAAGTTTACGTAATCATGAGAGACCCAATTTTCCGGCATTTTTCGATCGTAGAATTAATTATTCAACAATAAAAATCGTACGATTATTGGAAACGGTATTATCGATAGAAAGGAGAAATTAATTCTTCATTATTCGATAATAACCTCTTTTTTTTTCTCGAGCTTCGAGCTTTGAGCGTAATAAATCTACAGAATTAAATTCTATGTAATTCAATCATTTTTTTTTTTTTTTTTTTTTTTTTTTTTTTTTTTTTTCGTCAGTGATATATTCGATGAAAATTTGCGAAAAAATCTTTTTGACTACGTTGGGGGAGAAGAGCACTGGTAATTTTTTTTATTAATTTTTTTTTTTTTTTTTTTTTTTTTTTTTTTTTTTCGCGCACGTACTCGGCCCACCCGAACCTCGAAGATAAAATCGATTATGCCAGAACGGCGTAGGGCTGTCCGCTGCAATATGCATGAGTCTACCGAACCGAACAGTACGTACTGCGTGTACCTACGTACTACACAGCCGCAACGAGCAGCGGGTGGAGACGAAAGTGGAAGTGGCGAAACGGCGAACACATTAATTCTTTCGTTTCTCCTCTCTCCGCGACATTGCCGAGGAATAATCTTCGATTTAAGAGACGGAAATGTCGCGGTCACGGAATCGTAGCGAATTGTGGAACGAAGAGGAGATTTAACGGATTTTTAAACACTCTACAAATTCCTTGGGGGCGACAGTTTTATTAGGGCGAAATAAAACTTTGAATTTGCGAATGAAAAAAAAAATGTTATATTATGTTTTTACGTAATTATGTATTTTATATGATATTAATTGTTTTTCATATTAATATTAATTGTATCAATAACTGTTGTATTTTTTACGTTCTTTTTTTATTTCAAGCAGTAATTTTTATGTGTTCTTTGTATATATTGTATACATTAATGATATATAGATATTTACCAAAAAAATAATAATAAAATATAACACGCAATGCCGGATAAATTTCTCGACTTACAATATGCGAATAATTATAAAAAAAAAATTTGTTTCATTGTCAAAATTTTTTGCAATTTTATTCTTTATTTTTGAAGATATTTTTTTTTTTTTTTTTTTTTCAAAATGATTTCAATAAATATTTTCAGAAAATGATTTTTGCCACAATTCCACTGCCGATGCACAATCATTGCGATGCATTGCAGCTGACAATTTTTGTTGGCGCGCTGATAAAGTGGAGTGAAATTGGAGAAACGCGTTACAATCATCGGTTCGATGTATCTACAGATGTGTATAAATGTTTACGCGGAGTTCGAATATCATCAACAGGGAGTTGCCGAAAGGTCTCACTTCATATCACATTCAGGATTCATTCACTCGCCGCTTCTCGCGTTTGTTTTATCGGTTCACGAAGTGGAAAGAGTAAAACAAAACTATTCCAATGGGGTATCGAGTTGCGAAGATTACATTAGTGAATTCACGAGTGGCAGATACATCGCTCTCTTGGATTCAATACTCCTTAATCAACGTTACCTAAACCATCAGATCAAACCTAACGAATTTTACGGCTGTTTATTCGCAAAAAAAAAGGTATTTTATTCAATTCTGATCGTCAAAAAATCGAAAAAAAAAAAAAAAAAAAATTGGACTCGAACACGAGAGTGGAAACGGCAGTAGACAATTAATGATCACAGGAGTCTCGTAACTCGAAGAAATCGAGCGTAAAAAAAAGCAGAAGCAAAAATACGCGAGCAAAATGCATCGAGTGTCTTGCAACCCGCGTTACACTGCTGCGGATGCTGAATAACAACAAAAAATACAAATGCGAAAAAAAAAAAAAAAAAAAAAAAAAAAAAAACAAACAAACGATCTCTTTTTGAAAAAACGTTTTTTGTTATCGTGATTTTTTTTTTTTTTTTTTTTTTCATTTTTTTTTAACGGAAAACGGCTGACACTGGAAACACACTGTGGCGAAAACAGTATAAAGTACCCGCAACAAATGTTATAGTATCGTCATACGGTAGGCGGGGGGTTTCGTATTGACTGCTCGATCGCTCAGACTTCGAATAATCTGTTTCGAGTATTCAGTTCGAATTAATCGTCATTACGCTTATCGCCACGTGTCTGCGATCATTTCCTGGAAACCTCGGACGCCCTGACATCGTTCCCAACTGAGAACTTGTTACCCGCGCACGTGTGATCGGTCGTAAAAATAGAAAAAAAAGAAACTAAATCCCTCTTTACCCACAGCTGCAACAATTACGTTCAACTGGGTCGACGCTTTGTCAAGTTCTCCCCTCTCCGGTTTCGTTTTATCGTAATGCCTTATTGTTGAATTGCGCGCTTACGCGATGTACCCTTTTCAATCGATTTAATATAATTTATACTCACGAAATAGCGTATTCCTTAGGAGTTCAAAGCTTCCGAATCTTTAATGCGATTTTTCTCGTTTTCTTAGAAAAAAAATTCATCATCGCTCGCGATGAGATCCAAAGAGTCGCTTTCGACGCGAGCGTTACAAATTTTTCGAATAAACTTTCCGATAATTTTCCCCTTCACTCCGGTGCACGCCGATGCGCATAACCAATGGAAAAGCGGTGAGCAATTATTTCAACGTTTTCTAAAAAAAAAAAAAAATCGATCCTACGGCGTTCCATTTTCGCTCCTTCGTTCGATATGCACTCTTATCGGCGTTCAAAGTCAGCGAACCCTTTCGAGAAGATCTTATTTGGCTTTCAATTAAAAATATTGAATACGACGAGCGCACAGACGGCATTCAAAATTTGTTAAATATCGAACGCAAAAATAATCCGCTTAGAAAATAAATCATTATTATTCAAGTGGCGTATTTTTTTTTTTATTTATAAAAATGATAAAATTCTAGTAAAAGTCCAACATTTTAAATGAATTTTTCGGTACTAAGCCTCAAATTTTTTTAAATTTTTTTTATTTGCATTTACCGAACGCTTTTTTGTATCACAGGTACTCTAAGACTCGACTGTGTGACGCGAGTTTCAAGAAAATACATTAAAAAAAGAAAGCAACGAACTTTCAAAGAAACGAAATCGCAAGAGATCGCGGCGCGTTAGTCGTTACTTGCGATTGTCGTTTATCATTTTCTTTATCATTGTATTTATTTATTTATTTATTTATTTATATATATTTCGTGCGCAAAGTTCAAGAGTTCAGACGTCGAAGTGGTGCCTCAAGGATCAAGCGAAACAGAACGCGACGAGAAAAACAAGTCGCCGCTGACCTCGAAGATTTTTTTTATTTCGATTTTTTCTTTCTCTTCTTTTTATTATTACTTACTTTCAACGTATTTTTTCCCCGATCCGATTTTTTTTTTTTTCGTTCTACCGATTAAAGAAGCGAACGGAAGAACTCGCGGAGGTACAGCCCCGGCGTCGGGATGCATAAAAGCAACGCATCGTTAAACGTCCGGGAAACCCGGAACCCGAGGGAAGAGAGAAAGCTTCTGTCTCTGCTGTTTACACGGTAACTTTCGCGGGTTTTGCCCCATTACGGCCTCTCCACATCCCCTTTCGCGCCGCGGATAGGGGTTCGTATATTAACAAACCAAATGCATGCGAACTTTTGTGCTTTTACTGTCGAATCATAAATTTATTAATAAATAATAACGAGTGGCCAAAGCGGCTTGTTAGCGAATTAATTATGCAACATCGTTATGGAACGATTCCTCTCTCTCGTAAAACTTCCGTGTATTCCCCCAGCGAACGCGCGAATGACGAACCAAATGGACACAGGAGACTCGTGTTAATAAATGCAACGCGATCTACCGGAGAAAGTACCCCCCTTTTTTTTTTTTTTTTTTTTTTTTACCGTGTAAAATTTTTGTTTTTTTTTTTTCGACGCACTGCAGCCGCCGATGCGGCGCACCAGTCGAAAAGTTACGCTTTAATTCTTGCAAAGGTTTTTCGCCGTGTATGCGAAAGTCCCTTTCCATCTCTCCCGCGCCTTCCCCTCCGTAAGGTACGCATACGAGTGCGAAAAAGGCGGAGGCCTCTCGCTAGTGGCGGGTTACCTTTATTGCATGCATTTTATAGTAGCCGCAACGTGAGGCCGTCCGGCAAGAGTGGTAAGACTGAGGCGGAGGCAGCGCAGCACACGCCAGGGACATAATATACGACACGTTTATGGTGTTTGCTCTCGCGTACACAGGGACTACGCGGGGCAATTGTTTCATTTCGAAAATGACGGGCCTCCGAGCGTAGAAATACTTCAGAAGATACCGGAGAGCTAAGAAAAAGAAACGAAAAGAAGAAGAAAAAAAAACCGGAAAAAATGGAGAAGAAAAACGAAAGACTCTTCTCCGCGCGCGAGGAACCTCTCGACACTCGAAACCGGCTATTGCCCATATTTTTTCCCGTCCGCGGATATTAAAGGAACTCGCGGAAAGCTCACGCAAAGCTTCGAAACCCGTCTTTATTATGAAATACGAGAATTATGAGTGCGGCGTATAAAAAAAACGTGTAAAAAAAAAAGAATAATCGCAGCTACAAAAATAAATACGATACTACATAAATCGTTTTTTTTTAATAGTTTCTTAATTTTTTTTAAAAAAAGTTTTAAGGGTCGAAAAAAAAAAAAAATTCCCTTGATGCGACGAGATGTAAGTCGTGAAAAAAAAAATGGCTGTTTGCGCGCCGCTTCATAATTTTGCAGAAGGGAAGAAAAAGCTTTCGCAACGCAGTGTCCTTAATTTTTGGCAAAAAAAAAAGTGAATAAAAAATAAAAGTAAAAAATGTATTTAAAATAAATAAAATGAAAAGTATCGCATTAAATAAATATATTCCGTAAAAAAATTTCGTTTAATGTGGCGATCTGTAGAACGCAAAAAAAACGGGTATTTGTCGTTTCGTAATTTTCTATGCGACTTTAAAAAAAGTTTTCGCAAGAGAATGGGCTTAATTTTTGGCTGTTCTTCACAGAAAGCTTTGTGGGCGATGAAAACAAAGAGGAAAAGTGGATGCGACGCGCAAATTTCGTGCGTCGTTTTCTCTTTTAAAAAGTCGCGTAAAAAAGCATTTCATCGCGAAGGTAAAAAAAAATTTAATTGTTTACGGAGTTTAAAGAAAAAGAAGAGGAGGGGGGAGGAGGGCAACGCGTATGCATGTCGCGGTAGACACGACGATATTGGTCGACCGAAGGAAAAAAAACGAACGCGACCGACGGACAGACAAATGAACAAGCAGACGATAGCGTGCCGAGGCGTCCTTTCGATCCATAATTATGCGACGGTATCGCGGGGTGCATTATGAAGTTAAATAGAAGAAAAAAAAAAAAAGAAAAAAAAAAACCAGCGAGTCATTTTATATGCCCGTACTGGCGACCCTAACGTTTGTGATATAGTAAGTGCGGTGTGCACGAGAGAACCCGACGGATCCACCCGGTTATTCGCGACGACCCAAAGCCTCAGACATGAACTCTCGTCGTCACAGCCTATAATACTACGCGGATAGACAGTGTAACATGACGTTAACGTAAATTCGTTGAAAGATGAAATGCATGTCTAATAGTCGTGTTGCTAAGGGAGAAATAATAATTTTGATACCGGCAGGAAAATCATAGGTACAGACGACTCGAACGTATAATCGACGATATACTCGACGTTCGTACAACTAAACTGGAAATAGAATATTCAGCTTACATTTCGATCGAAATATTTTCAGAGTTTCAATAGTTATTTTAGACGAGTTTTTCGAGATATATATATGTGTATATGACCACAGTACACGAGGAGAAAAATATAATAACGATTTTCAGATTTATTTAGAAACGGTGAAAATTAGCGATCAGTATGGGATCCAATTTTAGGTTATTTTCTCATCTCATTATCAAATTATGAGAAACTATTCCCGATTCGCTATCCCCGCTATTTATTCATGAATCCGAAGACTATTCCAATTTTTTTTTTTTTTTAATTCTGCATTTAATAATTCATTGAATTATTACTATATACGTTTATATATATTTAATTTTTTTATAATTTTTTATTTCGCAGTGCGCGTATAATAAATAATCAATATAAAAAAAAAAAATGAAATAATAATAATAATTCATAAAATATAATTTTTAAAAATTATTATTATTATTATTCGACGATTTGATGAATTTTAAAAAATTTACCTCGAGGTCGTATTCTCGGCGGGCGTCTCTGTCTCTGCGAAACGACGAGGTCCGCGATGGCCAGTAGAATTATCGCGACGACAACGACGCGCGAGCGCATTGTCGCGATTCTCATATCGAAGCCTCAACGATGTCCGAGAGCTCGTCTCGGACACGAAAGCTCGAACTTTTTCGTATTTTTTTGTTTTTTTTTCTGCCTTTGTCTGCTGATCGTCAATGCACAACGAGATGATGTTTTCACGGAGCTTTCATTTGCCGACTCTGACGGTGTGGGCCACCAGTTGCTTCGAGAATCTCTCTTTGCCGCGCGCGGGGGCTATCTATCCCTCTTTCTCTTTCACTCAGCTGCCGGCCCCCACGAGGAAGACAATTCAACGCCTCGGCGCACGAACATCCAACGATTCGATTCAAAGGGCTCGCCGATCGATCGATCGATCAATCGATAACACAATTTTTATCTTTTTGCTATCGTAATCACAAATCTCACAACGGATGAAATTTCTTTTGGACGACGATGAGAATAGGCGAGTTCTCTGGATTCGACGATATATTTTCTTCAAATATCTCTCGAAAGTATCCGAGAACACGAAGATATCGCGTTGGACATCGATCTTTGAATCAATAGAATTTTTTTTCGTAAGAAAAAAAAATAAAAAAAATAACGATCGATGGAGATGAGAAAATGAAATGAAAAACTGTTGCACTATACTTCCTGTTTTCCAAACTATTGTATTAATTCTTAATTTATTAAATTATTATGATTATTATTTAAAAAAAAAAATGAAAATTAATTAAATTTATGAAAAAATTAGTTATCGGCCATTTATCGATTTTTTTTTATTTACCGACGACGCGTCGATATCGCGACCTACGAACGAAAAATTCGCGCGAAAATTTCGAATTTTTCTCGTGTCGAAAATAATTCAACCGATTATTGTTTGGTTTCTTTAAAAATCGAAAAAAAAAAAAAAAAAACACAAAATTCTCGTACAATAAAAACTGAGGACCGATTTCACGTGGATACTTCCTTTCACGAGATTTTATTCGCGTCGCGCGAACAACAGTACAGTAGTGTAGTTGAAGAAACGAGCGAACGAGACAAGCACGCGGGGACCGTCAAGCCGAGGCGTTTGCGCGCTCGAAAGAATCTCTCGTTAGTTTTTCGCTCGACGTAACATCCACCGAGCAAAGCGCGCAACTCTCGTTCTCTCACCCTTAAACTCGTTTCACCTATCCCTTGCGAGCCGTCCACCTCCTCTCAAACCCCATCCTGTCCGCCCGCTCGCTACCTTTCGCGTATATACTAGTTTTGCCGGTCGACGATTCGGTTTTGTTTAAAGTGTTCACCCTACGGGATTAAGAGAATTGCTGTCGCGAAAGAAAGAGACGAAAGAAACGAGAGAGGGGGTTGTTTTCCCGTTTTCCCTTTTTTTTTTTTTTTTTTTTTTTTTTTTGCGAAAGCGGTTCGCGAACTCGTGAAAAACCTCAGGTGTAAAGTGTGTAAAACTCGGTACCCGGTGGACGCGATTTCACCCTGACTGCATGGCGCACACAGGTTTTGATGCCTGGAGAACGAAGTCGCGGGCAAAATTACTCGTCGACCGGACAATGGAGGTCGCGGTCGCCCGGTCCGGTTAACACGTTTCTACTTCCGCACCTCAACCGTCAACAACGCGACGACAACGCACTTCTTATTATTCCGATTTTTTTTTTTTTTTTTAACCCTATTATTTTTCTTAATTATTTATATCCGCGAATATCAACGAACAAGCGTCTTGGAAAGCACGGGAACGTCGAGTTTGATGCGCGAAGAGTTCGTCGGAGGGAACACGCCGTGAAAAACAACCCCTTCCCCCCGCGGCGGCTTCAATTAAAAGAACAATATAAACCCTTTTTTTCGCCGTTACTCGCCTCTGCCCGATGCAAACCGAATTTTTTATTTAATTTATTATTATTTTTTTTTTTTTCACGTTTCCATTCTCGTTCAGTGTTCGCGATGATTTGCACGGAATATTCGATTGAATAAAAAATTAAAAAAGAGTTGTGGAAAAAACAGCGAAGTAGTTAAGCGCGCGTTGTGGTCAGACGCGGAGAGCGAGCCGCGCTAAAACTTTTTAAGATCAACGAATCGTTATTAATTTTCGTTTTCACTCGAAGCGAATTTTTCAATAGTTTTATATATTATTAATAGTTCGAGAAAAAAGTGTTTTTTGTTTTTTTTTTTTAACCAATTAAATCGGAATTTTTGTTTTCGGTCATTGTAAGTTCGTAAAAATAATGAAGTTTCGTTGCCATTATAAGGAATTAACGAAACATAAACATTTTTGTTTCACTTCGATCGGATTTTTATAGAATTTAACAATTATTAATTTTTCGAGAAAAAAATGGATTTTTTCAAAATCCAATTCTATCGGACAATTCGTGTTTTGGTGATATATGTTCGAAGAAATAATGGATATTAGTTGCGATAATGAAGAATCAACGAAATATAATAATATACTTCGTTTGCGGACGTAGAAAAAAAAACCGTGTCTACTTGACGAGGCGTACCGATAGATTAATCTTCAGAGTACTCGCGAGTCAGGAGTTATCGCCGCGGCCGAACCTGGCGGACTGGCAAACCGGCAGTGGTCGCGTGGCGAACGAACAACGTGAACGAGGAGAGAACACCACGATGCCGAGCTATGCTTACTACCAGCAGCAGCAGCAGCAGCAGCAGCAGCAACGAGCAACCAGCAAGCACAGTGCCCCACCTCCGCTGCCAAAGTGGAAGCGTGGGAGGCACTAAGCTACTTTGGATCTCGCAGCTCTTTCGCTCTCGCGGTAGCTATTTTTTTCCCTTCTATCGTTAAACTAACGAAACTCTACTTTTTACCAGAAATACGTCGTGTATCTCATTTTTTTTTTTGCATAAACTAACGAACAATGGTTATTGCAATGGAAGTAAAGCGCGGATGCGCGATCTTTTGAAAGGTCTTCTGAATTACCAGTTCGTCGAAAAAAAAAAGTGAGTACACGACATTCGAGTATTTTAGTTTTTTTTTTTTTGTGGAAATGATGCAAATAGTTGGAAAAGCAGAACAAACCGATTGCGAACGAGATAAATATATCTATCTTTCTATCAAATATATATCTATCTTTATCACTGATAACATAACCCTTTAATTATTGGATTGACCCGTTGATTGTTAAATTGGACGAAAATTAAATTTATTTGGTAAATTGACCCGTTTCGTCGAAACAAAATCCCAATGACTCGCGATTCAAGTATTCTTTGTTTTTTTTTACGTGATTTATTCAAAATCATTCGAAAAATCGAAAAAAAAAAATTTCGCTATTAATTTCGAACGATAATTTTTTTTTTTTTATATATCACCGACAATGTCACCTTTAATTATCGAATTGATCAACGGGACTTATAAAAACTTGTGAAAAATCGTGAAAATAAAATGTCGCGTAAAAAATTGTTTTCATTGAAAGCAATTACTTCTGCTGCCATTAAAATAATGAAACTGTGTATCGTTCGTTGTCGGATTATTCGGCACATACTAAGAGGGCCTCTGCTACTATACATTTCGTGCTGAAAGTTAATTTGAATCGTTTACGATGGAAAACGAGAAGTTTCTATGGCTCGACTGTCTCGAGTTTCCGAATTTCATTTGGGGTTTTTAAATATACATATACACACGCGCGCGCGCGCGGAGAGCGAGAAATCCCTTGTAGATAAGCTGAGACGAGAGCGAAAGGGAAAGAAAGAAAAGTCAAACGAATTTGTTTTCGTTTGGTGAGAAGGTATCGCCGTTGGCGGGGGCGGCATAGGCGGCGGGGGCGGCGAAGGGAAGTAGTGATTTGTCGACGACGCGGAAGCGCAACGATGCGTCGTCGCTCGTGCGGTGTCGAGAGGTTCCTACACCCCCGCGCGATCGCCCTCGCGCCCCGACTATACTGTGTCACCCACAGGCTGCTTGCTGCATTGTAAAAATAGTGTGACCGATCCGACGTCGGCTCTCCGGATGAGCATCGACGACGGTGTTACTGCAGCTTTCGCTATATTCCCATACGTCCGACAGTATTATACTCTCGGCGCCGTAGTAAAATCGTAAAAAAAAAAAAAAAAAAAAAAAAGAGAGTCGACTAAACGCGGAAGAAATTCGAAGAAATATGAAGGGTTTCGATTTCGCACGCTAATTAGGGAAAGAAATGCTGATTTTCGATAACAATGTGCATCGATTTATTTTTAATTTTTATATTTCAGACGAGCAACGGTGGTGACCTCTCGTTATTTTGACATCGGAGTTTCTCGTTTATTTTTTTATTCTCGTAATTTTTTTCGATATTCGTTTATTTTTAGAAAAACAAATCGCGTCGATAGGACGAGACAAGAAATTCCTTTTCGATATGAATATTATTTTTATAATTTGCGTCATAGGTGTAAAAAAAAATTAAGATAAATATCGACATCGTCGATCATTTTTTTAAAAGAAAATTAACATTTATTATTATTATTATTATAGCTATAATAATAATATTCAGAACTGTTTATAGTTTTTTTAATGATTTTTTTAAATTATTAGATAATAACAATAATAATTATTTATTGATTATTAATTAATCATTAATAACGAGTAAATAATGAAGTTAACAAACTGAAGATATCGATTGAAATATCTTCTCACCTTTTTTGATGTTTTTTTAATGTAAAAAAGTATAAGGAGTTTACGACCGATCCGCGTACTCTCGAGCCGCCGACTGTCGAAGTGGTCAAGCGTAGGAGGTCCCGCAGGTACCGCGGTTCCGTGGCGTAATGGCCATTAGACGGGCCGACATTTGCTGCTCCTGCCTATGCTCTGCACATCGTGCAGAGTAGTGTTTCGGCTCCCGCCACTTTTCTACCTTCGCCCAACCCAACGGTAAACGGCTGTGTAACGGCGGAGTTTGGCGCGTTTCGTCGCTTCCTCACCGCGTCGCGGCTTGTGCCGAACAAGCGCGCGCGCGCGCGATCCCCGGAAAAACTACCCTCTCGACTTCTCAAACGCGCGCGCATGCGGTTTTCGACGAAAAAAAAAAAAAAAAAAAATTCCGTGATTTCTGTATCACCGTCTTTGATCCTATGCGTGAAAACCTTACCGTGGCACACGACGAAAAAAAAAAAAAAAAATAGTTTCTCGTTTCTTAAAATTTTCGACGAAAAAAAAAAAAAAAAAAAAAAAAAAAAAATCCCTGATTTCTATATCGCCGTCTTTGATCCTACGCGTGAAAACCTTACCGCGGCACACGACGAAAAAGAACAAAAAAAAGTTCCTCATTTTTTAAAATTTTCGACCCGCAATCTAAGGGTCTCTCATGGAATGCCACGGGGTGGATTACCCGAGATTTCAATAGCTACTTAATGCGAAGCTTCGCCCGCGTCGGCCCGGAATTATAAAGAACGGAATTAATGCCGTCAAGGCGATACCCCGAGGCTTCCTGATTAATGAGTCAACAAGCGAATCGCGAAACGAGCGCCAACGCTCTCTCTCTCTCTCTGTCTTTCCGTGGCTAAGGTACTCAGCAGGGAGTGCAAGAGACGGCCGCGTGAGTTGAAAAGAATTTGCCTGCATCGGAAGGCAAAATATTCGATTTTTTTTTTTTTTTTTTACTCCCGTCGAGAGGGTTGAAGCAGAAAAGTGAGGAAATCGGGGAAAGTCAGTATGTACCCATCGCTACACATACGGAAAGCGCATGTATCGAAGTTGAAGACTCGTCCACTCCTCGTCCTCGCGGGTTTCTCAATTTAAATTCCTATACGATAATACTTCGTATCAAGTGCACGCGGTGTCGCATAACGCACACCAAGTGCTCCCAACATAATAGCCGCGGACCGTCGGAAGATTATAAAAGTTTAAATAAAATAAGTTTTTCGTTAGCGAAAAAGCCGGTTGCTCGTCGCTCGGCGAATTTTTCTCGACGACTGACTGAGACGATTCGGGACGCGGCGCTGAGAGAAATCTCTCGCTTGGCTTTCGCCGTACGCTCGGGTGATCTTTCCGCGCCTCGGCAAGAAGTATAATGCGCGACGTGATCACAACACCCGGTCGAGAGAACGCGCGAAGCAATGTGGAAGAAGCAACGAGAGATACCCAGTTTTCCGTTTATATATGCCGCGTTCAACCAAAGGGGGTGGGAGAGGGCGCGGAGAACGGGAGGAGGAGACTCTCTCATAGTTACCCCCGACGTGGAGAGAGAATGACATGTTTATTCAAAAGCATCTTGTGTGTCGCATTTTCATACTAATGGACTTTTTCAACTTCGTCCACCTCGTCGACGTCGTCGAGTTCCGATCCTCTGCCCTTCTTCTGACCCATCTGCTTCGGCGGGTCGGGCAATAATGTCACTGTGACGGTCAGATGACACACTTTTTTTTTTTTTTTTTTTTTTTTTTTTTCGGGGATCGGAAATTATGGGGAAAAATTGATTATGCAAGAATTTTTTCGAATTTTTGAAGAAAATCCGGAACTGAGTAGAATATTCCGAAAGGGCTTACATTTTTCGATTTTTTTTTTTTTTTTTTTTTTTTTTTTTTTTTTAAGACCTTTACGTGGACTCAAAATTGGATTTAATTCCGAAAATATCACTGAAAAAAATGATTGGCTGAACTAACGATTCATTGTCGTTGAAAAATCCCCTCAAATTATCATTTTTTTAAAGTGATTGTCAATCAATTGGAACTAAAAAACGCCAAAGGTAAAAAAAAAATGCTAATAAATCAGGAATCGCAATAATTTCTTCAATGTAAGATTTTCATGTGAATTTTTCAAATTATCGCGAAGAAGAAAATCGATATTTTTATTTCGAGATTCCGTAATTTTCTTATAATACAGAGAAAAGCCAATAGTATTGTAATAATTGACGAAATAATTGAATTATAAATAATTGAAAATCACGAGTGCGGTACTTGAATTAAAGAGCCCGAAATACAAAAGTATTGCATAGCCGACCGGCCGCGTTATGATTAGACCGGTGACGCACACTCCCGGAAAACATTTCGATCAAATTCCCGATATAAACCTCAAGTACAGAGAACGGCTTGTTCGCTGCTTGGCGAAAATAATTATTAGCCTATAGCGTCGCGTTAACACAATAATAATCGCCGCGGGGCGGAGTATCGTTGGGAAACGCGTCGCCGCGATTCTCACAAAGCCTTCAAAATTTACCGAGAATCCTTCATCAACCCTTTGCTCGCGATCGCCGCAGTCGATTGTATTTTTGGATCGCCTCCGAAATCCGAGAATATTCCGATTCGCGAAATGTATCGCTACTCTTAATTCTTACCTAACGCGGGAAAATTGAAAATCCGATGATAGCGAAAACGTTACATAACCAAAAAAATATATAAATATATCTGAGGTCTTCGCGGCGAGCGGTAAGTAATTGCCGACGGCGAATAAATAACTTCAAACGCGCCTCGTAATTCCAATTATCTCGTCAAGGAAAACGCGACAATAAGAAAATTTAATTGAATCCGCAGATTATAATAATTAGAATAATTTAAGCAGCGCGACGCGGTGGTGTGTGCGACGAACCAAGAAAAGACTGCACTGCGACCGAAATTCCGATGCGCTCCCAAACAGCGCTGTAATTATTGCAGGACGCGTGTGCCATCAGAAACGTCACGTTCCTCGCGATCTTTTTACCTTAAATTAGCGTATAATTCGATAAGAACTCCGTGACTTCTTGTAACAATGAGGGATATACCGTCGTCATGAGGAAAAAAATATATCGGAATTATATTACAAATATATTAAATTCATTTTTTTTTAATATAATTAATATATCAATCATATAATAATTCGATATATTCGAATATCGAATTATTCTTTTTTTTTAATTTTTTTTTTAATTCGATATATTTATTGATAATTTAATTAATTTGATATTATCGACAAAAAAAAATATATTGCGGATATATTTTGGAATAAATATCTGCAGCATACGTCATCGAAGATATGTCAATATATTATTTATTATATGATTAATATATGAATTATACGAAAATCCCGAATTTAATATTTTTCTAATATATTAATAGCGTATCATTTTTTATTTCATGTTTATCCCGATGATTACAGAGCTCACGGAAAATTTTCATAATTCCCGAGAGTTACGGAGTTGGAAAATTATTTTCGCAATTCTATCGCGCGTACCCCGCCGCTCTCTGCATCGTTCAAAAACTTTGATCAGATTACAATAGCGAGTACAATATCGCGGTATCTCTTCATCAGCCGCGGAGTAAACTCCTCTCTCTCTCTCTCCCTCTCCGCGCTCTTTTCACTATTTCGGATGTCCCCACCGGTAGAAAGACGAGGGCGTTGTGTCGCGTTGGTCATAAATCATGGAGAGAAAAAGAAAAAAGAAGGGAAAAAAAAACAACTAGAGGTGAATCCGTACAGAATTGCTTCGGCGATGTGGAAGGTACGAGTGTCGAGCAGAGCGCTGGAGCTTTGTAACTTGTGTGCGTTTCGACGTTAGCGCCACGTATAGGTATGCGCAACCGAATCTGCGGTCGCGTTTGTGTTCGGCGCGAAAAGAGCTTTGTATTACCCGTCCGGATAAAGCCGATGGGGGGTTACGGTCATTGGCAATTCAAGAAAACGCCGAACTCACAGTCACCCCGCGGTCCACGGGTGTGACAATCGCTATACAAGGCGCCAAGCGAAACTGCAGTTTGTCGTACTTAAGGACAGAACCATACGCTCCGCGTTGCACTTCTCTCGCGAAATACCTCGTGTAACCCGGCAAACGCGATCGCGGAAGAGGAACAACTACGGTGCTGAATTGCTGTTGGTGTCGCCTGAGGGTTCGCCAAAGCAGCAAACGCGTCGCGTGGGTTACGCCTACTAATCTGGTCCACCAGGACGCCCACCCGCTGGTTGTTACAACCAGAGCTTTCTCGTTTATCGCGACTCTCGGGCTTCTCGCAATACGTTTAATTCCTGTTCGCCGGACCGAAATACCAGAGGAAGAGGAAGGCGAAGAGGGCGGGGAAAACGGAATAAGCGAACCTTTGTACGGGGATCACAGTCACGATGAAAATGAATTCTAAAAAGCACGCGGAGAACGCCAATGTTCATTCACCTGGCGGGGGATGCCACCCGGAGGGGAAGGATTAATATATATTTCCGTCGTTTCGTAGGCGACGATTATTAATCAAATGCCTCGGAGCTCATCTCCCGCGAATTACTGGAGGATATATACGAGTATTCCGAGGATTTTTATTCCTGCGATTGTCAGATACGGATGATAATTGATGTTACCGTTCATTCGCTGAGTGATCCGATGCCGAAATTTTCGAGGAATATCTGTGGCGTTTAAAGGGATTGATATTGACGATGTTAATCGGTCGGAAAGCTTTTATGTCGTTTCGACTCCTGTTAGCGGTTATTATTCCTTCTCTATCGTTGCATAATTTGACTTTTTGATAACACTATTAATAAAATCGTCGGTATTATCGATTATTCTTGGTACTAAAGTCGGAAGATCGTTTTTTTTATTGCGAAAATCGATAGCGTATAAAAGGATTGCGGATGCTGTTCTAAAAATTGTCGTATTATCGTATTTTTCGAATTATTTCGAGAGGATACTTTATCGCGGTGAAAAAATAATTTTACGCTAATCTATAAATTGACGTGAGGGATGTAATTTTGTTCTAATGGAAGCGCCGAGAAACGACAAATGGACAATGATAATTTAGGAAGGCATTTGTTATTTTTAATCCTTTTACGTCGATAACTCATTTCCTTCGTTTTCTTAATCGCGCGGTCGACACTCCCGGGAATTATTCAAGATGCGAGGATCATTTTAGTTATTTTCTATCGAATAATTGGTTATCCCAAAAATAAAAATATTATTTCAAATTGATTAAAATTTAAGTGAAAAATGTAATTATTCGCCGTGTAATATAAGATTGTAAAGAATATTATCGAAATTGCGATTATTCCTGTCAATAATTTGCATTTGCATTTATTTCCCTTCATTTCGAAACATCGAATGAATTTTTTTCAGGTTAAAAAAAATGTATTCTTTTTTTTTTTTACTCCGATACTGTAAATAATGGAACATAATTTAATAAATTTGAGTGCAACCTACGAGTTCCCGCTGCAAAATTCAATGTTTGAGATGACGTGTTACTTTTTTTTTAATTCGCATTAAAATTTCAAAAAATATTATGGAAAATTGTAACCGACGATTTGTATCAATATAATTAATTCTCGTCGTATTGGTTTTGAGAAATTTCAAGTGTTCCGATGGAAAATTAATACTGTTATATTTTTATTTCGCGGAGAGATTGAAAGCGTTGAAGATCCTTTATTTAAAAAAAAAAAAAAAAAAAAAAAAAAAAATGTCAAAACTCACAGATCCGAGAATCAGATCATTCGTCCAAAGAAACGCAGCGACACGAGTGTTACGGAAATAGCGATAAATGAGTGCCTCGAGTACCTTCGCAGAAAGGAGCAATGAGAAGGAAAGGAGTCATAAAGCACGTGAAAGAATCCAAGAAGAAATTATGGGTGTTGAACGGTTGACTATACAACGGCGTTTTCACGACTCTTCGCGGAGAGTCGAAGCCGAAGCGTTTCAAACCGCACGAAATACAAATCCGCTTGGTACGGTCTCGTGAAGCAATGAGAAAACATCCTGCATAAGCTTCGGGAGGATTGGCACTTCGCATCTACCGGATCCCCAAGTAAACGTTACACGTAACGTTAAATGTTACAGAGCGTAAAACACACCAATGGAAAAGCAACAACTCGGCGGATGGTCGTGAGAAGTTCCATTGACTTTTAAGCGTCGATTTTCCGCGCGTCTCCGTCGGCCTTTCCGTTGATGCATAATGCTGTTGCCGGCAAATTGCATCATCGGTTGGTAGGGTGCTTTCGGTACGGTAGTCTACCATTACCGACTATTAGCATCGACTATCCAACGCGGGAGGGTTTGCTCTCCGTTCTAACAAGTGAACACAGAGCGCAACCCGGTGAAAGACGACTATTACGCGCCTTTTCGTCGACTCGTATCGACTTTCTTGTACACATAGCCGGCGGTCAAATCTCTTTCGCACCGCGTGGCTTTGCAACAGACGATTTTTGCGATGTTTTGGGGATGAAATCGATAGTCAAAGTGTAGAAAAAGACGTCGAAAACGAACCCCCAAACTAACATCCCATTTCCTAAAATATCCACATAATCAAAGCGACAAATCTTCTCACTGCCGTCATGAAATATCAGGAAAACACGATATCAAATGAACGATCGGCACTCAATCGATTCAACGATCGATCTTTCCTACGACTACATCTCTACAGATCACCGAGTCTCCTTGCAATTAAATGTTATCCGAGAGAAAAGACACGCGTTGCCATTTTACCGGTATCGTCCGCAATATTTAACCCATCAGAATTGCAAACTATTAAGTTCCGGATGTTATTATAAACCTCGTAGAGTTGACGTTTATCTCTCAACGGGTTTTACACTTAATTCGTTATGTATACTCCGCCCAACGGCGGCGTAACTGAATAATGTTCGAAGGCAGAGGGGTTGACGTTTGTCGTGGCGGTGCCTCGCGTGCCGCTTTACCTTCGTTTGACTACATTCACCCCCTGCGTCCCTCGACTTCCTTTCTTCATCCTCCACTGTTCTAAACCTCAGTTGTCGGGAGCTCTTCCTCAACCCCCCTTCGCTTCCAACTCATAATTGTCCTCGTCTAAGGCATTACCAGAAATACCAGAGTACAACGAAACGAAAGTATAGGCAAACGGGGAATTCGGCGAAGAGAAACGAGAATCCGTTTGAAGGATTAACCGTGTGCTGTGACTGGTACAACGATAGTAAACGTCTCATGAACGCATATAGAACGAAAGAAGACAGAGAGACGGCGATAAATATGGCTATTGGTTGTTCATTCGACTGACGATCACTGGCGATTTCGATCGAAACTCTTGAAACTGAATGAACGGATCTTTTAATAACTTCCGACTGTTTTCAAAGCAAAAAATAAGAATTGTGCTTTTCGTCCCGATGATATTTATCAAAATTTATCGAAACGAAAAATAATTTATCGATAGTTTTTTGGAAAAAAGTTTCTTCAAACAAAATCTGAAAAAAAGTTCCGATTGAAAGAGGAATGCAATACAAAAATAGTATTAACAAAAAAAAAACGACTAATTACGATAGTAAGCGTCTCATGAATGCATAGCGAAGGAAAGAAGACAGAGAGACGGCGATAAATATGGCTATTGGTTGTTCATTCGACTGACGATCACTGGCGATTTCGATCGAAACTCTCGAAACTGAATGGACGGATCTTTTAATAACTTCCGACTGTTTTCAAAGCAAAAAATAAAAATTGTGCCTTTCGTCCCGATGACATTTATCAAAATTTATCGAAACGAAAAATACTAATTACAGTCTTTTTTTTCTTGTATTACACTTTTTTCGAATTTTTTTGTAAAATTATGTTTTCGATAATCGTTGATGAATTCTTCGGACTTTTGGAATGTGAAATTGATTATTTATTAAGTCAGCGAGTTTCCGCGACTATCGCGGTCATCGGATAAATAAAGAAACTCATTTCTTGGTCAGCGATGGAGCGCTGGTTTTGCAAGAGGTATTTATCAAAGTTTTATCTTCACATATTAAGACGTCGACACGGAGACAGTTTCGGAAGAATCTGTGTCGCGTGAATTCTCTTGAAAAATATTGCATCGACCGCCTTGCGGACCAAGAAGTTTGTGGGTTCGGGTCGCACGAGCTTTAGCTTTGAGGATCGAGGAGAACGCGCGGAGAATAGAAGAAAAAAATTGGGCAACGCTGGGGAAGCGTCGAGGGGGTTATGGGGTTTGAAGAGAGGAGGAAGGAAGCGGCAACGCATTGGCCGAGTTCTGTGGCTTCCGCGTTGCGCGTTGTTGACTACGATGATCTTAAAACTTCGCTCGTGACGACAGAGAGACGGGGGATCGCGCGGACGGGGAAGACGCCGGGGAAACACCGGAAAAGTGCCCCGCGACACCGGCGGAACGATGAGAAAAAGATCTCGAAGCGATGAATATTCATCGCTTCGTCTCGCTAGCATTGCTCCACTGGCGCTTGCCGCCGTCCCCGCTGCTACGGCTGCTGCTTCTACTCATCTTCCCACCTTTTCCACCATCCGAGAGCTCTCGTTGCGTCCGCCACAAGGCTGACTATATTTTTACGCGAAGAACCGAGAATTTCCTTCGTTGAATTTCTTGAAGGGCAAACGTCGAGACAAGTCCCCCGCGAAGATGCGCTCAAGACAAATTTTTCTAGACGTCGACTTGAGAAAACAAAGTTTTTCTGCTAACGAAAAATTCCGTAGCGAAACTTTTCTCGAAGAGGAAAAAAAAAGTGGAGATGAAGCGGCGAGACGTTTCAAATTGTATAAAAAAATCTTCCAATTGTCCGAAATTCATTTGGAAAAATCCGAAGAAATTGATGAATTAAAAGAAAAATGATCTAAAAAAAAAAAAAAAATCGGTAAAAATACAATTGATTCCTGAAAATTGGTATTTCAGAACGGAGCAAATTAAAAATTATGGATTATGGAGAGAACATTTTTCCCGGGTTAATATTGAGGTAAAGAGGTTTCTGCAGCGGTCGGTAAAGGTATTTACTGCAAGAGATCCGGTCGATCAGTTGCCGCAAAGATTTACCGGAGACGACAGAGAGTTCGAACTTATCGACTCCGCAATGAGTAGAGAGGAAACTGTTGGCTGTTGATAAATTTACTGCAATTTATACGACGGAGGAACGAAGAAAATTGCTTTGCTGACCTGCGGTTAGCTTCCCGGGAGAGGGAATTTCGAAGCTTTTGTTCCGAGTTTCGAGTTCCATTAGCGTTACTTATAATCGATTTTTTTTTGTTTTCTTATAAATGAAAAGTGCAACACTCACTCGGGTAGGTGCAGGTAGCCTCGTCGCTTCCGTCTTCACAGTCCTCCTGGAAATCGCAGCGTTGAGAGTCCAAAATGCAACGAGAAACATCACAAGCGAATTCTCCAGTAGCGCAGCCTGCGAAAGAAATTAAGAATTGTGATAAGTAATCAACTTTTTTGTTCCGATGATCGGTTTTTGAATGAACACCAATCCTAATGAAAAGTCAGTTATTATATATATTGTCGTTTTTTTTTTATCCTTTTTGAATTTAATTTCTCGCGTACGAGTGACTGAAACATACGTTTCGCGTTTTCGACCAGTCGTCACCTTCAAACGGTCCGTTTAATTACAAAAAATTGTTTAAAAATTCTGAAAAAAATTGTAAAGTAGCGTTGAAGTGTCGTGAATTTAACGATCCAAACGAATTTTTTTTACGTACTCTGGTATTATTGTTACGATCTAAAGAAGCCGGCCATCTATATCACCGGTAAAATTCTTCGCCGCGCAATGGATTAAACTTCCGTTTAAATTGCTTTGAATTTCCTACATTTTTTTTCATTCGATATAATTCGCATTCATCTCATAATCAGCTAATTGCATATTATTATTTATCAAACTTACAAACTAAACGCATAAGTGTGTTAAAGTAAATTACAGAAAATTACAATCAAAGAACTACGAAAAAGCATCGTAAAAAATTCGGAGCGACGTGCACGTGCAGCACAAATGATTTACTCGACGACATGCGAAACGTTAATTTTTTTTTTTTCCAAGACATGCGAGAATCAAAGAAGGAAAAAAAAATAGATTTATTAAATTTTCTCATTGAGGATTTTTCGGCAGTTTGTTCGTTTGTTTTTTTTTTTTTTGCTCTCGCAAATGCGTTTCCTGTAAAACAATTTTCACGCTTTTTTTAATCTCAATCAGTTGCCAATTCAGGGGTTGGTGATTCCTACCTAACGAAGGACATCCCTCCTCGTCGCTACCGTCGTCACAATCCTCGATACCGTCGCACTTTTGTCGCGAGCAAATTTCACGACTGGAGTCACTGCAGAGCACCGGATGATCGTCACCGCGACATCTCGCGCGTTCAACAGTATTGCCGGACGTTGATCCGGAGATATATCCATCGTAATTAGGAACCTTATTGGGATCAACCGAGGATTCGTCGGTATTGAACGGCGAGTCGGTGTATCCATCCGCGTCTTCGCCTCCGTCGGTAATAGCGCGTCGTGGCGCGTCTTTGTTTCGTGAGGTTCGTATCGGCATCGAGATTTTTCATCGATAGGATAGAAGGCGGATAGAGAGGGATGATCCGAAGATAAAAAAAAAAAGTTTCGTGTAAAAAATAATATTAAGGCGGAGTAACTAAGTACACATTTTTTTCCCATTTTTTTTTTTATATTCTCAAACTTTATTATGTTAAGAATTTTAGATAAAAATTTCATTTTCATTCTCGTAAAATTTCTCAAAAAATCGTGAAAAAAATATCGAAATTTCTCTAAAACCATTCGACCGATCGACTTATAATTTCAATACGATATTGTCGGATACTTTTTTTTACTAAAGTATTTTTTTTTTTTTTTTTTTTTTTTTTTTTTTCCAATTAAAAAAAAACAAAAATCCGGAAAAATTTACGTAAAAACCCGAATCGTAAGTTTCAACTGTCGCGATTTTGTGAAAAAAAAAAAAAAAAAACGCTTATATTTCCGTATCATTAGTTTTCGAGAATTTTTTTAAAAATTTTACCCATTTTTTCGTACGTTTACTTAGTTACCCGGTCTTAATAAAGAAAACATAATAATTGGAAAAAAAATAGCGGCAAAGAAAAAAAATGGTAAATTCGAGAGAATAAACGAGATAAAGAAATGATGCGTGAGGTGAACGAAGAGCGGAGTGTGATGCGTGTGTGTAAACGAGAACAGTGACGCGACAAGCCAACAGAGAGAGAGAGATAAATCAAATCATCTGTTTCCCCAATTTCTCGAAATTCCATTCGAAACTTACCGGGATGTTCGGTCGGCGTGACGTAAGCGGGACAATCGAGTTCATCCGAGTGATCGGCGCACTGAGATATATTGTCGCATCGATAACTAAGCGGTATGCAAGTTCCATCCCGACATCTCAACTGCGTTTGTTCGTCGCATTCCGGTTCTCCCGGAGCTTTTTCGTTGCAGCGATAAATAAACGTTCGTTCCAACGAAAAGAGTTGCAGATAAATATGAAAAAAAATAAAATAAAAAATAAAATGAATGAAAAAAAATTTAAATAAAATTTTTATTTTATTTAAATTTTTTTAAAAAAATATATAAAATCAATAAATTTGAAAGAAAACAACTCTACGTAAAAGATTTTTCGTGCGCATTCCCTGTGCTGTGCAAAACTATTTTTTTACAAATTACATTTCTATTTTATTGATAAATATTATAATTACGCTATATAAAAAAAAAAAAAAAAAAATACAGAAAACAGAATTTTCTCTGCGAGAAACGGAGAAGATAAATTCTTCAATTCGTTATTTCGCATCGACGTTCGAACTCAACTTGATACTTCTTTATTTTTTTTTTTATTTTTTTTTTTTTCGATGAAACGAGTACTCTAAACGACGAGTAGTCGACTGCATCGCGCGCGCTTTGTGTATAGAGTTCAGAGCCAATTTGCTGAAACGATCGTTTCGGCGAGGCATCGGTTTACCCGTTGAGGCCGCAGAAATACTCGATTACCTTGGAAATTGCGGAAGGTGAAGCCGTCCGGACTGACGCCGGTGCCGCCCAACGCGTGATACTGCAGTTGCTCTTCGAGTGTATTTCGTACCTCGAGTTCATCGCCGAACGTAGAGCCAACGTCGAGGGTTACTTGCGCTGTGAAAGGATCGCTTTCCAGTGGTCTGAAATTCGTTAAAATTCGGAATACAATAAATTTGTAATGTAAAGCAATGTAATGTATAACGGGAACCGAGAAAAAAAGACGAAAGAAAAGTGAAGTATAAAATATTATTATTATTTAAAAGAGTGAAAATCGATATTAAGATTTCATCTGTAGAAAAATTGTTTTTTATATTTTCTACAAAATGTTATTTTTATTGATAATATAATCAAACAGCGATCTGACGGCTGCTCCGAAAATTTCAATAATTCTATCGAATTAATTATTTTATATCATTAACTTTTTAAGGCGGATATGTATTAAATTATATATTATTAAAATATTGAAATATTGAGGAAAAGAAGTGAAAAAGATCTCGAAAAACAAATTAAAGACATAATTATTATTATTATTATTGTTATCAAATTTTTTACTCACGATATTTTCACGACATTAGCGAAATGCTCGTAGTCTGGTATTCGTCGTCTATACAAATCTTCGATTGCCTTCGACAAGCTTCTGCTTAATTCTGCGTATTCCGGGCTGTTGCGATCGGCATATTGGGGTATATAGGGCTCGCTGACGGTCAACGTAACTCGATAGAAGCCTAAAAACCAAAGATAGTTGTATTATTCCGTAGGGAAGAAGTTGGAGAAGAAAAAGAAGTAAAAAAAAGTGAAAAAGACGAAAAAAAAAAAAAGGATTGACAGTGAAAAGAAGTTGAAAAAACTAACGGGCCGATCCGGTGTGTCTCGTCGGCTCCGTGGGCCGTTCGTCAAAAATATCGTCGTCGGTAGCGCTGCCCTCGGCGTCACCGGAGCCGGCGAGATCCTCATCGTCGGTTTGTCGATAATCTGGTTGCGGATGACGCGCGGCAGCGAACTCACCGATGTCGTTACCATTCTGAAAAATTACAATCCGAAATTATTTTAACGCATATCGATTCGTATTCGGCGAGACGCTTCGTCTGGTATACTTAACGAGTGAATAAAATTCATCACGAAATATTAAAGAAGATTATTAATTTTTTAGAATTTTTTTTATCATCGGGGAAATTGAAGTTTATGAATGAAACGAGTCGCGCGACGCGAACTTTGTTCTCGCGGAATTTATTATTTTACTGAATTATTGACGAAATATTGAAGAAAAAAAAAAAACAAAAAAATTGACGAAGGAAATCGAAATTTTGGATATTTGGGTCAAATTCTCACATCATTTTTTGGCGAAGTCTTGTCGTGATCCACGGCATTCTCTTCGCCGCTCTCGCGACTCTTTCTGCTCTTCGAATCGCCGAAGATTGTGTTGATTAGTGAGGAGGGCGATGACGAGTTGACATCGGTCGATGACGCTTCCGTGTCATTGTTCACTATTGGAAAATAAAGAAATTCAGGTTGACAATCGAGTGATACATTAGTATGAAAATAGTTGCAAATTTGTATGCAAAACAAACGTTTACCTTCTGGTTGCTCGGTTGTCGTAGCTGCGGGTTTCCAAAAATCCCACAGACCGCGTTTCACCCTTTGAAAGAAGGTCGGGTCTCCCTGTTTCTCGATCAACGGCACTTCGATCGCCGAATTCCGTCCTTCCTGATCAAAAACCAAGTCATCGTTCTGCAAAAATAAAAAAATTTCGTTTTAATAAATTCGATATGTTCGATATATTCGATACATTTTCGACAAATACAATAAATTCGATAAATTCAAAATATTCTCTATAAGTTCGATACATTCGATGTATTCGATATATTCGATACATTCGATGTATTCGATATATTCGATATATTCGATATATTCGATATATTCGATATATTCGATATATTCGATATATTCGATATATTCGATATATTCGATATATTCGATATATTCGATATATTCGATATATTCGATATATTCGATATATTCGATATATTCGATATATTCGATATATTCGATATATTCGATATATTCGATAAATTCGATAAATTCGAAATATTCGATAAGTTCGATATATTCCATAAGTTCGATATATTCGATAACTTCGTTGACAACATTTTTGTAGCATTAAAAAAATCCCTAACCGTAATTGAAAAACCTATGAAAAGTATCAAAGTTCCGATTCGTCGATTCAGCGGAATACGTAGTCTCGAATTTCGATAAGAACGATAATCATTATTCATTCAAAGGTTCGAGACGAAAAGCGTGTGAACTCCTGAATCACTCGCGACAATGTCACATCCGCTTTTTTTTCGGTATTTAAAATCCGAACAAACTGAAGGAAGAAACGAAGTCATAAGTACCGACGTTTGTCTATTTGCCCCAAAGCAACGTTAGGTATCGTCGACTTGGATATAACTCGACGGTACTTTCCGGCGTTGTGGGCTGTCGTGAGAAGTATCCTCACGTGCCACTCATAAAGAACCAATTCCCACCTAAACACACGATATAAATTCAGGATCGGAGAGCCATTCAACGGGCTCAAGCGTCGTGATTCGTAAAGCGCCTTTCGACGGTCTGCAAACTGCGCCCACCGCATGTTCAATGTTTCTTCGGTCAGAGAGCATTCGGGATTGTGGGGTCAACGACGATGCCCCCACCGGTACAACCGCCGCGATGGGATACGTGATCACGCGAAGAAATGAAGAACAGGAGAAAGAAAAATATACAATTTTTTTTATTTAACAACTCTGCCGATAAAGAACAACAAAACGTTGCAATGAGAAGATTAATTCTCGTGCATTTTTTATCAAAAGATTGATAAATCCTTACGGAAGATATCCGTCTGAATAAAAATTATCCGCTTGCTATATGCTTCGAGAATCGTCAGCTACTTTGTAGCAGCAAACCTCGCGATAGTCTCCAATTGCGCCGATTTAGCGAGTAGAGCGCATATCGTATTGCGTATTGCGGCATCCCGTATGCGCATCCGTATGTATAATTTATCGCACGGCAGAGTAAAAAACGAGGCTGGAATGTATTTTCGATTGTTAGACGTGACCGGAAGTAACGAGGGATTTTTTTTTATTCAATTGAGACAACTTTTTTACGCAATTATTAAGAGTTGAAGATCTATTAAAAAAAAATAAGATAATCAATGTCTTGTTATTATTATTAATTTGAATAACCCTTTACGTTTTTTTTTTCATTTTGGATGCATTGTCTCCATTAAAGAGATGCAAAACGTCGGAAAAAAAGACAAGTCGCTCTCCTGGCGAATACCTGTTTTTTTTTTTTTTTTATATTTTTTATCAATTTTTTTTTGTGAGACTCAATATATGTATGTATCGGTATAAAAAAGATTATTTTATTACCGCTTAGAATTTTGAAAAAAAACAAAAAAAACTTAAAATTTGACGCGGTTTTTTATTCCTTTTTATTCTCGCGATTTATTAGACGAATATTAGCTATCGACTGTTAAAAATCGAAATAAATGATCCCGTGTAATGCAACACAAGGGTTGTGCCCTTTTGATTCTCAGTCGTCGATATATCACTAGTTTACTGATCTTTTCATGGAGAGCAGTGAACCCACTTGGTAGTTAATTTAACCCGAGAGACTCGTAACTGATGCACTGCGGTCATATGGTCATCCCGCCTCGTTATTTTCACTCCTCGACTAATAATTGACACAACTGCTTAGTTACAACAGGCGACTGCATATAGAACAGAACAGCTTTTCTATTGCGGAACATACAACGCGGAGCCTCGATGTATCGAAACTTCTGGGAAATTGTACAATTTTACTTTATCCTCACATCGCTCTTATAATACGCAATAATTTTCAAAATAAACTAATTACCCACATAAAAATTAAATATTTAAGAAATATATTAAAAAATGTATTATATAATATTTATATAATATTATAAAATACACAGAAATATATTCAAATATATCGCGAATATACAATTTCTCGACGAAAATATAATGCATTTACGATAGATATAATTTCGATATATTTTTTTTTCCGTGAGTACTCTTTATATATCCTGTCCTTGGATGCCCACTCGGGAATCAGTGAAACTCCATTGCATTGAAAAAAAAAAAAAAAAAAAAAAAATACGTCCCTCACAAGCTATAGGAGAATATCTTCTTTTGTGAGCGCAGCTGTATCGCGACACCCGTGTCAAGGTTCTCAAGATACGTATATCCCTTCCCCTTCCCTTCACAATAAAATAAACGCGGGCGCTATAGTTCGCGGGAAAGAAAAATATATCTTTCACCTAAAGTCCGTCAAGGATCTTCGCGAAAGTGTCGATCGCCTTAAAAATCAAAGAAATCAATTTATCCCCGAGAGTTCGAGTGATACACTCGAGACAAGCGCATCGGAGGCGCTTGCAGCATTTCGGATAAATGCAGATATGCATCTCGCACGGCGTAACGCGTGTGTCATTTAATTACACATCGCACGCAGACGGCGCTTATGTTTATCTTATGTAACTTTGAACCCACTCCCCATCTTTTGCTCTGTGTGCGATACTTTAACGAGGATATTAAAACGCGTAGACAGTATTCCGGTAATGATGTACAACAGAGAGTTTACTGCTGCTGACTCGAGTTTATTAATCTCGGCTCGGCGCCGTTTGCCAATCTAAATATTTGCGCGATTTTTTTCATAACCCGCCACTTTTCTCCGGATTACTTTCTTCAATTTTAATTCATAATCAAATAAAATTGTAAAATACTAAAAAAAAAAAATTATTTTTTGACTACGAAATTATTTTTAGAACAAATTTTTTTTCCTCGATCTTTTTTTTTTTTTTTTTTTTTTTTTTTTTTTTAGTGCAAATGCAGAATTGGTTACGAAAGGGTTATTGCCTACTTAGCTAACGATAAATCGAAGTATAGCAGTCTTGGAACAAAACTTTGTCGACTTTTCTATAAGCAAAGAAGACACGAAGAAGGATAAGGAGAATACGAGTTGCCGGACTATTTTATTTATTTTTATTTTTTAAAAGTCTCGTTTACAGAGTCGTCGCGTCGTGTTTCGCTAATCTCGCGTCGATTTTTATAGCCGAACAGAGGGATGAGAAGATAGAAAAGGGACGAACGAGAAGACGAGATGACGATGCGCCCTGAGAAAACGACCGAAGTCAACGGACGGACACACTTGGTAACGATGAGGAACAAGAAGCGAAGAAAGCCCGGGCTACTGGAATTTCTGTACCGGAAACTTTGTTATTCCGAACAAGTTTTACGCGGGATTTCGACGTTAAGTCCACTCCATGATCCTTCCGCGGCAACTACGTGCTCATACTTCGACACAACACACCACCCCCCCCCCCCCTTCACCTCCCTCTCGCCGTAGTCCACAGCTGTCTTTTCTCTCTTTCTCTGGCCTCTCGAACACGCGAAAATCCTCGAGATGCATGGGAAATACGTGTCCGCGATAGTTAAGTTCGTTCGCTGCGGTATAACGGGGACCGGAGGCCAGTAGCAGCAGCTAATAGGCATCAGTCGAAAGAAAATCATTGAAGTATCAATGATTATATTCAACTCATTGAGGGACATTGATCAACATCTTCGCAAAATAGTCGCCATTTCGGGTATTTATAGAAAAATGATTAATTTTTTTTTTTTTTCTTCGGAAATTCTGGAATTAAATTACTTTCAATCTGATGATTGAAATACTCGATGAAAATAGTACGAAAGAAGTAACTCTATTTTTAGAAATTGTTAATTAAAGGATTGACGATACGTTTTGAGAAGTAATCTGCAGAGAAGTATTTCCATATTTGCTACAAAATTTTTTTAATTATTAAAATTAATATAATTTTATAGCCTTACGACGGCTGTACCGGAAATTTCAATAATTCTATCGAATTTGTTATTTTCTTTCTCCAACTCTTCCCGGCGGATATTTATTAAATTATATTATGAAAATATTGAAATATTGGAATTTCGTTAAATTACTCATATTAGACATAACTTTTTTAATAAAAAAAAAATGTATTATTTTTTTAAATAAATACATTTTTTAAATCATTTTTTTTTTATTTTTGTGTGTTTTTTTTTAATTTCTACGAAATGGAAGTAAAAAATTGCATAGTTCACGCGTGTCACTTGTGAATCGATGAAATTAGGCGCCATTAATATTTAACGGATTGAACTAAACTTGAAACAACCGACACGCGTTCTCAATTATAATTTCTGCGAGTCGTACATAATTTAGTTCTTCCTTTTGCCGCATTAACCAATTCCTGAGGAAGCGTTAAGGATATCTATAGTCACCGGTATCCGGTACTTAAATCGATTCCGGATATATATTTAACAGACGCGCTCCACGGATACATTAATCACCCGTCAAATGTAACAAAGATTTTCCAACTCCAACTATAAATTTCCGAATCCGTCGTTCGCGACATCGTAGTGCACGTGAAGACGCACCGGAATTCGAAGCGCGTAGCGCAGGAATATAGGCCAACGATGTTTGTACGTCTGCGTCGAACCCGCGTACACACGCGTGAGATAAGAAAAAAATTCCTTCTCACCGTTCTCGCGAGTTTTCGGCGCTTCTAACGCGCTATCGGATTCTCGGCATTAGCGACTATCCACGACGACGAACGGCCAGTGACCGTCAAAAGAATTTCATTTCATTTCATAGACGAAAGTACCGATGCTGTTTAGCCTCACCGGCGGAATTGACGGACAGACGGGACGGAAGAAAAAAAAAAAAAAAAAAAAAAATTAACGAAAGGAAGCCGCGTATGAATGTCAATACGCGTGGTTAAGTGGCCGGTCAATATTGTGACGGGGCCTCCCCTTCCCCCCGCCCCCTCCCCCCACCCATCCGATTTCGATTGCCGCTTCGTCTTCCCGTCTGCTTCGCTATACGAACTCTGTTACGGACGATAGTTTTGAAATTATAATGACGCGAAAGCGCATATATCGCGATAGAGAGGGGGACCACTATGATCTACGATAGTGAGCGATGAACGTGGGCGATCGAGCGTATAACGGATGGAATTCGATACTATCGATTATACGTGTCTCGTATTCTGCGTTATCTCTCCTCGGTTACCGACGGCAAGGAAGTGCGGTTACTTAATTTTTCACTTTGTTACATCAGTCAAGCGAATCAAAGTGTTATGGTATCATTGCTCGCCGATCTTTATTGCATCGAGGAATTTTTTTTTTTTTATTTTTTTTTTATTGGAGATAAGGCATAAAAAATATAGATAATAAAGACGATTTTCCAAGAATGCATCAGGGAAAATAAAAAATAAAAAATAAACGGGATGACGCAGAGAAGGACGATATTGTCGCTCGTGACCGAGAGGATCCGAGCGAATGGAGGTCGTTACACCGCGAGAGATGACTCATCGCTCGCGAGCCGAGTGCCGGTTCCGAAAAATCCTCTCGGTGATTCTGTGGCGGAGTTACAACGAGAACTTCACTACAAAGCGGATGCATGCATGCGAATTCCCTCTGGCGAATGGTTACGGTTACTCTGGACGATACACCGCGCGAGACTCACCCGCGGCTGTTCTTTTACCGCCGCTACTACTGAATCGGTGCCAAAAATTCTTCGCTACACTTTGTACAGAGCACTCGAACCACACGGACGCAGCTGAGGGCTCCTCTTTGCGTTTATAAGATTCTTAGTGATAATATTTTTACTGCTATGTCATTGTTAATGATGCGAGTCGCGAAATTTGACCGATTGTAAGGGTCGCAGAACCGCTGGAAAGACATATCGACGCGGTTAGGAAATGAAATTTCCGTGAAATTTCGTGATAAAAGGTTAAACTTGATAATAATAATCGTAATAACTCGGAGCGATCTTTTTTATTGGCCAGCCGTCCCCTTTCTCTGATTACGATAATTTATTTAACGATCCCTACTTACAGCTTTTAATCATTCAAACTGAATAAAAATGCAGATAAAAAAAAAATAAAATCATCCCCCATCGATTGCATATCGTTCATCGATAAACGTATAATAATCGATAACAAGTTCGAGAGAAAAAGTTTCGACAACGAGGTTTCCGATACTCCAGAGTCTCGTTCCTCTCACCTGGTGGCCGAGCATCGCACGAAGAAAAAGAAGAAGCTGCGGGAACCGGGAGAACGTGCAGCCGAGATAGGGGTGTGTTAGAGGTGAAGCTAGTCGCGGGCGAATGGCAAACGAGAAATCCCCAATTTAAGGGACTTCTCCACGGCGTCAACTTAACGAAAATATAACGTTGGCCCGTCGGACGTGCGGGTGTTTCCCGACGCCAAGGAAGAAGAAACCGGCAAGTCCGAGGCGGAGACAAGAGGGAGGGAAGAGAAGCGACGAGAATGAACGCTTTCGTTCCTCGAGGGGAAAAGAGAAGAAAAACCCAACGGCGATCGTCCTTTGTCTTAAGCCGTACTATATTAATGCGAAGAACATGTTACAAGGAGCCTGAGCCGTGTGGCGAGCAAAATGGGGAAAGGGGAGGCAGTGGTGAGAAGGCTCTCCCAGGCACCGACGCGGAATACTAACCAGAACACGCCAAATCTTCCGAAGAAGACCTCGTTTAACCGCGCCTTTGCATTTTAACAGCCTCTCACCACAGGGAGTGAGGAACAACTTTGAGAAACGCGACGAAGCAGCACCATCAAGAAGGCTGAAGAAAGAAAGATGAAGTACCCTCTGTGTCTATGTATTTGTGCGCTATGTAGATAATGTGGGGACGAGAGACTGCAAAGATGAAGAAGGGGTCGCGTGATAAGGAAAAAAAAAAAAAGAAAAGTAAAGCGATGAAAGGACCTTTGAGGTGTCTGATGCGAGAAAGGAGCATTTCCATTATACCCGGTCCTTCATATTTATCTTCGATCATCGAGACTCCGAGCAAACATACATTATTCCATCGATAATTTGCGCGGATTTTCGGAAAAACTTGACATTTTTTTTTTTTTTTCTAAACCGTTGAATTTTGGAACAATTTACAAAATTGTTTCGATAAAAGGTGTTTTCATGAAAAAAAAAATTAAGTGGATGATCATTTTTTTTTATCGGAAAATTTATCTTAAAGAAAAAAAAATCAATTGCTTGGCGATTATTTAGGATTGTCGTATTTCCCGGTGGCTGATCGCAAAAATGGGTTGAAATTATTGCGAGATGATTTTTTTTTATAAATAAAAATGTTAAAATACTTGCGGTACCATTTTTTTTTTAGAATTAAAAAAAAATTAAACTCTTATATCCTCCCCTCAGCCCCTCACTTATACTTTCTTATTATAGCACCGAAGAAAGCACCGAATGGCTTAGAACGTGACGCATGGTCTTTTCCCAGCGTAAAAAAAATCCAAAAAAAAAAAAAACAAATCTAAGAAGTTGGAGGAGTATACCGCGGGCAGGAAGTGGCTTTCGCCGAGATTCGTTGGGCGCGGGGATGATCTCATATGAAGTCTCATATCCCGAGGCCACGGGTGAGACTCACGTGACGACACCAGCAGCAGCAGTAGCAGCAGAGGCAATGGTATAGTCCGATTGCCGCTCAAATAATGCGCTTTTCCTTCACAATCGCCAAATTGCGGAAACAACCCTCTCTCTCTCTTTCTCTTTCTCTCGCCACACTTTCCACCGCGACATTATGAGGTGTGAAATAAGAGAAAAAAAAATTCAATCGGCTTGTCTTTCGTGAATTTCGCTCTTCAACGTTCGTTGGTATATGAAACGCGAGAAGCGGGTCGTGACAATGCAATGAAATGAAGAATTTTCTGATCAGTCGATCGACGTCGTTTATCACAGTTTGGTGAATAAACGACGACCCTCGATAGGTGCGGTGAATTTAAAGGATATCCGTGGAAAACAGCATAAAGTCCGCATCGACATGTCCGTCAGTCGAGAAGGGATGCGGGATGGCATGGAGGGAGAAGGGAGGGGGGTGGAAGGGGCGAGTGGGATAATATGGTCGATCGAGTAAAGAGAGATATGTGTTCAGTATTGCGCGATGAATCGTCAAGCAAAACTCGTACCGTTACAAACCGGAAACTCGTATACCTCTCGTTCAACCCCTTCCTGTCCATTTCTGGCGAACTCACCGTAGAGCATCACCTTCCTTTACGGAGCCACGTATATCTCTCACTCGACTCACGTACGGGTTCTCTTCTCTTCAGTTTTTCCAATCCTCTTTGCGGCGCTCTCCACTTTTCACCACCTCATCGTTCTCCGCGTACCCGACGCTACGACGTTTTTTTTTTTTTTTTTTTTTTTCTTTCACCTCTTTTTTCTTTCGCGACTCTTGGGGAGAGAAGATGTATCCTACCGTATGAAATCCGAGTCGGACGAGATGAGTAGCGACGGTCTCCGACAAATTACGGAAACTCTCGCTTCCTCGCCACTTACGAGAGTTACCCCCGGTAGTCTTTTTGGTGGGGATTGGGCGACTTGCCGCCTCAATGGTTTGGCGAGGGTTGCCACGGGTTCCACGGAATTTCATGCAATTCCCATGAGACCATCGACTGCCTCGATACTCAACCACCCCATAAAAATGCGTTAAACGGTCTACCGAAGGGCGATTAATGGAGAGGGATGCATAGGATTTTTTGTTTATAGACATTATGCTTTCAGCTATTCTTTCGGACATACGATATTAATATCGAAGAAAAATCGGCACTAAAGGCTTTTTTTAATCCCTACTGCCCGTCCGGACGAAAGCCGAGAGAATTTTTTTGTTTGTTTATTAATAAGTAATTAATAAGTAAAAATAATAACAATATTAAATAGTTATTAATATTTTCGATACATTTTTGTATAATAAAAATATATAAAACAATAATAAAAAATAATAATTTATTATCTCACCCTTTTTTTACCCAATCGAATTTTTTTTATTAAACTTTTTTTTTAGGTCAAAGTTTTTAAAAATGTTTGTAGAATTATTTTTATTCGTATTGTGACACTACTGACTGCAAAATAAACAAAGTTTATTTGGTCACAGCAAACACAGCCTGATCAACGCAACATTGTTGGATTTTTTTTACGATCGGATGTGCCACTCGCATGGAGTCATCAAAACGCGTTTGATGACATCATCGTTAACGCAAGAAGCTATATTCGTGGTCATTAAATCCGACGATACTACGATTACCGTTGCCGCAAGATCTTCGATCGTCCGGCCTATTATATCCCGTAAATTGTGAGTCTCGATACATAAAACGCGTCGGTGGCGCTGCTACACGCCGTGGCTAATGTAATGATATGCAACATTCATCTATTCGCATCATCTCTTTTATTCTTCTTTTGCCGCGTGCGTTGCGTCACACCCCCGGATATTTTTTTTTTTTTTTTTTTTTCAACATCAACGCTGAAGTGGCCGCAAAGGCCACCCGAGCTGTAAGCGCGATCTACCGGTTGCGTTAGTAGAGACCGATAAAAAAGACGTAAACGATATACGCGTTGCACGTGTAAATATGCCTCGAGAAGCCAACGGTTTTGTATGTAACGAAGAATGCTGAATGAGATGGGATTGGTTTTGCCGTTGGAAGGACTGATAATCATTAGGAAACTCTCGCATATACCTATTCTCTATCATTTGCAATAATTTTTTCAGAAGGCAAAAAGTTGCCCGGTGATCGTCATCCAAGGACGAGGGTCCAAGATCGAGGATCTTGTGGAATAAACGAGCAAATTGAGTCGTAGCTATGAAACCGCTTGTATTTTTAGATGAAACTGTGTAAATATATGAAAAAAAAAAAAAAAATTTCGATTTTTTAAAAAATTTATTTAATTTTTTGATTTTTTTTTAATGTTATTTTATTTTATTATTTTTAAAAAATTTTATTTCATTTTGTGATTTTTAAAAAATTTTATTTCATTTTATGATTTTTTAAAAAATTTATATTATTTTATGATTTTTAAAAAATTTTATTTTATTTATTTAATTTAAGTTTTACGGTGCATTACACTGCAAAAATTAAAAAAAAAATCATACGAAAAGAGATTTATAATTTCTACGAGACATTCAGCGTTAGACACAATATGTTTCGTAAAAAAATCTTCGATAGTCACGAACTCCGATAGTTTAGGACGCAGTCACGATCTTTCGTCTCCCCTCTCTGAGTACCTATAGCCGCCAAACTACGTATTAGCGCCGATAGAATAATGCGTTTTTGTTGTCACGAGGCATAGGTTCGTTGTGTTTGGAAAATATAGGTTCATAATTGACCGGACCAGTTTCGAGCGCGTGGAGAGCTCCGAGAAATTGCGCTTAAGCTGAAACCGTTCGAAGAATGGAAGCAGCGATTGGGCGATCGTGTATAAGTGTACAAAAATTTGGGTGGGATGAGCCGACGACCGAAAAGCAGGCGAATGGCTACCGCTATGTATTTCTGGCCCTCTGACCCTCTCCAAACACGTTGGAAAGTGGATTTGGAGAGACCCCGAAGCGAGAGAACAAGTCGAGGAGTATCGCGCTGCGGAGGAAGGCGTTATAGAGGGTTCTCCTGTAACACGTCGCCTCTCATAACACTGCCCCCTCAACCCGCTAACATCTCACACTCGTTTTTCCGTCGTCCGTTCGTACATTCTTCTCACTCTATACAACCCATTTTCTTTATCGCGCAACACACTCAGCCGCCGATTTAGCCTCAGGCCGCCGGTAGCGACGCTGAAAGACCAGACGATCTGCTGCTTCCACTTATCGAACTCACCGGGAAACGATAAGTCGATGATGCAACAATCGTCACGCGACTTAGCATCAACTTTATGCTTTTCTGTTTATTAAAAAAAAATTATGGAAATTACATTTTTAGATCAATTCCGCATTTTTTAATGTCGTTTACAACGCTGTGACTATGTTATTTCATTAATTTTTCGCTTCTTTGGAAAGCAAGTTTTGTAAACGGTGTTAAAAAAAATTAGGAAGGGATCCACACATCTAATTTGCGTAATTTTTTTTTATGCATTAATCTGATGTCTAATAATAAAAATTAATAGCTGTCATCGGGTAGTAATAGGTAGTCATTTTCGGAGTTATCGCGCTAAGAATTTTTTTCCGCCAAATCCATAATTTTTTTTTTTCTTAAAAGGAAAGCTTTCTTTACGCTGATTTTTTTTGTTTCATTTTTGAAAAAAAAAAAAAAAAAAAAAATCCTCTATAAAAAATAGTCACAAAGAATCCATAAAAATTTTTTTTTAAATTGTATCGATCGGCTATGAATTACTGGAGATGGGGACCGAGAATACTTCGTATAATTCAACGGGCGATCGGCAACATTATTTTTAAAGATCGCTATCTTCTATTTTACTAATAAATTCATAAACGAAAATAACAAGAATGATCGATAGTGTGTAAAATGGTCCATTAAGAGATGAATGGACAACACAACACTTCGTTTTTAGACTTTCTCCTCGATCGTGGATCGTATATCTCTTAAACACGCAATCTTCGCGAGGTAAGCGGCCCCATTAATTCTCTGATATCATTATCTAAAATAGGTACACACACCGCATATAGTTATAAAAATCTGAGGCTCGCGGTGTGGGTATTCGGCGAGCAAACATGCGGCCACTAAACGCAAAGCACGGAAAGCCCCAAGTATTTCGTATACAAAGGAGTCTCTGTTCCCCCGGGAGACGTATGGTTAGTCCGGGTGCAGCACGTTCACCTCTTCCTCTCCGATTCCCAAAAGGTCTGTGTTCATCGGTGCTAAAGGAACGTGCGAAAGGCATTTGCTTATTTGGCAAAGCTAAACAATTTCACGGTATGAAACAGGCGGTAAGAAAATGCGAAATGAGAACGCGTCGAGCTTTTTCGAGCTCTCAAAGCAGACGAATAGAAATAGCTTTGTATTTCTCGTATGCTATGCGCGATCGATTATTGATAATGGAATTTTTATCGTTACGATTTAATCTACGAGTTTAAAAAAAGAAAAAAAAAATTGAAAATATTTACACCAATCAATTCCGATACTCAAAAAAAAAAAAAAAAAAAAAAAAAAAATTAACGTTTCTAAATTTCATCGCGAAAATTCGCGTTTCCGTATCTCTAACAACGGTTCTTCGGTAAATCTTGGCACACAAGAGCAAAGCACTGAGTCGATCTTCGGCTTCTGTCGCGCGTTTATGAACCTTTATTGGCCCATGTAACTCACGTGACCCCCGTCGGCAATGAATCTTCGGGATTTCGCGAGGGATACAGAGTCGCGACAGACAAAAAAGAGGGAAAAAAAATGAAAGAACGGGGAAGAATAATTCGAGAAAAAAAAGTGAGTTTATGCAGAGGAACTATTTCCGCTTGGCGCTCTCTCCAAAAGTCCATCTCACTTTGCGCAAACGACAAAATTTTAAAAGTTCGTTGCTACTTTTGTTTTTTTTTTTTTTTTTTTCATCCTTACGGTATTTCTCATCCGCGCGGACTTTATTGGCTTTTCGTAAGAATTCAACTATTCGGCATCTCAGCTATTCTAACCTATCGTATCCGATACCAAAATTCAAACCTATGGTACCTTCGTCAACTTATGATTCTTAGAAACTGACGAAACACTACATATCTCGTTTCACCGGTCCTCAACCTTCGTCAGGCTACTTTCATCGCGTTTCCGTTCCATTGCACAGAAATTTATGGTTCTATGTGTCAACTATCATCGCTTTCAGGGTTGTCACGTCGATATACTGAATATTAAATTATTTTAAAAGAATGAAAGTAATAATAATAATAATAATACTAGTATTTTTTTTTACATTATTATTGTTATTTTTTTAAATATTTATCAGTATTAATTGCAATAATAATAGAATATTATTATTATTATTATTTATGAAATAAAAAACTATTAAATAGTAATTATTTAATATTTTTAAACTATTTATATATTTAATTTTTTAAATTAATGTCATTATTGTAATAATTGATTATTTAATAAATAAATAATTATCAATTATTCAATATTATGAAAACTATCTGTAGTTATAGACGTCGAGAGGCGATTTTTGTATTGAAAATTGCTTAAGAAATTATTTGATCCTATAGATGGGATGGGAAATCATATTTTCAAAGGCATATAAACACTCAATTAAAAAATGGAGTTTTAAAAAATATAATTACAATTATACGATCCAAAGGTAAAAGCGTCTCATTCAGGAATTAAGACTCGCATTTCGCCGACAAAATGACATCAGTGTTCCCCTCCCTTAAGAAAAAAAAATGACGAAGAGTCAAAAAGGAATTTTAAACGATCGACGTGGTTGTGCAACTCTTCTCGTTGCCCTCCCGCGACGCAACACCCGAACACATTTATAGCTACTATAATGCCGATTGTCAATATATCAGAAGGTTCCTTCGTAATGCCGGCGCACGTTGCGTCTCGCACGCGGCTACGCATCCTGGAATACCAATTATGCATTCGTCCGTATCGTTTCTTCGACTTCGCACGGCGACTCGTTAATTTTGACCTCGAGGACAGCGATACTTCTCGCACAGCCGTACGCTCTCGTCTCGTTCAACTCTTTAACTCGTGTAATATCGCTTCACGCGAATATTCTTTTCTCTTCGTTACCCGTCTCGCGACGAGGGTCCAACGAGAACGGAAATGCGAAGCGATATAGCGGGGAGGATATAGAAAGGAAGTTTAAAAAAAAAATAAAACCCTTGACTTTCTCTCCCCTTTCCGGATCCAACGTGAGCGAAGCGTCGACGTGGTTCAATCCGAGACTAGACGCTTTTCTTCGCATCCGGGGATTTAACATTTATTTCGCACCCTACAAACTCGCGTACGTCGCGCGACGCTACGGTGTTATACAAAATCAGGCAACAAGAGCACAACTACGAGCAAAGGCCTCGATTTCGATGTTTGAAAATCCTTTCCGCCCGACGTTTTCCCAAACGCGCCCCGCACCTCCAGCCCCCCTCCCCCCCCCCCCCACCCCTTTGGTCGCGATACTCGAGGTGCATTGAAAAAAAAAGAGGAGATATCGTCGCTGCAACTGTGACGAGTCGCAGCGGCTGTGGCGCTACTGCTTCCTTTCAGTCCGGCAATGCGAGCAGCCAAGTGCAACAGGGGGCGACGGGGTTCTTGTTTATCCGCGTATGCATATCCGTGATGCGTGAAAGATCTAAGCTTCTTTTCATGAAACTCGCGCTTCGTTAATTTTTTTTTTTTTTTTTTCGCCTTTATAAGAACTTTTTTTTTTTTTTTTTTTCGTCGGCAGAGATTATTTAAAATCGTGAGAAAAAAATCATCGATTAATGACTGACGATCGGGATCGATAGGAGAGATTGGAAATGCCGAGAAATCGAATGGGCGACGAGATACGAACGAACGCAAAAACGAGAACGTTTTGCCGTCGAGAACGCGAGAAACGAGTAAAAAAAAAAGGTTGAAAAAAAAGACTCAACGGGAGTCTAAGCAACGGAGCAAATAGGCGCGGGTGGCAAAAGGAACCGAGAAGCAACTGCAGCCACGTAGAGGAAGATGGGGCAAAATGAAACGCTTCAAGAAATCTGAGAGTTTTGTCGATATACACAACACTTTTCCACGATTTTGAAACAAAAAATAATTTGTCACACCTCTCGAGAGTTACGATGAAAAAAAAGGGGCAAAATGAACCGTTATTCGATTGCATTTAAATTATAGATTTTTTAAATTAATTTATTATTATTATATTTTTCTTATAAACGATATGTGAACCATTTTGATCGAAATATAAAAATTTCCTCATATTAAAAATAATGAAATTTTTTTTCAAAAGACAATCACCGAATTGTAGCTTTAAATATCTGCGTTCCTATTTTTTCTATCGGTTCATTTCTTCACGGATAATAAATGTTCCGTAGAATTTCGTTAAACATTTTTTCGATATTTTTATGTAAGCAGTGGATCTGCAATGTAAATAATCGGCGTAAAACTTGAAAATCGAATTTTTCGAAAATTTCATGAATTTTAGCAGTGGTCCATTTTACCCCAAAATTCGAGTAGCACGACTGTTCCATTTTGCCCCGTTGGACCATTTTGCCCCATTTTTCGCTATATACGAGAGTAAGCGCAGTCTCATACACCGGAGAGAGTTACACGAGAAGATGAGGACCCTCCAGTCAGCTCGACGTGCCGCTGCCAACCCTCTCAATCCTCTACTCTGGACCGCTGCTTATATGGTGGACCCGGGGAAGGGCTGAGCGCGAACGCTGTACAAGTGTGATGTACACATAAACGCGGATGAAAGAGAAGGAAGAAAGGTTACAAAGGAAAGACAGCGGGAGCGGGACACTGCGAGACTATGGGCAGAGCGGCTTACCGCGGAACTGCCCTAATAGTCTATTGTCTAAGATCCAAGCGACAAATCCTCATCTCCCTCCAGCGAGATCTTCACATCTCACTTTCTTTTTTCTTTTTTTTTTTTTTTATATTCGTTTTTCTCACTTTCTCTCGAGGCGGAGTCGTTTTTGGGGGGAAAACGGCGCCGTTTTTCCACAACACGATAGCACACCCTCCGAGACGTTGCTGAGATTTTTTACGACTTGCGTCGAAAACTATTTTTTTTTCTTTTTTTTTTTGGGATGGGGACTGTAATTCCTTTCGGTTTCTTGTGACTCGTACGCTTTGCTCAATCTTGAGAACTGAATTACTATTTCGCGCCTTACGCGGCGTTACATCGCGAAACAAACCTCCGAGTGTTTAACTAACTGAGGTTTTCGCGATCTCGCCGGGAAACTACGGGGAATTCGCGCTCAATCGCACTTCAAACCATTCGTCGGTTTGAGGATTTTTCTAGTCGGTATTCTAGGGATTCTGACGAAATGATCAGCGAATAAAATCTTAATTACTACGAATACTTTCGTAAAAAAAAAAAGAAAACTTAATAACATATTTAATTTAAAAAAATGCATATACTGATTAACAACAATTAAACAATTAATAATGTAAATGTATAATAAAGGTTTACGCCATCTATAAAAAAAAAATGAATACGGAACGAATAAAAATTGATAAGATATCTTAGAATTATTGCAAAAACGTTTCTCTTCTTAATCAATCAATTAATTAATTAATAACAACGCGATAGAATTCTTTATTCGCCTCGATTGCTGAAATGTAGCTAAACGCATTAGAGATTCGGTGAGAAGCTTCGGCAAGCATCGCATTAAAGTCGGCTTTTGGCTCGTAACATTTCTCAAGAATTTTTTTTTCTACCGAGCGATTCATGAACCCCGACGCGTCGAGTTCACGAACGCGGGCGCGTGTGCTAATGATCGCGCGGGGGCTCGAGCGAGCGCCGCGGTCGTTCTCGCGTTTCAACGCTTCCGCGGCATCCGACAATTGACGTTAATTGTGCGACACAAGTAGGCGCACGTAGATATACATACGCGAAGCTTCAGAAAGCCCGCGGAGGTCTCGATTCGAAGAGAACAAAATAGCGCGGACTTGTAGTGGTCAGACGCGTTTTGCTGTGCATTTTCGCCCTGTTGCATATCCGTCTGGCATGAGATCAGACGAGTCTAGACAACGCGGCACCACTTACACTTCCCGATACTGACGGTTTTTTTTTTTTTTTTTATCGCTTATATTTTGTTTTAGCTGTTTTTCTCATTTTTGTTGTAATAATAATAATAATAATAATAATAATTGCTTATTTTTATTGATATAATTATAATTATTATTAATAACGACTATTATTATTAAATTTATAAATTTCATAAAAATGGTTGAATATGCTAAAGCTTCGATGAATTCTTGCGATAATTTTCGGAGAATTTCTGCAAGTAAGTTTTTTGCCGGTAGGTAATCGACGTAATGAATTTCACGATATTTCAGCTCATCAACATGATCTCCTCGGTTCTACAGGGGTATAGCAGCCAAACGAACGCGATTCACGAGAGAGGAAAGGGGAGGGCAACCGGCGCATTTGCTGTCGGTATAGAATTACGCGAAGATAAGGGAGGAAGAGATATAGGGGGGGGGGGCTACCGAAACCGTGAGCTCTCGGATTTCCAATTATGGCGCAATTATGCCTAAAATATTGGGAGCAACTGTAAACGACCATCGGGGATGGAAGTAGTAGCGGAATAGCGCTGCGTAGTAGCCGCGTAGTAGTACACCCCTCTCACCGATAGTCATTATATATTATTCGAGAGTTTCGCGCTCGTTCTCCTAAGCATTATAATGACTCCGTGAGAGTTTTTGGGCAATTAGAGTCGGTATATCGCCGTATAGAGGCGCACGTAGCTCTTGGAGGGCTCTTGTATTTTCCACATATGAATAGACGAAGCCTCGTCAGCGGTGGATGCATATCGAGGTGAAAATTCATTACGAAACCGAAGAAATATCATAAATGGAAACTTTATACACAAACTGAATGATAATTAACATCATTTTCTTTGACTGCGTGTAACGAAAATCAGAGATTTCGAATCGACTTTTTTCTCATGCCAATGACTGTACTATTTTTCTTAATTTCATCGGTTAACTGGAGATCGACGATTCAACGTCGCCGCCCGCGTTACGATCAATTAATAAACGTGAGACAATCCTGTGACCGAATTATTTCAGCCGAAGGATGCGACAAAAATATATTCGACAATTTCACGCGTGTAAATTTAATGGTGAAGCGTTTGGGAACACAGACGCCGAAATATCCTCGCATAATGCAGTATTAATCTCCGTTTCCAAAAATAAATTTTAAAACACAGACGTTTACAATGACGAATGTGACGAAATTCGTCGGCAAATGATTCATCGAGTCGTCAAATATTAAATATATCTATTTAATGTTAATGTGCGTTAATAATTTCGCGTTTTTTCCGAAAGTGAATACCGTCATATTTATAAATCGCGCGGTTAGAATGAACGTTTTAAATTGAATTTTCTCGGTTCGACAAATAAAATCGAAAGGTCGGCCGTCTGGACGTTTGACCCGAGTTAATCAACTTTATGTTTTTTTTTTAAACTCCCGTTCGCTACTTCTCGCTGTTCGCTTACTCTCGGAATCGACGAATAGCGGTTCTCTCGGTCACGATTACGACTGTTGCGTGGTGGTTTACTCGGTAGTTGTTTGTATCAAAGACAAAGACGTCGAACCGGTATAACATTAGTTTCTCGAGTTACGTCATTGGGATCGCATGACATCATAGTACAGTGAACAGGCGGGAGTAACTCTTGTTTACTGTGAGATGTCATCGTCTCTCCGACGACAATAGAATATATTTCAACCGATTTGACTGACCGATCCCTCGAAGTTCTCGAAAGGCGTCAGCGTCACCGTTCGATTCTCAAAGCTTCGACTTATCTTTGAATAAATTGGTTACTACGAGTTCGTGATAATTAACGTGATTCTCCTGCGTTCCAGGAATCGACAATAGTCGCGGAAAAATAAACTTATCGTACCGCGTCTGACAGTGTTCATCGATGCGAATAGAACGATCAAATGTTACAACTCTCTATCTCGCTCGAGTTTATCATTGACTTCGCGGTGATCGTAAAATTTTCAAGTTTGCAAATGCAAATGTCGAGCCGCTAATGACATGTGTCTGTGCTAACAACACCGTCGCGACACACATTCGCGCGCCGATCTTTCAGCGATCCTTCGAATCTCCGACACCGCACTTCTAATCGTTTGACAAACGCGAAATGTTACGGACGATCTATAGAAACTCGCCGACTCCGCACCGAGAAATACGGTACCCAGAAGAACGACGATGAATAGGGGTCGGCATGCCAATCACTGTGCTTCTACCTACGAATGCGCATTATCGAACACTTTCTTAATTGCCGGACGATTAAATTATAGAAATTCATCGATTCTAACGTCCAGACTAAAGCTTCTATTAGTTTATCTCTCAGTGATCATTCAGTTCGATAGGCGATACCTTCACTTCCGATACTGCACTCCTAATCGTTTGTTAAACGCTAAACGTTATGGATAATTTGCAGAAACCTTTCGCCTGCACGCCGACCAGTAAGATGACCAGAAACAAAGATAAACAGAGTCGCTATGCCAATGACTGTACTTTTACCGACAAATTAGTATTATCGAACACTTTTGTAATTTCCAGACGATTTAATCAAAGGAATACATAGTTTTTACTCCGCAGACATGAGTATCTATTGGTTGATCTTGAATAATGCAAAAAAAGAAGTGGAAATAGGTATCGAAATTAGTGAATTACCGTACGTTGCTTATCGGTTTCTGTGTTATATCATTCAACTGTTAGCCATGGGGTATGCAATGGTTAATTCTTTCAACAAAGATCGTTGAATCGTTCCTGTCATCACCGTCGATAATTAGAATAACCAGATACAGCCACGTGTACGGCTCTCGTGTCGACAGACCGCATCGAGGGCTATAAACGCACAGCGAGACGCCAGAAGTCTCTGCCTAATGAATTTGCCATTCGCGATAATTCCGCGTAACTCGCATAGGTCATGCGTGGGTCCTTCACGGGGCAAAAATCATTATCGCGTACATCCGCTTTCGGCTTCAGCTTCGTAAATGGATCGGAGTTGAGTGCGCGAACGAGAATCGCGGTACGTCTCTCGCTCTTCCTGTGCACCGCTGAGACGCGATCCCAAATTAGCCATACGAATAAGAAACCCGGTTGTGACTCGAAGAGGCATAGTTATTGGCAGACTATCAGTTATTGGCATAGCCAATGCTCAAACGGAAGGAGGATACACCAGCGTTTCAATAACTGGCGACTAGACGCGTCTTAAAGTGCCAATGACTGTACTTTTTCCTTAAAAAGCGTACAGACCACATACTTGCTATATAGGAGTCGTTTCCTTTCGATCTTTTTTTCTCGTTTCATCGTTTTGCTTTACGAGTTCACTCCCGAGGTCTCGCGCGCACGAAAGATCGTCCGAACTCCCACGTCCCGCGTGCGATCGTCACCGGGGAGTCGAGAGAGTCCCGTACTCGCGCGCGAACACATTGCGCGTAAGTGCGTTAACGTTTGATCTCAACTGGATTCATGCAGTCGTCGTCGTCGTCGTCGTCGCCGCGGAATAATATAAGCGAGTATCGTCGAGCCGTCGCGAAGTGTCTTATAAACGAGCTTCGAGCTGTTCGGACTCATTCGTTTCGACAGATGTCGGATCAACAGAGAAGCACTCACGTCTCGCTTTTCCTTCGCGGGCCTTCAGCTCTGCTTTTTTAACTATCGCACGCGCAGCTGGATACGGATATTTTCACCCTCTCTTGTGCACTTCTCGAAGAGCACTTTGGTATTAGTTAAGTACGTGTTATTGGAACCAAATGGGTTTGGTAGCCGCGCTAACTTACGTTGGCCATTCGCTCTCTACATCTCGAGAGAAGCAATTCACTGTTAATTACTATAACGCATTGGAACCGAATGTTGGTATCCGTTCTAATATCACTTTTTTTTGTTTCTTTTTTAATTCGGTAAAGAAAGTCGCCGACTTGAGGGTTTATTATGTTTCGTTAATGAAATGACGGCGCGTGACCTCGCAGAAGTCCGGTCCTCGTGTCGGCACGTACGATGGGGTCATTTGCAACAGTGAATAACCGGCTTCTTTACCATAAATGGCAGAAAGATTTTTGCGTCGGGTTCTCAGTGCGACGCTCGAGGACTCGTTAAATATACACGGTAATTCTCTCCCTCCCTTTTTCTCTCTTTCTCTCTCTCGTTCTCGCGTCACTTTCTCTACGGCAAACATAAAGTCACTGCCGATGGGATGGGAGTACCGAGTCGGGAATTCTTTTAGTTCTTGTCAAAAAAAATTGCATAACATCGATGACAACATTGAGAAGATAGATATTCCTCAATTGTAAATAACGCCTTAACGTCGTAGCCACGTGCAACACGATAATTAGACGAAATTAATCATTTATTTAATCAAAATGCGTGTCTATCGATTTTTTTTTTTTTTTTTTTTTTTTTTTTTTTTTTCGATGTGTCCGAAGGACGAATAATTGTGCGATACACGCTTTATATTGTAATACGAAACTTTCTCTTCTGTGATAAAGCTGACAGGAAGCAATATGCAAATTTATTTACGCGCGAAGCTTTTTTCTTTTTTTTTTTTTTTTTTTATGGCTTATCGCGAGAGTGTCGCCGGGTATTCGACGGCGACCTAATTAATTCGGCTCTCGTAATGAGAACAACACGAAAGAATCATCGAATGCTTGTGACTTGTTGTGCAAAGACTCGAACGTTAATTCGCGAGATGATCGTCACCGTTCTCATTTCTTCGTATATATCATTGATAAGAGTTGACGGACTCTCGCGCGACAACCGAAATGAATCATAAATCATAACGCGTAGCACTATATTTTAATTCGCGCGATAAGGAGAACTCGCGATCGAGGATTGCGGGATTCAGGACCAGTTGCAATCTTTTTATTTTATTTTATATTTTTATATACTTGGGGATTAATCGCGTATAAGAAAGTTCGCGCATTTGATCCGAATAAAGTCATCTTCAATGAACTTTTTGCAACAGTAACCGATATTTCTCGCAGTTACATTAATCAATGCCCTCTCCCCTCCCGACCCCTCGATGGTCCAATGAAAACGCCACTCCCGAATGTAGTTTATCTTGTATTCACGCGCATTTACTTCATTGCCATCTCTCCCGATCTCCCCTTATGACGAACATCTCGAAATAGATTCTCAATGATTCTTCGAAATTCCCCCAAACTTTTATCGGTTACTCCGATCGGTTATATACTTTGAATATGAATACTACGGACGACGAAAGCTGTTGACCGATATAAGGATTTTATTCGCTGATTAAGACCATTGACACACAAACGTGGCTACCGCGTACTCGCGGTTCATCAGTTTCTTATCAATTTATCGCTGTCGCCAATCAAAATTACTCGGACCTCATAGATAATAGGATCTTTCATCCAGTTAATAAATATCTATATGTAGTACGAAAAAAGCTATAATTTTTCTGTGTCAAGGTTAAGTTATTGAAAAAATCATCAAAATCATTAAAACAATTAAAAAAAAAAACATCGAAATCATCAAAATAATTTTTCAAAAAATCATCAAAATTTGTATCATTTTAATGATGATTAATTTTTTTAATGATTAATGATTTAATGATTAATTTTAATCATTTAATTTTTCAAAAAATCATTAAAATAATTTTAAAAAATCATCAAAATAATTTCAAAAAATCATCAAAAAATCATCATCATTGTTTGAAATTTCTAAAATCGTATTGCAAAGTCTCCCTTCGATGTATAGTTGTCAGAATTTTATTCAACTCCGTTTCTTTTCGCCGAGAATAATTTTTTTTTCTCCCCAAAGACTGACTTTTGAGTTTCGACTATCGCTTAGTATTTTATCATCCGATACGTTTTAGTCGGGACTCTCGCCGAGGTATGAAACTCCTTTCGCCAAGGCGTGCGAACCGTACCCTACTCTATCCGGGATCGCGAAGCTGACGTTGCAACTCGTCTCGCAGCGAACCCACCAGAATGCACACATACTGATAATACCGCGCCATCGCGTTTCCAACTGCATCCCCGTTCGCATGATGTGCATTTTGCCACGAGGCGTACCGGCGAAGCCGAGATGCATAACACATTGTAGACCTCAGGAAATAATCTACGGCTATGGAAGTGTCCCGCAACATGTGGGACTTTATAATACGCGGCTGGAGTCGGCTGTACCCCGTCTGGCAACAACTCAGCTCCGACACTCTCTCTGTACTCGCGGCGTTATAAAATCGAAGAAATGACGCCTTTTGTATTCTAAACGAGTTAAAGTATCCCGAAGCATATTTTCTTATGGAGTTAACGATTTCGTGGTAAAAACATAAATACAATTGCAATAAATTCGACAAATTATATACTGTATTATTCATATGTATATACGACACCAGTGTTCGTGTGATTTTGCAAAATTACACACAATTTTAATATTTTATTTTTAACGCATATGTTGTATTTATATTTCATTATGAAAATAGATATAAATTTATTAATAATCATCAAATATTAATAAAATTTTTGAGGTTATGTGTCGTCTGTTATAAATTTTGATGCCTTGTAAACTGTTTTATCTACTTGTTGTTTTTTTTTTTTTTTTTTTTTTTTTTTAATTAATTAGTTATACGATTTTTTGTGACGTCAGTCTTTTCGTATTCTTTTTTTAAATCATCGCGTCTCTTGGTGCATAAATCAAATTCTTTTTGTTCGGTTTTTTTTTCACCGAAAAATCGCGGGTATTATTATAAACTCAGTCAGCCAACGCGGCGAAACTGAGTCACCCAATTGGCTTAGAGTTCTCGTGCCTTAGCGCTATCAAAAATAGACTGGGAAGTCGCTTCTCGTCGTCCGATGACTGTATTTCCTATACTCTTTGCTTCGGGTGTGAAATAAACTAATGTATCTCTTCTTTGTTTCTCTTCTTTCTTTTTCTTTCGTACGAAATGTTACGTAAATACTATATAACGCGTACCGACGTTATAAATTATAAGTTACACGCGATTTCTTGGTTCCGGCGGAACGTTAAAGCCGCTGCCAACATTCGCGAAATTCCAGGTCGTCGTGTTTTGCTTTCGCGGCTCTGTATCTCGCCATTGAAACTCCGGGGATTTTCAGACCAGATGCGTTTTGCATTCAATGAGATAATCCGTGCAATTTACAGCATCACCGGGATACCGAATCGGTATAAACATTTTCCGAATTCATTCGTCACCGCTGACGCGCGCGATCCCCTTCTCTGCGACTCCTATTTAACTCCCGGCGAACCGGGAAAGGGGTAACACCAGAGCAATTAACTTTGACTCGCACACGTCTGACTGCCTTCGTCGAGAGTATATGTGACTCGACCCGAATAACTTTTACTACCCTTTCTATATTTTTCCTCGGGTTTCAACTCTCGTGTCGGCGTAAAAAAAAAAAAAAAAACGGAGTTACCTGGGAAACTTGTAGCGCGCAGCCGTTTTCACGCTGTTACTATTTTATTTATTTTTTTTTTTTTTTCACACTTCTACTTGCTCCATTTTTCTTTCACACGTGAATACAATAAGGTCGCGCAACCGGATACTTCAAAATTTCTATGATTCGATTTAATTGCCCTGTAGGCGCGCGAAAGAATTTTCGAGGGGATGAAAATTGATGCTTTGGGAATTGTAACGACGCGAGTCGTAAACCGGATATTGACTATTGATTTATCAGTGAAAAAGCAGAGATAAATCTAATTACGGTATCTCTCGATTCGATATTAATGGGTTTTATAATAAGATAGAAATTGCAACGTTTACTGAATTCCATTCCGACGGATATCGCGGTTTTTTATTTTTTTTTTTTATCTAACATTACAAAGTAACGAATCTTTGGAGATGCGGGCGAAAGTCGATCGATAAGTATAATTAAAATAAATTCGATAGGAGTTAACAATACAAAGTGTCTATCAACACGTCCGTTGACCACTATGAAGACTCGAGATAATCGTCCTGATTTGGTATTATCTATCGTAAAAAATTCATTTTTTTATCGATTGCGATGTTTTATCGGTTAAATTAATTTTTTTTTTTAATAAACGGATAATAATAATTACGATACTTTTTTTCTTCGATGAATATCGAAAAATCAAAGTTTTTATTTCTTTGGCAATTGTTATTGACTACAATAATTTTCAATGAATAAAAATGTATTATTATTTTTTAATAATCATTGATTGAATGATAATAAACGATAATTCACGGTGTACACTGATTTCGATAGGTATATTTATGATCCGACTGCAGTAGCAAACGCGTCGGTCAACGTGTCAATTCATTGAAATCCGATCCGACAGATAGTCGCACAACGTGTGTGAACCGCAGTGTTAAACTCTTCTGGGTGCCTATTAAAGCGCGAAATTGTTAATCTTCTCGGTGAAACTAAGTAGAGTTGAGATCCACTGATTCACGAGTCAAGATAACTTATCGTCCTCGTCACAGAGTGCTGCAGAGTAGAACAGCGCCAGCGCATTCCTAATTCTTCAGTTACACCCCCTGTGTGCGTCTCTCGCGCTAAACATCGCTCGGGAATGGAGGAGAAAAATTTGTACGCAGGACGCAACACGCGACGACGAATACGAACACCGAGAACCAGACGATTTACGAGTCGCGCAAAGAACGCTAAGGGCGCACTGCATGCGAAACGGGAAACGGATTTTTATAACGGAGCGAAAGAAAGAAGACGCATCGACAACTTGACGAATGTTAGTCAATGAATATTAATGATAAAATCGCATTTTCTTTCTCAAAAACTTTTTTTTTCTCACGAACTGTCGAATATAATAAAATGAATTTTTATTTACGAAAAAAAAAAAAAAAAATTCTAAATTTTTTTTTTTGGGAAATTTTTTTTTTTTTTTTTTTTTTTTTTTTTTTTTTTCAAAAAAAATTTAGAAAAATATTGGAACAAAAAAAAAATGGTGGCCGCCGAAGAGTTTGCAGTTGTTTTTTTTTCTCCGTAACTCTTCGATGTTTCATAACCATTTCGAAACCCATTTGCACTGATAAAACCCGAAAAGATTTTGTTTTTTTTTTTAAATAAATTTCCCGGCCTTCTTTCATGAGAGAGCAATGCAATCGGCTACTTCGAAAGGAAATGGGAATTAATAATTTTCACATGCAACAGCCGAGTTGGTGAGACTTTGTTTCGACAGATAGAAAATCAAACACGTGGAGTCCGCTTTACCCGTCTAATTATCCCCGTCGGCTACAGGCGACACGACCCCCAACGCAGACGGCTAGACTCGCGCTGTATACGAGGTGAAGAATAGTCCCGACGAAAGGTCATTATTGGGAAGTTACCGCTCGTCTACTCACTATCGATAAACTCGAACGAAACTACGAAGCGGGCGGATGACTCTACGATATTCACGATTCGCAGACTGAGGTACAATCGTAAAAAAAAAAAAAAAAAAAAAAATATAACGCGTTCGCGGAGATAAGAAGAGCAGAGATTACAGTCAACTATTTGGAATTCTTTACGCAAGATTAGAATTGCGATCCCTTTGCGGTCGGAGATAATGTGGCGACAGACGCCAGTGACGCGAGTCTATTACTACATAGCGAAATATACTTCGATAGTATTTATCGCGAGATACTACATTCATACGAATAAAAAACAAATATAAAATGCTTTTAATCACAAATAATAATAAAAATCATTAAAATTTAACGATTATTATTCATTGAAATATTTGGATAATAATAATTACCGTTATTATTATTTTTAAAAAATGAACTATTATTATTATTATTATTATTATTTTGGGTCATAAAAAATAATAATAATAATAATACGAAATAATCAATTATTATTTTTTTTTGTTATTCGTAATTAAAATAATTTTATCTTTGTTTTTAAATAATTATAATTTCGTATAATTTTATTATGTATCCTAAATAATTTATCGAATCCGATTAAAAAATGAGAATTGTAAGTTTTGTTTGGCCGTTTGCCACTCCGTTTGCTTGAAATCGCAATAGTTTTATCGCCCGATGATCGCAAATAGAAAAATAATTAGCGGAAAAAAAGTTGCGACATTGAGAATCGAAGTTCGAGATATCGATGATGCCAGCGACTTTACAGCCAATCTAAAGCATACATCCGTGTTGTCGAGGTTCGCATAACGCGCAAGGAGATAGGTACACGCGACTCGTTACAACGCGGCCGACTAAAGTCCGCGCGGTTTGCACCTCGACGCCGATGGACATTAAATTTCCGATCGTTTATTACCGTGTAAACAAAAACTATATCGATACCAACACATTAACTTTCAATACCAGAAAAAAAAAATACCGTTATCACGACGTTTTCACTGTTACGATTATACCGGTCGGCTGATTATAGCGAAATGTCGTATATAAAATCCGAGTACTCGAGAACACGTATCATCGCGATAGCCAAACTATACATTTTTGTTTTGTTTTAGCCGAATAAAAAAAAATCGTTAATCGTCCGATTACGACTTCGATGAATCGCATTTTTTTGCTGCCTTCTGGTTGTCGTTTTTTTTTTTTTTATACTTTCGATCGATTTTCGATATCTAATCGAATGGCATATATTTGGTGACATTTATTTATTCTAAACTATATCTGCAATATATTGTTTTTACGACGTAAATATTATTATTATTAATTATTAATAATTTAATTATTAAATTGATCAATTAATTAGTGTAAATAATAATAATAATTGTATGAAAAAATGTAATATAACACATTTTTTTATGGTGATGTGATGATATTATAATTTCTCCGATACCAAAACCTTCATATTTCACTAAATATATGTTTTTTTATTTTTATTTTATAGAACTCGAGGAATTTTTGCGAAATTACATTCCATATCTCTGTAACAATTGTATTGACCTAATTGATTATCGGGTGTTCAATTAGATTCGAATTTTCGTTATTTAAAATAAAAGATGTAATTACGATAACCTAATCGTCTATAATTCACGGCTATTAAATTAAAATGATTGAATTTACGATTCCGAAACGAACTCACGACGTTATTTTTTATTTTTTTAATATTCTTTTAATAAACTATTATCCGTGTAATCGGATTGAATCGACTCAAGAAAATCGTATTTTATTCGGAGTTTTTTTCGTAAAGTCTCGCGTAATATTACCCTTATTGGTGGTAAGCGGAGGCGCCGTAGCAACTCTATCAACGTTGCAATTGCACTCGGTGCTGCACTTGTGAAGAATTATGGAACGTGACTGGCGTCTCGATGGGTCCGTGGCGTTTGAAGGGAGATAAAAAAAAAACATTGAGTTACTCCGTTGGACCAACGTTCGCTCGGTGCCGAGTGCCTCGCAGCAAGAAGGCGGCCTGAGGCGCTAAACGTCGCCTCGTCGACGGGACGAGAGGTCAGCCTCTCAGGCGCCGTTTGTCGCGGGATCTTTTCTCGCGTGCATAAACGATGAAAATTCTATATTTTCATTTCAAACCGACAGCTCGTGATTGCAATGATTTACGAAAAAAAAAAAAAAAAAAAAAAAAAAAAAAAAAAAAAAATGTCGATAGTCTGAACTTTTGAATCTCGCAAAGAGTTCGATATCGAAAAAAAAAAAAAAAAAAAACATATCGGTAGGATTTTCACTCGCGTAACAAGTTTTGACCCGATCGCTTATATTATGGAACGAATTAACTATCATCTGTTTGTTTTTTCGCTCTTCTCATTTTTTTTCGTTTTAGTTCGCCGGCGCCGGCGGTCTTCGGGGTTTCGGAGCATTAGACAGACGTGTATCACGCGATTATAAGTCAATTTCGGATAATCACTAATGATAGACGAGCTGATTTGAAGAGGCAAATCATTTATTAGACGCGAGGACGCGCGACGGAAATTTCGATATTGATACTTGTCGACGAAACGTGTTTTTTTTTTGTCTCATTTCGCTGATTATGATTCATAATTGACTCCAAACGCTTTCATTTGGAGAGAAAAAAATAATTAAAAATGCCGGACATGCTGTATGACGGAATAATGAATGCAGTCATCGTGTATATCGGGCATTCGGGACACGTAAATTTTAGAAGCGTGAAACCGTTGTCGGCTTCGTAATCGATCGACGATGCGGTCTTCTTGTGGTATAAGGCAATGCCATTTTTTCTTTACGTGATTTAATATCTAACCTTGAAATACCGAATGAAATTGCATCACAGTGCTCTTTAATAATTGTTATATGTCTATAGTTTTTTTTCCCTTTAGTCGTAAATCTAAAAATCGTGTTTTTTTTTTTTTTTTTTTTTTTTTTTTTTTTCGGTAAAAAAAATATTCTAAAAAAATTCCAAAATCCAAAATAAATCCACAAAAAAAAAACACCAAATCCGAAAGATCCAAATCCATTTTTTTCGAAATTTTTTTAAATATCACTTTTTGAATTTTTCTATTTCAAAAAAATTACTTTTCTCCTCGAATATTTAATATTTGGATGTACGAATTTTTTTTTATATGGAAGACTATTATCAACAAACACTCGGATGAGATTGATACGATTTTTTTTCGCCGAAAAAAAAAAAAAAATTTCGCATCGTTATAAAAAAATTCAGAGACGAAATTACAGTTTCGAAGTCATTTTAAAAAATGCACCGTCGTCAATTTTTGTCATTGCTGTCGATTTTTTAATATTGAGTTTGCTATATACTTTAAATAAATTAATTTTTCGTTTACCGATGAAAATAACTATCTCTTTTAGTTTAAATAAACTCGATAAGAACGTAATTAAATTTTGAATATCTATTTGCAGTCGCCGATAAACTGATTATCGCTTGTCGCAATCTATTCTTGTCAGCGCGCTTCCACCTTAATGCTTCAATCTCAAGAAGATTCGATTAATAATAACAAATTATGCAAATTCTGATAAAAAGTCAAAATTTTCGATTTTTTAAAAATTTATTAACGTTTCGTATTAAAATTTTTTTTTTTTTTTTTTATTACCGAATATGGAAAAATTATTTCGTAAGCTTCGAATATATGCTTCATAAAAATTGCGTCCGTCCCGAATAAACAATTTTACAATGCCACGTAAGTATTGCCCCATAAATAATGCTAATTTTATAAATAAATCAAAAAAGATGAGGGTAAACGTACCCGCGACGGACCGTCTCTTTACGCTTTACGAGCAGACAATGATGTCACGGGCTATTTACGAAACTCACCCGTTCTATCTCCGGCGCAACTGTGTAATAATGTTCGGTATCTTCGAAGTAAGAAGATATCCGTTCGTCTCAACATAAATAAATAGATAAACAGAAATAGAGTTAATGTTCAAAAAATGTTCGCGAGAAATTTAAGACTCAAAGCAATCGTTGATTTTTTAAAAAAAGTTTAGCAGTCACTGAGAGGTCAAAGGAGAAAGTCAAAGTGCTTCAAATATCAGCCATTTCTTACGGAATTTTCATCGGGCGCGGAATTTTGAAATTTTAATCACATGACTTTTAATTCAAATTATTGAATATCCGATGGCAAATTTTTACAGCAGAAAAGAAAGAAAAAACAAAATTTTCGTTTAAATTTTTTAATAAAATGTATAATAATTTAAGGTACGCGAAGAATTATGCGTTATAACGAGTCGCTATATATAATTTTATATAATTTTTTAATATAATAATAATAATAATATTATTATTATTTTTTCACCAAACTAAAAAAAAAATTTCGTTTCGATTAACAAATTAATAAATAAATGGTTTTTAAAATTTTAGTTTATCGATTCGGTGTCCCGTTTCGCCCCGCTATAGTACGAGAATTTTCAAAACTCCGTGTCTCGACAGAGCGTTCCGTTAGACGGAAGAGAAAAGTCGACGAAGGTTTTGCATGCTCGAGCGAACCACAAAGACATCCCGAACTCGTGGTCGCCGAACGAACGCACGGATTTATGGTCGCAGATAGTACGAAAATTTATTGACAGTCCCGCAGCTCGGATTTTTTGTTCGCCTCGATTTCGTTGTCACGTGCCGCAGCCGTTGCAACTGGCCGTCCGGCCACCGATCATCGATAAATTTAAATTCGCGATCGATATTTCAGGGTCAACGATCCGACGCTATTCTCTACGAGTTTCGATGTTAATATCAATATCTTCGAGATTTTTTTTTATTAACTGGAAAGGGTTACTCTTTCGTGATTATCGGCAATACATCAGATAAGTGGCATCGGAAATCTTATCGTTTATACGATTATTTGCATTGGCGAAGCAATGCAAACGATACTTGGCAATGATTCCTCGCGCACAACGGGGCGGAAGGGGGTAAAGGAACGGGTAAGGAGGGGCCGCAGGGAAGTGTGAATGGCGCGTGATTAGGATCCGAGTGCTGCCCGACGATGTCGACGCGTCTGAAGTACCCACTGGCAAAGTGGATACTCGGGGCTCGTGAACGTTCTCCCGCTCTTTCGGATTGGATTGCCATGGATAGGTCGGTCTCCACGGCACGCCAATGTCTCTAAAGCGGCGGTGTCCTCGACTTTGAAACGATCGAGTGGTCGCGAGAGCGTTGCACACCGACCTGCATGCGAGTACTCGGCATCTGTTGCAGTTTCCATGCAAAATTCAAAGCCCAACGAGAAATTCTATCCCAACGAAAGAACGGATGACGATACGGCGCCAAGAGAAATATATCGCGCAACGGAGGCTCCGGACACTCATCCGCGATGTTTTCACGTTACCGACAAAATCGTTTGAATTTTTCTCGCGTCTTTTAACGATTCGTTTCGACAGAATACACACAGAGTGCGGATTCTTACGGGGGAAATGTTTTTTTTTTTTTTTTTTTTTTTCCAAGAAATTCCGAAATAGCTGACCCTCGTTCGGCAGTCGTTAAAAAAAAGGAAATCAAAGATTTTATACACACTTTTTTATTTATTTTTTTTACGATAAAATATTGAAGACATTTTCGAGTTCATGGATTTATTTCGAGAAATATTCGTCTCCTTCACTTCTATACTGAAAATAAATTATGAGTCGGAGGATCCAATAACGGATTGTATTAATTAATTATCAGTACTTAGAAATCATAATTTTTTCAGTATTCAGTCGACTAATTGTACTTTAGAAATTACGAAATTCAAAAAATTTCAAAATATTTTTTTTATTCCGATTTGTTTATTGTACTAATTTTTCAGTCAGAAGTTATTTCGAAAAAAATTTAATTTGGGGGTAAAAAAAAATGACACACTTCGGGAGACTTGGATATGAGTTCAACGAACATCGCGACTGATTAGTCTCACCACCCGAGAGCCTCGGGCCTTCGACTTCAATGACTCCGAGATAGAGATTCGAAATTATCGGAAGATATCGTATTGTATCGATGAGATAGCGAAGTCGCGCGAGAGAATGGAGTAAAGTCTTTGCGAGTTAAGAAATAAAAAATAAAAGAGAAGATCTGAGATACTTTTTCTGAGGCATTCGCTAGCCGTGTCTGGTGGCGATTCTTGCGAGAATCTCCGACTCACGGGGAGGCATCGAGTCTCTCGTGAGTCCGCACACGTATTTGCGCGCATAGTGGGTCGGCTATATGTGACTTTTGCGTTATAATACGATAGAGAGAGCATAGAGAGACGGCGGGTGAGGCTGCGTCACGGTACCTTCGATATCAGAAAAGCACGCGGCGCACAGCATCGGAGAGCCAAATTTTACGTCAGGTTCTTCGTCGTGCATTATTCACCGCTCATGAATCCGTGATTCGTCCAGTGTTTCGACGGTTTCTCTCACAGACCGCGAATACTTCACTGTAGTAACCCGACTGTAGTACGCAATACGATTCGATAGATCGCAGGAGAACCCCTCCGAGTGTATCGCTCGGGCGCAATAGACACACCGATAAGATTTTTGATTGCCGCATACTCTTCGGAAAAAAATCCCTTCCCGTTCGGCGGAGGATAGGTACGTTCTTTAAATTCGAACGTCCAGACATCAATCTTTCATAAAGTTTCAGTCGTGAATTCCGTACTTTGGCGAAGATGACAATATATCGGGTGGAAGAACCGCGATAAAAAAAAAATCGAATACTTCGAAACCGGGTTCACAAGGCTTCAACCCTTTGCGCCGCGGATCGGCGCCGCTGAGAACTACTCAGAGTTATTTTTCGTTCTCAAGTATCGAAAAATATGGAAGCGAAAGAATCTGAACCATCGTCATGCGTTGACTGTTTATTACCGCATTAAACTCATAACAAGTATTCCGGGCTTCCGAGAGAGAAAAAAAAAAAAACACAATTCGGGGGAAAAATGGATCACCTTCGTTATTCCGAAAATACGAAAAATATTCATTATTCCGGCTATTCGAGTTACAACTTCGTCTAAAACTGAAAGTAACACAAGGCATGTGTACCACTGACTTTAACGAAAATCTTTACAACGGTTAACATTTTACGAATTTCTTTTTTTATAAAAAAAAAAAAAAAAAAAAAATTATAAAAAAAAATTAAGAGACCGGAGCCATTCGAAAGACACGCAGTAAAAAAAATCAGATTTCACGCAGAATTTATGGCACTATAAGGAATTACAGTGTATACTAAGTTATTCTGTAGAGTGTCATACTTGCTGCATGAAATTATCAATTTTTCGACAGCGTGTGTCCAACTTATCGTGTGTTTCAATTAGCCCCGGTCACCTTTTCGCCATTTAGCTCCACACAGACGTCGTGCTTCTGGGGCCCATTTTGCCCCAATGCTACTACTTGATACAATGACATTTTTTTTCTCGATTTTTTAGTAAACCATTTTGCCCCATATTGACGTCACGTTTGCCTGTTTCATTTCGCCCCGATCTCTCCACTGCCGTATGAATAAAAACATAAATCGTTCATCAATCTTTATAGTTCAACGCGCAATCTATACGAATGATTAATAAATGGGAAACAGTCGTTCGTGTTGTTGATATTTTCCCGACTTTTCCACTTTGACCTGAATAATTGCTATTCAGGTCAAAGCGGATATAAGTCGCAAAAAAAAAAACATATGCAACGAAGAGAAGACCTTTAGTCCGAAATGTTTGCACTGACGAGTACTTGCGAGTCTCGTCTTTAAATATTGATAATAATATCCTAAATTAATAAACACGAATCGTTCATTAATCTTCACGTTTCAGTTATCAGTATTTGAATAATATTTCATAAATAACAAATAGCAATTCGCTGTTTTGTATTAATATAATCACCGATAAGCGTGCGGATTAAGAAAATCTTTACTCAATTATTGACGATAAATTTCTCAATCAAATTCAATTTTAATCGCATTAATGTATTTAAAAAAAACAAAGTAATGATATATTCAACGTTGCAGGAGCGTTTAAATTTAAACATATCGTCTTTACCGTGGAGAGGGGAGCGACTTGAAACGCTGATATTTATTTTTATTAACCTATCGACTGCTCATATGAAAACAATAAAATAATCCATTGGTAACCGATATTTACTGCAGTTACATCGATCAATTAATAAAATCGACGTTGCAGACCTTCAAATTTAGATATAAAGTGTTTGCAATGGATATTGAGGTCAACTGCAACACTACTAGTCATTTTTATTAACCTATCGGCGGTCCATAAAAAAAATCAAATCATCTATCGGTAATCGATATTTTCTGCAGTTACAGTAATCGATGAATCTCATCACCGCTGCATCTGAATAATCATAGAAACTCATAGCTATTCTGCGTTCATCGCGGCAACGCGAAGAAACTGATACATCAACGCGTGTCGCAGCGGTCGACAGATCGTCGATTGAATCTTCTATCGCAAAATACGGCTAACAGAACTATCAATCGGTCGGTGTCTCGTGGATATAGTTAGCTGGTAATACGCAAACCGTGTCTATAATATAATCTTCAGACCTGCTATCGACTCCGAGACTATACTCCGCGACTCCAGAGAAAGAGGCAATCGAAGAGTGCCGACTGCAACAGTTTATCTTAAACGCCGGTTTCGCGTTGACGGAGAACTAGTCGTTGTGGTGGGTTTGGCCTCTCGTCGCTTCGATTCTCGATCGTTTTACAGGTATACCGTCACGCAGACGTTGGAATAGACCTGAGAGATGTAATTTTCTAATCGCGATTGATTGAACCGAAACCGTTGAGCACAAAAGGCACGTTCTGCGCATAGGTTCGCTCGTTAAATCGTAGCAAGTATCGCGGCTTCGCGTTATTCACCTTACGGTCTTATGAGATCGGCGCGGCGGGCAATAATAATAAAAAAAAATAAAAAAAAATAAAAAAAAATGAAAAAAGTTCAAAGAGTAGGGAAAGGCTGGTCGCGAAAGCAGTTCGTAATTAACGAATCAAGCCGTACGGGAGTTTCTCGAGCATTGATTACTCACCTTCTCGGCGGTTTGCTCTCGAAGAACCAAAGGAGAGCTCACTTATGGCTTCGCGAATCGAGATCTCTCGAGAAACGAAACGGATTGCCAGAGGCGAGGGTCATACAAAAGTGTTAAGAACTTCGTGGAGAACTTTGCCAGTCACGCGCAGTGATCCTCGATAAAAATTGCGGACAATCTGCGCTCGCGAATGCATACACAGCATTACCTTTTCTCCTCTCGTTACTTACTTCTTTCGCGCGTATGTCCCTTTCTCGCTGAATAGCCTCGTCTCTCGCTTATTTCATTGGTATACATTTTAAACGAGTCGAGGTGGACGCACACGCGCGAGTCCGATCCTCAAACCAGTTTGACTCGTCGCCCACGCGCTCACGCGAGACATAGTCGCGCGCTCTCACGAGGGCGTCTCCGCGAGAACGAGAGACTCCTTAGGCTCGCCTCGTTCGAGCCCTCTGATCCGAGTCCAGCTATATGGCTCTTTCGCTTCGAAATTTTGTCGGAACGATGAAGTATCCGAGGAAACAAGATATTCTAATCGTTCGAACGTAATTTCGATGTTTTTTACGTTTTTGAGACGTTTCTTTCAGGAATTATGTAACGTGTCTGCAATCGCGTTTTAGTTAAGAATACGCGAAACTTGAAATTTGTATTGTGCTGTTGATATTTTATTAAAAAAATTTTTCAAGTAATAGCGATGGCGATTAAAACGGTAATAGGCGATAACGACGAATCTGTGATGGTAATTAACGAAAATTAATATTTATAGCGAATTTTTTTGTCATTGCGAATTATTAAGAAAAAAGGGAGAGAAAACGATGAATTTCTTTATTGATTTAAATAATAAGAAAATCATTTGACAAAAATAAAAAAAAAAATTTGCGAAAAAATTTACGATGACTATCGTGAAAATTTCGTCGTCACGGCGTATTTGTGACTCAATCTTCAGTGTGATGACGTAAAAAAATGTTTAATTTCGCGTTTTTGATTGACATTGTAAATCTCAAGTATTCAAGCGATGTGCATATGCGCCTAAAATGCTTACTAATGATTTATAAATGAATGAATACCGAAAGATAAGATACGCCAAAGGATCGCGTAGAATAGAATCTAAAAGACGCAATTTTTCCCGAGCGATGCAGGAAATGTCGGGGACACAGGAACCTCCGAACGTCGAAAGGACTCTACCTGCCCACGCGTCGAAGTTCCTGTGGATAGAATAATTGAAATCTTCGCTCGCGAACGAAAAATAGTGTCTCTGCTTTATGCGATACCGCGACGAATCCCCTCGTTTTACCTGTGTTATTGGGCAACAATTTCGAGACTTTTATATCGCAATACGCTAAAAGAAATTTCCTCGCGATACGCGACCCGTTTAAAGTTTTTTTTTTTTTTTTTTTTTTTTTTCGAGCGAAAATTTAAAGACTAAGTCCGACTCAAGATAAGCGGAAAATCTTTTCTCGATAAATGGTTATATGTGTGCTATCGATTTTATAATACTTTGATAAGGATTACGAAAAAAACAAATCGTTTAACACGTCTGCACAGCGTAACGTTTACGCATCTCTGCATCCCCTTAATATCGTAACAAAATACAGTTAAATCTCCGCTCGCCGTTGTGAAATTTCGACCGCAAAATTCATTTTCTCGATGGGATTAATTCATTTTTATCGCCGCGACCTCGTCGAGAGCTATCGGATCGCCCGGAAGCCCGAGGCATATAGATAAGCATTTGGATTTCACGCGCGCTGCACTTTGGAGAGCAAAGCATCGGCGAATACCGGGCAGTGGGTAATATGGGTTGCAAATTGATTTTAAAGAATCGATCGGTCGCAAATTTTCATTTGATTCGTTAAATTGGGAAAAAAAAAATTTTAAGCCATTTTCATTTTTTTTTCCTACACAAACAAAAATTTTGAAAGTAAAAATAACATTTTTTTTTTTTTCATATTAATTTTTATAAAAAATTGAGTAAAAAAAAATGTATCTATTTTTTTTTTTTTTTTTTTTTTTTTTTTCAGAAAATTAAAAGTAAAAATAACATTTTTTACTCGATTTTCATTTTTTTTACTATTTTTTCTATACAAACGCAAGTTAAAAGTAAATCGATACGCTTATCGAAGTTTTTCCGAAAAATCAAATTTCCTCGGAAAAAATGTTAGCAACGAATGCATTGCGATCATTGCAACATCGAAAAATCTTGCAGCAGAACCCGACTGCAACTTTGTCAGTGAGATTATAAACCCACGCGCGTCCCCCTCGTGCAGATATCGCGAGGAGGATGCGTCAGAAGTGAATCTCGACATCTGCGAAAGGGATCAGAGCGCAGAAGGCTGAACGTCGGGAACGACTCGACTCGAACGCACTCCTTGAAATTTCTTTTGTCCGTCATAAGCTCTGTCGCGCGCTCTGTCTCGCCACGGAGTTTCTTTCCGTCTCTCGCGTCTGCACGTGATTGCGTCAGTGCCGAAAAAAAATATCGCGGTCGTCGTCGTCGTCGTCGTCGTCGTAGAGTCGGATCTCTCGCGAGACTCTTACGTGAGACCGGTCTCCCTTCGGACGACGGTTCCCTTTGCGTCTTTCGAGTGAACGAGCGAAGAGATGGGAACGAAGCGAAAGAAACGAATAGATCTCGAATGACATAGACGCCGAGTCGCGAAGACGCGACTCGAAAAGGAGAGTCGGCTAAGTATCGAGATATCGACTACGAATGGCTGCGATTTTTTTTTTTTTTTTTATATAAATCACCAAAATCATATATACGATTAAATATTATATTTTTCTTTGTAAATTTTTTTTTTATTTTATCGTTTAAATGGCGAGTTGCAGCTGTGAAAAAAAATCGATATTTTTCGGTAAACATTATTCATTACTTCAGCAACAGTAATTTTTCAGTTTATCCGGAAATTTATAATTGACGATTTATCCAGTAATCCGGACGAATAATGGTTTCCTATCGCGTCACGAAGAATCGCTTTTTTTTAGACAGAAGTTCTTGTCCGCGCGTGCAATGATAATTATAATCATCGAACGCTGCGCATTGCTGATTGTGTAACGGACGATTCTTAACAGTGGAATAATAAAAGACGAATAAAAAAAAAAAAAAACGCAAGGAGAAAATAATTAAGAACGAGAAAAAAAAAAACCTCCGTTGCTCTCGAGAAATCGGATAAATTACAATTCTTGCCATAGATGCTATTGGCGATTGAATGATTAACTCGAGAAACGGAATACCCACACAGTTGTCTGACTAATAATAGATCGATCACGAGAATCGATGCGATAAATTCTCTTCTGCTTACGGTAAAACAAACAATGAAATAAACAAACAACAACGAGAAGGCGATAAAACTGAGTACTCAATCTTTATTTAGATTCTCCTTTATCACAATTCGAAATAATATTGTCTTGAAAAAAAAAAAAAAAAAAAAAAAAAAATCGTATCGAAATGTATAGTTTTACAGTTTTCCACACTACGTAAGTTTAGTACTAAATTCATCGCATTCGATTTCGGATTTTTTTTTTTTTTTTTTTTTTTTTTTAACACAACGATGATACATCGGGGAGATTTTTTTTTTTTTATTTTTTTTTTTTTTTTATTCCTTAGATTTATAGAAAATTTCGTTGAGAAACGATGGGAACCAAGAAAATATTTCTCTTTGGATCGAGAAAAAGGATCCCTGGATATCCTTTTTTGCTACAGGATCTTCCGCTCTGCGGGAGAAGGAGAGATCGTGTAGTGTCTCATCTCGATACTATAATGTACACAAGACGTGGGGGTATATACTTTGGTAAGCGTGGGTGGTGTGTTCCAACGGCTCTATAGCTCACGTCGATCCCCAATGCCGCGTTGGTGAACCCTCTTCGTACAATTTTGATCGACCGTTTCCGGTCCGAGAACGATGCGCCTAGTAACGCGACACCTTTGCCGTGAAATCCCTCGCCGCGGGGGAAAAAAATGTGTCGTTCCCTTCGTCTTACTTTTCTAACCGATCTCCTTAATCCTCTTTCTCGAAAATATCCGACAATATCGCTATACAAAATCGGAAACTGGAGACCCGTACGCTTTCTCCTTTCCTTATATAGTTCTTTCCTTCTATAATTTTTGATAAAAAATTATACAAAAAAAAAAAAAATTGGAGTAAAAAAATTATTTTACTCCAAAAAAAAAAAACCGAAAAAATAAAAAAAAAACCAAAAAAATGATTTTACTCCAATTTTTCATAAATTTTTTTTTTTCATCGCGAAGCAAATTTTTATATAAAATTTATACAAATCCTCGACATTTTCCACCGTCGATAAAGACGAAAAAAAAATGAACGAGAAAAAAGTTTGCTGGATGAAAAAAACGGAAGTAATACTACTGCTTTTCATTATTTATTTTCAACGAGTTTAGCCGCTGTGCATATCATGAAGAGACGAAGCCAACCAAAGATACTGACGATAAAGTTGCGATTCGTTCGAGAAAATCTTACATAGAACGTGCGACGAACCGAGTGGTTTTCGAAGCACAATAAATGCGACAAAAGTTTTACAGATTTCACAGACCTTCCGAATATTTGAGAAAATGTGCGAAATGCAGAACGCATCGTCTTATTACATGGAACGGAGGATCGACAAACGGAAAAAAAGAAATAAAAAGCTCCGAAAATGAAAGAAGTCTCGGAGCCCTGAAAAGCTCGTGCGCTTCGAAGTTGAAGTTTCGAATAAATTTTCTTCGATCTATTGGTGGACTTTTCGCGGATTTATACGCGTGGTATTGTATTCGTATGAATTTAGGGTGCACTGTGTTCATAAACGCGTATGAAAGGCGCAGCTGGACAGCAGAAATGGAGAAGCGGAAAGTCCTGTTGACACCAACAGCCCGAGAAGACATTACCATATTTTTCATAACATAAAAATATTTCGTATTTCACGCTTTCGTCGATTTTTCTTATGTATTCGTAGCGAAAAACACGTTAAATCCGACGATTCGCGAGTGCAATAAAAATAAACTTATTGATTTACTTAAAGACGAAAATGGAAGTGAGGCATTTTTTTTTTATTCTCCAGCGTCCTAAATAGTTATTTATATGCAATTAATAATCCATAATGTAAGCTTTTTTTTTTTTCAGCGTTCATGAAAAATCATTTTTTACGTAATATCACAGCGTTTCCAATTATTATTTGTAATCTTCGTATTTATTATTTATTATTTATAATCCTTAATTTGCCGTCTTTTTTTTCTTTCAGTTACGATAAAATAACTAAAACATTTCGTGAATTTTAAACTTTTCGACTCGTAAAAAATTAATAGTTCGCTTAAAACGACGTTTGCGAAATTAAATTTTTTCGTCATCACGTCTATTCGACTTTACCGACGTGTACAACAAAATCTTCGGATAAAAAAATTCTCGAGGGTATAAATGAGGTTAATTTCGTCGTTTTTCAAAACCATCCTTTGGATCGATCGCGACGATACGTCTTCGGCATTTCGAGTAGCGAAATTCAATTAACTGATTGAAATTTTTACGGTCGGTATGAACGTTGACGCGATAATCGTTATCTCAAGATACCAGCGTCTCGAGAGGGGTGGGGGGCGGAGGGGGGGGGGAGGGGAGGAGTACAAAAATTTGAAGAGGGAAGCTGGAGACATGACGCGAGACTAATTTTTTAATCTTTACGAAATTATTCAATTGGATTTGAAGGGATCGCGAAAGACGCCGCCGCGACAAGAGAAGTATAAACTCACCGAGTAAAATGGATAACAAATGTCTTTCTCGGCGATTGTCGAAAAGAGAAGGTCGGTGTCAATAATACATTATCGATTTCGTCGATACAAACGACGAGCGTCGCGACGCTGATTAATAATTACGAATGAATTAACGAACCGTAGTTCTACAAGGAGTTGTACACTGCGTCTGGTACGCGAGACCGATCAACCGGACGAATTCGGATACCGTATCGATATTCTATTTTCGATCGGAGAAATTCTTTTATCGATGTATACAACGGGCCGGGAGTTTTCAGGTCTTTTCCGAAGAAACAATGTTAATTATTGATTACATCAATACTATATATACGATAATGCAGTATAGAGTCCAATCGACGGACGAGTCTCGTAAAGGAGACCGGGGCGATGTGAAACACCGGGTAAACCGGAAAAAACTTTATAAAAAAAGTTGAAAATTTCGGGCGATTTGTAGATATGGCAATTCAAGAAACGTACTTCGCGGAAACGGAACGGAACGGAAGCGGAAGCGGAAATTTCGATTTTACTGCATCTGTTCGCAACGCAAGTCATTTTGATTTGTTAAATTCCCGATTTATAAAAATTTATTTATGATATTTAAAACACACGTTGTTAAAAAAAAAAAAAAAAAAAAAAAAAAATTGACGCAGTGAGTTTAGCATTCTAAGAAATGACTTGCACTCTAATTTCACAGAGTATCGTTCACGGCGCAAATTTTTTCTTTTTCAATGCGTCCGCTTTGCCTCGCGTTTCAACTAACCCCGACCTCCTTTATAATAATTTCTATAATAATCAATAATTAACGCAAACCATTCTGTTTTATTAAATTCCTGTTTTTTTTTTTTTTTTTTTTTTTTTTTTTTTTTCGTAAAAAAAGATCGAAGATTTTATACAACGGGTTTTTGCGTATTCTGAGAAATCACTTATCATGGTTTGCACTCTAATTCCACAGAATATCATTCTTGCTGCTCGAATTTTTTTATTTTTTACTTCGTACGGTCACTTTCGCCTCGCGTTTCAACTGCACCCCGGGCGATGCTATATTAACTTTTATTGTAGTGCGTTTCAACTAACCCCGGTCTCTCCTGTATTATTTTGAATAATAAGCAATAATCATTGCGATCATTGCGACACACACACCGATTACATAGAATACGCTATTTGCAGCGTCGAAGTCGCGATCTTTTTTAACTTCGTCTGTTTCATTACGCCCCGGTCTCCCGACTCCCACAGTAAACAGTATAAAGAGCTTTTCCCGGATCGATTTTACTCGTTTTTTGTATCGAAAAGAAAGAAAAAGCATAAAGCAACGCGAAGTACGATAAGTTTATCGTATATATATGTTTTCAACAAAGACGCGCGCCTCGGAATAAGGAAGTTGCGAACGCTAAGGAGTCGCTGACCGTTCGTGAATTTGGCTGTTGCCTGCTGATCGCGAAGAAAAAAAAAAAAAATGCACAATCGGCTGCATACCCGCAGCGCTTGTATACGAGATAATGCAATCGATGTATCGCCGTATGCTAATTGAATATAATAACAATAATAACACGTAAACCCGATCGCGAGCAATCGAGAGTAGCAAAGTCGACGCTGTGCGCTAAAGTTCGAAAGAATTGATTCAGCAAAGGCGCGCGACAGAGACACAACAGAACGGAGACTTCGGTGAATAAAATAGCGACAGAGATGACGCGAGGGAGACGACGAGGTTAGCGAGCCGTAACGAATCGGTTCGATTCTAAGAATAAATCGGCGGGCGTTAGTCGATTCAATATCCGGCTGCCGCGGCTTCGCTTGCGACTTCGGATCTTTTCGTCAGTCGGCGAATCTGCCAGCGCCTCGACGAGAGACAAAATTATTATTTTGTACTCATCGATCGTCAATCTTCCGTTTGCGAAATATTCACATCAAAAATACCATTTTTCCGAAAGAGTAGATATATATATATTTTTTTCAACGAAAATCTCCGCTGAATTTAAATAACGATAGTTTCGATGTTGCGATTTATATTTATCGAAAAAATCGCCACAACTTGCGATCGTAAAGAAAATTAATTGGAAAAAAAAAAAAAAAAAAAAAATCTATATATAGATTTGACAACGTCGTTAATTCGGAGAAATGGTAATAATAACAATAGTAATTTAAACGAATACTGACACCGTTTAGACTTCGATAACATTTTAATTGACGTGTAATAGATTGCTGTTGTCTACGGATTAGTCGAATTTATTTTTACAGCGAAATTGATTGTCACCTATCGGTAATTTTTCCCCACAATGATGTCAATAAATCGGCAATTTTTTTTTCTTTCCCCGATAACACAATTCTGGTATCTGATTATTGTAACCGCAATTGATCAAAAATATCGAAAAAAAAAAAAAAAAAAAAAAAAAAAAAAAAACGAAAAAAACATCGTCAGTCAGAAGGAAAGTTACTAAATTTGGCTATTGGTAAAATTGTTCGCAGCGTTATTCGGCTCGCCGCTAATTCGATTATATTTCTCGTAACGAATTTTCCCGGAAAGCTTGAAACCCCTCCCCTTCGGCAGTTTATATAACCGACGGATTCGCTTCTCAATCGCCCGGTTACAACGGGTATGAAATTATTAAACGTGAATTTAAGCTCTCGCATCCCTCGTCCTTTATCGTTGTCGGCGACTGGGATACTTCGATCGAATTATAAATCGATTAATCGAAAGGTTGAAAAAAAAAAAAAAAAATTGTTAATTTCGGGAGTCGATCAGACGAGAAGCTGCGGGATTATTATACTGCCGAATTTGGAACGATCTATGGATATAGTCAATGGGTTTTTTTTTTTTTTTTTTTTTTTTTTTCGTTTTATTAGACAGTCACGGGACGCGTTATGAATTTATACATCGGAGAAGATATTCGTAAAATTTCTTACCGCGTAAATATCGCGTATCAGAATCGATCGAACGGTATCAATTGGAAAGCGATGGGACTTCGCTGTGGAAACCTCATTAACGTTGCGTCCGAGAATTCGGCATGTTGTATCTAAGTGGCTACAGATAGAGCCATTAACTCCACAATCACGAGGACGAGAACTCGAGTTCCCCGTCCGATCACAATTAGGTAGTAAATTATATGGTGGTGTATTATGTATCCCGACGGGACGTCGACCGCTTGTTGCGCTTCGTCGTTCCAGTTACATATCTCGATTACGTTTATAAACTCGAAGGAACTTTCGTTGCTTCGTATGATTCGTTATCGTATCGGAAAACGCGATACGATATCGGACGCTATTAAATTGTATTTTTAATTATTTTATAATTAAAATGAATATTCGAAAAAAGCGTTCGTTTCGTTCATTTTTATTATTTTTTTTTTAACCTAAAAATTATTTCGTAAAAAATGCGCGTAATTAACAAAAACGAAAAAAAAAACAAAATTTCTTTATTCTCATTGTAGCGATTGCGGTATATTTCGCCTAATGACATTTCAATTGAAATCTATTATTATTGTTTTTCGATAACAATAATTTGGTATTAATTATTAATTGAATGAAAATTGAAAAAAAAAAAAAAAAATTGAATTTTCGTAAGAAAATTATTCTCAATTATTCGCGCGATAATTAATTTTTTTCCCAAAATTCGTTAGTAACGAATATGATTAACGAAAACAAGAAAAAAAAAAGAACGACGTTTCGTTATTATTCTCTTTACCGTCATAGCGATATTTTTCGCTCGTTAATTTCACAGAATTTACTTGAAATTTATTATCATTATTTGTCTATAACAGTAATTCGGACGTATTGAACTTTTGTTATCAAATAAAAATTAAAAAAAGTATATATTTATATATTTTTACACCGAATATTCATTAAGCTAATATTTCATTCGAAATAAACTTCTCACACGTAATTATGCATACTGTAGATAGCTGTTACGAAGTAATTAATATCATATAAATAAACGCGAAACCTGCGATGCGAATGTGACAAAAAATTTTTTCTCAACTTCTCTGATTATATTATCGGTGAGTAAAAATATCGCGGAAATAACTATTTTCAAAAATGCTAATCGCGGAATTTCGAAGTATATATAATTTATTCTTACGAAAAATTAAAATTCAATGAGCGATAATATCGTCACAGAGAGTAAACGAAACGACAATGCGTAGTCTCTCGACGAAGAAAATAACTGAACAAGAGTTGTGAAGTCGGGCGATCTATCACCTGCCAGTAACCGGCATAACTGGGCCATCGAGTTGGTGTTAAAGATAAGTCGATATCACGATGATATACATCGACTATCGACAGTATAACACTGTGTTGCACGCTGCGCACTAAAACTATGATTCGTTATTCAGCGAAGTTTAACCGAAAGCCTAATCCCCACTCTTATCTCGTCTGTTCATAAATTCCGCGGCATTTCAATTTTTTCATTTTTTTTTTTTTTTTTTTTTTTGTATAAAAGTTTCTGTTAACTATAATAACGTTTCGTAACGCGAGTTCAGTTATTCCGCGGGGTCACAGAAGCATCTGCGGCATTTAATTCGCTTCCGCATTGTCGAGCCAACTGCACCTTATGTTCGATGTTTTTTTTTTTTTTTTTCGTGCCGTTTTGTTCGAGTCATCGACTCTTGTGTGTCCAAAACCGCCGAAACTCGTTTAGCGCTCGTTTTCGTGTTTTAGAAGCGTTGAAACTATCGTAAAAGATTGTCCGGTCAGTTTCGTCATTCGGTGGCGTGAATTCGAGCGATTTCGGTGCGAATCTCGATCGGGTCGGGTCGAGAGAGACGCGTAAGAAATTCGCCGGAGGCCAGAGAGCACGAGAGATAGAGACGCGACGGGGGCAACGCGAGAAGCGAAGAGATATTCGGCGAAACACCGAGAATCTTCTCTTTATGTAAATCTCGTGAGAACCTCTCGTCGTAATAAGCCTCCGCGCGTACAACACACACGCGTCACAACTGAAATCGCCCCGACGGTCCCCGACAAGGGACCGGCTTCTGGCGTAAAAGGTCACGAGACACGAATGCCGTAGTTGTGAGGAGGAAAACGCGAAAAAATAGGTAAAAGTTTTTCGACGATAAAGATAACCCCCCCGTTTCTCGTAATTCTGCGAGCGAAGAAAAAATAAAACAACAATCCGAGCTCTTCGCTTGACTTTGCCTACATCACCCAATTTCCTATCGCCAATATGCAAAACATCGAGAATAAGTCAATTATTTTGACTTCTCGTCGTTTGATAAAGTCCCTCGGCAACGGTCAGCGGCGACAATGCCGCTTGTGTCATCGATACGAAACCGGTATCGCACGCGTTTTATTATCGAAGAAAAAGCTCGTGGCAATCTTTTTTTTTTTTCTCAATTTCAATTTTTTGTTCCATCGCGCGTATTTAAATTGTTACGATTTGTTTCTCAACTTCTGACAATCATTTTTTTTTTCATCTACATATATTTTTTATACAATTATTACGAGAAAAGTTACGATTTATAAAAAATAATTATCGAAAATCAATAACAATAATAATAATAAGCAATGTCATGTTAATCTGAAAAATTCTCGATACGAAGTTTCATTGACATTTTTTTACATCTACGCGATCATTTCGTAAATCGATGAAAAAAACTCGATTGAGGAAAAAAAATATTGCCGAGAATTGGGATATGAATAATTAGCGAACTTAACCCTCACAACTTGCGCGACTACTTTAGTGACTTAACCGTGAGAAGGTCATAACGTTTACTCACCTCGTATCCGTTGACAGCGAGGACGCCGAGAACGATCAGGATCACCGCACTCTTAACAAACACATTTTTACAACCTCCCATTTTGCTGGTCGGCCGCGTGTGTCGGGCAAAAAAAATAACTGTTTTTCCGTGTACACTCTGTCCGACGAATCGAGAGTGCAACACGAGAGAGATTCAACGAGATCCTCTCCCCGCGGCGGCGCGTTCGCGATCTCAGGTGTTACGAGATTTTGTTTTTTCGCACGAAAAAAAAATCTGTTCTCTGATCTTCGTGCGTCTCCCGCGCCCCGTTCGCTCAGCAGCGCCGAGTACGACGGGTCATCGCGCGACGAAGGCGACGCGGCGCCTGATTTTTACCTACCGAAATGATCTTTCGTTTCTTATCGGCGATAATCTTCCGCGCGTTTCTATATCGCACGCCGAACAAAACGAGAAAAAATAAATCCGGTCCGCGATGTCTCTGTCCCCGGTGAAAAAAGAAGAAAAAAGAAAAACTAGTAACGAAATAAATCGATCGAAAGATCGCACAGTTTCGTGTGACGGGAGAAACGAGTTTATTCTCGTGACGCGAAGAGATCCTGTCGTCTCGATCGACGGAACGAAAAAACGAATAAAAAATGAACGAAACGCACGATCTCGTTTCCGTGAGCGAAATCGAGTCAGTGACACCCGTACACACCGTACCGGCGTTCGGTAGCGTCTGCGAGACGGTCCGCGCCGGCAAGATAAAACTTTTTCAAAAGCCCCGGTGGTTTCCCCTACCAACTTGCCCTCGTGCGCGCGTTTTCCGTCTCTCTCTGTCTCACGAACCGCACACTCGGCGAGTTTTCTTCGTTTGTATGAAGCCTATCGGCTCTTCTATAGTTATCTCGCTTCTACATTCACTACTCGATGTATCTCTGCTGCGAGCTCTACCCGTGTGTGCATCGTTCTTTCTCACTCGATCGCGTCGTGCTTTCGTTAAAATCCCGTTGACTTCGTACTATTCGCGTCTCAGTTTTCGAACCTTTTTCTCTTTTATTTCTCGAGTTTTCTTCGTCGCGCACTCGGCGAACGGCGGGAAGGCGCAGCGGAAGGGAGGGGGAGGGGAGGGGGGGATTCTTTCTCTTGCCGCGAGCACGCCGTGGCCCGAGATCTCTGCCGGGAACTTCGCGAAGCCGAGCAACGCGGTTCTCTCGTTCTTCTCTCTGTCCGTTAAAACGCGAATCCAGCCGGCGATTCTCTCGCTCTCCTCGCGACGTTTACCGCGCGGAGGGAACGAATGTTCTATCTTTCTCGAGCGATCGTTCCCTCTCGCCCCGCTCGCGGGTACTGCTTCTATTTCTCCGAGGCACGGCGCGCACTGTCTTCGTTGTGTCGTACTCCGCGCGCCGCCACACACGGCTCTAGACCCGTTGGCGGAGAAGGGAGGGGGAGGGGGAACACAACGGCCGCGCTACTCGCAGCCTCCGACGTCGCGCGGATTTCAGGAGCCGCTCGACTACCGAGCCGTCATCAACTTGAGAGACAGTGGTACGCTCTCGTTCGTTTAACTTCTAATTTTGACGAGTACTCGTGAGAACCGAATAAATAGAATGTAACAATACGCGCGGCACGATGAACCGAATAGATCGGTGAGCATAGATACGAGTTTAATTGATCGATCGATCATGATAATTAATGGAACGGGTCCGAGTTTAACCCTTTCGTGATCCTTCCCCTCCCCCTCCCCCCTTACAACCCCTCCCTACACACTTGGCGATAATCGCGTGTGTTCTGCAGGCTGAGAATCACGACTTTCAACGTTTGTGGGCACAACACGTTCGGCTTTCCCACTCGGCGTGTTTTTAAGCGCTATTAATTAATTTTAATAGCCCTTTAATGAAACTGTTTATTAGTTAATAAAGAATAATATCAAACATATTTATATTTTAAAGTGAATATTTGTTAATATGTTTTATGTTACTGAAAAAATGATTAAATAAATAAAATGATTGTATTATTTTGAAAAATTCATATTATTTTTATTATTTTTTTGGTTGCGGCAAGCAGTTGGCAATTTTTGTATAATGACTATCGAAGGAATTTTTTTTATAAAAAAAAAGTATATTTCTAAATATTGATATCGTATTATTATTGTTAAATATTCGTTTTTTTTTGTTTTGTTTTTCTTTTTTTTTTTCTTTCGACAGTCTAATGCCTCGTTGACCACACCGAAAAAAACGATAACGAGATGACATTAAAAACTTAATGGGGGTGACGCGTTGCGGCGAACGAGTCGGAGAAGTTTCTTTGCTGTGTCTTGTAAGAGCCGAAAAAGAATTATTACGATCGACAGCATAGCTTAATAGAGGGCAACATGATTTCGGCCCTTAAAATAATTCTTCGCTTGTTAGCATCGATTAAATGATATTTTCGGAACGATTAAGAAGAATCTATTTAATAGAGAGAATTTATGGGCGATGCGCGACAAACTATTCAGGAAGTATAAAACTCCTCCTCTTGATCTCGTTGCGCGCCGAATGCATCACGCGCTTTCAACGACAAAAAACAGATGCGGCTGCAGCGATATTATACACATATCTTTGCGATACTTTCGTTTTTTTTTTTTTTTTTTTTTTTTTTAAATCGTATCATCTCTCGCGGATTCGTTTATTCGGGCGCCGTTAGCGACCCTTTTTTTTCGTCACTCCTCCGACCCCGAGACTCTCGTGTTCCTTTTTTTTTTTTTTACTTTGATCAGTGCAAAGGAGCGCACGGCCCAGAAATGCAGTTCCGAAACCCTAAGACGAAACAAACGAGATACACATGTTAACGGGTCGATGTGTACGTTGGCGCGGTTGACTTCGTCGCCTACGTTTACCAGGAATCGGTTCGCGCCTCGAAACACAGAGAAAGAGGGACGGCGGGGGGAGGGAGGGGGGCCCGGCGTTACGAATCCTCGATGAGATAAACTCGTAACTTTAGTTTTACTCTCGACCGTTGGCTCCGATAACCCATTAAGTACAGAAATGAGCGAATAACCGCAAGTAGAACGCGCAACCTATCGATGAACTAATTTTATTCGCGCGTTTTATAATGTTTTAATTCGCTCGCGAAACTTTGTCGTACAAAGTTGACGAAATTTTCTGCGAAAGCGCCGAATCAAATATTGCGCATTACTTCGTCGTAACCTATTCGTCTTTGTACGATGCCAATTAACGCCGCACGAGTACTTTACGATACCGGTGAAAAGCGCCTTCGAAGAAATTCAATTCACCCGTTAGGCCCGACGATTTCGTATATCAGCCAACGAGAGAAGTTTCGCGGATCGCGGTGTATAACGTTATTTCGCGGATATATGTATTTTTGATTTAAATATAGAAACTCCACGAGTCACGAGAGAGCGCGGTAAGCGCGCGGCTCCGTGGAAACGAAAACCCGAAGAAGCTTTGCTATACGAGAAATTTACTATATCGTTTTAACGTTCTACTCCGCTTTTCTAATGCTTTGACGACACGACTCCGAGAAAACTAAAGTATTTAAGACGATTAACCGATTGAACTTTGAATTTGGATCGCGAAACTAATTTCGCGAAATAATAATAACAATATGTTTTTTTGTCAATATTTTGAAAAAAAAAAAATGTCGGACTGAAAAATTATTAATTTGTAAAAAACTTCGAGTAATTTGACGAATTCTTCGTGAAAAGTCTTTGTAAATTTATTTTCGAACTTTCGGCAGATCATCGATTTTCCGGTGGAGAATTTTTTTTTTTTTTTTTTTGTAAAATTTAAATTTTACTTTTAATTTTTGTCGGATATTGAACCGAATATCTGGAAACGCAGGGTTATTGGTAGAAAACCAAAGAATCGATTTATCGCCGATCGTGACGAATAAAATATTATCGGGTGAAATACTGGCGAATACAGCGGTACGAAAACCCGTTGAAGAATTGATATTTCGAAGCATTTTTAATTAAAGTAGTCGCTACCGAATACCAAAAATAAGTCTGTCCCTACGTTGCCATATTGTACGCGCGATAAAACCGATATCCCGTAGGATAATATCGCGATGTTCGAAAGATAAGAGTCGTTAATATTGGCTGACGGATTTCCAACACTTGTCTGTTTCATCAATGATCCGTTGTAATATTACGTTTTTTTTTTCGGGGTTAACAGATCGGTGAAACTGCGATGTCGATTTATGTCTGTCTGCATTTCTTCGCGACTATTGACGATTTTTTTTTTTTTTTTTTTTTTTCCGTACCGTATCACGAAAAATAAAAAATATTTGGATGAACCAAATCGACGTTTCCTCTCGGTGGAGATAATGTTTTGTTGGGCGGAGTAAATGATTAGTTTCGTCAATAATCGTTGGCTTTAGTTAAGAAAACTGTATTTAGGTTATTTCAATAAAAAATGTATTATTATTATTATTTTTTTTTTTATAATTTATTTTTTATTGAAAAATTGAAGAAAAAAAAATAGTATCCCTCTGCGCGTTTCTATATTCGGATCTGCGATCTTTTTTACGCGATCAGGACGCCGTTGCAAACAGTCAATCGCTATGAGATTTTTGATAAGATTTTTTTTTTACCGATAAAAAAAATTCAGAAATGCTTATTGGTCTAAAATTGTCGATTAATGAAAATTTTTTTTTTTATTTTTTTTTTTTTGACGCGATAACCCATCGTCTCGTTTGGCGAAAACAAAACTCGGTATTCTCACGCCTGAGCGATCGTCAAGTTCGACGAGTCGAGAAGAGACGATAGGCAGAGGCAACACACGCATTGCGTACTGGTCGTGTCGACGGGTTTAACAGCGATGCCATCATCGTGGCGAGAATAAACTCTGAAACGAGAATTCGATCTACTGGCCTTCTCGCTAAACAGATCACGTAATACGTTCGAATTGGTATCCTTACGATTCGCCGATGGATGATCGGTGCGAACATTAACAAAGTATTGTTTCCCGCCAATAGCGGGCGGCAAGAGTCTGCCGACCAACCGGGGGTCTGGATAATCGATGAATTATCGCACTCGTAGCCGCGATAACAGACGAGGAAGAGAAATTTCTCATTGCAATTTGCCCGCCAGTGCCGCTGCACTCTTATCGATTTTTTCTGCATTTTTATTATTATTATTTTTTCACTCTTTGCCATCCTACGAACTATTAAAAAAGTATCATACACTGGAAACCAGATAATGGGTGTGAGTGATCTAAGCGGAAACAAGCAACGGTGTCGCGATGCGTGAATTCCATAAATAGATTCTGATTACTATACGCGTTACCGAGCTATGAGGGGTGACTAAGGTTTCTATAATCCTTCATATAGTTGTCGATACCGAAATAAATGCAATTATTTCGAAATAAATAAAAAAATTAATTAATTAATTATCAATTTTAAATAATAATAATAATATATTATTATTTTTTATAAATTAATAATAATCTATTATTATTATTATTTTTTTTAGTATTATTGTTATTATTACTAATTTATTTTTTTTATTTAAATTCGTTACATTTTTATTTATTTCGAAATAAATTTTAAAAAATAATATAAACCCCGAAAATTCGCGAATGCTAGGCTCGCTTTATCGCAGTTTCGCAAGTCTCCCCGGTTGACCCGGATCACCATGCACCAATCTAATCTCCTGGATTGTAGACACGAAGATTTCATTTTTTTTTTCGTTTTTTTTTTTTTTTTTAACAAATTCGCTTTTGCGTTATCGTACGATTTATATATTCCCGAAGTGAGAACACGAGTGGGAAATAAAAGTTGAAGGTCGGCTGTGCGCTGGTAGCGCGAGGGAGGAAAAAAAATAAAAAATAATTGAGATCGTGTGGCGAACGTTCTTAGATCTCTCGATGACCGAGCGGCCGGCGATCCGCGCGCGCGGCGTTTCGAGTTGTAAAAAAATGTATATACGAACGGTTTGGTGGAAACAAAATAATATTGTAAGGCGATGTGAGAACGTGCCGTGGAACTCAAAACAATTTTTGACAGGTCAGGGTAAACGCGGGAATGAATTCTGAAGTTTTACCGAGAATAGTCGACCTCGCGGGTGCCGCGCCTCGATATCCCGAGAAACACCACGTGTGCGTTACAATATTTTGGAACGACGGCACGTGGGCACTGCACCATTAACGTTTTTATGCTACATGTATCCCCCCCCCCTCCCTCCTTTTTTATTTCGTTAAAAAAAAAAAATTTATTTGGGCCAAAAAGATCGAAAGCGAAGAAAAAATTTGTGTGCACTCTACGAGATTTTAATCGTTTTGCCGTATGAAATTTCGATTGCGATTGCGATCCGCCGTAAAAATGTTACGAACGAATATCCGTGAAAGCAAAAAAAAAAAAATCGATACTAATTGTTTTGTTATCACCTTATCACCTATGTAAATCTGAAAATATTCATGATGGACGAAAACCATTACGAAAAAAAATTCGAACAAAAAATAACCATAAAAAGACGAAACAAAAAAAAGATCGATACCAATAATTTCATTATCGTATTATCGTATTATCGTATATTGCCTATATCGTCTCATTAAGTCCAAAAATATTCATGATGGACTAAAAGCATTACGAAAAAATGTCGAATAAAAAATTACCATAAAACGTCGACGAAAAAAAAAAATTATTAATATTTCAAATAGATTGGTGTCGATTTACTGTCGGGGAAAAAAAATGACCTCAAAAAATTCGAAATAAATTGACGTCAAAATTTTTGTTCATCGCAATTTCATTTTCCCTTCATAATTTCGGGAGTTAATCGTCAACGAATAAAATATTATCAAACATCAAAATATCTTTCTACGTGAAAACATAGAAAAAAAAAAAAAAAATGTTATAGTCACAAATCTCGAAGAAAGGTTTCACGAGCATTGGGGCGGTCGATCGATCGTTTCAATCCGAATCGGCCTCGAAAAGATGCTTCAGCTTCGAGTGTCGTGCAAATAAATAGATATATAGGCAGTAGTACTCGGCTACCCGACAAACGTGTCTGCTGTACGGGTTGTACTTGTGTTTGACGACGCGCTCGAGGACAAAGTTTACACCTTTTCGTTGCCTGCGGACTTTTCCCCCTTTCCTTCTTTTTTTTTTTTTTTTTTTTTTTCATAACAATAGTCTCACCAAAAAACCTGAGCTTTCGTTAAAGTCGGTCATTCCTCGATATCGCGAAATATTCGACCAACACGATGAAAAAAAAAAAAAAAAAAAAAAAAAAAAAAAGTTTTATCTGCCGACTGACGAATTTCGGTATAAACTATCCACTCCCATCACGTCTCACGGGGATCTCGTATAGTTCCAGTAAACAATCGAGCATCAAAAGAACATTCAGTTTCCAAATAGCCTAACGTCGTTTATATTGAGTTGCGAGACTTCGGGTCGCGAATTCCAAACGCCGCGATGCATCATTCGCGAATTCGTCTCGCGAAGTGTAGTAAAATTAGTAATAAACCAAAATATATGGCTTGCAAGATTAAAACGAAACGATTCAGGGTTCGAGAGAGTTGATTCGTCTATTTAGTTCCCGGGCGCGAGACGCGAGAGTCCTTATTACACCAAACAAAATCGTTGGGCCTATCGTCATATATATATATATACATATTTCACGGCGTATTCTTCTACTTCTTCTGGCAATCGTTTTACCTCGACTGGCCCCTTGAACCTATGCAAATTGGTATAAATCGAAAGAAATAGTGTCAACCCCCCCCCCCCCCCCCATATGAGTCACGGTCTGCGTTCGCCACGATTGAGATGCCCCGTTGGTTATGTCGCGACCACAGACTTCCATTCATCCTTGATGGCGCTCTACGGGACTCGAATTGCATACACACAAGCCTTGTGTACCGGGTACATTTATAAACGTTGTGGAGAGAGTAAATACAGAGAAAGAGAATGTGAAAAATAAAGCACGAGGTATGGAAGGGCGTGGGGTGGGGAAGAAGGGGGGGGGGAGAGCAAGAAGGCGCGATTGAGCTGATGACGTAATCGGTCATACATCTGCCGAGCGTCGGACAGCACCCGAGAGAGAGAGAGTTTGCATCTCGTTGATAATTAACGCAATTGCATTTTATAGTAGTCAATTGTTATATTCATCGTGTGCGCTTTCGACTATCAACCTCCGCTTCTCACAACGGGGACTAATTTCGTTGTGCTACATTTTGACATTAGAGTCGAGATATACATTTATATACGTATGTATCTATGTATGTATATATATATAGTGTGACGAAAAATTCTTTTACATCAGACTAATCGGGATGACAGTCTTCATTGTAGTCTAACAATCGATAAATAGTATCGAATCCTCTGTCAATTGCGGACGGTGATGGATTGGGGGCTTTTGATAAATGTTCGTTTAATAATATTTAAACGCAACGTCGAGGCTTCGTGATTTTATTTTGTGTCAATTATATCATCTGGCGTCTAACGCAAGAGTTGTGTGGTCGATTAATATTCTCATAGGGGAAAATTAGCATGGGAACGCTTTTATTAGGGATTGATGAGTAAGTGTGTTGATTGATACTTGCGAATGAGTTGTTTTTAAGGCAATCAGATGTTAGGTTATATCGCAACGTTTAATGTTAAATCAACTGCGGTCCTTGAACTAATCGCGGCGTAAAAAACAAACTAATTCAGAGGTATCGAGCTTTACGAAAACATCGGAACAGTTTTAAACAAGAAACATTATTAGTTGTTGATACGTACGATATTTTTTCCTCGTGTTCGGGATCGTGACGACGTTCGGTCTCGTCGTGCGAGCGCTTCCCTTCCCTACTTACTGACCGCCGCTACGCGAGCGATCGTTTTCTCCGACTCTGTAAATAACTATACCAACGCTGCACGACTTCTATCCATTGTTTCCGTTGTACCGAAAACTCTCGCGCACGGCGCGCCGATTAAAAAACGCGAGTTCGTAGTATGGTCAGTCAAAAACACGGGCAGACGACATTTCGTCGACGTTGTTTGTGACATTTGCGTAGCACACTGAAAACACCCCAACGCGAAGCCTACTTTAATTCATCAGCTGTGCTCTCTAACGAAACTCGTTACGTTTTTTTTGTATTCCTCTCGACAACGCGATTAACAACGTGAAGAGTTTTTTCACCGTCCGACGACGCTGGACAAAACTCAATAATTTTTGTTTTTTGTTTTTGTCGGATACGTGAAAACTCCTCCGTTTTCGCGTATCATCGAATGAGTACTAAAAAGCTCACATATTTCATCGAATCACGGATTCCTCTCAGCAATTCTCGGATCTCGACCCGGCAGACGCGGACTCGTAAGTATTTTTCTTCATTTTCGTTCGATCTGAAAAATCCCGGAATCTCGACAAAAAACATTACGCTCGTCGAAGACGAAAAAAAAAAAAAAAACAGGAAAATGATAATAAACAATATATTCCGCAAAGAAATATGAGCTTCGCGGAAAAACCGGACAGCGTCTCGAAGGACGAATGGGTCGCAAAGCTAGAAGAAGGTTCTCACATTCAACGCGTCTCGATGAACAATTTGATAATGAATTACTTGGTGACAGGTGCGTAAACACCATAAAAAAAAAAAAAAAAAAAAAAAAAAAAAAAAAAAAATTACGAAAATTTTGTTCGGTCAAAATTTTCGTAACGATAAAATTTTTTTTTCACAGAGGGTTTCAAAGAGGCGGCGGAAAAGTTTCAGCAAGAATCTGGCGTCGGTCCAACCGTCGAACTTAATTCGCTCGACGATAGAATTCGCATTCGAGACGCTATACAGAACGGACGCATACAGGAAGCCACTGATCTGGTGAATCAGTTGCATCCGGAGCTATTGGACAACGACAGATATCTGTACTTTCATCTGCAACAATTGCATCTCATAGAACTCATTCGCACCGGCAGAATCGAAGAGGCGCTACAGTTTGCACAGGATCAGCTAAGCGAAGCTGGAGAGTCGGACGACAATATTCTCAGCGAATTGGAACGCACTTTGGCTCTGTTGGCCTTTGAAGAACCCCACAAAAGTCCATTCAGCGATCTCTTGCATCCTACGCACAGACAAAAGGTAAACGAGAGACGAAAAAAAATCGTCGTTAATTCGCGACTCGTTTACGAAAAAATTGTAACCGTGAATATCCTAATCACAAAAAAAAATCGTTTTAATTCATTTTTTTAATGATACTTTCGACGCATTGGTAAAAAATCCGAGTTCTGCAGATCAGGACACCGAAAAATTAACGTTCTTAATGGATGAAAAAAAAATCAGAACCAATAAGTTGGATTCGGAATCTCAAGTCGTTGTAATAGTTTTTACTGCATTTCAACAGATCGCCAGCGAGCTGAACGCAGCAATACTGAAAATGGAGCATCGCGAATCCACGAGTCCGCGACTGAACAATCTGCTGAAGATGATATTGTGGGCTCAGGATGAACTCGACAAGAAAAAAGTCAAATATCCAAAAATGACTGATCTCGGAAACGCGACTATCGAGAGTCCTAAGTGAAAAAATCGTATCTCATATGTTTCGTTTGCAGAGAGAGAGAGAAATTACGTTATTTTCTATTTATTCAACGATCCCGCGAAGAATCCGCGCATCGATCGATTTATAGATTATATATACTAAAAAAAAAAAGAAAAGAAAAATATCGACAAAAAAAAAAAATTGTCCAACACGATTTTCTCCATTGTAAGGATCGTTCCTTTTTTTTACCCCATTAAAAAAAAAAAAAAAAAAAAATGTATAAAATACCATTAGCGTAATGTAAAGTAATCCCTTTTGAAATATAATAATCGCATTTTTTCATTCGATCGCCGCCCCGTCCCCCTTAATCCTCCATAAAGACAATAATAACAATTTGCGTTTCAAAAAAAAAAAGAAAAAAACTGTACTTCATCGTTATTTCAAAGTTTCACAAAGAATACAAATGTATATTTACAAAAACATCGTTGAATCTCAACATCGAACACGAAGAAAAATCTTAATACAATGAGAAAACAAATTATAATGAAAATCGATGAGTTACAATATTTCCTCTCGCGTCTCCGTCGCGCGAATCGCGTCGAAGCTCTCTAATAAGAATTAAAAAAAAGAAAGAAAGAAAGATACTAATATAATAAGAAAAAAATCGTACAAATTATGAATCTCGTCATTGAAAGTTATAAATATGGAATAATCATTTGTACCGCTTCTTTTGTCTTCCGCATTCGTTTGAACCTTAAGCTCCTTAAAAAAAAAAAAAAAAAAAAAAAAAATCAAACGCGAAAAAACTTTCCGACTCGTATTTTAAAAAATTCTTCTAAGATCGACAATCGTTTGAGAAAATAGATATTCTTTACAAAAAAAAAAAAAAAAATGATTACGTTATTCTTCTCGGAGCTTTTTTTTTTTTTTTTTTTTTCTTTAATTATTATTACCATCCGAAAACGTATTCCATCGCTTTAGATACGAGTCCCGTGGACCTCTGTGGAACGTTTTCGGATGCGCGAACCGCTTGAGGGCTCAGATGTTGATTATAACCGGAAGCGAGAGGTCGAGCGTTTTGTATTCTAACCGGTGATCTCAGAGAACTTCCGGCATCGGTTCCGGGGGTTCCTTGACCCGATTTTCCCGGCGACGTAAATATTCTCATACTGCCGTTGAATTTCGCACGATTTTCTTTATCCGGACTGAGAATAACTCCCTCATCCATACACGGAGTGACGCCGATCATTATAGCGCCTGAGACGACGTTACCGTTGCACGCGAGAGCTCGTTGCGCTTCTTGTTCCGTTGCGCATTTAAGATGAATCCAATTGCTCTGTGGATGAGGCGGCGGATGTTTGTCGACGATGCGAACTCTGTTAGAAATGTGAGATAAAACGGTGTTCAACGCGTTCGGCGGAAAGCCAAATACCGTAACCCACTGAAGAAGTCCCTGCGATGCTTCGTTCGACGTAAGATTAAAGCTTTCGTTGAAATAAATCATATTTTCGGGATCGACGCCCGTGAGACGCGATTGCGAATGACTTTGGGTGACTGCTGCTGCGCTACGATTGCTCGGTGTACCGTAATTTCCGGGACTCTGCGTTATCTCGACGGCGTCGAAGAGACCCCGCGTAGGCGGACCTCCGGTGTGCGATTCCGTACCTATCTGACCACCGCTCGGACTCGTTGGATTTCCAAACATCGCTTTCTGACGATTGTGCCGATAATCCGGTGTCGCGTAACTCGATATCGGTGAAGGAAGATTACCGCTTCCGGGATTTATGTATCTCGGAGAATCCGGAAGATTCATTACTCCCAATCTCGCTGCCTGTAACGGAGATGAGAGTTAATTAGTTTTGAGATGTAAAGAGATAAAATTTGGTTATTGATTAACGATTTATTAATGTTTGAGGATTAATTCATTTAATAACGATAATTTACAAATCGAATCAATAGCATTTGCGTAATAATTTTGATTTTTAATAGAATATAAATAATAACAATAGCGTAGAATTGTAATCATTTTAAATAATATGATAAATATAAGTTATTTTGCAGAAATAACTTTTCACACGCATTCAGTATGTTTATTAATTTTTCTGAATTAAAAATGAAAAAATATTTTCAGAATTAGCGGAGAAAAGAAAGTCTGAAAAAATTAATTGCGATAATGAAGTGCCTTTACGCTAAATAAAATAGATTTCAATGTAACAAATACAAAGTTATTGATACAAAATGGACGATGGGTGCGAAAAAAAAAAAATTTCAGCCGTCTGCTTAAGCGATAATTAAAAATGTGATAACGCATAAAAAAAAAAAAGTTGACTATGAAAAACGTGCGGAAAATGGAAGGAAAATAGTCTGACGAAGGGATCTCACTGTATTTGATTCTCCGAGCAAAAAACTTGGAAGGTACGCAGAGTTGGCGCCTGGAGTGCCTGGAGTTTGGACCGGACTGCCGACGGGAGATCCCAGAGTCATGGGTTCCATCTATAAGAAAAAAATTGAAAAAAAAAAATAACACAAACAATTGAATGATTATTAACATTTTTTTTTGCGCGGCAAAACTCGACACGGGCTTCGCGAAAAAAATTCGAGGTTATGGATTCGCTACTTTTATCGCTTTGTGCTCCGTTGACACAAATTATGCAAAAGTAGAATAATTCATTTTTCTCGCGTGTCATGAAGTTCGCGTACTTACTTTGTATGCGGGAAGATTTTTATATATTTCGTTATAAAACTTGTTGACACGCTCGACACTTCGTGACAGTCTTCGCTGATCGGCGTACGTTGAGCTACTAGAATTTGAAATAATCGTAAAAGACGTTTCAAATGATTTACCAACGAAAGGAAAAGAAGAATAATGTAAAAGAACTGAGGTGGCCACCTTCGAGATTGAGTCGATAGATCGCGAAAGAAACGATTTGTAAATTCACGCCGATATCGCAGGGAGGGAGGGAATTAATAATAAGTTATTTCTTGAGGAAGGATCGGAAGGATCGAGTGGTGCCCGCGTACCGAACAATTGGGTTTCGCGAAGCATCGCGAAGGGGGGAGCTACAGTTACAGTTATTCATCAAAATTACGATCTTGAACTTTATTTTCTACCTCCGCGAATTTCGACCCTGAACTTCGTTTCCTCTCGCCACCAAAGACGTGTCTTCGGTGAATAAAATCTTTATTGTAAGTTTTTGAATGTTTTTTTTTCGACAACATTCCTACAGAAGTCGACGACGAATTCGTCTGAAATGCATTTACTGTTTGTTTGGAAAAACGAACAAAACGAAGCAAAAAAAACATAGTATTCTTTTAGCACTATTTCCGTTAAAAAAAATAATCGCGCGTACAAAAAAAAACCATCGAGGGACGTAGACATGATGGTTTTTAGATCAGTTTTTTAATAACATTGAATCGGGAAAAACCTCGAAGGTTATGTGAGTTTGGCGTACACATTTTTTTCGTGAATTTTTCGAACTTTGACAATTTATTCTCTCGGGATGTTCTCCCTATAATTAATGTACGAACTGCGGTAAAATTCGCGTGAAGAATTAAATAGGTGCTTGTTATAGATATTCTCAATTTTTCAAAGATACGGATTCGAGATTGAAATTTTATGATTTTGACCCAATTGACCCCCATTGACATACCGTTTTTTCCCGACGCTATGAAATTCGAGATATAGTTTTCTGATAATAAAAACAATTATGATTTAATAAAGACGAATTGCGACAGGATTTCCCCGTTGCTATTTAAACGATCGATTGAATAAAAACGATTTTTTCAATTACTGTTTATGATTTTTTTAAACGCCATCGAAGTTATGAAGGGATTTAATGATAAATTATTTTAATAACGATGAAAATTATGTACATATTTACAGGCACATTTAACGTACACATACGACAATAAGTTTGCAATACATAAATTAATAATTACATCAAATCGTATGACGAATATTGTAATTAAAATTTTCACTGTCCCCACGTGAGATCGATATTATTATTGTTATACAATTAAATATATAATACTTATGAAATAAATAATGATATTACAGGTACGGTATCTATAGTATCTAACGACGGCATCGATTAGGAGCACCTGGTAAAATTAAAGAGGCCGTCTTAACGTATCGGCAAACAATTCTTTTTATTTTTCAATTTTTTTTTTCATCTCGTTTACGTGATTCAACAACACATCGACGTATATTTTCGAATCGGAAGAATCCGAGGGACGTATAAGACAATTTCATTGGATAATAAAAAGAAAATATCACGAAGAATAGTACGTTCGTAAAATGCAATTTTTTGAAGCCTCGTTTCAGTTATTATTATTATTATTATTTTTTGGAAGAACTACGAGTAGCCGCAGAAATACTCGAACAACCGAACCGAATTTACCGATGTGATATGTCGTCGATAAAATTTTGAAAAAAAAAAAAAAAAAAAAACGTCATTTCCTTCGTGTCGCATCAATACAATAATGCGTTCAAGTGTATCCGGACGTGTTGCGCGAATTGGTTTGAGCCGTTGACGAAAGTACGACGGACACTCGTCTCACTGTCTCGCAAATATTTCTTACGAGTTTTTTTTTTTTTTTTTTTTTTTTTTCATTAATAAAGTAGATTTTTTTTTTCCATTTGCGAGATGAATTTTTTCGCCCAAATTTTTTTTTTTTTATGTTAAACAGCACGAACGAATGTTCATCTTTCGTTGTACGATACGACGGTATACAAATATCTTCTCTACCCTTATCTAAACGTAGTTTAGGACATATTCGATTTCGGACAGACAGGAAACAAAAAAAAAAATTTCCGCCCACTCGACGAATTTATAACATCGTTTTTTTTTTTTTTTTATATTTACGTCCATGTTGAATCGATTTACCGATTTCATTTTTTTTTTCTTTTTCAAGCTCTCGTCTCATTTTCACTCACAGACTCTCGCGCACTCTGACATTTAACTTATACATATATATATATATATTTTTTTTGTTGTAATATATATATATACTCGCGTTAGGAAGCAAACGTGAAAAATCCTCGGGTTTCCAGAGATTATCGCTGTATCAGAGTCGCGACGATGGACACGACGAGTGCCGTCCAGGCGAGGAAACGCCTCTGGGAATCTAAATAACACGAAAAAAAAAAAAAAAAACATCGACCATTAAACAACATTTCTAAAACGCCCTCCTTTTCTCATACTTAGGCAAAAAAAAATGAGAAATAAATGAAGAATTTTTGCCAGTCTGCGGGTTTGCAATTGTGAGTTACGACGTTAATTACGCGCGCACAACACACATATATATATGTATATGTATGTGTATACGGTGATTAATTAATTGAGGGAATTTAATAGGAGTAGAGAAACGGGCGGTCAGTTCTGTGCCCTTTAATTACCGTTAGTCAGGTCGTTCCGTGTGTGACTCTGGGCTCTCGTTTCTCGGCTCTCCATGACCGGTGCTTTGACCACTCTGTCGTCACCCTCGACGCTCTCCTCTTTTCCCTGACGATACATCGTCGCTATCGTTGCGAGACATTTCAGTTTCATGTCTCCCCTCTTGAAGTGTTTGCCGCTTACGTTGAACTCGAGACCGAGGACAGCGGTCTCGAGGCCCCTTTCGTCGACCGCAGTTATGTGCGGACCTCGAAGATATTGACTGTCCGCCTGCGATGGTACATTAATCGATCGACGAATATGCTCTTCGCAAAAGGGGTTTGTAAGTTTTTAGAGCAGCGAGAGGCGAGTCGGTAACATTTTAAAACCGACTCGTGGGTCGAGAGAATCGCGCTGAGGGGAAAGCGGGCACCCGGGGCAAAATGGACCAAAAAAAAAAAAAATTGTTATGAAATTTGAAAATAAAAAAAAATGTTTCTCTTATTACTTTAAAGTTTTAACTCAATTATTTAAAATTTTCAACTCATTTTTTTTACAAAATTTAACGGATTTTTTTTTGCTTTTTTTCAATTATTAACATTTTTTTTCTCAAATTTTAACTCAATTTTTTTTCTCAAATTTTGATTCAATTTTTTTTTTCATAGTTTAACGTAATTTTTTTGAAAATACGCGCGAAATTTTCGAAATAAAAATTGACGTAATTTTTAATGAAATCGGGTGTCCATTTTGCCCCCGTTTTCCGTATATAGACACACAAACGGGTGATATAAAGGTAGAAAGGACTGTGAAAACGATGCTACGCAGTGAACGACGGTTATTAAATGTCAAAGCGCACTTACCGGTTCGCCATTAATATACCACGTTAACAGAGCTGCCGGCTTGGAGGGTGCAGACGTGCAATTCATCCGCACCGTTTCACCCTCTTGGTACTTGGCTCTTCCACCGGTTATGCGAGGACCCTTTTCCGGAAGAACTGTATACACACACATATAGATACACACAAGAACGACAATGTAAAGTACCCCAACGCGGTTTTGTACGAAGAGCTTCGCTTTAACTTCGTTTATCTTTCGTCGTTGTTCGTTTACAAGTCAACTTTCTGCCGAAGAATAACAGTCAATTTGTAATGAGAACTCCCGACGGGGCTTTGCGTATGAAATATTAATTTATATCGTCGAAGTTTTTGTTTATCGATAGCCTTCAAGAAGTCGCGTTAAATCGAGAATTTTCGTAATTCGGAGATTAAAAAAAAAAAAAAAAATTATTGCGATATCGAGGGGACTTATCGACTCAATTATAATTACGTATCAATAAAAAAAAAATCTAAAATCTCAAAATTTATCGTTTTCCGAATTTTTTTTTTTTATTTTTCAAATAAATTTTTTATTCGATCCGAAAATTTAATTTTTTCTTTAAAACGCGATTTTTTAATTTTAATTTACCGATTTACTCACCAACAACGTTCATATCGGCGTGATCCGAAACAGTTTGAAAAGCTGGTGCTTCGGCGGACACTTCGCATCTGTACCTTCCTGTACTCGTGAGTTCGACGGAATTCAGTGCGATCGATCTTTCGGTTGAATGATGCATCTGCGCAAGAAATGTCGTTACCGTCGATATTCCTTAATAATTGAATACCCGTCGAAATTTCCAATATATATCAATTAATAACGAGAACAAAGTGGTGCAAAGTAAATGATTAAATGCGAACGAAGTAAACGTCAACTTACATCGACCGATACACCGGGTACCGAAAAGACCTGAACGGCTGGCGAGTCTTTCGGTGTGTAGCGATAAAACTCGTTGCCATCTTTGTACCATTTTACTGAGTATAAATATTCGCTATCGAGATTGAAATTGCACTCCATCTTCACCGTTTCATTAAGGACAACGTGTTGCGGTATTTGTAGGGCGGTCATACGCAACGCTCGCGTGCCACCTAAACATGAGTACAAATTACATACAGCCGCACATGCGTTGAGTACATATATGCATAATGTATACAGTTACAATTGGATCATCTATTAATTGCTCGACCAATAACGGTGATGCGTTTATCGATGACAATAACCGACAGATACCGATCGCGAAACCCCTCCGCAGGACCAGCCGCAACCGTTAACTCGACGATAATCAATTCTAATTATTACGACAAAGAGATGAACGCAACAATGGATTTGCAACAATTAACTCCCAAACGCAATGGACCCTTTAACCTAAAATCCCTCAATTCTTCCGTAACTACACTAAAACGATTCAAATAAACGATTTCAATAACAGAAAATAATAATTTTTTTTTAATCATTTAAAAAAAAATATATTGCAAAAGATCGAAGAAAAAAAATGGCTTTTCGGTACTTCTAGAAATGGTTACGCGTTCGCAAAGAAGTTTAGAAAAATCAAGTAACCGACGATAATAAACGTTAGAAATTCGCGAACCGTTGGCTCCGGCGAAGCGTGTTCGCGGATATTGATCGAGACGCTCAATCATCGGTGCGGAAGTGAAGATTTTCACGCGGAAGTACAACGAAACGTAATAAAAAAAAAATATATATATATATATATAATGGAGTTTTTTATTCTTCGGCCAGACGATGATCGAGTGTGTTGACCCCGAAGATTCTCGAGAGCGCGCCGGGCTCCCCGGGTAGCCGCAGTAAAATTTCGAACCTAATTACTAATTACTTAAAATTGCATGAACACTTTGCGTTAATGGAATGACCCACTTGACTCCGAATGCCCCCCGTACGCGGGGCACGGAGTTTTCCTCATTTCCCTAAAGTAAATACTGTGACAATCGATTTATCTGGCTTAACAGGCCGGAGAATATTGTATTATTTCCTTTTTTTTTTTTTTGGAACGAGTCATCGAGGCCTCATAAATCTTCTCGATAATCCCCATAATATTTTACACGGTTACACGGTGTTACTGTATATTCGCTAAAATATTGCGAGCGTTCCAACGTAAAAAAAAAAAAAAAAAAAAAAAAAAAAGGAGAACGAGTGTGTGTAGCTGCGGCTGGAAAGGAGTGGGGGGGTTGGGGAAAGAGGGTGAATTTATGGCGCGTACACGAACCTGGAAAAGACAGTAGCTGTAGCGATAGTACGATAGGAAGAATAGCGGCGGGGGGGAGTAGAGCTCCAAGGAGAGCATCCCCGTTGAATAGGCCGAGTCGCATCTTCGTACAGTGTAAAACGGCCGCGTTATCCACCCGGGGGTAGTATCTCGAGACACCCTCGAGTTTCCTCGACGGTTGACGTCGGGAATAACGGTGGGGGAGGATTTAGAGACGAATAATCACTCATTCGAGGCACCGACGAGGCCCTCGTTCGCGTCTTATTCCCTTTTGGCCTTTTCTTCTATTTTTTTTTTTTTTTTTTTTTTTTTTTTTTTTTCACGACTATATATAAGCTATTTAGCTGATCCAAGTGATCCTTTTCTTCTCTGGCGAGAGGTTTGCCGCTGCCTGGGGTTTGACCCCACGCGAGCTAAAGTCGAGGCACCGTTCACGGCGAATCCATAATTCGTCGCGTTGACTCCGAAGCACTCGAACGCGATTTTACCGTCGCGATAGAGAAAAAAAAAAAAAAAAGAAACTAAAATCCTTTCGCGACGCGATTGTTGAAGGAAAAAAAAAAAAAAACAATCGTCTCCGCGACCCACTCACATTTGGTACACGCGAGTTATTCACTACGATTCCGGACACGTTAATCGTTTGCTTTATTGTAAAACGACACCGTAATGCAAAAAAAAAAATATATATATATCAATATATATGTATAATATTCCGCCACAACACAATCGGAATTCGATGGAAGCCTTTGATAATTTTTTTTTTTTCCTTTCTTTATTTTTTTCAATGCACAGACACAAAAGTACTTTGTTTCGTTTTCGAATCCCTTGTCATGGTGGAGTTTTATTTATTTATTTTTTTTTCGATTCTTCGCTCTTTTTTTCTACTTCAACTCGTCCGCCCTCGACGTCGCGCGGTTCCGGTACTTCTCCGAAATATTCTCAAGCTCTTTCCTTCCTTCCTTCCCTTCTTTCCGACAGAGGTGAGAGGGGGTGGGGGCGGCTTGTTTGACTTTTATTATCTTATATACTCAAAGTCCCGGTGGCACCCGCTGCCATTCCCCTTGTCACAGAACCGCCAACTCGGTATCTCCTCTGCTTCCCTTTTACTAATTAAAAATCTATATTATCACGTATATTGTACTCGCGTCAAACACGGGGGTTTCTACCCTTCACGGAAACCCGTTGGTACTGCGGCACGATTGTCCCACCCCCGCGCGATAACGGAGGCAGCAGCGGCCGCGGTGGCGCTGGAGGTGGTGGAGGTGAAGTTGGTCGCGCGTGGGAGAGCGAGCGAAGCTGCGCCCTGGGTCTTCCCTGGTTAGCGGGGGTGCGACGGGGGTGGTCTCTCGTGTGAGAGATACCAACGCGAAAGACGAAGCGAGGTTCATAATACTAGAGGGATGCGAGAGAAGGGAAAACAGCCCTTCGTTCCGGAACAGAGAAGTGGCGCGAAAGGGGAATTTGCCGCCGGTTGGAAGGGGTTCGCTAGTGGCTTTGACGGGGGAGGGTGGCTTGGCGCGCGCGCGAGTATGTCGAGGCTCTCTGACTCGGGGGCGTCTGCGCCTCTGGCCGAGTCGATGATCGCCAGGAACCCAGCGTTGGCAAAATTTCGTGTTCCTTTGCCCAACTGCGCCGACGTCGTAATTGGCGTTCGCCTCTCGACGTATACGCTTTGGAAGCACAGGGGAAACCAGGATAACGAGGGAAAAGACCCCCGGAGAACCCCGGGAACGAAGTCGCGAGACGATGACTCCGATAGGGACTCTCGTTGGTCTCCTCTGTGGGTAGGATACACGGAATCGGAGAAAGTAACGAGAGCGCAGTTACACCGGTAGCTTTGCTTGACCCGTTAATTTTTTTAAGCCTCACGAAGATGGAAAAAAAAGGTTTAAATTTTTTTTTTATGCTTCTATGTTTGATTGGATATTATAAAAAAAAAAAGTAGCCGTTGGTTTTGATAAATTGGTATTTTTTCTTTATGAAGTTTCTCGGAAGGATTTTATGGATTTTACACATTGATGCATCGTTGCCTCATTTTTCGATCCGTGGAAACTGTTCTTCTATCGATTTGAAATTTTTTTTTATTTGACTCGATATATTTTTTTTAATAACTTGAACTCGTTGCTTTTGAAAAATTGATATTTGTTTATCGTATGAATTTTTCCGAAAGAATTTCACGAATTTTTCAACCCGATGAGGTTGGTGATTTACTTTTCGTTCCGCGGAAACGATTCGAATACGCATTCGACATTTTTCTACCTCTGATTGGTTATTTTTCAAATATATTTCACCTGTTAGTTGCGAAAAAAATTGTCTCTGGAATGATTTTATGAATTTTATAGATTGATGAAGCTATCGATTCATTTTACATTTCGCGGAATCTATTCGAATGCAGAGACGGAATTTCATTCCGCTTTGCGTTGTGAGTAGTGTCTATAAAAAAAAAAAAAAAAAAAAAAAAAAAATTGGACACGGATCGCAGTTTCTCCGAAGATTTTTATAATTCTTTTTTTGTATCAATTTTTTTTTTTTTTTTTTCGTGAACATTTCAACAACCCTTCAGAGTTGCCTATTCGACTAAATTTAATTTAATTTCAATTAATATTCTTCCTTTTCACGATGATTTCTTTTATTAGATGATTTCGTAGGCAGAGATAAATGTAAACGCGTCAAACTCATGGGAATTGAAAAAAAATAACATTTTTATTATTGGTAGAGGACCGCCTGTGTTCTTTCGAGCTTTTGACGGTAACAAACCTCCCTCACCGTGCGGTCAAAGGAAGCTTCGCTTTGTTACCCTCAGCGCTTTTGCGTGTCACCCCCATTGGATATCGGCTTCAATTGCCGCTCGGTGCGAGAGGCAAAGCCTTCAGACCAGACACAGATATGTATGCAGGCGGTACCCGATGCCTTTTGCCAGAATCAAACGTAGGTACCCACTTGTTTTCGAACGAGCAACCGTCGTGACGCCCCCACCCTTCCTTTTCTCCTCTTTCATTTTCTTTTTCTTCCTGTCTGACTCCCTCGCTATGTATACCGGTATCGCCCGACGTATACATTCGACGGGGACGAACGATACGAGAGGAAACGCAAAAATAACAATTGTCACTCACGCGGATATTTTTTTTTCTTTTTTTTTTTTTTCCCGAAGCGTAATTTTTCAGAGCGAAAATTTCACGAAACGAAATGTGAAAACAACAATTGCAACTCGTATATTCCGTATAGATGCATATATGTGTTTTTATTGTTGCCAATCTGATCTTTTCACCTCGCAAGTACATACGTGTGTTTGACATGAGTTTAATTTCGAAATGGTTGTAATTATTAGTACTTTATTCAAAATGCAGTTTACACATTTTAATGAGTATCTTTTTTTTATTTTTTTTTTTCTTGCAATATGTTTAACAATTTTTGAAAAATATTTTTGTCAATATATTTTTTAATTTTTATGCACCAATACTCCAAAATTTATTTTTGTTACCCTTTCTTTCATTTTTCATCAGTTCTTTAATTCTCGTTGTCTTTTTTATCAAAATTAAAAAAAAAAAAAAAATTCACGAAGTCCGAAATCGAAAAACCCAAAAATTGTATATCAGCGTTACCACAAGAGATTTAATAACCCCCTGTATAATGGAAAGAAGAAAGAAAGAAAGAAGAAAGAATTTTTCATTGTTTTTTTGCGAAAACAAAAAAATTTACAAAATAAAAAAAAAATCCTACGATGTTACTTTGTACTGCAAAATTGTATCTTACTGATTATTTCAGTGAACGTTTAAAAAAAAAATATATATGTATTCGTTTCTCACGCGACTAAATAATCGTTCGACTAAACATTTCCCTCGAGTTTCTCATAATTTATATATTATTAAATATATCCCATTGTTCACCGGGTAACGCGAGTATATTTTACGGCAGTAATTCCAGTGGTTGTAACAACGCCGGGTATAACCACTTTAGGTGAGAAAGTGCGTTGGCTGAATTAACCTCTAGAAGCTCCAATGGATGGGGAGGGGCGGGGGGGGGGGGAGGTATGAAGGGGTCGAAATGGAAAACATTCCGCAGCCCCGTTAACCAACAGTAGAAGTGAGCTGCGAGAGTTTCTCTTAATTCGCAAGTGCGCGTATAACATGCAGTCTACATAAGGTGCACCAACGCCTGAGGGGGTTGCAACGGAATCTTTATGAAGCACTCGAGAAGACACTCTGATTAAAGAACGTTAATAAACCGGTGGGGTTCGCGAGAGGGTAAAAAAGTGGAAAGAGAAAGATGCGCGCGAGAAAACTCACGAGAGTGTGTGGGTTCAAAGGGCCTCCGCTTAAAACAATGGACTTTGCGAGCGTCGTGAAAGTCTTGAACGTGGCTGAGAGGGGTGCAGGGTGAGAGTTCGGCGCGCACGTTTCTCGAACAGTTTTCTTTTTTTTCATCGTTCTCGAGGTCCTATCTTATTCTCTCCTTTTTTTCCTTCCTTCATTTACTTCTTATCTTTCTCGCTCGTGTCCTCTTTATCACGAGCGTTTTCCCACCCCCACCCCCCTCCTCCCACCCCCACCCCTAGCATCGCATTTTTTTTTTTTTTTTTTTTTTTTTTTCTACTAACAATCCAAGAAACGTGGAAGGCCACTCGCGCCAAGGCCTATATTATATACATACAACCGGCTACCGATCCCAGCTACCGAAGTCACGACGTGCTCCTGATGTCTCTCGTTCTATCCTGTTCTATGGCATTTTTTTTTTTTTTTTTTTTTTTTTCACTCCGCTCATTGTTGAACTGGGAATCATAGTTTTCAAGCCTCGTCTTCCCCCCGCCTACCCCCTCCGTCAGATGAAAAGTACGAGAGGATGCACAATGGGGACGCGCACACCGCAATTTCTAGCCGCGAGCTTCTCAACTTTCTCTCTTTCTCCGCCATTCACTCGTCTCGCCGGGTAGAGAACTCGACGGGGCAAAAATAAGTCACCCAAGAGTAGCAAAACAATTCCTCGTCTTCCCCCCCCCCCCCCTCCCCCCTTTCCGTCCTGCGGGTCAGAATTATAAGCGGGCAATATTAATTTGTAAAACTTTTCTCCTTCGTCGTTTGCGGGTAACAATAGTTATTGTTGTAATTGTGAAACAGGGAAAACAGCTTTGCGAAACAGGAAAGCGGTGAGGTCTCTTCCTCGGCGAATCAAAAGGTATAACTTTCCATTTGATTCCACGACACTCCGCTTATGTACGAAAGTTATTATCCAAGTATCCAGGTACCGCGATGTATTTACATGGTAATTTATCAATGGTTTCCGCGGCGATATAACGTATGCATATTGATGAGTTTCGAGATATTCGCCATCCTTCATTAATAAACATCCCTCGTCAATATAGATACGTATGTTAAACAAAGTTTGAGCTATTGATCAAATACACGGTTTATGCACGCGGAGAATTGAGTGTAAGTGGATCAGCAACAATTACAATTTGCCTCATTGATTTTTTCGTACAATTAACATTTTTATTAATTAACACCAAAATCCATATATAAATTTCGAATTTATACCCGAAGGCTAAACATAAATTTAAATAGAAATTTAAACGAAGAATTTAACCTCAAAATCAATGCTTCATGTAATAAATTGTGTAAAAAAATCGCATCTATAATACATGTATAACGAATCATTAGTTATTTAATTTTTTTTCAAACGGTATTTTTCGTATTCATTTTTATGGACCTCAATTACATCCAATACCAAACATTCTCGATCGTTTCGCAATAATTTCCAATTATTCCGGATTCCGGATCAATAAACCTTATTTTCCATTTTCCTCACAAAATAATAATTGATGCGTTCAATTTCGAAAAAAAAAAAAAAAAAAAAGAAATCCAACTGTTCCGTTAACCGACCATTCACGAGTTCCATCTATCTACATCTATATGTTGAGAAATATCTAGCGATAGAAAATATACGAGAGAATGAGAAAGGAAAAAAAAAATGAATCTCGATGGATTTTTCTTCTTCTTTCATGAAGGGCCGGGAAGGGGGTTGGATGGGGTCGGGAGGAGGGGGAGGGGGTGGTTTTCGTCGGTGCGGCGAGAAGCACAAGAGCCCCGAGACCCGTGATTTATGGGTGCGGGTCGAGGTCACGACGTTTGTCGTCGTCCACGTCGTCCTCCACGACCGCTTCGTCCTCTCTTGGTACCCGCGACGTTTCTATACTCTCCACTAGCCTCGCGTCGCTGCTCTTCAACCATTGCTCTTCGCTTCTCTCGACGCTATGGCACATATAAGTGAATGACCCAAAGCCCGGTGTGGAATATCAATAATGGGGCTGAATAGCCTCAGAACCCAAGAGCATTTCTGTCTCTCACCCCCTCCCCCCCCCCCCCCTCATCCCCCTCACCCCCTCTCGTACTATATTAATCCGTAGTCCTCGTGTACCCCATACTTCGTCGCTATCGCTGCTCGACGATGTTGAAAGCTATGCGCGACCCGTTATGGCGGACAGACACGATCGCCGAAAGACAGAAGCGAAATAGCGAAGGGTAGGGGACACACGATGATACATATGTATCCGTGTGTTTGCATCAGTTCGAGCGGCAGGTTCATCATGGCACTTCACGCGATCCGTTCATCTCTCCACTTTCATCAGTTAAGCTTCGACATGGATAGGGGGCACTTGGTTGCGAGATCAACAAATTCACTCTCGTAAAATCTCTCCACTCGTCGATTCATGCAATATCATATTTTAATTCAAATTCCGTCCATGTCGCATATTGATTCAGTATATTCGCAAGTAAACGTTGAAGAGTCGAAAAAAAAAAATTATTTCCGCGGACGAAAATTCTCGTTAAGGACGTGCGTTCACCTTCCGGTTTAAAATTTCAGTCGCATCAGAATTTTTTTTTTTTTTTTTCTTAAAAATTATAAATAATAATAATAATAATATGAAAACGGAGTTATAATAAAAATAATTATTATTGTTATTAATATTCAAATTAAAGTCGATTATTTTATTCTTTTACTGATAGGTACATGGATCGCGTTTTATAAAAAAAAAATGTCGATAAATATTTGAAAAAAGAAAACAAAAAAAAAATACAATATTAATTAAATATTTTTTTATTTTTTTTATTTTTGAGTCGGTTTTCGAGTTGCCAGGTAGATGTATCCCCTTAATCAACGGCGTATCCGTTCCCACATTTTCGTAGTTTGCGGTAACGAAATTCGCAAACGTGAGGAAAATCGTTGATTACGAAATAAACGATAGCAACAATCGAGTTTTTCGAAGAATATCACGGAAGCGTTACAAAGTCGTCGTTGAAATTTCAATTTCCTTCATTTTGCACTTATTTGGGTTCTTGTCAATTCGAGTTTTCCTTGTTGGCGTCAAAATTGTAAAACGGTGCAGTGAAAACGAAGTTATCTCTACTGCAGATGAATCCGCCAACTTTACTCCCTTTCCGCACGGAGAACCCTCTCTATCTATCTCTCCGCGCGGGTTCTTTGGGGGATTCTCGGCACTTCACTCTCGCGAATTCTCAAAAATCTTCTTCAGACGTTAGTTAAGTGGTCGACTTGAGTCGAAGTAAGTTTTGGGAGAAACTCCGATGTAGGTGAGACGGGTGGTGGTCCTCGTGGCTTTACTTCGAGGGGCTCCCCACGGTAGAGTACAGACGATGCAACATCGCTTTCTGTATATACAGGACGAAGTGTTTCTCTCGGGGAAAGTTTGGTGAGAGCGGGCGCTCCAAAGTCTTGTATACACCGACGAGGTCTTATACACGTATAGACGTAGAATCTCCTATTTGGTATATTTATCTATATCTATATATATGCAATCTCTATACATCTCTCCGTGGGGTATAGACGAGAGAAGGTGTGCGCCGGATTTAAGGTTGCTACATGTCTACGAGACCACTTCGTGAACGTTTCGGACTCGTGAACGCATCGATCGGCATTAGAAGCTCAACCGAATCCCAGTTTGGGATCCCCGGTGCCCGCGATAGAGTCCGGGAATTGTTAACCCGGTCTATAAGCATTACAGTGAAGCTAAGTATAAGTATTATGGACCTCACAATTCCCGACGGAATTGTGATTCGTCACGTTGTATGCACACTGTAACGCGAGGCTACACGGCACACTTCGTAATTCCGCTGCTACGATTTTAAAAATGTGGCGCGTTTGCGGTACGTGGTAACCTTCCAAAAGTTTGTCGATGTCACGTATTTACGCGATTTTACGAGAAAAACAAATTTTGACCGGAGTTTTCAACATAATCAATGTCTTTGTGATTCTTGCGAACAGAGCTTTAAATTACGAGGAAACGATCTGTGATGGACATTGGTTCGAATGCCTTTATTTATTTAGTCTGTCTGTCTGCCGTCCGTCCATCCGTTTCTCTACTTATTTATTTTTCAAAAGAACATACAGGTGATTAAATCCTAAGTCTTCGTTTTTACTTTGATTCGGATTATCAGCTTGAAGTATGAACTTCGTTTCTCGTATTTCTTCATTAATAGTCTGCGGTTTTTGTTATTTCTCGATAGTTTCGAAACGATAAAACATTCTACTCTATGATTGAACGTTGCGAAAACGTTGTAAAAAAAATGTTCGAGAAAAAGTTTTGGATAACCTTTGGAAAGTATGCAAAATATTGAAGAACTGGTATAACTACTTCTTACTTTTCCATGTCTAAGAAAAAACAAGTGCGCGGAAGTAAGTTTTTATCCCTCGAGTGTAATACCGAACTTTCGATTTTCACCCTTCCGAGAATAACCCCTCTGTAATCTTTCTATACAGCGTATAGAGGTTTTCCTGCGGAGTTGGTTCGCTATATCCACGATAGACACAAAAGGGGGATTGGGTTGCAAACTATTTCCCCCTCGAGGCTTAAACTATTACACGTAATAAATCAGTACATACGAGAAGTCGAGTTTGATAAGTCCGTTGAAACGAGAGGCTCCATAGACCGACACAAAAAACAATATACATATATACATAAAAGAAAAAAAAAAAATAACGAGAGATCAGTAGTTGACACAGCATGGAATCATCCGCCACGTACACCAGAGAAAGAAGGATATCGATGAAATAAAGTGAGAGCCGGCGATTGAAAGACCGCGCGAGCGGATTGGTAGAAGTAGAAAATGTAAGGGAAGTTCCCAGTCTACAGTTCGACTAATGGCTCTCGAGAAGTAATTGGGATACCAGTTGCACGTGTCAGAACGAATTTCATCCCCCGAAGGCACAGCCAGTTGCCGATATCCAAACCCACCCCCAACCCCCACCCCTTTCCCTGGCGTCGATTCTGCTTCCTCCAACATACGCACTGCTCTGCCAAACGCTTCTCCGCAACTATACACACAATTATAGAAACGAGAAGAGACGGAGACGGAGAGTTTGGAGTCGATGCATGGAGACGCGGGTGTGTATTACACACGTACGGAGATGGATAGAGATCGATTACGTGTTGGAAACGCAGTGTATGGCGAGAGTGAACCTATTGCCCAGTGATCTGCAGCGAACCCACACCGCGCGGCGAGTTCTACGTCGAGGTGCAGAGGCTGAATCCATTGGGTAATACACCAATCTCGGTGGACTACGATGCTGATGCTGGCAAACGCATGTACCCCCTCATCCTATTTCCTACTCTAAGAGATATATACATATGTATATACATATATGTATATAGACAACGTGATTCTCTCGTGTTGCGTTATCTTGATAGGGTATAATCAACCTACAGAGAGAGATCCGCGTAGATGTGCTGTACGTATGTATAGTATATGCTACAAGCGACAGCTTCGAATCAGCTCTTTGTGCCGAGGATGACTGCAGCAGGTGCTTGCGGCGAGTACCATAATCCGACGCGTATATGTTCGTCCACTGATACACTGTCATATTAGGTTGTACTATATCTGCGCCGAGCAATATTCTACCCATTATGCCCCGTCGAATTCACATCGACGGATCGTCAGCTCTATGGAAACGCGTATTTGCCATATGCCTAATTTATATTTCATCACTACATGATATTGTATATCGAACGAAATAAAAATTGCAGACTCCATCGCAGACGTATTTTCCATCGCGGACAGTAAATGTGACTCGTGGGGGATGAATTATTTATATATGGGGAGAATGGGGCAAAATAGAACACCGGCGTCAAATAAGCGAGAAAAATATAAGAATACGGGGCAAAATGGACTAAGGGAAAAAATGCTTAAACACAAATTATTGATGCAAGTAAGAGTAGACGGGGTAAGATGGGCTAAAGAAACATAACGTCGATACGGGGTGAAATTAAATTATTGAAGGAAGAAGCGGTTTTCAAATGTATATACCAATATTTTATTTATTTGTCGCTCCATTTACGATGTTTACCAGGTTAGCTCTACGAATAGACATTTTATAAAAGTTACAGCAGTAAGTCACTGTCAAAAATTTTTTAAAAATCGTAAAACGCGAACCGTTGTATTCATTTTCGGTGAACTTAGTGCAAAACATGCCTCGCGGTAGTTTCAGTTTTGTTTTAAGTTAATAGCTCGGAAAACCGTAGTAATAAAAATGTTCTATTTTTAGCAGTAGTCCATTTTGCCCCCGAAGTGTTTATTTTCTTCTCGGAATCCCGTACCATTCGTTATGAATTTAATGTGGTAATAAACAGTTAAATTCGTGCCTTAGAAATCATAAAATCAGTCCATTTTCGTTAGCTGGTCCATTTTGCCCCATTTTTCTCCGTATATAGAATGTACACGATCTATTGTTTGGTACGCACGCCTCCGCATATAATACGCGTCTCAACAGTACGATAACTCTCCATATTCCGTTCTACAATGGTTTGGTATAGTATGATGTACCGAATCGCCTTAGCGCATATGATAACCGGCGGTAAGATATCCTCACCGCGCGTTTGGTTGCTGCACTATGTACAGACGAAGAGTAACGAGTCCTCACGCACAGAGAGATACGTCACCTATGGTATAACCCATCTAACGTATATAACATAAATACTTATCACGTATAGACTTTTATATAAGGAATGTGTGCATTTTTATGAAGCGAACGGATAAATCATATATGAATCAGTGATGTACTCCCGCTATCTATTCCACATACATAAACTTTCACGTGTCTGTGCATTCGCGTATCTATTATATATAAACGTATACACATGTATTTATATAAATATATATAGTTAGACAGCGCGCGGGGGTCGTTCGCGTAGGGGTTGCGAACAAAGTCATGGGCCGCTTGCGCATGCGCCTATTTATTAGCGCGAACGAAAATCGATATCCGCCGCGAGTAGAGCGCGCGAAAGAGCGCTTCTCGCTCTCAACGGGTATCGCCTATGCTTTCTCGTCATCGTCCTCTTCCACCTTCTTCTTCACATCGTCGTCGTCGTCTTCTTCGGCCACTTCGTCGCTTTTCTCCTTCTCGCCTCCTCCCCCCCCCCCCCCGCCCCCCTCTGTCCCGCTATATACACTTCGTCGCTCGTCTACTCTCGTTTCATATTTCTTTCCTCGTCACGAGCAGCGAGGGGTTGCATCACGGGCCTGTAGCCCGGAGAGCAGAGCTTTCCGTGTTCTTGCAAGAGAAATCCCCGAGTTTTCTTCCAGCTATATATATTTACCTTGGTTCGCATTTCTACTTTACGTGTGTGTGCTGATGTGTTTATATATGTATACATATACTAAATATGTGTATATAGAGAAAAGTGGGGCAAAATGGACCGCTTCAGCAATTCAGGGACTTTTATCGATGTACATAACATTTTTCCACTACTTTTGAACCAAAAAATACATTCACACCCCTTAAAGTATCGAGACGAAAAAAAAAATGGGGCAAATTGAAACACCATTCAATTGCATAAAAAAAATTAATAATATGAATTTTAAATAATTTACTACTTATAAGCGATTCTTCAACTGATTTTTTGGTAAGCAGTGATCTGTACCATAAATAATGGCAAATTTGAAGATCGAACTTTTTTTTTAATTTCATGAACTTTACCGTTGGTCCATTTTACCCGAAAATTCGAGTTGCGCCACTGTCCCATTTTGCCTCACATTTCTTTACCTTGGTTCGCATTTCTACTTTACGTACGTGTGCTGATGTGTTTATACATATATGTATACGTATTGTCTATGTATGCGCGTCTTTCGACGCATTTGCCGACCCGTGTAATTTCCACGTACAGAAGGAAGAGTGGAGCGCAAATCCCGGCGTTTCTCCTCGCTATTCCACTCCGTCCCGTCTACTATACGACGCTACTGCCGGCTCTTCTCCACGACCGACCTACCAAGCTATACGGAGCTCATTCGCTGCACCCTCGCAGTTACTGCACTCCCTTGCAACCGTTCCAACCCTCTATTCTCCTCTCTTCACCCCGAATCACCCTTTCCCCCCGCATTTTCGCAGGATATCGGTCACGGAATATATTCCAACTCCGCCGATGGACTTTCATGTCCGGGAGGGCTAATTCGAGTGATTTCCTCTTAGCCGAGGTATCAACTTAGACCCTTCGCCCGTCAACTGTCCGTATAGGTACTTTGGAATCTGCGCAACGACAGTGAGTCGTATTATTAGAAATGCCAGGAGGTTCGATTAGATACGAGAATATCCCTAAAGGATAGAGGAACTAAATCGCATCAACCGAAGCATAATATATTTTTGATCCCCAATTAATTTTTTGTAATAAACTTTTGCTTAAAAAAAATTTTTTTAAGGGCTTTAAAGTTAGTTGAACATTTCTTGATTATGAAATTATCGATGAATAGCTTTATAGTTTGTCATATAAGGGATAATGAAGAAGATGAGAAAAGATCGATAAACTTGAAACGACTATATAGTTTGCGGTTTGGAAAGCTGTGCTGTATATATTCATAAGAGAGGCATCGTTCACGAAAGTTGGCGAAAGAGGATTGACAACGCGATTAAACGGATAGGCGCTGGAAAGCCGTAATTCAATATTGAGGAGAACTCGAAAGCCCCGAGGCTGCGAATAAACTCGGAGAATTATGAAAAAATTGTTAGCCGATGAGTAAAAGAATTAATAAGCATATCCTGGTAACGAGAATATCTTAATCCTATGCAAATACCGCTACGAAATCCCCGGGATTAATTGTTTCTTAGCCCTGCGGCCGGTAACACTGTAAATACCGCCCTTAATCGGCCGCTCCGGGGTCATTCGCGTTCGAAGCTTTTTGTTTCGTGTTATGTAACGAAAAAAAATCTGAAAAAATTCTGTAAGGTACCTCGGCGAGTCTAGTAGATAATTCTCAATAGTATTTTTAAAAAAATTAATATTCCAATATATATATATATTTTTTTTAATGAATTTAACAAAGCAAAGTGTCGGTACGGGTTAAAAAATTTTTTTTTAAATATTTATTTGAATTTTTTTTTTTACGAAAATTATATTGAATCATATAATCGATGATTAGGTATTCTATAGAATTTTTTTTTTATTTTTTTTTACGAAACAATATCCAAAAAAAAAATTGAATGCGAAAAGATCAAAGTTCACTATTAAATCGAATTCTGACGCCCGTTTACTCGGTACTCGATTTTTCAGTTGGTACCCAATTGGGCAAAATGCCCAATTATATTGGTGTATCCTGTTACCGCGTTGTAACGATGATTAAAGCGTCGTGGGTTTTTTGGATTTTCACCAACGGTTCGTGAAATTCGTTGCAGATTTGTCGTACGTGTCGACAAATGAAATTAATCTGTCGATTCGTATCACGACGATCTTTTGAAATAAATCTAATATTCATCGTGCAATAAGTAATTCAGACATAACAACGCTATTCCATTAATCGCACCGGAATAATCAATAATTTTCCACATCCGATATTGATTATCTTCCAATCGAAAGTTTAGTCGCAATTCAACAATTTCAATATTCCGAAATAGTAACCAATATTTTTCAGAATTTTTTTTAAACATTATTAATAATAAAAAAAATCGTATATCCAAAAGTCAAGCGAACTTTTAATAATTTCTCAATTCCGCGTGATAATTAACCTCATTGAATTTTTTCTTTTTATTTTCATTACATTGACGATCGATTGTCACTAAAAAGCGAATAGAAACGATTATCGGTTAATAATGCGTATAGAGCAATCGCCGAGTATTGTCTCCCAATTGGTTGTCGTAGTTACGCATTCAATGGCTATCGCGATTCCGTCTATCCTCGGAATCGTTTCACGGCGGCTTTAACGGGTACCGTATCGACACGACGATTTGGATCCGATACATCCGTTCGTCGTTGTTGATACGAGGAAGCAAGCGAGCGAGTGAGTTGAACGGGAGACCCGCGGATAATCCGCCGATTAATTCCATTCCTAAGTCTCGGAATATCCCAGGACTGTTACTATAGCGATTCTCTTGCTGCTCCGTTTGGCTATATGAGGGATAGTTAGAATGCGCGCCAACGAACGATCGAACGGGGTTACGGGGAGCGCACCAGTGGCAAGCGCTCTGACTCGACGAGCAACCCTCCCGCTCCCCTCCCACGGTGCTCGCCCCGTTAAATCCTTCCGCAAATATCGTACTAATTATTGAACGCTACCATTCCGTGGATATAGCGATAGTGAATGAGAAGGAATGAGACACGCAAAATGAGTTAAATAGCGAAATGGAGTGGGTGAGTGAGACAGAGAGGCTAATGATACAAACTCCGCGTCGGCGAGAGTCGGAAGCCCATCCGTCATAAAGTTATATGGGAATTCTCTGTTTCCATCGTTCCGGGGTCTTCCCGTCTCGTTCGCTTTTATATAACCAACAAGCGGCGGCCAGACTTTCCACGAAAATATCATCGTCTCTCTGCCTCTCTGACTGGTTATAATGCTTTGTTGATGTATTATATTATTATAACAATTCGAGAATGGAGAGACGGATGGCGAGAGGAGCGAAGGATTAAAGGGGAGCAGCCAAACATTCCGCGTAGTTGTTTCGAGGGTGAAATTTTGTTTTTCACGCTCGGAGTATCAGTGGTTTCGTGCGGAATGCTTTCCAATGATTGTTTCGAAAAAAAAACTATATTTTTCGGAATAACTCGGAGGAAAAACTAAACTAACTAAATTTAAAAAAAAATTTTTTACTCTCCGAAGTTTATGGTAATTATTGGAGAATACTTCTTTGCAACGAAATTGAGACCTTTTATTTAATATAATAATGATAATAATAATAATAATAATAATAAATACTTGAATAGCAGATATTGATTTTATTATTATATTATTTATATTAATTTTTTTTGTTAAATAATAATTATTATTTTATGTCATTATACGATGTCCCATTTTTGAAAAAATGTACAAATTGCAACACGGAATCGAAACGGGATAAAACGATATTCTGTTACGAGATATCGTATATAATAAGTCGATACCCGTGCGACTGTGAAATTCGGTAAAGTGAGCGTTCCAGCGAACGTAGCGAAATTCTCTATTCCCTATTTCGTTCCGTATACTGAAAGCTTCCCTCCTTTCCGTATCCGACGAATTAATTTATCGCCGTTCAATAAAGCAAATGGACTGTATTGAAAGGGAGAAGAGTAATTTTATCCGACGATTCTCGATGACACGAGAAGAAAGAGGGACGAAGGTTAAGAGGGTATCCTCCCCCACCCCATCGGTTATGAGAGAAAAGTCTCCGCAAACTCCGCTTTCCTCCGAAACTCTTCCACGAAACTTGGAATTTATATAGCGGCTATAGATGTGAATTATTGTTCGGGACTTCGTGAATCTTTGATTGAAAAAAAAAAAAAAAAAAAAAAAAAGGAAAAAAATGATATTCCGGGTCTGAGGGTTCGCCGGAGAGGGAGAATAGAGAACGATGAAAGTTTTACGTCTCTCCCTTCTTTTCTTCGTCGATATCATAACCATACTGTAATGGACAACTCCGCCCCGTATATTTGAACACGCGAAATTGTAGGCTTCGATTTAGTAGACTAATATCAGGGCAACGTTGGCCGACGCGACGCGGGGGGGTTGAGGGTCATTAACGGAATTGGATGATGAAAGTTATATCATCATTATGACAGAATGAGTTGAGAGAAAGTGAAGCGTATCACGATATCACGAAGGAGCGCAAAAGTATCAGGAAATCTAATGCAACTCTACACGGTGTAAATAACAAAAGCGCGGCGATGACGGTACGAATATATATATGTATATACTTTTCGTATAATCCTTACGATCCCCGAAAAAAAAAAAAAAAAAAAAAAAAAAAAAATGCAATTTCTGTTTATCAAATTTTTTTCATCGCTATATTACGTAAACATAAACTGATTGCTTTAAATGCAAAACTCCATTAATTAATCATGTAAAATAAAAAAATCGGGAAAATATGAAATTCGCTAATTATATCGTAACACAATAACTGTGTCAATTGTCCCCTGTCGTCTGTATTCCTTACGAAAAAAAAAAAAAAAAAAAAAAAAACAGAAGAGCGAAACTAAGCGAACACTCGTGGATCATCGATAATCCGTGAAATCGTCTTTCCGCGTCTACTCTGTACAATCCGACCGCGCAATGGATAACAGATAAAGTATATAGACATAGAGGAATAGTGAGATAAGCGACATAGCGCAGTGTCTCGTAGGTGTATTATAGGTACGTATGAGTACTAATACACATAACATCCATTATATACACATATATCTCCTCCCCTCTCCCTCCCTCTCCCAGAATCTACAGTGATCTCTACAGTTATAGATGTTCTAATAAACTGGACCGCCTTCTACGAAAAGTTCCGGGTTCTCCGGTCTATCCTGACGCTCTGCCGTTTGCACGAGAACGCGACGATTCGAGACAGAGAAAGCGAGCGAAAGGGTGGGGGTGATAGAGAAAGAAACTAGTGAGACAGTAGAGGGACGTTGTACCTCGCTGGCGGTGAGAATGGACGCCTGCCTGCTCCAGATCTCGCGCTTTGTTCTCTTCGTCGCTCGTTCCTCGTCGCGCTTTCCTTTCCCTCCTCTCGTATTCTCACCCTCGACTATCCTCGCGAACCCTTTTCCAAACCACCCTCTCTACGTATCGCGCACGCCGCGAGAAACCCGGGAGTACGAGCGCCGCGACGTCGCTCTCTGGTTCGCGACTTCTTCGTTCTTTCACATGCATATACTATATATGTATATATCAATATACATATATTTCTCTCGGTAGTCTCTAACTGCCATTGGAATTTAAAGTCTCCGACCGATTTTCTTCGAATTTTTTTTCTTCGTCTTTTAACTCTCATTCTTTCACATCCCATCGACGATTCGCATCTTTTTCTCTCGAACGTTTCCCGGCGCTTAGGACCTTTCGCAGCTTTTCCTCGATCTTCTCGTCTTTTCATCCCGTTGCCACGCGACGTCCATCGTGGATCTTTTTTTTTAACCCCTTAAAGCTCATTCTTTTCGTCTCCGCTGCGGGCTGCGGACGAGCCGAACGACAAGACATCCCTAACCCCCCCACCCACCCTCCTCACCGCCCTTAGTTCTCATTCTTTATCCCAATTCTAAATGTATAGTATATATAGTCACCGAACCCCCGTGGAATGGGTTTTCAGAATCTTGAGGGGATTATATTTTTGCCTCTGTCTTCTCCACTATCTTTTAACCTCTTTTGCGGAATAATATAGTGGTGGTTAAAAAAAGAAGAATAAGAAAAAATATAAAAATTACGTCCAACCGCGTAATCTTCTTTACGTTTTTTTTTTTCTTTTTTAATTTTTTTTTATCTTAACCGCTGTAGAAAGATTAAAAAAAAAATAAAAAAAAAAAGGAGGTGGAGAAAAAGTGGTATGAAACGACGAGAGAAAAAAGTTTGTAGACGAGCGAATGAATAGCGTCCGAGGCGCGTCGTGGGCGCGAAGACGCTCCGCGGAGCTTCTTTGAGAAAAACGAGAGAGGATCGCAGAGCACCGAGACACGCCGGGTGTATTAGACGAGAGAAACACAACCCCCTCCCGCCGGCGCTGAGAGGGCGAGAATACCGCTGAGAGGCTGCGGGTGCAATCACCTTTCACGACGGGATCTTATGTTTGTGTTTCCCTCGTCGTGCGTGTCTTCGGCCCATTGCCCGGTCGAAGGCACTCAAGAAAAATACAACCAACGTCGTGGCAGGGGTTTAGGTTTTTTTGTATGTCTACATGCGAGTCGCGCGAATCGAGATGTCGAGAATTAACGACATTGCTGACGAAAAGCTTCTTTTTCGGTATATAGTCGATCCTTTGACGTTTCTCACGATAGAAATATTTGAAATGGAAGAAATCTCTGATTGGCACGTCGACGGAATTATCGAGATTTTTTATAACGAAGAGTTTCGCGAGTGGGTGCGATAATTTGGTTCTTTACCTACTAATCAAGTTTAACTCGATTTCGACCGCTGAAATAAGTAAACGGTAGACTCGCGCGTGTGGCTCACGATTATTGCCCTCAGTACAAGTCGTTATTGCAGTCTTTAAACACGAGAATTTCATGCATCGAGCAATCGAGAGTTTGCATTGCAATTCTAGACTCCCCTTGAAAAAGTTTGAGGATTTTCAAGGATCGGGTTAGCGTGCAACTGTTTAAGAAGGTAAAGTTACCTGATGCTTCGAAAAGCGAGTCAAATGTTTCATTTTTTTTTTTTTTTTTTTTTTTCAAAAATTATTAAATAATACATTTTTTTTTTTTTTTTACTAAAAAACACGTGTTGCAACGTAAAAAAAAAATTACGAAAAATATTGGAAAAAATAAATATGGCCGCCGCAAGTGGGCATTTTTTTTTTTTTAAGTTACAATTAATTGCACAATTGCACACTGCAAATATAGGATCGATTCGTGATCGACTCGTCATCGTAAATTCAATTAGAGACGAAATCGGAAATCTGTGATTGACGAAAAAAATTGAGGAAAAAAAATTCACGATGGTATAGACTTTCAGTTAATTTACGGTCCGTTAGTGATCGTCGCGCATAGTTCAAAGTCGATCGAAGCATATGCTCCGAGTTTCTTTTCAATCAATGAGTTCATTATAGTTTTTTTTTTATCCCGACCGCGATATTTCATCGCGCCGTAAGTCCGATAACCAAATTACTTCGTTGCTGAGGTCGCGTTCGGTGCCCCGAGGGACTTTAAACCGGGAAAACGAATCTTTTAGCTGCGTTGGTATTAGCGCGGCGTAATGCACCGAATCTA